>CM039678.1:24056735-28856735 GCA_022496015.1 Hordeum marinum
TTCACAAAGCACATACCTTGAAAAGATATTGGAAGTTCAATATGCATCAGTCCAAGAAGGGGTTCTTGCCTGTGTTGCAAGGTGTGAGATTGATAGGACTCATGCCCGACCACGGCAAAGGATAGAGAAGAGATGAGTGTCATCCCCTATGCTTCAGCCATAGGCTCTATCATGTATGCCATGCTGTGTACCAGACCTGATGTGAACCTTGCCATAAGTTTGGTAGGGAGGACCAAAGTGATCCCGGCGAACACTGGACACGGTCAAGAATATCCTGAAGTACCTGAAAAGGACAAAGGACATGTTTCTCATATATGGAGGTGCCGAAGAGCTCGTCGTAAAGGGTTACGTCGACGCTAGCTTCGACACGATCCGGACGACTCTAAGTCGCAAACCGGATACGTGTATATTTTGAATGGAGGGGCAGTCAGCTGGAGTAGCAGCAAGCAAAGCGTCGTGGCGGCATCTACATGTGAAGCGGAGTACATAGCTGCTTCGGAGCAGCAAAGGAGGAGTCTGGATGAAGGATTTCATCACCGACCTAGGAGTGATTCCAAATGCGTCGGGCCCGATGACTCTAGCTTGTGACAACACTGGAGCTATTGCCCTTGCGAAGGAGCCCAGGTTTCACAAGAAGACAAGACACATCAAGCGCCGCTTCAAACTCCATCCGTGATTACATTCAGGAGGGAGACATAGATATTTGTAAAGTGCATACGGATCTGAATGTCGCAGATCCGTTGACTAAACCTCTCTCACGAGCAAACATGATCACACCAGAACGCTATGGTGTTCAATTCATCACAATGTAACTAGATTATTGACTCTAGTGCAAGTGGGAGACTGTTGGAAATATGCCCTAGAGGCAATAATAAAATGGTTATTATTGTATTTCCTAGTTCATGATAATTGTCTATTATTCATGCTACAATTGTGTTAACCAGAAACCGTAATACATGTGTGAATACATAGACCATCACATGTCCCTAGTGAGCCTCTAGTTGGCTAGCTCGTTGATCAATAGATGGTCACGGTTTCATGACCATGGACATTGGATGTCGTTGATAACGGGATCACATCATTAGGAGAATGATGTGATGGACAAGACCCAATCCTAAGCATAGCACAAGATCGTGTAGTTCGTTTGCTAAAGCTTTTCAATGTCAGTATCATTTCCTTAGACCATGAGATTGTGTAACTCCCGGATACCGTAGGAATGCTTTGGGTGTGCCAAACGTCACAACTAACTGGGTGGCTATAAAGGTACGCTACGGGTATCTCCGAAAGTGTCTGTTGGGTTGACACGAATCAAGACTGGGATTTGTCACTTCCGTGTGACGGAGAGATATCTCTGGGCCCCCTCGGTAAGACAGTCATCATAATGAGCTCAATGTGACTAAGGAGTTAGCCACGGGATGAATGTGTTACGGAACGAGTAAAGAGACTTGCCGGTAACGAGATTGAACAAGGTATGGCGATAACCGACGATCGAATCTCGGGCAAGTACCATACCGATAGACAAAGGGAATTGTATAACGGGATTGATTGAATCCCTGACATCGTGGTTCATCCGATGAGATCATCGTGGAGTACGTGGGAGCCAACATGGGTATCCAGATCCCGCTGTTGGTTATTGGCCGGAGAGGTGTCTCGGTCATGTCTACGTGTCTCCCGAACCCGTAGGGTCTACACACTTAAGGTTCGATGACGCTAGGGTTATAGGGAAAAGGTATACGTGATTACCGAAGGTTGTTCGGAGTCCCGGATGAGATCCCGGACGTCACGAGGAGCTCCGGAATGGTCCGGAGGTAAAGATTGATATATAGGAAGTCCAGTTTTGGTCACCGGAAAGTTTTCGGGCTCATCGGTAGTGTACCGGGAGTGCCGGGAGGGTGCCGGAGGACCCCCGGGAGGGGGTGTGACGACCAAAGGACCACATGGGCTGTTAGATAAAGTGTGCCAGCCCTTATTGGGCTGGGCAAGACTTTTGCTAAAGGCCCATGCGGCTGGAGATAAGGAGATAAGGCAAAAAGGATTTAAAAGGAGGAGATCCACCTCCCTTGTGGGAGGTGGACTCTCCCTTTAATTCAGCCGGCCATCTCCTCTTTGGAGTAGAGGCCAAGCCAGCCCTCCACGTCCCTCCTCCTATATATACTTGAGGTTTTGGATGTTTTGAGACAGGATTTGATCTCTCTCTCTCACGGCGAAGCCCTACCTCTCTTCTTCCTCCTCCGCAGCGCTTAGGCGAAGCCCTGTCGGAATACCTTGCTACTTCCACCACCACCACGCCGTCGTGCTGCTGTTGGAGCCCTTCCCCAACCTCTCCTTCCTCCTTGCTGGATCAAGGTGTTGGAGACGTCACCGGGCTGCACGTGTGTTGAACGCGGAGGTGCCGTCCGTTCGGCACTTGATCGGATCTACCGCGATCTGAATCGCTGCGAGTACGACTCCATCAACCGCGTTCTTGTAACGCTTCCGCTTAGCGATCTTCAAAGGTATGAAGATGCAATCTCTCCCCTCTCGTTGCTGGTTTCTCCATAGATAGATCTTGGTGAACGTAGGAAAATTTTGATTTACTACTACGTCTCCCAACAGTGGCATCATGAGCTAGGTCTATGCGTAGAATCTATGCACGAGTAGAACACAAAGCAGTTGTGGGCGTCGAGTTTGTTAATTTGCTTGCCGCTACTAGTCTTATCTTGATTCGGCGGTATTGTGGGATGAAGCGGCCCGGACCAACTTTACACGTACGCTTACGTGAGACCGGTTCCACCGCCTGACATGCACTAGATGCATAAGGTGGCTAGCGGGTGTCTGTCTCTCCTACCTTAGTCGGATCGGATTCGATGAAAAGGGTCCTTATGAAGGGTAAATAGCAATTGGCAAATCACGTTGTGGTGTTGACGTAGGTAAGAAACGTTCTTGCTAGTAACCTATAGCAGCCACGTAAAAACTTGCAACTACAAATTAGAGGACGTCTAACTTGTTTTTGCAGCATGTGCCTTGTGATGTGATATGGCCAAAGGATGTGATGTGATGCATTGTGATGTATGAATTGATCGTGTTCTTGTAATAGGATTCACGACTTGCATGTCGATGATTATGACAAACCGGCAGGAGCCATAGGAGTTGTCTTATTTATTGTATGACCTGCGTGTCAATCATAAACGCCATGTAATTACTTTACTTTATTGCTAAGCGTTAGCCATAGTAGTAGAAGTAATAGTTGGCGAGACAACTTCATGAAGACACAATGATGGAGATCATGATGATGGAGATCATGGTGTCGTGCCGGTGACAGTGATGATCATGGTGCCCCGAAGATGGAGATCATAGGAGCAAAATGATATTGGCCATATCATGTCACTATATTGATTGCATGTGATGTTTATCATGTTTACATCTTATTTGCTTAGAACGACGGTAGTAAATAAGATGATCTCTCAATAAAATTTCAAGAGAAGTGTTCACCCTAACTGTGCACCGTTGCTAAGGATCGTTGTTCCGAAGCACCACGTGATGATCGGGTGTGATAGGTTCTAACGTTCGCATACAACGGGTGTAAGCCAGATTTACACACGCGAAACACTTAGGTTGACTTGACGAGCCTAGCATGTACAGACATGGCCTCGGAACACGAAGACCGAAAGGTCGAACATGAGTCGTATAGAAGATACGATCAACATGAAGATGTTCACCATGGATGACTAGTCCGTCTCACGTGATGATCGGACACGGGCTAGTTGACATGGATCATGTATCACTTGGAAGACTAGAGAGATGTCTGTCTAAGTGGGAGTTCATTAATTTGATTAAGTGAACTTAATTATCATGAACTTAGTCTAAAATTGTCTTTACAATCTATGATGTAGATCCAATGGCCAACGCGAACGTCACCCTCAATTTCAACGCGTTCCTAGAGAAAACCAAGCTGAAAGATGATGGAAGCAACTATGCGGACTGGGTCCGTAGCTTGAGGATCATCCTCATAGCTTCCAAGAGATTGTATGTCCTAGATGCACCGCTAGGTGACGCACCCGTTCTCCCAGCGGAACAAGATGTTATGAACACTTGGCAATCACGCTAGCGATGATTACTCCCTTGTTCAATGCGGCATGCTTTACAGTCTAGAACCGGGGCTCCAAAAGCGTTTTGAGCAACACGGAGCATATGAGATGTTCCAGGAGCTGAAACTGGTTTTTCAAGCTCATGCCCGGGTCGAGAGATATGATGTCTCCGACAAGTTCTTCAGCTGTAAGATGGAGGAGCATAGTTCTGTCAGTGAGCACATCCTCAAGATGTCTGGGCTACACAGCCGCTTGACTCAGCTGGGGGGTTAATATCCCGGATGACTCGGTCATTGACAGAATCCTCCAGTCGCTTCCACCTAGCTTCAAGAGCTTTGTGATGAACTACAACATGCAAGGTATGGAGAAGTCCATTCCTGAGTTGTACTCGATGCTGAAATCAGCGGAGGTCGAGATCAAAAAGGAGCATCAAGTGTTGATGGTGAATAAGACCACTAGTTTCAAGAAAGGCAAGGGTAAGAAGAACTTCAAGAAGGACGGCAAAGCTGTTGCCGCGCCCGGTAAGCAAGTTGCCGGGAAGAAGAAGAAAAATGGACCCAAGCCTGAGACTGAGTGCTTTTATTGCAAGGGTACCGGTCACTGGAAGCGGAACTGCCCCAAGTATTTAGCGGATAAGAAGGACGGCAACATTAAAGGTATATGTGATATACTTGTTATTGATGTGTACTTGACCAGCGCTCGTAGTAGCTCCTGGGTATTTGATACCGGTGCAGTTGCTCACATTTGTAACTCCAAGCAGGAGCTGCGGAATAAGCGGAGGCTGGCCAAGGATGAGGTGACGATGCGTGTCGGGAATGGTTCCAAGGTCGATGTGATCGCCGTCGGCACGTTACCTCTACATCTACCTTCGGGATTAGTTTTAAACCTTAATAATTGTTATTTAGTACCAGCTTTGAGCATGAACATTGTATCTGGATCTCGCTTGATGCGAGATGGCTACTCATTTAAATCCGAGAATAATGGTTGTTCTATTTATATGAGAGAAATGTTTTATGCTCATGCCCCGCTGGTCAATGGTTTATTTTTGATGAATCTCGAACGTGATGTTACACATGTCCATAGTGTGAGTACCAAAAAGTGTAAAGTTGATAACGATAGTCCCACTTACATGTGGCACTGCCGTCTTGGCCATATTGGTGTCAAACGCATGAAGAAGCTCCATGCTGATGGAATTTTGGAGTCACTTGATTTCGAATCATTTGACACATGCGAACCATGCCTCATGGGCAAGATGACCAAGACTCCGTTCTCCGGAACAATGGAGCGAGCAACTGACTTGTTGGAAATAATACATACCGATGTATGCGGTCCAATGAGCGTCGAGGCTCGCGGTGGCTACCGTTATGTTCTCACCCTCACTGATGACTTGAGTAGATATGGTTATGTCTACTTAATGAAACACAAGTCTGAAACTTTTGAAAGGTTCAAGGAATTTCAGAGTGAGGTCGAGAATCAACGTGACAGGAAAATAAAATGCCTACGATCTGATCGTGGCGGAGAATATTTAAGTCACGAGTTTGGCACGCACCTTAGGAAATGTGGAATTGTTTCACAACTCACGCCGCCCGGCACACCCCAGCGAAATGGTGTGTCTGAACGTCGTAATCGCACTCTATTGGATATGGTGCGATCTATGATGTCTCTTACCGACTTACCGCTATCATTTTGGGGATATGCATTAGAGACTGCCGCATTCACTTTAAATAGGGCACCGTCTAAATCCGTTGAGACGACACCGTATGAATTGTGGTTTGGAAAGAAACCTAAGCTGTCGTTTCTAAAAGTTTGGGGATGCGATGCTTATGTGAAGAAACTTCAACCTGAGAAGCTCGAACCCAAAGCGGAAAAGTGCGTCTTCATAGGATATCCCAAGGAGACTATTGGGTATACCTTCTACCTACGATCCGAAGGCAAAGTCTTTGTTGCCAAGAATGGATCCTTTCTCGAGAAAGAGTTTCTCTCGAAAGAAGTAAGTGGGAGGAAAATAGAACTTGATGAGGAAATTGTACCTCCACTCGAACCGGAGAGTAGCGCAGCACAGGAAGTTGTTTCTGTGGAGCCTACACCGGCTAGAGAGGAAGTTAATGATGATGATCATGAAACTTCAGATCAAGTTGCTATTCGAAGGTCCACCAGGACACGTTCCGCACCAGAGTGGTACGGCAATCCTGTCCTAGAGATCATGTTGTTGGACAACGGTGAACCTTCGAACTATGAAGAAGCGATGGCGGGCCCGGATTCCAACAAATGGCTTGAGGCCATGAAATCCGAGATAGGATCCATGTATGAGAACAAAGTATGGACTTTGGTGGACTTGCCTAATGATAAGCGAGCCATTGAAAACAAATGGATCTTTAAGAAGAAGACTGACGCGGACGGTAATGTCACCGCCTATAAAGCTCGACTTGTCGCTAAGGGTTATCGACAAGTTCAAGGAGTTGACTACGATGAGACTTTCTCACCCGTAGCGATGCTAAAGTCAGTCCGAATCATGTTAGCAGTTGCCGCATTTTATGATTATGAGATCTGGCAAATGGACGTCAAAACGGCATTCCTTAATGGCTTCCTCAAGGAAGAACTGTATATGATGCAGCCGGAAGGTTTTGTCGATCCTAAAGATGCTAACAAGGTATGCAAGCTCCAGCGCTCCATCTATGGGCTGGTGCAAGCATCTCGGAGTTGGAACATTCGCTTTAATGAGGTGATTAAAGCGTTTGGGTTTGTACAGGTTTATGGAGAACCTTGTATTTACAAGAAAGTGAGTGGGAGCTCTATAGCATTTCTTATACTGTATGTGGATGACATGCTGATAATGGGAAATAATATAGAACTCTTGGAAAGTATCAAGGCCTACTTGAATAAGTGTTTTTCAATGAAGGACCTTGGAGAAGCTGCTTACATATTAGGTATTAAGATCTATAGAGATAGATCGAAACGCCTCATTGGTCTTTCACAAAGCACATACCTTGAAAAGATATTGAAGAAGTTCAATATGCATCAGTCCAAGAAGGGGTTCTTGCCTGTGTTGCAAGGTGTGAGATTGAGTAGGACTCAATGCCCGACCACGGCAAAGGATAGAGAAGAGATGAGTGTCATCCCCTATGCTTCAGCCATAGGCTCTATCATGTATGCCATGCTGTGTACCAGACCTGATGTGAACCTTGCCATAAGTTTGGTAGGGAGGTACCAAAGTGATCCCGGAGCGGAACACTGGACAGCGGTCAAGAATATCCTGAAGTACCTGAAAAGGACAAAGGACATGTTTCTCATATATGGAGGTGCCGAAGAGCTCGTCGTAAAGGGTTACGTCGACGCTAGCTTCGACACAGATCCGGACGACTCTAAGTCGCAAACCGGATACGTGTATATTTTGAATGGAGGGGCAGTCAGCTGGAGTAGCAGCAAGCAAAGCGTCGTGGCGGCATCTACATGTGAAGCGGAGTACATAGCTGCTTCGGAAGCAGCAAAGGAGGGAGTCTGGATGAAGGATTTCATCACCGACCTAGGAGTGATTCCAAATGCGTCGGGCCCGATGACTCTATCTGTGACAACACTGGAGCTATTGCCCTTGCGAAGGAGCCCAGGTTTCACAAGAAGACAAGACACATCAAGCGCCGCTTCAACTCCATCCGTGATTACATTCAGGAGGGAGACATAGATATTTGTAAAGTGCATACGGATCTGAATGTCGCAGATCCGTTGACTAAACCTCTCTCACGAGCAAAACATGATCAACACCAGAACGCTATGGGTGTTCAATTCATCACAATGTAACTAGATTATTGACTCTAGTGCAAGTGGGAGACTGTTGGAAATATGCCCTAGAGGCAATAATAAAATGGTTATTATTGTATTTCCTAGTTCATGATAATTGTCTATTATTCATGCTACAATTGTGTTAACCAGAAACCGTAATACATGTGTGAATACATAGACCATCACATGTCCCTAGTGAGCCTCTAGTTGGCTAGCTCGTTGATCAATAGATGGTCACGGT
Organism: Hordeum marinum; assembly: GCA_022496015.1. Classification (NCBI taxonomy): domain Eukaryota; kingdom Viridiplantae; phylum Streptophyta; class Magnoliopsida; order Poales; family Poaceae; genus Hordeum; species Hordeum marinum. The sequence continues at coordinate 24,064,821 of CM039678.1, forward strand.
TTCATGACCATGGACATTGGATGTCGTTGATAACGGGATCACATCATTAGGAGAATGATGTGATGGACAAGACCCAATCCTAAGCATAGCACAAGATCGTGTAGTTCGTTTGCTAAAGCTTTTCAATGTCAAGTATCATTTCCTTAGACCATGAGATTGTGTAACTCCCGGATACCGTAGGAATGCTTTGGGTGTGCCAAACGTCACAACGTAACTGGGTGGCTATAAAGGTACGCTACGGGTATCTCCGAAAGTGTCTGTTGGGTTGACACGAATCAAGACTGGGATTTGTCACTCCGTGTGACGGAGAGATATCTCTGGGCCCACTCGGTAAGACATCATCATAATGAGCTCAATGTGACTAAGGAGTTAGCCACGGGATGATGTGTTACGGAACGAGTAAAGAGACTTGCCGGTAACGAGATTGAACAAGGTATGGCGATACCGACGATCGAATCTCGGGCAAGTACCATACCGATAGACAAAGGGAATTGTATACGGGATTGATTGAATCCCTGACATCGTGGTTCATCCGATGAGATCATCGTGGAGTACGTGGGAGCCAACATGGGTATCCAGATCCCGCTGTTGGTTATTGGCCGGAGAGGTGTCTCGGTCATGTCTACGTGTCTCCCGAACCCGTAGGGTCTACACACTTAAGGTTCGATGACGCTAGGGTTATAGGGAAAAGGTATACGTGATTACCGAAGGTTGTTCGGAGTCCCGGATGAGATCCCGGACGTCACGAGGAGCTCCGGAATGGTCCGGAGGTAAAGATTGATATATAGGAAGTCCAGTTTTGGTCACCGGAAAGTTTTCGGGCTCATCGGTAGTGTACCGGGAGTGCCGGGAGGGTGCCGGAGGACCCCCGGGAGGGGTGTGACGACCAAAGGACCACATGGGCTGTTAGATAAAGTGTGCCAGCCCTTATTGGGCTGGGCAAGACTTTTGCTAAAGGCCCATGCGGCTGGAGATAAGGAGATAAGGCAAAAAGGATTTAAAAGGAGGAGATCCACCTCCCTTGTGGGAGGTGGACTCTCCCTTTAATTCAGCCGGCCATCTCCTCTTTGGAGTAGAGGCCAAGCCAGCCCTCCACGTCCCTCCTCCTATATATACTTGAGGTTTTGGATGTTTTGAGATAGGATTTGATCTCTCTCTCTCACGGCGAAGCCCTAGCTCTCTTCTTCCTCCTCCGCAGCGCTTAGGCGAAGCCCTGTCGGAATACCTTGCTACTCCACCACCACCACGCCGTCGTGCTGCTGTTGGAGCCCTTCCCCAACCTCTCCTTCCTCCTTGCTGGATCAAGGTGTTGGAGACGTCACCGGGCTGCACGTGTGTTGAACGCGGAGGTGCCGTCCGTTCGGCACTTGATCGGATCTACCGCGATCTGAATCGCTGCGAGTACGACTCCATCAACCGCGTTCTTGTAACGCTTCCGCTTAGCGATCTTCAAAGGTATGAAGATGCAATCTCTCCCCTCTCGTTGCTGGTTTCTCCATAGATAGATCTTGGTGAACGTAGGAAAATTTTGATTTACTACTACGTCTCCCAACAGTGGCATCATGAGCTAGGTCTATGCGTAGAATCTATGCACGAGTAGAACACAAAGCAGTTGTGGGCGTCGAGTTTGTTAATTTGCTTGCCGCTACTAGTCTTATCTTGATTCGGCGGTATTGTGGGATGAAGCGGCCCGGACCAACTTTACACGTACGCTTACGTGAGACCGGTTCCACCGCCTGACATGCACTAGATGCATAAGGTGGCTAGCGGGTGTCTGTCTCTCCTACCTTAGTCGGATCGGATTCGATGAAAAGGGTCCTTATGAAGGGTAAATAGCAATTGGCAAATCACGTTGTGGTGTTGACGTAGGTAAGAAACGTTCTTGCTAGTAACCTATAGCAGCCACGTAAAAACTTGCAACTACAAATTAGAGGACGTCTAACTTGTTTTTGCAGCATGTGCCTTGTGATGTGATATGGCCAAAGGATGTGATGTGATGCATTGTGATGTATGAATTGATCGTGTTCTTGTAATAGGATTCACGACTTGCATGTCGATGATTATGACAACCGGCAGGAGCCATAGGAGTTGTCTTATTTATTGTATGACCTGCGTGTCAATCATAAACGCCATGTAATTACTTTACTTTATTGCTAAGCGTTAGCCATAGTAGTAGAAGTAATAGTTGGCGAGACAACTTCATGAAGACACAATGATGGAGATCATGATGATGGAGATCATGGTGTCGTGCCGGTGACAGTGATGATCATGGTGCCCCGAAGATGGAGATCATAGGAGCAAAATGATATTGGCCATATCATGTCACTATATTGATTGCATGTGATGTTTATCATGTTTACATCTTATTTGCTTAGAACGACGGTAGTAAATAAGATGATCTCTCAATAAAATTTCAAGAGAAGTGTTCACCCTAACTGTGCACCGTTGCTAAGGATCGTTGTTCCGAAGCACCACGTGATGATCGGGTGTGATAGGTTCTAACGTTCGCATACAACGGGTGTAAGCCAGATTTACACACGCGAAACACTTAGGTTGACTTGACGAGCCTAGCATGTACAGACATGGCCTCGGAACACGAAAGACCGAAAGGTCGAACATGAGTCGTATAGAAGATACGATCAACATGAAGATGTTCACCATGGATGACTAGTCCGTCTCACGTGATGATCGGACACGGGCTAGTTGACATGGATCATGTATCACTTGGAAGACTAGAGAGATGTCTGTCTAAGTGGGAGTTCATTAATTTGATTAAGTGAACTTAATTATCATGAACTTAGTCTAAAATTGTCTTTACAATCTATGATGTAGATCCAATGGCCAACGCGAACGTCACCCTCAATTTCAACGCGTTCCTAGAGAAAACCAAGCTGAAAGATGATGGAAGCAACTATGCGGACTGGGTCCGTAGCTTGAGGATCATCCTCATAGCTTCCAAGAGATTGTATGTCCTAGATGCACCGCTAGGTGACGCACCCGTTCTCCCAGCGGAACAAGATGTTATGAACACTTGGCAATCACGCTACGATGATTACTCCCTTGTTCAATGCGGCATGCTTTACAGTCTAGAACCGGGGCTCCAAAAGCGTTTTGAGCAACACGGAGCATATGAGATGTTCCAGGAGCTGAAACTGGTTTTTCAAGCTCATGCCCGGGTCGAGAGATATGATGTCTCCGACAAGTTCTTCAGCTGTAAGATGGAGGAGCATAGTTCTGTCAGTGAGCACATCCTCAAGATGTCTGGGCTACACAGCCGCTTGACTCAGCTGGGGGGTTAATATCCCGGATGACTCGGTCATTGACAGAATCCTCCAGTCGCTTCCACCTAGCTTCAAGAGCTTTGTGATGAACTACAACATGCAAGGTATGGAGAAGTCCATTCCTGAGTTGTACTCGATGCTGAAATCAGCGGAGGTCGAGATCAAAAAGGAGCATCAAGTGTTGATGGTGAATAAGACCACTAGTTTCAAGAAAGGCAAGGGTAAGAAGAACTTCAAGAAGGACGGCAAAGCTGTTGCCGCGCCCGGTAAGCAAGTTGCCGGGAAGAAGAAGAAAAATGGACCCAAGCCTGAGACTGAGTGCTTTTATTGCAAGGGTACCGGTCACTGGAAGCGGAACTGCCCCAAGTATTTAGCGGATAAGAAGGACGGCAACATTAAAGGTATATGTGATATACTTGTTATTGATGTGTACTTGACCAGCGCTCGTAGTAGCTCCTGGGTATTTGATACCGGTGCAGTTGCTCACATTTGTAACTCCAAGCAGGAGCTGCGGAATAAGCGGAGGCTGGCCAAGGATGAGGTGACGATGCGTGTCGGGAATGGTTCCAAGGTCGATGTGATCGCCGTCGGCACGTTACCTCTACATCTACCTTCGGGATTAGTTTTAAACCTTAATAATTGTTATTTAGTACCAGCTTTGAGCATGAACATTGTATCTGGATCTCGCTTGATGCGAGATGGCTACTCATTTAAATCCGAGAATAATGGTTGTTCTATTTATATGAGAGAAATGTTTTATGCTCATGCCCCGCTGGTCAATGGTTTATTTTTGATGAATCTCGAACGTGATGTTACACATGTCCATAGTGTGAGTACCAAAAAGTGTAAAGTTGATAACGATAGTCCCACTTACATGTGGCACTGCCGTCTTGGCCATATTGGTGTCAAACGCATGAAGAAGCTCCATGCTGATGGAATTTTGGAGTCACTTGATTTCGAATCATTTGACACATGCGAACCATGCCTCATGGGCAAGATGACCAAGACTCCGTTCTCCGGAACAATGGAGCGAGCAACTGACTTGTTGGAAATAATACATACCGATGTATGCGGTCCAATGAGCGTCGAGGCTCGCGGTGGCTACCGTTATGTTCTCACCCTCACTGATGACTTGAGTAGATATGGTTATGTCTACTTAATGAAACACAAGTCTGAAACTTTTGAAAGGTTCAAGGAATTTCAGAGTGAGGTCGAGAATCAACGTGACAGGAAAATAAAATGCCTACGATCTGATCGTGGCGGAGAATATTTAAGTCACGAGTTTGGCACGCACCTTAGGAAATGTGGAATTGTTTCACAACTCACGCCGCCCGGCACACCCCAGCGAAATGGTGTGTCTGAACGTCGTAATCGCACTCTATTGGATATGGTGCGATCTATGATGTCTCTTACCGACTTACCGCTATCATTTTGGGGATATGCATTAGAGACTGCCGCATTCACTTTAAATAGGGCACCGTCTAAATCCGTTGAGACGACACCGTATGAATTGTGGTTTGGAAAGAAACCTAAGCTGTCGTTTCTAAAAGTTTGGGGATGCGATGCTTATGTGAAGAAACTTCAACCTGAGAAGCTCGAACCCAAAGCGGAAAAGTGCGTCTTCATAGGATATCCCAAGGAGACTATTGGGTATACCTTCTACCTACGATCCGAAGGCAAAGTCTTTGTTGCCAAGAATGGATCCTTTCTCGAGAAAGAGTTTCTCTCGAAAGAAGTAAGTGGGAGGAAAATAGAACTTGATGAGGAAATTGTACCTCCACTCGAACCGGAGAGTAGCGCAGCACAGGAAGTTGTTTCTGTGGAGCCTACACCGGCTAGAGAGGAAGTTAATGATGATGATCATGAAACTTCAGATCAAGTTGCTATTCGAAGGTCCACCAGGACACGTTCCGCACCAGAGTGGTACGGCAATCCTGTCCTAGAGATCATGTTGTTGGACAACGGTGAACCTTCGAACTATGAAGAAGCGATGGCGGGCCCGGATTCCAACAAATGGCTTGAGGCCATGAAATCCGAGATAGGATCCATGTATGAGAACAAAGTATGGACTTTGGTGGACTTGCCTAATGATAAGCGAGCCATTGAAAACAAATGGATCTTTAAGAAGAAGACTGACGCGGACGGTAATGTCACCGCCTATAAAGCTCGACTTGTCGCTAAGGGTTATCGACAAGTTCAAGGAGTTGACTACGATGAGACTTTCTCACCCGTAGCGATGCTAAAGTCAGTCCGAATCATGTTAGCAGTTGCCGCATTTTATGATTATGAGATCTGGCAAATGGACGTCAAAACGGCATTCCTTAATGGCTTCCTCAAGGAAGAACTGTATATGATGCAGCCGGAAGGTTTTGTCGATCCTAAAGATGCTAACAAGGTATGCAAGCTCCAGCGCTCCATCTATGGGCTGGTGCAAGCATCTCGGAGTTGGAACATTCGCTTTAATGAGGTGATTAAAGCGTTTGGGTTTGTACAGGTTTATGGAGAACCTTGTATTTACAAGAAAGTGAGTGGGAGCTCTATAGCATTTCTTATACTGTATGTGGATGACATGCTGATAATGGGAAATAATATAGAACTCTTGGAAAGTATCAAGGCCTACTTGAATAAGTGTTTTTCAATGAAGGACCTTGGAGAAGCTGCTTACATATTAGGTATTAAGATCTATAGAGATAGATCGAAACGCCTCATTGGTCTTTCACAAAGCACATACCTTGAAAAGATATTGAAGAAGTTCAATATGCATCAGTCCAAGAAGGGGTTCTTGCCTGTGTTGCAAGGTGTGAGATTGAGTAGGACTCAATGCCCGACCACGGCAAAGGATAGAGAAGAGATGAGTGTCATCCCCTATGCTTCAGCCATAGGCTCTATCATGTATGCCATGCTGTGTACCAGACCTGATGTGAACCTTGCCATAAGTTTGGTAGGGAGGTACCAAAGTGATCCCGGAGCGGAACACTGGACAGCGGTCAAGAATATCCTGAAGTACCTGAAAAGGACAAAGGACATGTTTCTCATATATGGAGGTGCCGAAGAGCTCGTCGTAAAGGGTTACGTCGACGCTAGCTTCGACACAGATCCGGACGACTCTAAGTCGCAAACCGGATACGTGTATATTTTGAATGGAGGGGCAGTCAGCTGGAGTAGCAGCAAGCAAAGCGTCGTGGCGGCATCTACATGTGAAGCGGAGTACATAGCTGCTTCGGAAGCAGCAAAGGAGGGAGTCTGGATGAAGGATTTCATCACCGACCTAGGAGTGATTCCAAATGCGTCGGGCCCGATGACTCTATCTGTGACAACACTGGAGCTATTGCCCTTGCGAAGGAGCCCAGGTTTCACAAGAAGACAAGACACATCAAGCGCCGCTTCAACTCCATCCGTGATTACATTCAGGAGGGAGACATAGATATTTGTAAAGTGCATACGGATCTGAATGTCGCAGATCCGTTGACTAAACCTCTCTCACGAGCAAAACATGATCAACACCAGAACGCTATGGGTGTTCAATTCATCACAATGTAACTAGATTATTGACTCTAGTGCAAGTGGGAGACTGTTGGAAATATGCCCTAGAGGCAATAATAAAATGGTTATTATTGTATTTCCTAGTTCATGATAATTGTCTATTATTCATGCTACAATTGTGTTAACCAGAAACCGTAATACATGTGTGAATACATAGACCATCACATGTCCCTAGTGAGCCTCTAGTTGGCTAGCTCGTTGATCAATAGATGGTCACGGTTTCATGACCATGGACATTGGATGTCGTTGATAACGGGATCACATCATTAGGAGAATGATGTGATGGACAAGACCCAATCCTAAGCATAGCACAAGATCGTGTAGTTCGTTTGCTAAAGCTTTTCAATGTCAAGTATCATTTCCTTAGACCATGAGATTGTGTAACTCCCGGATACCGTAGGAATGCTTTGGGTGTGCCAAACGTCACAACGTAACTGGGTGGCTATAAAGGTACGCTACGGGTATCTCCGAAAGTGTCTGTTGGGTTGACACGAATCAAGACTGGGATTTGTCACTCCGTGTGACGGAGAGATATCTCTGGGCCCACTCGGTAAGACATCATCATAATGAGCTCAATGTGACTAAGGAGTTAGCCACGGGATGATGTGTTACGGAACGAGTAAAGAGACTTGCCGGTAACGAGATTGAACAAGGTATGGCGATACCGACGATCGAATCTCGGGCAAGTACCATACCGATAGACAAAGGGAATTGTATACGGGATTGATTGAATCCCTGACATCGTGGTTCATCCGATGAGATCATCGTGGAGTACGTGGGAGCCAACATGGGTATCCAGATCCCGCTGTTGGTTATTGGCCGGAGAGGTGTCTCGGTCATGTCTACGTGTCTCCCGAACCCGTAGGGTCTACACACTTAAGGTTCGATGACGCTAGGGTTATAGGGAAAAGGTATACGTGATTACCGAAGGTTGTTCGGAGTCCCGGATGAGATCCCGGACGTCACGAGGAGCTCCGGAATGGTCCGGAGGTAAAGATTGATATATAGGAAGTCCAGTTTTGGTCACCGGAAAGTTTTCGGGCTCATCGGTAGTGTACCGGGAGTGCCGGGAGGGTGCCGGAGGACCCCCGGGAGGGGTGTGACGACCAAAGGACCACATGGGCTGTTAGATAAAGTGTGCCAGCCCTTATTGGGCTGGGCAAGACTTTTGCTAAAGGCCCATGCGGCTGGAGATAAGGAGATAAGGCAAAAAGGATTTAAAAGGAGGAGATCCACCTCCCTTGTGGGAGGTGGACTCTCCCTTTAATTCAGCCGGCCATCTCCTCTTTGGAGTAGAGGCCAAGCCAGCCCTCCACGTCCCTCCTCCTATATATACTTGAGGTTTTGGATGTTTTGAGATAGGATTTGATCTCTCTCTCTCACGGCGAAGCCCTAGCTCTCTTCTTCCTCCTCCGCAGCGCTTAGGCGAAGCCCTGTCGGAATACCTTGCTACTCCACCACCACCACGCCGTCGTGCTGCTGTTGGAGCCCTTCCCCAACCTCTCCTTCCTCCTTGCTGGATCAAGGTGTTGGAGACGTCACCGGGCTGCACGTGTGTTGAACGCGGAGGTGCCGTCCGTTCGGCACTTGATCGGATCTACCGCGATCTGAATCGCTGCGAGTACGACTCCATCAACCGCGTTCTTGTAACGCTTCCGCTTAGCGATCTTCAAAGGTATGAAGATGCAATCTCTCCCCTCTCGTTGCTGGTTTCTCCATAGATAGATCTTGGTGAACGTAGGAAAATTTTGATTTACTACTACGTCTCCCAACACACCGTCGCGCCTCAGTCCTCACTCGCCATCGCCCCCCTCCCTCGCCGTCGCGGCCTCCCTCGCCGTCACTCCTCTCCTCCGACCGTCGCACCCTCCCTCACCGTTGCCCGCTTTCTCACCGTCGTGGCCTCCCTCATCGTCGCCCCCTCCCTCAACGTCACGCCCCTCCCTCCGCAGGTAGCCCCTACTCCCTCTTCCCTCTCCCCTCCCTCCGTAGGTTAGGTTTGTTAGGTTGATTCTAGGGTTAGGTTGATTAGGGGGTTAGGTTGATTAGGGGGGTTAGGTTGATTCTAGGGATAGGTTGCTAGGTTGATTCTAGGGTTACGTTGATTAGGGGGGTTAGGATGATTCTAGAGTTAGGTTGATTCTATGGTTAGATTTGTTAGCTAAATTAGTTTAGAGCCGGATATGAATGTGCCACATATGAAAAACCTTATTGCAGTTTTTTCAAGTTATATATTTTTCTCATAGGAATTTGTCTCGATGTCGACGATGCCCGGCCCGCATCCTCGTCGTCGAGTGGTCCGCGAGTGCCTGCTTGATAGGCGCCATGTCCGGGACTGGGCTCCGTCGGGCTGGCACTTGGAGGTGCTACCTTGCCGGGCTCGGAGCTTGGTGAGGAATCCAGGTCTCGTCGTCGACCCAGAGCAGCAGGAGTAGGTCCTAGGTATTAAGAACAATTAATTAGTGTTGATTATATATGACTAGTGACCTAGTGACCAAGTCGATGCCCAAGTTGATGATGATGATGATGATGAGTTGTTATATGATGATGATGACGAGTTGTTGTTATTATAACTAGTGACCAAGTTGTTATATGATGTCTCATGGACGAAAATGATGATGATGAGTTCTTATATGACAATGATGTATTACGATGATCTGATGAAACTACTGTATAGAGATTGTATAAATACATCACAAATATGTAGAGGAGGTATGAATCTGTGCAAGCAGTAGTACTAGCAGCAGCGCTGGAAGCCATCTAGCAGCAGCGCTGGATTGTCAGCAGCGCTTGTTTCTCTGCAGCGCTACAGCTAAGTTATGACAATAGCGTTGGTCAGTGCAACGCTACTGCTAATCAGACTTAGCAGTAGTGCTGCACCAACCAATGCTACTGCTACAATTTAGCTGTAGCGCCTTAGCAGTAACGCTGGACCCAGCGCTACTAGTAAGGGTATTTACAGCGCTACTACTAGGCTTTCTCTTAATATTGTTTCTTTAATTTTAGTTTAGAGTTTATTTAATGTTATATAAAAAATTACGCATGTGGTAGAATCAAGTCCGGATCAAGTTTGATGAAGTAATTTGATCAAATCGAACCGAATTTGTGTTCATTTTTTTAAAGGAGTTAAGTTTAGTGGTTCGGTTAGAAACCACACTTTTTAGGGGAGCAAATATACACTTCTAAAGGATAAGAGGCCATTTACTCCTCTAAATTATAAGGGATAGGTTAGATATGCTCGTAGTGAGTATTGTTGTCTTTCTAAATTATTTCTATAGATTCGAAAATGCAACATTACTAGTGTTTAACCCCGGATTGTGCCTGGAGACAACAAATAAAAAACTCTCAACGGGTCCTGAATAATTAGATATGGCTAAAATATATCACATACTTCAAGATTTTGGTATCCCACATGAGTCAACCGTCGAAGATCATCATGACAAGGTCACGAGATACAATAATATCGCCAAAATAGAACAAGATGTAATTAGCAAAGAAAGTTTGTGGCCTTGTGGGTGAAATCAAAGGTCGAGCCTAACTAGACATTGTTGCTTCTCCTCCGTTGATGGTTGATTGCTTGGCAATGTAGTTGGGTGGCGGGTGGAGTGGCATGCCATGAGAACCACCGAAATCTCAACCTAGCGGCCCCATGTTTGACCATGTTGTCACACGAGAGAATGAGTGTTAGCGAGGGTAGAGACGAGTTAATGATGTCCTAGGAGATTTGATCACTCGCTGACAATGGTAGGTTGAAAAGAGGATTGACTACTGTTATGGCGGTCTTTGTTTCTCGAGTTGGTCTTTCTGACTCCAATCGTCCTTTGGTTCATCCATCTGGATGGAATCGACAAAGCTCCGACGTAGATTCCTACTGTCTCCTTGGGGCGGTGAGATTATGGTTTCTCGCCGTGCGTGTGCGGCGAAGAGTAATGGTGCCAGGAATTTCAGTTCGATTCAAGAGTTCAACGAAGATGATTGCGGCTTCAGGACGCTGATCCTGAGGGAATATGCATGGAGACTTACGACTTTCATCGACAAGGTCAGGCCGGCCCAGTAGGAGAGCGACGACAACGACTTGTTGGTTGCTCGTTCTGGCGCTAGCATTGGTCGTTTGGCGGTCTATAAGTATATCAATGTCATTTTTATTATGTTTAAGATGTTTCGGACTTTCCCATGAACTTTTATTAAAAAAAATGGTCTGGTGTTATTTTATTTCAAAATACAATAAAGTGAATACTCCTTCCGTCTTAAAATTCTTGTTTCGGATTTGTCTACATATTGATGTATCTAATCATATTTTAATGTTAAATATATCCACATCTAGAAAAATGTAAAACAAGAATTTTGAAACGGAGGTAGTATTAAACAAAGAGAATTTGCAAACAAGAGTTTCTAGGTCAGAGCCATAGGGTACATTTGCGGGTTGTAGGTGAACTGACGGGGTGACCGTAGCTAGGCTAAAAACCCAGGAAGAGCTCGGGGGGATAAGATTTGGTGGTGACACAAACCCGCAAGAAAGCACTTCGTGGGGCCCTGCTGACATGAGCCGTAGCTTCAAAGCTATAACGGAAAATGCGTCGGGTAGGATTCAGCGAAATATGGAGCTTCAGTTTCAGAGCGTGATCAAGACCCGGATATTTGTTCAGTGTGATCAAGAATTCGCGGCCCAGCCGAGACTGCTCGCGTCATCGGTGCTCTGGCACGGAATATCCTATTTGACGCTTCCTGCGTCAAAATGTCGGGCAAACACACAGGCACCCCGAGGCGAGCGATTTAAATGGGCCGGCCTGTTTAGCCCGTTTCATAGACCCGGTTTTGTAACCTTCTTCTAGACTTTCCTAGCCATTTTTTTCCGGTTTTGGCAACCTTCTATAAGGTTCCCTCAACCGGTTTACCTTTCATTTTATTTTCTTGTTTCTTTATTATTTTCTGTTTCTTTATTATTATGTTTCTTTTTCAAAAAAATCTGAATTTCCGAGAAATGTTTTGCATTTTTCAAAAATGTTTTGGATTTTCAAAAAATGTTCTTCAAATTCCAGAAATATTTTTTCTTTTTAGAAAAATATTCTGTATTTTCGAAAAATGATCTCCTAATTCGGAAAATGTTTCTGTTTTTTCAAAAAAATGTTCTGGATTTTCGGAAAATGTTCGGGATTTTCAAAAATTGTTATTCTAATTTGAAAAATGTTTTTGCTTTTTAGATAAATGTTCTGAATTTTCATAAAATGTTCTGGATTTTCAGAAAATGTTTCGAATTTTTGAAAAAGGTTTTCCAAAAGATGTACTTGTTTTCTCGAATTTTGTTCTCAAAATTCAAAAAGTGTTCGTATTTTCAAAAATTGTTCATGTTTATGAATTTGTTCAGGATTTTTCAAAATTGTTCTTATTTTGAAAATTTGTTCTCAAGATTCAAAAAGTGTTCGTGCTTTTATAAAAATGTTCGTGCTTCCAAATTTATTCGGGGTTTTAAAAATTATTCTCCGTTTCAAAAAAATTGTTCTTAAGATTCAAAACTAGTTCATGCTTTAAAAATATGTTCGAGGTCCCAAATTTGTTAAGGATTTTTCAAAATTATTCTTTGTTTAAAATTTGTTCTCAAGACTCAAAAAATGTTCGTGCTTTATAAAATTGTTTTGTGTTTTCAAAATTATTCTCTGTTTTAGAAAACGTTCAAGGTTTCAAAAAATAGTTGAGAAATTCAAAGTTTGTTCATTTTGATTTTCGAAAAATAAAAAAAAGGAAATAAGCAGAAAATTAGAAAAAAGAAGTAGAAAAAAAAGAAAATTATCTATTTTTGTTGAGACAAAAAAAATCTTGATCACACATAAAATAAGTTAGCAACTATAACGGCGACAAAATATGACAAGTCTTGATCACACATATAAATAGTCTTATATAACACAATATTCTTGATCACACATATAAAAAAGTCTTGTATGTTTTATATAACGTGAATACAAAGATAAGTATTGTCTTTCAATTTATTGAATAAAGTAAACTCTTGTGCTTTGTATAAAAGTTTGAAGTAGAACACGTGCAATAACTCCGCTTGTGTCTTCAACCCGTTACTACATAAAATAAGTTATGGATTGTAAGAGTAATTATAAAATAAACAACATAAGTAAAATAAACAAACCAAAACACATACTAACACATACTCTGGATTTTGGTTGCAAGTGGCCTTGTTATGACCTTCAAGTCTGCATAGGCTACATAGACGTTCGGTTTTCTCATCATATGATTTTGGTCTCTCATTTTTTGTCACATCAGGACCATTCTTACCGCGACCTCTACTGTTTTTCTTAGGAGCCCCTTTGGTGGACATTTTTACTAGATCACGAATCAAAATATGATCCTGGTTAGGCTGAAATTCATCATTATTCACAAAGTTGTGTTGACTAGGTTCTTCATTCCAAAAGATATCCTTACTTGCTATAATTTCTTCCATTGCTGCCAGCATCTTGTCGAATAAAAATGTGTTATGACATGCGATATGTGAAGCTTCTGCAGATATAATGCTCAACTTACTATATCTAGCTCTAGCCTCAGTACCAGCCCAATCCCATGAAAATAGATCGCTGGTGCGCTTCACGGGCAATCCAGATCTTGCTTTTTCAAGAACATTTGCAGGACACAAGACTTAGCACTACTAGCAAAAAGACTATTAGTGGCGCACCAGTTTTTGCTATTAATGGCGCACTGTAACATCCCAAAATTTCATTTTGGAATGTTATGATTTATAGTTATGCATCCATCTGCATCATTGCTTGATTGTATGTGTTTGTTGAAATGCCTTTTCTGACTTTCTGAAAGCCCTTTCTATTTTTTTCCCTAAGTTGTTTCACCTATTTGAAATTTTGGTTAAAAGTTCAAATAAGAGAGGAGGAACATGACACTCCACACCAGGGACTAATTGGTGGTTTATCTGAACAGTAATAACCAGGGGTTATTTTGAAAATATTTGCAAAAAGGATTTAAAAACAATTAGACAATTTCTGAAAATATTATTTTTTTCAAAGTGTTCAAATGACAGAATAAAAATGTTCTTAAATAGAATTTATTATTCTGTTAATTTTGATATATAATACCCCTATTTTTGGAGACGATTTGAATGCTTTAAAAGCTTTTGAATGTCTCCGTAAAAATATTAAAGAAAATCGGTAACGGACTTTTCAATTAAACCGGCCGGCCCACCTGTTTATTTCACGCATTTACTACGAACCGGTCACCCGCCGCGCCATTACTTCTTTTCCCTCACCGACAGGCGGACCCCACCCCGACCGACCGTTCCTCCCGCGCGGTCATCTCTTTCCCCTCTCTCCCACGACCGTCGCCGGCGATAAACACCCCCCGAGAATCCCGCCTCCCCATCACTCCCCTCGCCCCCTCCCTGGACTATATAAGCGCGCCACTCCCCGCAATCCATTTCACCCCCGAGCCCCTCGTCCCGTCACCAGACCGTCGCAGCAACACTCGCCGGAGTTGCCACCATCACCGGATCTTCCCATCACCGTTGCCGTCGATTTCGACTTCCCCTCCCCACTCCGACATCACCAATCGGCGCAGGACGACTACCGCCTCCGTTTGAACCTCTCTGCGCTCCATTTCGACCACCGGAGCCATCTCCGTCGACGACCTCAGCTTCCGGCCGCCGCCTCCATCGCCGGAGTTCCGCCTCCCCACCGGTAACTCGCCGTCGTCACACCTCCTCCCTCCGTTTCAGATCCAACGGTCCCGATTAGAAGTCACTTAAAAACCGAAACGGTATTCTCCTTACATCGGACGACCGCCCGTAACCAGCTAACGCTCACCCCGACTAGCCAACCGGATAGTGCCACGTCACCCCTGACCGTCCGGTAGTATTTTTTTTTCGGTTTAGTTTTAAATTAACAGAATGTTTTACAAATTTGTTTTAGCTATATCTTTTAAACTATATAGTGTTTTGAGTTGATTCTTTTTGCAATAGCTCACATTTTTCATGTAGTTTCACCCTGTACTTTTAAATTTCAAATTTGAACTATAAAATTTGAATGAAATCAAATTTGCTCAAATCTTCAAAGCTGAATAACTAGAGTTTGAAAATAGATTTTGACATGATTCTTTTTGCTACTGTTTGGTATTAGTTAGGACTACCTTCATGTTTAGTTTGAGGATTTTCAAGATATATTTGATTAGTGTTTTAACCAAAAACAGAATCTGTATAGTATTATAATATAGTTTTATAAACTCAATTTTGATTAGTTTGATTTAGAATTTGGTTTTATTTGTTTATTAGGTTCTGTTAGTAAACATTTAGTGTTTTCACTTACTGTTAATAAAAAAATATAAATTTGCTTAGTTTAATTTTAATTAACATAGGAATCAAAATGTCTTTTCAAATAGGCTTAATTTGACTAAAACAACTAACTAGTAATAGTTTTGCTTTCAAACAAAGTTTTGTATATTTGTTTCTGTTTTCTAAGACAGATTTAATAGTAAATTATTTTCTGTCAAGAACATGTTTTGTTAACAAATTATAAGTTTAGTTTTCATTCTTTTGTTAGTACAACTATAGTTGATTCATATAGTGTTTATCAAAACTTTTATAAACTTTACTAGGGTTTTCCCAACAAACTTAAATTGACTTTGTTTACTTTAATAGTAAAATATTCTATTGTTGCCTTGCTGTCAACAATTGTCTTGTTATTTCAAAATAGTTTTATTATGTAATAGTGTTTTCAACATCTCCTTTGGAAAACAAAACTTTAGGTGTTTTCTTACTTATGACTTGTGCATTGTTTGTCTCAATTGTTTACTAGTTCCTTGTTGTGTGTGTGTGTTAGCTACAATATTTTGATTGTATGCTTATTTGAGTGCATTGTTTGTTTCGTTAGATTATCCAGAGTGCGAAGCTTGTTACTTAGAGTCACTCACGTACGAAGATCATCAATCAGTCAAGTCACTTTGATCATGTTTTACCCATGTTTTATATGCATTAGTTCTACCATCTCCCCAGTTGCATGCAAGATAGGTTAGTTGGAAACTTGGTTACATTGTAGTAGTATCATGTGGTAGATACCTCTCTCAACCCCCTTTGACAACATTGGCCCCGGGAAACGTTGTTTTACCTTTTGCTATGCTATTAGTAGACGGGGTTGGTTGTGTGATTCATGAGAGTTGAGAGAGTTAATAATTTCAAGACCTACATAATGATAAAGAATTCAATACTCCAAGTTTTCAACATACCTCTGGGTGGATGATGGTTGAACGGCGCCCTGGAGAAACCAGTGGTTAGCCTAGGTGATGCTGGAGATGGCCAGTATTCACGCGGAAAGGTCCACCCAGGCACAAAGGGATGGATGGGTGCTTCAAGACCCAAGGCTTACCTGCACAGCCACAAGTCATTATGGGCTCTGGCTTGGTTGGATATCGTGGTGACTCTGGACAGGCGGTGCTACGAGAGGTAGAAGAACGGTAGGAAAGGATGGGCACCGTCAGAGTCGCAGGGAAACCCTTTGGAAGACCATGTTTTGGTCATCCGTTTCTCAAACACCCTGAAGTGCGAGAAATCAAACGGAGGCGACCAAATCTTGTGGGGAACGTGTGCAAAACTCTGCAGAGTACTTAAACCTAATCGATTAGCCGTGTCCACGGTCATGGATGACTTGAGCCAAAGGAATTGGAACTTCCGGAATTCTCAACACAAATAATATGATGATGTGGGTATTTAATAATTTTGGGTATGAGAATTGGTTGGTGGAACCATCTCATTAATCAACCAACTTAGTAATATTTTGCTTAACCCTTCTTTTGATGTAGGAAAAACTTGGCTTTACGCAAACATTTACCACCCCACTTGCCATATATGCATATAGACTAGATGCTTACCTTTTCACCCTTCTCTTGTGACTTTGCCGGCATATTCCATATGCTAACCTACACGGCTGCAACGTATCATGTTGCGGAATACTTTTCCGACCAGGAGTGAGGACACGTTCTATGCTCAGTGAGATGCCCTTGGAGTCAGATGGACTCACCTACCTTCGACGCTTCCGCAAGACTTAGATATTCTCATGAGTTGGCTTTTAGCCACTTTATTGTAATCTTTATTGTAATAAAGGACTCGATATGAGATTCCGATTAATATAATGCTGTGTGATTTCCCTTTGATATATACATTGATGTACCGTGTGTGTACCAGCATGATCTTGGGATGGTACGGAAACACCGGAGACTTGACCTTTCAGGTCGGGTCGCTACAGAAATGGTATCAGAGCACACGCTGACCATAGGACGTAACCTCTAGGATTGGAAAGCCTTAGGATTGTTTCTCTTTGTCTTTAAATATCTTATACTCTCATCTATTCGTTTCTGACTCCTCTCCGATTATTTCAAAATTTATAGATGGCCACCTTCATCCCAGTGTTGATCACAGAGTTTTGCCAGCCTGACGCAACGATGCCCTTTGGTAAGGAGCTGATGAGGATCGTCAAGGACATAAGGATTGCTTTGCCGAGCATCACCGGGATTCCTATCATGTCATTTCCCAAGGATGGACGCTACAGGATCGAGGTGCATATTCCAGGGAAGACTTTTGGAAACCGGAAGGAACCCATCGACCTCAAGTTCGTGGCACCCAGTTGGATACTTGGGAGAGACATGGCCATTCATCGTGCCCTTGGACGTATTCAGGAGGAATACAGAGGTGGAACCATTTCACCAGGACTCAGCATGGTTTGCCGCAGAGATGCCCATGGCAACATCATCACCAATCCCACTGCAGACACCACTATCTCCTATATCCAGACCTTGGAGACTCACATCAGGACTCTGGAGCTTCGAGTTCGTGATGATACGAAGACAATCAACAATCTGATGAACCGCGAGCTGGACCTTGAAGCTGATCTGCGAGAGGACAACTATGAACACGAGCATGAAGTGAAGGACTTCCTAGAGAGGATTGATGAGCAGAATGCACGCATCGCCACTCTGGAGGAGCATCTAGACATGGGAGAAAACCTTCACCCCGAAGGAGACATGGCACCCTTCATCAGCGACGATGAAGACTATGAGGAAAGCACCACCGGAGGACCTACGACTATGCACTTCTGAGGAAAAACATTAGTTATGCCCTCCATGTATCTTTTATTTTAATCGTTAAAGCGTAGGTCGATGCTTAGTTGTCTGAGATTTGTATCTCGATGTTTGTCATTGATTGAATAAATGAATGAGTGTTTGGTGTGATATGTTTGTTGCATTGCATATGGGTAGTGAATTTCTTCTAGACCCTTGTTCTATTCTAATTCTCATCCCTCTGAAAACAGCAAGATGCCTCCACGACGTGAGACCGATTTCACTTTTCCGCCGGAACTCACTCAACTCCTTCAGCAGCAGAATGCACTGATGCAACTATTGATTCAGAATCAGACCAACAATCAAAACAACAACAACCACCATCCACCCCAGACTGACAATCTCACTCGTTTTCTGAGGTTGAACCCTCCAACTTTCTCCAGCAGTACTGAGCCCATTGTGGCAGATGACTGGCTCCGTAAGATGGAGAGAGAACTTGTCACCGCTGGATGCACTGACGCAGAGAAAGTGCGATTTGCCGCACATCAACTGGAAGGACCAGCAGCATCATGGTGGGAGAACTACACCACCACTTATCCTATTGCAGATGTGACTTGGGAGCAATTCAAGCTTGCTTTTCGCACCGCTCATGTTTCAGCTGGAGCCATGAGTCTGAAGAAGCGTGAGTTTCGCAACTTGCGCCAGGGTAATCGCTCTGTGGCCCAATATGTGGAAGAGTTCAGTATGTTGGCCCGTTATGCCCCAGGAGATGTGGCCGATGATGCGGCCAAGCAAGAAAAGTTTCTGGAAGGACTCAATGATGAGTTGAGCATACAGCTGGTAGTGGCTACTTTCAACAACTACCAAGAGCTGGTGGATAAGGCCCTTATTCTGGAAGGTAAACAACAGCAGATTGAGAACCGCAAGCGGAAGTACACTCAGGGGAAGTTCAACTCTGGAGCTCATCAGAAGCTTCGCTACTCCCCGTACTCCGGGAATACTGGATCAGGAAACAGTAAGTTTAGAAAGCACACTCATGCTGTGCACAACCATGGAGGCCACCATCATGGAGGAAATGGAAACAACCGTCCCAACCATGGTAACTTCAAGAGTGACAATGGGAATGGGAACAACAACCAGCACCGTCACGCTCCTGCTCAGAAGGATCTGAGTCACATCACCTGTTTCAAGTGTCAGAAGACAGGGCACTATGCTAATGAGTGTCCCCAGAGCAAGCAAGGTAATGGAAACGGCAACAACAACGACAATGCAGCAGTTAAGAAGCCCAATCCGTTTCCTCGTGCTCAAGTGAACCACCTTGATGTGGAAGAAGTCTATGATCAACCCGAGACTGTGGTTGGTAAGTTTTTATTGCATTCACGTCCTGTTACAGTACTTTTTGATTCTGGTGCAACTCATTCATTCATATCAAGGGTAGTTGTGGATAAATATGGTTTGCCCACCAAAACCCTTAGTCAGCCCATTAAGGTTAGTTCTCCAGGAGGTATGATGATGGCAGGGATAGGATGCCATGCCTTGAAACTCAATATAGGAAACCATGTTTTTCCCACCGACCTCATCGTATTAGAGTCACAAGGATTGGATGTAATCCTAGGCATGGATTGGATGACCAAGTATGAAGGAAATCTTGATTGCCCTAGCAAGTCTGTTTCACTCACCACCCCGGAGAACAAGAGGATTAAGTATGTATCCCGACGCACATGTATGAGTGCTAGGTTAAACACTCTCACGGGAGTTGTTCAGGAGGAAGTACCTGTGGTAAAAGACTTTCCAGATGTATTTCCGGAAGAATTACCAGGAATGCCACCAGATAGGGAGATTGAGTTCTTAATAGAGCTACAGCCAGGGACAACCCCAATTTCCAAGAGACCCTATCGGATGCCCGCAAATGATCTGTTGGAAATCAAGAAGCAAATTAAGGAGTTATTGGACAAAGGTTATATTCGCCCAAGTTCTTCACCTTGGGGAGCCCCAGTACTTTTGGTGGAGAAGAAGGATAAATCTTTGAGAATGGTAGTCGATTATCGTGCCTTGAACGAGGTGACTATCAAGAACAAGTACCCTCTGCCGAT
This sequence comes from Hordeum marinum, assembly GCA_022496015.1. Lineage (NCBI taxonomy): Eukaryota > Viridiplantae > Streptophyta > Magnoliopsida > Poales > Poaceae > Hordeum > Hordeum marinum. Next base: position 24,084,790 of record CM039678.1, read on the forward strand.
GATTAATGATTTGTTTGATCAGCTCGTAGGAGCCAAAGTATTCTCCAAGATCGATCTTCGATCAGGGTATCACCAGTTGAAAATTCGTGAACAGGATATACCCAAAACAGCTTTCACCACGAGGTATGGTTTGTATGAGTATACGGTCATGTCTTTTGGATTGACTAATGCTCCTGCCTACTTCATGAATTTGATGAACAAAGTGTTTATGGAATATTTAGACAAGTTTGTTGTGGTATTCATCGATGACATTCTGATATTCTCCAAGAACGAGGAAGAGCATAAGGAACATTTGCGTTTAGTTCTGGAGAAGCTGAGAGAGCATCAATTATATGCCAAGTTCAGCAAATGTGAATTTTGGCTGACGGAAGTCGGATTCCTTGGACATGTTATTTCCGGAGATGGAATAGCAGTGGACCCCGCTAAGGTTGAAGCCGTCACCGAGTGGAAGTCCCCTACTTCAGTTAAGGAGATCCGCAGTTTCCTCGGACTTGCCGGTTATTACCGGAGGTTCATTGAGAATTTCTCAAAGATTGCCAAGCCCATGACAGAGTTGTTGAAGAAAGAATCCAAGTATGTTTGGACTGTGGAATGTGAAACCAGTTTCCAGGAGTTGAAGGAACGTTTGGTCACAGCCCCAGTATTGATCTTGCCCGATAATCGGAAGGATTTCCAAGTTTACTGTGATGCCTCACGTCAAGGACTTGGAGGAGTACTTATGCAGGATGGAAAAGTTGTAGCCTATGCTTCCAGACAACTACGACCTCATGAGTTAAATTATGCCACGCATGATTTGGAACTAGCAGCCGTAGTGCACGCACTCAAGACTTGGAGACATTTCATTATCGGAAATAGTTGTGATGTTTACACCGACCATAAGAGCCTGAAGTATATCTTCACGCAGAAAGAGTTGAACCTCAGACAGAGGAGATGGTTAGAGTTAATCAAAGACTATGACATGAGATTACACTACCATCCAGGTAAGGCTAATGTTGTAGCCGATGCCTTGAGTCGTAAAACTTATGTGAACACACTCACAGCTGGAGGATTACCTCAAGAGTTAGTCGATGATCTCAGTAAGCTCAAGCTAGATATAGTTCCAAGAGGATATATTGCCACATTGGAAATTCAGTCCACCTTGACCGAAAGAATTCAAGAAGCCCAGAAATCGGACAAGGAGATAGCTGAGATTAAACAGAGAATGGAAGATGGTAAAGCTAAAGGTTTTCGTGAGGATGAACACGGAACTTTGTGGTTTGAGAACCGAATCTATGTGCCCAATGAACCAGAGCTCAGGAAGTTGATACTTCAGGAAGCCCACGATTCACCTTACTCGATACACCCAGGCAATACCAAGATGTATCTCGATTTAAAGGAAAGTTATTGGTGGACAGGTATGAAGAAAGATATTGCGGAACATGTTGCAATATGTGATGTTTGTCAGAGAGTAAAGGCAGAACATCAGAAACCAGCAGGGTTACTCCAACCTTTGCCGATACCCGAGTGGAAATGGGAAAAGCTTGGTATGGATTTCATCACAGGATTGCCCAGGACCCGTTGAGGTTATGATTCCATCTGGGTAGTGGTTGATCGCTTGACCAAGGTAGCTCACTTCATTCCAGTGAAAACCACCTATACCAGTGCTAAGCTAGCCAAGGTATATATGACCAGGATCGTATGTCTGCATGGAGTTCCGAGGAGTATCGTGTCAGATAGAGGAACACAATTTACCTCAAAGTTTTGGCATCAGTTACATGAAACTTTGGGTACAAGGCTAGAGTTTAGTACAGCTTTTCATCCGCAGACAGATGGCCAGACTGAGAGAGTCAATCAGATTCTGGAAGACATGTTGAGAGCTTGTGCGCTAGATTATGGATCTAGTTGGGACGAAAACTTGCCTTACGCAGAATTCTCATACAACAACAGTTATCAAACCAGTCTAAAGATGGCCCCTTTCGAAGCTTTATACGGAAGGAGGTGCAGAACACCACTGACGTGGGATGGTGTTGGAGACCGACAACTTTTTGGTCCCGACCTTATCCGAGATTCTGAAGAGAAAGTCAAGTTGATACGTGACAGACTCAAGATAGCTCAATCTCGACAGAAGAGTTATGCTGACAGCAAACGTAAAGAAGTGACATATGAAGTGGGAGACCGAGCATATCTTCGTGTGTCCCCGCTTCGTGGAATCAAGAGGTTTGGTGTTACAGGAAAACTAGCACCTAGATTCATAGGCCCCTACAACATTCTTGAACGTAGAGGCGAGGTTGCATACAAACTGGAATTGCCGGAAGGATTGTCCGGAGTTCATGATGTGTTTCATGTTTCCCAGCTTAAGAAATGTCATGCTGAGATGGCTGACATCCCTTTGCGAGACACCGTGCCCCTAGAGGCCATACAGCTTGAAAGTGATCTAACTTACGAGGAGAAACCAGTCAAGATCCTCGAGACATCCAACAGAGTTACCCGCAGCAAGATTATCAAGTTCTGTAAAGTTCTGTGGAGTCACCACACTGAGGAAGAAGCCACCTGGGAACGCGAAGAAGATCTTCGTAGAGACCATCTGCACCTATTTTCTAGCAAACCCGAATCTCGAGGGCGAGATTCATCTTAAGGTGGGTAGGTTTGTAACATCCCAAAATTTCATTTTGGAATGTTATGATTTATAGTTATGCATCCATCTGCATCATTGCTTGATTGTATGTGTTTGTTGAAATGCCTTTTCTGACTTTCTGAAAGCCCTTTCTATTTTTTTCCCTAAGTTGTTTCACCTATTTGAAATTTTGGTTAAAAGTTCAAATAAGAGAGGAGGAACATGACACTCCACACCAGGGACTAATTGGTGGTTTATTTGAACAGTAATAACCAGGGGTTATTTTGAAAATATTTGCAAAAAGGATTTAAAAACAATTAGACAATTTCTGAAAATATTATTTTTTTCAAAGTGTTCAAATGACAGAATAAAAATGTTCATTAAATAGAATTTATTATTCTGTTAATTTTGATATATAATACCCCTATTTTTGGAGACGATTTGAATGCTTTAAAAGCTTTTGAATGTCTCTGTAAAAATATTAAAGAAAATCGGTAACGGACTTTTCAATTAAACCGGCCGGCCCACCTGTTTATTTCACGCATTTACTACGAACCGGTCACCCGCCGCGCCATTACTTCTTTTCCCTCACTGACAGGCGGACCCCACCCCGACCGACCGTTCCTCCCGCGCGGTCATCTCTTTCCCCTCTCTCCCACGACCGTCGCCGGCGATAAACACCCCCCGAGAATCCCGCCTCCCCATCACTCCCCTCGCCCCCTCCCTGGACTATATAAGCGCGCCACTCCCCGCAATCCATTTCACCCCCGAGCCCCTCGTCCCATCACCAGACCGTCGCAGCAACACTCGCCGGAGTTGCCACCATCACCGGATCTTCCCATCACCGTTGTCGTCGATTTCGACTTCCCCTCCCCACTCCGACATCACCAATCGGCGCAGGACGACTACCGCCTCCGTTTGAACCTCTCTGCGCTCCATTTCGACCACCGGAGCCATCTCCGTCGACGACCTCAGCTTCCGGCCGCCGCCTCCATCGCCGGAGTTCCGCCTCCCCACCGGTAACTCGCCGTCGTCACACCTCCTCCCTCCGTTTCAGATCCAACGGTCCCGATTAGAAGTCACTTAAAAACCGAAACGGTATTCTCCTTACATCGGACGACCGCCCGTAACCAGCTAACGCTCACCCCGACTAGCCAACCGGATAGTGCCACGTCACCCCTGACCGTCCGGTAGTATTTTTTTTTTCGGTTTAGTTTTAAATTAACAGAATGTTTTACAAATTTGTTTTAGCTATATCTTTTAAACTATATAGTGTTTTGAGTTGATTCTTTTTGCAATAGCTCACATTTTTCATGTAGTTTCACCCTGTACTTTTAAATTTCAAATTTGAACTATAAAATTTGAATGAAATCAAATTTGCTCAAATCTTCAAAGCTGAATAACTAGAGTTTGAAAATAGATTTTGACATGATTCTTTTTGCTACTGTTTGGTATTAGTTAGGACTACCTTCATGTTTAGTTTGAGGATTTTCAAGATATATTTGATTAGTGTTTTAACCAAAAACAGAATCTGTATAGTATTATAATATAGTTTTATAAACTCAATTTTGATTAGTTTGATTTAGAATTTGGTTTTATTTGTTTATTAGGTTCTGTTAGTAAACATTTAGTGTTTTCACTTACTGTTAATAAAAAAATATAAATTTGCTTAGTTTAATTTTAATTAACATAGGAATCAAAATGTCTTTTCAAATAGGCTTAATTTGACTAAAACAACTAACTAGTAATAGTTTTGCTTTCAAACAAAGTTTTGTATATTTGTTTCTGTTTTCTAAGACAGATTTAATAGTAAATTATTTTCTGTCAAGAACATGTTTTGTTAACAAATTATAAGTTTAGTTTTCATTCTTTTGTTAGTACAACTATAGTTGATTCATATAGTGTTTATCAAAACTTTTATAAACTTTACTAGGGTTTTCCCAACAAACTTAAATTGACTTTGTTTACTTTAATAGTAAAATATTCTATTGTTGCCTTGCTGTCAACAATTGTCTTGTTATTTCAAAATAGTTTTATTATGTAATAGTGTTTTCAACATCTCCTTTGGAAAACAAAACTTTAGGTGTTTTCTTACTTATGACTTGTGCATTGTTTGTCTCAATTGTTTACTAGTTCCTTGTTGTGTGTGTGTGTTAGCTACAATATTTTGATTGTATGCTTATTTGAGTGCATTGTTTGTTTCGTTAGATTATCCAGAGTGCGAAGCTTGTTACTTAGAGTCACTCACGTACGAAGATCATCAATCAGGCAAGTCACTTTGATCATGTTTTACCCATGTTTTATATGCATTAGTTCTACCATCTCCCCAGTTGCATGCAAGATAGGTTAGTTGGAAACTTGGTTACATTGTAGTAGTATCATGTGGTAGATACCTCTCTCAACCCCCTTTGACAACATTGGCCCCGGGAAACGTTGTTTTACCTTTTGCTATGCTATTAGTAGACGGGGTTGGTTGTGTGATTCATGAGAGTTGAGAGAGTTAATAATTTCAAGACCTACATAATGATAAAGAATTCAATACTCCAAGTTTTCAACATACCTCTGGGTGGATGATGGTTGAACGGCGCCCTGGAGAAACCAGTGGTTAGCCTAGGTGATGCTGGAGATGGCCAGTATTCACGCGGAAAGGTCCACCCAGGCACAAAGGGATGGATGGGTGCTTCAAGACCCAAGGCTTACCTGCACAGCCACAAGTCATTATGGGCTCTGGCTTGGTTGGATATCGTGGTGACTCTAGACAGGCGGTGCTACGAGAGGTAGAAGAACGGTAGGAAAGGATGGGCACCGTCAGAGTCGCAGGGAAACCCTTTGGAAGACCATGTTTTGGTCATCCGTTTCTCAAACACCCTGAAGTGCGAGAAATCAAACGGAGGCGACCAAATCTTGTGGGGAACGTGTGCAAAACTCTGCAGAGTACTTAAACCTAATCGATTAGCCGTGTCCACGGTCATGGACGACTTGAGCCAAAGGAATTGGAACTTCCGGAATTCTCAACACAAATAATATGATGATGTGGGTATTTAATAATTTTGGGTATGAGAATTGGTTGGTGGAACCATCTCATTAATCAACCAACTTAGTAATATTTTGCTTAACCCTTCTTTTGATGTAGGAAAAACTTGGCTTTACGCAAACATTTACCACCCCACTTGCCATATATGCATATAGACTAGATGCTTACCTTTTCACCCTTCTCTTGTGACTTTGCCGGCATATTCCATATGCTAACCTACACGGCTGCAACGTATCATGTTGCGGAATACTTTTCCGACCAGGAGTGAGGACACGTTCTATGCTCAGTGAGATGCCCTTGGAGTCAGATGGACTCACCTACCTTCGACGCTTCCGCAAGACTTAGATATTCTCATGAGTTGGCTTTTAGCCACTTTATTGTAATCTTTATTGTAATAAAGGACTCGATATGAGATTCCGATTAATATAATGCTGTGTGATTTCCCTTTGATATATACATTGATGTACCGTGTGTGTACCAGCATGATCTTGGGATGGTACGGAAACACCGGAGACTTGACCTTTCAGGTCGGGTCGCTACAGAAATGGTATCAGAGCACACGCTGACCATAGGACGTAACCTCTAGGATTGGAAAGCCTTAGGATTGTTTCTCTTTGTCTTTAAATATCTTATACTCTCATCTATTCGTTTCTGACTCCTCTCCGATTATTTCAAAATTTATAGATGGCCACCTTCATCCCAGTGTTGATCACAAAGTTTTGCCAGCCTGACGCAACGATGCCCTTTGGTAAGGAGCTGATGAGGATCGTCAAGGACATAAGGATTGCTTTGCCGAGCATCACCGGGATTCCTATCATGTCATTTCCCAAGGATGGACGCTACAGGATCGAGGTGCATATTCCAGGGAAGACTTTTGGAAACCGGAAGGAACCCATCGACCTCAAGTTCGTGGCACCCAGTTGGATACTTGGGAGAGACATGGCCATTCATCGTGCCCTTGGACGTATTCAGGAGGAATACAGAGGTGGAACCATTTCACCAGGACTCAGCATGGTTTGCCGCAGAGATGCCCATGGCAACATCATCACCAATCCCACTGCAGACACCACTATCTCCTATATCCAGACCTTGGAGACTCACATCAGGACTCTGGAGCTTCGAGTTCGTGATGATACAAAGACAATCAACAATCTGATGAACCGCGAGCTGGACCTTGAAGCTGATCTGCGAGAGGCCAACTATGAACATGAGCATGAAGTGAAGGACTTCCTAGAGAGGATTGATGAGCAGAATGCACGCATCGCCACTCTGGAGGAGCATCTAGACATGGGAGAAAACCTTCACCCCGAAGGAGACATGGCACCCTTCATCAGCGACGATGAAGACTATGAGGAAAGCACCACCGGAGGACCTACGACTATGCACTTCTGAGGAAAAACATTAGTTATGCCCTCCATGTATCTTTTATTTTAATCGTTAAAGCGTAGGTCGATGCTTAGTTGTCTGAGATTTGTATCTCGATGTTTGTCATTGATTGAATAAATGAATGAGTGTTTGGTGTGATATGTTTGTTGCATTGCATATGGGTAGTGAATTTCTTCTAGACCCTTGTTCTATTCTAATTCTCATCCCTCTGAAAACAGCAAGATGCCTCCACGACGTGAGACCGATTTCACTTTTCCGCCGGAACTCACTCAACTCCTTCAGCAGCAGAATGCACTGATGCAACTATTGATTCAGAATCAGACCAACAATCAAAACAACAACAACCACCATCCACCCCAGACTGACAATCTCACCCGTTTTCTGAGGTTGAACCCTCCAACTTTCTCCAGCAGTACTGAGCCCATTGTGGCAGATGACTGGCTCCGTAAGATGGAGAGAGAACTTGTCACCGCTGGATGCACTGACGCAGAGAAAGTGCGATTTGCCGCACATCAACTGGAAGGACCAGCAGCATCATGGTGGGAGAACTACACCACCACTTATCCTATTGCAGATGTGACTTGGGAGCAATTCAAGCTTGCTTTTCGCACCGCTCATGTTTCAGCTGGAGCCATGAGTCTGAAGAAGCGTGAGTTTCGCAACTTGCGCCAGGGTAATCGCTCTGTGGCCCAATATGTGGAAGAGTTCAGTATGTTGGCCCGTTATGCCCCAGGAGATGTGGCCGATGATGCGGCCAAGCAAGAAAAGTTTCTGGAAGGACTCAATGATGAGTTGAGCATACAGCTGGTAGTGGCTACTTTCAACAACTACCAAGAGCTGGTGGATAAGGCCCTTATTCTGGAAGGTAAACAACAGCAGATTGAGAACCGCAAGCGGAAGTACACTCAGGGGAAGTTCAACTCTGGAGCTCATCAGAAGCTTCGCTACTCCCCGTACTCCGGGAATACTGGATCAGGAAACAGTAAGTTTAGAAAGCACACTCATGCTGTGCACAACCATGGAGGCCACCATCATGGAGGAAATGGAAACAACCGTCCCAACCATGGTAACTTCAAGAGTGACAATGGGAATGGGAACAACAACCAGCACCGTCACGCTCCTGCTCAGAAGGATCTGAGTCACATCACCTGTTTCAAGTGTCAGAAGACAGGGCACTATGCTAATGAGTGTCCCCAGAGCAAGCAAGGTAATGGAAACGGCAACAACAACGACAATGCAGCAGTTAAGAAGCCCAATCCGTTTCCTCGTGCTCAAGTGAACCACCTTGATGTGGAAGAAGTCTATGATCAACCCGAGACTGTGGTTGGTAAGTTTTTATTGCATTCACGTCCTGTTACAGTACTTTTTGATTCTGGTGCAACTCATTCATTCATATCAAGGGTAGTTGTGGATAAATATGGTTTGCCCACCAAAACCCTTAGTCAGCCCATTAAGGTTAGTTCTCCAGGAGGTATGATGATGGCAGGGATAGGATGCCATGCCTTGAAACTCAATATAGGAAACCATGTTTTTCCCACCGACCTCATCGTCTTAGAGTCACAAGGATTGGATGTAATCCTAGGCATGGATTGGATGACCAAGTATGAAGGAAATCTTGATTGCCCTAGCAAGTCTGTTTCACTCACCACCCCGGAGAACAAGAGGATTAAGTATGTATCCCGACGCACATGTATGAGTGCTAGGTTAAACACTCTCACGGGAGTTGTTCAGGAGGAAGTACCTGTGGTAAAAGACTTTCCAGATGTATTTCCGGAAGAATTACCAGGAATGCCACCAGATAGGGAGATTGAGTTCTTAATAGAGCTACAGCCAGGGACAACCCCAATTTCCAAGAGACCCTATCGGATGCCCGCAAATGATCTGTTGGAAATCAAGAAGCAAATTAAGGAGTTATTGGACAAAGGTTATATTCGCCCAAGTTCTTCACCTTGGGGAGCCCCAGTACTTTTGGTGGAGAAGAAGGATAAATCTTTGAGAATGGTAGTCGATTATCGTGCCTTGAACGAGGTGACTATCAAGAACAAGTACCCTCTGCCGATGATTAATGATTTGTTTGATCAGCTCGTAGGAGCCAAAGTATTCTCCAAGATCGATCTTCGATCAGGGTATCACCAGTTGAAAATTCGTGAACAGGATATACCCAAAACAGCTTTCACCACGAGGTATGGTTTGTATGAGTATACGGTCATGTCTTTTGGATTGACTAATGCTCCTGCCTACTTCATGAATTTGATGAACAAAGTGTTTATGGAATATTTAGACAAGTTTGTTGTGGTATTCATCGATGACATTCTGATATTCTCCAAGAACGAGGAAGAGCATAAGGAACATTTGCGTTTAGTTCTGGAGAAGCTGAGAGAGCATCAATTATATGCCAAGTTCAGCAAATGTGAATTTTGGCTGACGGAAGTCGGATTCCTTGGACATGTTATTTCCGGAGATGGAATAGCAGTGGACCCCGCTAAGGTTGAAGCCGTCACCGAGTGGAAGTCCCCTACTTCAGTTAAGGAGATCCGCAGTTTCCTCGGACTTGCCGGTTATTACCGGAGGTTCATTGAGAATTTCTCAAAGATTGCCAAGCCCATGACAGAGTTGTTGAAGAAAGAATCCAAGTATGTTTGGACTGTGGAATGTGAAACCAGTTTCCAGGAGTTGAAGGAACGTTTGGTCACAGCCCCAGTATTGATCTTGCCCGATAATCGGAAGGATTTCCAAGTTTACTGTGATGCCTCACGTCAAGGACTTGGAGGAGTACTTATGCAGGATGGAAAAGTTGTAGCCTATGCTTCCAGACAACTACGACCTCATGAGTTAAATTATGCCACGCATGATTTGGAACTAGCAGCCGTAGTGCACGCACTCAAGACTTGGAGACATTTCCTTATCGGAAATAGTTGTGATGTTTACACCGACCATAAGAGCCTGAAGTATATCTTCACGCAGAAAGAGTTGAACCTCAGACAGAGGAGATGGTTAGAGTTAATCAAAGACTATGACATGAGATTACACTACCATCCAGGTAAGGCTAATGTTGTAGCCGATGCCTTGAGTCGTAAAACTTATGTGAACACACTCACAGCTGGAGGATTACCTCAAGAGTTAGTCGATGATCTCAGTAAGCTCAAGATAGAGATAGTTCCAAGAGGATATATTGCCACATTGGAAATTCAGTCCACCTTGACCGAAAGAATTCAAGAAGCCCAGAAATCGGACAAGGAGATAGCTGAGATTAAACAGAGAATGGAAGATGGTAAAGCTAAAGGTTTTCGTGAGGATGAACACGGAACTTTGTGGTTTGAGAACCGAATCTATGTGCCCAATGAACCAGAGCTCAGGAAGTTGATACTTCAGGAAGCCCACGATTCACCTTACTCGATACACCCAGGCAATACCAAGATGTATCTCGATTTAAAGGAAAGTTATTGGTGGACAGGTATGAAGAAAGATATTGCGGAACATGTTGCAATATGTGATGTTTGTCAGAGAGTAAAGGCAGAACATCAGAAACCAGCAGGGTTACTCCAACCTTTGCCGATACCCGAGTGGAAATGGGAAAAGCTTGGTATGGATTTCATCACAGGATTGCCCAAGACCCGTTGAGGTTATGATTCCATCTGGGTAGTGGTTGATCGCTTGACCAAGGTAGCTCACTTCATTCCAGTGAAAACCACCTATACCAGTGCTAAGCTAGCCAAGGTATATATGACCAGGATCGTATGTCTGCATGGAGTTCCGAGGAGTATCGTGTCAGATAGAGGAACACAATTTACCTCAAAGTTTTGGCATCAGTTACATGAAACTTTGGGTACAAGGCTAGAGTTTAGTACAGCTTTTCATCCGCAGACAGATGGCCAGACTGAGAGAGTCAATCAGATTCTGGAAGACATGTTGAGAGCTTGTGCGCTAGATTATGGATCTAGTTGGGATGAAAACTTGCCTTACGCAGAATTCTCATACAACAACAGTTATCAAACCAGTCTAAAGATGGCCCCTTTCGAAGCTTTATACGGAAGGAGGTGCAGAACACCACTGACGTGGGATGGTGTTGGAGACCGACAACTTTTTGGTCCCGACCTTATCCGAGATTCTGAAGAGAAAGTCAAGTTGATACGTGACAGACTCAAGATAGCTCAATCTCGACAGAAGAGTTATGCTGACAGCAAACGTAAAGAAGTGACATATGAAGTGGGAGACCGAGCATATCTTCGTGTGTCCCCGCTTCGTGGAATCAAGAGGTTTGGTGTTAAAGGAAAACTAGCACCTAGATTCATAGGCCCCTACAACATTCTTGAACGTAGAGGCGAGGTTGCATACAAACTGGAATTGCCGGAAGGATTGTCCGGAGTTCATGATGTGTTTCATGTTTCCCAGCTTAAGAAATGTCATGCTGAGATGGCTGACATCCCTTTGCGAGACACCGTGCCCCTAGAGGCCATACAGCTTGAAAGTGATCTAACTTACGAGGAGAAACCAGTCAAGATCCTCGAGACATCCAACAGAGTTACCCGCAGCAAGATTATCAAGTTCTGTAAAGTTCTGTGGAGTCACCACACTGAGGAAGAAGCCACCTGGGAACGCGAAGAAGATCTTCGTAGAGACCATCCGCACCTATTTTCTAGCAAACCCGAATCTCGAGGGCGAGATTCATCTTAAGGTGGGTAGGTTTGTAACATCCCAAAATTTCATTTTGGAATGTTATGATTTATAGTTATGCATCCATCTGCATCATTGCTTGATTGTATGTGTTTGTTGAAATGCCTTTTCTGACTTTCTGAAAGCCCTTTCTATTTTTTTCCCTAAGTTGTTTCACCTATTTGAAATTTTGGTTAAAAGTTCAAATAAGAGAGGAGGAACATGACACTCCACACCAGGGACTAATTGGTGGTTTATTTGAACAGTAATAACCAGGGGTTATTTTGAAAATATTTGCAAAAAGGATTTAAAAACAATTAGACAATTTCTGAAAATATTATTTTTTTCAAAGTGTTCAAATGACAGAATAAAAATGTTCATTAAATAGAATTTATTATTCTGTTAATTTTGATATATAATACCCCTATTTTTGGAGACGATTTGAATGCTTTAAAAGCTTTTGAATGTCTCTGTAAAAATATTAAAGAAAATCGGTAACGGACTTTTCAATTAAACCGGCCGGCCCACCTGTTTATTTCACGCATTTACTACGAACCGGTCACCCGCCGCGCCATTACTTCTTTTCCCTCACTGACAGGCGGACCCCACCCCGACCGACCGTTCCTCCCGCGCGGTCATCTCTTTCCCCTCTCTCCCACGACCGTCGCCGGCGATAAACACCCCCCGAGAATCCCGCCTCCCCATCACTCCCCTCGCCCCCTCCCTGGACTATATAAGCGCGCCACTCCCCGCAATCCATTTCACCCCCGAGCCCCTCGTCCCATCACCAGACCGTCGCAGCAACACTCGCCGGAGTTGCCACCATCACCGGATCTTCCCATCACCGTTGTCGTCGATTTCGACTTCCCCTCCCCACTCCGACATCACCAATCGGCGCAGGACGACTACCGCCTCCGTTTGAACCTCTCTGCGCTCCATTTCGACCACCGGAGCCATCTCCGTCGACGACCTCAGCTTCCGGCCGCCGCCTCCATCGCCGGAGTTCCGCCTCCCCACCGGTAACTCGCCGTCGTCACACCTCCTCCCTCCGTTTCAGATCCAACGGTCCCGATTAGAAGTCACTTAAAAACCGAAACGGTATTCTCCTTACATCGGACGACCGCCCGTAACCAGCTAACGCTCACCCCGACTAGCCAACCGGATAGTGCCACGTCACCCCTGACCGTCCGGTAGTATTTTTTTTTTCGGTTTAGTTTTAAATTAACAGAATGTTTTACAAATTTGTTTTAGCTATATCTTTTAAACTATATAGTGTTTTGAGTTGATTCTTTTTGCAATAGCTCACATTTTTCATGTAGTTTCACCCTGTACTTTTAAATTTCAAATTTGAACTATAAAATTTGAATGAAATCAAATTTGCTCAAATCTTCAAAGCTGAATAACTAGAGTTTGAAAATAGATTTTGACATGATTCTTTTTGCTACTGTTTGGTATTAGTTAGGACTACCTTCATGTTTAGTTTGAGGATTTTCAAGATATATTTGATTAGTGTTTTAACCAAAAACAGAATCTGTATAGTATTATAATATAGTTTTATAAACTCAATTTTGATTAGTTTGATTTAGAATTTGGTTTTATTTGTTTATTAGGTTCTGTTAGTAAACATTTAGTGTTTTCACTTACTGTTAATAAAAAAATATAAATTTGCTTAGTTTAATTTTAATTAACATAGGAATCAAAATGTCTTTTCAAATAGGCTTAATTTGACTAAAACAACTAACTAGTAATAGTTTTGCTTTCAAACAAAGTTTTGTATATTTGTTTCTGTTTTCTAAGACAGATTTAATAGTAAATTATTTTCTGTCAAGAACATGTTTTGTTAACAAATTATAAGTTTAGTTTTCATTCTTTTGTTAGTACAACTATAGTTGATTCATATAGTGTTTATCAAAACTTTTATAAACTTTACTAGGGTTTTCCCAACAAACTTAAATTGACTTTGTTTACTTTAATAGTAAAATATTCTATTGTTGCCTTGCTGTCAACAATTGTCTTGTTATTTCAAAATAGTTTTATTATGTAATAGTGTTTTCAACATCTCCTTTGGAAAACAAAACTTTAGGTGTTTTCTTACTTATGACTTGTGCATTGTTTGTCTCAATTGTTTACTAGTTCCTTGTTGTGTGTGTGTGTTAGCTACAATATTTTGATTGTATGCTTATTTGAGTGCATTGTTTGTTTCGTTAGATTATCCAGAGTGCGAAGCTTGTTACTTAGAGTCACTCACGTACGAAGATCATCAATCAGGCAAGTCACTTTGATCATGTTTTACCCATGTTTTATATGCATTAGTTCTACCATCTCCCCAGTTGCATGCAAGATAGGTTAGTTGGAAACTTGGTTACATTGTAGTAGTATCATGTGGTAGATACCTCTCTCAACCCCCTTTGACAACATTGGCCCCGGGAAACGTTGTTTTACCTTTTGCTATGCTATTAGTAGACGGGGTTGGTTGTGTGATTCATGAGAGTTGAGAGAGTTAATAATTTCAAGACCTACATAATGATAAAGAATTCAATACTCCAAGTTTTCAACATACCTCTGGGTGGATGATGGTTGAACGGCGCCCTGGAGAAACCAGTGGTTAGCCTAGGTGATGCTGGAGATGGCCAGTATTCACGCGGAAAGGTCCACCCAGGCACAAAGGGATGGATGGGTGCTTCAAGACCCAAGGCTTACCTGCACAGCCACAAGACATTATGGGCTCTGGCTTGGTTGGATATCATGGTGACTCTGGACAGGCGGTGCTACGAGAGGTAGAAGAACGGTAGGAAAGGATGGGCACCGTCAGAGTCGCAGGGAAACCCTTTGGAAGACCATGTTTTGGTCATCCGTTTCTCAAACACCCTGAAGTGCGAGAAATCAAACGGAGGCGACCAAATCTTGTGGGGAACGTGTGCAAAACTCTGCAGAGTACTTAAACCTAATCGATTAGCCGTGTCCACGGTCATGGACGACTTGAGCCAAAGGAATTGGAACTTCCGGAATTCTCAACACAAATAATATGATGATGTGGGTATTTAATAATTTTGGGTATGAGAATTGGTTGGTGGAACCATCTCATTAATCAACCAACTTAGTAATATTTTGCTTAACCCTTCTTTTGATGTAGGAAAATCTTGGCTTTACGCAAACATTTACCACCCCACTTGCCATATATGCATATAGACTAGATGCTTACCTTTTCACCCTTCTCTTGTGACTTTGCCGGCATATTCCATATGCTAACCTACACGGCTGCAACGTATCATGTTGCAGAATACTTTTCCGACCAGGAGTGAGGACACGTTCTATGCTCAGTGAGATGCCCTTGGAGTCAGATGGACTCACCTACCTTCAACGCTTCCGCAAGACTTAGATATTCTCATGAGTTGGCTTTTAGCCACTTTATTGTAATCTTTATTGTAATAAAGGACTCGATATGAGATTCCGATTAATATAATGCTGTGTGATTTCCCTTTGATATATACATTGATGTACCGTGTGTGTACCAGCATGATCTTGGGATGGTACGGAAACACCGGAGACTTGACCTTTCAGGTCGGGTCGCTACACGCACTATAGGTGCGCTACTATTAACACGCTACTAGTAACAAATAGTAATGGCGCACCTCTGATGCGCCATTAGTATCTCATATAATAGTGAAGCATGACATAGTGCGCCATTACTATGTCCAACAGTGCGTCATTACTATGCCTCCTAGGGGGCCATATTTACCTTCACCTATGCCCCGTAGTACGTCATTACTATGCCCCATAATGCGCTACTGGTATTTAGCCTTGGTGCGCCACTAATGCTCAATATGGTGCGCCACTACTGGGGGCCATATTTGCCTTCACCTATGCCCCAAGTGCGTCATTACTATGCCCGATAATACACCACTGGTATTTATCTTGGTGCGCCACTAATGCTCAATATGGTGCGCCACTACTATGAATATTAGGAATTATTATTTTTTGCTTTTCTGGTATTTGCACAGGTTACAAAATACCTTACAACACAGAATATAAACATCACACAATAGAATTCATCATATTAGTCTCCAAATTCGAAATAGTGAGCAAAGTTCAAACATTACCAAGTTTAGGTCTCGAGACATTAGCAAAGTTCATCATATTAGCCGAGTTTGTCGTCACATTACAAAGTCGATATCGATCATCTAAACTACCATCACATAGAAGAGAGCTGCGGTCACGATGAGCATCATCGTGATGAAACTGGTCTTCATCCGGTTCCTCCTTCACTCCCTCCTCTCTCCCGCTAGATAGCGTGCATATCTAGCTTCCGCCTCCGCCCTAGTGGTGTACCCTTTGTAACTGTTACCGCTGAAACGGTGAACCTGTCTCCGACACTCCTCCCAGTCGTCGTAGACTCCGGGAACCTCATCCTTGTACACGACATACGACGACATCTCTATGCACTAGACAAACAAAACGTTACTAGCAATTCATAGATAATATATAAGCAAATATAAGTATGCAACAAAAGAATCGGAAGATAAAAGCAACACATTAATAGCACGATTCATGGTCCTACTAATAAATAGCATCGATTACATATAAGTTGAACGACTGTCCAAACTAAAGAGACATACAAGTTCATTAAAGTTTAATTACAACATGAGCTAATCGATATTTCAGAACTACATAGCATCAATACTTTCGACTCAAATCAGGGACCAGAGCGTGGATGAAGCCGCCGTCTTTCGTGATGGTCATGAATGTGCGGTCGTTGTCAGCCTGCATTTGTAGCGTTGTTTCTATTTCACTATTGGACGGTTGATATTTGAGGTAGAACTGCCCCGAGGTACGAAGGACATCTTGATAGATGATTTCCGCAAACTCCGACGGATGCGAAAGAATTCTTGTCTGATGTTCGCATCCTGGATTGCCGACAAGCGTGCGGCCCATTCTTTGAGATTATTTGGTAGCATAAGGTGATGAAGATCCCGTACGATCGCCCGCATGTGATGGAGGGCGTAGTAGGCATCCTTTTGACTGCCAGGCGGCTGCTTGACGCAGGGGAACGTCGTTACGTGGGTGAACACGTGCTTGCAGTACCTACAAATTTGCCTCCTGAAGGTGCCTCCAGATTTGGCGTAGCCAGGGAGAGCATCATCAAGAACTTTCTTGATATTTATCTAGTCTTTATTCGACTGATGGTCCGAGTCGAAATACGTGGCCATGGAATATTTTGGGCTTAAGAGGATGAGTGTGCAATGTGTGTCACTGCACAAAACACGGAATGTTAGAAAAAAAAAACGATCGAAATCTAAGAAATCTTATGTTATGGGGCGGTGAGCGGATGACTTACTCGGAAAAGTAAGGCACGAGGAAGTTATCCTTATCTGGGTTCGCCAGAATGACGCCTTCGAGGTATGAACTCGCGACTTGCCGGTCCCCAGCGCTGCCCAAGATCTTGGCACGCATGTAGAAGGGGTCGACTATCTCGATATCCGGGGTTTTGTCTCTAATGATCCGCATCTCCATACTGAGCGAAAATAGCCGAACGAAGGTGTAGTGCAGTGGATAAAGGTTAAACATAGCGAAGATGTCATCAAACCGCAGGACGATCATACGCCCGATGGTGCTATCGACAAAGCCCTTGCCCTCTTGCACCTTGGCCACGAAAACCGGGTATGCCACATCATTCTCGGAGAGACGCCGCTTCTCCATAGAAAGAACACCGTCATGCAGACTCCGCATAGCACCGGTTGCAGCATTGAGCAGATTAGTCGGTAGCATCGGCCTACCCGCCACTTGCACCCTCCTCGAGATATCCTTAGGTATTGGTGGCCCGTCCTAAGCACGGATCGTACTCGGTGCCGGCTGGCTCGCACCCTTGTTATTTTTTCTTTTTCGTCCCTTCTGCTTCTTCTGCTGTAATGGGATCGAGTTCTGCTCAGAGACCATCTTCTTGAGTGTGTTGGGGCTGATAATATTTCACACCTCGGCTATTTGAGTGTCGGTGAAGGCGGCAGCTGGAGGCGTCTCCTGAGAACTGAACAGACGACGCCTGTTGCAATTGGGTTTCTCCGCGGTACCAGCTAGATCGTGATCATCTTTTGCAGGGTTGGGTTCTTGAGAAGGAGGCCCCAAGAATTCGTCACCGTACCCATCTTCGTTGATTTACTTATCGACGTTGGAAAATGTATCGTCATCGTCGTCCGAATCCTGTGCCATATGCATGTCTGGATCAGCTAACGACGGTAGCGTTGCGGCGGTCTTGCCATGGCTTGGCGCCGACACGACTGGCGGTGTTGTCTATGGGGTGGTGTCCCCTGCCCCCAAACGAATCTGGCTCTTCGACCAAAGCATGGACCAGTTTGAGCAGGCGCTGAGGGTCATCACATCATCTTCGTCGGCCCCAGGGGGTCGATACGGAGGTAACAAGTCGTCGCAGCCCTGCAGCACCCGAACCAGTTGAACCCTATACACGGTGGGTGGCATCGGATTACCGTGGAACACGCGGTTGCCTGGTTCAACGATTTTGGCCTTGGCGACATCGATCAACTCGCCGTCCACGAAGTGCAGGAGAGTGCATGGAACGTTGGCGGTGCCCTGCAAAAACATGTAGGGCGTGAGGGATACCCAGTCAAAGGCAAGGAGATGAAGTCATCGGCCGAGGCTTAGTTACCGTGATGACGTCGAGCTCGGCTAATGTCGAGGCACCGCCAACGGCGGGCGTGCAAGTGATGGAGGGGCCGCTTGCTGCCGAGGTGCCGGCCGGCGTATTCTTCCCACACCCGGGTGCATTATGCTCCAATACCGGCGCCGACGCTAGAGACACAAATGCCGCCTCCGTCGGAGACACCAATGCCGGCGCGTTGTGCGAGTTGCTGCCCGTGAAGCTGGGAATCGGGGGCGGCCCCTGTTGGCCGCCCGCAATCCACCCCCGCAGCCCCTCAACCAAGGAAGGCATAATGGCGGTGATCGTCGCTCCCAGTTGGTCTCGGACTTGCTCTTGGACTATCTCCAGAATCCGCACCACTTGTGCCTTGTGTTCTTTAACCTCACGCTCCTGGCTTTCCGAGCTGGTCTTTCTCTCCTTTCGCCCAGCCTTATAATATTCCGACCATTTTGTGGACAAGCCTTCGCCGGCCACACGACCAGCTGACGATGGCTTACTGAACTTATCCTTGTGTTTCATTACGTTCAACCCCCTATTTAAAGTGTTGTCCCAAGGGGCAGACGGGGAGCTCTGAGACCCCGCGCTACAACTTTTAGTTTCCTGTGGAAGGAACGTGAACCATTTAGAAATTTGGCTTCATTAATTAGAATGCAACCATATGGAGCTAATTACACGGGGGTGTATTCCTTACCAGAACACGCTCAAGCTCCTTCACCTTCGGATCCGTGGTAAGCTCCCCTGTTACCGGGTCCACCTTGTACCGGGCCCTGATGTAGTTCTTGGTCTGCTTATCATGGTATTTATTGAAGAGGGGTGGTAGGCCTTGCTCGGCACGCTCCGCGTCCTCCTTGTCCCATTTAGATTCCGCACTCTGTAACCGCCGGGACCGAGTTTGTGGACCCCTAAGTTCAAGTCCCGCATATCTTTCTGTTGGGAACGTTGCATGGGAAACAAAAAAAATTCCTACGCATACGCAAGATCTATCCATGGTGATGAGCATCTACGAGAGGGAGAGTGGATCTACATACCCTTGTAGATCGCTAAGCGGGAAGCGTTAAGAAACGTGGTTGGTGTAGTCGAACGTCTTCGTGATCCAAATCGCCGAGCGTCCCGCGATCTCATCACGATCCGTCCCGCGATCTCATCACGATCCGTCCCGTGGACTCATCACGATCCGTCCCGCGATCTCATCACGATCCATCCCGTGAACTCATCATGATCCGTCTCGTGAACTCATCACGATCTGTCCCGCGAACTCATCACAAACTGTCTCGCGAACTCATCATGAACTGTCTCGCGATCTTGATCACAGTCCTTCCGATCTTGCCGAACGGACGGCACCTCCGCGTTCAGCACACGTGCAGCTTAATGACGATGTCCACTGTCTTGATCCAGCAAGAGGAAGTGGAGAGGAAGAATAGTTCACCGGCAGCGTGACGGCGCTCTGGCGATGGTGGTGGAGCAATTCTGGCAGGGCTTCGCCTAATCACTGCGGAAATCCGATCTAGAGGAGCATCGGTGGAACGGGTAGCACGTGGCCGTAAAATCTAGTGAAAAACACCCAATACCACCAACATATATAAGAGGAAGGGAGGAGGAGGGCTGGCGCACAAGGCAGCCCTTGCACAAGGAGGAGAGGAGGAATCCTCCTCCAATCCTATTAGGACTAGGATTCCTCCTTTCCTACTTGGAATCTCTTTCCACCTTGGCTTTTTTTTTTCTCTTCCTCAAGTCCAGCTGCATGGGCCTCTTAGAGGACTTCCACCAGCCCACTAAGGTCTGGTTTCCACCCTCCCACAGCCCATGTAGCCTCTTGGGTCGAAATACCTCTCCCGATGGTCCCCCGGTACACTACCGGCACTCCCGGTACACTACCGATGAGCCCGAAACTTTTCCGGCGACCAAAATAGGACTTCCTATATATGAATCTTTACCTCCGAACCATTCCGGAGCTCCTTGTGACATCCGGGATCTCATCTGGGACTCCGAACAACCTTCGGTCACCACCATACATAACTCTATACTACCGAAACGTCACCAAACCTTAAGCGTGCAGACCCTACGGGTTCGAGAACTATGTAGACATGACCGAGGCACCTCTACGGTCAATAACCAATGGCGGGACCTGGATGTCTACATTGGTTCCTACATATTCTATGAAGATCTTTATCGGTCGAACCTCTATGTCAAGGATTCAGTTAATCCCATATGATGTTCCCTTTTTTCTTCGGTATGTTACTTGCCCGCGATTCGATCGTCGGTATCTCCATACCTAGTTCAACCTTGTTACCGGCAAGTCTCTTTACTCGTTCTGTAATACAAGATCCCATGACTAACACTTAATCACATTGCTTGCAAGGCTTGTTGTGATGTTGTATTACCGAGTGGGCCCTGAGATACCTCTCCGTCACACGGAGTAACAAATCCCAGTCTTGATCCATGCCAACTCAACAGACACCCTCGGAGATACCTATAGAGCACCTTTATAGTCACCCAGTTACGTTGCGACGTTTGATACACACAAGGTACTCCTCCGATGTCAGTGAGTTGCATGATCTCATGGTCATAGGAACACATACTTTGACATGCAGAAAACAGTAGCAATAAACTGACACGATCATATGCTACGTTTGTAGTTTGGGTCTTGTCCATCACATCATTCTCCTAATGATGTGATCCCGTTATCAAATGACATCTCATGTCAATGTCTAGGAAACCTTAACCATCTTTGATCAACGAGCTAGTCTATTAGAGGCATACTAGGGACATGGTTTTGTCTATGTATCCACACATGCATCTAAGTCTCCGATCAATACAATTATAGCATGGATAATAAACGATTATCATGAACAAGGAAATATGATAACAACTAATTTATTATTGCCTCTAGGGCATATTTCCAACAGACTCCCACTTGCACTAGAGTCAATAATCTAGTTCACATCACCATGTGATTTACATTGTTATGAATCTAACACCCAATGAGTTCTAGGGCTCGATCATGCTTTGCGTGTGAGAGAGGTCTTATAGTCAACGGGTCTGCGACATTTAGATCCGTGTGTACTTTACAAATTTCTATGTCAAACCGTAAACACTTCTACCACACTCCACTTTGGTACTATTCCAAATGGCTGCTCCACTATACGTATCCAGATTGCTACTACGAGTCATCCGGATTGGTGTTAAAGCTTGCATGGACGTGACTCTTTACGACGAACTCTTTATCACCTCCATAATCGAGAAACATCTCCTTAGTTTTTAGTTACTAAGGATAATCTTGACCGCTGTCCAGTGATCCACTCCTGGATCACTCTTGTACCCCTTGACCGACTCATGGCAAGGCACACACAGGTGTGGTACACTGCATGGCATACTATACAGAGCCTATGGCTAAGGCATAGGGGACGACATTCGTCCTTTCTCTTTCTTCTTCCATGGTCGAGCTTTGAGTCTCACTCAACTTCACACCTTACAAAGTAGGCGAGAACACTTCTCTCTGACTAATCCATTTTGAACTCTTTCAAAATCTTGTCAAGGTATGTACTCCTTGAAAGTCTTATCAAACATCTTGATCTATCTTTATAGATTTTGACGCTCAACAATTAGGTAGCTTTATCCAAGTCTTCCTTTGAAAAACTCTTTTCAAACAACCATTTATGCTCTCCAGAAATTGTACATCATTTCCGAATAGCAATATGTCATCCACATATACTTATCAGAAACTCTATAGTGCTCCCACTCACTTTATTGCAAATACAAGTTTCTCGTAAACTTTGTATAGACTCAAAAACTTTGATCACCTCATCAAAGTGCATATTCCAACTCCGAGATGCTTGCTTCAGTTCATAGAATAATTACTGAAGCTTGCACAACTTTCAGCATCCTTAGGACTGACAAAACCTTCTGGTTGTATCTCATACAACGTTTCCTTAAGGAAGGAAACAATGTTTTGGCATCCATCTGCCAGATTTCATAATTGAAAAATGCAGAAACTACTAACATAATTCCAACAGACTTTAGCATCGCTACGAGTGAGAAAGTCTCATCGCGGTCAACTCCTTGAACTTGCTGGAAACTTCTTTGCGACAAGTCGAGCTTTATAAATGGTGACATTTATCATCAGTGTTTGTCTTCATTTTAAAAGTCCATTTGTACTCAGTGACCTGCCGTCCAACAAGCAAGTCTACCAAAGTCTATACTTGGTTTCATACATGGACCCTTTCTCGGATTTCATGGCCTCTAACCATTTGTCGGAATCCGGGCCCATCATCGCTTCTCCATAGCTCGTAGGCTCATTGTTGTCCAACAACATGACCTCCAAGACAGGGTTGTTGTACCGATAAGGAGCAGTGCACATCCTTGTCGACCTATGAGGATCGATAGTAACTTGATCCGAAGCTTCATGATCATCATCATTAACTTCCTCTTCAACTGACGTAGGTTCCACAGAAACATCTTTCTGCGTTGCGCTACTCTCTGGTTGAAACAGAGGTTCAATAACCTCATCAAGTTCTATCCTCCTCCCACTCAAGTCTTTCAAGAGAAACTTTTTCTCGAGAAAGGCCCCAGTTTTAGCAACAAACATTTTATGCTCGGATCTGAGATAGAAGGTTCACCCAACAGTTCTTAGGGTATTCTATGAAGATGCATTTGTCCGCTTTGGGTTTGAGCTCATTAGGTGAAAACATTTTTCCACATAAGCGTCGCAGCCTCAAATATTCAGAAATGACAGCTTAGGTTTCTACCAAACCATAATTCACACTATGTCATCTCAACGGATTTGGATGGTGCTCTATTTAAAGTGAATGCAGTCGTCTCTAATGTATAACCGCAAAACTATAGTAGTAGAACGACAAGAGGCATCATAACCCGCACCATATCCAATAGAGCACGACTATGACGTTCGTACACACCATCACACTATGGTGTTCCAGGTGGCGTGAGTAGTAAAACAATTTTCACATTGTCTAAAGTTGTATGCCAAACTCGTAACTCAGATATTTACCTCCACGATCATATCGCAGACATTTTTATCTTCTTGTCACGATGATCTTAAACTTCACTCTGAATTAGCTTGAACCTTTCAAACGATTCAGACTTGTGTTTCATTAAGTGAATATACACTATATCTACTCAAATCATCAGTGAAGGTAAGAAAATAACGATATCCACCGCACGCTACAAGACTCATTGGATTGCATACATCAACATGTATCATTTCCAATAAATCACTTGCCCACTTCATCAAAACAGAAAACGGGGTCCTTAGTCATCTTGACCAAGAGGCATGGTTCGCATGTCTCAACCGATTCGAAATCGAATGAGTCCAAAGATCCATCAGCATGGAGTTTCTTCATGCGCTTTATACCAATATGACATTTAGCGGCAGTGCCACAAGTATGTGGTACTATAATTATTAACTTTGTATCCTTTTTGGCATCGATGTTATGAACATGTGTATTACTACGATGAAGTTTCAACAAACCATTCTTACTGGGTGCATGACCATTGAAGGTATTATTCATGTAAAAAGAATAACCATTATTCTCTAACTGAAATGAATAACCGTGTTGCAATGAACATGATCTAATCACGTTCATGCTCAACGCAAAAAACACCAAATAACATTTATTTAGGTTCGTCACTAATCTCGAAGGTAGAAAGAGC
This sequence comes from Hordeum marinum, assembly GCA_022496015.1. Taxonomy (NCBI): domain Eukaryota; kingdom Viridiplantae; phylum Streptophyta; class Magnoliopsida; order Poales; family Poaceae; genus Hordeum; species Hordeum marinum. Next base: position 24,108,775 of record CM039678.1, read on the forward strand.
GTGCGATGTTGATCACATCAACCTTGGAAACATTTCGAACACACATCGTCACCTCACACTTAGCTAGTTCTCCGTTTATCCTGTAGCTTTTATTTCAAGTTACTAACATTTAGCAACCGAACCGGTATCCAATACCCAGGTGCTACTAGGAGTACTAGCAAGGTACACATCAATAACACATATATCAAATATACTTCTGTCGACTTTGCCAGTCTTCTTATCTACCAAGTATCTAGGGTTGTCCCGCTTCAGCGACCGTTCTCCTCATAATCGAAGCACTTAGTCTCGGGTTTGGATTAGACTTTGGGTTGCTTCACTGGAGATGCATTTGACTTGCTATCCATGAAGTTTCCCTCCTTGCTCTTGCCCTTCTCGAAACTAGTGGTTTTGACTAGCCATCAACACTTGACACTCCTTCTCGATTTCTACCTTCGTGGTGTCAAACATCGCGAACAGCTCAGCGATCATTATTTCTATCCCTAGCATTTTATAGTTCATCACCAAGTTCTAGTAGCTTAGTGACAGTGACTTGGAGAACTATATCAATCACTATCTTATCTGGAAGATCAACTCCCACTCGATTCAAGCGATTGTAGCACCTAGACAATCTAAGCACATGCTCAACGATTGAGCTATTCTCTTTAATATTACAGGCAAAGAATCTTGTTGGATATTTCATATCTCGCAACACGGGCATGAGCCTGAGATCCTAATTTCAGCTCTTAGAACATCTCATATGTTCTGTGACGTTCAAAATGTTTCGGAGCCTCAATTCTAAGCCGTAATGTATGACACACTAAACTATCAAGTAGTCATCAGAACGTGCCTGTCAGATGTTCACAACATCTACAAACAACGCTAGAGGGGTTGGCGCACCGAGCGGTGCATTAAGGACATAAGCCTTCTGTGTAGCAACGAGGACAATCCTCAGATCACGGAGCCAGTCCGCAATATTGCTACCATCATCTTTCAACTCTATTTCTCTAGGAACATATAAAAATACAAGGGAGCTAAAGCGTGAGCTAGTAATCTACAACATAATTTGCAAAGACACTACTGACTATGTTCATGATAATGAGTTCAATTAATCATATTACTTAAGAACTCCCACTCAATCTGACATCCCTTCGGTCATTCGAGTGATACATGATCCAAATTCACCAACTCAAGTCCGATCATCACGTCAGTTGAGGTGGTTACAATGGTGAACATCATCATGTTGATCATATCTACTATATGACTCATGTTCGACCTTTCGGTCTCCTATGTTCCGAGGCCATGTCTGTACATGCTAGGCTCGTCAAGTTTAACCCGAGTGTTCTGCATGTGCAACACTGGCTTGCACCCGTTGTATGTGAACGTAGACTCTATCACACCCGATCATCACGTGGTGTCTCGACACGAAGAACTTTCGCAACGGTGCACACTCGGGGAGAACACAATTTATCTTGAAATTAAGTGAGGGATCACCTTATAATTCTACCATCGTCCTAAGCAAAACAAGGTGCATAAAAGGATTAACATCACATGCAAATAATAAGTGACATGATATGGCCATGAACTTGTGCTTTTGATCTCCATCATGAAAGCACCGACATGATCTCCTTTGTCACCGGCATGACACCATGATCTCCATCATCTTGATCTCCATCAACGTGTCTCCATCGGGGTTGTCGCGCCCACCATGCTTCTACTACTATTGCTACCGTTTAGCGATAAAGTAAAGCATTACATAGCGCTTAATGATTGACACGCGGGTCATACAATAATTAAAGTCAACCCTATGGCTACTGCCGGTTGCCGTACTCATCGACATGCAAGTCGTGATAATCTATACATCACATGATCATCTCATACATCACATATATCACATCATGTAATTGGCCATATCACATCATAACATACCCTGCAAAAACAAGTTAGACGTCCTCTAATTGTTGTTGCATGTTTTACGTGGCTGCTACGGGTATCTAGCAAGAACAATTCTCATCTACGCAAAAACCACAACGGTGATACACTAGTTGCTTTTCAACCTTCTCAAGGACCGCCTTTGTCAAATCCAATCGAACTAAAGTGCGAGAAACTACCACCTGCAAGCCATCTAGGCAACAAGTTGCTTCGAGGGAACCGGTCTCTCGTAAGCGTACGAGTAATGTTGGTCCGGGCCGCTTCATCTCACAATACCGCTGAACCAAAACACGACCAAGGAAGGAAGCAATCTAAGCATCAACGCCCACAAACTCTTTGTGTTCTACTCGAGATCTCATCTACACATAGACCTAGCTCATGATGCCACTGTTGGGGAACGTTGCATGGGAAACAAAAAAATTCCTACGCACACGCAAGATCTATCCATGGTGATGAGCATCTACGAGAGGGAGAGTGGATCTACATACCCTTGTAGATCGCTAAGCGGGAAGCGTTAAGAAACGCGGTTGGTGTAGTCGAACGTCTTCGCGATCCAAATCACCGAGCTTCCCGCGATCTCATCACGATCCGTCCCGCGATCTCATCACGATCCGTCCCATGGACTCATCACGATCTGTCCCGCGATCTCATCACGATCCGTCCCGTGAACTCATCACGATCCGTCCCGTGAACTCATCACGATCTGTCTCGCAAACTCATCACGAACCGTCCTGCGAACTCATCACGAACTGTCTCGCGATCTTGATCACGGTCCTTCCGATCTAGCGCTGAATGAACGACACCTCCGCATTCAGCACACGTGCAGCTTAATGACGATCTGCACTGTCTTGATCCAGCAAGAGGAAGTTGAGAGGAAGTAGAGTTCACCGGCAGCATGACGGCGCTCCAGCGATGGTGGTGGAGCAATTTCGGCAGGGCTTCGCCTAAGCACTACAGAAATCCGATCTAGAGGAGCACCGGTGGAACGGGTAGCACGTGGCCATAAAATCTAGTGAAAAACACCCAATTCCACCAGTATATATAAGAGGGAGGGAGGAGGAGGGCTGGCGCACAAGGTAGCCCTTGCGCAAGGAGGAGAGGAGGAATCCTCCTCCAATCCTATTAGGACTAGGATTCCTCCTTTCCTACATGGAATCTCTTTCCACCTTGGCTTTTTTTCTCTCTTCCTCAAGTCCAGCCGCATGGGCCTCTTAGAGGACTCCCACCAGCCCACTAAGGGCTGGTTTCCACCCTCCCACAGCCCATGTAGCCTCTTGGGTCGAAATATCTCTCCCGATGGTCCCCCGGTACACTACCGGCACTCCCGGTACACTACCGATGAGCCTGAAACTTTTCCGGCGACCAAAATAGGACTTCCTATATATGAATCTTTACCTTTGGACCATTCCGGAGCTCCTCGTGACATCCGGGATCTCATCCGGGACTCCGAACAACCTTCGGTCACCACCATACATAACTCTATACTACCGAAACGTCACCGAACCTTAAGTGTGCAGACCCTGCGGGTTCGAGAACTATGTAGACATGACCGAGAAACCTCTACGGTCAATAACCAATGGAGGGACCTGGATGTCCACATTGGTTCCTACATATTCTACGAAAATCTTTATCGGTCGAACCTCTATGTCAAGGATCCAGTTAATCCCGTATGATGTTCCCTTTGTTCTTCGGTATGTTACTTGCCCGAGATTCGATCGTCGGTATCTCCATACCTAGTTCAACCTCATTACCGGCAAGTCTCTTTACTTGTTCTGTAATACAAGATCCCATGACTAACACTTAGTCACATTGCTTGCAAGGCTTGTTGTGATGTTGTATTACCGATTGGGCCCTGAGATACCTCTCCGTCACATGGAGTAAAAAATCCCAGTCTTGATCCATGCCAACTCAACAGACACCCTCAGAGATACCTGTCGAGCACCTTTATAGTCACCCAGTTACATTGCGACGTTTGATAGACACAAGGTACTCCTCTGATGTCAGTGAGTTGCATGATCTCATGGTCATAGGAACACATACTTTGACATGCAGAAAACAGTAGCAATAAACTGACACGATCATATGCTACGTTTGTAGTTTGGGTCTTGTCCATCACATCATTCTCCTAATGATGTGATCCCGTTATCAAATGACATCTCATGTTAATGGCTAGGAAACTTTAACCATCTTTGATCAACGAGCTAGTCTATTAGAGGCATACTAGGGACATGGTTTTGTCTATGTATCCACACATGCATATAAGTCTCCGATCAATACAATTATAGCATGGATAATAAAAAATTATCATAAACAAGGAAATATGAGAACAACTAATTTATTATTGCCCGTAGGGCATATTTCCAACACTTTCCCCCACTGACTTGATTCCGCGAATGCGTTGCTCTCGCACTTGATCTTGAACTCTAGGTAGTCAGCTTCGCTGATCGAAGGATTTGTCTCCTTGATCTTCTCATAACTATCACCACTTAGAATCCTTCTCTTCACCGCGGCTCTCCAAGTAGCCAGGGCCGTGCTCATATTTGTGAGGGCGGCACTGTGCACTTTATTTCCTGAGAGGCGTGAGTTTGCGAAGTCACCGCGGAACTTGTATCGTTCGTGCAGCTTCATGAAGAGGAGGTTGCGCAAATTCCCTCAGTCATGATGCCTTAGGTTCTCGGTGTTGATCAAGACGGTGCTCCGGAGAATGCACCCGAGTTGTCCCGCGTACCCACGGACTAATTCTTTGGGTGCTGTTGGATGCCCACTGGAGGACACTTCAGTAAATTCCTCCTTGACGGTGACGAGCACGTTCGGGCGCTGGTCATTCCGTTGCCTCTTCGGTTGGCTACCATCTGTGCGTTCGCTGCCATCATCAGTGGTGGCATCCCCAGCGGCACCATCAGTGGTGTCATCCCCGACGCCACTAGGGGTTGTGTAGTCGAGATCAGTGTCTTTTGCGGCGTCCTCATAGTGGTGAGGTTCTTCCTCCATCTCCTGGGACAGCTCCCAGAATGGCTTGCCCGAACCGCCGGCCTCATCGTTGTCGGCCATGTTCGCTCTAAATAGGAAAAAAGGCTACTAGAGTTATTGGATGAGATCAGGGTAGTATCTATTCTTCACAGATTTAGAGGAAAACTGAGAATAAAACATGCAAAATGTTGATTAATTTTTGTTTCGGTTGAGAATCGGGCACCTTCTAGGTCAAGAAAATTGGCATGACCTTTGCTAATTTTCTTGACCTAGAGTGCCCCATTCTCAACCGAAATGGAAATTAATCAACATTTCAGGAGAAAGGGGTAACTATTTGTCCCTGCACAAAAAAAAGGCCTACATATAGGCACAACCAACATACAGGCCCAAACTGGAGCATTCCAGAATTTTTCTTCAAATAGAATCCCTTGAGTTTTGGTAGCTTCCCAAAAGGTGGGAGGTCATGTAGTGAGATTATTGATATTATGTCTGTTTTTCTTCCTATTACAACAGTTTGCAAATAACATTACAAATAACAATTAAATTTGGACAAAAATTACCATAATGCTGAAATTTGGACAAAAATGAGCACAATGCAATTATATTTCTAGTCTTCTACTACAGAATGTTGTAGAATGAACAACATAAGTCAGCTCTTTTGTGTGCCAATGCAAAGATTAACACACTGTGAGCTCTTACCATCCTGATAAGTCTGAATGAATCACAGATCACAAGTATTTGGACCCATTTCAGCAAGCATACATAATAAGCGCATTTGCTCTACCTACTGTCTCTGAACGAAACAATAATGAATAATCTTGCATCCCTTAACGTTTTTTTCTGTCACATGCGAAAATGTTGCTTGGGATCATGGCGCACCCGCACCTACACTTGGTGCGGGTGCATCATCTCTGATGGGGGAGAGTGCTTCCATAATCCCTAGTGGCTAAGCTAGAGCAAAAAAATACAAGTAGAAGAAGAACAGATGACAGATCAGAGGAAACAAGGCAACATAATAGATTTTTTGGAGTGTGCATTCAAGATTTAGCACTAGTTGCGCCTGCTGTGGCGGTTTTCATTTTGTTGCATTTGAATGAAATGCAGAAGAAGAAAAAGAGTTGCTTTTGAATGACAGGAAAAAAGAGCAGTAGCATTTTCTTCACGCTGCTATCTGTATACCAATTAGCTGTGCTGACTGAAACCAATTAGTCACACACATTTTGTTTTCCTTACCAAAGTAGCGCCTTTGCGCCATCATCATTTTTTAGGGATTCAACTGTGTAGGTACTGCTGCAGTTGTTCAGTTGTTGACCCATAATAGAGTGATCTGGTTGAAAGACAGAGCGAAGTAGGCAAGACATCTATCCAAGCTGCCATGTTTGATGGGCAGTCAGACTGAAGATGCAAATGCTAAGACATTTGCCCTTCGAGTGCCATGCCATTCACAGTTTGGTCAAGTATCCCTAGCTTCTTACCACAACAAGTTGCCTTCTTCCATCATAACAGCAATGACCACTGAATCAACCGAGAATCCAACGACCAATTACAACAACAACATAGCGGCACAAACCGAGAAGAAAGAATGCGGCAACTCGAAGAGTCTCACAAGCTTAGGTTCTCTTACAAACCTTCTAAGGGGGGCCTACATAGCCATTGACATGGATTTTAGGTGGATGGTTTCAGAGTTTTTCAGACACAAGCACATGATTTACCAATCGGCAGGGGTAAATGGCGAGCAGGAGTGGACCAATATCATCAGAGCATGAACGGGAAAGAATCAACTGAACAACCAATCCAGCTAGGTAACAACAAGAACAATAAACGGAAAAGGAATCAAGAAGGGAGAAAAGTTGTCCGTACCTGGAGGAGAAGAAGCCCCAGGGAGAAGACGAACCGGACCAGCGACTCAGGCTCCGGGAACCACCCACGAACTGGCCGACGCTGGGGAACCACCCACAAACCACCCTCGACTTCCTCCTCCTACCGTCTCCGGTCGCAAGAATAAACAACACGAGAGGGACTGAGTGAGGGAGTGGGGGAGGCAACACCGCACCAATGCCGTGGAATGGAGGTTGCGCGGAATTAGTCACGCGCTTGCGATGAGCTAGGGTTCGGGGAAGGGGGGCGGCGGCAACGGGAGGAGAGGGGAGAAGGAAGGGTCGGGCTCGCGGCAGGCGGGCGGGCTCAGATAATGCCGTAATGGGGGGAGGGTTAGCAATGGCGCACCTCGGAGGGGTGCGCCATAAACAAGGATAGCAATGGCGCACATTTTAGGGGTGCACCATAAACAAGGATAGCAATGGCGCACCTTTTAGGGGTGCGCCATAAACACCGTGATAGCAATGGCGCACCTTCTCCTGGTGCGCCATTACTAACTTTTTTTAATTTTTTTGGATTTTTAGTTGCATGTAATAATTTAATATTTGAGATAAAAGAAATGGAAAATGTAAATGGAGTGATAAACCCATTGTGCAAAGATTTAGAATTAGATGACATGGTTGAAATCAAGTGACATGAAATAACAGTTATCAAAGATTGAGCTTGCCACTCTCACACACATGCGGCCGACACGTCGTGATTCGATCTTAGCTATCTTTTCACAATGTTCTTGCCCTTCTTTCTCGCAGTTGAATATTTAGCTCCGGAACCCCTTCAATTCTTCTCTTGATGCTTCATCGTCGTCGTCATCTTCCATCTTTGGATCGCCGTACTTGTCGAAGTCTTGCTCATTGGCGACTCCATCCATTCTGATGATGTTCCTTTTGCCTCTCCTCACGACAACATGACTGGGCTTTGACGGTTCGGTAATGAAGAAGCATTGGTCCACTTGGCAAGCCAGTACCCATGGCTCATTTTTCGCGGTGACGTTTGCGCCCGTGGTCTTGGATTTGGCTTCGGGTATAACCATGGTGGTGAAATACCGGTCTTCTTTTAGGACACTCTTGGCCCATCTAACACGGAACATCGGGACCTTCTCTCCAGCGTAGCTCAGCTCCCAGATCTCCTCGATCCTTCCGTAGTATATGTCCTTGTCGTTACCGGTGTAGGATTCCATCGTTACCCCGGAGTTCTGATAATCGCTCTTCATGTCCTTTTCCTCGCTGTAGAATGTGTAGCCGTTGATATCGTACACCTCATAGGTCATCAGGTTGTGCTCGGCGCCCTGTGACAAGGCGAATATGAGTTTTTCTTCCGCGGAAGAATCCTCATGTAAAGGGTACGACAGAAGCTTGTCCTTGAACCAACGCGTGAAACATGAGTTGTGCTCTTTGATTATATCTCCGTCCGTCCTCTGTTGGCCTCGGTCATTGTACGTCTTCTCAATAAAGGTTTTGTGCTCCACCACCTAAGGATCGACCACGTCTATGTGTTGTAGCACGACTAGGTTTGCTCTTTAAAAGTCGGCGAGTCGACCCTTGAAGTCGACATGCATTTCGTGGTGATCATCGCGGTGACCCCATCCAGCGAGCCTACTGAGGTGCCTGTTGACGGGCAGACCAATGGGGTTGTCGATGCCTAGATAATTCATGCAGAAGGAGATGCATTCTTCGGTCAGAAAGCCCTTGGCTATGCTTCCATCTGGACGTGCCCTGTTGCGAACGTTTCCTTTGATGACACCATTCATCCTTTCGAACGGTATCATGATGTGCAGGAACGTCGGCCCGAGTTGGATGGTATCCTCAACGATATGGACCAGCAGATGCACCATAACGTCGAAGAATGCGGGCGGGAAGTACATCTCAAGCTCGCATAGTATCACCACGATCTCTTCCTGTAGCCTTCTGAGTTGCCTCACGCCAACCGACTTCCGAGAGATGACGTCAAAAAAGTTGCATAGGCCAAATAGCGTTTCACGGACGTGTGTCCATGATCCCACAGATTGCAACTGGAAGTATCTGCATCATCAGCACGTGACAGTCGTGAGACTTCATCCCGCTAAACTTCTGCTTCGCTGAGTCTAGGCATCTTCTTATCTTCCCCACGTAACCGTAAGGAAGTTTTACTCCTACAAGGCAGGTGAAAAACTGCTCAATCTCCTTCTGACTTAGAGTGAAGCATGCGGGAGGGCAGTCATATTCGATCTTCTTGGCCTTTTTGCCTTTGCGATGACTTTCCGTGTCCTTCGCCTCATCATCATCATCATCATCATCATCATCATCATCATTAGGGCGTTTTGCGTGAAGCTCCTCCCTGATGCCCATTGATTGCAAGTCTGCCCTTGCTTTCGGCCCATCTTTGGTCCTCTCTAGCATGTTGAGCAGGGTACCAAGCAGACTCTCGCACACGTTCTTCGTGATATGCATGACATCAAGGCTGTGAGGCACACGGAGGATCTTCCAGTACGACAAGTCCCAGAAAACAGACCCCGTTTTCCATACCTTCAGCAGCGGCTCTGGCGCCTTTCGCTTCTTTCCTGGTGGTGGGCACTCTTTCCAATTTTTCAATAGCTCTTCTATTTCCTCGTCGCTCCTCGTACGTGGGGGTCTTCGGGGTTCGGTTTCACCATCGAATAGATCCTTGCATTTTCTCCATGCGTCATCGTCGCGAAGCCACCTTCGATGTCCCATGAACACGGTTTTCGAAGACCCGGGATCTCTATCTAGCTGGCGATACGTTGTGTCATCCATGCACCTGACGCATGCAAAAAATCCGTGGACCACCTGCCCCGCGGCATATCCGTAACCGAGATAGTCATGCACCGTCGTGAGCAGTGCGGCTTTCATAGGGAAATATTGTTTCGCTGCGGCGTCCCACGTATTGGCTAGTGTTTTCCACAACGTGTCTAGCTCCTCTTTCAGCAGCCCTAGATACAGATTGATGTCGTTCCCTGGTTGTTTCGGCCCTTCAATTAGCATACTCATGTGAATGTACTTCCTCTTCATGCACATCCAAGGGGGAAGGTTGTACATCCACACAAACACATGCCAGGTGCTATGTGTGCTTCTCTGGCTGCCAAATGGATTGACTCCATCGGTGCTCGTGCCCAACACGATGTTCCTTGAATCGTCCCCAAATTCTGGGTGTTCGAAGTTCAACGCTTGCCATTGGCTCGCATCCTTAGGGTGACTCAGCATCTTGTCTTTTTTATTTATCTCCGGATCATTTCCGTCATCTTCTCGCTTCTTCTCCTCCCTATCCGCGTGCCAACGCAAGAGCTTTGCTAGCTTAGGGTCCACGAAATACCGCTGTAGACGAGGAGTGATCGGAAAGTACCACACCACTTTTCGAGGAGCTTTCTTCCTCTTCTTGTATTGAGTGACGCCGCACACCGGACATATGGTAGACTCCGCGTGCTCGTCCCGATAAATGATGCAATCATTCATGCACACATGGTATTTCACGTGCGGTAAATCCAGAGGACACACGAGTTTCTTCGCCTCCTCGAAACTGGTCAGGCACTTGTTCCCCTTGGGAAGACGTTCGTGCCAGAATGACATGTTCTCGTCGAAGCATGCGTCGGTCATTTTGTGTTTTACCTTCATCTCTAGAGCCCTGAGCGTTACTTTCAGGCGGGTATCCTCGGTCCTGCATCCTTCATACAATGGAGTAACCGCGTCTATCTCCAGTTGATCCAGCTTGGCTTTCTCTCGGGCGGCAGCTCTTGCGTTACCCGTCTGCTTGAGAAGCAGCTCTTGAATATGAGGGTCCTGCACCTAGCCCATCGATGGTCCATCATCGTCTGCTCTGGCATCTTCATCTTCATGATCATGCCCTTCATCTTGATCTTCCTCATCATCATGTCCGGCATCTTCTACATGATGACTGTGTCCTGCATCTACTTCGTGATCATGTCCTGGAGATTCTTCATCTTCTCGCCCGCCCTCGCCGCTATTGTCTTGCTTCCCTTCCTTATTTCTTGCCCGGCCCCCATGGACGACTTCATAATCATATTCATCACCTTTCCACCGATAGCCATCCATGAAACCACGCACGAGCAGGTGGTCCCACACCTGTCTGGAATCCGGGTCCATAAGGCTCTTCAGCTTGCATCTTCGACACGGACATCTTATCTCCGTCTCGTTCTTTAGAAGCATCTCGGCCTTCGCGGAGCTCAAAAACCTATTCACGATGCCTTCGGTCATCATGCGGACCATGGTCGCCTGCGGGGTAGAGCAAAATGATATTTTAGAACCAAATTTTTTTGGCATGACTTTGCCTAAAAATAGGACCAAAAAGAATGCATAGTGCCAAATTCTAGCCGAAACGGAAATGAATCAACATTCCGGCAAAATATTGGCAACTATCGCATTTCAAATACCGGTAGCTGCAAACACAAACATATGCAACACCACAAACATACGTAGATCTAGCTCAATGAGAAAAGTGTAGATCTAGGCCATAAAAAGTGTGTGCGTTGGAGGGAGAAAAAAGTAGATCTAGAACATAAAGAAAGCTTTCCCCTTACTTACCTATAAAAAAGGAAATTTAACCACTTAATTTGGGTGAATCTATGGTGCAAATGAGGTGAGGAGGAGGAGGCAGTCGAGACCAAGCTTGGTAGAGGTGGAGAGAATGAAGTGGGGAAAGTGAGTGTGGTCGATGGCTGTCAAAAATATCTAACTGCTCTTAGGTTACCAATGGCGCACCTCCTAAGAATGCGCCACTACTAACCAGGGTTAGTAATGGCGCACCTTGTATGTGGTGCGCCATTACTAGTTTTGAAAAAAAATTGAAAAAAAATTGTTAGTAGTGGCGCACCGTGGGTGAGGTGCGCCATTACTAGTTAAAACTAGTAATGACGCAACAAACCCAGGTGCGCCACTGGTAAGTCTGGGAAGGGGTGTGTGCCCAGGAGAAACTTAACAATGGCGCACCACATACATAGTGCGCCACTAATGTCTATATTAACTATAGCCCTTTTTCTAGTAGTGTAGGTATCGCAGGTAAGTTGTGTGCATTCAAAACGTGAAGAATGTGTTTGCAAGCAAGACCTTTGCGAGTCATACTTCGACAACTGCACTTTATAGTTTCTATAGAGTTACTTGGTGCATAGTCCATAGTTAACCTGTGATCTCTATTATTTTTTCATGCAACCACGAATCTCTGACTGTCGGCTCCTCTCAATCTATCAATTACTTCAAGCTAATTTACCTTCTTTCAATCTTCCTGCAAGATATAAAAGTTTGCATGTGTGAATGCTTTGGCAGCGAACAACTCACTGGAGTACAAATGGACCTTTAAGATGAAGACAGATGCTGATGGTGAATGTCACCATTTATAAAGCTCGACTTGTCGCAAAGAAGTTTCTGCCAAGTTTGAGGAGTTGACGGCGATGAGACTTTCTCACTCGTAGCGATGCTAAAGCCTGTTGGAATTATGTTAGCAGTTTTTGCATTTTTTAATTATGAAATCTAGCAGATGGATGCCAAAACATCATTTCCTTCTTGAAGGAAAGGTTGTATGAGATACAACCAGAAGGTTTTGTCAGTCCTAAGGATGCTAAAAGGTGTGCAAGCTTTAGTGATCCTTCTATGAACTGAAGCAAGCATCTCGGAGTTGGAATATAAACGTTGATTAGGTGATCAAAGTTTTTGAGTCTATACAAAGTTTATGAGAAATTTGTATTTACAATAAAGTGAGTGGGAGCACTATAGAGTTTCTGGTAAGCATATGTGGTTGACATATTGTTGATCGAAAATGATGTAGAATTTCGGGAAAGCATAAACGGTTGTTTGAAAAGAATTTTTCAAAGGAAGACCTGGATAAAACTACCTAATTGTTGAGCATCAAGATCTATAGAGATAGGTCAAGATGCTTGATGAGACTTTCAATGAGTACATACCTTGACAAGATTTTGAAAGAGTTCAAAATGGATCAGTCCAAGAAAGAGTTCTCGCCTGATTTGTAAGGTGTGAAGTTGAGTGAGACTCAAAGCTCGACAACGGCAGAAGAAAGAGAAAGGACGAACGTCGTCCCCTATGCCTTAGCCATAGGCTCTATATTATGCCATGTTGTGTACTGCACCTGGTGTGTGCCTTGCCATGAATTTGTCAAGGGGTACAAAAGTGATCCAGGAGTGGATCACTGGACAGCAGTCAAGATTATCCTTAGTAACTAAAAGATTAAGGAAATGTTTCTCGATTATGGAGGTAAGAAAGAGTTCGTCATAAAGAGTTACGTCGATGCAAGCTTTGACACCAATCCGGATGACTCTTAGTTGCAATCCGAATACGTATAGTAGGGCAGCCATTTGGAATAGCTCCAAGTGGAGTGTGGTAGCAGTGTTTACAGTTTGACACAGAGATTTGCAAAGTACACACGGATCTAAATGTCGTAGACCCGTTGACTATAAGACCTCTCTCACATGCAAAGCATGATCGAGCCCCAGAACTCATTGGGTGTTAGATTCATAACAATGCGAATCACATGGTGATGTGAACTAGATTATTGACTCTAGTGCAAGTGGGAGACTATTGGAAATGTGCGCTAGAGGCAATAATAAATTGGTTATTATCATATTTTCTTGTTCATGATAATCCTTTATTATCCATGCTATAATTGTGTTGATCGGAAACTCAGATACATGTGTGGATACATAGACAACACCATGTCCCTAGTATGCCTCTAATAGAGCTCGTTGATCAAGGATGGCTGTGGTTTCCTATTCATGGACATGAGATGTCATTTGATAATGGGATCACGTCATTAGGAGAATGATGTGATGGACAAGACCCAAACTACAAACGTAGCATATGATCGTGTCAGTTTATTGCTACTGTTTTCTGCATGTCAAGTATCTGTTCCTATGACCATGAGATCATGCAACTCACTGACACTGGAGGACTGCCTTGTGTGTATCAGACATCGCAATGTAACTAGGTGACTATAAAGGTACTCTACAGGTATCTCTGAGGGTGTTTGTTGGGTTGGCATGGATCAAGACTGGGATTTGTTACTCCGTGGACGGAAAGGTATCTCAGGGCACACTCAGCAATACAACATCACAACAAACCTTGCAAGCAATATGACTAAGTGTTAGTCATGGGATCTTGTGTTACGGAACGAGTAAAGAGACTTGCCGGTAATGAGGTTGAACTAGGTATGGACATACCGATGATCGAATCTCAGGCAAGTAACATACCGAAGAACAAAGGGAACATCATATGGGATTAACTGAATCCTTGACATAGAGGTTCGACCGATAAAGATCTTCGTAGAATATGTAGGAGCCAATATGGGCATCCAGGTCCCGCTATTGGTTATTGACCCTAGAGCTGTCTCGGTCATGTCCCAGATGAGATCCTGGACGTCACGAGGAGCTTCGGAATGGTCCGGAGGTAAAGATTGATATATAGGAAGTCCCGTTTTGGTCACCAGAAAAATTTCGGGCTCATCGGTAGTGTACTGGGAGTGCCGGTAGTGTACCGGAGGACCATCGGGAGAGGTATTTCGACCCAAGAGGATACATGGGCTGTGGGAGGAGGTAAACCAGCCCCTTGGTGGGCTGGCCGAAGCCTCCTCTAAGGGCCCATGCGGCTAGCGTGGTTTGAGAAGGAAAAAATCCCAAAGATGGAGAGGTGGAAAGAGTTTCCAAGTGGAAAGGAGGAATCCTACTCCTAATAGGATTGGAGTAGGACTCCTCCACCTCCAATTTCGACCAAACCTTCAGGTTTTGAGGCTGCCTCCTCCCCTCCCTCCCTCCTATATATACTAGAGGATTTAGAGGAAAGAGCTAACCCTAATAGCCACGTGCTACCTCTCCTCTAGTGCATAGTTTCTCCTCTAGATCGATTTTCTACAATGCTTAGGTGAAGCCCTGCCAGAATAGCTCCACCACCATTGCCGCGATGTCGTCGCGCTACCGGAGAACTCTTCTACCTCTCCGCTCTCTCTTGCTGGATCAAGAAGGCGGATATCCTCATGGAGCCATACGTGTGCTGAACACGGAGGTGCCGTCTGTTCGGTGCTAGATCGGAAGGACCGTGATCAAGATAGCGAGACGGATCGTGATGAGTCCACGGGACGGATCATGATGAGATCGCAGGACGGATCGTGATGAGATCGCGGGACGCTCGGCGATTTGGATCGCGAAGACATTCGACTACACTAACCGCGTTTCTTAATGCTTCCCGCTTAGCGATCTACAAGGGTATGTAGATCCACTCTCCCTCTCGTAGATACTCATCACCATGGATAGATCTTGCGTGTGCGTAGGATTTTTTTGTTTCCCATGCAACATTCCCAACAACAAAGGCATTTCATTTTTTAACTTATTTCAACTCTAGACTTTTGGTGCGTTTAGTATGCACCATTCAAAGACAAGCCATCAATTTTCAACCCTTTCTTACTTCATTTGCTATTTTTCATGCATTTACTGTTTTTGATTTTTGAGCTAAATGACCCTTAAATTGATAAGCATTACAAATGAACTCTGAAAAGGTTGAAAGTTGGCATGGTGTCATCATTTCATCCACATAGCATGTGCTAAAAAGTTGAGAGGGTTACGGCAAAAACTGGATGCACTTCGTGTACAAAATGGACAATCTCTGTCGAAGTATCAGGATTTCACACGAAAACTCGCCTGTTACAAAGGCATTTCATTTTTTAACTTATTTCAACTCCAGACTTTTTGTGCGTTAAGTATGCACCATTCGAAGGCAGGCCATCAATTTTCAACCCTTTGTGACTTCATTTGCTATTTTTCATGCATTTCCTAATTGTTTTTGAGCTAAATGACCCTGAAATTGATAAGCACTACAAATGAACTCTGAAAAGGTTGAAAGTTGGCATGGTATCATCATTTCACCCACGTAGCATGTGCTAAAAAGTTGAGAGGGTTATGGCAAAAACTGGATGCACTTCGTGTACCAAATGGACAATCTCTTTCGAAGTATCAGGGTTTCACACGAAAACTCGCCTGTTACAAAGACATTTCATTTTTTAACTTATTTCAACTCCAGACTTTTAGTGTGTTCAGTATGCACCATTCGAAGGTAGGCCATCAATTTTCAACCCTTTCTGACTTCATTTGCTATTTTTCATGCATTTATTGATTTTTTTTGAGCTAAATGACCCTGAAATTGATAAGCACTACAAATGAACTCTGAAAAGGTTGAAAGTTGGCATGCTATCATCATTTCACCCATATAGCATGTGCTAAAAAGTTGAGAGGATTACGGCAAAAACTGGATGCACTTCGTATACAAAATGGACAATCTCTTTCGAAGTATCAGGGTTTCAGACGAAAACTCGTCTGTTACTAAGACATTTCAGTTTTTAAATAACCTAAGGATTACCAAATTGAATATAATGATAAAACACGCTAATATGAAACAACAAAAAAAAGAATCACCAAAAATATTTTTTTGAATTAAAGTTATTCAGAAACTAGTGATTCACACAAATTTCAAATAATTCAAATTTAAACTATTCAAATTTGAAAACTACTAGCACTAATAGAACGTTTATAAATTTTTTTACCTAAAGAAAAAAGCTTCACAAAGAAACTCTAAATAAAGCATAAAACAACTCAGAAACAAAAGAAAATAAATAAAGTAGAAAACAAAAAAAAATTAAAAAAAAAGCCCGCCTATTGGGCCGCCACGGCCTGCATACGACTAGAAACCCAACCTATTGTTGGGCCAGGACACAGGCCCGTACGGCCAAGTAGGCCCCATAGGGTGCCAGAGGTGCGGTAGGCCCAGAAGGCCTGCTTAAGAGAGGAGCTCAACACGGTAGCCGCGGCGGGGCTTATAAACCGGTGCGAGCTCCTCTCGACTAGCGAGGTGGGACTAAACATCCAGCCCGCCACTCGCCTGGCACAATACCCTTTAGTCGCGGTTGGTGGCTCCAAATGCGACTAAAGACCCCCCCTTTAGTCACGGTTGGAGACTCCAACCGTGACTAAAGGGGGGGGGTCTTTAGTCGCATTTGGAGCCACCAACCGCGACTAAAGGCCTCCTTATATATACAACACTTCAAAAAATTCAGTTACTCTGCATTCCTCGACCTCTTCGCGACATCGCCGTGCCGTCACCATCTCGCCTCCCCGACGCCGGAGCTCGTCGCCGCCCCCGATGCCGGCCGCCCGTGCCTGCTCGCGCCGAGCTTCGAAGCCGCCCACGCCCGCTCTTCCCCGAGCCCAACCTGACGCCACCCGCGCGCGCTCCTCCGGCCCCAAGCTCCTCACCGTCGCCGGCCCCGACTCGCCTCGCCTCAGCGTCGCCCCGTTGCCCCGCTATGAGCTTCCCCCTCTCCCCCTCTCCCTCAACCCCTGTGCCGCCATGGCGGCCGCCGGCCTCTCCCCGAATCCCCCAATTTTGATGAACACACACACACAATTTTGATAATTTGAGGATCAATTAGATGTATAGATGATTAGATGATTAGATGAAGGAATTTTGATGTATAGAAAAAAGTTAAGGAATTTTGACATTTGAGGAATTTTGACATAGATGCAAGAATTTTGACATTTTTTTCACTAGATGATTAATTAGATGTATACAAAAAAGTGAAGGAATTTTGAGATTTGAGGAATTTTTACATTTTGATCGAATATATGCATAGAAATTAGTATATATATATGTATGAATACAATGTATAGAAAAAAGTTGATGAATTTTGACATTTGATCCAATGTATAGCAACTAGTATTTGCAAAAGTTGCATATTTTAATGTTGTATTTGCAAAAGTTTGTTATGTATTAATTTGCAGTTAGTATTTGTTATGTATTTGCAAAAGTCGCGGGTCCTAAAGTTAAGAGATTCCATTAGGATTCTCAAGGTTCCTCGTACATAAGAAATCACAATCAAGCATTTAAAAAATGTTTAATTTGCATACAATTTCTTCTCGGAGTTAATGATGCCTGGCCTCCATCCTCTTCATCGACTCGTTCGTGAAGACTTCCTGCTTCAGAGGCGCCATGTTCGGGACTGGGCTCCGCCAGGCTGGTACTAGGAGGTGCTACCTTCAGGGGGGCGCATCTTGGTGACGAACCCGGGTCCTGTCATTGACCCGGAGCTTCTTTGGTGGCGTTCGCATGGGCCACTTTCAGTGCAGAGGCAGCCGGCCCCGCCGGAGGTGGTACGTCGCCGTGTCAGGGAGGAGGACGAGCACGTCCGTCGCTACATGGATGCGTTGGACGTCAGGTTCTCCAATACCTAGCAGGTTCTTCACGGATCTCACCCGAGCTATGATCCTGTCATAGTTCCTTCTCTTTGGGTGTCCACCGCCTGCCGCGCGAGACGTCAATTGGATCTGTACTAGTGATATTATATAATCAATAATATTTGAGAGGAATTAGTTATAATATTCGAGATGTATTCAAGATTATATTCGATAATATTCGAGACGATTTATTCGAGATTATATTCGATGATGCATATTATGTACTATGATTCAGTTTTTCTTATTGATTGCATGCATTCTAATTTGAATATTAAATTGTTTTATCTTTCTTCTGGGTTAGTTAAATAAAAGCTATGGACAATACCGGTAGAGATCGAGAAGAGGCTCTGTTCAACATCATACGCTCCACGAGCCCAGAGCATGAACAGGAAGATGATGACGGCTCGCAATATCTAAACAATTCCGATGAGGGTTGTATGCTTGATGAAGACGAAAGAATAGATGAATTCGACAACGATGTTGACGAATAAAATGTTCTTCAAATAAAAAAGACTGCCGAGGTATATTTATTATATAAACCATCCGGTGATCATTACATGTCTTAATTGAGTTGTATATGTATTAACGAATCGATCTTTCTTCTTTTAGTCCTCCGGATCGAGCAAATCTTGAACAAGCGACAGAGTAGTTCGAGGCCCGGCCAGAAAGTTGAACCCTAGCGTAAAGTTCAACATCGATTCGATCAATACATCAACTGGCGAACCGCTTGAACCTAAGAAAAATGCGACCAAGTTCAAGAAACAATGCAGAGCTATTGTCAGGGACCAAATCCCGATCTCCGTACAAGAACGAAAAAAATGCAGCAAAGAGAGATCGAGAAGGAGTTACTTTTGACGATGAAAGAGCAAAAGATGTGCTTTGGACCGAGATGATGTCACATCACACTACCAGATAACTTGACAGATGCGGATCTGAAGAAAGTCAGAAACCATGCTCTTAAAAAGATGGTGATCGCATTCAAGACCTTCAAGAAAAATGCATGGGCTGCGTACATCAAAGCAAACAAGACGACTCCAAAATTCGAGGGAGCATTGGTGAAGGCAAAAGATCATTGGGACGATTTCGTGAAGTTCAAGGAATCAAAACTAGCTAAGGAACGGTCGAGAAAGAACAAGATTAATGCTGCGAAAAAGCAGTGGCACCATACTCTGGGTCCAGGTGGCTACCAGACGGCCCTGCCTAAGTGGGATCAATCCGAACAAGATATGATTAGTGCAGGGGTCACTCCAGTTACAGTGACCTGGCCCCGAGGTGTAGGACATGGTTTTATGCGCATGGGGGGAAGTTGGACCCAAAGACAGGGGCTATTATGGTGAAGGCAAGTCTTAAAAAAGTGAAATATGAAATTCTGATGAAAATCAAAGAAGATCGAATGGGGGTGTTCACGCCAAACAGAGAGGACGACGAGCTTACGCGCGCCTTGAAGAATCTTGAACACCCGGGAAGAACACGAGGGAAAGGCGTTGTTCCGTGGTTTGAGGGGTTTGCTGGTTGGAACGACGACTACAGAAGCCGTGCGAGAAAGAAGATGCAGGAGGAGCGGAAGAAGAAGGAGGAAGCACTCCGCCTTGAAGGCCTAGAATCAAAGCACGTGGAGTTGGAATCCAGAGTCAGGTGGCAGCAGGAGCAGATCGACTCACTCAGACAGGAAAGGGCGTCTCAGCGGCAGCATGAGCAGATCGATCCAACATTAGATACCACCATCCCATCTATGCCGAGAAGCAGCATGGGTTCCGCCCCGGCCAATATCGATGACGATGCACTACTAGCTAGCTACCCTATGGATGATATCAAAGACAGGACTAACTGTGAGCTACACATGAAAGTGAAGAACTTATCCATGAAGGTGGCGGACGACTATGCTTTAGCAAATCCCCCAGAAGCAACCTTCCATTGCAATCCCATTCCACCTGACTATGCTCGTGTCGGGGTTGATGAAGTGATGTTAGGATATCACGAGCTACAACTTGACATTCTTGGAGGTGACGAGGAGAGAACACTAGGAGAGGCCATACATCGTATCATTCTATGGAAAAAGGATTGCATCGTCTTTCCAAGGCCACCGACTCCTCGTCCTTCAAGTCCGCCGCCACGTCAGTCGACTCCTCCTCCTCCAAGTCCGTCATCACGTCAGCCGACTCCTCCTCCAAGTCCGGCACGACGTCAGCCAACTCCTCCTCCTCCAACTCTGGAAGTGCGTCAGCCGACTGCTCCTCCAAGTCCGGCACGGCATCAGCGTGCTCCGTCGACTCAGCGTTATCCATCGCCTAAGCAACAACGAAAGAAAGAGGCCGCAGCTACGATGACTAGCGATACAACACGCAAGAAGTTCAAATATGGTCCAAGCCTCAAGCCTCTTCCGAAGTTGCCTTACCACCTGACCGAGGAGGAACTCGAGAGCGCAGTGGATGCCAAAGTGAAGGCCCATTTTGGACCGAAACTGCCCCAGCCGCCAAAGGAGAAAGGACCTGAGCATGTCTCACAACACCTCATTGATATGGCTTGACCGGCTGTCAATCAGAAGGACAACGACTATGTGCGTTCTATCACGAAGTCATATCTTGCAGGACAAAAGGAGTCGAGCTCGAGCTCGAGCCAAGGAGTTGGCAAAAAAACGGGAAAACTATCCCCGAGCTGGGAGAGCAGGCAGTGCAATCGATCCCCCCTCATTATACAAACACCTATGAGTACCGACGATCGGCCAGGAGTAACCGAAGATCATATTAGGATGGCTAAAGAGTCCGATGTCAGTGTTGAACAACTCCTAAGCCTTGAGGAAATCCCCGGGCTTAAAGAGTCAGAAGCAAAATATCAATATGTCCATGGCAAACCTCTGGTCAAGCCTAAAGATAAGAATCAAAGTTCATACTACATCCTTAAATAATAAAATTGCAGCTAGTAAAGTCTCTCGCTTGAGCACAAATTTCCTTGATAATAGCACCATGCCTTCCTTCCGATCCATTATTTATCTGTGCTACAACTCCTTTGCAATCACATGCAATAACGATGCGGTGTAGTGATAGGTCGAGTGCTAATGCCAATTCCTCGCGGCAGGCCAATGCCTCCAACGTCGCTGGTTCTGCTATGTCCCTGAAGACCATAGCCGAAGAACCCAAATAAAATCCTGAATGATCACGACACACCGCCGCAGCTGCCCCACTCCTTCCGTTTCTAGCTAGCCCACCATCAACTTGGATCTTGGCCACTCCCATGTCCGGTGCTCTCCAATGACTTGCACTTTGTCTCGCACCCAGCTATGCAACTTGCACACCATAGCTACCGGGTTCCACAATTGTATCTAGCTCTGCTATATAGTTCATCACAAAAGCATGTGTTGCATGCGCACTTTGCAAAAACCCCTCGTGTATAATTTTACGCCGAGCTGCCCAGATTGCAGGCGCCATACCTAAACGTTGTCGCCCGCTGCAAATATACGTATGTGCACTTTTTTCTTTGAGACAAACCTACGTGCAAATTTAAGTCTGAAGCTGAGTTGTGCCTCCTGTGGGGCCTGGTTGGCTGTCTGCTACTGGGCCTGGTTAGTGATCCACGTATGACACTAGTCTAGTCCACGACACTAAAATTAGCGGTACAGCAGAACCTTGCGACTGTTCGTGAGATCCTGATCGTACATAGTAGAGGCGGCAGCGGCAGCGACAGCGGATAGGGCAAGGCAGGGTGGTAGCACCCACCGGCGTGCGGCGGGCTTCGACCAGCGAGGCGGCTACCAGAGATGGCGACTCGGCAAGCGCGTGGGTATGAGCAGATCAACAGATGGCGTATCGCTTGAAATTGGACTAGATTAATATAAGTATTCAAATACATATACGTATGTCCTCCAGTTTTAATTTCAATCAGGCATGTACTTATGTATTACATTTATTCAGTTATTTTAGCCCTCCCACATTGTTGAGAAGCTAATCGATTAGTTTCCTCTGGCAATTGAGAGAGGGATATTTAAAGGAATTGATCTTGCTGAAATTAAGAAAGAATTTCAAAAGAAAAGAACAAGAATAATGTTGCCATGCTCTATCTACAAAAGTAAAACTTCATTAAACGTATTCTTTCTAACTATCTTCGTTTGTATGATTCTATCCTACAAGTGACTAATTCATGATTAATCTATGATTTCTATGTTTTTTCAAATCATCTTCATTTTCCTTTAAGAAAAGAAGGCATACCTCCGGGCTCTGCATCAAAAAGATACATGTAGCCCCTTTATTAAAAAGCAACCAAATAGTCCGTTGTTCAGTAAAAGCTAAAATTATACAAATAGTTTGCGGTTCAAATCATCTTCATGTCCATCTAGTTAATAAGGATGATAAATTCGAGATTGGTCATCCATGCAATTCTTTTATCTAGTGGGATGTTTCATTCCCAGTACTTACTTATGGATTTTGATTGTATTTAATGAATAGATAGTAATATAGCTCTTGCATCGTGGATACATCACTTTCTTCTTCAGAAATTCTGCCACACCTACAAATGATTGCTGCCTATTTTGGAGAGTGTGTGTGTATCTATCTATCTATCTATCTATCTATCTATCTATCTATCTATCTATCTATCTATCTACACACACACACACACACACACACACACACACACACACACACACACACACACACACACACACACACACATCTGTTTGTATGCTTACTGTAACATTGCAGGTATCACATCCTCTTTTTATGTGTTAAAGTTTCTCTAAGCAAAACATATTGTACATCGGCTTCTTGTCCTTGAAAGCTCACGTCCACCATCCAGGAGACGTCCTTGCCGCCGTGGCTACCCGGAGCTGCCCATGGATCAGAAGGATAACGTGATTCAAGGGAAAAGCGTTTGACTGCTGCGAGTTGTAGTTCTCCGGAGGTTACCATGAGACAGTATTACTTTATTTGTATGCATTAATTTCAAGAACCATCGGTCATGCTACTGGTTGTCGCTGGCACTCCTGCAAATAATATAAAAGGGAAACAAACAATAATCAGTATACGTGCATCCATGCACCTCACATCCGGACACTAACTTAACAGGGTTTAAAAAATGATTATTACATCTCAAAGAGAATAAAAAACTTCGTAAAGAAAACTATTATTAGAATCATTAGTTCCTTGAAGTGATATCATACAGGTGAACCCGTATATATGCACCTGAGACTTAATCATCTGATTTCCACCCCGGCTTACTACAGCTTCACTATCCGTCATGGGCCTACATCCATCTAATTAAGGTATAATCATGTTAATCCACGATTGGTGCAAATTTCAGCATCAAATTTGGCCGCCCAAAATGATTTAGTAAAGGCCGCAACTAATGTCGTTGGTTGCATGCATTTTGTGTCGTTTGGTTTCTCTCCCCTTGATGCTTGCGCTTGCATATCGCCGATTAAGGGCCAGTTCTTTCGATAGCTTTTTTGGGCTTCTAGAATAAGCTGCTCCCTACCCAGCTTATTCTAGAAGCCCAACTAAAAAAATACTTTTAAAAGCCTACTAATCAAGTCTTAATTAGTAGGCTTCTAAATAAATAAATTTGGTTGGACTTCTAAAATAAGCTGGATAGAGGGCAACTTATTTCAGCTTATTTTAAAAGCTACCAAAAGAACTGGCCCTAAGTGTTCGCCCCGGCAAGTGTAATCACGAGTGACTTCACATAAACAAGTTAGCTATTTGTATGAATCATCCATGTCGACCATTTGGGAATCATCAACCATCAAATAAACCAATTCGAATTGATCATTCAAACATATCATGTTGACAAAGAAAAATCAAACCACTTAGCTATTTGTATGATCTAGCGACCTTGACATAGAGCACCATGGATTTGTGAGCGCGTGTGTGGCTTTGGCTGGGGCTTCGGTGTGCACATCCTTTGTCTGGACCATTGACATGACCGCATCCATGAACATCGGATTAACAGAACGATCTGTCATCAGTTTCTGTGGGCAACAAATTTCACGAGCTCCTCCGATGGTTGGACTCTGGAGTATGCCACCATCTACACTATCTACATGGACGCTCCCGCGAACTTTGGCGAGATTTGCTCGTCACGAACGGTCAGGCCTGGTGGGCAACGAGATGGATTGATTTGCTCGCCACGAACGGCCTGGCCTGGTGGGTAGCATCTCGCTCAGAAACTAAAGATTGTCCAAGATTTTAGGATGGTGAAATAATTTCCATTGGATGAGAGAGAAAGAAAAGAAAGGAAGGGACCGTAGAATTGTGGATTTGCTTACCATGGGGGAGAGAGAGGTATGGTGGTATATCTTCCATCGTGAGGAAAGAGACGCTAGAATGACGGTTTCGTTTTTCACATGGATAGAGATTGAAGAGGGGAAGGGACATGAATATTTTCTATCTGAGAAGAGAGATAGAGAGAGATAAAATAGGGAGGTAGATGCACTACCAGAATCAAGGTCGTTGCCGACGGCCTAGACTACGTCGGCATACGTCACCCTACGCCGACCACTAGAGCCTC
This sequence comes from Hordeum marinum, assembly GCA_022496015.1. Lineage (NCBI taxonomy): Eukaryota > Viridiplantae > Streptophyta > Magnoliopsida > Poales > Poaceae > Hordeum > Hordeum marinum. The sequence continues at coordinate 24,133,259 of CM039678.1, forward strand.
ACCGTTGGCGTACAAAAAGCCGTCAGCGTAGATGAACCTATGCCGACTGCCCCCGTCGGCGTACAAAGGCTGTCGGCGTAGGTGAACCTATGCCTACGGCGGCCGTTGGCGTATCAGCGGGCCCGGCCGCTCAATGAATAACTCCCGTTTGACACCGTCAAAGATATGCCAAAGGCCCTGACGGAAACCGCCGGCATAGCTCTGACGTGCCACGTCACCCATCCGAGGAGGTGCGGATCCGGGGGCGTATCTACGCCGACGGTTATGCCGTCAGCATACCTTTCGGGCTACGCCGATGGTGTAACCGTCGACATAGGTGCAATTTTATTTTTTATTGCACCTACGCCGACGGTTACACCGTCAGCATAGATTCGATGTGCCATGCCATCGATCCGCGACACGTGCCACGGCATTGATCCGGGAGGTGCGGATCCCGGGGGGTATCTACGCCGACGGTTATGCTGTCGGCATACCTTTCGGGCTACACCGTCGCCGTCGGCGTAGGTGCACTTTTTTACATCTACACCGACGGTTACACCGTCGGCATAGGTGCAGTTTTTTTGGCCTACGCCGACGGTCTAACCGTCGGCATAGGTTCATTTTTAAAAAAAATATTTCCATGTATTAAAATTTATTTTAATTAGGAAGACAATAGACCAAGTCCATGTTATATATAGTCTATACACTGTTTTTTCAATGTATCGTCTATTTAGGAGTGTGTATAGGCACCCCGCATGCGTCTCCGGAGTGTGTCCCTCCTCAGGGATATCGCTGCCGCCGTCACACGGAGTGTGGAAACCAGGTGAAAATGTCCCTCGGTCAAACCCCATCTGGTGAAAGTCAAAAGGGTAGATCCGTTCGATCAACAATGTCAGGGTTAGATGGGACGGGGGGGCTGGGGGTGGGTTGGGCCCGGACATTGATCCGAAGTAAACCTATGGGCTGGCCTATCACAACCAGGTGAAAATGACCCTCGGTCAAACCCCGTCCGATGGAAGTCAAAGGGGTAGATCCGTCCGGTCAAGAGTGTCAGGGTTAGACGGGACGGGGGACCTGGAGGGTGCTATGCCGCCAGGTCTTGCCCTGGCCCTCTTACGTTCGGAAAATGTGGCATCGGGTCGACACCGAGGGAATCTTGTGGTGGGTTGTGCCCGGACCTTGTGCTAAGATGTTGCTATGGGCTGCCTATCACAGCCAGGTGGAAATGACCCTCGGTCAAACCCCGTCCGGTGGAAGTCAAAGGGGTAGATCCGTACGGTCAACAGTGTGAGGGTTAGACAAGACGGGGGACCTGGAGGGGGGCTATGCCGCTAGGTCATGCCCTGGGCCCTCTTACGTTCGGAAAACATGGCATCGGGTCGACACCGAGGGAATCTTACGCTGGGTTGGGCCCGGAACTTGTGCTAAGATGTTGTTATGGGCTGGCCTATCAAAGCCAGGTGAAAATGTCCCTCGGTCAAACCCCATCCGGTGAAAGTCAAAGGGGTAGATCCGCTCGGTGAACAGTGTCAGGGTTAGACAGGACAAGTGACCTGGGGGTGGCAATGCCGCCAGGTCTTGCGTTGGGCCCTCTTACGGTGTGAAACTATGTCATCGGGTCAATACCGAGGGAATCTTGCGGTGGGTTGGGCCCGGACTTTGATCCGAAGTAAACCTATGGGCTGGCCTATCACAGCCGGGTGGAAATGTCCACCGGTCAAACCCCGTCCGATGGAAGTCAAAGGGGTAGATCCGTCCAGTCAAGAGTGTCAGGGTTAGAGGGACGGGGGACCTGGAGGGGGCTATGCCGCCAGGTCTTGCCCTGGCCCTCTTACGTTCGGAAAATGTGGCATCGGGTCGACACCGAAGGAATCTTGCGGTGGGTTGGGCCCAGACCTTGTGCTAAGATGTTGCTATGGGCTGGCCTATCACAGCTAAGGGGAAATGACCCTCGGTTAAACCCTGTCTAGTGGAAGTCAAAGGGGTAGATCCGTACGGTCAACAGTGTCAGGGTTAGACAGGATGGGGGGCCTGGAGGGGGGCTATGCCGCCAGGTCTTGCCCTCGGTCCCCTTACGTTCGGAAAACGTGACATCGGGTCGACACCGAGGGAATCTTGCACTGGGTTGGGCCCGGAACTTGTGCTAAGATGTTGCGATGGGCTGGCCTATCACAGCCAGGTGAAAATGTCCCTCGGTCAAACCACGTCCGATGAAAGTCAAAGGGGTAGATCCGCTCGGTGAACAGTGTCAGGGTTAGACGGGACGAGGGACCTAGGGGTGGCAATGCTGCCAGGTCTTGCGCTGGGCCCTCTTACGGTGTGAAACTATGGCATGGGGTCAATACCGAGGGAATCTTGCGGTGGGTTGGGCCCGTACTTTGATCCGAAGTAAACCTATGGGTTGGCCTATCACAGCCAGGTGGAAATGTCCCTCGGTCAAACCCCGTCCGGTGGAAGTCCAAGGCGTAGATCCGTCCGGTCAAGAGTGTTAGGGTTAGACGGGACGGGTGACCTAGAGGGGGCTATGCCGCCAGGTCTTGCCCTGGCCCTCTTACATTCGGAAAATGTGGCATCGGGTCGACACCGAGGGAATCTTGCGGTGGGTTGGGCCCGGACCTTGTGCTAAGATGTTGCTATGGGCTGGCCTAGCACAGCCAGGTGGAAATGACCCTCGGTCAAACCCCGTCCGGTGGAACTAAAAGGGGTAGATCCGTACGGTCAACAGTGTCAGGGTTAGAAAGGACGGGGGACCTGGAGGTGGGCTATGCTGCCAGGTCTTGCCCTGGGCCCTCTTACGTTCGGAAAACGTGGCATCGGGTCGACACCGAGGGAATCTTGCGCTGGGTTGGGCCCGGAAATTGAGCTAAGATGTTGCTATGGGATGGCCTATCACAGCCAGGTGAAAATGTCCCTCGGTCAAACCCCCTGTGTTTAAAGTCAAAGGTGTAGATCCGCGCGGTGAACAGTGTCACGGTTAGACGGGACGAGGGACCTGGGGGTGGCAATGCCGCCAGGTCTTGCTCTGGGCCCTCTTACGGTGTGAAGCTATAGCATCAGGTTAATACCGAGGGAATCTTGCGGGGGGTTGGGCCCGGACTTTGATCCAAAGTAAACCTATGGGCTGGCCTATCACAGCCAGGTGGAAATGTCCCTCAGTCAAACCCCGTCCGATGGAAGTCAAAGGGGTAGATCCGTCTGGTCAAGAGTGTCAGGGTTGGACGGGACGGGGGACCTGGATGGGGCTATGCCGCCAGGTCTTGACCTGGCCCTCTTACGTTCGGAAAATGTGGCATCGAGTCGACACCGAGGGAATCTTGCATTGGGTCGGGCCCGGACCTGGTGCTAAGATGTTGCTATGGGCTGGCCTATCACAGACAGGTGGAAATGACCCTCGGTCAAACCCCGTTCAGTGGAAGTTAAAGGGGTAGATCCGTATGGTCAACAGTGTTAGGGTTAGACAGGACGGGGGACCTGGAGGGGGGCTATGCCACCAGGTGTTGCCCTGGGCCCTCTTACGTTCAAAAAACGTGGCATCGGGTCGACACCGAGGGAATCTTGCACTGGGTTGGGCCCAGAAGTTGTGCTAAGATGTTGCTATGGGCTGGACTATCACACACAAGGTGAAAATGTCCCTTGGTCAACCCCATCCAGTGAAAGTCAAAGGGGTAGATCCGCTCGGTGAGCAGTGTCAGGGTTAGACGGGATGAGGGACCTGGGGTGGCAATGCCGTAAGGTCTTGCGTGGGGCCCTCTTACGGTGTGAAACTATGTCATTGGGTCAATACCGAGGGAATCTTGCGGTGGGTTGGGCCCGGACATTGATCCGAAGTAAACCTATGGGCTGGCCTATCACAGCCAGGTGGAAATGTCCCTCGGTCAAACCCCGTCTGGTGGAAGTCAAAGGGGTAGATCCGTCCGGTCAACAGTGTCAGGGTTATACAGGACGGCGACCTGGAGGGGGGCTATGCATCCAGGTCTTTCCCTAGGCCCTCTTACGTTCGGAAAACGTGGCATCCGGTCGACACCGAGAGAATCTTGCGATGGGTTGGGCCCGTACCTTGTGCTAAGATGTTGCTATGGGCTGGCCTATCACAGCCAGGTGGAAACGACCCTCAGTCAAACCCCGTCCGGTGGAAGTCAAAGGGGTATATCCGTACAGTCAATAGTGTCAGGGCTAGACAGGACGGGGGACCTCGAGGGGGGCTATGCCGCCAGGTCTTGCCCTAGGCCCTCTTATGTTCGGAAAACGTGGCATCAGGTCGACACCGAAGGAATCTTGCACTGGGTTGGGCCGAGAAGTTGTGCTAACATGTTGCTATGGGCTGGCCTATCACAGCCAGGTGGAAATGTCTCACGGTCAAACCCCATCCGGTGAAAGTCGAAGGGGTAGATCCTCTGGGTGAACAGTGTCAGGGTTAGACGGGACGAGGGACCTGGGGATGGCAATGCCGCCAGGTCTTGCGCTGGGCCCTCTTACGCTGTGAAACTATGGCATGGGGTCAATACCGAGGGAATCTTGCGGTGGGTTGGGCCCGTACTTTGATCCTAAGTAAAAACCTATGGGCCTGCCTATCACAGCCAGGTGGAAATGTCCTTCGGTCAAACCCCATCCGGTGGAAGTCAAAGGCGTAGATCCGTCCGGTCATGAGTGTTAGGGTTAGACGGGACGGGTGACCTAGAGGGGGCTATGCCGCCAGGTCTTGCCCTGGCCCTCTTATGATCGGAAAATGTGGCATCGGGTCGACACCGAGGGAATCTTGCGGTGGGTTGGGGCCAGACCTTGTGCTAAGATGTTGCTATGGGCTGGCCTATCACAGCCAGGTGGAAATGACCCTCGGTCAAACCCCGTCTGGTGGAAGTCAAAGGGGTAGATCCGTACGGTCAACAGTGTCAGGGTTAGAAAGGACGGGGGACCTGGAGGTGGGCTTTGCTGCGAGGTCTTGCCCTGGGCCCTCTTACGTTCGGAAAACGTGGCATCGGGTCGACACCGAGGGAATCTTGCGCTGGGTTGGGCCCGGAAATTGTGCTAAGATGTTGCTATGGGATGGCCTATCACAGCCAGGTGAAAATGTCCCTTAGTCCAACCATGTGTATTTAAAGTCAAAGGTGTAGATCCGCGCGGCGAACAGTGTCACGGTTAGATGGCACGAGGGACCTGGGGGTGGCAATAGCGCCAGGTCTTGCGCTGGGCCCTCTTACGGTGTGAAACTATAGCATCAGGTCAATACCGAGGGAATCTTGCGGTGGGTTGGGCCCGGACTTTGATCCGAAGTAAACCTATGGGCTGGCTTATCACAGCCAGGTGGAAATATCCCTCGGTCAAACCCCGTCTGGTGGAAGTCAAAGGGGTAGATCCGTTCGGTCAAGAGTGTCAGGGTTGGACGGGATGGGGGACCTGGATGGGGCTATGCCGCAAGGTCTTGACCTGGCCCTCTTACATTCGGAAAATGTGGCATCGGGTCGACACCAAGGGAATCTTGCGTTGGGTTGGGCCCGGACCTTGTGCTAAGATGTTGCTATGGGCTGGCCTATCACAGACAGGTGGAAATGACCCGCGGTCAAACCCCGTTCGGTGGAAGTCAAAGAGGTAGATCCGTATGGTCAATAGTGCTAGGGTTAGACAGGACGGGGGACCTGGAGGGGGGCTATGCCGCCAGGTCTTGCCCTGGGCCCTCTTACGTTCAAAAAACGTGGCATCGGGTCGACACCGAGGGAATCTTGCACTGGGTTGGGCCCAGAAGTTGTGCTAAGATGTTGCTATGGGCTGGCCTATCACAGCTAGGTGAAAATGTCCCTTGGTCAACCCCGTCCGGTGAAAGTCAAAGGGGTAGATCCGCTCGGTGAGCAGTGTCTGGATTAGACGGGATGAGGGACCTCGGGTGGCAATGCCGTAAGGTCTTGCGCTGGGCCCTCTTACGGTGTGAAACTATGTCATCCGGTCGATACCGAGGGAATCTTGCGGTGGGTTGGGCCTAGACGTTGATCCGAAGTAAACCTATGGGCTGGCCTATCACAGCCAGGTGGAAATGTCCCTCGATCAAACCCCGTCCGGTGGAAGTCAAAGGGGTAGATCCATACGGTCAACAGTGTTAGGGTTATACAGGACGGGGACCTGGAGGGGGGCTATGCATCCAGGTCTTTCCTTGGGCCCTCTTACGTTCGGAAAACGTGGCATCGGGTCGACACCGAGAGAATCTTGCGGTGGGTTGGGCCCGTACCTTGTGCAAAGATGTTGCTATGGGCTGACCTATCACAGCCAGGAGGAAACGACCCTCAGTCAAACCCCGTTCGGTGGAAGTCAAAGGGGTATAGCCATACGGTCAATAGTGTCAGGGTTAGACAGGACGAGGGACCTGGAGGGGGCTATGCCGCCAGGTTTGCCCTGGCCCCTCTTACGTTCGGAAAACGTGGCATCGGGTCGACACCGAGGGAATCTTGCGCTGGGTTGGGCCCGAAACTTGTGCTAATATGTTGCTATGGGCTGGCCTATCACAGCCAGGTGAAAATGTCCCTTGGTCAAACCCCGTCCGGTGAAAGTCAAAGGGATAGATCCGCTCGGTGAACAGTGTTAGGGTTAGACGGGACGAGGGACCTAGGGTGGCAATGCCGCCAGGTCTTGCGCTGGGCCCTCTTACGGTGTGAAACTATGTCATCGGGTCAATACCGAGGGAATCTTGCGGTGGGTTGGGCCCGGACATTGATTTGAAGTAAACCTATGGGCTGGCCTATCACAGCCAGGTGGAAATGTCCGTTGGTCAAACCCCGTCCGGTGGAAGTCAATGGGGTAGATCCGTCCGGTCAAGAGTGTCAGGGTTAGATGGGACGGGGGACCTGGAGGGGCTATGCCGCCAGGTCTTGCCCTGGCCCTCTTACATTCGGAAAATGAGGTATCGGGTCGACACCGAGGGAATCTTGCGGTGGGTTGGTCCCGGACCTTGTGCTAAGATGTTGCTATGGGCTGGCTTATCACAGCCAGGTGGAAATGACCATCGGTCAAACTCCGTCCGGTGGAAGTCAGAGGGGTAGATCCGTACGGTCAACAGTGTCAGGGTTGTACAAGATGGGGACCTAGAGGGGGGCTATGCATCCAGGTGTTTCCCCGGGCCCTCTTACGTTCGGAAAACGTGGCATCGGGTCGACACCGAGGGAATCTTACGGTGGGTTGGGCCCGTACCTTGTGCTAAGATGTTGCTATGGGCTAGCCTATCACAGCCAGGTGGAAACGACCCTCGGTCAAACCCTGTCCGGTGGAAGTTAAAGGGGTATATCCATACGGTTAATAGTGTTAGGGTTAGACATGACGGGGGACCTGGAGGGGGGCTATGGTGCCAGGTCTTGCCCTGGGCCCTCTTACGTTCGGAAAACGTGGCATCGGGTCGACACCGAAGGAATCCTGCGCTGGGTTGGGCCGAGAAGTTGTGCTAAGATCTTGCTATGGGCTGGCCTATCACAGCTAGGTGGAAATGTCCCTTGGTCAAACCCCGTCCGGTGGAAGTCAAAGGGGTAGATCCGTCCAGTCAAGAGTGTCAGGGTTAGACGGGACGGGGTGTTGGGGAATGTTTCATGGGAAAAAAAAATTCCTACGCACATGCAAGATCTATCCATGGTGATGAGCATCTACGAGAGGGAGAATGGATCTACATACCCTTGTAGATCGCTAGGCGGGAAGCGTTAATAAACGCGGTTGGTGTAGTCGAACATCTTCGCGATCCAAATCGCCGAGCGTCCCGCGATCTCATCACGATCCGTCCCGCGATCCAATCACGATCCGTCCCGTGAACTCATCACGATTCGTCCCGTGATCTCAACATGATCCGTCTCACAATCTTGATCACGGTCCTTCCGATCTAGCGCTAAACGGACGGCACCTCCGCGTTCGGCACACGTACAGCTCGATGACGATCTCTGCCTTCTTGATCCAGCAAGAGGGAGCGGAGAGGTAGACGAGTTCTCCGGCAGCATGACGGCACCGTGGCGATGGTGGTGGAGCAATTCTGGCAGGTTTTCGCCTAAGCACTACAGAAAACCAATCTAGAGGAGAAACTATGCACTAGAGGAACGGGTAGCACGTGGCTGAATATCTAGTGCCAAAAACCCTAAAACCTCCAATAAATATAGGAGGAAGAGAGGAGGAGGCTTGTCCCTCAAGGGGCCAGCCCTTGGTTCGGCCAAATCAAGGAGGAGAGGAGGATTCCTCCTCCAATCCTAGTAGGACTAGGACTCCTCCTTAATTTTGCCTTTCTGCCTTTTTCCACCTTTTTCTCTTTGGGTTTTCTCTCCTAGCCTCATGGGCCTTGTGTGGGACTTCTACCAGCCCACTAAGGGATGGTATTCACATTCCCACAGCCCATGTACCCTCTTGGGTAGAAATACCCCCCCCCCCCCGCCCCCGATGGTCTTCCGGTACACTACCGGCACTCCCAGTACACTACCGATGAGCCCAAAACTTTTCCGGTGACCAAAATAGGACTTCCTATATATCAATATTTACCTACGGACCATTTCAGAGCTCCTCGTGACATCCGGGATCTCATCCGGGACTCCAAACAACCTTCAGTAACCACCATACATAACTCTATACTACCGAAACGTCACCGAACCTTAAGTGTGCAGCCCCTGCGGGTCCGAGAACGATGTAGACATGACCGAGAAACCTCTACGGTCAATAACCAATAGCCGGGACCTAGATGCCCATATTCGTTCCTACATATTCTACGAAGATCTTTATCGGTCGAACCTCTATGTCAAGGATCCAGTTAATCCCGTATGATGTTCCCTTTGTTCTTCGGTATGTTACTTGCCCGAGATTCGATCATCGATATCTCCATACCTAGTTCAACCTCGTTACCGGCAAGTCCCTTTACTTGTTCCGTAATACAAGATCCCGTGACTAACACTTAGTCACATTGCTTGCAAGGCTTGTTGTGATGTTGTATTACTAAGTGGGCCCTGACATACCTCTCCGTTACACGGAGTAACAAATCCCAGTCTTGATCCATGCCAACCCAACAGATACCCTCAGAGATACCTGTAGAGTACCTTTATAGTCACCCAGTTATGTTGCGATGTTTGATACACACAAGGCACTCTTCCAGTATCCGTGAGTTACATGATCTCATGGTCATAGGAACAGATACTTGACATGCAGAAAACAGTAGCAATAAACTGACACGATCATATGCTACGTTTGTAGTTTGGGTCTTGTCTATCCCATCATTCTCCTAATGATGTGATCCCATTGTGAAATGACATCTCATGTCAATGGCTAGGAAACCTTAACCATCTTTGATCAACGAGCTATTCTATTACAGGCATACTAGGGACATGGTTTTGTCTATGTATCCACACATGCATCTAAGTCTCCGATCAATACAATTATAGCATGGATAATAAACGATTATCATGAACAAGGAAATATAATAATAACTAATTTATTATTGCCTCTAGGGCATATTTCCAACAGTCTCCCACTTGCACTAGAGTCAATAATCTAGTTCACATCACCATGTGATTCGCATTGTTATGAATCTAACACCCAATGAGTTCTGGGCTCGATCATACTTTGCATGTGAGAGAGGTCTTATAGTTAACGGGTCTACGACATTCAGATCCGTGTGTACTTTGCAAATCTCTATGTTAAACTATAAACACTGCCACTACACTCCACTTGGTACTATTCCAAATGGCTGCTCCACTATGCGTATCCAGATTGCTACTCTCAGTCATCCGGATTGGTGTTAAAGCTTGCATCAACGTAACTCTTTACTATGAACTCTTTATCACCTCCATAATCGGGAAACATCTCCTTAGTCCTCTGGTTACTAAGGATAATTTTGACCGTTGTCCAGTGATCTACTCCTGGACCACTCTTGTACCCCTTGACAGACTCATGGCAAGGCACACACAGGTGCGGTACACAACATAGCATAATATAGAGCCTATGGCTAAGGCATAGGGGACGACATTCGTACTTTCCCTTTCTTCTGTCGTTGTCGAGCTTTGAGTCTCACTCAACTTCACACCTTACAAATCAGGCGAGAACTCTTTCTCTGACTGATCCATTTTGAACTCTTTCAAAATCTTGTCAAGGTATGTACTCATTGAAACTCTCATCAAGCATCTTGATCTATCTCTATAGATCTTGATGGTCAACAATTAGGTAGCTTTATCCAGGTCTTCCTTTGAAAAACTCTTTTCAAACAACCATTTATGCTTTCCAGAAATTCTACATCATTTCCGATCAACAATATGTCAACCACATATGCTTACCAGAAACTCTATAGTGCTCCCACTCACTTTATTGTAAATACAAGTTTCTCATAAACTTTGTATAGAACCAAAAATTTGATCACCTCATCAAAGTGTATATTCCAACTCCGAGATGCTTGCTTCAGTTCATAGAAGGATCACTGAAGCTTGCACACCTTTTAGCATCCTTAGGACTGACAAAACCTTCTCGTTATATCTCATACAACCTTTCCTTAAGGAAGGAAACGATGTTTTGGCATCCATCTGCCAGATTTCATAATTGAAAAATGCAGCAACTACTAACATTATTCCAACAGACTTTAGCATCGCTACGAGTGAGAAAGTCTCATCGTAGTCAACTCCTTGAACTTGCCGGAAACTTCTTTGCGACAAGTCGAGCTTTATAAATGATGACATTCACCATTAGCGTCTGTCTTCATTTTAAAGATCCATTTGTAATCAACGACCTACCGTCCAACGAGCAAGTCCACCAAAGTCTATACTTGGTTTTCATACATGGATCCTTTCTCGGATTTCATGTCCTCTAACCATTTTTCGGATTCCGGGCCCATCATCGCTTCTCCATAACTCGTAGGTTCATCGTTGTCCAACAACATGACCTCTAAGACAGGGTTGTCGTACCACTCAGGAGCAGTACACGTCCTTGTCGACCTACGAGGTTTGATAGTAACTTGATCTGAAGCTTCATGATCATCATCATTAACTTCCTCTTCAACTAACATAGGTCCACAGAAACATCTTCCTGCGTTGAGCTACTCTCTGGTTGAAACAAAGGTTCAACAACCTTATCAAGTTCTATCTTCCTCCCACTCAATTCTTTCGAGAGAAACTTTTCCTCGAGAAAAGACCCAATTTTAGCAACAAACATTTTATGCTTGGATCTGAGATAGAAGGTTGACCCAACTGTTCTTAGGGTATTCTATGAAGATGCATTTGTCCGCTTTGGGTTCGAGCTCATTAGGTGAAAACATTTTCCACACAAGCGTCGCAGCCCCAAACATTAAGAAATGACAGCTTAGGTTTCTATCAAACCATAATTCACACTGTGCCATCTCAACGGATTTCGATGGTGCCCTATCTAAAGTGAATGTAGTTGTCTCTAATGCATAACCCCAAAATTATAGTAGCAAAACGATAAGAGACAGCATAGCAAGCACCATATCCATTAGAGCATGACTATGACGTTCGAACACACCATCACACTATGGTGTTCCAGGTGGCGTGAGTTGTGAAACAACTTTCATATTGTCTAAAGTTGTATGCCAAACTCATAACTCAAATATTCACCTCCACGATCATATCGTAGACATTTTTATCTTCTTGTCATGATGATCTTAAAACTTCACTCTAAATTTGCTTGAACCTTTCAAGCGATTCAGACTTGTGTTTCATTAAGTAAATATACACTATATCTACTCAAATCATCAGTGAAGGTAAGAAAATAACGATATCCACCACACGCTACAGGACTCATTGGATTGCATACATCAACATGTATCATTTCTAATAAACCACTTGCGCGCTCCATCAATCCGGAAAATTGGGTCCTTAGTCATATTGCCCAAGAGGCATGGTTAGCATGTCTCAACCGATTCGAAATCGAATAAGTCCAAAGATCCATCAGCATGGAGTTTCTTCATGCGCTTTATACCAATATGACATTTAGCGGCAGTGCCACAAGTATGTGGTACTATCATTATTAACTTTGTATATTTTGGCATCAATGTTATGAAAATGTGTATTACTACGATCAAGATTCAACAAACCATTCTCACTGGGTGCATGACTATTGAAGGTAATATTCATGTAAACAGAATAACCATTATTCTCTAACTTCAATGAATAACCGTGTTGCAATAAACATGATTTAATCACGTTCATGCTCAATGCAAAACACCAAATAACATTTATTTAGGTTTGTGACTAATCCCGAAGGTAGAGAGAGCATGCGATGTTGATCACATCAACCTTGGAAACATTTCCAACACACATTGTGACCTCACCCTTAGCTAGTTCTCCGTTCATTCCAGAGCTTTTATTTCGAGTTACTAACATTTAGCAACCGAACCAGTATCCAATACCCAGGTGCTACTAGGAGTAATAGCAAGGTACACATCAATAACACATATATCAAATATACTTCTGTTGACGTTGCCAGCCTTCTTATCTACCGAGTATCTAGGGTTGTTTCATTTCAGCGACCGCTCTCCTCATAATCGAAGCACTTAGTCTCGGGTTTGGGTTCAACTTTGGGTTGCTTCACTGGAGCATCAAGTGACTTCCCATCCATGAAGTTTCCCTCCTTGACCTTGCCCTTCTCGAAACTAGTGGTTTTTACTAACCATCAACACTTGACGCTCCTTCTTGATTTCTACCTTTCACGGTGTCAAACATCGCGAATATCTCAGGGATCATTATTTCTATCCCTGGCATTTTATAGTTCATCACCAAGTTCTAGTAACTTAGTAACAGTGACTTGGAGAACTATATCAATCACTATCTTATCTTGAAGATTAACTCCCACTCGATTGAAGTGATTTTAGCACCCAGACAATCTGGGCACATGCTCAACGATTGAGCTATTCTCCTTCATCTTGCAGACAAAGAATCTTGTTGGAGATCTCATATCTCACAATGCGGGCATGAGCCTGAGATCCCAATTTCAGCTCTTAGAACATCTCATATGTTCCGTGACGTTCAAAACGTTTCGGACCCTCAATTCTAAGCCGTAATGCATGACGCGCTAAACTATCAAGTAGTCATCGGAACGTGCCTATCAGATGTTCACAACATCTATAGATGATGCTAGAGGGGGTGGCGCACCGAGCGGTGCATTAAGGATATAAGCCTTCTGTGCAGCAATGAGGACAATCCTCAGATCACGGACCCAGTCCGTAATATTGCTACCATCATCTTTCAACTCTATTTCTCTAGGAACATATAGAAATTCAAGGGAGCTACAACGTGAGCTAGTAATCTACAACATAATTTTGCAAAGACACTACAGACTATGTTCATGATAATGAGTTGAATTAATCATATTACTTAAGAATTCCCACTCAAATTGACATCCCTCCGGTCATTCGAGTAATACATGATCCAAATTCACCAACTCAAGTCCGATCATCACGTGAGTTGAGGTGGTTTCAATGGTGAACATCATCATGTTGATCATATCTACTATATGACTCATGTTCAACCTTTCGATCTCTTGTGTTCCGAGTCCATGTCTGTACATGCTAGGCTCGTCAAGTTTAACCTGAGTGTTCTTCATGTGCAACACTGGCTTGCACCCGTTGTATGTGAACGTAGAGTCTATCACACCCGATCATCACGTGGTGTCTCAACACGACGAACTTTCGCAACGGTGCACACTAAGGGAGAACACCATTTATCTTGAAATTAAGTGAGGGATCACCTTATAATGCTACCGTCGTCCTAAGCAAAACAAGGTGCATAAAAGGATTAACATCACATGCAAATCATAAGTGACATGATATGGCCATGAACTTGTGCTTTTGATCTCCATCTTGAAAGCACCGGCATGATCTCCATCATCACCGGCACGACACCATGATCTCCATCATCTTGATCTCCATCAACGTGTCGCCATCGGGGTTGTCGTGCCCATCATGCTAGTACTACTATTGCTACCTTTAGCGATAAAGTAAAGCATTACATAGCGCTTAATGATTGACACGCAGGTCATACAATAATTAAAGACAACCCTATGGCTCCTGCCGGTTGTCGTACTCATCGACATGCAAGTCGTGATATTCTATACAACACATGATCATCTCATACATCACATATATCACATCATGTAATTGGCCATATCACATCACAACATACCCTGCAAAAACAAGTTAGACATCCTCTAATTGTTGTTGCATGTTTTACATGGCTGCTATGGGTATCTAGCAAGAATAATTCTCACCTACGCATAAACCACAACAGTGATACATAAGTTGCTTTTCAACCTTCTCAAGGACCGCCTTTGTCGAATCCGATCCAACTAAAGTAGGAGAAACTGCCACCCGCCAGCCATCTTTTGCAACAAGTTGCAGTTGAGGGAACCGGTCTCTCATAAGCGTACGAGTAATGTTGGTCCGGGCCGCTTCATCCCACAATACCGCCGAACCAAAACACGACCAAGGGAGGAAGCAATCTAAGCATCAACGCCCACAAACTCTTTGTGTTCTACTCGAGATCTCATCTACACATAGACCTAGCTCATGATGCCACTGTTGGGGAAAGTTGCATGGGAAACAATAATTTCCGTACGCACACGCGAGATCTATCCATGGTGATGAGAATCTATGAGAGGGAGAGTGGATCTACATACCCTTGTAGACCGCTAAGCGGGAAGCGTTAAGAAACGCGGTTGGTGTAGTCGAACGTCTTCGCGATCCAAATCGCCGAGCATCCTGCGATCTCATCACGATCCGTCCCACGATCCAATCACGATCCATCCTGCGATCTCATCACGATCCGTCTCACAATCTTGATCACAGTCCTTCCGATCTACCGCCGAACGGACGGCACCTCCGCGTTCAGCACACGTACAACTTCATGACGATCTCCGCCTCCTTGATCCAGCAAGAGGGAGCGGAGAGGTAGACAAGTTCTTTGGCCCCGTGGCGCCGCGGCAATGGTGGTGGAGCAATTCCGGCAGGGCTTCGCCTAAGCACTGCAGAAAACCGATCTAGAGGAGAAACTATACACTGGAGGAACGGGTAGCACGTGGCTGAAAATATAGTGCCAAAAACCCTAAAACCTCCAGTATAAATAGGAGGAAGAGAGGAGGAGACTTGGCCCTCAAGGGGGCAGCCCTTGGTTCAGTCGAATCAAGGAGGAGAGGAGGATTCCTCCTCCAATCCTAGTAGGACTAGGACTCCTCCTTATTTTTACCTTTTTGCCTTTTTCCACCTTTTTCTCTTTGGGTTTTCTCTCCTAGCCGCATGGGCCTTGCGTGGGACTTCCACCAGCCCACTAAGGGCTGGTATTCACTCTCCCACAGCCCATGTAGCCTCTTGGGTCGAAATACCCCTCCCGATGGTCTCCTGGTACACTACCGACACTCCCGGTACACTATCGATGAACCCAAAACTTTTCCGGTGACCAAAATAGCACTTCCTATATATCAATCTTTACCTTCAGACCATTCCGGAGCTCCTCGTGATGTCCGAGATCTCATCTGGGACTCCGAACAACCTTCGGTAACCACCATACATAACTCTATACTACCAAAACGTCACCGAACCTTAAGTGTGCAGACCCTGCGGGTTCGAGAACTATGTAGACATGACCAAGACACCTGTACGGTCAATAACCAATAGAGGGACCTGGATGCCCATATTGGTTCCTACATAATCTACGAAGATCTTTATCGGTCGAACGTCAGTTAATCCCGTATAATGTTCCCTTTGTTCTTCGGTATGTTACTTGCCCGAGATTCGATCGTCGGTATCTCCATACTTAGTTCAACCTTGTTATCGGCAAGTCTCTTTACTCATTCCATAATACAAGATCCCGTGACTAATACTTAGTAACATTGCTTGCAAGGCTTGTTGTGATGTTGTATTACCGAGTGGGCCCTGAGATACCCTCCGTCACACGGAGTAACAAATCCCAGTCTTGATCCATGCCAACCCAACAGACACCCTCGGAGATACCTGTAGAGTACCTTTATAGTCACCCAGTTATGTTGCGACGTTTGATACACACAAGGCACTCGTCCGGTGTTAGTGAGTTGCATGATCTCATGGTCATAGGAATAGATACTTGACATGCAGAAAACAGTAGCAATAAACTGACACGATCATATGCTATGTTTGTAGTTTGGCTCTTGTCCATCCCATCATTCTCCTAATTATGTGATCCCATTATCAAATGACATCTCATGTGAATGGCTAGGAAACCTTAACCATCTTTGATCAACGAGCTAGTCTATTAGAGGCATACTAGGGACAAGGTTTTGTCTATGTATCCACACATGCATCTAAGTCTCCAATCAATACAATTATAGCATGGATAATAAACGATAATCATGAACAAGGAAATATGATAATAACTAATTTATTATTGCCTCTAGGGCATATTTCCAACACGGGGGACCTGGAGGGGGCTATGCCGCCAGGTCTTGCCCTGGCCCGCTTACGTTCGAAAAATGTGGCATCGGGTCGAAACCGAGGGAATCTTGCGGTGGGTTGGGACCGGACCTTGTGCTAAGATGTTGCTATGGGCTGGCCTATCACAGCCAGGTGGAAATGACCCTCGGTCAAACCCCATCCGGTGGAAGTCAAAGGGGTAGATCTGTACGGTCAACAGTGTCAGGGTTAGACAGGACGGGGGACCTGGAGGGGGGCTATGCCGCCAGGTCTTGCCCTGGGCCCTCTTACGTTTGGAAAACGTGGCATCAGGTCGACACCGAGGGAATCTTGCGCTGGGTTGGGCCCGAAACTTGTCCTAAGATGTTCCTATGGGCTGGCTTATCACAACCAGGTGAAAATGTCCCTCGGTCAAACCCCGCCCGGTGAAAGTCAAAGGGGTAGATCCGCTTGGTGAATAGTGGCAGGGTTAGACGGGACGAGGGACCTGGGGGTGGCAATGCCGCAAGGTCCTGCGCTGGGCCCTCTTACAGTGTGAAACTATGGCATCGGGTCAATGCCGAGGGAATCTTATGGTGGGTTGGGCCCGGACTTTGATCCGAAGTAAACCTATGGGCTCGCCTATCACAGCCAGGTGGAAATGTCCCTCGGTCAAACCCCGTCCAGTGGAAGTCAAAGGGGTAGATCCATCCGGTCAAGAGTGTCAGGGTTAGACGGGACGGGGGACCTGGAGGGGCTATGCCGCCAGGTCTTGCCCTGGCCCTCTTACGTTCGGAAAATGTGGCATCGGTTCGACACCGAGGGAATCTTGCAGTGGGCCCTCCTACACATGTGGAAGCATGGTGGCAGGCGCAAGCACCCGACACACGGCTCTGGGTTGTGCCCCCCTCACGGGCATCGCTGTCGCCATGTCACGGAGGGGGAAACGACCATGTTGTGCCGACACGGAGGGAATCTTTGGGTGGGTTGGGCCGGGACCATGTTTGGGGGTGTAGCTATGGGCTGGGCTATGACAAACCGGTGAAAAGGTCCATCGGTCAAACCCTGTCCGGCAAAAGTCAAAGGGTAGATCCGCCGGTCGACTGTGTCAGGGTTAGACGGGACGGGGTACTTGGGGAGGGGGTAGCAAACACGCCAGGTCTTGCGATGGGCCCTCATACGCGTGTGGCAGCGTGGTGGCAGGCGCAAGCAGCCAGCACGTGGCTTCGGGATGTACCCCCCTCACGGGCGTCCTTGCCGTCGTGTCACGGAGGGGAAAACGGCCACGTCGGGCCGACACGGAGGGAATCTTGGGGTGGGTTGCCGGGACCGTGTTCGGGGGTGTAGCTATTGGCTGGGCTATGACAAACCGGTGAAAAGGTCCATCGATCAAACCCCATCCGGCGAAAGTCAAAGGGCTAGATCCGCCGGTCAACCGTGTCAGGCTTAGACGAGACGGGGTACATGGGGGTAGCAAACAAGCCAGGTCTTGCGGTGGGCCCTCCTACGCATGTGGAAGCATGGTGGCAGTCGAAAGCAGCCGGCACGCGACTCCGAGGTGTGCCGCCCTCACGGGCGTCGTTGCTGTCGTGTCATGGACGGGGGGGGAGGCCATGTCGGGCCGATACGGAGGGGGAAAACTTTCTCAGTTAGAAAAGTTTATCAGCAACCACTCTTTTTTTAGTTCCAGTGCCCTTTTTTCAGGTCATCTTCTAATTTTTTTTATCTTTGCTCAGATCCTTGGATCTGCTCCATGTATTTGATTTTCCCATTACTTCCTGCTAATTAATCAATGCAAGCGAGTGATACGCTGGATCTTTCAAAAAAATGAGCTGGGGAATCGTCTATCTTCAAACAATGATATGTTGTTTGTAGATGGGTAGAATGTAGTAACATTTTTTGAACACTCACACACATACATATCTATGTATGCGTAATTAAAAAAACAAAATAAATATTTATAAAAAATGGAGAGTATCTATGCCGATGGCTAAGCCGTCGGCATAGATTGACACGTGGCATGTCCATCTATGCCGACGGCTAAGCCGTCGGCATAGGTACATCTTATCAACACCTGCCCGACCCCCACCACTCATTCTTCTGCCCCTCTCCCGAGACCCCGTACTATGTCCCCCTCCGCCCGCACGCCGACCCGCACCTCCGCCGTTTGCCTTTACGCCGCCACGAGGCGCCGCCGCCATCAACGCCCGGATCCGCCCGCGCCGCCGCCGTCTCCACCTGGATCCACTCGCGCCGCCGCTCTCGTAGCCCGCCCCGGCCTCCCTCGAAACATCCCCACGCGCCGCCGACCCTCCCATGTGCCACCCCGACCTGCGACACCGCCGCCCCACCTCGTCCACCTCATCCCCACCCCGAACTCCGTTGACCCCGCCCCGGCCACACAGCCGCCCCGCCTCGGCCACCCCATCCCTGTCCCGACCGCCCTCCGCCGCCTGCTCCGACACTCCATCGCCCGTACCTGCCCTCCCCCCTCGAGCCGGCCCTCCCCCACAGTGATCTCCCTCCCTCCCTCTTTGTAGCATATTTTTTGTTAATTTAGTTGTTGCTCATAGTTTTGTAAGTAGATGGATGGTTAGATGGATGGATGCATTATGTATGATGATAGTTAGATGATAGATGATTCGATGATAGTTAGAAATGTGAGAAATGCAATTTTTTAACAAGAATGCAATAAATGCAAATGGATGATGATAGTTAGATGATAGATGATGATGTTGATGATGATAGATGATGAGGGTTTTTTTATGCCTTGATAATTTTTAGATGATGATTTTTTTTTGCGGAAGAGATGATAGATGATGATGATTGTTAGATGATGATAGATGATGATGATGAAGATATTGTGATGTTCTTAATTTTGGTCACGATGCAATTTGCAGGTTGTGTGGTGTTCCATCTCGGTGGAGTAGTCGTCGTAGGAGCTGTTGGTCCCCGATCGTCCCTCCGCTGTTGGACTACTTCCTCTACAGCCGAGGGTGAGCTACGAATCATGCCAGTAGAATTTATTTTCAAGTCAAGTCACGTAACCTAGGCGTCTCCCGTCCGAAATGATTGCATCGATAAATATGCATTCAATTGCATATTTATCACCGCAGCTCTTTCGGATTCTGCAGCGTTTTCCATGGACAGCCCGAGGATGTGTAGATTGGGTACGTTCTCCATGCTCTATCCCATTCCAAGACAGGATTTCGGCGGCGCCTCCTCATTGTTCTCCGGAGCACATTATCTCGGCTATTTGCCGAGACGTGTATCTGGAGAACAACGGGGAGGTGCTGCCAAAATTTTGTCTCGGAACGGGGTAGAGCATGGAGAACGTACTCAATCTACACATCCTCAGGTGGGATTAGGACCCTCTTTACCTATTAGAAATGTAGGTGGATTCAGTGCCGTCAACGCGGTAGAAAATAAATATTTGATGTGATTAATTCAAATCAAATCTTAATTTTGTTGTGTGGCTCCCAATAAAGCAGAGGATGGCAGATAATCATTGGATGTATAGTGGTTTCACCCGTGGCCCCCGTGGGAATCGAGTAACATCAGAGTGGATTGCCAAAACCGATGTGTTTTTGAGGGAGACATTCCTGGTCCAATGAGAATGATCCCACATTGCCCGTGTGCGAGATGTGGCAGACGTCACTCTAAAGGCAAGGACGAAATGACCTGGCACCTTCGCACGCACGGATATATGAAAAACTTTGACATGCCGATAAACTTTGTCGAGCGGGATCGTGGTACAGAAGAGGTGATGCGTCAACGCATCGGTGGTTATGTGGACGACGGGGTCAGAGACATGCTAGATGATGTCATTTCTACAGAGGCTACACATGCGACACCTTCAGACAATGAACTAGAGGAGCCGGAGACAACCGCAAAGTCCTTCTTGGAGATCTTGGCTTCGTCAAAGAAGCCTCTTTATGCGGGTGCCAAACTCTCTCAGCTAGATGCCATCTCACAACTAATGGCAGTTAAGGCTGAGTACGGCTGTAGCCAAGCTTGCATCAAAGCTTTTCTGGGAGTATGGGCTAACAGTCTTCCCGATGGTCATGAACTGCCGGAAAGCATGTACGCCATGAAGAAAATCATGAAGACACTCTCTATGGATTATGAGAAAATACATGTCTGTCCGAAGAATTGCCTTTTGTTTAGGCACGAGTATGCGGATGACAAGTATTGTAGGAAGTGTGGTTCCTCTCGGTACCTTGAGGTGGTCGATAAGGATGGTCAAAAGAGGCAGCTACGCATCCCCGCAAAGGTTCTTCGATATCTTAATTTCATAAAAAGACTGCAGCGCCTTTTCATCACGGAGGAGTCTGCCAAAATGATGAAGTGGCACAAGCAAGGGAAAAGGTACCATCCAAACAAAGTTGTACATCCATCGGGAGGTGAAGCATGGAAGTCATTCGATAAAGAATACCCTGAGGAAGCAGGCGAGGATGGGAATGTCAGAATTGCAATAATAGGTGATGGGGTCAATCCATATGGTATGTCGTCCAATTCATCCAGTTGCTGGCCCGTGTTTGTTACTCCGCTCAATCTCCCTCTCGGTGTCCTAATGCAACGCGACACCATGTTCTTGTCGCTGATCATTCCAAGGCCCGAATACCTGGGGAAGAATTTGGTGTTGGAAATATGCCCTAGAGGCAATAATAAATTAGTTATTATCATATTTCCTTGTTCATGATAATCGTTTATTATCCATGCTATAATTGTATTGATCGGAGACTTAAATGCATGTGTGGATACATAGACAAAACCATGTCCCTAGTATGCCTCTAATGGACTAGCTCGTTGATCAAAGGATGGTTAAGGTTTCCTAGCCATGGACATGAGATGTCATTTGATAACGGGATCACATCATTAGGAGAATGATGTGATGGATAAGACCCAAACTACAAACATAGCATATGATCGTGTCAGTTTATTGCTACTGTTTTCTGCATGTCAAGTATATGTTCCTATGACCATGAGATCATGCAACTCACGGATATCGGAGGAGTGCCTTGTGTGTATCAAACGTCGCAACGTAACTGGGTGACTATAAAGGTGCTCTACAGGTATCTCCGATGGTGTCTGTTGAGTTGGCATGGATCGAGACTGGGATTTGTTACTCCGTGTAATGGAGAGGTATCTCGGGGCCCACTCGGTAATGCAACATCACAATAAGCCTTGCAAGCAATGTGACTACTTGTTAGTTGCGGGATCTTGTATTACGAAACGAGTAAAGAGACTTGCCGGTAACGAGGTTGAACTAGGTATGGAGATACCGACGATCGAATCTCGGGCAAGTAACATACTGAAGAACAAAGGGAACGTTATACGGGATTAACTGAATCCTTGACATAGAGGTTCAACCGATAAAGATCTTCGTAAAATATGTAGGAACCAATGTGGACGTCCAGGTCCCGCCATTGGTTATTGACTGTAGAGGTGTCTCGGTCATGTCTACATAGTTCTCGAACCCGCAGGGTCTGCACACTTAAGGTTCGGTGACGTTTCGGTAGTGTAGAGTTATGTATGGTGGTGACCGAAGGTTGTTCAGAGTCCCGGATGAGATCCCGGACGTCACGAGGAGCTCCGGAATGGTCCGGAGGTAAAGATTCATATATAGGAAGTCCCAGTTGTTGGAAATATGCCCTAGAGGCAATAATAAAATGGTTATTATTGTATTTCCTAGTTCATGATAATTGTCTATTATTCATGCTACAATTGTGTTAACCAGAAACCATAATACATGTGTGAATACATAGACCATCACATGTCCCTAGTGAGCCTCTAGTTGGCTAGCTCGTTGATCAATAGATGGTCACGGTTTCATGACCATGGACATTGGATGTCGTTGATAACGGGATCACATCATTAGGAGAATGATGTGATGGACAAGACCCAATCCTAAGCATAGCACAAGATCGTGTAGTTCGTTTGCTAAAGCTTTTCAATGTCAAGTATCATTTCCTTAGACCATGAGATTGTGTAACTCCCGGATACCGTAGGAATGCTTTGGGTGTGCCAAACGTCACAACGTAACTGGGTGGCTATAAAGGTACGCTACGGGTATCTCCGAAAGTGTCTGTTGGGTTGACACGAATCAAGACTGGGATTTGTCACTCCGTGTGACGGAGAGGTATCTCTGGGCCCACTCGGTAAGACATCATCATAATGAGCTCAATGTGACTAAGGAGTTAGCCACGGGATGATGTGTTACGGAACGAGTAAAGAGACTTGCCGGTAACGAGATTGAACAAGGTATGGCGATACCGACGATCGAATCTCGGGCAAGTACCATACCGATAGACAAAGGGAATTGTATACGGGATTGATTGAATCCCTGACATCGTGGTTCATCCGATGAGATCATCGTGGAGTACGTGGGAGCCAACATGGGTATCCAGATCCCGCTGTTGGTTATTGGCCGGAGAGGTGTCTCGGTCATGTCTACGTGTCTCCCGAACCCGTAGGGTCTACACACTTAAGGTTCGATGACGCTAGGGTTATAGGGAAAAGGTATACGTGATTACCGAAGGTTGTTCGGAGTCCCGGATGAGATCCCGGACGTCACGAGGAGCTCCGGAATGGTCCGGAGGTAAAGATTGATATATAGGAAGTCCAGTTTTGGTCACCGGAAAGTTTTCGGGCTCATCGGTAGTGTACCGGGAGTGCCGGGAGGGTGCCGGAGGACCCCCGGGAGGGGTGTGACGACCAAAGGACCACATGGGCTGTTAGATAAAGTGTGCCAGCCCTTATTGGGCTGGGCAAGACTTTTGCTAAAGGCCCATGCGGCTGGAGATAAGGAGATAAGGCAAAAAGGATTTAAAAGGAGGAGATCCACCTCCCTTGTGGGAGGTGGACTCTCCCTTTAATTCAGCCGGCCATCTCCTCTTTGGAGTAGAGGCCAAGCCAGCCCTCCACGTCCCTCCTCCTATATATACTTGAGGTTTTGGATGTTTTGAGACAGGATTTGATCTCTCTCTCTCACGGCGAAGCCCTACCTCTCTTCTTCCTCCTCCGCAGCGCTTAGGCGAAGCCCTGTCGGAATACCTTGCTACTCCACCACCACCACGCCGTCGTGCTGCTGTTGGAGCCCTTCCCCAACCTCTCCTTCCTCCTTGCTGGATCAAGGTGTTGGAGACGTCACCGGGCTGCACGTGTGTTGAACGCGGAGGTGCCGTCCGTTCGGCACTTGATCGGATCTACCGCGATCTGAATCGCTGCGAGTACGACTCCATCAACCGCGTTCTTGTAACGCTTCCGCTTAGCGATCTTCAAAGGTATGAAGATGCAATCTCTCCCCTCTCGTTGCTGGTTTCTCCATAGATAGATCTTGGTGAACGTAGGAAAATTTTGATTTACTACTACGTCTACCAACAGTGGCATCATGAGCTAGGTCTATGCGTAGAATCTATGCACGAGTAGAACACAAAGCAGTTGTGGGCGTCGAGTTTGTTAATTTGCTTGCCGCTACTAGTCTTATCTTGATTCGGCGGTATTGTGGGATGAAGCGGCCCGGACCAACTTTACACGTACGCTTACGTGAGACCGGTTCCACCGCCTGACATGCACTAGATGCATAAGGTGGCTAGCGGGTGTCTGTCTCTCCTACCTTAGTCGGATCGGATTCGGTGAAAAGGGTCCTTATGAAGGGTAAATAGCAATTGGCAAATCACGTTGTGGTGTTGACGTAGGTAAGAAACGTTCTTGCTAGTAACCTATAGCAGCCACGTAAAAAACTTGCAACTACAAATTAGAGGACGTCTAACTTGTTTTTGCAGCATGTGCCTTGTGATGTGATATGGCCAAAGGATGTGATGTGATGCATTGTGATGTATGAATTGATCATGTTCTTGTAATAGGATTCACGACTTGCATGTCGATGATTATGACAACCGGCAGGAGCCATAGGAGTTGTCTTATTTATTGTATGACCTGCGTGTCAATCATAAACGCCATGTAATTACTTTACTTTATTGCTAAGCGTTAGCCATAGTAGTAGAAGTAATAGTTGGCGAGACAACTTCATGAAGACACAATGATGGAGATCATGATGATGGAGATCATGGTGTCGTGCCGGTGACAGTGATGATCATGGTGCCCCGAAGATGGAGATCATAGGAGCAAAATGATATTGGCCATATCATGTCACTATATTGATTGCATGTGATGTTTATCATGTTTACATCTTATTTGCTTAGAACGACGGTAGTAAATAAGATGATCTCTCAATAAAATTTCAAGAGAAGTGTTCACCCTAACTGTGCACCGTTGCTAAGGATCGTTGTTCCGAAGCACCACGTGATGATCGGGTGTGATAGGTTCTAACGTTCGCATACAACGGGTGTAAGCCAGATTTACACACGCGAAACACTTAGGTTGACTTGACGAGCCTAGCATGTACAGACATGGCCTCGGAACACGGAAGACCGAAAGGTCGAACATGAGTCGTATAGAAGATACGATCAACATGAAGATGTTCACCATGGATGACTAGTCCGTCTCACGTGATGATCGGACACGGGCTAGTTGACATGGATCATGTATCACTTGGAAGACTAGAGAGATGTCTGTCTAAGTGGGAGTTCATTAATTTGATTAAGTGAACTTAATTATCATGAACTTAGTCTAAAATTGTCTTTACAATCTATGATGTAGATCCAATGGCCAACGCGAATGTCACCCTCAATTTCAACGCGTTCCTAGAGAAAACCAAGCTGAAAGATGATGGAAGCAACTATGCGGACTGGGTCCGTAGCTTGAGGATCATCCTCATAGCTTCCAAGAGATTGTATGTCCTAGATGCACCGCTAGGTGACGCACCCGTTCTCCCAGCGGAACAAGATGTTATGAACACTTGGCAATCACGCTGCGATGATTACTCCCTTGTTCAATGCGGCATGCTTTACAGTCTAGAACCGGGGCTCCAAAAGCGTTTTGAGCAACACGGAGCATATGAGATGTTCCAGGAGCTGAAACTGGTTTTTCAAGCTCATGCCCGGGTCGAGAGATATGATGTCTCCGACAAGTTCTTCAGCTGTAAGATGGAGGAGCATAGTTCTGTCAGTGAGCACATCCTCAAGATGTCTGGGCTACACAGCCGCTTGACTCAGCTGGGGGTTAATATCCCGGATGACTCGGTCATTGACAGAATCCTCCAGTCGCTTCCACCTAGCTTCAAGAGCTTTGTGATGAACTACAACATGCAAGGTATGGAGAAGTCCATTCCTGAGTTGTACTCGATGCTGAAATCAGCGGAGGTCGAGATCAAAAAGGAGCATCAAGTGTTGATGGTGAATAAGACCACTAGTTTCAAGAAAGGCAAGGGTAAGAAGAACTTCAAGAAGGACGGCAAAGCTGTTGCCGCGCCCGGTAAGCAAGTTGCCGGGAAGAAGAAGAAAAATGGACCCAAGCCTGAGACTGAGTGCTTTTATTGCAAGGGTACCGGTCACTGGAAGCGGAACTGCCCCAAGTATTTAGCGGATAAGAAGGACGGCAACATTAAAGGTATATGTGATATACTTGTTATTGATGTGTACTTGACCAGCGCTCGTAGTAGCTCCTGGGTATTTGATACCGGTGCAGTTGCTCACATTTGTAACTCCAAGCAGGAGCTGCGGAATAAGCGGAGGCTGGCCAAGGATGAGGTGACGATGCGTGTCGGGAATGGTTCCAAGGTCGATGTGATCGCCGTCGGCACGTTACCTCTACATCTACCTTCGGGATTAGTTTTAAACCTTAATAATTGTTATTTAGTACCAGCTTTGAGCATGAACATTGTATCTGGATCTCGCTTGATGCGAGATGGCTACTCATTTAAATCCGAGAATAATGGTTGTTCTATTTATATGAGAGAAATGTTTTATGCTCATGCCCCGCTGGTCAATGGTTTATTTTTGATGAATCTCGAACGTGATGTTACACATGTCCATAGTGTGAGTACCAAAAAGTGTAAAGTTGATAACGATAGTCCCACTTACATGTGGCACTGCCGTCTTGGCCATATTGGTGTCAAACGCATGAAGAAGCTCCATGCTGATGGAATTTTGGAGTCACTTGATTTCGAATCATTTGACACATGCGAACCATGCCTCATGGGCAAGATGACCAAGACTCCGTTCTCCGGAACAATGGAGCGAGCAACTGACTTGTTGGAAATAATACATACCGATGTATGCGGTCCAATGAGCGTCGAGGCTCGCGGTGGCTACCGTTATGTTCTCACCCTCACTGATGACTTGAGTAGATATGGTTATGTCTACTTAATGAAACACAAGTCTGAAACTTTTGAAAGGTTCAAGGAATTTCAGAGTGAGGTCGAGAATCAACGTGACAGGAAAATAAAATGCCTACGATCTGATCGTGGCGGAGAATATTTAAGTCACGAGTTTGGCACGCACCTTAGGAAATGTGGAATTGTTTCACAACTCACGCCGCCCGGCACACCCCAGCGAAATAGTGTGTCTGAACGTCGTAATCGCACTCTATTGGATATGGTGCGATCTATGATGTCTCTTACCGACTTACCGCTATCATTTTGGGGATATGCATTAGAGACTGCCGCATTCACTTTAAATAGGGCACCGTCTAAATCCGTTGAGACGACACCGTATGAATTGTGGTTTGGAAAGAAACCTAAGCTGTCGTTTCTAAAAGTTTGGGGATGCGATGCTTATGTGAAGAAACTTCAACCTGAGAAGCTCGAACCCAAAGCAGAAAAGTGTGTCTTCATAGGATATCCCAAGGAGACTATTGGGTATACCTTCTACCTACGATCCGAAGGCAAAGTCTTTGTTGCCAAGAATGGATCCTTTCTCGAGAAAGAGTTTCTCTCGAAAGAAGTAAGTGGGAGGAAAATAGAACTTGATGAGGAAATTGTACCTCCACTCGAACCGGAGAGTAGCGCAGCACAGGAAGTTGTTTCTGTGGAGCCTACACCGGCTAGAGAGGAAGTTAATGATGATGATCATGAAACTTCAGATCAAGTTGCTATTCGAAGGTCCACCAGGACACGTTCCGCACCAGAGTGGTACGGCAATCCTGTCCTAGAGATCATGTTGTTGGACAACGGTGAACCTTCGAACTATGAAGAAGCGATGACGGGCCCGGATTCCAACAAATGGCTTGAGGCCATGAAATCCGAGATAGGATCCATGTATGAGAACAAAGTATGGACTTTGGTGGACTTGCCTAATGATAAGCGAGCCATTGAAAACAAATGGATCTTTAAGAAGAAGACTGACGCGGACGGTAATGTCACCGCCTATAAAGCTCGGCTTGTCGCTAAGGGTTATCGACAAGTTCAAGGAGTTGACTACGATGAGACTTTCTCACCCGTAGCGATGCTAAAGTCAGTCCGAATCATGTTAGCAGTTGCCGCATTTTATGATTATGAGATCTGGCAAATGGACGTCAAAACGGCATTCCTTAATGGCTTCCTCAAGGAAGAACTGTATATGATGCAGCCGGAAGGTTTTGTCGATCCTAAAGATGCTAACAAGGTATGCAAGCTCCAGCGCTCCATCTATGGGCTGGTGCAAGCATCTCGGAGTTGGAACATTCGCTTTAATGAGGTGATTAAAGCGTTTGGGTTTGTACAGGTTTATGGAGAACCTTGTATTTACAAGAAAGTGAGTGGGAGCTCTATAGCATTTCTTATATTGTATGTTGATGACATGCTGATAATGGGAAATAATATAGAACTCTTGGAAAGTATCAAGGCCTACTTGAATAAGTGTTTTTCAATGAAGGACCTTGGAGAAGCTGCTTACATATTAGGTATTAAGATCTATAGAGATAGATCGAAACGCCTCATTGGTCTTTCACAAAGCACATACCTTGAATAGATATTGAAGAAGTTCAATATGCATCAGTCCAAGAAGGGGTTCTTGCCTGTGTTGCAAGGTGTGAGATTGAGTACGACTCAATGCCCGACCACGGCAAAGGATAGAGAAGAGATGAGTGTCATCCCCTATGCTTCAGCCATAGGCTCTATCATGTATGTCATGCTGTGTACCAGACCTGATGTGAACCTTGCCATAAGTTTGGTAGGGAGGTACCAAAGTGATCCCGGAGCGGAACACTGGACAGCGGTCAAGAATATCCTGAAGTACCTGAAAAGGACAAAGGACATGTTTCTCATATATGGAGGTGCCGAAGAGCTCGTCGTAAAGGGTTACGTCGACGCTAGCTTCGACACAGATCCGGACGACTCTAAGTCGCAAACCGGATATTTTGAATGGAGGGGCAGACAGCTGGAGTAGCAGCAAGCAAAGCGTCGTGGCGGCATCTACATGTGAAGCGGAGTACATAGCTGCTTCGGAAGCAGCAAAGGAGGGAGTCTGGATGAAGGAGTTCATCACCGACCTAGGAGTGATTCCAAATGCGTCGGGCCCGATGACTCTACTCTGTGACAACACTGGAGCTATTGCCCTTGCGAAGGAGCCCAGGTTTCACAAGAAGACAAGACACATCAAGCGCCGCTTCAACTCCATCCGTGATTACATTCAGGAGGGAGACATAGATATTTGTAAAGTGCATACGGATCTGAATGTCGCAGATCCGTTGACTAAACCTCTCTCACGAGCAAAACATGATCAACACCAGAACGCTATGGGTGTTCGATTCATCACAATGTAACTAGATTATTGACTCTAGTGCAAGTGGGAGACTGTTGGAAATATGCCCTAGAGGCAATAATAAAATGGTTATTATTGTATTTCCTAGTTCATGATAATTGTCTATTATTCATGCTACAATTGTGTTAACCAGAAACCGTAATACATGTGTGAATACATAGACCATCACATGTCCCTAGTGAGCCTCTAGTTGGCTAGCTCGTTGATCAATAGATGGTCACGGTTTCATGACCATGGACATTGGATGTCGTTGATAACGGGATCACATCATTAGGAGAATGATGTGATGGACAAGACCCAATCCTAAGCATAGCACAAGATCGTGTAGTTCGTTTGCTAAAGCTTTTCAATGTCAAGTATCATTTCCTTAGACCATGAGATTGTGTAACTCCCGGATACCGTAGGAATGCTTTGGGTGTGCCAAACGTCACAACGTAACTGGGTGGCTATAAAGGTACGCTACGGGTATCTCCGAAAGTGTCTGTTGGGTTGACACGAATCAAGACTGGGATTTGTCACTCCGTGTGACGGAGAGGTATCTCTGGGCCCACTCGGTAAGACATCATCATAATGAGCTCAATGTGACTAAGGAGTTAGCCACGGGATGATGTGTTACGGAACGAGTAAAGAGACTTGCCGGTAACGAGATTGAACAAGGTATGGCGATACCGACGATCGAATCTCGGGCAAGTACCATACCGATAGACAAAGGGAATTGTATACGGGATTGATTGAATCCCTGACATCGTGGTTCATCCGATGACATCATCGTGGAGTACGTGGGAGCCAACATGGGTATCCAGATCCCGCTGTTGGTTATTGGCCGGAGAGGTGTCTCGGTCATGTCTACGTGTCTCCCGAACCCGTAGGGTCTACACACTTAAGGTTCGATGACGCTAGGGTTATAGGGAAAAGGTATACGTGATTACCGAAGGTTGTTCGGAGTCCCGGATGAGATCCCGGACGTCACGAGGAGCTCCGGAATGGTCCGGAGGTAAAGATTGATATATAGGAAGTCCAGTTTTGGTCACCGGAAAGTTTTCGGGCTCATCGGTAGTGTACCGGGAGTGCCGGGAGGGTGCCGGAGGACCCCCGGGAGGGGTGTGACGACCAAAGGACCACATGGGCTGTTAGATAAAGTGTGCCAGCCCTTATTGGGCTGGGCAAGACTTTTGCTAAAGGCCCATGCGGCTGGAGATAAGGAGATAAGGCAAAAAGGATTTAAAAGGAGGAGATCCACCTCCCTTGTGGGAGGTGGACTCTCCCTTTAATTCAGCCGGCCATCTCCTCTTTGGAGTAGAGGCCAAGCCAGCCCTCCACGTCCCTCCTCCTATATATACTTGAGGTTTTGGATGTTTTGAGACAGGATTTGATCTCTCTCTCTCACGGCGAAGCCCTACCTCTCTTCTTCCTCCTCCGCAGCGCTTAGGCGAAGCCCTGTCGGAATACCTTGCTACTCCACCACCACCACGCCGTCGTGCTGCTGTTGGAGCCCTTCCCCAACCTCTCCTTCCTCCTTGCTGGATCAAGGTGTTGGAGACGTCACCGGGCTGCACGTGTGTTGAACGCGGAGGTGCCGTCCGTTCGGCACTTGATCGGATCTACCGCGATCTGAATCGCTGCGAGTACGACTCCATCAACCGCGTTCTTGTAACGCTTCCGCTTAGCGATCTTCAAAGGTATGAAGATGCAATCTCTCCCCCTCTCGTTGCTGGTTTCTCCATAGATAGATCTTGGTGAATGTAGGAAAATTTTGATTTACTACTACGTCTACCAACACCAGTTTGGTTTCCGGAAAAGTTTCGGGCTCATCGGTAGTGTACCGGGAGTATCGGTATTGTACCGGGAGTGCCGGTAGTGTACCGGAGGACCTCCAGGAGGGGTATTTCGACCCCAAGAGGTCCATGGGCTGTGGGAGAATAATAACCAGCCCTTATTGGGCTGGGAAAACAGCCACAAAGGCCCATGGCGCAGGAGAGAAAGTCCTAAAGCAAAAAGTGGAAAATCAGCCAATAGGAGGCAATCCTACTCCAACTAGGATTGGAGGTGAAGTAGGATTGCTCCCACCTCCTATTTCGGCCGACCCAAAGGCCTTGGCTGCCTCTCGTCTCCTCTCCTCCTATATATACTAGTGGATTGGGTGGTTTTTGAACAGAATTTCCGGCCACGTGCTACCCGTTTCACCGGTGCACAGTTTCTCCTCTAGATCGGTTTTCCGCAGCGCTTAGGCGAAGCCCTGCCGGAATCACTCCACCACCATCACCGGAGCGCCGTCACGCTGCCGGTGAACTCCCTCTCCTCTCCACCTCCTCTCGCTGGATCGAGACGGTGGAGATCGTCATCAAGCTGCACGTGTGCTGAACGCGGAGGTGCCGTCCGTTCGGCGCTAGATCGGAAGGACCGTGATCGACATCGCGAGACAGTTCGTGATGAGATCGCGGAACGGATCGTGATGAGATCGCGGAACGGATCGTGATCAAGATCGTGAGACGGATCGTGATGAGATCGCGGGACGGATCGTGATGAGTTCACGAGACGGATCATGATTGGATCGCGGGACGGATCGTGATGAGATCGCGGGACGCTCGGCGATTTGGATCGCGAAGATGTTCGACTACACCAACCGCGTTTCTTAACGCTTCCCGCTTAGCGATCTACAAGGGTATGTAGATCCACTCTCCCTCTCGTAGATGCTCATCACCATGGATAGGTTTGTGTGTGCGTAGGAAAATTTTTGTTTCCCATGCGACGTTCCCCAACATTTGGGAGTGTTAATGCAGCCGTTGGTGGATGATTTGCACCATTCTTGGTACTTCCCGAGGTTGACATACGACCGACATCTGCAGAAAAATTTCTTGATGAAAGTTTGGTTAATGTATTGCATGCATGACTTTCTCGGCTATGCCCTATTCTGCGGATGGTGTACAAGTGGTAAGATGCCATGCCCAGTGTGCATGCAGGCTCTACATTTTATTGGCTGCAGAAGGGTTGCAAGTATGTAGCCTTTGACCAGCACCGCCAGTTCCTCCCTCCAGACCATCCAGACAGGGAAGACAAGAAGAACTTCACGAAAGGTCGGGTTGTCCATGAAGTAAACGAGATTCCAACATTTTCAGGGGCAGATGTTCTTGCTCAGCTAAAAGCTCTCAAGCCTGAAGTCAAAGGGAAAGGCAAAGGCAAACGCTTCGAGGGATATGGTGAGACACACAACTGGACTCACATTAGCCCCTTCACGAAGCTTCCCTATTTCAAGGACCTCAAACTTCCTTATAACATTGATGTGATGCACACCGAAAAGAATGTCGCAGAGTCCCTTTTTCGCACGATCCTCAACATTCCTGGGAGGAGGAGGAGGTTGGTGGTGGCAGGGAGGGGGAGGAGGAGGTTGGTGGTGGCAGGGAGGGGGAGGGGTTGGCAACAACAAGGGGTGGTATCGTGGTCGAGCAAGACTCCCCCCGAACCTAATACGGAGGAGCAGAAGTGGATCATTACACCAAAGGGGAAAGAGTAAGTGCCTCTTAATCATATTTTAATTCTTTTGCTTGTAAACATGCTCATATTTTCTATCTTTTGTAGGGGCTTGGAGGTTCCTCCAAAAGCCCGTGTTCCCAATGGTGTCATCACTATCTTGCTGAAGGAATATTGGTTGTTCGTTCCGGACCCATTCGAGCACCCGGAGCACCGGGTTTTGGCCATGACCTGGAACCACTACAAATTGGCTACCCATACGGACTATCCGTCACATGCTAAGGCCGTGGAAACAAAAATTTTGGGTAAGTTCTCTTCAGAAGCATGAGTATTGAGTTTCGTCCATAGTTTTCCATCGAACGGTTTGACTCATGGCTTCTTCCATTCTGTTTTCATGAATAACTGTAGAAATACTATCGAGCTCTTGAGGAGAACAAGCCCATTGCCGAGAAGTTGTTTCAGAGAGCTACAAAGAAGCATGCCCGCCTGATCCAGTACGAGGTGCGCTGGGTGGCCATCTTGCAATATTATTACAACTATCATGACATGAAGATGCCCAAGGATTTCGCGCGGGAGGAGAAGCTTACCTTGACTAAGGAGCAATACATGTTGGTAAGTATAACAGACTTTTCATTCCGATGTTTGTGTTAAATGTCATTGTTTCGTGTCAACATGCCACTATGCTTTCATTATGTAGGCGTGTCCTGGTTGGTGTTATGGAAAAGGGAATCATGGGAGGCATTTGTTAATACATGGCTCGGTGATGATGAAAAGTGGGCTGCTAAAAGCATCCAAAACCGGGCTAATTGAGGAAATGACGGAACACATAGTCAGGGAAACCGGAACCATTGGGGCCACAAGAAAGTTTAGGTATATCTATGTACATGAAACATTTTTCTTCTTCTATGTATGACTAACCTCTGTTTGGTGCTGCTTGGTGGTGCAGGAGGAGAAACTGAAGCGGCCGCTCTCAGACATGGAGGCATGGGAGCTAGCCCATGTGTGGACTAAGCCCAAGGAAGGCAAGAGCAAGTACTACTGCAACTCCGGCGAGCACCTTGAGACCTACAAGAAGGTGTATAATATCTACAATCCTGACACACCTGACCCCATAAAAGAGGCTACGGACGACAGGGTGGTGGTCGGCATAGGGCCGAAGAGTCATGGTCGACAGCGAGTTCTGGACGTCATGGTCACTCCTTCTATCTCCTACACACAGCTACGAGTTACCAACCCGAGCCTGAGCCTGCAGCTGAGGGCGACAAGTGCACACTCAATGTCCCTCCTAGCCCATCAACACTCTGTAAGAATTTTCCCTCTTATCTTCCTTTTTCTCATTTTATTTTCCACACCAAGATGTTCTTATGAGTTTCATCATGTTATATTGAAGGCCTACATGGAGTACCAACGTCAGGAGACCATGGCATGGAACGCGAGACTTGCAGCAGTCTCGGACCACGCCAGTCGCATGATGAAGGTTAGTTTAGCCCCTTTCATTTGACTTTCACATTTGCATTCTCGTTTCTTCTAACCTTCGTGTGTGCTTCATCAACTAACATGCAGCTCGTTTTTTGAGTCCATGGCGGCCGGAACGGTTCCTGTAATGGAACCACCACCACCACCTGCTGGAGAACAACCAATTCTGCTTACGTTTGAAGACTTTGTGGCACAACACTGTCCGACTCCGGTTAGTACATCCCCAAACTATCCAACTACTTATCGTGCATTCAACACTATCATATATCTCTATAACATCTCTTTTCAAACATGCTGGGAACTGATCGATCCTCCGTTGGTGGTGGTGCCAATTCTGGCATCACTCCCGAGTCACGGAGCCCGGTCACTCCAATCCACCGAGGAGGTGGCGGTCACGGTCTTGCCGGTAGCGCTGCTGGTAGTAGTGACGACCTTGGCTTTGGCGGTCTTGGCGGTACCGAACTTGGTGGTGGACCTCCTGACGCTTAAGCCTCTTGGTGGTGGTGGTCATGACTTATATTTCATGCATTCATATTATGTTGTTCAGACATATGTTGTGTTGTTACGATCGTATGTTTTATTGATTTCACGTATGTTGTGATGGTAATACTTATATTGTGGTGATAATGATGTGGATGTGTGATATATGTATGTTGTGTACTAGTTGTGATATATTTGTGTTGTATATTGCCAAAAAATAAAACAAAAACAGAAGAAAACAACACCTACGCCGACGGTGTAACCGTCGGCGTAGCGCCGACCTCGGCGCACCAAAATCTGACACGTGGCAGGCTACGCCGACGGCTACACCGTCGGCGTAGCCTGGCTTCGGGTGCGCCAGAAGCTGCCACGTGGCAGGGCTACGCCGATGGTTACACCGTCGGCGTAGGTGCTGGTTGGAGCACGAACTCCGCCGTCGCCGTCTGCCGCCGTCACGTGAGAATGGACGCCGACGGCCCATCTACGCCGACGATCGTACGGCCGGAGGTCGGCATAGGGGACATACGCCGATGGTTTTCCTATGTCGAAGAGAATGCCCGGGTACGCTGACGGACCAGGCCTAGGCCGACGGTGTCAGGCCGTCGGCGTAGGGTCCGATTCCGGTAGTGATGTAGTAAAATTAGGATCCAATCTCTTTGGCATCGAGCGGATAAAGTCTTTTTATTAATTAAACTGCCACTCAAGATTTGTAAGGCTCTATTTTTCTATTACGTGAGAATTTGAATGGGTTAATCTACATCGTAATAAACCAGTCACATTAGATTAACGGCTCTAATTTTTTGATTAACGTGGGAATTTGTTGAGAGTGTCTATACTATATTATTATAGCTACTATAGATAGATAGATTGTAATTGGGATGGGCCGGTTAGTCACACTTCCACCTGTAACTTGATGTCATGATGTGTATGACTAGACAGTAGGCTATGCACGTCTCTCGACAAAACAAACGTAGGCCAATTGTAAGGGGAACGCATGAAGAGAAAGTGACGTTCTGGGCACGTTTGGAACAAAGTCGTCCGTCCGGGCCAAGATTCCTGCGTCGCACCGTGATTCGTCCGTCAGTTATTGACAGCAACTTGGCACCGTGATTCCGCACTCACTTATCACTTGTGTGTCGCGAACTACCTGGCACATAATCTATGCTGGAGATGCCCGCTTAACTCGCAAGAGAACGCGGAGTACGACTCCTTGCGCCACGCTTCAATCAACCGCTCCTCTACACCAACCCCCGGGCTCTACACCAACCCCCACGCCCGGCCCTGGCACCATCCAACCAGACCCTGCCACTTCGCTTCAGGTGAGGGAGGCACGTCCGGCGGCCTGGAGATGGCCGCGCCGGGCGCCGACGAGCACCGGAAGGGGCGGTTCTCGCCCGCCGATCTGCTCCCCTCAACTGTGACCTGCCCCGTCCGGCCAAACTCCTCGGCCCTCTGCCGACTCTGCACAGATTGGAGAGCGATAAGAAGGGCGATGGCGGCAACGACAACCTGCGGCGGGCCCTGCGGCTGTCGCAGTCGCGGGCGCGGGAGGCGAAGCAGAAGCTGGCCGCGAGCAACGGAGGCCTGGCGGCGCTGTTCGTGCGGGACTCGGTGCTGCTCTCGGCGCACCGCCGGTGGGTGATGATGCTCGAGACCGAGAACTCCGTGCTCAGAGCCGCCGGCGCCGAGCCTGAAGATGATGAGGGGGGTGGCCCCGGGTACCCGGTGGCCGCTGCATGGTGGGTCGCGCTGGCGGTGTGAGTCGCCGGCCTCGGCCTCGGCAGCCTGCTGCTTTGAGAATAACCATTGGATCGGTTGGATCGCTGGATCGGCTCTGAAATTGAAAATTAACCATGCATCCATAGTTTCAGTGACCCATAGTTGGGTTACAGTGGTTAATTGTGTGAGAATGTTAACATTTACTTGATGTTCTGCATTGAAACCTCGTGTTGTTGTCGATCAACAGACGTTAATTGACCCGGAAGCGGCCATATCCATCTCCACACGCTATCTATAAGGAGATTCCTAACGACAGTGACTTGCCTCTTGCAATTTAGCCTAGTTCGGATAACTGTGGCCTTCAACTCGTGTTCAACATGGAAGCTTATCTAGCCATGGCACTGTGATCCATGAGCGCTGACTGACTGCGACATTTCTCAGGGTACAGGCTAGCGTGCTGATTGGAGGCCTGGGGTCATTCCAATTGGTGACTAATCCTTGTCTTTTAGCTGATGGTGCTTTGTTGGCGCAGCCCTAACTAGCTCTCTCTCTGCTGGACGGAGGTAGAAGAAAGAGCTGAACACAATGGAGATTTTCCGGCGACGGACGCCCCGGCCGCACGTACAGCCATTTCTGTATCTCCCACACCGACTCACAACTGGCCAACAAACACAATTCAACACAGCCGGCTTTGTAGCCTTGGAAGCAAGCAATGCCCCCACTACAGGAATAATCAAATATGCCTACGGTCAAACTTATGCCTACGGTGCGTGTAGGCAGAATGTTAGCTAAGCCGACGGGTTAGCCGAAACCGTCGGCAATGTCCTACATATGCCTACGGGTCCCGTAGGCATACAAAAATCGTCGGCAAATCGCACACCTATGCCTACGGCCCCATAGGCATATACCGGGCCGTCGTCATACAACCTAGAGGCTGACGGAAGGCTGCCTCCGTTAAATCTATGCCGACGGGCCCAGTAGACATGTCACTGGAGGCTCCAGGTACAGCCACGTGTCCTACATATGCCTACGGGCCCGTAGGCATAGATGGTAGCTATGTCTACAGTTCAATCGTAGGCATATTCTGCCATGTGCCCTACATATACCTTCACTTAAACCATAGACATAGATCATATGTAGGGCTATAGGCATATATAGGACAATTGCACGCACCATATGTCATCACATGTCAAATTACACCAGAGTGTTACCCCCTTCACGGATGACGATAACACCGGAGTGTGACCCCCTTCACGGATGGCGATAACACCGGAGTGTGACCCCCTTCACGGATCACGATAACACCGGAGTGCGACCCCCTTCACGAATGGCGATAACACCGGAGCTACCCCCCCCCCCCCCCCCCGCAAATTTCCCTGTCAACCGGCCTAGGTTAGGTCACTCGGGGGCTGGAAATCCCACCAATACTTGCATTGGGTCCTCATACATGTCTAAAAATGTGGTGATAGGTTCAAACACCCAACACGCAACTCCGGAGTGTGACCCCCTTCACGGACGACACTACCGTCAACACTTAGAGGGGGGGAACTACGACGGAGGTTCGATCCGGAGGGAATCTTGTGGTTGGTTGGGCCCAAACTTGGTTTTAAAATGTTCCCAGGGGCTGACCTATCACAACTAGGTAGAAAAGTCAATTGGTCAAGGGCCGTCCAGTGAAAATCAAAGGGGGTAGCTTTCCGGGTCAACCAGGCTAGGGTTAGGCCGGTCCGGGGCCAGAGAGGGGTAGCTACGCCATCAAAACATGCGTCGTGCCCTCATAAATGTCGGAGAGTGTGGTAGGATGTTTAAAGAGTCAATACGCAGCTTCGGAGTGTGACCCCCTTCACGGACGATGATAATACGAAAGTAACGTTTGACATTTTTGCCGTTATAGTTGCATTGGTTTCTCATGTATGTTTTTTAATGTTTATATCACTAGATAGCAATTAAAAATCAAGTGTTCAGTGTGAAATGTTTAATTATTAGTTTGGTGTTTTGCTCCAATAGAGAAAGCTACCCCCCCCCCCAAATTTCCCTGTCAATCGGCCTAGGGTTAGGTCACTCGAGGGCCTCGGGGGCTGGCAATCCCACCAAAACTTGCATTGGGTCCTCATACATGTCTAAAAGTGTGGTGATAGGTTCAAACACCCAACACGCAGCTCCGGAGAGTGACCCTTATTACTCGAGGTTTATAGTAATGTAACTGATGAGTTATGCATGCGTGCGCAGTTTTCACTTTATTCTGCTAGAGATTCAGCTTGAGTGGGGAATAGTAACCGTCTTAGACTCGAAACGAAAAGATCCCCAGGAATATGCGGACATGACTGAAATTCTCCAGAAGTAAGTTCAATCGATCATTATCGCATCATATCGGCAACTTTGTTCATTTCCTGATATCAAGTAATTATTTTTTTTGTCTGGCAGGGTTTGAAAAGAGTTCACAGCAATTATTCCGGCACTGCCGGGGGAGCTACGATTTACACACCCGAAAGTAAGTACTACTAGCTAGTTCCGCGCATCTCCCATTGATTCTAGTTTCATCAATACCATTTATCATACTTGATTATCAGTTTGATTGAACTCTATTTCTCGTAAAGTGCTTGTGGCAGGAAACCGGAAATAATTTATGTGGATACTACGTTTGCGAGTTCATCTACAACGCGATGACCCCTAAGCGGGGCTACTCTAAAAAACAATTTCAAGTGCGTAAGCAATAATATTCATAATTTTATTTTATTACCATATATATGTATTGACCTCCTTCTTCAAATTAGATGTGACAGATGCGGGATGAACTCCTACCACATGATCGCATACGAGCAATTCAAGAAGAATTGACGGGATTCTTTCTTGACCACGTCATAAATAAAACCGGAGAATACCATCTGGAAATTGACATTAGATGTTAGGGATTGTAAGAGATCTTGTATTGTATATATGTAGCTAGTAGCGTCGGATATATATACGAAAACTTATTATATGACCAATCTCTCGGAGAAAGAGAGGTCGATCACTTCTATCTCTATATGTTCATGACGATCTTCTGTACTTAATGGTTCCTTCATTTGCTTACTAGCTAGTGTGTTGAGTTCTCTCTATAGTAGCTAGCGTCGACCAAGTACGGAAAAAGAGATGACACTTCTCTCTATTAATTAGCTAGCTAAAACAATATAAAACCCCTAAATTAACAGTCCAAAACCCCCTAACCCCTCCCCCCCCCTTTCAAAAAAAAGCCCAGCAATTGCTAGATGCTGATGTGTGGATGTCTTTTGGTCCCGGTTGGTGTTACCAACCAGGACTAAAGTTCCTCCTGCCTGGGCTCCCTGCAGAGGCCACGTGGAGCCTCTTCTGTCCCGATTTGTAAGAGAACCGGGACTAAAGGTTTTGGACTTTAGTCCCGACCCTTTAGTCCCGGTTCCAGAACCGGGACAAACGGACCTTACGAACCGGGACAAATAGACCTTTTTCTACTAGTGCATAGCCATAAAATCATTTTTGATCACCTTCCGGAAGGTTTGATAAAATAGGAAGGACAGGCCATCGGGCTCCATTGGCATAAGAGCTAAAAATAGACATATAATACATGTTGTACAGTAAAAAAAAAATTTGACAGTTGATAGAGCATGCGAGGATGATAACGGTTGCCCAACAGTGAACAGAACTTATTTGGGGCTCCTTAACCTTTACGTGGTTAAGGCTTAAGACTCACAAACCTGGGCACCCGATCTGTTTGCTGAACTAGGGGGGGGGGGGGGGGAGCCAAGTAGTGGCCAACTCCTTACTGGCCAAAGTTTTTTTCTCAGCGAGTCGGGTGTCGTTCAAATTATCGAATTCTTCTGCAAAAGAGCTTCAAATTCAGTTTACACGCACACTGGATTTTCAATTAAAAAAGCACACTAGGATCACACATAATGCAGTGTAATGTAAAGATTTTTTTTCTTGGTGTGTGTGTTTAACACAGCCTGTCCAGAACATGGAGCCTGCAGATTGCTCCTAGTCCATCCCACTGAGCTTTGAGTCGTTGAGCTTATCAAAGCGATGCCCATCACAGAACATGAAGATTAAGGTGACAAGCGTGGATCTAGAGTCCGCCAGTCGTGTGATGTTACATACGCCAAAGTTCTAAATGCTCGTCGGAACTGGCTGCAGCTCTTCGTGCGATCTTGCGGTGCCGTTTGGGTACGCATGCAGTAGGTCCGGGTTATAGTGGTGAATGGGCAATTCAGTGGATCCTGCTACAATAGGATCGAATGTTATGATGTGGTTCCACTGCCTACATATAAGTGTCTTTGAAACCCTGGGCATAGAGATCATCATCGCAAAGAGCAGTGGTGGCTATCCGCCCGGGTATACTTTTTTGACTCCTGGTGAGTGCTCTGGCAAGCATTGAAGACAGATACGAAACATAAGCCTCTCAGTTCCCTTCAATATCTCATCATGCACCGTGATAATTCAATTTCTGGCTAAATAAGTAGACGCCGGATAATGCAAACATGAATGAACAGGCGAAACATGAGAGGGTATATATTGAGCTCAGTACCACCGAACAAACTTGGGAAGCATGCATGTGGCAGGTATGACACCAAATAACATGTAAGACTCATGAGCTATATTTCTCATTGGATGATTACTTAATGACGCAAAATCTATCATCCTTGTAGCATGTGCCTGGATTTGTCCGTGATCTGTCACAATATCTGGATGATCATTCTTAGACTTGATTTCATATATAGTAAGTTGTACACAGTGCAGAACATACTCGTCACGTAATAATTTGCGGTGCAGGCCATATGGCACGTGCATTTGAGCGGCTAGTTTTATCTTGAAATACCATATACTATGATAATTTTGTCATGTCACCCCCAATTCTTTGTTGATCTTACTGGTTATTAGATTACAACTTCATAGTATAACGTTGGACATGAGTATTGCCAACTCAGATCATCAACTTCAATTAACACGAGTGTTCATTGTAATTTATTAACCGCGTCTCTTCAAAGTATTTCTAGTTTCTCTACAAAAAAGTACTTCCAGTTTCTCTCTGCAAAAAAAGAAGTATTTCTAGTTTCTACTACCTTATTTGCCTATGTATAATTGCACACATTACATGTGCATGTCTTTGCATCATAAATCCAACATGATTCCCATGCTACAAAATTTCATCACCACATGGCTCCGCACCACCATAAAAAATCTCAAAGGGTGACAACTGAATACAACTTTTACATTTCATTTGGGACTCAACTGTTTATTGTAAAGAATATATTCTAAATTCATACTATATATCGACACTTCAGAGATTTTGGTACTGAGGATAGAGTGAATATGTTGCCCTTAGGTACTCTACGATCTCAGCACTTTCGAACATCTTGACCCCCGTGTTAGGATCCTCGAGATAAGGCGCCTGCAAAGACAATAAGATAAATGTTACACACTACTAGTCCATGTGAATGCAAAGGTTTAGCAACAACATGAATCAGAAGGTTCCAGACCTGGAAAATGCCATGTTTCTTGAAAATTTCCTGTCGCTTGGGGCTGCCACGAGCACAACTGCAGCAAAAATCAGTGAAGTTAATTCCAGTATTGTTTGATGCTACAAAGATGTATTGTATCAACAAGATACTGCACTTATGCCATACATAAGTAGTAGATGTTATGATGGCAGAGCATTTAGCTATCTATTTACAGATGCGTCATGAAGTTTCCAATATCGAATACCTGTGTAGCAAGTGTGGCAACTCCAATTCAACAAGGGCCTCTCGTGCTATTTTACAGAAAGGAGATCCCTGATGACAAAACATGTACCGGTCAGGTTCTGGAACTGGTACCACGCAAGAACAAAAAACAAATAATGACCCCAAATGCTACGGATATGCAGGAAGGAAGAATTAGACCTCGTATGCCCAGATCTCTATTGGCTGGGGTGGAATCTTTGAAACAGTGTAGTAAGATCCCTGGAAACAATATGGGTCAGCCTGGTTCGAGCAAAAACTTCCAGAGGTCACATACTGTATACATGCTTATATGGTTTATTGGCAATCTACCTTCCGTACACGCCAAATCATAGCAAGCCCTGCTGTTATTGTCTACAAAATAAGCAGCGAAGTTTCAGCAATTGCACATCTGATTATTAACTGATAATGAACCATCATACATCAGTCAAACAGGAACAAAATCATGAATATATGGCAAATAAACATCACCTATAAGTCAAAGGTGATTTGTTTCTGAACAAAGGTACAGGAAAAAAGGGAAAAAACAATAGCATATACTTTTAGATTATAGAATACGTAGTTACTTACCGTTAACAGACCAAGCGATAGCATAATTGGGACAGTTCCATCGCCTGAAAAACAAGCACAGTTGAAGGAGCTAACAGGAAGGAGCCTGTCAGGAACAGGGGAACAAAGATCTGGTAAAATAAATGATGGGAGTACAAACCGTATGTCTCCGCAAGGTATTTTATGATCTCATCTGATTCATACATGGCAACTCCTGTGTTTGGATCCACCTGCAACATATGGTTATCTTAAATGAAGATAAGTTTAGAACTAATTTAGCTTTCTTCACATAACATTTTCTTTTGCACTAGGTAGAAGAACATCAGATGTCCACTTACTAACGAATGACCAAACAATTTGCAGCAAAAGACTGGAACAACATGACAAAACATCCAATGTCTGCTTACTAATGAGTGGCAAAACAAAATGCTCAGAAGACTGCAACAATATGAAGAAAACACATTTTGCCAGGAAACCAGAAGTCAGAAATATTAAGTACGCTCTCTGTTCCAAAATATAAGAAGTTCTCTATACATGAAAAAGATTCAGTTAGAACAAACCTAGAACTTCTTACAGTTTGGAACGGAGGGAGTATTAGTTAATTTCGATTCTTCTGGGATCATGCTTGTTTGTCATATATAGTTCAGATATTACATTAGGAAGATCTGTAAAACTGGATATTGCAGCGACACATATATAACCCAAGAAACGACAGAATTGGTGAGGCTGTGAGGAAATTCTTGCATACCATGTAAGGGAACCGTGTCTTCCCTCCCATCTCTAAAACCTTTGGACGAAATGTTGGCCCCTTTTGAGGACAAGGGTAAAATAAAACATCAAGGTCCAGGACGGATACCATCTCTCTCACCTGAAAATTTTACATGGCAACCATAAACACCATGATTTTCCAAACAACGAAAATGACAAGTACAAAATGCAGATGCACTAAACTAAAAGGACATTCACCTTTCGACAAAATGGACAGCTGCAAGTTTTAGCCGCAAAGAAAATAAGAAGCAGAGGAAAATATTAGCCCTTGATACATATAAAAAAGCAAGTCCAATTATAAATACGGAGGGAGTGTTATTTTTTCATAGGAAACATATGAATCCCAACTGAAAGAAAGCACGTACCCTTCAAACTCGTATATCTCAATAGGTTTTTCTGGTCGGCGGCACTGATCAATCTTTGAGGTCTCCTTCACCTTCAGACCTTAAATAAGAAACGAATATATTTGTGTACAACTCCTTTAAACTGAAACATAATAGGCACTGAACAAGTAAAAGTGGGGAATTGGAGAAACTCACCTAGAAATTCCAGAGAATATTGGTCTGAGGGTATTTTGTCAGCGGAGACTAGTGATACCGAGTATCTGCGCATCACACGCAGGTAAAATGAGAAACCCACCACAAAACATTAATACAGCTTAATATGAGACGTAATCTTCAAAATGTAGATGAATTTCCAATCCGCACTGCTTCGCGCGAGCTAACTTTCTCGAATTATTGACACCAAAGTAACCACGCATTGTTAATTATTGACACCAAAGTAACTACAC
Organism: Hordeum marinum; assembly: GCA_022496015.1. Classification (NCBI taxonomy): domain Eukaryota; kingdom Viridiplantae; phylum Streptophyta; class Magnoliopsida; order Poales; family Poaceae; genus Hordeum; species Hordeum marinum. The sequence continues at coordinate 24,177,221 of CM039678.1, forward strand.
ATTGCTAATTACTGGAGCAGCAGCCCATTTGGACGGCATCAAGGTAGAAAGGGATGAATACACCCAGATTGCATAGTGGTGCACAACTCGGTGGGCGAAAGGAAACAGATTTAGATATTATAAGGGCAGATGGAGGAGCATTGGAGGAGACGAACCCCAGGACGAAGAGGCCGGTGCCGAGGCGGAAAGGCAGGGCGAGGGCCGCGCCGGCGACGCTGGCGAGCTGGCCATCCTTGACCGCGAAGCGCCTGGGCACCGGAGTCTTGAAGCCGGCCGGCGGCGAGAACTGCGGCGGCGCGTCGGAGGTGGAGGTGGAGGCGGGGGCTGAGGCGGATTCGGGCAGCGCGGCGACCCTGAGGGTGACTGACGCCGTCCTCCGGGTGCAGCTGGCGGAGGCGGTGGTAGGCGCGGCGCGCGAGGAGAGAAACGGCGGGAAGCGGAGCGCCGCCGTGGCCATTTGCCCGCCGCGCGCGGGGCGATGCGAGCGGAGCGGGATGAGGAGCGCGCGAGTGGACAGGGAGGGGTGTGGAGCGTAGCTGAGGGAGCCGCTGCAACGGGAGAAAGATATGCCTCCACGAACTTCCAATGGCAGCTCCTTCCAGCAAGTCCAACGGCTCCGCTATCTATACAATAATCCTCTTTTTTTTTTACGAATTCGCAAAACTTGCGTACCATTTTATTGATAAAAAGAATTAGAACGAGTATAAAAAGTGATACAACACATGACACAGACGCAAGAATATGAACATGATAATCGGAGTAAGAAGACATGGGACGCTTGGCCAAAAAAAAAAAAGAAAAGAAAAAACACAGCTAAACTCGTCATCCTGAAAAGTAGCCCGGACCAACAGCATGGCAACCAACATCTTCACATCCAGACCGAAGATGCCTCGAGAAACCAAGACAGCACCTTCCCGAAGCAGAACGACGGCGAGACGCCGTCGCCGTCTGATTCGGATAACCGGACCTAGGGTTTCACCTCATGCTCGAAGAGGGGCACAAAAGATCGGTCGTGACAGCACCTCCAAAGGGACGAAACCCTCGGGTGTTACCTCTGCCAGCAAAAGATGCAGGGATTTCACCCTGGTCAAAGTCCGGGAAATCCCAAGCCAACGGAGCACAAATCGGTGAAGAAGAAGTCGGGCATAGGACTGGACCATGAACACGGGAATGGGAGCAACGCCGGACACGAGATCAACGAAACAGCGGAGGGACAGACGGGGCACGGAGGTGGGTGGCCGAGCGGTTGGGTGGAATGAGAGGCAGTCGGGGATGTGATGGTGGCCGAGGCCCGAGCGAGCCAGGATTTGGAGGGTGGCGCAGTTTTGGGTCGCCGGGACCGAAGAAGCAAGGACGCCGACAAACCCAAAGAGCCGGAAGGAGGTGCATCTCTCGAAGTACGACAAAACCAAAGATGCGTCGGGATGGATGACCAACGAAGGCACCAGCAGGTGGGGGTGCGGAGGCGCCGATGCGCCAAGGGAGCCTGAAGGATCGCATCTCCCGAGGTGTGCGGGGCTCGGAGCCGACCTAGTTGGCCATGGATGCGAGAGGGGGTGCAGGTCCATGTCCTTCGGGGGTGGTGGTGGTGAGCACGCCCACAGCCGAATCCTGACCGTGCGTTCAAGGCCGCCACCCAAGGAGGGCGACCGGAAGCTCGTGAGGGGGAGGGGTGGGGGAAGAGGAGCCGCACCAGGACGGCGCACCCGGTCGCCGGAGGAGCCACAACGAGCAGGGGAACGTCGCAGCCAGCTGGGGGACGAATTTCTAGATCCCGACCAAAGAAGGCCGGGAGGCAGCCGCCAAGCACCCGCCAGATCAGCAACGACAATGGGAGGGGCTCACAGTGCTCGCACCATGGGAGAACTCTAGGGGCGCTGAGCATCAGATCCGCCCCGTCGCCGCCATCCTAGGGTCCGGCATGGCTTCGTTGGCCGACCCTCTGACGGCGGCGATGTGAGAAAAGGCGTCGGGAAGGGAGCCTACTAGGCGGCGGCTTGGGTACTCCCGTGCTGCTCGGGGGGGGGGGGGGGGGGGGGGGGAGGGCGACGTGAGGGTCACAAAAAAACCTAATGAATGTCATAATCCTTGTTTATGAAAAGATGAGAAAAAAATTCTCCCAAATAGTTTTCATAAAATGGTCTTAACTTTAGACGATCCCTAAAATAGACTCAATCTTCATAAAATGGTCTTGACTTTAGATGATGTCGTAAAAGAGACTCAATCACAAGCTTATTGGAAAATGACCTTCCCCGGAAATTTTGACGGGCTAGTAACCGTCTGAGACATCCTGACACGCCATCGCCATCGTCTGCTCCGCTGATACGCCGTGGCGCCACTATGCCAGGCCACCGCCACTGCACCGGCCGTCTCCACTGTTGTCGTCGTGTCGCCCCGCTTCAACTCGTCACCCCTCGCCGGCGGCAAGTACACTGCCCCGCGCCACCCCTCGCCGAAGGGCATCACGCGTCACTGGCTGACACTAGGTCATTATCTAGTTTTGTTTAATGAAAAATAAAATTAAAATAAACTTAGGGGAAGAAGTTTACTGAAACTGACAAAAGTTGTTCTCTGACAACTTCCCTTGAACTTATGGCCATCCCGTCAAACTAATTTTACCGGAAGATTTTCATGAGAACTGTTGGAGTTGTTCTTATTTTTTTACCACTATTTTACTACTCCTATTTTTCTTTTCTCTAAGTTCACCTTTTGTTTGAAAAACTTATATGAACTAAAAAAATTCCAAAAAAAATCGACAAACTCATTTTGAAATGGTCCAATTCAACCGGTGCATAGAGAAGAGATGATGAATACATTGTGCACATTTTGTTGACACTACACACCGATTGCTATGATCTGGATCAACCGGTTCATACTTTTGCCTGGGTGTGGCTACCTTTTGTTTTTCTTGACACTACGTACCTTTTGTTTTTCTTCCTTTTTCTGCAAGAAGACTAGGCATATATATTTAACTTATATAACTCTTAGTCCTTGGTATGTCGACACGTTTTCTGACTATACTACAAGACAGTGTGATGCACACTGAGCGAGCTCGACTACCGTCAGATCGGATAGCCCCTGACATGTTTGAGAATCATACCTACGAAAAGAAAATATGCAGATTAACTGGTACTGGGATTGAAGGCAGTATACGAGCTCGTCAGTTTCCTCTAATATCTACACCGATGCCATGACGAAACAACAATTTCACCCTAGCTTAATAGCTGATGTGTAGTAGATTTTTTTTTAGAAAAGGAGCGTTACCTCCGGCCTCTGCATCAGCATGATGCATACAGCCTCTTTATTAAACAAGATCAAAACAAATAGTTGTCCATCTCTGCCAAGTTGCAAAGGAATAACAAGTCTGAACTGAAATAGTGAGAAATAAATGGTCACAACCGGTAAAAATAGAACTAGATGCCTAACCACCTATCCTATTATTGGAGCGCCGTCCAAACCGGTTGAATATATCCCGCGCTACCATCTCCCACCGGACAGATCCAGTAACCAAAGGCTCCCTGGTTTTCGCGGGAATGAGTAACGATCACATACGGATCGAGGCCGCCGCCCTGTGTAGTACCTGTAAGAAATGAATATGTGTTTGCTTGTTAAATACCAAGTCATTCCTGCAATTTCATATTGCCCAAAGTAGTGCAGATACACCTATGCGTATATGCCTTGCCAGCTTAAAGTCCACTCCATCTAGCCACGTACCAAACAACGTATCAATGCTATCTGGAGGGTTAATACTAAAAGCGACGGTGACCGTTTGCCATAAAAGTTTCGCAAGTGGGCAATCTAGAAATAAGTGTCGGATCGACTCCTGGTGATCACAAAAGGTACAACGTACACTCCCAGGTCAATGTCGTTTAGCTAGGTTATCCTTAGTAAGAATCACCCTCTTGTGCACGAACCACATGAATACCTTAATTCTTAGAGGGACCTTAACGTTCCAAATATGAATTGACTTAGGCACAACCATCGTGTCAACAAGGTCAAGATACATCGATTTTATTGTGAAGGTACCAGACTTCGTGAGTTTCCAAAGCACTCTATCAGGGTCTCCTGATAGTTGAATGTACATCAGTCTATTAACTAAGTGCAACCACTCAGCCCAACAATGTCCAATCAACGAGTGTGTGGACTGAATATTTAGTGGGATTGTCTGCATAATGGTGGCAACATATCTTTCTTTATGTTGCATTATGTTATACAGTGATGGATACTGTATAGCTAGGGGCGTGTCCCCTAGCCACGTATCTTCCCAGAATCTAGTGGTCTCTCCATTACCCACAACAAACTTAGTTCGCAGGAAAAAAATTGGCTTTAACCTTCATCAAGCCTTTTCAAAAAGGAGAATCAGTCGGTCTAGCGGAGACCTGTGCTAGTGTTTTGGAATTCAAATACTTATTACGTAGAATTTGTGCCCACGTTCCATCCGTTTCCGTAGACAGTCTAAATAGCCACTTGCTAAGTAGACATCTATTGTAGACCTCTAGATTCTCAATTCCTAAACCACCCTGGTCTTTAGGGCGACAGATAATATCCCACCTCGTGAGTATATATTTTTTCTTGAGCTCATCGTTCTGCCAAAAAAACCGTGACCTGAAGAAGTCCAATCTCTTACGAACTCCTATTGGTATCTGAAAGAATGATAATAGGAACATAGGCATATTTGTGAGGACCGAGTTAATCAATATGAGCCTCCCGCCATATGACAATAACTTGTGCAACTCAGCTTCTTTTCAAACCGATCTTCAATCCTCTTCCGCTCGTGATTTGACAGTTTTCGGTGGTGGATAGGGATGCCCAGATAGTTGAATGGTAAGCTACCTAATTCGCATCCGAATAGTTGCTTATAGGATTCTTGTTCTTCTTTGGCTCTTCCAAAATAGAACACCTCACTCTTGTGAAAGTTAATCTTTAAACCCGACATCTGTTCGAATAGGCATAAGATGAGTTTCATGTTTCTTGCCTTTGCAATGTCATGTTCCATGAAGAGTATCGTACCATCAACATATTGTAAGATGGACACCACATCCTCCACGAGGTGGGGCACTAGGCCACCAATCATGCCCTCGTGTTTAGCTCTCCCTATCAAGATTGCTAACATGTCTGCGACTACATTAAAGAGGATGGGAGACATAGGATTGCCCTGCCGGAGACCTTTATGAGTTTGGAAAAAATGACCAAAATCGTCATTAACTTTAATTCCAACACTCCCTTTTTGTACGAAGGCCTGGATGTGCTTTCTCCACAGCTCATCGAAACCCTTCATCCTCAAGGCCTGTTGTAAGAAGGACCATTTGACCTTATCATATGCCTTTTCAAAATCCACCTTGAAGATAACCCCATCTAGTTTCTTCGTGTGAATTTCATGAAGAGTTTTGTGGAGTACAACTACCCCTTCCAGAATATTCCTACCAGGCATAAACGCTAATTGACTCGGTTGCACCACCTCGTGGGCAATCTTCGTGAGCCTATTCGTTCCAACCTTAGTAAAAATCTTAAAACTCACATTTAGAAGGCAGATAGGTCTGAATTGTTCAATACGCACAGCCCCCTCCTTCTTTGGCAACAACGTTATAGTTCCAAAGTTCAGATGTTGCAACTGTAGGTGTCCTTCAAACAGCTCCTGAAACATCGGGATGAGGTCCCGTTTAATAGTATGCCAGAACCTTTTATAAAACTCCGCTGGAAACCCATCTGGTCTAGGTGACTTATTATTCTTCATTTGAGAAATGGCCTCAAACACCTCTTTCTCGGTGAAAGGTGCGGTTAATAGCTCATTCTCATCCGTACCAAGTTGAGGTATATCCCCTACTGCCCGTTCATCCATGTTAACCGTATTATCCTCAGGGACTCCAAATAGTTTCTTATAGTAATCTGTGATGTACAACTTCAGGTTCTCTTGCCCAACGATTGTACTCTCATCCTGCTCCAATTGGTAAATCCTTTTCTTCCTATGTTTACCATTTGCAATGAGATGAAAAAATTGCGTATTGTCATCCCCTTGGATAACTTGACGCACCTTTACTCTTAGTGCCCATTTTAACTCTTCTTCCCTAAGTAGAAGTTTTAGGTTATGCTCTGCCTCCGCTTTAGATGCCCTCTCATCGTCATCCAACAGCACGGATTCAGCCTTAATATCTAGGGCATTTATAGTTTGCATAAGCCTTTCTTTCTTTAGCTTATATAAACCACTTTCATGTTTTGCCCAACCCCTAAGGAACTGTCTAAGATGTCTAATCTTACTTTGCCATCTATCCATGTTTGATCTACCCCAGGAGCTCTTGACCATTCCCTCGCCACCATATCTGAGAACCCTTCTTTCTCAAACCAGGCCATCTCAAATGAGAAGGTGTCTTTGTTACCCTTATGATTAGCGTCTCCGGAGTCGACAAGCAGAGGGGTGTGGTCAGAAATGACCCTCGACAGTGCTCTCACTGTAACTCTAGGAAACTTCTATTCCCACTCCACACTTGCCAGTACTCTATCCAATTTCTCAAAAAGTTTGATTAGGTAAAGTATTACCCCACGTGAACTTTCTACCCGTGAGCTCTATCTCTCTTAAGTCCAAGCTTTCAGTCATAGAACTAAACATGAAGGACAATCTGTCATCAAAGTTATCATTATTCTTCTCGTCCCTACGCCTGATAATATTGAAGTCACCCCCCACCAAGATAGGTAACCTCTCATTCCCGCAAACTTGAACCAAATCCGTGAGGAAATCCATTTTGAGCTCAGGCTGCGCCACCCCATAGACATCCACAAGTGCCCACTGGAACCCATCCTCCTTGGATCTAACTCTAAATTTGACAGCAAAATCACCTAAAACAACTTGTCTAACTTCTAGTGTCTCACACCGCACCCCAAGTAAGATCCCGCCAGACCTTCCTCTTGGAGGTCGACAGTGCCAGTCGAAATCAGTACCTCCTGACATCGTACTGAGAAACTATGAAGTGAAGTTATTCCTCCCGGTTTCCATTAGTGCGATAAAATCGAGCTTATTCTCAATAGTAGTTTCTACAAGAAATCTCCTTTTAGCCAAGTCACCAAGACCTCTGCTATTCCAAAATATGCCTTTCATCGTTCATCATGAAATTTCTTTGCAGTCTTAAATCTTGCACTACGTCGAACCGCCGACACCGGATATACTTTCCTCTTCCAAGACCGCTCTGGCTTGTCCTGCGTAACGACCTGCTCCACATAACCAGTCGCTACCAGTGAACGATCAGTGGAAGTAGAAGTGGCTTGAAACCCCTTGTTACTCATGTCATCTACCTCCTGAGTCATCAAGGACTATGGTACTAAATCCTCACATAGACGTTCCATCGCCTCCAACCCAAGATCATTAAACTCATCATCATCTATCGGTTTGACAGCCGCAATATTTCTCAACCTCGTCATTGCTCTCTCTGCCTCTAAGTCTAAGAGTGTATTAACAGATTTTGAAACTTCAGTAGCATTGCTACCTAAAGATACTCCTAGTTGATTGGCCTTTAATAAAATATCATCATCTGAAAAGTGAAGAATAGAATAAGACGTATTAACTGACATACCTGTTGATGCCTCAATATCGCGAAGTTTCACCGCCCTCATGGCATGTCCTGCGACAAGGTCATCGGCGTCAGGCTGGTCCTGTAGGCGGCTGCTGATCCGCCTATTCCTAGCACTGGGATCCGGGATGCCCCCGAACTCTACCACCTCAGCCATGGTGCGGCCCGCTAGTGAGGAGCCACCTGCACCCTGACTAGCCGATGTACCTGAAACGCCGTCCACTAGACCCGAACGCCCACCGGACGTTGGATCCGTACCGGCCATAAGGTGAGAATGAGGTGAAGTCGCGTCACAAGGCCGTGAACACGGCGACCTGGACGCCCTTGCGACCATCACCGTTGAAGAGGCCGCCGCGTCCGCCTTGCCACTCTGTTGCTGCATCACCGATCTTGGTTCCGTCATGACCACCGTTCCAACATGTTGCTCCGCCAAGCTGGGCACTAACGCGTCCCTCCCTGCCCTGGGCCCCAAGGCATCCATAGTGCCGCTCCCGGGCTGTTCACCCGAGGGGGTCGGTGACTCCGGTGCGGCCATTACAGCAGGAGACGTCGGAGCGGCCACCATGGTACTTGCTTGCTGCACCACCGGGCTGGAAGCTGCCGTGGCTCTGTTGCCATAAAGTTGCGCCACCGAATCAGCCGCCATTCCAGATGGCGACGTGGCAATGGGCTCCCTCTGCACCTCAGTCACCTGCAGCGACTCCCTGCCGTGTGCATGTGTAGCCATCGAACTAGCAGCCACACTCACCGGCGTAGAGACCACCCCAGTCATTGTGGGCATGAACGTGAGCGACCCCCGCCTCGGCATCGAAGGTGACCCAAGTGGTGAAAGTGGGGGAAGCTCACTCTCCATCGGATCGTCGAGCTCAACCCTAGCACTCCAGAGTTTGCTCGATGCCGACTGCGATCCAAACGATCCAAACCTCAACTGATTCACGGTCGAGGTACCGTTATGATGCTCAGTAGACTTATCTGACTCCGCCATTTTAGAAGTCGGCGCACCCCCCTTATCTATCCCATGATCCGCATGAATATCAGCTTGAGGGTGTCCATCTCCATCATGACCGTCATCTGTTTCCATATCAACCCGTCTGGCCAGGTCAAGGAACTCCGCGTTTTCCTCGATCTCAATATCAAGGAGGTAGGTGCAACCATCATAGGTCCATCTGACAGACTCTAGAATGTTCTCCACGCTGATGACACTCACAAACAATCGAGCAACACCGTTAGAGCGAGAAAATGGCATATCCACCTTTTCGGTCTTACCAATTAAAGACCCGAGACTCCAGGTGACATTAACATCATCAAGAGCCACCTGAGGTACACCCGCAAACTGGACCCAAAGCTGAGCAAGTGGAGTACCAATTGGTTCCTTTCGTGTCCATGGTTCAAACTCCAACACACAAGAGCTGTTTGGAACTTTACTCATACCAAAAGTCAGTAAGCGACCTAGATCCTCTTTGGATGGAAAGTCCACTCTGAACATGTGATCATCGAGACTTACCAGATTCCGGTTAAAACTAGACGGTACCAGCTGACACGGTCTTTGCACTATCTGTTCCGTGGTCATGTTTCCACGAGTGACGCGAACGATCCCCGTCCGGGAACTCTCCGGACTAGGAGAGTGTGCAACAGCTCGAGGAGACTCAAAGAACATCAGCTCCGGGCAGCACACCCCGTATATCGTGACCACTGGTTTAGGGCCTAAGAGAAAGGGGTACTCCCCGTTATCATGCTTGGGTTTCTGGCACACCTCGCAGAGTTCAACCAAAATGACCCGGTGCCCCACACCGATAGCAAGACATCTTTTCCGATGTGTAGTAGATAAAAGCTGCATTCTGACTTCCGAGTAAAGCAACCAGAGAGCTAAGTGGATCTTGCAAACATCAACTATGAATATGAGAGGATATATAGAGAGTCTAACACACCAAGCGTGACAAGGAAATGGAAGCATGTAGCAAGTATGATCCCAAGGTACACAACTTATGAGCACTACAGTTAGTTAGGTTTGTTTCTTGAGGTGTGGAAGATGCAACTCATTCCTATCAAACTTTAAACTAATTATTAAGGGCGATTGGTGAGTCTCCAAGCATGTGCGTCCACTGTTCTATAGCTATCATGATCCTTGGAGCCACGAAGAACTATTGGGCCATTTGTTGAAAAATAACTTACTCTATGCAATGGTTATACCGACAGCACACTAGATTAATTTTTTCCGTACACTGGATTGTGTTAACAACACTTTCTGTGATGGTAATTTACTGAGTTTGACTTACCACCCTAAATAGTTTTTATTTGCGGGGAATAGCAGATTATAATTAACTTCATGCATGCATTCCCTGGATTTTTTTTGTTAGCTACTCTCCAATCAGTATTTATGGTAAAAAAAAAAAGCATAGTAATGCAGCACGCAGTGCTGGGTAAAAAGGCGAAATTGCTTTTGGAGCTCGGCCTCCATGGAGGCCTCCAACTTAAAAATTCAAATTTCAAATTTTACCATAATTCATATTTTTTACATTTCAAAAATTTCTGAAGAAATTACAGATATGCATGAAGGCATAACACATATGTGTGTAAATTTTCAGGGCATCATACCTTGAAACGAGGGTTGTGCAAAAAAAAGTAAGGCTTTATAACACATGATACTATTCATCCTTCTAGGCCATGAATTTGTTTTCTTTATACATATCGCATTCTAATGTATTTCATCCTAAAAATTTACACACATACACATATAGCATCCTTGTTTACTTGCATAACTTTTTTCCAGATTTTTAAAAAACTGAAAAGTTTAAATTTAGAATTTTTTTCAAAATTTGGAACCCAAGTGACCTCGGTCACCAAAACGACGCTCTCGTAGAAACGCCATTTTGCAAGTTATAATTGGGGTGTGGACCCCTTTATTTAAACATGACCCCTTTTTTAAACGTGGGGCTTGGACCCTTTAAATTGCAAATGTGAATCAAATGGCGCGATGAGTAGGTGGTTCCTATAGTTTCATAACATAACTATATACTCCACCTCTTCACATGTTAGGGCATCTCCTATAAAAATCCAAACATTTCAACTCTTTAAATTTCAAGCGTTCAATTTTTTTTGTGGAGCTAACCAAACCATCAAACTTAACTACTCACCACTAAAATTATGCACAAACATCTCATACGAAACTCAAATGAAACTAGATTGAAGAACACATAGTGCTTAATTATACATGATACTTCGTAACTAAACATTGTAGTCCAAAATTAATCTAGATAACGATTACTTAGAGCTAAAACAAGCCAATTTAGAACTAAAACAGGTTAATCCTCGTCAGAGTCGAGGTTGATAACCGAGGGCTTGCCGGAGCCAGTCTCGTTTGTGTGGTGGGTGCCCCGCCATGGCACCGGCGGAGCAACATCGTCACGGTGTCGAGCTTGACAAAGAGAGTGCCCTGCTCTCGATCTGTTTCAGGAAAGAAATGTCAATTTGCAATCGCCTCGCGCTCATGGTGATGGAGCGCTCGAAGGCGAGCTGGACCTCCCTCACCTACATGTCAACAGAGAGTCGTGCAACCTACTTCCGCATCCCGGTGCTTCTCCTTATCAACCATGGCCTTCTTGTACTCAGGACGAGCCTCCTCTCACAAGAGGATGTGGATGTGGTCATCGGTATCGTCCTCCTCCTCTACATCCAGCTCATCCTCGGCCTTGATATCGCCCCTTTAGGCCTCACCACTCATCTCCTCTTCGTCTACCCCCCCTCCTCCCCTTGCCCAAGCTTGATGAATCTATTGACATGATAACGACTGGAAGGTGCTGGGACGAGTACGCATACTAGTCCATCGGCACCCCCCCACCACTAGTAGAAAACAGGGCTTTGGTCCAGACCTGAAATGCCATTAATCCCGGTTCACTCACGAACCGGGACCCATGGTGGCATCAGTCCCGGTTCATGAGGCCAGGGCGCCGGCCGAGCCTCGTGGACCTTTGGTCCCGGTTCGTCTGACCCCTTTGGTCCCGGTTCCAGACATGAACCGGGACCAATGGGCCTCGCTCCTGGCCCACAACCATTGCTCCCGGTTTGTGGCTGGAACCGGGACCAAATGTGGTCCTTTAGTCCCGGTTCTAGCCACAAACCGGGACCAACGGTTGGCCTATATACCCCCTGCCCGCGATCAGAGCATTGCACTGCTCTATTTTTTTTGCCGACCGTGGGAGAGCTTTGTGGTGCTCTAGCTCACCTCCTATGCGCATGAGGTGTTCGATGAAATGCCCAAGCCAAACTTGAGCTTTCTCCTCTCAAAGCTCCTTGTCAAAGCTCCATTTTCCTCAAGATTTGTCTAGGTTTGGCGGTCCGTCCTGTACCGTCCCCGTCCTCACCGTCGTCGATCGCCCGCGCCCATCTCGACGCCGGCACCACCGTGGGTAGCCTCTTCTTATCTTCTTTCTAAAAGGAAACAATTCTTACTTGTACAATTTAGATAGATACTTGTGTAATTTTCTTACTTTTATTATTGTTTGTTATTATATAGTGCGATGGTTTTGGTATCCGCCTCCGTCGGCCCTCGTCTTGTCTATGATTCGGATGTGGTATATATTATCTTTTATAACTATTTGTTTTATTTAGTGTTTATGACAATTATGCCGACCAACGTGACATAGATTTTTTAATCTAGGAGGTATGTGAACCGGAAATTCCAACCGACATAGAAATTCTTGTCGAGAAGTTAAATTTGGTTGAAAAAGAAAACAATTACTTGAAAGAAAAATTACAAAGAGTTGAAGAGGAGAAGATGAAGTTGTAGTTGCATGTTACCGATGTCATCGATGATCACAAGATAAATATGGATGCAATGCAGGTTAAGATTAGAAAGATTAGAAAATATGCCATTCGTACTAAGGCTTGGTATCACTATGCCGTTGGACCAATTGGTACCTTAGTAGGAGTTATAATCGCATTTGTTGTTGCCTTTGAATTTTTTACATAGTTTTAATGTATGTTTTAATTAGATGCTCTAGAGAGCTATATATTGTTCAATAATGAGAACTATCTATGAACTTTATGTATTTATTTTGGTCACTACTATACTTTGGCTTTAATGTGATGATGAATTTCAATTAATTTGGTCACTTCTCTATTCATGATATTTTGTAATGGTTTTTAATACTTTTTATTATATAAAGCACGCAGATGAGCCAGCAATGGATGTACGGCGACCAACACACCTCCGAGTATATTGAGGGTCTGCATAATTTTCTTGAAGCGGCTGAGGCAAACAAGCAGAATGGTTTTATGCATTGTCCATGTACTGTGTGTGAGAATACGAAGGCTTTCTCCAACTCTAAAACCCTACACTTTCACCTGCTTGAGAAGGGTTTTATGCCACACTATAATGTTTGGACCAAGCACGGAGAAAGAGGGGTTATGATGGAAGACAACGAAGAAGAAGAGGATGATGACAACTATGTGTGCCTCCTGAATACAGTGATGCTGCAATGGGGGAAGATGGAGATCAAGAGGAACCAGACAATGTGTCCGATGATGATCTTCGCCGGGTCATTGTTGATGCAAAGAGACAATGCGAAAGTGAAAAGGAGAAGTTGAAGTTCGATCGCATGTTAGAGGATCACAAAAAAGGGTTGTACCCCAATTGTGAAGATGGCAACACAAAGCTCGGTACCACACTGGAATTTCTGCACTGGAAGGCATAGAATGGTTTACCTGACAAAGGATTTGAGAAGATACTGAAAATATTGAAGAAGAAGCTTCCAAAGGATAACGAATTTCTCGACAGTACGTACGCAACAAAGAAGGTTGTATGCCCTCTAGGATTGGAGGTGTAGAAGATACATGCATGCCCTAGTGACTGCATCCTCTTCCACGGTGTGTACGAGGATTTGAATGCATGACCGGTATGCGGTGCATTGCGGTATAAGATCTGATGAGATGACCTTGGTGATGTTGAGGGCGAGCGCCCTAGGAAGAGGGTTCCTGCGAAGGTGATGTGGTGTGCTCCTATAATACCATGGTCGAAACGTTTGTTCAGAAACAAAGAGCATGCCAAGTCGATGCGATGGCACAAAGAGGACCGTAAGAAAGACGGGAAGTTGAGAGCACCCGCTGACGGGTCGCAGTGGAGAAAGATCGAGAGAAAGTGGAGCGACTTTACAGGTGACCCAAGGAATGTATGGTTTGGTTTAAGTGCAGATGGTGTTAACCCTTTTGGGGAGCAGAGAAGCAAGCATAGCACATGTCCTGTGACTCTATGTATGTATAACCTTCCTCCTTGGTTGTGCATGAAGCGAAAGTTCATTATGATGCCACTGCTCATCCAAGGCCCTAAGCAACACCGTAGACATGGGAGGAACAGCAACATGTGCATGGAAAAGACGGCATGCATCCAAAGCAGTATGAAGGTCCTGCCAGCTACGCTCTTACCAAAGAAGATAAGGAATTCTTATTTGAATGCCTCTCAGTATGAAGGTCCCGTCTGGCTTCTCGTCGATTATAAAGGGAATAATAAATATGGTAGAGAAAAAGTACCAGAACCTAAAGTCTCATGACTGCCACATGATTATGATGCAACTGCTTCCGGTTGCATTGAGGGGGCTTCTACCGGAAAACGTTCGATTAGCCATTGTGAAGCTATGTGCATTCCTCAATGCAATCTCTCAGAAGGTGATCGATTCAGAAATCCTGGCAAGGTTAAGGAGTGATTTGGTGCAATGTCTTGTTAGTTTCGAGTTGAGTTCCCACCATCCTTCTTCAATATCATGACGCACATCCTAGTTCATCTAGTCGATGAGATTGTCGTTCTGGGCCCTGTATTTCTACACAATATGTTCCCCTTTGAGAGGTTCATGGGAGTCTTAAAGAAATATGTTCGTAACTGCGCTAGGCCGAAAGGAAGCATCTCAATGGGCCATCAAACAAAGGATGTCATTGGGTTTTGTGTTGACTTCATTCCTGACCTTAAGAAGATTGCTCTCCGTCAATCGTGGTATGAGGGGAGACTGACTGGAAAAGGCACGCTAGGAGCGGACTCAATAATATGTAGGGACGGGCATTCTTGGTCTCAAGCACACTAACACTTCTACATAATTCTACCATGGTGACCCCGTATGTGGATGAACACAAGAATATTCTGTGCTCCAAACACCCGGAGCAGTGTGACGACTGGATTACATATGAACACATCAGGACTTTCGGCAGTTGGTTGCAAACACGTCTCATGGGTGACAACACTGTTTTTGATGAGCTGTACTCGTTGGCCAAGGGACCATCTTCGACTGTATTGACTTACAAAGGGTACGAGATAAATGGGAATACATTGTACACAATCACCCAAGATCAAAAGAGCACCAACCAAAACAGCGGTGTCCGCCTTGATGCAGCAACCAAGAGGGGAAATGACACATATTATGGTTACCTAGTGGACATATGGGAACTTGACTATGGACATGATTTTAAGGTCCCTTTGTTTCAGTGCAAATGGGTCGATCTCTCAGGAGGCGGGGTACACGTAGACCCACAGTACGGAATGACAATAGTGTTTCTGAACAATCTTAGGAACACAATCGAACCATTCGTCCTAGCCAATGATGTGGCACGGGTTTTCTATGTGAAGGACATGTCTACCAAACCGAGAAAAAGAAAAGATAAGGAAGTGAATACATCATACGATGAGCCAAAGCGCCACATAGTTCTTTCAGGAAAAAGAGACATCGTGGGATTGGAGGGCAAGACAGACATGTCTTAAGATTATGACAAGTTTCATGAAATTCGTCCCTTCAAAGTCAAGGCTAACCCAAACACTCTGTTAGATGATGAAGATTATCCATGGTTACAGCGCAATAATAAAAGGACACAAGCGAAGAAAAATTGAAGACCTTCTCTTCACAACTATATCATTGCAGTTACATGTGAAGAAATGAAATGCCTTTTGTAACAGATGAATTTTCATATGAAACCCTGATACTTCGAAAGAGATTGTCCATTTTGTACACGAAGTGCATCCAGTTTTTGTCGTAACCCTCTCAACTTTTTAGCACATGCTATGTCGGTGAAATGATGATACCATGCCAACTTTCAACCTTTTCAGAGTTCATTTGTAGTGCTTTTCAATTTCAGAGTCATTTAGGTCGAAAAAAATCAGTAAATGCATGAAAAATACTAAATGAAGTCAGGAAGGGTTGAAAATTGACGATGTGGCTTTGAATGGTGCATTTTGAACACACAAAAAGTCTGGAGTTCAAATAAGTTTAGAAAAATGAAATCCCTTTGTAACAGATGAGTTTTCGTCCGAAATCCTGATACTTCGAAAGAGATTGTCCATTTCGTACACAAAGTGCATCTAGGTTTTGCCGTAACCCCACTAGTAGAAAGCAGACCTTTCATCCGCCTCATTAGTCGCGGTTGGCTTTTGAACCGGCACTAATGTGCTCATTAGTGCCGGTTCATGACGGGGATCATTAGTGTCGGTTCGTTACGGACCTTTAGTCCCAGTTCGTGCCACGAACCGGCACTAAAGGTGTGGTGGTAGGCTGGCGTCAGCCTGGGGCCCCACGGGAACCTTTAGTCCCGATTGGTGGCTCCAACCGCGACTATAGGCTAACCTTTAGTCGCGGTTGGAGCCACCAACGGGTCTAAAGGTCCCCCTATATTGAAACCCTTCGGCCCAGCCTGAGCAGAGTCCTCTGTTCTTCCCCTTTCCTCTCCTCTCTGTTCTTCCTCTCTTCCTCAAGCTCATCCTCCATTTTTGCCAAAATTTGTCAAGATTTGGAGGCATCCCATCCATCCAAGTGTTCACAAAGGTTAGCAACTTTGTCCTTTCATCTCTCATTGCTAGATTAGCTCTTGCAATGCTCTATAAGTATAGTAATTTGTGGGTTTTAGTTTGTATGTGGTAGTTTATTTGATTTATTCAATTTGAGCTCAAATTAAATTCTTACTTTGCATTTTTAGGTGTGGTTTACTTAGTGCCTTCACGTCCCCGTCCTAACCACCGTTGATCCCACACCGTCCCGTTGGCGGCACCACCTTGGTGAGCCTCTTTTTCTTATCCTTTTTTATAAAAAAAACATGTTTGTAAGATTTAGTTAGTTACTTGTATAGTTTTCTTACCTATATGGTTGTTTTTTATACATTGTGGCATGGTTTTGAAATCCATCCCCGTCGTCCCTCGTCCGGTTTATGATGCAGATGTGGTATATATATACTCTCTTTTATAACTCTTTGTTGCATTTCGTGTTTATGACAATTATGCCAATCAAGTTGACATAGATATTTTTATCTAGGAGGTATGTGAACCAGAGATTCCAACCGACATAGATATTCTTGTCAAGAAGTTTAATTTGGTTGAAAAAGAAAATGAGTATTTGAAAGAAAAATTGAAAAGAGTTGAATAAGAGAAGATGAAATTGGAGTTGTATGTTGCCGATGTCATCGATGATCACAAGATCAAGATGGGTGCAATGCACTTGAAGATTAGAAAATTTAAAAGATATGCCATTGATAGTGAGGCTTTGTATCACTATGTTGTTGGATCAATTGTTAACTTAGTTGTGATGTTGATCGCATTTGTTGTTGCATTTAAATGCTTTAGCTACAGAGTTTGTATGTTGTTTTATGAGAACAAGTGTGTATGAACTTTATGTACGAACTTGTATTAATTTGGTCTTTTCGGTGTTGTGTAATGAAGATGAGCCAGCAATGGATGTACGAGGACCGATGCTCTCCCCGGTTCATTAATGGCGTGCATACTTTTCTGGTTGCGGCTGAGGCAAACAAGCGGCCAGATGGTTTTATGTATTCTCCATGTGCTGGCTGTAAGAATGATCGAAATTACTCTAACTCAAGAACCATTCACGTCCACCTGTTTGAGTCCGGTTTCATGTCTGCCTTTAACTGTAGGACCAAGCACGGAGAAAGACGGGTCCTAATGGAAGAGAATGAAGAAGAGGATGAAGGCAGCTATCCTGGCCATGAGTTCCATGAATACGATGGTACAACAATGGGGGAAGAAGCTGAGCCGACAATGCGGGAAGGAGCTGAAGAAGAGGCATCAGATGAGCCCGCTAATGATCTTGGTCGGGCCATTGCCGATGCAAAGAGAAACTGCGCAAGTGCAACGGAGAAGCTGAAGTTGCAGCGCATGTTAGAGGATCACAAAAAAGGGTTGTACCCAAATTGCGAAGATGACAATAAAAAGTTGGGTACCACACTGGAATTGCTGCAATGGAAGCCAGAGAACGGTGTATCTGACAAGGCATTTCAAAAGTTGCTGATAAATGTTAAAGAAGAAGCTACCAAAGGACAACGAATTGCCAGAGAGTACGTACGAAACAAAGAAGGTTGTCTGCCCTCTAGGATTAGAGGCCAAGAAGATACATGCATGCCCTAATGACTGCATCCTCTACCACGGTGAGTACAAGGATTTGAATGCATGCCCGGTATGCTGTGCATTGCGCTATAAGCTCGGCCACGATGACCCTGGTGATGTTGATGGCGAGCACCCCAGAAAGAAGATTCCTGCCAAGGTGATGTGGTATGCTCCTATAATACCACGGCTGAAACGTTTGTTCCAAAACGAAGAGCATGCCAAGTTGATGCGATGGCACAATGAAGACCGTAAGAAAGACGGGAAGTTGAGAGTGCCCGCTGATGGGTCGTAGTGGAGAAAAATCGAGAGAAAGTGGAAGGACTTTGCAAAGGATGCAAGGAACCTATGGTTTGGTTTAAGTGCAGATGGCATTAATCCTTTTGGGGAGGAGAATAGCAATCATAGCAAATGGCATGTGACTCTATGTATCTATAACCTTCCTCCTTGGTTGTGCATGAAGCGGAAGTTCATTATGATGCCAGTGCTCATACAAGGCCCCAAGCAACCCGGCAACGACATTGATGTGTACCTAAGGCCATTGGTTTAAGAACTTTTACAGCCGTGGAATGGAAAAGGTGTACGTGCATGGGATGCGAAAGATCGGGAGGAATTTGACCTACATGTGTTGCTGTTTGTAACCAGCAATGATTGGCCTGCTCTCAGTAACCTTTCAGGACAGACAAATAAGGGATACCACGCATGCATGCACTGTTTAGATGATACCGACAGTATATATTTGGATAAATGTAAGAAGAATGTGTATCTAGGGTATCATCGATTTCTTCAGAGCGGGCATCCCATAAGAAAGAAAGGCAAGCATTTCAAAGGTGAGGCAGATCACCAGAAGAAGCCTCGCCACCGTAGGGTGATGAAATACTTGATATGGTCAAGGATTTCAAAGTAATCTTTGGCAAGGGTCTTGGTGCACAATCTGTTCCGAATGACGCTGACAAACGCGCACCCATGTGGAAGAAGAAATCTATATTTTGGGACCTACCGTATTGGAAAGACCTCGAGGTCCGCTCTGCAATCGATGTGATGCATGTGACGAAGAATCTTTGCGTGAACCTGCTAGGCTTCTTGGGCGTGTATGGGAATACAAAAGATAGGCTGGAGGCACGGGAGGACCAGCAACGTATGCACGGAAATGACGGCATGGATCCAAAGCAGTTTCAGGGTCATGCCAGCTACGCTCTTACCAACGAAGAGAAGGAAATCTTCTTCGAATGCCTGCTCAGTATGAAGGTCCCGTCTGGCTTCTCGTCAAATATAAAAGGAATAATAAATATGGCACAGAAAAAGTTCCAGAACCTAAAGTCTCATGAATGCCACGTGATTATGATGCAACTACTTCTGGTTGCATTGAGAGGGCTACTACCAGAAAATGTTCGATTAGCCATTGTGAAGCTATGTGCATTCCTGAATGCAATCTCTCAGAAGGTAATTGATCCAGAAATCCTACCAAGGTTAGAGAATGATTTTGTGCAATGTCTTGTCAGTTTCGAGTTGGTGGCTCCATATATGGAGCAACACAAGAATATTCTACGCTCCAAACACCTAGTGAAGTCTGACGACTGGATTACACATTAACAAACGGTGACTTTCGCCGGTTGGTTGCATACACGTCTCATGCATGACGACACTGTTGAAGATGACATGTACTTGTTTTCCAAGTTACCATCTTCGACTAAATTGACTTTCAAAGGGTACGAGATAAATGGGAATACATTTTACACGATCGTCCAAGATAAAAAGAGCGCCAACTAAAACAGTGGTGTCCGCTTTGATGCAGCAAACAATAATGGGCCAAAGGACACATACTATGGTTACATAGAGGAGATATGGGAACTTGACTATGGACTTGATTTAAAGGTCCCTTTGTTTAGGTGCAAATGGGTCAATCTGACAGGAGGCGGGGTACAGGAAGACCCGCGGTACGGAATGACAATAGTGGATCTCAACAATCTTGGGTACGCAGACGAACCATTCGTCCTAGCCAATGATGTGGCGCAAGTTTTTTATGTGAAGGACATGTCTACCAAGCCGAGAAAAGGAAAAGTAAGGAAGAAAATACATCATGTGATGAGCCAAAGCGCCACATAGTTCTTTTCAGGGAAAAGAAACATCGTGGGAGTGGAGGACAAGACACACATGTCAGAAGATTATGAAAAGTTTCATGAAATTGCTCCCTTCACAGTGAATGTTGACCCGAACATCACGTTAAACGATGAAGATTGCCCATGGTTACGACGCAAAGGGACACACACGAAGAAAAAGTTTTACACCCAAAGATCCCACTCTCGGATGTGACCGGCTTCTCTAGTTAGTTTTCGGACTTATATATCTAGAAAGTCCCACTTCGGACAAACCGAAGGGAATCTTTGTAATAGTAGTGTACTTATGTGTTTTGTGTGTTTTGTGTGTTCAGTATGCATCATTCAAAGGGAGACCGTCAATTTTCAACCCTTTCCGACTTCATTTGCTATTTTTCATGCATTTACTGCTTTATTTTGAGCTAAATGGCCCTGAAATTGATAAGCACTACAAGTGAACTCTGAAAAGGTTGAAAGTCGGCATGGTATCATCATTTCACCCACATAGCATGTGCTAAAAAGTAGAGAGGGTTACGGCAAAAATTGTATGCTCTTCATGTACAAAATGGACAATTTCTTTCGAAGTATCAGGGTTTCAAACAAAAACTCGCCTATTACAAAGGCATTTCATTTTTCAAAATTATTTCAACTCCAGACTTTTTGTGCGTTTAGTATGCACCATTCGAAGGGACGCCATCAATTTTCAACCCTTTCTGACTTCATTTGCTATTTTTCATGCATTTACTGATTTTTTTGAGCTAAATGACCCTGAAATTGGTAAGCACAAAAAATGAACTCTGAAAAGATTGAAAGTTGGCATGGTATCATCATTTCACCCACATAGCATGTGCTAAAAAGTTGAGAGGGTTATGGCAAAAACTAGATGCACTTCGTTTACAAAACGGACAATCTCTTTCGAAGTATTTGGGTTTCAGACGAAAACTCGCCTGTTACAAAGGCATTTCATTTTTTAAATAACCTAATAATTACCAAGTTGGATATAATGATAAAACACGATAATATTAAACAGTAGAAAAAAGAATCACTGGAAAATCTATTTTTAAAGTAAAGTTATTCACAAACTAGTTATTCACACAAATTTTAAATAATTCAAATTTAAACTATTCGAATTTGAAAACTACTGCCACTAACAGAAAGTTTATAAAAAAATTGACCTAACACAAAAAAATCACTCATTAACTCTCAATAAAGCATAAAAAACTCAGAAACAAAAGAAAATAAATAAAGCAAAAAACAAAAGAAATATGAAAAATAAATAAATAATAGGCCGCCACGGCCTGAATACGACTAGAAACCCAACCTGGGCCAGGATGCAGGCCCGCAAGGCCCAGTAGGCCCAACAAGGCCGCATAGGTTCAATAGGCCCACATAGCCCTGTTTAGAGAGGAGCTCGAGAGAGCAGCCGTAGCGGAGCTTATAAACCAGTGCGGATGCCCCTCGTTTGGCGAGGTGGGACTAAACTTTCACCGCAGTCCGCCGTGCCAGGAACAGGTCTTTAGTCGCGGTTGGTGGCTCCAACCGCGATTAAAGACCCTCCTCCCCTTTAGTCGCGGTTGGAGCCACCAACCGCGACTAAAGGTCTGCGCTTCCCACCGCTTCGGCTGGCGAAATTTACCTTTAGTCGCGGTTGGTGGCTCCAACCGCGACTAAGGGGGGAGGGTCTTTAGTCGCGGTTGGAGCCACCAACCGTGACTAAAGGTCCTCCTATATAAGCAGCAGTTGAAAGTTTTTCACTTTCCCTCTACTTCTTCGTCTCTCTTCGACCACTACGAACAGAGGAAATCGCAGCCGCCGGCGCCCCCGACGCAACACCTACCCTGACGTCGTCGCCGCCCACGCCGTCGCCGCCCCAACACGCCGCCCTCGCCGTCGCCGCCCCCGAGCCGCCGCCCACACCGTCGCTGCACCTGACGCACTGCCCCCTATCGCCGCCCCCTCCTCGAGCTCGCGCTCCGTCGTCGTCGTCGTCGTTGCAGTCGTCGTCGTCGATGACTCGCCTTGCCTCACCGCCCGTCGCCCCGCTGTGAGCCCCTACCGCATGACCGCCCTCCCATCGATCGAGCCCGCACAAACAAACACACACACACACATATATATATATATGCATGAACACACACGCGCACACACACACACATTTTCTTATTTTCTGTTTTTTGTTTTTTAGTTTTTATACTTTTAGTTATAGAAATATTAGATGAATTAGATATACAAATTTTAGATGAATGTTTTTTTAGTTTTTTATACTTTTAGTTATAGAAATGTTAGATGAATTTTAGATATATAAATGTTAATTAGATGAATTTTGAATTTTTTTATATAATGTTGTTTTTCTATAATTAGTGTTTAATTAATATATATGCTTAATTGGTATATATGCTTAATTAGATTATTTTTGCTTAATTGGAAGTATATAATGTCCCTAACCTATTAAAATGTTGCTTAGAAGTATATAATATTGCTTAATTATATTTTTATTAAGAATGGAATATTATTAGGGTAGTTATAACCTAGGAATTTTTTTCATAAAAATATTTTCTTGGAGTCAACGATGCCCGGTTCGCATCCTCGTCGTCGACTCGTTCGCAACGACGTCATGCTTCAGAGGGGCAACGTTTGGGATTGGGCCCGCCGGGCTGGGACTGGGAGGTTCTACCTTCAGGGGCGCATAGCTTGGTGAGGAACCCGGGTCCCGTCGTCGACCCGGATCATCTTTGATGGCATTTGCATGGGACACTTTCGGTGCGGAGGCAGCCGGCCCCGCCGGAGGTGGTACATCGTCGTGTCAGGGAGGAGGACAAGCACGTCCGTCATTACATGGATGCATTGGACGTCAGTTTCTCCAATACTTGGCAGGTTCTTCAGGGATCTCACCCGAGCTATGATCCTGTCATAGTTCCTTCTCTTTGGGTGTCCACCGCTTCCCGCGCGAGACGTCAACTGGATCTGTAGTAGTGATATTATATAATTAAGAAAAAATGCGACCAAGTTCAAGAATCAATGCGGAGTTATTGTCACGGACCAAATCCCGATCTCCAAACAAGAATGGAAAAATCCAGCAAAGGGAGATCGAGAAGGAGTTACTTTTGTCGATGAAAGAGCAAAAGATGTGCTTTGGACTGAGCTAATGTCACATTTCATACTACCAGATAATTTGACAAATGCATATCTCAATAAAGTCAGAAACTATGCTCTTAAAAAGATGGCGATCGCATTCAACACCTTCAAGAAAAATGCATGGGGTGCCTACGTCAAAGCAAACAAGACGACTCCAAAATTCGCGGGAGCACTGGTGAAGGCAAAAGATCACTAGGACGATTTCGTGAAGTTCAACGAATCGAAACTAGCTAAGGAACGGTCGAGAAAGAACAAGATTAATGCTGCGAAAAAGGAGTGGCACCATACTCTGGGGCCAGGTGGCTACCAGACGGCCCTGCCTAAGTGGGATTAATTCGAAAAAGATATGATTAGTGCAGGGGTCACTCCAGTTACAGTGACCTGGCCCTCGAGGTGCACGACATGGTTTTATGCGCATGGGGGGAAGTTCGACCCAAACATAGGGGGTATTATGGTGAAGGCAAGTCTTAAAAAAGTGACTGACGAAATTCTGATGAAAATCGAAGAAGCTCGAACAAGGGTGTTCACGCCCAACAGAGAGGACGACGAGCTTACGCGCGCCCTAAAGAATCCTGAACACCCGGGAAGAACACAAGGCAAAGGCGTTGTTCTGTGGTTTGAGGGGTTTGCGGGTTGGAAGGACGACTACAGAAGTCATGCGAGAAAGAAGATGCAAGAGGAGAAGGAGGAGGAGGAAGCACTCCGCCTTGAAGGCCTCGAAGCAAAGCACCTGGAGATGGAATCTAGAGTCAGGCGGCAGCAGGAGCAGATCGACTCACTCAGCCAGGAAAGGGCGTCTCAGCGGCAGCATGAGCAGATCGATCCAGCATTGGATACCACCATCCCATCTATGCCGAGAAGCAGCATGGGTTCCGCCCGGGCCGATATCGATGACGATGCACTGCTAGCTAGGTACCCTATGGATGATATCAAAGACAGGACTAACTGTGAGCTACACATGAAAGTGAAGAACTTATCCATGAAGGTGGCAGACGGCTATGCTTTAGCAAATCCCCCAGAAGCAACCTTCCATTGTAATCCCATTCCAGCTGGCTATGCTCGTGTCGGGGTTGATGAAGTTATGTCAGCATATCACGAGCTACAACTTGACATTCCTGGAGGTGACGAGGAGAGAACACTGGGAGAGGCCATACATCGTATCATTCTATGGAAAAAGGATTGCATCGTCTTTCCAAGGCCACCGACTCCTCCTCCTCCAAGTCCGCCGCCGCGTTACTCGACTCCGACTCCTCCTCAAAGTCCGGCACCGCGTCAACCGACTCCTCCTCCAAGTCCGGCACGACATCAGCCAACTCCTCCTCCTCCAAGTCCGGCACCGCGTCAGCCGACTCCTCCTCCACGTCCGGCACGGCGTCAGCATGCTTTGTCGACTCAGTGTGCTCCGTCGCCTAAGTAACAACAGAAGAGAGAGGCCGCAGCTACGACGACTAGCGGTACAACAGGCAAGAAATACAAATATGGTCGAAGCCTCAAGCCTCTTCCGAAATTGCCTTACCACCTAACTGACGAGGAACTCGACAGCGCAATGGATGCCAATTTGAAGGCCCATTTTGGACCGAAACTGCCCTAGCCGCCAAAGGAGAAAGTACCTGAGCATGTCTCACAACACTTCATTGATATGGCTCGATCGGCTCAGAAGGACAGCGACTATGTGCGGTCTATCAAGAAGTCATATCTTGCAGGGCAAAAGGAGTCGAGCTCGAGCTCGAGCCAAGGAGTTGGCAAAAAAAGGCAGGAAAACTATCCCCCAGCTGGGAGAACAGGCAGTGCAATCGATCCCCCCGCTCATTTTACAAACACCTGTGAGTACCGCCGGTCGGCCAGAAGTAACCGAAGAACATATTAGGATGGTTAAAGAGGCCGGTGTCACTGTTGAACAACTCCTAGGCCTTGAGGAAATCCACGTGATTAAAGAGTCAGAAGTAAAATATCAATATGCTCATGGCAAACCTCTAGTCAAGCCTGAAGATGTCAAGCTTCTACCAACGAGAATGTATGATTTGCATGTGTGATACATGCAAATAACAGCAAATACCAATGAAGAGTCTCTCATGGTGCGAGTCCAAGAGAGGCATTACTTCCATAACAACGATGTGTGGATTCATTATGCAGAGTTGTTTCAGTTATTCAATCAAGACACAGTCGACAAATCTTTAGTCAGATGCTATTTTCTGTAAGTGATTTCTTTCTATAATTTAAGTCTCTGGCTAGTTGCGCTCTCGTTCATTACCTGGAATTATCCTCACTATATTCGTTTCTATGGTATTGTGCAGAATGAAGATGTATGAAATGAAACAAGTTGGACGCTATGGCATTGGGTTCATTGACCCAAATACGATTAATCGAAAGATATGGGACACTTCATATTTGAGAAAAGACATAGAGAAAAAATGTTATAATTTTTGATCCATCTAAACACCCAACCAGAAATACTATTTCCTTACAACTTTGGGTGAGTGTTACTATATATATATATAGTACTACAAATTCTATTTTTTGCTTACTAGATGTTAATAAGTGTTGTTGATGAGTTATGCAGTTACCACTGGATCTTGTTAATCATTGAAGTTGACAACGGAAAAGTTAAAGTACTCGACTCTCTATTAAAGGTTCCATCCGAATACGCAATTGTGAGGGGGCTGCTTGACAGGTAATTTCAATCATTATCGCACTATGTCGGCCTCTTTAATTATTCATTTCCTGATATCAACTAGTTAATAACTCATTTATTCATTTTCTTTGACGGTGGGCAGGGCTTGTGCCAAGTTCATCAAACAGGTCCCAGGCGACTGGGCACAACAACTGAAATGGGTGCGACCCAATGTAATTAACTACTACTAGCTAGCTAGCTACGTCCGTGCATCTCTTTAATTCTAGTTTCAATACCATTATCATGCTTGATTAATTATTACCTGATCAAATTTTATTCTCGTAAAGTGCATGAGGCAGGAGCAGGGGACTAGTTTATGTGCATACTACGTTTGCGAGAACATTCGCATGATCACGTCTGAAAGGAGCAGAAACGAAAGAAATCTTTAGGTATGTTTGTCAACACTATCCATAATTTTTTTTATTATGATCTAGCTAATATATATACACACAACTAATATATTCATCTTGATCTCCATCTTGTAGCTGACGAAGATGCAGGGCCAGCTCATACCAGAGGCTCGGGTGCGAGCAATTCAAGAGGAATTAGCTGGATTTCTGCTCGGCCAGGTCATAGATCCCAAAGGAGAATACCATTACAAGATCTCCAATAATTAGCTGGATTTCTACGGGGCCTGCATATATATGTAATGATCCTCAAATTGTAGGAGAAATTTTATATATATATATATATATATGATCGCGATTCTACGAGAAAATTCAATTTATATTTATATATATGCGCATGCACAACGTGTGTATAGTATGTACATAGTAGCGTAATATATGTTTGAAATAAAATGAATTAAATGGAAAACACAAAATTAAAAGGAAAATCAAACCATGATTAATTCATAAACCCCTAAAGAATTAAAAGGAAAAATAAAACAAAACTAAAAAAACTAAAGACTTTTAGTCCCGGTTGGTGTTACCAACCGGGACTAAAGGTCCCCCCAGCCCACGGCACCGGCGGATGCCACGTGGTGGGCCTTTGGTGCCAGGCCGTGTTGAACCGGGACCAAAGGGGGTGGGCTTTAGTCCCCGCCGGTTCGAGAACCGGCACTAAAGGCTCTTACGACCCGCGACTATGGGCATGTTCTGCACTAGTGCCCTCTCAACTTTTTATAACATGCTATGTGGGTGAAATGATGATACCATGCCAACTTTCAACCTTTTCACAGTTCATTTGTAGAGCATTTCAATTTCAGGGTCATTTAGCTCAAAAAATCAGTAAATGCATGAAAAATACCAAATGAAGTCAGAAAGGGTTAAAAATTGGTGATGTGGCTTTGAATGGTGCATTTTGAACACACAAAAAGTCTGAAGTTCAAATAAGTTCAAAAAAATTCCTTTGTAACAGATGAGTTTTCGTCTGAAACCCTGATACTTCGAAAGAGATTGTCCATTTTGTACACGAAATGCATCCAGGTTTTGCCATAACCCTCTCGAGTCTTTAGCACATGCTATGTGGGTGAAATCATGATACCATGCCAACTTTCAATCTTTTGAGAGTTCATTTGTAGTGCTTTTCAATTTTAGAATAATTTAGCTCAAAGAATGAACAAACAACAACAAAATGAACTAAAAAGCTTTTATAAAAATCTAATAGAAAAAAGAATTAACCAAAAGAATTTTCATAAAGTATTTTTAGTTACAAACTTTAATAGAAAACTAAAAAGCTTTTATAAAACTCTAATAGCAAAAGAAATCAACTAAAATATTAACTAAAAATAATGAACTAAAAGAATCAAAATACTATTAACTAAAATTATCAAAGTATTTATTTGTTAAAAAGAATGAACTAAAAAGAATCAACTAAAATATTGGCTAAAAAGAATGAACTAAAAAGAATCAACTAAAACATTAACTAAAAAGAATGAACTAAAAAGAAGTGATTAAAATATTTTGCTACGATCAACTAAAACAAAACTATAATATTCTTCAATAGCAAAAAGAATCAACTAAAAAGCTTTTATAAACCTCTAGTTATTCTCAAAATAATATTAACTTAAAATTATATAAAACTTATGCAACTAAAATTATCAAAGTCTTTTTGGTTAAAAACTTTAATAGCAAAAAGAATTTTCATAAAGTTTTTTTGTTAAAATCTTTAATAGCAAACTAAAATAATAGAAAAAATGGCCCACCTACTAGGCCACAACGGACTGCATACAACTAGAAACCCAATTATTAGCTAGGCCAGGATGCAGGCCTGCTGGGCAAGTAGGCCCCACAGGGCAGTCAGAGGTTCATTAGACCCACACAGGCCTGCTTTAGAGAGGAGCTCGTAACGGTAGCCGCGGCGGGGCTTATAAACAGGTGCAAGCGCCTCTCAACTAGCGAGGTGGGACAAAACTTTTAGACACCGTTGTGCCAGGCTATTGGTCCCGATTGGTGGCACCAACCAAGACAAAAGGGGGGCATTGGTCCTAGTAGGTGACTGGAACCGGGACCTACTGGGACCAATGCTGCCCTTTCGTCCCAGCTGGTGCCACCAACCGGGACCAATAGCCTCTGATTCCCGCCCTTTGGGCTGCTGAAATTCACCTTTAATCCCGGTTGGTGGCACCAACCGGGATGAAAGGGGGACATTGGTCCCGGTTGGTGACTGCAACCGGGAGCAGTGCTTTGGGTATATAAGCAGGCACTTAGCAGTTTTCGTCTCATTTTCTTCGATCTCTCCTCCTCTCCTCCGACAACGCCGCCAGGCTGCCCCGACGCCGTCGCCATGCCCCTACCCCGCCGTCGCCATCGCCGTCCGCCGCTCCCTGCCATGACGTCACCATCACCGTCGCCGTCCGCCGCTCCCTGCCACGACGTCACCATCACCGTCGCCGTCCGCCGCTCCCGACGCCGCCAGCTGCTCTGCCGCCCCCGACGCTGGCCACCGCTCCCTGCCCCAACACTCCAACCCCCAATGAGCTCCTCTGCGCCTTCCCCTATGCGGCCGCCACCGCCGCTCCAGCTGCTCCGCCACCCCCAACACCCGCGACCACTCCCTGTCCCGATGCCCCGACCCCCAGTGAGCTCCCCGGGCCCTTCCCCTGCGCTGCCGATGCTCCCTGCCCCGATGCCCCGACCCCAGTGAGCTCCCCGAACCCTTCCCCTATGCTGCCGCCGCTCTTGCGCTGTCGTCGCCGCCATTTTTTTCCATGTATGTATGTATGTATGTATGTATGTATGGATGGATGGATGGATGGATGGATGGATGTATATAGACACTGTTAATATGATGATTTTTTTCGTTGTCGTCTAACCCCTCCCCGATAACTTCGACATGAGGGGAGACATCGGACATGACATGAGGGGGACATCAGACGTCGGACATGAGGGGTGAGCGTCCTTGTCGTCTACCCCCTCCCCGATAACTTCGACATGAGGGGGGATGTTGGACGTCCGACATGAGGGGTGAGCGCAGTTGTCTTCTACCCCCGCCCCGATAACTTTGACATGAGGGGGGACGTCGAACATCGGACATGAGAGGTGAGTGTCGTTGTCATCTACCCCCTCCCCGATAACTTCGACATGAGTGGAGACGTCGGACATGACATGAGTGGGACGTCAGACGTCGGACATGAGGGGTGAGCGTCGTTGTCATCTACCCCCTCCCCAATAACTTCGACATGCGGGGGGACGTCAGACATGACATGAGGGGGGACATCGGACCTCGGACATGAGGGGTGAGCGTCGTTGTCGTCTACCCCCTCCCCGATAACTTTGACATGAGGGGGGACGTGGACGTCGGACATGAGGGGTGAGCGTCGTTGTCGTCTACCCCCTCCCCGATAACTTCTACATGAGGGGGGACGTCGGACATGTCATGTGGAATTTTTGACATAGATTTATCAAGAATGTCCCCATTATGGATGTGCACAAGTTGATCCAATTTTTTCTGATCTCATCTCTCTCTATATATTTTTCTATACACGTTGTCTGTCAAAGTATTGAAGAAATCCCTGGCTTCATCATTAGCCGGAAGTAACAGGTGTATGATGCTACGAAGCTCTTCAAAGTTGCTTTGGAACGGAGTTACGGCCGGAATAATTAATTATCCTATCCCGGACTCCATTCCAAAAAAAATTGAGAGCTTTGTACCATTATGCGCCTGTTACTTCTGGCTAATGATGAAGCCATGGTTTTTTTGAATCCTTTGACACTAGCCAACGTGACTATAGAAGGGTAGATGAGATCAAGAAAAATATGGACCATTTTCTTCACATCCAGAATGGCACCATTTTGTTATGTGATAAGTAGCATTTTTTTTGTTCATAGAAAACTCCTGTAACTCTTCAACATGAGGGGGGACGTCGATCAACACCCTCTCGCCTGACCAAACCCTAGAAGCGTCGAGGCCACCCCAAACCCTAGAAGCGTTGTCAAGGCCACCCCAAACTGTAGAAGCGTCGAGGCCACTAATATGATTCCTTGTTGTGATTAGCTAGCTAGGTCTATGTTTGCAACTAATATATCCATCTCTCATGTTTGTATATTTTTAATATTTGCAGAAACTATGGATCAAAGAGACTTGGAACAAGAACAGTTGTTGGGGGACATAATCCGAGGCGGACATGATGTCTTGTCATTTCTCAATGACACCGATGGTCTTGAAGGAGAGGATGATGGCTCTGATGATCGAACAATGGAGGAGGAAGGACATGATCATGATGGCTCCGATCACCGAATGTCGAAGGAATAAGGAGACCATGGTGACGGCTCCGGTGACCGAACGGAGGAGGGAGCTGTTGCAAAGTCCAGCGAGGTATATATATTAATTAAGCCTGTGCTGACTAGCTAATTGATGCATTAATTGTTTTGGTATGTACATATATTAACTCTTCTTTCTTCTTTTATAGCCCTCCGGATCGAGCCAAACTTCAGTAACGAGACGAGGCCCGAAGAGAAGGTTGGGCAAGGATGAAAGGTTCACGATCACAGCACTCGCGGACGATGGCCTACCGATTGAACCAAAGTGAACCAAGGACGCATTTGCTTCTCAGTGCAGAGCTATTGTTAGGGACAGCATCCCGATCAGCATCAACCAATGGAATAAGCCGAAGGACAACGACCTTGAAATTTCTTATGTCACCGTTAGACAGAAAGATAATCTTTGGAGCTGAAGGCAAATTTCACCCTACCGCTAGAGCAGGATCCAAATAACCCAGTTATAGAGCCACTGGTCAAGGCGTGTGCTCTTAAGAAGATGGCAGATATATTCAGGACGTGGAAGAATGAGTTGAAATCAAAGTTTGTCGACAAAGGAAAAACTCCAGAATTCATCAGCCGATTTGAGAAGATAAGAGATTACTGGCCCGCATTTGTGGCCTGCAATACAACGGACAAGAGTAAGAAAATGTCAGAGACAAACAAGAACAATGCTGCAAAGAAGCAGTATCACCATCACACAGGGTCAGGTGGCTACCTCAAAGCCCGGTCGTTGTGGGACAAAGCTGAGAATGACCTGATTGCTAAAGGGGTCGAACCACGGACATTGAACTGGCCAGACCATTCGAAGACTTGGTTCTTCGGGGTTGGGGGAACTTTGGACCCTAAAGTAGGGAAGTGCCGTTGGACGGACGAGGAACTTGCAATACCCATCAAGAGGCTTCAGAAGTATATCACCATAGTGCAGGAAGGGACGTTCATTCCCGACAGAGAGAAGGACGAGCTGACTGAGGCCCTTGGGAATCCTGAGCACCCTGGACGAACATGAGGCACACCAGGCTCCGTTCCGTGGAAGGTTGGGTTTCCCGACACAAGCGGTTACAGAAGCCGGCAAAGAAAGAGGAAAGCGGAGCTGAGCGACATGCGGAAGCTTAATGCAAGACTAGAAAAGCTAGAGGAACTTGAGAGCCAGTGAGCTGTCGGCCAACCATCTCAGCGGCATGAAGTACCCCAGAAGCTACCCCGCCATCTCAACGAAGAAGCAGCATGGCTTCCACGGAGCTCGTTCAGCCTGACTTCACGGCTCGTAGCTACCCCGTGGATACTATCACGGAGGCTCAACATTGCGAGCTTATGACAAAATTCCGGAACCTCACTTTCAAGGCGGTTGTCGGCTCTGTTGTACCTCCTCAACCCAATGGAACTTTTCACTGTCTTACGATTCCACATGGCTATGTTGTTGTGGTGGTGGATGACGTAATGGAGGATTTGAGGAGCTCGAGCTTGACCACCCTACAGGTGAAGGGGAGAATCAGCTGGTTCATGCTCTGAGGAGTACATGTCTATGGCGGAAGGAGTACATCAAGCTTCCAAACTGGACGCCTCCGCCTCCTCCTCCGACGACGACGAGTCAGGGCACTCCGCCTCCGCCTCCTCCGACGAGTGATCAAGGCACTCCGCCTCCTTCTACGGCTCCTCCGGCGCGTGAGGGCACTCCGCCTACTCCGACGCAGCAGAGCAATCTGTCTCCTCCGGCGCATGAGGCCACTCTGCCTCCTTCGGCTCGTCAGGCCACTCAGCCTCCTCCTCTGGCGCGTCAGGACACTCCGCCTCTTCCATGACGGAAGAGAGACGTCGTCGCCGCTCCGGCGGCTAGCAGTACAATAGGTGGGAAAAAATTCAAATTTGGTCCAAGCCTCAAGCCTGTTCCAAAGTTACCATACGAGAGGACTGACGAAGAAAACGATGAAATCGGTAAAGCCGAAGTGAAGGCCCATTTTGCACAGAAACATCCACCTTCGAAAGAAACGGTAGATGCGGTGAAAGCGAAGCACACTCTGGATGCCCCGAAGCGACCATCACCGCCTCCGCTGCCATCAAACTATGACCGTTGTATTATAAAGACATATAATGAAGCGCAGTGATCAGGAAGTACTTCTAGTGCTGCAAGAAAGAACGAAGAAGTGAAAAGACAATTCCCCAGCTCGGCGAACAGGAGAAGCAATCGTGCCCTCCAGTCAAGAGGTCTAGCGATATTGCTAATCATCCGGTGCTACTGTCCGGTACCAAACTTGGTGATTACTTGGGGTGATGTATTTTTTGAAACGGCTAAGGTAACAAAAGAAGAATATAAATACGTGCACGAGAAGCCTCTGGTTAAACCTGATCCTCCTCCTCTAACAACAATGATATACAAATTGCATGAGTGGTACACATACTTTAAGACCGTGGGCTAAACCATTTCGCGGCTGGTTCATGCAAAAGCTATGCCACTATAGCTGGCGATCGCGACAGCTAACCCAGTTCGCGGGAACGGTACATGTGCATGTATATCCCACGTCAAACCAGTATATGTGAATATTTTTCTCAGAAAACAGGGGATTTCAACAAAACAACAAAACAGAGGAAATATCAATACAAATTCAGACATAACAAGTGTAACAGAGAGCTGCACCAGTTCAACATAACAAGTTCTTGTGTTGAATGAACAAACGAACAAAGGATGGATTGAATCGGGGGACTCGTGTAACACCACCACCTGGTGATGTGCTGTGCTGGGATGGGGCGTTGGAACCGTGCGACACTGAGATGCCATTATGGTCGCGGAGGCGTCGTCACGTAGATGCCCCTCGTCGCCAGCCAGCCAGCCGACGGCACCTAGGAAGAACCTGCGCAGCCGCCGCAACCTTTTTCTGTCGAGGGAGAGAAGGGAAAGGGGAAAAGATGCTAGGTTTCCTGAGAAACTCTTATATATCTATGGGGTGTATTTGGGCCGAGCTCTATTTATCAAATTTGGGCCTCTATTTCAGTCATTCGGCCCATCCC
The DNA here is from genome assembly GCA_022496015.1 of Hordeum marinum. NCBI lineage: Eukaryota > Viridiplantae > Streptophyta > Magnoliopsida > Poales > Poaceae > Hordeum > Hordeum marinum. The sequence continues at coordinate 24,210,748 of CM039678.1, forward strand.
AGCGAAAGTGCAGCGAGAGCGAACGCAAACCGCGCCGTTTTCGCGCGCGATCGCTCGTTTAGCGCCAGATCGCGTTTTTTTAAGGATTGCGTCGCGGGTAAGCTTTCAGCCAGCGATCGCGCCGCGATCGCGCAACTTTCGCGATTTAAAAGTACTGCGGTACATGAAAACCTATAAAGAGTCTGAAAAGATACTATCTATGTTAAAGTGAAATTAGAGCATGAATTCATTGCACTCAGCGTGATGCCTATTTATTTCAGTTATACAATCAACTGACCCTCCACAAACAACTCATGACTTCCTACTATCTGTAAGTATTACTTCTATAGTTAAGTCTCTAGCTTAGTTCGTTCATTGCATGTATATATAATTATTCTTACTATATTATGCAGATTGAAAATCGTCGAATGCAAAAAAAAGGAATCTTCAACATTGGGTTCATTAGCCCAGATATCATAAATGAATGGACGGTACGAAATAAAACCAAACAGACCAAGAAGAACTTGCTAAAGTCGTTCCTTACACATCAAAACAAAAGGGAAATATTTTTTCCTTACAACTTCAAGTGGGTGTTGTTGTCTTCTCTGTATACTCGGTTTCGCTTACTCGAGGTTAGGTAATATAATTGATGATTTATATATGTGTGCGCAGTTATCATTTTAGTCTGCTATCCATTAAGCTTGACGGGGCATTAGTAACTGTCTTAGAGTCGAGACGTAAAGATTCCGAGAATTATTCGGACATGACTGCAATGCTCAAGAAGTAAGTTCGGTCAATACCAGAACCATATTGGCATGAAACTTCCGTTAATTTCCTGATATTAAGTAATCATTTTCTTTGCCTGGCAGGGTTTGGAATAAGTTCACCCGAAAGGTTTCCGGTCTAAACAAAGAGTTGCGATTTAAGCACCCCCAAAGTAAGTAGTACTAGCTAATTCCACGCATCTCTAATTGATTCAAATTTTCATTAATATATCATTACCATGCTTGCTTATCAGTTTGATTAAACTCTATTCTTGTAAAGTGCTTGTACCAGAAAGAAGGGACTGTTTTATGTGGATACTACGTATGCGAGTTCATTCGCCACTCGACCTCTGAGCGGGGCTTCTCTGACAAATAATTTAAAGTACGTAAATAATATTCACAATTTTATTTTATATATTACCATCAATTGTGTTGAGTTTTATTCATATATATGTATGTATTGACCCCCTTCTTTAAATTAGATCTGAGAGATGCGGAGTGAACTCCTACCACATGATCACATACGAGCAATTTAAGAGGAATTGGCGGGATTCTTTCTTGTCCACGTCATACCTAAAGACGGAGAATACTATGTGGATTTACGATTGGATCTTAGGGATTGTAAGAGATCTTATATTGTATATATGTAGCTAATAGCGTTAGATAAATATACGAAAACTTGTTGTTCGATTAATCTCTCGGAAAAAAGAGAAGTCGATCACTTCTCTCTGTATATGTTCATGACGATCTTGTTTACTTAATGGTTCCTTCATTTGCTTACTAGCTAGCGTGTCGAGTTTTCTCTATAGTAGCTAGCGTCGATCAAGCACGTAGAGAGAGGACGTTTCTCTTTATTAGCTAGCTAACACAATATGAAACCTCTAAATTAACTCTCTAAAACCCCCTAAACCCCCTTCAAAAAAACCCATCTCCTGCCAGGTACTGACGCGTGGATGTCTTTTGGTCCCGGTTGGTGTTACCAATCTGGACTAAAGGTTCTCCTGCCTGGACTTCCCGCAACGACCACATAGAGCCCCTTCTGTCCCGGTTCGTACCAAAGGTTTTGGGCTTTAGTCCCAACCCTTTAGTCCCAGTTTCAGAACCGAGACTAATGAGCCGCTGAAACCGGGACAAATGGGCCATTTTCTACTAGTGAAGTGTGATAGGGAGGGGTAGGCCACTATCAATCTCAATGCGAATTCAAGCCGCCTTGTGTGCTTCGCAAGGAAGATGGCACGCCTCCGCCTATGGCCCATCCTGCGGCAAATCCCTTCTACTCCTGAGTCCTGACCATGGGTCATGCTCATGCCATTCCAGGGGAGGAGTTCTTTTGTCTGCAGTATGAGGAAGAGGAGGAGCCTGTCCGGTCCAATAGGTGTTCTCCCTTTGTGCCTTCTACAAGTGGAACTCTCGCATCTAGTGGAGGGAGACTAGGATTCCTAGGTTGAGCAAGTTCGGTCGTGTTCATGGGACTCTCCGGAGATGCTGTTGATTGCAACCCGGAGTGGCAAACCGTTCTGGTCTCTCGGCAACATCGCTGCATCGCTGCTGATATCCGTGAATCCATCTGGGAGCAGACAAAATGTGGCTCTCAGGCGTAATATGTCTCGGATGTATCTATAATTTTTATTGATTGTTTCATTATGATTTTTTGTAGCAATTTGCATTATTTCCTTGACTGGCATATTAATTCAAACGGAGCTAGTTGATGTTTTCTGCGTGTTATATATTAACTTATCAGAAAATCCATATCTGTTGAGGTCAAAAAAAAAACTGAAGATGGTTTTTTTTCACGTCACAAAGATTTCAAGAAGTGTCGGACCAGCCAAGGGCTGACCCACGTCACCAGGCCGCTTGGGGCCCCGGTGCACCGCTTTCGCCAATAAATTCTAAAAATCGAGAAACCCTCGGTATCGATTTTCTTCTTTTTTTTCACTACCGCAACTTCTTGTTCCGAGGAGTTCCAATCTGGACACCTATTTAGGCACCTTGCCCCGAGGAGGAATCCATCACCCTCGAATTTATTTAGCTAATGTTATGTTTGATTGTGCATTGATCTTTCATTTCCCCGTTCCAATAAGGCATTTGAGTCTTTCCTTCGCTCCCGTGCGGCCCTCCTCCCTCCGCTCCCTCCGCTCCCGTGCGGCCGCCGCCGAGCCGCACCAGGCGGTCTCCACCCAACTCCTCTCGACCCCCGCTCCTTTTCCTCCCTCCGTCGCCGCTGGCAACATCGCCGGGCGAAGGCCCTGTGACGCGGCGGCGACGGACTTCCTCTCGCGTCCCGGGATCTAAGGCGACGGCGGCCAAACCTAAACCCCTTACGACGAGGATGGCGGGCAGCGGCGGCCGGGGTGCGTCGGGGGGGGGGGGGGGGTGGGGCTCTGCTATAGCCGGCGGCGTCGGTAGGAGGAGACGGCAGCGGCGGCCGGGATGCGTCCCGGGCTCGATCTACGACCTTCGGCTCCAGGCGGACGGCTGCATCTCATCATCAATTTGCTACATCTCGTCGGCTTCGGCAACGGCTCGTGGAGGCACTCCGGATCTGCATCGCGTCACGAGGATCATTGCGGTGGTGGTCATCTCCTACGTCGGAGGTGGTCGGCCTGAGGCTGGGTGATCGGATCTCCAGATCTGTCATCCAAGCCCCGGCTGCAAGTCGGGGAGACATAGTTGCCGGTGAAAACCGAGCCGACGACGGACGATGGCGGCGTTCTGCGCGCTACCTTGATGAAGGCTTCATCATGTAACTACTGTCGATCCTTTCGTGCTGCTCCGGGGAAACCCTAGGATCTGGTTTTCCAGATTGGACGATGGCGGCACTGCGGTGTTGTTCCTCTTTGGGAAGCATCGTTTCTGGAGCAGCGCTGGAAGACAGAGGCAGGAGGTGGAGCGTCTTCATTCTGCACGGAGCTTCGGTGGTGATGTCAGGTCATGCCTGGCCGACAGGTGCTACGCTTTTTCATGCATGTTCGGCAGGTGCTACGCACGACAGATCTTACAGAGTTTTCGCGTCTGGATGGACGAGCGCAAGGAGGTGGCGTCGAGGATGGCCGGACTGGTAAGGATGATGCGGATCTCTCTCCCGAAGATGGGTCAGTGGTTCGATGATGATGGCGGCTTCTAAAACGTGTGCATGTGGTGTACGCTTTAGGTCTGCTGCACCGGTTGTTAGTTCCGATACGTTATGTGGATGGATCAGCGACGACACCGGTTTTAGATATGTGGAGTGAGAGCACTCCATCCGTTTTGTAGGTGTGAGTGGGGGCTTCGGGTGGTTTGATGTATGTTCTTGTCTGACCTTTGTTGAATAAGTAATAAATATGGCTGTATGCATCGATTAATGCAGAGACCGGGGGTCTTAACCTCCTTTTCTAAAATAAAAAAAAATTGGCATTGTCTTTGTAATTTATCAACCGCAGCTCTTCCAAGTATTTCTGGTTTCACACACTACCTTATTTGCATATATGATTACACACATGTTTTCCATGCGATCCAACAAAGACACATGATTACAGAAATTATATATGTACATATTTGCATCATAAACCCGACATGTTTCCCGTGCTACGAAATTTCATCTCCACACAGTTTCACAAAACTTGAAGGGCGAGAATAGACGGAAGTTCGACAATACACTTTGCCCAGTTCTTCCTTTTCTACCATACAAGCCCCAACCAGAGCAATATATAGCAACTGGATGAATACAACTTGTACGCTGCATTTGGGACTCAGCGTTTTATTGTAAAGTATAAATACTAAATCCATACTATATATGGGCACTTCAGATATCTCGGGCGACATGTTTACTGAGGATAGAGTGAATATGTTGCCCTTAGGTACTCTACGATCTCTGCGCTTTCGAACATTTTGACCCCGTGTTAGGATCCTCGATGTAAGGCACCTGCAAAGCAAATATGAGACATGTCACACACTACTAGGCCATGTGAATGCATAGGTTTAGCAACAACAACATAAATCACAATGCTGCAGACCTGGAAAAGGCCATGTTTCTTGAAAAAATCCTGTCGCTTGGGGCTGCCACGTGCACAGCTGCAGCAAAGAAAGGAAAAGTAAATTCAAATGTTGTTTGATGCTACAATGATGTATTGTGTCAACAAATACTGCACTTATGGCATATACAAATGGTAGATGTTATGATGGCAGAGCATTTAGCTACCTATTTACAGATGAGTTGTGAAGTTTTCAGTACCGAATACCTGTGTAGCAAGTGCGGCAACTCCAATTCAACAAGGGACTCTCGTGCTATTTTACAGAAAGGAGATCCCTGATGACAAAACATATACTGGTCAGGTTATGGAACTTGTATCATACGAGAACAAGAGAGGAATTAGACCTCGTATGCCCAGATCTCTATCGGCTGAGGTGGAAGCTTTGAAACAATGTACGAAGATCCCTACAAACAATATGGGTCAGCCCTGGTTTGAGCAAAAACTTTCAGAGCTTACATACAATAAACATGCTTATATGATTTATTGACAATCTACCTTCCATATACGCCAAATCACAGCAAGCCCTGCTGTTATTGTCTACAAAATAAGCCGCGGAGTTTCAGAAATTGTACAACTGATTACTAATAATGAACCATCATACTTAATTCAGCAGTAACAAAATCATGAACATATGGCAAACAAAGATCGCCTATAAATCAAAGGTAATATGCTTCTGAATATAGCCTATACTTTTAGATTATGGAGTACTTAGTTACTAACCGTAAATAGACCAAGCAATAGCATAATTGGAACAGTTCCATCACCTGAAAAACAAACACAGGGCAGGAGCTAACAGGAAGGACCCTGTCAGGAACAGGGGAAGCAAGGTCTGATGAAATAAATGATGGGATACAAACCGTATGTGTCCGCAAGGTATTTTATGATGTCATCTGATTCATACATAGCAACTCCTGTGTTTGGATCCACCTGCAACATATCATTATCTTAAATGAAGATAAGTATTGAAATAATTTTGCTTTCTTCACATAGCATTTTTTTGGGCAAGGTCTGTCTAATGAATGCAAAACACATTGCAGAAGAAGAATGCAATAATATGACATAATGAATGGCAAAACACATGCAGCAGAAAACTGTATCAGAGGGCAAAACTGCAACAATATAACAAAACTCCATCTTGCAGGAAACAAGAAGTTCAGAAATATTAATACCCCCTCTGTTCTAAAATCTAAGACGTTCTAGCTTTGTTCTAAGTCAATCTTCATCAAGTTTGACCAAAGTTATAGAAAAATACATCAACATTCACAACAGTACATCACCAAGTAGTAATATGGAATTGTGGATCTTAGTACACTTGTCTATAAACTTGATCAAACATGAAGAAAATTGACTTAGCACAAGCAAAGGACTTCTTACATTTTGGATTTTTGGAAAGGAGGGAGTATTATATAATGGTGATTCTGCTGCAGTCATGCTTGTTCGCCAAATATAATTGATAAATTACGTTATGAACATACGTAAAATTGGAAATTGTATCAATCTCATATAACCTAAGAAACAACATATTTGGTGAAGAATTCTTGCATACCATGTAAGGGAACTGTTTCTTCCCTCCCATCTCCAAAACCTTTGGACGAAATGTTGGCCCCTTTTGAGGACAAGGGTAAAATAAAACATCAAGGTCCAAGACGGCTACCATCTCTCTCACCTGAAATTTTACATGGCAAAAACACCAAGATTGTCCATAATGAAAAATGACAAGTACAAGATGCAGATGTGTTAAACTAAAATGATATTCACCTTTCGACAAAATGGACAGCTGAAAGTTTTAGCCAGAATAACCCAACAATTGAAGCAAAAAATAAATCAGAAGCAGAGAAAATATTAGGCCATGATATGTAAAAAAGCAGGTCCAATTATAAATATGCAGGACCGTTATTTTTCTCATAGGAAAGTTACGAATCTCAATTGAAAGAAAACCCATACCCTTCAAACTCGTATATCTCAATAGGTTTTTCTGGTCGACGGTACTGATCTATCTTTGAGGTCTCCTTCACCTTTAGACCTTAAATAAGAAACAAATGGATTTGTTTACTAATCCATTCAATTGAAAAATAGTAGATACTGAACCAGTAAAATAAAATGATCTTAGCTAGCAAACATGGGGAATTATAGAAATTCACCTAGAACTTCCAGAGAATATTGGTCTGAAGGTATTTTGTCAGCGGAGACTAGTGATACCGAGTATCTGCACATGGCAGGCACATAGAATGAGAAACTGACCACAAGATACGAATACATTTCGCGAATATGCAAAAGCCTTGCATATCTTTGCATTGATAGAAAGAGTGAAGTTACAGGGTAGAGTTGCTACAAAATATTACAATAACAACAGTCCACCTACAAACAAGATATGAATACAGCTTAATGTGAGACGTAATCTTCAAAATGTACATGGATTCCCAATTCGCACTTCTTGGTGCGACAGTGCTGAGCTAACTTGGAATTGTTGACACCAAATTAACTAAGCATTGCTAATTATTGACACCAAAGTAACAATTTTTTTCCGAAAAGGGAGACACCAAATTAACGAAGCACTGCTAATAACTGAAGCAGCTCATTTGGACAGCATCAAAATCAAAGTGGGAAGAGATAAATGCACCCAGATTCCACTGTGGTGCTCAATTCGGTGGGCGAAATGAAGCAGATTTGTATCTTGTGAGTCCCATCTAGAGAAGGATTGGAGGAGACGAACCCTTGGACGAAGAGGCCGGTGCCGAGGCGGAAAGGCAGGGCGAGGGCCGCGCCGGCGACGCTTCCGAGCTGGCCATCCTTGATACCCAAGCGCCTGGGCACCGGAGGCGCGAACCCGGCCGGCGGCAAGAACTCGAGGGGACCGTCGGAGGTGGAGGTGGAGGCAGAGGCGGGTGCGGATTCGGGCTGCGCGGCGACCCTGAGGGTGGCTGATGCCGTCGTCCGGGTACAGGTGGCGGCGGTGGTGGTAGGCGTGGCGCGCGGGGAGAGGAAAGGCGGGAAGCGGAGCGCCGCCGCGGCCATGGCTCCGCCGCGCGGCGCGGGCGGAACGGAGCAGGACAGTAGGTAGCTGGCGAGACGACGAATTTCCACTGGCTGGATGGTAGCTCCTTGTGATTTTCTTTTTCTTTCTTTTTTTTCTCTTTTTCTTTCTGTATATATGTATATGTACACTTTTCACATAAATTATATAGAGATTCCGAATATTTTTCATCAAAACAAATATGTCAAAAATCAACCGGCTGATTTCTCCCTCCCGTCGACTGCCTCTCCCGCACGACACATGCCTCCGTGGGCCATGGTGCCCACAAGCCCTCTCCTCAAAGCCTTATCCCTTGCTGATCTTCTCCATTCATCCTGTTCATGATTCTTTCCCCTTCACCTATCTCCCGCTCGACAAGTTTCCATGGATAGAGAAGAGAAGGCCCTCTCACGGCCAAACCACCGCTGCTGCACGGGTCGACGCCGACCACCACTACGTGTCCCCGCACAACAATCGCCGATGATGCAAGATAGAGGGCGATGTGCATGGCGCCGCTGCTGCATCCATCGCCATGACAGCAGCCGCGGTGTTGTGGGGGTGGTGCCGAGGCTCTCCCATGTTACGATGAGGAGGCATCGTCGTGTTCCGAGGGGACGCTTTTCTCCACGTTGCGGTCGCGGCGCTCTTGCAAACCAGAAATGGCAACATTGACCATCGATGGTACATGGAGTGGTTACGAAATCGCCGTTGTTGCGATCAGAGGAGGCGACATTGACCATCTCTAGTGAAAAGGGTGGTCACAACAGTGTCACTACTGTTGCAACCTGAGGCAAGCTCAACAAGTGGGATGCCAGCGGCAGAGCTGCTACGGTGTCGATGATGTTTGTGTGGCAGCGACTGCAACAACGATGATGTTGTGATGGGAAGAAGGGGTGTCGTCGGTGTTGCTATGGGTGTGTTCCAACATCATCCTTTGTCGCAAGCTCAGGGTACACATCATTACCCGATGTTATGAGTGACATCGTCGTTGGTGCTATGACAAGTACGTTGTCGGTTATAGGCTGTGGGTTCCTGTGAGGCCATCGGCTCGTATGGCAAAACAATTGCGATGATGGTGTTGAGGCAGCATCGTGAGGTCTGATACACCGAGAACAAAAGCAAACAATGACCCCCATCGGACATGTGGACCCATCGGACGGCTACACGGGGAGGACCAAATGACTAGCGAGGTGACTGATTCCTACATGCCAAAAGATATATTCACGAACTCATGTTCAAATGACACACTTCAACCCATTGTTGTTAAAAGGAAACAACGGTTGTTGAACGCATGATGAACTATGCTCTATTGCTCTAATCTGGATAGGGCGATTGCATTATGCTTTGTCTTTCCTGGCGAGCTAATTTTCCTTTCCTTTCCAGCCTAAAGTTGTTAACAAAAATGTCCAATTATTTCATGAACTCAAGTAAGGAACATCTCTGGCAAAGTTTACCCCAAACTCGCCACCGGGGAGTTTTTCTCCCACGCGCAGGATGGATGGGAGGATTGGTACGGATTCATTTTTCTCAGAATGAATTATCTATTAAACTGTGTGGTTAAATTATGTTTTCACTGTTGTCTTCTTGCTTCGAGATCTTCGACATTAGATCTCGTGTTGATAGGTTTCGACAAACTTTATTTTGGATACATGCATGTGCTCCAACCAGAGCTCAAGTATCCTGCATGCCACCTGTCACTCTCCCGGGCGTCTCGCGCTCTACCAAAAGTGGCATTCTTAATATTTCCTAGGAGCTCCCTTTAGCTAGTTGCTCTAAAAGACCGGACACACTGGACTTTAATGGAGATATGAGCTGGTCAGTTTCCTCTAATATCTGCATTGGTGCCATGACGATAGAACAGTAGATATGATATCTAGCTTAGTAGTTGATATTCGAAGATAGAAGTTACATTCCGACTTGGGAGTAAGCAATCAGAAATCTAAGTGGATCGTGTAAACATGGATGGAATATGAGAGGTTATATATATAGAGCCTAACGCCAAAGACATGATGGCACGTGCCAAATATGACAGCAAGGTACACAAGTCATGAGCAGTACCGCTAGTTAGGTCTTTTGAGGGTGTGGAAAATATGACTCATTCCTCTTGCATTTTATTAAATTAGTTAAGGGCAATGTGTCTGTCTCAAAGCATGTGCATGCAGCGTCACGTAGCTATCATGACCCTTGGAGCTAGAAAAAACTACATATGCCGTTGGTCACAAAATAACTCGTGCATATGATGGTTGCACCTCTCGAGAAAGACGTCACACACTAGTAGAAAACAGATCTTTCGTCCCAAGCATTAGTATGATGGTTACGAGCCGGTATTAAAGATGGTATTAGTTCCGATTCGTGCCGGCTCCAACGTCTAGGAGCAGGGCGACCTTTAGTACCGGCTCGTGAGGGATCTTTAGTACCGGTTCGTGTCACGAGCCGGTACTAAAGGGGACGTGGCAGGCTTTTGGTCAGACTTGGGTCCCATGTGCCTTTTTAGTACCGGTTGGTGTCACCAACCAATACTAAAGACTTCCTATATATATGCTTCGTCCGCAGCCGATCGAAGGGGCTCTCATTTCTCTGTTTTCTCCCTTGTTCTTCTTCTTGCTCGAAGCTCATCCTCCATTTTGCCAAGGATTTGTCAAGATTTAAAGGCACCCCATCTATCCAAGTGTTCACAAAGGTTAGCAACTTTGCCCCTTCATCTCTCATTGCTAGATTAGCTTGTGGTATGCTCAAAGATATGTGATTTGTGGGTTTTAGCTAGGTTTTGGAGGAGTGGTCATTATGTGGGAGTTTATTTGATTTATATGCAATTTGAGCTCAAATTAATTTGTTAGGTTGCATATGTGTAGGTGTGGTTTATTTGGTGCCTTCCCATCCCCGTCCTAACCACCGTCGATCGTCCGCACCGTCTCGTCGCGGCACCGGCCACCTTGGTGAGCCTCTTGTTCTTCTTAAAACCTTTTTGTTAAAAAAATACTTGTATGATTTAGATAGCTGCGTGTACGATTTACTTACTTGTTTGTTAGTTATTCTATAGTGTCATGGTTATGGTATCCGCCCACGTCGGCCCTCGTCCAGTCTATGATTCAGATGTGGTATGTCGTTATCTTTTATAACTATTTCACACATCATCTAATGTCTATGACAATTAATTATGCCACCAAATTGACGTAGATGTTTTTATCTATAGAAAGTAGTTGAACCAGAAATTCCAACCGACTATGCAATTCTGCTCAAGAAATTAACACAAGCTGAAAAAGAAATTGATCATTTGAAAGAAAAATTGAAAAGAACTGAAGATGAGAAGATGGGATTGGAGTTGCATGTTGCCGATATCGCCGATGATCACAAGAACAAGATGGATGGAATGTGCTTGAAGCTTAGAAATATTAGAAAATATGCCATTGATAAAGAGGCTTGGTATCATTATGTCGTTGGCTCAATTGTTACCTTAGTTGTGATTATGATCACATTTGTTGTTGCATTTACATGTTTTAGATAGTTGTATGTTGTTTTATGAGATGTATGTATGACTATAAGTATCTATTATTTGCAGTAATAACATTTGGTCACTGCTAGCTCTACTTTGGTTGTAATGTGATGATGAAGTTGTATTAATTTGGTCACTTCGATGTTGTGTAGTGAACATGAGCTGGCAATGGATGTACGATGACCAACTAAGTCCAGGGTTTCTTAATGGCCTGCATGATTTTATTCGTGTGGCTGAGGCAAACAAGCAAAATAGTTTCATGTGTTGTCCATGTCGTGACTGTAAGAATGATAGGAATTACTCTACCTCAAAAACCCTTCACTACCACCTGCTGAAGTCCGGTTTCATGTCCGGCTATAGTTGTTGGACCAAGCACGGAGAAAGAGAGGTTATAATGGAAGACAATGAAGAAGAAGAGGATGACAACAACTATCCTTTCGCCGATACAACAATGGGGAAAGCTGAAGAAGAGGTATCAATGGGGGAAGCTGAAGAAGAGACATCAAATGAGCCCGCTGATGATTTGGGTCGGGTCATTGCTGATGCAAAGAGAAACTGCGAAAGTGACAAGGAGAGGTTGAAGTTGAAACACATGTTAGAGGATCACAAGAAATTATTGTATCCAAATTGTGAAGATGACCAGAAAAAGCTGGGTACCACACTGGAATTGCTGCAATGGAAGGCGAAAAATGGTGTAACTGACAAGGGATTTCAAGAATTGCTGATAATGATAAAGAAGATGTTTCCAAAGGATAACGAATTGCCTGAAAGTACGTACGAAGCAAAGAAGGTTGTCTGCCCTCTAGGATTAGAGGTGCAGAAGATACATGCATGCCCTAATGACTGCATCCTCTACCGTGGTGAGGAGTACGAGAATTTGGATGCATGCCCGGTATGCGGTGCACTGCGCTATAAGATCCCCCGCGATGACCCTGGTGATGTGGAGGGCGAACGCCACAGGAAGAGGGTTCCTACCAAGGTGATGTGGTATGCTCCTATAATACCACGGTTGAAACGTTTGTTCCAAAACAAAGAGCATGCCAAGTTGTTGCGATGGCACAAAGAAGAACGTAAGAAAGATGGGATGTTGAGAGCACCCGTTGATGGGTCACAGTGGAGAAAAATCAAGAGAGAGTTCGAGGACTTTGCAGCTGACGCAACAAACTTATAGTTTGGTCTTAGTACAGATGGCATGAATCCTTTTGGGGAGCAGAGCTCCAGTCATAACACCTGGCCCGTGACTCTATGTATCTACAACCTTCCTCCTTGGTTGTGCATGAAGCGGAAGTTCATTATGATGCCAGTGCTCATCCAAGGCCCTAAGCAACCCGGCAACGACATTGATGTATACCTAAGGCCACTAGTTGATGAACTTCTACAGTTGTGGAAAAAACCAGGTGTATGTGTGTGGGATGCGCACACACAGAAGGAAATTGACCTACGAACGTTGTTGTTTGTAACCATCAATGATGGCCTGCTCTTAGTAACCTTTCAGGACATACAAACAAGGGATACAATGCATGCACGCACTATTTAGATGATACCGAAAGTATATATTTGGATAAATGTAAGATGAATGTGTACCTAGGACATCGTTGATTTTTACCGATCAAGCATATCTTAAGAAAGGCAGACAACCATTTCAAAGGTGAGCCAGATAACCGGAAGAAGCCTAGCCTCCGTACTGGTGAATATATATTTGATATGGTCAAGGATTTACAGGTAATCTTTGGAAAGGGTCCTAGCGGACAATCTGTTCCGAGTGACGCCAACGGACACGCACCCATGTGGAAGAAGAAACCTATATTTTGAGAACTTGAATATTGGAAATCCCTAGAGGTCCGCAATGCAATCGACGTGATGCACATGACAAAGAATCTTTGTGTGAACCTGCTAGGCTTTTTGGGCATGTATGGAAAGACAAAAGATACACCGGAGACACGGGAGGACAAGCAAAGAATTAATGAAAAATACGGCATGCCTCCAAAGCAGTATCAAGGTCCTGCCAGCTACGCTCTTACGAAAGAAGAGAAGGAAATCTTTTTTGAATGCCTGCTCAGTATCAAGGTCCCGTCTGGCTTCTTGTCGAATATAAAAGGAATAATAAATATTGCAGAGAAAAATTTCAAAATCTAAAGTCTCATGACTACCACATGATTATGACACAATTACTTCTTGTTGCACTTAGGGGGCTTCTACCGGAAATGTTTGATTAGCCATTGTGAAGCTATGCGCATTCCTCAATGCAATTTCTCATAAGGTAATCGATCCAGAAATCCTACCAAGGTTACAGAATGACCTGGTTCAATGTCTTGTCAGTTTCGATTTGGTGTTCCCTCCATCCTTCTTCAATATTATGACGCACGTTCTAGTTTACCTAGTTGAAGAGATTAACATTCTGGGTCCTGTATTTCTACACAATATGTTCCCCTTCGAGAGGTTCATGGGAGTCTTAAAGAAATATGTTCATAACCGTGCTAGGCCAGAAGGAAGCATCTCCAAGGGATATGGAACAGAGGAGGTTATTGAGTTTTGTATTGACTTTGTTCCTGACATTAAGCCGATTGGTCTTCCTGAATCGCGACATGAGGGAAGACTGGATGGAAAAGGCACACTAGGAAAGAAAGAAGCAATAAATATGGACGGGCATTCTTTCACTCAAGCACACTACGCAGTTCTACAAAATTCCACCTTGGTGACTCCATATATCGAGGAACACAAGGATATTGTACGGTCCAAGAACCCAGAGCAGTCTGACCCTTGGATTGAACGTAAACACATGGGGACTTTCGCCGGTTGGTTGCAAACAAAGATCATCAATGACAACGATGTTCCAGATGAACTATACTGGTTGGCCAAGACACCAAGTTCGACTGTAACGACTTTCAAAGGGTACGAAATAAATGAGAATACATTTTACACGATCGCCCAAGATAAAACGAGCACCAACCAAAACAGTGGTGTCCTCTATGATGCAACCAAGTTTCAAGACACATATTATGGTTACATAGAGGAGATATGGGAACTTGACTATAGACCTGATCTTAAGGTCCCTTTGTTTCGGTGCAAATGGGTCAAATATACTGGAGGCAGGGTACAGGTAGACCCGCAGTACGGAATGACAACAGTGGATCTCAACAATCTTGGGTACACAGACGACTCATTCGTCCTAGCAATTGATGTGGCTCAGGTTTTCTATGTGAAGGACATGTCTAGCAAATGGAGGAGAAAAAAAGATAAGGAAGCGAATACATCATACGATGAGTCAAAGTGCCACATAGTTCTTTCAGGGAAAACAAACATTGTGGGAGTGGAGGACAAGACAGACATGTCAGAAGATTATGAAAAGTTTCATGAAATCCCTCCCTTCAGAGTGAAGACTGACCCAAGCATCCTGTTAAACGATGAAGATTCTCCATGGTTATGGTGCAATCATAAGCAAGGGACAAACACGTATAAAAAGTCTTACACCGCAAGATCCCACTCTGGGATGTGACCGGCTTCACCGTCATCACTTTCTATGTGAAGGACATGTAGGAGATATGCCCTAGAGGCAATAAAAAATGTTATTGATTATCTCCCTGTTCATAATTAGGTTTATGTTCCATGCTATAACTGATATGGTTCTCGAATCTACAATAACCACGAGGCTTGAAGGAAGACTCATATGCACGTGTGGCATAATAAACGGTAAATTGTATTCCTAGTCTGGCCTCTAAGACTGGCTCAAGTATTGCATGATGATCTTGTTTTCCTGATCATGGGCATGGCTATACCGACAATTTTGAGGGCATAATGTTAGAAGAACATTTGTGTTGAATCGACCCGAATTGATGTTATGCTATGAGATACATTCGTCATAAGTTAATGGTTAATAACACAAAGAAGTTAATATTTGCATAATTCCTTAGACCATGAGACTATCGAGTTTCTTCATGCTTGCTTCATGAACTTTGGGGTTTGTTAAACGTCATCCGTAAATGGGTGGCTATTACGGCGGCTTACGGGTTCATGGAAAAGTATGTCAAGTAACTTGATAGCTCAAGATTGGATTTGCTCCTCCGACGATGGAGAGATATCTCTGGGCCCTCTCGGTGTTACGGCATCCATCATCATCTGGCCAGACCCTTTGTGATTTGATCACGGGGATGCCGGAACACGAGAATGAGAAAAGAGAACAATACCGGTAACGAGGTAACTGGCATAGTGGACAAGTTGTTGATCCACGGGGATGCCAACATGTCTCACCTCGGGTATTTTTAACATATCGCGAAGCAATAGGAATAGCACACGGCAACTGGAGGTTCACTCGAATATTTATTCGTGTGGGTATAGGGATCGATATGGGTGTCCACGGCTCCGATGTTGATCATTGATCGGAAGGGGTTCTGGGTCATGTCTATACTTCACCGAACCTATAGGGTCACACGCTTAAGGGTCATCTATCTGCTGAATACCAGACAAGGAGTCCGAGAGAAAGTCACTGAAATAGTTTCGGAGACAACGGAAAAGTTCCGGAGAGAACACCAAAAAAGTTTTGGTAAAACCAAAAAGTTGTTTGGGATAAAACCATTGATCCAAAAAGGTTTCGGCAAGCACCGGGAATGTTTTGGAGGTTGCCAGATTGGTCTGGTAATTTCTGGAATTTTTCTGGCAAAAAAACCGGAAAAAGATTTCGGAGCTGCCGGAATTGTTTACCGGGTAAACAAAGATGGTTATAAATTAAACCACCATACTGGAAATGTTCAGGAGCACGTCCAGATAATTTTAGAGGGTGTCGGAAATGTTCTAGGACCTTCCGGAATTTTTCAGAAGAAATAGTTTCAGAAAACATCTTGTCCCGGCGTGAGGGGACAAGATCCCACAATGCGTGGGGGCTGTTTTGGGGCTGTTTTTGGGGGCGCCCCCTTTAGGGGACAGACCCCCTATGGCTGTACAAAGTGTTGGGTGGGGCCCCCATGGTGGGGAGCAGCCCCCTGCAAAAGGTGGAGAGTGTTGGGAGGATGGTGGGGCCCCATGGGGGAACACCATGGACAAGGGACATGTTTTCTCCATGTTTGGTGGGAACATGCTTCCTTGTTTGGTGGGTGCTTGTCATGTGGCTGAAATTTTAGCCACCACCACCCCCTCCTTCCCCTATAAAAGGAGGTGGAGAGGAGCTCTCCATCCCCACTCCAACTCTCTCACACATGGCATGCATGATCTGTCTTTCTTGTCTTCCTCCCACGAAATAGTTTCGTACAGCTAGCCGAAAGGCTGTCTGGGTTCCGATGGGAACTAGTTCTGGACGGCGAAGCCCTGCCGGATAGATGATACCGTATGTGTGCAACTCTGTAGAGAGATCGTAGTTTCGGTCTTAGTTCGAGAGTGCCTCCCGAAGGGCTGTCCGTGTGACCGTCCGAGTTTTGGAGGTCCTCCCGAAGGGCTGTCCGAGTGACAGTCCGTTTCGGAGGTCCTCCCGAAGGGCTGTCCGCGACACCGTCCGGGGGACTATCCGACCACCTCCCGGAGGGCTGTCTGCGGGGCAGATGAGGGTATACATCCTCGTGGTTGGGAGGTTGTAAAATCCTAGCTGCGGGGATTTACACCGCCGATCGTCATCGACTCTACTTCCGCTGCGATGCGAGTCGGTAACGAAAAGATCAAACCTTGTATGCAGTCTCCATAGTGATCCTGGGCTGGTGCTTAGGTCGAATTTTTTTGTATTCTGTTGCGTTACCCTTCACGACATGCATGCATTTTCTAGCATGGTATCTTTGTAACAATTTGTACATGAAGTGCATCCAGTTTTTGTTGTAACCCTCTCAACACTTTAGAAGTTGCTATGTGGGTGAAATTGTGATGTCATGCCAAGTTATAACCTTTTCAGAGTTCATTTGTACTGCTTTTCAAATTCAGGGTCATTCAGCTCAAAATAAATCATTAAATGCATAAAAAATATCAAATGAAGTCGGAAAGGGTTAAAATTGATGATGTGCCTTTGAATGGTGCATATTGAACACACAAAAAGTATGGAGTTAAAATAAGTTATTAAAAATTAAATCCCTTTGTAATAGATGAGTTTTCGTCCGAAACCTTCATACTTCGAAAGAGATTGTCCAATTTGTACACAAAGTGCATCCAGTTTTTGCCGTAACCCTCTCAACTCTTTAGAAGTTGCTATATGGGTGAAATTATGATGTCATGCCAAATTACAACCTTTTCAGAGTTCATTTGTACTGCTTTTCAAATTCAGGGTCATTTAGCTCAAAATAAATCATTAAATGCATGAAAAATATCAAATGAAGTCAGAAAGGGTTGAAAATTGATGATGTGCCTTTCAATGGTGCATATTGAACACACAAAAAGTATGAAGTTAAAATAAGTTATTAAAAATGAAATCTCTTTGTAATAGATGAGTTTTCGTCTGAAACCCTCGTACTTCGAAAAAGATTGTCCAATTTGTACACGAAGTGCATCTAGTTTGTACCATAACTCTTTCAACTCTTTAGAAGTTGCTATGTGGGTGAAATTATGATGTCATGCCAACTTACAACCTTTTCAGAGTTTATTTGTACTGCTTTTCAAACTCGAGATATGACATTTCAAATGCCATTTAATCAAATTGTCTTATATGATTTAAGTTGTTCAAACATGCATGGAAATGCCATAAACAGATTCTTTATATTTTTCTGATATTTTTTCTTATATTATTTATTTCCATTGGAGTCATAGATTTTTTTTCTATGATTTTCTAAAGTTTTGGGGGTTTTCTAAAAATAATAATTAATAATGAATTAAAAAACCTTTAGTACCGGTGCGAGCCACGCACCGGTACTAAAGGTCCTCCACGTATAAATAGTGGAGGCCTCGTCCTGGGCCGAGCCACGCACTGGGAGAAGCTTATTTGCGCCGCCGGCAGGCTGTCGGAATCCATTGTCCTCGTCGCTGGACCTCCTCGCCCTCCTCCCGGAGCCAGCTCCTCGTCGCCGTCCCCGACGCCGTTCCCGAGCTCTGCCCAACGCCATCGCCTCCGAGCCGTCCCCAAGCCCTGCCCGACGCCGTCGCCTTCGAGCCGTCTCCGAGCCCTGCCCGCGACGCCGTCGCCGGACTTCCTCTCCCTCCTCCCCAGCCCGCTCCTCACCACTGCCCTCAACACCGTCGCCAAGCCCTCCCCCAACGCGTCGTCTCGCCGGCCCGCCCCGACGATCCATCCCGCCGATGAGCCCCGACGAGCCCTGCCAAAATGTACTATGATGCAAAAACTGTTTTTTAGGAATTTGAGGAATTTAAAGAATTTTAGGAATTTAACTATGGATTAGATGCTGGAATTTTAGGAATTTTAGGAATTTTAGGAATGTTAGATGGATAGATAGATATGTTATGGCAAAGTTGTTAGATGGATGTTTAGATTTTTAGATAGATATGTTGTGACAAAGTTGTTAGATATATATGGAAGAGGATCCCCTGCCGCGCGGCATCCTGTCGTTCAGCCACTGGCACGTGGGCCCGTGCGACAACCTGGCCCACATGTCAGTGGTCGAACGGCAGGCTGCCGCACGTCAGAGGAGCCGGCTTCGATAGATATGTTAGATGGATAGATAGATAGATAGAGATGTTAGATGGATGGATAGAGATGTTAGATGGATGTTTAGATTTTTTTTGCATTGGAGTTCAATTTTTTGCATTAGAGCTTTGGATAGATAGAGATGTTAGATGGATGTTTAGATGGATGTATATATATATATATAGAGAAAATGTTGCAGTATTAATTTTGCTAAGTTTTATTTAATTTGTTTTCATAATTAAGTGTTTCTTCTCGACGTCGACGATGCCGATCCCGCATCCTCGTCGTCGAGTCGGCGGAGGAGGTCACTTGCTTGAGCCGAGGGGCCCTGTCCGGGACTAGGCTCCGCCGGGCTGGTACTGGGAGGTGCTGCCTTCCGGGCGGCGCAGCTTGGTGAGGAGCCAGCCCGTCGTCGACCCGGAGGTTCTGTGGTGGCGGCCGCATGGGCCACGGACGATTCAGAGGCTTGAGTCCCCCACAGAGGTGGTACAGTACCATGTCAGCAAGGAGAACGAGCACGTCCGTCGCTACATGGCAGCTTTGGAGGCCAGGTCCGACAATACCTGACAGATTCTTCAGGGATCTCACTGGAGCTATGTTCCTGCGATGGTTCCTTCTCTTTGGGTGTCCACCGCCTGCCCCAATATCCGTCGGGCGCTAGGGTTCTATCTAGATCGATATATTAGCTACTATATATGTATTATTATGATGTATTAGCTAGATCGATGGATTATCCGATGTATTAACAATTATCCGAGTTGTGAGATGAGATCTTTTCTAAGAACTACTATATATGTATTCGATGATGCATTATTAATTAAGTATCAGTTATTTTGCTTCTTGAATACATGCTAATTTGAATACTAATTTGTTTTATCTATATTATTATGGATTATTTATTAAGCTATGGACAATACCGGTAGAGCTCATGAAGAGGACATCTTCGACATGATACGCTCCTCCGAAAACCCAGCGGACCTTCTGGGTGAGTCATATGATGATGATGGCTCACAATATCTGAACGATTACGGTGATGGATGTGAGGCCGAGGAAGAACAACTTATGTTCCAAAATCCAGAACAACTAACAATGTCCGGCGAGGTATATACACATATTAGCCTCTGGTGATCATTACATGTGTATTAATTGATTTGTACATGTATATATTAACAAATATTTCTTCTTTTAATTATCAGCCCTCCGGATCGAGCCAATCTAGTAGAAAGGTACGAGGTGGTGCCAAAATATTGGATGGCAACGTAAAGCTCAATCTTGATGCTTTCAAACATGATGGCGCACCGACTCACCCTGAAGCCAATGCCAAGACATTTGTGCGTCAATGCGGAGTGGTTGTTAGGGACGGAGTCCCAATCACAATGCAAGAATGGATTCAGCCAAACAAACCAAAACCAGGAGTGAATTATGTCGATAAAAGAATTAAAGATGCCCTTTGGCGAGATCTCATGAAGCATTTCATCCTACCAGATTCTCTCTCGGAGCGCCAAAGGGACAAAGTCAAGAAGTTTGCTCTCCATAAGATGGCCGGCACGTTCTAGACTTGGAAGAAAAGATTATGGACCGAGTACAACGCTAGAGGCAAGAAGGCGCCCGAATTCAGAGGAATATATGAGAAGGTAAGGAATCACTGGGATGCATCTATCGAGTACAAGACATCGGAAGCTGCTATGGAGAAGTCGGCAAAGAATAAGATAAATGCGGAGAAAAAAAGTATCACCATAAACTAGGGACAGGTGGATACAAGTCAGCCATTCCTAAGTGGGATGCATTAGAGAATAAGATGCATGCTGAAGGGATCACTCCAGTAACCTTCAACTGGCCCCGGAGGTGCAGGAATTGGTTTTTTGCGCATGAGGGAATTTGAACCCAGCAACAGGGAAGATTATTGCACTGGCCAGTCTAAAGCATGCATCAAATGAGTTGATTGAAGCAATAAAATCTGCCCAAGAAGGACGGTTTCACCCCGATAGAGAGAACGACGAGCTTACACGTGCCCTCGGGAATCCCGAACACGGAGGACGAACACGAGGCATGGGCGTTGTTCCGTGGTACGAGGGGTTTGCGGGATGGAAGGATAGTTATAAAAGCCGTTCGAGAAAAAAGAAGGTGGAAGCAGAACGACTTTCAAAATTGGAACAGAAGTACGAGCAGCAGCAGGTGCAAATACAGGTACTGACCCAGCAAAGGGCAACTCCGCGGCAGGAGGCATCGGAACCCATCCCATCTACACTGCCAAAAAGTAGCGTGGTTTCCACGGAGGCACCACTGGGTCACACCCCCGTGGATGATA
Organism: Hordeum marinum; assembly: GCA_022496015.1. NCBI lineage: Eukaryota > Viridiplantae > Streptophyta > Magnoliopsida > Poales > Poaceae > Hordeum > Hordeum marinum. The sequence continues at coordinate 24,231,861 of CM039678.1, forward strand.
TCACCGAGAAGACATCTTGTGAGCTAATCCAGAAAATGAAGAACATACCCATGCGGGTCGCGACGGTCTATGCTTTACCAAATACACCTGATGTTCTCTAGCATTTCAATCCGGTTCCAGCTAGGTATGCTCGTGTCGCGGTGGACGCAATAGAGCCAGGATATGATGAACTACAACTTGACATCCCTGGAGGTGAGGGGGAGTCCATACTGGCAGAAGCCGGCCGTGGTCTCATTCTATGGAGTAAGGACTGCATCGTCCTTCCACACTCGGCGCTAAGGCCACCGGCTCCTCCGAGTATCGATGTCCAGCGTGAGGGATCCCAGCCAGAGGCATCGCAGCGCCAGCAGTCCTCCCCACCTCGCCAGTAGTCCTCCCCACCTCGAGAGGTGTCCCACTTCGATATGGATCCCAGCGCGAGTCCACCCAACCTCGGGACGGAGCACGACGCGAGTCCATATCGTCGATATCGATCTCCGCTGCGTGAGCCGACTCCACCCCGGCAACGGTCCCACCAGCAGGGCTCTCAAAAGAGGAAGGCCATCAGCAGTCCTCTTCGGAAAAAGCAAAGAAGAAACCCGAGCCTCTGGCCAAAAGGAAGCTGCCTTACGACATGACACCAGAGGAAACCAAAATTGAAAGTGATCGCCAAGTGAAAACCTTTTTGCGAAGAAGACCCTGCCGCCAAAGGAGGTAATACTCAAGGAAGTCCAAGAGCACTTTATGGAACACTTTATTGATCGACCCCCGGCATATGTGGAGCGTATGCCGACAGACTATGAGCGACACATTCAAAAGGCAAGTGAGCAGAGAAGTCGGCCCAGCCCAAGGAAGAAGTCGGAAAGTACGGCATCAACGACAGGTGGTACTACTAGCGGGAAAACAGTTCCTCACCTCGGAGAACAATCCAAACAATCGATCTCTCCGCTCAAGGTGAGTACTAATCCAAGCAAGCAATCGATCAAAGTAGTCGACGTGCAAGGCAACCCAATCGACCTCGAAGAAGTAGAGGCTGCAGGTCTCACTCTTTGCCAAATCCTTGGCACCGAGGAAATCCGCGGGTACGATGCAGATGAGTACGCAATGCAATATGCCGTCGAAAAACCACTTGTCACACCCGAGCAGTACAAGAAACTACCAACTGCGATGTGACGGTTGCATGATTGGTACCTGCGTGAAGTAAAGCGAGGGGAGACGACGATCATGGTCAAAGTAAGGAAAGAGCATTACGTCAATGGATGTGACATATGTCTTGAATTCTCATAACTTTTCCAGTTATACCACATGGACTCTATCGACAAAACTCTCATCAGTTGCTATTGTCTGTAAGTGATTTATATCTTTAATAATTTAAGTCTCTAGCTAAGATATCGTTCATTGGCTTATCCTTACTATATATGTTCTTTTCTACGCTATTATGCAGATTGAAGATGTGAGAATTGAAACAAGAGGGAATCGATGACATTGGGTTTATCGACCCAAATATCGTTCATGGTCATGTGGTAAAACATTATGCCAAGGACACAGAAGATATGTTGGAAAATTTTCTAAAGGTACTAATGAATACCAAATCTACTATAATATTTCCTTACAACATGGGATGAGTGTTTACTCTCTTGTATACTACAAATTCTATTTTTGCTTACTAGCTTGCTGTCAAGTGTAGTTGATGAGTTATATGCATGTCTGCTTAATTATATAAATTTTTACGCAGAGACCACTATATCCTCATAAATATTATCCTCGCGGATGGATTTGTTCAAGTGTACGACTCACTAGATACACTAGAACAATCATACGTAGACTTGTATTTTATGATAAAACGGTAATTTCAATCTTTATCGACCTCGCTTTCTTTCATTATTTCCTGATATCAAAAGTAACTATAATAACTCTTCCGTTCTTTTTCTTTGCTGCGTAGTGTTTGGAAAAAGATGATAGAAAAAATCATCACGGTCGTCAATGGAAACCGAAGCTGAAGTGGAAAAAGATGCAGGTAATTAAGTAGTATTACTAGGTCCGCACATCTCTTTAATTCTAGTTTCAATACCATTATCATGCTTGATTATTGATTATCTTATTGAATTCTATTCTTTTGCAAAGTGTGCGAAGCAGCCACAGGGGACAAATTTATGTGGATACTTCCTCTGCGAGAACATTCGCATCCAGACCGAAGGCCGTATACGTCGCAAAGGAGCACGTGAAAGACAATTCCAGGTTTGGCAGATGATGTCGAAGCTCTCACCCGAGAAACGCTTTGTAGCACTTCAAGAGGAATTTGCGGCATTTCTTCTTCGACATGTCATTGATGTAAACGGAGAGCACTATTACTTACCGCCGCCTCAATAATGCCAGCAAATCAGTAGTAGAAAACTGAGATTTCATCTGGAGCACTAGCTAGCTAGTCCCGGCCGGGTTTTGAGCCTTAATTTATAAGTCCAGAATATATATGGATGTGTAATTCCATTTGTATATATACTATATATAAGATATTATATATTATATTACATGTATATATATGCATCAACTTGTGTAATGTTTACAGTATGTAGCACCGTAAAATAAATTTGAAATGAATGGAAAACACAATAAATAGAGAGAAAAACTAAAACCTAATTAAAAGCTAAAAAAAAAAACACTTAATACCGGTTGGTATCACTAACTGGTACTAAAGGTCCTTCACCATCAACCCATGCAGGCAGCCACGTGGTGGGCCCTTAGTACCGGTCCACGGGCCAACCGGTACTAAAAGTCTGGACCTTTAGTCCTGACCCTTTAGTACCGATTAGGGAACCGGTACTAAAGGCCCATCCCGACCGGAACTATAGACAGATATTCTACTAGTGACAATGGAGAAGGGATAGGAAACCCAAGTCCAGGGAGCCTCTTTGAAAAAAACAAATTATATTCGAAATTTTTAAAAAAATATCATTGACTAATGCAAACGCATTAGTTAACGATATTTTTTGAAAAAAACAAACATAACAAATATCTGGTACAAATACAATATAGTGAAATCCCATTTTAACCTATGTATTTGTCTTTTTTGTGTGCATTACACATGAACATATATGTTCACGTCTCTGTAAAAGAAAAAGGAAAACATATAAGTTCATGAAATTTTGTACATGTACACTACAAAGATATACTCATATGCATACTTTTTCAGATTGTTTTTGAGGTATGGAAATATTAATTTTCCTGAGAAAAGGGGGCTCCTGGAGCTCGGCCTCCGTATGCACTTTTTCGAAGGAATCCATACTACTTCCTTTTTGGTGTGTTTGCACGGGCGCACAAGCCAGTAAACATTTGTTGGCTAGTCGCATCATTGTATTTTTTGTAGTGCCTCAAAAGTTTAAAATAATCAAGAAAGACAACCACGGCCACAATCCTTGGCCGTCTAGGTCAACTACAACACCAGATTGTTACTCAGGGACAGCAGTAGGCTGGTGATGATCTCCCACTCCCGATGCCGCAGAGCATCGCGACAACTTCCGACATTGCGGGCCTACATTCAGCACGACAGTGAATGCACAGCAGAGCCACCTTGACGCATTCCGCAATCTGAGCTCTCTCGCTCTTGCTAGCACGTAGCAGTGGATCAACAAGCTTGCGGGGCCTCTTCCGATACTTGCGTGCCTGAAAGGATTCCAAACCATTTCAAGTGATCTATCAAATTTTCACCGGTGATTATGGATATAAAAGGCACCAATCGGCACCCATACACTGCTCTGCATCGAGGTAAAGTGCAGTTGCTGATTATTGAGAAGGGGTGAGTATTCACCCGATGGGAGCTATGCACCACTGCAAATCAGATTATGTCATGATAATACAAAATTACTTACATGATCAGGAAGTGATCCTGGAGATGAACCACTCTTCGCCTTCACCATAAAAAACCGAGGGTTTTTTCCACATATTATCTCGAGGACTACGATGCCAAAGCTGTATACATCTGCCTTCTGCGATAACATTCCGGTAGTAACATATTCAGGATCTGCATAGCCACTAGCAGATGAAAAATGGGATCATCATTCATGGTCGTGCAGTTGCAAACACTTACAGATGAAATGAGACAGTTGCATCTCATAACTAGATTGTTGAATCAGATGAGCTCTTACTATGTGCCGCATACAATATCTTCCGCAATTGCATCTGGAGCTAGCTTTTTAGCCAGACCAAAATCAGAAATTTTAACATTCATTTCAGGATCCAACAGGACATTACTTGGTTTCAAATCTCTGTGGACAATGCACATCTGAGAATGCAGATGCAGATAAACAAGGCCATCTGCTATCCCTTTGATTATTTGAAGACGCTTTGACCAATTAAGCAATTTCCTTTTTGACTCATCTACGAAAATGTAAATGCACTATTAGGGAGATGCATTTTCTGACAAATAAACAGATGAATAATACTAAATACAAGCTCAGATGATTAGTAGAAACATGCCAGAAATGATGGCTGCCAAGCTATTGTTCGACATATATTCATAGACAAGTATCTTTTCTTTTCCTTGAACACAAAACCCAAGTAGGGAAATTATATTTTTATGTCGAAGATTTGGAATGACTTCAAACTCAGCTCGGAACTCTGATAGGCCCTGATGTGAAGATGTGCTGTGTCTTTTGATAGCAATATCGAGACCATCAGGCAGTTTTCCCTGCAAAAAAGTTAAATGGCTTTATTGAAGAACGCATCTCAACATGGATTGAGGAGGTTCAGAGAAAACAAATTCGAGTATGGTTACATGTACTGTTGATACCCCTGACTGTTACTGGTTCACAAGAGCAAATTACCACCCGTCACTAGCATTACCGGCATATGCAAACAATGGATGGTATCTAAGGTACAGATGTACAGTTTTCATTTTTTTAAAGAAAAAGGAAATTCAAGTAGATATGAAATAATCTACCGAGCACAATTCCTCTCCTCTTATAGGATGTCACTAAATTGAAGTTACTCTGAACAAAATCCAATCCAGTTTAAGTTCATAACCTACACGAATATATGCAAATGTACTAGTACTGTCCCATTATTTCAGTCATGCTTAAACTATCAGAAGTGGGGGCATATACAAAGACCCCACACTTCTTACCAAAAGAACCATTAAAGGAGTCAATTGACCAAACTATTGCAGCTTCCACTCACTTTATCCAACCTTTGACTGACAAACAATGGCGGAAACTACATTTCTGACCCCATTCAACATACTTATGTAATATATGTCCTACAGACATTTAATCTGATTTTGCCACTGGATACCATTCCTATTAGACAGGAAACTACATTTCAAAAGCAGGATCCATCTATGCCTCTATGAGTTGGAGCTGATAAAAATGTAAACACCATACTGTCAAGAGATGCACCTCAGTTCCAAAAAGAATATTACAGCAAATTAAATATGGGGGGAGAAAATATTCAGGATAGAGAATCGATCTACTTGTCTTTTTAGAGAAAGTCCATGTACTTCTTTTTTTATGTAAATGATTCTATTTTACCTTAGGGTGGCAAACTGAGATTTCATATTTTAATTCTTATAGTGTTGCAAATGCATGTTCTTAAGCAGTCCAAGGTTGTCACATACTAAAGCTTGTTTTAAGAAAGTATTACCTTGTAGGTACAGCCGAATACACCATTTCCAAGCAAGTTCCGCAATGATAAATTGTCTGTAGCAGCCAATATCTGAGAGAAACTAAAATAGGGTAGCTCTGCACCTTTTCCAACACCTATGAGATTGACTAGTTCCTCCATATTCATGACTTGGCCTGATCCATAGAGAAACGCACCTTGTCCATGATCATAAGGCAGGGCATGCTTGTTTCAAAGAGTAAATACACAATTTTCAAACTGCTTCTATGGGATAGCTAGCACCCACAAAAGTAAGTAGAACAATAAACAAAAGCTGACTCGTCCAAAAGCAAATATGCATTGGAAGTAGAGTTAAACTGTTAAATTTGTAGCACCTAGTTATAAACTAGAAGAATTTGTCAAGTATTGGAGTGCACATACTTGTTTTTTGTTCTTCGTCAGATTTTGCACAAGGAGGAGTTCCCGGATCTTCTAAATGAATTGCCTTGAGGGCCTCTGTTCTGAGTTTTTTACAATAAAAAAGATATCAAAAAGATATGAGTAAAGGAAATCAAGATTTAGGTGCTAAAATTTAATGATTTTGCATTTGTATTTATCGGTAGGACACACGAGGTAAAAGTCTTCCTAATGCCTACTGAAGTAGAACCTGGTGATTACGTTGTAAAGCAGAGTCTCAATAATCTGCAAAGTTAGTGCACTAAATTGATACAGAACAATTACAATTCTGATCCTGGTTATAATTTGAAAAGGTATGATGCTCAACAAGTTCAATTTCATTGTGCGAAAAGAAATTGTTTGTGCATCCTTCATTCTATACCTTGACTAAAAAGCTGGAAACTGAAGCAGATCCACAATGGTTACAACAAAGGGGAATCCATGAATGTGACTGAATTCAGCATAAAAAAAGTTACTGTTGATATACCATACCTATTGTTATGTTCTGAAGGATGGACTGCATGTAACTCATCCATAGTACCCTTTGAGATGCAAAAAAAGAAACGAAAAAGAGAGATGGAAATAAGATTCTTTCACCATAATTTTCTCTTGCATAAACATTATGGAAATAATGAGCAATATTCTAGCAACAAATCAATATTTACTATGAAGCATAATAGGTGGAAATTTCTGTCCGACAACATGCAGGGAGGCTGCAACCCTGACAAACCACATTGGCCTAGCATCTGTGCAGTGTTCAGAAGTGGCATGATCCTCAGAACTGAGTTCTTTAAGATTAGATTTGATATGAAAGTGTTCGTAATAGTGCAGTCTTTTGTTATTAACACAATCAGACAAAAGTGATAATTGAACTTGCCTACTGTACTGCACACACGAGAGATTTAGAAAAGCAGCATCTGTAACTGAATTTGTGCTGGCAAACTCAAGAACATAATAGCTGTACCATTCACATCTATCTAGAAAAGTGAGACGAATATATGTACCTCTGTACCAAGAGGGTGAGCTCTGTGCAGAAGCCGTGCCCAGGTCCGACTGGTATCGACAAAGCCGACAAGCGGGAAGAGCTGGAGGTAGAAGGCGATCTCATTCTGCACCTGATGGAGCTGGTCAGCTTGCTTCCCTCCCATAAAGCAGCTGTACAGGTAGCTGCCGTCCTGACAGGATTTAATGAGCATGTACATATGCCGGAGTGTCTCCTCCAGCTGCTCGACCGGGTTCCTCGTCTCCATATGCTGCATCAGCTGCGTGCTCTCGAGCTGCTGGAGAAGGTCTCCAATCATCTTCACACGCCGCGCCAGCAGCTGGCAGGCTTCCCGGTTCCTTCTAACTGTCCTCGCCGCCTCCACGATCATCGTGATGAGCCCATACGCGTCCACCCCAGCAAGCTGAGCTATGCTGGCCACCTGACCGACGCCGGTCCATAGCATCATCTTCTCAGTTCAGTTTGCTGGTGAAGAAGACCGGAGAGCGCTGAAAACAGGCACCCAGTAGCCTTAGGACTTCTCTGAGCAGCGTGTCGCAGTCTTCAGTCTTCATGATGGACTATGTGGTTGGGAAGTTGTACAAGGAACCTCCCCTGATAGGATGGCCACATCCGAATTGTTGACGTGGTGAGTGGACCGTGATTTTTCTGAAAGTAAGCATTATACCAGAAGAAAGTGACTTTCCAGAAACTACAACAATTTGGCATGGCATTTCAACACCACCAAGAGTCCTGGCACAATCAGGAGCATAGGTTCTGCTACTGCGGCATTTCTACAAACACCATGTCTGCGGCCGGTGAAGAGAGATAAGCCTGAACATCTGCAACTTGTTTACGAGCACACGAGGCCATGACTGAGCAATCCATCAAGAACAGGACATTCATTAAATGGCAAGAAGGAGGTACAGCCACCGGTGGGAGCCGGACAGGTCGCGGTGCACGCGGACGCGGCAATGGCATAACGGCAAACACCTTGGGCTCTTCTCCAAGTGGCACGCGGGCATCAACCTCCAGAACCAAACCCCGTCGGCGGATCCACGGGGACTGACCGCGCGAGGCAGTTCCACGAGCTCGCGAACAGGCTGGTGCCACTGTTCCGCCGCGAACACGTCACCGTCGTCTCCCACCGCCTCCCGGACACTAGCTAGGCGGTAGGGCGCGTCCGCGCGTGCACGGAGGACGCGTCGCGATTGCTGGGCGAGGTGGACGGACGGAGGCGCGCCGGGCAGGCGGCGGGGCCGCGGGGCTCCGGCGAGCGGCCTTGTTGGGAGGAGGAGACTGACAAGCGGACTCGTCCAGCTCTGAGAAGACTGGTGAACTAGACCTTTTCTCCCCCTCGTTTTAACTCCACCGCGATAAACAATTAGCTTGTTTTTCTTCTTGCGAAAAGAACCCGATCCAAAGTTCACCTGGAGTACAAATCACCATAAGCATAATAAAAACTACTATATTAAGGTCCCTAGACCATTACGTGTCCACAGAACAGATGTTGCCGCTTCCCTAATGAAGCTGGCTTGACCTTATCGATAACAATTCAAAAGTCTTCGTGCACGCGAGGACCAATGACATAATAGTCATCGTTGAATTCTTGATTTGATCCAAAGTATCTAACATCAAAGCTTGCCGTTGCGCACACATAACAAGAAACCCTAACCTCACTGTCTCAAAAAGAGGACAAGAATTTATGCAGGAGCTCTTCCAAACATACAAACCAAAGAGGGTAGGAGCCCGAAAGACCAAATTGAAGAAGAAGTGTCGCTATATACAAATCTACCCAAATGATGCCCCTACGGAACAAAAAAACATAAACTAAATTACTAAGACTTCTAATATATACTCCTTCCCATCCATATAATCAGGCAGGACCGCTTTTTAAATTATAAGGCGGCAAAAGTGCCGCTCCAACAGGTCGCCTAAATGCAACAAAATAGTACTTCAAATTTGCAACGCTTGAGCGGCTGAAGCAAAATTCCAAAGCAGGGACAACACAAGACCACAAGAAAACAATTGTTTTACATCACTTTCAACAAGTACTCTAAAATAGGGCACCGACAAAAAAAAACAGTTGTGATGTATTAATAGGGCAACTATTGAAGATGAACATTTTGGTGTTGCAAAATTTGCTGCAAAAGCCAACTTTTTTTTTTTGCGGGAAGTGATATTTATATTAAAGACCCAGCCTTACAAGGAGACCCAGAAAACAACATAGATTACAAAGCAGTCTCTTTGGATCCTGACGCCGACACCGACGCCCAAGACGCTGCCGCTCCTCCTCAGCTCTGCATCGGAGCCAGCCTTTTCCGTAGACGGGGAGTCACCAATGCTGAGGTTCTATAGAACCAGCGCGTGGTGGGGATCTGCAATGGCGATGTTTTCGTCGCATTGTTGCTTCCTGCAATGGCGATGTGGGGCTCGTGAGGTGGTGTGTAGAAAGTACTGCTCATCTGATGGCTCTTGAGGTGGCATTGGTGTTGTCTCCGGTGACGTCGGTAGCTGCTAGCCATCCTTTTACATGGGCGCAGGTAAGGAGGGACTTGGTGATGGCTGCGAGCCAACCTTGATGCTCCGAAGAAAGGGAACCTATTGGAGATGCTCTAATCAATCCATACTTATGCGGGGAAGTTTCTTGTATTGATTATCACATGTACTATATTGATGCTACATTGCATGTATCGGCACTTCTTTTTGGATGGTGATGAGAAGGTGCATGAGATTGATGTGTTTTTACAGGATGGTTGGTACCGATTAATTTGGAAAGTCGTTGACCCAATCAAAATCATGAATCAAATTCAAAATTAAATACCTCAACTGAATGAGAGAGCTTCTTGAGAAATAAGTTGCCTCAGTCAAAATCATGAACCAAATTCAAATTAAACACCTTAATTGAATGGGAGGGCTCCAAAATTAAGGAGCATAGGGAATTAGATGATTAAAGGATAACCATGTATATCACGGCAATACAATTATAAATGGCTCTTCATTTGTGATGATAGTAGGGTAGTGATAGTTGGGTTTTGATATGAAATTTACTCGTGTATTAAGTGTTGGAGAGAAGTAACATTCCTATAGTTTTTGAAATAAAACTTGTTCGAAATGATTTTTTTGCAATCTCATTTTGTATTTTTAATGTGGAATTGGCAGCGCATAATTTAAAGTTGCTGATAATATAATTTAAATAAGACAAGAAAATTACCCCTTTTTTGCTTGTGGGTTTGCATAGACTCTCGGAACATATGTTCAAGTTGAAAGCTTTGCTCTACATTCCTCAATATTTTTCTATAAAATAGATTGTGGTAGTTATAAATCTCCTTTTGATTTAATTTTAGACCAGCGATATGATTTTACTCACTTAATAGTAACATTACAATAGGCTAAAACAAAATACAATAATGACCATTAAAATATATTGAAACACACGAAAAAAAATTAGTCAAACACAAGAAAGCTAAAACAAAACACACTGATAGGCGTTGTCGCTAGAGATGGCACCCGCAGGGTATGGGTACGGGTGGAGCCTCCCTATATCCATACCCGTCCTGCCTCAGCTTACCCATCACTCGTACCCATATCCATCAACGGGTACAATTCTTGCCCATACTCATTACCCGACAGGGTAGACGGGTACCCACGGATAAAATTACCCATATTTGCAAACCATCAATTTGAACAACTTATAGTCATAAAATGCATCATATAATATAGTTTACAAAAATAGATTATAACAACACATATACATATAAACAACATCATATAGTCATAAACAACAACACATAGACATACATTTTCAGTTCACAAATTCTTCACATAGTGTAGATTGTAAAGATAATTTTCAGTTTACATAGATTATATACGGGTACATGGGTATGCGGGTATGGGTTATATGATCCCTTACCCGTACCCGCTCTACTCGATGGGTTTCAGATTTTCCTATTTATATACCCATGGGTAAATTTTTGTCCCATACCCTTACCCTAATAGGGTTTTTACCCGCAGGGTACATGGGTAATGGGTACCCATTGTCCCATTACCATCCCTAGTTGTCGCTGGATGGGCCTCCCAAATGTCATCTGTTAAACATAGCTGGTGACCATCCACCTAATGATCAATTAATGGTTTTTAGTGTTCATCTAAAATACGTTATTTCGACGCTTGTTCTAGATGATGCTTGGCACTAACCCACACGCTTGGTTTGAGGCTCTCCACCTTTTCTCTACGGAGGAAAAGGACTGGCTATGCAAAGGGTCGAATTTTAGCGACAAACTTCACCATTCAATATAGAAAAAAGTCCATTTTACTACCCTGAAGAAAGTTGGTGGTTCACATACCCCCTGATCTTTATTTCTGCCCCCTTCACCCCCTAAACAATCCCATACCGGACAAAATCAATCCTTGGGTGGTTTTAATTGACCGGTTGCCGACGTGGCAATAATCAACGACTGTTTTGACCTGTGGGTGGGCCTCCCTCGAATGTCTGGTGGGTGGTGACGGCCAGCCATCGCGCATCGCCGCCCCTCTCCTCCCGCAGGAGGTAACAGGGTTGTGGCGGCGGTGTCGCAGCGATGCAGGAGGCATGGGGAGGCGAGGGGGCGATCAGATCCAGGGGTGGCGGCCCCATTTGGTCCGGTTCTGGCCGGATCCAGAGTCCCTCTCCTCGTGTAGTAAGTAGCAGGGTAGCGATGGCGACGCTGCAGCGATGCAGGTGACAGAGGAGGCGATGGGGCTGCCAGATCCGGGGGTGGCGGCCACATGTCTGGTTCCGGCCAGATTCGGAGTCCGACAACGGTGTGAAGACGACATGACAGAGAGCTTCTGGCGACGGTGTGAAAAAATCCCCGCAGGAGAAGGAGATGAGCAGGTTGAGGTTGGCCTGCGCCATGGTCAGGTAGTTGCTGACCCGGGCGGCGGATGTCTCCCCTGTAGGAGATATGCCCTAGAGGCAGTAATAACAGTTACTTTTGTATCTCCAAGTTTGTAATGAATGTTTATGATCCATGCTATAATTGCAATGATTCTCGAGTCTGCAATATCCACGAGGCTTGGAGGGAAACTCATGTGCACGTGTGGTATAACAAACGGTAAATTGTATTCCTAGTCTTGCCTCTAAGGCTGGCTCAAGTATTGCATGATGATCCTGTTTATCATGGGCATGGCTATGCCGGCAATTTTGAGGGCACAATGTTGGTAGAACACTTGTTTTGAATCGATCCGAATTGATGTTATGCTATGAGATACATTCGTCACAAGTTAATGGTTAATAACACAAAGATGATTAACGTTTGCATAATTCCTTAGACCATGAGAGTATCGAGTTTCTTCATGCTTGCTTCATGAACTTTGGGGTTTGTTAAACGTCATCCGTAAATGGGTGGCTATTACGACGGCTTATGGGTTCATAAAAAAGTATGTCAAGTAACTTGATAGCTCAAGATTGGGATTTGCTCCTCCGACGATGGAGAGATATCTCTGGGCCCTCTCGGTGTTACGATATCCATTATCGTCTGGCCAGACACTTTGTGATTTGATCACAGGGATGCCGGAACACGGGAACGAGAAAAGAGAAGACAATACCGGCAACGAGGTAACTGGCATAGTGGAAAAGTTGTTGATCCACGGGGATGCCAACATGTCTCACCTCGGGTAATTGTAACATATCCTGAAGCGACAGGAATAGCACACGGCAACTGGAAGTTCACTCGAATATTCATTTGTGTGGGTATAGGGGTCAATATGGGTGTCTACGGCTCCGATGTTGATCATTGATCGGAAGGGGTTCCGGGTCATGTCTATGCTTCACCAAACCTATAGGGTCACACGCTTAAGGGTCATCTATCTGTTGAATACTAGACAGGGAGTCTGAGAGAAAATCACCGAAAAGGTTCGGACACCGGAAAAGTTTCGGATAGCGGAAAAGTTCCGCAGAGAGAACACCGGAACAGTTTCGGTAAAACTGAAAACTAGTTTCAGGGTATACCATTAAGTCAAATTGGTTTCGACACATGCTTGATAATTCTTGGAGGGTGCTAGAATCATTCTGGAAACTTCTGGGAATTTTTCGGAAGAAAAAACGGAAATGTTCCGGAGCTGCCGGAACCGCTTCAGATGCTTTTCGCAGATGAAAATCACTAATCGAGAATTATTCCGGATCGCATTGAAAATTATTTTAGTGGGGTACTGGAATTTTTCTAAGCCCACATAAATATTTCCAGTTCGACCGGACGCTGAAAAATGTCGTCGTGAATAGTGAAAGTGCTTTTTGGATATTTATGGAAAAATGCCTTTTTGGATATTTCCAAAAAGGCTTCTAGAAGGGATTGGGGAGCAAGGTAGCTCCTCGTGGGGGGGCCCCAATGGGTGGCCGGCCAAGGGTGGAGCTCCTCCATGGAGCTCCACATGGCACCCCTTTTCCTTCTTATGATTTTTTATGTGTGACATAAAGTGGGGGTAGTTTGGTATTTTCAAGTCCCAACCCTACCCCTTGGTTTTCCTATAAACGGAGGAGATGTGGGCTGCCATCTCTTCATCCTTTACTCTCATACACATGCTATGCTTTTCTAGCTCTCTCTCTCCCTCCCACAAAAAGAGTTTTTGTAGAGCCGAAAGGCTGTCTGGGTTCCGGGAGGAACTAGTTCTGGACGGCGAAGCCCTGCCGGATAGATGACACCGTATGTGTGAAACCCCGTAGAGAGGTCGTAGTTTTGATCTTTTGCCTGAGGGGCTGTTCGAGTGTCCTCCCGGAGGGCTGTCCGAGTCTCCGTTCGAGTTTCGAGGGTCCTCCCGAAGGGCTGTCCGTGACATCGTCCGGGGGACTGTCCGACCGCCTCCCGAAGGACTATCCGACCAGGGAGTACATCCTCGCGGTTGGGAGGTTGTAAAATCCTAGCTGCGGGGATCTGCACCAACGATCTCCACCGACTCTTCTTCCGCTGCGCTTCGAGTCGGTACGGATCAGATCAAACCTTGTATGCAGTCTCCATAGTGGTCGGCGTGCTCACTATACCGGAAAAATTTATTTTCTGTCGCGTTCCCAACAGTGGCATCAAGAGCCAGGCTATGCGTAGATGCATGTTATGATCTAGAATACATGAGATGTATGGTATTGCATTGTATAATTTTGTAGTAGATAAGATCTATTACTAAAAATATTTGTGCGGGTAGGAGATGAAATCTGTTACCCGATGTTCCTGTTGCTTCCCTTGAATTTGCGTAGTCCTGATCTTGACGACATGGTGGAATCTCACAAAGTTCTAGCAATCCGCGATCCTTTCATGTTGCTCCTGAGTATGCTGATTGACAAATCAACGAAGTGCTAACATTTCTTTGGGTTCCACCATAGTTAAATAAAGATGGATGATTCGCAGACGAAAGGGTAATGCAGATATGATCTGCACGGGGGTCACGCGTATGACGAAGTTTAGTATGGGGCTCGAGATTTTATTATCTCGTGTTTCATACACCCTGGAAAGTTAATCTAGCAACTTGAATTATCATACTTGATGATAAACGTTGGTAGCTGCGGTTTGAGTCAAAACCTTAGAAGCCACGTAAAATGAAATTTTGTATAAACCGATTAGAGGCGTCTAACTTGGTTTTGCAGGATGGTTTGCATATGATGTGGTATAGCAATCCTCATATTCAATTTGATTATGTATGAGATGGCTATATGATGTAATTAACATGACCTGCGTGTCATGATTCGACATGATGGCTGGAGCCATATGATTGCACTTTAATGACCTGCGTGTCAACCTTATGTAATGCACTTATTTTATTAGCTATAGAGATAGCAATATTATCTGGTGCATCGACAAGGTGGTGGCAATCTTCGCAAAGGTGAACACCGACGCGAATGCCAAAGACGAAGAAATACTTGACTTCTCCGTCAGAAAGGGCTATACCATATCATGCTAATTATGAATTGCCTGAGATGTTTGTCCCTCTTGATGCATCCTTCTTGATTGCGCGGTAGTCGCTTTTTATTAGGGTGATCTCTCACTAAAATATCAAGTAGTTAGTGTTCTCCCAAGTGTAGCACCGTCACGGCACCTAACTTTTCGGGGTGCGCCATGGATGCATGGGTACGAACGATTAGGGATGTGTGAGGCGGGTGAGTAAAGACCTCGCAGCAATATCACTTGGTTGTCTTGACGTTTAGGCATGAAAGTCATGAGCTCGGAACACACGCATCGAAAGATGAACAAGAGTCACATGGAGATGTGATCGGCAAGTTAGCCTACCGATTAAAATTCCCGTCATGAGAGGATGATTCTATGACGATGAATTGAAGTCTGGGTCTTGAATCACTCATAATCAATTTTGAGAGATATTGATTTGAGTGGGAGCGCACCTTAGAATAAAACTGTTTATTCACTAGTGCAAATATGATTATGAACAAAGTCTAAGTGAACTTGTGTTTTTCGTTGTAGATCAAATGGCTCGCAATAGCGCGTTCAACTTAGGCCCAATGTTAGAGAAAGAGAAGTTAGCTGCGAATGGAAACAACTATGGGGACTGGGTCCGTACCCTGAGGATTGTCCTCAGGGGTGCTAAGAATGTATACGTGCTTGACGGACCTCTTCCTCCTAAACCGGCGGCAACTGTCGCGGCAGACATACAAAATGTCTGGGCCACTAAGGATGATGATTACAACTTAGTGCAGTGCCTCATGCTATCTTGCATGAGTTCAGAGCTTCGAAAACGTTTTGAATTCCATAACTCCTTTGATATGATCAAGGATCTGGATGCTCTTTACAAGTTTAATGCACGGTCTGAACGTTTTGACATCATGAAAATAATGGCGGAGACCAAGATGGCTAAGGGCAGTTCAGTTGACGAGCACGTAGTCAATATGATTGGCTACGCTGAAAGGCTTAAAACCTTGGAATTTCCACTTCCGCCAGAGCATGTTATGGACTTGTTGCTAGGTTCACTCCCCCCGTCTTATGGCGGTTTTATCATGAACTACAACATGAATGGGATGGACAAAACAACAAATGAGGTGCTTGCCATGCTGAAAACTGCTAAAGGAGGACTGCAGAAAAATCGCAAGCAAGTGTTGCTTGTGAATAAAACTGTCAGTTTCAAAAAGAATGGCAAGCCAAAGAAGGGCAAGGGCACCGGTAAGACCAGCTTCCAACGCAAATGTAAGGGCGGAGCCAAGAATGAAACTGAGTGCTTCTACTACAAGGGCACAGGACACTGGAAGAGAAACTGCAAGTAGTATCTGGAAGATAAGAAGTCCGGGAAAACCCGGAAAAGGTTTAATTGTTATACAAGTTAATGTCATTGACGTTTTGCTTGCTAGCGAAAATTCTAAGTCTTGGGTATTTGATACCGGTTCGGTTGCTCACATTAGCAACTCAATACAGGGCTTCAGAAGGTGCGCAAGCTGGCAAAGAATGAAGTCGTGATGGGTGTCGGGAACGGTGCTGGGATTGCCGCTCAAGCCATCAGCATTATGCCTCTACGTCTCCCTTCAGGATTTATTTTGGAACTTAGTAACCATTATTTTGTTCCGTTGTTGTGTAGAAACATTATCTCTGGATCATGTTTAGTACACGATGGGTACTCCTACAAGTCTGAGAACAATGGTTGTTCACTTTATTGTAAGGATATGTTTTATGGATTTGCACCCATTGTTGGGGCCTTTTCATACTAAATCTTGAATGTGAAAATGATGTCTTTAACGTGAATGCTAAATGCCTTAAGAAGGCTGATACCGCCACAACTTTCATGTGGCACTGTGGGCTTGGCCACATCAGAAAGAAACGCATGCAAAGACTCCATAAAGATGGAGTTTTACGTCTTTTGATTTTGAATCATTTGACACATGTGAAGCTTGCTTGATGGAAAAAATGACCAAGACGCCGTTCACAGGTCATCCTGAATGGGTGAGTGAATTATTGGAAATAATACATAGTGATGTATGTGGTCCAATGAGCACAGTCGCACGGGATGGGTATTTCTACTTCGTAACTTTTACTGATGATTTAAGTAGGTATGGATATATCTACTTGATGAAGCATAAGTCGGAAACATTTGAAAAGTTCAAAGAATTTCAGAATAAGGTAGAAAATCATCGTAACAAAAAGATTAAGTTTCTGCGGTCTGATCGCGGAGGCGAATATCTTAGTCACAAGTTTGGCCAACATCTGAGTGACCGTGCAATCGTTTCACAGCTTACGCCTCCCGGAACTCCACAGCGAAATGGAGTGTCGGAACGACGTAACCGAACCTTGTTAGACATGGTAAGGTCAATGATGTCTCTTACAGATCTACCGATATCTTTTTGGGGTCACGCACTAGAAACTGCCGCTCACACACTGAACAAAGCACCGTCTAAGTCTATTAAGACGACACCACATGAGATGTGGCATGGGAAGAAACCTTGTGTGTCGCATCTTAAAATTTGGGGTTGTGAGGCATACGTAAAGCGTTTACAGCCTAGCAAACTCGATCCCAGATCAGACAAATATTACTTTGTAGGTTATCCAACAAGTACTGTTGGGTATTCCTTCTACCTACCCTCCGAGCACAAAGTGTTTGTCGCTAAAGGCAGAGTCTTTCTTGAGAAAGAGTTTCTCGCTAAAGAAGCTAGTGTGAGGACACTACAACTTGGTGAGATTAGTGAATCTTCGGCCACCGTTGATATGGCTAAGGAACCAGAAGTAATTCCGCAAATTATCCCTACAACCGGACCGGAAGTTGTCGCATGTGATGCGGAAACTTCAAACAATGTTGTAACTGAACCGCGCAGATCAGGTAGGGCTATCTAGCCACCTGAGTGGTTTCATAATGAAATCTTCATTCTTGAAGATGATGAACCTGCGCACTACAAGGAAGCGATGGTGGGGCCTAGCTCAAGGGAATGGCATAAGGCCATGAGATCCGAAATGGAATCCATGTACGAAAACCAAGTTTGGAACTTGGAAGAACTTCCAGATGGCGTAAAACCCATTGGTTGTAAATGGATTTTCAAAAGAAAGACGGACGCGTATGGTAACATTACTATCCACAAAGCTAGATTTGTCGCGAAAGGGTTCATGCAAGTTCCAGGAGTGGAATAGGACGAGACTTTCTCGCCTGTAGCTATGCTTAGGTCTGTTCGTATATTACTAGCAATTGCTGCTTATTTCGATTATGAAATATGGCAGATGAATGTCAAAACGGCTTTCCTAAATGGAAACCTTGAACAGGATGTATACATGATACAACCAGAAGGTTTTGTCGATCCTAAGAATGCTGGAAAGGTATGTAAGCTTCAGAAAGCCATTTATGGTCTGAAGCAAGCATCAAGGAGCTGGAACATTCGTTTTGATGAAGTGGTCAAAGAGTTTGGCTTCATCAGGAACGATGAAGAATCTTGTGTTTACAAGAAGTTTAGTGGGAGCGCAAAAGCATTTCTAATCTTGTATGTGGATGACATATTGTTGATTGGAAATGACGTGAATTTTCTTAGCGAAATAAAAGACTCATTGAAGAAGAATTTTTCAATGAAAGACTTAGGCGAAGCGGCATATGTATTGGGCATCAGTATCTATAGAAATGCCTACTCCCCATGTCACCTGGCACAGTGCTTTGCAAGAATCAGTGTCCTCGAACCCTTGATGAGCGAGTACAAATGAATGATATTCCTTATGCTTCCGCAGTTGGTTCTATTATGTATGCCATGCTATGTACAAGACCGGATGTTTCCTATGCGCTAAGTGTTAGCAGCCAGTACCAAGGTGATCCAGGATTGGAACACTGGGTCGCAGCCAAGGGTATTCTTAAGTACCTCCGAAGGACCAAGGATTTACTCCTTGTGTACGAAGGTGATGAAGAGCTCATTGTAAGTTGTTACACTGATGCATGCTTCATGACTGACCCAGATGACTTCAAATCTCAATCTGGCTATGTTTTCATATTGAACGACGGCGCAGTTGATTGTAAAAGTTCCAAACAAAAGACTGTGGTGGATTCTACAACGGAGGAGGAATATGTCGCTGCTTCAGAAGCCTCCAAGCGGGCTGTCGGAATCAAGCAATTCCTTGAAGACCTTGATGTGGTTCCAAGTGCTCTGGACCCGGTGGAGATCTATTGTGATAATAGTGGCGTCGTGGCTCAGGCAAGGGAGCCATGTTCGCACCATAAGACAATGCATATTCAACGCAAATTTAAACTCATTCGACATCATGTCGAAGAAGGTTTAGTGAAAGTACGCAAAGTTCACACGGATCTGAATGTGTCAGACCCGATGACAAAGCCTCTACCACGAGCAAAGCATGAGCAACACCGGATAGCCATTGGTGTTAGGGAAGCCATGTAACTGGATTATGACTCTAGTGCAAGTGGGAGTCCGTAGGAGATATGCCCTAGAGGCAGTAATAACGGTTACTTTTGTATCTCCAAGTTTGTAATGAATGTTTATGATCCATGCTATAAATGCAATGATTCTCGAGTCTGCAATATCCACGAGGATTGGAGGGAAACTCATGTGCACGTGTGGTATAACAAACGGTAAATTGTATTCCTAGTCTTGCCTCTAAGACTGGCTCAAGTATTGCATGATGATCCTGTTTTCCTGATCATGGGCATGGCTATGCCGGCAATTTTGAGGGCACGATGTTGGTAGAACACTTGTGTTGAATCGATCCGAATTGATGTTATGCTATGAGATACATTCGTCACAAGTTAATGGTTAATGACACAGAGATGGTTAACGTTTGCATAACTCCTTAGACCATGAGAGTATCGAGTTTCTTCATGCTTGCTTCATGAACTTTGGGTGTTGTTAAACGTCATCCGTAAATGGGTGGCTATTATGGCGGCTTATGGGTTCATGGAAAAGTATGTCAAGTAACTTGATAGCTCAAGATTGGGATTTGCTCCTCCGACGACGGAGAGATATCTCTGGGCCCTCTCGGTGTTACGGTATCCATCATCGTCTGGCCAGACACTTTGTGATTTGATCACAGGGATGCCGGAACACGGGAACGAGAAAAGAGAACAATACCGAAAACGAGGTAACTGGCATAGTGGACAAGTTGTTGATCCACAGGGATGCCAACATGACTCACCTCGGGTAATTGTAACATATCGTGAAGCGACAGGAATAGCACACGACAACTGGAGGTTCACTCGAATATTCATTCGTGTGGGTATAGGGGTCAATATGGGTGTCCACGGCTCCGATGTTGATCATTGATCGAAAGGGGTTCCGGGTCATGTCTATGCTTCACCGAACCTATAGGGTCACACGCCTAAGGGTCATCTATCTGTTGAATACTAGATAGGGAGTCTGAGAGAAAATCACCGAAAAGTTTCGGACACCGGAAAAGTTTCGGACAGCGGAAAAGTTCCGTAGAGAGAACACCGGAACAGTTTCGGTAATACTGAAAAGTAATTTCAGGGGATACCATTAATTCAAATTGGTTTCGGCACATGCCTGATAAGTTTTGGAGGGCGCCAGAATCATTTTGGAAACTTCTGGGAATTTTTCGGAAGAAAAACCGGAAATGTTCCGGAGCTGCCGGAACCGCTTCAGATGCTTTTCGCAGATGAAAATCACTAATCCGCAATTGTTCCGGATCGCATTGAAAATTATTTTAGTGGGGTACTAAAATTGTTCTAAGCCCACATGAATATTTTCAGTTCGACCGGACGCTAAAAAATGTCGTCGTGAATAGTGAAAGTGTTTTTTGGATATTTATGGAAAAGCACCTTTGTGGATATTTCCAAAAAGGCTTCTAGAAGGGATTGGGTAGCAAGGTAGCTCCTCATGGGGGGCTCCCAAGGGGTGGCCGGCCAAGGGTGGAGCTCCTCCATGGAGCTCCACATGACACCCCTTTTCCTTCTTATGATTTTTTATGTGTGACATAAAGTGGGATTAGTTTGGTATTTTCAAGTCCCAACCCTACCCCTTGGTTTTCCTATAAATAGAGGAGATGTGGGCTACCATCTCTTCATCCTTTACTCTCATACACATGCTATGCTTTGCTAGCTCTCTCTCTCCCTCCCATAAAAAGAGTTTTTGTAGAGCCGAAAGGCTGTCTGGGTTCCGGCAGGAACTAGTTCTGGACGGCGAAGCCCTGCTGGATAGATGACATCGTATGTGTGCAACCCCGTAGAGAGGTCGTAGTTTCGATCTTTTGCCTGAGGGGCTGTTCGAGTGTCCTCCCGGAGGGCTGTCCGAGTCTCCGTTCGAGTTTCGAGGGTCCTTCCGAAGGGCTGTCCGCGACATCATCCTGGGGACTGTCCGTTAACCTCCCGAAGGACTGTCCGAATAGGGAGTACATCCTCGCGGTTGGGAGGTTGTAAAATCCTAGCTGCGGGGATCTGCACCAACGATCTCCATCGACTCGTCTTCTGCTGCGCTTCGAGTCGGTACGGATCAGATCAAACCTTGTATGCAGTCTCCATAGTGGTCCTGGGCGTGCTCGCTATACCGGAAAATTTTATTTTTTGTCGCGTTCCCAACATCCCCTGCCATCGCTGGTGCCACCACCATCATCTCCGGCGGCGGCATGAAGCTCTATAGCTGGCCGAAGTCGCCCCGTGTCGGCAACGCCCATAAGTGGCCCCTGTCGGGCCATGGACACAGTGGCCACCGTCGCCTCACCGGGCGCACTATTGCCGCTGTTGTGTCCTCGCCGCGGACGGGCTTGCCATGGATGAAGGGCGCGACGTGCAAGAGGTGGTGGTGCGGGTGGTGCGGCGATTCGACGAGTGGCTGCGCGTAGGTGGCGCCGCCGGGGCGGAGGCAGGAGGGGGGAGGTGGAGAAGGAGGCCGGGGTGGTACTGGAGCCGGTGCCACCGCCATTCATCCCGTTAGCCACCGGCACCAGCCGCTTGTCCTCCGCGGCGGCACCGCCC
This sequence comes from Hordeum marinum, assembly GCA_022496015.1. Taxonomy (NCBI): domain Eukaryota; kingdom Viridiplantae; phylum Streptophyta; class Magnoliopsida; order Poales; family Poaceae; genus Hordeum; species Hordeum marinum. The sequence goes on from CM039678.1 coordinate 24,253,741, forward strand.
ACGCCACATCTAATCTCCGGCAGGGATTTTTTTCCAGAACGAACTGGCAACACTGCTCTATCCCAGGCCCACCTGGCAAATGGGTCCCACCCAGGTCAAAACCACCATTGACTAGTGCCACATCAGCAACGGACGGAGAAAAACCAGCTAGGGGGGTGTTTTGTCCGGTTTGGGTTTGTTTGGGGACTAGAAGAAGCAGAAAAATAGATCAGGGGGTAAAGTGAACCACCCACTTTATTCAGGGTAGTAAAATGGACTTTTTTCTTCAATATATATCCATGTGGCTATGCAAAGGAAAATGACTGGCTATGCAAAGGGTCGAATTTTAGCGACAAACTTCACCATTCAATATATATCCATGTGGTATTTGTTGGTATGAATTTCAGATTAATTTCATTGTAGCTATACCTCTGTACCAAAATGTGAGCTGTTTTTTGGTTTTGCATAGGGCATAAAAAATGTCTTACATTTTATTACGGAGTGAGGAAAAAGTATGCATAGACATATGAGAGAAAACATGATCAACAACATTATAGAGAATCTTATTTCCTCTACTATTTCTATACATTGTCCTCTGCTAGGACACCAAAGCTCCAACCAGTGAAAAATTTCACTGTTTTGAAAAGGGTTGAAGGTAGCATTGAGCTAGTATATTTTCTCATGCCTCCTTATTTATATATAGGGCTCAATCTAATTATGCTTCCGTACTAGTAAATTCTAGAGTGCAATAGTGCTCATATATATTTATCAGTGAAGCTACGCTCCTTTCAAACATATCAATAAATCAACTTAAAATGCCGTTTTTTACATTGATGATGAGAAGCAACAACCAGCGTTAGGGCGACACATTTTTGGGCGTATGAAACCACGCCGCCAATAAAAAATTGTAAAGAAAAGGCCTATTTAGCAGGCCCATTTCTCAGCAAGCCCATTTACGAAGTCGTGACCTGCCTTGAAGAAAAAAACACAGCACCGAATTCCAATCCCCCACCCCGACGGCGCCGTCGCCAACCTCCCGCCGAGGATCACCGCCGGAGGCGCCGTCCCTTCGAACCCCCGACGAGATCCTCGAGGAAATCTTCATCCGTCTCCCCACGGCGGCCGACCTAGCCCGCGTCTCCACCGCATCCGCCTCCTTCCGCCGCGTCATTGCCGATCACGCCTTCCTCCGCCGGTGCCACGCCCTGCACTCGCCGTCTCTCCTCGGCATGATCGCCGGCCACTTCATCCCAGCCCAGCCGCCGCACCCCTCCGCTTCCCCCGCTCGCGCCTTCGCCGGCTTCGACTTCTCCTGCTCCTCCTTCCTCCCCTCCACCTCCGGCCGTACCTGGAGTCCACGCGACTTCTTCGACGGACGTGACCTCCTCGCCAGCGCCCCGGCCGACGAAAGCGGGGTCCTCGTCGGCCCCGAGGTGTGTGACTTCCAGTACCGCGAATCTTGGCCAGGGACATCGCCGTGTGCGACCCCGTGCACCGCCGCTACGTCCTGCTGCCCGCCGTTCCTGGCGACCTGAAGGCGTTGGTCCGCAGACCGGATGTCCTCCACCTGGAAACTTTCCTCGCTCCCGGCGATGATGAGGCGGACCCTCTATCATTCAGAGTGATGTGTTTGGCGCAATGCAAGACGAACCTGCTGCTTCTGGTCTTCTCCACTTCCCATGGACAATGGCGCGATCTTACTTATGACCAATGCGGTGCTCAGGCTACACGTGCTTGGTTTCAAAACTCCGAGACTGGGCTGTCGCCATACCGTCAATTCGTCCATGGATGCTTTTGTTGGCAACTGCATTTCCAGAACTTGCTTCTGCTTGACACGCGCACCATGGAGTTCTCTGCTGTCGACCTCCCACCTGAAGGACGATGGACCGGCCGTTTTTTCATTGTCGAGGCAGAGGATGGAGCGCTTGGAAGACTCGCTAAATGGTACTATGACTATGGGTTCTTTGCTAAGGATTTTGATGAGGACTCGAGCGATTCATATTTGCTCACGTATTCCGTTCTGAGAAATAACCAATGGCACTCGGAGAAGATCATCCCATTGCCGGCGAAGCGTGCGATGCTGATTGGTGTAGCCGGGGGATACCTGCTTATAAAGGCGTTATACACCAACTCTTTACAAGAGGAGCTATTTGGATACTTTACCGTGGACGTGAAGACGTTGCAGGTTGAACTGTTTGCTGCCCTTACCGAAGCCATCTCACCCAGTCAACTATATGCTGGTTTCCCACCATCATTATGTCCGCCAACTATATGAGTTGGTGAGTTGTCAGCATACTCTTTGCTTGCTCTTATTCAATCTGGTTACAATGTGGCACAACAAAGCAATACTTAGTAGGGATTTGCTTGATGGTAATATGCTTATTTTCTTGCGAGCAATGCTTGTTATGGATGCAGCCAATTCATATTCTGCCCAACATTTGCCCTCTACTTTGGGCTGTATGCAGTTTCATAGTTACACAACATTATGCATGTATCTTGGATTCTTGGTGCGTTCTGTGATAATGTGTTGTCTAATTTATGTGCAACCGGAAGCTTATTAAACTTGGTGATCAGTTCTCATCATGTGAACATGCATATGAACATGTTAGGGCTGGATGATTAATAAACAAACACAACTTTTCTGTCATTGTTCTAGTAAACCGGAATTGGACTTGCCAAGTACATGTGTATTCTACTAGTCCACCCCTGTTTTCTTGAATTAGGTCCTTTGGCTAATGCTGGTAACTGTTTTTATCAGCATGCTCACGTCCTTTTCACTTTATTGTCTTCGCCAATACATTTTTAGTTTCTATTTTTTTATATAGCATTTGTATGAGTAGAAATTATGAAGTTTCAACGGCCCCTTGTTTGTGCTTTGAGTAGCAGTTTTAGAAGCAATGATGTAATTGTATCAGTTTGTTTTTTACGTGGTTTCAATCCCGTGGCCTAATTTCAAACCTGTTAATATCTGAATTTTTTTGTAACTGCGATGTCAATGTCTAAAAGAATGGGTATGTCCTGCTTAAATTATGCGTTTCCTTGATCCAATGCCAATGGAACCCTGCAATGACAAGTACTAGTGCTGGCTACCATGCTAGTGCTAAGAGAGTAGTGCAACAAACAAAGTAGAAACAACATGAAGTTGCTGCCAAATAAAAGCATTAGCATAGCAAAGGAAAATAATCTGTGTACGAACACTAATAAATCTTGTAATGAATAAGCTAGAGCAGGCGAATATTTATAGTCTGGCTTACAGTTTTTTTTTTGGGCGGGGGGGGGGGGGGGGGGAAGACTGCTGCGTATTCCTTTAGCAAATATGCCAGTATAGTAATGATCAGATGCAATTGATGTAAGTTCTATTGGTCCTGAGTTGCTTTATTTCTAGTTAGTTCTCCCCTCTTTGCTTGAATTAGGTTTTTTCGTTAATACTGATAATTCCTTTTGATCAGCATGCTCACATCCTTTTCACTTTATTGTCTTGGTTAATAATCCCTCTGTATCAAAATATGAGATGTTTTTTGACACTGTCATGGTGCCAAAAAAGGTCTTATATTTGATACAGAGGGAGTACATTTCTAGTTTCTATGATTTTCTACATATAACATTTGTATGAGTAGTAATTAAGAAGTCACAACTGCCATTTGTTTGTGCTCTGAGTAGCACTTGTAGTAGCAATGAGGTAGTTCTATCAGTTTCTTTTTTTACGTGGTTTCAATCCACAGGCTATTTACAAACTTGTTAATATGTAAATATTTTTGTTACTGTAATTTCAATGTATAAAACATTTGGTGTGCCCTGCTTAAATTATGTGTTTCCTTGATCTGGTGGAACCCTCCAATGACAAGTACTAGTGCTGGCTACGATGCTAGTGCCAAGAGTTTCTGCCAAAAAAAGGTAATAAATCACCTAATGAATAAGCTAGAGCAGGTGAATAGTGTGTGTGGCAGTGCTAGTAATGGTCAGATGCACTTGTTGTAAGTACTGAACCCAGTACAATCGCTGCCCTATGCTGCTAATTAATGCACGTCAAATGTAGTTTGCGAGAGCTAAAGTCACCGAGGACGTTGAACATCGAGCCATCTGCCAAGAGACCTCCACTTTGTTATGACGGCAGCTTCGCTCTTGGAGAAGATGATCTTATCATGAAATGGTCCAACTAAGCAGAATTTCAGTTAGACCTGTTCACATCTGACTCGAGCAAACTGTAGTGCTCTCGGATGGATTATATGAGCTGGTCGGTTTCCTCTAATATTTCAATTAGTGCCAGGACAACAGAAGGTTGTAGATACGTCATCTATCTTAATAGATCATGATTGATTGATACAAATAAGTTGCATTCTAACTTTGAGTAAGCAGCCGGAGAGCTAAAGGGAGTGTGCCAATATCGATGGTGAAATATGAGAGGGTATATATTGAGCCCAGAGTTTTGGATTTCGTCCGAAAAAAGTAAACAAGGAAATGTAGCATGCGGCAAGTATGGCATCATGTTACACAACTCATGAGCACTAATTTTAGTTAGGTTTGTTTTGAGGTGCGGGAGATATGACTAGTACCTCTTGCACTTGAAATTAATTAAGGGTGATGCGTGACGTTTGACGCATAGCTCACACTCCATTTCATGCCTATTGCGACCCTTGGAGGCATGTACAAGAAACATAGGACGTCCATTAAAAATTAACTCATGACATGGAACGGTTATACCTCTATAGAACACTAGATTTAAGTTCTTTTCATGGGTACATTGAGTTAAGTAACAACATGTTCTTTGGTAGTAATTGAGCTTAACGTACCTCCCGAAATAGTACTGAAATTAACTCCATACATTCTCTTAATTTGTTGTTTTTCTACTCCCCGACGAGTGGTAATGGTGAACAAGCATAGTAGTGTAACGAGCTCGGGTGTTTACTTTGCTGAATGCACCTGTGGATCAAATGTCGTGGGTAAGCACTATGAAGTTCCCAGTTTCAAAATGAAACAAAATACTCTACCTCCTCACATGTAAGTGCGCCATAACCTTATTCAAACCCCAAGCCTGGTCTGCCTAGTTCAAAATAATTAGAGTTAAGAAATTTCATGACTCAAAGTCTTTAAGCTTGTTTATATGATGGATTTATGAATGCTGATTCTGGTGTTGCAGCTAGTGGCATGCATGGAGGCGCGCGCTCGCAATAGCCTGACAGTTGACAAATATGTCAATACTGATGGAGTATACATTTTCGGAAATGATATAAGATACACGGATAATGGGAGAATAAACCATGGCATACATGCATGGCCATGAATCAACGTTTAGACTAACTAGTGAGCGAGGGATAAACATGGAATACAAGTCCCCTTCCTTCGACTAGGAGGGGAGCGGCAACAACGGCATTGTCGGTGGCTTGTTCTGCATGCAGTAGAGGTCGTTCGGTGGTCTCGGAACCTCGATATACCTTTTATTATGTTTGAGATGTTTTGCACTTCCGATGAACTTTTATAAAAGATCTGGTCCTTCACGCCAAAAAAGAACCTCTACTTCCTTGCCCTCGTGATTAAGGAAGAGGCCTTGTATTACATGTTTAGGCCATAGGGCTGTTTTTCAGGGCTAAGAAGGTGAAAACAGATTGTCCCTAAACAAGCTAAACGAGTAAATGTCATCTTTTTTCCAAACGTTTGAGCTCTTCAAAGATAGGTGCCACTTTTCCAGATCAAATATAAGTCATTTCCCTCTAATATCTGAATTGGCACCATGACAAACACCTTTATAGATATAGTACCTACTTAAAGATGATATTTATTAGATAAAAGTTGCATTCTGATTCCCGGGCGAGTAAGCAACAGGCTAAAGGGATAATGCAAAGAACAATGGCAAACATGAGAGGGTATATATATTCAGCCTATAACTAAAGCAACTTAAAAAGAAAATGAAAACGTCGGGCCAGGCCTGACCCTCGGCATGTGCCTGCGGTGCGGCCGCACCGGTCCTAGATGTGAGGGGCCCTGAGTCACATACATGGGATGTTTTGTACGTGAGAACTATATCTCGCTTATAGCAAGATGGTAACTCTCCTTGCCCGCAGTGCCACGCAAATGGGGCGGCCCGGTAGCATGTTTTGTTGGTTATGCATTTGTTCATTCTGGTTGTTGCTTGTTTTTTTTTCCCCTTTTTTCTTCTGTTTCATGCTCCTTCACATGTTTTCTTTGGTTTCTCTATTTTTACTCATTATACTTCGTTTTTGCTTTTTTCTTGGTTTTCTTTTGTTTTTTTTCATTTTTGTGGTGTTCTTTCTCTATTTTTTTTCTAGTTTCTTGTTCTTTTTCTTGAGTCCTTTTACGACACATAAATTAAATCGGAATCGTTTATTTCTATGATTTGATGGTTCAGATGAGCTAATACTAAACCAAACTTTTGGTAGTATATTGAGTACTTAGGGGCGCTATGGGTACTTCTCTTAATCATTCCGGCAGATAGATTCCTTGTAAAATCAAGTAGAGGGCAATGCTGGAATTTCATGGAGTTGTCGGCGTTCATTTGGCCCATCATGCTTCTCACCATTGCCAACGGCTATCGCATGTGGTGTAGAGTTTTCAACCTGCGGTGACCCCGTGTCGTCACCCCCATCCTATCCTAGTAAGCCATCATCAGCCGCCACTGACTCCGATTCAAACAGCACCTTACGGCCTGTTCACCGGCCCACCGCCACGAGCGTTCCACGACCGCACGCACGCCACCTCGAGCGTTGTACCGATGCGATGCCAAGGCAACGCTCTCCGCCTCTTTCCCCCTCTACCCTCTACTTCGCCACCTTCCTCTCTGCCCTTTCCTCCGTTACCTGCAAGCGTGTGTTGCCTGCTGCTCCACGTGCGAGGTCTGTGTTTGTGTTTGTGCTGCTAATCTGCTACGTATGTGATATATGCTAATTGTGTCCGCTATTGCTGCTATTGCTATGCTATTTGCTGTGTGCTCGTGTGTTAAACTTAAAACATAGATTAGTGAGAGCCAGCGGAGACGGAGAGAGGCCAGGAGAGCCAGCGTAGTACGTGCAGAAGCACATAGTTCCACGTCGGGGCAGGACGGCTGCGTTGTTGCTGGGACGCATGGGGGGAACAATTAAGAGCAGCGACCGGAGGTCGTTTGACGTAGAGCGGTCGGCCATGTATGACCGAGGAGACGGCCGCCACCCGCCGGGCGGCTGCGTCCAGAGAGGAATGGCAGACCAATTGAGATGGCTGGATCGTCGAGATGGAATAGAATTATGATTAATTACATTACTAATCATTATTATCAATTAAGAAAGGACACATCGACCCTTATAGTTAATTACCGAAATGTCCTAGAGCAAAAGTTTGAGGATTTAACAGTAACCATTGGATCAATTATCAATTATATAACATTCACTATTTCCGGTAGTACGATGTACCGTAAAACTCTCTTTTTCTTATGTTTCTTTTCCAGTTTTTGGCAGTTTTTTTAACACAAGCCTACAGTTTTCGTATACATTGGGTACATTTTTTAATGCACGATTTAACTGTTTGTAAATACATCATGTCCATTTTTTCATACATATGTTTTGATGCCTATTTTTTTATATACATTGAACATTTTTATTATAGATAAGGAACATTTTTATACACATATAATGAAAAGAATATGTCTACTTCTTGGAATACACCTTCTTCATTTTTTGTATACAACACAAACAATGTGTTATAGATGGCCAACATTTTTTTAAACATCATTTTTGTTTCATATTTTATGTTTTGATATCTACTATTTTCATACACATTATACATTTTTCATATATATTATAATTTATTTATACATGATTCAATTTTTTAAAATGCATGATTTACATTTTTTTATTTTATGTTTTGATGTCTACCTTTTTCGTACATGTTGTACAATTTTATTTTCCCCGTTTCAATATGACCCATGTTGCACTCGGTTTGCAAACACACAGTGTCACACGCAGGCCCATAGCGGATATGTGTCACGTGAAAGAGGCGGTTGACACATGCCAAGTTATCAGCCGATTGACCACAAGCTTTCCAAAAAAATTAAAGAAAAGAAAGGACGAGAAAGTGTATTTGTGGATCAGCTACAAAGTACGGGCTTCAAATTTCTGTATCAATATATTGGACGTGCACTGTAAAAAGAAAGGGAATATGTACATAATGGACCATGAACCTGTTTTTTTTTTCGTCGCGCATGTTAACATACATACAAACCAGATCGACGGCTACATGCCAGGTCAGCCATGTTGGCCTATTTAGGACCTCCTTTGGTTTTCTTTGAAGAGTTAGAATTCAGAGGAAGGTTTTCTTATGGTTGTTGTTTGAGTCATACATACATACACATATATATACATACATACATACATACATACATATATACATACATACATATATAGAAACTCTATTCATTACTCAGGGTGCTGAATAAGTTATTCTTCACCCGAGATAATCTTATGATCAATTTATAAATAAATTATGTTCAGAATACAAAAAGTTACATTTATATTGAATCACGACGTAAAATTTGACATAAGAAAACAAAAATATGGGTCACAAGTTTTTTTTTTGAATTTATTGTATATTTTCCACTATTTTCGTATGTTTGTAATTTTACCTGGCATAAAATATTTTTTACACTGATTATAAATTTTCTTACGGTCTCTTTTTACGTATGTAATGAGACAAAAATTACGGAACGTAAAATTACGGTGCATTGATGTTAAAATTGAGGGGAGTGAGGAATAATTATTCCTCACCCAGGGTGTCGAATAGCGCGACCCTGTTTTTGATGTCTAAATAGCCCTAATTAATTCACTGCAGATATTTCATAGGAAAATTTCCATACATTTGAATCTCTTACAAAAACTCTGTTTTTGATGTCTTGCAAAATAAACACCCCTTGCTGCAAATAAAATCATGTAGAATTGGAGTGAACATACAACTGCGTTTTTTATTCTCGTGAAGGGAAGAGGCAGCGATGGCAAGGGACGACATGCTTGCGACCCAAGCAAGTAACGCCGGGCCGGCGACGTTCAAAATACAGATAATGTAGGTGACCGGCACGGCAGTGCTACAGCCTCGCATTGATTCCCGCGGGAACCGAGGCCATGAGGGCGACGAAGCGGCGTCTCGCTGACTCGGCGGGCCCGTCCTCTTTCGCGTCAAAATCGTTCGCTCCGGCGCTCCCGGGCACCCCCCAACACACCGGGTTCGTCCTGTATCCGCTGGCACCAGTTTCGTCCCAAACCGGCGAAAAACGGTCTCCTGAGGACACGGCTGGACCGATTTTTGGATGCCGATGCAGAAAAAACGTCCGAAGGGCCTGTTGGGACGTCGCTGGAGATGCTCTAACAATTAAGCACATGAGCATGGACCCGTCAGTCGGTCAGTGAGAGCCAAGGGAAGCAGGCACGAGGACGGACAGATAATGGATTGATTTCCAGTAGCCAAGCCAGCAGGAGTTCACACCGCGCGCGCACGCCACTATTGTTTAGCAGGACCGACGTGAGGCACATGCTATTGTTTAGACCAACAGCGCCGACTGACAGAGAGACTTTGTTATTTCGAGAAAATCAGAGATGCTTTGCCACGAGCTGCCTCGTGGGTTTGCCTTCTACTTATAGTAGACACATGGTTACAACTTGTCTACCAAAAATACAATACAACTTGTCTACCAGAAATACAATACAATACGACAAAGTAATATACATGATCCTAATATCCCTACACAATCGGAGATGATCATGGGGCTTGCGTTCTGTTTAGAGTAACTCTAACATAGTGGCCATATTGACGAGTGCGGATTTTTAGAGGCCGTGCTCCAATGAGCTCGGCATTTTGGAATTATCAAAAAGCATATTTATAATTTGCAAAAACTATGATTTTTTCCATGGAAGCATATATGTATTCCGCAATAACGTGTTAAATTTTGTTTAAAAATGTGCTTTTTTTGAGCGGCGTTTAACAATGTGGTGATCTGTAGGCTGTAAAAATAACAAGATCCGGCCCAACAACAAAATTAAAGGCCCAATAACAATTTTGCACATACGTAGTATACATGTATATGTGTGATGACAAATAAATTTGAAATTTTTCGTGCTATGGAATAATGAAATTTGAAAACGAGTTCCGTGGAGCTCGGCGGCCTCCGTTGACATTTTCCGCCATATTGACAGCCTTCATAACACATAACATAGATATATAGGTTGTCGAGGCAACATATAAAAATAGGAACCTTGCTACACACAGCACTTTTTAGCCGATATTTGCGCGATGTTTTGAGATTGAACCATACATGTGTGGGAGAAAACGTATCACAGTTGTTGAACTAAGCATCGTTAGAAGATCGTGAATGAATCGCCGACTGCACAATAGTTCCGCAAACATAGTCGCCATATATGGCGACTCGAAGCCCAGACATGGATGAGCTCCATAATTTCCAGTGATCCTTGACAAGACGACGACTCTGCTACACTGTCTTTTTTAACAAAAAATGTCATAATAGCAATTGTTTGCGATTGGGCTGATATGATGACTCTGCCAATATTAGAGTTATAATATATACTCCCACTGATTCACAAACGAGAGCGTGCAAGTTTTCATTTGTTTTCGAGGAAATAAGGGTTCCATTGTGAGAGAATAGCGTGATTTTTGCTAACCAAAGTAGAAAACAACTAGTTAACGAGCGCTCGTTCGAACCAAACAAGGGAATATTTTGGAAGCGCTTCGCTCGCGACAAGTATCACGCACAGAGCGATTCCGCCACTACTTCCTGGTTTTCTCTTTCCGCTTTTTGGTTTCACACCTTTTGCAGTAGTCCCTCGTAGTAGTTGCGTTTTCCGTTTTTCCCTTTACACGCAATAGCGAACAGAAAACATACCAAAAAATAAAACCACAAGGCACGACGTTTTCCCTTTTCGCTTTTTTCCATTATATTTCCAGGTAAATGGAGATTTCTGGGGTATTTACGGGTGGGGGCTTCCAACACAATCAAATATCAACTTTCAACTAAGAAAAATGAACTCTCTATAATATTACGGCGCCTTCGGTGCACGGCTCCTTCTTGCCTTGGGCTCGTTAAATTTTAATAAACATCTTGAGGGGGGGGGGGGCATAGGTTCAAGTGTGTGATAAATGGAAATATGTTACTAATAGCCATATATCTAAGGCTAAAAAACAAGCTGGAGATTCCCAGTTCTGGTCTGGACTATAAAAATCAAAGACCTGTATTATAAATATGCTAAGAAAAAAAATCAGGGGATAGAGGAAATACCAGATTTTGGGAGGATATTTGGGTAGATAAAAAAGCCTTAAAAGATGAATGTCCTAGACTATATGATTTCTGTTCTGATCATGACACACTGGTAGAAAAAGACCCATTTGTCCCGGTTCATAAGGCCCATTTGTCTCGGTTCCGGAACCGGGACTAAAGTGTCGGGACTAAAGCCCAAAACCTTTAGTCCCGGTTTTCTTACAAACCGGGACAGAAGGGGCTCCACGTGGCCTCTGCGGGAAGCCCAGGAAGGAGGACCTTTAGTCCCGGTTGGTAACACCAAGCGGGACCAACAGGCATCCACGCGTCAACATCTGGCAGTTGCTTGTTTTTTATTTTGAAAGGGAGGGGGTTTAGGGGGTTTTAGAGAGTTAATTTAGGGGTTTTATATTGTTATAGCTAGCTAATTGATAGAGAGAAGTGTCCTCTCTTTCTTCGTGCTTGGTCGACGCTAGCTACTATAGAGAGAACTCGACACGCTAGCTAGTAAGCAAATGAAGGAACCATTAAGTACAGAAGATCGTCATGAACATATAGAGATAGAAGTGACCGACCTCTCTTTCTCCGAGAGATTGGTCGTATAACAAGTTTTCGTATATATATCCGACGCTACTAGCTACATATATACAATATAAGATCTCTTACAATCCCTAACATCTAATGTCCACTTACAGATGGTATTCTTCGGTTTTATTTATGACGTGGTCAAGAAAGAATCCCGCCAATTCTTCTTGAATTGCTCGTATGTGATCATGTGGTAGGAGTTCATGCCACAAGCACTTTACGAGAAATAGAGTTCAATCAAACATGATAAATGGTATTGATGAAACTAGAATCAATGGGAGATGCGCGGAACTAGCTAGTAGTACTTACTTTCGGGTGTGTAAATCGCAGCTCCTTCGGCAGTGCCGGAACAATTGTTGTGAAATCTTTCCAAACCCTGCCAGACAAAGATAATAATTACTTGATATCAGGAAATGAACAAATTAAAGTTGTCGATATGATGCGATAATGATCGATTGAACTTACTTCTGGAGAATTTTAGTCATGTCCACATAATTCTGGGGATCTTTTCGTTTCGAGTCTAAGACGATTACTACTCCCCGCTCAAGATGAATCTCTAGCAGAATAAAGTGGAAACTGCGCACGCATGCATAACTCATCAATTACATTACTATAAACCTCAAGTAATAAGGGAAACCGAATATGCACAAGACAGTAACACTCACTTGAAGTTGTAAGGAAAGAGTATTGTCCCTTTGTTTTGATTTTTAAGCAACAATTGTAGCAAGTTCTCCTCGGTTTCTGTGGGACAATGTTTTATATTATGCTCATGTATGACATTTGGGTTAATGAACCCAATGTCATAGATTTGTGCTTTTCTGCATTCGACGATCTTCAATCTGCATAATATAGTAGTGAGGATAATTATATATACATGCAATGAAAGAGCTGAGCTATATACATAGAGAGACTTAATTACAGAAGTAGTACTTACAAACAGTAGCAAGTCACGATTGTTTTGTCGATGGTCTTCTGATTGTATAACTGCCGTATCTCCTCATATTCAATATTCAACATATCAATTCCAACAAGGTCGTGCTCCTCTTTAACTGACAGTACCAAAGAATCCATCCCAGACTCGCGGCAGCTTTGCATGTACCATTCATGGAATCTTCGCATCATCGTTGTTAGAGGAGGATGATCGGGTTTTACGAGAGGACGCCCGTATCGGTATTTGAATTCGTCCACCTTCAACTTCTCAAACAGTACATCATCGCTCAGGTAATCACCAGGTTTGGCATCGAGGACCATCCCTGGATGATTAGCGACGATATCGCTAGAAACCTTAAGCGGGAGGCACGATTGGTTTGCCTGTCCGCCGAGCTAGGGATTTTTTCCCCACTTTTTCGTTTTGCTAACTTTGCATCACTGGAAGTACTTCCCGACCGCCGCGCATCTTGATATGCCTTTTTAATACAACATTCATAGTTGGAATCCGGCGGAGGCGGTGGTGGTCGCTTCAGGGCATCGATAGTGCGCATCGCTTTCACCGGATCTATCTTCTCCTTCGGAGGTGGAGTTTTCTTTGCAAAATGGTCCCTCACTTCGGCCTGACTTATCTCCTTGTTTTCAGGCTCGGTCCTCTCATATGGTAACTTTTCCACAGGCTTGAGAGATGGACCGTATGTGTATCCCCTGCTGCCTATGCTTGTATTGCTAGCCGCCGGGGCGGCGGCGGCTCCCTTTCATCGTTGCTTACTAGGCGCCGGAGGAGCCACAGCGGCGGCGTCTGTCTTCCGCCGTTGCCGACGAGGCTGAGGAGGAGGCGTACTACTCCGACGTGTCAGAGTAGGCGAAGGAGGAGGCGGAGTGCCCCCACGCGTCGAAGGAGCCGGAGAAGGAGGCGGTGTGCCCTGATTCGCCTGAGGAGGAGGAGGAGGCGGAGGCGTCCACTTTGGAAGCTTGATGTACTCCTTCTTCCATAGACATGTACTCCTTAGGGCACGAACCAGCTTATTCTCTCCTTCACATGTATAGTGGTCAAGCTCGAGCTCCTCAAATTCCGGCATTACTTCATCCACCATCACAACAGCATAGCCATGTGGAATCGGGCGGCAGTGAAAAGTTCCGTTGGGTTGAGGAGGTGCAACAGAGCCGACAACTGCCTTGAAAGTGAGGTTCCGGCATTTCGCCATAAGCTCGCAATGTTGAGCCTCCGTGATAGTATCCATGGGGTAGCTAGGAGACGTGAAGTCGGGCTGAACGGGCTCCGTGGAAGCGACACTGCTTCTCCGCTGAGATGGCGGGGTAGTAGCTTCTGGGGTAGCTTTGTGTCGCTGAGATGGTTGGCCGGCAGCTCGCTGGCTCTCAGCTTCCTCTAGCTTTTGTAGTCTTGCATTGAGCTTCTAAATTTTGCTCAGCTCCACTTTCCTCTTTCTCTCCCGGCTTTTGTAACCACCTGCGTCGGGAAACCCAACCTTCCACGGAACGGAGCCTGATGTGCCTCGTGTTCGTCCAAGGAGCTCAGCATTCCCTAGGGCCTCAGTCAGCTCATCCTTCTCTCTGTCGGGAATGAACGTCCCTTCCCGCGCTGCAGTGATATAGTTCTGAAGCTTGTTCGCGGGTATTGCAAGTTGCTCGTCCGTCCAACGGCACTTCCCTGTTTCAGGGTCCAAAGTTCCCCCAACCCCGAAGAACCAAGTCCTTGATCGTCTGGCCAGTTATATGTCTGTGGTCGGACCCCTTTAGCAAGCAGGTCATTCTCAGCTTTGTCCCACAATGGTCGGTCTTTAAGGTAGCCATCTGACCCCGTGTGATGGTGAAACTGCTTCTTTGCAGCATTGTTCTTGTTTGTCTCTGACATCTTCTTACTCTTCTCTTATGTCTTGTAGGCCACAAATGCGGGCCAGTGATCTCCTATCTTCCCATACTGGCCGACGAATGCTGGAGTCTTCCCTTTGTTGACAAACTTTGATTTCAACTCATTCTTCCACCTCCGGAATAGATCTTCCATCTTCTTAAGAGCACACGCCTTGACCTGTGGCTCTATAACTGGCTTATTCGGATCCTCCTCTGGCGGTAGGGTGAAATTTGCCTTTAGCGCGGTCCAAAGATCTTCTTTCTGTCTATCGATGACATAATCACCATCAGGGGCGCCGTCCTTAGGCTTATTCCATTGTTTGATGCTGATCAGGATGTTGTCCCTAACAATAGCTCCGCACTGAGCAGAAAATGCGTTCTTGGTCCACTTGGGTTCAATCGGATGGCCATCGTCCGTGAGTGCTATGATCGTGAACTTTTCATCCTTGCGCAACCTCTTCTTTGGGCCTCGTTTCGTTACCGAAGTTTGGCTCGATCCGGAGGGCTATAATAGAAGAAAGAAGAGTTAATTAATATATGTACATACCAAAACAATTAATGCATCAATTAGCTAGAGTCAGCACAGGCTTAATTAATATATATACCTCGCTGGACTTTGCAACAGCTCCCTCCTCGATCGGCCACTGGAGCCGTCATCAGTCACCGGAGCCATCATCATCATGTCCTTCCTCCTCCATTGTTCGATCACCAGAGCCATCATAACCCTCTCCTTCGAGACCATCGGTGTCATTGAGATACAACAAGACATCACGTCCGCCGTGGATTATGTCCCCCAACAACTGTTCTTGTTCTTCGTCTCTTGGATCCATAGTTTCTGCAAATATTACAACATGACAATTAACTTGATAAATCTATGTTACCAGAGTTTTGTTCATTTAACTTGGTAAATTTGGGTGGCCTCGACAACGCTTCTAGGGTTTGGGGTGGCCTCGACAACGCTTCTAGGGTTTGGGGTGGCCTCGACAACACTTCTAGGTGCCAACAAAATCATGGGATACCTTAATTAGTTCAATTTTTTGCCTTGACAAATCATTGAACCTTTTGACAGAAACCTCCCATAAATCATTGAACCTTTTGACAGAAACCTCCCATAAACTCTTTCATAATTTTCTTTAGCATACATCCATGGAAAAAAACAGGAAGCTACGATATTTTTTTTATATCATATGATAATTTTCTATATATATACATCCATCCATATACACACACATATATACATGGACCAAAAATGCTATAAAAATTATATGAACAAAAAAAAGCATACATCATCTATCATCAACATCATCAGCTATCATCAACATCATCATCTAACTATCATATATCATCTATCATCTATATATCATCAAACTAAATCAGCAAAATCGGACAGGGGAGGAAAGGAGGCTGTCCGGACTGACTGGGGAGGAGGGGCGGCGTCGTCGAGGCAGGGCTGTGGCGTGGGGCGGCGTCGGGGCAGGGCGGCGCGTCGGGGCACGGGGCGGCGCATCGGGGCAGGGCGGCGCGTCGGGGCATGGGGCGACGCGTCGGAGCAGGACGACACGTCGGGGCAGGGCGGTGCGTCGGGGCAGGGGGCGTCAGGGCAGAGGGCGTCGACGGCGAGCTCGGGCAGCCTGGCGGCGTCGATGTGCTCGGCGTCGTCGGGGGCAAGTGCTAGATGAAATTTGAAAAAATTGAAACTGTCGCTTATATACACAGAGCATTGGTCCCAGTTGGTGGCACCAACCGGGACCAATGCCCCCTTTAGTCCTAGTTGGTGCCACCAACCGGGATCAAAGCCCTGTTTTCGACAGCCCAGAGGGCGGGAAACAGGGACCTTTGGTCCCGGTTGGTGGCACCAACCGGGACTAATGGGATGCATTGGTCCCGGTTGGTGCAGAGTGGTTTATAAGCGCTGCTGCGCCAACCCTCTCGAGCTCCTCTCAACTGCAGGCTTATGGGCCTAATTGCACTCTCCTCTGCCTATGGGCCTACTGGTCCTTCTGCGGGCCTCAATCCTGGCCCAACTAACTCTTGGGTTTCTAGTCGTATTCAGGCCGTGGTGCCCAGTAGGCAGCATTTTTTTATTTTAAAAAAATATTTTTTGTTTTGTTTTTTGCTTTATTTATTGTTTTAATTTTTTTGCCAGTATTTTTCTTCTGTTATTTTAGTTCATTCTTTTTAACAAATAAATACTTTGATAATTTTAGTTGCATAATTTCCATTATTTTGTTTTGTTTCTTGCTTTATTTATTTTTTGCTTTATTTATTTCCAGTGTGTTTTATCATTATATTCTTTTTGCTATTAATGTTTTCAACAAAAAATATTTTGATAATTTTAGTTGCATAATTTTTATATAATTATTGTTTCAAAAATAATAGAGGTTTATAAAAGCTTTTTAGCTGATTCTTTTTTGAACTCCACTCCTATGATGTTTTGAAATAAATTAAAAAGCACTTCAAACAAACTCTGAAAAGGTTGAAAGTTGGCATGGTATCATCATTTCACCCACATAGCATGTGCTAAAAAGTTGAGTGGGGTACAACAAAAACTGGATGCACTTCGTGTACAAAATGGACAATGTATTTCGAAGTATCACGGTTTCGAACGAAAACTCATCAGTTACAAAGGGATTTCATTTTTTTGAACTCATTTAAACTCCAGAATTTTTGTGTGTTCAAAATGCACCATTCAAAGCCACATCATCAATTTTCAACCCATATCTAACTTCATTTGGTATTTTCATGCACTTACTGATTTTTTTTGAGCTAAATGACCCTGAATTTGAAAAGCACTTCAAATGAACTCTGAAAAGGTTGAAAGTTGGCATGGTATCATCATTTCACCCACATAGCATGTCATAAAGAGTTGATAGGGTTATGGCAAAAACTGGATGCACTTCGTGTACAAAACGGAGAATCTCTTTCGAAGTATTAGGGTTTCGGACGAAAACTCATGTGTTACAAAAGGCATTTCATTTCTTCACATGTCACTGCAATGATATAGTTGTAGAGCGAAAGTCTTCACTTCTTTTTCGCGTGTGTCCTTTGCTTATTGCGCCGTAACCATGGACAATTTTCATCATTTAACAGGGTGCTTGGGTCAGTCTTGACTTTGAAGGGAGAAATTTCATGAAACTTTTCATAATCTTCAGACATGTCTGTCTTGCCCTCCAATCCCACGATGTCTCTTTTTCCTGAAAGAACTATGTGGCATTTTGGCTTATCGTACGATGTATTCGCTTCCTTATCTTTTCTTTTTCTCGGTATGGTAGACATGTCCTTCACATAGAAAATCTGTGCCACATCATTGGCTAGGACGAATGGTTCGTCTGTGTACCCAAGATTGTTCAGATCCACCGTTGTCATTCCGTACTGTGGGTCTTCCTGTACCCCACCTCTTGACAGATTGACCCATTTGCACTGAAAGAAAGGGACCTTGAAATCATGTCCATAGTCAAGTTCCCATATGTCCACTATGTAATCATAATATGTGTCCTTTCCCCTCTTGGTTGCTGCATCAAAGCGGACACCGCTGTTTTGGTTGGTGCTCTTTTCATCTTGGGCGATCGTGTAAAATGTATTTCCATTTATCTCGTACCCTTTGTAAGTCAACACAATCGAAGATGGTCCCCTGGCCAACGAGTACAACTCATCAGAAATAGTGTTGCACCCATGAGACGTGTTTGCAACCAACTGCCAAAAGTCCTGATGTGTTCATATGTAATCCAGTCGTCACACTGCTCCTGGTGTTTGGAGCGCAGAATATTCTTGTGTTCATCGACATACGGGGTCACCAAGGTGGAATTCTGTAGAACTGTGTAGTGTGCTTGAGACCAAGAATGCCCGTCCCTACATATTATTGAGTCTGTTCGTAGCGTGCCTTTTCCAGTCACTCTCCCCTCATACCGCGATTGAGGGAGACCAATCTTCTTAAGGTCAGGAATGAAGTCAACACAAAACCCAATGACATCTCTGTTTGATGGCCCATGGAGATGCTTGCTTCTGGCCTAGCGCGGTTACGAACATATTTCTTTAAGACTCCCGTGAACCTCTCAAAGGGGAACATATTGTGTAGAAATACAGGACCCAGAACGGCAATCTCATCGACTAGATGAACTAGGACGTGCGTCATGATATTGAAGAAGGACGGTGGGAACACCAGCTCAAAACTAACAAGACATTGCACCAAATCACTTCTTAACCTTGGCAGGATTTCTGGATCGATCACCTTCTGAGAGATTGCATTGAGGAATGCACATAGCTTCACAATGAATAATCGAACATTTTCCGGTAGAAGCCCCCTTAATGAAACCGACAGCAGTTGCGTCATAATCACGTGGTAGTCATGAGACTTTAGGTTCTGGAACTTTTTCTCTGTCTTATTTATTATTCCCTTTATATTCGACGAGAAACCATACGGGACCTTCATCTTGAGCAGGCATTCAAAGAAGATTTCCTTCTCTTCTTTGGTAAGAGCGTAGCTGGCAGGACCTTCATACTGCTTTGGATGCATGCCGTCTTTTTCATGCACACGTTGTTGTTCCTCCCGTGCCTCCGGTGTATCTTTTGTCTTCCCATACACTCCCAAGAAGCCTAGCAGGTTCACGCAAAGGTTCTTCGTCACGTGCATCACGTTGATTGCAGAGCGGACCTCTAGGTCTTTCCAATAGGGTAGGTCCCAAAATACAGATTTCTTCTTCCACATGGGTGCGCGTTTGTCAGCGTCATTTGGAACAGATAATCCGCCAGGACCCTTTCCAAATATTACTTGTAAATCATTGACCATATCAAGTATGTGATCACCAGTACGGAGGGCGGGCTTCTTCCGGTGATCTGCCTCACCTTTGAAATGCTTTCCTTTCTTTCGACATTGATGGTTGGTCGGAAGAAATCGACGATGCCCCAGGTACACATTCTTCCTGCATTTGTCCAAATATATACTGTTGGTGTCATCTAAACAGTGTGTGCATGCGTGGTATCCCTTGTTTGTCTGTCCTGAAAGGTTACTGAGAGCAGGCCAATCATTGATGGTTACAAACAGCAACGCATGTAGGTCAAAATCCTCCTGTTCGTTCTCATCCCACACACGTACACCTCTTCCATTCTATAGTTGTAAAAGTTTATCAACTAATGGCCTTAGGTACACATCAATGTCATTGCCGGGTTGCTTAGGGCCTTGAATGAGCACTAGCATCATAATGAACTTTCGCTTCATGCACAACCAAGGAGGAAGGTTATACATACATAGAGTCACAGGCCATGTGCTATGCTGGCTGCTCTGCTCCCCAAAAGGATTAACGCCATCTGCACTCCATTCCCATCTTGTCATCTTTAGTTCTTTTCAATTTTTCTTTCAAATGATCGATTTCTTTTTCAGCTTTAGTTAACTTGTCGAGCAGAATTGCATAGTCGGTTGGAATTTCTGGTTCAACTACTTCCTATAGATAAAAACATCTACGTCAAGTTGGCGGCATAATTAATTGTCATAGACATTAGATATGTGAAAGAGTTATATAAGAGATAATATACCACATCTGAATCATAGACTGGACGAGGGCCGATGTGGGCGGATACCATAACCATGGCACTATATAATAACAAACAATAATAAAAGTAAGAAAATCATACGAGTAAGTATATTTTCTTTTAGCAAAAGATAAGATCAAGAGGCTCACCACGCGCGGGCGATCGACGGCGGTTTCAGGACGGGGACGGGACAGGACGGATCGCCAAACCTAGACAAATCTTGACGAAAATGGAGTTTGGACAAAGAGCTTCGAGAGGAGAAAGCTTAAGTTTGGTTTGGGCATTTCATCAAACACCTCATGTGCATAGGAGGTGAGCTAGAGCACCACAAAGGTCTTCCCTCGCCCGCAAAAAACAGAGCATTGTGTGGAGTGCTCTGCTCGCCGGTGAGGAGGTATATATAGGCACCTCATTGGTCCCGGTTTGTGGCTGGAACCGGGACTAAAGGACCACCTTTGGTACCGGTTCCAGACACGAACCGGGACCAATGGGTGTGGGCTAGGAGCGAGGCACGTTGGTCCCGGTTCGTGTCTGGAACCGGGACCAAAGGGGTCCGACTAACCGGGACCAATGCCCCACGTGGCCCGCCCGGCCCCCTGGCCTCACGAACCGGGACCGTTGCCCCCATTGGTCCCGGTTCGTGACTGAACCGGGACTAATGAGCTGGCCGGCCCGAACCAATGCCCTGTTTTCTACTAGTGACAGTATAGTTGTTGAAGCAATTCAAATGAGGTGGAGAGGTTTTTAATTTAGAAGAACTTTATATGGAAAAACCCTGGACCTATGGAAAAACGTTAGAAGTAGGTATGGGAGCATTAAGATGGGTACTCACAGGATAAGATACAACGGATGCTAAATGCTGATAAGAAACTCACAATAAAATCTCTTTATAGGGATCTGATTACTGAGAATTGTAAATTTCCTCAGAAATTCTTATGGGAAGTTAAAGTGTCGTCTAGAACCAAGGTGTTTATGTGGCTGGCTAATAGGAAATTGATCCTCACTAGAGATACTCTTGCCAAGAGGGGCTGGAATGGTGAAAAATTATTTATATTCTATGGCAAAGGATGGATATGTAGATCACCTTTATTTTTAATTGTTCTGCTGCTTCTTTAATTTGGAGCTTATTAAAATGTTCTTTCAATTTAAAATCAATTCCTTCTTCTATGAATGAATGCACGGAGAGATGTATTAAAACCTTTAATGAGAATGACAAAAATCTGGTCCTGGTGGGACTTCCTCCATGCTTTGGACAACCTGGAAATGCAGAAATGAAACTATATTTGATAAAAAAATTAGTAATCCCATGATACTGATCAAAATATTGTGTCACTGGATTATGGCATGGTCTATTTGGCAGACAAGGGAGCTAGTCAGAAGGGCGTTGGTGCCGGGAACGGGAATACTAGAACATGTAGCAAATGAAGTTTACAGATCATCTCAGGGATGGATGTGTGTTGTTATGCATTTGGAGAACGGATGATTGGCGAGCTTGTAGTGTTGATGCTGGTGTACCTGGTGATGTAGTGTTCGTTGGGATGCCTTTTGCCTTCTTTGCCCAGCTATAAAATGTTCCACTAGTCCATTAACTAAAACTGAATGCACACTTTAGGCCACAAACTCGGGAATTGATCGATGTAGACCATAAACTCATTAATTTGATCAGATAGGGCCAAAACCGATCCGGGTAAGGAAAACCAGCCACATGTCTGCTACATTAGCTTTCCCTAGACCGCTTGTGAACTAACTTAGGCCATCAATTCATTAATTTGATCAAATAAGGCCAAAACCAATCCAGGTAAGAAAAAAAACAAGCCACGTGGCTGCCACGTCCGCTTTCCTTTTATAAACCGAGGGAAGGAAGTTTGCAAACAAGACCTTCTACATAATAACCCGGACAAAAAACTTTAAAGCCACGCTGATGTGGCAACCACGTGGCGGGTTTTCCATCTCTCGAGTCGGTTTTGGCCTTAACTGATCAAATTAATGAGTTTATGGCCTAGATCGATAAATTCTGACTTCATAGCCTAGAGTGTGCAATCAATTTGAGTTAATGGACTAGTGACAGATTTCACTCTTCCTTATAATGTTGGATGGATGTTCTATGTGGGTAGGCTCCCGTCTGTTCCTTCTCTGCTGCGCGCGGGGGGAGGGGGGGGGGGTGTTAATAGTTTACGAGTTGCTGCACCTGATGACATACTTGGGGTTCTCTCCCTGAGATGCATGTTTTAGTTTTGTTCCGTTTTTACTTTTCAGTTTTAGTTGCTAGCTTGGTAGTTTTAGGTTCTAGTCTGAATTTAGGTTGCTATTAATAAACATCGGAGGGGGGAAGCCCTTCTTTTGCTCGACTCAATAACCACCATGTTTTACACACATAATTTTGGATTTTTCCTTTTTATGTTTTTCTGTTTTTTTAATACATGTTTTCCTGTTCGTTGATGCACACTTCTCAATGTTTTTTTTATGATCTTATATGGGTTTTCAATATATTTGTTCACAGTGCTTCTTTTATGGGTTTTCAATATATATTTTCACTCGCACATGTGTAACCATCTTTTTCTTGTTCCTCGGTACACGTTTATGTTGTCTTTATCACTCATTTTCCTCTTTGTTCTTTTCCGGCGCCAGTTTCATTTCATAATGAAATCTAACATACAGGCATACAAAGCTGTGCAGCGTAGCTTCCTGAAAAGGGAACGCGTTGCGTCCTTACCGTGTGTGCAGATGCCACGTGTTCCATGCTCCACAATCACAATAATAAGTAAATATAATTATCTTAAACCAATGAAGAAAGAATCTCTTCCAAAAAAATGGAAAATAGTCTAGAATGTGATGCTTGCAGTTGCCTCGTTTTGATAAAAAATGTGCTGATCCGGCGTGTCCGAGGTGCTCTTTTGGGCACGATCGGCGCAAGTCCTGCATATTTCCCGTGTAATGATCGTCGTCAAAGTCGAAGCAGTCGGTTGTTCGCGCGTGTGGCTTTCTGTTGGCATGTGCCGTCATGGTCTCTGTGCAGCTGTTTGCGGGTTGGCTTCGACGATGAAGGTCTACGGTGAAGTCCGAGTCGCCCGTTCGAAGGTAGCCGGTGATGACGATGACGTTTGCGACTGCTCGACGAATGTCTTTTCCTCTTTGTAGCTATGTGATCCCATGTCGGTGGCCAGGTTGACCGGTGATACCCATTTTAAGCACGCACACACCATGCCAACTTTCAACCTTTTCAGAGTTTATATGTAGTGCTTTTCAATTTCAGGGTCATTTAGCTCAAAAAGATCAGTAAATGCATGAAAAATACCAAATGAAGTCAGAAAGGATTGAAAATTGATGATGTGGCTTTAAATGGTGCATTTTGAACACACGAAAAGCCAGGAGTTCAAATAAGTTCAAGAAAATGAAATGCCTTTTGTAACCGATGAGTTTCCGTCCGAAACCCCGATACTTCAAAAAAGACTGTCCGTTTTGTACACGAAGTGCATCCAGCTTTTGCTATAACCCTCTCAACTTTTTAGCACATGCTATGTGGGTGAAATGATGATACCATGCCAACTTTCAACCTTTTCAGAGTTCATTTGTAGTGCTTTTCAATTTCGGGGTCATTGAGTTCAAAAAAATCAGTAAATGCATGAAAAATAACAAATGAAGTCACAAAGGGTTGAAAATTGATGATGTGGCTTTGAATGGTGCATTTTGAACACACGAAAAGCCTGGAGTTAGATAAGTTCAAAAAAATGAAATGCTTTGTGTAACCGATGAGTTTCCGTCCGAAACCCCGATACTTCGAAAGAAACTGTCCATTTTGTACACGAAGTGCATCCAGCTTTTGCCGTAACCCTCTCAACTTTTTAGCACATGAATGTGGGTGAAATGTTGATACCATGCCAACTTTCAACCTTTTCAGACTTCATTTGAAGTGCTTTTCAATTTCAGGGTCATTTAGCTCAAAAAAATCAATAAATGCATGAAAAATATCAAATGAAGTCAGATAGGGTTGAAAATTGATGATGTGGCTTTGAATGGTGCATTTTGAACACACAAAAAGCCTGGAGTTTAAATAAGTTCAAGAAAATGAAATCCCTTTCTAACTGATGAGTTTCGGTCCGAAACCCCGATACTTCGAAAGAGTCTATCCGTTTTGTACGCGAAGTGCATCCTGCTTTTGCCGTAAACCTCTCAACTTTTTAGGACAAGTTATGTGGGTGAAATGATGATACAATGCCAACTTTCAACCTTTTAAGAGTTCATTTGAAGTGCTTTTCAATTTCAGGGTCATTAAGCTAAAAAAACAGTAAATGCATGAAAAATATCAAATGAAGTCAGAAAGGATTGAAAAATTGTTGATGTGGCTTAGAATGGTACATTTTGAACACACGAAAAGCCTGGA
This sequence comes from Hordeum marinum, assembly GCA_022496015.1. NCBI lineage: Eukaryota > Viridiplantae > Streptophyta > Magnoliopsida > Poales > Poaceae > Hordeum > Hordeum marinum. The sequence goes on from CM039678.1 coordinate 24,278,256, forward strand.
GTTCAAATAAGTTCAAGAAAATGAAATACGTTTTGTAACCGATGAGTTTCCGTTCGAAACGCCGATACTTCGAAAGAGACTGTCCGTTTTGTACGCGAAGTGCATCCTGCTTTTGCCGTAACCTCCCAACTTTTTAGCACATGCTATGTGGGTGAAATGTTGATACCATGCCAACTTTCAACCTTTTCAGACTTCATTTGAAGTGCTTTTCAATTTCAGGGTCATTTAGCTCAAAAAAAAATCAGTAAATGCATGAAAAATATCAAGTAAAGTCAGAAAGGGTTAAAAATTGAATATGTGGCTTTGAATGGTGCATTTTGAACACACGAAAAGCCTGTAGTTCAAATAAGTTCAAGAAAATGAAATGCCTTTTCTAACCGATGAGTTTCCGTTCGAAACCCCGATACTTTGAAATAGTCTATCCGTTTTGTACGCGAAATGCATCCTGCTTTTGCCATAACCCTCTCAACTTTTTAGCACATACAATGTGGATGAAATGATGATACCAATGCCAACTTTCAACCTTTTAAGAGTTCATTTGAAGTGTTTTTCCATTTCAGGATTATTTAGCTAAAAAAACCAATAAATGCATGAAAAATATCGAATGAAGTCAGAAAGGGTTGAAAAATTGATGATGTGGCTTAGAATGGTACATTTTGAACACACAAAAAGCCTGGAGTTCAAATAAGTTCAAAAAAATGAAATGCCTTTTGTAACCGATGAGTTTCCGTCTGAAACCCCCATACTTCGAAAAAGACTGTCCATTTTGTACACGATATTTGAAAGAAACTTGATATTATATACAATTCATGCAACTAAAATTATCAAAGTTATTTTTGTTAAAAAATTTAATAGCAAAAAAATATTCATAAAGTATTTTTTGTTAACAACTTTTAATATGCAAAGAAATAACATAAAAAATAGCAAAAGTGAAAATAGATGCGTTTACACTGAAATTCAACCTAAATTCAAAGTGCTAGTTAGGCACCTAACTACCATTTTGAATTTGGGCTGAATTTCAGTATAAACGCATCTATTATCACTATCGGACGAGCTCAACGTAACAACCACGGCGGGGCTTATAAGCAGGTTCGGACAACCTTCGCTTGGCGAGGTGGCACTAAACTCCCACCACACCGCTGTGCAAGGCCATTGGTCCCGGTTGGTGGCCCCGGCCACCAACCGGTACCAATGCCACCCTTTCGTCCCGGTTTGTGCCACCAACCGGGACCAAAGGGCCTATTTTCCGCCCTTTTGGGCTGCTGAAAACAGGGCTTTGGTCCCGGTTGGTGGCACCAACCGGGACCAAAGGTCCCTGTTTTCCGCTCTTTGGGCGGCGGAAAATAGGGCGTTGGTCCCGGTTGGTGCGACAAACCGGGACTAAAGGGGGCATTTGTCCCGGTTGGTGGCCCCAACCGGGACCAATGCTCCTTCTATATGACAAGCACTTAGCAAAATTCGCAGTTTTCATTCCACTTCGCCCTCATTGCCGCCCCGAGCCCGCTGCCGCCGTTCCCGTCCCCGTCGCCGCCCCCGTCGTCACCCCGTCACCTCCCCCGCCGTCCCTGTCGCCGCCCCGTCGCCTCCCCCGCCGCGTCGTCGCCTCTCCCGCCGCCCCCATCGCCTCCCCCATCGCCCCCGTCGCCTCCCCCGCCTCCCCATCGCCTCCCCCGCCGTCCCCGTCGCCGCCCCCGTCGCCTCCCCCGCCGCCCCTGTCACCTCCCCCGTCGCCGCCCCGCTCCCGTCGCCGCCCCGCTCCCGTCGCCGCTCCTCCTCCGTCGCCTCCCCCGCCGCCCCCGTCGCCGCCCCGCCCCCGTCATTGCCCCGTCGCCGCCACCGCTGTGAGCCGCCGCCGCCGCGGCTTGTTGCAATTTTTTTAAATATATGTTGATTTCTATGCTTTTTTAGTATGTGTATGCATGTTAGATTAGTATGTTTATGTTAGCTAGATTAGTATGTGTATGTTAGATTAGTATGTTTATGCTTTTTACTATGTTTATGTTAGCTAGATTAGTATGTGTATGTTAGATTAGTATGTTTATGCTTTTTTTAAAGTAGATTAGTATGTTTATGTTAGATTATTATGTGTATGTTGATTTTGGGTTTTATGAAAACTTAGTCGATGGTGCCCAGCCCACATCCTCGTCGTCGAGTAGTCCGCAAGAGCCTGCTTGATAGGCGCCATGTCCGGGACTGGGCTCCGCTGGGCTGGCACTGGGAGGTGCTACCTTCCGGGCTCGGAGGTTGGTGAGGAATGCAGGTATCATCGTCGACCCGGACCTTCTGTGGTGGCGGTCACGCGGGCCACTTTCGGTGCGGAGAGAGCCGACACCCGCGGAGGTGGTACGTCGCCGTGTCAGGGAGGAGGACGAGCACATCCGTCGCTACATGGCGGCGTTGAACGCCCAGTTTGACAATACCTGGCAGATCCTTCAGGGATCTCACTTGAGTTATGATCCCGTGATGGTTCCTTATCTTTGGGTGTCTACCGCCGGCGACTCAGAGACCGCTAGTGAACCGAGTTCACCGTCCTCCATTTTGGATTCTAGGATATTCGATCTGTATTAGTGATATTATATTCGAGGTCATTATAAATATTAATGTATTAGTGATATTTTATCGATATAATGCGTGTGTGAATTTCGGTCTGTTGTTGCTCCTTGTGTGACTTTCATGTGTGTTCTTGATGGAGGAAGGAATCCCGACTATTGTCGAGGGGGGTGCTTCCTCTTTCTTCTCTTCCTCGCGATATACTCGTCGATATATTGCGCAAGAATAGAAGAGGGCAGACGTCCATCACGGACGGTCGAACTATTACTGTGAGAGAGTGTCCACCAACATATATACACCATTGTATCAATGTGAGAGAGTGCGAACCAACACACCATGAGATATGAGAGTTATTTAAGGAAAGCCTCGACGGACCGAAAGTCACACACGCATTAATTAAGATCCAAAGCGTGTCGTAATTCTTGAACTGGATTATTCGGGATGATGTATTAGTGATATTATATTCAAGTTCATTATAAATGTATTTGTGATTTGCAAGTCATTTCAGTATTTTTTCTATGTCATTGCTCGATATATGAAACGGGTTGACTTTAGGTCTGTTTCGGCTCATTGTGTGTCTTTCAGTGAGGGAGAGTGTCCACCATATGTATATATATATATATATGAGAGAGGAAGAATCCCGACTGTTGTCGGGGGGTCACTTCTCCTTCGTTCCCGTGTGCTAGACATTTTGGTGTAATGCACTCGGGGACGAATGAAGGAGCCACCATCATCGACGGTCGCAATATCAGAGGGAGTGCCCATCATATACGTGAGATGTGAGTTTAGGAAGGAAAGACTCGACAGACCTAAAGTCAACCCGTTGCATATTGAGTAATAGTGATCTGTGTGTTGATCAGTTTTCTCGTAGTTTCTTTCGATCAATTTTAAATGTTTCAACTATGAGCCCGTGCCATAATTCTTGAATCATGAACACAGGAAATGTCGTCGTCATCAGACGACGATGAGATCCAAGCGTGTGAATTTTGCGGTGAAGATAAAGGTCTTTGTGACAAGCCTGGGCTGCGAGACGGCAGTCTCTTCACCATGAAGTTTTATGAGAACTTTGATATTTCTACGGTACGCAACGATGACAACTGTTTTTTCGTAATTAAGCATGACTTCTGTTTCTTTCCTCAACGCGTAATTTCTGTTTTATACAGTTCGACTAGTTCGTTCCCTGTCATGCAAGACGGTATTTTTTGGAGAGACTCGGTTTCGAAGAGCACGAGAGTTTTGAGACGAGGATAGCCAACCTAAGGACTAAACATGGTCACACATTTCTTGTGAAAGTAATGGATGCACCTAATAACACAGAAATGAGATGCTCAAATTGGGAAGCTCTTTGCAAGGCATATGGATTTCAGGAAGATATGAAAATAACCTTCGATCTCCGTCCCAAAGATCATATTGAAGGAAACATCGACATTTGGGTGGATATCGATATGTTTCCTGTTTTACCTCCATGTGAGTTTGTCAATCATGCATATTTGTCAAGTAATTTGCATTATATATATAAAAATATTAGGTGTTCATGCGTACTAAATTTGTTAATTTTTAATTTACAGCTTATTTCGTTTCTTCGAGTGAAATACAGAACATAATCGACATGACACACTACACTTATGGATCACATCTAACTTGGAAGGAGAAGGATGATCTTATCTACTTTGTTATTGGTCTCATAGCTGGTAGAGACATCTTTCCGTATAATTTAGAAACTGGCCCAAATGATACATTGTATAGGCCACTAGTGCATAGGTTGAGGGCGGATGACATTCGTCGAAATATCTTGATAAGAGTTTCTAATTAAGTACACCAGTACTGTTGCGTAAATGGTATTGATTACATTGCTAACTAGGCTAGTATTATGTTCTTCAACAGAAATTGCCAAATAAAGTTGTGCCACCGTTGATGCAATCCGAAGGTAATATGATAATAAAAAGCTCCTTCCATCCCGAGTTATCTTTTGCATACTCGACTGAACGCAAACCACCAAGAAGGCTCCAAATTGAAGCATGGGGACAAATAAAGAAGGATCGCAAGCCACAAGTTGAAGACCGTTGGATCTCTTTGCTTCATCATGGAGACATTGATGTGATTCTTTTTCTGTCATTTTACCTAAGAGGGAGAAGTAGATCCTATGAGGGAGGACTATGTCATTTTATCTTTTTTGTTTTGTTTTATGAAACTTTAACTTTGTATGCTTAAGATGATGATGAGCTGTTAGATCTTGTGTAATTAATGATTTTTCGTCATTTGCTTAGTAGCTAGCGTCGAGTTCTCTATATGTATAGTAGCTAGCGTCGACCAAGTACAGAAAAAGAGAGATCACTTCTCTCTATTAGCTAGCTAACACAATATGAAACCCCTAAATTAACCCTTCAAACCCCCCTAAACCTCCCCTTTCAAAAACCCCCAGCTCCTGACAGATGCTGACGCGTGGATGCCTTTTGGTCCCGGTTGGTGTTACAAACCGGGACTAAAGGTCCTCCTGCCTGGGCTCCCGTAGCGACCACGTGAAGCCCTTTTGATCCCGGTTCGTAAGCGAACCAGGACTAAAGGTTTAGGGCTTTAGTCCCGATCCTTTAGTTCCGGTTTCAGAACCGAAATAAATGGGCCTTTAGAACCCACACCCACGACAACATTGTTATTTGTGAACGAGAGAGCCAAGTGAAGCAGCAAGCAGCAGGCGAGGCATTTGGAGAGCAAAGGCATAAGGCGGGATGGGCTCGTTGGCACCAGTTGAGAGGCCGCATGCGGTGATGATCCCCTACCCGGCGCAGGGCCACATCACGCCGATGCTGAAGCTGGCCAAGCTGCTCCACACCAGGGGCTTCCACATCACCTTCGTCAACACCGAGTTCAATCACCGCCGCCTGATGCGCTCGCAGCCGCAGGGCGCGGGCAAGCTAGATGGCCTGCCTGCGTTCCGGTTCGCTGCCATCGCGGACGGCCTTCTGCCGTCCGACCGTGAGGCCACGCAGGACACCGCTGCGCTGTCCTACTCTACCATGACCACCTGCCTCCCCAGGCTCAAGGAGCTCATCATCAAGCTCAACGAGGAGGCCAGGACCTCCGGCGGCGCGCTACCACCTGTGACCTGCTTGGTGGCCGATGGCACCATGTGTTTTGCCCTTGTCGCCGCGCGGGAGCTCGGCCTCCGGTGCGCCACCTTCTGGGCCCCCAGCGCCTGTGGTTTCATGGGCTACTGCTAAGGGTCTAATCGAACGTGGTCTCTTCCCTCTCAAAGGTATACATGTCTCATGATGCATATTTACACAGAAAAATATCGAGCTTCCTTCAACTAGCAATAACACATGTTGTGTGGTCTCTCTCCTGCTTTAATTTTGGTGTAGCATGTTGCTCCGCACTGCTGGGCTTATTGCATCGGAGAACTTAAATTAGCTGCAACATATATCTTACTGAAATTAATTTGCTGTTGGTGCAGATGAGGCGCAGTTGACCAATGGATACTTGGACACGATCATAAACTGGATACCCTCGATGCCAAAGGACCTGCGGCTGCGTGACCTCCCGAGCTTCGTGCGCACCACGGACCCCGATGACATCATGTTCAACTTCTTCATCCACAAGACGGAAGCCATGTCGCAGGCATCCGCGGTGATCATCAACACCTTTGACGAGCTCGACGCACCCCTCCTCGATGCCATATCTAAGTTCCTACCGCCCATCTACACTGTGGGGCCGCTGCATCTGACAGTTCGCAACAACGTGCCAAAGGACAGCCCTCTCCTCGGCATCGGCTCCAATCTTTGGAAGGAACAGGACGCGCCTCTCCGGTGGCTCGACGATCAGCCGCCGCGCTCCGTGGTGTACGTCAATTTCGGGAGCATCACGGTGATGTCCAACGAGCATTTGCTGGAATTCGCGTGGGGGCTGGCCAACAGCGGCTACACCTTCTTGTGGAACGTACGACCTGACCTTGTCAAGTGCCACGACAATGCCGTACTTCCGCCAGAGTTCTCCGTGGCGACGGAGGGGCGAAGCATGCTCTCGACATGGTGCCCGCAGGAGCAGGTGCTGGAGCACGAGGCCATAGGGGTGTTTCTCACGCACTCCGGGTGGAACTCAACGTTGGAAGGCATCTGCGGCGGTGTGCCGATGGTGTGCTGGCCCTTCTTCACGGAGCAGCAGACCAACTGCAGGTACAAGTGCACGGAGTGGGGCATCGGGATGGAGATTGGGGAAGAGGTGACAAGGACCGAGGTCGAGGCCATTCTACGGGAGGCCATGGAGGGGGAGAATGGGCGAGATATGCGACGGCGTGGGTTGAAGCTCCGGGAGAGTGCCTTGGCCTCGGCGGAGCATGACGGAAGGTCCATGCGCAATGTTGATAGGCTCATCCACGAGGTTTTGCTGGCTTGACACAAGCAAACTGTAAATAATAAACGGTTGTTGGTTATGTGCATCGTAATGATGCAAAAGCTACTGTTTTCATTTTTTCCAAAATCTTATATCTTATCTTATATATAGGTTATTCTTTATCTGAAATAATATTACGATCAGTTCATAAAAAAATTACATTTGGAATACAAATACTTACATTTATATTGAATCACTACGTAAATGTTGCCATAAGAAAATAAAATTATAGGTCACATGACAATTTTTTTTTGAAATTACTGTATATTTTACACTATTTTTGAGTTTATAATTTTACGTGACATAAAATATTTTTTACGGTGATTATATATTTTCTTACTATCTCTTTTTAAGTTTGAAATAAGACAAAAATTACGGAACATAAAATTATGATGCATTCGTGTTAAAATAGAGGGGTGAAGAATAAATATTTCTCACGCAGGGTGACCTATAGCGCGACCTTATATATATTAAATTTAATGGTCAAGATCACTTAACGAAGGCTACCTTAATTTGTTTACGGATTCATGGTCAAGATCACTTAACGAAGGCTACCTTAACGAAGGCCATGGAGGGGGAGAAAGGACGAGAGATGCGAGGCCGCGCGCTGAAGCTCCGAGAGAGCGCGGTGGCCTCGGCGCGGCATGACGGAAGGTCCATGCGCAATGTTGACAGGCTCATCCACGAGGTGTTGCTGAATGCTGGCTTGACACAAGCAATCTGTAAATAATATACTGTTGTTGGTTATGTGCATCATAACGATTCAGAAGCTAGTGTTGTCATTTTTTCCAAAATAAATAATAAAAGACGGTCTGGAGAAGGGTTTATTAAGTTGTAACCAATGTCGTTCATTTTCAGTTTTTTGCGCGATTGAAGTACCTTCATTGTTTGTAACATTATTCACACCCTAAGTAACAAATGATTTCAGAATTTGGCGTCTGCACGTGTGTTCGCACACAAATACGTCACCATGTATGTTCAACGTCGGGGGTGTTACACCGCAACTCATGTCGAAGGAGATCCGACCGGCAGTGCGATACGCAGGATAACCTGAAGAGTATTAATTCTTGCTGATTTATCATTTGCTTTATATTTTTCTCTGGAAGATCGAATATAAATGATGGAATTGATAAAGGCAAATGGATGATGAAATACAGTGGATGCACCACTAATCTCTGGAAGGCACATTACATGGCTACAGGATACATAATGTGAATATGGAATAAATGCATGTTGGGTAAAATGTATAATTAGTTGGTACATAGTTGCTGATACAGAGGGAAATGATCGAATATATGTTGCATTGTCCCTAGCAATGATATTGTCACATTCAGAAAGGTTATCCCTGGCAATGATGCTGTCACATTCAAAAGAGGTAGCATCAACCTGTGGAATATGGCGGGTGCAGACGTTCCATTTGACCCAGGCTGAATGCAACTTATTTTGTTTCCTTTTTGGAACCAGACCTTCTCCTGGCGCCATGCCTGCTTGGGCTTCCCTTGTACTCCTGCCTTCTAATCAAAGAATTTGGTAGATCTCCTACCAAAACAACTCAAAAATAAAATATGTTGCATATTGTCACAATAGGTACTATAATTTCTTGCTCTCATCGTTAGCAAAATCCCCCCTCCCCCGCCCTGTGTCTGTTGCATGCCAATACATTCAAGTGATTAGAGAGATTCAATCAAACATGATTGAGCAACATATGATAGGCATGCCATCAAATATTAGTAATATTTTAAAAACAAATAGTAAGATGGCTACATGATGTAAAAATATTACCAAGACAACATTAACGCATATTTTACTATTTGTTTTTAAAATATTACTAACATGGCTACATGATACATAATGTGAATAGTTACATGTATACATAATACATTGTTATTAATATTTTAGAATGGTTGGATCAATTGGCAAAAACAAAATGATAAAGTTACCTTGCCCACAAGCTCAATAGAGTGTCCGTTAGTACTACATGGGAAAAATATTAATAAAGAAGATGAAAGAAGAAAACAACATTTAAAGGATACATATCTTACAAAAATTGCTTTTGGCGGCCGAGCTTCATGGAGGTCTCCAAATGAAAAATTCAAAATTCATATATTTAAATTTCATAAAATTCTGAAAAAAATAGAGAGATAGGTGAGGGCATAACACACATGTGTGTAAATTTCAGGAAAAAAATACATTGAAATGAGGTCTGTACAAAAAAGACAAATATGTGGCTTTTTAACGCATCATACTATTCATCGTCTCAGGCCATGATTTTGTCTTTTTTATACATATCATATTTCAAGGTTGCTTAAAATTTTGGGTTTTTTTAAACAAAAAATTTGAATTTTTATTTTTCAAAAATTTCGAGCCCGAGTGAGCTCGGCCACCAAACGACTGTTCTCCATATCTTAGCATATATAATCTGTCCAAGCGAGTAAACTTGCGAATCTGTCTTTTCACTCCAAATATATCCAGAGAAGAAATTTCTTATTCTCCAGAGCAGAAATTTCTTATTATTTAAGAATATTAATACTTTACAAGTTACCTTTTCTATGCATGCTTTCTTTCGTAATATTTGTTTTAACTATCTGTGAGTGTGTTTTTCCTCTTCGGTCAGCACAATGCACAACTACTCAAAAATAACACCCAATTTTTTACCAAACATAAAATTAAACTCATATAACATTATAACTTGATAATTCATTTTAGAGCTAACAAAATTATTGCTCAATACTTGTGATGAATTTGCTGCCGCACCCTGCTTCTAAGGGGCGACTTTAACTTAGTCAGAACTGGTCTAGATAAGAATAATGGTAACATTAATAATCAGTCTGCTTATCTTTTTAATGATTGGATTAACAAGTGGGCTTTGGTGGAATTGGTTATCTCCAATCGGAGTTAAACGCGGAGTAATAATAAAAACAATCATATATTTGCTGCCATTGATAGAGTGCTTGCCACTACCAATTGGGACGTGCACGTTCCCCTATCTGCTATCAATGCCCTTCCAAGGATTGGCAGTGATCACACTCTGTTGATTATCGATACTGGTGCTCAGAGGGTTACCTCCCCAAAACTTTTTAGATTTGAAAAATAGTGGCTTGACCATCCTGACTTTAGAAATTTAGTTCATTATATTTGGAATACTCCCGCCCCTGGCACATCTGCCATTGATATTTGGTAATTTAAGGTTAGGCTCTTTCACAATAAGGTGAATGATGGAGCATTAATCTTGAATCTCCCATGAAATAAAGAACAGGGAATTGATGATAAAATTTGACATTTTAGATGTATTTTCTAAAAAGAACATGCCGAGTAGTGATGAAACAATCAGGATGGATGTGATTAAGAAAGACTTGGAAGACATTTTGGCATAAAGAGGAGACTGCTATGTGGCAGAGATCCAGAGATCGTAGAATCGTTGATGGTGATAAGAACAATGCCTATTTCCATACCCTATCTAACCACAAACATAGGAAGAACCACCTTCTGGTGTTGGATGGCCCTGATGGGCCTGCCACAAATACTTAAGATATGATAGATGTAGCTACTTCCTTTTATAAAAATCATTTTGATTTTGAGGATAGGCATAACATATGACTGGGGGTTCCTTTTGGAATGAAGATGAGCTTGTCACTGAGGCAGAAAATGAGATGCTTCAAAAAGATTTTTCTTAGGAGGAGATCAAAAAAGCTATCTTCGATTCTTATGTCCATGGAGCTCGAGGCCCTGTTTGTCTGTCCTTTCTTTTTTACAAAACTTTCTGGGAGGTGATCAAGAAGGACTTTATGGCCTTGGTTAGAGACTTCGAGAGAGGAAAATCGGACCTATATAGACTCAACTTTGCTCTTATTGTTCTGATTCCTAAAGAACCCAATGCCAGAGAGATGAAGAAGTTCGGACCAATCAGCCTTAGCAATTGTGGATTGAATTTTTTTTCCAAAGCTATGAATAAAAGATGCTCGCCTGTCGGTGATAGATTGATCTCCCTAATTAAACCGCATTCATTAAAGGTAGATTTAATTGGAAAGTGTGGTTATGGCACATGAGACTATCCATGAAGTAAAAAGATCAGGATCAGAGGGTCTGATTCTAAAATTAGATTATGAGGAGGCTCCTGACAGGGTCATTCGGGAATTTCTTCTGAATTTTTGGCATCTCGAGGCTTTCATACTAAGTGGATCAATTGGATTAAGAGTATTCTGATGCAGGGGTCCTCATGTGTGAGAATTAATGATACTAATGGGCCATACTTTGTTAGCAAGAAAGGTTTGAAGCAGGGTGATCCCTCCTCTACTCTGCTTTTTAATCTACTGGCTGATGTATTCACTAAGATGTTGATCAAAGCGGAGAGACATAACTTGATCTCTGGGCTTTTGCCTAATGTGATCCCTGGAGGGATTATCAGACTACAATATGCAGATGATACCCTCCTTTTCCTAGAAAACTCTATTGAGAGAGCAAGGAATTTTAAGTGGATTCTGTCCTATTTTGAAAATCTTTCTAGGATGAGAATCAATTTTTATAAAAGTGACTATTAATATGGAGGAGCTTGCTAGAACTTCTGCACAAATTTTTTGTTGTCAAGTGGGATCTTTTCCCATTAAATACCTAGGGGTGCCATTGCATTTTGACAAGCTTATAAGAGAGGACATACAACTTATTATTGATAGGATTATAAAAGGGTTCTCTGTGTGGATGGGCAGAACCCTCACATATAGAGGGAAGCTAATGCTTCTTGGTGCCTGTATTGTAAGTATTCCTGCTTATCTTATGGCCATTATTAAGTTTCCCAAGTGGGCTATTAATGCCATTAACTCCCAGATGGCTCACTTCTTCTGGGGGGGGGGGGTCTAGGAGATGAACATAAATACCATCTAGCTAATTGGGGTTTGGTTTCTAGCAAGAAGAGTTTTGGTGGATTGGGTGTTCCTATTATGAGAAACTTTAACATGGCCTTGCTAGCTTCTTGGGTAAAAGATATTTCAAGGCGGAGGGGAGAAAATGGAAAAACTTGATAGATTACAAATACAATACATGCCATCCAAATGTATTGTGGACTAGAAACAATGTGGGATCCCCCTTTTGGAAGGGGTTTACTTGGGCTTTTTCGGCCGCAAAAGTATTTTACAGATGCAGAGTAGGCAATGGGCATAACATTAGTTTTTCGCACGATATATGGGTGGTGGATTGTTCCCTCAAGGTACAGTTCTAGAAATTATTCTCCATTTGTAATCAGCAAGACTGCAGTTGGGATGGTGAGGAACTTAGATTAACTTTTAGAAGAAATGTAAATCAGGCTCATCTAGATTTGTGGCACCAGTTGATTTATTATATCAAGCAAGTGTAGTTGTCGAATACTCCTGATTGTCCTATCTGGACCTTGGAAAGTAGTGCAAAATATTCAGTTAACTCCTTTTATAAGGCTATCAACTTTAGGGGCGCAGAATCAGCTGTTGGGGAATAATTCTGGAAGATTCTCTGCCCGCAAAAAATTCATGTTTTCCTTTGGCTCATCATTTACAACAAAGTACTTTCTTGAGATAATCTGAACAAAACAAGGGTTGTTGATGATCTAGTCTATTTTCTTCAGAGAATGAATCTGTCCAACATCTTTTTCTTGAGTGCATTGTAGCTAAACACATTTGGAATTTTATATCTATCGTGTTTTGATATTAATATTCCTATCCAGCTTGATGTTCTTGTTGCCTTATGGCAAATGCATAAAACAAAGAAAGTGTTAAATCTGGTTGTTGTGGCTTCCTTGTGGAGCTTATGGACATTAAGGAATGAATTTTCTTTTCAGGGAAGAACCTGGAGGGGGCAAGGGCTGCGTGTTTGTTCGACTAAGGGGCTTCCTTCAGCAATGGAGTGTGCTCTGCGACGCGGAACAATCGGTGCTGCTTCAACGATGCATTCTTTTGCTGGACAAATGCAAGGGAGAATTGCTTAGGATCGCCTGGAGATGATCGGTGCACTGGAGGGAGTGGAGATGTAGTTTTGCCTGTGTTGCTTCTCCTTCAGCCATTCGCTTTAGATGTAATAAGCACTCTCACTAGTAGAAAAAGGCCCATTTGTCCCGGTTCGTAAGACCCATTTGTCCCGGTTCTGAAACCATGACTAAAGGGTCGGGACTAAAGCCCAAAACCTTTAGTCCCGGTTTGCTTACCAACTTGGACAGAAGGGGCTCCACGTGGCCCATTACTACAGAATAGGCTGTTAGTGGTGCACCTATTTTTGCTATTAATGACGCACTATAGATGCGCCACTATTAACACGCCACTAGTAACAAATAATAATGGCACACATTTGGTGCGCCATTACTACCACAGATAGTAATGGCACACCTATAGTGCGCCATTACTATGCCTAGAAGTGTGCCATTACTATCTGACTTAGTAATGGCGCACCACATAGAAGTGCGCCATTACTAACAAATTTTTTTCAAAAAAAATTTCAGATTTTTTTTCAATTTTGTTTTTCAGAATTTTTTTCGTTTTTTCTTAATCTCGGGTCACTATGGCTTAATGTTGGGTCAATCTGCTTAATCTCAAGTCAAATCGCACTCCGTGGTCAAACTTCCCGGAAGGTCAACCATTCTCACACTATTCCAGCCAAGCACGCTTAACTTCTCAGTTCTATCCAACCCCAGCACCAGCTCACTTAACAGGCACTTGTTGATATATCTACCATATCAATCCTATTAAACCTTGTTGATGTCTAGGACTTTGTTCATGTTCATGAGTGTTCATGAGTGTGATGAAATTTTGAAAAAATATTTCAAACTTCCCGGTCATATTACGTATCATATTTTGAACATTTTTTCCAAAAAAAAATCCGAAACAATTTTTTTTCTGTTACTAGTGGCGCACCTAGCAAATGGTGCGCCATTACTAAGTTTGAAAATTTCCCTCTAGATCTTAAAAGCCCCGTATCTTTTATTCTGTTAGGTTTTTGGGGATTCTAAAAATCTTCAACGGGGTTCCCCCGATTGAATTCGGATGTAACTTTTCGAGTAGATGATTTTTCATATAAAAAACTTTTTAATCCCAGTTCATATGCAAAAGTTATGCCCATTTTACTAAATTTTAGAGAGATTTTGCAAATAAAGTCGAAATTCATATTTGTAAATTTTCCAAACAACTAGACCACATATCATATGGAAAACTTATTTTCTTTTATTTTTTGACATTTCCATCATTTTCTTTTATTTTTTTAAAACTGAAAAGGCGGTCACGGGGGGTGCATTTGGTGAAATTTTCGGCCACCTAGAAAGTTAGTAATGGCGCACCTTCACAAAGTGCGTCATTACTATGTGTATGACTTGGTCAAACCTTGGTCAAAGTTAGTAATGGCGCACTTTGTATAGGTGCGCCATTACTAAGTTTGACATAGTAATGGCGCACCAATGCAAAGTGCGCCATTACTAAGTTTGACCAAGGTTTGACCCAGTCATACACATAGTTATGGCGCACTTTGTAAAGGTGCTCCATTACTATGTCAACTTAGTAATGGCGCACATCTACAAAGTGCGCCATTACTATGTGTATGACTGGGTCAAACCTTGGTCAAACTTAGTAATGGCATACTTTTCACCTGGTGCGCCATTACTGTTTTGGTTACTAATGGCACACCTACACATGGTGCGTCATTACTATTTAGTAATGGTGCACCACATGTATAGTGCGCCATTAGTGTCCATATTGGCTATAGCTGTTTTTCTAGTAGTGGCCGGTGCTGGGAGACCAGGTAGGAAGACCTTTAGTCCCGGTTGATAACACCAACCGGGACCAAAAGGTATCCACGCGTCAGCATCTAGCAGTTGCTGGGTTTTTTTAATGGGAGGGGGGTTTAGGGGGTTTTGGACGGTTAATTTAGGGGTTTTATATTGTTTTAGCTAGCTAATTAATAGAGAAAAGTGTCCTCTCTTTCTCCGTGCTTGGTAGACGCTAGCTACTATAGAGAGAACTCGACACGCTAGCTAGTAAGCAAATGAAGGAACCATTAAGTATAGAAGATCGTCATGAACATATAGAGATAGAACTGATCGACCTCTCTTTCTTCGAGAGATTGGTCATATAACAAGTTTTCGTATATATATCCGACGCTACTAGCTACATATATACAATATAAGATCTCTTAGAATCCCAAACATCTAATGTCAACTTTCAGATGATATTCTCCGGCTTTATTTATGACGTGGTCAAGAAAGAATCCCGCCAATTCTTCTTGAATTGCTCGTATGCGATCATGTGGTAGGAGTTCATCCCGCATCTGCCACCTCTAATTTTAAGAAGGGGGTCAATACATATATATGGTAATAAAATAAAATTGTGAATATTATTGCTTACGCACTTGAAATTGTTTTTAATAGCCCCGAATAGGGGTCGTTGCGTTGTAGATGAACTCGCAAATGTAGTATCCACATAAATCATTCCCGGTTTCCTGCCACAAGCACTTTACGAGAAATAAAGTTCAATCGAACTAATAATCAAGCATGATAAATGGTATTGATGAAACTAGAATCAATGGGAGATACGCGAAACTAGCTAGTAGTACTTACTTTTGGGTGTGTAAATCGCAGCTCCACCGGCAGTGCCGGAACAATTGCTATGAACTCTTTCCAAACCCTGCCAGACAAAGAAAATAATTACTTGATATCAGGAAATGAACAAAGTTGCCGATATGATGCGATAATGATCGATTGAACTTACTTCTGCAGAATTTCAGTCATGTCCGCATAATCCTAGGGATATTTTCGTTTCGAGTCTAAGACGATTACTACTCCCCGCTCAAGCTTAATCTCTAGGAGAATAAAGTGGAAACTGCGCACGCATGCATAACTCATCAATTATATTACTATAAACCTCGAGTAATAAGGGAAACCGAATATGCAGAAGACAGTAACACTCACTTGAAGTTGTAAGGAAAGCGTATTGTCCCTTTGTTTTGATTTTTAAGCAACGATTGTAGCAAGTTCTCCTCGATTTGTGTGGCATGCTTTTGAAAATTATACTCATGTATGACATTTGGGTTAATGAACCCAATGTCATAGATTTGTGCTTTTCTGCATTCGACGATCTTCAATCTGCATAATATAGTAGTGAGGATAATTATATATACATGCAATGAAAGAGCTGAGCTATATACATAGAGAGACTTAATTACCGAAGTAGTACTTACAGACAGTTGCAAGTCACGATTATTTTGTCGAGGGCCTATTGATTGTATAATTGGAATATCTCCTCGAATTCAACATCCAACAGTACCATTCCAACGAGGTCATGCTCCTCTTTAACTGACAGTATCAAAGAATCCTTCCCAAACTCGCGGCAGGTTTGCATGTACCATTCATGGAATTTTCGCACCATCGTTGTTAGAGGAGGATGATAAGGTTTGACGAGAGGCCGCCCATGCCGGTAACGGAATTCGTCCACCTCCAACGGCTTAAACTGTACATCATCACTTAGGTAATCACCAGGTTTGGTACCAGGCACTATCCCCAGATGATTAGCGATGATATCGCCAGACACCTTGAGCGGGGGGCACGATTGGTTCGCCTGTTCGCCGAGCTGGGGAATTTTTCCCACTTCTTCGTTTTGCTAACCTTGCATCACTAGAATTACTTCCCGATCGCCGTGCATCTTGATATGTCTTTTTAATACAACGGTCAAAGTTGGAATCCAACGGAGGCGGTGGTGGTCGCTTCAGGGCATCGATAGTGCGCATCGCTTTCACCGGATCTATCTTCTCCTTTGGAGGTGGAGTTTTCTTTGCAAAATGGGCCCTCACTTCGGCCTGACATATCTCCTCGTTTTCAGACTCGGTCCTCTCATATGGTAACTTTTCCAGAGGCTTGAGAGATGGACCGTATCTATATCCCCTCCTGCCTATGCTTATACTTCTAGCCGCCAGAGCGGCGGCGGCTCCCTTCCGTCATTGCTTACTAGGTGCCGGAGGAGCCGGAGCGGTGGCGTCTGTCTTACGCTGTTGCCGACGAGTCTCAGGAGGAGGCGTACTGCTCCGACGTGCCGGAGTAGGAGAAGGAGGAGATGGAGTGCCCCCACGCGTCGGAGGTGCCGGAGAAGGAGGCGGTGTGCCTTGATCACTCGCCAGAGGAGGAAGAGGAGGAGGAGGCGGAGTTCCCTGATTCGCCTGAGGAGAAGGAGGAGGCGGAGGCGTCCAGTTTAGAAGCTTGATGTACTCCTTCTGCCATAGACATATACTCCTCAGGGCACGAACCAACTTATTCTCTCCTTCACCTGTAGATTGGTCAAGCTCGAGCTCCTTAAATTCCTTCATTACTTCATCCACCATCACAACAGCATAGATATGTGGAATTGGACGGCAGTGAAAAGTTCCGTTGGGTTGAGGAGGTGCAACAGAGCCGACAGCCGCCTTGAAAGTGAGGTTTCGGCATTTCGTCATAAGCTCACAATGTTGAGCCTCCATGATAGTATCCACGGGGTAGCTAGGAGACATGAAGTCAGTCTGAACGGGCTCCGTGGAAGCGACGCTGCTTCTCCACTGAGATGGCGGGGTAGCTTCTGGGGTAGCTTCGTGCCGCTGAGATGGTTGGCCGACAGCTCGCTGGCTCTTAGCTTCCTCTAGCTTTTGTAGTCTTGCATTGAGCTTCTGAATTTCGCTCAGCTCCGCTTTCCTCTTTCTCTCTCGGCTTCTGTAACTGCCTGTGTCGGGAAACCCAACCTTCCACGAAACGGAGCCTGGTGTGCCTCGTGTTCGTTCAGGGTGCTCAGCATTCCCTAGGGCCTCAGTCAGCTCGTCCTTCTCTCTGTCGGGAATGAACGTCCTTTCCTACGCTACGGTGAGATAGTTCTGAAGCTTGTTCATGGGTATTGCAAGTTGCTCGTCCGTCCAACAGCACTTGCCTGTTTCAGGGTCCAAAGTTCCCCCAACCCCGAAGAACCAAGTCCTTGAACAGTCTGGCCAGTTCAATGTCTATGGTACGACCCCTTTAGCAATCAGGTCATTCTTAGCTTTGTCCCACAACGGCCGGGCTTTGAGGTAGCTACCTGACCCTGTGTGATGGTGATACTGCTTCTTTGTAGCATTGATCTTGTTTGTCTCTGACATTTTCTTACTCTTGTCCGATGTCTTGTAGTCCACAAATGCGGGCCAGTAGTCTCTTATGTTCTCAAATCAGCCGATGAATCATGGAGTCTTCCCTTTGTCGACAAACTTTGATTTCAACTCATTCTTCCACCTCCTGAATAAATCTGCCATTTTCTTAAGAGCACACACCTTGACCAGTGGCTCTATAACTGGCTTATTCGGATCCTCCTCTAGCGGTAGGGTGAAATTTGCCTTCAACGCGGTCCAAAGATCATCTTTCTGTCTATCGGTGACATAATCACCTTCAGGGGCGCCGTCCTTAGGTTTATTCCATTGCTTGATGCTGATCGGGATGTTATCCCTAACAATAGCTCCACATTGAGCAGAAAATGCGTTCTTGGTCTGCTTGGGTTCAATCAGATGGCCATCGTTCGCGAGTGCTGTGATCGTGAACTTTTCATCCTTGCGCTTCTTCGGTCCTCGTCTCGTTACCGAAGTTTGGCTCGATCCGTAGGGTTATAAAATAAGAAAGAAGAGTTAATTAATATATGTGCACACCAAAATAATTAATGCATCAATTAGCTAGTCAGCACATGCTTAATTAATATGTATACCTCTCCGGACTTTGCAACAACTCCCTCCTCCGATCGGTCACCGGAGCCTTCATCATGGTCTCCTTCTTCCTCCGGCATTCGGTCACCGGAGCCATCATGATCATGTCCTTCCTCCTCCATTGTTCGATCACGGGAGCCGTCATAATCCTCTCCTTCCAGACCATCAGTGTCGTTGAGAAATGACAAGATATCACGTCCGCCGTGGATTATGTCCCCCAACAACTGTTCTTGTTCTTCATCTCTTGGATGCATAGTTTCTGCAAATATTACAACATGACAATTAATATACAAACATGAATGTCCGACATCCGGACCGCCTCTCTCATTAATGTCCGACGTCCGGACCGCCTCTCTCATGAATGTCAAACAAGGGATTCTGTTAACCTTTAAGGGATTTAATTAACAAAATGGCGCCATTCTGAATGTGTAGAAAATGGTCCATATTTTTCCTGATCTCATCTACCCGTCTACTCCCTCCGTTCCAAATTAGTTGATTTGGATTTATCTAGATACGGATGTATGTAACACTAAAACATGTCTAGATATATCCGTATCTAGACAAATCTGAGTCAACTAATTTGGAACGGAGGGAGTATATGTCACATTGTCTAGTGTCAAAGGATTCAAGAAAACCAAGGCTTCATCATTAGCCAGAAGTAACAGGCGCATAATGGTACGAAGCTCTCCAAAATTGTTTTGTAACGGAGTCCCGGATAGGATAATTAATTAGCTTTTTGGTACGAACTTCAGCAAGAGCCTTCCGAATATCGCTATTTGGAAGGCCTTTGCTGAAATTCGTACCAAAAAGCGAATTATTCTATCCAGGACTCCGTTTCAAAACAACTTTGAAGAGCTTCGTAGCATCATACGCATGTTACTTCCGGGTAATGATGAAGCCATATATTTCTTCAATACTTTGACAGACAACGTGATATTTAGAAGAATATATATATATATATATATATATATATATATATATGAGATCAGAAAAAAATTGGATCAACTTGTGCACATCCATAATGGGGGCATTCTTGATAAATCTATGTTACCGGAGTTTTCTTCATTTTACTTGGTAAATTTGGGTGGCCTCGACAATGCTTCTAGGGTTTGGTGTTGCCTCGACAACACTTCTAGGGTTTAGGGTGGCCTTGACAACGCTTTTTCAGTCCCGGTTTGGGTGGCCTCGAGAGTTTATCGGGTAGGGACGGGGTAGATCGACAACGACACTCTTTCTTCTAGGGTTTGGGTGGCCTCGATAGTTGGTCGGGTGAGCGGACCGCCTCTCTCTCATGCATGTCCGACATCCCCTCCCCGAAAAAAAAATTAATACACATATGAACAAAAAAATACATATATGAACAAAAAATGCTCTGAACAAAAATATTAATACACATATGAACAAAAACAATACATATATGAACAAACAATGCTCTGAACAAAAATATTAATACATATATGAACATCCATACATACATATAGCCACATACATATATATATATATTATATGAACAAAAAATTCATCATATAAAAAATGAACAAAAAATACAAGGGGCGGCGGCGGCGGCTCACAGCGGGGGCGGCCGGTGAGGGCGGCAAGGGCGAGGGCGATGCTGGGTGTAGGCTGGGGCTGGGGCGTGGCCGGAGCGACGACAGGGACGGCGTCGGCTAGCGAGGGCGACGGCGGGGGGGAGGGGGGGGGGCTTGAGGGAGCCGGTGACGACAGCGACGGCGGGGGCGGCCGGGGCGCAGGGGCACGCTCGAGGGGCGGCGGACGGCGACGGCGTGGGCGGCAGACGATGTCGGCGTGGGCTCGGGGGCAGGGCAGGGGCAGGAGCGTGGGCGGCGGACGGCGACGACATGGGCGATGGACGGCATCGGCATGGGCGGTCGACGGCGACGGCGTGGGCGGCGGACGGCATCGGCGTGGGCTCGGGGGCAGGGCAGCGGCACGGGCGACGGCGACGACGTCGGGGCAGCCTGGCGGCGTTGAGGAGGTCGGCATCGTCGGGGTTAACTGCGAGATGAAAATGAAAATTTTCACAAGTGCTGCATATATACACACGCCATTGGTCCCGGTTGGTGGCACCAACCGGGACCAATGCCTACCTTTGGTTGAAAAGAGACCTTTAGTCCCGGTTGGTGGCACCAACCGGGACTAAAGGTGGGCATTGGTACCGGTTGCACTACTAGAATCAGACGATTTGCCATCTGCCAACTCTTTGCCGCCTGCTAGCAGACGGCAAAGAGTTGCTTTGCCATCAGCTAGCACAAAGAAGACGGCAAAGAGCTAGCAGACGGCAAAGAAGGGCTTTGCCATTAGCTACCTCTTTGCCGTCTGCTAGCTGACGACATAGATTCTTTGTCGTCAGCGAGCAGACGACAAAGAGGTGGGTGGGGTCTAGTTGACGACACTACAGTAACGGCCCACCACCCCACCTCTTTGCCGTCCGCTAGCGGACGACAAAGAGGTGGATCTATACCTATCCGCTAACGGCGCACCCCCACGCCTCTATCTCCCCTGACCCATCTTCCCCGACCCAACCGAACGCCCGCGTGCCCGCCACCGACCACTGCCCAGCCCCCACCCCCGCCGCCCCACCCCCGACCCCCATCGTGCCTTGATGTCTACTACACAACCTTCTCCTTGTAGACGTTGTTGGGACTCCAAGTGCAGAGGTTTATAGGGCAGTAGCAATTTTCCCTTAAGTGGGTGACCTAAGGTTTATCAATCCGCGGGAGGCGTAGGATGATGATGGTATCTCTCAAGCAACCCTGCAACCAAATAACAAAGAGTCTCTTGTGTCCCCAACACACCCAATACAATGGTAAGTTGTATAGGTGCACTAGTTCGGCGAAGAGATGGTGATACAAGTGCAATATGGACAGTAGATATAGGTTTTTGTAATCTGAAAATATAAAAACAGCAAGGTAAGTAATAGTAAAAGTGAGCACGAACGGTATTGCAATGCTTGGAAACAAGGCCTAGGGTTCATACTTTAACTAGTGGAAGTTCTCTACACAATGATAACATAATTGGATCATATAACTATCCCTCAATGTGCAACAAAGAGTCACTCCAAAGTAACTAATAGCGGAGAACAAACGAAGAAATTATTGTCGGGTACGAAACCACCACAAAGTTATTCTTTCTGATCAATCTATTCAAGAGCCCGTAGTAAAATAACACGAAGCTATTCTTTCCGTTCAATCTATCCTAGAGTTTGTACTAGAATAACACCTTAATACACATATCAACCAAGACCCTAATCTCACCTAGATACTCTATTGTCACCTCATGTATCCGTGGGCATGATTATACGATACGCATCACACAATCTCAGAATCATCTATTCAACCAACACATAGAACTTCAAAGAGTGCCCCGAAGTTTCTACCGGAGAGTCAAAATGTGTGCCAACCCATATGCATAGATTCTCGAGGTCACGAAACCCGCAAGTTGATCACCAAAACATACATCAAGTACTCACATGAATATCCCATTGTCACCACAGATAGACACGTGCAAGACATACATCAAGTGTTCTTAAAGACTCAATCCAATAAGATAACTTCAAAGGGAAAACTCGATTCATTACAAGAAGGGAGAGGGGGAAGAACATCATAAGATCCAACTATAGTAGCAAAGCCCGTGGTACATCGAGATCAAGACATCTCAAGAACACGAGAGAGAGATCAATCACATAGCTACTGGTGCATACCCTCAGCCCCGAGGGTGAACTACCCCCTCCTCGTCATGAAGATCGCCGGGATGATGAAGATGGCCACCGGAGATGGATTCCCCCTCCGACAGGGTGCCGGAATGGGCTCCCGATTGGTTTTTGTTGGCTACAAAGGCTTGCGGCGGCGGAACTCCCGATCTAGGTTTATTTCTGGAGGTTTCTATATTTATAGGACCAGATGGCGTCGAGAATAAGTCAGGGGGACCCACGAGGGAGTCACGAGCCCCCTAGGCGCGCCCAGGGGCGTGGGCGCGCCTCCCAGGATCGTGGCTTCCTCGGGACTCCTCTCCGGTATCTTTTTCTTCTGGTATTTTTGATATTTTCCATAAAAAATCATGGCGAAAGTTTTATTCCGTTTGGACTCCGTTTGATATTCCTATCTGAAAAGGTCAAAAACACGGAAAAAACAGGAACTGGCACTGGGCTCTAGGTCAATAGGTTAGTGCCAAAATAATATAAAATAGCATATTCATGCATATAAAACATCCAAAGTTGATAATATAATAGCATGGAACGATAAAAAATTATAGATACGTCGGAGACGTATCAAGCATCCCCAAGCTTAATTCTTGCTCGTCCTCGAGTAGGTAAATGATAAAAACAAATTTACTGATGTGGAATGCTACCTAACATATATTGTGGCATGAATATTCGAATCCATATGATTCAAGACAAAGAGTTTAATACTGACATAAGAACAATAATACTTCAAGCATACTAACAAAGCAATCATGTCTTCTCAAAATAACATGGCCAAAGAAAGTTATCCCTACAATATCATATAGTCTGGCTATGCTCCATCTTCCCCACACAACGTATTTAAATCATGCACAACCCCGGTATTAGTCAAGCAATTGTTTCCACACTTTTACTTTCTCAAACCTTTTCAACTCTCACACAATACATGAGCGTGAGCCATGGACATAGCACTATAGGTGGAATAGAATATGGTGGAGATTGTGAGGAAAAAAGGAGGAGATGGTCACATCAACTAGGCTTATCAACGGCCTATGGAAATGCCCATCAATAGATATCAATGTGAGTGAGTAGGGATTGCCATGCAACGGATGCACTAGAGCTATAAGTGTATGAAATCTCAAAAAGAAACTAAGTGGGTGTGCATCCAACTCTCTTGCTCACGAAGACCTAGGGCAATTTGAGGAAGCCCATCATTGGAATATACAAGTCAAGTTCTATAATGAAAATTCCCACTAGTATATGAAAGTGACAATATATGAGACTCTCTATCATGAAGATCATGGTGCTACTTTAAAGCACAAGTGTGGTAAAGGATAGTAGCATTGTCCCTTCTCTCTTTTTCTCTCATTTTTTGTTTGGGCTCTTTGGCCTCTTTTTTCATTTTTTTAAGTCCGGAGTCTCATCCCAACTTGTGAGGGAATCATAGCTTCCGTCCTTTCCTCACATGGGACAATGCTCTAGTAATATGATGATCATCACACTTTTATTTACTTAAAACTAGAAACTTAGACCAAAAGATATGACTCTATATGAATGCCTCCGGCAGTGTACCGGGATGTGCAATGAGTCATGAGTGACATGTATGAAATATATGAACGGTGGCTTTGCCACAAATACGATGTCAACTACATGATCATGCAAAGCAATATGACAATGATGATGCGTGTCATAATAAATGGAACGGTGGAAGTTGCATGGCAATATATCTCGGGATGGCTATGGAAATTCCATGATGGGTAGGTATGGTGGCTGTTTTGAGGAAGGATATATGGTGTGTGTATGCACCGGCGAAAGTTGCGCGGTACTAGAGAGGCTAGCAATGGTGGAAGGGTGAGAGTGCGTATAATCCATGGACTCAACATTAGTCATAAAGAACTCACATACTTATTGCAAAAGTTTTATTAGTAATTGAAAAAAGTGCTAGACGCATGCTCCAAGGGGAAGGGTTTGTAGGAGTTAACCATTGCGCGATCCCGACCACCACACAAAGGATGACAATCAATAAAAACATCATGCTCCGACTTCCTAATATAGCGGTTCACCATACGTGCATGCTTCAGGAATCACAAACTCTAACACAAGCATTTCTACCAATCCATAATTACTCACTATCATGACTCTAATATCACCATCCTTATATCTCAAAACTATATGCAAAGAATCAAACTTCTCATAGTATTCGATGCACTCTATATGAAAGTTTTTATTATATCCCTCTTGGATGCCCATCATATTAGGACTAGATTTATGACCTAAGAAAATTACCATGCTGTTTAAGACTCTCAAAATAATATAAGTGAATCATGAGAGTTCAACTATTTCTATAAAATAAATTCATAGCAATGCTCTACAAAGATATAAGTGAAGCACTAGAGCAAAAGACAAACTACTCCAAAAGATATAAGTGAACATCAATGAGTAGTTGAATAATTATTTGGCTATGTGAAGATGCTCCCATCTAAGAATTTCAGATCTTAAGTACCTTATTCAAACAAAATAAAATGACACTCCAAGGATAGCACGAATCATGTGAAGAAGCAAAAAGTTAGGTTTAACCGATACTAACCGATGATTGTTGAAGAAGAAAGGTAGGATGCCAACCGGGGCATCCCCAATCTTAGACGCTTGAGAATTCTTGAAATATGGATTGGGGATGACTTGGGAATCCCCAATCTCGAGCTTTTGTGTCTCCTTAATTCCTCTCATATTATGGTTTCCGAACTCTTAAAAACTTCATCTACACAAAACTCAACAAGAACTCGTGAGATAGGTTAGTATAAATCAATGCAAAACTTTATCATCCTCTACTGTAGAAAATCACTAAGATTATTATTTGACATTGCATACTAAATGCCTATTCATATTTAAAACTCCCATCATCAAATGGAATCATTAAACAAGCAAACATATGCGAACAACGCAAACATAACATCAATCTGCCTAAATAGAACAGTCTGTGAAGTATGCAGCAAGATCCATACTAAGTTAACTCCAAAAAATCTGAAAAACTTCCATGCTATATGGAATTTATAATAAAATATTGTGTCCAAATTTCAAGTTATTCTGACATACAGAAAATTCTAGGGAATTTTTGCACTACAAGCAAACTTTCTGTTTTGGAACAGCAACTCCTATACTTGCAAATTAAGCATGGTAAATGCTATCCTTGACATTTTTATTGAACTAAATGATGAAAAACATTAACATTAACATAAATAACAGAGATTAAGTACTAATAAAATAAAATTATGCTCCAAGAAAAACACATATCATGTGGTGAATAAAAATATAGCCCCAAGTAAAGTTACCGATGGATTGAAGACGAAAGAGGGGATGCCTTCCCGGGGCATCCCCAAGCTTAGGCTCTTTGGTGTCCTTGAATATGGATTGGGATGCCTTGTTCATCCCCAAGCTTATGATCTTTCCACTCCTTGTTCCGTTGTCCATCCGAACTTTACCCAAAACTTGAAAACTTCACAACACAAAACTTAACGGAACTTCGTGAGATGGGTTAGTATAATAAAGACAAATTATTCATTTTAGTACTGTCAAGAAAATATTAATAAATTTTACCACACAATTCCTACTGTATATTATCATTTCCACAATTTATATCACTTAATATAATCTATGGAAACACTAAAACAAGCAAACTATGCATTGAAAACAGAATCTGTCAAGAACAGAACAGTCCGTAATGATCTGAATGATAACCATACTTCTGCACCTCCAAAAATTCTGAAACAATTATGAAAATTATGGAAATTTGTATATAAATCATAATAAAAAATAATCAACCTAAAATCACTCTCTGGATAGGAATTAAAAATAATTTCGTGAGTGCAAAGTTTCTGTCTTTTTCAGCATGATCAAACAACTATCACCCAAAGTAACCATAAAGGCTTTACTTGGCACTTTATTGAAATGAAAGCTATAAAACATGATTAATACACTTAATCATGTGAATGCACAAGAACAGTAAGGATACATATTGGGTTGTCTCCCAACAAGCACTTTTCTTTAATGCCTTTTAAGCTAGGCATGATGATTTCAATGATGCTCACATAAAAGATAATGATTGAAACATAATGGAAGTATCATGAAGCATTTGACTAGAACATTTAAGTCTAACCCACTTCCTATGCATAGGTATTTTGTGAACAAACAACTTATTGTAGCAAGAATCATCTAGCATAGGAAGGCAAAACAAGCATAGCTTCAAAAATTTCAACACATAGAGAGGAAACTTGACATTATTGCAAGATGTAGAAGCATATGATCCTCTCTCATAATAATTTTCTGTAGCATCATGAATGAATTCAACAATATAACCAGCACCCAAATAATTCTTCTCATGATCTAGAAGCATAGAAATTTTACTACTCTCCACATAAGCAAATTTATTCTCATGATTAATAGTGGGAGTATCGTAAAAGACTTGAGCACTACAAATTGTTTCCACATTAAAAGAGTGATGTTTAGAAAAAGGGTAATCATAATTGTGACAAGTTTTATCATCATTCTTCTTTATATCATAAGTATCATCACAATAATCATCATAGATAGGAGGTATGCAATAATCATAGTAAATTTGATCACTCAAAGTGGGGGGACTAAAAGGATCATCTTCATTTAACATAGCATCCCCAAGATTGTGGTTTTGCATATCATAGACATAATCACTCTCATCATTAATAGTATGAATAGCACCAATAGTATGGCAATTATTATCGTCCTCCACATTTATTTTTGATTCATTCTCATGAGGCATATCAATAATAGGAGCAACATTATTTGGGAGAGATACCTCTTTACCTTTACTTTTTATTCTTTTCTTCTTCTTCAACCCATCATGTGAAGGTTTACTTAATTTTTCCGAGCTTCTTTTTGGAGAGGTTGGTTGAATAGAAAGCTCCTTCTCATTACCTGATTCATCATAAGAAATAATAGGAGGGTATTGGGAAACATCTTCCCCTTCGTTAGTATTATCTTTATCTTCCATTTGTTTTCTTGCCTTTAAGTAATTGGCGATATAAGGATTCTCAATGCAATTTACCTAACAATATAAATAAATTTCTTCTAGATCATAATCAAGCATATTTATGACAACCCAATCTGGGAGGCTCTTAGTTATACGTTACATTTCTTCATATCTCAGAAGCAAACTAAGTTCATTATGATACGCAAGGGAAATCAAGTAATCACAATTTTTGGACATGATTTGATCATGAAACAATTTGCACTGGAGATTTAAATGACCATGTTCATTGCAAAGTTCACAAGGATGGCTATCAATATTAAATATTTCAGCACAATCATCTAGCCTCACATGCAACGACTTAGTTTCTAAATACTTATGCGTCTTGCAAAATCTATCTTCCCTTTTTGGTATATATTTGCAAACTCTATGTATTCCACAGAAATCAACATGCTTATAGGAAATATTTTCACCATGAATAGTGCAATCAGAATTAGCATCATGGATATTCAAAGTATTCATACTAACAACATTGCAATCATGCTCGTCATTCACATATTTTATGCCAAGCATCCTATGTAATTCTTCTTCTAGCATTTGAGCACAATTTTCTTTTCCATCATTTTCACGAAAGACATTAAAAAGATGAAGCATATGAGGTAACCTTAATTCCATTTTTTGTTTGTTTTATTTTAATAAACTAAACTAGTGATAAAACAAGAAACTAAAAGATTAGATTCCCAGATCTAAAGATATACCTTCAAGCGCTAACCTCGCCGGCAACGGCGCCAGAAAAGAGCTTGATGTCTACTACGCAACCTTCTCCTTGTAGACGTTGTTGGTCCTCCAAGTGCAGAGGTTTGTAGGACAATATCAATTTTCCCTTAAGTGGCTGACCTAAGGTTTATCAATCCGCGGGAGGCGTAGGATGAAGATGGTATCTCTCAAGCAACCCTGCAACCAAATAACAAAGAGTCTCTTGTGTCCCCAACACACCCAATACAATTGTAAGTTGTATAGGTGCATGATACGTCTCCGACATATCTATAATTTTTGATTGTTCCATGCTATTATATTATCAACTTTGGATGTTTTATATGCATGAATATGCTATTTTATATGATTTTTGGGACTAACTTATTAACTCAGTGCCCAGTGCCAGTTCCTGTTTTTTCCGTGTTTTTGATATTTTTCAGATAGGAATATCAAACAAAGTCCAAATGGAATAAAAATTTTGCCGTGATTTTTTATGAAAAATATCAGAAATACCTGAAGGAAGAAATACTAGAGAAGTGGGTCGAGGGAGCCACGAGCCTGGGAGGCACGGCCCCCCTAGGCCGCGGCTAGGGGGCTCGTGGCCTCCTCGAGGCCCACCTCCACTCGTTTCCACCGCCATACGGTCTTATAAATACCCAAACTAACAGAAATAGACCTAGATCGCAAGTTCCGCCGCCGCAAGCCTCCAGAACCACCAATAACCAATCGGGAGACCATTCCGGCATCCTGCCGGAGGGGAATCCATCTCCGGTGGCCATCTTCATCAACATCATTGCCTCTCCGATGATGCGTGAGTAGTTCACATCAGACCTACGAGTCCATAGCTAGTATCTAGATGGCTTCTTCTCTCTCTCTCTCTCTCTCCGATCTTCAATACAAAGTTCTCCATGATCTTCATGGTGATCTATCCGATGTAATCTTCTTTTGCGGTGTGTTTGTTGAGATCCGATGAATTGTGGATTTATGATCAGATTATCTATGAATATTATTTGAGTCAATTCTGAATTCTTATATGCATCATTTCATATCCTTGTAAGTCTCTTTGAGTTATGGGTTCTGTTTGGACAACTTGATCTATAGTTCTTGCAATGGGAGAAGTGCTTGGTTTTGGGTTCATACCGTGCGGTGTCCTCACCTAGTGACAGAAGGGGTAGCGAGGCACACATCGTGTTGTTGCCATCAAGGGTAAAAAGATGGGGTTTATATCATATTGCATGAATTTATCCTTCTACATCATGTCATCTTGCTTAAAGCGTTACTCCGTTTCTTATGAACTTAATACACTAGATGCATGCTGGATAGCGGTCGATGTGTGGAGTAATAGTAGTAGATGCAGACAATATCGGTCTACTTGTCTCGGACGTGATGCCTATATGTATGATCATTGCCTTAGATATCGTCATGACTTTGCGCTATTCTATCAATTGTTCAACAGTAATTTGTTCACCCACCGTAATACTTGCTATCATGAGAGAAGCCTCTAGTGAGCACTATGGCCCCCGGGTCTATTTTACATATTATATTTTCAGATCTAATTACAAAAACACAAAAAATACCTTGCTGCAATTTTATTTACTTATTTATATTTACTCATTATCACTATCAGATCTCACATTGCAAGTAATCGTGAAGGGATTGACAACCCCTTTATCGCGTTGGGTGCAAGTTTGCTTGTGTTTGTGCAGGTTTCTTGGTGCCTCATCTTGATACTCCTACTGGATTGATACCTTGGTTCTCAAAATGAGGGAAATACTTATCTCTACTTTGCTGCATCACCCTTTCCTCTTCAAGGGAAAAACCAATGCAAGACAAGATCAACTTGCCAATTTCTGGCGACGTTGCAGAGAAGTAGCAGGAAGAATTTCTGGCACCGTTGCCGGGGAGTATTCAAGTGAAGCATATCTATCAATTACCCATCACAAACTCATCTCTTGCATTTACATTATTTGCCATTTGCCTCTCGTTTTCCTCTCCCCCACTTCTAAAACAAAAATTTACAAAAATATTTGTCTTTTTCGTTTGCCCTTTTCTTCGTTTGCTTTCTGTTTTCTTGTGTGAGTTAGTCTACTTATCCTTATGGCTAGTCCTATCGCTATTATCGTTACTCCCGAGAGCGAGGTTCTTAACTTTAAACAAAATGAGGGAGAAAACTTAAAAGATGCTTGGTATAGAATTTGCAATGCTCAGAATAGATCTCCTCGTAAGCAATCTACTACCGTTCTACTTCGCAATTTTTATGTGGGTATTTCCCCTTGGAATAGGTATGTTATCGACACCATCGTAGGCCGAAATTTCTTGGGTAGCCATACCGTTGATTCTTATGGTGCTTTATTAAATTTGGTAGGATCACCCCCACTTATGGTTAATGGAACTATTTTAACTTTGGAACATGTGATGCGTAGGCTTGATATTATTGAAAATAAAGTTGCTACGATAGAACTCATGAAAATTTGGATAAAAAGATCCACAATCAAATCATTCAATATGGATCCAAGGTGGGAATGACTTTGAAATTTTTTAAGGATAAGGAACGCATAGTTAACGAAAATCTAGATCATGACTCTGCTAGAATTGGCAAACTAGAGGATGTTATAACCAACTTGGGTTCCGCTTTTGCTGCCGTTCAGAACACTCCAAATTTTGCCCACAATAAGGCTACTAAGCTTGTCTATGTTCCTAAAAATAATTGTGAACCATATAGTAAGAGAGATGAAGATCTTAAAATTATGAGTGTTCACCCTAATAGTGATGATGGAATGAGGGGTTTGAGCACTAAAGATGATAATACTTGATTCCATTGCCTTATGCCTAGCTAAGGGCGTTAAACGATAGCGCTTGTTGGGAGGCAACCCAATGAATAGATCTATTCTTGCTTTTTTACTTTCTGTTTTGTTGAGTCAACACCGTCATGATTGTGTTTTTTATGTTTTAATTAGCTTTTGTGCCAAGTGGAACCTTTATGATTAGTTTTGGTGATAGTTGTTTAATCATGCTGGAATAAGACAGAAACTTTTCGCTCACGAAATTATTTTTATTTCCCAGCCATAAAGCGTTTTTGAGTTGATTCTTTTTGCTTATGATTGATATGAAAATTTCCATAATATTCATAATTTTTTCATAATTTTTGATTTAGCAGAGGGTTTCGAAATATACAGATTGGTACAGACTGTTCTGTTTTTGACAGATTCTGTTTTTGTTGTGTTGATTGCTTATTTTGATGAAACTATGGTTAGTATCGGGGGGTATGATCCATGGAAAAGTGAGAATACAGTAATATAACAGCAATATAAATGGAAATTAAGTTTACTACAGCACATGAAAAGTTGGTGGTTTTTTTTATGCTAATGCTATCACGAGTTTCTGTTTAAGTTTTGTGTTGTGAAGTTTTCAAGTTTTGGGTGATGTTCTTATGGACAATGGAATAAAGATTGGAAAGAGCCTAAGCTTGGGGATTCCCAAGGCATCCCAAGAAAATTTAAAGGACACCAAAAAGCCTAAGCTTGGGGATGCCCTGGGAAGGCATCCCCTCTTTCGTCTTCAATCCATCGGTAACGTTACTTGGAGCTATATTTTTATTCACCACATAATATGTGTTTTGCTTGGATCTTCATGTGTTATAGTAGTCTTTGCTTTCTGTTTTATCACAATCATCCGTGCTGCACACCTTTTGAGAGGGACATGCACTCATCATGAATTTGTTAGAATACTCAATGAGCTTCACTTATATCTGTTGAGTTAGGCAATATTAGCTCACATGTGCTTCACTTATATCTTTTGAGCTTGATGATTTTGTTCATATGTGCTTCACTTATATCTTTTGAGATTGGTAATATTATCTCACATGTTCTTCACTTATATTTTTTGAGCTAGATAATTTTGCTCTAGTGCTTCACTTAAATCTTTGTAGAGCACGGCGGTGTCCTATTTTGTAGAAACAAAAACTCTCTAATCTTCACTTATATCATTTTGAGAGTGCTCTCTCTCTGAGAAACTTGGTAATTGGTGTGTGTTATGAAATTAGTCCTAAATATGATAGGCATCCAAAGAGGATATAATAAAAACTTTCATATTCAAGTGCATTGATTAGTAAGAGAAGTTTGATTCCTCATGATTAGTTTTGAGATATGGATATGGTAATATGAGAGTTATGTTAGTAGGCTGTTGTGAATCTAGAAATACTTGTGTTGAGGTTAGTGATTCCCATAGCATGCACGTATGGTGAACCGCTATGTTAGGAAGTCGGAGCATAATGCATTTATTGATTGTCATCCTTTGTGTAGAGGTCAGGATCGCGCGATGGTTAACTCCTACCAACCCTTGCCCTAGGAGTATGCGTTTAGCACTTTGTTTCGATTACTAATAATTTTTTTGCAATAAGTATGTGAGTTCTTCATGACTAATGTGAGTCCATGGTATAGATGCACTTTCACCTTCCACCATTGCTAGCCTCTCTAGTGCCGCGCAACTTTCGCCGGTGCACAAACCCACCATATATCTTCCTCAAAACAGCCACCATACCTACCTATTATGGCATTTTCATAGCCATTCTGAGATATATTGCCATGCAACTTTCACCGTTCTGTCTCATGACATGTGCCATCACTCTCATTAATATAGAGTCATTATTGTTCTAAGTATCGAGTTGTAAGTAAATAAAAGTGTGATGATCATCATTATTAGAGCATTGTCCCATGTGAGGAAATAAAAGAGGCCAAAGATGCCCACCAAATAAAAAAAGAGGTCAAAGAGCCCAAACAAAAAAATGAGAGAAAAAGATAGAAGGGACAATGCTACTATATTTTTCCACACTTGTGCTTCAAAATAGCACCATGTTCTTCAAGATGGAGAGTCTCTTGTTTTGTCACTTTCATATGCTAGTGGAAATTTTCATTATGTAACTTGACTTGTATATTCCAATGATGGGCTTCCTCAAAATTGCCCTAGGTCTTCATGAGCAAGCAAGTTGGGTGCACACCCACTAGTTTTCATTTTGAGCTTTCATACACTTATAGCTCTAGTGCATCCGTTTCATGGCAATCCCTACTCATTCACATTGATATATATTGATGGGCATCTTCATAGCCTATTGATACGCCGATTCGATGTGACCATCTCCTTCTTTTTGCCTCACAACCTTCACCACACTCTATTCCACCTATAGTATGAAGATGTCCATGGCTCACGCTCACATATTGCATGAGAGTTGAAAAAGGTTTGAGAAAGTAAGAGTGTGAAAAAAATTACTTGGCCAATACCAAGGTTGTGCATGATTTAAATTCGTTGTGTGGGGATGATGGAGCATAGCCAGACTATATGATTTTGTAGGGATAACTTTCTTTGGCCTTGTTATTTCAAAAGTTTATGATCACTTTGCTATTATGCTTGAAGTATTATTGTTTTCATGTCAATATTGAACTATTTGTTCGAATCTTATGGATGTTAAGCTTGGGGATGCTTGATACGTCTCCGACATATCTATAATTTTTTATTGTTCGATGCTATATATTATCAACTTTGGATGTTTTTTATGCATGAATATGCTATTTTATATGATTTTTGGGACTAACTTATTAACTCAGTGCCCAGTGCCAGTTCCTGTTTTTTCCGTGTTTTTGATCTTTTTCAGATAGGAATATAAAACAGAGTCCAAATGGAATAAAACTTTCGCCATGATTTTTTATGAAAAATATCAGAAATACCTGAAGGAAGAAATACCAGAGAAGTGGGCTGAGGGAGCCACGAGCCTGGGAGGCGCCCCCCTAGGCCGTGGCTAGGGGGCTCGTGGCCTCCTCGAGGCCCACCTCCACTCGTTTCCACCGTCATACGGTCTTATAAATACCCAAACTCACAAAAATAGACATAGATCGCAAGTTCCGCCGCCGCAAGCCTCCAGAACCACCAAAAACCAATCGGGAGACCGTTCCGGCATCCTGCCGGAGGGGAATGAATCTCCGATGGCCATCTTCATCAACATCCTTACCTCTTCGATGATGCGTGAGTAGTTCACATCAGACCTACGGGTCCATATCTAGTATCTAGATGGCTTCTTCTCTCTCTCCGATCTTCAATACAAAGTTCTCCATGATCTTCACGGTGATCTATTCGATGTAATCTTCTTTTGCGGTGTGTTTGTTGAAATCCGATGAATTGTGGACTTATGATCAGATTATATATGAATATTATTTGAGTCAATTCTGAATTCTTATATGCATGATTTCATATCCTTGTAAGTCTCTTCGAGTTATGGGTTTTGTTTGGCCAACTTGATCTATAGTTCTTGCAATGGGAGAAGTGCTTGGTTTTGGGTTCATACCGTGCGGTGTCCTCACCTAGTGACAGAAGGGGTAGCGAGGCATGCATCGTGTTGTTGCCATCAAGGGTAAAAGATGGGGTTTATATCATATTGCATGAATTTATCCTTCTACATCATGTAATCTTGCTTAAAGCGTTACTCCGTTTCTTATAAACTTAATAAACTAGATGCATGCTGGATAGTGGTCGATGTGTGGAGTAATAGTAGTAGATGCAGACAGTATCGGTCTACTTGTCTCGGACGTGATGCCTATATGTATGATCATTGCCTTAGATATCGTCATGACTTTGCGCTATTCTATCAATTGCTCAATAGTAATTTGTTCACCCATCGTAATACTTGCTATCATGAGAGAAGCCTCTAATGAACACTATGCCCCCCGGGTCTATTTTACATATTATATATTCAGATCTAAACATAAAAACACCAAAAATACCTTGCTGCAATTTTATTTACTTATTTATATTTACTCATTATCACTATAATATCTCACCTTGCAAGTAATCGTGAAGGGATTGACAACCCCTTTATCGCGTTGGGTCCAAGTTTGTTTGTGTTTGTGCAGGTTTCTTGGTGCCTCATCTTGATACTCCTACTGGATTGATACCTTGGTTCTCAAACTGAGGGAAATACTTATCTCTAATTTGCTGCATCAGCCTCTCCTCTTCAAGGGAAAATCCAACGCAAGACAAGATCAATTTGCCAATTTCTGGCGACGTTGCAGAGAAGTAGCAGTGCAGGAGTTCGGCGAAGAGATGGTGATACAAGTGCAATATGGATAGTAGATATAGGTTTTTGTAATCTGAAAATAGCAAGGTAACTTATAGTAAAAGTGAGCACGAACGGTATTGCACTGCTTGGAAACAAGGCCTAGGGTTCATACTTTCACTAGTGGAAGTTCTCTAAACAATGATAACATAATTGGATCATATAACTATCCCTCAACGTGCAACAAAGAGTCACTCGAATGTAACTAATAGCGGAGAACAAACGAAGAGATTATTGTCGGGTACGAAACCACCACAAAGTTATTCTTTCTGATCAATCTATTCAAGAGTCCGTAGTAAAATAACACGAAGCTATTCTTTCCGTTCAATCTATCCTAGAGTCCATACTAGAATAAACCTTAAGACACATATCAACCAAGACCCTAATGTCACCTAGATACTCCATTTTCACCTCAAGTATCCGTGGGCATGATTATACGATACGCATCACACAATCTCAGAATCATCAATTCAACCAACACATAGAACTTCAAAGAGTGCCCTGAAGTTTCTATCGGAGAGTCAAAACGTGTGCCAACCCATATGCATAGAATCCCGAGGTCACGAAACCCACAAGTTGATCACCAAAACATACATCAAGTACTCACATGAATATCCCATTGTCACCACAGATAGACACATGCAAGACATACATCAAGTGTTCTTAAAGACTCAATCGGATAAGATAACTTCAAAGGGAAAACTCGATTCATTACAAGAAGGAGAGGGGGAAGAACATCATAAGATCCAACTATAGTAGCAAAGCCCGCGGTACATCGAGATCAAGACATCTCAAGAACATGAGAGAGAGATCAAACACATAGCTACTGGTACATACCCTCAGCCCCGAGGGTGAACTACTCCCTCCTCGTCATGGAGATCCTCGGGATGATGAAGATGGCCACCGGAGATGGATTTCCCCTCCGGCACGGTGCTGGAACGGGCTCCCGATTCGTTTTTGTTGGCTACAGAGGCTTGCGGCGGCGGAACTCCCAATCTAGGTTTATTTCTGGCGGTTTTTGTATTTATAAGACCAGATGGTGTCGAGAATAAGTTAGGGGAACCCACGAGGGAGTCACGAGCCCCCCAGGCGCGCCTAGGGGGGTGGGCGCGCCTCCCAGGCTCGTGGCTTCCTCAAGACTCCTCTCCGGTATCTTTTTCTTCTGGTATTTTTTATATTTCCATAAAAAATCACGGCAAAAGTTTTATTCCGTTTGGACTCCGTTTGATATTCCTATCTGAAAAAGGTCAAAAAAACGAAAAAAACAGGAACTGGCACTGGGCTCTAGGTCAATAGGTTACTCCCAAAAATAATATAAAATAACATATTCATCCATATAAAACATCAAAAGTTGATAATATAATAGCATGGAACGATCAAAAATTATAGATACGTTGGAGACGTATCACGCCTCCGCCGCCCCGCACCCAGCCCCTCATCGCGCCCCCGTCGCCCCGCCCCGCCGCCCCGCCGCCGTGCTCCTGGCCCCAGTCACGCCCCCGATGCCCCTGCCCCCTGCCGCCCCGACTCGCCCCCCCGACGCCGTGCTCCCGACCCCCACTGTGCCCCCGCCGCCCCGACCACAACGCCCCTCCTCTGCGGCGGGCGCCCGAGCACGACCGTGAGGAAGCCCATGGCGCCGCCCCCTCCCCTGCGGCAGGCCTCCCCCTCCTCCACCGGCAGCCCCCTACCTGCGGTGAGCTCCTCCTCCTCCTCTTTTTTTTTCTGTTTTTTTAGTTTTAGGTTTATGCTTAGTTTAGATTTAGTTTTAGGTTTAGTTTTAGGTTTACGTTTAGTTTAGTTTAGTTTTAGTTTTAGGTTTAGTTCTGAAAAAGAGAGTAGAAAATAAGAATAATTAGAAAATGAGGAAAAAGAAGAAGAAGAAGAAGAAGAAGAAGAAGAAGAAGAAAAAGAAGAAGAAGAAGAAGAAGAGGAAGAAGAGGAAGAATAAGAAGAGGAAGAAGAAGAGGAAGAAGCAGAAGAAGAAGAGAGGAGCCCCCAACCCCCGACGCCACTAACCCCCAACCTCCGATGCCACCGATCCTCAACCCCCGACGCCACCGACCCCAACCCCCGACACGACACCCTGACATCCCGACCCTGACACGGCACCCCCGACACCCCGACCCCGACACGGCACCCCTGACACCCGACCTCGACACGGCACCCCCGACAGCCGACCCCGAGATGGCACCCCCGACACTCCGACCCCGACACGACACCCCTGACACCCCGACCCCGATACGACACCCCGACACCCTGACACAGCACCCCCCGACGCCACTAACCCCAACCTCCGACTCCACCGATCCTCAACCCCCGACGCTACCGACCCCAACCCCGACACGACACCCCGACACGCCGACCCTGACACGTCACCCCCGACACCCGATCCCGACACGGCACCCCCGACACCCGACCCCGACACGGCACCCCCAACACCCTGACCCCGACATGACACCCCCGACACCCCGACCCTGACACGACACCCCCGACACCCCGACCCCTACACGACACCTCGACACCTTGACACGGCACCTCCGACCACGACACAGCACCCCTACCCCGACACGATACCCCCGACACGACACCCCCGACACCCCGACCCCGATACGACACCCCCGACACCCCGACCCCGACACAACACCCCCGACACCCCGACCCTGACATGACACGGGTCATATATTTGTGAATTATGAGTTAGGTCATATATTTTTCGATTTTGTTATACAGAATATCATATTTATGTTGATCAGGTGGATTTAAAATGTGCAGTTGTTTCGTCGCTGCGAGGGTCTGGTGTTCGACGACCTCCCCGTGCGTTCGACGAGCTCCGCCCCTGCATTCGTGGGTGAGCACAAATGACATCTCCTCCTTCCCCCTTCATTTCCTCTGTTCCGGTCTTCGTGCTGATGAAACTTGCTAGCTATAGGTGTCTTCAATCATCAATATGCGTGACCACTATGCGTCTCCCATTCGAAAGGGTTACATCTATAAGTATGCATTCATTAGCATATTTATAACCGTGATTCTTTCGAATTTTCCAACGTTATGCATGGACAACCCGAGTATGTGTAGATTGGGTTCGTTTTCCCATATGCTCTGCTCCGGATCCGATGCAAAATTTCGTCAGTGCCTCCCTGTTGTTCTCCGGGTACACATCCTCTCTGCTTATTGCCGAGACGTGTATCAAGAGAACAGCAGGGAGGTGCTGCCAAAAGTGTGCGTCGGATCCGGAGCGGAGCATGGGAAAACAAACCCAATCTACACATACTTGGGTGGGATTAGGACCTATCTTTACCTACTAGCGTCTAGGTTGCATCGACGTAATGAAACTGACAAACTCTATTAACTGATGAATATGGTTTGCTGAATTATGTATATATTTTGTGTGTGTCAAGTAGCTAGGCGAGATGAGTGATCGTGGGTGGATGTACACTGGTCACACTAGTCAGAAAGACATGACCCGTGAATGGTTAACAAAAACCAAGGAGTTTGTGAGAGTCACATTTGCAAATGGACAGAAAACAACCTGGTGCCCTTGTGTCGATTGCGACAATTGTAAGAAGAAGTCAGAGTTTGAAATGATCAGACACCTGCAGAAGTGGTGTTTTACGCCTAATTATATGGTCTGGACATTTCATGGTGAGTCTGCCCAACGTGCCAGAGCCGAGGTGGTTCGTCGTTGCATCGACGAGCATGGTACTGGGATCGAAGACATGGTGCAAGACTTTGATAATGCTCGGGATTCGGATGATGAAATGGAGGAATCTGCAAAGGCCTTTTATGAAATGTTGGAGTCTTAAAAATGTCCTCTCCACGAGCACATTGAGCTTTGTCAGTTGGATGCCATCGTGCAAGTAATGGCTCTAAAGGCTCAGTTCAACCTGGGCAGAGAATGCTACACGCGATGATGACGATATTTGGATGCTTTCTATCCAAAGGCCATGTATTGCCACCAAACCTGTACCAGTTGGACAAAAGCCTACGTGCGCTTAAGATGCCCTATGAGAAGATAGATGCCTGTGAGAATGGATGTGCCTTATTTAGGCTTGAGTATGCGGGCTTGAACTATTGCCCCATTTGCAATGCTTCCAGGTATGTTCTGGTAGACTATGGTATGGGTGAGAAGAGTCAGACCAAAATTCCCATTAATGTTCTTCGGTATCTGCCAATCATACCAAGACTTCAACGTCTTTTCATGGTCGAAGAGACGGCTAGAAAGATGACGTGGCATATATTGGGCAAAAGAACAGGATGCATATGGGAATCCGATGTTGGGACACACTTCAGACGCTTTTGCGTGGAAGCACTTCGATGCATTACATAAGGATAAAGCGACAGATCCAAGGCATCCTCGAGTTGCCATCAACACGGATGGGTTCAATGCGTATGGTATGACGGCAGCACAATACAGTTGTTGGCCTGTATTTGTCATTCCACTCAATCTCCCCCCGGAGAGATTATGAAAAGAAAGAACATTTTCCTGACGTTGATAATTCCAAAGCCCAAATATCCGGGGAAGAATATGAATGTTTACATGCAACCGCTTAAGGATGAATTGCAAGAAGCCTGGATAATGGGATCAAGACATACGACGTTGCTACAAAAAATAACTTCAAAATGCATGTGTGGTACATGTACTCGACGCATGACTTGCCGGCGTATGTGCTGTTCCTTGGCTGGTGTGTGCATGGAAGGTTTCCGTGCCCCACATGCAAGGCAGCTCTTCAGTTCCGTTGGCTGGAGGCGGGTCTCAAGTTTTCTTGCTTCTATATGCATAGACAGTTCCCGGATCCTGACCATAAGTTCAGAAAAGACAAGAAGAATTTCATCAAAGGTAGAGTTGTCAAAAACACTGCACCACCTGCGTTGACAGGCCAACAGATCCTGGATCAGATAAACGCTCTCGAGCCGGATCCAGATCATCCAGGGTATTTCAAAGGGTATAATACAGAACACGCCTGGACTCACAAGATATGTTTGTGGGATCTGCCTTACTTTAAAGACCTCCTTTGCCCACACAACATTGACATGATGCACACTGAAAAGAATATCATGGAGGCCCTTTTTGGTACATTGTTCGGCATAGAGGGGAAGTTAAAGGATAATCCTAGGGCTAGAGTCGACCAGGAGGCTCTATGTGATAGACCGTTACAAAACATTCGACAACCGAAAGGAAAGAAGAACTGGAGG
Source organism: Hordeum marinum (assembly GCA_022496015.1). Lineage (NCBI taxonomy): Eukaryota > Viridiplantae > Streptophyta > Magnoliopsida > Poales > Poaceae > Hordeum > Hordeum marinum. The sequence goes on from CM039678.1 coordinate 24,318,627, forward strand.
AAGCCAAAGGCATAGTTCAATCTTGGAAGGCCAGCTATGAGGGAAATGATCTTGTGGGTGAAAATGCAGTTGATGTTCCCCGATGGGTATGCAACGAATCAAAAGAGGGGAGCGCGTCTTGAAAAATTGAAAATATTTGGTCTCAAGATTCATGATTGGAACATATGGCTTGAGCGGGTAATGCCGATGATGTTGCGTGGCTTTATCCCTGAGGATGAATGGCTAGTACTGGCAGAGCTGAGCTATTTCTTCCGTGGCACTCTTTGTGCGAAAGAACTATCGCCTGACGTGCTAGATGAACTGGAAGAGTTGGCGTCGGAGTTGATCTGGAAGTTAGAAAAGATCTTTCCACCAGGCTTCTTTAATCCAATGCAGCATTTGATTTTGCATCTCCCGACCGAGGCAAGATTGGGGGGGGGGGCGTGCAAAATCGTTGGTGCTTCTTAGCTGAGAGGATGCAGAAGACGCTTCGAGCAAAATGTAAAAATAAATGTAGAGTTGAAGCATCGATGGCCGAGGCATTCATTACTGAGGAGGCGGCAAACTTCGTGACAACACACTACACAGCCCAGAATCGTCATTTGCATAATACGAAGCCTCGGTACAATGATGGCGATCGTGAAAAAGGTCGATCCAACCTCAGCCTATTCAAAGGGAAGCTCGCACCAGCCGGTGCTTTGAAATCAATAGGGTTGGATGTCGAAGAGTGGCGGACCATTTCGTTGTATATCTTCAACAACCTAGCAGAAGTGCGGCCGTACATCGAGTAATTTCTCGGTACATTTTTTCGCAACTTCTAATTCCCTTGAAATGCTCTTATTCCCGGATATGTGATATAGTCGATACATCGCCAAATTCTCGGATGGAGCGGTGATCCAAAAGGATTCCATCAAAGAGTATGAGCTTATGGCAAAGCATGGAGGCGGCTATCCCGGTTTCATCTCTTGGTTCAAGCAAACGGTAATTTCCATTAATTAGACGATTTGATTTCTTTGCCTAGTTTGTGGCTAATGCAACAATCCTTTGGTATTAAACTTGTAGGCTAATGCAGAGTCTATGGACTCCGAACTGAGACAAGTCGCTAATGGTTTTGACTATAAGGTCCGTTCATTTGACAAATACGACATCAACGGGTATCGCTTTCGTACTTTTGGCAAAGAGCTATCTATGGCCAACCGAAAGTCTACAAATTGTTGTGTCTCCACTGTCAGCAAAGGAGGGGTCGAGTATTATGGAAGAGTTGAAGCAATTTATGAACTTACATTCTTTGGTGAAAACCCACCAAACGTCGTAGTCTTCAAATGTTATTGGTTCCAGCCGAAGGAGACTAGAAGGACTCATGAACATATAGGGCTAGTCGAAATCAAACAAAGCACCCATTTAGATATTCCTGATGTCGATATTATGGCTCAACAAGCGACCCAAGTTTTCTACCTACCGTGGGCCTGTCAAACTGATCCAAATTTGAAAGGTTGGGATGTCGTTTATGATGTGCTGCCACATTTTAGACCACCTCCCCTCAATGAAGATGATTATGAACCTCACATTAACCCAGACACATATGAAGGAGAATTCTTCCAAGAAACACGTGTTTCCAAAAAACGTTTCAAGAACCGCTCTACTTCACCCCAGAACATTGAGGTCGACAGCGACCGTGAACTCGACTTCACCCCTGAGCAGGAACAAGAAGAGACGGAAGAAGAAGAGGTTACTGCTGCAGATGACCTGACAATGCTTGACTGATTACATAGATGCCTTCCACATGTTGATGCATTTATTGATGATGCTGATGAGCACGTCATTACTAATAGTGATGATGATTATACATTTATTGATCCCGGAGCATATATAGACGATGAAGATTAATATTAGTAATGTGAGGTATTCAATTATTATTATGTACATACATATTATTAATTAGTTCATGTTATTAGGTATTCAATTTTTTATGTTGAACTAATTTTGTTCACTCTTTGTCATTGCAGGTGTTGACAGATGGTCGGCGGGGGTCGAGAGCGCTCTGAGCCTCCTTCCTCGGCGCGTGTTGGGAGGGGTGCTATTATTCCACCCCAGCAACTCCAGAGAGCGCTGGTACACAACATGCAGACACCACCGGGTGCTTCTTCGTCGACCGGGAGAGGTCATGGGAAGTCGAAGAGAGGTGCTAGAGGTAGGAAGGCTGCTGCGCCTTCCTCGCCGCCACCCCCAGCTGATTCTCCCGACCACAGGAGTGCTCCGTCTCAGGTGTACCCGTCTTGGACTCCGGTCCACGAGCCTCGGGTCGACGAGCCTCGGGTCGACGAGCCTTCGTCCCAGGAGACTCCGGTCCCAGAGTCTTCGTCCCGGGAGACTCGGGTCCCATATTCTTCGTCCCACATGACTCCGGAGGCTAGTGGCCATGCTGATTGTGGCGAGGACAACTTGTCCGAGGATACCTATAGCGAGGGCGAGCTGGTTGAGGAGGGCAAGAAGGTCTACCAGCGTGGTTGTACAAAGCTGCCACCCGTGCCGACGACCCGCGAGCAGAGGTGGTTGATTGCACCTAATGCGGAGAAGTAAGTGCATTTACTCTTTTTTAACCTTTTTCCTTCATGTTTCTTCAAATTAATATCTAATGTGTTGGCCTTGTCATACTGCAGGGGTTGGAAATACGAGCGTGGTGTCCGCAGGCCCAACCAGGTCCTTGGTGTGCTTCTCCAGCACCACTTCCCGGGGAAGGTCCAATTGCCCGGTGAGGGTGAGTCTCCACAGGTAGCACTGACCTGGGAGCTGTACAAGGCTACCCTGGCCCCGGCGGAGGAGATGGTCGACAGTGTCTTGTGCGAGATGGTGGCTGACATTGTCATCCATTGCTTTTGGGTAATTTCTCCTTTACAGAATTAAAAAATCAACAAGACCTAGTGATTGTACTAATCAGTGTCTAATGTATTTTCTTGTTTGATTGCGGACCTTCTACCGGTGTCTTGAGGAAGACGAGGCGAAAGCGCCTGTTGTTCTCGAAGCCGAGTGCAAGCGCCTACTTCAGAACTTATGGCACGAGGCTCGGGTGCAGGTTATTTGAGACTACTACGCCTCGAGTAACATTAAGAGGTCCAATAAGAAGTGCCGCAAAAATTATCTGAGTAAGGAGAAGTTTATGAACCTAATTATATTTTCTTAAGGCCTTGTACTTAGTTTCATTGATTTGATTCGTAGGCGTAGCGCTGAAATTTCTCTTGTCTAACTTAGGTGCCCCCGAGATAGTGTGCGGATAGGATGGACTGTTGGGAGGCATTGGTTGATGAGTGGTACTCTCCCGAATGGCTAGCCGAACACAAAAAAGCCAAGGATAAGCGTGCCCAAATGAGAGGTGTGCCACACCATCAAGGGAGCTCCAACCTGTTTGAGTACGGGGATAACTGGGTATGTGGTTTGCTTCTTGATTCATGCAATTTCATTCTTCATGCTAGATTGAGCCCTTAACTAATATTTTGTTCCTCTCTTTTAGGCACGAGAAAACAAGAAGGAGGTGCCACCTCTGTTTGACCTCTATGCCATGGCCCATACTGCCTTGTACAAGAAGGCCAAGGCATTCTCTGAGGATGACCTCGATCATCCAGAGATCTTCAGCAACATCTCCTCCCACAACAATCTCGTGAGGTACAGAGATGAGGGGAAGGCGAGGAGAGGGGAGGACTTCAACCCGAGCCAGAGTCCTTTTGATCCAGAGCTCGTGATGATATCTGGTGGCGGGAGGCCTCATGGCTCAATAGCCATTGGGGATGGACTCATACATTGTCCTAGAACTCTCCCGGAGATCAAGAAGCGCCAGATGAGCTCTGATCCTGAGATAAGGCCTCATCCACGGCCAATGGAGCTCGCCACTGAGGCTAGGGCCCAGGAGCTTCTGGCGGAGGCAAACAGACAGGTGGCGCAGAGGGAGAGGGACATGGAGGAGAGGACGACTAGGCTGTTGGAGGAGGAGAGGAACCGGAACAACACGTCTCACCGGGCCCTATACGAGCTCCTCGTGGTAAGTTTCTCCTGCATATTAGCCAAATCATGCACGTAATGTTCGTTTCATCACTAACTAATATGAATGACTCGTGAAAACAAAATGTGCAGATCGTGTGCCAGAACAATGGTCAGACCCCTCCGTCGATACCCCATATTGCTATAGCACCCACGGTGAGTTCCATTTGAATGGTCATTAGTTAGTAGTATTCACATTTGAGTTGCATCATGCTAAGGAGACATTGCAAATGATCTTTGGTGTAGCGTGCCTCCAGGCAAGCATCGACCGATCCTTCTGCGTCTGCCGCAACCCCGACCGGTCCTTCTACGTCTCACCCTGGTGCAAACCCTACCGGTCCTTCACCTCTATGTTGATGGTAAGTTTTCCCAACTTAGCTTAAGAAATGACCTACTTAGCTCCAAAATGACCTATACTTAGCTTATTTTCCTCAAAAATGACTTGATATGCTTAGTTAACTAGAAAATGGTATATTCTACCTAGGATAGCTGTAAAATGACCTATACTTAGCATTTTTTCTTCCAAAATGTCTTGATATGCTTAGTTAGCTAGAAAATGGCATTACGACCTAGTATAGCTCAATAATGATCTATAGCTAGCTTAGCTAGTTCATTTATGACATAATTAGCTCACTTAGGTACAAAATGGCATAACTACCTAGGATAGCTCAATAATGATCTATAATTAGCTTAGCTAGTTCATTTATGACATAATTAGCTCACTTCGATAAAAAATGGCTTAATAACCTTGGTTTAGCTCCAAAATGACCTATACTTACCTTATTTTCCCCAAAAATGACATAATAACCTTACTTGCCTCCAAAATGATATATTCTACCTACGATAGCTATAAAATGACCTATACTTAGCATTTTTTCCTCCAAAATGACTTGATATTCTTAGTTAGCTAGTATTCTTCTTCTTCTAACTTTCATCTTTCCTACTTTGCAGATTTGCTATAGATGAGGAAGCTTGCATTGATGGAGTGTACTCTTCTACTTCTGCTTCCTTTGTGTTTATGGAAACTTGTTGGAAACTTGTTTTGGATATGTATGTTGGATATGTTGTTTGAAACTTGTATATGTTGGATACGTTGTTGGAACTTATTTGGTATGCCTGTTGGAACTTATTGTTGGTATGCTTGTTAAAACTTATTGTTGGTATGCTTGTTGGAAGCTTGTATTGTTGATATGTTGCATATATATGTTATATTCTGTCAAATTGAATGATTTTAAGAAAAAAGAGAAAAAACAGGGGCTATATAGCCACATTGCCGTCTGCTAGCGGACGACAAAGAGCTTTGCCGTCAGCCAGCAGACGGCAAAGGTGCCACGTGGCAGCTGCCTGTGCAACCTATGGCTGGCCTAGGTGGGTTCTTTGTCATCCACTGGCAGGCATCAAAGACCTAAGGTTCTTCGCCGTCTACCAGAGGACGAGAAAGAGCCCACATAGGCCAGCAAAAAAACAGGCACTTTGCCGTCCGCTGGCAGACGGCAAAGAACTAACGTCTTTGTCGTCTGCCAGCGGACGACAAAGCACGCCGTTAAGCCCTTAACAGAGCTACGTTGCAACGTGTGCCGTCCAGGCCCTTTGCCGTCTGCTGGCAGACGACAAAGATTCAAAGTCTTTGTTGTCCGCCAGCGGACGGCAAAGCGCCTTTTACCGTGGCTTATTCAGCTGGATAGTTGGCCGTCTGTTGGCGGACGGCAAAGACATTGCCGTCCGGGATGCATGCCTTTGCCGTCCAGGATGGCTGACGGCAAAGTGCTTGATTCCTGTAGTGTTGGTGCCACCAACTGAGACTAAAGGTGAGTATTGGTCCCGGTTGGTTCCATCAACCGGGACCAATGGCCTTGCACAACGGCGTGGTGGGAGTTTAGTCCCACCTCGCTAGTGGAGACTGCTCCATACCTATTTATAAGGCGCGGTGCACCTGAGAGTTCGAGCTCCTCTCTAAAGGAGGCTTACAGGCCTAACCACTCTGTATCTGCCTGTGGGCCTAGTGGGCCTTCTGTGGGCCTGAATCCTGGCCCAATTGGCTGGTTGGGTTTCTAGTCGTATTCAGGCCATGGTGGCCGAGTAGGCGCCATTTTTTTTATTTTTTCCAGTATTTTTGTTTTGGTTTTTGCTCTATTTATTTTTTTAATTTTTTTTCCAGTATTTTTCTTCTGTTATTTTGGTTCATTCTTTTTAACAAATAAATACTTTGATAATTTTATTTCATAATTTCCATTATTTTGTTTTGTTTCTTGCTTTATTTATTTCTTGCTTTATTTATTTCTAGTGTGTTTTATCATTATATTCTTTTTGCTATTAATGTTTTGAACAAAAAATACTTTGATAATTTTAGTTGCATAATTTTTATATAATTATTGTTTCAAAAATACTAGAGGTTTATAAAAGCTTTTTAACTGATTCTTTTTTGAACTCCACTCCCACAATGTTTTGAAAGAAATTAAAAAGGACTTCAAACGAACTCTGAAAAGGTTAAAAGTTGGCACGGTATCATCATTTCACCCACATAGCATGTGCAAAAAAGTTGAGAGGGTTACGGCAAAAAATGGATGCACCTCGTGTACAAAATGGACAATCTCTTTCAAAGTATCAGGGTTTCGGACGAAAACTCATCTGTTACAAAGGGATTTCATTTTTTGAACTCATTTGAACTCCAGACTATTTGTGTGTTCAAAATGCACCATTCAAAGCCACATCATCAATTTTCAACACTTTCTGACTTCATTTGGTATTTTTCATGCACTTACCGATTTTTTCCAACTAAATGACCCTGAAATTGAAAAGCACTACAAATGAACTCTGAAAAGGTTGAAAGTTGGCATGGTCATCATCTCACCCACATAGCATGTCATAAAAAGTTGAGAGGGTTATGGCAAAAACTTGATGCACTTCGTGTACAAAACGGAAAATCTCTTTCGAAGTATTAGGGTTTCAGACGAAAACTCATGTGTTACAAAAGGCCTTTCATTTCTTCGCATGTCATTGCAATGATATAGTTGTGGAGAGGAAGTCTTCACTTTTTCTTCGCTTGTGTCCTTTTCTTATTGCGCCGTAACCATGGATAATCTTCATCGTTTAAGAGGGTGCTTGGGTCAGCCTTGACTTTGAAGGGAGGAATTTCATGAAACTTTTCACAATCTTTAGACATGTCTGTCTTGCCCTCCAATCCCATGATGTCTCTTTTTCCTGAAAGAACTATGTGGCGCTTTGTCTCATCGTATGATGTATTCGCTTCCTTATCTTTTCTTTTTCTCGGTAAGGCAGACATGTCCTTCACATAGAAAACCTGTGCCACATCATTGGCTAGGACGAATGGTTCGTCTGTGTACCCAAGATTGTTCAGATCCGCTATTGTCATTCCGTACTGTGGGTCTTCCTGTACCCCGCCTCTTGACAGATTGACCCATTTGCACTGAAACAAAGGGACCTTGAAATCATGTCCATAGTCAAGTTCCCATATGTCCACTATGTAACCATAATATGTGTCCTTTCGCCTCATAGTTGCTGCATCAAAGCGGACATCGTTGTTTTGGTTGGTGCTCTTTTCATCTTGGGCAATCGTGTAAAATGTATTCCCATTTATCTCGTACCCTTTGTAAGTCAATACAGTCGAAGATGGTCCCCTGGCCAACGAGTACAGCTCATCAAAAATAGTGTTGTCACCCATGAGACGTGTTTGCAACCAACTGACAAAAGTCCTGATGTGTTCATATGTAATCAAGTCGTCACACTACTCCGGGTGTTTGGAGCGCAGAATATTCTTGTGTTCATCGACATACGGGGTCACCAATGTGGAATTCTGTAGAATTGTGTAGTGTGCTTGAGACCAAGAATGCCCGTCCCTACATACTATTGATTCTGCTCCTAGTGTGCCTTTTCCAGTCAGTCTCCCCTCATACCGCGATTGAGGGAGACCAATCTTCTTAAGGTCAGGAATGAAGTCAACACAAAACCCAATGACATCCTGTGTTAGATGGCCCATGGAGATGCTTGCTTCTGGCCTAGCGTGGTTACAAACATATATTTTTTAAGAATCCCATGAACCTCTCAAAGGGGAACATATTGTGTAGAAATACAGGGCCCAGAACAACAATCTCATCGACTAGATGAACTAGGACTGCGTCATGATATTGAAGAAGGACGGTGGGAACACCAGCTCAAAACTAACAAGATATTGCACCCAATCACTCCTTAACCTTGGAAGGATTTCTAGATCGATCACCTTCTGAGAGATTGCATTGAGGAATGCACGTAGCTTCACAATGGCTAATCGAACGTTTTCCGATAGAAGCCCCCTCAATGCAACCGACAGAAGTTGCGTCATAATCATGTGGCAGTCATGAGACTTTAGGTTCTGGAACTTTTTCTCTGCCATATTTATTATTCCCTTTATATTCGACAAGAAGCCAGACGGGACCTTCATACTGAGCAGGCATTCAAAGAAGATTTCCTTCTCTTCTTTGGTAAGAGCGTAGCTAGCAGGACCTTCATACTGCTTTTGATGCATGTCGTCTTTTTGATGCACATGTTGTTATTCCTCCCATGCCTCCGGTGTATCTTTTGTCTGCCCATACACTCCCAAGAAGCCTAGCAGGTTCACGCAAAGATTCTTCGTCACGTCCATCACGTCGATTGCAGAGCGGACCTCTAGGTCTTTCCAATAGGGTATGTCCCATAATATAGATTTCTTCTACCACATGGGTGCGCGTTTGTCAACGTCATTCAGAACAGATAGTCTGCCAGGACCCTTTCCAAATATTACTTGTAAATCATTGACCATATCAAGTATTTGATCACCAGTACGGAGGGCTGGCTTCTTCTGGTGATCCGCCTCACCTTTGAATTGCTTTCCTTTCTTTCTACATTGATGGTTGGTCGAAAGAAATCGACGATTCCCCAGGTACACATTCTTCCTACATTTATCCAAATATATACTGTCGGTGTCATCTAAATAGTGTGTGCATGCGTGGTATCCCTTGTTTGTCTGTCCTGAAAGGTTACTGAGAGCAGGCCAATCGTTGATGGTTACAAACAGCAATGCATCTAGGTCAAATTCCTCTTGTTCGTTCTCATCCCACACACGTACACCTCTTCCATTCCATAGCTGTAAAAGTTCATAAACTAATGGCCTTAGGTACACATCAATGTCATTGCCGGGTTGCTTAGGGCCTTGGATGAGCACTGGCATCATAATGAACTTCCGCTTCATGCACAACCAAGGAGGAAGGTTATACGTACATAGTCATAGGCCATGTGATATGCTGGCTACTCTGCTCTCGAAAAGGATTAACCCTATCTGCACTTAAACCAAACTATACGTTCCTCAGGTCACCTGTAAAGTCGCTCCACTTTCTCTCGATCTTTCTCCACTGCGACCCATCAGCGGGTGCTCTCAACTTACCGTCTTTCTTACATTCTTTGTTGTGTCATTGCATCAACTCGGCATGCTTTTTGTTTCTGAACAGACGTTTCAACCGTGGTATTATAGGAGCATACCACATCACCTTGGTAGGAACCCTCTTCCCAATGCGCTGGCCCTCAACATCACCAGGGTCATCTCTTCTGATCTTATACCGCAATGCACCGCATACCGAGCATGCGTTCCGTTCCTCGTACTCGCCATGGTAGAGGATGCAATCATTAGGGCATGCATGTATCTTCTGCACCTACAATCCTAGAGGGCATACAACATTCTTTGCTACGTACGTACTATCGGGCAATTCGTTATCCTTTGGAAGCTTCTTCTTCATTATTTTCAGTAGCAAACTAAATCCCTTGTCAGATACAACATTGTCTGCCTTCCATTGCAGCAATTCCAGTGTGGTACTGAGCTTTTTGTTGTCATATTCGCAATTTGGGTACAACCCTTTTTTGGGATCCTCTAACATGCGATCGAACTTCAACTTCTCCCTTTCAATTTTGCATTCTCTCTGTGCATCAACAATGACCCGACGAAGATCATCATCGGGCACATCGTCTGGTTCCTCTTGATCTTCAGCTTCCCCCATTGCAGCATCACCGTATTCAGGGGGAGGGTAGTTGTCGTCATCCTCTTTTTCTTCGTTGTCTTCCATCATAATCCCTCTTTCTCTATGCTTGGTCCAAACATTATAGTGTGGCATAAAACCCTTCTGAAGCAGGTGGAAGTGAAGGATTTTAGAGTTGGAGAAAGACTTCGTATTCTCACAGACAGTACATGGACAAGGCATAAAACCATTCTGCTTGTTTGCCTCAGCCGCTTTGAGATTTTTTTTTGTGAAGCGATAGCTTATATTGATTAAGCAACAGCAGAAAAGTCTTGATGAATACAGGGACTGATAAAAGCCGGCACCTGGCCTAGCCAGGTACACTCCGGCATAATACGAGATGCTTGTTTAGCAGTAATGTGAGCAGCTAGGTTTGCTTTACGGTTTACATAACCAAATTTAAAGTGATTGAAGGCCCCACTAAGCTCTTCGATTTCAGAAAGGATTGGTAGGATTGTCGACCTGTTCTTCTTCCTTGTCTTCCAGAGTTCAATCAGCACCATGCAGTCCGTCTTCAGGTGAACGTTGGTGGCATTTAGAAGTCTGCATAGCAGGAGACCATCCCTACAAGCATAAGCTTCGGCAGTAGTGGCATTCGCCATTGATTCATACCACTTTGACCCAGCTGCAAGAAACTCTCCTGTATCATTGCGTATAACAGAGCCTGTAGAACCCACATGTTGCTCAATGTCAAAACCAGCATCAGAGTTAATCTTGACAAAAGTTGAGGGAGGAGCAGACCAAGGACTGCAGACCTGTTGTTCCCTTGGACTCTTTAAGCATTTGGTCGACAGCAAGAGGTCGTTGGCTGTATCGTGCGCCCACTTACAGGCTTTTGCAAGTTCCATAGGCACAGTGCCATGGCGTCGGCCACTCCGAGCAGACCAAATCGACCACATGCCTCACAGAATAGCACCAGCTTCAGAGGAAGGACAAAAAGATTCGTCAACTAGGTCTGTAGCCCAGGTAACAGGATGGAGTTGAGGCAGTTTAATTTGGCTCAACTCTTTAAAAGAAGCCCAGAACATCTTTGCAAAAGTGCACTGCACCAAGGCATGGAAGACAGTATCATCAGCCCCTCCACAGTCCAAACAAGTCTTGTGGATTTCCATATGTCTCCTGAAAAGAGATTCTCTGACCGACATATATTCATGAAGAACACGCCACCAGAAAGCTCAAAATTTTGGAGGTACAACTATTTTCCAGATTTTTCTCCACACTGGATTTTCCTCACCGAAAGAAGGACGAACAACTTGATTGATATGGTGATCCAAGATATGGTCAGCGGAAGAGAGGCAGCGATAGGAAGATTTCACAGTGTACATGCCATGACTTTCCTCTCCCCAAGCCCAAAAATCAGAGTCAACTTGGCCAAAAGGGATCCTTTGGACTGCGAGCCTATCAGGAAGGATGAGATTTTCCTCCAAAGCTTGGAGGTTCCAGGACGCACCATCAGTGCTCATGAGCTTGTTAACTTTTAGTGCAGTTGCACCCTCTTTCCTGCAGACTGGCTTACAACTGTGGGAGTCCGGGATCCATCTGTCATCCCAAATAGACGTAGACAACCCGTCACCAATGCATTTTATCAAGACTAAATCCAGAGCTCTTCTCCCTTTAAGAATGGCTCGCCAAGTATGAGAGCAGTTCTTTTTACTAGAGGCAGACATGAACTCACCATTATGAAAGTATTTCCCTTTTAAGACTCGATCACAGAGGGAGTCAGGATTGGTGATAAGACGCCACCCCTATTTCCCAAGCATAGCAAGATTGAAGAGTTCCAGGTCTCTAAAACCCATACCTCCCAAGTGTTTTGGTTGGGTCATTTCAGGCCATCTACGCCAGTGCATTTTCCTCTTTAAATTATCTCCACCCCACCAGTATCTTGAGATAACTGAGGTAATTTTCTTGCAGGTGGTCTTTGAAAGGGCAAAACAGCTCATAGAATAGGTTGGGATAGCTTGCACCACAGACTTGACAAGAGTCTCTTTGCCTATGACATTGAGATTCTTTGCACACCAACCTCCCACCAGATTTTTCATGATACTACCCAGTTTCTCAAAAACAACAGTGGTATTCTTGCCAATCGCAGTAGGTAAACCCAAATATTTTTCCTCAAGGGCTTCCTTCTCGATCTCCAACTTCTGCCTTACTGCCAACCTATCCACTTGATTTGTGTTTTTGCTGAAAAAGATAGCCGATTTGGCCTTATTGACCAACTGACCTGAGCCCCTATGGTAGCAGTCTAGAATCTCAGCAATTCTAGTTGCCCCCCTCTCTGTTGCTTGAGTGAAAATGATACAGTCATCAGCGAACATGAGATGTGAGATCCAAGGGGCGTACACACCAACCCGGATGCCTCTAGCAAGGAATTGGGGTCCCCTGAAATTGAGCAGATCCGAGAAGCCTTGACCACATAGGAGAAAGAGGTAAGGGGAAATCGGGTCTCCTTGCCTTAGCCCTCTAGATGGCTGGAACACCTCTAACAGTTGGCCATTGACTTTGACAGAGAAGCTCATAGTAGTGACACACTTCATAATAAGCTCAATCCAGCAAGGTGCAAATCCCAGTTTTAGCATGATTTTCCTGAGATACACCCATTCATTACGGTCATACGCATTTGCCATGTCAAGCTTGACAGCACATGCCCCAACCTTCCCCTTTTTCCGCTTCAGATAATGTATGCACTCGTAAGCGGTGAGAACGTTGTCAGAAATAAGCCTCCCAGGGACAAAGGCACTTTGTTCCTCTGAAATGATCTCATCAAGAATTTGTCCAAGTCTGTTCGCTAGAACTTTTGCACAAATCTTGTATAAAACATTGCAGAGAGCAATAGGACGAAACTAAGTCATATCAAGAGGAAATTTGATCTTTGGAATAAGAACGAGAATTGTGTTGTTGATTTCAGAGGGCATGGCACCACCATCGAGGAACCTCATGACAGCACCACAAACCTCGTTCTTCAAGAGGGCCCAATGGCGTTGGAAAAATCCCGCCGTGAAGCCATCAGGTCCGGGGGCCTTGTTGGGCTTCATCATGAATAGCGCAGTCTCGATCTCTTCAGGATCGATAGGCTTGGTGAGGAAGTCATTCATCGCCACAGTGACCTTTGGCTGGACCACGCGCAGAATTTCCTCAGAGTCAACAGCATCTTGAGAGGAGAAGAGCTTTATGTAGAAGTTTTTTGCCGGAGCTTCAAGCTCATGCTGACCCTTGCACCACACACCTTCATCATTTTTCAGCGAGACAATCTTCTTGTGCCTTGCCCTTTCTTTACATTTAGCATGAAAAAAGGCCGTGTTTCTGTCCCCTTCTGTGAGCGACATGACACGTGAGCGCTGCTGCATAAGAACTTCCTCACGCGCCAGGAGTTCGAAGATGCGCTGCAAGAGAGCCTTTTCTTCTCTTGTTGGCCCTGAGAGCCAGTTCTTTTCGCGAATGCGAGTCAGTTGTTTCCTGGATTCCTGCAGCCCATTCTTGACCGAGCCAAAGACATCCCTTTCCCAAGAGCGTAGGGAACTTTGGAGATGAGCCAAGGAGGATCCAATCCCCTGAGACTGGGATCTGGGGGTTTCCAAACCTGATTAATAAAGTCATCATAGCCGGGATCCCGAGCCCACATGTTTTCATATCAGAAGGGCTTCCTACCCCTCTTTTGGAAAGGGGCAGCCTCCCGACAAATATCCAAGAGAAGTGCACAATGATCTGACTCGGATGTTTGAACATGGGTCACCGTGGTGGCTCCAAACCTGTCCAGAAACTTTTCATCAGCCAGGCCCTTGTCCGACCAAACCTTCACATTGTCATCACCACCTTGTTTGTTATCCCAGGTGTACGGGAGTCCTGAGTAGCCCAGATTCTGTAGGCCATAGTGATCGACCATGTCACGAAAGCTTGACATTTTCCATTCTTCCCTTACATGTTTGCCAAAGTGTTCCTCTTGGGAAAGAACCTCGTTGAAGTCCCCAGTGCACACCCAAGGTAAGGCGGAGGTGCAGCGAAGAAAATTCATGAGGTACCAGGACTCCGATATTTTTTCTCTCCGCGATTCACCGTAGAACCCAGTGAACCGCCATTCTCTCCCACCAAGTTCATCATTGCTGACAAGGACATCAATGTGCAAAAGATTTTTAGAGTTCAGTCGCACAATGTTTCCTGTCTTCCACATAAGCACAAGCCCTCCAGCAAGTCCCATGCAATCAACACCAATCGCATTGTCAAACCCCAAACACCATCGCAAATTTTCCGATCTCGTTGCCAGCATTTTTGTTTCTGAGAAGAAGACCAACTCGGGCCGATGTTGCTCCACCAACAGGCGGAGCTCATGAACTGCCTCGGGCTACCCGCAACCCCGGCAGTTCAGACAGAGGATCTTCATTGAGCATGGCGAGGCTGCGCCACAACGGCAGCCTCCACCGAAGAAGAGTGGAAGCAGAACCCCTACATTTTTTGTTTCTTGATACCCTCTGGACCAGATTCCCTCGAGGGGGTGGAGAGGCCGAGACTAGCTCCCCTTACATGGTCCACGACACCCAGCAAAGCCAGGACCGGAGCGACACTTGCGCCCTCCAATAGTTTCACCTGAGAAGCAACAATCCCTACCTTCTGCTTGCTGGTGGTGGTCTGTTTGGTCTTCCTCTTGCGCCCCGTAGTAGTGGTGCCTTTGGTTTGCTCGGCAAAGAGATCCCTGGCCGTGTTTGGAAGCGGATCGATACCCCTCGGGCCACTCCCATTGTCCTTCATGGGGCTAGTAACCTCTTGTTCCGTTCTTCCATTGGAGCCAAACGTGCGACTCCCATCCTCAGAAGATTTTCCTTTCGAGCTTGCATGCTGGTCACTCTTGGCGGAGGAGCCACTCCACTCAGAAGGCACAGCTGCCTGGGAGAAAGATTGCAGTTTTTTCCGTTTTTCCTCAGGGGCCCGGATGCAGTTGTTGTAACCCCTCTTTCCTTGTTGATCACGGTCAGTAGGCGTGAGGCACTCGATTTCAGAGTGGCCCATCACCCCACACGAGAACCAAAAGAATGGCAGTTTCTCATACTGAACAACGTAAACTTCAACAATACTCCTTCTTTCGACTGTGATGAAGCGCTTTAGCGGCTTCTCAATTGGAATCGCAACCCGAGCCCGTAGGAACGTGCCCGCGGCTTCACCAAACTCGTCAACGTCCACCTTGTCGACTACTCCCACAAGCCCAGCAACCTTCTTGCCTTTCTTGTCATTCATCCATTCAAAAGGGATGTCAAGCAACCGCACCCAGATATGCATCTTGTCAAAATACACATCGGAGGGCTTCTGTTTCTTCTCCAGCTTCTGCAGGAACACAGCATGTTTGCCGACCAGCCATGGCGTGCCATCAAGGGCTCGCTCCATACCCCCTCATTCAGGAAATCCGCAATGAACAGGTTGTCGCTAACCGAGCGAGCCCGCAGACCCCTAGGATTGCCCCAGGCTGGTCGCATAGCTGCCATAATCATCTGCAAGTGGAGAATCGATGGAGACAGAACCTTCCCAATCAGTGAGAATGTCGCATGTGTCTCCACCTCCTCCTCATCATCAGACATAACCAGCTTTTCATCCTCCCCTGCTGCCAGGTTTAGCCGATGGAGCATGTCCGAGACACCTCCCTCAGCCCTACTGTTGGCGCCGGCCACATCCGGCGTCTTCACTGCCGATTCTGACCTCCAAACCATCTTGTTCTTGGCCAACATTGCTGCCCCAAGGAGACTAGACGAAAGTAGCTCAAAATCACAGCCCACACCACTCCTCACGCAGATGGTGACTAGATACAACACGATCTATACCACACCGGAAGGGGGCAACATAGGGTAGAGCTCACCAAATCTGAGAAGATGCAGTGGCAAAGGGTCCCAGATCCACCGACGAACAGCCGAGCTCAAGCGTCAGGGGATAGGGAGGGGGAAGGGAGGGTCTAGGAGGCGTCCAGCAACACCTGCTACTGGCCGGAGGCTAGTGGTACATCCGCCAGCAAGGCCGACGGCGGCGTGGCGGTCACATCGGTAGAATTGCCACCAAAGGCGCGGGATAAGGTCTCTCCTCCTCTTTGTGAGTCGCGCGTGGTGCACAGCCGCTTTGAGAAAATTATGCAGGCCCTTAATATACTCGGAGGTGCATCGGTCACCATACATCCATTGCCGGTCCATCTACGTGCATTATATAATAAAGTGTATTAAAAACCATTACAACATATCATGAATAGAGAAGTGAACAATAATAAAAGTAAGATAATCATACGAGTAAGTATATTTTCTTTTAGCAAGAAGATAATATCAAGAGGCTCACCACACGCGGGCGATCGACGGTGGTTTTAGGATGGGGACGAGATAGGTTCCTGGTCTGACGTGTTCATGCTCATGTGAAAATTGTGAACCTACACTAGTAGCCAAGCTAGCAGGAGTAGTGTGTGAGTGCTCCTACACTAGTAGAAAACATACCTGTTGTCCATAGCATTAGTCCCAGTCTGGTTTTGAACCGGCACTAATGTGACCATTAGTCCCGGTTCATTCCGAACCTCTAGTTCTGGTTCATAACACGAACCGGGACTAAAGGGGTGGTGGCAGGCTGGTGTCATCCTGGGGCCCCACGATCACCTTTTGTCCCGGTTTGTGGCACGAAAGGGGACTATAGGCTCACCTTTAGTCCCAGTTTGTGTCTCAAACCGGGACTAAAGGTCCCCAATATGAACCCTTCGGCCAGCCCGAGCACACTCCTCCCTGTTTCCCCCCCTTCTTCCTCTCCTTTGTTCTTCCCCTTGCTCGAGCTCACCTCCAATTTTTGCCAAAATTTGTCAAGATTTGGAGGCACCCCATCCATCCAAGTGTTCACAAAGGTTAGCAACTTTGTCCTTTCATCTCTCATTGCTAGATTAGCTATTGCAATGCTCTATAAGTGTAGTGATTTGTGGCTTTTAGTTTGGGAGTATTTATATGTGGTAGTTTATTTGATTTATATGCAATTTGAGCTCAAATTAACTTCTTACTTTGCATGTGTAGGTGTGGTTTACTTAGTGCCTTCCTGTCCTCGTCCTAACCACAGTCGATCGCCCACACCGTCACGTCACCGGCACCACCTTGGTGAGCCTCTTGTTCTTATCCTTTTTATTAAAAAATCATGTTTCTAAGATTTAGATAGTTACTTGTATAGTTTTCTTACCTATATGGTTGTTTGTTATAGATAGTGGCATGGTTTTAATATCCGTCCCTGTCGGCCCTCGTCCGGTTTATGATTCGGATGTGGTATAAACTCTCTTTTATAACTATTTGTTGCATTTCGTGTTTATGACAATAATACCCATCAAGTTGACATAGGTATTTTTATCTAGGAGATATGTGAACCAGAAATTCCAACCGACATAGTTATTCTTGTCAAGAAGTTAAATTTACTTACAAAGAAAACGAGTATTTGAAAGAAAAATTGAAAAGAGTTGAAGAAGAAAAGATGAAACTAGAGTTGTATGTTGCCGAAGAGGTCGATGATCACAAGATCAAGATGGATGCAATGCGCTTGAAAATTAGAAAAATTAAAAAATATGCCATTGATACTGAGGCTTGGTATCACTATGTTGTTGGATCAATTGTTACCTTAGTCGCGATCTTGATCACATTTGTTGTTGCATTTAAATGCTTTAGCTAGAGAGTTTGTATGTTGTTTTATGAGAACAAGTGTGTATGAACTTGTATTAATTTGGTCTTTTCGGTGTTGTGTAATGAAGATGAGCCGACAATGGATGTACGATGACCGATGCTCTCCCCAGTTCATTAATGGTATGCATACTTTTCTTGTTGCGGCCGAGGAAAACAAGCGGGCGGATGGTTTTATGTATTGTCCCTGTGCTGGCGGTAAGAATGATCGAAATTACTCTAAATCAAGAACCATTCATGTCCACCTATTTGAGTCTAGTCGGTTTCATGTCCGACTATAACTGTTGGACCAAGCACGGACAAAGAGTGGTCCTAATGGAAGAGAATGAAGAAGAATAGGATGACGACAGCTATCCTGGCCATGGGTTCCATGAATTCGATGGTACAACAATGGGGGGAGAAGCTGAGCCGACAATACGGTAAGGAGCTAAAGAAGAGGCATCAGATGAGCCCGCTGATGATCTTGGTCGGGCCATTGCCGATGCAAAGAGAAACTGCGCAAGTCAAAAGGAGAAGCTGAAGTTGCAGCGCATGTTAGAGGATCACAAAAAAGGGTTGTACGCAAATTGCGAAGATGACAAGGAAAAGCTGGGTACCACACTGGAATTTCTGCAATGGAAGGTAGAGAATGGTGTATCTGACATGGCATTTGAAAAATTGCTGATAATATTAAAGAAGAAGCGACCAAAGGACAACGAATTGCCCGACAGTACGTACGAAGGAAAGAAGGATGTCTGCCCTCTAGGATTAGAGGTGGAGAAGATACATGCATGCCCTAATGACAACATCCTCTACCGTGGTGAGTACGAGGATTTGAACGCATGCCCGGTATGCTGTGCATTGCTCAATAAGATTGGCCATGATGACCCTGGTGATGTTGAGGGCGAGCGCCCCAGGAAGAAGATTCCTGCCACGGAGATGTGGTACGCTCCTACAATACAACAGTTGAAACGTTTGTTCCAAAACAAAGAGTATGCCAAGTTGATGCGATGGCACAATGAAGATCGTACGACATACGGGAAGTTGAGAGTACCCGCTCAGAGATCGCAGTGGAGAAAAATTGAGAGAAAGTGGAAGGACTTTGCAAAGGACAGAAGGAACATATGGTTTGGTTTAAGTGCAGGTTGCATTAATCCTTTTGTGGAGCAGAACAACAATCATAGCACATGGTGTTGGAAATATGCCCTAGAGGCAATAATAAATTAGTTATTATCATATTTCCTTGTTCATGATAATTGTTTATTATCCATGCTATAATTGTATTGATCGGAGACTTAGATGCATGTGTGGATACATAGACAAAACCATGTCCCTAGTATGCCTCTAATAGACTAGCTCGTTGATCAAAGATGGTTAAGGTTTCCTAGCCATGGACATGAGATGTCATTTGATAACGGGATCACATCATTAGGAGAATGATGTGATGGACAAGACCAAAAGTACAAACGTAGCATATGATCGTGTCAGTTTATTGCTACTTTTTTCTGCATGTCAAGTATGTGTTCCTATGACCATGAGATCATGCAACTCACGGACATCGGACGAGTGCCTTGTGTGTATCAAACGTCGCAACGTAACTGGGTGACTATAAAGGTGCTCTACAAGTATCTCCGAGGGTGTCTGTTGAGTTGGCATGGATCGAGACTGGGATTTGTTGCTCCGTGTGACGGAGAGGTATGTTAGGGCCCACTCGGTAATACAACATCACAACAAGCCTTGCAAGCAATGTGGCTAAGTGTTAGTCATGGGATCTTGTATTACGGAACGAGTAAAGAGACTTGTCGGTAACGAGGTTGAACTAGGTATGGAGATACCGACGATCGAATCTCGGGCAAGTAACATGCCGAAGAACAAAGGGAACATCATACAGGATTAACTGAATCCTTGACATAGAGGTTCAACCGATAAAAGATCTTCGAAGAATATGTAGGAACCAATGTGGACATCCAGGTCCCTCCATTGGTTATTGACTGTAGAGGTGTCTCGGTCATGTCTACATAGTTCTCGAACCCGCACGGTCTGCACACTTAAGGTTTGGTGACGTTTCGGTAGTATAAAGTTATGTATGGTGGTGACCGAAGGTTTTTCGGAGTCTCGGATGAGATCCTGCATGTCACGAGGAAATCCAAAATGGTCCGTAGGTAAATATTAATATATAGGAAGTCCTATTTTGGTCGCCGGAAAAGTTTTGGGCTCACCGGTAGTGTACCGGGAGTACCGGTAGTGTACCGGGAGAGCCGGTAGTGTGCCGGGAGACCATCGAGAGGGGTATTTCTACCCAAGAGGCTACATGGGCTGTGGGAGAGTGAATACCAGCCCTTAGTGGGCTGGTGGAAGTCCCATACAAGGCCCATGAGGTTGGGAAGAAAAGCCCAAAGAGAAAAAGGTGGAAAAAGGCAAAAATAGGATGAATCCTAGTCCTACTAGGATTGGAGGTGGATTCCACCTCTCCTACTTGTTTTTGTCGACCCAAGAGCTGGCTCTTTGAGAGCCAAGCCTCCTCCTCTCTTCCTCTTATATATACTAGATGTTTAAGGGTTTTTTGCACCTGATTTTCAGCCACGTGCTACCCGTTCCTCTAGTGCATAGTTTCTCCTCTAGATCGGATTTCTGCAGTGCTTAGGCAAAGCCTTGCCGGAATAGCTCCACCACCATCGCTGGAGCGCCGTCACGCTGCTAGATAACTCTTTTACCTCTCTGCCCCCCTCTTGCTGGATCGAGAAGGCGGAGATCGTCATCAAGCTGTACGTGCGCTGAACGCGGAGGTGGCGTCCGTTTGGCGCTAGATCGGAAGGACCGTGATCGAGATTGCGAGATGGTTCGTGATGAGATCGCGGAACGGATCGTGATGAGTTCGTAGGACAGATTGTGATCAAGATCGTGAGACGGATCGTGATGAGATCGCGGACGGATCGTGATGAGTTCACGGGACGGATCGTGATTGGATCGCGGGACGGATCGTGATGAGATCGCGGGACGCTTGGCGATTTGGATCGCGAAGATGTTAGACTACACCAACCGCGTTTCTTAACGCTTCCCGCTTAGTGATCTACAAGGGTATGTAGATCCACTCTCCCTCTCGTAGATGCTCATCACCATGGATAGATCTGCGTGTGCGTAGGAATTTTTTTGTTTCCCATGCGAAGTTTCCCAACAGTGGCATCATGAGCTAGGTCTATGTGTAGATGAGATTTCAAGTAGAACACAAAGAGTTTGTGGGCATTGATGCTTAGATTGCTTCCTACCTTGGTCGTATTTTCGTTCAGCGGTATTGTGAGATGAAGCGGCCCGAACCAACATTACGCGTACGCTTACGAGAGACCAGTTCCCTCGACCGCAACTTGTTGCATAGATGGCTTGCGGGTGCCAGTTTCTCTCACTTTAGTTGGATCGGATTCGACAAAGGCGGTCCTTGAGAAGGTTGAAAAGCAACTAGTGTATCACCGTTGTGATTTTTGCGTAGATGAGAATCGTTCTTGCTAGATACCCGTAGCAGCCACGCAAAACATGCAACAACAATTAGAGGACGTCTAACTTGTTTTTGCAGGGTATGATGTGATATGATATGGCCAATTACATTTTGTGATATATGTGATGTATGAGATGATCATGTGATGTATAGATTATCACGACTTGCATGTCGATGAGTACGGCAACCGACAGGAGCCATAGGGTTGTCTTTAATTATTGTATGACCTGCGTGTCAATCATTAAGCGCTATGTAATGCTTTAATTTATCGCTACGGTAGCAATAGTAGTAGAAGCATGTTGGGAGCGACAACCCCGATGGATACACGTTGATGGAGATCAAGATGATGGAGATCATGGTGTCGTACCGGTGACGATGGAGATCATGCCGGTGCTTTCTAGATGGAGATCAAAAGCACAAGTTCATGACCATATCATGTCACTTATGAGTTGCATGTGATGTTAATCCTTTTGTGCACCTTGTTTTGCTTAGGACGACGGTAGCATTATAAGGTGATCCCTCACTTAATTTCAAGATAAATTGTGTTCTCCCCAAGTATGCACCGTTGCGAAAGTTCGTCGTGTTGAGACACCACGTGATGATCGGGTGTGATAGACTCTACGTTCACATACAATGGGTGCAAGCCAGTGTTGCACATGCAGAACACTGGGGTTAAACTTGACGAGCCTAGCATGTACAGACATGGCCTCAGAACACAAGAGATCGAAAGGTCGAACCTGAGTCATATAGTAGATATGATCAACAAGATGATGTTCATCATTGAAACCACCTCAACTCACGTGATGATCGGACTTGAGTTGGTGAATTTGGATCATGTATCACTCGAATGACAAGAGGGATGTCAATTTGAGTGGGAGTTCTTAAGTAATATGAGTAATTGAACTCATTATCATGAACATAGTCAGCAGTGTCTTTGCAAATTATGTTGTAGATTACTTGCTCGCGCTGTAGCTCCCTTGAATTTTTATATGTTCCTAGAGAAATAGAGTTGAAAGATGATGGTAGCAATATTGCGGACCGGGTCCGCGATTTGAGGATTGTCCTCATTGCTGCACAGAAGGCTCATGTCCTTAATGCACCACTCGGTGCGCCACCCCCTCTAGCCTCGTCTGTAGATGTTGTGAATATGTGGGAGACTGTTGGAAATATGCCCTAGAGGCAATAATAAATTAGTTATTATCATATTTCCTTGTTCATGATAATTGTTTATTATCCATGCTATAATTGTATTGATCGGAGACTTAGATGCATGTGTGGATACATAGACAAAACCATGTCCCTAGTATGCCTCTAATAGACTAGCTCGTTGATCAAAAGATGGTTAAGGTTTCCTAGCCATAGACAAGAGATGTCATTTGATAACGGGATCAAATCATTAGGAGAACGATGTGATGGACAAGACCCAAGCTACAAACGTAGCATATGATCGTGTCAGTTTATTGCTACTGTTTTCTGCATGTCAAGTATGTGTTCCTATGACCATGAGATCATGCAACTCACGGACATCGTACGAGTGCCTTGTGTGTATCAAACGTCGCAACATAACTGGGTGACTATAAAGGTGCTCTACAGGTATCTCCGAGGGTGTTTGTTGAGTTGGCATGGATCGAGACTGGGATTTGTTGCTCCGTGTGACGGAGAGGTATCTTAGGGCCCACTCGGTAATACAACATCACAATAAGCCTTGCAAGCAATGTGGCTAAGTTTTAGTCATGGGATCTTGTATTACGGAACGAGTAAATAGACTTGCCGGTAATGAGGTTGAACTAGGTATGGAGATACCGACGATCGAATCTCGGGCAAGTAACATGCCGAAGAACAAAGGTAACATCATACGGGATTAACTGAATCCTTGACATAGAGGTTCAACCGATAAAAGATCTTCGTAGAATATGTAGGAACCAATGTGGACATACAGGTCCCGCCATTGGTTATTGACCGTAGAGGTGTCTCGGTCATGTCTACATAGTTCTCGAACCCGCAGGGTCTGCACACTTAAGGTTTGGTGACGTTTCGGTAGTATAGAGTTATGTATGGTGGTGACCGAAGGTTGTTCGGAGTCCCGGATGAGATCCTGGATGTCACGAGGAGCTCCGGAATGGTCGGGAGGTAAAGATTGATATATAGGAAGTCCTATTTTGGTCGCCGGAAAAGTTTCGGGCTCACCGGTAGTGTACCGGGAGTACTCGTAGTGTACCGGGAGAGCCGGTAGTGTACCGGGAGACCATCGGGAGGGGTATTTCGACCCAAGAGGCTACATGGACTGTGGGAGAGTGAACACCAGCCCTTAGTGCTCTAGTGTAAGTCACACACAAGGCCCATGAGGCTGGGAAGAAAAGCCCAAAGAGAAAAAGGTGGAAAAGGCAAAAATAGGATGAATCCTAGTCCTACTAGGATTGGAGGTGGATTCCACCTCTCCTACTTGTTTTTGTCGACCCAAGAGATGGCTCTTTGAGAGCCAAGCCTCCTCCTCTCTTCCTCTTATATACTAGAGGTTTTAGGGTTTTTTGCACCTGATTTTCAGCCACGTGCTACCCGTTCCTCTAGTGCATAGTTTCTCCTCTAGATCGGATTTCTGCAGTGCTTAGGCGAAGCCCTGCCGGAATAGCTCCACCACCATCGACGGAGCGCCATCATCCTGCCGGATAACTCTTCTACCTCTCCGCTCCCTCTTGCTGGATCGATAAGGCGGAGATCGTCATCAAGTAGTACGTGTGCTGAAAGCGGAGGTGCGTCCGTTCGGCGCTAGATCGGAAGGACCGTGATCGAGATTGCGAGACGGTTCGTGATGAGATCGCAGAACGGATCGTGATTTGTTCGCGGGACATATCGTGATCATGATCGTGAGACGGATCGTGATGAGATCGTGGGATGGATCGTGATGAGTTCACGGGACGGATCATGATTGGATCGCGGGACGGATCGTGATGAGATCGCGGGACGCTCGGCGATTTGGATCGCGAAGATGTTTGATTACACCAACCACATTTCTTAACGCTTCCCGCTTAGTGATCTACAAGGGTATGTAGATCACTCTCCCTCTCGTAGGTGCTCATCACCATGGATAGATCTGCATGTGCGTAAGAAAATTTTTGTTTCCCATGCGAAGTTTCCCAACACATGGCATGTGAATGTATGTATCTATAACCTTCCTCCTTGGTTGGGCATGAAGCGGAAGTTCATTATGATGCTACTGCTCATTCAAGGCCCGGAGCAACCCGGTAACGACATTGATGTGTACCTAAGGCCATTAGTTGAAGAACTTTTATAGATGTGGAATGTAAGAGGTGTACGTTCATGGGATGTGAAAGAACATGAGGAATTTGACCTACATGTGTTGATGTTTGTAACCATCAATGATTGGCCTCCTCTTAGTAACCTTTCATGACTGACAAACAAGGGATACCACGTATGCATGCACTGTTTAGATGATACCAACAGTATATATTTGGATAAATGTAAGAAGAATGTGTACCTGGGGCATCATCGATTTCTTCAAAGCAGGCATCTCGTAAGAAAGAAAGTCAAGCATTTCAAAGGTGAGGCAGATCACTGGAAGAAGCCTCGCCAACGTACTGGTGATGATATACTTGATATGGTCAAGGATTTAAAAGTAATCTTTGCAAAGGGTCCTGGCGCACAATCTATTCTGAATGATGCTGAAAAACGCGCACCATGTGGAAGAAGAAATCTATATTTTGGGACTTACCCTATTGGAAAGACCTAGAGGTCCGCTCTGCAATCGACGTGATGCACATGACGAAGAAACTTTGTATGAACATTCTTGGCTTCTTGGGCATGTATGAGAATACAAAAGATACACCGGAGGCACGAGAGGACTAGCAATGTATGCACGGAGAAGACGACATGGACCCAAAGCAGTTTCAGGGTCATGCCAGCTATGCTCTTACCAAAGAAGAGAAGGAAATCTTTGTTGAATGTCTGCTCAGTATGAAGGTCCCGTCTGGCTTCTCGTCGAATATAAAGGGAATAAGAAATATGGCAGAGAAAAAGTTCTAGAACCTATAGTCTTATGACTGCCACATGATTATGACGCAACTGCTTCCCGTTGCATTGAGGGGGCTTCTACCGGAAAATGTTTGATTAGCCATTATGAAGCTATGTGCATTCCTAAATGCAATCTCTCAGAAAGTAATCGATGCAAAAATACAACCAAGGTTAGAGAATGATTTGGTGCAATGTCTTGTCAATTTCGAGTTGGTGTTCCCACCATCCTTCTTCAATATCATGACGCACGTCCTAGTTCACCTAGTTGAGGAGATTGCCATTCTGGGTCCTGTATTTCTACACAATATGTTCCCCTTTGAGAGGTTCATGGGAGTCTTCAAGAAATATGTTCATAATCGTGCTAGGCCAGAAGGAAGCATCTCCAAGGGCTATGAAACAGAGGAGGTCATTGAGTTTTGTGTTGACTTTATTCCTGACATTAAGCCGACTGGTGTTCCTTAATCGCGTCATGAGGGCAGACTGGGTGGAAAAGGCACGCTAGGAAAGAGTTCACTAATATGCCAGGACATGCATTCTTTAGCGCAAGCACACTACGGAGTTCTACAAAGTTCCGCCTTGGTGGCTCTGTATATCGAGCAACACAAGAATATTCTATACTCCAAACACCCGGAGCAGTGAAACGACTGCATTACACATGAACAAACGGTGACTTTCGCTGGTTGGTTGCAGAAGCGTCTCATGCATGACGACACTGTTACAGATGACCTGTACTTGCTGTCCAAGTTACCATCTTCGACTATATGGACTTTCAAAGGGTATGAGATAAATGGGAATACATTTTACACGATCAACCAAGATAAAAAGAATGCCAACCAAAACAGTGGTGTCCGCTTTGATGCAGCAAACACCAATAGGCCAAAGGACACATATTCTGGTTACATAGATATGGGAACTTGACTATGGACTTGGTTTGAAGGTCCCTTTGTTTCAGTGCAAATGGGTCAATCTGACAGGAAGCGGGGTAAAGGAAGACCCGTAGTACGGAATGACAATAGTGGATCTCAACAATCTTGGGCACGCAAACGAACCATTCATCCTATCCAATGATGTGGCGCAGGTCTTCTTTGTGAAGGACATGTCTACCAAGCCGAGAAAAAGAAAAGATAAGGAAGAGGATACATCATACGATGAGGCAAAGTGCCACATAGTTCTTTCAGGGAAAAGAAACATCATGGGAGTGGAGGACAAGACAGACATGTCAGAAGATTATTAAAAGTTTCATGAAATTGCTCCCTTCGGAGTGAATGTTGACCCGAGCATCAAGTTAAACGATGAAGATTCACTAGTAGAAAATGGCCCATTTGTCCCGATTCCACAGGCCCATTAGCCCCGGTTCTGGAACCGGGACTAAAGCCCAATACCTTTAGTCCCGGTTCACTTACAAACCGGGACAGAAGGGGCTCCACATGGCCGTTGTTGGGATCCCAGGCAGGAGGACCAAAAGGCATCCATGCGTTAGCATCTGGCAGGAGCTGGCAGGAAGGGGGGATTAGGGGGTTTTGGAGGGTTAATTTAGGAGTTTCATATTGTGTTAGCTAGCTAATAGAGAGAAGTGTCATCTCTTTCTCCGTGCTTGGTCGACGCTAGCTACTATAGAGAGAAGTCAACACGCTAGCTAGTAAGCAAATGAAGGAACCATTAAGTACATAAGATTGTCATGAACATATACAGAGAGAAGTGATCGACCTCTCTTTCTCTGAGAGAATGGTCGAACAACAAGTTTTCGTATATCTATCCGGCGCTACTAGCTACATATATACAATATAAGATCTCTTACAATCTCTAACATCTAATGTCAAATTCCACATGGTATTCTCCGGCTTTATTTATGACGTGGTCAAGAAAGAATCCTGCCAATTCCTCTTGAATTGCTCAATACATATATATGAATGAAACTCAACACAAATCATGGTAATAAAATAAAATTATAAATATTATTGCTTGCGCACTTCATATTGTTTTTCAGAGTAGCCCCGCATAGAGGTAATCGCGTTGTAGATGAAGTCGCAAACGTAGTATCCACAAAAATCATTCCCTTCTTCCTGCCACAAGCACTTTACGAGAAATAGAGTTCAATCAAACTGATAATCAAGCATGATAAATGGTATTGATGAAACTAGAATCAATGGGAGATGCGCGAAACTATCTAGTAGTACTTACTTTCAGGTGAGTAAATCGCAGCTCCCTCGACAGTGCCGGAACAATTGCGGCAAACTCTTTCCAAACCCTGCCAGGCAAAGAAAATAATTACTTGATACCAGGAGATGAACAAGGTTGCCGATATGATCCAATAATGATCGATTGAACTTACTTCTGGAGCATTTCATTCATGTCCGCATATTCCTGGGGATCTTTTCGTCTCAAGTCTAAGACGATTACTACTCCCTGCTCAAGCTTAATCTCTAGCAGAATAAAGTGGAAGCTGCGCACGCATGCATAACTCATCAATTACATTACTATAACCTCAAGTAATAAGGGAAACCGAATATGCACAAGACAGTAACACTCACTGGCAGTTGTAAGGAAAGAGTACTCTCTCTTTGTTTTGATTTGTAAGCAACGATTGTAGCAAGTTGTCCTCGGTTTCTGTGACTCTATGTTTAACCGTCCATTTGTTGGGGATTGTTGCATGGGAAACAAAAAATTTCCTACGCACACGCAGATCTATCCATGGTGATGAGCATCTACGAGAGGGAGAGTGGATCTACGTACCCTTGTAGATCGCTAAGCGGGAAGCGTTAAGTAACGCGGTTGGTGTAGTCGAACGTCTTCGCGATCCAAATCACTGTGCGTCCCGCGATCCAATCACAATCCATCCCGCGATCTAATCACGATCCGTCCCGCGAACTTGATCACGATCCGTCCCACGAACTTGATCACGATCCTTTCGATCTAGCGCCGAACGGACGGCACCTCCGCGTTCAACACACGTACAGCATGATGACGATCTCTGCCGTCTTGATCTAGCAAGAGAGAGTGGAGAGGTAGAAGAGTTCGCCGGCAGCATGATGGTGCTCCGGTGATGGTGGTGGAGCAATTCCGGCAGGGCTTTGCCTAAGCACTGCAGAAATCCAATCTGGAGGAGAAACTATGCAGTAGAGATTAGGGTTTGCACGTGGCTACAAGTGCAAAACCCTAGAAATCCACTAGTATATATAGGAGGAGAGGAGGAGAGGAGGCAGATTGGCCTCCAAGCCTTCTAGGCTTCGGCCGAACTAGGAGAGGAGGAGTCCACCTCCTCCACTCCTAGTAGGATTAGAATTCATCCTTTTTTTTCCTTTTTGCCTTTTTCCACCTTTTTTCCTTTTGGGTTTTCTTCTCCAGCCACATGGGCCTTGTGTGGGAGTTTCCACCAGCCCACTAAGGGCTGATATTCAATCTCTCACAGCCCATGAAGCCTCTTGGGTCGAAATACCCCTCCCGGAGGTCTCCTGGTACACTACCGATAAGCCCGAAACTTTTCCGATGAGCAAAACAGGACTTCCTATATATGAATCTTTACCTCGGGACCATTCCGGAGCTCCTAGTGACATCCAGGATCTCATCCAGGACACCGAACAAACTTCGGTCACCACCATACATAACTCTATACTACCGAAACGTCACCAAACCATAAGTGTGCAGACCCTGTGGGTTCAAGAACTATGTAGACATGACCGAGACACCTCTACGGTCAATACCCAATGGCGGGACCTGGATGTCCGCATTGGTTCCTACAAATTCTACGAAGATCTTTATCGGTCGAACCTCTATGTCAAGAATTCAGTTAATCCCGTATGATGTTCCCTTTGTTCTTCGGTATGTTACTTGCCCGAGATTCGATCGTCGGTATCTCCATACCTAGTTGAATCTCGTTACCGGCAGGTCTCTTTACTCGTTCCTTAATACAAGATCCCATAACTAACAATTAGTCACATTGCTTGCAGGGCTCATTGTGACGTTGTATTACCGAGTCGGCCCTGAGATACCTCTCCGTCACACGGAGTAACAAATCCCAGTCTTGATCCATGCCAACTCAACAGACACCATCGGAGATACCTTTAGAGCACCTTTATAGTCACCCAGTTACGTTGCGACGTTTGATACACACAAGGCACTCCTCCGATATCCATGAGTTGCATGATCTCATGGTCATAGGAACATATACTTGACATGCAGAAAACAGTAGCAATAAACGGTCACGATCATATGCTACGTTTGTAGTTTGGGTCTTTGTCCATCACATCATTCTCCTAATGGTGTGATCCCGTTATAAAATGACATCACATGTCAATGGCTAGGAAACCTTGACCATCTTTGATCAACGAGCTAGTTCACTAGAGGCATACTAGGGACCCAGTGTTGTCTATTTAACCACACATGCAATGTGCTTCCATTCAATACAATTATAGCATGGACAATAAACAATTATCATTAACAAGGAAATATAATAATAAACATGTTATTTGTTGCCTCTAGGGCATATTTCCAACAGTCTCCCACTTGCACTAGAGTCAATAATCTAGTTCACATCACTATGTGATATACAAGGTAATGAATCGAACACCCATGCAGTTCTGGTGTTGATCATGTTTAGCCCTTAGAAGAGGTTTAGTCAACGGGTCTGCAACATTCAGATCCGTGTGTACTTTGCAAAAATATTTATTTCCTTCGCCTCGATGTAATACCAGATGGAGTTGAAGCATCGCTTTATGTGTCTGGTCCTCTTGTGAAACCTTGGTTCCTTGGCTAGAGCAATGGCACCATTGTTGTCACAGAACATGTTCATTGGATTCAGTGCAATAGGCACTACCCCAAGATCTATCATGAACTGCTTCATCCAGACCCCTTCCTTCGCCGCCTCCGAGGCTGCGATGTACTCCGCTTCGCACGTAGAATCAGCTACCACGCTTTGCTTGGAACTGCACCAGCTTACCGCTCCCCCGTTAAGAATAAACACGTATTCGGTTTGTGACTTAGAGTCGTCCAGATCAGTCTCAAAGCTTGCATCGACGTAACCCTTTACGTCGAGCTCTTCATCACCTCCATAAACGAGAAACATTTCCTTAGTCCTTTTCAGGTACTTAAGGATATTCTTGACCGCTTGCCAGTGCTCCATTCCACGATCACTTTGAAACCTTCCGGCCATACTTATGGCAATGCTGACATCGGGTCTTGTGCACATCATTGCATACATGATAGAGCCTATGGCTGAAGCATAGGCGATGACGCTCATGTTTTCTTTATCTTCTGCAGTCACTGGGCATTGAGTCTTACTCAACTTCACACCTTGTAACATAGGCAAGAACCCCTTCTTGGACTGATCCATTTTGAACTTCTTCAAAACTTAATCAAGGTATGTGCTCTGTGAAAGTGCTATCAAGCGTCTCGATCTATCTCTATAGATATTAATGCCTAATATGAAAGCAGCTTCTCCTAGGTCCTTCATTGAAAAACTATTATTCAAATATTCCTTCGCGCTTTCCAGCATTTCTATATTGTTTCCAATCAGCAATATGTCATCCACATATAATACTAGAAACGCTATAGAGCTCCCACTCACTTTCTTGTAAATACAAGCTTCTCCATAAACTTGTATAAACTCAAATGCTTTGATCACCTCATCAAAGCGCTTATTCCAACTCCGAGATGCTTGCACTAGTCCATAAATGGATCGCTGGTGTTTGCAAACTTTGTCAGCATTCTCTGGATCGACAAAACCTTCGGGTTGCATCATATACAACTCTTCCTCAAGGAAACCGTTGAGGAACGCCATTTTGACATCCATCTGCCAAATTTCATAGTCGAAATAAGAAGCTATTGCCAACATGATTCTGACAGACTTAAGCATCGCTACGGGTGAGAAAGTCTCATCATAGTCAACTCCTTGAACTTGTGAAAAACGCTTTGCCACAAGTCGAGCTTTATAGATGGTGACATTACCATCCGCGTCCGTCTTCTTCTTAAAGATCCATTTGTTCTGAATGGCCTTTCGCCCTTCAGGTAATACTTCCAAAGTCCATACTTTGTTTTCATACATGGATCCCATCTTGGATTTCATGGCCTCTAAGCATTTCTCGGAATCCGGGCCCATCACTGCTCCTCCATAGCTCGTAGGTTCATTGTTGTCTAACAACATGACCTCCAAGACAGGGTTGTCGTACCACTCAGGAGTAGTACGCGTCCTTGTTGACCTACAAGGTTCAATAGTAGCTTGATCCGAAGCTTCATGATCATCATCATTAACTTCCTCTTCTACCGTCGTAGGTTCCACAGAAACATCTTTCTGCGCTGCGCTACTTTCTGGTTGAAGTAAAGGTTCAATAACTTCATCAAGCTCTATTTTCCTCCCACTCAATTCTTTCAAGAGAAACTCTTTCTCAAGAAATGTTCCGTTCTTAGCGACAAACACTTTGCCTTCGGATCTGAGATAGAAGGTATACCCGACTGTCTCTTTCGGGTATCCTATGAAGACGCATTTCTCCGCTTTGGGTTCCAGCTTTTCAGGCTGAAGCTTTTTGACATAAGAATCACATCCCAAACTTTAAGAAACGACAACTTTGGCCTTTTGCCAGACCACAGTTCATATGGCATCGTCTCAATCGATTTTGATGGTGCCCTATTTAAAGTGAATGCAGCTATCTCTAATGCATAACCCCAAAACGATAGTGGCAAATCGACAAGAGACATCATAGAACGCACCATATCTAATAAGGTTCAATTATGACGTTCGGACACGCCATTACGCTGTGGTGTTCCGGGCGGTGTCAACTGTGAAACAATTCCACATTGTCTTAAGTGACTGCCAAACTCATAACTCAGATATTCACCTCCTCGATCAGATCGCAGAAATTTAATCTTATTGTTATGATGATTCTCAACTTCACTCTGAAATTGCTTGAACTTTTCAAAAGTTTCAGACTTGTGTTTCATTAAGTAAATATACCTATATCTACTTAAGTCATCAGTGAAGGTGAGAAAATAAAAATATCCACCGCGCGCTGCAACATTCATTGGATCGCACACATCCGTATGTATGATTTCCAATAAGTCACTTGCCCGTTCCATTGTTCCAGAGAACGGCATTTTAGTCATCTTGCCCATGAGGCATGGTTCACATGTGCAAGTGATTCAAAATCAAGTGACTCCAAAAGTCTATCAGCATGGAGCTTCCTCATGCGTTTTACACCAATATGACCTAAACAGCAGTGCCACAAGAAAGTGGTACTATCATTATCAACTCTACATCTTTTGGCATCAATGTTATGAACATGTGTGTCATCACTATCAAGATTCAATATGAATAAACCCCTAACATTGGGTGCATGACCATAAAAGATATTACTCATATAAATAAAACAACCTTTATTCTCTGATTTAAATGAGTAGCTGTCTCGCAATAAACAAGATCCAGATATAATGTTTATGCTTAACGCAGGCACTAAATAACAGTTATTCAAGTTCATCACTAATACTGATGGTAATCGAAGAGAGAGCGTGCCGACGGCGATCACATCAACCTTGCAACCATTTCCCACGCGCATCGTCACTTCGTCCTTTCCCAGCCTTCGTTTATTCCGTAGTTCCTGCTTTGAGTTGCAAATGTGAGCAACCGAACCGGTATCAATTACCCAGGCACTACTACGAGAGCTAGTAAGGTACACATCAGTAACATGTATATCATATATACCTTGTTTGTCATTGGCCGCCTTCTTGTCAGCCAGGTACTTGGGGCAGTTCCGCTTCTAGTGACCAGTTCCTTTGCAATGAAAGCACTCAGTTTCTGGCTTAGGTCCATGCTTAGGCTTCTTTGTAGGAGTAGCAACTGCTTTGCCATCCTTCTTGGTTTTACCCTTCTTGCCTTTGCCCTTGCCATTTTTCTTGAAACTAGTGGATTGATTGACCATCAACACTTGATGTTCTTTCTAGATTTCAGACTCAGCGTCTTTCAGCTTCGCAAACAGCTCGGTGAATGA
Organism: Hordeum marinum; assembly: GCA_022496015.1. Classification (NCBI taxonomy): domain Eukaryota; kingdom Viridiplantae; phylum Streptophyta; class Magnoliopsida; order Poales; family Poaceae; genus Hordeum; species Hordeum marinum. Next base: position 24,351,811 of record CM039678.1, read on the forward strand.
CTTGTTCATTCCATGCATGTTATAGTTCATTACAAAGCTCTTGTAACTAGGTGGCAGTGATTGAAGAAATCTGTCAGTGATTGCCTCTGGCGGAAGGGTAATTCCCAACTCCGCTAGACGATTTGAATACCCAGACATTCTGAGTATGTGCTCACTGATAGACCCGTTCTCCTCCATCTTGCAAGCATAGAATGTATCGGAGATCTCATACCTCTTGATCTGGGCATTCTTCTGAAAGATAAACTTCAACTCCTGGAACATCTCATATGCTCCATGACATTCAAAACGTCTTTGAAGTCCCGGTTCTAAGCCATACAATATTGCACATTGAACTATTGAGTAGTCTCCAGCACGAGCCTCCCAAGCGTTCATAACGTCTTCGGAGGTCATGTCTTCTGGTTGGTCACCAAGCGGTGCATCAAGGACATATTGTTTGTGGGAAGCCGTGAGGATAATCCTCAGATTACGGGCCCAATCAACAAAGTTACTTCCATCATCTTTCAACTTAGCTTTCTCTAGGAACGCATTAAAATTCAAGGGTGCTACTGCGCGAGCCATTGATCTACAACATAAATATGCAAAGTTTACTTAGACTATTGTTCAAGATAATGAGTTTAGTTAATCAAATTACTAAAGCTCCCACTAATTGATATCCCTCAGGTCATCTAAGTGTCACATGATCCAAATCCACCAACTCAAGTCCGATCATCACGTGAGTTGAGGTGACTTCAATGGTGAACATCATTTTGTTGATCATATCTACTATATGACTCATTTTCGACCTTTCGGTCTCTTGTGTTTCGAGGCCATGTCTGTACATGCTAGGCTCGTCGAGTTTAACCTGAGTGTTCTGCACGTGCAACACTGGCTTGCACCCGTTGTATGTGAACGTAGAGTCTATCACACCCGATCATCACGTGGTGTCTCAACACGACGAACTGCTACGGGTATCTAGCAAGAACAATTCTCATCTATGCAAAAACCACAACGGTGATACACTAGTTGCTTTTCAACCTTCTCAAGGACCGCCTTTCTCAGATCCAATCCAACTAAAGTGAGAGAAACTGTCACCTGCAAACCATCTATGCAACAAGTAGCAGTTGAGGGAACCGGTGTCTCGTAAGCGTACGAGTAATGTTGGTCCGGGCCGCTTCATCTCACAATACCGCTAAATCAAAATCCGACCAAGGGAGGAAGCAATCTAAGCATCAACGCCCACAAACCTTCTGTGTTCTACTCGAGATCACATCGACACATAGACCTAGCTCTGATACCACTGTTGGGGAACGTTGCATGGGAAACAAAAAATTTCCTCTGCATACGCAGATCTTTCCATGGTGATGAGCATCTACGAGAGGGAGAGTGGACCTACGTATCATTGTAGATCGCTAAGCAGGAAGCGTTAGGTAACACGGTTGGTGTAGTCGAACATCTTCGCGATCCAAATCGCCGTGCGTCCCGCGATCTAATCATGATCCGTACTGCGAACTTGATCACGATCCGTCCCACGAACTTGATCACGATCCTTCCGATCTAGCGCCGAACGGACGGCACCTCCGCGTTCAGCACACGTACAGCTTGATGACAATCTCCGCCGTCTTGATCCAGCAAGAGAGAGCGGAGAGGTAGAAGATTTCGCCAGCAGCGTGACGGTGCTCCGGTGATGGTGGTGGAGCAATTCCGGCAGGGCTTCGCCTAAGCACTGCAGAAATCCAATCTGGAGGAGAAACTATGCACTAGAGATTAGGGTTTGCACGTGGCTGAAAAATAGGGTGCAAAACCCTAGAAATCCACTAGTATATATATTAGGAGAGGAGGAGAGGAGGCAGCTTGGCCTCCAAGCCTTCTAGGCTTTGGCCGAACTAGGAGAGGAGGAGTCCACCTCCTCCACTCCTAGTAGGATTAGGATTCATCCTTCTTTTTCCTTTTTGCCTTTTTCCACCTTTTTCTCTTCGGGCTTTTCTTCCCAGCCTCATGAGCCTTGTGTGGGATTTCCACCAGCCCACTAAGGTCTAGTATTTACTCTCCCACATCCCATGTAGCCTCTTGGGTTGAAATACCCCTCCCGATGGTCTCCGGTACACTACCGACACTCCCGGTACACTACCGATGAGCCCGAAACCTTTCCGGCGACCAAAATAGGACTTCCTATATAGGAATATTTACCTTCGGACCATTCTGGAGCTCCTCGTGAAGTCCGGGATCTCATCCGGGACTCCGAACAACCTTCTGTCACCACCATACATAACTCTATACTACCGAAACGTCACCAAACCTTAAGTGTGCAGACCCTACGCGTTCGAGAACTATGTAGACATGACCGAGACACCTCTACGGTCAATAACCAATAGCGGGACCTGGATGCCCATATTGTCTCCTACATATTCTACAAAGATCTTTATCGGTCGAACCTCTATGTCAAGGATTCAGTTAATCCCGTATGATGTTCCCTTTGTTCTTCGGTCTGTTACTTGCCCAAGATTCGATCGTCGGTATCTCCATACCTAGTTCAACCTCGTTACCGGAAAGTCTTTTTACTCGTACCGTAATATAAGATCCCGTGACTAACACTTAGTCACATTGCTTGCAAGGCTCATTCTGATGTTGCATTACCGAGTGGGCCCTGAGATACCTCTCCGTCACAAGGAGTAACAAATCCCAGTCTTGATCCATGCCAACTCAACAGACACCCTCGGAGATACCCATAGAGCACCTTTATAGTCACCCAGTTATGTTGCGACGTTTGATACACACAAGGCACTCCTCCGATATCCGTGAGTTTCATGATCTCATGGTCATAGGAACATATACTTGACATGTAGAAAACAGTAGCAATAAACTGACATGATCATATGCTACGTTTGTAGTTTGGGTCTTTGTCCATCACATCATTCTCCTAATGACGTGATCCCGTTATCAAATGACATCACATGTCAATGGCTAGGAAACCTTGACCATCTTTGATCAACGAGCTAGTTCACTAGAGGCATACTAGGGACACAGTGTTGTCTATTTACCCACACATGCAATGTATTTCCATTCAATACAATTATAGCATGGAAAATAAACAATTATCATGAACAAGGAAATATAATAATAAACACTTTATTTATTGCCTCTAGGGCATATTTCCAACACCATTCATGTATGATATTTGGGTTAATGAACCCAATATCATATATTTGTGTTTTTCTGGATTCGACGATCTTCAATCTGCATAATATAGTGAGGATAATTATATATACGTGCAATGAAAGAGCTGGGCTATATATATAAACTTAATTAAAAATGATGCAGTCATTAGGGCATGCATGTATCTTCTGCACATCCAATCCTAGAGGGCCTACAATGTTCTTTGCTTCGTACGTACTTCCGGGGCGATTCGTTCTCCTTTGGAAGCTTCTTCTTCAATATTTCCAGTAGCTTCTCAAATACTTTGTCAGGTACACCATTCTCTACCTTCCATTGCCGCAATTCCAGTGTGGTACTGAGCTTTGTGTTGCCATCTTCGCAATTGGGATATAACCCTTTTTTGTGATCCTCTAACATGCGATCGAACTTCAACTTCTCCTTTTCACTTTTGCATTCTCTCTATACATCAACAATGACCCGACGAAGATCATCATCTGGCACATCGCCTGGTTCCTCTTGATCTTCAGCTTCCCTATTGTAGCATCACCGTATTCAGGAGGCACATAGTTGTCGCCAACCTCTTCTTCTTCGTTGTCTTCCATCATAACCCCTCTTTCTCCGTGCATGGTCCAAACATTATAGTGTGGCATAAAACCCTTCTCAAGCAGGTGGAAGTGTAGGATTTTAGAGTTGGAGAAAGCCTTCGTATTCTCACAGACGGTACATGGACAATGCAAAAAAACCATTCTGCTTGTTTGCCTCAGTCGCTTCGAGAAAATTATGCAGGCCCTTAATATACTCGAAGGTGTGTCGGTCACCGTAAATCCATTGCCGGTTCATCTGCGTGCGTTATATAATAAAGTGTATGAAAAACCATTACAAATATCATGAATAGAGAAGTGACCAAATTAATAGAAATTCACCATCACAATAAAGCCAAAGTACACTAGTGACCAAAATAAATACATAAAGTTCATACATAGTTCTCATTATTGAACAACATATAGCTTTCTAGAGCATCTAATTAAAACATAAAACTATGTAAAAAATGCAACAACAAATGCAATCATAACCGCAACTGAGGTACCAATTGATCCAATGGCATAATGCTACGAAGCCTCAGTATGAATGGCAGATTTTCTAATCTTTCTAATCTTCAAGCGCATTACATCCATCTTGATCTTGTGATCGTCGACGACATCGACAACATGCTACTCCAATTTCATCTTCTCCTCTTCAACTCTTTTTAATTTTTCTTTCAAGTAATGGTTTTCTTTTTCAACCAAATGTAACTTCTTGACAAGAATTTCTATGTCGGTTGGAATTTCCGGTTCACATTCCTCCTAGATTAAAAAATCTATGTCACGTTGGTCATCATAATTGTCATAAACACTAAATAAAACAAATATTTATAAAATATAATATATAACACGTCGGAATCATAGACAGGATGAGGGCCGACGGAGGTGGATACCAAAACCATTGCACTATATAATAACAAACAATAATAAAAGTAAGAAAATTACACAAGTATCTATCTAAATCATACAAGTAAGAAATGTTTTTCTTTTAGAAAGAAGATAAGAAGAAGAGGCTAACCACTCTGGTGCCGGCTCCAAGATCAGCGTGGGCGATCAATGGCGGTGAGGACGGGGACGGGACAGGACGAACCGCCAAACCTAGACAAATCTTCAGGAAAATGTAGCTTTGACAAGGAGCTTCGAGAGGAGAAAGCTTAAGTGTGGCTCGGGCATTTCATCGAACGCCTCATGTGCATAGGAGGTGAGCTAGAGCACCAGAAAGCTCTCCCACGGCCGGCCAAAAAAACAGAGCAGTGCACTGCTGTGCTCGTGAGCAGGGGGTATATATAGGCTCCCCTTTGGTGCCGGTTCCAACCACAAACCGGGACCAATGGTTGTGGGCCAGGAGCGAGGCCCAGGGGTCTCGGTTCGTGTCTAGAACCGGGACCAAATGGGTCAGACGAATCGGGACCAATGGCCCACGAGGCCCGGACGGCGCCTTGGCCTCATGAACCGAGACCGATGCCGCCATCGGTCCCAGTTCGTGAGTGAACCGGGATTAATGGACTTTTCAGGCCTGGACCAAAGCCTTGTTTTCTACTAGTGATTGTCCATGGTTACGACGCAAAGGGACATACATGAAGAAAAAGTTTTATACCCAAGTTGGCATCGTATCATCATTTCACCTACACAGCATGTGCTAAAAAGTTGAGTGGGTTACGACAAAAACTGGATGCACTTCGTGTACAAAATGAACAATCTCTTTTGAAGTATCAGGGTTTCTGACGAAAACTCGTTTGTTACAAAGACATTTCATTTTTTAAACTTATTTCAACTCCAAACTTTTTGTGTATTCAGTATGCACCATTCGAAGCCACGCCATCAATTTTCAACCCTTTCTGACCTCATTCGCTATTTTTCATGCATTTACTGATTTTTTGAGCTAAATGACCCTAAAATTGAAAAGCACTACAAATAAACTATGAAAAGGTTGAAAGTTGGCATGGTATCATCATTTCACCCACATAGCATGTGCTAAAAAGTTGAGAGGGTTACCGCAAAAACTGGATGCACTTCATGTACAAAATGGACAATCTCTTTCGAAGTATGAGTGTTTTAGACAAAAACTCGTCAGTTACAAAGGCATTTCATTTTATAAACTTATTTAAACTCCAGACTTTTTTGTGTTCAATATGCACCATTCGAAGCTATGCTATCAATTTTCAACCATTTCTGACTTTATTTGCTATTTTTCATGCATTTACTAGATTTTTTTAGATAAATGACACTGAAATTGAAACCACTACAAATAAACTATGAAAAGGTTGAAACATGACATGATATTATCATTTCACCCACATAGCATCTGCTAAAAAGTTGAGAGGGTTATGACAAAAACTGGATGCACTTCGTATACAAAATGGACAATCTCTTTCGATGTATCAGGCTTTCAGACGAAAACTCGTCTGTTACAAAGACATTTCATTTTCTTAAACTTATTTCAACTCCAGACTTTTTGTGTCTTCAGTATGCACCATTCAAAGCCACGCCATCGATTTTCAACTCTTTCTGACTTCATTTGCTATTTTTCATGCATGTACTGATTTTTTTGAGCTAAATGACCCTGAAATTGAAAAGCACTACAAATGAACTATGAAAAAGTTGAAAGTTGGCATGGTATCAGCATTTCACCCACATAGCATGTGTTAAAAAGTTGAGAGGGTTACGGCAAAAACTGGATGCACTTCGTGTACAAAATGGACAATCTCTTTTGAAGTATGAGGCTTTCGGACAAAAAACGCATCTGTTACAAGGGCATTTCATTTTTTTAATAACCTAAGAATTATCAAATTGAATATAATGATAAAACACACTAATATTAAACAGTAAAAAATAATCACTCGAAAATCTATTTTTAAAGTAAAATTATTCACAATCTAGTGATTCACACAAATTTCAACTAATTCAAATTTCAACTATTCAAATTTGAAAACTACTGGCACTAACAAGGTTATAATTTTTTTTGAACTAACGCAAAAATATTCACTCATTAACTCTAAATAAAGGACAAAAAACTCAGAAACAAAAGAAAATAAATAAAGCAAAAAACAAAAAACTGAAAAGTAAATAAAAAATGCCGCCTACTAGGCCGCCTCGACGTGCATACGACTAGAAACCCAACCTCTAGTTGGGCCAAGATGTAGGCCCGCAATGCCTAGTAGGACCAACAGGGCAGCACAGGTTCATTAGGCCCACACAGGCCTTCTTAGAGAGGAGCTCGAGAGAGGTGCTACGGCGGGGCTTATAAGTTGGTGCGGGCGCCCCTTGCTGGGCGAGGTGGGACTAATCTTGCCTTGCACCGCGCTTGCGTGAGCACCAGCCTTTAGTCGCGGGTGGTGGCTCCAACCGCGACTAAAGGTATTTGTATATAAGCAGGGACTTCAAAAAAAATTCAGAACTTGTTTCAGTTTCCATCTTCCCGTCGCACCGTCGTCGTCGTCGTCGACTCGCCTCGCCTCGCCATCGCCGTCGTGCCTCGACCTCGCCGCCCCCTCCTCCTCGACCTCATGCGTCGTTGCCGTCACCATCGTCGACTCACCGTCGTCCTCGCCTCCCTGCGCCATCGCCGTCGCCATCGACTCGCCTCGACTCGCCTTGCTGTCGCCTCGCCGCGCCCTGCTGTGAGCCCCTGCTGCCATGGCCTCCCCTCCCATCGATCGAACCCGCACACACGCACACATGCATGAACACACACACACATATTTTTATTTCTGTTATTAGTTTTGTATACTTTTAGTTATATAAATGTTAGATGAAATGTTAGATATATAAATGTTAGATGAATGTTTTTTAGTTTTCTATACTTTTAGTTATAGATAGATAAATGTTATATATAAAAAGATATATAAATGTTTTTAGTTTTTTATACTTTTTTATTGCTATATAAATTTTATATATAAAAAATATATAGAAATGTTAGATAAATGTTAGATTTGCAATTAGTATATGTATGTATAAAATAGATTCTCTCGGTCCGTTAAGGGATTTATAAGGAATGCCCCCATTATGGATGTGCACAAGTTGATCTAATTTTTTCTGATCTCATGCATCTACCCTTCTATATGTCACGTTTTGTCTAGCTAGTGTCAAAGGATTCAAGAAAACCATGGCTTCATCATTAGCCGGAAGTAACAAGCGCATGATGGTACGAAGCTTTTCAAAGTTGTTTTGGAACGGAGTTCTATATAGAATAATTAGCTTTTTTGGTACGAAGTTCAACACAAAGGCCTTCCAAATCGCGATATTCAAAAGGCTCTTGCTGAACTTCGTACCAAAAAACTAATTATCTTATCCGGGACTTCATTCGAAAACAACCTTGGACAATTTTGTACCATCATGCACATGTTACTTCCGGCTAATGGTGAAACCATGGTTTTCTTCCTTTGACACTAGCTAGACAACATGACATATAGTAGGATAGATGATATCAAGAAAAATATGGACCATTTTGTGCACATCCATAATGGAGCCATTTTGTTAAATCGCTTAAAGGTTAAGATAATCCATTATGATTTTGAAGGTTCCTCGTATATAAGAAATCACAATCAAGCATTTAAAAATGTTAAATTTGCATAGAATTTCTTCTCGAAGTCAACGATGCCGAGCCCGCATCCTCGTCGTCGAGTTGTTCGCGACGACGTCCTACTGTAGAGGGGCAACGTTCAGGACTAGGCTCCGTCGGGCTGGCACTGGGAGGTGCTACCTTCAGGGGCGCGAAGCTTGGTGAGGAACCCGACCCCGAGTCCTATCGTCGATCCAGAGCTTCTTTGGTGGCGTTCGCATGGGACACTTTCAGTGTGGAGGTAGCCGACCCCACCGGAGGTGGTACATCGTCATGTCAGGGAGGAGGACAAGCACGTCTGTCGCTACATGGATGCGTTAGACGTCAGGTTCTCCAATACCTGGCAGGTTCTTTAGGGATCTCACCCGAGCTATGATCCTACGATGGTTCCTTCTCTTTGGGTGTCCACCACCCACGCCTCAGGAACCGCGAGTGAACTAGATTCTTCGATAATATTCGATCTGTATTAGCTAATGATAATACTCGAGATATATTCGTGATTATATTCGATAATATTCGAGACGATTTATTCGAGATTATATTCGATGATGCATATTATATGAATTATTCGAGATGCATATTATATACTATGATTCAGTTTTTCCTTATTTATTGCATGCATTCTAATTTGAATACTAAATCATTTTATCTTTCTTCTGGAGTAGTTAAATAAAATCTATGGACAATACCGGCAGAGAAGGAGAAGATGCTCTGTTCGACATCATATTCTCGCTGAGCCCAGAGCATGAACTTGAAGATGATGGCGGCTCGCAATATATGAACAATTCCGTTGAGGGTTGTATGGTATTTGATGAAGAAGGACGAATAGATGAAGGCGACGACAACGATGTTGACGAAGAAAATGTTCTTCAAATAACAAAGAGCGGCGAGGTACATTTATTATATAAGCCATCCGGTGATCATTACATGTCTTAATTGATTTATCTGTATTAACGAATCGATCTTTCTTCTTTTAGGCCTCTGGATCGAGCAAATCTTCTACAAGCGACAGGGTACTTTGAGACCTGGCCAGAAAGTTGGACGCTGGCATAAAGTTCAACATCGATTCCATCAAAACATCAAATGGCGAACCGCTTGAACCTAGGAAAATGCGACAAAGTTCAAGAATCAATGTGGAGTTATTGTCAGGGACCAAATCCCGACCTCCGTTCAAGAATGGAAAAAGCCAGCAAAGGGAGATCGAGCAGGAGTTACTTTTGTCGATCAAAGAGCAAAAGATGTGCTTTGGGATATGCTCATGTCACATTTCACCCTACCAGATAATTTGACAGATGCAGATCTCAAGAAAGTCGGAAACTATGCTCTTAAAAAGATGGCGATCACATTCAACACCTTCAAGAAAAATACATGGGCTGCGTACATAGAAGCAAAAAAGAAGACTCCACAATTCAAGGGAGCACTGATGAAGGCAAAAGATCACTAGGACGATTTTGTGAAGTTGAAGGAATCGGAATACGCTATGGAACGGTCGAGAAAAAACAAGATTAATGCTACGAAAAAGAAGTGGCACCATACTCTGGGGTCAGGTGGCTACCAGGTGGCCCTCCCTAAGTGGGATCAATCTGATCAAGAAATGATTAGTGCAGGGGTCACTCCAGTTACATTGATCTGGCCCCCCAGGTGCAGGACATGGTTTTATTTGTACGGGGGGAAATTGGATCCAGAGACAGGGCTGATTAAGGTGAAGGCAATTCTTAAAGAAGTGACAGATGAATACTAATGAAAATAGAAGATGCTCGAACGGGGGTGTTCACGCCCAACATAGAGGACGACGAGCTTACGCGCGCCCTGAAGAATCCTGAACACCCGAGAAGAACACGAGGCAAAGGCTTTGTTTCGTGGTTTGAGGGGTTTGCGGGTTGAACGATGACTACAAAAGCCGTGCGAGAAATAAGATGAAGGAGGAGAAGAAGAAGAAGGAGGAAGCACTCCGCCTTGAAGGCCTAGAATCAAAGCACCTGCAGTTGGAATCCAGAATCAGGCGGCGGCAGGAGCAGATCGACTCACTCAGCCAGGAAAGGGCGTCTCAGCGGCAGCATGAGCAGATCGATCCAGCATTGGATAGCATCATCCCATCTATGCCGAGAAGCAGTGTGGGTTCTGCCCCGGCCGATATTGATGATGCAGTGCTAGCTAGCTACCCTGTGGATGATATCAATGACAGGACTAACAGTGGTCTACACATGAAAGTGAAGAACTTATCCATGAAGATGGCAGACGGATATGCTTTAGCAAATCCCCCTGAAGCAACCTTCCATTGCAATGCCATTCCAGCTGGCTATGCCCATGTCGGGGTTGATGAAGTGATGCCAGGATATCACGAGCTACAACTTGACATTCTTGGAGGTGTCGAGGAGAGAACACAGGGAGAGGCCATACATCGTAACATTCTATGGAAAAAAGGATTGCATCGTCTATCCAAGGCCACCGACTCCTCCTCCTCCAAGTCTGGCGCCGCATCAGCCTCCTCCTCCTCCAATTCTGGCATGGGCTCATCCAACTCCTCCCCCTCCAAGTCCGGCACCGTGTCAGCCAACTCCTCCTCCTCCAAGTCCGGCACCACGTCATCCGTGTCCTCCTCCAAGTCCAGCACGGCATCAGCTGACTCCTCCTCCTCCAAGTCCGGCACCGCGTCTGTCGTCTCCGCCGACTCAGCATGCTCCGTTGCCTAAGCAATAGCGGAAGAGAGAGGCCACAGCTACGACGGCTAGCGGTACAACAGGCAAGAATTCAAATATGGTCCAATCCTCAAGCCTCTTCCGAAGTTGCCTTACCACCTGACTGAGGAGGAACTCGACATCGTAGTGGATGCCAAATTGAAGGCCCATTGTGGACCGAAACCGCCCTCGCCGCCAAAGGAGAAACTACCTGAGCATGTCTCACAACACTTTATTGATATGGCTCGACCGGCTGACAAACAGAAGGACTGGGACTATGTGCGGTCTATCAAGAAGTCATATATTGCAGAAGAAAAGAAGTCGAGCTCGAGCTCGAGCCAAGATGTTGGCAAAAAAGCGGGAAAATTGTTCCCCAACTAGGAGAACATGCAGTGCAATCGACCCCCCACCCCCCGCTCATTGTACAAACACCTGCGAGTACCGCCGATCGGCTGGTAATAACCGACTGTCATAAAAGGATGGCTAAAGAGGCCGGTGTCACTATTGAACAACTCCTAGGCCTTGAGGAAATCCCCGGCCTTAAACATCAGGAAGTAAAATGGCAATATGTCCGAGGCAAAACTCTGGTTAGGCCTGACGATGTCAAACTTCTACCAACGAGACTGTATAATTTGCATACGTGGTACATGCAAGAAACAACAAATACCAATCAACAGCTCATGGTGAAAATCAAGAAAATGCATTACTTCCATAAAAAAGATTTGTGGATTCATTATTCAGAGTTGGTTCAGTTATTCAATCAAGATGTACTCGACAAATCTATCGTGAGTAGCTATTGTCTGTAAGTGATATCTTTCTGTAATTTAAGTCTGTAGCCAGTTGTGCTCTCATTCATTACCTGTAATTATCCTCACCATATTCTTTTCTGTGGTATATGCAGAATGAAGATGTATGAAATAAAAAGAGCTGGACGCTATGGCATTGGCTGCATTGACCCAAATGCGATTAATGAACATACATGGACAAAAGAATGGGCGAGAAAAGACACAAAGGTATCCCTGCTAGAGTTTTTGAAGCAACTAAACACCCAACTAGAAATACTACTTCCTTACAACTTCGGGTGAGTGTTACTATATCTTGTACTACAAATTCTATTTTTGCTTAATAGATGTTAATAAGTGTAGTTGATGAGTTATGCACATGCCCGCTTAATTATACAAAACTTGTGCGCATGCAGTTACCACTGGATCTTGTTAATCATTGAAGTTGACAAGGGCAAAGTTCAAGTGACGGACTCACTATACAAGGATCCTTCCGAATATGCAACCGTGGGGGGATGGTCGAAAGGTAATTTCAATGATTATCGAACTATGTCGGCCTCTTTACTTCATTTCCTGATATCAACTAGTTAATAACTCCTTTATTTATTTTCTTTGCCGGCGGGCAGGGCTTGGTCCAAGTTTATCAAACTGGTCCCAGGCGACTGGGCACAAAAGCTGACATGGGCGCGACCCAAGGTAATTAAGTAGTACTAGCTAGTTACGTCCGTGCATCTCTTTAATTCTTGTTTCAATACCATCATCATGCTTGTTTAATTATTACCTAGTTGAATTTTATTCTCGTAAAGTGCATGAGGCAGGAGCAAGGGACTAGTTTATGTGCATACTCTGTTTGCGAGACCATTCGCATGGTAACGTTTGAAAGGAGCAGAGATGAAAGAAATCTTTGGGTACGTTTGCCAGTATCCATAACTTTTTTTATCACGATCTAGCTAATATATATACACACAACTAATATATTTATCTTGATCTCCTTCTTATAGCTGACGGAGATGCGGGGCCAGCTCAAAGCAACGACTCGCGTACGAGCAATTCAAGAGGAAATAGCCGGATTTCTGCTCGACCAGGTCATAGATCCCAAATAAGAGTACCATTACAAGAAGCATGAGTAATGTTCAGCAAATTGTCTCTTTTTATTATTCATCACACTGGGTGAGGAATAGTTATTCTTCACCCCCTCTATTTTGATATCAATGCACCGTAATTTTACGTTACGTATTTTTTGTTCTTATTCCATACGTAAAAAGAGACCGTAAGAAAATATATAATCACCGTAAAAAGTATTTTTGTTACGTAAAATTACAAACATAAAAACATAGTGTAAAATGCAATTTTTCTTGTCTTACAACCTATATTTTTATTTTCTGATGTCAAATTTTACATACTGGGTCAATATAAATGTAATTATTTGTATTTTAAATGTAATTTATTTATGAAAAACTCGTAAGATTGCCTCGGGTGAAGAATAGCCTATTCTGCACCCTGGGTGATGAAGAGAGTTTATATATATATATATATATATATATATATATGTATGTATGTATATATATAATCTGTTCTACGAGAAATTATATTTATATATATATGCACAGCGTGTACAGTACGTAGTAGCGTAATATATGTTTGAAATAAAAAATAATTAAATAGAAATCACAAAATTAAAAGGAAAAATAAACCATAATTAATTCATAAACCCCTAAAGGATTAAAAGAAAAATAAACCAAAATTAGAAGAATTAAATATTTTTAGTCCCGGTTGGTGTTACCAACCGGAAGTAAAGGTCCCCATCCCACGGCGCCGGCAGGTGCCACATGATGGGCCTTTAATGCCGGACCGTGTTGAACTGGGACTAGGAAAGACTTTAGTCCCTACCATTTAGTGCCGATTGGAGAACCGACAGTAAAGACCCTTACGAACCAACACTATAGGTCAATTCTGTACTAGTCACTGGTAGAAAAAGGCCCATTTTGTCTCGGTTCTAGAGGGCCATTTGTCCCGGTTCCGGAACCGGGATTAAAGGGTCGTTACTAATGCCCAAAACCTTTAGTCCCGGTTTGCCCACGAACCGGGATAGATGGGGCTCCACGTGGCCTCTGCGGCTTGCCCGGGCAGGAGGGCCTTTTGTCCCGGTTGGTAGCACCAACCGGGACCAAAATGCATCCACGCGTCAGCAGTTCCGGGGCTGGGTTTTTTTTGAGAGGGGGGGGATGGGGGTTTTGTAGGATTAATTTTGGGGTTTAATATATTGTGTTAGCTAGCTAATAGAGAGAGGTGTCCTCTCTTATCTCCGTGCTTGGTCGACGCTACGTACTATACGTATAGAGAGGATTCGACATGCTAGCTAGTAAGCAAATGAAGAAATTAAACCATTAAGTACAGAAGATCGTCATGAACATATACAGAGAGAAGTGAGATTGTTCGAACAATAAGTTTTCGTATATCTATCCGACGCTACTGGCTACATATATACAATATAAGATCTCTTACAATACCCTAATATCTGAAATCAAGTTCCATATGGTATTCTCCCTCTTTCCTGATGACGTGTTCAAGAAAAAATCCCGCCAATTCCTCTTGAATAGCTATTATGCGATCTTGTGGTAGGATTTGTTCCTGTAGCTCCCAAAGCTAATTCGAAGAAGGGGGTCAATACATATATATGAATGAAACTCAACACAAATGATGGTAATAAAATAAAATTGTGAATATTATTGCTTACACACATCAAAATCTTTTTTAGAGTAGTCGCCCTGCTTAGAGATCGTCGCGTTGTAGATGAACTCGCATATGTAGTATCCACAAAGATTAGTCCCTTCTTGCTGCCACAACCACTTTACGAGCAATAGAGGTCAATCAAACATTGTATAAATTGTAGAAATAGAGGACAATCAAACATTGTATAAATGATAATCAAGCATTGTATAAATGGTATTGATGAAACTAGCTAGAATCAATATAATGGGAGATGCGCGGAACTAGCTAGTAGTACTTACTTTCGGGCGTGTAAATTTCAGCTCCTTCGGCAGTCCCGGAGATTTTGTGGTGAACGGTATCCAAACCCTGCCAGACATAGAAAATAATTATTACCTGATATCAGGAAATGAACAAAGTTGCCGAAATGGTGCGATAATGATCGATTGAACTTACTTCTTAAGCATTTCAGTGATGATCGCATACGTCTTGGGATCTTTTCGTCTTGAGTCTAAGACGGTTACTAGTCCCTCCTCAAGCATAATCTCTAGGAGAATAAAGTGGAAGTTGCACACGCATGAATACTCATCAATTACATTACTATAACCTCGAGTAAATAAAGGAAAACCGAATATGCACAGTATAACACTCACTCGAAGTTGTAAGGAAAGATTATTTTTTGTTTGTTTTGATGTTGAAGCAACGATTGTAGCAAGTTGGCCTCGGCTTGTTTGGGATTCTTTTTCATCTCCCATTCATGAAAGAGATTTAGGTTAATGAACCCAATATTATAGATTTCTCTTTGCTTGCATTCGACGATCTTCAATCTGTATGATATAGTGAATTATATGTACATGCAATGAAAGAGCTGAGCTATATAGAGAGACTTAATTAAAGAAGTAGTACTTATAGACAGTAGCAAGTGACGATTACTTTATCGATGGCCTTTTGATTGAAAAGCTGGAATAACTCCTCAAATGGAACACACAACACGTCAATTCCAACGAGGTCGTGCTTGTCTTTAACCATAATCATCACATTATCCAACCCAGAGTTCTTGCAGGTGTCCATGTACCACTGATGAAATTTTCGCATCATCGTTGGTAGCTGTTGATCAGGTCTGACGAGAGGATACCCGTGTCGGAATTTGTGTTCGTCCACCTCCAGTGCATCAAAATGTGTATCGTCGGACAGGTAATCAGCAGGATTGGTAGAGGGCACCATCCCGGCCAGCAGATTTGCGACGACGATATCGCTAGACACCTGCAGCGGGGGGCACGATCTTTTCGCATGTTCGCCGAGCTGGGGAATTATTTTCCCTATTGCAATTTGTTGTTCTCTCCTTTTGTCAGTTGCAGTGGTTTCGGACTGGCGCGCTTCTTGCACTTTCTTTTTAAGAGTGTGGACATGGTTGTCATCTAGCGGAGCCGGTGCTGGTCGCTTCAGGGCATCCAAAGTGCGCTTCAATTTCACCTCATCTATCTTCTCCTCCGGAGGTGGATTTTTCTTTTTAAAAAAGGCATCCACTTGGCCTCATTGCTCCTCTTGTATGGTAACGGCTCAAGAGGCTTGAGAGATGATGGACCATATTGGTATCGCCTCCCGCCACTGGTTGTAGTGCGAGACGCTGAAGCGACGGCTGCTATTTTCCTTTGTTTCTTAAGAGGCGCCGGAGCAGCCAGAGCGGCGGCGGCGGCTCTCTTCTGCTCTTGCTGACGAGGCGGAGGAGGAGACGGGCTGCTCGGATGCGCCAACACAGGCGGAGAAGGAGGCGGAGGAGGAGGCGTGCACCGATCACTCGCCGGAGGAGGAGGCGGAGAAGGAGGCGTGCCCTGATCACTCGTCGGAGGAGGAGGCGGGGGAGGACGCGGGCCCTTACTCGCTAGAGGAGGAGGCGGAGGAGGAGGCGGGCCCTTACTCGCCGGAGGAGGAGGAAGCGGAGGCACCGTCAAGTTCGGAAGCTGGATGAATTCCTTCGGCCATAGACATGAAGTCCTCAGAGCATTCTCCAGGAGAGTTTCCCCTTCGCCGGTAGGGTAGTCAAGTTCGAGCTCCTCATATCCCTCCAATATTTCTTCGACCATCACAACAGCATAGCCTTTTGGAATTGGACGACAGTGAAAATTTCTGTTGGGTCGAGGAGGTGCAACATGGCCGATAGCCACCGTGGATTTGAGGTGCATCATCAATTGCTTCTTAAGGTGGCAATCTTGAGACTCCGTGATTTCATCCACGGGGTACCTGGGAGCCGTCAAATCAGGCTGCGCAATGAGCTCGGTGGAAGCCACGCTGCTTCTCCGCCGAGATGGTGGGGTAGCTTCTAGGGTAGCTTCGTCAGCTCGATGCCTCTCCTCTAGCGCTTGTACTCTTGCATGCAGGTTCTGTATTTCGCTTTGCTCCCATTTCCTCTTCCTCTCCCTGCTTTTGTAACCGCCTGCGTCGGGAAACCCATGCTTCCACGGAACGGAGCTTGTCATGCCTCGTGTTCATCCTGGGTGCTCAGGATTCCCGAGGGCCATTGTGAGCTCGTCGTTCTCTCTGTCGGGAACGAACGTCCTTGCCTCCGTTTTGGCGATTAACTCCTGAAGCTTGGTGATCGGCACTATCAGTTGTTCATTCATCCAACAGCACTTCCCTGTTTCAGGGTCCAAGGTTCCCCCAACCCCGAAGGACCAATTCCTTCCACGCTCTGGCCAGTTCAATGTCGCTGGTACGATCCCTTTGTCAAGAAGGTCCTTTTCAGCCTTGTCCCACAACGGTCAGGCTTTGTGGTAGCCACCTGACCCTGTGCGATGGTGATGCTTCTTCGTTGCAGCATTTAGTTTGTTTATCGCTGACATCTTCTTACTCTTCTCCGATGTCTTGTGGGCCACAAATGCGGGCCACTATTCTCTTATCTTCTCAAATCGGCCCTCGAATATTGGAGTCTTCTTTTTGTCAACAAACGTTGTTTTTAACTCATTCTTCCACCTCCTGAATAGCTCTGCCATCTTCTTAAGAGCATGAGTCTTGACCTTTTGCTCTATAACTGGCTCTTCCGGATGCTCCTCTTCCGGTAGGGTGAAATTTGCCTTCAGCGCGGTCCAAATATCATCTTTCTGTCTATCGGTGACAAAAGACACTTCAGGGTCTCCGGCCTTCGGCTTATTCCATTGGTGGATGGTGATCGGGATCATGTCCCTAACAAGAACTCCGCACTGAGCAGAAAATGCATCCTTGGTCCGGCTTGGTTCAATCGGTTGGCCATCTCTATTGATGCTGGTGATCGTGAACCTTTCATCCGGGCACAACTTTTTATTCGGGCCTCGTCTCGTTACCGAAGTTTGGCTCGATCCGGATACGGAGGGCTAGAAAAGAAGAAAGAAGAGAGTTAATATGTGTACACATACCAAAACAATTAATGAATCAATTAGCTAGTCAGCACAGGCTTAATTATTATATATACCTCGCCCGACTTTCCAACAACTCCTTCCTCCGTTCGCTCACCGGAGCCATCATAAGCATGTCCTTCGACCTCTGTCAATCACCGGAGCCTGCTTCACCCTCTTCTTCTATACCATCGGTGTCATTCAAAAACTAGAAGACATAACCTCCTTCTCGGACGATGTTGCCCACCAACAACGGTCCTTCGCGGATGATTTCCCCCAACATCTCATCTTCTTCTAAATTTCTTTGACGATCGTCCATAGTTTCTGCATTAATTACAAAATGACACTTAATATATAAACATGATATAGCATGGATATATTAGTGTGCCAAACATACAAGTTTTGCTGAAAAACATGGGGGCATGTGTTGACACCAGTTTTTGACACGACAATAAACCTATATAAGATGGCGCTCGGAGCCAGACACCCGTGCAACCGATGTCTGATGGAAAACGTGACATGACCCTCGACCCCTCGACCCCTGAACGATCGACCCTCTCGACCCCTCGGCGATCGACGACCCTCTACCCTTCTAGGGTACGGTTTGGGCCGGACCGCCTCTCTCATGAATGTCCGACGTCTGGACCGACGCTCGACTAGGGGACCCTCGACCCTCGACCCTAGTTCCTCGACTAGGGGACCCTCGATCCTTGAATAGGGGACCCTCGACCCTCGATCCTAGTTCCTCGACTAGGGGACCCTCGACCCTCGAATAGGGGACCCTCGACCCTCGACTAGGGGACCCTCGACTAGGGGTGAAACCGGATCGGATTCGGACGGATAATCTCTATACTGTATCCTATTCCATATTTATTTTTGGATTCAGAAGCGGAATGGATGCGGATTCGAATACCAGATAATGCAGATTCGAATACCGGATTAGGCGGATTCGGAAACGGTACGGTAACGGAACGGAATCGGATCGAAAACAGAAATTTACCATATTCATATATGAGGAATATATAAATGCTTTAAACTAAAATCACACATAAACAATGAGCAAATGTAAATATTTATACACTTTAAAATTACATAAAGAACTATATAGTGTTGAAATAAATCACATAATTACACTTTAAAATACATAAAGAACTAAAATCATACATGTAAGTGACTAGAGGTTTTTTCTCTGTTTTTTTCTCTGTTTTCTTTTGTCTGTTTTTTCTTTTGTCTTTTTTTTGTTGGCTGTGGCACAACACGCCTGCACCCATGCCATGGCCGTGGCCATGGCCGTGTCCATGGCCATGGCCGGCGGCGAGGGGCGGCTAGTGGCACACAGCACGCACCCACGCCATGGCCGTGGCCGGCGGCGAGGGGCGGCCCGAGCGTGTGCACGGCGGCGGGCCGGTGTGGATCGAGCCATGGCGGCGGGCCGCGGGCCGGTGTGGGCGGCAAAACAAGGGGGAAAGGATGGGACTTGGCGCACGAGCTCACCCAGACGACGACGACCGGCTGGGGAAGCTAGTTCGTCGGCGTCGTCGGGCGGTGTGGCGCGGCGGTTGGGCAGCCTGACGACGTCGGTGTCATCTCCGGCGTCGTCGGGGGCAAATGGCGAGATGAGAACTGAAAACTTCTAAGTGCCAGTTATATACCCAGAGCATTGGTCCCAGTTCGTAGCACCAACCGGTACCAAAGTCCACCTTTAGTTCCGGTTGATTCTACCAACCGGGACCAATGGTCTCTTTTCAGCAGCTAAAACGGCGGGAAATAGAGACCTTTGGTACCGGTTGCTGACAAGAACCGATACCAATGCCCCCTTTCGTGCCGGTTCGTAGCACCAACCGGTACCAAAGCCCCACTTTCGTCCTGGTTGGTGCCACCAACCAGGACGAATAATGCGCTGCCGCGGTGCGGTGGGATGTTTAGTCCCACCTCGCTAGTCGAGGGGCAACCGTAGTGGTTTATAAGCGCTGATGCGCGTACCACTTCGAGCTCCTCTCAACCGCAGGCTTACGGGCCTAATCTGATACTCATTGCATGTGGGCTTGCTGGGCCTGATGCGGGCCTGGATCCTGGCCCATTATAGGGTTTCTAGTCGTATCCAGGCCGTGTCAGCCTAGTAGCAGCATTTTTCTCTCTCGAAAAGGACCTTTAGTCCCGGTTGGTGCCACTAACCGGGACTAATAGAGTCAGGATTAGTCCCACCTCTAACCGAAGGATGGTTAGAGGTGTTTATAAGCATGGGCTGGCCTCCAATTACTATAGCATAGCAAGCTTATTAAAAGTGGTAAACCGAGGAATTCAACCCTAGGGGATACTATGTCTTCTTTAGCAGGCGGACGATGGAACTTTCGTTCAACCAGCTTGAATAGGCACAGGACCTTCTGACGAGAAGGGCCTCTGTCTGTTGAAGCTGATGAAACAAATGTCCATCGTCCGATTGCTGAAGCAGATATATGTCACCCTCCTCGTGAGGATTCCTCTGTCTACCTCTTATAATAAATTTGCTATACTTTTTGTTTTTATATAATTTTAGTTTTAATAACGCGGACGAAAACTCATCTGTTACAAAGGCATTTCATTTTTCTAAACTTATTTGAACTCAAGAATTTTTGTGCATTCAATACGCACCATTCAAAGCCACATACTAAAATTTCAACCCTTTCTGACTTAATTTGCTATTTTTCATGCATTTAATTATTTATTTTGAGCTAAATGACCCTGAAATTGGAAAGCACTACAAATGAACTCAGAATAGGTTGAAACTTGGCATGGAATAATCATTTGACCCACATAACATGTGTGCAAACGTTGAGAGGATTACAGCAAAAACTGGATGCACTTCGTGTACAAATTGGACCATCTATTTTGAAGTACGACGGTTTCGGACGAAAACTCATCTGTTACAAAGGCATTTCATTTTTCTAAACTTATTTAAACTCAAGAATTTTTGTGCATTGAATATGCACCATTCAAAGCCACATACTAAAATTTCACCCCTTTCTGACTTCATCATTCTTCACTTTTTCTTTGCTTGTGTCCTTTGCTTATTGCTCCGTAACCATGGATATTCTTCATAGCTTTACATGGTGCTTGGATCAGCCTTGACTTTGAAGGGAGGAATTTCATGAAACTTTTCATAATCTCTAGACATGTCTGTCTTGCCCTCCAATCCCACGATGTCTCTTTTTTCCTGAAAGAACTATGTGGCGCTTTGGCTCATTGCATGATGTATTCGCTTCCATATCTTTTCTTTTTCTCGGTTTGGTAGACATGTCCTTCCCATAGAAAACCTGCGCCACATCATTGGCTACGACGAATGGTTCGTCTGTGTACCCAAGATTGTTCAGATCCACTGTTGTCATTCCGTACTGTGGGTCTACCTGTACCCCGCCTCCTGACAGATTGACTCATTTGCACTTAAACAAAGGGACCTTAAAATCATGTCCGTAGTCAAGTTCCCATATGTCCACTATGTAACCATCATATGTGTCCTTTCCCCTCTTGGTTGCTGCATCAAAGCGGACACCGCTGTTTTGGTTGGTGCTCTTTTGATCTTGGGCGATCGTGTAAAATGTATTCCCATTTATCTCGTATCCTTTGTAAGTCAATACAGTTGAAGATGGTCATCCTTATAGTGATTACCACATATGGTAGTCCTTGTGGTTGCTCTTCCTTATAGTGATTACCACAAGGGTGTCCACCCTTAGTTCTCTCTTTCCCTTGATGAACTCCTACCAGCCAGCCTTGTGGAATGATATACGCCCATCAGGTTCTGTCTTGTATTGGACGTTCCTGACAGGGATCTTGGTCCATGGATTACTCTAGCACTACCGACAGCGGGGATGTCCATGTTGGGGAACGTTGCATGGGAAATATAAAAAAATCCTACGCACACGCAAGATCTATCCATGGTGATGAGCATCTACGAGAGGGAGAGTGGATCTACATACCCTTGTAGATCACTCAGCGGAAGCGTTAAGAAATGCGGTTGATGTAGTCGAATGTCTTCGCGATCCAATAACGATCCGTCCCGGGAACTCCGATCTAGTGCCTAATAGACGACACCTCCGCGTTCAACACACGTACGGCTTGATGACGCCTTCACCTCCTTGATCCAGCGAGCGATGGTGAAGTTGTAGCTCGAGTCCTCCAGCGGCATGACAGCATGGCGTCGGTGGTGGTGGAGGAATTTGAGTAGAGATTCGCTAAGCGCTACGTGGAGAAGAAGAATAACAAGGGAGAGGGAGGGCAACACCAAGGCATAGATGGGTGCGGCTGCCTCTAGATCCAATCAAGGGGGCGGCGGCCAGGGCAGATGGGGGCGCCCCTAGGGAAACCCTAGGGTGGATTTGCCCCCAAGTTACCTAGTGGAAGCCCCTTAGGTGGGCTCCCCCACCCTTGGCCGAAGTGGGATAGGGTTTGGGTGGCGCCTAGCCCCCTTGTGGGATGGTGTGCCCCCACCCCTTGTTCCATGAGGCCCCCAACACTTGCAGGGGCCCCCCGAAACACCTTTCGGTACTCCATCAAATTCTCGGTATCTCATGGAACACTTCCGGAACTTGATTCCCTTCGTCCTATATATCAATCTTCACCTCCAGACCATTCCAGAGTTCCTTGTCACGTCTGGGATCTCATCCGGGACTCTGAACAACCTTAGGTAACCACCATAATGACTCAATTATACTTATATCGTCACCAAACGTTAAGTGTGTAGACCCTGCGGGTTCGAGAACTATGCAGACATGACCGAGACGCCTTCACAGTAAATAACCAATAGCGGGGCATGGATGCCCATATTGGCTCCTACATATTCTACGAAGATCTTTATCGGTTGAATCTCTATGTCAAGGATTCAGTTAATCCCGTATGATGTTCCCTTTGTTCTTCGGTATGTTACTTTCCCAAGATTCGATCGTCAGTATCTCTATAGCTAGCTCAATCTCATTAGAGGCAAGTCTCTTTACTCATTCCGTAATACAAGATCCTGTGGCTAACTCTTTAGTCACATTGCTTGCAAGGCTTATAGTGATGTTGTATTACCGAATGGTCCTGAGATACCTCTCCGTAACACGAAGTAACAAATTCCAGTCTTGATCCAAGCCAACCGAAAAGACACCCTCGGAGATACCTGTAGAGCACCTTTATAGTCACTCGCTTACATTACGACGTTTGATACACACAAGGTACTCCTCCGGTGTTAGTGAGTTGCATGATCGTATGGTCATAGGAACACATACTTGACATGTAGAAAATGTTGGAAATATGCCCTAGAGGCAATAATAAATTAGTTCTTATCATATTTCGTTGTTCATGATAATCGTTTATTATCCATGCTATAATTGTATTGATCGGAGACTTAGATGCATGTGTGGATATATAGACAAAACCATGTCCCTAGTATGCCTCTAATAGACTAGCTCGTTGATCAAAAGATGGTTAAGGTTTCCTAGCCATGGACATGAGATATCATTTGAAAATGGGATCACATCATTAGGAGAATGATGTGATGGACAAGACCCAAACTAGAAATGTAGCATATGATCGTGTCAGTTTATTGCTACTATTTTCTGCATGTCAAGTATATGCTCCTATGACCATGAGATCATGCAACTCACGGACACCGGATGGGTGCCTTGTGTGTATCAAATGTCGCACCGTAACTGGGTGACTATAAAGGTGCTCTACAGGTATCTCCGAGGGTGTCTGTTGGGTTGGCATGGATCAAGACTGGGATTTGTTACTCCATATGATGGAGAGGTATCTCAGGGCCCACTCGGTAATGCAACATCACAATGAGCCTTGCAAGCAATGTGACTAAGTGTTAGTCGCGGGATCTTGTATTACAGAAAGAGTAAAGAGACTTGCCGGTAACGAGGTTGAACTAGGTATGGAGATACCGACGATCAAATCTCGGGCAAGTAACATACCGAAGAACAAAGGGAACATCATACGGGATTAAGTGAATCCTTGACATAGAGGTTCAACCGATAAAGATATTTGTAGAATATGTAGGAACCAATATGGGCATCCAGGTCCCGCTATTGGTTATTGACCGTAGAGGTGTCTCGGTCATGTCTACATAGTTCTCAAACCCGCAGGGTCTACACACTTAAGGTTTGGTGACGTTTCGGTAGAATAGAGTTATGCATGGTGGTGACCGAAGGTTGTTCGGAGTCCCGGATGAGATCCCGGACGTCACGAGGAGCTCTGGAATGGTCCGGAGGTAAAGATTCATATATAGTAAGTTCTGTTTTGGTCGCCGGAAAAGTTTCGGGCTCATCGGTAGTGTACGAGTGTAACATCCAAAAATTCCATGTTGGAATGTTATGAATATATCTATGCATCTGTCATCATCATTGCTTGAATATATACAATTATTGAAATTCTCCTTTTAACTTTCTGAAAGCCCCTTCCTATTTTTCCCCATTGTTGCTTTCACCTATTTGAAATCTTGGTAAAAAGTTCAAATAAGAGAGGAGGAAGATGACACTCCACACCAGGACCAAATTGGTGATTTATTTGAACAATAATTACCAGGAGTTATTTTGAAAATATTTGCAAAAAAGGATTTAAAACAATTAGGACATTTCCAAAAATAATATTTTTTTCAAAGTATTCAAATACCAGAATAAAAATGTTCATTAAATGGAATATCTTATTCTGGTAATTTTGATACATAATACTCCTATATTTGGAAACATACTATTTGCCATAAAAGAATTTTATTATGCTGTTTAACTAAAAAGGAAAGGAATTAAAAACGATTCGGGCCGGCCCACCTCTGAAATGCCGAATCCCCTTGATTTCGGCCGACCGACGCGCTGCCGACGCTCCCGCTCTCGCTGACAGCCCGGCCCACCCGACCGCCGAAAATCCCGCATCGATCACCCCAACCTCGCGCGCGCGCCGACGCCGGCGAGATCCACTCGCCGCGGGATCTTCTCCCCTTCCTTTCCCCGACTCCCTCTCCGGCCTATATAAGAGCCCCAACTCCCCCGCCTCCATTTCCACCCCGACCCCTCTCTCCCATCGTCAGACCGTCGCAGGAGAGCTCACTGGAGTTGCAGCCCCGCGCCTCGGACCTCCCCGCGCCCCTCCGACCTCACCGTTCGACGCCGGACGTCAAGCGCCGCTGCCCGGACCACTCCCCGACCTCCCTCGACCACCGGAGATGCCTCCCCGACCTCCTCCGACCACCGGCCGCCTCCACCACTCGCCGGAGACCTCCTCGCCAGCGACCTCTTACCACAGTGAGCCCTCCCATCCACCCGATCTAGATCCGACGGCTAGGATTAGAAGCCATTATTTCCCGAACCGTTTTTCTCTTCGGTCCGGTCGACCGCCCGAAACGTTCGCACGCACGCGCTAGCCAGCCAATAGGAACCCGCCACGTCACCCTGGCCATCCGGTAGCTTATTTTTTTTAGTTTTAGTTAACAAAAGCTTTTCAAAATTTGTTTTAGTGATAACTTTTAATCTGTTTGATGTTTTGAGTTAATTCTTTTTGCAGTAGCTCACATTTTTCATGTAGTTTCGCCCTGTACTTTTAAATTTTAAATTTGACCTACAAAATTTTTAAATTTTAAATTTGACCTACAAATTTGAATTGAATCAAATTTGCTCAAAACGTTCAAATCTGAATAACTAGAGTTTGAAAATAGATTTTGACATGAATCTTTTTGCTAATGTTTGGTCTTAGTTAGGGCTACCTTCATGTTTAGTTTGAGAATTTTTAGGATAATTTGTCTTAGTGTTTTAGCTATAAACAGATTCTGCCTATTGGTTAGTATAGTTTTATTTAACTTACTTGTAGTTAGTTTAAATTAGAATTTAGTTTTGTTTGTTTAATAGGTTATGTTGCTTAAACATTTAGTGTTTTACTTAATGTTAATAAAAATATAAAATTGTTTAGTTTATTTTATTAATATAGGAATCACAACTTCTTTTCTAATAGGTTAATTTGAACTAAAACAACTAGTTAGTAATAGTTTTCTTTCACCAAAGTTTTATATAATTTAATTCTGTTTTCTAAGCCAAGTTTTTAGTAATTTCCATTCTGTTTAGATAATGTCTTAGTAATAAATAATAAGTTTAGTTTCATTCTTTTGTTAGTAAAACTATAGTTGCTTCATATAGTATTTGGTTATCAAAACTTTACTAAAGTTTTTCTTACCAAACTTTAAATTTATTTTATTCTGTTTATTAGTAAAAATATTTATTGTTTACTTGCTGTCAACCATTGTTTTGTTAATACAAATAGTTTTGTTATGTTAGTAGTGATTTTCCCCATCATCTTTTAGAAAACAAAATTTTGTATTTTTTTCTTGCTTGTGATTTGTGCATTGTTTTGTCTTGATTGTTTACTAGTTCATTGTTGATGTTAGGAGTTACATATTTTGTTGTATGCTTATTGAGTGCTTGTTTGCCTCGTCAGATTATCGGGAGTGCGAAGCTTGTTACCTAGAGTCACTCACGTACGAAGATCATCAATCAGGCGAGTCACCTTGATCATGTTTTTACCCATGTTTTATATGCATTAGTTCTACCATCTCCCCAATTGCATGCAAGATAGGTTAGTTGGAAACTTGGTTACATTGAAGTAGTATCATGTGGTAGGTACCCCCCCCCCTCAACCCCTTTGACATCCTTGACCCCGGGAAACGTTACATTTGTTTTGTTATGCTGTTAGTAGACGGGGTGGGTTGTGTGAATCATGAGGGTTGTGAGGTAATAACTTCAAGACCTATGATGATCAAGACTTCAAGACTTCAAGTTTTCAACTCACCTCTGGGTGGACGATGGTTGAACGGCGCCCGGGAGAAACCAGTGGTTAGCCTAGGTGATGCTGGAGATGTGCCAGTATTCACGCGGAAAGGTCCACCCAGGCATCAAGGGATGGAAGGATGCTTCAAGACCCAAGGCTTACCTGCATAGCCACAAGCCATTATGGGCTCTGGCTTGGTTGGATATTGTCGCGACACTGGACAGGCGGTGCTACGAGATGTAGAAGAACGGTAGGAAAGGATGGGCACCGACAGAGTCTTAGTGGGACCCCTTAGAAGACCATGTTTTGGTCATCCGTTCCTCAAACACCCTGAAGTGCGAGGAATCCAACGGAGGCGGTCAAATCTTGTGGGGAACGTGTGCAAAGCTCTACAGAGTACTCAACCTAATCGATTAGCCGTGTCCACGGTCATGGACTACTTGAGCCAAAGGAACTGAAACTTCCGGAATTCTCAACACAAATTAATATGATGATGTGGGTATTAATAATTTGGGTATGAGAATTGGTTGGCAGAACCATCTCATTAATCAACCAACTTAGTAATATTTTTTCTTAGCCCCTCTCTTGATGTAGGAAAAACTTGGCTTTACGCAAAAACTTACCACCCCACTTGCCATATATGCATGTAGACTAGCTGATTATTTTCAGCCCCCTCTCTTGTGACTTTGCCGGCATATTCCATATGCTGACCTACACGGCTACAACGTATCATGTTGCAGAGTAATTTTCCGACCAGGAGTGAGGACACGCTCTACGCTTGGCGAGATGCCCTTGGAGTCAGATGGACTCATCTACCATGACGCTTCCGCAAGATTTAGTTATTCTCATGAGTTGGCCTTCGGCCACTTTATTGTAATGATTATTGTAATAAAGGACTCGATATGAGATTTCATTAATAAAATGCTGTGTGATTTCCCTTTGATATATACATTGATGTACCGTGTGTGTACCAGCATGATCTTGGGATGGTACGGAAACACCGAAGACTTGACCTTTCAGGTCGGGTCGCTACAGAAATGGTATCAGAGCCCACGCTGACCATAGGACGTAACCTCTAGGATTGGAAAAGCCTTAGGATCATTCTGTTCCTCTGTTTTACAAATACTTATATTTTCTCCTCTGCTCATTCCTGATTTTTTCCTCTCCGTTGTTTTCAACCTTTCTAGATGGCCACCTTCACCCCCGTTCGCTTCACGGAGTTCTGCCAGCCTAATGCCACCATGCCTTTTGGCAAGGAGCTGATCCAGATAGTCAAGGATGTGAAGATTGATTTGCCGACCATCACCGGGTATGCGATCACGTCTTTTCCTCAGGACGCTCGCTACAGGATCGAAGTTCATATCCCCGGGAGGACCTTTGGATTTATCACTAAGTCCATTGACTTCAAGTTTATGGCACCCAGCTGGATTCTCGGGAGAGACATGGCAATTCACCGTGCTCTCAGACGTATTCGGGAGGAATACAGAGGTGGTCCCATATTGCGAGACCTCAGCATGGTTTGCCGCAGAGATGCCCATGGCAACATCATCACCAACCCCATTGGAGACTCCACCATGTCATATATCCAGACCCTGGAGACGCATGTCAGGACACTGGAGCTTCGTGTGCGTGCTGACACGAAGACTATCAAGAACCTGATGAACCGCAAGCTGGACCTTGAAGCTGATCTGCGGGAGGCCAACTATGAACATGAGCATGAAGTGAAGGACTTCCTAGAGAGGATCGATGAGCAGAATGCACGCATCGCAACTCTGGAGGAGCAGCTAGACCTGGGGGAAAACCTTCACCCCGAAGGAGATATGGCACCCTTCATCAGCGACGATGAAGACTATGAGGAGAGCACCACCGGAGGACCCACGACTATGCACTTCTGAGGAGAACTTTAGTCATGCCCTCCAATGTATCTTTTATTTTCCGACGTTAAATCGTAGGTTGATGTTTGGTTTGTCTGAGACTTGTATTTCCGATGTTTTGAACTTGAGTTGAATTAATGAATGAGTGTTTGATGTGATATGATTGTGCATTGCATATGGGTAGTGAATTTCTTTCTAGACCCTTGTTCTATTATAATTCTCATCCCTCTAAAAACAGCAAGATGCCTCCATGCCGTGAGTCCGACTCCACCTTCCCGCCGGAACTCACGCAACTCCTCCAACAGCAGAATGCACTGATGCAGCTGTTGATTCAGAATCAGACCAACAACCAGAACAACAACAACCACCATCCCCCTCAGGCTGACAACTTCACCCGTTTTCTGAGGTTGAATACTCCAACTTTCTCCAGCAGCACTGAGCCCATTGTGGCAGATGACTGGCTCCGCAAGATGGAGAGAGAACTCATCACCGTTGGATGCACTGACGCTGAGAAGGTGCGCTTTGCCGCACATCAACTGGACGGACCAGCAGCTTCATGGTGGGAGAACTACACCACCACTTATCCCATTGCAGGTGTGACTTGGGAGCAGTTCAAGCTTGCTTTCCGCACCGCTCATGTCTCAGCTGGAGCCATGAGTCTGAAGAAGCGCGCGTTTCGCAACTTGCGCCAGGGTAATCGCTCCGTGGCCCAATATGTGGAAGAGTTCAGCATGTTGGCTCGTTATGCACCCGGAGATGTGGCCGATGATGCGGCCAAGCAAGAAAAGTTTCTGGAAGGACTCAACGATGAGTTGAGCATACAACTGGTAGTGGCTACCTTCAACAACTACCAAGAGCTGGTGGACAAGGCCCTCATCTTGGAGGGTAAACAGCAGCAAATTGAGGACCGCAAGCGGAAGTACACTCAGGGGAAGTTCAACTCTGGAGCTTGTCAGAAGCTTCGCTACTCCCCGTACTCAGGGAATACCGGATCAGGAACCGGTAAGTTTGGAAAGCACACTCATGCTGTGCACAACCATGGAGGCCACAACCATGGAGGAAATGGGAACAACCGTCCCAACCATGGCAACTTCAAGAATGACAATGGGAATGGGAACAACAACCAGCACCGTCACGCTCCTACTCAGAAGGATCTGAGTCACATCACCTGCTTCAAGTGTCAGAAGACAGGGCACTATGCTACTGAGTGTCCCTAGAGCAAGCAAGGCAATGGAAACAGCAACAACAACGGCAACGCAACAGTTAAGAAGCCCAATCCGTTTCCCCATGCTCAAGTGAACCACATTGATGTGGAGGAAGTCTATGATCAACCCGAGACTGTGGTTGGTAAGTTTTTATTGCATTCACGTCCTGTTACAGTACTTTTTGATTCCGGTGCAACTCATTCATTCATATCAAGGGTAGTTGTGGAGAAATATGGTTTGCCCACCAGAACCCTTAGTCATCCCTTTAAGGTCAGTTCCCCAGGAGGTATGATGATGGCAGGGATAGGATGCCATGCTTTGAAACTCAATATAGGAAAACATGTTTTTCCCACCGACCTCATCGTCTTAGAGTCGCAAGGATTGGATGTAATCCTAGGCATGGATTGGATGACCAAGTACGAAGGAAATCTTGACTGTCCCAGCAAGTCTATCTTGCTCACCACCCCAGAGAACAAGAGGATTAAGTATGTATCCCAACGCACACGGATGAGTGCACGGTTAAGTTCCCTCACAGGAGTTGTTCAGGAGGAAGTACCTGTGGTAAAAGACTTTCCGGATGTATTCCGGAAGAATTACCAGGCATGCCACCAGATAGGGAGATTGAGTTTCTGATAGAGCTATTGCCAGGAACAGCTCCAATTTCCAAGAGACCCTATCGGATGCCTGCAAATGATCTACTGGAAATCAAGAAGCAAATCAAGGAGTTATTGGACAAGGGGTATATTCTCCCAAGTTCTTCACCTTGGGGAGCCCCAGTACTTTTGGTGGAGAAGAAGGATAAAACCTTGAGAATGGTAGTTGACTATCGTGCCTTGAACGAGGTGACTATCAAGAACAAGTATCCTCTGCCGATGATTAACGACTTGTTTGATCAGCTCGTAGGAGCCAAAGTATTCTCCAAGATCGATCTTCGATCAGGGTATCACCAGTTGAAAATTCGTGAACAAGATATACCCAAAACAACCTTCACCACAAAGTATGGCTTGTATGAGTATACCGTCATGTCTTTTGGTTTGACAAATGCTCCTGCTTACTTCATGAGTTTGAAGAACAAAATATTCATGGAATACCTGGATAAGTTTGTCGTGGTGTTCATCGATGACATTTTGATATTCTCCAAGAACGAGGAAGAACACAAGGAACATTTGCGTTTAGTTCTGGAGAAGCTGAGAGAGCATCAATTATATGCCAAGTTCAGCAAATGTGAATTTTGGCTGACGGAAGTCGGATTCCTTGGACATATTATTTCCGGAGATGGAATAGCAGTGGACCCCGCTAAGGTTGAAGCCGTCACTGAGTGGAAGTCACCCACCTCAGTTAAGGAGATCCGCAGTTTCCTAGGACTTGCCGGATATTACCGGAGGTTCATTGAGAACTTCTCAAAGATAGCCAAGCCCATGATAGAGTTGTTGAAGAAGGAATCCAAGTATGTTTGGACTGAGGAATGCGAAGCCAGTTTCCAGGAGTTAAAGAAACGTTTGGTCACAGCCCCAGTATTGATCTTGCTCAATATTCGGAAGGACTTCCAGGTTTACTGTGATGCCTCACGTCAAGGACTTGGAGGCGTACTTATGCAAGATGGAAAGGTTGTAGCTTATGCTTCCAGACAACTACGACCTCATGAGTTGCATTATGCCACCCATGACTTGGAGTTAGCAGCCGTAGTGCACGCACTCAAGACCTGGAGACATTTCCTTGTCGGAAATAGTTGTGATGTTTACACTGATCATAAGAGCCTGAAGTATGTCTTCACGCAAAAAGAGTTGAACCTCAGACAGAGGAGATGGTTAGAGTTAATCAAGGACTATGACATGAGATTACACTACCATCCAGGTAAGGCTAATGTTGTAGCCGATGCCTTGAGTCGGAAAACTTATGTAAACACACTCACAACGGGAGGATTACCCCAAGAGTTAGCCGATGATCTCAGAGAGCTTTGGCTAGAGATAGTCCCAAGAGAATATGTTGCCACACTGGAAATTCAGTCCACCTTGACCGAAAGAATTCGTGAAACCCAGAAGACGGACAAGGAAATAGCTGAGATTAAGAAAAGAATGAAAGATGGTAAAGCTAAAGGTTTTCGTGAGGATGAGCAAGGAACTCTGTGGTTTGAGAACCGCATCTATGTGCCCAATGACCCAGAGCTCAGGAAGTTGATACTTCAAGAAGCCCACGATTCACCTTACTCGATACACCCAGGCAATACTAAGATGTATCTGGACTTGAAAGAGAGTTATTGGTGGATAGGTATGAAGAAGGATATTGCGGAACACGTTGCAATATGTGATGTTTGTCAGCGAGTAAAGGCGGAACATCAGAAACCAGCAGGGTTACTCCAACCTTTGCCGATACCCGAGTGGAAATGGGAAAAGCTGGGTATGGATTTCATCATAGGATTGCCCAGGACCCGTTCAGGTTATGATTCCATCTGGGTAGTGGTTGATCGCTTGACCAAGGTGGCTCATTTCATCCCGGTGAAGACCTCCTATACCAGTGCTAAGTTAGCCAAGATATACATGACTAGGATCGTGTGTCTGCATGGAGTTCCGAGGAGTATCGTGTCAGATAGAGGAACACAATTTACCTCAAAGTTTTGGCATCAGCTACATGAAACTTTGGGTACGAGGCTGGAGTTTAGTACGACCTTTCATCCGCAGACAGATGGCCAGACTGAGAGAGTGAATCAGATTCTGGAAGACATGTTGAGAGCTTATGCACTAGACTATGGGTCTCGTTGGGATGATAATTTGCCTTACGCAGAATTCTCATACAACAACAGTTATCAGACCAGTCTGAAGATAGCCCCTTTCGAAGCTTTATACGGAAGGAGGTGCAGAACACCACCGACGTGGGATGGTGTTGGAGACCGAAAACTTTTTGGTCCCGACCTTATTCGAGATTCAGCAGATAAAGTCAAGTTGATTCGTGATAGACTCAAGATAGCTCAATCCCGGCAGAAGAGCTACGCTGACAACAAACGCAAGGAAGTAACGTATGAAGTGGGAGACCGAGCATATCTTCGTGTGTCCCCACTTCGAGGAATCAAGAGGTTTGGTGTTAAAGGAAAGTTAGCACCCAGATTCATAGGCCCCTACAAAATTCTTGAACGTAGAGGCGAAGTTGCATACAAGCTGGAATTGCTGGAAGGATTGTCTAGAGTTCATGATGTGTTCCATGTGTCCCAGCTGAAGAAATGCCATGCTGAGATGGCTAATATCCCTTTGAGAGACACCGTGCCCCTAGTGGCCATACAGCTTGACAGTGATCTGACTTACGAGGAGAAGCCTATCAAGATCCTCGAGATTACCAACAGAGTTACCCGCAGCAGGATCATCAAGTTCTGTAAGGTTTTGTGGAGTCACCACACCGAGGAAGAAGCCACGTGGGAACGAGAAGAAGATCTTTGTAGAGACCACCCGCACCTATTTTCTAGCCAACCCGAATCTCGAGGGCGAGATTCATCTTAAGGTGGGTAGGTTTGTAACATCCCAAAATTCCATTTTGGAATGTTATAAATATATCTATGCATCTATCATCATCATTGCTTAAATATATACAATTGTTGAAATGCTCCTTTTAACTTTCTGAAAGCCCCTTCCTATTTTTTTCCCCATTGTTGCTTTCACCTATTTGAAATCTTGGTACAAAGTTCAAATAAGAGAGGAGGAAGATGACACTCCACACCAGGACCAAATTGGTGATTTATTTGAACAATAATTACCAGGAGTTATTTTGAAAATATTTGCAAAAAAGGATTTAAAACAATTAGGACATTTCTGAAAATAATATTTTTTCCAATGTATTCAAATACCAGAATAAAAATGTTCATTAAATGGCATATTTTATTCTATGAATTTTTATATATAATACTCCTATATTTGGAAATATATTATTGGCCATAAAAGCATTTTATTACGCTGTTTTATTAAAAAGGAAAGGAATTAGAAACGATTCGGGCCGGCCCACCTCTTAAATGCCGAATCCCCTTGATTTCGGCCGACCGACGCGCTGCCGACGCTCCCGCTCTCGCTGACAGCCCGGACCCACCCGATGGCGAAATCCCGCATTGGTCACCCCAACCTCGCGCGCGCGCCGACGCCGGCGAGATCCACTCGCCGCGGGATCTTCTCCCCTTCCTTTCCCTGACTCCCTCTCCGGCCTATATAAGAGCCCCAACTCCCCCGCCTCCATTTCCACCCCGACCCCTCTCTCTCGTTGCCAGACCATCGCAGGAGAGCTCACCAGAGTTGCAGCCCCAACCGGAGCTCCCCATTGCTCGTAACCGACGCCTCGGACCTTCCCGCGCCCCTCCGACCTCACCGCTCGACGCCGGACGTCAAGCGCCGCCGCCCGGACCACTCCCCGACCTCCCTCGACCACCGAAGACGCCTCCCCGACCTCCTCCTACCACTGGCCGCTGCCACCACTCGCCGGAGACCTCCTCGTCGGCGACCTCTTACCACGGTGAGCCCTCCCATCCACCCGATCTAGATCCGACGGCTAGGATTAGAAGCCATTATTTCCCGAACTGTTTTTCTCTTCGGTCCGGTCGACCGCCCGAAACGCCCGCACGCACGTCCTAGCCAGCCAATAGGAACCCGCCACATCACCCTGGCCGTCCGGTAGCTTATTTTTTTTAGTTTTAGTTAACAAAAGCTTTTCAAAATTTGTTTTGGTGATAACTTTTAATCTGTTTGATGTTTTGAGTTGATTCTTTTTGGAGTAGCTCACATTTTTCATGTAGTTTCACCCTGTACTTTTAAATTTTAAATTTGAACTATAAAATTTGAAATGAATCAAATTTGCTCAAAACGATCAAATCTGAATAACTAGAGTTTGAAAATAGATTTTGACATGAATCTTTTTGCTACTGTTTAGTCTTAGTTAGGACTACCTTCATGTTTAGTTTGAGAATTTTTAGGATGATTTTTCTTAGTGTTTTAGCTATAAGCAGATTCTGCCTATTTGTTAGTATAGTTTTATTTAACTTAGTTGTAGTTAGTTTAAATTAGAATTTAGTTTTGTTTGTTTAATAGGTTCTGTTGCTTAAACATTTAGTGTTTTACTTACTGTTAATAAAAATATAAAATTGTTTACTTTATTTTATTAATATGTGAATCACAACTTCTTTTCTAATAGGTTTAATTTGAACTAAAACAACTAGTTAGTAATAGTTTTCTTTCAACAAAGTTTTATATAATTTAATTTTGTTTTCTAAGCCAAGTTTTTAGTAATTTCCATTCTGTTTAGATAATGTCTTAGTAATAAATAATAAGTTTAGTTTCATTCTTTTGTTAGTAAAACTATAGTTGCTACATATAGTATTTGGTTATCAAAACTTTACTAAAGTTTTTCTTACCAAACTTTAAATTGATTTTATTCTGTTTATTAGTAAAAATATTTATTGTTTACTTGCTGTCAACCATTGTTTTGTTAATACAAATAGTTTTGTTCTGTTAGTAGTGATTTTCCCCATCATCTTTTAGAAAACAAAACTTTGTATTTTTTTCTTGCTTGTGATTTGTGCATTGTTTTGTATTGATTGTTTACTAGTTCATTGTTGATGTTAGGAGTTAAATATTTTGTTGTATGCTTATTGAGTGCTTGTTTGCCTCGTTAGATTATCCGGAGTGCGAAGCTTGTTACCTAGAGTCACTCACGTACGAAGATCATCAATCAGGCAAGTCACCTTGATCATGTTTTTACCCATGTTTTATATGCATTAGTTCTACCATCTCCCCAATTGCATGCAAGATAGGTTAGTTGGAAACTTGGTTACATTGAAGTAGTATCATGTGGTAGGTACCCCCCCCCCTCAACCCCTTTGACATCCTTGACCCCGGGAAACGTTACATTTGTTTTGTTATGCTGTTAGTAGACGGGGTGGGTTGTGTGAATCATGAGGGTTGTGAGGTAATAACTTCAAGACCTATGATGATCAAGACTTCAAGACTTCAAGTTTTCAACTCACCTCTGGGTGGACGATGGTTGAACGGCGCCCGGGAGAAACCAGTGGTTAGCCTAGGTGATGCTGGAGATGTGCCAGTATTCACGCGGAAAGGTCCACCCAGGCACGAAGGGATGGAAGGATGCTTCAAGACCCAAGGCTTACCTGCATAGCCACAAGCCATTATGGGCTCTGGCTTGGTTGGATATTGTGGCGACACTGGACAGGCGGTGCTACGAGATGTAGAAGAACGGTAGGAAAGGATGTGCACCGACAGAGTCTCAGTGGGACCCCTTAGAAGACCATGTTTTGGTCATCCGTTCCTCAAACACCCTGAAGTGCGAGGAATCCAACGGAGGCGGTCAAATCTTGTGGGGAACGTGTGCAAAGCTCTCTGCAGAGTACTCAACCTAATCGATTAGCCGTGTCCACGGTCATGGATGACTTGAGCCAAAGGAACTGAAACTTCCGGAATTCTCAACACAAATTAATATGATGATGTGGGTATTAATAATTTGGGTATGAGAATTGGTTGGCGGAACCATCTCATTAATCAACCAACTTAGTAATATTTTTGCTTAGCCCCTCTCTTGATGTAGGAAAAACTTGGCTTTACGCAAAAACTTACCACCCCACTTGCCATATAGCATGTAGACTAGCTGATTATTTTCACCCCCCTCTCTTGTGACTTTGCCGGCATATTCCATATGCTGACCTACACGGCTGCAACGTATCATGTTGCAAAGTACTTTTCCGACCAGGAGTGAGGACACGCTCTACGCTTGGCGAGATGCCCTTTGAGTCAGATGGACTCATCTACCATGACGCTTTCGCAAGATTTAGCTATTCTCTTTAGTTGGCCTTCGGCCACTTTATTGTAATGATTATTGTAATAAAGGACTCGATATGAGATTTCGTTAATAAAATGTTGTGTGATTTCCCTTTGATATATACATTGATGTACCGTGTGTGTACCAGCATGATCTTGGGATGGTACGGAAACACCGGAGACTTGACCTTTCAGGTCGGGTCGCTACAACGAGGAGTGCCGGTAGTGTACCGGGAGACCATCAGGAGGGGTATTTCGATCCAAGAGGCTACATGGGACGCTTGGCGATTTGGATCGCGAAGACGTTCGACTACAGCAACCGCGTTTCTTAACGCTTCCCGCTTAGCGATCTACAAGGGTATGTAGATCCACTCTCCCTCTCATAGATGCTCATCACCATGGATAGATCTTGCGTGTGCGTAGGAAATTTTTTGTTTCCCATGCAACGTTCCCCAATAGAAAACTATAGCAATAAACTGACACGATCACATACTATGTTTATAGTTTCGGTCTTTGTCCATCCACTAGTAGAAAACGGCCCATTTGTCCCGGTTCCAGAGGCCCATTAGCCCTGGTTCTGGAACTGGGACTAAAGGGTCGGGACTCAAACCGAAAAGCTTTAGTCCCAGTTCGCTTTCGAACCGGGATGGAAGGGGCTCCACGTGGCCGCTACGACGAGGCCAGGCAGGAGGACCTTTAGTCCCGGTTGGTAACACCAACCGGGACCAAAAGGCATCCACGTGTCAGCATCAGGCAGGAGCTAGGTTTTTTTGAAAGGGGGGGTTAGGGGGTTTTGGGGGGTTAATTTAGGGGTTTCATATTATGTTAGCCAGTTAATTACTAGAGAGAAGTGTCATCTCTTTCTCCATGCTTGGTCGACGCTGCTAGATACTATACATATAGAGAGAACTCAATGGTAGCTAATAAACAAATGAAGGAAATCATTAATTACACAATATGTAACAACTCATCATCATCATCATCTTAATCATACAAAGTTAAAGTCTCATAAAACAAATAAAGATAAAATGACATAGTCCTCCCTCATAGGACCTAGTCCTCCCTCATAGGTAAAATGACATAAAAAATAATAACACCTATGTGTCCATGATGAAGCAAAGAGATCCAACGGTCTCCAACTTGTGGCTTGCGATCCTTCTTTATTTGTCCCCATGCTTCAATTTGGAACCGTCTTGGTGGTTTATGCTCAGTCGAGTATGCAAAAGAGAACTCGGGATGGACGAGGCTTTTAATTGTCATGTTATCTTTGGGTTGCATCAACGGTGGCACAACTTCATATGGCAATTTATGTTGAAGAACATAATAGTAGCCTAGTTAGCAATGTAATCAATAGCATTTACGCAACAGTACTAGTGTACTTAATTAGCAACTCTTACCAAGCTATTTTGGCGAATGTCATCCGCCCTCAACCTATGCACTAGTGTCCTGTACAATGTATAATTTGGGTCAGTTCCCAAATTATGCGGGAAGATGTCCCTACTAGCTAGGACACCAATAACAAAGTAAATAAGTACATCCTTGTCCTCCCAAGTTAGATGGGATCCATAAGTGTAGTGTGTCGCGTTGATTATGTTATGTGTTTCACTCGAAGAAACGAAATAAGCTGTAAATTATAAATTAACAAATTTAGTACGGATGAACACCAAATAAGGTAAAACAGGAAGCATATTGATATCCACCCAAATGTTGATGTTTCCTTCAATATGATCTTCAGGACGAAATCGAAGGTTATTTCCATATCCTCCTAAAATCCATATGGCTTGCAAAGAGCTTCCCAATTTGAGAACCCTAATTCTGTGTTATTAGGTGCATTCATTACTTTCACAAGAAATGTGTGACCATGTTTATTCCTCAGGTTGGCTGTCCTCGTCTCGGAACTCTCGTGCTCTTCGAAACCGAGCCTCTCCAAGAAATGTCGTCTTGCATGACAGGGGATGAACTAGTCCAATTGTATAAAACAGAAATTACGCGTTGAAGGAAAGAAACAAAATTCATGCTTAATTACGAAAACACAGTTGTCATCTGTAACATCCCAAAATTTCATTTTGGAATGTTATGATTTATAGTTATGCATCCATCTGCATCATTGCTTGATTGTATGTGTTTGTTGAAATGCCTTTTCTGACTTTCTGAAAGCCCTTTCTATTTTTTCCCTAAGTTGTTTCACCTATTTGAAATTTTGGTTAAAAGTTCAAATAAGAGAGGAGGAACATGACACTCCACACCAGGGACTAATTGGTGGTTTATTTGAACAGTAATAACCAGGGGTTATTTTGAAAATATTTGCAAAAAGGATTTAAAAACAATTAGACAATTTCTGAAAATATTATTTTTTTCAAAGTGTTCAAATGACAGAATAAAAATGTTCATTAAATATAATTTATTATTCTGTTAATTTTGATATATAACACCCCTATTTTCGGAGACGATTTGAATGCTTTAAAAGCTTTTGAATGTCTCTGTAAAAATATTAAAGAAAATCGGTAACGGACTTTTCAATTAAACCGGCCGGCCCACCTGTTTATTTCACGCATTTACTACGAACCGGTCACCCGCCGCGCCATTACTTCTTTTCCCTCACCGACAGGCGGACCCCACCCCGACCGACCGTTCCTCCCGCGCGGTCATCTCTTTCCCCTCTCTCCCACGACCGTCGCCGGCGATAAACACCCCCGAGAATCCCGCCTCCCCATTATTCCCCTCGCCCCCTCCCTGGACTATATAAGCGCGCCACTCCCCGCAATCCATTTCACCCCCGAGCCCCTCGTCCCGTCACCATACCGTCGCAGCAAC
Organism: Hordeum marinum; assembly: GCA_022496015.1. NCBI lineage: Eukaryota > Viridiplantae > Streptophyta > Magnoliopsida > Poales > Poaceae > Hordeum > Hordeum marinum. The sequence goes on from CM039678.1 coordinate 24,391,078, forward strand.
ACTCGCCGGAGTTGCCACCATCACCGGATCTTCCCATCACCGTCGCCGTCGATTTCGACTTCCCCTCCCCACTCCGACATCACCAATCGACGCAGGACGACTACCGCCTCCGTTTGAACCTCTCTGCGCTCCATTTCGACCACCGGAGCCATCTCCGTCGACGACCTCAGCTTCCGGCCGCCGCCTCCATCGCCAGAGTTCCGCCTCCCCACCGGTAACTCGCCGTCGTCACACCTCCTCCCTCCGTTTCAGATCCAACGGTCCCGATTAGAAGTCACTTAAAAACCGAAACGGTATTCTCCTTACATCGGACGACCGCCCGTAACCAGCTAATGCTCACCCCGACTAGCCAACCGGATAGTGCCACGTCACCCCTGACCGTCCGGTAGTATTTTTTTTTTCGGTTTAGTTTTAAATTAACAAAATGTTTTACAAATTTGTTTTAGCTATATCTTTTAAACTATATAGTGTTTTGAGTTGATTCTTTTTGCAATAGCTCACATTTTTCATTTAGTTTCACCCTGTACTTTTAAATTTCAAATTTGAGCTATAAAATTTGAATGAAATCAAATTTGCTCAAAATCTTCAAAGCTGAATAACTAGAGTTTGAAAATAGATTTTGACATGATTCTTTTTGCTACTGTTTGGTATTAGTTAGGACTACCTTCATGTTTAGTTTGAGGATTTTCAAGATATATTTGATTAGTGTTTTAACCAAAAACAGAATCTGTATAGTATTATAATATAGTTTTATAAACTCAATTTTGATTAGTTTGATTTAGAATTTGGTTTTATTTGTTTATTAGGTTCTGTTAGTAAACATTTAGTGTTTTCACTTACTGTTAATAAAAAAATATAAATTTTCTTAGTTTAATTTTAATTAACATAGGAATCAAAATGTCTTTTCAAATAGGCTTAATTTGACTAAAACAACTAACTAGTAATAGTTTTGCTTTCAAACAAAGTTTTGTATATTTGTTTCTGTTTTCTAAGACAGATTTAATAGTAAATTATTTTCTGTCAAGAACATGTTTTGTTAACAAATTATAAGTTTAGTTTTCATTCTTTTGTTAGTACAACTATAGTTGATTCATATAGTGTTTATCAAAACTTTTATAAACTTTACTAGGGTTTTCCCAACAAACTTAAATTGACTTTGTTTACTTTAATAGTAAAATATTCTATTGTTGCCTTGCTGTCAACAATTGTCTTGTTATTTCAAAATAGTTTTATTATGTAATAGTGTTTTCAACATCTCCTTTGGAAAACAAAACTTTAGGTGTTTTCTTACTTATGACTTGTGCATTGTTTGTCTCAATTGTTTACTAGTTCCTTGTTGTGTGTATGTGTTAGCTACAATATTTTGATTGTATGCTTATTTGAGTGCATTGTTTGTTTCGTTAGATTATCCAGAGTGCGAAGCTTGTTACTTAGAGTCACTCACGTACGAAGATCATCAATCAGGCAAGTCACTTTGATCATGTTTTACCCATGTTTTATATGCATTAGTTCTACCATCTCCCCAGTTGCATGCAAGAAAGGTTAGTTGGAAACTTGGTTACATTGTAGTAGTATCATGTGGTAGATACCTCTCTCAACCCCCTTTGACAACATTGGCCCCGGGAAACGTTGTTTTACCTTTTGCTATGCTATTAGTAGACGGGGTTGGTTGTGTGATTCATGAGAGTTGAGAGAGTTAATAATTTCAAGACCTACATAATGATAAAGAATTCAATACTCCAAGTTTTCAACATACCTCTGGGTGGATGATGGTTGAACGGCGCCCTGGAGAAACCAGTGGTTAGCCTAGGTGATGCTGGAGATGGCCAGTATTCACGCGGAAAGGTCCACCCAGGCACAAAGGGATGGATGGGTGCTTCAAGACCCAAGGCTTACCTGCACAGCCACAAGTCATTATGGGCTCTGGCTTGGTTGGATATCGTGGTGACTCTGGACAGGCGGTGCTACGAGAGGTAGAAGAACGGTAGGAAAGGATGGGCACCGTCAGAGTCGCAGGGAAACCCTTTGGAAGACCATGTTTTGGTCATCCGTTTCTCAAACACCCTGAAGTGCGAGAAATCAAACGGAGGCGACCAAATCTTGTGGGGAACGTGTGCAAAACTCTGTAGAGTACTTAAACCTAATCGATTAGCCGTGTCCACGGTCATGGACGACTTGAGCCAAAGGAATTGGAACTTCCGGAATTCTCAACACAAATAATATGATGATGTCGGTATTTAATAATTTTGGGTATGAGAATTGGTTGGTGGAACCATCTCATTAATCAACCAACTTAGTAATATTTTGCTTAACCCTTCTTTTGATGTAGGAAAAACTTGGCTTTACGCAAACATTTACCACCCCACTTGCCATATATGCATATAGACTAGATGCTTACCTTTTCACCCTTCTCTTGTGACTTTGCCGGCATATTCCATATGCTAACCTACACGGCTGCAACATATCATGTTGCAGAATACTTTTCCGACCAGGAGTGAGGACACGTTCTATGCTCAGTGAGATGCCCTTGGAGTCAGATGGACTCACCTACCTTCGACGCTTCCGCAAGACTTAGATATTCTCATGAGTTGGCTTTTAGCCACTTTATTGTAATCTTTATTGTAATAAAGGACTCGATATGAGATTCCGATTAATATAATGCTGTGTGATTTCCCTTTGATATATACATTGATGTACCGTGTGTGTACCAGCATGATCTTGGGATGGTACGGAAACACCGGAGACTTGACCTTTCAGGTCGGGTCGCTACATCATCGTTGCGTACCGTAGAAATATCAAAGTCCTCATAAAGCTTCATGGTGAAGAACATGCCGTCTTGCAGCCCAGACTCGTCGCAAATACCCTTATCTTCACCGCAAAATTCACACGCTTGGATCCCATCGTCGTCTGATGACGATGACATTTCCTGCGTTCATGATTCAAGAATTACGGCACGCTTGGATACGGATGCGTGTGTGACTTTCGGTCCGTCGAGGCTTTCCTTAAATAACTCTCATATCTCATGGTGTGTTGGTGCGCACTGTCTCACACTGATACAGTGGTGTATATTTGTTGGTGGGCACTCTTGCGGTAATAGTTCGACCCTCGGTGATGGACGCCCCCCCCCCCACTTCTCTTCTTGCGCATTATATAGATGAATATATCGCAAAGAAGAGAAGAAAGAGGAGGCTCCCCCCACGACAACAGTCGGGATTCCTCCATCAAGAACACACATAAAAGTCACAAAAGGAGCAACGACACACCAAAAGTCACACACGCAATATACCGATAAAATATCACTAATACATTTATAATGAACTCGAATATAATATCACAAATACATCATCTTGAATAATCTAGTTATTAATGCGTCATCAAATATTAACTAATAAATCTCTAATATTATCATATATAAGATCACTAGTACAGATCGAATACTATTGAATAATCTAAGTCACTAGTGGTTCCTGAGTCGCGGGTGGTGGACACCCAAAGATAAGGAACCATCACGGGATCATAACTCGGGTGAGATCCTTGAAGAATCTGCCAGGTATTGTTGAACCTGGCGTCCAACGCCGCCATGTAGCGACGGACGTGCTCGTCCTCCTCCCTGACACGGCGACATACCACCTCCGCGGGGGGCCGCTCCCTCTGCACCAAAAGTGGCCCACGTGACCACCACCAAAGAAGCTCCGGGTCGCCGACGAGACCCGGATTCCTCACCAAGCTTCAAGCCCCGGAAGGTAGCACCTCTCAGTGCCAGCCCGACGAAGCCGAGACCCGGACATGGCGCCTATGAAGCAGGCTCTCGTAGACCACTCAACGACGAGGATGCGGGCCGGGCCTCATCGATGTCAAGAGAAATTCCTATGAGAACATTTTCTTATTGTTTAATCACTAATTTTATCAAAACCCAAGAAATTTTATCTAATCTAACATACACATACAATTTTTTTTCTAGGACTCCTAATAATTAACTAAAACATAAGACAACTAAAACATAAAAAGCATCATATAACAAAATTAACTAATCTCCTGGGACTCCTAATTAACTAATTTTTCCTAGGACTCCTAATTTTCCTAGGACAACTAATTGCATGTTCTTTTGTGGCTCTAGGTGAAGCCGGAATGGGCTCGGGGCGGTGTCTCAAAATCTACATATATACATCTACATATATGAAAAAAAAACTATGAAAAAAAACAAAAGCTGGTCGGGCCATGGTGGCTCACCATGGGGGCGGCGAGGGCTCAGGGAGGAGGGAGCGCGTGCGGGCTCGGGGGCGGCGACGGTGACGGTGACGGCGGGGCAGGGGCACGGCAAGGACTCGGGGAGGAGCGATAACGTGCAAGCTCGGGGCCGGCGATGGCGACTGTGACGGCGACTGTGGGGCAGGGGCACAGCGACAACGTTGGGGCAGCCGAGAGGACGGGGAGATAGCACGCTATGGAACTAAGATGGAAATTTCACAAGTGTTGGCTTATATAGCCAGGCTATTGGTCCCGGTTGGTGGCTCCAACCGGGACCAATGCACTCCTTTAGTCCCGGTTGGTGCCACCAACCGGAACCAACGCTCAATTTTCGGCAGCCGAAATGGCGGGAAACAACCGGGACCAAAGGTCTGCATTGGTCCCGCTTAGAGCCACCAACCGGGACCAATAGCCTGGCACAACGATATCTAAAAGTTTAGTCCCACCTCGCTAGCGGAGAGGCGCTCGCACCTGTTTATAAGCCCCGCCGCGGCCACTCTTCTGAGCTCCTCTCTAAAGCAGGCCTGTGTGGGCCTAATCAACCACAATTTTCCCTGTGGGTCCTATTTGCCCTGCGGGCCTGCATCTTGGCCCACCAAATAATTCGGTTTCTAGTCGAATGCAGGCCGTTGTGGCCTAGTAGGCGGGCAAAAAAAATTCTGCTATTTTAGTTTGCTATTAAAGATTTTAACAAAAAACTTTGTGAAAATTCCTTTTACTATTAAAGTTTTTAACAAAAAATATTGTGATAATTTTAGTTACATAAATTTTATATAATTTTAAGTTAATATTATTTTGAGAATAACTAGAGGTTTATAAAAGCTTTTTAGTTGACAATTTTTGCTATTGAAGAATATTATAGTTTTTATTTAGTTGATCATAACAGAATATTTTAATTGATTCTTTTTAGTTCATTCTTTTTAGTTAATATTTTAATTGATTCTTTTTAGTTCATTCTTTTTAGTCAATGTTTTAGTTGATTCTTTTTAACAAACAAATACTTTGATAGTTTTAGTTGATTCCTTTTGCTAATAGAGTTTTATAAAAGCCTTCTAGTTTTCTATTAAAGTTGGTAACAAAAAATACTTTATGAAAATTCTTTTAGTTACTTATTTGTGACTTCATTTGGTATTTTTCATGCATTTACTGATTTTTTTAGCTAAATGAGCCTGAAATTGAAAAGCACTAGAAATGAACTCTGAAAAGGTTGAAAGTTGGCATGATATCATCATTTCACCCACATAGCATGTGCTAAAAAGTTGCTAGGGTTCCGACAAAAACTGGATGCACTTCGTGTACAAAATGGTCAATCTCTTTAGAAGTATCAATGTTTCGGAAGAAAACTCATCTATTACAAACGGATTTCATTTTTTTGAACTTATTTGAACTCCAGACTTTTTGTGTGTTCAAAATGCACCATTCAAAGCCACATCATCAATTTTCAACCCTTTCCGACATCATTAGATATTTTTCATGCATTTACTGATTTTTTGAGCTAAATGACCCTGGAATTGAAAAGCACTACAAATGAACTCTGAAAAGGTTGAAAGTTGGCATGGTATCATCATTTCACCCACATAGCATGTGCTAAAAAGTTGAGAGGGTTACGGCAAAAACTAGATGCACTTCGTGTACAAAATGGTCAATCTCTTTAGAAGTATCAGGGTTTCGGATGAAAACTCATCTGTTACAAACGGATTACATTTTTCTGAACTTATATGAACTCAAGAGTTTTTGTGTGTTCAAAATGCACCATTCAAAGCCACATCATCAATTTTCAACCCTTTCTGACTTCATAAGGTATTTTTCATGCATTTACTGATTTTTTGAGCTAAATGACCCTGAAATTGAAAAGCACTACAAATGAACACTGAAAAGGTTGAAAGTTGGCATGGTATCATCATTTCACCCACATAGCATGTGCTAAAAAGTTGAGAGGGTTATGACAAAAATTGGATGCACTTCGTGTACGAAACGGACAATCTCTTTCGAAGTAAGAGGGTTTCGGACGAAAACTCATCTGCTACAAAAGTATTTCATTTCTTCACATGGAACTGCAGTGATATTCTAGATACAAAGGCATCATCAGAATAGTTGTGGAGAGAAAGTGTTCACTTTTTTTTCGCTTGTGTCCTTTGCTTATTGTGCCGTAACCATGGATAATCTTCATCGTTCAACAGGGTGCTTGGGTGAGCCTTGACTTTGAAGGGAGCAATTTCATGAAACTTTTCCTAATCTTCAGACATGTCTTTCTTGCCCTTCAATCCCCCGATGTCTCTTTTTCCTGAAAGAATTATGTGGCTCTTTGGCTCATCGTATGATGTATTCGCTTCCTTATCTTTTCTTTTTTTCGGTTTGGTAGACATGTCCTTCACATAGAAAACATGTGCCACATCATTGGCTAGGATGAATGGTTCGTCTGTGTACCAAAGATTGTTCAGATCTAGTGTTGTCATTCCATACTGTGGGTCTACCTGTACCCCACATCCTGAGCGATTGACCATTTGCACTGAAACAAAGGGACCTTCAAATCATGTCCATAGTCAAGTTCCCATATGTCCACTATGTAACCATAATATGTGTCCTTTCCCCTGTTGGTTGCTGCATCAAATCGGACACCGTTGTTTTGGTTGGTGCTCTTTTGATCTTGGGCGATCGTGTAAAATGTATTCCCATTTGTCTCGTAACCTTTGTAAGTCAATACAGTCGAAGATGGTCCCCTGGCCAATGAGTACAGCTCATCAGAAACAGTGTTGTCACCCCTGAGACATGTTTGCAACCAACAGGCAAAAGTCATGATGTGTTCACATGTAATCCAGTCATCACACTTCTCCGGGTGTTTGGAGTACAAAATATTCTTGTGCTCATCGACATACGGGGTCACCAAGTAGAATTATGTAGAACTATGTAGTGTGATTGAGAACAAGAATGCCCATCCCTACATATTATTGAGTCCGCTCCTAGCGTGTCTTTTCCAGTCAGCCTCCCCTCATACCGCGATTGAGGGAGACCAATCTTCTTAAGGTCAGGAATGAAGTCAACACAAAACTATTGGAAATATGCCCTGGAGGCAATAAATAAAGTGTTTATTATTATATTTCCTCGTCCATGATAATCGTTTATTATCCATGCTATAATTGTATTGATTGGGAACACATTACATGTGTGGGTAAATAGACAACACACTGTCCCTAGTATGCCTCTAGTGAACTAGCTCGTTAATCAAAGATGGTCAAGGTTTCCTAGCCATTGACATGAGATGTCATTTGATAACGGGATCACATCATTAGGAGAATGATGTGATGGACAAGACCCAAACTACAAACATGGCATATGATCATGTCAGTTTAATGCTATTGTTTTCTGCATGTCAAGTATGTGTTCCTATGACCATGAGATCATGCAACTCACGAACATCGGAGGAGTGCCTCGTGTGTATCAAACGTCGCAACGTAACCGGGTGACTATAAAGGTGCTCTACAGGTATCTCTGATGGTGTTTGTTGAGTTGGCATGGATCAAGACTGGGATTTGTTACTCCGTGTGACAGAGAGGTATCTGAGGGCCCACTCGATAATACAACATCACAATGAGCCTTGCAATCAATGTGTCTAAGTGTTAGTCATGGGATCTTGTATTACGGAATGAGTAAAGAGACTTGCCGGTAACGAGGTTGAACTAGGTATGGAGATACCGACGATCGAATCTCGGGCAAGTAACATACCGAAGAACAAAGGGAACATCATACGGGATTAACTGAATCCTTGACATCGAGGTTCGACCAATAAAGATCTTCGTAGAATATGTAGGAACCAATGTGGACATCCAGGTCCTGCCATTGGTTATTGGCCGTAGAGGTGTCTCGGTCATGTCTACATAGTTCTCGAACCCGCAGGGTCTGCACACTTAAGGTTTGGTGATGTTTTGGTAGTATATAGTTATGTATGGTGGTGAACGAAGTTTGTTTGGAGTCCCGAATGAGATCCCGGACATCACTAGGAGCTCCGAAATGGTCCGAAGGTAAAGATTCATATATAGGAAGTCATGTTTTCGTCGCCGGAAAAGTTCCGGGCTTATCGGTAGTGTGCCGGTAGTGTACCGGGAGACCTCCAGGAGGGGTATTTCGACCCAAGAGGCTACATGGGCTGTGGGAGAGTGAAAACCAGCCCTTAGCGGGCTGGTGGAACAACCACAATAGGCCCATGCGGCTGGAAGAAAAAAGGCCCAAGAGAAAAGGTGGAAAAAAGTCCAAAATAGGTGAATCCTAGTCCTACTAGGAGTGGAGGTGGACTCCACCTCCTCCACCTCCTTCGGCCGAATCAGCCTTGGCTTGGAAACCAAGGCTGCATCCTCTCCTCCTCTCCTCTTATATATACTAGTGGATTTCTAGGGTTTTGCACTAGTTTTTCAGCCACATGCAACCCTACCCTCTAGTGCATAGTTTCTCCTCCAGATCGGATTTCTACAGTGCTTAGGCAAAGCCCTTCCCGAATTGCTCCACCACCATCGCCGAAGCGTTGTCACGCTGCCGGCGAACTCTTCTTGCTCTCCGCTCTCTCTTGCTGGATCAAGACGGCGGAGATCGTCATCAAGCTGTACGTGTGCTGAACGCGGAGGTGTCGTCCGTTCGGCGCTAGATCGGAAGGATCGTGATCAAGTTCGTGGGATGGATCATGATCAAGTTCGCGGGGCGGATCATGATTAGATTGCGGGACGGATCATGATAGGATTGCGGGACGCACGGCGATTTGGATCGCGAAGACGTTCGACTACACCAACCGCGTTACTTAACACTTCCCGCTTAGCGATCTACAAGGGTATGTAGATCCACTCTCCCTCTCGTAAATGCTCATCACCATGGATAGATCTGCGTGCACATAGGAAATTTTTTGTTTCCCATGCAACGTTCCCCAACAGTGGCATCATGAGCTAGGTCTATGTGTAGATGAGATCTCGAGTAGAACACCAAAGGTTTGAGGGCGTTGATGCTTAGATTGCTTCCTCCCTTGGTCGGATTTTGGTTCAACGGTATTGTGAGATGAAGCAGCCTGGACCAACATTACTCATACGCTTATGAGAGACCGGTGCCCTCAACCGCATCTGGTTGCATATATGGCTTGCGGGTGACAGTTTCTCTCACTTTAGTTGGATCAGATTCTACAAAGGTGGTCCTTGAGAAGGTTGAAAAGCAACTAGTGTATCACTGTTGTGGTTTTTGTGTAGATGAGAATTGTTCTTGCTAGATAACCGTAGCAGCCACGTAAAACATGCAACAACAATTAGAGGACGTCTAAGTTGTTTTTGCAGGGTATGTTGTGATGTGATATTGCCAATTACATGATGTGATATATGTGATGTATGAGATGATCCTGTGATGTATAGATTATCACGACTTGCATGTCGGTGAGTACGGCAACTGGCAGGAGCCATAGGGTTGTCTTTAATTATTGTATGACCTGCGTGTCAATCATTAAGCGCTATGTAATGCTTTACTTTATCGCTATGGTAGCAATAGTAGTAGAAGCATGTTGGGCGCGACAACCCCGATGGCGACACGTTGATGGAGATCAAGATGATGGAGATCATGGTGTCGTGCCGGTGATGATGAAGATCATGCCGGTGCTTTCATAGTGGAGATCAAAAGCACAAGTTCATGGCCATATCATGTCAGTTATGATTTGCATGTGATGTTAATCCTTTTATGCACCTTGTTTTGCTTAGGACGACGGTAGTATTATTAGGTGATCCCTCACTTAATTTCAAGATGAATTGTCTTCTCCCCGAGTGTGCACCGTTGCGAAAGTTCATCGTGTTGAGACACCACGTGATGATCGGTTGTGATAGACTCTATGTTCACATACAACGGGTGCAAGCCAGTGTTGCACGTGCAGAACACTCGGGTTAAACTTGACGAGCCTAGCATGTACAGACATGGCCTCGGAACACAAGAGACCGAAAGGTCGAACATGAGTCATATAGTAGATATGATCAACATAATGATGTTCACCATTGAAGCCACCTTAACTCACGTGATGATCGGACTTGAGTTGGTGAATTTGGATCATGTGACACTCAGATGACTTGAGGGATGTCAATTTGAGTGGGAGCTTTAGTAATTTGATTAACTAAACGCGGTATCTTGAACAATAGTCTAAGTAACCTTTGCATATTTATGTTGTAGATCAATGGCTGGTGCAGTAGCACCCCTGAATTTTAATGCGTTCCTAGAGAAAGCTAAGTTGAAAGATGATGGAAGTAACTTTGTTGATTGGGCCCGTAATCTGAGGATTATCCTCACGGCTTCCCAGAAAAAATATGTCCTTGATGCACCGCTTGGTGACCAACCAGAAGACATGACCTCCAAAGACGTTATGAACGCTTGGGAGGCTCGTGCTGGAGACTACTCAATAGTTCAATGTGCAATATTGTATGGCTTAGAACCGGGACGTCAAAGACGTTCTGAACGTCATGGAGCATATGAGATGTTCCAGGAGTTGAAGTTTATCTTTCAGAAGAATGCTCGGATCGAGAGGTATGAGACCTCCGATAAATTATATGCTTGCAAGATGGAGGAGAACGGGTCTATCAGTGAGCACATACTCAGAATGTCTGGGTATTCAAATCGTCTAGCGAAGTTGGGAATTACCCTTCCGCTAGAGGCAATCACTGACAGAGTTCTTCAATCACTGCCACCTAGTTACAAGAGCTTTGTAATGAACTATAACATGCACGGGATGAAAAAGTCAGTCGCTGAGCTGTTTGCGATGCTGAAAGTCGCTGAGTCTGAAATCCAGAAAGAACATCAAGTCTTGATGGTCAATAAAACCACTAGTTTCAAGAAAAATGGCAAGGGCAAAGGCAAGAAGGGTAAAACCAAGAAGGATGGCAAAGCAGTTGCTACTCCTACAAAGAAGCCTAAGCACGGACCTAAGCCAGAAATTGAGTGCTTTCATTGCAAAGGAACTGGTCACTGGAATCGGAACCACCCCAAGTACCTGGCTGACAAGAAGGCGGCCAACGACAAACAAGGTATATATGATATACATGTTTATTGATGTGTACCTTACTAGCTCTCATAGTAGTGCCTGGGTATTTGATACCGGTTCGGTTGCTCACATTTGCAACTCAAAGCAGGAACTACGAAATAAACGAAGGCTGGCGAAGGACGCAGTGACGATGCGCGTGGGAAATGGTTCCAAGGTTGATGTGATCGCCGTCGGCACGCTCTCTCTTCGATACCATCGGGATTAGTGATGAACCTGAATAATTGTTATCTAGTGCCTGCGTTAAGCATGAACATTATATCTGGATCTTGTTTGTTGCGAGATGGTTACTCATTTAAATCAGAGAATAAAGGTTGTTCTATTTATATGAGTAATATCTTTTACGGTCATGAACCCAATGTTAGGGGTTTATTCATATTGAATCTTGATAGTGATGACACACATGTTCATAACATTGATGTCAAAAGATGTAGAGTTGATAATGATAGTACCACTTTCTTGTGGCACTGCCGTTTAGGTCATATTGGTATAAAACGCATGAGGAAGCTCCATGCTGATGGACTTTTGGAGTCACTTGATTTTGAATCACTTGGCACATGTGAACCATGCCTCATGGGCAAGATGACTAAAACGCCGTTCTCTGGAACAATGGAATGGGCAAGTGACTTATTGTAAATCATACATACTGATGTGTGCGGTCCAATGAATGTTACAGCGCGTGGTGGATATCGTTATTTTCTCACCTTCACTGATGACTTAAGTAGATATGGGTATATTTACTTAATGAAACACAAGTCTGAAACGTTTGAAAAGTTCAAGCAATTTCAGAGTGAAGTTGAGAATCATCATAACAAGAAGATTAAATTCCTGCGATATGATCGAGGAGGTGAATATCTGAGTTATGAGTTTGGCAGTCACTTAAGACAATGTGGAATTGTTTCACAGTTGACACCGCCAGGAAAACCACAGCGTAATGGTGTGTCTGAACTTCGTAGTCGAACTTATTAGATATGATGCGTTCTATGATGTCTCTTGCTGATTTGCCACTATCGTTTTGGGGTTATGCATTAGAGACAGCTGCATTCACTTCAAATAGGGCACCATCGAAATCCGTTGAGACGACGCCATATGAACTATGGTTTGGTAAAAGGCCAAAGTTGTCGTCTCTTAAAGTTTGGGGATGTGATGCTTATGTCAAAAAGCTTCAGCCTAAAAAGCTGGAACCCAAAGCGGAGAAATGTGTCTTCATAGGATACCCGAAAGAGACAGTCGGGTATACCTTCTACCTCAAATCCGAAGGCAAAGTGTTTATCGCTAAGAACGGAACATTTCTTGAGAAAGAGTTTCTCTCAAAAGAATTGAGTGGGAGGAAGATAGAGCTTGATGGGGTTATTGAACCTTTACTTCAACCATAAAGTAGCGCAGCGCAGAGAGTTGTTTCTATGGAACCTACGATGGTAGAAGAGGAAGTTAATGATGATGATCATGAAGCTTAGGATCAAGCTACTATTGAACCTCGTAGGTCGACACGGGCGCGTACTACTCCTGAGTGGTACGGCAACCCTGTCTTAGAGGTCATGTTGTTGGACAACAATGAATCTACGAGCTATGGAGGAGCAGTGATGGGCCCGGATTCCGAGAAATGGTCAGAGGCCATGAAATCCGAGATGGGATCCATGTATGAAAGCAAAGTATGGACTTTGGGAGTATTACCTGAAGGGCGAAAGGCCATCCAGAACAAATAGATCTTTAGGAAGAAGACAGACGCGGACAGTAATGTCACCGTTTATAAAGCTCGACTTGTGGCAAAGGGTTTTTTGCAAGTTCAAGGAGTTGACTATGATGAGACCTTCTCACCCGTAGCGATGCTTAAGTCCGTCAGAATCATGTTGGCAATAGCTGCTTATTTCGACTATGAAATTTGGCAGATGGATGTCAAAATGGTGTTCCTCAACGGTTTCCTTGAGGAAGAGTTGTATATGATGCAACCCGATGGTTTTGTCGATCCAGAGAATGCTGACAAAGTCTACAAACTCCAGCGATCCATTTATGGACTGGTGCAAGCATCTCGGAGTTGGAATAAGCGCTTTGATGAGGTGATCAAAGCGGTTGAGTTTATACAAGTTTATGGAGAAGCTTGTATTTACAAGAAAGTGAGTGGGAGCTCTATAGCCTTTCTAATATTATATGTGGATGACATATTGCTGATTGGAACCAATATAGAAATGCTGGAAAGCGTGAAGGAATATTTGAGCAAGAGTTTTTCAATGAAGGACCTAGGAGAAGCTGCTTTCATATTAGGCATTAATATCTATAGAGATAGATCGAGATGCTTGATAGCACTTCACAGAGCACATACCTTGATAAAGTTTTGAAGAAGTTCAAAATGGATCAGTCAAAGAAGGGGTTCTTGCCTGTTTTACAAGGTGTGAAGTTGAGTAAGACTCAATGCCCAGTGACTGCAGAAGATAGAGAAAAGATGAGTGTCATCCCCTATGCTTCAGCCATAGGCTCTATCATGTATGCAATGCTGTGCACAAGACCCGATGTCATCCTTGCCATAAGTATGGCCGGAAGGTTTCAAAGTGATCCTGGAATGGAGCACTGGGCAGCGGTCAAGAATATCCTTAAGTACCTAAAAAGGACTAAGGAAATGTTTCTTGTTTATGGAGGTGATGAAGAGCTTGTCGTAAAGGGTTACGCCGATGCAAGCTTTGACACTGATCCGGATGACTCTAAGTCGCAAACCGGATACGTATTTATTCTCAACGGGGGAGCGGTAAGCTAGTGCAGTTCCAAGCAAAGCGTGGTAGCCGATTCTACGTGCGAAGCGGAGTACATCATAGCCTCGGAGGCGGCGAACGAAGGTGTCTGGATGAAGCAGTTCATGACAGATCTTGGAGTAGTGCCCAGTGCACTGAATCCAATGAACCTGTTCTGTGACAACACTGGTGCCACTGCTCTGGCCAAGGAACCAAGGTTCACAAGAGGACCAGACACATAAAGCGATGCTTCAACTCCATCCGCGATTACATCAAGGAGAAGGACATAAATATTTACAAAGTGCACACAGATCTGAATGTTGCAGACCCGTTGACTAACCTTCTTCCAAGGGCTAAACATGATCAACACCAGAACTGCATGGGTGTTCGACTCATTACAATGTAAATCACATAGTGATGTGAACTAGATTATTGACTCTAGTGCAAGTGGGAGACGTTTGGAAATATGCCCTAGAGGCAATAAATAAAGTGTTTATTATTATATTTCCTTGTTCATGATAATCGCTTATTATCCATGCTATAATTGTATTGATTGGAAACACATTACATGTGTGGGTAAATAGACAACACACTGTCCCTAGTATGCCTCTAGTGAACTAGCTCGTTAATCAAAGATGGTCAAGGTTTCCTAGACATTGACATGAGATGTCATTTGATAATGGGATCACATCATTAGGAGAATGATGTGATGGACAAGACCCAAACTACAAACATAGCATATGATCATGTCAGTTTATTGCTACTGTTTTCTGCATGTCAAGTATGTGTTCCTATGACCATGAGATCATGCAAATCACGAACATCGGAGGAGTGCCTTGTGTATATCAAACGTCACAATGTAACTGGGTGACTATAAAGGTGCTCTACAGGTATCTCCGATGGTGTTTGTTGAGTTGGCATGGATCAAGACTGGGATTTGTTACTCCGTGTGACGGAGAGGTATCTTAGGGCCCACTCGGTAATACAACATCACAATGAGCCTTGCAAGCAATGTGTCTAAGTGTTAGTCATGGGATCTTGTATTACGGAACAAGTAAAGAGACTTGCCGATAACGAGGTTGAACTAGGTATGGAGATACCGACGATTGAATCTCGGGCAAGTAACATACCGAAGAACAAAGGGAACATCATACGGGATTAACTGAATCCTTGACATAGAGGTTCGACCGATAAATACCTTCGTAGAATATGTAGGAATCAATGTGGACATCTAGGTCTCACCATTGGTTATTGACCGTAGGGGTGTCTCGGTCATGTCTACATAGTTCTCGAACCCGCAGGGTCTGCACACTTAAGGTTTGGTGATGTTTCGGTAGCATAGAGTTATGTATGGTGGTGACCGAAGTTTGTAGGGAGTCCCGTATGAGATCTCAGAAGTCACGAGAAGCTCCGGAATGTTCTAGAGGTAAAGATTCGTATATAGGAAGTCCTGTTTTGGTCGCCGGAAAAGTTTCGGGCTTATCGGTAGTGTACCGGGAGTGCCGGTAGTGTACCGGGAGACCTCCAGGAGGGGTATTTCGACCCAAGAGGCTACATGGGCTGTGGGAGAGTGAAAACCATCCCTCAGTGGGCTGGTGGAACAACCACAATAGTCCCATGCGGCTGGAAGAAAAAAGGCCCAAGAGAAAAGGTGGAAAAAAGGCCAAAATAGGTGAATCCTAGTCCTACTAGGAGTGGAGGTGGACTCCACCTCCTCCACCTCCTTTGGCCAAACCAGCCTTGGCTTGGAATCCTAGGCTGCCTCCTCTCCTCCTCTCCTCCTATATATACTAGTGGATTTCTAGGGTTTTGCACTAGTTTTTCAGCCACGTGCAACCCTACCCTCTAGTGCATAGTTTCTCCTCTAGATCGGATTTCCGCAGTGCTTAGGCGAAGCCCTGCCGGAATTGCTCCACCACCATTGCTGGAGGGGCGTCACACTGCCGGCGAACTATTCTACCTCTCCGCTCTCTCTTGCTGGATCAAGACGGCGGAGATCGTCATCAAGCTGTACGTGTGTTGAACGCTGAGGTGCCGTTCGTTCGGCGCTAGATCGGAAGGATTGTGATCAAGTTCGTGGGACGGATCGTGATCAAGTTCGCGGGACGGATCGTGATTAGATCGCGGGACGGATCATGATAGGATCGCGGGATGCACGGCGATTTGGATCGCGAAGACGTTCGACTACACCAACCGCGTTACTTAACGCTTCCCGCTTAGCGATCTACAAGGATATGTAGATCCACTCTCCCTCTCGTAGATGCTCATCACCATGGATAGATCTGCGTGCGCGTAGGAATTTTTTGTTTCCCATGCAACGTTCCCCAACAAAATCACAATGACATCCTCTGTTTTATGTCCCATGGAGATGCTTCCTTCTGGCCTAGCATGGTTATGAACATATTTCTTTAAGACTCCCATGAACCTCTCAAAGGGGAACATATTGTGTATAAATACAGGGCACAACACGACAATCTCGTCGACTAGATGAACTAGGACAGGTGTCGTGATATTGAAGAAGGATGGTGGGAACACCAGCTCGAAACTAACAAGACATTGCACCAAATCACTCCTTAACCTTGGCAGGATTTCTGAACCAATCACCTTCTGAGAGATTCCATTAAGGAATGCACATAGCTTCACAATGGCTAATCGAATGTTTTCCGGTAGAAGCCCCCTCAATGCAACCGGAAGCAGTTGCGTCATAATCACGTGGCAGTCATGAGACTTTAGGTTTTGGAACTTTTTCTCTATCATATTTATTATTCCCTTTATATTTGACGAGAAGCCAGACGAGACCTTCATACTGAGCAGGCATTCAAAGAAGATTTCCTTCTCTTCTTTGGTAAGAGCGTAGCTGGCAGGACCTTCATACTGCTTTGGATGCATGCCATCTTTTTCATGCACACGTTGCTGTTCCTCACGTTCCTCTATTGTATCTTTTGTCTTCCCATACACTCCCAATAAGCCTAGCAGATTCACGCAAAGATTATTCGTCACGTGCATCACGTTGATTGCAGAGCGAACCTCTAGGTCTTTCCAATAGGGTAGGTCCCAAAATATAGATTTCTTCTTCCACATGGGTGCGCGTCCCGCATCGTCAGTCGGAACAGATAGTCCGCCATGACCCTTTCCAAAGATTACTTTTAAATCATTGACCATATCAAGTATTTCATCAACAGTACGGAGGGCGGGCTTCTTCCGGTGATGTGCCTCACCTTTGAAATGCTTTCCTTTCTTTCAACATTGATGGTTAGTCGGAAGAAATCGACGATGCCCCAGGTACACATTCTTCCTGCATTTGTCCAAATATATACTGTTGGTGTCATATAAACAGTGTGTGCATGTGTGGTATCCCTTGTTTGTCTGTCCTAAAAGGTTACTGAGAGCAGGCCAATCATTGATGGTTACAAACAGCAACGCATGTAGGTCAAATTCCTCCTGTTCTTTCTCATCCCACACACGTACACCTCTTCCATTCCATAGCTGTAAAAGTTCATCAACTAATGGCCTTAGGTACACATCAATGTCATTGCCGGGTTGCTTAGGGCCTTGGATGAGCACTGGCATCATAATGAACTTCCGCTTCATGCTCAACCAAGGAGGAAGGTTATGCATACATACATGCCATGTGCTATGCTTGATGCTCTGCTCCCCAAAAGGATTAACACCATCTACACTTAAAGAAAACCATACGTTCCTTGGGTCACCTGTAAAGTCGCTCCACTTTCTCTCGATCTTTCTCCACTGCGACCCGTCAGCGGGCGCTCTTAACTTCCCGTCTTTCTTACAGTCCTCTTTGTGCCATCGCATCAACTTGGCATGCTCTTTGTTTCTGAATAGACGTTTCAACTGTGGTATTATAGGAGCATACCACATCACCTTGGCAGGAACCCTCTTCCTGGGGCGCTCGTCATCAACATCACCAGGGTCATCTCGTCTGATCTTATACCGCAATGCACTGTATACCGAGCATGCGTTCAAATTCTTGTACGCACCGCACTAGAGGATGCAGTCATTAGGGCATGCATGTATCTTCTGCACCTCCAATCCTAGAAGGCATACAACCTTTTTTGTTGCGTACGTACTGTCGGGCAATTCGTTATCCTTTGGAAGCTTCTTCTTCAATATTTTTAGTAGCTTATCAAATCCTTTGTCAGGTACACCATTCTCTGCCTTCCACTGCGGTAATTTTAGTGTGCTACCGAGCTTTGTGTTGCCATCTTCTCAAATCAACTTCTCCTTTTCACTTTCGCATTGTCTCTTTGCATCAACAATGACCAGTCGAAGATCATCATCGGGCACATCATTTGGTTCCTCTTGATCTTTAGCTTCCCCCGTTGCAGCATCACCATATTCAGGAGGCACATAGTTGTCATCGTCCTCTTATTCTTTGTTGTCTTCCATCATAACCCCTCTTTCTCCGTGCTTGCTCCCAACATTATAGTGTGGCATAAAACCCTTCTAAAGCAGGTGGAAGTGTAGGGTTTTAGAGTTGGAGAAAGCCTTCGTATTCTCACAGACAGTACATGGACAATGAATAAAACCATTCTGCTTGTTTGCCTCAGCCGCTTCGAGAAAATTATGCAGGCCCTTAATATACTCGGAGGTGCGTCGGTCATCGTACATCCATTGCCGGCTCATCTATGTGCGTTATATAATAAAGTGTATTAAAAATCATTACAGAATATCATGAATAGAGAAGTGACCAAATTAATAGAAATTCATCATCACATTAAAGCCAAAGTACAGTAGTGATGTGACGGTGACCCGATCTTTCGATGAGAGTGACGATAACTGTCGATTTGGTGGATTTTGACCTTGACGATCCGGCTATACCGTATCCGACGATATGCCTCGACAATTGCTATACTAATCTCCGATGGTTATTGACCTTACCGTAGGCACGATCAACATGAACAATGAGGTTCGAGTTCCTGCAAGCAACCGAAAAAGCGGCAAGAACAATGATAATTGCAATCTGAAATTGCGGATAATAAACTGAGCACACGAACTAGATGAAAAGTTGGGGTTTCACTATGGATCTGACAAGGTAGTTGGCCTACACGTCTCGTAGATGCGATTTATAGCATTAGTAGCTAAACAATACAATAAAATCCGAGCGTAAAAGCTAATCTAAGATAAGTATTTATTAAAGGCAAATGTACGCGCAACAATCAGTTCGCTGTGTTCATCCCGACACGGACTCTTCAAGGCGTGTACATACGGGCCTATGTGCAATCATTGCACAGACAGACTGCGCGTCAACGTTCGGAGGTCCTGGCGCAGCCAAATATCCTAATCAAAGTGATTTGGTCTTGGTGTCCTTTATCCTTCCACACGTGAATGCATGCATGCATGGGACATGGTTGATGGATGGAAAGGATTCGATGGGCATGCATGCAGCGTTGCTTCATCTGATTTGAGTGCATATTTGTCTTCGTCTCTAATCTCTTTTTATTCCTGACTATTTATTTGACGAGCACGCGCTTTAGTCATAGGTCCAGGTGGAACAATTGATGAAGGAGCCATAGTGGGTGTAATGATTGAAGTCATGTCTTCGTCATCTCCTTCTTGAATCGAAGTCGTCCTCGACGGTATAACCTCGTCCTCACCCAAATAGGATTTTAAATCTGCAATGTTAAATGTGAGACTAACCTGAAATTCTACAGGCAGATCAAGCTTATATGCATTTTCATCAGGGGCGGAGCCAGGAAATTTGGTCATTAGGTTTGCTCATTCACTCTTTATGAGAACTTGATACTAATTTATGAAGATTAAAGTCTAATTACAACAACAAGTATAACATCCATAAACAATTAACAAAAATAAATATAGTACTTCCTCCGGTCTAAAATAAGTGCCTCGACTTTATATTAATTTTGTACTAAAGCTATAATATCACGGATCACAAATTGTGTTGTATTCAAAACAGAGAATGCAAGACATACCAGTTGGATAATCAAAATTGGAGGGTGGGATGTAAGGTTCCCTCATTAAATATCTACGCCTAATCTCATCTTATTTCTTTACAAAAATTTGCGTACTCTGAAATTCTCTTCCGATCAACCATATCAAAAGGCAAATCATTTAAGTTAGTTTTTGTGTGAATAGTAGGCTTCGGGGACTAGCTACAGTGGTATTTGATGCACTTCACCTACCTTCGATGGATGATCTTGATGTGCCTGTGTCATTATCTGGATCTAGTAACTGAGTTCTCTTCTAATAATGCAGTTTCATAATCTAGATCAATCAAAGTCCAGGTAGAAAAACAAATCGATAAACTAGGGCAAAAAGAAAAATATCATATTAGGCTATTAGGCTAGATAGAACATAGATGAGAAAGAGACGATGTCTCGGTGTAATCTAATTACCTTAATTCTTGGGCTGTCGATCCCGTTGTCCATCTAGCAGCTTGTCACTGGTTGCGGCGGCCAAGGCGCCGAGCAACACGAACAAACAGAGAAGAGGTGAGAGATGCGAACAGGAAAACCAACGAAGGAGAGATGAGGCGTCCGGCCGCCGGTGTTTTAGGCTAATCTACTAATGAATCACAATTAGGCCGGGGCATTGGCGTTTCCTCATGGGCTTTTGATCCCTTTATATTGCTACCCACGTGAACTGATTATTTGATGGGGTCTGCGTCATGTCAGGAAAAAAATTGATGGGGTCAACGACCATTTTTTACTGGGTTCAGGTTAACCAAATTAGCATCTGCGTGCACGTAGGAGGCAAATTCTGTTGGGTTCAAGTGAACCCAACGCTTATGCGCTGGCTCCGCCGCTGATTGTCATTATTTTTTTTCTAGCACTTTAAAAGGTCCATCCGCACGAGGCATTAATTTTGACTTTCATAAATCAGGGAAACGGTATTTTCGCAAATGCAACCATACTAAATCGTCTGGTTCAAACACAATACTTTTCCTATCCTGACTACCAGCAAGTTTATACTTGGCATTCATGCGTTCAATTTTTTTTTTGTCTGCTCATGCATTTTTAATACTAACTCAGCTCGTTCTTTAGCATCTAGATTTACCTTCTCCGAAGATGGAATAGGTAATAAATCAATAGACACATGAGGTATAAATCCATAAACAATCTCAAATGGGCATAACTTTGTGGTAGAATGAACTAAACGGTTATAAGCAAACTCTACATGAGGTAGATATTCTTCCCACATTTTTAAATTCTTTTTTAAAACAGCCCTAAGCATGGTAGACAATGTACGATTAACCACTTCAGTTTGACCATCTGTTTGAGGATGACATGTTGTACTAAATAAAAGCTTAGTCCCCAATTTTGTCCATAACACCCTCCAAAAGTGGCTAAGAAATTTTGTGTCATGATCAGAAATAATTGTATTTGGCACACCATGTAGAGGAACAACTTCTCTAAAGAACAAATCAGCAATGTGACTACCATCACCGCTTTTATGACAAGGTATAAAATGTGCCATCTTAGAGAATCTATCGACCACCACAAATATACTATCCCTCCCCCGTCGTGTCCTAGGCAGTCCTAATACAAAGTCCATAGATATATCCTCCCAAGGAGCGCTAGGAACAGGAGAGGCATATATAAACCATGTGGGTTCAATCGTGACTTAGCTTTTTGGCATGTCGTGCAGCGTGCAACATATCGCTCTACATCCCTCCTCATTTTCAGCCAAAAGAAATGACCAGCAAGGATGTCTTCTGTCTTCTTGACGCCGAAATGTCCCATAAGTCCTCCCCCATGCGCCTCATGTAACAACAACAGACGAACAGAGCTATCTGGGATGCATAACTTATTAGCACGAAAAACAAATCCGTTATTAAGGACGGACTTGTTCCAAGTTCTACCCTCTGTACAGTTGAGCAATATATCTTTAAAATCAACATCATTGGCGTATTGCTCTTTTATAGTTTCAAGTCCAAAAATTTTGAAGTCAAGTTGTGTTAACTTGGTATAGCGTCTAGACAATGCATCGGCAATAACATTCTCCCATTCTCCTTCCCTTTCTTGTGCTTAATAACATAAGGAAAAGATTCAATAAATTCAACCCATCTTGCATGTCAACGATTCAGTTTGCTTTGACTTCTAATATGGTTGAGTGATTCATGATCAGAATGTATTACAAACTCCTTAGGCCATAAATAATGTTGCCATGTCTCCAAAGACCGAACTAGTGCATAATGTTCTTTATGATATGTTGAATAATTCAGACTAGGCCCATTTAGTTTTTCACTAAAGTATGCTACAGGCTTGCGTTCTTGCAATAAAACACCACCTAAACCAATGCCTCTAGCATCACACTCTAATTCAAACATCTTATTGAAATTAGGTAATTCTAGCAAAGGGGTGTGTGTGAGCTTATCTTTAAGTATATTATAGGCTTCCTCTTGTGCGTCGCTCCAAACAAATGGCACATTTTTCTTTGTGAGCTCATTGAGCGGCCCGGCGATGGTACTAAAATCCTTCATGACCCACCGGTAGAACCCAGCAAGTCCTAGAAAATTCCGTACCTATGTGACCGAGTTAGGGGTCGGCCAACTCTGGATCGCTTCAACCTTGGCTTTATCAACTTCAGTTCCCTACGTTGTCACAACATAGCCAAGAAAAGATACTCAATCTATGCAAAAAGTGCACTTCTCGATATTACCAAATAAACGTGCATCCCGTAGAGCAGAAAAAACAGCACGCAAATGGTCTAAGTGTTCCTCTGGTGACTTACTATAAATCAGAATATCATCAAAGTATACTACCACAGATCGTCCAATGAAAGCCCGCAAAACTTCATTCATTAGTATCATAAAAGTACTATGTGCATTAGTTAATCCAAAAGGCATAACTAACCATTCATATAAACCAAATTTAGTTTTGAAAGCAGTTTTCCATTCATCACCTAGTTTCATACAAATTTGATGGTAGCCACTACGCAAGTCCACTTTAGAAAACACAACTGAACCACTAAGTTCCTCAAGCATGTCATCTAATCTAGGAATAGGATGACGATATCTAATTTTAATATTATTAATGGCTCTCACTTGTAGAAAACAGACCTTTCGTCCGACGCATTAGTCCCGATCTAGTTACGAGCCGGTACTAAAGAGGCTATTAGTCCTGGTTCGTGCCAGCTCCAATGGCTAGGAGCAGGGCGACCTTTAGCACCGGCTCGTAAGGGACCTTTAGTATCGGTTCGTGTCACGAACCGGTACTAAAGGGGGCGTGGCAGGCTTTTGGTCAGACTTGGGCCCCGCATGCCTCTTTAGTACCGGTTGGTGGCACGAGCCGGTACTAAAGACTTCCTATATATATGCTTCGTCCGCAACCGATCGAAGGGTCTCTCATTTCTCTGTTTTCTCCCCTGTTCTTCTTCTTGCTCGAAGCTCATCCTCCAGTTTGCCAAGGATTTTTCTAGATTTGAAGGCACCCCATCTATCCAAGTGTTCACAAAGGTTAGCAACTTTGCCCCTTCATCTCTCGTTGCTAGATTAGCTTGTGGTATGCTCAAAGATATGTGATTTGTGGGTTTTAGCTAGGTTTTGGGGGAGTGATCATTATGTGGGAGTTTATTTGATTTATATGCAATTTGAGGTCAAATTAACTTGTTAGGTTGCATGTGTGTAGGTGTGGTTTACTTGGTGCCTTCCCATCCCCGTCCTAACCACCGTCGATCGTCCGTACCGTTTTGTCGCGGCACCAGCCACCTTGGAGAGCCTCTTGTTCTTCTTAAAACCTTTCTGTTAAAACATTACTTGTACGAGTTAGATAGCTGCGTGTACGATTTACTTACTTGTATTATTGTTAGTTATTCAATAGTGTCATGGTTATGGTATCCGCCCACGTCGGCCCTCGTCTAGTCTATGATTCAGATGTGGTATGTCGTTATCTTTTATAACTATTTCACACATCATCTAATGTCTATGAAAATTAATTATGCCACCAAATTGACATAGGTGTTTTTATCTATAGGAAGTAGTTGAACTAGAAATTCCAACCGACTATGCAATTCTGCTCGAGAAGTTAACACAAGCAGAAAAAGAAATTGATCATTTGAAAGAAAAATTGAAAAGAATTGAAGATGAGAAGATGGGATTGGAGTTGCATGTTGCTGATATCGTTGATGATCACAAGAACAAGATGGCTGGAATGCGCTTGAAGCTTAGAAAGATTAGAAAATATTCCATTGATAAAGAGGCTTGGTATCATTATGCTATTGGCTCAATTGTTACCTTAGTTGCGATTATGCTCGCATTTGTTGTTGCATTTACATGTTTTATATAGTTGTATGTTGTTTTATGAGATGTATGTATGAACTATAAGTATCTATTATTTGTAGTAATAACATTTGGTCACTGCTAGCTCTACTTTGGTTGTAATGTGATGATGAAGTTGTATTAATTTGGTCACTTCGACGTTGTGTAGTGAACATGAGACAGCAATGGATGTATGATGACCGACTAAGTCCAAGGTTCCTTAATGGCCTGCATGATTTTATTCGTGTGGCTAAGGCAAACAAGCAGAATGGTTTCATGTGTTATCCATGTCGTGACTGTAAGAATGATAGGAATTACTCTACCTCAAAAAATCCTCACTACCACCTGCTGAAGTCCGGTTTCATGTCTGGATATAGCTGTTGGACCAAGCACGGAGAAAGAGGGGTTATAATGGAAGACAATGAAGAAGAAGAGGATGATGACAACTATCCTTTCGCCGATACAACAATGCGGGAAGCTGAAGAAGAGGCATCAATGGGGGAAGCTGAAGAAGAGGCATCAGATGAGCCCGGTGATGATTTATGTCGGGTCATTGCTGATGGAAAGAGAAACTGCAAAAGTGACAAGGAGAGGTTGAAGTTGAAGCGCATGTTAGAGGATCACAAGAAATTCTTGTATCCAAATTGTGAAGATGACCAGAAAAAGTTGGGTACCACGCTGGAATTGCTGCAATGGAATGTGAAGAATGGTGTAACTGACAAGGGATTTCAAGAATTGCTGATAATGATAAAGAAGATGCTTCCAAAGGATAACGAATTGCCTAAAAGTACATACGAAGCAAAGAAGGTTGTTTGCCCTCTAGGATTAGAGGTGTAGAAGATACATGCATGCCCTAATGACTGCATCCTCTACCACAATGAGGAGTACGAGAATTTGATGCATGCCCGGTATGTGGTGCATTGCGCTATAAGATCCCCCGCGATGACCCTGGTGATGTGGAGGGCGAACGCCATAGGAACACTACAGGAATCAGCTACTTTGACGTCAGCCATCCCTGATGGCAAAGGCATGCATGGCGGATGGCAAAGGCTTTGCCGTCGGCCAGCAGACGACCAACAGTCCGGCTGAATAAGCTATGGTAAAGGGCGCTTTTTCGTCCGCTCGCAGATGGCAAAGATCCTTAGGTCTTTGCCGTTCGCCAGCTGATGGCAAAGACCATGGACGGCACACGTGGAAGCTTACGGCCGTTAAGGGGTTAACGGCATGCTTTGTCGTTTGCTCGGAGATGGCAGACGGCAAAGCACGTGTTTCTCCAACGGACGGCAAAGAAACCACATAGGCCAGCCTAGTGCTACCCTAGGTTGTTCGACTAGCTGCCACATGGCGTCTCCCAGCAGACGGCAAAGAGCCTGCACAGTCCCTGCTTTTTCTTTTTTTATTAAATTCATTCAATTTCACATAATTTCACATATATATACACACATTTGAAAATACTTTCAACAAGCATAACAACACATATACATACCAAATCATATCCTTGCCATATGGATATGATCATCCAACACATATATATACATACCAAATGAAAAGTCCATATGCAACATATATAGCTAGCCAACATATCCCACAACAAGCATACAATGGTTTCATCCATACATACATATATATATAGTTAGCAAGTTTCACATTGTTCATCCTACAAAATGAAAACAAAAAGGAAGCACAAGAAGAAGAGTAGACTCCATCAATGCAAGCTTCCTCATCGAAAGCAAATATGCAAATTGGGAAAGAAGAAAGTTAGAAGAAGTAGAAGAAGAAGAAGACTAGAAGAAGAAGACTAGCTAGAAGAAGAACAAGAAGAAGAAGAAGAAGACTAGAAGAAGAAGACTAGCTAGAAGAAGAAGAAGAAGAATTTTTCTTCTCTTTTATTTTTCTCCTCTCCTCTTCTTTATCTTCTTCTTCTTCTAACTAAGGTAGGTAAAAATGACATTTTTTAGCTAAGCTAGGTTAAAATGCTAAGTGTAGGTCATTTTAGAGCTAAGTTAGGTAAATAGGTCATTTTGGAGGTTAGTAAGGTTATTATGTCATTTTTTTTACCTAAGTAAGCTAATTATGTCATTTTTGAGCTATCCTAGTTATTATCGGTCATTTTGGAGCTAGGTAAGGTTATTTTGTCATTTTGGAGGAAAATGAAGTAATGATATGACAGTTTGGAGCTAAACCAAGGTTATTATGCCATTTTTACCTAAGTAAGCTAATTATGTCATAAATGAACTAGCTAAGCTAAGTATTCATTATTGAGCTATCCTAGGTAGTTAGGCCATTTTTTAGCTAACTAAGCATATTTACTCATTTTGGAGGACAAAATGGCAAGTGTAGGTCATTTTTGAGCTATCCTAGTTATAATCGGTCATTTTGGAGCTAGGTAAGGTTATTTTGTCATTTTGGAGGAAAATAAACTAATGATATGACAGTTTGGAGCTAACCCAAGGTTATTATGCCATTTTTAACCTAAGTACGCTAATTATGTCATAACTGAACTAGCTAAGCTAAGTATAGATCATTATTGAGCTATCCTAGGTAGTTAGGCCATTTTTGAGCTAACTAAGCATATTTACTCATTTTGGAGGACAAAATGGCAAGCGTAGGTCATTTTTGGGCTATCCTAGTTATAATCGGTCATTTTGGAGGTAGGTAAGGTTATTTTGTCATTTTGGAGGAAAATAAGCTAAGTCTATGTCATTTTGGAGCTAAACCAAGGTTATCATGCCATTTTTTACCTAAGTATGCTTAGTATGTCATAAATGAACTAAAGAAGCTAAGTATAGGTCATTTTGGAGCTAAATTGGTCATTTCTTAAGCTAAGTATGCATTTGTTAAGCAAAACACTTGGGAAAACTTACCATCATCACGGAGGTGAAGGATCGGTCGGGTTTGCACCAGGGTGAGACGGAGAAGGACCGGTCAGGGTTGCGGCAGACGCAGAAGGATCAGTTGATGCTTGCCGGGAGGCACGCTGCACCAAAGATCATTTGCAATGTCTCCTTAGCATGATGCAACTCAAATGTGAATACTAGTAACAAATGACCATTGGAATGAAACTCAACGTGGGTGCTATACCAATCTGGCGCATCGACGGAGGGGTCTGACCATTGTTCTGACACACTGTCTGCACATTTTGTTTTCATGAGTCAGTCATATTAGTTAGTGATGAAACGAACATTATGTGCATGATTTGGCTAATATGCAGGAGAAACTTACCACAAGGAGCTCGTATAGGGCCCGGTGAGACGCATCGTTCCGGTTCCTCTCCTCCTCCAACAGCCTAGCCGTCCTCTCCTCCATGTCCCTCTCCCTCTGTGCCGCCTACCTGTTTGCCTCCGCCAGAAGCTCCTGGGACCTAGCCTCTATGGCGAGCTCCATTGGCCGTGGACGAGGCCTTATCTCAGGATCGGACCTCTTCTGCCGCTTCTTGATCTCCGAGAGAATTCTAGGACAACGTATCAGTGGAGTCGGGGGTTGGTGGTCGGGGGTGGTCGAGGGTCGATGGCGTCGGTGGTCGGGGGTCGGTGGTGTCGGTGGTCGGGCGGCGATGGCGTCGATGGTTAGGGGTCGGGGGTCAAGGGTTTGTGGCTCCTGATCCTTATTCCTCTTCTTCCTTCTTTTCCTTTTCCTCTTCTTCTTCTCCTCTTCTCCTCTTTTTCTTCTTCTTCTTCTTCTTCTTCTTCTTTTTCTTCTTCTTCTCCTCCTCTTCTTCTTCTTCTTCTTAACCTAAACTAAACCGAAAACTAAACTAAACCTAAAACTAAACTAAATCTAAACTAAACCTAAACCTAAACCTAATTAAACTAAATCTAAAGTAAACCTAAGTAAACCTAAAAAAAGAGGAGGGCAAAGAAGAGAAGCTCAGCTTAGGCGTGCGGCAGGGGAGGGGGCGGACGGTGGCGGGGGCGGGGCGGGGGCGGACGGCGGCAGGGGCGGGGGCTGCCGACTGCAGGGGCGGGGACGGCTGCAGGGGTGGGGGCAGGGGCGGTCGATGGCACGGGGGGGCGGCGGCCGGTGGCACGGGAGGAGGGAGGGGGCGGCGGCGGCTCGGGCACGAGGGAGGCGGGGGTGAGGGGAGGGAAGAGAGAGAGGGGAGACAGAGAGGGGTGGGGTGCGCTGACATGTAGACTAAGGCTCATTGCTATCTAGCAGATAGCAAAGAGCCTTAGTTAGTGGGGTGGGGCCGGGGGGAACGCCCGTTAGATGGCCGCTCTCTTTGTCGTCTGCTAGCTGACGGCAAAGCCTCTTTGCCGTCTGCTAGCGGACGGGAAAGAGCTGGCTAACAGCAAAGAGAGTGGCCGTTAGCTGGTTCTCGTTGTGGGCCACCCTTCCTCTTTGCCGTCTGCTAGCTGACGGCAAAGCCTCTTTACCGTTTGCTAGCGGACGGCAAAGAGCTGGCTGACGGCAATGATATCTTTGCCGTCAACTTTTTGTTTTCCATCAGTTTAATTTAAGCTGATGGCAAAGACCTTCTTTGCCGTCAGCTAGCAGACGACAAAGCGCTGGCTGATGGCAAAGATCCTGATTCCAGTAGTGGAAGAGCGTTCCTACCAAGGTGATGTGGTATGCTCCTATAATACCATGGTTGAAACGTTTGTTCCAAAACAAAAAGCATGCCAAGTTGTTGCGATGGCACAAAGAAGAACGTAAGAAAGACGGGATGTTGAGAGCACCCGTTGATGGGTCGCAGTGGAGAAACATCACCAGGGAGTTCGAGGACTTTGCAACTCATGCAAAGAACTTATGGTTTGGTCCTAGTACAGACGGCATGAATCCTTCTGGAGAGCATAGCTCCGGTCATAGCACCTAGCCCGTGACTCTATGTATCTACAACCTTCCTCCTTGGTTGTGCATGAAGCGGAAGTTCATTATGATGTCAGTGCTCATCCAAGGCCCTAAGCAACCCGGCAACAACATTTATGTATACCTAAAGCCACTAGTTGATGAACTTCTACAGTTGTGGAAAAAACCAGGTGTACGTGTGTGGGATGCGCACACACATAAGGAAATTGACCTACGAGCGTTGCTATTTGTAACCATCAATGATTGGCCTGCTCTTAGTAAACTTTCAGGACATACAAACACGGGATACAATGCATGCACGCACTGTTTAGATGATACTGAAAGTACATATTTGGATAAATGTAAGAAGAATGTGTACCTGGGACATCGTCGATTTCTACCGATCAGGCATATCTTAAGAAAGGAATGCAACCATTTCAAAGGTGACACAGATAACCGGAAGAAGCCTGGCCTCCGTACTGCTGAATATATATTTGATATGGTCAAGGATTTACAAGTAATCTTTGGAAAGGGTCCTGGCGGACAATCTATTCTGAATGACGCCAATGGACACATACCCATGTGGAAGAAGAAATCTATATTTTGGGAACTTCAATATTGGAAAGCCCTAGAGGTCCGCAATGCAATCGACGTGATGCACGTGATGAAGAATCTTTGTGTGAACCTGCTAGGCTTCTTGGGCGTGTATGGAAAGACAAAAGATACACAGGAGGCATGGGAGGACAAGCAAAGAATTAACGAAAAAGAAGGCATGCCTCCAAAGCAGTATCAAGGTCCTGCCAACTACGCTCTTACGAAAGAAGAGAAGGAAATCTTTTTTGAATGCCTGCTCAGTATCAACGTCCCGTCTGGCTTCTCGTCGAATATAAAGGGAATCATAAATATGGCAAAGAAAAAAATTCAAAATCTAAAGTCTCATGACTGCGACGTGATTATGACACAATTACTTTCGGTTGTACTTAGGGGGCTTCTACCGGAAAATGTTTGATTAGCCAGTGTGAAGCTATGTGCATTCCTCAATGCAATTTCTCAGAATGTAATCGATCCACAAATCCTACCAAGGTTATAGAATGACCTGATACAATGTCTTGTCAGTTTCGAGTTGGTGTTCCCTCCATCCTTCTTCAATATTATGACGCATGTCCTAGTTCACCTAGTCGAAGAGATTAACATTCTGGGTCCTGTATTTCTACACAATATGTTCCCCTTCGAGAGGTTCATGGGAGTCTTAAAGAAATATGTTCATATCCGTCCTAGGCCAGAAGGAAGCATCGCCAAGGGATATGGAACAGAGGAGGTTATTTAGTTTTATGTTGACTTTGTTACTCACATTAAGCCGATTGGTCTTCCTAAATCACGGCATGAGGGGAGACTGGGTGGAAAAGGCACACTAGGAAAGAAAGAAGCAATAAATATGGACGGGCATTCTTTTACTCAAGCACACTACACGGTTCTACAAAATTCCACCTTGGTGACCCCATATATCAAGGAACACAAGGATATTGTACGGTCCAAGAACCCAGAGTAGTCTGACCCCTGGATTGAATGTAAACACATGGAGACTTTCGCCGGTTGGTTGCAAACAAAGCTCATCAATGACAACGATGTTCCATATGAGCTATACTGGTTGGCCAAGACACCAAGTTCGACTGTAATGACTTTCAAAGGGTACGAGATAAATGGGAATACATTTTACACGATCGCCCAAGATAGAAAGAGCACCAACCAAAATAGTGGTGTCCACTATGATGCAACCAACTTTCAAGACACATATTATGGTTACATAGAGGAGATATGGGAACTTGACTATGGACCTGATCTTAAGGTCCGTTTGTTTCGATGCAAATGGGTCAAATATACTAGAGGCAGGGTACAGGTAGACCCGCAGTACAGAATGACAATAGTGGATCTCAACAATCTTGGGTACACAGACGACTCATTCGTCCTATCCAATGATGTGGCTCAGGTTTTCTATGTGAAGGAGATGTCTAGCAAACCGAGGAGAAAAAAAGATAAGGATACATCATATGATGATCCAAAGCGCCACATAGTTCTTTCAGGGAAAAGAAACATTGTGGGAGTGGAGGAAAATACAGACATGTGAGAAGATTATGGAATGTTTCATGAAATCCCTCCCTTCAGAGTGAAGACCGACCCAAGCATCCTGTTAAATGATGAAGATTCTCCATGGTTACGGCGCAATCATAAGCAAGGGACAAACACACGAAAAAGTCCTACACAGCGAGATCCCACTCTGGGATGTGATCGGCTTCACCGACATCACTTTCTATGTGAAGGAAATGCATCTATTTTCTAGCATGGTATCTTTGTAACAGTTTGTACACGAAGTGCATCCAATTTTTGTCATAACCCTCTCAACTCTTTAGAAGTTGCTATGTGGGTGAAATTATGATGTCATGCCAAGTTTCAACTTTTTCACAGTTCATTTGTACTGGTTCTCAAATTCAGGGTCATTTAGCTCAAAATAAATCATTAAATGCATGAAAAATATCAAATGAAGTCAGAAAGGGTTAAAAATTGATGATGTATCTTTGAATGGTGCATATTGAACACACAAAAAGTATGGAGTTAAAATAATTTATTAAAACTGGAATCCCTTTGTAATAGATGAGTTTTCGTCCAGAACCCTCATACTTTGAAAGAGATTGTCCAGTTTGTAAACGAAATGCATCTAGTTTTTTCCATAACCATCGCAACTCTTTAGAAGTTGCTATGTGGGTGAAATTATGATGTCATGCCAAGTTACAACCTTTTCAGAGTTCATTTCTAGTGCTTTTCAAATTCAGGGTCATTTAGCTCAAAATAAATCATTAAATGCATCAAAATATAAAATGAAGTCAGAAAGGGTTGAAAATGGATGATGTGCCTTTGAATGGTACATATTGAACACACAAAAAGTATGGAGTTAAAATAAGTTATTAAAATTGAAATCCCTTTGTAATAGATGAGTTTTCATCCGAAACCCTCATACTTCGAAAGAGATTGCCAGTTTGTACACGAAGTGCATCCAGTTTTTGCAGTAACCCTCTCAACTCTTTAGAAGTTGCTATGTGTGTGAAATTATGATGTCATGCCAAGTTTCAACCTTTTCAGAGTTCATTTGTTCAGCTTTTCAAATACAGGGTCATTTAGCTCAAAATAAATCATTAAATGCATGAAAAATATCAAATGAAGTCAGAAAGGGTTAAAAATTGATGATGTGCCTTTGAATGGTGCATATTGAACACACAAAAAGTATGGAGTTAAAATAAGTTATTTAAATTGAAATCCCTTTGTAATGGATGAGTTTTCGTCCGAAACCCTCATACTTCAAAAGAGATTGTCCAGTTCATACACAAAGTGCATCCAGTTTTTGCCGTAACCCTCTCAACTCTTTAGAAGTTGCTATGTGGGTGAAATTATGATGTCATGCCAAGTTTCAACCTTTTCGGAGTTCATTTGTACTTCTTTTCAAATTCAGGGTCATTTAGCTCAAACTAAATCATTAAATGCATGAAAAATATCAAATGAAGTCAGAACAGGTTGAAAATTGATGATGTTCCTTTGAATGGTGCATATTGAACACACAAAAAGTATGGAGTTAAAATAAGTTATTAAAATTGAAATCCCTTTGTAATAGATGAGTTTTCGTCCGAAACCCTCATACTTCGAAACAGATTGTCCAGTTTGTAGACGAAGTGCATCCCGTTTTTGCCGTAACCCTCTCAACTCTTTAAAAATTGCTATGTGTGTGAAATTATGATGTCATGCCAAGTTTCAACCTTTTCAGAGTTCATTTAAACTGCTTTTCAAACTCGAGATATGACATTTCAAATGCCATTTAATCAAATTGTCTTATACAGCAGTTTAAGTTGTTCAAGCATGCATGGAAATGCCATAAACAGATTCTTTATATTTTTTTGATATTTTTTCATATATTATTTATTTCAATTGGAGTCATAGATTTTTTTTCTATGATTTTCTAAATTTTAGGGTTTTTTCTGAAAATAATAATTAATAATGAATTTAAAACACCTTTAGTACCAGTGCGAGCCACTCACCGGTACTAAAGGTCCACCGCCCCGCGCACTTTTTGGGGAGGACCTTTAGTACCGGTGCGTGGCTGGCATCGGTACTAAAGGGTCTTTAGTACCGGTGCGAGCCACGCACCGGTACTAAAGGTCCTCTAGGTATAAATAGTGGAGGCCTTGTCTCGGGCCAAGCCACACGCCGGGAGAAGCGAGAGTGACACCGCCAGGCTATCAAAATTCGTCGTCGCCGCCGCGCGCCGCCCTGACCCGCCGCCCCGCCGCCGCCTCGGCAGCCCCCACCCAACTCCGTCTCCGGTGAGTGCCCGACCGGCCCCACCTTTTTCCTGTTTTTTCTGTTAATTTAGTTAGTTTCTTAGGTTATTAGGGTAGTTTAGTTAGTTAGTTAATTAGTGAATTATTGAGGTTAGATTAGTTAGTTAGTTAGTTAGGTTTTTAGGTTATTTTAGTTTAGGTTAGTTTAGTTAGTTAGTTAGTTAGTTAGTTAGGTTATCAGGTTACTTTAGTTAGTTTAGTTAGTTAGCTTAGTTTAGTTAGTTAGTTAGTTAGTTAGGTTCTTAGGTTATTAGGGTATTAGGTTATTAGGTTAGTTAACTAGTTAATTAGTTAATTGGTGTTATTTAATTTGTTAGATGCTAAGTATTAATTTTGCTAAGTGTTATTTAATTTGTTTTCATAATTAAGTGTTTCTTCTCGACCTCGACGATGCTGATCCCACATCCTCGTCGTCGAGTCGGCGGAGGTGGTCTGTTGCTTGAGCCGAGGGGCCCTGTCTGGGACTAGGCTTCATCGGGCTGGTATTGGGAGGTGCTGCCTTCCGGGCGGCGTAGCTTGGTGAGGAGCCAGCCCGTCGTCGACCCGAAGGTTCTGTGGTGGTGGCCGCATGGGCCACGGACGATTCGGAGGCTTGAGTCCCCCGCGGAGGTGGTACAATACCATGTGAGCAAGGAGAACGAGCACGTCCGTTGCTACATGGCAGCTATGGAGGCCAGGTCCGACAATACCTGACAGATTCTTTAGGGATCTCACTGGAGCTATGCTCCTGTGATGGTTGCTTCTCTTTGGGTGTCCACCGCCTGCTCCGATATCCGTCGGGCGCTAGGGTTCTAGCTAGATCGATATATTAGCTACTATATATGTATTATTATGATGTATTAGCTAGATCGATGGATTAGCCGATGTATTAACTATTATCTGAGATTATGATGAGATCTTTTCTAAGAACTACTATATATGTATTCGATGATGCATTATTAATTAACTATCAGTTGTTTTGCTTCTTGAATGCATGCTAATTTGAATACTAATTTGTTTTATCTATATTATTATCAATTAGTTATTAAGCTATGGACAATACCGGTAGAGCTCATGAAGAGGACATCTTTGACATGATACGCTCCTACGAAAACCCAGCGGACCTTCTGAGTGAATCACATGATGATGACGTCTCACAATATCTGAACAATTACGGTGATGGATGTGAGGCCGAGGAAGAACAACTTATGTTCCAAAATCCGGAACAACTAACAATGTCCGGTGAGGTATATACGGTAATTAATTGAACAACTAACAAATCTTTCTTCTTTTAATTATCAGCCCTCCAGATCGAGCCAATCTAGTAGAAAGGTACGAGGCGGTGCCAAAATATTGGATGGAAACGTAAATCTCAATATTGATGCTTTCAAACATGATGGTGCACTGACTCACCCTGAAGTCAATGCCAAGACATTTGTGCATCAATGCTGCCGAACTGTTTGCGATGCTGAAAGTCGCTCAATCTGAAATCCAGAAGGGGCATCAAGTGTTGATGGTCAATAAAACCACTAGTTTCAAGAAGAATGGCAAGGGAAAGAAGGGTAACTCCAAGAAGAGTGGCAAAGCAGTTGCCCATCCGGTGAAGAAACCCAAGGCTGGACCCAAGCCAGAAACTGAGTGCTTTCATTGCAAGGGAACTGGTCACTAGAAGCGAAACTGCCCCAAGTATCTAGCCGACAAGAAGGCGGCCAACACCAAACAAGGTATATATGATATACATGTTATTGATGTGTACCTTACCAACTCTCGTTGTAGTACCTGGGTATTTGATACCGGTTCAGTTGCTCACATTTGCAACTCAAAGCAGAACCTACGGAAGAAAAGGAGGCTGGCAAAGGACGAAGTGACGATGCGCGTGGGAAATGGTTCCAAGGTTGATGTGATTGTCGTCGGCACACTTGCTCTTCGATTACCATCGGGATTAGTTATGAACCTGAATAATTTTTATTTAGTGCTTGTGTTAAGCATGAACACTATATCTGGATCTTGTTTATTGCGAGACAGTTACTCATTTAAATCAGAGAATAATGGTTGTTCTATTTATATGAGTAATATCTTTTATGGTCATGCACCCAATGTGGGGGGTTTATTGTTATTGAATCTCGATAGTGACGATACACATGTTCATAACATTGATGTCAAAAGATGTAGAGTTGATAATGATAATACCACATTCTTGTGGCACTGTCGCTAGGTCATATTGGTGTAAAATGCGTGAAGAAGCTCCATGCTGATGGATTTTTGGAGTCACTTGATTTTGAATCGCTTGACACATATGAACCATGCCTCATGGGCAAGATGACTAAGACCCCGTTCTCTGGAACAATGGAATGAGCAAGTGACTTGTTAGAACTCATACATACCGATGTCTACGGTCCAATGAGCATTGAGGCGCGCGGTGGATATCGTTACTTCCTCACCTTCACTGATGACTTAAATAGATATGGGTACATTTACTTAATGAAACACAAGTCTAAAACATTTGAAAAGTTCAAGCAATTTCAAAGTGAAATTAA
Organism: Hordeum marinum; assembly: GCA_022496015.1. Classification (NCBI taxonomy): domain Eukaryota; kingdom Viridiplantae; phylum Streptophyta; class Magnoliopsida; order Poales; family Poaceae; genus Hordeum; species Hordeum marinum. The sequence continues at coordinate 24,427,017 of CM039678.1, forward strand.
GAATCATCGTAACAAGAAGATTAAGTTCCTATGATCTGATCGAGGAGGAGAATATCTGAGTTACGAGTTTGGCAGACACTTAAGACAGTGTGGAATTATTTCAAAATTAACACCGCCTGGAACACCACAGTGTAATGGTGTGTTTGAACGTCGTAATCGAACCTTATTGGATATGGTGCAATCTATGATTTCTCTTGCCGATTTTCCACTATCGTTTTGGGTTTATGCATTAGAGACAACTGCACTCACTTTAAATAGGGCACCATCGAAATCCATTGAGACAACGCCGTATGAACTGTGGTTTGGCAAGAAACCAAAGTTGTCGTTTCTTAAAGTTTGGGGATGTGATGTTATGTCAAAAAGCTTCAGCCTGAAAAGTTGGAACCCAAAGCGGAGAAATGCGTCTTCATAGGATACCCAAAGGAGACGGTTGGGTATACCTTCTATCTCAAATCCGAAGGCAAAGTGTTTTTCGCTACAAACGGGTCATTTCTTCAGAAAGAGTTTCTCTCGAAAGAATTGAGTGGGAGGAAGATAGAACTTGATGAGGTTGTTGAACCTTTGATTCAACAAGAGAGTAGAGCAGCACAGAAACATGTTTCTGTGAAGCCTACATCAGTTGAAGATGAAGTTAAGATGATGATCATGAAGCTTCAGATCAAGTTACTATCGAACCTCATAGGTTGACAAGGGCACGTACTGCTCCTGAGTGGTATGGTAACCCTATCTCAGAGGTCATGTTGTTGGACAACGATGAACCTACGAGCTATGGAGAAGCGATGATGGGTCTATATTCCAACAAATGGTTAGAGGCCATGAAATCCGAGATGGGATTCATGTATGAAAACAAAGTATGGACTTTGGAAGTATTCCCTGAAGGGCGAAAGGCAATTCAGAATAAATGGATCTTTAAGAGGAAGACATGTGTGGACGGTAATGTCACCGTCTATAAAGCTCAACTTGTGACAAAGGGTTTTTCACAAGTTCAAGGAGTTGACTACGATGAGACTTTCTCACCCTCAGCGATGCTTAAGTCCGTTAGAATCATGTTAGCAATAGCTGCAATTTTTGATTATGAAATTTGGCAGATGGATTTCAAAACAATGTTCCTTAATGGTTTCCTTAAGGAAGAGTTGTATATGATACAACCAGAAGGTTTTGTCGATCCAAAGAATGCTGAAAAAGTTTGCAAACTCCAGCGATCCATTTATGGAAAGGTGCAAGCATCTCAGAGTTGGAATCTTCGCTTTGATGAGGTGATCAAAGCGTTCGGGTTTATACAAGTTTGCGGAGAAGCTTGTATTTACAAGAAAGTGAGTGGGAGCTCTATACCATTTCGAATATTATATGTGGATGACATATTGCTGATTGAAAACAATATAAAAATGTTGGAAAGCGTGAAGGAATATTTGAACAAGAGTTTTTCAATGAAGGAACCAGGAGAAGCTGATATTATATTAGGCATCAAGATCTACAGAGATAGATCGAGAGGCTTAATAGGACTTTCACAGAGCACATACTGATAACCCACAAGTATAGGTGATTGCAACAGTTTTCGAGGGTAGAGTATTAAACCCAAATTTATTGATTCGACACAAGGGGAGCCAAAGAATATTCTCGAGTATTCGTAGCTGAGTTGTCAATTCAACCACACCTGAAAGACATAATATCTGCAGCAAAGTATTCGGTAGGAAGGTAGTATGGAATTAATGGTAGCGATGGCAAAGGTGAGAGTAGCGGTTTTGTGGGGATTGTAACAGTAGCAACGGAAAAGTAACTTAGCAAAGATCAATATGTGGAAAGCTCGTAGGCAATGGATCAGTTACGGATAATTATGTTGGATGGCATTCATCATGCAACAGTTATAACATAGGGTGACACAGAACTAGCTCCAATTCATCGATGTAATGTAGGCATGTATTACATATATAGTCATACGTCCTTATGGAAAAGAACTTGCATGACATCTTTTGTCCTACCCTACCGTGGCAGCGGGGTCCTAATGGAAACTAAGGGATATTAAGGCCTCCTTTTAATAGAGAACCGGACCAAAGCATTAGCACTTAGCGAATACATGAACTCCTCAAACTACGGTAATCATCGGAAAGGATCCCAGTTATTGTCACCCTGGGTGGTGCGGATCATAACTCGTAATAGGTGTCTACAACTTGCATGATAGGATCAAGAACACATATATATTCATGAAAACATAATAGGTCTAGATCTGAAATCATGACACTCGGGCCCTAGTGACAAGCATTAAGCATAGCAAAGTCATAGCAACATCAATCTTAGAACATAGTGCATACTAGGGATCAAACCTCAACAAAACTAACTCGATTACATGATAAATCTCATCCAACCCATCACCATCTAGCAAGCCTACGATGGGATTACTTACGAATGGCAGAGAGCATCATGGAATTGGTGATGAAGGATGCTTGATGATGACAAAGGCGTCAATTTCCCCTCTCCGGAGAACAAAACGGAATCCAGATCTGGTCTCCCAAGGAAGAACAGGAGGTGGCGCGGCTCCGTATCGTGAAACGCGATGAACTCTTCTCCTTGATTTTTTCTCTCTGCGGATAGGGTTATATGGAGTTGGAGATGAGGTCGGAGGAGCCACAGGGGCCCCACAAGCCTGCTAGGTGCGACCAGGGGTGGCCACGGCTAGCAGGCTTGTGGCCTGCAGGTGGCCCCCCTCTGGTTGATTCTTGCGCCTGTTGGAAATATGCCCTAGAGGCAATAATAAATTAGTTATTATCATATTTCCTTGTTCATGATAATCGTTTATTATCCATGCTATAATTGTATTGATCGGAGACTTAAATGCATGTGTGGATACATAGACAAAACCATGTCCCTAGTATGCCTCTAATGGACTAGCTCGTTGATCAAAGGATGGTTAAGGTTTCCTAGCCATGGACATGAGATGTCATTTGATAACGGGATCACATCATTAAGAGAATGATGTGATGGATAAGACCCAAACTACAAACATAGCATATGATCGTGTCAGTTTATTGCTACTGTTTTCTGCATGTCAAGTATATGTTCCTATGACCATGAGATCATGCAACTCACGGATATCGGAGGAGTGCCTTGCGTGTATCAAACGTCGCAACGTAACTGGGTGACTATAAAGGTGCTCTACAGGTATCTCCGATGGTGTCTGTTGAGTTGGCATGGATCGAGACCGGGATTTGTTACTCCGTGTAACGGAGAGGTATCTCGGGGCCCACTCGGTAATGCAACATCACAATAAGCCTTGCAAGCAATGTGACTAATTGTTAGTTGCGGGATCTTGTATTACAGAACGAGTAAAGAGACTTGCCGGTAACGAGGTTGAACTAGGTATGGAGATACCGACGATCGAATCTCGGGCAAGTAACATACCGAAGAACAAAGGGAACGATATACGGGATTAACTGAATCCTTGACATAGAGGTTCGACCGATAAAGATCTTCGTAGAATATGTAGGAACCAATGTGGACGTCCAGGTCCCGCCATTGGTTATTGACCGTAGAGGTGTCTCGGTTATGTCTACATAGTTCTCGAACCCGCAGGGTCTGCACACTTAAGGTTCGGTGACGTTTCGGTAGTGTAGAGTTATGTATGGTGGTGACCGAAGGTTGTTCGGAGTCCCGGATGAGATCCCGGACATCACGAGGAGCTCTAGAATGGTCTGGAGGTAAAGATTCATATATAGGAAGTCCCAGTTTGGTTTCCGGAAAAGTTTCGGGCTCATCGGTAGTGTACCTGGAGTATCGGTATTGTACCGGGAGTGCCGGTAGTGTACCGGAGGACCTCCGGGAGGGGTATTTCGACCCCAAGAGGTCCATGGGATGTGGGAGAATAATAACCAGCCCTTAGTGGGCTGGGAAAACAGCCACAAAGGCCCATGGCGCAGGAGAGAAAGTCCTAAAGTAAAAAGTGGAAAATCAGCCAATAGGAGGCAATCCTACTCCAACTAGGATTGGAGGTGAAGTAGGATTGCTCCCACCTCCTATTTCGGCCGACCCAAAGGCCTTGGATGCCTCTCCTCTCCTCTCCTCCTATATATACTAGTGGATTGGGTGGTTTTTGGACAGAATTTCCGGCCACATGCTACCCGTTCCACCAGTGCATAGTTTCTCCTCTAGATCGGTTTTTCGCAGCGCTTAGGCGAAGCCCTGCCGGAATCACTCCACCACCATCACTGGAGCTTCGTCACGCTACCGGTGAACTCTCTCTCCTCTCCACCTCCTCTTGCTGGATCAAGACGGTGGAGATCGTCATCAAGCTTCACGTGTGCTGAACGCGGAGGTGTCGTCCGTTCGGTGCTAGATCGGAAGGACCGTGATCGAGATCGCGAGACGGTTCGTGATGTGATCACGGAACGGATCGTGATGAGTTCGCGGGACAGATCGTGATCAAGATTGTGAGATGGATCGTGATGAGTTCACGGGACGGATCGTGATTGGATCGCGGGACGGATCGTGATGAGATCGCGGGACGCTCGGCGATTTGGATCGCGAAGATGTTCGACTACACCAACCGTGTTTCTTAACGCTTCCCGCTTAGCGATCTACAAGGGTATGTAGATCCACTCTCCCTCTCGTAGATGCTCATCACCATGGATAGGTTTGCGTGTGCGTAGGAAAATTTTTGTTTCCCATGCGACGTTCCCCAACAGCGCCAACATTATTTATTAAATCCAAAACTATTCTCCATAAATTTTCAGGACAATCTGAGAACTTCTATTTCTGCACAAAAATAACACCAAGGCAATTCTGCTAAAAACAGCATCAGTCCGGGTTAGTTCCATTCAAATCATGCAAATTAGAGTCCAAAACAAGGGCAAAGGAGTTTGGAAAAGTGGACACGATGGAGACGTATCACATACCTTGACAAAGTTTTGAAGAAGTTCAAAATGGATCAGTCCAAGAAGGGGTTCTTGCCTGTATTGCAAGGCATGAAGTTGAGTAAGACTCATTGCCCAATGACTGCAGAAGATAAAGAGAAGACGAGTGGCATCCCCTATGCTTCAGCCATGGGCCCTATCATGTATGCAATGTTGTGCACAAGACCCGATGTCAGCCTTGCCATAAGTATGGCCCAAAGGTTTCAAAGTGATCTAGGAGTGGAGCACTAGAAATTGGTCAAGAATATCCTTAAGTACGTGAAAAGGACTAAGGAAATGTTTCTTTTTTATGGAGGTGATCAAGAGCTCGTCGTAAATGGTTACGTCGATGCAAGCTTTGACACTGATCCGGATGACTCAAAGTCACAAACCGAATACGTATTTATTCTCAACGGGGGAGCGGTAAGCTGGTGCAGTTCCAAGCAAAGCGTGGTAGCCGATTCTACGTGCGAAGCGGAGTACATCGCAGCCTCGGAGACGGCAAAGGAAGGTGTCTGGATGAAGCAGTTCATGACAGATCTAGGAGTAGTGCCCAGTGCACTGAACCCAATGAACATGTTTTGTGACAACACTGGTGCCATTGCTCTGGCCAAGGAACCAAGGTTTCACAAGAGGACCAGACACATAAAGAGACGCTTCAATTCCATCTGCGATTATATCAAGGAGGAGGACATAAATATTTGCAAAGTGCACACAGATCTGAATGTCACAGACCAGTTGACTAAATCTCTTCCAAGGGCTAAACATGATCAACACCAGAGCTGTATGGGTGTTAGATTCATTATAATGTAAATCACATAGTGATGTGAACTAGATTATTGACTATAGTGCAAGTGGGAGACTGTTGGAAATATGCCCTAGAGGCAATAATAAAGTGGTTATTATTATATTTCCTTGTTCATGATAATCGTTTATTAATTGTCCATGCTATAATTGTATTTGTTGGAAACACAAATGCATGTGTGGATACATAGACAACACTGGTTCCCTAGTATGCCTCTAGTAGACTAGCTCGTTGATAAAAGATGGTCAAGGTTTCCTAGCCATTGACATGAGATGTCATTTGATAACATGATCACACACTAGTAGAAAACAGGGCATTGGTTCGGGACGGGCAATGCCATTAGTCCCGATTCAGTCACGAACTGGGACTAATGGGAGCAACAGTCCCAGTTCATGAGGCCAGGGGGCGGGCGGGCCACGTGGGGCATTGGTCCCGGTTCGTAGGACACCTTTGGTCCCAGTTCCAGACACGAACTGGGACCACTCTGCGTTGCTCCTGGCCCACAACCATTGGTCTCGGTTCGTGGATGGAACCGGGACCAAAGGGGGTAACCGTTCACCTGGTGCGAGCCCCTTTAGTCCCGGTTGGTTGCTCAAACCGGGACTAAAGGTTTGAACGGTTCGCATCCCACGACGTTTCGCACTCCGAGAAAGAGGCAACTATTCCTCGGCGAGGGCTACAGTAACTTTGCCCATTTCTCTTCTTCTCCTCTCTTCTTCTCCTCCATTCTCCTCTCTTCTTCCCCATATCTTCTACCATGAATCCAATCACTCGCTACGGGGAGGTGCTCGGACATGGCACGACCAATCACGATGTCGTCTACATGAACGACAGTGCCATGGTGTCGCGTTTTCTTTCCCTTTTGCAGAAATGGCTTGAAGTGGCGGATGAGAAAGACAAGTTCATAGGGCTTCATCTCGAGTACACGGCCAAGCAAGAACATGTTGTCGTCATTCAGCTATGTTTCAAGAAACATGTTATGATCTCCCAATGAATAAGGTGAGTTTTGTGGGTTTTCTTTGATCAATTAATAATTTATAGATTATTATGAAAATTGCATAGGATAGAAATATGTTCCATTTTGAATCCTACGGGAAAGATCAATATTTCTTTTAGGTTTGTAGGGAAACAATTTTCCTTGTTGCAAAACGTGGGAGAACATATATGTCATATAGTTAATTTAGGGTTTTTTCATCAATTCATAGGATATGAAAATTGCATATATATATATATATATATATATATATATATAGGATATAGCAATATATATGTTCTATTTTGAATCCTATGGCAAAGATCAATTTCTCTTAAGTTGTAGTGAAATAATTTTTGATTTTTTTTATGATATTACTGTTCACCAGGCTCAAATGAGCCCGGGAGAAAAAACTCTGCATCTTCCTATTTTGTTGTAGCGAAATAATTTTCCTTTATATAGTTGCATATTATAATTCTGCCAAAATATACTTGTTGCAGCAGTATTTAACATTTGTTCCATTTTAATTTGTTGATGTCGCAGTAGTGACAAGCACTGCCCAGCACTCATGGACTTCCTACGCAGCGGCATACATTTTGCTAGCGTTGATGTAAGTAATGACAAGCTGAAGATGAGGTGCAGCTTCGGTTTTGCGATACCAGCTGGCTGCCTTATTGGTATCCAAGACATATTCAGGCTTCAGCATGAGAGGACTTCGATGGCTTCTATGGAAGTCGCCTTGATCGACGACTATTACGGAGATATGAAGACCAAATCCCCCTGGGCGCAGCACAAAGAGTGGGACAGGACCCCACTTCAGCCTATCAACATTGAGTATGCAGCAAAAGATGCATACGTTGCATATGAGTTGTACCGCAAGATTCGAACCGTGAACTATGGGCAGCGTCACCTCGCACCACCACCACCATGGGGATATTCTTCTGATTCAGACTAGCTAGTAGTGTTCGCTTGGACGAGTACTTTCTGTAATGGATATCTGAACTATTATATATTACATCTCTCTCTAGCTATTATATATTTGTAGTGCTTTTCAATTCAGGTTTTTCTTAAATTCCGACTGTGGTTGAGAACAAAATGCAACAAAAAAGTGGGTTGTCATTGTTGGCAAGCACGCACACCATGCCAACTTTCAAGCTTTGAAGAGTTCATTTGTAATGCTTTTCAATTTCAGGATCATAATTAGCTCAAAAAATCATTAAATGCATGAAAAATACCAAATGAAGTCAGAAAGGGTTGAAAATTGATGATGTGGCTTTGAATGGTGCATTTTGAACACACGAAAAGCCTGGAGTTCAAATAAGATAAAGAAAATGAAATGCCTTTTGTAACCGATGAGTTTCCGTCCGAAACCCCGATACTTCGAAAGAGACTATCCGTTTTGTCCACGAAGTGCATCCAGCTTTTGCCGTAACCCTCTCAACTTTTTAGCACATGCTATGTCGGTGAAATTTTGATACCATGCCAACTTTCAACCTTTTCAGAGTTCATTTGTAGTGCTTTTCAATTTCAGGGTCATTTAGCTCAAAAAAATTATTAAATGCATGAAAAACACCAAATGAAGTCAGAAAGGGTTCAAAATTTATGATGTGGATTTGAATGGTGCATTTTGAACACACGAAAAGCCTGGAGTTCAATTAAGTTAAAGAAAATGAAATGCCTTTTGTAACCGATGAGTTTCCGTCCCAAACCCCGATACTTCGAAAGAGACTGTCTGTTTTGTACACGAAGTGCATCCAGCTTTTGTCGTAACCCTCTCAACTTTTTAGCACATGTTATGTGGGTGAAATGATGACACCATGCCAACTTTCAACATTTTCAGAGTTTATTTATAGTGCTTTTCAATTTCAGGGTCATTTAGCTCAAAAAATAATTAAATGCATGAAAAATACCAAATGAAGTCAGAAAGAGTTCAAAATTGATGTTGTGGCTTTCAATGGTGCATTTTGAACGCACAAAAGTCTGGAGTTCAAATAAGTTAAAGAAAATGAAATGCCTTTTGTAACCGATGAGTTTTCGTCCGAAACCCCTATACTTCGAAAGAGACTGTCCGTTTTGTACACGAAGTGCATCCAGCTTTTGTCGTAACCCTCTCAACATTTTAGAACATGCTATGTGGGTGAAATGTTGATACCATGCCAACTTTCAAAGTAATATTAAATAGCAGGAAAAATAGCAAAGAAATAACATGTGCAAAAATTATCAAAGTAATATCAAAATTATCAAAGTTATTTTTGTTAAGAAAATTAATAACAAAAAAATATTCATAAAGTATTTTTTGTTAACAACTTTTAATATGCAAAGAAATAACATAAAAATAGCAAAAGTGAAAATAGATGCGCTTACACTGAAATTCAGCCTAAATTCCAAATGGTAGTTAGGCGCCTAACTAGCACTTTGAATTTAGGTTGAATTTGAGTATAAGCGCATCTATTATCACTATCAAAGGAGCTCAACATAACAGCCGCGACGGGGCTTATAAGTAGGTTCGGGCAACCTTTGCTTGGCGAGGTGGGACTAAACTCCCACCACACCGCTATGCAAGGCCATTGGTCCTGGTTGGTGGCACCAACCGGGACCAATGCCCCCCTTTCGTCCCGGTTGGTGCCACAAACCGGGACCAAAGGTCCCTGTTTCCCGCCCTTTGGGCGGCGGAAAACAGGGATTTGGTCCCGGTTGGTGCCACCAACTAGGACTAAAGGGGTCATTGGTCCGGTTTGTGCCACCAACCGGGACCAATGCTCCTTCTATATGACAAGCACTTAGCAAATTTGACAATTTTCATTCCACTTCATGCCCTCATCGTCGCCCCGAGACCGCCGTCGTCGTTCCCGTCCCCATCGCCGCCCCCGTCGCCGCCCTATCGCCTCCCCCGCCGCCCCCGTCGCCGCCCCGTCACCTCCCCCGCCGCCCCCGTCACCTCTCCCGCCGCCCCTGGCCCGTCGCCTCTCCTGCCGCCCCGTCACCTCCCCCGTCGTCCCCGTCCCCGTCGCCACCCCCGTCGCCTTCCCCGTCGTCGCCCCGCTCCCATCGCCGCCCCTCTCCCGTCGCCTCCCCCGCCGCCCCGCCCCATCGCCGCCCCGCCCCTGTCACCGCCCCCGCTGTGAGCCGCCGCCGCCCCGGCTCGTTGCATTTTTGAAAATATATGTTGATTTTTATGCTTTTTTATTATGTGTATGTTAGATTAGTATGTTTATGTTAGCTAGATTAGTATGTGTATGTTAGATTAGTATGTTTATGTTTTTTTAGTATGTTTATGTTAGCTAGATTAGTATGTGTATGTTAGATTAATATGTTTATGCTTTTTTGAAAGTAGATTAGTATGTTTATGTTATATTAGTATGTGTATGTTGATTTTGGGTTTTATGAAAAAAATGTCGACGATGCCCGGCCCGCATTCTCGTCGTCGAGTAGTCCGCGAGGGCCTGCTTGATAGGCGCCATGTCCAGGACTAGGCTCCGCCGGGCTGGCACTGGGAGGTGCTACCTTCCCGGGCTCGGAGGTTGGTGAGGAATGCAGGTATCGTCGTCGACCCGGACCTTCTGTGGTGGCGGTCACACGGGCCACTTTCGGTGCGGAGGGAGCCGGCACCCGCGGAGGTGGTACGTCGTCGTGTCAAGGAGGAGGACGAGCACGTCCGTCGCTACATGGCGGCGTTGGACGCCCGGTTTGACAATACCTGGCAGATCTTTCATGGATCTCACTTGAGTTATGATTCCGTGATGGTTCCTTATCTTTGGGTGTCCACCACCCGTGACCGAGGAACCGTTAGTGACTTAGTATTCCATAGTATTCGATCTGAATTAGTGATCTTATATGATAATATTCGAGATGTATTAGTTAATATTTTATGATGCATTAACTGGATTATTCGGGATGATGTATTAGTGATATTTTATTCAAGGTCATTATAAATATTAATGTATTAGTGATATTTTATCGGTATAATGCGTGTGTGACTTTCGGTCCGTCGATGCTTTCGTTAAATAACTTTCATGTGTGTTCTTGATGGAGGAATCCCGACTGTTGTCGTGGGGGGCGCCTCTTCTTTCTTCTCTTCTTTGCGATATATTCGGTGGTCTATTGCGTAGGAAGAGAAGAGGAGGGGCATCCATCACCGGCGGTCGAACTATTACTGTGAGAGAGTGTCCACCAACATATATACAACACCGTATCAATGTGAGAGAGTGCGCACCAACACACCATGAGATATGAGAGTTATTTAAGGAAAGACTCGACGGACCGAAAGTCACACACGCATTAATTAAGATACAAAGCGTGCCGTAATTCTTGAACTGCATTATTCGGGATGATGTATTAGTGATATTATATTCGAGGTCATTATAAATATTAATGTATTAGTGATATTTTATCGGTATAATGCGTGTGTGACTTTCGGTCCGTCGAGGCTTTCCTTAAATAACTTTCATGTGTGTTCTTGATGGAGGAATCCCGACTGTTGTCGTGGGGGCGCCTCTTCTTTCTTCTCTTCTTTGCGATATATTCGTTAGTATATTGCGCAGGAAGAGAAGAGGAGGGGTGTCCATCACCGGCGGTCGAACTATTACTGTGAGAGAGTGTCCACCAACATATATACACCACCGTATCAATGTGAGAGAGTGCGCACCAACACACCATGAGATATGAGAGTTATTTAAGGAAAGACTCGACGGACCGAAAGTCACACACGCATTAATTAAGATCCAAAGCGTGCCGTAATTCTTGAACTGCATTATTCGGGATGATGTATTAGTGATATTATATTCGAGGTCATTATAAATATTAATGTATTAGTGATATTTTATCGATATAATGCGTGTGTGACTTTCGGTCCGTCGAGGCTTTCCTTAAATAACTTTCATGTGTGTTCTTAATGGAGGAATCCCGGCTATTGTCGTGGGGGGGCTCTTCTTTCTTCTCTTCTTTGCGAAATATTCGTTGGTATATTGCGCAAAAAGAGAAGAGGAGGGGCGTCCATCACCGGCGGTCGAACTATTACTGTGAGAGAGTGTCCACCAACATATATACACCATCGTATCAATGTGAGAGAGTGCGCACCAACACACCATGAGATATGAGAGTTATTGAAGGAAAGCCTCGACGGACCGGTCACACACGCATTAATTAAGATCCAAAGCGTGCCGTAATTCTTGAACTGCATTATTCACGATGATGTATTAGTGATATTATATTCGAGGTCATTATAAATATTAATGTATTAGCGATATTTTATCGGTATAATGCGTGTGTGACTTTCGGTCCGTCGAGGCTTTCCTTAATTAACTTTCATGTGTGTTCTTGATGGAGGAATTCAGACTGTTGTCGTGGGAGGTGCCTCTACTTTCTTCTCTTCTTTGCGATATATTCGTTGGTATATTGCGCAAGAAGAGAAGAGGAGGGGCGTCCATCACCGACTGTCGAACTATTACTGTGAGAGAGTGTCCACCAACATATATACACCACCGTATCAATGTGAGAGAGTGCGCACCAACACACCATGAGATATGAGAGTTATTTAAGGAAAGCCTGGACGGACCGAAAGTCACACACGCATTAATTGAGATCCAAAGTGTGTCATAATTCTTGACCTGCATTATTCGGGATGATGTATTAGTGATATTATATTCGAGGTCATTATAAATATTAATGTATTAGTAATATTTTATTCGTATAATGCATGTGCGACTTTCGGTCTGTCATTGCTCATTGTGTGACTTTCATGTGTGTTCTTAATGGAGGAATCCCGACTGTTGTCGTGGGGGGCACTTCCTCTTGCTTCTCTTCTTTGCGATATACTCGTCGCTATATTGCGCAAGAAGAGAAGAGGGGAGGCGTCCATCATCGGCGATCAAACTATTACTGTGAGAGAGTGTCCACCAACATATATACACCACTGTATCAATGTGAGAGAGTGCGCACCAACACACCGTGAGATATGAGAGTTATTTAAGGAAAGCGTCGACGGATCGAAAGTCACACTCACACATTAATTAAGATTCAAAACGTGCCGTAATTCTTGAACTGGATTATTCGGGATGATGTATTAGTGATATTATATTCGAGTTCATTATAAATGTATTTGTGATTTGCAAGTCATTCCGGCAAAACATAGGGAAATTTTTCTATGTCATTGCTCGATATATGGAATGGGTTGACTTTAGGTATGTTTCGGCTACTTGTGTGTCTTTCACTGAGGGAGAGTGTCCACCATATATAAATATGAGAGAGGAAGAATCCCGACTGTTGTCGTGGGGGTCGCTTCTCCTTCGTTCCCGTGTGCTAGACATTTTGGTGTAATGCACTCGGGGACGAATGGAGGAGCCACCATTACCGATTGTTGCAATGTCAGAAGGAGTGCCCACCATATACATGAGATGAGAGTTTTGGAAGGAAAGACTCGACAGACCTAAAGTCAACCTGTTGCATATTGAGTAATAGTGATCTTTGTGTTGATCATTTTTCTCGTAGTTTCCTTCGATCGGTTTTAAATGTTTCAACTATGAACGTAGGAAATGCCTGACGACGAAAGTGAATTCGGTATGTGTGAATACTGAGAAGACGAGCGCGGCCTCTATGACAAGACTTTCCTAGTTGATGCTAGGTGCTTCAGCATCATGCTGGATGAGAACTTCGAAGTGGATACAGTAAGTCACAATGACAAGTCTTTTTTCGTGATTATGCATGACTTCTGCCTCTTTTGCTTCAACTTATAATTAATTTTAATTTTTTACTGTTCTACTAGCGTATCCGCTGCCATGCAAGAATTGTTGTCTTGGATAAGATTGGTTTCAATACTAAAAAAGAAATGGAGGTAAAGATAGTTCACTTGAGGACCGAGCATGGTTTTACTTTTGCGGTAAAATTGTACCATGCAGACACCTATTGCTATTTTGAATGCAAAAATTGGCAAGCACTATGCAAGGCTTATGCATTTGAGCCTAATATGCTTATCACCTTTGATATTCGTTCGGAAGATGAAATAGAAGGTAATATCGACATCTGGGTCGATGTGCAGACGCCTCCAGTTCTACCATTATGTGAGTTTCTCAACCATATTTATTAAGTAATTTATATTTTTTATTTAAAAAAAGTTGACAACTTATTTGCATTGACAGCTTATTTTCATTCTTCAAAAAATGTACGGAAGATGGTAGGCAAAACCTACTACTACAATGATGAAGCAGAATTAACTTATAAGGAGAAAGATCATCTTACCACATTTCTTAGTCATCTTGAGAATTACAATAGCTATTAACAAACTCCTGCACATTATGGTCAATATGTGCCACTAGTGCACGTGGTGAACTACGGTAACAATTAATGGAGATTGCATGGTAAGATTTTAATTCTACTATTACGACATCCGTGCATCTTTTGCATAAATTCTTCTAAAACTAAACTACATTGCTAACTACAAGGTTATTACTATGTTTTTCAACAGAAAATCCCAGAGGATTGTGTGCCTCATCTAATGTTTCAGAGAGGACGCATTGTTGTTACGAGCTTAGGGCCACCACGGCCAGGTCAGCCTACGCATCACTCCTGTCCATGGACGCTCTTTGGTCCCGGTTGGTGTTACCAACCGGGACCAAAGGCCCTCCTGCCTGGGCTCGACGGAGCGGCCACGTGGAGCCCCATCTGTCCTGGTTCATAAGTGAACCGGGACTAATGGTCATGGGCTTTAGTCCCGACCCTATAGTCCCGGTTCCGGAACCGGGACAAATGGGCCTTACGAACCGGGACAAATGGGGGGTTTTCCAGTAGTGACATCATTAGGATAATGATGTGATGGACAAGACCCACACTGTGAACATAGCATATGATCGTGTCAGTTTATTGCTATAGTTTTCTACATGTCAAGTATCTATTCCTATGACCATGAGATCATGCAACTCACTGACATCGAAGGAATACCTTGTGTGTATCAAACGTCGCGACAAAACTCGGTGACTATAAAGATGCTCTACAGGTATCTCCGAAGGTGTCTGCTGAGTAGGCATGGATCAAGACTAGAATTTGTTACTCCGTGTGACGGAGAGGTATCTCAGGGCCCACTCGGTAATACAACATCACAATAAGACTTGCAAGCAATGTGACTAATGAGTTAGTCACGGGATCTTGTATTACAGAACAAGTAAAGACACTTGCCAGTAACGAGATTAAACTAGGTACAGAGATACCAATGATCGAATCTCGGGCAAGTAACATACTGATGAACAAAAGGGAACTGCATACGGGACTACCTGAATCCTTGACATAGAGGCTCAACCGATAAAGATCTTCGTAGAATATGTAGGAACCAATATGGGCATCTAGGTCCCGCTATTGTCTATTGACCATCGCGGTGTCTCGGTCATGTCTCCATAGTTCTCGAACCCGCAGGGTCTACACACTTAACATTTGGTGACGATAAGTATAGTTGAGTTATTATGTTGGTGACCAAAAGTTGTTCGAAGTCCCGGATGAGATCCCATACAGGACGAGGAGCTCCAGAATAGTCCGGAGGTCAAGATTGATATATGGGATAATAGTGTTTCATCTTCGGAAGGGTTCCGGAATTCACCGGAAGGGGTTTCAGATGTTTCCCAAAATGTTCGTGTACAACAACATTTTATTTGGGCCAAGAGGTAAAGCCAACGAGGCTTTAGCAAGCTGCAAAAAGGAGTTTTGTGGAGGCCATGGGCCAGACGCCAGGGACCCTAGCGTCTGGGTCCAGACGCCGAGGGCCCTGACGTCTGGTCCTGGAGTCCGAGGAGGACTCTTGCCTGCATGCCAAACCGACTTTGAGGAGGTTTTTTCTCCAAGTTTTGACCCCAGGCTCAACATATAAATAGAGGGGCGGGGCTAGCACCCAGAACACATCAAGATTTCCCCAAGCCATGTGCTGGCAACTTCGTCCCTCTAGTTTATCCGTCGTTAGAGTTCCCGTTGTGCTTGGCGAAGCCCTGCGGAGATTGTTCATCACCACTATCATCACCATGTCGTCATGCTGCCGGAACTCATCTACTACTTCACCATTGCTCGCTGGATCGAGGAGGTGAAGGCGTCATCAAGTTGCACGTGTGTTGAACGTGGAGGTCCCTGTTGGAAATATGCCCTAGAGGCAATAATAAATTGGTTATTATCATATTTCCTTGTTCATGATAATCATTTATTATCCATGCTATAATTGTATAGATCGGAAACTTAGATACATGTGTGGATACATAGACAACACCGTGTCCCTAGTATGCCTCTAATAGACTAGCTCGTTGATCAAAGATGGTCAAGGTTTCCTAGCCATGGACATGAGATGTCATTTGATAACGGGATCACATCATTAGGAGAATGATGTGATGGACAAGACCCAAACTACAAACGTAGCATATGATCGTGTCAGTTTATGGCTACTGTTTTCTGCGTGTCAAGTATCTGTTCCTATGACCTTGAGATCACGCAACTCACTAACACCGGAGAAGTACCTTGTGTGTATCAAACGTCGCAACGTAACTAGGTGACTCCAAAGGTGCTCTACAGGTATCTCCGAGGGTGTCTGTTGGGTTGGCATGGATCAAGACTAGGATTTGTTACTCCGTGTGATAGAGAGGTATCTCAGGGCCCACTTGGTAATACAACATCACAATAATCCTTGCAAGCAATGTTACTAAGTGTTAGTCACGGGATCTTGTATTACGGAATGAGTAAAGAGACTTGCCGGTAACGAGGTTGAACTAGGTATGGACATACCTGATACGTCTCCAACGTATCTATAATTTTTTATTGTTCCATGCTATTATATTATCAACTTTGGATGTTTTATATGCATGAATATGCTATTTTATATTATTTTTGGGACTATTGACCTAGAGCCCAGTGTCAGTTCTTGTTTTTTCCGTGTTTTTGACCTTTTTCAGATAGGAATATCAAACGGAGTCCAAACGGAATAAAACTTTCGCTGTGATTTTTTATGGAAAATATCAAAAATACCAGAAGAAAAAGATACCGGAGAGGAGTCCCGAGGAAGCCACGAGCCTGAGAGGCGCGGCCACCCCCCTAGCCGCGCCTGGGAGGCTCGTGGCCCCTCTCGACTTGTTCTCGGCGCTATACGGTCTTATAAATAGATAAACCACCAAAACTCAACCTAGATCGGGAGTTCCGCCACCGCAAGCCTCTGTAGCCACCAAAAACCAATCGGGAGACCGTTCCGGCACCCTGCCGGAGTGGGAACCCATCTCCGGTGGCCATCTTCATCATCCTGGTGATCTCCATGACGAGGAGGGAGTAGTTCACCCTCGGGGCTGAGGGTATGTACCAGTAGCTATGTGTTTGATCTCTCTCTCTCTTGTGTTCTTGAGATGTCTTGATCTCGATGTACCGCGGGCTTTGCTACTATAGTTGGATCTTATGATGTTCTTCCCCCTCTCCCTTCTTGTAACAAATTGAGATTCCCCTTTGGAGTTATCTTATCGGATTGAATCTTTAAGAACACTTGATGCATGTCTTGCACGTGTCTATCTGTGGTGACAATGGGATATTCATGTGAGTGCTTGATGTATGTTTTGGTGATCAACTTGTGGGTTTCGTGACCTCGGGAACCTATGCATAGGGGTTGGCACACGTTTTGACTCTCCGGTAGAAACTTCGGGGCACTCTTTGAAGTTCTATGTGTTGGTTGAATAGATGATTTTGAGATTGTGTGATGCATGTCGTATAATTATACCCATGGATACTTGAGGTGACAATGGAATATCTAGGTGACATTAGGGTCTTGGTTGATGTGTGTCTTAAGGTGTTATTCTAGTACGAACTCTAGGATAGATTGAACGGAAAGAATAGCTTCGTGTTATTTTACTACGGACTCTTGAATAGATTGATCAGAAAGAATAACTTTGTGGTGGTTTCGTCCTCGACAATAATCTCTTCGTTTGTTCTTTGCTATTAGTGACTTTGGAGTGACTCATTGTTGCACATTGAGGGCTAGTTATATGATCCAATTATATTATCATTGTTGAGAGAACTTCACTAGTGAAAGTATGAACCCTAGGCCTTGTTTCCACGCATTGCGATACCGTTCATGCTCACTTTTATCATTAGTTACCTTGATGTTTTTATATTTTCATATTACAAAAACCTATATCTACTATCAATATTGCACTTGTATCACCATCTCTTCGCCGAACTAGTGCACCTATACAACTTACCATTGTATTGGGTGTGTTGGGGACACAAGAGACTCTTTGTTATTTGGTTGCAGGGTTGCTTGAGAGATACCATCTTCATCCTACACCTCCCGCGGATTGATAAACCTTATGTCACCCACTTAAGGGAAAATTGCTACTGTCCTACAAACCTCTGCACTTGCAGGCCCAACAACCTCTACAAGGAGAAGGTTGCGTAGTAGACATCAAGCTCTTTTCTGGCGCCATTGCCGGGGAGGTTAGCTCTTTAGATCTTGCAATCGAATCTTTTAGTTTCTTGTTTTATCACTATTTTAGTTTATTAAAATAAAATAAAAAATGGAATTAAGTATACCTCATATGCTTCATCTTTTTAATGTCTTTCGTGAAAATGATGGAAAAGAAAATTGTGCTCAAGTGCTAGAAGAAGAATTACATAGGATGCTTGGCATAAAATATGTGAATGATGAGCAATATTGCAATGTTGTTAGTATGAATACTTTGAATATCCATGATGCTAATGATGTGCAAAGCTACAAGCTTGGGGATGCTATGTTTGATAAAGATGATCTTTTTAGTTCCCCACTTTGAATGATCAAAATTATTATGATGAAAGCATGCCCCCTATCTTTTATGATTATTGTGATCACACATATGCTATAAAGAGTAATGGTAACCATGAAACTTTTTATCATGATTTTAATATTCAAAGTGGTTATGTCAATCAAGTATGTCATGATATTTATTTTGTTGAGTTTGCTCCCACTATTTTGAATGAGAAGAAAACTGCTTATGAGGAGAGTGAAAAAAATTCTATGCTTGTGCATCATCAAAATAATGATTTATGTGCTGGTTATATTGTGGAATTCATTCGTGATGATACTGAAAATTATTATGAGAGAGGATCACATGCTTCTACATATTGCAATAATGTCAAGTTTCCTCTCTATGTGTTGAAATTTTTGAAGCTATGCTTGCTTTGCCTTCTTATGCTAGATAATTCTTGCTCCAATAAGTTTTTTGTTCACAAAATCCCTATGCATAGGAATTAGGTTAGACTTAAATGTGCTTGTCATATGCCTCATGATGCTCCCGTTATGTTTCAATCCTTATCTTTTATGTGAGCATCATTGAAATCATCATGCCTAGCTTGAAAGGCATTAAAGAAAAGTGCTTGTTGGGAGACAACCCAATATGTATCCTTACTTTTTTTGTGTTAACATGATTATTATACTGTATTAATCATGTTTTATAGCTATTATTTCAATAAAGTGCCAAGTAAAGCCTTTATGATTAGTTTGGGTGATAGTTGTTTGATCATGCTGAAAAAGACAGAAACTTTGTGCTCACGAAATTATTTTTAGTTTTTATCCAGATAGTGATCTTGAGTTTATTATTTTTGATGATGATTGATATAAAAATTTCATTAATTTTCATAATTGTTTCAGAATTATTGGAGGTGCATAAGTATGGTTATCATTCAGATCATTACAGACTGTTCTGTTCTTGACAGATTCTGTTTTCAATGCATAGTTTGCTTGTTTTAGTGTTTCCATAGATTATATTAAGTGATAAGATACAGTAGGAATTGTGTGGGAATATTTATGAATCTTGTCTTGATAGTACCAAAATTAATGATTTGTCTTTATTATACTAACCCATCTCATGAAGTTCCGTTAAGTTTTGTGTTGTGAAGTTTTCAAGTTTTGGGTAAAGTTCGGATGGACAATGGAACAAGGAGTGGAAATATCCTAAAATTGGGGATGCCCAAGTCATCCCAAGCCATATTAAAGTACACCAAAGATCCTAAGCTTGGGGATGCCCCGAGAAGGCATCCCCTCTTTCGTCTTTAATCCATCAGTAACTTTACTTGGGGCTATATTTTTATTCACCACATGATATGTGTTTTGCTTGGAGCGTCATTTTATTTTATTAGTACTTACTTGCTGTTATTTATATTAATGTTAATGTTTTTCATCATTTATTTCAATAAAAATGTCAAGGATAGCCTTTACCATGCTTAATTTGCAAGTATAGGAGTTGCTGTTCCGAAACAGAAAGTTTGCTTGTAGTGCAAAAATTCCCTAGAATTTTTTGTATGTCAGAATAACTTGAAATTTGGACACAGTATGCTCTTATAAATTCCATACAGATTTGAATTTTTCATATTTTTTGAAGTTAATTAAGTATGGATCATGCTGCATTCTTCACAGACTGTTCTGTTTAGGCAGATTGCTGTTATGTTTGCATTGTTTGCATATGTTTGCATGTTTAATGATTCCATTTGATGATGGGAGTTTTAAATATGCAGAGGCATTTATTATGCAATGTGAAATAATAATTTTAGTAATTTTCTAGAGTAGAGGATGATAAAGTTTTGCATTGATTTATACTAATCTATCTCACGAGTTTTTGTTGAGTTTTGTGTGGATGAAGTTTTTAAGATTTCGGAAACCGTCAGATGAGAGGAATTGAGGAGATCAAGCTTGGGGATGCCCAAGGCACCCCAATCCATATTTCAAGAAGTCTCAAGCATCTAAGCTTGGTGATGCCCCGGTTGGCATCCCACCTTTCTTCTTCAAGAATTATCGGTTAGTATCGGTTCAACCTAAGTTTTTGCTTCTTCACATGATTCGTGCTATCCTTGGAGTGTCAGTTTATTTTGTTTGAATAAGGTACTTAAGATCTGAAATTCTTAGATGGGAGAGTCTTCACATAGCTAAATAATTATTCAACTATTCATTGAGCTCCACTTATATATTTTGGAGTAGTTTGTCTTTTGCTCTAGCGCTTCACTTATATCCTTATAGAGCATTGCAATGGTTATATGTTAGAGAAATTGATGAACTCTCATGCTTCACTTATATCATTTTGAGAGTCTTAAACATCATGGTAATTTGCTTCGGTTATGAAACTAGTCCTAATATGATAGGCATCCAAAAGGGATATAATAAAAACTTTCATATTCAAGTGCATTGAGTAGTAAGAGAAGTTTGATTCCTCGCAATTAGTTTTGAGATATGGATATGGTAATATTAGAGTTATGTTAGTACGGTGTTGTGAATCTAGAAATACTTTTGTTGAGGTTAGTGATTCCTGTAGCATGCACGTATGGTGAACCTCTATGTTAGGAAGTCGGAGCATAATTGATTTATTGATTGTCATCCTTTGTGTGGCGGCCGGGATCACGCGATGGTTAACTCCTACCAACCCTTCCCCTAGGAGTATGCGTTTAGCACTTTGTTTTGATTACTAATAAAACTTTCGCAATAAGTATATGAGTTCTTCATGACTAATGTGAGTCCATGGTATAGATGCACTTTCACCTTTCCACCATTACTACCCTCTCTAGTACCGCGCAACTTTCGCCGGTGCACAAACCCACCATATACCTTCCTCAAAATAGCCACCATACCTACCTATTATGGCATTTTCATAGCCATTCTGAGATATATTGAAATGCAACTTCCACCGTTCCGTCTCATGACATGTGCCATCAATTTCATTCATATAGAGTCATTATTGTTCTAAGTATCGAGTTGTAAGTAAATAAAAGTGTGATGATCATCATTATTAGAGCATTGTCCCATGTGAGGACATAAAAAAGAAAGAGGCCAAAGAGCCCAAACAAAAAAATAGAAAAAAGAGGCCGAAGAGCCCAAATAAAAAAAAGAGGCCAAAGAGCCCAAACAAAAAATGAGAGAAAAAGAGAGAAGGGACAATGCTACTAACTTTTTCCACACTTGTGCTTCAAAATAGCACCATGTTCTTCATGATAGAGAGTCTCTTGTTTTGTCACTTTCATATGCTAGTGGGAATTTTCATTATATAACTTGGCTTGTATATTCCAATGATGGGCTTCCTCAAATTGCCCTAGGTCTTCGTGAGCAAGCAAGTTGGGTGGACACCCACTAGTTTTTATTTTTGAGCTTTCATACACTTATAGCTCTAGTGCATCCGTTCCATGGCAATCTATACTCATTCACATTGATATCTATTTATGGGCATCTACATAGCCCATTGATATTCCGAGTCGATGTGACCATCTCCTCCTTTTTGCCTCACAACCTCCACTACACTCTATTTCACCTATAGTGCTATATCCATGGCTCATGCTCATGTATTGCATGAGAGTTGAAAAAGTTTGAAAAAATAAGAGTGCGAAAACAATTACTTGACCAATACCGGGGTTGTGCATGATTTAAATTCGTTGTGTGGGGATGATGGAGCATAGCCAGACTATATGATTTTGTAGGGATAACTTTCTTTGGCCTTGTTATTTCGAAAGTTCATGATGACTTTGCTAGTATGCTTGAAGTATTATTGTTTTCATGTCAATATTAAACTTTTGTTTTGAATCTTATGGATCTGAACCTTCATCCCACAATAAAGAAGATTATAAGAATAAATATGCTAGGTAGCATTCCACATCAAAACTTCTGTTTTTATCACTTCCCTACTCGAGGACGAGTAGGATTTAAGCTTGGGGATGCTTGATACGTCTCCAACGTATCTATAATTTTTGATTGTTCCATGCTATTATATTATCAACTTTGTGTGTTCTATATGCATGAATATGCTATTTTATATTATTTTTGGGAATAACCTATTGACCTAGAGCCCAGTGCCAGTTCCTGTTTTTTCCGTGTTTTTGACCTTTTTCAGATAGGAATATCAAACGGAGTCCAAACGGAATAAAACTTTTGATGTGATTTTTTATGGAAAATATCGAAAATACCATACGAAAAAGATACCGGAGAGGAGTCCCGAGGAAGCTACAAGCCTGGGAGGCGCGGCCACCCCCCTGGCCGCGCCTGGGAGGCTCGTGACCTCCTCATGGCCCCTCTTGACTTGTTCTCGATGCCATACGGTCTTATAAATAGAGAAATAACCAGAACTAAACCTAGATCGGGAGTTCCGCCGCCGCAAGCCTTTGTAGCCACCAAAAACCAATCGGGAGCCCGTTCCGGCACCCTGCCAGAGCGGGAACCCATCTCCGGTGGCCATCTTCATCATCCCGGCGATCTCCATGACGAGGAGGGAGTAGTTCACCCTCAGGGCTAAGGGTATGTACCAGTAGCTATGTGTTTGATCTCTCTCTCTCGTGTTCTTGAGATGTATTGATCACCATGTACCGTGGGCTTTGCTACTATAGTTAGATCTTATGATGTTATTCCCCCTCTCCCTTCTTGTAATAAATTGAGTTTCCCCTTTGGAGTTATCTTATCGGATTGAATCTTTAAGAACACTTGATGTATGTCTTGCACGTGTTTATCTGTGGTGACAATGGGATATTCATGTGAGCACTTGATGTATGTTTTGGTGATCAACTTGCGGGTTTCGTGACCTCGAGAACCTATGCATAGGGGTTGGCACACGTTTTGACTCTCCGGTAGAAACTTCAAGGCACTCTTTGAAGTTCTATGTGTTGGTTGAATAGATGATTTTGAGATTGTGTGATGCATGTCGTATAATCATACCCACGGATACTTGAGGTGACAATGGAGTATCTAGGTGACATTAGGGTCTTGGTTGATGTGTGTCTTAAGGTGTTATTCTAGTACGAACTCTAGGATAGATTGAACGGAAAGAATAGCTTCGTGTTATTTTACTACGGACTCTTGAATAGATTGATCAGAAAGAATAACTTTGTGGTGGTTTCGTCCCCGACAATAATCTCTTTGTTTGTTCTCCGCTATTAGTGACTTTGGAGTGACTCATTGTTGCACATTGAGGGCTAGTTATATGATCCAATTATGTTATCATTATTGAGAGAACTTCACTAGTGAAAGTATGAACCCTAGGCCTTGTTTCCACGCATTGCAATACCGTTCGTGCTCACTTTTATCATTAGTTACCTTGCTGTTTTTATATTTTCAGATTACAAAAACCTATATATACTATCCATATTGCACTTGTATCACCATATCTTTGCCGAACTAGTGCACCTATACAACTTACCATTGTATTGGGTGTGTTGGGGACACAAGAGACTCTTTGTTATTTGGTTGCAGGGTTGCTTGAGAGATACCATCTTCATCCTATGCCTCCCATGGATTGATAAACCTTATGTCACCCACTTAAGGGAAAATTGCTACTATCCTACAAACCCAACAACGTCTACAAGGATAAGGTGGCATAGTAGACATCAATACCGACGATCGAATCTCGGGCAAGTAACATACCGAAGAACGAAGGGAACATCATGCGGGATTAACTGAATCCTTGACATAGAGGTTCGCCCGATAAAGATCTTCGTAGAATATGTAGGACCAATATGGGCATCTAGGTCCCGCTATTGGTTATTGACCATAGAGGTGTCTCGGTCATGTCTACATAGTTCTCGAACCTGTAGGGTCTGCACACTTAAAGTTCTGTGACATTTCAGTAGTATAGAGTTATGTATGGTGGTTATCGAAGGTTGTTCGGAGTCCTTTATGAGATCCCGGACATCAAGAGGATCTCCGGAATGGTCCATAGGTAAAGATTTATATATAGGAAGTCCTGTTTTGGTCGTCGAAAAGTTTCGGGCTCATCGGTAGTGTACCGGGAGTGTCGGTAGTGTACCGGGGGACCATCGGGAGAGGTATGTCGACCCAAGAAGCTACATGGGCTGTGGGAGGAGGTAAACCAGCCCCTAGTGGGCTTGAATAAGCCTCCTCTAAGGGCCCATGTGGCTGGAGTGGTTTGAGAAGGAAAAAATCCAAAGGTGGAGAGGTGGAAAGAGTTTCCAAGTGGAAAGGAGGAATCCTACTCCTAATAGGATTGGAGTAGGACTCCTCCACCTCCAATTTAGACCAAACCTTGAGGGTTTGAGGCTGCCTCCTCCCCTCCCTCCCTCCTATATATACTAGAGGATTTAGAGGAAAAAGTTAACCCTAATAGCCACGTGCCAGCTCTCCTCTAGATCGCAGTTTCTCCTCTAGATCGGTTTTCAGCGGTGCTTAGGCGAAGCCCTGCTGGAATAGCTCCACCACCATCGCCGCAACGCCGTCGCACTGCCGGAGAACTCATCGACGTCTCCACTCCCTCTTGATGGATCAAGAAGGCGGAGATCGTCAACGAGTTGTACGTGTGCTGAACGCGGAGGTGTCGTCCGTTCGGCGCTAGATCGGAAGGACCATGATCAAGATCGCGAGATGGATCATGATGAGATCGTGGGAAGGATCATGATGAGTTCGCGGGGCGGATCGTGATTGGATCGCTGGAAGGATCGTGATGAGATCGTGGGATGCTCGGCGATTAGGATCGTGAAAACGTTCGACTACACCAACCACGTTTATTAACGCTTCCCGCTTAGCGATCTACAAGGGTATGTAGATCCACTCTCCCTCTCGTAGATGCTCATCACCATGGATAGATCTTGCATGTGCGTAGGAAAATTTTTGTTTCCCATGCAACGTTCCCCAACAGTGGCATCATGAGCTAGGTCTATGTGTAGATGAGATCTCGAGTAGAACACAAAGAGTTTATGGGCGTTGATACTTAGATTGCTTCCTCACTTGGTCGTTTTTTGGTTCAGAGGTATTGTGGGATGAAGCGGCCTGGACCAACATTACTCGTACACTTACGAGAGACCGGTTCCCTCAACTGCAACTTTTTGCATAGATGGCTAGCGGGTGTCAGTTTCTCTCACCTTAGTTGGATCGGATTCGACAAAGACGGTCCTTGAGAAGGTTGAAAAGCAACTAATGTATCACTGTTGTGGTTTATGCGTAGGTGAGAATTGTTATTGCTAGATACCCATAGCAGCCACGTAAAACATGCAACAACAATTACAGGACGTCTAACTTGTTTTTGTAGGGTATGTTGTGATGTGATATGGCCAATTACATGATGTGATATATGTAATGTATGAGATGATCATGTGATGTATAGAATATCACGACTTGCATGTCGATGAGTACGGTAACCGGCAGGAGCCATAGGGTTGTCTTTAATTATTGTATGACCTGCGTGTCAATCATTAAGTGCTATGTAATGCTTTACTTTATCGCTAAACGGTAGCAATAGTAGTAGAAGCATGATGGGCGTGACAACCCCGATGGCGACACGTTGATGGAGATCATGGTGTCGTGCCGGTGACGATGGAGATCATGCCAGTGCTTTCAAGATGGAGATCAAAAGCACAGGTTCATGGCCATATCATGTCACTTATGATTTGCATGTGATGTTAATCCTTTTATGCACCTTGTTTTGCTTAGGACGACGGTAGCATTATAAGGTGATCCCTCACTTAATTTCAAGATAAATTGTGTTCTCCCCGAGTATGCACCGTTGCGAAAGTTCATCGTGTCGAGACACCACGTGATGATCGGGTGTGATAGACTCTACGTTCACATACAATGGGTGCAAGCCAGTGTTGCCCATGCGGAACACTCGGGTTAAACTTGACGAGCCTAGCATGTACAGACATGGCCTCGAAACACAAGAGACCGAAAGGTTGAACATGAGTCATATAGTAGATATGATCAACATGATGATGTTCACCATTGAAACCACCTCAACTCACGTGATGATCGGACTTGAGTTGGTGAATTTGGATCATGTATCACTCGAATGACCAGAGGGATGTCAATTTGAGTGGGAGTTCTTAAGTAATATGATTAATTGAACTCATTATCATGAACTTAGTCAGTAGTGCCTTTGCAAATTATGTTGTAGATTACTAGCTCGCAATGTAGCTCCCTTGTATTTTTATATGTTCCTAGAGAAATAGAGCTGAAATATGATGGTAGCAATATTGCGGACTGGGTCCGTGATCTGAGGATTGTCCTCATTGCTGCACAAAAGGCTTATGTCCTTAATGCACCGCTTGGTGCACCAACCCCTCTAGCGTCGTCTATAGATGTTGTGAACATCTGACAGGCACGTTCTGATGACTACTTGATAGTTTAGTGTGTCATGCATTACGGTTTAGAATTGAGGCTCTGAAACGTTTTGAACTTCACGGAACATATGAGATGTTCTAAGAGCTGAAATTAGGATCTTAGGCTCGTGCCCGTGTTGCGAGATATGAGATCTCCAACAAGATTCTTTGCCTCCAAGATGAAAGAGAATAGCTCAATCGTTGAGCATGTGCTCAGATTGCCTGGTTGCTACAATCGCTTGAATCGAGTGGGAGTTGATCTTCCAGATAAGATAGTGATTGATATAGTTCTCCAAGTCACTGTCACTAAGCTACTAGAACTTGGTGATGAACTATAAAATGCCAGGGATAGAAATAATGATCCCTGAGCTTCTCGCGATGTTTGACACCGCGAAGGTAGAAATCAAGAAGGAGCGTCAAGTGTTGATGGTTAGTCAAACCACTAGTTTCGAGAAGGGCAAGATCAAGGAGGGAAACTTCATGGATAGAAAGTCAATTGCTGCTCCAGTGAAGCAACCCAAAGTTGAACCCAAACCCGAGACTAAGTGCTTCGATTATGAGGGGAGCGGTCGTTGAAGCGGAACAACCCTAGATACTTGGTAGATAAGAAGGTTGGCAACATCGACAGAAGTGTATTTGATATACATGTTAATGATGTGTACCTTGCGAGTACTCCTAGTAGCATCTGGGTATTGGATACCGGTTCGGTTGCTAAATGTTAGTAACTCGAAATAAAAGCTACAGAATAAACGGAGAACGAGCTAAGGGTGAGGTGACGATGTGTGTTGGAAATGTTTCCAAGGTTGATGTGATCAACATCACACGCTCTCTCTACCTTCAGGATTAGTGACGAACCTAAATAAATGTTATTTGGTGTTTTGTGTTGAGCATGAACGTGATTAGATCGTGTTTATTTCAACACGGTTATTCATCTAAGTTAAAGAATAATGGATATTCTGTTTACATGAATGATACCTTCGATGGCCATGCACCCAGTGAGAGTGGTTTTTTGAATCTTGATCATAGTAATACACATGTTCATAACATTGATGCCAAAAGATACAAAGTTAATAATGATATTACCACATACTTGTGGCATTGCCGCTAAATGTCATGTTGGTATAAAGCGCATGAAGAAACTCCATGCTGATGGATCTTTGGAATCATTCGATTTTGAATCGGTTGATACATGTGAACCATGCCTCTTGGGCAAGATGACTAAGGACCCCATTTTCTAGTTTGATGGAGCGGGCAAGTGATTTATTGGAAATGATACATGTTGATGTATGCAATCCAATGCGTCTTGTAGCGCGCGATGGATATCATTATTTTCTTACCTTCACTGATGATTTGAGTAGATATAGTGTATATTTACTTAATGAAACACAAGTATGAATCGTTTGAAAAGTTCAAGCAAAATTCAGAGTGAAGTTTAAGATCATCGTGACAAGAAGATAAAAATGTCTGCGATATGATCGTGGAGGTGAATATCGGAGTTACGAGTGTGGCATACAACTTTAGACAATGTGAAAGTTGTTTCACAACTCACGCCACCTGGAACACCATAGTGTGATGGTGTATCCCAACGTCATAGTCATGCTCTATTGGATATGGTGCGTGCTATGATGTCTCTTATCGTTTTGCTACTATAGTTTTTGGGGTTATGCATTAGAGACAACTACATTCACTTTAAATAGGGCACCATCTAAAGCCGTTGAGATGACACCTGATACGTCTCCAACGTATCTATAATTTTTGATTGTTACATGCTATTATATTATCAACTTGGGATGTTTTATATGCATTTATATGCTATTTTATATAATTTTTGGGACTAACTAATTAACTCAGTTCCCAGTGCCAGTTTCTGTTTTTTCCGTGTTTTTGACATTTTTCGGATAAGAATATTAAACGGAGTCCAAATGGAATAAAACCTTCGGGATGATTTTTTCCACGACAGAACGGATCCAGAAGACTCGAGAACCAAGGCAAAGGGCCATGGAGGAGGCCACGAGCCCCCTAGGCGTGCCCCAGGGGGTGAGCGCGCCCAGGCTCGTGGGCCCCTCGTGCCTCCTTTGCCCTACCTCTTTCGCCTATAAATTCCCTAAAATCCCAAAATCAACAAAGAGAGCCACGAAAATACTTTTCCGCCGCCGCAAGCTTCTGTTTCCACTAGATCCCATCTGGGGACCGTTCTGGTGCCCTGCCGGAGTGGGATTCGGACACGGAGGGCTTCTTCATCAACACCATTGCCTCTACGATGATGCGTGAGTAGTTCACCACAGACCTTCGGGTCCATAGCTAGTAGCTAGATGGCTTCTTCTCTCTCTTGGATCTTCAATACAAAGTTCTCCATGATCTTCATGGAGATCTATCCTATGTAACTTTCTTCTGCGGTGTGTTTGTTGAGATCCGATGAATTATGGATTTATGATCAGATTATCTATGAACATTATTTGAGTCTCCTCTAATTTCTTATATGCATGATTTCATATCCTTGTAAGTCTCTTCGAGTTATGGGTTTCGTTTGGCCAACTTGATCTATAATTCTTGCAATGGGAGAAGTGCCTGGTTTTGGGTTCATACCGTGCGGTGTCCTCACCTAGTGACAGAAGGGGTAGCGAGGCACGCATCATGTTGTTGCCATCAAGGGTAAAAAGATGGGGTTTATATCATATTGCATGAATTTATCTCTCTACATCATGTCATCTTGCTTAAGGCGTTACTCTGTTTGTTATGAACTTAATACACTACATGCATGCTGGATAGCGGTTGGTGTGTGGAGTAATAGTAGTAGATGCAGAAAGTATCGGTCTACTTGTCTCAGACGTGATGCCTATATGTATGATCATTACCTTAGATATCGTCATGACTTTGCGTGATTCTATCAATTGCTTGACAGTAATTTGTTCACCCACCGTAATACTTGCTATCATGAGAGAAGCCTCTAGTGAACACTATGGCCCCCGGGTCTATTTTACACATTATATATTCAGATCTACATGCAAAAATACCAAAAATACCTTGCTGCACTTTTATTTATTTATTTATATTTACCTACTATCACTATCAGATCTCACCTTGCAAGTAATCGTAAAGGGATTGACAACCCCTTTATCGCTTTGGGTGCAAGTTTGTTTGTTTTTGCGCAGGTGCCTTGGTGCCTCATCTTGATACTCCTACTGGATTGATACCTTGGTTCGCAAACTGAGGGAAATACTTATATCTACTTTGCTGCATCACCCTTTCCTCTTCAAGGGAAAAACCAACGCAAGCTCAAGAAGTAGCAACACCGTCTGAACTATGGTTTGATAGAAACCTAAGCTGTCATTTCTTGATGTTTGGGGCTGCGACGCTTGTGTGGGAAAATTGTTTTCACCTAATGAGCTCGAACCCAAAGCGGGCAAATGCATCTTCATAGAATACCCTAAGAACAGTTGGGTGAACCTTCTATCTCAGATCCAAGCATAAAGTGTTTGTTGCTAAAATGGGTCCTTTCCCAAGAAAAAAATTCTCTCGAAATAATTGAGGGGGAGGAAGATAGAACTTGATGAGGTTGTTGAACCTTTGTTTCAACCAGAGAGTAGCGCAGTGCAGAAAGATGTTTTGTGGAACCGATGTCAGTTGAAGAGGAAGTAAATGATGATGATCATGAAGCTTCGGATCAAGTTACTATCGAACCTCGTAGGCCGAGAAGCATGTGTATTGCTCCTGAGCAGTACGACAACCCTGTCTTGGAGGTCATGTTGTTGGACAACGGTGAACCTACGAGTTGTGGAGAAGCGATGATGGGCCCGGATTCTGACAAATGGTTAGAGGCCATGAAATCCGAGATAGGATCCATGTATGAAAACCAAGTATAGACTTTGGTAGACTTGCTCATTGGACGGCAGGTCGTTGAGTACAAATGGATCTTTAAAATGAAAACAGACGCTGAGGGTAAATGTCACCATTTGTAAAGCTCAACTTGTTGCAAAGAAGTTTATGACAAGTTCAAGGAGTTGACTGCGATGAGACTTTCTCACTCGTAGAGATGCTAAAGTCTATTGGAATTATGTTAGCAATTGCTGCATTTTTCAATTATGAAATCTGCCAGATGGATGCCAAAACATCGTTTCCTTCCTTAAGGAAAGGTTGTATGAGATACAACCAGAAGGTTTTGTTAGTCCTAAGGATGCTAAAAGGTGTGCAAGCTTCAGTGATCCTTCTATGAAGTGAAGCAAGCATCTCGGAGTTGGAATATACACTTTGATGAGGTGATCAAAGTTTTTGAGTCTATAGAAAGTTTATGCGAAACTTGTATTTGCAATAAAGTGAGTGGGAGCACTATAGAGTTTCTGATAAGTATATGTGGATGACATATTGCTGTTTGGAAATAATGTGGAATTTCTGGAAAGCATAAACGGTTGTTTGAAAAGTGATTTTCAAAGGAAGACCTGGATAAAGCTACCTAATTGTTGAGCATCAAGAAATATAGAGATAGATCAAGATGTTTGATAAGACTTTCAATGAGTACATACCTTGACAAGTTTTTGAAAGAGTTCAAAATGGATCAGTCAGAGAAAGAGTTCTCACCTGATTTGTAAGGTGTGAAGTTGAGTGAGACTCAAAGCTAGACAACGGCAGAAGAAAGATAAAGTACGAACGTCGTCCCCTATGCCTTAGCCATAGGCTTTGTATAGTATGCCATGCTGTGTACCGCACCTGTGTGTGCCTTGCCATGAGTTGGTCAAGGGGTACAAGAGTGATTCAGGAGTGTATCACTGGTCAGCGGTCAAGATTATCCTTAGTAACTAAAAGACTGAGGAGATGTTTCTCGATTATGGAGGTGATAAAGAGTTCGTCGTAAAGAGTTACATCGATGCAAGCTTTAACACCAATCCGGATGACTCGTAGTAGCAATCTGTATACGTATAGTGGAGCAGCCATTTGGAATAGTACCAAGTGGAGTGTGGTAGCAGTGTTTACAGTTTGACATGGAGATTTGCAAAGTACACACGGATCTAAATGTCGCAGACCCGTTGACTATAAGTCCTATCTCACATGCAAACCATGATCGAGTCCCAGAACTCATTGGGTGTTAGATTCATAACAATGTAAATCACATGGTGATGTGAACTAGATTATTGACTCTAGTGCAAGTGGGAGATTGTTGGAAATATGCCATAGAGGCAATAATAAATTGGTTATTATCATATTTCCTTGTTCATGATAATCTTTTATTATCCATGATATAATTGTATTGATCGGAAACTTAGATACATGTGTGGATACATAGACAACACCGTGTCCCTAGTATGCCTCTAATAGACTAGCTCGTTGATCAAAGACGGTCAAGGTTTCCTAGCCATGGACATGAGATGTCATTTGATAACGGATCACATCATTAGGAGAATGATGTGATGGACAAGACCCAAACTACAAACGTAGCATATGATCGTGTCAATTTATTGCTACTGTTTTCTGCATGTCAAGTATGTGTTCCTATGACCATGAGATCATGAAACTCACGCACATCGAAGGAGTGCCTTGTGTGTATCAAACATCGCAACGTAACTGGGTGACTATAAAGGTGCTCTACAAGTATCTCCGAGGGTGTCTGTTGTTGGAAATATGCCCTAGAGGCAATAATAAAATGGTTATTATTGTATTTCCTAGTTCATGATAATTGTCTATTATTCATGCTACAATTGTGTTAACCGGAAACCATAATACATGTGTGAATACATAGACCACAACATGTCCCTAGTGAGCCTCTAGTTGGCTAGCTCGTTGATCAATAGATGGTCACGGTTTCATGACCATGGACATTGGATGTCGTTGATAATGGGATCACATCATTAGGAGAATGATGTGATGGACAAGACCCAATCCTAAGCATAGCACAAGATCGTGTAGTTCGTTTGCTAAAGCTTTTCAATGTCAAGTATCATTTCCTTAGACCATGAGATTGTGCAACTCCCGGATACCGTAGGAATGCTTTGGGTGTGCCAAATGTCACAACGTAACTGGGTGGCTATAAAGGTACACTACGGGTATCTCCGAAAGTGTTTGTTGGGTTGGCACGAATCGAGACTGGGATTTGTCACTCCGTGTGATTGAGAGGTATCTCTGGGCTCACTCGGTAAGACATCATCATAATGAGCTCAATGTGACTAAGGAGTTAGCCACGGGATGTTGTATTACGGAATGAGTAAAGAGACTTGCCGGTAGCGAGATTGAACAAGGTATAGGGATACCGACGATCGAATCTCGGGCAAGTACCATACCGATAGACAAAGGGAATTGTATACGGGATTGATTGAATCCTCGACATCGTGGTTCATCCGATAAGATCATCGTGGAGTACGTGGGAGACAACATGGGTACCCAGATCCCGTTGTTGGTTATTGACCGGAGAGGTGTCTCGGTCATGTCTATGTGTCTCCCGAACCCGTAGGGTCTACACACTTAAGGTTCGATGACGCTAGGGTTATAGGGAAATAGTGTACGTGGTTACCGAAGGTTGTTCGGAGTCCCGGATGAGATCCCGGACGTCACGAGGAGTCCCAGAATGGTCCGTATACAAAGATTGATATATAGGAAGTAAGGATTTGGTTACCGGAAGTGTTTCGAGCGTCACCGGTAGTGTACCGGGACCACCGGAAAGGTTCCGAGGGTCCACCAAGTAGGGCCACCAGCCCCGGAGGGCTGCATGGGCGACAAGTGGGAGGGAACCAGCCCATAGGTGGGCTGGTGCGCCCCCCACAAGGGCCCAAGGCGCAGCAGGAGGTGGAGGGGGGCAAACCCTAGAGCAGATGGGCCCTAGGCCCATCTAGGGCACCGCCCCTCCCCTCTCCTCTCTCTGGACGGCGGCCAGATCCCATCTGGGGCTGCCGCCACCCCTAGGGTGCACCCTAGGGGTTGTGCCTCCTCCTCCCTCTCCCCTATATATATGTGAGGTTTTCAGGGCTGCCAGACACACAGTTCTCTCCTCCTCTTGGCGCAGCCCTACCTCTCCCTCTCCTCGTTCTCCGTAGTGCTTAGCGAAGCTCTGCCAGAGTACCACGCAGGTCCACCGCCACCACACCGTCGTGCTTCAGGAGCTCTTCCCCAACCTCTCCTTCCTCCTTGCTGGATCAAGGCGTAGGAGACGTCACCGGGTTGCACGTGTGTTGAACGCGGAGGCACCGTTGTTCGGTGCTAAGATCGGAGCCCACCGCGATCTGAATCGCAGCGAGTACGACTCCACCAACCATGTTCTTGTAACGCTTCTGCTTAGCGATCTTCAAAGGTATGAAGATGCAATCTCTCCCCTCTCGTTGCCGGTTTCTCCATAGATAGATCTTGGTGACACGTAGGAAAAATTTTGATTTACTACTACGTCTCCCAATAGTGGCATCATGAGCTAGGTCTATGCGTAGAATCTATGCACGAGTAGAACACAAAATAGTTGTGGGCGTCGATCTTGTTAATATGCTTTCCGTTACTAGTCTTATCTTGATTCGACGGTATTGTGGGATGAAGCGGCCCGGACTAACTTTACAAGTACGCTTACGTGAGACCGGTTCCACCGCCTGACATGCACTAGTTGCATAAGATGGCTAGCGGGTGTCTGTCTCTCCCACCTTAGTCGGATTGGATTCGATGAAAAGGGTCCTTATGAAGGGTAAATAGCAATTGGCATATCACGTTGTAGTTTTGGCATAGGTATGAAACGTTCTTGCTAGAAACCTATAGCAGCCACGTAAAAACTTGCAACTACAAATTAGAGGACGTCTAACTTGTTTTTGCAGCATATGCCTTGTGATGTGATATGGCCAAAAGGATGTGATGTGATGCATTGTGATGTATGAGATTGATCATGTTCTTGTAATAGGGTTCATGACTTGCATGTCGATGACTATGACAACCGGCAGGAGCCATAGGAGTTGTCTTATTTTATTGTATGACCTGCGTGGCAATCATAAACGCCATGTAATTACTTTACTTTATTGCTAAACGTTAGCCATAGTAGTAGAAGTAATAGTTGGAGAGACAACTTCATGAAGACACAATGATGGAGATCATGGTGTCGTGCCGGTGATAGTGATGATCATGGTGCCCCGAAGATGGAGATCATAGGAGCAAGATGATATTGGCCATATCATGTCACTATATTGATTGCATGTGATGTTTATCATGTTTACATCTTATTTTCTTAGAATGACGGTAGTAAATAAGATGATCTCTCAATAAAATTTCAAGAGAAGTGTTCATCCTAACTGTGCACCGTTGCTAAGGATCGTTGTTCCGAAGCACCACGTGATGATCGGGTGTGATAGGTTCTAACATTCGCATACAACGGGTGTAAGCCAGATTTACACACGCGAAACACTTAGGTTGACTTGACAAGCCTAGCATATACAGACATGGCCTCGGAACACGAAAGACCGAAAGGTCGAACATGAGTCGTATAGAAGATACGATCAACATGGAGATGTTCACCATGGATGACTAGTCTGTCTCACGTGATGATCGGACACAGGCTAGTTGACATGGGTCATCTGTCACTTAGATGACTAGAGAGATGTCTATCTAAGTGGGAGATCATTGAATAATTTGATTATGTGAACTCGATTATCATGAACTTAGTCTAAAATTGTCTTTACTATCTATATTGTAGATCCAATGGCCAACGTGAATGTCACCCTCAATTTCAACGCGTTCCTAAAGAAAACCAAGCTGAAAGATGATGGAAGCAACTATGCGGACTGGGTCCATGGCTTGAGGATCATCCTCACAGCTTCCAAGAAATTGTATGTCCTTGATGCACCGCTAGGTGACCCACCCCTTCTCCCAGCAGAACAAGA
The DNA here is from genome assembly GCA_022496015.1 of Hordeum marinum. Classification (NCBI taxonomy): domain Eukaryota; kingdom Viridiplantae; phylum Streptophyta; class Magnoliopsida; order Poales; family Poaceae; genus Hordeum; species Hordeum marinum. The sequence goes on from CM039678.1 coordinate 24,462,552, forward strand.
CGTTGCGAACACTTGGCATTCTCGCTGCGATGATTACTCCCTTGTTCAGTGCGGCATGCTTTACAGTTTAGAACCAGGGCTCCAAAAGCGTTTTGAGCAACATGGAGCATATGAGATGTTCCAAGAGCTGAAACTGGTTTTCCAAGCTCATGCTTGGGTCAAGAGATATGACACCTCCGACAAGTTCTTTAGCTGTAAGATGGAGGAGAACAGTTCTGTCAGTGAGCACATCCTCAAGATGTCTGGGCTTCACAACCGCTTGACTCAGCTGGAGTTAATCTCCCAGATGACTCGGTCATTGACAGAATCCTCCAGTCGCTTCCACCTAGCTACAAGAGCTTTGTGATGAACTACAACATGCAAGGGATGGAGAAGTCCATTCCTGAGTTGTACTCGATGCTGAAATCAGCGGAGGTCGAGATCAAAAAGGAGCATCAAGTGTTGATGGTAAATAAGACCACTAGTTTCAAGAAAGGCAAGGTTAAGAAGAACTTCAAGAAGGACGGCAAAGCTGTTGCCGCGCCCGGTAAGCAAGTTGACGGGAAGAAGAAGAACAAAAATGGACCCAAGCCTGAGACTGAGTGCTTTTATTGCAAGGGTACCGGTCACTGGAAGCGGAACTGCCCCAAGTACTTAGCGGATAAGAAGGACGGCAACATTAAAGGTATATGTGATATACTTGTTATTGATGTGTACTTAACCAGCGCTCGTAGTAGCCCCTGGGTATTTGATACCGGTGCAGTTGCTCACATTTGTAACTCCAAGCAGGACCTGCGGAATAAGCGGAGGCTGGCAAAGGACGAGGTGACGATGCGCATCGGGAATGGTTCCAAAGTCGATGTGATCGTCGTCGGCACGCTACCTCTACATCTACCTTCGGGATTAGTTTTAAACCTTAATAATTGTTATTTAGTACCATCTTTGAGCATGAACATTGTATCTGGATCTCGCTTGATGCGAGATGGCTACTCATTTAAATCTGAGAATAATGGTTGTTCTATTTATATGAGAGAAATGTTTTATGGTCATGCCCCGTTGGTTAATAGTTTATTTTTGATGAATCTCGAATGTGATGTTACACATGTCCATAGTGTGAGTACCAAAAGGTGTAAGGTTGATAACGATAGTCCCACTTACAAGTGGCACTGCCGCCTCGGTCATATTGGTGTCAAACGCATGAAGAAGCTCCATGTTGATGGACTTTTGGAGTCACTTGATTTTGAATCATTTGACACGTGCGAACCATGCCTCATGGGCAAGATGACCAAGACTCCATTCTCCGGAACAATGGAGCGAGCAACTGACTTGTTGGGGATAATACATACCGATGTATGCGGTCCAATGAGCGTCGAGGCTCATGGTGGCTACCGTTATGTTCTCACTCTCACTGATGACTTGAGCAGATATGGGTATGTCTACTTAATGAAACACAAGTCTGAAACCTTTGAAAGGTTCAAGGAATTTTAGAGTGAGGTAGAGAATCAACGTGACAGGAAAATAAAATGCCTATGATCTGATCGTGGCGGAGAATATTTAAGTCACGAGTTTGGCACGCACCTTAGGAAATATGGAATTGTTTCACAACTCACGTCGTCCGGCACACCTCGATGAAATGGTGTGTCTGAACGTCGTAATCGCACTTTATTGGATATGGTGTGATCTATGATGTCTCTTACCGACTTACCGCTATCATTTTGGGGATATGCATTAGAGACTGCCGCATTCACTTTAAATAGGGCACCGTCTAAATCCGTTGAGATGACACCGTATGAATTATGGTTTGGAAAGAAACCTAAGTTGTCGTTTCTAAAAGTTTGGGGATGCGATGCTTATGTGAAGAAACTTCAACCTGAGAAGCTCGAACCCAAAGCGGAAAAGTGCGTCTTCATAGGATATCCCAAAGAGACTATTGGGTATACCTTCTACCTACGACCCGAGGGCAAAGTCTTTGTTGCCAAGAATGGATCCTTTCTCGAGAAAGAGTTTCTCTCTAAAGAAGTAAGTGGGAGGAAAATAGAACTTGATGTGGTAATTATACCTCCACTCAAACCGGAGAATAGCGCAACACAGGAAGTTGTTTCTGTGGAGCCTACACCGGCTAGAGAGGAAGTTAATGATGATGATCATGAAGCTTCAGATCAAGTTGCTATTCGAAGGTCCACTAGGACACGTTCCGCACCAGAGTGGTATGTCAATCCTGTCCTAGAGATCATGTTGTTGGACAACGGTGAACCTTCGAACTATGAAGAAGCGATGGTGGGCCCGGATTCCAACAAATGGCTTGAGGCCATGAAATCCGAGATAAGATCCATGTATGAGAACAAAGTATGGACTTTGGTGGACTTGCCTGATGATAAGCGAGCCATTGAAAATAAATGGATCTTTAAGAAGAAGACTGACGCGGACGGTAATGTGACCGCCTATAAGGCTCGGCTTGTCACTAAGGGTTATCGGCAAGTTCAAGGAGTTGACTACGATGAGACTTTCTCACCCGTAGTGATGCTGAAGTCTGTCCAAATCATGTTAGAAGTTGCCGCATTTTATGATTATGAGATCTGGCAAATGGACGTCAAAACGGCATTCCTTAATGGCTTCCTCAAGGAAGAACTGTATATGATGCAGCTGGAAGGTTTTGTCGATCCTAAAGATGCTAACAAAGTATGCAAGCTCCAGCGCTCCATCTATGGGCTGGTGCAAGCATCTCGGAGTTGGAACATTCGCTTTAATGAGGTGATTAAAGCGTTTGGGTTTGTACAGGTTTATGGAGAACCCTGTATTTACAAGAAAGTGAGTGGGAGCTCTGTAGCATTTCTTATATTATATGTGGATGACATGCTGATAATGGGAAATGATATAGAACTCTTGGAAAGTGTAAAGGCCTACTTGAATAAGTGTTTTTCAATGAAGGACCTTGGAGAAGCTGCTAACATATTAGGTATTAAGATCTATAGAGATAGATCGAGATGCCTCATAGGTCTTTCACAAAGCACATACCTTGAAAAGATATTGAAGAAGTTCAATATGGATCAGTCCAAGAAGGGGTTCTTGCCTGTGTTGCAGGGTGTGAGATTGAGTACGACTCAATGCCCGACCACGGCAAAGGATAGAGAAGAGATGAGTGTCATCCCCTATGCTTCAGCCATAGGCTCTATTATGTATGCCATGCTATGTACCAGACCTGATGTGAACCTTGCCATAAGTTTGGTAGGGAGGTACCAAAGTGATCCCGGAGTAGAACACTAGACAGCGGTCAAGAATATCCTGAAGTACCTGAAAAGGACAAAGGACATGTTTCTCGTATATGGAGGTGCCCAAGAGCTCGTCGTAAAGGGTTACGTCGACGCTAGCTTCGACATAGATCCGGACGAGTCCAAGTCACAAACTGGATACGTGTATATTTTGAACGGAGGAGCAGTCGGCTAGTGCAGCAGCAAGCAAAGCGTTGTGGCGGCATCTACATGTGAAGCGGAGTACATAGCTGCTTCGGAAGCAGCAAAGGAGGGAGTCTGGATGAAGTTCATCACCGACCTAGGAGTGATTCCCAATGCGTCGGGCCCGATGACTCTACTCTGTGACAACACTGGAGCTATTGCCCTTGTGAAGGAGCCCAGGTTTAACAAGAAGACAAGACACATCAAGCGCCGCTTCAACTCCAACCGTGATTACATTCAGGAGGGAGACATAGATATTTGTAAAGTGCATACAGATCTGAATGTCACAGATCTGTTGACTAAACCTCTCTCCCGAGCAAAACATGATCAACACCAGAATGCTATGGGTGTTCGATTCATAACAATGTAACTAGATTATTGACTCTAGTGCAAGTGGGAGACTGTTGGAAATATGCCCTAGAGGCAATAATAAAATGGTTATTATTGTATTTCCTAGTTCATGATAATTGTCTATTATTCATGCTACAATTGTGTTAACCGGAAACCATAATACATGTGTGAATACATAGACCACAACATGTCCCTAGTGAGCCTCTAGTTGGCTAGCTCGTTGATCAATAGATGGTCACAGTTTCATGACCATGGACATTGGATGTCATTGATAATGTGATCACATCATTAGGAGAATGATGTGATGGACAAGACCCAATCCTAAGCATAGCACAAGATCGTGTAGTTTGTTTGCTAAAGCTTTTCAATGTCAAGTATCATTTCCTTAGGCCATGAGATTGTGCAACTCCCAGATACTGTAGGAATGCTTTGGGTGTGCCAAACGTCACAACATAACTGGGTGGCTATAAAGGTACACCACGGGTATCTCCGAAAGTGTTTGTTGGGTTGGCACGAATCGAGACTAGGATTTGTCACTCTGTGTGACGGAGAGGTATCTCTGGGCCCACTCGGTAAGACATCATCATAATGAGCTCAATGTGACCAAGGAGTTAGCCACGGGATGTTGTATTACTGAACAAGTAAAGAGACTTGCCGGTAACGAGATTGAACAAGGTATAGGGATACCGACGATCGAATCTCGGGCAAGTACCATACCGATAGACAAAGAGAATTGTATACGGGATTGACTGAATCCCCGACATCGTGGTTCATCCTATAAGATCATCGTGGAGTACGTGGGAGACAACATGGGTATCCAGATCCCGCTATTGGTTATTGACCAGAGAGGTGTCTCGGTCATGTCTACGTGTCTCTCGAACCCATAGGGTCTACACACTTAAGGTTCGATGATGCTAGGGTTATAGGGAAATAGTGCATGTGGTTACCGTAGGTTGTTCGGAGTCCCGGATGAGATCTCGGACATCACGAGGAGTCCCGGAATGGTCCGAAGACGAAGATTGATATATAGGAAGTAAGGATTTGGTTACCGGAAGTGTTTCGGGCGTCACCGGTAGTGTACCGGGACCACCGGAAGGGTTCCGGGGGTCCACCAAGTGGGGCCACCTGCCCCGGAGGGCTGCATGGGCCACAAGTGGGAGGGAACCAGCCCATAGGTGGGCTGGTGCGCCCCCCACAAGGGCCCAAGGAGCAGCAGGAGGTGGAGGGGGGCAAACCCTAGAGCAGATGGGCCCTAGGCCCATCTAGGGCGCCGCCCCTCCCCTCTCCTCTCTTTGGCCGGCGGCCAGATCCCATCTGGGGCTGCCGCCACCCCTAGGGTGGGAAACCTAGGGGTTGTGCCTCCTCCTCCCTCTCCCCTATATATATTTGAGGTTTTCAGCGCTGCCAGACACACGGTTCTCTCCTCCTCTTGGCGCAGCCCTACCTCTCCCTCTCCTCGTTCTCCGTAGTGCTTACCGAAGCTCTGCCAAAGTACCACACAGCTCCACTGCCACCACGCCGTCGTGCTGCAGGAGCTCTTCCCCAACCTCTCCTTCCTCCTTGTTGGATCAAGGCGTAGGAGACGTCACCGGGCTGCATGTGTGTTGAACGCTGAGGCACCGTTGTTCGGTGCTAAGATCGGAGTCCACCGCGATCTGAATCGCAGCGAGTACGACTCCACCTACCGTGTTCTTGTAACGCTTCCGTTCAGCGATCTTCAAAGGTATGAAGATGCAATATCTCCCCTCTCGTTTCTGGTTTCTCCATAGATAGATCTTGGTGACATGTAGGAAATTTTTTGATTTACTACTACGTCTCCCAACATCTGTTGAGTTGGCATGGATCAAGACTCGGATTTGTTACTCCGTGTGACGGAGAGGTATCTCAGGGCCCACTCAGTAATACAACGTCACAAAAAGCCTTGAAAGCAATGTGTCTAAGTGTTAGTCACGGGATCTTGTATTACGGAACGAGTAAATAGACTTGTCTGTAACGAGGTTAAACTAGGTATGGAGATACCGACGATCGAATCTCGGGCAAGTAACATACCGAAGAACAAAGGGAACATCATACGGGATTAACTGAATCCTTGACATAGAGGTTCGACCGATAAAGATCTTCATAGAATATGTAGGAACCAATATGGGCATCCAGGTCGCGCTATTGGTTATTGACCGTAGAGGCGTCTCGGTCATGTCTACATAGTTCTCGAACCCGCAGGGTCTGCACACTTCAGGTTTAGTGACATTTCGGTAATATAGAGTTATGTATGGTGGTGACCGAAGGTTGTTTGGAGTCCCGCATGAGATCCCGAATGTCACGAGGATCTCCGGAATGGTCTGGATGTAATGATTGATATATAGGAAGTCCTATTTTGGTCGCCGGAAAAGTTTCGGGCTCATCGGTAGTGTACTGGGAGTGCCGGTAGTGTACCGGGAGACCACCGGGAGGGGTATTTCGACCCAAGAGGCCTCATGGGCTGTGGGAGAGTGAATACCAGCCCTTAGTGGGCTGGTGTAACTTCCACACAAGGCCCATGCGGCTGAAGAAGAAAACCCAATAGGAAAAGGTGGAAAAAAAGGCAAAAAAGGAGGAATCCCAATCCTACTAGGATTGGAGGAGAGTCCTCCTCTCCTAGTTGGTTCGGCCGACTCCAAGGAGGCTTGGCCCTTGTGCCAAGCCTCTCCTCCTCTCCTCCTATATATACTGGTGGGTTTTAGGGTTTTGCACTAGTTTTTCAGCCACGTGCTACCCTTTCCTCGAGTGCATAGTTTCTCCTCTAGATCGGATTTCTACAGTGCGTAGGCGAAGCCCTGCCGGAATTGCTCCACCACCATCGCCGGAGCGCCGTCACGCTGCCGGAGAACTCTTCCTCCTCTCCGCTCCTTCTTTCTGGATCAAGACGGCGGAGATAGTCATCAAGTTGTACGTGTGCTGAACGCGGAGGTGCCGTCCGTTCGGCGCTAGATCGGAAGGATCGTGATCAAGTTCGTGGGACGGATCGTGGGCAAGTTAGTGGGACGGATCGTGATTGGATCGTGGGACGCTCGGCGATTTGGATCGCGAAGATGTTCGACTACACCAACCGCGTTTCTTAACGCTTCCCGCTTAGCGATCTACAAGGGTACGTAGATCCACTCTCCCTCTCGTAGATGCTCATCACCATGGATAGATCTGCGTGTGCGTAGGAAAATTTTTGTTTCCCATGCAACATTCCCCCAACAGTGGTATCAGAGCTAGGTCTATGTGTAGATGAGATCTCGAGTAGAACACAAAAGGTTTGTGGGCGTTGATGCTTAGATTGCTTCCTCCCTTGGTCAGATTTTGGTTCCGCGGTATTGTGAGATGAAGCGGATTGGACCAACATTACTCGTACGCTTACGAGAGACCGGTTCCCTCGACCGCAACTTGTTGCATAGATGGCTTGCAGGTGCCAATTTCTCTCACTTAGTTGGATCGGATTCGACAAGGGCGGTCCTTGAGAAGGTTGAAAAGCAACTTGTGTATCACCGTTGTGGTTTTCACGTAGATGGGAATTGTTCTTGCGAGATACCCGTAGCAGCCACGTAAAACATGCAACAACAATTAGAGGACGTCTAACTTGTTTTTGCAGGGTATGTTGTGATGTGATATGGCCAATTACATGATGTGATATATGTGATGTATGAGATGATCATGTGATGTATAGATTGTCACGACTTGCATGTCGATGAGTACGGCAACCGTCAGGAGCCATAGGGTTGTCTTTAATTATTGTATGACCTGCGTGTCAATCATTAAGCGCTATGTAATGCTTTACTTTATCGCTACGGTAGCAATAGTAGTAGAAGCATGTTGAGCACGACAACCCCGATGGCGACACGTTGATGGAGATCAAGATGATGGAGATCATGGTGTCGTGCCGGTGACGATGGAGATCATGCCGGTGCTTTCTAGATGGAGATCAAAAGCACAAGTTCATGGCCATATCATGTCACTTATGAATTGCATGTGATGTTAATCCTTTTATGCACCTTGTTTTGCTTAGGACGACGGTAGCATTATAAGGTGATCCCTCACTTAAATTTCAAGATGAATTGTGTTCTCCCCGAGTGTGCACCGTTGTGAAAGTTCGTCGTGTCGAGACACCACGTGATGATCGGGTGTGATAGACTCTACGTTCACATACAACGGGTGCAAGCCAGTATTGCACACGCAGAACACTCGGGTTAAACTTGACGAGCCTAGCATGTACAGACATGGCCTCGGAACACAAGAGACCGAAAGGTCGAACATGAGTTGTATAGTAGATATGATAAACATGAGATGTTCACCATTGAAGCCACCTCAACTCACGTGATGATCGGACTTGAGTTGGTGAATTTGGATCATGTGACACTCAGATGACCTTAGGGATGTCGATTTGAGTGGGACCTTTAGTAAATTTGATTAACTAAACTCATTATCTTGAACAATAGTTAAGTAACCTTTGCATATTTATGTTGTAGATCAATGGCTCGCGCAGTAGCACCGCCGAATTTTAATGTGTTCCTAGAGAAAGCTAAGTTGAAAGATGACGGAAGTAACTTTGTTGACTAGGCCCGTAATCTGAGGATTATCCTCATGGCTTCCCAAAAATCATATGTCCTTGATGCACCGCTTGGTAACCAACCAGAAGACATCACCTCCGAAGACGTTAAGAACGCTTGGGAGACACATGCTGGAGACTACTCAATAGTTCAGTGTGCAATATTGTATGGCTTAGAACCGGGACTTCAAAGACGTTTTGAACGTCATGGAGCATATGAGATGTTCCAGGAGTTGAAGTTTATCTTTCAGAAGAATGCCCGGATCGAGAGGTATGAGACCTCCGATAAATTCTATCCTTGCAAGATGGAGGAGAACAGGTCTATCAGTGAGCATATACTCAGAATGTCTGGGTATTCAAATCGTCTAGCAGAGTTGGGAATTACCCTTCCGCCAGAGGCAATCACTGACAGAGTTCTTCAATCATTGCCACCTAGTTACAAGAGCTTTGTGATGAAGTACAACATGCACGGGATGAACAAGTCAGTCATCGAGCTGTTTGCGATGCTGAAAGTCGCTGAGTCTGAAATCCAGAAAGAACATCAAGTGTTGATGGTCAAAAAAACCACTAGTTTCAAGAAGAATGGCAAGGGCAAGGGCAAGAAGGGTAAAACCAAGAAGGATGGCAAAGCAGTTGCTACTCTTGTAAAGAAGCCTAAGCATGGACCTAAGCCAGAAACTGAGTGCTTTCATTGCAAAGGAACTGGTCACTAGAAGTGGAACTGCCCCAAGTACCTGGCTGACAAGAAGGCGGCCAACGACAAACAAGGTATATATGATATACATGTTATTGATGTGTACCTTACTAGCTCTCGTAGTAGTGCATGGGTATTTGATACCGGTTCGGTTGCTCACATTTGCAACTCAAAGCAGGAACTACGAAATAAACGAAGGCTGGCGAAGGACGCAGTGACGATTCGCGTGGGAAATGGTTCCAAGGTTGATGTGATCTCCGTTGGCACGCTCTCTCTTCGATTACCATCGGGATTAGTGATGAACCTGAATAATTGTTATTTAGTGCCTGCGTTAAGCATGAACATTATATCTGGATCTTGTTTGTTGCGAGATGGTTACTCATTTAAATTAGAGAATAAAGGTTGTTCTATTTATATGAGTAATATCTTTTATGGTCATGCACCCAATGTTAGGGGTTTATTCATATTGAATCTTGATAGTGATGACACACATGTTCATAACATTGATGCCAAAATATGTAGAGTTGATAATGATAGTACCACTTTCTTGTGGCACTGCCGTTTAGGTCATATTGGTGTAAAACGCATGAGGAAGCTCCATGCTGATGGACTTTTGGAGTCACTTGATTTTGAATCACTTGACACATGTGAACCATGCCTCATGGGCAAGATGACTAAAACGCCGTTCTCTGGAACATTGGAACGGGCAAGTGACTTATTGTAAATCATACATACCGACGTGTGCGGTCCAATGAATGTTATAGCGCGCGGTGGATATCGTTATTTTCTCACCTTCACTGATGACTTAAGTAGATATGGGTATATTTACTTAATGAAACACAAGTCTAAAACGTTTGAAAAGTTCAAGCAATTTCAGAGTGAAGTTGAGAATCATCGTAACAAGAAGATTAAGTTCCTGCGATCTGATCGAGGAGGTGAATATCTGAGTTATGAGTTTGGCAGTCACTTAAGACAATGTGGAATTGTTTCACAGTTGACACTGCCTGAAAGACCACAACGTAATGGTGTGTCCGAACGTCGTAATCGAACCTTATTAGATATGGTGCGTTCTATGATGTCTCTTGCTGATTTGCCACTATCGTCTTGGGGTTATGCATTAGAGACAGATGCATTCACTTTAAATAGGGCACCATCGAAATCCGTTGAGACGACGCCATATGAACTATGATTTGGCAAGAGGCCAAAGTTGTCGTTTCTTAAAGTTTGGGGATGTGATGCTTATGTCAAAAAGCTTCAGCCTGCAAAGATGGAACCCAAAGCGGAGAAATGCGTCTTCATAGGATACCCGAAAGAGATAGTCGGGTATAACCTCTATCTCAGATCCGAAGGCAAAGTGTTTGTCACTAAGAACGGAACATTTCTTGAGAAAGAGTTTCTCTCGAAAGAATTGAGTGGGAGGAAGATAGAGCTTGATGAGGTTACTGAACCTTTACTTCAACCAGAAAGTAGCGCAGCACAGAAAGATATTTCTGTGGAACCTACGACGGTAGAAGACGAAGTTAATGATGATGATCATGAAGCTTCGGATCAAGCTACTATTGAACCTCGTAGGTCGACAAGGGCGCGTATTGCTCCTGAGTGGTATGACAACCCTGTCTTAGAGGTCATGCTATTGGACAACAATGAACCTATGAGCTATGGAGGAGTAGTGATGGGCCCGGATTCCGAGAAGTGGTTAGAGGCCATGAAATCCGAGATGGGATCCATGTATGAAAACAAAGTATGGACTTTGGAAGTATTACCTGAAGGGCGAAAGGCCATTCAGAACAAATGGATCTTTAAGAAGAAGACAGACGCGGACAGTAATGTCACCGTCTATAAAGCTCGACTTGTGGCAAAGGGCTTTTCACAAGTTCGAGGAGTTGACTATGATGAGACATTCTCACACGTAGCGATGCTTAAGTCTGTCAGAATCATGTTAGCAATAGCTGCTTATTTCGACTATGAAATTTGGCAGATGGATGTCAAAACAGCGTTCCTCAACGGTTTCCTTAAGGAAGAGTTGTATATGATGCAACCAGAAGGTTTTGTCGATCCAGAGAATGCTGACAAAGTTTGCAAACTCCAGAGATCCATTTATGGACTGGTGCAAGCATCTCGGAGTTGGAATAAGCGTTTTGATGAGGTGATCAAAGCGTTTGAGTTTATACAAGTTTATGGAGAAGCTTGTATTTACAAGAAAGTGAGTGGGAGCTCTATAGCGTTTCTAATATTATATGTGGATGACATATTGCTGATTGGAAACAATATAGAAATGCTGGAAAGCGTGAAGGAATATTTGAACAAGAGTTTTTCAATGAAGGACCTAGGAGAAGTTGCTTTCATATTAGGCATTAATATCTATAGAGATAGATCGAGACGCTTAATAGCACTTTCACAGAGCACATGCCTTGATAAAGTTTTGAAGAAGTTCAAAATGGATCAGTCCAAGAAGGGGTTCTTGCCTGTGTTACAAGGTGTGAAGTTGAGTAAGACTGAATGCCCAGTGACTGCAGAAGATAAAGAAAAGATGAGTGTCATCCCCTATGCTTCAGCCATAGGCTCTATCAGTTATGCAATGCTGTGCACAAGACCCGATGTTAGCCTTGTAATAAGTATGGCCGGATGGTTTCAAAGTGATCCTGGAATGGAGCACTGGGCAGCGGTCAAGAATATCCATAAGTACCTGAAAAGGACTAAGGAAATGTTTCTCGTTTATGGAGGTGATGAAGAGCTCGTCGTAAAGGGTTACGTCGATGCAAGCTTTGACACTGATCCGGATGACTCAAAGTCGCAAACCGGATACGTATTTATTCTCAACGGGGGAGAGGTAAGCTGGTGTAGTTCCAAGCAAAGCGTGGTAGCCGATTCTACATGTGAAGCGGAGTACATCGCAGCCTCGGAGGCGGCAAAGGAAGGTGTCTGGATGAAGTTCATGACAGATCTAGGAGTAGTGCCCAGTGCACTGAATCCAATGAACCTGTTCTATGACAACACTGGTGCCATTGCTTTGGCCGAGGAACCAAGGTTTCACAAGAGGACTAGACACATAAAGTGACGCTTCAACTCCATCCGCGATTACATCGAGGAGAAGGACATAAATATTTGCAAAGTGCACACGGATCTGAATGTTGCAGAGCCGTTGACTAAACCTCTTCCAAGCGCTAAACATGATCAACACCAGAACTGCATGGGTGTTCGATTCATTACAATGTAAATCACATAGTGATGTGAACTAGATTATTGACTCTAGTGCAAGTGGGAGACTGTTGGAAATATGCCCTAGAGGCAATAAATAAAGTGTTTATTATTATATTTCCTTGTTCATGATAATCGTTTATTATCCATGCTATAATTGTATTGATTGGAAACACATTACATGTGTGGGTAAATAGACAACATCTGTCCCTAGTATGCCTCTAGTGAACTAGCTCGTTGATCAAAGATGGTCAAGGTTTCCTAGCCATTGACATGTATTGTCATTTGATAATGGGATAACATCATTAGGAGAATGATGTGATGAACAAGACCCAAACTACAAACGTAGCATATGATCGTGTCAGTTTATTGCTACTGTTTTCTGCATTGTCAAGTATGTGTTCCTATGACCATGAGATCATGCAACTCACGGACATCGGAGGAGTGCCTTGTGTGTATCAAATGTCGCAATGTAACTGGGTGACTATAAAGGTGCTCTACAGGTATCTCCAAGGGTGTCTGTTGAGTTGGCATGGATCAAGACTAGGATTTGTTACTCCGTGTGATGGAGAGGTATCTCAAGGCCCACTCGGTAATACAACATCACAATAAGCCTTGCAAGCAATGTGTCTAAGTGTTAGTCACGGGATCTTGCATTACGGAACGAGTAAAGAGACTTGCCGGTAACGAGGTTGAACTAGGTATGGAGATACCGACGATCGAATCTCGTGCAAGTAACATACCGAAGAACAAAGGGAACATCATACGGGATTAACTGAATCCTTAACACAGAGGTTCGACCGATAAAGATCTTCGTAGAATATGTAGGAACCAATATGGGAATCCAGGTCCCGCTATTGGTTATTGACCGTAGAGGTGTCTCGGTCATGTCTACATAGTTCTCGAACCCGCAGGGTCTGCAAACTTAAGGTTTAGTGACGTTTCGGTAATATAGAGTTATGTATGGTGGTGACCGAAGGTTCTTCAGAGTCCTGGATGAGATCCTGGACATCACGAGGAGCTCCGGAATAGTCCGGAGATAAATATTGATATATAGGAAGTCCTATTTTGGTCGCCGGAAAAGTTTCGGGCTCATCGATAGTGTACCGGGAGTGCCGGTAGTGTACCGGGAGACCAGCGGGAGGGTATTTCGACCCAAGAGGCTTCATGGGCTGTGGGAGAGTGAATACCAGCCCTTAGTGGGCTGGTGGAACTTCCACACAAGGCCATGCGGCTGGAGAAGAAAACCCAATAGGAAAAGGTGGAAAAAAGGCAAAAAAGGAGGAATCCTAATCCTACTAGGATTGGAGGAGAGTGCTCCTCTCCTAGTTGGTTCGGCCGACTCCAAGGAGGCTTGGCCCTTGTGCCAAGCCTCTCCTCCTCTCCTCCTATATATACTGGTGGGTTTTAGGGTTTTGCACTAGTTTTTTCAGCCACGTGCTACCCGTTCCTCCAGTGCATAGTTTCTCCTCTAGATCGGATTTCTGCAATGCTTAGGCGAAGCCCTGCCGGAATTGCTCCACCACCATCGCCGGAGCGCCGTCATGCTACCGGAGAACTCTTCCTCCTCTTCGCTCCTTCTTGCTGGATCAAGACGGCGGAGATCGTCATCTAGTTGTACGTGTGTTGAACGCGAAGGTGTCGTCCGTTCGGCGCTAGATCGGAAAGATCATGATCAAGTTCGTGGGACGGATCGTGATTGGATCGCGGGACGAATCGTGATTGGATCACAGGACGCTCGGCGATTTGGATCGCGAAGACGTTCGACTACGCCAACCGCGTTTCTTAACGCTTCCCGCTTAGCGATTTACAAGGGTACATAGATCCACTCTCCCTCTCGTAGATGCTCATCACCATGGATAAATCTGCGTGTACGTAGGAATTTTTTTGTTTTCCATGCAACGTTCCCCAACATTTACTTGTAATATGTGTGCACTATGTTTTAATGTGTAATATGTGAGACTATGTTTTAATGTGTAATATGTGAGACTAAGTTTTTATTTGTTATATGTGAGACTATGTTTTTATTTGTAATATGCAAACATCTATGTTTTATTTTGTAATATGTGTGGACTATGTGCTAATTGCAGATATGGCTCCGTATCCGTTGCTTAATGGTAATATCGATAGAGGGCACTGAGGCACACTTATGGAATCGGACACATACTTAGACGTGTTGATCACTCGCACCCAAAGTCTAACTGGATGATACACCCTTCATGGGTTGATAGGTATGTGTCGGTATAATCACTTACTATGTTCGACATCGTTTTGATAGAAGCTAATTGTAAGCTACATTCTATTTATTTTGTAGGTTGAATTGGGCTGGACTTCTACCCTTGGCACGACTGGTTGAGGGTACATTGGATGAGTGGGTTGATCACCCGTACTTGGATGACGCAGGTGAACCAATGCAGTTGCACAAGAGGCAAGTATCACGCTTCTCTTACGACAGGTCACTCCTTACATGCTTAGTAGATAGATGGAAACCAGAGACACATATGTTTCACTTTCCATGGGGAGAGATGGCTCCTACTTTACAGGATGTGTCTTACTTGCTGGGATTACCTCTGGCAGGTGCTGCCATGGAATTTACTGCTCATCCTACCATGTCTAAATATAACATGGTATAAGTTACCCTCATTGTTGTGCAGAGCAAGATCGGTATCTGTGTCACCTCTCCGAATAGCTAAAGCTCCGCACTCCTCGATGTACCGAGCAAGATGTGATCTAACACTGCACGGAACATACTACAACAAGAATGGAAGCAAACATCATAATCATATAAACAAAGGCATTCGAATATGCCACAATCAGATAAACAAGACATAGAACCTTACAACACGTCTTGAACATCGACGATCCAGCACCACGGTAAATACAGACGCACCGGAATCAACGGCAACACAAGGGCCACCTGGAGCTCGGCAAAATGGGCAAGCCATTTACCTGCAGACGGATGGTGACCAATAAAAACTAAATCCACTACCGACTTGAGAGTTATCATTCGATTGAGTTGGAAGCCAAAAAAATACCGTAGGCCAGTGGAAAGCGCCCTGATCTATTGTTTACGTGGGTAGGATAACAAAATGGGTGGTCGAGCAAAGAGATCGGCGAGGCGGTGGAAGCACCGGAGAGCAATGGGAGTGAGAGGTGGAGAGGGCAGGCTACTGGACAGGGGAGGGTGAAACGAGTGGTCAGAGGAGGAAGAAAGAAGGCATGGGCCTTATCCAGGGGCCCATCGGCCTACCACAGGCCGACAGGTGGCACTTCGGCCACCCTCTGGCCGACAAGCTTGTCCCAGGCTTCTGATTGGCCGACAGGGGGCACTTCGGCCTAGGATTGGCCGACAGGGGGCTCTTCGGGCTGGTGCTGGCCGACGGGCCCCTCTTCGGCCTGGTGCTGGCCGACGGGGTGTTATTTTTGAAAAAAATTCAGCTGGACATACTTTTTTCAAATTTGGTATAATTTCCGTACTAGTTTTGAAAAAAAATCGTGGTTGGAGGCCTCCCGAAGGGAATGAGCCAAAGGCATGCTCTGGAGGTGCCCAACTGATCCTCCTTCATGTGCGCCAACACGGATGCGCGAATGATGCTCGAAGTGCTTGCAGACGAACCACGACACGAAGCTCGTCCTTCTATCCCAAAAGAAACTGGGAGACGAAGAACTTTGTGTTGATGAAAGGGCCCAACGTCAGGAATTGGTACATGTGTTCGTCACTGCCTGTCTGACAAAGTTGGAGCGGTTTGTGCATGGCCAGCTCGAATTTGTCTGCGCCAAACTCCTCGAGTATCGCTGCCATGAACAGCTCCCAAGACATGGTGGGACGTGTTTGACGAAATGCCTACAGCCAGTGGCGGAGCCAAAGGGTGGCCAGGGTGGGCCATGGCCCACCCTGAGTTTTGAAAATATCTTTTATATCACATACGAGAAAGACTAAAAATAAAATAAAATAATATATGGGTAAAGTAACACTGCTGGCCCACTTTGGCCCAGTGGGCTAGGTCCGCCACTGCCTACAACTACCGGGCTACCTGGTCGTCGATGTAGAGGGTGGCGGTGGCCACGCAAGACTATGGAGACGTTTTGTAGAGCTCAAAGTATGTCACGCACCGATCGAGCCATGGGTAAGCGAGGGAAATCATGACCGATCGAGAGTTTGTAGTACTGTAGCTTGTATCCATATGGATGGGAAGGGTGTTTTGCGCGCTCGTGGTGGTCACAGCACCGCTAAGTGGGGGATAGGAATCACCGGAGGCCGCGTGTCGGCAAGGAGCGTGGGCAGAGGCGGGGTGCAACAGATCGGTGGGTGTGCGTGTGGATGGCAGAAGCGGCAGGGGTGGTGGTGGTTGCTGTGGAGCGGGACGAGATGCGAAGGCGGTGACGAATGTTGTGGAACGAGAGTGGTTACCAAGCCCGTTGGCAAACTGGATCCTTCGATGGCCATGCATCGCGTAGACATCGTCCTATGTCAGGTCGGGTTGTCGGGCGTGGCTGCGCTATTCCTACGAGATATGGGTGTTAAAAGGTTCACGTGAGCTGGATGGCATTTTTAAAAAAACAATCTTGAAAATGGCAATTTAACGAAACCCTGTATTGAAAGTGGCAAATAGCCAATTTTCTCGTGCCCGAGAAATTTGGTTATTTGCCACTTTGGATATGGGGCTTCTCAAAAATGCCACTTTCGAGATTGACATTGTAAAAATGCCATCCAGCTTATGTACACTTTGATTATTATGCCATTTCTCCTTTTTCATTGCTTTTTATCTTCTTTTTTCATTTTCTAGCACCTAAAAGGAACAAACTACCCCTAACCTTTCAACCTTATCCTGATGCGTGTGTTGACTTGCTTGGTCGGATTACTGGAGGAGCTCGTTCTTGTGGCCACACATGCTCGCCGCCGGAGCTAGCTGATGCGTGTGCGCGCCGCCGGATTTTGCCGCCTTGGCTCGCCTATGCCTCCGCAAACAACCACGGCTCACCGCCGGTGCTGGCGCATCCCTGCGTGCACTGGCGCAACCCGCCCTCGCCTCTCCCACGCCTCCACGAGCCACCACAGCTCGCCGCCGGTGCGCGTCCATATCAGCACGCGGCGCAGCTTGCCCTCGCCTTCCTGATGCTTGCACGAGCTACCACAGCTCGCTGACGCCTGCGCGAGCCAGTAACTCCAGCATAACCAGCATACTCGGCGGAGCTGGCCCCTTGATATGCCGCAGCTGAACAGCATAACCAGTGGCATGATGACGGCAGCGGCTGGAGGCCCTTTTGGCGCTACTTGGAGGAGATGGACCAGTGTACAGAAGGCTGAAGATGTTGAACACTAGCAACCTGTAAGTCATGTTTGTTTTGATGTTTTATTTGTTCTTGGATTGAATTTAGAAATTACATCAAGAATAGCATGTCACATTTAGTTTCACAGTCAAGATGAACTGAGCAACAATTCGACAAAACAATAATGTCACAAATTTCAGTTCATAAGCTACTTGCTGCAAAATATGTTCTGCTGCCCTTGTTGTAGCTTATTCAAAGACAGGAAATGAAATTGTAGTTAAAAGTGCAGTATCTAAACCACAAAATTTAGAAGTGGCGGTATGTAAACCTTAAATTTTATTACATTGGGAAGAGAGAGACATGTGGATACTTCAACCATGATTTATAGATGAATAAGAAATAAGTTCACATCCCACAAAATAAAGTGACGAGTTCACCAAATGAGTGCATACATAAAACTAAAATGAGTTCACATAGAAGAAAACTACTTGTGATTTCACTTCTCACATCACTGTAACATCAATTTCGTAGATAGCAATCATCCAATTTGTAGCTTCCTCTTTGGTGTAAGCTTCTTTGCTGGAGCTACTGTGGACAACCTCTTTGGGGTCAGCTTCTTTATTGGAGCTGCAATGGGCATCCTCTCTGGAGTAGTTGTAATTTGTGAAGAAGTACCCTCTCCCAGCAACAAAGCAAGGCGGCTGCATCACACACACACACACACACACACACATCACATCACATTGAGATTAATATTTTGCTTCTCATTTTTGCATTTTGTTGAACGAATAGTTGCTTGCCATTGATGATTACCTTCTAGTGACCATGCCTGGGCTGTCTTGTAGTATTTGTTCTTTTATTGGCCTTTGCGGGGTGCTAGGTTCAGCCGGTCTAGCTTTCGTAACATTCTTTCTAGGCTTCCTCTTCCTGCAATTAAACAAAAAAAGTTATGTTTGGCATGAGTTGATACATCCTCTTTTGATTGAAAGAATAACACTTGCCTTTTTTTCGTTCCATTTAGTGGACACTTGTAACTAGCTTGCCTATGGCCCTTTTCACCACATTTCTTGCAAGTCACCGGGCCTCTAATCATTTGCTTTCCCTTAGCATTGGTTGGAGCAATGGTACCATCATTGGAACCGCCATTGACACCATCATTGACACCTTTCTTTTTGTGGCCATCTTCAAGGCATCCTTTGATCCTCAATTTCCTGTTTCTTCCTTTATTCCTTTTCGCAAGTGGTGCCTCCACGACAAATGGTAGCTCCACTCGTGGCCACTGTGATTTATCTGTCATTGGCTCAATCTCTCTCCCATATGCTGACATGAATCTTGTTAGGGAACGTTACATGGGAAACAAAAAAATTCCTACGCACACACAAGATCTATCCATGATGATGAGCATCTATGAGAGGGAGAGTGGATCTACATACCCGTGTAGATCGCTAAGCGGGAAGCGTTAAGAAACGCGGTTGGTGTAGTCGAACGTCTTCGCGATCCAAATCGCCGAGCGTCCCGCGATCTCATCACGATCCGTCCCGCGATCCAATCACGATCCGTCCCGCGAACTCATCACGATCCGTCCTGCGATCTCATCATGATACGTCTAGCGATCTTGATCACGGTCCTTCCGATCTAGTGTCGAACGGACGGCACCTCCGCGTTCAACACACGTATAGCTCGATGACGATCTCCACCTTCTTGATCCAGCAAGAGGGAGCGGAGAGGTAGAAGAGTTCTCTGGCAGCATGACGACGCTCCGGCGATGGTGGTAGAGCTATTCCGACAGGGCTTTGCCTAAGCACTGCAGAAAACCGATCTAGAGGAGAAACTATGCACTAGAGGAACGGGTAGCACGTGGCTATTAGGGTTAGCTTTTCCCTCTAAATCCTCTAGTATATATAGGAGGGAGGGAGGGGAGGAGGCAGCCTCAAACCCTCAAGATCTGGCCGAAATTGGAGGTGAAGGAGTCCTATTCCAATCCTATTAGGATTAGGATTCCTTCCTTATTTAGACTTTTTGCCTTTTTCCACCTTTTTCCTTTTGGGCTTTTCTTCCCAGACGCATGGGCTTTGTGTGGGACTTCCACCAGCCCACTAAGGGCTGGTATTCATCCTCACATAGCCCATGTAGCCTCTTGCGTCGAAATACCCCTCCCGATGGTCTCCCGGTACACTACCGGCACTCCCGGTACACTACCGATGAGCCCGAAACTTTTCCGGCAACCAAAATAGGACTTCCTATATATCAATATTTACCTCTGGACCATTCTGGAGCTCCTCGTGACGTACGGGATCTCATCCGGGACTCCGAACAACCTTCGGTCACCACCATACATAACTCTATACTACCGAAACGTCACCAAACCTTAAGCTTGCAGACCCTGCGGGTTTGAGAACTATGTAGACATGACCGAGACACCTCTACGGCCAATAACCAATAGCGGGACCTGGATGACCATATTGGTTCCTATATATTCTACGAAGATCTTTATCGGTCGAACCTCTATGTCAAGGATCCAGTTAATCCCGTATGATGTTCCCTTTGTTCTTCGGTATGTTACTTGCCTGAGATTCGATCGTCAGTATCTCCATACCTAGTTCAATCTCATTGCTGGCAAGTCTCTTTACTCGTTCTGTAATACAAGATCCCGTGACCAACACTTAGTCACATTGCTTGCAAGGCTCATTGTGATGTTGTATTACCGAGTGGGCCCTGAGATACCTCTCCGTCACACGGAGTAACAAATCTCAGTCTTGATCCATGCCAACTCAACAAACACCATCGGAGATACCTGTAGAGCACCTTTATAGTCACCCAGTTACGTTGTGACGTTTGATACACACAAGGCACTCTTTCGATGTCCGTGAGTTGCATGATCTCATGGTCATAGGAACACATGACATGCAAAAACAGTAGCAATAAACTTACACGATCATATGCTACGTTTGTAGTTTGGGTCTTGTCCATCACATCATTATGCTAATGATGTGATCCTGTTATCAAATGACATCTCATGTTCATGGCTAGGAAACCTTAACCATCTTTTGATCAACGAGCTAGTCTACTAGAGGCATACTAGAGACATGGTGTTGTCTATGTATCCACACATGTATCTGAGTTTCAGATCAACACAATTATAGCATGGATAATAAACGATTATCATGAACAAGGAAATATGATAATGACTAATTTATTATTGCCTCTAGGGCATATTTCCAACAGTCTCCCACTTGCACTAGAGTCAATAATCTAGTTCACATCACCATGTGATTCGCATTGTTATGAATCTAACACCCAATGAGTTCTGGGGCTCGATCATGCTTTGCATGTGAGAGAGGTCTTATAGTCAATGGGTCTTCAACATTCAGATCCGTGTGTACTTTGCAAATCTCTATATCTAACCGTAAACACTGCTACCACACTCCACTTGGTACTATTCCAAATGGCTGCTCCACTATACGTATCCGGATTGCTACTAAGAGTCATCCGGATTAGTGTTAAAGCTTGCATCGACGTAACTCGTTACGACGAATCCTTTATCACCTCCATAATCGAGAAACATTTCCTTAGTCCTCTGGTTACTAAGGATAATTTCGATCGCTGTCTAGTGATCCACTCCTAGACCACCCTTGTACCCCTTGACAGACTGATGGCAAGGCACACACAGGTGCGGTACACAGCATGGCATAATATAGAGCCTATGGCTAAGGCATAGGGGACGACGTTCGTCCTTTCTCTTTCTTCTGTTGTGGTCGAGCTTTGAGTCTTACTCAACTTCACACCTTACAAAGCAGGCGAGAACACTTCTCTCTGACTGATCCATTTTGAACTCTTTCAAAATCTTGTCAAGGTATGTACTCATTGAAAGTCTCATCAAGCATTTTGATCTATCTCTATAGATCTTTGATGCTCAACAATTAGGTAGCTTTATCCAGGTCTTCCTTTGAAAAACTCTTTTCAAACAACTGTTTATGCTTTCCAGAAATTCTACATAATTTCCGATCAACAATATGTCAACCACATATGCTTACCAGAAAATCTATAGTGCTCCCACTCATTTTTATTGCAAATACAAGTTTCTCATAAACTTTGTATAGACTCAAAACTTTGATCACCTCATCAAAGTGCATATTCCAACTCCGAGATGCTTGCTTCAGTCCATAGAAGGATCACTGAAGCTTGCACACCTTTTAGCATCCTTAGGATTGACAATACTTTCTGGTTGTATCATATACAACCTTTCCTCAAGTAAACCGTTAAGGAAACGATGTTTTGACATCCATCTGCCAGATTTCATAAATGGAAATGCAGCAACTGCTAACATAATTCCAACATACTTTAGCATCGCTACGAGTGAGAAAGTCTCATCGCAGTCAACTCCTTGAACTTGTCACAAACATCTTTACAACAAGCCAAGCTTTACAAATGGTGACATTTACCATCAGCGCCTGTCTTCATCTTAAAGGTCCATTTGTACTCAACAACCTGCCGTCCAACGAGCAAGTCTACCAAAGTCTATACTTGGTTTTCATACATGGATCCTTTCTCGGATTTCATGGCCTCTAACCATTTGTCGGAATCCGGGCCCATCATCGCTTTTCCATAGTCCGTAGGTTCATCGTTGTCCAACAACATGACCTCCAAGACAGGGTTGTCGTACCGCTCAGGAGCAGTACACATCCTTGTCGACCTACGAAGTTCGATAGTAACTTGATCTTGAAGCTTCATGATCATCATCATTAACTTCCTCTTAACTAACGTAGGCTTCACAGAAACATCTTCCTGCGCTGCGCTACTCTCTGGTTGAACAAAGGTTTAACAACCTCATCAAGTTCTATCTTCCTCCCACTCAATTCTTTCGAGATAAACTTTTTCTCGGAAAGGACCCATTTTAGCAACAAACACTTTGCACTCGGATCTGAGATAGAAGGTATACCCAACTGTTCTTAGGGTATTCTATGAAGATGCATTTGTCCGCTTTGGGTTCATGCTCATTAGGTGAAAACCTTTTCACATAAGTGTCACGACTCCAAACATTAAGAAATGACAGTTTAGGTTTCCATCAAACCCTAATTCACACGGTGTCATCTCAACGGATTTAGATGGTGCCCTATTTAAAGTGAATGTAGTTGTCTCTAATGCATAACCCCAAAATGATAGTGGCAAAACCATAAGAGACATCATAGTATGCAACATATCTAATATAGCACGACTATGACGTTCGGACACACCATCACACTATGGTGTTCCAGGTGGCGTGAGTTGTGAAACAACTTTCACATTGTCTAAAGTTGTATGCCAAAATGTAACTCATATATTCACCTCCACGATCATATCACAGACATTTTTATCTTCTTGTCATGATGATCTTAAACTTCACTCTGAATTTGCTTGAACCATTCAAACGATTCAGACTTGTGTTTCATTAAGTAAATATACACTATATCTACTCAAATCATCAGTGAAGGTAAGAAAATAACGATATCCACCGCACGCTACAAGACTCATTGGATTGCATACATCAACATGTATCATTTCCAATAAATCACTTGCCCGCTCCATCAATCCGGAAAACGGGATCCTTAGTCATCTTGCCCAAGAGGCATGGTTCGCATGTCTCAACCTATTCGAAATCGAGTGAGTCCAAAGATCCATCAGCGTGGAGTTTCTTCATGCGCTTTATACCAATATGACATTTAGCGGTAGTGCCAAGAGTAGGTGGTACTATCATTATTAACTTTTATCTTCTAGCATCAATGTTCTGAACATGTGTATTACTACGATCAAGATTCAACAAACCATTCTCACTGGATGCATGACCATTGAAGGTATTATTCGTGTAAACAGAATAACCATTATTCTCTAACTTAAATGAATAACCGTGTTTCAATAAACATGATCTAATCATGTTCATGCTCAACGCAAAACACCAAATAACATTTATTTAGGTTCGTCACTAATCCTAAAGGTAGAGAGAGTGTGCGATGTTGATCACATCAACCTTGGAAACATTTTCAACACACATCGTCACCTCACCCTTAGCTAGTTCTTCGTAAATTCCGTAGCTTTTATTTTGAGTTACTAACATTTAGCAACCGAACTGGTATCCAATACCCAGGTGCTACTAGGAGTACTAGAAAGGTACATATCAATAACACGTATATCAAATATACTTCTGTTGACGTTGCTAGCCTTCTTATCTACCAAGTATCTAGGGTTGTTTCGCTTCAGCGACCATTCTCCTCATAATCGAAGCACTTAGTCTCGAGTTTGGGTTCAACTTCGGGTTGCTTCACTTCAGCAGCAACTGACTTGCCATTCATGAAGTTTCCCTCCTTACCCTTGCCCTTCTCGAAACTTAGTGGTTTTACTAACCATCAACACTTGACGCTCCTTCTTGATTTCTACCTTCGCGGTGTCAAACATCGTGAACAGCTCAGGGATCAATATTTCTATCCCTGGCGTTTTATAGTTCATCACCAAGTTCTAGTAGCTTAGTGACAATGACTTGGAGAACTATATCAATCACTATCTTATCTGGAAGATCAACTCCCACTCGATTCAAGCGATTGTAGCACCCGGACAATCTGAGCACATGCTCAACGATTGAGCTATTCTCCTTCATCTTACAGGCAAAGAATCTTGTTGGAGATCTCATATCTTGCAACACGGGCATGAGCCTGAGATCCTAATTTTAGCTCTTAGAACATCTCATATGTTCCGTGACGTTCAAAATGTTTTAGAGCCTCAATTCTAAGCCGTAATGCATGACGCACTAAACTATCAACTAGTCATGAGAACGTGTCTGTCAGATGTTCACAACATCTACATACGACGCTAGAGGGGGTGGTACACCGAGCAGTGCATTAAGGACATAAGCCTTCTGTGCAGCAATGAGGACAATCCTCAGATCGTGGACCTAGTCCGCAATATTGCTACCATCATCTTTCAACTCTATTTCTCTAGGAACATATAAAAATACTAGGGAGCTACAGCGTGAGCTAGTAATCTACAACATAATTTGCAAAGATACTACTGACTATGTTCATGATAATGAGTTCAATTAATCAAATTACTTAAGAACTCCCACTCAAATTGACATCCCTCTGGTCATTCGAGTGATACATGATCCAAATTCACCAATTCAAGTCCGATCATCACGTGAATTGAGGTGGTTTCAATGGTGAACATCATCATGTTGATCATATCTACTATATGACTCATGTTTGACCTTTTGGTCTCTTGTGTTCCGAGGCCATGTCTGTACATACTAGGCTCGTCAAGTTTAACCCGAGTGTTCTGCATGTGCAACACTGTCTTGCACCCGTTGTATGTGAACGTAGAGTCTATCACACCCGATCATCACGTGGTGTCTCAACACGACGAACTTTCGCAACGGTGCACACTCGGGGAGAACACAATTTAACTTGAAATTAAGTGAGGGATCACCTTATAATGCTATCGTCGTCCTAAGCAAAACAAGGTGCATAAAAGGATTAACATCACATGCAAATCATAAGTGACATGATATGGCCATGAACTTGTGCTTTTGATCTCCATCTAGAAAGCACCGGCATGATTTTCATCGTCACCGGCACGACACCATGATCTCCATCATCTTGATCTTCATCAACGTGTCGCCATAGGGGTTGTCGCGCCCAACATGCTTCTACTACTATTGCT
The DNA here is from genome assembly GCA_022496015.1 of Hordeum marinum. NCBI lineage: Eukaryota > Viridiplantae > Streptophyta > Magnoliopsida > Poales > Poaceae > Hordeum > Hordeum marinum. Next base: position 24,487,750 of record CM039678.1, read on the forward strand.
ACCATAGCGATAAAGTAAAACATTACATAGCGCTTAATGATTGACACGCAGGTCATACAATAATTAAAGAAAACCCTATGGCTCCTGCCGGTTGCCGTACTCATTGACTTGCAAGTCGTGATAATCTATACATCGCATGATCATCTCATACATCACATATATCACATCATGTAATTGGCCATATCATATCACAACATACCCTGCAAAAACAAGTTAGACGTCCTCTAATTGTTGTTGCATGTTTTACGTGGCTGCTACGGGTATCTAGCAAGAACAATTCTCTTCTACGCAAAAACCACAACGGTGATACACTAGTTGCTTTTCAACCTTCTCAAGGACCGCCTTTGTCGAATCCGATCCAACTAAAGTGAGAGAAACTAGCACCCGCAAGCCATCTATGCAACAAGTTGCGGTCGAGGGAACCGGTCTCTCGTAAGCGTACGAGTAATGTTGGCCCGGGCCGCTTCATCTCACAATACCGCTGAACCAAAACACGACCAAGGAAGGAAGCAATCTAAGCATCAACGCCCACAAACTCTTTGTGTTCTACTCGAGATCTCATCTACACATAGACATAGCTCTGATACCACTGTTGGGGAACGTTGCATGGGAAACAAAAAATTTCCTACGCACACGCAAGATCTATCCATGGTGATGAGCATCTACGAGAGGGAGAGTGGATCTACATATCCTTGTAGATCGCTAAGCGGGAAGCGTTAAGAAACGCGATTGGTGTAGTCGAACGTCTTCGGGATCCAAATCGCCGAGCGTCCCGCGATCTCATCACGATCCGTCCCGCGATCCAATCACGATCCGTCCCACGAACTCATCACGATCCGTCCTGCGATCCAATCACGATCCGTCCCGCAAACTCATCACGATCCACAGAGTAGTACTCATGCACAAATTGTTCAAGGTCTACTCTCTTTTGTGAGGTCACAAAGGCCAAGACATGTTGACAAGGCTTACCAGTGTGCTGCCATTCAAGGCAAGTACATGTCTTCTGATTTAGCTTCACAATATGTCTTTCACAATTTTTGCTATTGTCCCACACCTCGGCACTCCAGTTAGTAGATTCCACTACTTTCAAATGCCCCAAACCTCTGGTATTTGCCCTCAGCTGAACCATAATCGCTGGTAGTATTCGTCCAGATGGTAGCCTTTCTCCAATCCTTCTCCTCTTCCTCCACAAAAGCATGATCATCTCTCTAACCTTGTCGGCTAATTCAGCAACAGGTAAGTCCTTAATGTCTTTGATCCAATTGTTAAAAACCTCTGCTACATTATTAGTGATGTAGTCACACTTAATATCTGGATTGAAGACACACCTCATCCACTTGAGATTATGGTACTGACTTAACCATTTCCATACCTCATTTGATTCTTTAATAATTTTTGTCATATGTTCTGTGAATACATCTTCCTTGTAAGCCCTTGCTGCAGGATACATCCTTCCAAACCCATGGAACCTCTTCACAAAATTCTTCATAAGATGGTAGAAGCATTCCCTTTGTTCAACGTTCGGAAACACATTCTTCACCGCATTCTCCAATCCTTTGCAAGCATCTGTGCACACTGCAAGAAGTGGAGGATCTCCTATTGCCTTCTTAAGTTGATTCATAAACCAAGTTCAATTGTCTTCCGTCTCACATGCTATGAACCCAAAAGCAAGTGGATACATCCAATTGTGGCCATCAACTGCTGTAGCCGAGGCTAAATGGCCATTCCACCTTCCATTCAATGCAGTAGAATCTATACTCAGATGTCGCCTACATCCTTCCAAAAAAACATCAATGCATGGTTTAAGTGCACAAAAAACCCGATGAAAGTACACATTACCATCTACTTCTAGTACTTCAATCTCCACAACACTTCCAGGTGATCTTTTAAGTACCTCAGCCTTCCATCTGTATAACAACTCAAAACTCTCTTCCCATTTACCATAAACCTCCACGAGAGCTTTTTCTCTCCCCCTCCAAACTGTGTCATATGAAATTGTGACGGAGTGTTGTTCATGCAACTTTTTCTGCAATTCTTTAGTACCCATATTGGGTGAATCCCTAAGGATACTGACAGCCTTGCTAGCTACCCAGTTCTGAGATGGTGTGATGGTCTTCACCCTGCTACTTGAAATACAATCATGATGATCAACTAAAACCGTGACCTGCACATATAGAATTATAAAAGGAATGGAAATTATATTATTAAAGTAGGACACATACATACACACATGCATATTCTAAATAATCAATTGAGGTTACATAGTTAGCCATTTTCATCTTTATAGTACATTTATCATCCTGGAGGCTGCCAACAATTCTCCAAGGGCAATCTTCACTTGATTTGCAGAACCCTCTAAATCTCTTCTTATCTGACTTCTCCGTGCCTAGATCAAACTCCTCATTGATGGCAAATTGCCTAACTGCTAACCTGAATTCCTTCATTGATGGATACATAGTGCCCAGGTCCATTGTTGGGTGGTCCTTGTCATATGTAATCACTACTTCATTTGGTATGGCATCACTAACATGAATGGCAGCATCTTCATTATCGGTCCCCTGCTCAACCATTCTACGACGCTTTGGTTCAGCCTTACTTTTTTTCTCTTCCTCATCCTTTATGCCCAAAATCTCACAGAGTTGATCCTCACTTAATAGTTCAATTCTACCTTCATCGTCATGTGTCTCTACTATTTGTAGGTTATCCCAGTTAACTTCTAGGATATGTGTGTTGGTTGTATAGTTGCAGATGCCTCAACAAATAAATATGGATTATCAGTACTGCTGCCCAGCACAACCTCCGAATCATGCCTATTCCAAACAAGTAGGAAAACATAAACACAAGATTGAGTTAGTCATCAGATTTTTACAATGGATGTATATATTATGATGTCTAATACATAAAGCTGTGGGATCATCCTCTAGTCATATTGTAAATTGCTTCTCAGTAATCTGCATATAACCGTTGATTTTAATTATCAATATGTATCAACAGGGAACATGACAGGGATGCCAGGGATGAAGACTGTACTTCTCTCAGATTTCATAGGAGTTTTATTGACCTGGAATCAAACGCACAAACCAAGGAAAAGGTATAAAATAGTACTGCCCAGGAAGATTGGGTTCCATGTCGCCACTACAGTACAAGGCAACGGACAACAGCGACACCGAGGAGATCGACGGCACGCGGCGGCAAGGAAGTCGTCGGCACACAGCGAAGCGGCGGCAAGGAAGTCGTCGGTGGCCTCACGCCGTCCAGAAGATGGGGGAAACACCTAGCGATTGATGGCAGACATAAGGCAATCAAATATGCGGCAGACACGATATTCTCGGTGGGCAGCATGCACTCGTTCGTTTAAACTGTTGATTTCATGCCCGAGTACGTGTAGATAGCATCAAGGGCACTTTGGTCCTTTTAGGTGATAGAAAAAGAAAAAGAAAAAGAAAAATCATGTAAAAAGGAGAAATGGCATGCTAATCAAGGTTCACGTGAGCTGTATGGCATTTTTACAAAGACAATCTTGAGAATGGCAATTTAGCGAAACCCCGTATTGAAAGTGACAAATAGCCAATTTTCTCGTGCCTCCAATAGTTTATCCTGTAACGCCTTCTGCTCATCAAACTTGTAGAGGAAGGATTCGAGCATCTGGGCGAGGTGGTTGGTCCCTTCCTCCATGGCGGCCAGGACCTAACGTGTTGCCGTCGAGCGCTTGTTGGGTGCCGTTGTACTCGCCTGGAAGACCCGCAAAGGATTTCGGGTGAGATCCCTCGGAGCAGACTCACAGCTGCGCGAAGGATGCTACCAATCTACGACCATGCTTCAGAGAGTACATCATCTGCGAAAGAAAAATTCCAACGGATTGGGCTCTGGTACCAACTTAACGAACCAGGAAAATAGAGGATCGACTATCCATAGTTAGGTGACAAGAGCAAGAACAATGGGTGAGACTTGGAGAGGAAGAAGGTGGAGATTGAAGAGAAAAGATTTGGTACAAAGAGGAAAGTTCTTCGAGGATGCCATACTTTGCCACATCTCTCTCATACACACACACACATGCCTATTGCTGCTGGGTCCCACACGCCGGTTGTGTCGTGTCACACTAACCATGGGTTGGTTAGGTGTGACATGAGGGTTGTGGGTGAGACCACTCAATCGGGCCGCCTACGCGGCTAACGTCTAGATGCCCGTAATCCTTCTACCGGTTTGATTCTGGTTTGTGGGATTAATACGTTATTTAACGTGATACGATATCATGACTCATCTCTCTCTTTCTGTATTTAATTTTATGTCATCTAATTAAAAAAAATCTATGATGAATACTTTAAAGAAAACTGGGCGGTCCAGACGGCGTCGGCGATGCTCGTTTTACAGTGCCAAATGTGTGATTAAATTTTCGTGCCCACATACGGCCGTCTGTAATCTTCTATAGAGTAAGAGGAGGACGCCCAACAGACCAACCCTATTTTTTGGTCGATCAGTGAGGCCAACACTATTCTAGTTCTGTGTGAGTACCGGTCTGTTTTATCTGGAGCTCTTGCTTTCATTCATTAGTACTAGTACCAGAACCACTTGACACAGTAGTAGTCCTACTAGTGACCCAATGCTGCTCTGCTCTGCTCTACTCTGCTTCACCTGCTCCCCCTGCTTAGCCAGTCAACTCTGGTCTTCCATGAGTCCCCGCTGAGGCGAGCCGCCGATAGATTCCAGTTCCCCAACCTCCCTCCATTGCCGGAGGCCGAGGAAGAGCTACACCAGTCTGCCGGCCCGGATGGCGTCGTCCTCGGGGCGGAGGCCCCTCCGCACGCAGACGTCGAAAGATCCGGGGAAGTTCATCTTCGACAGTGAGGCGGTCCCGTCGTCCCTCGTCGGGATAGCGCCCATCCTCCGTGTCGCCAACGAGGTCGAGGCCGCCAACCCCCGCGTCGCCTACCTCTGTGAGTATCCTTCCGACCTATACTCTGGGTTTTTTTTTGACATGACCTATACTCTGTTTTTTTTTTTTTTGACATGACCTATACTCTGTTCTATCTGTGTGTGTCCAATCTTGCTTCCTTCACTGTATTCTACTCCGTAACTCACAACTTACATCTGATCTGATCTGATTAACCTAAAATTACATGCGGCGGATTCCATTGCCCAGATTTGGCTTATATACTGAAATTTCGGACACCGTAGATCTTGTATTTGTATTCTTTTGAGAACATTTTTTTTTGACCAATTAGATCCTGTATATTTGAATGATAGTGGTTGTATATGTAGATACAACGAATCTTCCAGGTCTCTTTTAAATACACACTGATATCCTACTCTTTTTGGGTCGGATGGGATGCCGTTTGCCTCGCGTCAGGTGGCTTTTACGCCTACGAGAAGGCCTGCCGTCAGGACCCAGCCTCGAGCGGTAGAGGTGTTCGTAAATTCAAAACCACCCTCAAGCTGAGGCTGGAAAGGGTATGTATGCTACGCTCATTTTATCTGCCATGTTCACTGTCCCACTACGCGTCAGCTGCTCAGTGCTATGGTGGTGGTAACTGTTGCAGTTTTAGTCTTTTATTATACTAGTATAAGTATCAGTAATTCAGATTGGATCTGTTACATTTTTTTCATATACTAGTTATCAAGATTGTACTATACAAATGCTGTACTTTATGCTTGGGTAGAACTTACTCCTGGTGCTTAATTAACACATTGTATGCTGTTTCTCTAATATTGTGTTCTTATTATGAGCTCAAAATTTATCCTTGTATGCTGTTTTACTTGAGAATAATATTGTGTTCTTATTATGACATCAAAATTTAGCCTCTTGTAGGCTCTTTTACTTGAGACTGAAACTGCAGAAAGCTTGAACCACCCAAGACGAAGACAACTTTTTAAGTGTTGACTTACTAACCACTGGCTTCCTTAGGAAAATGACATCAAGTTGAAGGCAAGGGTCAAACTGAGTGATGCCAGAGAAATGCAGATTTTTTACCAGCACTACTACCAGAAGTACATCCAAGCACTTGTTGATAAAGATGACCGGTGAGGAAGTGTGTTTTGTGCGATATGCTACTAAGTTCTGATTTATTTACTAGCTTGTTCCTGACGCTGCTTTTCTTTTGTGTTGCCCAGTCCTCAACTTACAAAAGCATATCAAACTGCAGCCGTCTTGTTTGAAGTCCTGAAAGATGTTAATGCTTTGCTGAGTATTGAAGTTGATCAAGCGGTAAAGTTTGTCTCAAGGCCAGTAGTTTTGCTCCTACGGTGAATTCTAGCATAATCAACCTTTTAGGAAAAGTGACCTATATTGCCATCAGGTCTTAGGCACATATAGCTTGTTCCCGACGCCGCTTTTCTTCCGTATACATGCAGAAAAGCCTTTATACAGTAGGTAATAAGAATATGCATAAAGGTTATTAAGTACTCCCTCCGTAAAGAAATATAAGAGCGTTTAGATCACTACTTGAACGCTCTTATATTTCTTTACAGAGAGAGTACATCTCGTAACACACCTTCAAGCTCATGGTTGATGATGGATCAGGACCAGTGAGTTTGGAAAGACATGTTGTGGTCCCTCGAGTTTATGCATTCATGAAGAAATCCCCTAAATGATGATCTAAATGTATACGGAAGAGCCATAACTTGATCCTACAGACGTACACCAATGACCGCATATAAGAAGCATGAACACTAGTATGCCCCGTGAGCTCATGTTTCCCTGGGTCTTAAGTTACGCTACCGTGCCTGTACTTCAGACAAAAGAGGAGTTATCATGGGGAGAAAAATATCAGAGTCCTCAATCAACAACCATATATAGTCAATTGCCAGTAATAAAGCTATTGTTCACTACTCAGCCTGTGCGCTTGAATGAGAACGAGTAACTATTATTTGCTTCTTCTCTTTAATGTAAATGAGAAGGATTTGCCTCTTGTCTAAGTTGACTTCTAAATTATGAGAGACCAAAGGAAAAAGAGGTCACTAGCCTAGTCATCATTAGAGTATGCTTGGAGCTGAAAAGAGTTGGAATTTCGAAATAGAAGACAACCAAAGATATCCCTATAAGTGTGTCACTAAGCAAGTCCTATGTCCATATAGTTACATCATACATGTCTAACACAACTTGTTGTTTTTTCCTTCTTTACCATCCCATTGCAATTGTTGACAAATTAATTGCAGTTATTTCCACTTTCTGTTGTAATTGTTGCAGATTTTGGAGACACACAACCAAGTCGAGGAGAAGAAAAAGTTATATCTTCCTTATAATATCCTCCCACTCAATCGTGACAGTGCCAATCAGACCATTATGCGATATCCAGAGGTTGCCATCTATGCTGAGTTCCATGCTAAATTTACTATGAGTATATCGCACTCCGTCAAGACGATTGTAGTATGGCTTATGTTGGTATTATCATTATATGTAGATTCAAGCTGCTTTTCATGCTCTTCGTAATACAAGAGGTTTGCCATGGCCCAAGGAACATCAAAAGATGCCTGATGCAGATCTTCTTGGTTGGCTTCAGGCTACGTTTGGATTTCAGGTTATCACACTAGGGCAATGGCTATTGATGATCTGTTTGTGAGCTCTCCATACATGCTCAGATGCTATCTTAACTTCAATATGACCTTGCAGAAAGATAATGTATCCAACCAAAGAGAACATATCATACTCTTGCTTGCCGGTGTGCACATAAGGCAAAATCCGAAACCTGACCAACAACCAAAGGTCCCTTTTCTCAGCATACTCGTGCACGAGGCTTGCACATATGGATCCTTCTGTCATGATGACATTTATTTATCCCCTTCTCAATAATATTCAGCTAGATGACTATGCACTGGATGCAGTAATAAAGAAGCTATTTAAGAACTATAAGACATGGTGCAAGTTCCTTGGACGCAAAGCCAGCTTATGGTATGATACTCAATCCTCAATCTAAAATTTGGATATGTTTACAAAACATGAAGCAAATAAAAGATAATGGAAAAGAACAATTAATACACACTGATCCAACTTAACCTTGTGGGAAAAGCCACATAGGTACATGTGCAAAATCATTATGCAGAAACCGAGTTCATGTTATGGTAGAAGCACATAACTCAAGTCTACAACTGATTTGGATCGCAACTCAACAGCCTCCTCATTGAACCTAATTCTGGTCACAAATGCTGTAACCATGATTATGTGATATATCATGCACACTTGTTCTTAACTCCTTGGTTGAATAATTATTTGCTCATTGTTTGTCTAGGTTACCAACTATTCCACAGGGAGTGCAGCAGCGTAAGCTTCTCTATGTGGGTCTTTATCTGCTCATATGGGGTGAGGCAGCTAACCTGAGATTTATGCCAGAGTGTCTTTGCTACATCTATCATCATGTATGATTAAATCCTTTCTTATTCCTCAAATTAAGCATCTGAATACATTTATTGTATCTGCATCAGAAATTATGTGTTGGATAGAAATATGTTAGCTATTAGGGATAATCTGACAAATAGCCATATAAATTATTCTGTGCAATAAAAATCTAGCTTATTTACGAAGTACGTTAAGAACAATAGTAGTGGTAAAGGTGGCATAGCTGTGACTGTTGAGGCATAAAGGCCTTGATAATATGTGATGATGTATGCTCTCTGAAGAAAATGAAAGAAGTCAGAGTCGAGTAGCTAGCATACAACTCGTATACTAGCCAACCGCGTATTAGACTAACTAAGATGTCCAGGCTGTAGGCCAAGAACCGCAGAACTGCTACTTGTAGATTACAAGCTAAACTCACCACTAGTCGAAGCTACTATTAATTATTGGTTGTATATCTAGTCAATCGATTGTTAATCATTGGGTGTAAGCAATGCTGCATCATACCATGTTTTCCACATAAAAGTTTATGCAGGGATTAGTTCCGTCCCAAAATACAAGTATTTTTGCCTTAGAGTAGCTGAATCGATGTGTATAAGTATAGCATCACTAACAGTATGCATGAACTCTTTCACATATCTCCACTACACCCACTGAAACCACACATTTTCTATGTGTCGATGATTGGCGTTCTTGTAGTAGCTCATAATAAGGCAGAAGCGCAGTTCAATCAGCATAATAGTACAGAAAGGATTTTTCTGTGATCAATATCACCAAAATGCCTCAACACCGTGTCCTGGTTAAAGGTCAAGTTTAATTCCTTATATTTTGGTGCCATACTCCCTCCGTTTTAGAATAACTGCAGTTATAGCTTTGTCCTAAGTCAAACTTCTCTAAGTTTGACAAAATTTATAGAAAAAACATTTCAACATTTACTACAGAAAGTTAGTTTCATTAGATCCATCATGAAACATGTGTTCATCATATAGTTATTTGGTCTTGTAGATGTTGATATAGTTATCTTTAAATTTGGTCAAACTTTGAGAGGTTTGACACTAACGGAGCTAGGAGTATGTGCTATGTATGGTTTTCATGACCTCCATGCTTTGTAACCTTCAGTAATTTTAAAGTTGCTTTCATTGATATGCTAGGTAAAACTGTTGCCCATTATTGATTGGATCTGGGAGACATATATTTGCAGTTCAAAGTTTCTCTTATGAGTTGATTATTGGCGATTTCTGAGTGATCACAGTGTTATGTTGTTCCAATGCAGATGGCCTTGGAACTACATGATATATTGGCTGGAAATGTGACCCCAACAACCGGTGAAAATGTTAAACCAGCATATGGTGGCGAAGAAGAAGCCTTCTTAAAGAAAGTTGTGACTCCAATATACAAAGTCATAGAAAAGGTATAATTTCTTTATTTTTTGTTTTCATTCCTCTCATATCAAGCACGATCTATTTATATATCCTTTGACATTTTAACATAGGAAGCTTTTAGCAGCAAGATAATGAAATCAAGCCACTCACATTGGAGAAATTATGATGATCTAAATGAGTACTTCTGGTAAATACTGACCTGCTTTGTTATTTCCCTTGATTGTGTAAGCCAGTTTTTGTACGAAACTTATGAAATTATTTCTGCATTGCTTTCTAGGTCAAGTGATTGTTTTCGGTTAGGGTGGCCTATGGGAGCGGATGCAGATTTTTTCCAAACTCCATATAATCCTCTTTTTGGTGATAAGATGAATGGAGTACGTTGGTTGAGATACAAATCATATTTATTTATGTTACCCACATTCATGTTCTCAAATCAGTAGATAGAGCTTAAATGTTCCCCTCAGATAAGTTACTCTTTCACGATCTTTCAATAAACCTGCACTAAATTTATTAAAAAAAATACATGTATATATATATTTTTATAATGTAGGAACAATGCCCACCAACATCTGCATCAGCTAGGATGCACAAAGCCATTCATATATGTTCAACTATTCATTAGAAATTTAAGGTTCATCCAATACTACATATTGTGCTTTCTATGTTTGAAAATGTTCTAGTGAGGTCACCTTGGTAGAAATGATACATTAGATATGAGATAATTGACACAAATACAAACACCATTAATCCTGATTAAAACAAATAATTTCTCCTCCAAACATACCAATGAAAAACATTAGATGACCAAATTCCCACAAGATGCACTAACCTTAAATGTTTAATAATCCAAAATAATCGCTGACCCAGCAGGTGGCAGTCTAAGTTCAGGAAATGCACCGTGCTTGGGGAGACACCCCTTGCAAGATATTAGGTCGTTGAATTATTGGTTCATCATCAGATCGCTAAAATACAAGACTAGAAACTTGAGATGAAACATGAGAAATATCAGTGACTCCACCACCACCAAGTTAGGCCAAGGCGCTAGAAGACAGCCTACTCATTTTAAAGGCATTGATCTGTGGGACTAAAACATCATGGCCACTTGACATGAATTACAGTTGATGAGGATGAAGCCAAAAAGCCTTGATTTCATAAAACTCGATCGTCAGTCAGCCGTAGTTGGGGACAGATAAACATAACATTGAGGCGGTCAACTCATGCAAGAGAGGAAGCTAAGGAAACACAGACCGCTCCGCAGGTCCACAAATCACCATGCAATACCTTGGCATCATCCAGGAGGACTAGGTGACTAGGATGAAGTGCTAGCGAAGTACAACAAGTTGTTCCAGGAAAGCACACAATGTCAATGAGGTATTACAAACAACTGTGAGGATTAATCCTATCATTATCATAAACGTGAGGTGCCTAATTAAGCGCATGTGCCCAATAAGAAACAGTGCTTAAAAAATTGGTTATTTTTCTAAGCATCTTGTATTGTACATGATCTTAGGGTGGACTGCTTCGACTTGGTGGTGTCACCAACATGATCTTAGGGTACATGATCTTCGGGATTCTTTTGCTGTAGCTATGCCCCAACATCAACTTGGGGGTATCCCCAAGCTCGTTTTTGGTTCAGCGAAGAGGCTCATAATCTTTTCCAAATGGTAGGGTTGGCAGACGCTGATGACTCCACGCGGGCCGGCTACCTCCAACATCTTATGAGCATAGCATTGCAGTCTTCCAAACCTTGCTAGGTTTGTCTTCCTAGGACGACATCATAAGCTAACTCGAAGCACACCACGTCAAACAGTATCCTCTCTATCCGCGAGTTCCCTAGCTCACTCAGCGTGACATAGAGTTGTATACATCCATCGGGGTTGGCTGTGGATCCCAGTAGTATCCCATACATTGGCTTGGAACTTTGGACGATTTGTTCTCGGGGTATCCGGATATTGGTCAAGGTCCTCGTCTTGATGATGCTGAATGAATTGCCTCCATCTATAAGAATGAGATTTACCTTGGAACCATAGTTTAAAGGCAAGATTATTAGCCTATGTTTTAAGGTGATGATTTCATCCTACCCAGTGCAAGTTTCAAGAACACTAGGTGATCTTTGTTACCGGTCAAGGTCCTCGTCTTGATGCTGCTGAATGAACTGCCTCCATCTATAAGAATGTGACTTACCTTGGAACCATAGATTAAAGGCGAGAGTATTAGCCTTTGTTTTCAGGTGATGATTTCATCCCACCCAATGCAAGTTTCAAGAACCTAGGTGGTCATTGTTATGTTGAATATTTATTATGCATCTGTACTTCGAGAATTCATGCGTACTTAAGTCATTGCTTGCTTTTTTCAACAAACTAAAAATAAAACAATTTGCACATGCAACCATTGTTCTTCTCATTAAAGCTGGAACACTTTTCTCTAGGTCCTTGCTTTTCTCAAAAACCGTGTTTCAGTTGAATTTGCTCAGATTTGTTGTAGGTTGCACAAAGACATTTCCTATTAAGAACTAGACATACAACGATATTCTGTTCTACATAAAGTATAGTCTTATGTTGGTTAAATAGGTTTACATATTGGGTTTGCCTTGCAATAAAGTTATATAAAATTTTGCTGTTTATTTCTTCATAGGATCCTTTTCATACTGATAGTTATGTTTCTTATTGTGCTCTAGGAGAATGGAAACCATTGGATGGGAAAAGTCAATTTTGTTGAGATACGGTCGTTTTGGCACATCTTCCATAGCTTTGACAGGATGTGGAGTTTCTTAATTTTATCTTTGCAGGTTAGTTGTGATGTCATACATTCGTGTTCAGGTTTTTTGTCTGACATTTTTCGTTTCCGTTGTTTGCGATGATTGATTTTTTGTTGTCTCTCTTTCACACAGGCCATGATTATAATTGCTAGTAATGGTGTCAGACCAAGTGATATCTTTGATGCAATAGTATTCAAACATATTTTGAGCATATTTACCACTGCGGCAATGCTGAAATTATGTCAATGTATGTTCCCGTGCCCCCTACCCCACCACCCCACCAGCAAGTATGACATGACTACACACTTTGCCGTGCTTCCAACAAACGAATACATGCTCTCCAAAATGATGACATTAACAAAGAAACATTTTGTTGCTTGCCAACAAAGAAACATTTTGTTGCTTGCCTCAGTTCCCTGTTGCTTTTGTGGGTAGTCTGCATCTGTAGGCCACTGTACCACACAATCCAGTAGTCATTTATCTATATACGCCAGTAAACTGTGAAAAAAAATGCTAGATCTGTCAAAAATTTCTTTCAATAAATGACGCAAGGCTTTTACGTTTTGGCCGAAAAAAACATGGGTCTTAATTTATTGTGCAAACATGTTTTTTTTAGAAACTTAGAAACATGTTATGGTACACTTAAGGGTTGCACCCCCTCCCCCACCCCAATTTTTTTTTGATGAACTCTACTCATTACATATTTTTTCTTTGCATAATTTACTTACCATGAAATCAGCGGATTATGCTGTTTGTTTATCACACAAAGCTGTTTTGTTTATAGCATACTTTGTTTGTCATTAGTTCAGCAAGTCTATTCCAATGCAGCAATACTGGATATTATCTTGAGCTGGAAAGCGAAAAGAAGCATGGCTTTTGCTGTTAAATTGCGGTACATCTTGAAGTTACTATCAGCTGCTGCATGGGTAATAATTTTAACAGTAACTTACGCATACACCTGGGAGAATCCTACTGGTCTTGCTAGAACTATAAAAAAATGGCTTGGTAATGGCCAAACCCACCCAACGTTATACATCTATGCTGTTGTGATATATTTTGCACCAAATATGCTGGCTGCTACATTATTTCCTTTCCCTGAACTCCGAAGGTTTCTTGAGAATTCAAATATTAGAGTCATAAGGTTCATGATCTGGTGGTCACAGGTATTTTTCTTTTCCCAGTTTTATTACACTGAATTCTTGATGTCCTGTATATGCAATTCCCAACATGATGTACTTCCTTTTATAGCCTCGATTATTTGTTGGCAAAGGAATGCATGTAGGTCGACTCTCCGTTCTCAAGTATGTTTGTTTGTGCATCCAGCATTTATTGTTGTTTACCGTTACATATATTATTTTTAAGCATTGTTCTTCTGCTAGGTATACAATGTTTTGGGTCATTCTTTTAGCAACAAAATTGGTTGTAAGCTACTACATGGAGGTAACTTTCTTTACTAATTCCATCACTTTCTGTTAGGCATGACATCTCAGGGTACTTATGTATTAGAGCGGAATAGAGCATAGTATTTTGGCTCTTTCGTATATCTTAGGTTGATAATATAGAGCCGGAAATTAAAGAAAATCACCATCAAGTAAGCTACGTGCAATTTGATATGTCTCCCAGGCTGCATATCTGTGTTAGATACTGTGTGGATATAGGGACATGCCTGGATAATAGTAGCAGTGTTGCCAGCTTGCTGAAATGCAAACATGGAAGCAAGTAGTGAAAGAAGAGAAGAACATATGAGAGGTTCCATAGCTCTGCTATTGCATTGTTGTCACAACCTATTTTCTGTAAAATACATGTTCAGTCCCATGTGACTATGCACCCATGAGCAAAAGAAACCCACTGCACACTTCTAAAAATTGTGGAAATACCTAATTGAGAGGCACCTTAATTTGCTGTCCAAATTCAGGCGAGATTGAATTGTTCAAAGCATAATATCGTAACCTCCAGTACAAGGTTCAACCAGAATGAAGAGCAGGGCTAAATTGAGCGTGCAGACTGACTCAACATGCTAGATGAAAACAAGTTTGCTTAGCTGCAAGTAATAGGTTGTGTGATGCATAAGTGTGCCATGTAATGTCTCTTGCGATGCTTTTGACCGGTGGGCTATTTTTCTATATTTTTTTGGATCAACTGAAAACATGGTAATAAATCAAGGTTCTGTGCTGTGAAAAATAGAGGAACCCTTAATATTTGTTGTGTATTGATCAGACCCTCGTGTGGGTTATATATAGAGTACAACGTGGAGAGAGGCTTGGAGTAAAGGGCAAGTTGTACACGGTTTAAACCAATTCATACTTAATCTTTAAACTGAAACACAATATACACAAGCCTGAATTTGAAGTCTTTTGCTTCTGTCATGTTCGCCGCTAAACCATCATCACATGTGTCTCTAATGGTTGATGGGTTGGAACCTAGGGTTCTGATACCATGTGAAAAATAGAGGAACCCTTAGTATTTCTTGTGTATTGATCTGACCCTGGTGTGGGCTATATATAGAGCACAATGTGGAGAGACACTTAGACTAGAGGGCAAGTTTTATATGGTTTAAATCTATTCTATCTTTACCTCTCTATCTCTAACTTAAAACAAATTATACTTCGAACATGTGCATCAGTCGATGTAGAGGTCGGGAGCAAGCCTCCTTTCTGAAAAAAGGAAAAAAAAACTGACAACAAAAGTAGTAACTAGTTGATCAAGTTGAACAGTCGGTAATTTCCCATAGAAGCGTTTTGTATGGTGCAAGCATTTCATAAGAGCTTCTGTCGCATTTGTGTCTCACGGGCTAAGAATAAAAGACTGCATCATTCCCCATTAATTATAGGAAAACACTTGCTTGTAAAATGCACTGATAAAATTGCCATGAGCAGCTAACATGTCAAAATTTGGTTACCCATCTTATCGTATGCCCACCTGCAGATCAAGCCACTTGTGCAGCTAACTGAAGATATAATGAGGGAACCAATAAAGACATTTCAGTCGCATAAGTTTTTCCCACACGGTATCATTCTGGAGATACTGTTTTTTAATCTGTATTTTGAACATGTTCTTATGTTTGTTTCTCTACTTGCAGCAAATAACAACGTTGGTGTTGTCATTGCACTTTGGGCTCCTATTATTCTCGTATGATTCCTGTCCTTTTTCTGTTTTCTTGAAGTGTAATGACGTCGTTGTTCCTATTTTAACTTTCATCAGTGGTTCAGGTCTACTTCATGGATATTCAGATTTGGTATGCTATTTTCTCCGCATTAACTGGTGGTTTCTATGGGGCATTTGCCCGCCTTGGTGAGGTTAGTAAAGCTGGCAAAAATCCCTGATTGAGTAGACTTCAAGGGCTGGGTCAGTATGGGAAGTTCTTTTCTTGTGAACACACTGCTGGAGTTTCATGTTTTTAGTGAACCTTGCTTGCTTCATACACATAATGTTTTTGCACTTGATAGTATTCAAAGTAACTTATAGTAGGCACTGTTTTTGGTTTCATTGAATCAGATTCGAACCTTAGGAATGTTAAGATCTCGTTTCAAATCATTGCCACATGCTTTCAGTCTGATTTTGTTTCCATCTGAATCAAACAAGACAAGAGGTGCTTCTGTTAAACCTTCTAAGGTGTGGATTTGTTCTCTCAAACCTCTTATTTGACAAGATATTTGGTGGAGATCCTTGCCGTGAGCAAGTAATATTCCTTACTTTTGCATAGTTCTTCTCATCCTGACACACTTAAATTACCTTAGACACCTGAGGATGGTAAAGAAGAAGAGAAAATAGCTGCAAGGTTTGCTCAGATTTGGAATCTAATTATCACAAGCTTCCGTAAGGAAGATTTGATAGATAATAGGTGTGTCATCTGGTGCACACTTATGTATGGTACTTGTCTTTGCAGTCTTACCAAACTGCTCTCTATTTTCTTTTCTGCAGAGAAATGGATTTGTTACGTGTTCCAAATTATAAATATCGCGAAACGGGCATGATCCAATGGCCACCATTCCTGCTTGCTGGTAAGGTATGTATTCTCATTTTAAACTCCTATTTCTCTACTTGTTACTTTGGTGAAATTAGGCATGTCTCATTTTCTTTTTCGGAGAAAACATCTTACTTTTTTATTCAAAAAAAAGAAAATATCTCACTTTGTTTTATTGACTGGATTTCAGATTCCAATAGCATTGAATATAGCAGAAGATTCTGCAGGAAAAGACTATTATATAAATAAAAGGATGGAGTTTGATCCATACCTAACTTCTGCTATCAAGGAATGCTATTCTTCTGTCAAGAACATCATATATACTTTAGTTGTTGGTGAACAAGAGAGAGCGTATGTTCTGCATTTTCATTCTTAAAGATAAGATTTAATCATAAGTTATACTGTACTGAAAGATTTTATTTCGTGCATTTCAGTTTCATAGAAAAGATTTTCGCAGTGATGGATAATCATATAGCACAAGGCACTGTGATAACGGATCTGAACATGAGAAGTCTTCCTGCCCTGAGCTCGAATTTTGTTGAACTGCTTAATTACTGGTACACAATTATTTATAATGGTTCCAGTTAAATTGAATGTTAATACCACCTTATTATCATTCCTTCAATGCAGAAAAAAAACAGGGAAGAAGACCATGGCCATGTCATCATTCTGTTCCAGGATATGCTCGAAGTGGTTACAAGGGATATAATGGATGAGGAACCTACTGCGTAAGAGACTTTTTTTTTGAGGGAATACCATCATGGTTCACTTTATTGCTTTCAAATAGTACTTACATCGCCCATAAGCTAAATTTTTTGATAAAACCTGGAGGGTCATTAACCCCAACATGTTGGTTGTGATCAGGCTCCCATGCAATGAGCTACAAAATTGGCATCCATATTACAGAACATAAAGTCAACCATACTAAACGTAGTTGCCTGAATGCAGATACCCTCAATAGTACGGAGCAGCAATCGTCTACAAAATTGGCTTCGTTGAGGCACCAAAATTTGTGGCCAGACAGCGAGCACAATTTGGCAAACTCATGTTGAGATCCTCCATCCGGTGAAAACTCTATGTCCAACATATTGGGCTTTATAGATCAATGGGAATACAATTGGTCTAGATCTACAGTGCTAAGTTACAAGCATGATTCTCCCAAAATCAGGATGATCCTTGAGGGAGGGTCGCCTACCCCTTGTATAAGTTGATGGGTGCAGGAAATTAGCTAGGTAGCTATCTTCGGGCAATATGATGCAAGTGGGTGATCTCAGTGTTATAGGGAGTGTATATCCTATAATAGCCAAATCCCTGACTTAGCACATATGTCTTTATCACTTCCAAGTGCCTATTCCGGCACAGTTGGGTGCAGGACTCGGGAGCTTGACACTCATCAGGTGACTTGGTCCATGTATGCATGTAGGGGTATATCCGTTACCATGTACATGTACTCACAAACAATGGTCATGAACTTCACACACTTTTTGAAATGTGTGTGGAGACTTGTGAGTAGAGAGAATAGTTTATTAGCAAAGCTAATGAGAGCCAAGTTCCTTCAATAAGATCATATCATGCCTAACGACCATAAGTGTGGCTTGTAGTTTTGGAATGTGATCCTAGCTGCTATAAAGAACCCGCATCACTTGTTTATGCATGCTTCAAGCCTTCATCTGAACTTTAGCAAGTGCACAATGACCACAACTGGCTTATTTGGTGAGAAACTAACCAATTGCACCTTAGTTGTTAGCCAGCACACCCATCACCTTTCCAATCAAATACCTTGGGGGTTCCCTTGCCTATATAGTGGCAGTTAGTTTCAAACTTCCAACCATTGGTGGATTGGGTTGCTAACAAGCGGAAAAGCTTCCTTGCTCTCTCATGATGGCAAGCTAGATTTTGTGTAAGTTGTTCTCATGAGAATCTCCACCCACCAACTATTGGTTTGGGGCTTTTGGCTATGTAGGAAAAGGTTGTTAAGGTGATTGAGGTACGTATGGAAGGGCTCAAAGATGTGAATTGAGGTACCTATGATTTAGGCCTATCTTCCAAAACCTTGCAAAATTGGAGGAGGCGGCAGGTCGGTACTTAGTGCATGGTTGTGGTTGTAGAGGCCAAATCATTCTCGGTCGTGGAAGAACTTTGGGATTAAGTTTCAAGTGTGTTGTTCCCTTCCATGAAAACTATGTTAGGGGATGGCAGCTCTTGCAATTTCCGAGGACACCGGTGGATCGCTAACAAATCCAACCACAGATTGCACTGGCAGTCCATGCCTCGTGACACTGAACACTTCCAAGTGGTGTACCCCAACTCAAGCTCTGCAGGATCATGCTTGGGAGACATGTTGGAAATGTTTAGCCTCACATAATACTTCTAGATGTGGCACACTCATAGGTTGTTGTATCTTTGGCCCAACTGGCAAGGTATGGTGGCACTTACTTGTTTTTCATGATCTAGGGGTGAGGTTTCTCCAAGAACTAGAAGAAAATCTAGAAATTGGACTCTAAACTAAGTTTTTCATATGGCTTATGAGCAAAAAAAAAGTCTGACCACTTGCAGATTTGTGCACTACCAAAGTTGTCTTACCTGTGACAAGACCGACATAATGCCACGACACCTGTAGAGAGACCAATATGTGAAATTTTCTTCAGTTTCATCTTACCCTAACTAGGTCGTTCATGTTGTGCAGAGTTATGGAATCATCAAGCAGTGGAGATGATATCATACATGAAGGAAGCGTACCAATTGATGTGTTAGGTGATCAATTGTTCAATAAAGCTATCAATTTTCCTGTGGAGGAGTCAGACGTGTGGATCGAAAAGGTTTAACTTCTGACTTGTATTTACTACTGTTATTTGAAGCATGCACTTGATAATAAAGTTAAGCTTCTAAGATTCATACTTACTTTTTGTTGTTCTATTGTCTCATCTTTTGTGCTTGTTTTAGATAAAGAGGCTTTACCTTCTTCTAACAGTGAGGGACTCTGCTATGTCTATTCCAACAAACTTGGAAGCTAGAAGACGTTTGTCGTTCTTTGTTGGTTCTCTTTTTATGAAGATGCCAATTGCTCCAAAAGTACGACATATGCTACCCTTCTCGTAAGTTTTCATTCTCTAAAATTTTGAAATTCCAACAGCTAACCTTGTCCAAGCTTCATTGCACTGGTCGAGTGGTCTCCTTAGGGGCTTGTCTGGGGTGGTAGCATCAAGGAGTTCGGCATTGGTTGCCTATCATGGCATGGTGTGACATATTCTTACCTTGTGTCTTAGATGCATGGTTGAATTTTGGTGTTGTTAGGCTTTCAAGCGTAGAGGGATGTAGTGTAGGGCTTCATCCCTCAGTATTGTGACCATGATCTTTTTATTCGTGAGTGACCTAGGTATTTAATGAGCTTAGGTTTTTCTATTAACAAAACAAGATGCAATATTTCTTCAAAAAGAATAACTGAAAATGCAAGGGATTGATTTTATTATTTTCGGATTACTTAATCTCATAAATTTGCATGTACATGTAAAATATTAAAACATATTATGATTGAGAAGGTGGCTTATTGTTCATAATCACACTAGTAGCGATGTTCGTATCAATAGAGTGTTTAAATAATAAGAAAGGAAATTAATTAATTAGATACTACGGTGACTTCCCGGTCGAAATATATGAATGATAGTCCAACGGGTGGTATGTTTATAAACTCTGAACATGCATTATTGCCCATGCCATTCTTAGGTTAACACTCCACCTAGGTATGCTCATAGTTAAAGAGTCCATCTACATAGTCAACCTGAGACTACAAAGTAATGCATTAACACTCGTAACTTATCGCTATTGGGTGGGTGGAAGGTGGGGTGCGGGGGGTTGGGGGACCTCATCAAGTGAAGGCAACAATTTATCCTTTGTCCCTAGTGAGGTGTTTTTTTATCTCGAGTCAACTGAATCGGAGGCTTTGGCACATGTTGTCACTATATTAATCATCCTCCCCATATTCAGACTCTTACCTATTTGCACACCACTGCTTTAATTGCTCATGCACTTAATCTGGCCAGGATAATTTTGTTCTCACTATACATTTGCCAACAAGATAAATCTAAAAAAGTGATTGATCAAAGAAAAAATGTATTAAATCAACACAAAGATATAAAATAATGATTATGTTGGGCGGTTCATATATTGGGTATAAACAGAAGATTGCAATCACGTCACTACCGCGGATCCATAGCGTTAATGGGAGACTACTCACGCATGTTCATGGGAGTAAAATGCATTGTTTAGAGGTGGCTAATGGATATTAGATCTAATTGGAGGAGCCTTCAGACTTCGTGTTTCTCTATCTAAAATTGATATTAGATCTAATTGGACGGGACACTACACACACACACACACAAGTAACCATACGGCAACTATGCCTAAGGCGGAGAGGGTGATGAAGGGCCTATCTGTATACTATGATGCCACCCATGTGGTAAACGCATCCCTGGCCACCTGCTCCAAGCACGTACACACCGCCTTAAACAAGTGTTGTCTTCTGTTGCCGAAGAGAAGATCGCAGACGGAGCCAGTGTGTATACGGGTAGCGTGCAGTGGAGAGGAGCTTTTACCATTAAGAATCACATTGCTTCAACATAGACAAAACAACCAAATCAAGATTGATGCTCCCAACCTTGTTAAAGAGCCAAAATTGTGCGGTATACCATTGAGCCAATGACCAAACTTTAGTGTTATTCTATTTAGTTACTCTGTCATTCGAACCTTTTCAATTATTATCATAAATTTACTTTAAAATAGGAATTTTATTTTGAAAATTGGTCTCAATTGGGCCTTGCGTTGGAACTAATTGTAATGGCATAAAATAAAACAATGCTAATTTCTCATCACAAGACAATGCAAAAATTACTAATATTTAGCACACAACATTGTATAAATGTTTTGTTAAGCCGCTCTACATGCATAAGTAAAAATTATCATTGTGGTTTATTTTACTTCAGTGGGGGGTTTTCATTCACTTATCACTAAAATATGGTGGTACTTGTATAAGTAAAATGTTACTACATGTTCTACGTAGATGCAATGTAACCATTAAAATATGTTACTGACACAAATTTGTATGCACCCAGACCTCTATCTAGGCTTTGGCCAAGAATATGCTGACCAAAATAAAGTAGAGAAGATATACTTTTAATGCTTTGACTCTTGTACGAATTATTTCAAAACTTAGATCTAGAGTTAATGGCTTGAATTTCATACGAGGTAAGTAGTTGTATACTTGACACGGTGATTTTACATTTGACATGAAAAAAAAGCATATTTTGATGGGCCCATACATCCAACGCAGGTATGACAGGTGTAAGTGTGATGCCCTTGCATTTGCGAGGGCCACCTGGCTAGTTTTCTCTAAAATAATATAAAATTAATTCCTGGCTTGATGCCTCTTACGGGGGCAACTTGTGTTCCCCAGTGTCTTGACTCCTTACCACAGCGAAGACGTTCTTTTCTCTACACAAGAACTAGAAGACCAGAACGAGGACGAAGTTTCTATCCTTTTCTACTTGCAAAACATTTACCCAGGTAAACATGTCTTAATGATTGTAATCTTCTGAACAACAAAGTAATGTTTTGCCTCTCCTATGCCCTTGCAGATGAATGGAAAAACTTTCTTGAAAGAGTCCAGTGCTGGCGTGAAGAGGATCTGTATCAAACTAAAGAATTGGAAGAGGAGCTTCGGCTTTGGTCATCATATAGGGAACAAACTTTAACAAGAACTGGTAACCCACCCCTCCCCTGTTGCGGTTTCAAGCTCCTATACTTCTTGCAATAAAATTACCGGCCGCATGATATCGTGTTTGGAAGTTTGATTGTTCTAATAGTATCTGGGTAACCTCACAGTAAGAGGGATGATGTACTACAGAGAAGCTCTGGTGCATCAATCTTACCTTGATATGGCCAGAGATGGAGGTATTTTTTCGTGCTTGGTCACCTTTTTCCTGATGAGACAGGTCCCGATTAATTCACTATTTTACTTGCTTTTCGTAGATCATGTGAAAGGCTTTGTCTCTGATGCATTTCCTCAGTGCCATGCTATAGCTGACATGAAATTTACGTACGTCATATCATGCGAGCGATATGCTTTACAGAAACGTTCTGGTCATCGCCGTATACAGGATATTTTAAGACTGATGAGAACGTAAGTTTTGATTCAGATACTCAGTATTAAAACTCTAGTGGATAATATGAAAACAAGAGTTCCTATGATCTCTCCATATTAAGTCATATTTTCCCCAATTATAGTTTTGCTCTTCATCCTGAATATGGTGGTCGTTGTCTGTATCCATACCGATATATTGAGATCAATCTCCACAACAGAGCAGTTTACTAAGATCTGTATTAAAAAAGTATAATATTTGTGTTACGTTCTAATCTTGTTATAACATACTGCCACTAGTGTTCCAGTTCCATGATATCGCATCAAATCTTTTACATTCTTATTTTTGTTGATATTGACCATCTGTAACGGTCATGCTCCCTTCCTGTATTTCACTATATCTGTCCCTGGTCTACCATGTGTACAGACCGAAGCACTAAATCTAAGATTTTTTTTGAATAAAAAATCAACGTGCATATCCCTAATAAATGTCATTGTACGACCACTTGACCTCTCTCAACATTTAAGCATGAGTATATAGTGGCAACTGGCGACTTGGACTAAACCTTGATTATCTCAGTGGATAGACATATTGAAATGGAGATTTCCTGAACCTGGGGACACATATAGGGAAGGAAAGGAATCTCAATTAGCTGTATTCATCCTGTTTACTTCCTCAGTGATTAGAAAGTTATATTTCTTTGGCAGTTATCCTTCACTTCGAGTAGCCTATATCGATGAAGTTGAAGAGACAAGCAAAGATCGGAACACAAAGATACAGAAAGTTTACTACTCAGTATTGGTGAAGGCGGCAGGAGATCTGGAGCAGAATCTTGATCAGGTATGATTCATGAAAAAATAGTTTTTCCATATTCCATAATCGCATATTCCTACAAAAAGTAACTGAAAGTTGCATGTTGGAAACTGCTAAAGGTAGAAAAGTCCACTTATATATAAGCTGATAGTGAATTTTCACTATTTGTACGGTGGGCTGGGCTTCTTTATTTTGGTACGTTGGTAATTGGGCTAATTAAGTGTTAATTGCTTCCGGCCAATAGCAAAAATACAATAAAATAGGTAGTACAGCCCGCTGCAAACACATTCAAGAGCTAATCCATCAAATTTTGCTAAAATAAGCTGACGGGCAAAAATAAAATCCATTTACTAACACATCAGTACATATTTTTTGGCCACCAATATGCGCCTATGAGCAGAGTAGAAACAGTAGCAAAAACAGGCAGCAACAGTAAAAACAGTGGCAGAAAAGCAAGGTTGTTGTGGATCATTCACCTCTTCTGGACCAGTCAAAGTGCTTTGACCTGATGTTTTTTTTGAATAGTTTGGATTGCTTACCACATGTGTCACGTGGTTGCTTTAACCTGATGGTAATGGCTGTGGATAGCATAAACGTAACGAAAACTAGAATCAGTGGCATTTTCGTAAATATCCAAAAAGTTAGTGGCATTGCCATAAAAGTATCCTAACTATATTTACCCATTGCATTTTTTCCTTTTAGAATGAACTAGTGTATTTACCTTCTGTCATTTGCTGTGTAGGAAATATACAGGATAAAACTTCCAGGTGATGCAAGACTAGGTGAAGGAGAAGCAGAAAATAAGAACAATGGAATAATTTTCACCCGTGGTGAAGGCCTGCAAACTATAGACATAAATCAGGTATGCATTTTTGCACTTTTTATTCTGCTAGGATAACTTTCAGTCGAGATTAAGTCAATGGTTATATAATCCTGCCATAACAGGACCATTACATTGAAGAGACTTTGAAAATGAGAAATCTGTTACAAGAGTTTCTAAACAAATATGATGGTTCTAGGTGTCCATCAATACTTGGTGTAAGAGAACATATATTCACTGGCAGGTAAATGTTCTCTATTGCCCGTTCCGTGTTAAATTTGTGAATATCATGTGACATTGTGCAATGGCAGTATGTACCTGAACTAATGGTTACTTTGCAGTGTTTCTTCTCTTGCGTGGTTCATGTCCGACCAACATACGAGTTTTGCAACTATTGGACAACGTGTACTTGCCAATCCTTTAAGGTGATTCAGCTTACTATTGTTGTACGACTCTGTTCTTTCGGGAAACTCAAAAACTTTTGTGTTGTTTTCATTAGAAAGGTAGAAGAAAGTTCACAAGCCTAAACTGAGGTAGGTTACAACGCGTAATTTCAAATCAATTGACAAAAAAGTACAATTAATGGACGAGGTGTGCTTTGGTACACCTCCCTTAAAAGTTAAAACTTTCGTGTAGATTAAAAGGTTGAGATTAGAAGTTTGGAACTTACCTCTCCATTAAATGGTGTAGGATAGTTTATCGCATAATCTAACCAATCTAACTAATATTGTTCACTGTGTACAATCCGTCGGCGGATCAGTGGCTAGAGTCCATGCCTCATCTGTTCAAATCCTGAACACACACATCAAGTCCACCGGTTAGCTCTTCTCCTCTTCGCGGGAGTTTGCTGCCGTGGTCCTTCCCAGTGGGCTATTTGCCGTTGAGACCTTCATCTCCATGATGGTGAGATCCTTCCTAACAAAATCACGCACACCGCTTGGACACCTTAGCTTGTCCTTCTAACAATGTCGTACACGCAGCACTATATGATGCACACCTCCATATTGAACGTGTACTTGAGGATCTTGTCTTACATGGGAGGCATCTTCTTGCGCCGTGCCTGATGGACATATTGTTATCTCTGTCGTGGATGCGGCTCCTTTAGCTTGAGACTCATGTCGTCACGACACATTCTGTGCTCCATCTCATTGATGGCATCCACGTCGTTGTCGTCACGCTCCTCTTCCTCCTCGTGGAACACACCACGTACCTCTTGCGTAGGCATCGGGTTTTATTATCGTTGTTAGCCGTGATCGCCATGTACCGATGCATCATTGTCACTCCTTGTAGAACCGCTTCATGGCTAGAGGGAGTGGACAAAATACTAAACCTCTACTGGTGAGGTGTCTTGCTATTTTAATGGTTGAATTTTTTTAGCTTAGCTAGCAGTTGCCTAAAACACAATATACATGCAAGTCATGAAGAGTAAAGTGCGGAAGCAAAATTCGCACGAAACCGAGGGAGTAAGGTTAGGACTTAGGAGATTGCAAACACGGGGAGGCTCGACAATGTTTTCTTGTGGTTCGGATAGTTGGTGCTATCCTACTCCACATTAATGGATTCTTCAAACCAAGAAGATTTTAGGACCACGAAGATTCCGATTGCTAAGTCCATGGAGTTCAATGCCCATAGAGGGTTCACGAAGAGCAACTAACCTATTCCACCATGGCTTACAATCACGAAGGTCTAGCCTCACTTGGGGAAGATTTTCATGAAGTACACGGTCTCCTTGCCCTTACAAACTTGATAAGGATGCTTAATGACAAATCTCGTGTGCTTCAAGGATAATCTCCTCCACACTGAAACTCTCATAGGATGGATATTCTTATTGAAGAGCTTGGGTGTTTGGATGAAAGACTTGAAAGCAAAGACGAGAAAAGAGAGTCAAAGGTATGGCATGATTGTTGGTCTAGAATGCCCTTTGAGTACAAGTGTTGAAGCACTTTGGATGCTTGAAATGAAGCACTTGAGTGACCTAGAAATATAATTGTTACACACTTTTTTGTACAGCTTGGAGGTATCGAATGATTAGCTCGAAGCATTCGATTGAAATACGAAGAGACAACTTTCAACTAGCTTGGAGGGTCTAACCAAAAGTCATTCAATGCTTCGATTAGTATTGGCTCACCTAGGCATGCCACTATACATTGTTGGGAATATCCAACTGAGGCGGTTCGGAATATCCAAGCGGAGTACATTGGCTTGAACAAGTACCACAGTGGGCTCGATTGGAGTTATCCTAGTGACTCTGAATGGATTAGGGTTTGCAACAGATTTCTTTGGTATGGATCTAAGGATCTAAATGGATGTGCCTCGTTCGTTGATGGTGTAAAGAGTAAGAGATAGAAGACAACAATGTGGGATAGGTGGGATAGGACTGGTTGAAAGACCTGGTTTATCAAGGGCATAACGGTACTTGGTGTATTTAAGAGTCCAAATGGCATGACCATCAATTCATTCGACCCTTCCTTTGTCTTGAAAACTATTCTCCATTCATCCCCATCCCTGAGGCTGCATGCATCATACCGATGCAGAGGCCGGAGGTAATCCTCCTTTTCTAAAAAAATATCATCCCCATCTCTGATGCGAATTTGATGATATTCACTCCTTAAATCAAGGTTTGTGAACACTCTTGCCCCAGTAAGTTGATCCAGTATATCATCCAGACATGGAATAAGGAATATGTACCTTACCGTGATATTGTTGATGGTTGTACTATCCACATACATGTGCCACGATCCTCCTTCCTTTGGTGTGTGGGCGCGGGGTGTGCATGTGTGCGCACACCTGATTCGTGGATATAGGGCCAGGTAGTTTATGTGGATCAACAAGGCACACGCGTGGAGATTGCTACGAGCGCGCTGCGACCTGGCCGTGTAGGTGCACGAAGAGGGTGTGACCAGAGCGGGCCGATTGGGCGTGCGGCTGGGTAGGAGGTGTGCGGATCATGCCCCGGCGCCGGCCCATGTATAAAACCCCTGTGGTGATTGTTGTAATTATCCTCGCGATAGAGTTCATGTTCTAGAAGAAAAAAGGGTTGACGTTCGTGCGGTGGAAATCTGCCTGTGTCCACCGTGTTCTTCCTCCTTTCTCCTTCCTTCCGTTCGAGCGAGAGTGTGCAACAGAGAGAGCTAGGGCGATAATAGAGGGTGAGCCAGAGCTAGGGCTAGACCCCAACAATTGGCATCAGAGCTACCAAGTTTCGGATAGTGGCACGCGGTGGCGTCCGCGGCAAGCGCGGCGGACATGGAGGCCTCGGCACGTGGCGAGCGCGTGGCAATGGCGACGTGACGACCATAGAGGCGTAGTGGCGCATGGCACGGACATGATCACGGAGGCGTAGTGTCGCGTTGTGATGTACTACGCACGGTGAGTACGACGGTCGCGGAGGACCTGCGTGGTTGCGCAGAGGCCGTGGTGGCTCGGCGCGACGACCACAGTGGCATAGTGGCACGTGGCACGGAGACGCGGCGCGGTGGCGCATGGGACTGTGGGATGCTGTAGCGGCTCGTGCCGGAGGCGCAGCGGAGGCGTACATGGTGTCGAGATGACGACGATGAGCCAGGGCTCCTATCTGCAGGTTGTGCGGCGACGCCGTGGCTTAGGGGTGGCTTAGGGGGTAACTGTTGGGAAATAAGCCCATGCGGGCATGTCTAGTGCGCGTGTTGGGCGTGTCGGGCGTTGGTCCGGGCCACGCTGGGTCCGTGGTTGTGCGTGCATGTGTGTCTGGGCATAGTCCGACTAGTATATGGGCATTGTACTTGTGTGCGTGTGTGGGCGCGGGGTATGCGTGTGTGCGCACACTCGATGCGTGGATATAGGGCCATGTAGTTTCTATGGATCCTCAGGGCGCGCGTGTGGAGATCGATGTAGGCTCGCTGCGACCCGACCGTGTACGTGCGCTGAGAGGGCACGACTAGAGCGGGCCGATCAGGCGTGCGGCTGGGTAGGAGGCATGGGGATCGTGCCTGAGCGTCGGCCCAGGTATAAAACCCTTGTAATGATTGTCGTAATTGCCATGGCGACATAGTTCGTGCTCTGGAAGAAAGAAAAAGGGTTGCTGTTCGTGCGCCAGAAACCTGCATGTGTCCCCGTGTTCTCCCTCCTTTCTCCTTCCTCCCGTTTGAGCGAGAGTGTGCAGCGGAGAGAGAGCTAGGGCGACGGGAGAGAGGGTGAGGTAGAGCTAGGCTAGACCCAACACCCTCATCATAAACCTCGTGCGCAATTTCTTTTTTCCCATCCCCATCAATCTAGTGCTCTTCCCGGAAGACATTCGTAACTCCATGCCCCACTTTCATGTGGGTGGAGGTGAAGAATAAGCTCCCATCTGCAGCGCTGAATTGTAGGTCAAGGCCATCCCAAGGCCGATTAGGATTGGTCTTACTATACCACAAGCAGCGGCCAGCGCATTCTCCTGGCTGTACTCATGCATTGGGTGGCTGTATGACTCTCTTGCTATATGATTGATATAAATTCATGTTTTTATAGGTTAAATTTAGTCAACTTTTGGTATGTTTGTTTCTACAGAACCATAATTTATAATTCTTAAATTCTGCAAAGCTCATTTCTGTTGATACATCGTTGCTACTTTAACGCTGCTATTCATCATTGTACTTGGTACATTTCTGCTAAAAGAATTTCAGAGGATTCCCTTTTATGATATCATTTCCTGTTCACCAATATGTGCAGAGTTCGATTTCACTATGGGCACCCTGATATCTTTGATCGACTTTTCCACCTCACAAGAGGTGGAGTAAGCAAAGCATCTAGATCTATCAATCTTGATGGCGACATGTTTGCTGGTATGCTATTAACTTATTGCCGTTATTGTATAACAGTGGAACTAAATTTACAGTTGTTTCTTTGTTCTTGTATATGTGGAAATATTAATGTTAATACACGCATCTTTGGTAGGGTATAATTCAACGTTGCGTGAAGGAAATGTTACACATCACGAATACATGCAAGTTGGCAAGGGAAGAGATGTTGGTCTGAATCAAATTTCACTATTTGAGGAAAAAATGGCTTATGGGAGTGGGGAACAAACACTGAGCCGTGACGTATACCGACTAGGACATCATTTTGATTTCTTCAGAATGTTGTCCTTCTACTGTACGACTATTGGTTTTTACTTCAACGCAATGGTACTGGCTTTGCACTGGTCTTTTCAACTTTCTAAGCCATGGGTTAGTCCTAATGTTTATCTTTTTTGTATACCTTCCTAGATTACAGTATGTACAGTATATGTATTCCTCTATGGGCGTCTGTATCTTGTCCTTGGTGGCCTTGATGAAGCGCTAAGGTTTACACTCAGTGGACCACTACAGGTTGCTCTTGCTTCACAGTCTTTTGTGCAGCTTGGATTTGTAGCGCTACTGCCCGTGATGATGGAAATTGGTCTAGAGAGAGGATTTGGAACTGCAGTGAGTGCCTTTGTACTTATGCAACTGCAGTTGGCATCTGTTTTCTTCACATTCTCACTTGGGACCAAAAGTCACTACTATGGAACGATGCTGCTTCATGGACGACCACAGTATCGAGCCATTGGGCATGGTTTTGTTGTGTTCCATTCTAAATTCGCCGAGCATTATCGACTTTATTCCCGAAGCCATTTTTTCAAGGGTCTTGAGTTGATGATCTTGCTTGTTGTGTATGAAATCTTTGGGCAGTCATATCAAGGAGGCAATGCATTCATCTTCATTACATTTTCCATGTGGTTTATGGTTGTTACCTGGCTCTTTGCACCATTCCTATTTAATCCTTCTGGATTCGAGTGGCACAAGATGAAGGATGACTGGACCGACTGGAATAAGTGGATTAGCGACCGTGGGGGTATCGGTGTAACACCGGAAAGAAGTTGGGAGTCTTGGTGGGCGAAAGAGCAGGAGCCACTGAGATATTCAGGAAAGCGTGGCATTGTTCTTGAAATATTGCTTGCATTGCGCTTTTTTATCTACCAGTATGGTCTTGTTTATCATTTGAACATTGCCAAAAACACAAATGGCGTGCTGGTAATATGCTAATCTCATTTATTATTTATTTGATGTCATCCTAACTGATTAGTGCTTATCAGCCAGTTATTTAAAGGCAAACTAAAACCAGTATTTGTGCTCTATTCAGGTGTATTGCATGTCATGGATTGTCATCTTTGTAATTTTGCTCATGATGAAGGTAAGCACTATGGCCATATTAATTTAATGCTTATTTTCAATTTTGATACCCACGAGTAGCATTGGGAATAGCTAGCGCAAGGTTCCTGAGGAAGATCACAACACGGAATTCAATGCAAGCGCTGGGGTGCTCTTGAGTGTTAAGGCGTCAGGCTCCCCTTACAAATTTGATATGAGGCGTCAACTTTAGGATCCAAGGTGTGTAGGGTGACCTTTCTAGGGTCTAAGGCGTGTAGGAGTTTATCAGAACGGTTTGTGTCTAATTGTCATGCTTCTTACGTTGCTTTGCTCACATCTAATTCTCAGTTTTCACCATTGTTGTTCCTGTTATGATATACTACTAAATAGCCCGCGATTTTTTTATCTAGGCATGATAGGATGTGCTTAAGGCATCACCTCGCCTTAAGCTTTAGACCACTTTAACGGGCAAGGCAGAGGTCAGGCGCCTTGGACGTCTTACTGCCTTAAAAACCATGGATAACAGGAACTCCTCCATTCAGTTAAATTAGAAAAGCAATGTACAAAGTAGTCTTGGTTACAAGGATCAATGCTAGGGACCCCCCCCCCCCTCCCCAGAGTACATCATGCACTATTCACTAACAATTGAATCAACTGCAACCATTCTCCAGTTGCTAATTTATACAGATGAAACTCTTCCTGAACTACAAAAGATACGGTATCCTCATGTTTAACTTCATAATAGAAAATTCGACGATTTCGCTCCTTCCATATATTCCACACCTGTAGATGATGAGGCCATCAAAATCACACTTTCTCTCTCCTTGTTGATTCTTACCCTGTCTATATTCTACCACTCATCAATCAACGAAACTTTACTTATCCTGGAACGGAGATCATCATTCAATTGTCGCACTCTCTCCCATACTTTCTTGGTGAAAGGGCAGTCCGTGCAAAGAGGATCAACAGTCTCCGAAGTGTCTGATAAGCTCAGTCTGCTGTGTTCTCGCCGTTAGCCGTCCACTTGAAAGTGAGGTGATCTTTGGTTTGCGGCTGCAGCTAGATACCATCAATAATGTCAACAGGGTTGGTGAACTCCTTGAGCTCCTCCACTGTCGAAATTCCAAGGAGTGGTTGGATCCAATTGTCTTGATGGAGTTCTTTCTTAACAGTTCTATTTTTTCTAGTAGAAATCTCGAAGAGGTTCAGGAAGATGTCTTTAAGGCTAGTACTGCAATGCCAACTGTGGTGCCAAAACTGTAAGAAATATACGCACATGGTCTAACCCCTATTCCTCGATCCTTTTCCGTGGTTCCGCTCACAATGATCTATGAGGCTAGGGGTTAGGGACCTTTATATAGTGCTATTCCAGTTTATTTTAAACTGTATAAATTGCAGATAAATGTCCAGATACAATCTGTTTAAGTGAGGACTCCAGGTTAACTTAACCAACCACGATCATTAGCAACCATCAAGGAGTCTCATCCGCAATATGTCCCATAAGCACGTACGTGTGAGTCGCACGCTGAATTTGAATTATTCAAATTCACAGGCTTTATCAATTCATGGAGCCAATCCCATGAACAACCTGGCTTTCCATAATACGCTGTGCCCGGGCAAATATACATTATGTATAATAAATATTCCAGCATTAACAAATACTGTTTCCAGCATATATGTACCGGCTTCCATGAACTATATTCCATTCATGTATTCCAAGCAATATTCAAGTGCATAGGTAAATTCCATATCGAGGTAAACCATTCAAGGAACTATGTAGTATATATATAAAATGTTGCAAGCCACACATAATTATTTCCTACAAAAACAGGGCCTTCTCGCCCAACATAACTATGAACTACGATGCATGGGTTGAAAATAAGTACGAACCGCCACAGATCATCCTTGATGATCACCCCACATGAACTAAAGGACAAGCCTTGGTGGCCCTGGCACTTCCTCCAGAGGCATGGAGAAAATGGCCTCACTTAGCTCATCCTCATGAAACGGCCCCTGAAGCTGTTGTAGGGGCATATACCACTGTTTGCTAGTATTTGGCTCTAGGCTTTACCTAGCTAGAATTCCCTTTTGTTTCTGCGTGGACTGTATTAGGAATTGGACATCCTGTTGCACTAACTCTTCTCCCTTGTATAGATTGTATCACTTGGGAGACGGAGATTCAGTGGGAGCTTCCAACTTGTGTTCCGGTTGATTAAGGGGCTCACATTGATAACATTTATCTCCATCATGATCATCTTAATAGTAATGTTCGATCTTACAGTTCAGGATATGTTCGTTTGCATCCTTGCTTTCGTGTCGACTGGATGGGGTTTGCTTTTGGTAAGTGATAAATATGTGCCCTGCATTTCTACCTTCCTATTCCAAGTGTATGCCTGCCCACACCGTATTTCAAATGTATGCTGTATTATTGTTTCAGGTTGCACAAGCTATCAAGCCATTCATTGTTGTGTATGGGCTTTGGGGGTCGATCAGGTCAATTGCACGGGGTTATGACATTATCATGGGCCTACTCTTGTTTACTCCCATGGCGTTGCTTGCTTGGTTCCCGTTTGTTTCGGAGTTCCAGACCAGGATGCTCTTCAACCAGGCATACAGTAGAGGCCTGCAGATCTCTCGGGTCCTTGGAGGACAGAAGAAAGACCGACAAGCACGGGCGAAACAGTACTAGATTCCACGTTCTACCATTTTCACCAAACTCTGATTGTTTGTGTATACGACTCTAGAATGGAACTGGGGTTGTCGTATTTTTCATGTAAAGTATCCCTACCTACCTACCTATCGATGACTCACTCACATCGAGACCATCCTGTATTAAATTGGAAAAGGAAAAAAACAAGTGTTCATGATCAAGACACCTCCAAGAATCCAGTGTTGCTCCATTGGCTAGCAATGGAGTCGTAGTACTCTGTGTGGGTGCTCCATGGTTGTTCTTATTAAAAGTGACAGGGATAATTCGGGCCTGTTTGTCATTTGTTTTAGAGATTATAACACCTCCGGTGCTCCATTTGCTAGCAACTGTTTGTATGGATTGTTTTTTGGTCCATCGTTCGGCCCTCGCTAGAATATAGACGAGGGTGTGTTTCGTTGAAAGGCAAGCGCCAGGTTGGTCATGACCTAGTTCTATTTCTGAAGCTTCGATTTTTCAGTCCAAGTCTAGATGTTGTGATCTGCATTAGTACACTGATTAATTAAGTGCTACCACTGTTAGCGGCAATGGCAACATGATCATCATGTAGATGGGGACATCTGTTGGGATTGTAAGTTTAAATGCAACGAAAAACATGGCAAACCTCAATGGTCGCAACTAAGCCCCCGTGTCGCTCCTGCATTGGGCGACTCGGGCGGGCTGCAACCCTAGCCGTCGAGGCCCTGATCTACTCCCACCCCTCCCCTCGTCGCCGTCAGGCTAAGCTTGGGTGCAAATGGCGGTGGCTGGGGTCTCCCTCTCTTTTGTGGCTTGGAGGCGGTCTAGGGGCCCTGGCGTGAGGAGGCGCGGGGGATCGGCTCCTTGCGGCATGGCGGTTGGCCCTGCTTCGGGCGGCGGCATGAAAGGCCTGGTGGACGGATCGATTGAATGCATGGTCTTCATTTAGATCTGATCTGGCCGGTGCAGCCTGCTCTTTGCGCGCGGTGGCAGAGATCGATGGCTGTCCCGTGCACCTGAGGATGGATGGGGTTTCTTGAGCGGATCCAGGTGAAAACCCTAATCTTGGCTCGTTGCCAAGGCTCACAATGGTAGCATTCTTGTGCATCATCTCCTTCTTGAAGGCATCGCCTTGGAGAAACTCTAGATCCCTATCCGCTACCGGATGATGGCGGCACTCTTGTGTCATACCCCCCTTGGGGATGTCATTCTTGGAGGTGTGCATCGACTCGAGGGACTAGTGAACGGCATATGCGATGGAGTGGCTTTACCTGTGACGGATCGACGTCGTGTTGTCTTAGGGCGTGGCGCCGCAAGGTCTTGGCGATGGATGTGTGATGATGGATGTAGGTAGGGAGATGGCGTTGTCTGGCGCCATGGTGGCATCGACGACATTTCTAGCAAGGTTGATGTGTCAGTACCCATTCTGAAGATGGTTCAGTGGAAGACGGTGGCGACAACCTCTGCAGTGTGCACATGCGGTGTCCGCTGGAAGTGTGACAAACCGATGTGTGACCCGACAATTCGGCTTGGTTGGGGCTTTCGGCTTTTGATGTTAGGCTTTGGTGTGGATTTGGGTATTCAGCTTAGATAATCTGCATCCCTTCATCAATTGTATAAGAATAGCAATAGATGTTGTCAAGATTGCGGCCTCAACTTATTAATATATTACTTTGTAAGGTCCTGAATAAAATGAATGCATGCATCGTCCACATGCAAAGGTTGGGGGTCATCCTTCTCAAGAAAAAATATGTGTAAGACACTAACTTTCAAAGGACACGGCCTTTTTCAGGATAAGTATGATAACCAAAAATAGCCACAAAGCCATAAGTGGCTACATTGAGTGTTTCTTATATACTCCCTCCGTTCCTAAATATAAGTCTTTGTAGACATTTTAATAGAGGACTACATACAGAACAAAATGAGTGAACCTACACTTTAAAATATGTCTACGTACATCCATATGTAGTTTTATAATGGAATCTCTAAAAAGACTTATATTTAGAAACGGAGGGAGTATTCATCATGCTCCAGCCATAAGTGGCACATGCTAAATGCCGTGTTTCTGTCTCGTAATTTAGTTGCATATGGTTGCAGCACTAGTCATGATGAGGTTCCTAATGATGACAAGTGCTCATAATCTAGTGTTGTTCTTGCCTAAAACCTCTTTAGCAACACTTGCATAGTTTTTACGTATGTTGTGATACTGCTGAACTATCTGTATCCTATGTTTATACTTCAAAAATTAGCTGCATTTGCATGTTAGTTTATGTAATATAGTCTCATTTCCTGCTTGTGCAATCTGTTTCTGCAAGTGTATTGGAAATGTGTGTATTACAACCCAGCAGCCAAGCAGTGATTACAACCAGAAATTAAATACAGCTTGATAACCTGGTTTTGCTATAGCCCAGTAAAATACAAGTTTACAACCGGAAAAGAAATCCAAAAATCCAATCGGTGCCTAAGAGAGAAATGTCTGAGACTACCTTTTATAATGACGAGGACTAAACTTGTACTCCCTCCGTTTCTAAATATAAGTTTTCTTAGATATTCCACTACGGACTACATATAGATGTATGTAGACATGCTTTAGAGTGTAGATTCACTCATTTCGCTCCGTATGTAGTCCGTAGTAAAATCTCTAAAAAGACTTACTCCCTCCGTCCCAAAATTCTTGTCTTAAATTTGTCTAGATATGAATATATCTAGTCACATTTTAGTATTTAGATACATCCATCTTTAGACAAATTTAAGACAAGAATTTTGGGACGAAGGGAGTATATATTTAGCAACAGAGGGAGTACCTAATAAGACCACTAGATACGTTAGAATTTCCAAAAATATTAAGAACTTGATCTTTCGACCAACCATACCAGATAACCACATTTTAGAAAATAAATTCCACAAGACCACGGTTTATAGGGCAACCTCATTTCCATCCAAGTTCTTATATGACAGGTGGGACCCACTTGTTAGTAAAATTGAGGCACATGAACTCAGCCTGTCAGTATCACGAATTGACCATTCGAAGCTTCCAAATGAACCTTTTTTTTCATTATAGGGCTCCCACCCTAATTTTGTTTCAAATGAAACTGAAGACAAGAGAATCCTTATTCACGGCAACATCTGGTGGCATACCCGCCACTCCTGCTAACTCCAACTCGCTACTTTTAAGAACTTAAAAAAACATACAGCTACCTGTACAACAAAAACTCACATCCTCATAAGTCATAACCAGCACATTCAAGAAACTATGTAGGAAAGTATGTTAGATTTTTACCTTGTCAGGGCCTCGCTGTTGGTTTCACTCGTGATAGTCCAGTAGCACCTGCTATACCGTCGAGAATTGCTTCCACGTCCTCTTGAACGCCATTGTTCACGAGCTTGACACTGTACTGGAGCTCCGCAACTTGTCTCCTCAAGGCGTCAACTGTCGCCTTGACGCTGCTACTGTTGATGTACCACGGGTCATAGCGGATGGTGACTTGCTCAAGACTAAGCAGCTTGCAAATATCTGACGGTGAACTCTCCTCGCTCGCTGGACCAGTGGAGAGATTGAGATCAAGGTCTGTCAGCTTCAACATAGCTCCCTCTCCAAATTTCAGCCATGCAACCCGGCAACCGACGGAGAGTCTCAGAAGCTGATGGAATGACCCCCTTTCAATCATTACAACTTGTTGCGGAAGGAAATCCAGGCCTAATACAAGACATTCCAATTTGTGTAAGCTCCCCAAGAGCTTTAAATCATCTGCCAGTAGTTTGCAGACTGTTATCTGCAAGAAAGCAAGGTGGTTGAGCCCTTGGATCCATTTGGGAACAGTTAAAAATCTAGCAGTTATTATGAGATTCTGCAGATCCTTCGGCGCATCAGACAGATCGGTAGGCACATCAGACAGAGAATCCAGAAACTCCATGGAACAACCAATCTCACACTGAATTGTTAGAGACTTGAGGC
The DNA here is from genome assembly GCA_022496015.1 of Hordeum marinum. Lineage (NCBI taxonomy): Eukaryota > Viridiplantae > Streptophyta > Magnoliopsida > Poales > Poaceae > Hordeum > Hordeum marinum. Next base: position 24,524,695 of record CM039678.1, read on the forward strand.
ACCCTGATCTTTGGATGACTGATCGTAAAGCAGTCTGGTATTTCTCATCATAGCACTGGTGAAAAGACCATGTCACTGCAAGCACCTCTAAGAACCGCAGTTCAGCAAGATCTTTGATAAAGCTCGAAGAGCAATTGCTTAAATTAATGGTTGCCAATGTTTCTAGAAATTCCCAACGCACAATATCTTCCGGTATCTCCGTAACTGTTTCATCCAGCTTATCACCACTAACGAGCAGATGTCGCAAGCATGTTCCCACATGAGGTGGCAGCTGTCTTACTTGTGTGTTTCTTAGGTCCAGTGACCACAATTCTGGTAGCATCCACACCTCAGATGGAAGCTCACTTATTTGTGTGTGACTTATGTCCAATGTCTCAAGATGCCCCAACTCACTGATCTGGGGCGGGAGCTTACAGACCCGTGTGTTCCTGACGCTCAGATACTTCAGCAGAAAAAATTTGCTGCTACATATCTGAACCAGGTCATCATCCTCTAAGTTCTCCCAACCTTCAAGATCCAATGTCACCAAATGAATGAACTTATCAAGAGGCATTCGGTTCACTGCACCTGAAACTGTCAGTGAACGAGTGTGGGATAAATCTATTCTTCCCAACAGAGCCGGCAGCTGCTGATCCGTCTGGTGGAGAAAAATCCTCTGTAGCATTTGAGTCATGTTGCCTTCTACAGCTGCCGCAGCAATTGAGTTGAGCGTGTGGCTGGTAGTGAGAAAAGATTTCTGTGCAGATTTGGACACAAGGAATTGGACCATAAAATGACTGACTTGGAAGCAGATCTCTACTTTTGAATTGTATTTGCAGGTCAACAGATGGATGATATCCCTGTTGAGGAGCTCGGAAAAATACTCCTCTGCTACCTCCTCAAATTCTCTCCACATATCTAGAACAATCAATCCTTCGGCTCTCCATTTGCTGACAAGACGATGTTTGTCAATCTTGTACCCCCAAGGAAATGTACTCATGTACAAGGTCAATAGCTTCAACTCATAAGGAAGGTCATCATAGACAAGAGTCAAAGCTTCTTCGACCTGTTTGAGTTTAGAGACTCTTTCAAGCCAGTAAGCAGCATTTTTCTTCACCACATCTCCTTGTTCTTGTTTCATTAGGCCAGCCATCGCAATTATGAATAAAGGTATACCATCACATCTTCTCAACATTTCATATGAAACTTGTCTTGAATATTCGGACGGCCAGAAACCATCTGAGCAAAAAGCTTCCGCCAAAAACAATCTTTCAGATTCTAGCTCATCAAGAGGCTTGACCTCGTGCACGAGCCCATCCAAATGGGAGCAACCGAATCGAGCTACACTTCTATTGGGCGTTGTTATTATTACTCGACTGCCGCATTCATTCTGTGGAAAAGCTTCAAGGATGATTTCCAAATCAGTTGTTTTCCGTATGTCATCAATTATAATGAGGTACCTGTCAGTGAGTATTGTATAGGAGACAAGTGATTTAGCAATTGTATACCTTTTCTATGAAAATAAAAGAGAAAGGTGAAGTATAGGACTACACAATAGAACTAAAGTTCTAGCCCACACACATCACAATCATTAACTTATTGTCATTGAAATTTCCATAAAGTGCTTTTACAAAATATTGAGATTTGTAATAAACAAAAAAGTAGCGCAGGAAACATCTTTGAGGTTTGTGTAAAATGGTTTTTAAAACTATAGAAATGGCTGCCCAATGCTTAATTGTGTGCAAACATACCTCTTGTCTTGGAGGTATGTCTTAATGTTGTGAGCCAACAGGTAGTCATTGCTGCCCAATGCTGCTTTGGTCATGATCTGTGACATGATGTGCCTTAGAAGCGCCTCAGCGTCAGATGTCTGTCGGGACATCTTGGCAGTCGCGCGGCACATAAAGTGGTGGCTACTCTGTGTGTAAACCTCCATTGCCAGAGTAGTCTTGCCCACCCCAGTGGGTCCGACAATGGAGATGACTTTGGTACCCAGCCCTTCCTCCGTGAGCCACCTGAGCAGCTTCTTTCTCGGGCCATCCATGGCGACGAGATGGTGCTTGACAGCGGTATCGGGCAGCCGTAGCTTGTAGTCGTCGAGAGACACCGGTGTGGAGGAGTCGTGGCCAGCAGCATCGACCAGCAGAAGCTGCTCAATCCAGGTCAGATTCAGATCCGGGAGCCGGATAGCATTGCTTGTCCCAGCTGACCGGCCGGGCGCGAAGCCGTCGAGAAGGTCCCCTGTCCAGCTCGCGAGCTCCCTCAGGTGCGCCAGGCGGTCCTTGACGCGGGGGTCAACGTGATCCGGCCCGAGCACCGTGGACGTGAGCTGACGCAGCGCCGCGACGACGGTGCTCAGCTCCTTCTCCATGTAGGCCAAGCTACGCCTGTCGCGGTCAGAGGCGACGCCCCCGGCACCCTGCTTCAGCAGCAGCTCTGAAATCCTCGGTGGAAGGGGCTCCATCAGCACCAATGCTTCCTTCATCTCCTTCTCGATCTCCAAGTATTCAAGAACAGGCTCTGCGGTGAAGGGGGGAAGTGGGGGCAGAGGAGGAGGAGCTAGCAGCAATTTGCCGCCGCCGCCGCTGCCGCTCGCCTCCATACCGAAGTATCTCGGGCCTAGGCAGGGAGGACGAGGCTGCTGGCGGGGGTCCGGCAAGCACGATCTAAACGGAGACCAGGCAGACCGTCGATTCGCTGGCGGCGCGGTGGAGGTGGATGTGTGTGTGTGTTGGTAAAGTGCGCTCAGAACTGTGAGGCGCTCTACCTCTAAGATGAGGTATATCTCGTCATGGAAAGCCCGGCCCGGTCGGCCTGAAAAAGCCTGGCCCGGCCTGACCTTGCCCACGGGCTGGGCTCGGGTTAGATTTTAAACCCAATGGTCGGGTCGGGACGGGTCCAGATCCGTCATATTTATATTTTATCAAAAAGGCCCAGCCTAAGGACCGGCGGGCTTTATCAATGACGGGTCGGGATTGGGCCTAAAAACCAGGCCTGACGACTGGGTCGGGCTCGGTCTTGGTTAAGCCCGGCCCAATGGATGGCAAAGTATAGATGGAAGTTATTGAGAAATTATGAGGGATTTCATAATATGTAAGATCACTTTAAGTATAGTGTCAAAAACGCTCTTGAAATATAGAACGGAAGGAGTAGATTTTTTTTTAGGGAAAACTGCATGCCACACTTTATTTCACTTTTGAACAAGGATACATCACTTGCTACACAGAAACAATAAAACTAAGAGGGATGTCATCTCGAAAAACGATAGAGTTTGAAGTAAGAATGCTTGTGCCATACAATTTACTTTAATATTGTGCGCTACCTGAAAAGAGTCTACAACGATAGGCGCGTAAGGATTCCAAGTCTGGATTTCGTTGAAAGCCTGAACAAGTTCAAGTGAATCTCATTCTACAATGACCGGAATACATCCCAAGCCTTCGATAAGATCTAGCCAGGTCGTAATGACATAGCTTCCGTAGTTTTGTTTTTGCTACATCTAACAGTTGTTTAAGAGGCCAACATGCTCACGTAATGCCCCCCCCCTATAATTGCGAACAACTTCTCCCGCACCTCCATGCCATCATTGTTGAAAGCAGCATCCACATTCAGTTTATATGTGTTATTTGACGGTTTAATCCATGTGATTTCACCTTGTTTGCTCCCCAAAGTGGGCCTCCCAAATTGATGGCAAGGACTTCAAGTTTATGCTCAAGAAGAAGAGTAATGTTGAAGTAGGCAAGCCTCCTGGTCTGTCTGGGTTGTGTGGGGTCAAAAAATTCAACATAGTCGTCTAATTCAACGTGATTATATTGTTGTTTTATTGGTACGATACGATCATATGTAAGGTGTAGATGATAAACTCGTCGCATAGGGTATAAGGTAAAAAGACCTGATGTAATGTATGCAATCAAACAACAGTCGTGTCGGTCTAGTGGAACCAGGATACCATGACCCATCTACTGTCGGCCCAGTCGACTACGTGAAGAAGGCCCAACCTAGATGGTGGTCCACTTCCTGACTCGGGTTCACCCCGTGAGGCTCTTTCTCTCTTTGAAAGGCCCCCAGGACACCTGGCCACAAGCTGCGGGAAGCCCTCATGAGGCCTCCCACGCGAGGTAGCTTCCCATGAGCCCCCCCCCCCCCGCGCCTTAAGGGCCCAAGCGTTGTTTGTCATATGGTCACATGCCCGCCACGTGGGTGACGTGGCACGGCGACAGAGGCTGCAAGGATGTAGGATCCAAAGTATGTCTATAGAGGGGGTGATTAGACTACTTGACCAAATAAAATTCTAGCATTTTCCCAATTTTAGTTGTAGGCAAGTTTTAGCAATTGTATCATGTCAAGAACACCCTACACATGCATGTCTAAGAGTATAGTAGCGGAAAGTAAATACAAGCACATGAATGTAGAGGGAAGGGTTAGGAAGATCAAACGTAATTGTAGACATGAAGATTGTTCCCGTGTTTTCGATAGGTGGTGCTATCATACGTCCATGTTGATGGGGACTTCAACCCACGAAGGGTCACAGTCACAATAGTCCACGGAGGGCTCCACCCATAAGGGTCCACGAAGTAGCAACCCCGTCTATTCCATCACGGCTTCCGTCCACGAAAGACTAGCCTCACTATGGGTAGATCTTCATGAAGTAGGCGATCTCCTTGCCCGTGAAAACTTCTTGGTTCAACTCCACACACGAAGAAGGAGGCTCTCAAGCGACACCTAACCAATCTAGGAGGTGCCACCTCCAAAAGGTAATAGATGTTGTAACAATGATGAACTACTTGCTCTTGTGCTTCAAAAGATAGTCTCCTCAAAACTCACTCTGTCACATATTTGGCTTGGTAGAAGAGGTTGATTGGGTGGAAAGCAACATGGGGAGGCTAGAAATCAAGATTCATATAGTTGGAGTGAAATATCCTGATCTCCATCAGTAGGTGGCTCTCTCTCAAAAAATGGACATGGCAAGTGTTGGTGTGTTCTGAATGCTTCCTCTACGAAAGAGAGGTGGTGGAGGGGTATATATAGGCATCTCCAAAAATCCAGCCGTTACAACATTATTGCCCAACTTAGTGAAACTTGGTTGCACCGACTAGTGCAAAATGTGTCAACTTTTGATGTTTCGGTTAGGCCGATATATAAATCTCGATGGGGCCGATATGGGTGACCTAGGAAAATTCCGAGACTCGGTGTCATTGATTCCTAAAACTCGGAAATTCTGATTTGTAGTAATGGGACAACAAAAGGTTGGTCACTGGTTTTGGTTGCACCGAATGGAAACTTGGTAGCACCGAGATGGTAGGGTTTGGCATAGGTTCTGTCGACGGCAAAACTCGGTAGGGCCGAATGGGATTTGTTGGTGGCACCGATTTTGGATATTTGGTTTTGGACAAAGATTTTTTATGGGAGAATGGATGAGTATTTTTGGTGACTGGTCTCTCAGCACTTGAGCAACCAGATCATCATAGAAACCTCATCCCTTTTTAATAGTATTGGCTTTCCTATGGACTCAAGAGTGATTTCTCACAAAATGTAAAAAGTAGAGCCTTCAAGCTTGTTGTCAATAGATGTTCCTTGCATCTAGGGGGATCTCCTCACAATCCTTTGCCAATCCATCATTGAACTTTTCCTGAAATATACTTGGTGGAATTATTAGTCCAATGAATTATATGTTGTTATTAATTACCAAAACCACCTTGGGAGAAGGTGTGCTTTCAATTTCTCCCTTTTTGGTAATTGATGACAACATATAGATCAAAGCTTCGACAATAAAATAACCAATGAATAGCATAATTGCTTTGAGAAGTATGTGATAAGCAAGAGTTCCCCCTAAATTTGTGCACTATTTTTAAATTTGCATTTGAATGCAAATGCAAAAATGATTAGGATCATGGGTCACTCTTCCATGTCACATACAACTTGGTGGTGTGCATAAATGATATGAATGGATAACAATGCTCATAACACTAAACATGGGTGAACGATCATAATATAAGCATCACTTGGATAGGAAATAGTAGCATCAACCATTACGTGTATGATCAAACACAACGGAGTTAGACAAACGACCAATAAACCAAATGTTTTTAAAAATGAAGAGAGTCAACAAAAACCAAGACACTCTCTCTCGAAGCCCTATGATTTATACACTTCTCCCCCTTTGGCAACAAGTTACCAAAAAATCAAAGTATATAGAGCTAAGCGTCGCTCTGGGCATGGCCTCCTCCTATAGATGATGAAGGAGTCGAGAGAACCGCGTTGGCGAAGGCTTCAACTGATGCCCGGGAGGGTGGAGGTGTAGACACTGGAGGTGCTGGAGGAATTGATGGCGTTGTTGTTGGTGTTGATGAAGAAGGTCTCTTCTCTGGAGCTGGCACGACAGATGATCTAGCCCGCGTCCTGAACTGAGTGTGAGGTTGTAGAGGAGAACGATCATCATCATCACTGGAGTGGGGACTGGGCATTGTATCCACTTCCTGTTTCAAGTATGTGATAGTCTTCTGCAGCTCATCCACCTTGTTGTCAAGAACATGAAATTTAGTTTCCACAATCCTCTCAAGACTTGCTTGATTCAGCAGAATGTTATTGATATCCTTCTCCATCCCTTGGATGGTGGTGATGAGAAGTGACATCTGATCGCTCTTCGTCCTACGAACTTGAGCACCAGTGGCTCTAGCTGCTTTTGCCTCTGCCTCTGCCTCTGCATGTGCAGTAGCTGAAGTAGGATGAGAAGGATCCATCACCACAACATTGTCCTCGAACTCTAGCTGGAGCGGCAGGTGATATCTCTCAAGTAGATACATGCTCTTTCCAATCTTGGAGTTGATAAGCATCTTTATGTATGGAGCATATCCACATGACCTCTTCTTGTCAGCAACAGTCCTCTTGATTGTTTCCACAATCAAGTCCATCACCATGAATCTGGTGTGTGTGTCTACATGGTGCAACATGTTGATTGAATACCCCTGGTCATCTTGTCATCTCCAGGCTTGGGCATCACAGTGTACCTCATGATTGTGTTGGTGGTGGGTAGTCCTGCTTGCAGGTAGTAGACAGAGCCAAGCTTGTGAGTCTTCACATAAGCAACGGGGATAGAATTATACATATTGGCCATGGAGTTGTGATTCATCTTTGCTTCAGCATAAACATCCAAGTCTCTCTCTTCAAACTTTGGGGCACCTAAGATGGTTGCCCACTCCTCAACTATAGAATGGTATTTGATTCCCCGAGTCATCCAAATAATTATCCCATCTGAATAAAAGTGAGTTGTGGAATATAATTGCATAATCATCTCATCATTCCAACCTGTGAACTCTTTGACAACAAATGCATCTATGTAAATGGCCTTGAAGTTCTCTTGCACATGAGGAAAGTAATCCTCATTTTCCTTGATGAAGTTCTAGTCCACATATCTCATGTCACTGACTGCGGGACTCTTGTCTAACAAGACAGACTCATAAAAATCTCATTGCTCCTTGGTGTGGAAGCGAGCATCTACTGTAGTCCTTCTCCTGGTGGAATATGGATTATTAGCTCTCCATTTCCTAAGCCCTTGGTCCTTCCTCTTATTCATGTCATCTGCCACTAGGTGATCATCATTATGTTCTGGCAGGTGAGGTCTGAGATTCCTCAACACAACAATGTCTTCCTCATATTCCTTGGTGGAAGATCTCTTATTCTTGTCAGCAAGAGGAATATCTCTGGTGGTCCTCTTGGGCCTGGGGCAGCTGGCTTCTTTGCAGCAGTTGGCTTAGCCTTATATGGTGGTTTGCTAGGCATAGAATCAGCCAAAATCTTCTTCTTAGAAGGAGGGTTTGCAGCAGGTTCTTCCTCCTCTTCCTCTTCACACTGCTCGGTTGGGTCGCCATACATGGAAGTGGGTCTGCCAATGACATGAACTATCCTCTTCCTTGCTTTCCACTTCTCTCATGCCTTCTTAGCTAAGGACATTCTCCGCCCTGAGGATGCAGGGTTCTCAGTGATGGTCAGCCCTCTCTTTGTAGTTTTCGGAGCTCTCACAACCTATGAACTAGCATACTCCTTTCTGTCAGGCTTCTTGGAAGATGTGGCCTCAGCTGCGTGACGTGGCTTGAGACTGCGTCGGTATTTCCCCAAAGAGGATGGGATGATGCAGCACATCGACGATAAGTGTTTCCCTTAGTTATGGAACCAACGTATCAATCCGTAGAGGAAGATCACGCACCCACATAAACAACACCTGCACACAAATAACAAATACTTGCAACCCAATGCGAAAGAGAGGTTGTCAATCTCTCTATGGTAAAAAGATTGATTAGGTAATGATAGTTTTGGCAATTACATCTCGCAAGAACACAAAATAAAATAAGTAAACAAAAAGTGCACCAAGGTGTTTTTTTTGGGTTTTTTGGATTAATAGATCTGAAAACAAAAAGGCAAAATAGTAGATCGGAAAGCAATATGTTGGAAAAGTAGACCCAGGGGCCGTAGGTTTCACTAGTGGCTTCTCTAAAAGTAAACCCACGGTGGGTGAACAAATTACTGTTGGGCAATTAATAGAATATCATATAATCATGATGATATCCAGGCAATGATCATTATATAGGCACCACATCCAAGATAAGTAGACTGAAACGATTCTGCATCTACTTCTATTACTCCACACATCGACCGCTATCCAGCATGCATCTAGTGTATTAAGTTCATGGAAAAACGGAGTAATGCAATAAGAATGGTGACATGATGTAGGCAAGATATATTCATGTAGGAATAGGCCCATCTTCTTATCCTTAACGGGAACCATACATGTGTGTCTTGTTGCCCCTTTTGTCACTGGGAAAGAACACTGCAAGATCGAACCCATCACAAAGCACCTCTTCCCATGGCAAGAAAAATCGATCTAGTTGTCCTAACTAAACCATAGATTCGAAGAAGAAATACGAGGCTATAAGTAATCATGAAAATAAGAGATCAAAATACTCAAATCATATTCATGGATAAACACTGATCATGAACTCAAAATTCATCGGATCCCAACAAACACATCGCAAAAGTCATTACATCAAATAGATCTCCAAAAGACCATTGTATTGAGAATCAAAAGAGAGAGATGAAGCCATCTAGCTACTACCTACGGACCCGTAGGTCTATGGTGGAGTACTCACGCATCATCGAAGAAGCACCCATGAAGACGGTGCACCCCTCCGTGATGGTGTTAGATTGGATCTCGGGATTCTGGAACTTGCGACAACTAGAATTGTGTTTCGTCGACTCCTCTATGGTTTTCTAAATATTTGGGAATTTATAGGGAATATAGTTAGTTGATGGGAGTCCCCAGGTTGGCACACTCCACCAGCCCGCGCTAGGGGCCTCTGGCGTGCCCTGGTGGAGGGTGGCCACCCTGGGCCTCCTTGATGACCCACAAGTATAGGGGATCTATCATAGTCCTTTCGGTAAGTAAGAGTGTCGAACGCAATGAGGAGCAAAAGGAAATGATAAGTGGTTTCCAGTAAGGTATTCTCTGCATGCACTGAAATTATTGGTAATAGATAGTTTTGTGATAAGATAATTTGTAACGAGTAACAAGTAACAAGCGTAGCAAAGGTGCAGCAAGGTAGCCCAATCCTTTTTGTAGCAAAGGATAGGCCTGGACAAACTCGTATATAAAGCAAAGCACTCCCGAGGACACATGGGAATTTCTGTCAAGCTAGTTTTCATCATGCTCATTTGATTCGTGTTCGTTACTTTGATAATTTGATATGTGGGTGGACCGGTGCTTGGGTGCTGCCCTTACTTGGACAAACCTCCCAATTATGATTAACCCCTATCGCAAGAATCCACAACTACAAAAGAAGAATTAAGGTAAACCTAACCATAGCATGAAACATATGGATCCAAATCAGCCCCTTACAAAGCAACGCATAAACTAGGGTTTAAGCTTCTGTCACTCTAGCAACCCATCATCTACTTATTACTTCCCAATGCCTTCCCCTAGGCCCAAACAATGGTGAAGTGTTATGTAGTCGACGTTCACATAACACCACTAGAGGAGAGACACCATACATCTCATCAAAATATCGAACGAATACCAAATTCACATGATTACTTATAACAAGACTTATCCCATGTCCTCAGGAACAAACGTAACTACTCACAAAACATGTTCATGTTCATAATCAGAGGAGTATTAATTATCATAAAGGATCTGAACATATGATCTTCCACCAATTAAACCAACTAGCATCAACTACAAGGAGTAATCAACACTACTAGCAACCCATAGGTACCAATCTGAGGTTTGAGACAAAGATTGGATACAAGAGATGAACTAGGGTTTGGAAAGGAGATGGTGCTAGTGAAGATGTTGATGGATATTGAACCCCTCTCGATGAGAGGATCGTTGGTGATGACGATAGCTTCGATTTCCCCCTCCGGGAGGGAAGTTTCCCCGGCAGAACAGCCCTACCGGAGCTCTAGATTGGTTCTGCCCAAGTTCCGCCTACGGAGGTGCTTCGTCCCAAAATTTCTCTCTTGATTTTTTCCAGGTCAAAACCCAACATATAGGAGAATATGGGCGTCGGGGGCGAGCCAAGTGGGTCACAAGCCTGCTAGGCGTGGCCAGGGGGGTGGCCGCGCCTGGCAGGCTTGTCACCTCCGGGTGGCCCCCCTCTGGTATCTGTTTCACCTAGTATTTTTTATATATTCCAAAATAATTCTCCTTAATTTTTAGGACTTTTGGATTTGTGCAGAATAGATATCTCAGATTTGCTCCTTTCCTAGTCCAGAATTCCAACTGCCAGCATTCTCCCTCTTCATGCAAACCTTGTAAAATAAGAGAGAAAAGGCATAAGGATTGTACCATAACGTGTAATAACAGCCCATAATGCAATACATATCAATATAAAAGCATGATGCAAAATGGACGTATCAACTCCCCCAAGCTTAGACCTCGCTTGCCCTCAAGAGAAAGCCGAGATCGATAAATATGTCCACATGTTTAGAGATAGAGGTGTCGATAAAATAAAATACGGACATGAGGGCATCATGACCATCTTTAGAACAACACTACTTATTGTGTAACATCTCTTATGCTAGAGTAGCAATTCATTCACAAGATAAAGTATGAACCAAGAACTCTATTGACAACCAACAAACTATGATCTTAGTCACTGAAGCAATTGGCAATTTATCATAACATCGGAAAGAGTCGATATAAGAGCTTGGAAAACAAATCCACATACTCAATCATCTTCTAGTCTTTCACAATTGCTAACACTCATGCGGTACCCACGAGATCAAAGCTTCAATCAGACACAGAGAAAGATAGGGGCTTATAGTTTTGCCTCCCAACTATTCACCTCAAGGGTGATGTCAACAATAATAACTCATGATCACCCACATCCGAGTGGATATATGCGTCTAGATCATTCCCCAACACATAATGCTTGCCAAGAGAGAGGCGAAATATTGGATGTGGTGAGGATCACCATGACTCTTGCATAAAGGTAAGTACTTAAAAAGTAGAAGTAACAGATATGCCCTTCGCAGAGGGAAGCAGAGGTTGTCATGCGCTTTTTGGTTTCGGTGCACAAACCCTTAGTGCAAAGGAACGCCGCGTTGTATTGCCCTTTGTGATAGCAACCTTTATTATGCAATCTGTTGCTTTTATTTGTTAACTATCACAAGTTCGTATAACGCTTATTTACCTTACAATAAAAGATCACACATATTTAGGAGCAATTTTTATTGCCTTTTTCACCGATGACAACTTACTTGAAGGATCTTATTCAATCTATAGGTAGGTATGGTGGACTCTCATGGCAAAACTGGGTTGAGGTGTTTGGATGCACAAGTAGTATCTCTACTTGGTGCAGAAGTTTTGGCTAATATGAGGTGGAAGCAAGCACTACATGTTGAAGGATCTAAAACCATATAACTTCGATCCGGAGGCAAGCAAACACAACCCATTATGTTGTCTTCCTTGTCCAACTTCAACTTCTTGGCATGTAATATTTTAATGAGTGGTCGCAATCATAAAATATGTCCATGATAATGTATTTATATGCGAATCTCTATTTCTTTATCACTTCCTTTTCAATTGCACCAATGAACAATTATTATGTTTGTTAACTCCCAACAACTTTCAGTCGATGTACTTTTTATATGTGAAGTCATCACTCCCCATAAGATCCTTATGCATACTCTTTGCTTTTATTCTATTATTCTTTATTCATACTCTCAAGACACTACTGGAATTCAATTATTTGCCATCTATCAGCTCTTTGCCGTCGGCTGGCAGATGGCAAAGAGGGTCTTTGCCATCAGCTCTCAGCTAGCAGACGATAAAGAGTTGGTTGATGGCACAAAGCTTCTTTGCCATCAGTCAGCTCTTTGCCGTTTTCTAGCAGACGATAAAGAGCGGCACATCAGACGGCAAAGCGATAGATGGGCCCCACTTGACCGCATGATGGCTAGGTTAAATTTGGTGACTTCTTTGTCGTCTGCTAGCGGACGACAAAGAGTCCTAAAGCAGACAGCAAAGAGGCTTCTTTGCCGTCTGCTAGCAGATGGCAATGCGCTAACAGTACTAACAGCCGTCCCGCCCCCACCTTGGCCCCTCTCTCTCTCACTCTCGCCCACTCACACTCCCCTCTCTCCCCAACGCCCATTGCTGCCACCGCCGACGTCTCCCCATCGGCCCCGTCGCGCTGCCGCCCCATCGCCCCCGTCACACCTCCGCCCACCGCCCCCATCACGCCGTCGCCCCATCACCCTCATCGCCCCCGTCCTCCCCCCCAGCGCCTCGCCGCCCCGGCTCCCTACCACTCCAACGGCCCACCGCCCCCGTCGCACCGCCGCCCCACCGCCCCCGTCATGACCAAAGCCCTGGCACCCCGAAGCCACGACGTCCCCGCTGCCCTTCCGCCCCTAACACCCCGCCGCACCATCATCCCCGCCACCAGCCGCCCCGGCGCCCTGCCACCCACGACGCCCTAGCCGCCCCCCGTCAGTGAGTCCTCCCGCTGGCCGCACCTATTTTTATTTTGTTTTTTCTGTTTGTTTTATTTTTGTTAAATTAGTTAGGTTAGTTTATTAGTTTATTAGGTTAGTTAGTTAGCTTGGTTTATTAGGTTAGAAGAGAAAAAAGAAGAAAAGAAGAATAAGTAGAAGAAGAGGATAAAGGAAAATAGGAAAAACTGGAGGAGAGGAAGAAGAAGAAGAAGAACAACAAGAATAAGAAGAAGAAGAAGAAGAAAAAGAAGAAGAAGAAGAAAAGAGGAGAAGAGGAGAAGAAGAATATGAAAAGAATAGGAAAAAGGAAAACAAGGAAGAAGAAGAAGAAGAAGAAGAGAATAATAATAATAATAATAATAATAATAATAATAATAATAATAATAAGAGAATACTACTACTACTACTACTACTACTACTACTACTACTACTAATAATAATAATAATAAGAAGAAGAAGAAGAAGAAGAAAAGGAGAAGAGGAGAAGAAGAAGAAGAGGAAAAATATAAGAGGAGGAGAAAGAAGAAGAAAAGGAGTAGAAGAATAAGAGGAGAAGGAAATACTACTACTACTACTACTACTACTACTACTAATAATAATAATAATAATAATAATAATAATAATAATAATAATAAGAAGAAGAAGAAGAAGAAGAAGAACAAGAACAAGAAGAAGAAGAAGAAGAAGAAATAGAGGAGAAAAATAATAAAATACAAGTGCAAAAGTAGTTACATATAGAGAGATTTTTCTATCGGGATTGAATATTTGTGTTGATCGAGTTTCATTTCAATGTGCAGTTGTTTCGTCGCTGTGAGGGTCTGCTATTCGACGACCTTCCCGTGTGTTTGACGAGCTCCCCTGCTGCGTTCGTTCGTGAGCACAAATGACATCTCCTCCCCCGGACCCCTTAATTTTCTCGGTTCCCGTCTTCATGCCGATGAAACTTGCTAGCTATAGGTGTCTTCATTCATCAGCATGCGTGGCCAGTATGCGTCCCCCGTTCGAAAGGGTGGCATCTATAAATATGCATGTCTTTGCATATTTATAACCGCCATCCTTTCGAATGGTCCAACGTTATCCATGGACAACCGAGTATCTGTAGATTGGGTTCGTTTTCCCATATGCTCTGCTTCGGATCCGATGGGGAATTTCGTCAGTGCCTCCTTGTTGTTCTCCGGGTACACATCATCTCTGCTTATTGCCGAGACGTGTATCAGGAGAATAGTGGGGAGGTGCTGCCAAAATTATGCGTTGGATCCGGAGCAGAGCATGGGAAAACGAACCCAATCTACACATACTCGGGTGGGATTAGGACCTATCTCTACCTATTAGCGTGTAGGTTGCATGGACGTAATAAAACCGACAAACTTGATTAATGGATGAATATAGATGATAAATTATATATATATTTCTTGTGTGCTTAGTAGGTAGCAAGATGAGTGGTCGTGCTTGGATGTACACCAGTCACCCTATTCAGAAAGAAATGACCATTGAATGGTTAACAAAAACCAAGGGGTTTCTGAGCACCGCATTTGCAAATGACCAGGAAATAACCTGGTGCCCCTGTGTCCGGTGCGACAACCATAGAAAGTGGACATGGGATGAAATGGTTAAACACTTGCAGAAGTGGGATTTTATGCCTGATTATATGGTGTGGAGATTTCATGGTGAGTCTGCCCAACGTGCCAGAGGTGAGGTTGTTCGTCGTCCCACCGACGAGCATGGTAGTGGGATCGAAGACATGGTGCAAGACTCTGATGATGCTTGGGATTCAGACGATGAGATGGAGGAATCTGCAAAGGCCTTCTATGAAATGTTGGAGTCTTCAAAACGTCCTCTCCACGAGCACACTGAGCTTTGTCAGCTGGATGCCATCACGCAAGTAATGGCTCTGAAGGCTCAGTTCAACCTAGGCAGAGAATGCTACGACACGGTGATGAAGATATTTGGACGCTTTCTACCCAAAGGCCATGTATTGCCAGCAAACCTGTACCAGTCGGACAAAATCCTACGTGCGCTTAAGATGCCCTATGAGAAGATAGATGCCTGTGAGAATGGATGTGCTTTATTTAGGCTTGAGTATGCAGGCTTGAACTATTGCCCCATTTGCAAGTCTTCCAGGTATGTTGTGGTAGACAACGGTATGGGTGAGAAGAGTCAGACCAAAATCACAGTTAATGGTCTTCGGTATCTGCCAATCATACCAAGACTTCAACGTCTTTTCATGGTCGAAGAGACGGCCAAACAGATGACGTGGCATAAATTGGGCAAAAGAACCGGACTAGATGCAGGTGGGAATCTGATGTTGGGACACACTTCAGACGCTTTTGCGTGGAAGCACTTCGATGCATCACATAAGGATAAAGCAGTAGATCTAAGGCATCCTCGAGTCACCATCAACACGGATGGGTTCTAAGTGTTTGGTATGACAGCAACCCAATACAGTTGCTGCCCTGTATTTGTCATTCCACTCAATCTTCCCCCGGAGAGATTATGAAAAAAAGAACATTTCCTTGACTTTGATAATTCCAGGGCCCAACTATCCGGGGAAGAATATGAATGTGTACATGCAGCCGCTTAAGGATGAATTTCAAGAAGCTTGGGATAATGGGATCAAGACATATGACGCCGCTTCCAAAAAAAACTTCAAAATGCTTGTGTGGTACATGAACTCGACGCATGACGTGCCGGCATATGCGCTATTCATTGGATGGTGTGTGCATGAAAGGTTCCCATGCCCCACATGCAAGGAAGCTCTTGAGTTTCGTTGGCTGCAGGCGGGTCGCAAGTATTCTTGCTTCGACTTGCATAGACAGTTCCTGGATTCTCGCCATAAGTTCAGAAAAGACAAGAAGAATTTCATGAAAGGTAGAGTTGTCAAAAACTCTGCACCACCTGCATTGACAGGCAAACAGACCCTGGATCAGATAAACGCCCTCGAGCCGGATCCAATACATCTAGGGTATTTCACAAGGTATAATACGAAACACACCTGGACTCACAAGATATGTTTGTGGGATCTGCCTTACTTTAAAGACCTCCTTTGCCCACACAACATCGACGTGATGCACACTGAAAAGAATATCGCCGAGGCCCATTTTGGTACATTGTTTGGCATAAAGGGAAATAAAAAGGATAATCCTAAGGCTAGAGTCGACCAGGAGGCTCTATGTGATAGACCGTTACAAAATATGCGACAACCGTTAGGAAAGAAGAATTGGAGGAAGCCAAAGGCATGGTTCAATCTTGGAAGGCCAACTATGAGGGAAATGCTCTTGTGGGTGAAAATGCAGTTGATGTTCCCCGATGGGTATGCAGCGAATCTAAAGAGGGGAGCAAGTCTTGACAAATTGAAAATATTTGGTCTCAAGAGTCATGATTGGCACATATGGCTTGAGCGGTTAATGCCGGTGATGTTGCATGGCTTTATCCCTAAGGATGAATGGCTAGTACTGGCAGAGCTGAGCTATTTCTTCCGTGCTCTTTGTGCGAAAGAACTATTGCCTGACGTGCTAGATGAACTGGAAGAGTTGGCGCCGGAGTTGATCTGCAAGTTAGAAAAGATCTTTCCATCGGGCTTCTTTAATCCAATGCAACATTTGATTTTGCGTCTCCCGACCGAGGCAAGATTGGGGGGGCATGCAAAATCGTTGGTGCTTTGGAACTGAGAGGATGCAGAAGACGCTTGAAGCAAAATTTAAAAATAAACGTAGAATTGAAGCATCGATGGCCGAGGCATTCATTACCGAGGAGGCGGCAAACTTCGTGATAGCACACTACGAAGCCAAGAATCGTCATTTTCATAATCCGAAGCCTCGGTACAATGATGGCGACCGTGAAAAAGTTCAATCCAACCTCAGCCTATTCCAAGGGAAGCTCGCACCAGCCGGTGCTTCGAAAGCAATAACGTTGGATGTCAAAGAATGATGGACCATTTCATTGTATATCTTTAACAACCTAACAGAAGTGCGACCGTACATCGAGTAAGTTCTCGGTACATTGTTTCGCAACTTCTAATTCCTTTGAACTGCTCTTATTCCCGGATATGTGATACAGTCGATTCGTCACCAAATTCTCGGATGGAGTGGTGATCCAAAATGATTACATCGAAGAGTATGAGCTTCTGTCGAAGCATGGAGGCGGCTATCCCGGTTTCATCTCTTGGTTCAAAGAAACGGTAATTTCCATTAGACCATTTCATTTCTTTGTCTAGTTTGCGGCTAATGCAACAATCCTTTCGTATCAAACTTGTAGGCTAATTCAGAGCCTATGGACGCCTAATTGAGACAAGTCGCTAATGGTTTTGACTATAAGGTCCGTTCATTTGACAAATACGACATCAACGAGTATCACTTTCGTACTTTTGGCAAAGTGCTATCTATGGCCGACTGAAAGTCTACAAATTGTCGTGTCTCCGCTGTCGTTGAAGGAGGTGTCGAGTATTATGGAAGAGTTGAAGAAATTTAGGAACTTATATTCTTTGGTGATAAGAGACCAAACGTCGTAGTCTTCAAATGTTATTGGTTCTAGCGAAGGAGACTTGAAGGACTCATGAACATATAGGGCTAGTCGAAATCAAACAAAGAACTCATTTAGATGTTACCAATGTCTATATTATGGCTCAACAGGCGACCCAAGTTTTCTATCTACCGTGGGCCTGACAAACTGATCCAAATATGAATGGTTGGGATGTCGTTTATGATGTGCCGCCACATTTTAGACCACCTCCCCTCAATGAAGATTATTATGAACCTCACATTAACCCAGACACATATGAAGGAGATTTCTCCCAAGAAACACGTCTTTCCAAAAATTGTTTCAAGAACTGCTCTACTTCACCCCAGAACATTGAGGTAAACAGCGATAGTGAATCCGACTTCACCCCTGAGCCGAAACAAGAAGAGACGGAAGAAGAAGAGGTTAATGCTGCTGATGACTTCTCAATGCTTGACCGATTACATAAACGAGGCCTTCCACATGTTGCTCCTGATAGTGATAATGATGCATTTATTAATGATAGTGATGATGATGATGCATTTATTGATCCCGGAGCATATATAGACGATGAAGATTATTATTAGTTCATGTCAGGTATACATGATGATGATACAGTCAAATTATATATATACATATTACTATTCATGTTAGTATTCAATTTTTTTATGTTGTACTAATATCGTTTACTCTTTGACATGACAGGTGTTGAAATATGGTGGGCACGGGTCAAGAGCGATCCGAGGATCCTTCGTCGACACGTGGTGGGAGGGGTACTTCCATTCCACCCCAAACTCTCCAGAGAGCGTTGTACGACAGTATTGGGTCACCCGAGGGCACTTCTTCGTCCGTGAAGTTGCCCCCCGGAGAGGAGGTCGGGGGAAGAAGAGAGGTCGTAAGCTACACGTGGTGGCCGCTGGAGAGGTACGAAGGCTGCTACGCCTTCCTCGCCGCCACCCCCAGCTGATTCACCAGAGCACATGACTACTACGGTGGACTTGTCTGAGGTGGAGGCTACAAGGACTCCTATCCACAAGCCTCAGGTCAACGATCCTTCCATCCCAAATGCTTCGACCCGTGAGACTCCTATGCCAGATGCCTCGTCCCGCGAGACTCTTGTGCTAGACGCTTTGTCCTACGAGACTCCACAGGCTTCCACCGGATGGGATACCTGGCCGGATCTGCATCAGCCGGAGCCGAGTGGCCATGCTGATGGTGGCGGGGATTGGCTTTTTGATAGCGGGGACGAGGTGGTTGAGGGTATCGTCTACCAGCGTGGGTGTACACGGCTCCCGCCCGTGCCGACGACCCATGAGTAGAGGTGGCTGATTAAGCCCGAGTCGCTGTAGTAAGTGCATTTACTTTTTTTAAACCTTTTGCCTTCATGTTTCTTCCCATATCTAATGCATTGGCTTTGTCATACTACAGGGGTTGGATTCATGCCAAGGATGTCCGCAGGCCCAACTCCATCCTTGGTGTGATTTTACGACATAAATTCCCGGGGTTTGTCACGTTGCTCGGCGAGGGTTAGCAAGAAGAGGTAGGATTGAAATGGGAGCACTACTTGGCTGGCCCGGCCCCGCCGGAGGAGATGATCGACGGTGTGTTGTGCCACACTAGGGCCGACATGGTCATCAAGAAGTTCTAGGTAATTTCTCCTTTACACAATTAAAAATCAATAATAGCTAGTTATTATACAAACCACTGTTGTCTCTTTTGATTGCAGACCTTCTACAGGTGTGAGGAGGGATACGAGGAGGCCGCGGCAAATCTTATCGATTACGAGTGAAGGCACCTACTACAGAACTTATGGCACGAGGCTCGGGTACAGGATGTTCGAGACTACTACGCCTCTCAGCATATTAAGAAGGCCAAGTCATTGTCCCGCCGAAACTTTCTGGACAAGGAGTAGTACATGAAGGTAATTACCGATTCTTAAGGCCTTGTACTTAGTTTCCTTTGCTTTGATTCGTAGGCACAGCTCTCAAATTTCTCTTTACTAACTTAGGTGTCCCCGAGATTGTGTGCGGATAAGATGGGTTGTTGGGAGGTGTTGGTGAATGAATGGAGCTCTGACCAATGGCGAGTCGTCCACAATGTTGCCAAGGCACGGTGTGCCCAAATGGAAGGTGTGCCACACCATCAAGGCAACACCAACATTTATCAGTTCGGGCGGAACTAGGTACGTGGTTTGTGTCATGATTCCTGAAATTCATTCTTGTAGGCTCATCACAATAAGATGAAGGTGCCAGAGGTGTACGACCTCTATGCCATGACCCATACTACCTCATACCAGAAGGTCAAGGCATTCTCTGAGTTTGACCTCGATAATCCCGAGAACTTCACCAATATCTCCTCCCACCACAAGCTCGTGAGGTACAGAGATGTGGGGAAGGCGGTGAATGGGGAGGACTTCAACCCAAGCCAGCATCCTATTGATCCAGACCTGGTGATGTTAGCTAGACACGGGAGGCCCCATGGCTCGATAGCCATTGGAGATGGACATATACGGTCTTCGAGCACTCTTCGTCAGATCAAGGCATGCCAAACGAGCTCCTGTCCTGAGATGCCGCCTCGTCCACGGCCAGTCCAGCTCACCATCGAGGTTAGAGATACGGACTAAGATAGCTTTCCTCCATTACATTGTGTGTGCGAACAAAGATGATTACAATGCTAACAAGGAGTTGTGTTGCAGGCTGCTTTGTAGAAAGAGAGAGAGAGAGACAACCCAGGCACTTCTGGCGGAACAAACCCGACAGGCGGCGGAGGAGAAGAGGGATCTGGAGCAGAGGAAAGCTTGGTTATTGCAGGAGGAGAGGGCATGGAACAATGCGTCTGGCGGGGCCATCTACGAGCTCATCGTGGTAAGTTTCTTCTTCATATTAGCCAAATCATGCACTACATGTTCTATTCATTAATAACCAATATGCTTGACTTGGCAAAGCCAAATGTGCAGACTTTGTGCAAGAAGACCAGCTAGACCCCTCTGCTGATGCCAGTCATTACCAGGCTGGAACGGTGAGTGTCATTTCAATGTTCATTAGTTACTAGTCTTAACATTTCAGCGTCATCATGCTAGCCCAAATAATCTTTGGTACAACATAACTCCTGAGCCGCATCGCACGACCCGAGCAACCTCGGTGCTTCACCTTCGTGATGACGAGGAGGGTAAGCCCTAATATGCCACTTACTTCTCTCATTTTCTCAAACAAAGACAAAAATAGCACTTAGACAAACCTAGAACTTAGACAAATGTCATATTTTACCTAAGTTAGCTTTGTTTCCTCTAAAATGACATAGTAAGCTTACTTACCTCCAAAATGACATATTGTACCTAAGTTAGCTCTAAAGTGACATATTGTACCTAAGTTAGCTCTAAAATGACCTATACTTAGCATTGTTTCCTTCACACTAACATAATAAGCAAAGTTAACTCAACAATGACATAATAGACTTGGTAACATCATAGATGCCATAGACTTAGCTTATTTTCTTGTAAAACGACACAATAAGCTTAGTTAGGTAAAAATGTGATAATTACCTAGGTTAGTCTAAAATGACACAAATAAGCAATAAGAAGAAGAAAAACAAGAGGAGAAAGAGAAAGAGAAGAAAAAAGCTTCTTCTTCTTCTTGTTCGTCTAGATCTTCTTCTTCTTCTTCTTCTTCTTCTTTTTGGTAACCTCATAGATGCCATAGACTCAGCTTATTTTCTTGCAAAATGACAAAATAAGCTTAGTTAGGTAAACAATGTGATAATTACCTAGGTTAACTCTAAAATGACACAAATAAGCAATAAGAAGAATAAAAACAAGAGGAGAAAGGGAATAAAACCGCTTCTTCTTCTTCTTCTTCTAGATCTTCTTCTTCTTCTTGGTAACCTCATAGATGCATAGACTTACCTCATTTTCTCGAAAAATGACACAATAAGCTTAGTTAGGTCAAAAATGGCATAATTACCTAGGTTAGCTCTAAAATGGCATAAATAAGAAATAAGAAGAAGAAAAACAAGAGGATAAAGAGAAAGAGAAGAAAAATGCTTCTTCTTCTTCTTCTTCTTCTTCTAGTATTCTTCTTCTAACTCTCTTATTTCCCATTTTTAGATTTGATTCACTTCTCGGAAGCTTGCATTGATGGAGTTCTTGTCTTTACTTTATGTTTTGATTTTTTTATCGATGAACATTGTGAAACTTGCTACCTATGGATGAAACTATTGGAATATGGATGAAACTATGCATGTATGGATGAAACTTGCACTTTTGATTTGGTATGTTTGTTGGATGATCATATATATATGTGCTTGTGATATGGCAGGGATATAGTTTCTGTGAAAATGATTGGATATAACAAAAAACAGAATAAAAGGGCAAATACAGGCACTTTGCCGTCTGCCACCGACGGCAAAGGGCTCTTTGCCGTCTACCCCAGATGGCAAAGGTGCCATGTGGCGGCCACCTATGAAACCTAGGAAGCCTAGGTTGGGGACATTTTGTCTGTTTGCCATCCACGGCAGACGGCAAAAGGGGAGGAGGCAGACATCAAAGATGGGGAGGGAGGCAGACGGCAAAGAAGGGGAGGGCGGCAGATAGCAAAGGCAGGGGTAGGCGGCAGACAACAAACGTGGGGTAGGCGGAAAATGGCAAAGGGGGCGGGGGGGGGGGGGGGGGTTGACGACAAAGTGGTGAGGTCCGTTAGCCACCTCTAACGGCGACGCCGTCAGTAGTTGTCGTCCATGCCCTTTGCCGTCTGCAAGCTGATGGCAATGATCCTTTGCCGTCCGCTGGGCCGAAGCAGACGGCAAAGAACCCCTTTGTCGGAGCTAGCTGGGCCCAGATTTGTGCCGTTCGCCTTTGTGCCTTTGCCATCTGCCATGGCAGACGGCAAAGTGCCTGATTCCTGTAGTGAGAGCATAGTAATCTAGGAAAGCACTCTCATCAAAACTACTTTTTATTATATAATTCTCGGACTTGCTTACATAAGGGGAGCAAAATCAAAAACTAAAAGGTAGATCATACTAAAACTTTTATTCTACTAGATCAAAAAAAAGGATCGAACAAGAAAACAAGAAAAACAAAAAGGAAGAAAGGTGTGATGGTGATATGATACTGGGGTGCCTCCCCCAAGCTTGGCACAAGCCAAGGGGAGTGCCCATACCCATGTGCTCAGGTGTCCTTCTTTGGAAGTGATGGCGCGATGTTTCTTGGCGATGATACCCTTCAGAATGCGATTCTCCTCTTCAAGCTTATTATGTTGCTGCCTGAGATCCATTACTTCCTTGTGCAGTTTTCCATTAACAGTTAGAGATCCCTTCACCCAGGGATGTTTCATCACTGTGGGTGAAAAGACAACACTCTTTTTGAAGTTTTCATAAGTAAGGAATTTAGCATTGGGAGGAATGACCGAATTCGGTATTGCTGCGCTTAGAAGTCCCCCCAACATGGCTCCAGGTTGTGGATGAGAGTTAACTTCTTGGTCTTCCCCCATGGCATACACCCCTTTTAAGTCAGCCTCCATATCCTCCTCCGTGGTTTGCCCAAAGTGGTTGGCTTCAATGTATGCCTTGGGCTCCTGTGCCAGGTGAGAAACACGACTCTCCCCGGTCGACTCTTGGGATGCCATCTTGCTCTAAATCTTCTGTAGAAACAACTCAAACAAAAATAAGAGGTATTGTCGTGATACGAAAGTCGAAACCTTCGGGAGATTATATAATGATTTTTTGCCGACCCGAAGGGGTGTTCCACAAGAAAATAGAGTCCCGGGGGGGCACGGGGTGGTGACAAGCCCCTAGGCATGACCAAGGGGTGGCCGCGCCTACCAGACTTGTCGCCTCCCCATGCATCCTTTGGAAAACTTTTGATTTTCCTAATTTTTTAAATATTCCAAAACTGAATAAAATTTCTATTGGGAAATTTTTGGAGTCGGTTTACTTACCGTACCACATACATATTCCTTTTTGGAGTCTAAAACGTTCCGGTAGGTATCCCTAATATGCTCTTCTAGAGTTATGGTATTGATAACATTGGTCTCAATATTAATGGGAGTACCCGAAATATAATGTTTGATTCTTTGCCCGTTTACCACCTTCAGATTTGTGCCTTCGGCGTTGTTGATATTGATGGCACCGGAACGATATACTTCCTCGACGATGTAAGGCCCTTCCCATTTGGAGAGAAGCTTTCCTGCAAAAAATCTTAAACGATAATTGTATAGCAATACATGGTCACCTACATTAAATTCACGCTTTTGTATCCTTTTATCATGCCATCTCTTAACTTTTTCTTTAAACAACATGGCATTCTCATAGGCCTGAATTCTCCATTCATCAAGTGAGCTAATGTCAAATAACCTCTTCTCACCAGCAAGTTTGAAATCATAGTTGAGCTCTTTGATTGCTCAATAAGCTTTGTGCTCTAGCTCTAGAGGTAAGTGACATGCTTTACCATAAACCATTTTATACGAAGACATACTCATAGGATTCTTGTAAGCAGTTCTATAAGCCCATAATGCGTCGTCAAGTTTCTTAGACCAATTCTTCCTAGATCTATTAACCGTCTTTTGCAAGATCAATTTAATTTCTCTATTGCTTAATTCTACTTGACCACTAGACTGAGGATGATAAGGGGATGCAATTCTGTGGTTAACATCATACTTAGCAAGAAATTTACGGAAAGCACCATGAATAAAATGTGAACCACCATCAGTCATTAAATATCTTGGGACTCCAAATCTAGGGAAAATAATTTCTTTAAGCATCTTAATAGAGGTGTTATGGTCAACACTACTAGTTGGAATAGCTTCTACCCACTTACTAACATAATCAACAACAACTAAAATATGAGTATACCCATTGGATGTTGGAAAAGGCCCCATATAATCAAAACCCCAAACATCAAATGGTTCAATAACAAGAGAGTAATTCATAGGCATTTCCCGACGTCTACTAATATTGCCAATTCTTTGACATTCATCACATGACAAGACAAACTTACGAGCATCCTTGAAGAGAGTAGGCCAATAAAAACCATATAGTAATACCTTATGTGCAGTTCTATCTCCAGTGTGGTGTCCTCCGTAGGCCTCGGAATGACACTTCCTTAGGTTCTTATCATGTTCATGCTCAGGTACACAACGTCTAATAACATCATCTACTCCTTCTTTATAAAGGTGTGGGTCATCCCAGAAGTAATGTCTTAAATCATAGAAGAACTTTTTCTTTTGTTGGTACGTGAAACTAGGCGGTATAAATTTAGCGACAATGTAATTAGCATAATCAACATACCAAGGAGCATTATGCGAAGTATTTATGATAGCTAATTGTTCATCAGGAAAGCTATCATCAATACGTAGTGGGCCCTCAAGAACATTCTCTAACCTAGACAAGTTATTTGCTACGGGGTTATCAGCACCCTTTCTATCAACAATATGCAAATCAAATTCTTGTAGCAGAAGAACCCATCTGATAAGTCTAGGTTTAGCATCCTTCTTTTCCATAAGATATTTAATAGAAGCATGATTAGTGTGAACAGTTACTTTAGAATCAACAATATAAGGTCTAAACTTATCACAAGCGAACAGAACTGCTGAAAATTCTTTTTCAGTGGTAGCATAGTTTCTTTGAGCACTGTTTAGAGTTTTGCTAGCATAATGAATAACATTTAATTTCTTATCAACTCTTGGTCCTAACACAGCACCAACGACATAATCACTAGCATCACCCATAATTTCAAAGGGCAGGTTCCAATCAGGTGGTTGAACAATAGGTGCAGAAATCAAAGCATTCTTAAGAATTTCGAAAGCTTCTACACAATCATCACAAAAAACGAATGGAACATATTTTTGCAAAAGATTAGTGAGAGGCCTAGAGATCTTAGAGGAATATTTAATAAATCTCCTATAGAAACCAGCATGACCAAGGGAACTTCTTATACCTCTGATATCCGTAAGACATGACATTTGTTGAATATCATCAACTTTAGCCTTGTCAACTTCAATACCTCTTTCAGAAATTTTATGTCCCAAGACAATGCCTTCATTCACCATAAAGTGGCACTTATCCCAATTCAAGACAAGATTAGTTTCTTCACATCTCTGCAAAACTCGATCAACGTTGCTCAAACAATCATCAAAAGAAGTTTCGTAAACGGAAAAATCTTCCATGAAAACCTCAACCACTACAAGAAATATGCTATCTTGTGACCTTCTGTCAATGACCTTGGAAAAAAAGGTCGTAAATCTATGACCTTTTGAGGCAAATTGGTCGTAAGCTGTTCAGAGGGGTCCTAACCCTAAACACCAACGACCATTTTGGTCAGAAAGGTCATAATTTCCTTATTTGAAATGGTCATAAAGCGAACAACACCGGTCCACTGCCTTATTTCTAGCTGATAATGACCAATATAAATGGTCGTAAGCTATGACTTGGCACCACCTCATCAGTTTTTCCTATGTGTCATGTCCATGTGTCAATTTTTGCCTACGTGTCATGTCCATGTGTCAAATTTTGCCCTAGGTTGTGATGCTACCTATATCTCTGTTATTCCCAAAATTCTCAAACAATTTTAATAAATTGTTTGTATCATATCTTCATCAAATATGTCAAAAACCTTCCTTGCCTAGTTCAAAAATAATTAAAAAATATTCATTTTCCTATTCTGTTCAGAACAACACTTTGTGAAGGAAGTGCTACTTATATATTCTTGATTTCCCTAAAAAAGTTTGGGAACTATTTCCTATCCAAATCATTGCCTCATGGCAAAATTCAGCTTCATTTGACCAGTAAATCGTCCTCGGCAAATTTTCAAAATATTCGTTCACCTAGAAGCTTTGTGAAGGAAGTACTAGCTATGCATATCATAACGAGTTGAATTTTTCCCAGATCTTCTTTATGCCCAAATAATAGCTATCCAAAAATTTTTAGCCCCGTCTAACAATCCATGTGAGCTCACCATCCAGTCGTTGTTTCTAGTAACATTTTCAGTTTGTGAAGCAACTAAATCCTATATTTCTTTATAATTGCTGAAACTTTACCAGTACATGACCATGATCACAGAACCTCCCTCCAGCAAATTTTAGCTCATTTAATTTAGCCAATTTCCCTCAACATATTTCCTAATATTCTCCTCAGTGGAGAGCATTGTGAAAAGGAAGTACCATTTTTATTTACCCAAATAGTATGAAATTTTTACAGTGCTTTCATATGCCCAAATTATCATCCTCCTACAAATTGCATCTTAATCCAAGCATCTATGTGAGCCCAGCTTCAATTTCTACTTTCTGTCCAGATTGGCACATTGCAAAGAAAGTGCTATATAGACCCCTCGTATTGCCTCGAAACTTTTTGGGCGATCTTCCATATCCAAATAGTTGCCACGTGACAATATTCATCTCAATCCATTCATTATTTTGAGCCCAGCTTTTACATTCATATTTCTGTCCAGTGTGGTACTTTGCAAAGGAAGTACCACCTAAGCTCATCCATTTGAGCTAAAATTTTGTGAAGATAGTCTTCTTAGTAGATGATCATCCTCAGCCAAAACTCACGCCCATTGGTCATGTGCATTTCCTGTACCGCTGATCAAACACTTGGCTGCTAATTCATGTTTGAGCATAGTTAGGTCTCCTCGTGAGATTCTTCTACTGTAGTTTTCTTCCTAGCACCTACCTGGGGAGTGTCTAGCCCACTAGACATGCCTATCTCGTCTAGAACGCATGTCAATGCCACGGTCATGCGGTGACCACACGGCGGGCATGCGAGTTTACGCGCTCTGGAGTTGGGGCCATCGGCCACCGTCCAAACCTCGATGTATCGCCACCAAACCATGTATTTCTGATTAAATAGATACTTACATAACTAGAAATGATTTTTGTAAAAAATAAAGAGCAAACTATGAGGCACCTCTAGTTCAAATTTGACCCGCTTCCAACTGAATCGACAGAGTTTTGTCTTTTTCACCAGAGGTGGATCGAAAGCTTTTGGCACCCAAATATTTCGTCAATTGTGCATTAAATATGGCCTAATATTTTATAAAAATGATTTTGTCCAATTTTGTAACAAATATTTGGTAGGTCCTTCACAAAAAAACTCATTTTGGGCACTTGAAAAAAGGAAAATGATTTTTTTGTGCAAAGAAAATGAAAACTCCCTTTGGCAACATTGTTTGGCATTTCAAAATGCACCCTTGTGCACAATATGGGTATCATTTGAACAAACTATTCCATGAATGTGGCCATAAGATTGATCATTTGGCTTGAAAGCCATGAATCTTCACACATGATAGCTCATTTTTTAGAACACTTTTTAAAATAATCACCGTATTACAAGTTTGTTATTTTTCCTGGTAACTTGGTCACATCTGATGACACAACCCGAAGGTTTTGCATTTTTTTGAATTATTTATGCCCGTTTCAAAATGCGATCGAAACGGCGGGCATGACCGTTCATAGCTAGGGGTTGAATCTTGCCATACTTTTGTTGTATCTATGATTAAATAGATACTTATTTACCTAGAAATGATTTTTTTAAAGAATAAAGATTAAACTACGAGGCACCTCTAGTTCAAATTTGAACCGCTTCCAACCGAATCGGCAGAGTTTTGTCTTTTTCACAAGAGGTGGATTGAAAGCTTTTGGCACCCACATATTTTTTCAATTGTGCATTAAATATGGACTAATATTTGATAAAAATAATTTTGTCCAATTTTGTGACAAATATTTGGTAGGTCCTTCACAAAAAAACTCGTTTTTGGGCACTCGAAAAAAGGAAATGATTTTTTGGTGCAAAGAAAATGAAAACTCCCTTTGGAATTGTCATTTCAACATGATCCCTTGTGCACAATATGAGATCATTTGAACAAACTATTCCATAAATGTGGCCATAAGATTGATCATTTGGCTTGAAAGCCATGAATCTCCACACATGATAGCTCATTTCTGAGAACACTTTTTAAAAATAATCACTATATTACAAGTTTGTTATTTTTCCTGGTAACTTGGTCACATATGATGACACAACGTGAAGGTTTTGCATTTTTTTGATTTTTTTGAATTATTTATGCCCGTTCCAAAATGCAGTGGAAACGGCGGGCATGACCGTTCATAGCTAGGGGTTGAATCTTGCCATAATTTTGTTGTATCTATGATTAAATAGATACTTCTTTACCTATAAATGATTTTTGTAAAAAATAAAGAACAAACTATGAGGCACCTCTAGTTCAAATTTGACCCGCTTCCAACTAAATCGACAGAGTTTTGTCTTTTTCACTAGAGGTGGATCGAAAGCCTTTGGAACCCAAATATTTTGTCAATTGTGCATTAAATATGGCCTAATATTTTTAAAAATGATTTTGTCCTATTTTGTAACAAATATTTGGTAGGTCCTTCACAAAAAAACTCATTTTGGGCAATCGAAAAAAGGAAAATGATTTTTGTGTGCAAAGAAAATGAAAACTACCTTTGGCAACATTGTCTGCCATTTCAACATGCACCCTTGAATTTTTCATGCCCATTTCAAAATGCGGTCAAAATGGCGGGCATGACCGTTTTGAGCTAGTGGTGGAATCTTGGAATTTTTCTGATTCTGTCCTGTTTTGAATGGTCAAGTCATAGTATATTTGGCTTCTGTTTTCTGATTCTTCTCTCCTTATTCATGACTTGAGTGGAAAATTTAGTGGTTCCATTTTGAAAAATAATTTTGGTAGTTGCTTCACAAATCCCCTTAGTTTTTAGCACTTACTCCCTCCGTTCCTAAATATAAGTCTTTCTAGAGGTTCCACTAGGAAACTACATACGGATGTATATAGACATACTTTAGAGTGTAGGTTCACTCATTTTGCTTCGTATGTAGTCCATTAGTGAAACATCTAGAAAGACTTATATTTAGGAACAAAGGGAGTAGATACGATTTAAGTGGCACATGTCTCGAACCAATGAGGATGCAACATCTCTCTCCCACGGATCACCCTACCGAAGTTGATCTGAATCGTCCACGTCCTATAGACCCAACGTCTCCTCCCTCTCCTACCTAAACCTAGTGCACGACACACCCACCTCCCTATGCACCGCCGGCCCCCTCTCTCTTCCTCTCCCAGATCCAAATCGAGGCCACCGCCACCTCTGGTGCCCGCGCCCCTGACGCCTCTCATCTCCCTCCACCTCCGTCGCGGCCGGCTCCTGCCCAGTACTCGTCCTCCTTTGCCTCCCCATCCTCCCCATCATCCGGCCCAACAGGTCCACGTCGCCTCCCTCGAAGCAAACGCCACCCAGTAGCTGGTGACTGCCGCCTGCCGCTCGTGCCGGCTAGTCCGGACCCCAACACTGCTCATGGCGGTGGCACTGCTGACACCAATGTAGCGCTACGTGGCGGGGGACCTGCTAGCGCTCGTACTCCGCTAGGCACAGATCCACCAGTCTGTCCTCCTAGGCTCCTCCCCTTGCGTGACCGTCGACAACGAGGAGGAGCGCGCCAGCGCACGCCCGGCGGGGAGGTCGGCATATACGTTTGCGGCGTCACGCCGTACGATGACAGCCACATCGGCCATGCCCTCGCCTACGTCGCCTTCGATGTCCTCTTTAGGTTCGTCCGTCCACTAGTGCTTCAAGCTCGGTGCTGCTGATTCCATGGCATTTTTGGTCCACTTAGCCGTGTCCTGTGTTTGTGCCAGCTTGTTCGTGTGGGTCTAATGGTGGAAGTCAGAAACGATTTTCCAATGCTAATACCTAATAATGAATTTCATAGGGAATTTTATTTGTGTGTATGTCTAGATGCAGAGCCCAGAAGCAATTCTTCCATTTGATAGTTAACGCTTAATAGTACCCATTTTTGTGATATAACCAGCTCAGTTTAGGAAGTTCTAACATTAAAACCATACTACACTGTGCTATAATGGTTCAGTTATTCGACTAAACATGAATATTCTAGTAAAATTTGGCTATGGGCTTACACATCCACTGATAGTCTGGCATTCTACAACACTATGCATGTAATGTCACCAATGAACATTTGGTCCTCTCTTGTTTTTATCAAGTACTTTTTACAGGTTGGGAATTGAAAAGCACTGCATCTGATTATCTGTGGTCTCCTGACATGTAATTATGGCCATCTTAGGTACTTGCGTTATTTGGACTATGAAGTATGCTATGTTCGAAACTTTACTGACATCAATGACAAGGTGATTTCCAGGTTAAATTTGTTTGCATATAACTGCAAGTGATGTTTGGTTCTTAGTTTTTGAACTTATTTTAACAAAAAATGCTACTATTGTATTTATTGCGTATCCCGCATCATCTCCATTTTAAAGTTGTCAAATTATACCATTACTGTCGAGAAAAATGTTTCTGACCTGAACTGAAATAGAGAAGGTCGAGATCTTCTTTGGATGCTCATGTAATATGGACTGTTCACTTCAGACTAATCCCTAAATTTAGTTTGCTAAGTTCATATCCACTGCATTCAGTTCGCTGCTAATTGTATTTTACCTGGAAAACTAGAAAGAAAATTTAAACAACAATTGCATCTGCACAGGAAACCTGAGTTGCACTTCTGGAATTCTGTAGATAATTGCAAGAGCTAACTAGTTGGGGGAAGATCCTTTTAGCTTAAGAAAAAGATACTCTGATGATTTCCTGTCGGACATGGCTCAGCTTCAATGTCTATCACCATCTCTAGAGCCCCGTGTTTTAGATCACATTGATCAGATTGTAACCATGATAAAACAGGTAAGTTGTACTTGTAATATTTTGGTGTAGATTATTTAGGGACCGTAGTACTATGACTCCATGATAACTTCACTTGATCAATGAAGCTTGTCACTTTGTGCCACGGTGCCAATTTGCATGCCTCGCAGACTGCTATCTTCCATTGCAGGTCCAGGTTAACAAGAGTGACTACAAAAACATGATGGGTGCTCTTCCCTACCTCAAAGTAAACAAGCAGGTTGAGAACTACCGGATCCTCACATTTAATTTTATGCAGCATACCTTTAATTCCAGAATGCTTGTATTGTGTAGGTGATTTCAGTTTATGATGATAACAATTCTATACATGCCCATTTGTTTGTACCGTTGTATGGAGTAGGTTCTGATTTGTGCTCCTCGAATAATTTTCTAGTTGCAGTTTTAATGTTTCTTGTTCACAGTCAAGATGCCTATCGTGAATAGTTCTTTTTGTTTGTATACATGGTTATTTGCAAGTCTAGTTGAGTTACATATAGATTGTAGATGCAATTTCAGTAACTGTAAGATTGTAAGCTGATTCTCATTATTTGCTAGTTGCATGCCTAAAATCCTTTATTATCTAGATGATCCTAGTTTATGATGCCTTCTATTCTAAGTGCCTTATGGTTCGTTTGAACCGTTGTGTAACTCGAAATAAAAGCTACGGAATAAATAGAGAACTAGCTAAGTGTGAGGTGACGATGTGTGTTGGAAATGTTTCCAAGGTTGATGTGATCAACATCGCATGCTCTCTATACCTTCGGGATTAGGGACAAACCTAAATGTTGTTTGGTGTTTGTGTTAATCATGAACATGATTAGATCGTGTTTATTGCAACACGGTTATTCATTTAAGTTAGAGAATAATGGTTATTATGTTTACATGAATAATACCTTCAATGGTCATGCACCCAGTGAGAATGGTTTGTTGAATCTTGATCGTAGTAATGCACATGTTCATAACATTGATGCCAAAAGATACAAAGTTAATAATGATAGTACCACATAATTGTGGCACTGCCGCTAAATGTCATATTGGTATAAATCGCATGAAGAAACTCCATGTTGATGGATCTTTGGACTCATTCGATTTCGAATTGATTGAGACATGCGGACCATGCCTCTTGGGCAAGATGACTAAGGACCCCGTTTTCCGGTTTGATGGAGCGGGCAAGTGATTTATTGGAAATGATACATGTTGATGTATGCAATCCAATGTGTCTTGTAGCGTGCGGTGGATATCCTTATTTTCTTACCTTCACTGATGATTTGAGTAGATAATAGTGTATATTTACTTAATGAAACACAAGTCTGAATCGTTTGAAAAGTTCAAGAAAATTCAGAGTGAAGTTTAAGATCATCGTGACGAGAAGATAAGATATCTACGATATGATCATGGAGGTGAATATCTGAGTTACGAGTTTGGTATACAACTTAAGACAATGTGAAAGTTGTTTCACAACTCACACCACCCGGAACACCATAGTTTGATGGTGTGTCCGAACATCATAGTCGTGCTCTATTGGATATGGTGCGAATTATGATGTCTCTTATCATTTTACCACTATCGTTTTGGGGTTATGCATTAGAGAAAACTACATTTACTTTAAATAGGGCAACATCTAAATCCGTTGAGATGACACCATATGGTTTGGCAGAAACCTAAGCTGTCATTTCTTAATGTTTGGGGCTGCGACACTTATGTGAAAAGGGTTTTTACCTAATGAGCTCGAACCCAAAGCAGACAAATGCATCTTCATAGAATACCCTAAGAACAGTTGGGTATACCTTCTATCTCAGATCCAAGTGCAAAGTGTTTGTTGCTAAAAACAGGTCCTTTCTCAAGAAAGAGTTTCTCTCGAAAGAATTGAGTGGGAGGAAGATAGAACTTGATGAGGTTGTTGAACCTTTGTCTCAACCAGAGAGTAGCGCAGCGCAGAAAATTGTTTCTGTGGAGCATACGTTAGTTGAAGAGGAAGTTAATGCTGATGATCATGAAGCTTCGGATCAACTTACTATCAAATCTCGTAGGTTGACAAGGACGCGTACTGCTCCTGAGTGGTATGGCAACCCTGTCTTAGAGGTCATGTTGTTGGAAAAAAATGAGCCTACGAGCTATGGAGAAGCGATGATGGGCCCGGATTCCAACAAATGGTTAGAGGCCATGAAATTCGAGAAAGGATCCATGTATGAAAACCAAGTATATACTTTGGTAGACTTGCTGGTTGGACGGCAGGCCGTCAAGTACAAATGGACCTTTAAGATAAAGGCAGGCGCTGATGGTAAATGTCACCATTTATAAAGCTCGACTTGTCGAAAAGAAGTTTCCACCAAGTTCAAGGAGTTGACTACGATGAGACTTTCCAACTCGTAGCGATGCTAAAGTCTGTTGGAATGATGTTAGCAATTGCTGCATTTTTCAATTATGAAATCTTGCAGATGGATGTCAAAACATCATTTCCTTAATGGTTTACTTAAGGAAAGGTTGTATGTGATACAACCAAAAGGTTTTGTGAGTCCTAAGGATGCTAAAAGGTGTGCAAGCTCTAGCAATCCTTCTATGGGCTAGAGCAAGCATCTTAGAGTTGGAATATACGCTTTTATGAGGTGATCAAAGTTCTTGAGTCTATACAAAGTTTATTAGAAACTTGTATTTACAATAAAGTGAATGGGAGCACTATAGAGTTTCTGATAAGCATATGTGGATGACATGTTGTTGATCAGAAATGATGTAGAATTTTTGGAAAGCATAAAGGGTTGTTTGAAAAGAGTTTTTCAAAGGAAGATCTGGATAAAGCTACCTAATTGTTGAGCATCAAGATCTATAGAGATAGATCAAGATGCTTGATGAGACTTTCAATGAGTACATACCTTGACAAGATTTTGAAAGAGTTCAAAATGGATCAGTCAGAGAAAGAGTTCTTGCCTGATTTGTAAGGTGTGAAGTTGAGTAAGACTCAAAGCTTGACCACGATAGAAGAAAGAGAAAGGACGAAGGTCATCCGCTATACTTTAGCCATAGCCTCTATATAGTATGCCATGTTGTGTACCGCACCTGTGTGTGCCTCGCCATGAGTCCGTCAAGGGGTACAAGAGTGATCCAGGAGTGCATCACTAGACATCGGTCAAGATTATCCTTAGTAACTAAAATACTAAGGAAATGTTTCTCGATTATGGAGGTGATAAAGAGTTTTTCATAAAGAGTTACGTCAATGCAAGCTTTAACACCATTCCGAATGACTCTTAGTAGCAATCCGGATATGTATAGTGGAGCAGCCATTTGGAATTGCTCCAAGTGGAGTGCCGTAGCACTGTCTACAGTATGACATAGAGATTTGCAAAGTACACACGGATCTGAATGACGCAGATCCGTTGACTAAAAGACCTCTCTCACATGCAAAGCATGATCGAGCCCCAGAACTCATTGGGTGTTAGATTCCTAACGATGCGAATCACATGGTGATGTGAACTAGATTATTGACTCTAGTGCAAGTGGGAGACTGTTGGAAATATGCCCTAGAGGCAATAATAAATTAGTTATTATCATATTTCCTTGTTCATGATAATCGTTTATTATCCATGCTATAATTCTATTGATTGGAAACTAAATACATGTGTGGGTATATAGACAACACTGTGTCCCTAGTATGCCTCTAGTAAACTAGCTCGTTGATCAAAGATGGTCATGGTTTCCTATCCATTGACATGAGATGTCATTTGATAATGGGATCACATCATTAGGATAATTATGTGATGGACAAGACCCAAACTATAAACGTAGCATATGATCGTGTCAGTTTATTGCTATAGTTTTCTACATGTCAAGTATCTGTTCCTATGACCATGAGATCATGCCAGTCACTAACACCGGAGGAGTACCTTGTGTGTATCAAATGTCGCAACGTAACTGGGTGACTATAAAGGTGCTCTATAGGTATCTCCGAGGGTATCTGTTGGGTTGGCATGGATCAAGACTGGGATTTGTTACTCCGTGTGACGGAGAGGTATCTCAGGGCCCACTCGGTAATACAGCATCACAATAAGCCTTGCAAGCAATGTGACTAAAGTGTTAGCCATGGGATCTTGTATTACGGAGCGAGTAAAGATACTTGCCGATAACGAGGTTGAACTAGGTATACAGATACCGACGATCGAATCTTGGGCAAGTAACATACCGAAGAACAAAGGGAACAACATACGGGATTAACTGAATCCTTGACATAGAGGTTCGATCGATAAAGATCTTCATAGAATATGTAGGAACCAATATGGGCATCCAGGTCCCGCTATTGGTTATTGACCGTAGAGGTGTCTTGGTCATGTCTACATAGTTCTCGAACCCGCAGGGTCTACACACTTAAGTTTCATTGATGTTTCGGTAGTATAGAATTATGTATGGTGGTGACCGAAGGTTGTTCGGATTACCGGATGAGATCCCGGATGTCACGAGGAGCTCCAGAATGGTCCGGATGTAAAGATTGATATATGGGATAATAGTGTTTGGTCTCCGGAAGGGTTCCGGAATTCACTGGAAATAGTTTCGGATGTTTCCCGAAATGTTCGGGTACAAGGACACTTTATTTGGGCCAAGGGGTAAAGCCCATGAGGCTTTAGGAAGGTGCAAAAGATGTTTTGCAGAGGCCAGGGGCCAGATGCCAGGGACCCTGGCTTCTGGGGCCAGACGCCAAGGACCCTGGCGTCTGGGGCCAGACGCCGAGGACCTTGGCGTCTGGTCGTGGAGCCCGAGAAGGACTCTTGCCTTGCGGGCAAACCGACCTTGAGGAGGATTTTTCTCCAAGTTTCGACCCCAAGTCTTAGCATATAAATAAAGGGGCGGGGCTAGAACTTGGAACACATCAAGAAACCCTAAGCCACGTGCTGCCTCTCCTCTAGTTCGTAGTTTCTCCTCTAGATCGGTTTTAGCGGCGCTTAGGCGAAGCCCTGCTGGAATTGCTTCACCACCATCGCCGCAACGCCGTCGCGCTGCCAAAGAACTCATCTAGCTCTCCGCTCCCTCTTGCTGGATCAAGAAGGCGGAGTTTGTCATTGAGCTGTACGTGTGCTGAATGCGGAGGTGCCGTCCGTTCGGCGCTAGATCGGAAGGACCGTGATCAAGATCGCGAGACGATTCATGATTGGATTGTGGGATGGATCGTGATGAGATTGAGGGATGGATCATGACTGGATCATGGGACAGATCGTGATGGGATTGTGGTACGCTTGGCGATTTGGATCCCGAAGACGTTCAACTACTTCAACCGCGTTTCTTAACGCTTCCCGCTTAGCGATCTACAAGGGTATGTAGATCCACTCTCCCTCTCTTAGATGCTCATCACCATGGATAGATCTTGCGTGTGCGTAGGAAATTTTTTGTTTCCCATGCAATGTTCCCCAACACCTTTATGTAAGGAAGTCTAAGCATGACTTGTTTATAGATTGTCCACCGTTGTGGGAGGGTCGGGCGCGCGCGATGGTTAACTCCTACCAACCTCCCCCCTAGGAGCATGCGTTTAATGCTTTGCTTCAATGACTAATAGACTTTTGCAATAAGTATGTGATTTCTTTATGACTAATGTTGAGTCCATGGATTATACGCACTCTCACCCTTCCACTTTTGCTAGACTTTCTAGTACCGTGCTACTTTCGCCGGTGCAACAAACACCTTCCTCAAAACTGCCACCATATACCTTCCTCAAAACAGCCACCATATATCTTCCCTCAAAACAGACACCATACCTACCTATTATGGCATTTCCATGGCCATTCCGAGATATATTGCCATGCAACTTCCACTGTTTCCTTTTATGACATGCACCATCACTTCCATATTACATATAGGGTCATATTTTGTCATAGGTATCTGATAACCCACAAGTATAGGGGATCAATCGTAGCCTCTTTCGATAAGTAAGAGTGTAGAACCCAACGAGGATCTAAAGGTAGAACAAATATTCCCTTAAGTTCTATCGACCACCGATACAACTCTACGCACGCTTAACGTTTGCTTTACCTAGAACAAGTATGAAACTAGAAGTACTTTGTAGGTGTGATAGGATATGTTTGCAAGATAATAAAGAGGAAGGAAATAAAAACTAGGGGCTGCTAAGATAAAGAAACAACTAAGTTAGTTTAACGAGTGTGGAAAAGTGGTGGTAGGAGTTGCGGAATTGTCCCTAGGCAATTGATAACTAGACCGGTAATCATTATTGCAATTTTATATGAGGGAGAGGCATAAGCTAACATACTTTCTCTACTTGGATCATATGCACTTATGATTGGAACTCTAGCAAGCATCCGCAACTACTAAAGATAATTAAGGTAAAACCCAACCATAGCATTATAAGGTATCAAGTTCTCTTTACTCCCATATGCAACAACCCACCTACTCGAGTTTATGCTTCTGTCACTCAAGCAACCCACCATAGGCAAATCAAGAACACATTACAACACCCTACAGCGAGGATCCCTCACGCTTGCGTGACATGGAGAGCACCATAGGACAGCACCAATAATAAAACATGCAACTCAAACCAATCATGATCATCAATCAACCCATAGGACAACAAAAATCTACTCAGACATCATAGGATGGCAACACATCATTGGATAATAATATGAAGCATAAAACACCATGTTCAAGTAGAGGGTGCAATAGGTTCCAGGAGAGTGGACCGCTGTAGATAGAAGAGGGAAGGTGATGGAGGTGTTGGTTAAGATGACGGAGTTGTTGGAGTAGATTGCCGTCACGATGATGGCCCGGCGGCGTTCCAGTGCCATCGGCAGAGAGGGGGAGAGAGCCCCCTACTTCTTCTTATTCTTCCTTGACTTTCCACCTAGATGGGAGAAGGGTTCCCCTCTTGTCCATGGCCTCCATGGCGGCGGAGGTGCGAGAGCCCCTCCGACATTGGATGTCTCTCTTTGTTTCCTTCTGTTTCTACGCTCTCCAATTCTAACCTTTCACCGTTTCTTAAATATCCGGAGATCCGTTACTCCGATGGGGCTGAAATTTTGAGGGGATCTTTATCCGAAAATTAGCTTTCTTGCGGCCAAAGGACAGCTCCAACCGACCTAAGGGGTGGCCACAAGCCTACCTGGCAGGCTTGTGGGCCCCTTGGGCACCGCCTTCTGTTGATTCCACTTTCCAAAATTCACATATATTCCAAAAAAAATCTCTGTCAGTTTTTATCCCGTTTGGACTTTGTTTGATATGGATTTTCTGCGAAACAAAAAACATGCAACAAATAGGAACTGGCACTAGGCACTGGATCAATATGTTAGTCCCAAAAATAGTATAAAAAGTTGCCAAAAGTATATGAAAGTTGTAGAATATTGGCATGAAACAATCAAAAATTATAGATATGACAGAGACGTATTGGAATCCCCAAGCTTAATTCCTGCTCGTCCTCGAGTAGGTAAATGATAAAAAGATATTTTTTTATGTGGAATTCTACCTAGCATAATCTTGATCATATAATCTAATCATGGCATGAATATTAAGATATGAGTGATTCAAAGCTATAGTCTATACTGACATAAAAACAATAATACTTCGAGCACACCAACAAGGCAATTGCGTACTTTCAAAAAAACATGGCCTTAGAAAGTTATCCCTACAAAATCATATGGTCTGGCTATGCTCCATCTTCCTGATATGTCTCCAACGTATCTATAATTTTTGATTGTTCCATGCTATTATATTATCAATCTTGGATGTTTTATAATCATTTTATCGTCATTTTATATCATTTTTTGGTACTAACCTATTGACATAGTGCCAAGTGTCAGTTGCTATTTTTTCCATGTTTTTTCCATCGTAGAAAATCAATACCAGACAAAGTCCAAATGCCACGAAACTTCATGATGATTTTTATGGGCTAGAAGGAAGACAACAGGCCCTGACTGCGCCTGGCGAGGGGTGCCCCGAGGGAGGCACAACCCACAAGGGCGCGCCAGGAGGCCCAAGCGCGCCCTGGTGGGTTGTGCCCACCTCGCGTGGCCCCCCGGACCGCCTCTTTGCACTATAAATTCCCAAATATTCCAAAACCCATCG
Source organism: Hordeum marinum (assembly GCA_022496015.1). NCBI lineage: Eukaryota > Viridiplantae > Streptophyta > Magnoliopsida > Poales > Poaceae > Hordeum > Hordeum marinum. The sequence goes on from CM039678.1 coordinate 24,563,913, forward strand.
GGGTTAACCAAGATTGGAAGTTCCGCCGCCGCAAGGCTCTATAGCCACCGAAAACCAATCTAGACCCCGTTCCGGCACCCTGTCGGAGGGGAATCATCTCCGGTGGCCATCTTCATCATTCCGACGGCCACCACGATGAGGAGGGAATAGTCCACCCTCGGGGCTGAGGGTTTGTACCAGTAGCCATGTGTTTAATCTCCCTCTCTCTCTCTCGTCATCTATATCATGGGCTTTGTTAATATAGATGGATCATATGATGTTTCTCCTGTCTATACTCTTATTGTGGTGAATTGAATCTTTACCCTTTGAAGTTTTGTTATGTCGGATTGAATGTTCAGATTTGGGAACACATGATGTATGTATTGCGGTATGAATACTTGAGGTGACATTGTCGAATCTTATTGGTTCACTTGATATACATTATGTCACTCAACTTGCGGATTCCCACGGTGATATTGGGGTAATCTATGCATAGGGGTTGATGCATGTTTTTATTATCTTTTCTCCGATAGAGCCTGTGGGGATCCCTTGTAGTTCTTTGTGTGGATTGAGTATTATGAATATGAATTTGCTTTGGTGTTATTATAGTACGAACTCTTGAGTTGATCGATCGGAAAGAATAGCTTTCATTATTCTAGTACGAACTCTAGGACATCGAACGGAAAGAATAGCTTTGAGGTGGTTTCGTACCCGACAAATAATTTCTATCTTTTGTTCTCTGCTAATAGGAACCCGGGAGTGATTCTTTATTGCACTTTGAGGGATAATCATATGATCCAACTATGTTAGCATTGTTGAGAGATTGCACTAGCGAAAGTACAGACCCTAGGCCTTGCTTTCTAGCATTGCAATATTGTTTTTGTGCCTGTTTACTATTTTCTACCTTGCTGTTTTTATTTATTCAGATTATAAAAATATATTTCTACCATCCGTATTACACTTTTATCACCATCTCTTCGCCGAACTAGTGCACCTATACAATTTGCCATTGTATTGGGTGTGTTGGGGACACAATAGATTTCTTGTATTTGGTTGCAGGGTCATTTGAGAGAGACCATCTTCATCCTACACCTCTCACGGATTGATAAACCTTAGGTAATCCACTTGAGGGAAAATTTCTACTGTCCTACAAAACTCTACGCTTGGAGGCCCAACACGTGTCTACAAGAATAAAGTTGCGTAATAGACATCAAGCTCTTTTCTGGCGCCGTTGCCGAGTGGGTGAGTGCATGAAGGTATATCTTTAGATCTTGCAATCAAATATTTTAGTTTCTTGTTTTTCACTAGTTTGGTTTTATAAAAGAAAACTAAAAAAATTGGAATTGAGGTTGCCTCATATGCTTCATCTTTTTATTGTCTTTCGTGAAAATGATGGAAAGGAAAATTGTGGTCAAGTGTTAGAAGAAGAAGTTATTAAAATGTTTGGCACTAAATATTTGAATGATGGGCATGATAGTAATATTTTTAGTATGAATTCTATGAATATACATGATGCTAACGATATACAGAGCCACAAGCCAAGGATGCTATGTTTTATGAAGATGATATCCCCCCCCCAAGTTTTGATGAGCAAAACTATTATGATTATGACATGCCTCCTATCTATGATGATTATTGTGATGACATGTGTGCTATAAAGAGTACTGGTAACCATGAAACTTTTCATCATGGTTTTAATATTAAAAGTGGTTATGAAAATCAAGTATGTCATGATAGTTATTTTGTTGAGTTTGCTCCCACTATTTTGAATGAGAAGAAAACTGCTTATGAGGAGAGTGACACATTTTCTATGCTTGTGCATCATCAAAATAATGATTTATGTGCTGGTTATATTGCGGAATTACTTCATTATGCTACTGAAAATTATTATGAGGGAGGAACATATGCTTGTAGGAATTGCAATGATATCAAGTTTCATCTCTATGTGTTCAAAGTTTTGAAGTTATGTTTGTTTTGCCCTCCTATGCTAGATGATTCTTGTTCCCATAAATTGTTTGCTCTCAAAATCACTATGCATAGGAATTGGGTTAGACTTAAATGTGCTTGTCACCAGATTCATGATGCTCTTTTGCATGTTTCAATTACTATTCCTATACGAGCATCATTGAAATCATCATGCCTAGCTAAAAGGCATTAAAGAAAAGCGCTTGTTGGGACACAACCCAAAAATTTTACTTTCTGTTTTTGTGTGTTCACATGATTAAGCTACTGTATTAATCATGTTTTGTGTCTTTTATTTCAATAAAGTGCCAAGTAAAGCCTTTGGGATAGTTTGGATACTTGCTTGTTTGATTCTGTGCAAAAAAAAGAAAGTTTTGCGTCCAGTATATGAATTATCTGATTTTACTAGGAGTCAAAAAATTATGCAATTTTTACACAAACTTTATATGCAAATTCCTTGAGTTATCCTAATGTTTGAGAATTTGTAGAGTCAGGGAAGTTTGGTGATCATTCAGATCTTTACAGACTGTTCTCTTTTTGACAGATTCTGTTTTGCATGCATAGTTTGCTTGTTTCAAGTGTTACTATAGCTTATATTGAGTAGTATAAGTTGTGGGAATGATGGAATATATTAGGTATCATGTGGGAATAATTATTAATCTTGTCTTGACAGTACCTAAGTGAATGATTTATATTTACTACACTAACCTTTCTCACGAAGTTCCTTAAGTTTTGTGTGATTGAAGTCTTCAAGTTTTGGGTGAGACACCGATATGATAAGAATAAGGAGTCACAAGAACCTAAGCTTGGGGATTCCCAAGGCACCCCCAAGGTAATATTAAAGGAAGACTCAATAGTCTAAGCTTGGGGATGCCCCGGAAGGCATTCCCTCTTTCGTCTTCAACATTGTCGGTATATCTTACTTGGAGCTATATTTTATTTATTACATAATATGAGTTTTGCTTGGAGCGTCATTTTAATTTGTTGTTATCTGTTATGTTTTATTTATTATCTTGTTTTTCAATAATTTTTTTCAAGAATTGCCTTTAGAATGCTTGAATTAGATGTTTGATGTGTGCTGTGTAAAAATAAACTTCTTCTGTAGTGTTTGAATTTTCTTATTTTACTGGAACGTGGAAAGTTTCTGAAATTTCTATACTTTGATGTCATATAAATTTTATAGCTTGTCCTAAAGTTTCATAATTTTTTAAGTTACAGAAGTACACTGTTATAACTCCGCCTATGTTGTCTCAACATAGCCGGTCCCAAGCCCGGGTAAAGGAGGAGGGTTATGATAGGCTTGGCGAGCCAACCTGAAAACCCAGCCACTCTTATGGAGATAAAACCCAAAAGATTTTTGTTGGGGCGTAACCCTCTCAGCGACGCGCCACATCAGAACCCGGGTGTGGTGGAAAATGGGCAAGGGCCGGGCCGTCACCCCCCAGGTGGCGCGCCGTATCGTGATCTCGATACGATCGCAAGTGAGCGAGGATCGGGTCGTCACATCCTTAGTGTCACGCTACATCGGCGCCCGGGGTAAGGAATCTAGCCAAGCCTAGGAGGATTCGATTAGGTAGCTGGAACATAGGGTCTTTGACAGGTAAGCTTCGGGAGGTAGTTGATACAACAGTGAGGAGAGGCGTTGGTATCCTTTGCATCCAAGAGACCAAATGGAGGGGACAGAAGGCGAAGGAGGTGAAGGGTACCGGCTTCAAGCTGTGGTACACGGGGATGGTTGCAAACAGAAATGGAGTAGGCATCTTAATCAGCAAGAGCCTCAAGGATGGAGTGGTAGACGTCAAGAGACGTGGGGACTGGATTATCCTCGTCAAGCTGGTAGTTGGGGACTTAGTCCTCAACGTTATCAGCGCATATGCCCCACAAGTAGGCCACAATGAGAACACCAAGAGGGAGTTCTAGGAAGGCCTGGAGGACTTGGTTAGGAGTGTACCGATTGGTGAGAGGCTCTTCATAGGAGGATACCTCAATGGCCACGTGGGCACATCTAACACATGTTTTGAAGGGGTGCATGGGGGATTTGGCTATGGCATCAGGAATCAAGAAGGAGAAGATGTCTTAAGCTTTGCGTTAGCCTATGACATGATCGTAGCTAACACCGTCTTTAAGAAGAAAGAATGACATCTAGTGACTTACAGTAGTGGGAAGCACTCTAGCCAGATTGATTTCATCCTCTTGAGAAGAGAAGACATGCGTGCATGCCTAGACTGTAACATGATACCTGGAGAGAGTGTTGTCCCTCAACATGAGCTTATGGTTGCTGACCTCCGCTTTCGGATTCATGTCCAGCGGGACAAGCGTGCCAAAGTAGCTAGAACGAAGTGGTGGAAGCTCAAGGGGGAGGTAGCTCAGGCATTCAAGGAGAGGGTCATTAAGGAGGGCCCTTGGGAGGAAGGAGGTGATACAAACAACATGTGGATGAAGATGGCGACTGCATACGTAAAGTCTCCTCAGAGGAGTTTGGAGTGTCTAGGGGAGTAGAAGAGAAGCTAAAGATACCCGGTGGTGGAATGATGTTGTCCAGAAGGAAATCAAGGAGAAGAAAGATTGTTTCAGACGCCTATATATGGATAGGAGTGCAGACAACATAGAGAAGTACAAGATGGCAAAGAAGTCGCAAAGCGAGCTGTGAGTGAAGCAAGGGGTCAGGCGTATGAGGACCTCTACCAAAGGTTAGACACGAAGGAAGGCGAAAGGGACATCTATAAGATGGCCAAGAGCCGAGAGAGGAAGACGAGGGATGTTGACCAAATCAAGTGAACGAGGATATTAAGCATAGATGGCGGGAGTACGTTGACAAGTTGTTCAATGAGGAGAGTGAGAGATCTACCATTGATCTGAATGACTCCTTTGATGATACTAGCAGGCATTTTGTGAGTCTAATCCAGGAGTTGGAGGTTAAGGAGGCTTTAAAGAGGATGAAAAGACGCTAGGCGATGGGCCCCGATTGTATCCCCATTGAGGTGTGGAGAGGCCTCGGGGGCATAGCGATAGTATGGCTAACCAAACTTTTCAACCTCATTTTTCGGGCAAACAAGATGCCAGAAGAACGGAGACAGAGTATATTAGTACCAATCTTCAAGAACAAGGGAAATGTTCAGAGTTGTACAAATTATCGTGGAATTAAGCTGATGAGCCATACAATGAAGCTATTGGAGAGAGTCATTGAGCACAATGTAAGAAGAATGACAAGAGTGACCAAAAATCAGTTTGGTTTCATGCCTGGGAGATCGACCATGCAAGCCATTTTCTTGGTATGACAACTTATGGAGAGATATAGGGAGCAAAAGAAGGGCTTGTATATGGTATTCATTGACTTGGACAAGGCCTATGATAAGATACCGCGGAATGTTATGTGGTGGGCCTTGGAGAAACACAAAGTCCCAACAAAGTACATTACCCTCATCAAGGACATGTACGGTAATGTTGTGACAAGTGTTCGAACAAGTGATGGCGACACTAACGACTTCCCAATTAAGATAGGACTGCATCAAGGGTCAGCTTTGATCCCTTATCTTTTTGCCTTGGTGATGGATGAGGTCACAAGGGATATACAAGGAGATATCCCATGGTGTATGCTCTTTGCGGACGATATGGTGCTAGTCGATGAGAGCCGGACGGGAGTCAATAGGAAGTTGGAGTTATGGAGGCAAACCTTGGAATCGAAAGGTTTTAGACTTAGTAGGACTAAAACCGAGTACATGAGGTGCGCTTTCAGTGCTACTAGGAACGAGGAGGAGGAGGATGTTAGCCTTGATGGGCAAGTGGTGCCTCAGAAGGACACCTTCGATATTTGGGGTCAATGTTGTAGAAGGATGGGGATATCGATGAAGATGTGAACCATCGAATTAAAGCCGGATGGATGAAGTGGCTCCAAGCTTCTGGCATTGTTGTTGTTGTTGTTGTTGTTGTTGTTGTTGTTGTTGTTGTTGTTGTTGTTGTTGTTGTTGTTGTTGTTGTTGTTGTTGTTGTTGTTGTTGTTGTTGTTGTTGTTGTTGTTGTTGTTGTTGTTGTTGTTGTTGTTGTTGTTGTTGTTGTTGTTGTTGTTGTTGTTGTTGTTGTTGTTGTTGTTGTTGTTGTTGTTGTTGTTGTTGTTGTTGTTGTTGTTGTTGTTGTTGTTGTTGTTGTTGTTGTTGTTGTTGTTGTTGTTGTTGTTGTTGTTGTTGTTATAGAAGTACATTGTTTTCATTAATCTCTACAGACTATACTGTTTTGGCAGATTGCTGTCATGTTTGCATTGTTTGCATATGTTTGCATTGTTTGCATATGTTTGCTTGTTTAATGATTCTATTTGAGGATAGTAGTATTAAATAAGCAGAGGCATTTAGTATGCAATGTTGAATAATAATTTTAGTGATATGCTACAGTAGAGAATGATAAGGGTTTTGCATTAGTTTATACTAACTTATCTCACGAGTTCTTGTTGAGTTTTGTGTGGATAAAGTTTTCAGTATTAGAAAACTGTGATATGAGAAGAATTAAGGAGACACAAAAGCTCAATCTTGGGGATGCCCAAGGCATCCCAAGATAATATTCAAGAAGTCTCAAGCATCTAAGCTTGGGTATGCCCTAGTAGGCATCCCACCTTTCTTCTTCGATAATTATCGGTTAGTATCGGTTGAGCCTAAGTATTTGCTTCTTCACATGAGTTGTACTATTTTTAGAATGCCATTTTATTTTTGTTTTACTTTCTATTTTAATAAAATACTTAGATCTGAAAGTTTTAAATAAAATAGAGTCCTCAAATAGTCACCAAGGAGGCTAAGTAAGCGGCATTCACATCCCGTCAACGAAGCTCTTTTCAATGGACTTTCTCTAGTGCTTCAGTTATATCTTTTTGATCACGGTGTGCTTAGTATTTTTCAAGAAATTCTCTCTTGATTTATTTAAATTATTTTGAGAGAAATAAGATAAATTATGCTCTTGATCTTCTCTTATATTTGTTTGCGCTTATGAAAAGCAACACATGAAAATTAGTCCCAAAGTGATAGATATCCAAGAAGGATATAATAAAAACTTTCATGAAGATCAGTGGACAAAATAGACTTGATTCTTAGTAATAGTTTTGAGATATAATGATGTGATATGTGAGTTATGTTGATGAGTAATTATGCTTTAGTAAGAATATTGGTGTTAAGGTTTGTGATTCCCTATGCAAGTACGAAAGTCAATAGTCATGCAATGAAATTATATCCTACTTGTGGTGCATTATTCAGTGTTATTTATGCTTAATGCTTGCTTATGAGATTATCCGTTTCTTGGTTGGTCGCTTCTCAATCTTTTGCTAGCCTTCATTTTGCACCAAGTATGAGCTCTACTTGTGCATCCAAATCCTTAAACCCAGTTTTTGCCACATGAGTCCACTATACCTACCTATATGCGGTATTTTCGTGTCGTTCTAAGCAAATTTGTATGTGCCATCTCTAATTTTCAAAATAAACTTCTCTTTTGTGTGTTTGTTTCGCTCCCGGAGTGGTGAGGGGTGGCTAATATTTTCCATGCTAGATGTGTTATTCTCACGATGAGTGTTTATTCACTTGTCATTGCACGAGAGTAAGGCAAAGGTATTAGGGATGCCCAGTCCCAAAATGCAAAAATGAATTTACTTTATGTTGTCACGTAATAAATTCCTTAGAAAGTGTTGGTATGGAGGGCACCCGTGGATAAGGTTAGCCATGGAAAGTGAAAGTAAGGTGGAAAAAGGAATAAACTTTATTTTTTGTTTGGGAACCGGCTATGATATATCTAGCATGGAAAGTGTTGGGAACTCTAAGTCGTTTTCGTTGGTGGGATGGATACACCTCCCAAAATGTTTTTATCTCTAAGTTTTTCGCTTTGAGCTCTGGCACCTTTACAAATCCCTACTTCCCTATGCGAAGGGCCTTTCTTTTACTTTATGCAATTTTTATTTTTGAATTTGAGTCTCCATCTTCTCTTACGGAAGCACCAACTAGGAGGCAATATGATCGTACTTAAGTATTGGGTGTAGCTAGTATTCCAGTGTGTTTCATGAACGGATCAATGTTTGAGCATCATGGGCTAGGGATAACTTATTTTAGCGTTGATATTTTGAAAGACATGGTTGCTTGTTGATATGCTTGAGTATCTAAATTATTATGTCAAAACTAGACTATTGCTTTGAACAACTAAAAGTCCAAATGTCCATGCTATAAGGAAAAGAATATGATATGACATGTTAGGCAACATTCCACATCAAAAATTCTGTTTTTATCACTTACCTACTCGAGGACGAGTAGGAGTTAAGCTTGGGGATGCTGATATGTCTCCAACTTATCTATAATTTTTGATTGTTCCATGCTGTTATATTATCAATATTGGATGTTTTATAATCATTTTATAGTCATTCTATATCATTTTTTGCTACTAACCTATTGACATAGTGCCAAATGCCAGTTGCTATTTTTTCCATGTTTTTTTACATCGCAGAAAATCAATACCAGACGAAGCCCAAATGCCACGAAACTTCATGATGATTTTCTATGGGCCAGAAGGAACACAATGGGCCCTGGTTGTGCCTAGGGGGTGCCCCGAGGGAGGCACAACCCACCAGGGCATGCCAGGAGGCCCAAGCGCGCCCTGGTGGGTTGTGCCAACCTAGGGTGCCCGCTGGACCGCCTTTTTGCACTATAAATTCCCAAATATTCCTAAACCCTTCGGGGTTAACCTAGATTAAAAGTTTCGCCGCCGCAAGGCTCTGTAGCCACCGAAAACCAATCTAGACTACGTTCCGGGACCCTGTTGGAGGGGGGAATCATGTCCCGTGCCCATCTTCATCATCCCAGCGGCCACCACGATGAGGAGGGAGTAGTCCACCCTTGGGGCTCAGGGTTTGTACGAGCATCTATGTGTTTAATATATCTCTCTCGTGATCTATATCATGGGATTTGTTAATATATATGGATCATATGATGTTTCTCCCCTCTATACTCTTATTGTGATGAATTGAATCTTTACCCTTTGAAGTTTTGTTATGTTGGACTGAATGTTCAGATTTGGGAACACATGATGTATGTCTTGCGATATGAATACTTGAGGTGACATTGGGGTATCTTATTGGTTCACTTGATATACGTTATGGCACTCAACTTGCGGATTCCGGCGGTGATATTGGGGTAATCTATGCATAGGGGTTGATGCACATTTTTATTATCTTTTCTACGATAGAAACTTTGGGGATCCCTTGTAGTTCTTTGTGTGGATTGAGTATTATGAATATGAATTTGCTTTGGTGTTATTCTAGTACGAACTCTTGAGTATATCGATCGGAAAGAATAGCTTGCGTTATTCTAGTACGGACTCTAGGCTAGATCGAACGGAAAGAATAGCTTTGAGGTGGCTTCGTACCCTACAAACAATTTCTATCTTTTGTTCTCCACTAATAGGAACTCGGGAGTGATTCTTTATTGCACTTTTAGGGATAACCATATGATCCAAATATGTTAGCATTGTTTAGAGCTTGCACTAGCAAAAGTACGGACCCTAGGCCTTGTTTTCAAGCATTGCAATACCATTTTTGTGCCCGTTTACTATTTTCTACCTTGCTGTTTTTATTTATTCAGATTATAAAAATATATTTCTACCATCCATATTACACTTTTATCACCATCTCTTCGCTGAACTAGTGCACCTATACAATTTGCCATTGTATTGGGTGTGTTGGGGACAGAAGAGATTTCTTGTCTTTGGTTGCAGGGTTGTTTGAGAGAGACCATCTTCATCCTACAACTCCCACGGATTGATAAACCTTAGTTCATCCACTTAAGGGAAAATTGCTACTATCCTACAAAATTCTGCGCTTGGAGGCCCAACACATGTCTACAAGAATAAAGTTGCGTAGTAGACATCACTTCCCCACACAAAGTATCTAAATCATGCACAACCCTGATGAACAAGTCAAGCAATTGTTTCACACTTTTATGTTCTCAAACTTTTTCAACTGTCACGCAATACATGAGCGTGAGCCATGGATATAGCACTATAGGTGGAATAGAATAGGGTGGGGGTGATGAGGAAAAAGGAGAAGATAGTCTCACATCAACTAGTCGTATCAATGGGCTATGGAGATGCCCATCAATAGATATCAATGTGAGTGAGTAGGGATTGCCATGCAACGGGTGCACTGGAGCTATAAGTGTATGAAAGCTCAAGAAGAAAATTAAGTGGTCATGCAAATGATGAAAATTCCACTAGCTATATGAAAGTGAAAAAATAGGAGACTCTCTATCATGAAGATCATGGTGCTACTTTGAAGCACAAGTGTGAAAATAGATAGTAGCAATTGTCCCTTCTCTCTTTCTCTCATTTTTTTGGTGGGCATCTTTGGCCTCTTTATTTATTTGGGCTTCAATGGCCTCTTTTATTTTTTTTGTAAAGTCCGGATACTCATCCCAACTTGTGAGGGAGTCATGGCTTCCATCATCCTTTTCTCACACGGGACAATGCTCTATTAATGAAAATCATCACACTTTTATTTACTTACAACTCGATACCTAAAACAAAATATGACTCTATATGAATGCTTCCGGTAAGATACCGGGATGTGCAACGATCTAGCCTAGAAAATGACATCAAAAAATGGACAAGCCATGAAAACATCATGCAAGCTATCTTACGATCATGCAAAGCAATATGAAAATGATGGTGCATGTCATACTAAACGGAAGGGTGGAAGTTGCATGCCAATATATTTCGGAATGGCTATGGAAATGCCATAATAGGTAGGTATGGTGGCTGTTTCAGGAAGGATGCATGGTGGCTGTTTTGAGGAAGGTGGGTTTAATGCACCAGTGAAAGTTGCGCGGTACTATAGAGGATAGCAAAGGTGGAACGGTGAGAGTGCGTATAATCCATGGACTCACATTAGTCATAAAGAACTCACATACTTATTGCAAAAGTCTATTAGTTATCAAACATAGCATTATACGCATGCTCCTAAGGGAGAGGTTGGTAGGAGTTAACCATCGTGCGCTCCAGACCCTCACACAAAGGTTGACAATCATTAAACAAATCATGCTTCGACTTCGTTACATAACGGTTCACCATACATGCATGCTACGGGAATCACAAACTTCAACACATGTATTTCTCCAATGCACAAATACTCACTAGCATGACTCTCATATTACCATCTTCATATCGCAAAACTATTGCAAGGAATCAAAGTTATCAAACATATCATATTGAGTGATCTACAAGTTTTATGTAGGATTTTATGACTAACCATGTAAATGAAGAACTCCTGCTAACTCTATAAATAGATATAAGTGAAGCATGAGAGTTTAATTCTGTCTACAAAAGATATGTCCACGCTCTAACAAATATAAGTGAAGCAAAAGATCATTCTACAAATGGCAGTTTTCTATGGGTAGAGAAACAGGCAATCCAAACTTCAAATGATATAAGTGAAGCACACGAAGCATTCTACAAAGCCATACTCAAAAGATATAAGTGAGGTGTAAAGAGCCTTCTATAAATCAAGCAAGGACTTTCTCATACCAGCATGGTGCATTATTAAAATAAAAATAAAAATCACACGACGCTCCAAGATTTACGCATATCATGTCACGAATAAAAATATAACTCCAAGTAAAATTACCGATGGTTGTTAGAAGAAAGAGGGGATGCCTTCTGGGGCATCCCCAAGCTTAGTTTCTTGGGAGTCCTTGAATATTACCTTGGGTTGCCTCGGGCATCCCCAATCTTAGTCTCTTTCCACTCCTTATTCCTTCATCCATCATGGTCTCACCAAAAACTTGAAAACTTCAATCACACAAAACTTAACAAAACCCTCATGAGATACGTTAGTATAATAAAACAAATCACCACTTTATGTACTGTTTCCACCCAATTCATATTTTTTGCATTGTATCTACTGTATTATAATTTTTTCCATGGCTTATACCTGTTGGGGAACGTTGCATGGGAATTTTTTTCCTACGCACACACAGATCTATCCATGGTGATGAGCATCTATGAGAGGGAGAGTGGATCTACGTACCCTTGTAGATCGCAAAGCGAGAAGCGTTAAGAAACGCGGTTGGTGTAGTTGAACGTCTTCACGATCCAAATCGCTGAGCGTCCCGCGATCCAATCACGATCCGTCCCGCGATCCAATCACGATCCGTCCCGCGAACTTGATCACGATCCGTCCCGCGAACTTGATCACGATCCGTCCCGCGAACTTGATCACGGTCCTTTCGATCTAGCGCTGAATGGATGACACCTCCGCGTTCAGCACACGTACGGCTTGATGACGATCTCCGCTGTCTTGATCCAGCAAGAGGGAGCAGAGAGGAAGAAGATTTCTCCGGCAGCATGATGGTGCTCCGGTGATGGTGGTGGAGCTATTCCGGCAGGGCTTCGCCTAAGCTCTGCAGAAAACCGATCTAGAGGAGAAACTATGCACTGGAGGAATGGGTAGCACGTGGCTGAAAATTCTATGCAAAAACCCTAAAACCCCTAGTATATATAAGAGGAAGAGAGGAGGAGGCTTGGCCCAAGGGCCAAGCCTCCAAGGAGGAGGCTGAACCAGGTGGAGGAGGTGGACTCCACCTCCAATCCTAGTAGGACTAGGATTCACCCTATTTTTGCCTTTTCCCACCTTTTCTCTTTGGGTCTTTTTTCCCAAACCGCATGGGCCTTGTGTGGGACTTACACCAGCCCACTAAAGGCTGGTAAACACTCTCCCACAGCCCATGGAGCCTCTTGGGTCGAAATACCCCTCCCGATGGTCTCCCGGTACACTACCGGCACTCCCGGTACACTACCGATGAGCCCGAAACTTTTCCGGCGACCAAAACATGACTTCCTATATATTGATATTTAGCTCCGGACCACTCCGGAGATCCTTGTGACGTCCAAGATCTCATCCAGGACTCTGAACAACCATCGGTCACCACCATACATAACTCTATACTACTGAAACGTCACCAAACCTTAAGTGTGCAGACCCTGCGGGTTCGAGAACTATGTAGACATGATCTTTATCGGTCGAACCTCTATGTCAAGGATTCAGTTAATCCCGTATAACGTTCCCTTTGTTCTTCGGTATGTTACTTGCCCGAGATTCGATCGTCGATATGTCTATAGCTAGTTCAACCTAGTTACCGGCAAGTCTATTTACTCGTTCCATAATACAAGATCCCGTGACTAACACTTAGACACATTGCTTGCAAGGCTCATTGTGATGTTGTATTACCGAGTGGGCCCTGAGATACCTCTCCGTCACATGGAGTAACAAATCCCAGGCTTGATCCATGCCAACTCAACAGACACCCTCGGAGATACCTGTAGAGCACCTTTATAGTCACCCAGTTACATTGTGACGTTTGATACACACAAGGCACTCTTCCGATGTCCGTGAGTTGCATGATCTCATGGTCATAGGAACATATACTTGACAAGGAGAAAACAATAGCAATAAACTGACACGATCATATGCTACGTTTGTAGTTTGGGTCTTGTCCATCACATCATTCTCCTAATGATGTGATCCCGTTATCAAATGACATCACATGTCAATGGCTAGGAAACCTTGACCATCTTTGATCAACGAGCTAGTTCACTAGAGGCATACTAGGGATAGACTGTTGTCTATTTACCCACACATGTAATGTGTTTCCAATCAATACAATTACATCATGGATAATAAACGATTATAGTGAACAAGGAAATATAATAATAAACACTTTATTTATTGCCTCTAGGGCGTATTTCCAACAGTCTCCCACTTGCACTCGAGTCAATAATCTAGTTCACATCACTATGTGATTTACATTGTTATGAATCGAACACCCATGCAGTTCTGGTGTTGATCATGCTTAGCCCTTGGAAGAGGTTTAGTCAACGGATCTGCAACATTCAGATCCATGTGCACTTTGCAAATATTTATGTCCTTCTCCTCGATGTAATCACGGATGGAGTTGAAGCATCGCTTTATGTGTCCGGTCCTCTTGTGAAACCTTGGTTCCTTGGCCAGAGCAATGGCACCAGTGTTGTCACAGAACAGGTTCATTGGATTCAATGCACTGGGCACTACTCCAAGATCTGTCATGAACTGCTTCATCCAGACACCTTACTTCGCCGCCTCCGGGGCTGCGATGTACTCCGCTTCTCACATAGAATCGACTACCACGCTTTGCTTGGAACTGCACCAGCTTACCGCTCCCCCGTTGAGAATAAATATGTATCCGGTTTGGGACTTTGAGTCATCCGGATCAGTGTCAAAGCTTGCATCGACGTAACCCTTTACGATGAGCTCTTCATCACCTCCATAAACAAGAAACATTTTCGTAGTCCTTTTCAGGTACTTAAGGATATTCTTGACCGTTGCCCAGTGCTCCATTCGAGGATCACTTTGAAACCTTCCGGCCATACTTATGGCAAGGCTGACATCGGGTCTTGTGCACATCGTTGCATACATGATAGAGCCTATGGCTGAAGCATAGGGGATGACACTCATCTTTTCTCTAGCTTCTGCAGTCACTGGGCATTGAGTCTTACTCAACTTCACAACTTGTAACACAAGCAAGAACCCCTTCTTGGACTGATCCATTTTGAACTTCTTCAAAACTTTATCAAGGTATGTGCTCTGTGAAAGTGCTATCAAGCATCTCGATCTATCTCTATAGATCTTAATGCCTAATATGAAAGCAGCTTCTCCTAGGTCCTTCATTGAAAAACTCTTGTTCAAATATTCCTTCACGCTTTCCAGCATTTCTATATTGTTTCCAATCAGCAATATGTCATCCACGTATAATATTAGAAACGCTATAGAGCTCCCACTCACTTTCTTGTAAATCCAAGCTTCTCCATAGACTTGTATAAACTCAAACGCTTTGATCACCTCATCAAAGCGCTTATTCCAACTCCGAGATGCTTGCACCAGTCCATAAATGGATCGCTGGAGTTTGCAAACTTTGTCAGCATTCTTTGGATCGACAAAACCTTCGGGTTGCATTATATACAACTCTTCCCCAAGGAAATCGTTGAGGAACGCCGTTTTGACATCCATCTGCCAAATTTCATAGACGAAATAAGCAGCTATTGCCAACATGATTCTGACAGACTTAAGCATCGCTACGGGTGACGATGTCTCATCGTAGTCAACTCCTTGAACTTGTGAAAAACCCTTTGCCACAAGTCGAGCTTTATAGACGGTGATATTTCCGTCCGCATCTGTCTTCTTCTTAAAGATCCATTTGTTCTGAATGGCCTTTCGCCCTTCAGGTAATACTTCCAAAGTCCATATTTTGTTTTCATACATGGATCCCATCTCGGATTTCATGGCCTCTAACCATTTCTCGGAATCCAGGCCCATCACTGCTCCTCCATAGCTTGTAGGTTCATTGTTGTCCAACAACATGACCTCTAAGACAGGTTTGCCGTACTACTCAGGAGCAGTACGCGCCCTTGTCGACCTATGAGGTTTAATAGTAGCTTGATCCAAAACTTCATGATCATCATCATTAACTTCGTCTTCTACCATCGTAGGTTCCACAGAAACATCTTTCTACGCTGCGCTACTTTTTGGTTGAAGTAAAGGTTCAATAACCTCATCAAGTTCTATCTTCCTCCCACTCAATTCTTTCAAGAGAAACTCTTTCTCAAGAAATGTTCCGTTCTTAGCAACAAACACTTTGCCTTCGGATCTGAGATAGAAGGTCTACCCGACTGTCTCTTTTGGGTATCCTATGAAGACGCATTTCTCCGCTTTGGGTTCCAGCTTTTCAGGCTGAAGCTTTTTGACATACTTTGGCCTTTTGCCAAAACATAGTTCATATGGCGTCGTCTCAACGGATCTCGATGGTGCCCTATTTAAAGTGAATGTAGTTGTCTCTAATGCATAACCCCAAAACGATAGTGGAAAATCAGCAAGAGACATCATAGAACGTACAATATCTAGTAAGGTTCGATTAACACGTTCAGACACACCATTATGCTGTGGTGTTTCGGGCGGTGTCAACTGTCAAACAATTCCACACTGTCTTAAGTGACTGTCAAACTCATAATTCAGATATTCACCTCCTCGATCAGATCGCAGGAACTTAATCTTCTTGTTACGATGATTCTCAACTTCACTCTGAAATAGCTTGAACTTTTCAAACGTTTCAGACTTGTGTTTCATTAAGTAAATATACCCATATATACTTAAGTCATCAGTGAAGGTGAGCAAATAACAATATCTACCACGCGCTGTAACATTCACTGGACCGCACACATCAGTATGTATGATTTCCAATAAGTCACTTGCCCGTTCCATTGTTCTAGAGAACGGCGTTTTAGTCATCTTGCCCATGAGGCATGGTTCACATGTGTCAAGTGATTCAAAATCAAGTGACTCCAAAAGTCCATTAGCATGGAGCTTCCTCATGCGTTTTACACCAATATGACCTAAACGGCAGTGCCACAAGAAAGTGGTACTATCATTATCAACTCTACATCTTTTGGCATCAATGTTATGAACATGTGTGTAATCACTATCAAGATTCAATATGAATAAACCCCTAACATTGGGTGCATGACCATAAAAGATATTACTCATATAAATAGAACAACCTTTATTCTCTGATTTAAGCGAGTAACCGTCTCGCAATAAACAGGATCCAGATATAATGTTCATGCTTAACGCAGGCACTAAATAGCAATTATTCAGGTTCATCACCAATCCCGATGGTAATCGAAGAGAGAGCATGCCGATGGAGATCACATCAACCTTGAAACCATTTCCCACGTGCATCATCACTTCGTCCTTCGCCAGCCTTCGTTTATTCCGTAGTTCCTGCTTTGAGTTGCAAATGTGAGCAAAGAAACCGGTATCAAATACCCAGGCACTACTACGAGAGCTAGTAAGGTACACATCAATAACATGCATATCATATATACCTTGTTTGTCGTTGGCCGCCTTCTTGTCAGCCAGGTACTTGGGGCAGTTCCGCTTCCAGTGACCAGTTCCTTTGCAATGAAATCACTCAGTTTCCGGCTTAGGTCCATGCTTAGGCTTCTTTACAGGAGTAGCAACTGCTTTTCCATCCTTCTTGGTTTTACCCTTCTTTCCTTTGCCCTTGCCATTTTTCTTGAAACTACTGGTTTTATTGACCATCAACACTTGATGTTCTTTCTGGATTTCAGACTCAGCGACTTTCAGCATCGCAAACAACTCGACGACTGTCTTGTTCATCCCGTGCATGTTATAGTTCATCACAAAGCTCTTGTAACTAGGTGGCAGTGATTGAATAACTCTGTCAGTGATCGCCTCTGGCGGAAGGGTAATTCCCAACTCTGCTAGACGATTTGAATACCCAGATATTCTGAGTATATGCTCACTGATAGACCCGTTCTCCTCCATTTTGCAAGCATAGAAATTATCGGAGGTCTCATACCTCTCAATCCGGGCATTCTTCTGAAAGATAAACTTCAACTCCTGGAACATCTCATATGCTCCATGACGTTCAAAACGTCTTTGAAGTCCCGGTTCTAAGCCATACAATATTGCACACTGAACTATTGAGTAGTCTCCAGCACCTGCCTCCCAAGCGTTCTTAACATCTTCGGAGGTCATGTCTTTTGGTTGGTTACCAAGCAGTGCATCAAGGACATATGATTTCTGGGAAGCCGTGAGGATAATCCTTAGATTACGGGCCCAGTCAACAAAGTTACTTCCATCATCTTTCAATTTAGCTTTCTCTAGGAACGCATTAAAATTCAGGGGTGCTACTGCGCGAGCCATTGATCTACAACATAAATATGCAAAGGTTACTTAGACTATTGTTCAAGATAATGAGTTTAGTTAATCAAATGACTAAAGCTCCCACTCAAATTGACATCCCTCAGGTCATCTGAGTGTCACATGATCCAAATTCACCAACTCAAGTATGATCATCACGTGAGTTGAGGTGGCTTCAATGGTGAACATCATCATGTTGATCATATCTACCATATGACTCATGTTCGACCTTTTGGTCTCTTGTGTTCCGAGGCCATGTCTTTACATGCTAGGGTCATCAAGTTTAACCCGAGTGTTCTGCATGTGCAACACTGGCTTGCACCCGTTGTATGTGAACGTAGAGTCTATCACACCCGATCATCACGTCGTGTCTCGACACGACGAACTTTTGCAACGGTGCACACTCGGGGAGAACACAATTCATCTTGAAATTTAAGTGAGGGATCACCTTATAATGCTACCATTGTCCTAAGCAAAACAAGGTGCATAAAAGGATTAACATCACATGCAAATCATAAGTGACATGATATGGCCATGAACTTGTGCTTTTGATCTCCATCTAGAAAGCACCGGCATGATCTCCATCGTCATCGGCACGACAACATGATCTCCATCATCTTGATCTCCATCAACGTGTCGCCATCGGGGTTGTCGGGCCCAACATGCTTCTACTACTATTGCTACCGTAGCGATAAAGTAAAGCATTACATAGCACTTAATGATTGACACGCAGGTCATACAATACTTAAAGACAACCCTATGGCTCCTGCCGGTTGCCGTACTCATCGACATGCAAGTCCTGATAATCTATACATCACATGATCATCTCATACATCACATATATCACATCATGGAATTGGCCATATCACATCACAACATACCCTGCAAAAACAAGTTAGATGTCCTCTAATTGTTGTTGCATGTTTTACGTGGCTGCTACGAGTATCTAGCAAGAACAATTCACATCTACGCAAAACCAGAATGGTGATACACTAGTTGCTTTTCAACCTTCTCAAGGACCGCCTCTTTCAAATCCAATCTAACTAAAGTGAGAGAAACTGGCACCCGCAAGCCATCTACGCAACAAGTTGCGGTCGAGGGAACCGGTCTCTCGTAAGCGTACGAGTAATGTTGGTCCAGGCCACTTCATCTCACAATACCGCTGAACCAAAATCCGACCAAGGGAGGAAGCAATCTAAGCATCAACGCCCACAAACCTTTTGTGTTCTACTCAAGATCTCATCTACACATAGACCTAGCTCATGATGCCACTGTTGGGGATGTTGCATGGGAAACGAAAAATTTCCTACGCACACGCAGATCTATCCATGGTGATGAGCATCTACGAGAGGATGAGTGGATCTACGTACCCTTGTAGATCGCTAAGAGGGAAGCGTTAAGAAACGCGGTTGGTGTAGTCGAATGTCTTCGCGATCCAAATCGCTGAGCGTCCCGTGATTGAATCACGATCTATCCCGTGATCCAATCACAATCTGTCCTGCAAACTTGATCACGATCTGTCCCACGAACTTGATCACGGTCCTTCCGATCTAGCGCTGAACGGACGGCACCTCCGCGTTCAGCACACGTACGGTTTGATGACGATCTCCGCCGTCTTGATCCAGCAAGAGGGAGCGGAGAGGAAGAAGAGTTTTCCAGCAGCATGATGGTGCTCCGGCGATGGTGGTGGAGCTATTCCGGCAGGGCTTCGCTTAAGCTCTGTAGAAAACCGATCTAGAGGAGAAACTATGCACTGGAGGAACGGGTACCACATGGCTGAAAATTCTATGCAAAAACCCTTAAACCTCCAATATATATAAGAGGAAGAGAGGAGGACGCTTGTCCCAAGGGCCAAGCCTCCAAGAAGTCGGCCGAACTAGGTGGAGGAGGTGGACTCCACCTCCAATCCTAGTAGGACTAGGATTCACCCTATTTTTGCCTTTTTCCACCTTTTCTCTTTGGGCCTTTTTTCCCAAACTGCATGGGCCTTGTGTGGGACTTTCACCAGCCCACAAAAGGCTGGTAAGAACTCTCCCACAGCCCATGGAGCCTCTTGGGTCGAAATACCCCTCCTGATGGTCTCCCGGTACACTACAGGCACTCCCGATACACTACTGATGGGCCCGAAACTTTTCCGGCGACCAAAACATGACTTCCTATAAATGAATCTTTACCTCCGGACCATTCCGCAGCTCTTTGTGACATCCGGGATCTCATACAGGACTACGAACAACCTTCAGTCACCACCATACATAACTCTATACTACCAAAACGTCACCAAACCTTAAGTGTGCAGACCCTACGGGTTCGAGAACTATGTAGACATGACCGAGACACCTCTACGGTCAATAACCAATAGCGGGACCTGGATTCCCATATTGGTTCCTACATATTCTACGAAGATCTTTATTGGTCGAACCAAGGATTCAGTTAATCCCGTATGATGTTCCCTTTGTTCTTCGGTATGTTACTTGCCCGAGATTGGATCGTCGGTATCTCTATACCTAGTTGAACATCGTTACCGGCAAGTCTCTTTACTCATTCCGTAATAAAAGATCCCATGGCTAATACTTAGACACATTGCTTGCAAGGATTATTGTGATGTTGTATTACCGAGTGGGCCCTACGGGTTTTGTATTACCGAGTGGTCACCACCATACACAACTCTACACTACCGAAACATCACCAAACCTTAAGTGTGCGGACCCTACGGGTTCGAGAACTATGTAGACATGACCGAGACACCTCTACGGTCAATAACCAATGGCGGGACCTGGACGTCCACATTGGTTCCTACATATTCTACGAAGATCTTTATCGGTCCAACCTCTATGTCAAGGATTCAGTTAATCCCGTATAACGTTCCCTTTGTTCTTCGGTATGTTACTTGCCCGAGATTCGATCGTCGGTATCTCCATACCTAGTTCAACCTCGTTACTGGCAAGTCTCTTTACTCGTTCCGTAATACAAGATCCCATGACTAACACTTAGCCACATTGCTTGCAAGGATTATTGTGATGTTGTATTACCGAGTGGGCCCTGAGATACCTCTCCGTCACACGGAGTAACAAATCCCAGTCTTGATCCATGCCAACTCAACAGACACCCTCGGAGATACCTGTAGAGCACCTTTATAGTCACCCAGTTACGTTGAGACGTTTGATACACACAAGGCACTCTTCCGATGTCCGTGAGTTGCATGATCTCATGGTCATAGGAACATATACTTGACATGCAGAAAACAGTAGCAATAAACTAACACGATCATATGCTACGTTTGTAATTTGGGTCTTGTCCATCACATCATTCTCCTAATGATGTGATCCCATTATCAAATGACATCACATGTCAATGGCTACGAAACCTTGAACATCTTTGATCAACGAGCTAGTTCACTAGAGGCATACTAGGGACACAGTATTGTCTATTTACCCACACATGTAATGTGTTTCCAATCAATACAATTACAGCATGGATAATAAATGATTATCATGAACAAGGAAATATAATAATGAACACTTTATTTATTTCCTCTAGCGCATATTTCCAACAATACCACCAATACAATCGGTAGTTTCATCAAAACGAGCAAAGCAATGCATCAAAAACAGAATATGTCTTAAACAGGACAGTCTGTAGTAATATGAACATTCATCATACTTATGTAACTCTAAAAATTCTAAAACATTAGGAAAAAATAAACAATTTGCATAGCAGTACTGTGTAAAAATTTCAGAAACTTTTGACATTCTAGTAAAAAACTTTAAATTCATGCACTGCAGACAAAGTTTCTGTTTTTGCACTGCACACACCAAACAAGCAATCTAATCATCCTAAAGGCAAATCTTGGCACATTATTTTTATAATACAATGGATTTATACAAGGGGGTAATTATTTTTGTTGAAAAGTTTATGTAATTAAGATTTGCAAAGTTTCCATGGGCATGAACAAAGTTGAAGGAGCTCCCCCACTTCAACGATGCTCGTCCTTCTTACTTTCACTTCTCTTTTTGAAAAAGTTTTAGGTTCTCCTCTTTATTTTTTTGTTTTTAAACTATATAAAAGCACACAACAGAATAAAATGACTATGTAAAACTTCTGGGTTGTCTCCCTCGTAGCGCTTTCTTTAAAGCCATTAAGCTAGGCATAAAGTGCTCAAGTAATGGATCCACCAGGATCCCAAGGTATATCAAATCCAATTTTAATTAACAATGATTTGTAATTTAGTATTGAGCACAAAGTAAAATATATCATGCAACAACGAAGTATAACTCTCTTCCTATGCATCGTCATGTCATAAAAGAACAATCCATGCACACAAAGTAAAGGCCAATACATAGCATAAGCAGTTTGTTGCAATTTTATCATATTGGAAACATAGAGAGGTGGAGATGTAGTTCCTCTCACATAATAATTGCAAGTAGGAGCAGCAAGCACATGCATATTAGATCTATCAAAATCATCATGTGTAATAGTAAAATGCAACCCATCAATATAATCCTTAATAAGCGCAAACTTCTCCGATATAGTGTAGTTGGGAGAATTCAAAAAGATAATAGGACTATCATGCATGGGTGCAATGGAAACAATTTCATTCTTAACATAAGGAACTATAGCAAGTTCATCTCCATAAGCATAATTCATATTGGCATCGTGTCCACAAGCATAGGAAGCATCAAGTTCATCAAAAAGGGATATTTCAAACGAATCCAAGGGATCATAGCAATTATCATAGCATTCATCCTTCGGTAAGCATGAAGGGAAATTAAACAATGTATGATTTGAAGAGTTACTCTCATTAGAAGGTGGGCATGGGTAGCTAGTCGTCTCTTCCTCCTTTTGTTCTTCGCTCTCCTCATCATCTTTTTCGTCTAATGAGCTCAAATTTCTTCTTCCATAGTTTCCTGGAAAATATTAGTCTTCTCTTGGACAGCGGAGGAGTCCTCAATATATGTCTTAACATAAGCATTAGAAGCATAGTTTTCATAGCAATATTTAAGTATGGAAAAACTTTCAGATTTGTAAAGAGTAGCATCATACTTTTCAATCAAAGAAGCAATTTCATAGGCACCCTTAAAATCAACAAATTCTTCAATTTGCTCAATATCATAGTAATTATAAACACCCTTGTCATAATAAGATATGATTCCATTATCCTTAAACTCACATTGATAGAGAAGGTGGTTTTAGGGTCTTCAGAACAACAAGTAAAATCATAAATCTCGCATAAATTCCAAGCATAGCATTGCAAACTATTAATATCATGCCATAAAATTTTGCCTTTTTGAGATAAGTGGTGTCACACATAAAAAAGCATGCTCATTTAATGATTTGCCCTCAACTAAGCTAGTTGGGATTTCAACATGATCATAAACGATTCGAAGATGATCCAAATAATATTCTTCGGTAGTACGGAACACTAGTGGTTCCTCAACTTTTGGAGCAACAAGTACATCTATTTTTTTGGTATTTTTTGTTTCCTACCCATATCTAAAGATATAAAACAACTAAGAACAGCAAATAAAATCTACTTAGTGATAAAGCAAACAAGCACACACGAGAATATTCACCCCACAATATTGCTCCCTGGCAATGGCGCCAGAAAAAGGTCTTGATAACCCACAAGTATAGGGGACCAGTTGTAGACTCTTTCAATAAGTAAGAGTGTTGAACCCAACAAGGAGCTAAAGGTAGAACAAATATTTCCTCAAGTTCTATTGACCATCGATACAACTCTATGCACGCTTAAGATTCGCTTTACCTAGAACAAGTATGAAACTAGAAGTACTTTGTAGGTGTGATAGGATAGGTTTGCAAGATAATAAAGAGCACAGAAATAAAAACTAGGGGCTGCTAAGATAAAGAAACAAGTAAGTTAGTTTAACGAGTGTGGAAAAGTGGTGGTAGGAGTTGCGGAATTGTCCCTAGGCAATTGATAACTAGACCGGTAATCATTATTGAAATTTTATATGAGGGAGAGGCATAAGCTAACATACTTTCTCTACTTGGATCATATGCACTTATGATTGGAACTCTAGCAAGCATCCGCAACTACTAAAGATCATTAAGGTAAAGCCCAACCATAGCATTATAAGGTATAAAGTCCTCTTTACTCTCATATGCAACAACCCACCTACTCGGGTTTATAACTCAAGCAACCCACCATAGGCAAATCATGAACACATTGCAACACCCTACAGCAAGGACCCCTCACGGTTGCACGACACGGAGAGCACCCACTAGTAGAAAATAGGGCATTGGTTCGGGCCAGGCCAGCCCATTAGTCCTGGTCCAGTAACGAACCGGGACCAATGGGGGTAACAGTCCCGGTTCATGAGGCCAGGGGGCCAGGCGGGCCATGTGGGGCATTGGTCCCGGTTCGTCTGGAACGTTTGGTCCCGGTTCCAGACACGAACTGGGACCAATGTGCCTTGCTCCTGGCCCACAACCATTGGTCCCGGTTCGTGGCTGGAACCGGGACCAAAGGGGGCAACCGTTCACCTGGTGCGAGCCCCAACCGGGACTAAAGGTTTGAACAGTTCGCATCCCATGATGTTTGGCACTCTGAGAAACAGGCAAGATAACTGTTCCTCGGCGAGGGCTAAAATAACTTCGCCCATTTCTCTTCTTCTCCTCCATTCTCCTCTCTTCTTCCCCATATCTTCTACCATGAATCTAATCACTCGCTACGGGGAGGTGCTCTCACATGGCACGACCAATCAAGATGTTGTCTACACGAACGACAGCGCCATGGTGTCGCGTTTTCTTTCCCTTTTGCAGAAATGGCTTCAAGTGTCGGATGAGAAAGAAAAGTTCATAGGGCTTGATCTCGAGTACACGGCCAAGCAAGAAGATGTTGCCGTAATCCAGCTATGTTTCAAGAAACATGTCATGATCTTCCAATGGGCAAGGTGAGTTTTGAGGGTTTTCTTTGATCAATTAATAATTTATAGATTATTATGAAAATTGCATAGGATAGAAATATGTTCCATTTTGAATCCTATGGGAAAGATCAATATTTCTTTTAAGTTTGTAGTGAAACAATTTTCCTTGTTGCAAAACATGGGAGAACATATATGTCATAGAGTTAATTTAGGGTTTCTTCATCAATTCATAGGATATGAAAATTGCATATATATAGTATATAGCAATATATATGTTATATTTTGAATCATATGGCAAAGATCAATTTCTCTTAAGTTGTAGTGAAATAATTTTCGATTTTTTCATGATATTAATGTTCACCGGGCTCAAATGAGCCCAGGAGCAAAAACTCTGCGTCTTCCTCTTTTGTTGCCGCGAAATAATTTTCCTTTATATAGTCGCATATTATAATTCTGCCAAAATATACTTGTTGCAGCAGTATTTAACATTTGTTCCATTTTAATTTGTTGATGTTGTAGTAGTGACAAGCACTGCCCAGCACTCATGGACTTCCTACGCAGCGGCATACATTTTGCTAGCGTTGATGTACGTAATGACAAGCTGAAGATGAGGCGCGGCTTCGGTATTGAGATACCAGCTGGCTGCCTTATTGATATCCAAGACATATTCAGGCTTTAGTATGAGAGGACTTCGATGGCTTCTATGACAGTCGCGTTGATCCACGACTATTATGGAGATATGAAGACCACATTCCCCCGGCGCAGCACAAAGAGTGGGAGAGGACCCCACTTCAGCCTATCAACATTGAGTATGCAGCAAAAGATGGATACGATGCATATGAGTTGTACCGCAAGATTCGAACCATGAACTATGGGTAGTGTCACCTCGCACCACCACCACCATGGGGATATTCTTCTGATTCAGACTAGCTCGTAGTGTGCGCCTGGACGAGTACTGTCTGTAATGGATATCTGAACTATTATATATTACATATCTCTCTAGCTATTATATATTTGCAATGCTTTTCAATTCAGTTTTTTCTTAAATTCCAATTGTTGCTGAGAACAAAATGCAACAAAAAAGTGGGTTGTCATCGTTGGTAAGCATGCACACCATGCCAACTTTCAACCTTTTCAGACTTCATTTGAAGTGCTTTTCAATTTCAGGGTCATTTAGCTCAAAAAAATCAGTAACTGCATGAAAAATGTCAAATGAAGTCAGAAAGGGTTGAAAAATGATGATGTGTCTTTGAATGGTGCATTTTGAACACACGAAAAGCCTAGAGTTCAAATAATTTCAAGAAAATGAAATGCCTTTTGTAACCGACGAGTTTCCGTCCGAAACCCCGATACTTCGAAAGTGACTATATGTTTTGTACATGAAGTGCATCCTGCTTTTGCCGTAGCACTCTCAACTTTTTAGCACATGCTATGTGGGTGAAATGATAACACCATGCCAACTTTCAACCTTTTCAGACTTCATTTGAAGTGCTTTTCATTTCCGGGTCATTTAGGTCAAAAAAATCAATAAATGCATGAAAAATATCAAATGAAGTCAGAAAGGTTTGAAAATTGATGATGTGGCTTTGAATGGTGCATTTTGAACACACGAAAAGCCTGGAGTTCAAATAAGTTTAATAAAATGAAATGCCTTTTGTAACCGATCAGTTTTCGTCCGAAACCTAGATACTTAGAAAGAGACTGTCCGTTTTGTACACGAAATGCATCCTGCTTTTGCCGTAACCCTCTTCACTTTTTAGCACATGCTATTGTTGGAAATATGCCCTAGAGGCAATAAATAAAGTGTTTATTATTATATTTCCTTGTTCATGATAATCGTTTATTATCCATGTTATAATTGTATTGATTGGAAACACATTACATGTGTGGGTAAATAGACAACACACTGTCCCTAGTATGCCTCTAGTGAACTAGCTCGTTGATCAAAGATGGTCAAGGTTTCCTAGCCATTGACATGAGATGTCATTTGATAACAGTATCACATCATTAGGAGAATGATGTGATGGACAAGACCCAAACTACAAATGTAGCATATGATCGTGTCAGTTTATTGCTACTGTTTTCTGCATGTCAAGTATGTGTTCCTATGACCATGAGATCATGTAACTCACGGACATCGGAAGAGTGCCTTGTGTGTATCAAACGTCGCAATGTAACTGGGTGACTATAAAGGTGCTCTACAGGTATCTCTGAAGGTGTCTGTTGAGTTGGCATGGATCAAGACTAGGATTTGTTACTCCGTGTGACGGAGAGGTATCTAAGGGCCCACTCGGTAATACAACATCACAATAAGCCTTGCAAGCAATATGACTAAGTGTTAGTGTCGGGACCTTGTATTACGGAACGAGTAAAGAGACTTGCCGGTAACAAGGTTGAACTAGGTATGGAGATACCGACGATCGAATCTCGGGCAAGTAAGATACCAAAGAACAAAGGGAACATCATACGGGATTAACTGAATCCTTGACATGAAGGTTCGACCGATAAAGATCTTCGTAGAATATGTAGGAACCAATATGGGCATCCAGGTCCCGCTATTGGTTATTGACCGTAGAGGTGTCTCGGTCATGTCTACATAGTTCTCGAACCCGCAGGGTCTACACACTTAAGGTTTGGTGACATTTTGTTAGTATAGAGTTATGTGTGGTGGTAACCAAAGGTTGTTCGGAGTCCCGAATGAGATCCCGGATGTCACGAGGAGCTACGGAATGGTCCGGAGGTAAAGATTCATATATAGGAAGTCCTGTTTTGGTCACCGGAAAAGTTTCGGACTCATCGGTAGTGTACTGGGAGTGCCGGTAGTGTACCGGGAGACCACCGGGAGGGCTATTTCGACCCAACAGGCTTCATGGGCTGTGGGAGAGTGAATATCATCCCTTAGTGGGCTGGTGGAAACTCCCACACAAGGCCCATGTGGCTAGAGAAGAAAACCCAATAGGAAAAGGTGGGAAAAGGAAAAAAAAGGCTGAATCCTAATCCTACTAGGATTGGAGGAGAGTCCTCCTCTCCTAGTTGGTTCGGCCAGCTCCTAGGAGCCTTGGCCCTTAAGCCAAGCCTCTCCTCCTCTCCTCCTATATATACTGGTGGATTTTAGGGTTTTGCACAAGGATTTTCAGCCACATGCTACCCGTTCCTCCAGTGCATAGTTTTACCTCTAGATCGGATTTCCGCAGTGTTTAGGCAAAGCCCTACCGGAATTGCTCCACCACCATCGCCGGAGCACCGTCACGCTGCCGGAGAACTCTTCTTCCTGTCCGCTCCTTCTTGCTGGATCAAGTCGGCGGACATCGTCATCAAGTTGTACGTGTGCTGAACGC
Source organism: Hordeum marinum (assembly GCA_022496015.1). Lineage (NCBI taxonomy): Eukaryota > Viridiplantae > Streptophyta > Magnoliopsida > Poales > Poaceae > Hordeum > Hordeum marinum. The sequence continues at coordinate 24,591,839 of CM039678.1, forward strand.
GAAGGTGTTGTCCGTTCGGCGCTAGATCGGAAGGAAGGTGATCAAGTTCGTGGAACGGATCGTGATCAAGTTCGCGAGATGGATCGTGATTGGATTGCGGGATGGATCGTGATTGGATCACGGGACGCATGGCGATTTGGATCGCGAAGACGTTCGACTGCACCAACCACGTTACTTAACACTTCCCACTTAGCGATCTACAAGGATATGTAGATCCACTCTCCCTCTTGTAGATGCTCATCACCATGGATAGATCTGCGTGTGTGTAGGAATTTTTTTGTTTCCCATGCAACGTTCCCCTACAGTGGCATCATGAGCTAGGTATATGTGTAGATGAGATCTCGAGTAGAACACAAAAGGTTTGTGGGCGTTGATGCTTAGATTGCTTCCTCCCTTGGTCGGATTTTGGTTCAGCGGTATTGTGAGATGAAGCGGCCCGGACCAACATTACTCGTACGCTTACGAGAGACCGGTTCCCTCAACCGCAATTTGTTGCATAGATGGCTTGCGGGTGACAGTTTCCCTCACTTTAGTTGGATCGGATTCGACAAAGGCGGTCCTTGAGAAGGTTGAAAAGCAACTAGTGTATCACCGTTGTGGTTTTTGCGTAGATGAGAATTATTCGTACTAGATACCCGTAGCAGCTACGTAAAACATGCAACAACAATTAGTGGACGTCTAACTTGTTTTTGCAGGGTATGTTGTGATGTGATATGGCCAATTACATGATGTGATATATGTGATGTATGAGATGATCATGTGATGTATAGATTATCACGACTTGCATGTCGATGAGTACGGCAACCGACAGGAGCCATAGGGTTGTCTTTAATTATTGTATGACCTGCGTGTCAATCATTAAGCGCTATGTAATGCTCTACTTTATCGCTACGATAGCAATAGTAGTAGAAGCATTTTGGGCGCGACAACCCCGATGGCGACACATTGATGGAGATCAAGATGATGGAGATCATGGTGTCGTGCCGGTGACGATGGAGATCATGTCGGTGCTTTCAGGATGGAGATCAAAAGCACAAGTTCATGGACATATCATGTCACTTATGATTTGCATGTGATGTTAATACTTTTATGCACCTTGTTTTGCTTAGGACGACGGTAGCATTATAAGGTGATCCCTCACTTAATTTCAAGATAAATTGTGTTCTCCCCGAGTGTGCATCGTTGCAAAAGTTCATCGTGTCGAGACACCACGTGATGATCGGGTGTGATAGACTCTACGTTCACATAGAACGGGTGCAAGCCAGTGTTGCACGTGCAGAACACTCGGGTTAAACTTGACGAGCCTAGCATGTACAAACATGGCCTCGGAACACAAGAGACCGAAAGATCGAACATGAGTCATATAGTAGATATGATCAACATAATGATGTTCAGCATTGAAGCCACCTCAACTCACGTGATGATCGGACTTGAGTTGGTGAATTTGGATCATGTGACACTCGGATGACCTGAGGGATGTCGATTTGAGTGGGAGCTTTAGTAAATTTGATTAGCTAAACTCATTATCTTGAACAATAGTCTAAGTAACCTTTGCATATTTATGTTGTAGATCAATGGCTCGTGTAGTAGCACCCCTGAATTTTAATGCGTTCCTAGAAAAAGCTAAGTTGAAAAGATGATGGAAGTAACTTTGTTGACTAGGCCCGTAATATGAGGATTATTCTCATGGCTTCCAGGAAATCATATGTCCTTGATACACCGCTTGGTAACCAACCAAAAGACATGACCTCCAAAGACGTTAAGAAACGCTTGGGAGGCACGTGCTAGAGACTACTCAATAGTTCAGCGTGCAATATTGTATGGCTTAGAAACGGGACTTCAAAGACGTTTTGAATGTCATGGAGCATATGAGATGTTCCAGGAGTTGAAGTTTATCTTTCAGAAGAATGCCCCGATCGAGAGGTATGAGACCTCCGATAAATTCTATGCTTGCAAGATGGAGGAGAACGTGTCTATCAGTGAGCATATACTCAGAATGTCTGGGTATTCAAACCGTCTAGCTGAGTTGGGAATTACCCTTCCGCCAGAGGCGATCACTAACAGAGTTCTTCAATCACTACCACCTAGTTACAAGAGCTTTGTGATGAACTATAACATGCACGGGATGAACAAGTCAGTCGTCGAGCTGTTTGCGATGCTGAAAGTCACTGAGTCAGAAATCCAAAAAGAACATCAAGTGTTGATGGTCAATAAAACAACTGGTTTCAAGAAAAATGGCAAGGGCAAAGGCAAGAAGGGTAAAACCAAGAAGGATGGCAAAGCAGTTGCTACTCCTGTGAAGAAGCCTAAGCATGGACCTAAGCCAGAAACTGGGTGCTTTCATTGCAAGGGAACTGGTTACTGGAAGCGGAACTGCCCCAAGTACCTGGCTGACAATTAGGCAACCAACGACAAACAAGGTATGTATGATATACATGTTATTGATGTGTACCTTACTAGCTCTCGTAGTAGTGCCTGGGTATTTGATATCGATTCGGCTGCTCACATTTGCAACTCAAAGCAGGAACTATGGAATAAATGAAGGCTGGCGAAGGACGAAGTGACGATGCGCGTGGGAAATGGTTCCAAGGTTGATGTGATCGCCGTCGGCACGCTCTCTCTTCGGTTACCATCGGGATTAGTGATGAACCTGAATAATTGTTATTTAGTGCCTGCGTTAAGCATGAACATTATATCTCGATCTTGTTTATTGGGAGATGTTTACTCATTTAAATCAGAGAATAAAGGTTGTTCTATTTATATGAGTAATATCTTTTATGGTCATGCACCCAATGTTAGGGGTTTATTCATATTGAATCTTGATAGTGATTACACACATGTTCATAACATTGATGCCAAAAGATGTAGAGTTGATAATGATAGTACCACTTTCTTGTGGCACTGCCGTTTAGGTCATATTGGTGTAAAACGCATGAGGAAGCTCCATGCTGATGGACTTTTAGTGTCACTTGATTTTGAATCACTTGACACATGTGAACCATGCCTCATGGGAAAGATGACTAAAACGCCGTTCTCTGGAATAATGGAATGAGCAAGTGACTTATTGGAAATCATACATATTGATGTGTGCGGTCCAATGAATGTTACAGCGCGTGGTGGATATCGTTATTTTCTCACCTTCACTGATGACTTAAGTAGATATGGGTATATTTACTTAATGAAACACAAGTCTGAAATATTTGAAAAGTTCAAGCAATTTCAGAGTGAAGTTGAGAATCATCGTAACAAGAAGATTAAATTCCTGCGATCTGATCGAGGATGTGAATATTTGAGTTATGAGTTTGGCAGTCACTTAAGAGAGTGTGGAATTGTTTCACAGTTGACACCGCCCAGAACACCACAGCGTAATGGTGTGTCCGAACGTCGTAATCGAACCTTATTAGATATGGTGCGTTCTATGATGTCTCTTGCTGATTTGCCACTATCGTTTTGGGATTATGCATTAGAGACAGCTGCATTCACTTTACATAGGGCACCATCGAAATCCGTTGAGACGACGTCATATGAACTATGGTTTGACAAGAGGCCAAAGTTGTCGTTTCTTAAAGTTTGGGGATGTGATGCTTAAGTCAAAAAGCTTCAGCCTGAAAAGCTGGAACCCAAAGCGGAGAAATGCGTCTTCATAGGATACCCGAAAGAGACAGTCGGGTATACGTTCTATCTCAGATCCGAAGGCAAAGTGTTTGTCGCTAAGAACGGAACATTTCTTGAGAAAGAGTTTCTCTCAAAAGAATTGAGTGGGAGGAAGATAGAGCTAGATGACGTTATTGAACCTTTACTTGAACCAGAAAGTAGCGCAGCGCGGAAAGATGTTTTTGTGGAACCTACGACGGTAGAAGAGGAAGTTAATGATGATGATCATGAAGCTTCGGATCAAGCTACTATTGAACCTCGTAGGTCGACAAGGGCGCGTACTGCTCCTGAGTGGTACGGCAACCCTGTCTTAAGGGTCATGTTGTTGGAGAACAATGAACCTACGAGCTATGGAGGAGCGGTGATGGGCCCGGATTCCGAGAAATGGTTAGAGGCCATAAAATCCGAGATGGGATTCATGTATGAGAACAAAGTATGGACTTTGGAAGTATTACCTGAAGGGAGAAAGGCCATTCAAAACAAATGGATCTTTACGAAGAAGACAGACGCGGACGGTAATATCACCGTCTATAAAGCTCGACTTGTGGCAAAGGGTTTTTCACAAGTTCAAGGAGTTGACTACGATGAGACTTTCTCACCCGTAGCGATGCTTAGGTCTGTCAGAATCATGTTGGCAATAGCTACTTAGTTCGACTATGAAATTTGGTAGATGGATGTCAAAACGGCGTTCCTCAACGGTTTCCTTGAGGAAGAGTTGTATATGATGCAACCCGAAGGTTTTGTCGATCCAGAGAATGCTGACAAAGTTTGCAAACTCCAGCGATCCATTTATGGACTGGTGCAAGCATCTCGGAGTTGGACTAAGCGCTTTGATGAGGTGATCAAAGCGTTTGAGTTTATACAAGTTTATGGAGAAGCTTGGATTTACAAGAAAGTGAGTGGGAGCTCTATAGCGTTTCTAATATTATATGTGGATGACATATTGCTGATTGGAAACAATATAGAAATGCTGGAAAGCGTGAAGGAATATTTGAACAAGAGTTTTTCAATGAAGGACCTAGGAGAAGCTGCTTTCATATTAGGCATTAAGATCTATAGAGATAGATCGAGACGCTTAATAGCACTTTCAAAGAGCACATACCTTGATAAAGTTTTGAAGAAGTTCAAAATGGATCAGTCCAAGAAGGGGTTCTTGCCTGTGTTACAAGTGTGAAGTTGAGTAAGACTCAATGCCCAGTGACTGCAGAAGCTAGAGAAAAGAAGAGTGTCATCCCCTATGCTTCAGCCATAGGCTCTATCATGTATGCAATGTTGTGTTGGAAATATGCCCTAGAGGCAATAATAAATTAGTTATTATCATATTTCCTTGTTCATGATAATCGTTTATTATCCATGCTATAATTGTATTGATCGGAGACTTAAATGCATGTGTGGATACATAGACAAAACCATGTCCCTAGTATGCCTCTAATGGACTAGCTCGTTGATCAAAGGATGGCTAAGGTTTCCTAGCCATGGACATGATATTTCATTTGATAACGGGATCACATCATTAGGAGAATGATGTGATGGATAAGACCCAAACTACAAACATAGCACATGATCGTGTCAGTTTATTGCTACTGTTTTCTGCATGTCAAGTATATGTTCATATGACCATGAGATCATGCAACTCACGGATATCGGAGGAGTGCCTTGTGTGTATTAAACGTCGCAACGTAACTGGGTGACTATAAAGGTGCTCTATAGGTATCTTCGATGGTGTCTGTTGAGTTGGCATGGATCGAGACTGGGATTTGTTACTCCGTGTGACGGAGAGGTATCTCAGGGCCCACTCGGTAATACAACATCACAACAAGCCTTGCAAGCAATGTGGCTAAGTGTTAGTCACGGGATCTTGTATTACGGAACGAGTAAAGAGACTTGCCAGTAACGAGGTTGAACTAGGTATGGAGATACCGACGATCGAATCTCGGGCAAGTAACATACCGAAGAACAAAGGGAACGTTATACGGGATTAACTGAATCCTTGACATAGAGGTTGGACCGATAAAGATCTTCGTAGAATATGTAGGAACCAATGTGGACGTCCAGGTCCCGCCATTGGTTATTGACCGTAGAGGTGTCTCGGTCATGTCTACATAGTTCTCGAACCCGTAGGGTCCGCACACTTAAGGTTTGGTGATGTTTCGGTAGTGTAGAGTTGTGTATGGTGGTGACCGAAGGTTGTTCGGAGTCCCGGATGATATCCCGGACGTCACGAGGAGCTCCGGAATGGTCCGGAGGTAAATATTCATAGATAGGAAGTCCCAGTTTGGTCGCCGGAAAAGTTTCGGGCTCATCGGTGGTGTACCGGGAGTGCCGGTAGTGTACCGGGGGACCTCCGGGAGGGGTATTTCGACCCCAAGAGGTCCATGGGCTGTGGGAGAATAATAACCAGCCCTTATTCGGCTGGAAAAACAGCCACACCAAGGCCCATGGCACAGGAGGCAAAAGTCCTAAAGGAAAAGGTGGAAAAAAGGCTAAAAAGAAAGAGTCCTACTCCTACTAGGAGTGGAGGAGGAGTAGGACTCCTCCCCCTCTAGTTTAGCCGACTCCTATTGGAGTTTTTCCTGGTGCCAGCCCTCCTCTATGTCCCTCCTTTATATACTGGTGGATTGGGTGCTGTTTGGACACAGTTTACGGCCACATGCTACCCGTTTCACCGGTGCTCCTCTAGATCGGTTTTCTACAGTGCTTAGGCGAAGCCCTGCCGGAATTGCTTCACCACCATCACCGGAGCGCCGTCATGCTGCCGGTGAACTCTCTCTCCTCTCCACCTCCTCTTGCTGGATCAATATGGTGGAGATCGTCATCAAACTGCACGTGTGCTGACTGCGGAGGTGTCGTCCGTTCAGCGCTAGATCGGAAGGGCCGTGATCGAGTTCGCGAGACGGTTCGTGATGTGATCACGGAACGGATCGTGATGAGTTCGCGTGACAGATCGTGATCAAGATCGTGAGATGGATCGTGATGAGTTCGCGGGACGGATCATTATGTGTTCGCGGGATGGATCGTGATTGGATCACGTGACGGATCGTGATGAGATCATGGGACGCTCGGCGATTTGGATCGCGAAGATGTTCGACTACACCAACCGCGTTTCTTAACGCTTCCCGCTTAGCGATCTACAAGGGTACATAGATCCACTTTCCCTCTCGTAGATGCTCATCACCATGGTTAGGTTTGCGTGTGCGTAGGAAATTTTTTGTTTCCCATGCGACGTTCCCCAACATGTTGTGCATAAGACCCTATGTCAGCCTTGCCATAAGTATGGCCGAAAGGTTTCAAAGTGATCCTGGAATGCAGCACTGGGCAGCGGTCAAGAATATCCTTAAGTACCTGAAAAGGACCGAGGAAATGTTTCTCGTTTATGGAGGTGATGAAGAGCTCATCGTAAAGGGTTACGTCGATGCAAGCTTTGACACTAATCCGGACGACTCAAGTCGCAAACCAGATATGTATTTATTCTCAATGGGGGAGCGGTAAGCTGGTGCAGTTCCAAGCAAAGCGTGGTACATCGCAGCCTCCGAGGCGGCGAAGGAAGGTGTCTGGGTGAAGCAGTTCATGACAGATCTTCGAGTAGTGCCTAGTGCACTGAATCATATGAACATGTTCTGTGACAACACTGGTGCCATTGCTCTGGCCAAGGAACCAAGGTTTCACAAGAGGACCAGACACATAAAGCGACGTTTCAACTCCATCCGCGATTACATCGAGGAGAAGGACATAAATATTTGCAAAGTGCACAGGGATCTGAATGTTGCAGACCTGTTGACTAAACCTCTTCCAAGGTCTAAGCAGGATCAACACCAGAACTGCATGGGTGTTTGATTCATTACAATGTAAATCACATAGTGATGTGAACTAGATTATTGACTCTAGTGCAAGTGGGAGACTGTTGGAAATATGCCCAAGAGGCAATAAATAAACTATTTATTTTTATATTTCCTTGTTCGTGATAATCGTTTATCCATGCTATAATTGTATTGATTGGAAACACATTACATGTGTGGGTAAATAGACAACACACTGTCCCTAGTATGCCTCCAGTGAACTAGCTCGTTGATCAAAGATGGTCAAGGTTTCCTAGCCATTGACATGAGATGTCATTTGATAACAGGATCACATCATTAGGAGAATGATGTGATGAACAAGACCCAAACTACAAACGTAGCATATGATCATGTCAGTTTATTGCTACTGTTTTGTGCATGTCAAGTATGTGTTCCTATGACCATGAGATCATGTAACTCACGGACATCAGAAGAGTGCCTTGTGTGTATCAAATGTCGCAACGTAACTGGGTGACTATAAAGGTGCTCTATAGGTTTCTTCGAAGGTGTCTATTGAGTTGGCATGGATCAAGACTGGGATTTGTTACTCCGTGTGACGGAGAGGTATCTAAGGGCCCACTCGATAATACAACATCACAATAAGCCTTGCAAGCAATGTGACTAAGTGTTAGTTGCGGGATCTTGTATTACGGAACGAGTAAAGAGACTTGCCGGTAATGAGGTTGAACTAGGTATGGAGATACCGACGATCGAATCTCGGGCAAGTAACATACCGAAGAACAAAGGGAACATCATACGGGATTAACTGAATCCTTGACATAGAGGTTCGACCGATAAAGATCTTCGTAGGAAATGTAGGAACCAATATGGTCATCCAGGTCCCGCTATTGGTTACTGACCGTAGAGGTGTCTCGGTCATGTCTACATAGTTCTCGAACCCGTAGGGTCTGCACACTTAAGGTTTGGTGACGTTTCGGTAGTATAGAGTTATGTATGGTGGTCACCGAAGGTTATTCGGAGTCCCGGATGAGATCCCGTATGTCACGAGGAGCTCTGGAATGGTCTGAAGGTAAAGATTCATATATAGGAAGTCCTGTTTTGGTCGCCGGAAAAGTTTCAGGCTCATCGGTAGTGTACCGGGAGTGTCGGTAGCGTACCGGGAGACCACCGGGAGGGGTATTTCGACCCAAGAGGCTTCATGGGCTATGGGAGAGTGAATATCATCCCTTAGTGGGCTGGTGGAAACTCCCACACAAGGCTCATGTGGCTAGAGAAGAAAACCCAATCGGAAAAGGTGGGAAAAAAGGAAAAAAAGGGTAAATCCTAGTCCTACTAGGATTGGAGGAGAGTCCTCCTCTCCTAGTTGGTTCGGCCGACTCCTAGGAGCCTTGGCCCTTGCGCCAAGCCTCTCCTCCTCTCCTCCTATATATACTGGTGGATTTTAGGGTTTTGCACGAGGATTTTCAGCCACGTGCTACCCGTTCCTCCAGTGCCTAGTTTCTCCTCTAGATCAGATTTCTACAGTGCTTAGGCCATACCCTGCCGGAATTGCTCCACCACCATCACTGGAGCACCGTCATGCTGCCGGAGAACTCTTCTTCCTCTCTGATCCTTCTTGCTGGATCAAGACGGCGGAGATAGTCATCAAGCTATACGTGTGCTGAACGCGGAGGTGTCGTCCGTTCAGCGCTAGATCGGAAGGATCGTGGTCAAGTTCGTGGAACGGATTGTGATCAAGTTCGCGAGACGGATCGTGATTGGATCGCGGGATGGATCGTGATTGGATTGCGGGACGCATGGCGATTTGGATCGCGAAGACGTTCGACTACACCAACTGCGTTACTTAACGCTTCCTGCTTAGCGATCTACAAGGGTATGTATATCCACTCTCCCTCTCGTAGATGCTCATCACCATGGATAGATTTGCGTGTGCGTAGGAAATTTTTTGTTTCCCATACAACGTTCCCCAACAGCTATGTGGGTGAAATGATGACACCATGCCAACTTTCAACCTTTTCAGACTTCATTTGAAGTGCTTTTCAATTTCAGGGTTATTTAGCTCAAAAAAATTCAATAAATGCATGAAAATATGAAATGAAGTCAGAAAGGATTAAAAATTGATGATGTGGCTTTTAATGCTGCATTTTGAACACATGAAAAGCCTGGAGTTCAAATAAGTTCAAGAAAATTAAATGCTTTTTGTAACCGATGAGTTTCTGTGTGAAACCCCGATACTTAGAAAGAGAATGTCCGTTTTGTACACGAAGTGCATCCTCCTTTTGCCGTAACCCTCTCAACTTTTTAGCACATGCTATGTGGGTGAAATGATGATACCATGCCAACTTTCAACCTTTTCAGAGTTCATTTGTAGTGCTTTTCAATTTCAGGGTCATTTAGCTCAAAAAATCAGTAAATGCATGAAAAATATCAAATGAAGTCAGAAAGAGTTGAAAATTGATGATGTAGCTTTGAATGGTGCATTTTGAACACACAAAAAGCCTCGAGTTCAAATATGTTCAAAAAAAGGAAATGCCTTTTGTAACCGATGAGTTTCCGTCCGAAACCACGATACTTCGAAAGAGACTGTTCGTTTTGTACACGAAGTGCATCCTGCATTTGTCGTAACCCTCTCAACATTTTAGCACATGCTATGTGGGTGAAATGATGATACCATGCCAACTTTCAATCTCTTCAAAGTTCATTTGTAGTGCTTTTCAATTTCAGGGTCATTTAGCTCAAAAAAATCAATTACTAAAATTATAAACCTCTAGTTTTTTTGAAACTAAAATTATATTAAACCTAAAAATTACCGAATTGAATATAATGTTAAAAACAAAGTAATATTAAATCGCATAAAAAATAGCAAAAATGAAAATAGATGCGCTTACACTGAAATTCAACCTAATTCAAAGTGCTAGTTAGGCACCTAACTAGCATTTTGAATTTAGGTCAAATTACGTGTATAAGGGAATCTATTTTCGCTATGAGAGGAGCTTGACAGGTCATGCGCATCGGGTCTTATAAACAGGTGATGTCTCCCCTCGACTAGCGAGGTGGGACTAAACATCTGCTGCTTCCTCGTCGACCGACGAAAAGGGACCAGTGGTCCCGGTTGGTGGCACCAACTAGGACCAATGCCCCCCTTTCGTCCCGGTTGGTGCCGCCAATCGGGACCAAAGGGCCTGTTTCCCGCCCTTTGGGCTGCTGAAAACAGGGCATTGGTCCCGGTTGGTGCCACCAACCGGGAGCAATGCCCCCTTTAGTCCCGGCTACTACCACGAACCGGGACCAGAGGTCCCTATTTCCCGCCCTTTGGGCTGCTAAAAACATGGCTTTGGTCCCGGTTGGTGGCACAAACCGGGACCAATTTGCCCCTTTAGTCTCGGTTTGTGTTACCAACCGGGACCAACGCTCCTATATAACAAGCACTTAGGAAAATTCGCAGTTTTCATTCCACTTCGCCCTCGTCGACGCCCCGAGCCTGCCGTCGCCGTTCCCGTCCCCGTCGCCGCCCCGTCGCCCGTCCCCGTTGCCTACCCCACCGCCCCGTCGCCTCCCTCGTCGCCGCCCTCATCGCCCGTCCCCGTCGCCGCCCCAGTCGCCCGCCCCCGTCGCCGCCCCCGTCGCCTCACCCATCGCCCCTGTCACCTCCCCCATCGCCGCCCCGCTCCCGTCGCCGCCCCTCCCCCGCCGCCCCCGTCGCAGCGTCGCCCCGTCGCCGTCGCTGCCCCGCACCCGTCGCCGCCCCGTCGCCCCCCCTGCTATGAGCCGCCGCCGCCCCGCCTCGTTGCAATTTTTTTAAATATATGTTGATTTTTTATATGATGAATGTTTATGTTAGATTAGTATGTTTATGTTAGCTAGATTAGTATGGGTATGTTAGATTAGTACGTTTATGCTTTTTTATTTTGAAAGTAGATTAGTATGTTTATGTTAGATTAGTATGTGTATGTTGATTTTGGGTTGTATGAAAAATTAGTGATTAAACGATAAGAAAACGTTCTCATAGAAATCTGTCGATGATGCCCGGCCCGCATCCTCGTCGTCAAGTAGTCCGCGAGAGCCTGCTTGATAGGCGCCATGTCCGGGACTGGGCTCCGCTCAGCTGGCACTGGGAGGTGCTACCTTCCCGGGCTCGGAGGATGGTGAAGAATGCAGGTACCGTCGTCGACCCGGACCTTCTGTGGTGGCAGTCATGCGGTCCACTTTCGGTGCGGAGGGAGCCGGCACCCGCGGAGGTGGTACGTCGGCGGGTCAGGGAGGAGGACGAGCACGTCCGTCGCTACATGGCGGCATTGGACACCCGGTTTGACAATACCTGGCAGATCCTTCAGGGATCTCACTTGAGTTATGATCCCGTGATGATTCCTTATCTTTGGGTGTCCACCGCCAGCGACTCAGAGACCGCTAGTGAACCGAGTTCACCATCCTCCATTTTGGATTCTAGGATATTCGATCTGTATTAGTGATCTTATATGATAATATTCGAGATGTATTAGTTAATATTTGATGATGCGTTAACTGGATTATTCGTGATGATGTATTAGTGATATTATATTCGAGGTCATTATAAATATTAAAGTATTAGTGATATTTTATCGGTATAATGCGTGTGTGACTTTCGGTCTGTCGTTGCTCCTTGTGTGACTTTCATGTGTGTTCTTGATGGAGGAATCCCGACTGTTGTCGTGGGGGGCGCCTCCTCTTTTTTCTCTTCTTTGCGATATACTCGTCGATGTATTGCGCAAGAAGAGAAGAGGAGAGGCGTCCATCATCGACGGTCGAACTATTACTGTGAGAGAGTGTCCACCAACATATATACACCACCTTATCAATGTGAGAGAATGCGCACCAACACACCATGAGATATGAGAGTTATTTAAGGAAAGCCTCGACGGACTGAAATTCACACATGCATTAATTAAGATCCAAAGCGTGCCGTAATTCTTGAACTGGATTATTCGGGATGATGTATTAGTGATATTATATTCGAGGTCATTATAAATATTAATGTATTAGTGATATTTTATCGGTATAATGCGTGTGTGACTTTCGGTCTGTCGTTGCTCCTTGTGTGACTTTCATGTGTGTTCTTGATAGAGGAATCCCGACTATTGTCGTGGGGGGCGCTTCCTCTTTCTTCTATTCTTTGCGATATACTCGTCGCTATATTGCACAAGAAGAGAAGAGGGGAGGCGTCCATCACCGGCAGTCGAATTATTACTGTGAGAGAGTGTCCACCAACATATATACATCACGGTATCAATGTGACAGAGTGCGCACCAACACACCATGAGATATGAGAGTTATTTTAGGAAAACCTCGATGGACCGAAAGTCACACACGCATTAATTAAGATCCAAAGCGTGCCGTAATTCTTGAACTGGATTATTCAGGATGATGTATTAGTGATATTATATTTGAGGTCATTATAAATATTACTGTGATTTGCAAGTCATTCCGGCAAAACATAGGGAATTTTTTTTATGTCATTGCTCGATATATGGAATGGGTTGACTTTAGGTCTGTTTCGGCTCCTTGTGTGTCTTTCACTGAGGGAGAGTATCCACCATATATAATTATGAGAGAGGAAGAATCTCGACCGTTGTTGTGGGGGTCGCTTCTCCTTTGTTCCCGTGTGCTAGACATTTTGGTGTAATGCACTCGGGGACGAATGGAGGAGCCACCATCACCGACTGTCGCAATATCAGAAGGAGTGCCCACCATATACGTGAGATGAGAGTTTAGGAAGGAAAGACTCGACAGACCTAAAGTCAACCTATTGCATATTGAGTAATAGTGATTTGTGTGTTGATCAGTTTTCTCGTACTTTCCTTCAATCGATTTTACATGTTTCAACTATGAACATAGGAAATGTCTGACAACAAAAGTGAATTCGGTATGTGCGAATACTGCGAAGACGAGCGTGGTCTGTGTGACAAGACTTTCCTATTTGATGGTAGGCGCTTCAGCATCATGCTGGATGAGAACTTCGAAGTGGATACAGTAAGTCACAATGACAAGTCTTTTTTTGTGATTAAGCATGACTTCTGCCTCTTTTGCTTGAACTTAATTAATTTTAATTTTTTGACTGTTCTACTAGCGTATCCCTGCCATGCAAGAATTGTTGTCTTGGATAAGATTGGTTTCAATACTAAAAAAGATATGGAGGTAAAGATAGTTCACTTGAGGACCGAGCATGGTTTTACTTTTGCAGTAAAATTGTACCATGCAGACACCTATTGCTATTTTGAATGCAAAAATTGGCAAGCACTATGCAAGGCTGATGCATTTGAGCCTAATATGCTTCTCACCTTTGATATTCCTCCGAAAGATGAAATAGAAGGTAATATCGACATCTGGGTCGATGTGCAAACGCCTCCAGTTCTACCACTATGTGAGTTTCTCAACCATATTTATTAAGTAATTTAAATTGTTTATTTAAAAATATTTGACAACTTATTTGCATTGACAGCTTATTTTCATTCTTCAAAAAATATACGGAAGATGGTAGACAGAACCTACTACTACAATGATGAAGCAGAATTAACTTATAAGGAGAAAGATCATCTTACCGCATTTCTTAGTCATCTTGAGAATTACAATAGCTATTATCAAACTCCTGCACATTATGGTCAATACGTGCCACTAGTGCACGTGGTGAACTACGGTAACATCCATGGAGATTGCATGGTAAGATTTTAATTCTAGTATTACGACATCCGTGCATCTTTTATAAATTCTTCTAAAACTAAACTACATTGCTAACTACAAAGTTATTACTATGTTTTTCAACAGAAAATCCCGGAGGATTGTGTGCCTCATCTGATGTTTTCGAGAGGTCGCGTTGTTGTTACGAGCTTAGGGCCACCACGGCCAGGTCAGCCTACGCATGACTCCTGTCCATACCGGATTTCTAAAACCGATGGAGTCATGACAATCGAATATTGGTAAAAATGTATGCTACTTGGAAGCAACATTGTGTGTAGGCCAAGAATGGGAGACAGGATGATCTCTCTTCTCCATAATGGAGAGTCAGTGCCTATCTTGTTTTATGATATTGTACTTAAGAGAGGGTAGAGTATGTCCTACAAGATAGGAGTACGTAGGTCCTAGGTACAATGTGTTATTATGTGCTACAATGTGTTAGAGTTGTTGATGATGATGAGGAGGAGGAGTTGTGATTATGACTAGTGACCAACTTGTTATATGATGTATCACTGACGAAAATGATGATTAAAATGTGTTATATGTTCTATCTATAAGTATAGTACGTAGCGTTGTGACCAAGCACGGAGATAAGAGAGATCACTTCTCTCTATTAGCTATCTAACAAAATATATGAAACCCCTAAATTAACCCTCCAAAAACCTCAAAACCCCCTCTCTTTAAAAAAACAGCCCCTCAGCTGCTGACGCGTGGACGCTCTTTGGTCCCGGTTGGTGCTACCAAACGGGACCAAAGGCCCTCTTGCCTGGGCTCGGCGAAGCGGCCACGTGTAGCCCCGTCCGTCCCGGTTCGTAAGCGAACCGGGACTAAAGGTCATGGGCTTTAGTCCCGACCCTTTAGTCCTGGTTCCAGAACCGGGATAAATGGGCCTTACGAACTGGGACAAACGAGTTTTTTCCACTGCTGACCATAGGACAACACCAATAATAAAACATGCAACTCAAACCAATCATGATCATCAATCAACCCATAGGACAACAAAAATCTACTCAGACATCATAGGATGGCAACACAACATTGGATAATAATATGAAGCATAAAGCACCATCTTCAAGTAGAGGGTACAGCTGGTTGCGGGAGAGTGGACCACTGTAGATAGATAGGGGAAGGTGATGGAGTTCTTGGTGAAGATGCGGAGTTGTTGGAGTATATTGCGGTCACGATGATGGCCCTGGCGGCGTTCCGGTGCCACCGGGAGAGAGGGGGGAGAGGCCCCCTCCTCCTTCTTCTTCCTTAACCTCCCCCCCTAGATGGGAGAAGGGTTTCCCCTCTGGTCTATGGCCTCCATGGTGGCGGAGGGGCAAGAGCCCCTCCGAGATTGGATCTCTCTCTCTCTCTGTTTCCTTCTATTTATGCGCTCTCCGATTCTGGCCTTTTACCGTTTCTTAAATATCCGGACATCTGTAACTCTGATCGGGCTGAAATTTTGAGGGGTTCTTTATCCAAAAATAATCTTTCTTGTGGCCAAAGGACAGCTCCAACCAACCTAAGGGGTGGACACAAGCCCTCACGGCGCGCCCTACCCCCCCCCCCCCCAGGGCGCGCCTGGCAGGCTTGTGGGCCCCAAGGGCACCAACTTCAGTTGATTCCACTTCCCAAAATTCACATATATTCCAAAAAATTCTCCATAAGTTTTTATCCCGTTTGGACTTCGTTTGATATGGATTTTTTGCGAAACAAAAAACATGCAACAAACAGGAACTGGCACTGGGCACTGGATCAATATGTTAGTACCAAAAATAGTATAAAAAGTTTCCAAAAGTATATGAAAGGTGTAGAATATTGGCATGAAATAATCAAAATTTATAGATATGATGGAGACATATCAGTATCGATTTTTAATTTTCTTTTGAGTTGTAAGTAAATAAAAGTGTGATGATTATCATTATTAGAGCATGTCCCATGTGAGGAAAGGATGATGGAAGTTGTGATTCCCTCGCAAGTGGGGATGAGATTCCGGACTTCATGAAAAACAAAAGAGGCCAGCGAAGCCCAAATAGAAAAATGAATAAAAGAGGCCTTAGATGCCCACACAAAAAAAATGAGAGAAAAAAGAGAAGGGACATTGCTACTCCCTTTTTCCACACTTGTTATTCAAAGTAGCACCATGATGTTCATGATAGAGAGTCTCCTATTTTTTCACTTCCATATAGCTAGTGGAATTTTTCCTCATGATGCATGTCCAGTTAGTTTCCTTTTGAGCTTTCATACACTTATAGCTCTAGTGCATCTGTTGCATGGCAATCCCTACTCACTCACATTGATATCTATTGATGGGCATCTCCATAGCCCGTTGATATGCCTAGTTGATGTGAGACTATCTTCTCCCTTTCCTTTACAACCTCCACCATATTCTATTCCACCTATAGTGCTATATCCATGGCTCGCGCTCATGTATTGCGTGAGAGTTGAATTTTTTTGAGAAAATAAAGGTGTGAAAACAATTGCTTGACTTTTCATCGGGGTTGTGCATCATATAAGTACTTTGTGTGGGGAGGATGGAGCATAGCCAGACCATATTATATTCTAGGGATAACTTTCTTTTGCCATTATATTTTGAAGAGATACAATTGCTTTGCTAGTATGCTTGAAATGTTATTGTATCTATATCAATATTAAGCTTTTGTTTTGAGTCTTACGGATCTAAATATTCATGCCACAATAAATAATATTACTTGGATAAATATGTTAGGTAGCACTCCACATCAAAATTTCTGTTTTTATCATTTACCTACTCGAGGACGAGCAGGAATTAAGCTTGGGGATGCTGATATGTCTCCAATGTATCTATATTTTTTATGGTGGCATGCTATTATAGTATCTCTTTTGGATGTTTTATATGCATTAATATGCTATTTTATATTATTTTTGGGACTAACCTATAAATCTAGAGCCAAGTGCCAGTTTCTGTATTTTCCTTGTTTTTGAGTTTTGCAGATATGGAATAAGAGTCCAAACTGAATAAAACCTGCGGAAGAAATTTTTCTAGAAGGAAAGAAGTCATCCAAGCTTGGAGTGCACATCAGAGGAGGAGCCAGGGCGCCACAAGCCTGCTAGGTGCGCGCCCCCTGGCCGCGCCTAGCAGGCTTGTCGCCTCCTGGCAGGTATCCTAACCCCAATTCTTGGCCTATAAATATCCAAATATTCTCCCAACATCAGAACGAGCCACGCGAATACTTTTTCGTCGCCGGAAGCCTCCATTCCCGAGAGATCCAATCTTGGAGCCTTTTCTGGTAATCTGCCAAAGGGGGTTTTGATCACGGAGGGCATCTACATCAACTCTGTTGCCCCTTCGATGATGCGTGAGTAGTCCACCACAGACCTACGGGTCCATAGCTAGTAGCTAGATGGCCTCTTCTCTCTCTTTGATCTTTAATGCCATGTTCTTTATGATCTTCATGGAGATCTATTCGATGTAACCTCTTTTGTGGTGTGTTTGTCAAGATCCAATGAATTGTGAGTTTATGTTCAGATTATTCACGAATCTTATTTGAATCTCCTCTAATTTATTATATGCATGATTTCATATCCTTGCAAGTCTCTTCGAGTTATTGGTTTGGTTTGGCCAACTAGATTGGTAATTCTTGCAATGGGATAAGTGCTTGGTTTTGGGTTCAATCTTGCGGTGTCCTCACCCAGTGACATAGTAGGGGTAGTGAGGCACGTATTGTATTGTTGCCATCAAGGGTAACAAGATGGGGTTTTCATCATATTTCTTGAGTTTATCCCTCTACGTCATGTCATCTTTCTTAATGCGTTACTCTGTTCTTCATGAACTTAATACTCTAGATGCAGGTAGGAGTCGGTCGATGTGTGGAGTAATAGTAGTAGATGCAGAATCGTTTCGGTCTAGTTGTCATGGACGTGATGCCTATATGCATGATCATTGTCTTGGATAACTACATGATTATTCTCTTTTTTATCAATTGCTTGACAGTAATTTGTTTACCCACCATGATATTTGCCTTCAAGAGAGAAGCCTCTAGTGAAACCTATGGCCCCCGGGTCTATTTTCCATCATATATTTTCAGATCTATACCTTGCTGCAATTTATTTATATTTTACTTTCCGCACTCGATTACATCTATCTGTTTCAGATCTAATCCTTGCAAATAACCATGAAGGGATTGACAACCCCTTTATAGCGTTGGGTGCAAGAGTTTGATTGTTTGTGTAGGTGCAACCATTGGTGACTTGCTTGTTCCTCCTACTAGATCGATACCTTGGTTCTCAACAACTGAGGGAAATACTTATCTACTTCACTGCATCACCCTTTCCTCTTCAAGGGAAAACCAACGCAAAGCTCAAGAGGTAGCAGCAAGCCGTCTCCGAGGAGCTTACACGCCCTGGTCTCACGCCATCTTCAGTCTTTGGGCCACCATCTTGGCCCGTCTGGTAAGTCGCCATGTGGCCTTGCCTTCAATCCTCATGCCCACTTTAAGGGGCTTGACTATGAGCCACCGGGCATGACCCAGCCCCTCCTGGGTGGGTCTCGCCATGGGGTTATATCTCCAATAGTTGGAGTGGAATATATCGATCTCAACACATGAGTAGGTGGCTCTCTCAAAAAAAAATGGACCTGACAAGTGTTGTTGTGTTATGAGTGCTTCCTCTATGAAAGAGAGGTTGTGGAGGGGTATATATAGGCATCTCACAAAATCCAACTATTACAACATTATTGCCCAACTCAGTGAAACCGCAGTAAAACTCGATTGCACTAACTAGTGCAAAATGTGGCAACGTTTGCTGTTTCAGTGAGATCGATATATAAATCTCGGTGGGACTGATATGGGTGACGCAGGCAGATTCCAAGACTCGGTGTCATCGATTCCTAAAACTCAGAAATTCATATTTTTATTAATGGGACAACAGAAGGTTGGTCACTGGTTTCAGTTGCACCGAATTGAAACTTGGTAGCACCGAGATGGTAGGTTTTGGCATAGGTTTTGTCTAAGGCAACACTTGGTAGGGCCGAATGGGATTTTTCTGGTGGCACTGATTTTGGATATTTGGTTTTGGACAGAGAATTTTTGTGGGAGAATGAATGAGTATTTTTGGTGGCTGATCTCTAAGCACTTGAGTAACCAGATCATCATAGATACTTCATCCCCTTTTAATGGTATTGGCTTTCCTATGGGCTCAAGAGTGATTTCTTACAAAATGTAAAAAGTAGAATCTTCAAGCTTGTTGCCAATAGATGTTCCTTGCATATAGGGGGTCTCCTCACAATCGTTTGTCATTCCATCATTGAACTTTTCATGTAATATACTTGGTTGAATTATTAGTCCAATGAAATATATGTTGTTATTAATTACCCAAACTACCTAGGGATAAGTTGTGTTTTCAAAGGATGGCGCAATCTTTCCTGTTTGTGATTAAATGGCAGTGAGCGGCTGCCCTCCTCCAAGATGAGTTCCGAGGCTTACCTCTTTGGTCTAAGGAGACCAATGTCACGCTGGTCATCAGGACACAGGCGTTATCGGCGAACTTACGAGCACGTCATGGACATCGCCTTTGTAGGACGAAGACCGCCTTTGTTAGGGAAGACTGAACACTTGTCGCCCTTCGAATTGCCGCCTTGTGATCACCTTTTTTTCCACCAATGTTTTGGGGATGGAGGCCCTGGGCAAGGATAATAGAGCAAGTTGCCATCGTAGTAGGGAGACGAAAAACATTGGAGCCTTTCTCCTTCCCCGAGAGCTCTTCTTCCTCCCTGAGCTTTGTAATCCTTGTTCAAACCAAAGAGAAATCCATCTGGCAGGAGTAGGGTTTTACATAGTAAGGTGGCCCGAACCTGGGTAGAACACCGTGTCCATCTCGTGCCATGTGTGGGTGGGTCTCTGTGGCGATGGTTAGATTGTAGATCGCGAGTAGCTCCCTAGAGTTTGAATCGGGTTCTTGAGATGTTTTCCCATAGGCACAAAAACAAATCTCCGACAAGCTGTAAGCACAGAACTAAAGACAGGAAATGAATTGGTGCTATCATGCATTGAGGCAGTATACATGCTACCAAATCATATGCACAACATGGTTTTCAACTTGCATCTGCTCAGCCTATTCCAGACGAGGCACATACGCAAGAGGGAAAAAAGTTACAGTATAGAAAATGCGTCTTTTTTTGTGGGATGAAAGAGTTTTATTTCATAATGATAGGGTTACAATTTCGAGACAACAAATCCTCACAACATCGAAGGACTCGAGTTTCAACCACACGCGGTATATGTTTGGTAGGGCTATAAAATGCCAATTGATGTGTTGCCTATTTTGTTCCCTACTAATATTCAAAGGAACAAACTCTCTAACAACCATATTTTCTCTAATCTCAGCAGCTAAGTGTCCATAAGCTGACCTGGACAATGTCTCGCCTGCAAGAACGGCTAAAGCATTAACAGAATCTGATTGTACTACCACCGGACAATTCGAATGTTGAATGGCCAGTGCCATACCTTGCATAATTGCATGTATTTCCACTTCAATGGCGTCATTGCAGATCAACAAGCCATCTTCCCCTCGTAAGACCATTCCAACCGCTGCCCGAACATCCATTCTCGAAAAGGAGCCATCAACGGAAAGTGCCACCCAGCCCGACTACGGTGGTGGCCACAGCTTAGGGAGCATATTCGTTTTAACTTGATAAAACGGCCGGCTGTCATCACACATCATCTTTCCTTTTTATAATTTTGTCCATACTATATCTGCCAACAATATTCAAACATTTGTAGTAACTGTCCAAATATTACACAGTCACCTCCATCAGGGTCTCCACTTTTCCATGCACTATGTCTTTGCGAAGCTGCCAAATTCGTCAGATAGTCATGATCACTCGGTCCCGGATATGATCTGAATAATTAGATAGCACTTGCAACAGCCAATCCTTTCCCGTATCCATAAGAACCGAGTCATCTGGCCCGTAGAGCGGGCTGGGATCCCATGCCTTGACAGAGCCGGGTCACGGCGTGCCTTTCCCCTCTGTATCCGTCGTCCAAGTTAATCCCACGGCTAGCAGCCAGTCAATGGTTTCCACGGCCAGTCAATGCTTTCCACGGCCACAACAGCTCACAGCAGCAGCTTAGAACCAAATCAATCTCATAAACCCAGCAATGATTAAGAGTTCAATTTCAGAGCAGAACATTAATTCAATATAGATGTATCTACAGTATTACAAGCACAGGTACCATAGTACAGCTACGTTTGGCAAGAAACAACAGTTCCATTCGATTTAGCATACAACAAATAAGAGGGGAAAACTGGCATAAAGGACATTTAGTTAAAGGGTTCATGAAAACAACAATAGCAGAAAGTACACAGAATTGGCCTTTTTTACATGTGCACTTAGGCCACAAAAGACTATAGTTAGCCCCCAAGTCCAAAATACTATAGTTAAGGCGCTGTCCAAAATACCGACACTGCCCAAAATACTATCTAACCAGCCTCTACATGCTAGAACAGATCTTCATCATAACGGTAGCTGTCAAGAGCTGCGTGTAACTCATTATATTGTTGCGCTCTTGAAACTCCATATTTGCTCCTTTATTGCGTCCATCCTTCTCCACTCCTACTTGAGGTTCTGCGCCATCATGTTTCTTTTGTTGCTGTAATAAAATTTCTAGTAAGTAATTTAGGAATGAATGGTAAGAACACATCATGTACATCTTGCTACATACCTTTGCTCTTTCATTTTTGGATGCAACAGCTTTAGTTGGCTTGCGCTTCCCTTTGAGTAACTTATCAAGCCAAGTTTTCTTTCCCCTCAAATTTTTTGATGGAACCTCTTTTTTCTTGAGCTTTGCAGCGCTAAAAACCTCATTTGTTTGTTGCACATTTGGGTCAACATTTTCTTCATCATTACATGGCTTATTTTTCAGATTTGTAGTTGCATTGAGTTTATCCTCTAGTTGTGGACCAATACTATCGAGTGCATTTTCTAACATCAAACAACATTCTGGAGAGTAGGCTACTTCATATGCTAAAGTGTGAAATTTGTGAGACAAATGCTTGTACCGGAGTTGAGCTTCGATCTTTGGATTTTCTATCACGTGCCTTCCTTCTCTGTCTTGTATACTTCCATTGCGTGCCTCTCTTGTCCATCTCTTTAAGAAATAATGTGTTGGCAATACTTTTATATTCATCAAATCAAGCACTTTGAGACCATGTCCACACAATATTCCCGTCCTATTGAACATTCCACAACTACATGAAGCTGTTTGGGCCAAAGGATCACCAATCACTATGCGTTCTTCCTCGAATTTCAAGTCACCATGCAAACTCCCAATAGCAGCTGCGAATTTGTTATCTTCATCCAATGCTCTAGTGCATGCAGCCATGGATCTTTCATATTCGGTTTGGAAAGCTTCAAAAATAATTGGAGTGTACTCTTTGCTTGCTAGCACCAACATAGGTGTGTGCATCTTGATTCTTGGCAACTTCTTCCTTGCATCAAATTCGGATTGCAATTCCTTTCTTCTTTTCACTTCCACTATCCTCTCAAAATGCATCAAGAAACGAACAATGTGAAAATCTGATTTCAAATGATTTTTCAATGAATTGTTGAAACTCTCACTAAGTTATGTACTTCTCACTCCCAAACTAAACACATATCTCATATAACATTCAGCCCATTTTTCTTTCAACTTGTAGATACTATCTAACCAAGTTTGCTTATGCACTTTATGCCTCATATTATCAAATGCTTCTTGAAATTCTATTTTGTCCTCATAACCATACATACATTCACTAAAATCAGTGAGAATATGAGACTCCTCATCTTCATCTTCATCTTTCCCATCATCTTTATCTTTCCCTTCATCTTTTCCATCGTCCTTCAGTGGAGATAAATGCTTGACAGCATTTTGCATTATATGAAAGGTGCACAATCCATGATATGATTCCGTGAAGACTTTCCCTATAGCTTTCCCCATTGCTGCATCTTGATCCGTATAAATAGTTCTAGGTTGCCTCTCATTATGTGCAGCAAGAAAAGTCTCAAAAAGCCATGTGAATGAGCCACATGTTTCATCAAATAGCAGTGCAGCACCAAAAATGGTGGTTTCTCTAAACTGATTGAGTCCAAAAAAAACACCAAATGGCCTATATTCTTTGTTTGTGCCGAAGGTGGTATCAAATGTGACAACATCGCCAAAGTGTGCATAGTCAAGAACCATTTTAGCATCAGCCCAGAATATGTTGGTTATATGCTCCTCATAGTCCAACTGCAAAGCATATTGGAAAGATGGGTTCTCAATAATTTTGTCATGGAAGTACTTCAACATACTACCAGCCTGTCCAAAAGCCAACTCTCTTTGTCTCTTGCTTCGCAAATGATTCTTTTGGTCAACACAAGTGTAGCCGAGGTTAAGTGGTCCACCAACTTGACGACAAGCAAGCTCATGTGCAGCTTTTGGCATGATCCCAGAATCATCAGCGACTTCAATTTCAAAAGCTTGTACTTCGGAAATCTTCCTTTGTGATGCCATCAAGTGATTGTGGCAATTACAGGTAATGATTGTGTTCTAGCACAATATCCGTGACTTCATAATTTTTTGCCACTCAATCCAATGTTATAGTCATCCGAGCTTTGTAATTTGTTCTTGTTTCAGCTCTAATACGCTTTGGCACATGATCCAATACTATCCCTTTCTTTCGAAGACCCTCATTGGAACAAACAAATCTGCATGAAGTCACTTCACCATCAAACTTGCTTACATTTTTGTTTCTTTTTCTCACATCAAACCCTGCACGTCCGCCATATGCAACCCAAAACACCCAAGCTTCATCTGCATTTTTGAACCTCATACCAACTTGAGGTATTCCCTTGTTAATTTCGCACATTGCACAATACTCGCAAATGCACAACAATGTCAACACTCAAATCTTGTCAAATTGCACAACACCACAACCCAAGCAGCAACAATTCTGTCAAATAGGACAATATACACACCGTTCAATTTCACACAACAAATCAAAAAAATCAGCTAAGTAGCAAAGGAGTCCAGTAGCAAGCAGATGGCTACCTGTTGGATAGGCGTGGAGCTTAATGGCCACGGCAAGGGGGCAGAGAGAGTGGACCGAGGGAGCCATCGAAGCCCATCGGAGGAGGCAGGGTGGATGAGCCCGTAGTGGCGACAGAGGAACCCGCTAACCCACTCTCTTTCTGCGGCGGCGGGGGTGGCCGGAGAGCGACGCCGGCGAGCTACTGCGTGGGGGCGGAGGCAGGGGCGGCGAGGGCGACCGGAGAGCGACGCCGGCTAGCGACGGCGTGGGGGCGGAGGAGGACGGCGTGGGGGCGGAGGCAGGAGGCAGGGGGACCGGAGAGCGACGCCGGCGAGCGACGGCGTGGGGGCGGAGGCAGGAGGCAGGGCGGCGGGGGCGTCAGTGGAGCGGCGGGGAAGGCCGGAAAGCAACGACGTGGGGGCGACGGCCGGGGCGGCGAGGGTGGCCGGGGCGCCGGTGGCTGCCGGAGATCTGCGGGGGCGGCGGGAGAGCCAGCCCGCCCAATTTTTCTGGCCGCGCAAAGTGTGCGCTCCTGTGAGTCAGTTTTAGGCTGTGTTGACTATTTATCGCTTTTGACTGCTAGCCGTGCGATTCATTTGGACGATGGATGCAGGGGCGCAAGGCACGCCGTGACTCGGCTCTGTCGAGGCATGGGATCTCAGTCCCCGTGGAGCCTCCCACACATTCCGAGCATGCATACATGTGATAAGAGCATGAAAACTGCTTTCCCTCTCAATATCACAGACCGGGCAAGTACTGGACGCCGGAACAAGTCGTTGGTTCTTAGCCAGATTAGTGGCCAATGACCCCGATGCTGTCTTCCATGCCATAATCTGCATTTTAAGGGGAACCCGTGAATTCCAAATATTGTTCCAGATTGTACGCAGACCATCGGGACTTGTATCCTTAGCTCGTTTTGTTTCTACAACCTCTGTCTTGTTTTACCAGTCCTCTCGTATTTGGGTCGTAATTTGACCATAATTTTAATTGATAAATATAAGTTATACATAGGAAAAATATTGTCATAAAAAACAACATTCAAATACGAATCAACTATATAAATTTTTATGACATGCATTAATATTTTTGCTATTCGAATATAATTTTGATCCAATATACAAGAGTGGTCTCACCAGCAAAACTTTTTAGAAGAAAAAAATAGAAAGATTCGGTCCTCCCCACTTGGCTACCGTGACACAATAGTATAATCCCGCATCCCACAACTCACCCTTCTTGCCTCCCCTCCCTCCGTCGGTCCGTCCAACTCCCAAGAGGCCAAGACCACTCCGCCCATTGGTCGTCGTAGTAGTTGCTTTCCCCAGTTCCCACCACCTCGCCATCCTCCTCCTTCCCCGACGAATTCCAGATCTGGATTCTGACCGAGAAGTTCTCAGCGACCAGCAACGAAGGAGAGAATGGAGCTCGCCGTGGGCGCCTCGGACAGCGCCATGAGGTCCTTGCTCGGTAAGCTGGGCAGCCTGCTCGCCCAGGAGTACAAGCTCATCAGCAGCGTCCGCAGCGAGATCCAGTACATCAAGGACGAGCTCACCAGCATGCACGCCTTCCTCCGCAACCTCAACTACGCCGCCGACGACGACCATGACGAGCAGACCAAGGACTGGATGGAGCAGGTCCGCGACGTGGCCTACGACATCGAGGACTGCGTCGACGACTTCAGCCACCGCCTCCGCGGCCAGCCCCGTGGCGAGGGCCTCCTGGCTGAAATCCGCCGCGCGTGGTACGCCATGACCACCGTCTGGGAGCGCCGCTCTATCGCGACCAAGATCGTTGACCTCAAGGACCGGGCGCAGGGCGTCGGCGAGCGCCGCACAAGATACGGCGTTAAGGACCCGGGGCCAGATGCGGCTGCCAAGGCAAGCACCAGGCCCTCGCCTTCTTACCACGCCAATGATCGCCCGCAGCCAGCTCCGCAGCTCGTCAGCGCGGCGGAGCCGGTGGGGATGGAGGAAGCCATCGAGCAGCTCGGGCCATGGCTGACTGAGGGATCAAACGACCAGCTCAAGGTCCTGGCCATCGTCGGATTCGGTGGCCTCGGCAAGACGACGCTGGCCTTGGCGCTGCAGCGCAAGTTCGGGGAGAAGTTCGAGTCCCGGGCATCTGTGCAAGCGTCGCAGAAGCTGAACCGTGTATCGCTCTTGAGAAGCATTCTCAAGCAGGTCGTGCCGAAAACCCTTGATGAAGTTGATGAATGGGGCCTCAAGAAGCTAGTGGAGGAGCTTAAAACACACCTGGAGAAAAAGAGGTAATGCAGAATATCCATTGCATTTTTTGATAGTCTATTATTTCACTGTCCTTGTATCGCCGCTGCCAAGTGATTCAGATTGATGTATAATGTCTGGTTGAATTATATATGTTACAGTGTCAAAACTTGTTGGAGTTGGATTCCATTCCACTAAAGAAAATGTGGAACAAGATTACTAGAAGTATAACTATTCATGAAAAAAAATCTGTGGATAGTGGCAGTATGGAACTAATTTGATTTGTTGTTTATGTTGTTTCAACAGGTACTTCATCTTAATAGATGATGTGTGGTCTGTATCAGCGTGGGAAGAAATTTGGGTATCATTACCCAAAAATAGTAATGGCAGCAAAATAATGCTAACTACAAGGTTCAAGTCTGTAGCCGTGGCTAGTAGCAGTCAACAAACAGGCCGTGCCTACATGCTCGATCGGCTCTCTCATGAAAAATCAGAAGACTTATTCTTTCAAAAGATATATGGTGGCAATGATCCAAGGCCCAATGAATTTGGAGATACCAAATATGAAATTCTGAAGAAATGTGGAGGCCTGCCTTTGGCAATAGTTGCAGTAGCAGGGCTTTTGGCGAGAGACTGCAAATCAGAGAGCCATTGGATGAAAGTGCACACTTCTTTAAGTTCAGAGTTGGAGGTGAATCTCACCCCTGAGGGGGTGACGCAAATACTTAATCTCTGTTACAATGATTTACAAGCTGATCAGAAGAATTGTTTGTTGTACTTGAGCATATTTCCAAAGGGTTACAGCATTAACAGGAAGCGTTTGGTCAGGCGGTGGATAGCCGAAGGTTTCATTATTGAGAAGCATGGAAAAACTGTTGAAGAAGTTGCCGAGGACTACTTTAATGAGCTCATTAGTAGGAACATAATTCGGCCAGTTGACCACAATAGCAATGGAAAGGTAAAAACTTATCAAGTTCATGACATGATCCTTGAGTACATCGTGTCAAAGTCAAGCAAAGAGAATTTCATCACAGTACTTGGGGGGCATTGGCACGTAGCAACGCCAGGCAGCAAGGTCCGCCGACTGTCCATACATTGTAGCGATCCAGACAGTGCAAAATCTGAAATTGAGAACATGAACTTGTCACATGTTCGGTCATTGACAGCATTTGAGAGCTTGGAACGACTGCAATCTTTTTCATTCAAGTTTGGAATACTGCAGGTGTTGGATCTTGAAGGTTGCAAGGGATTGACTGATATTCATCTGCGCAAAATATGCAAGATGTTTCATTTGAAGTACTTGAGCCTACGCAAGGCAAACATCAAAAAGCTTAAGCTCCCTTCAGCAATTGGGAAGTTGATATATCTGGAGACCTTGGATATAAGGGAAACAAATGTAAAAGTCTTGCCGGATTCAGTTGCAGATCTGAAGCAAATGGCCCATCTACTCGGGGGTAATAAATCCACGCGTGCTGCCTTGAGATTCACTGATGGGATTGCCAAGATGACAGCACTGCAAACACTATCAGGGATAGGGATAAGCCAGAAGTCATCTAAAGCCCTTGGAGGCATGCATAATCTCACCAAGTTGAGGAAGCTCAGCATCTACAGTATTGCAGACTTTGATAAAGACAATCAGAAATATGGTGATTTACTGTCTGCCATCGAGTACTTAAGCGGTTGCTCTCTCAAGTATCTAGCTGTTGATGATGGTTTCACAGGCTTTCTTGATCTAGTGGTTTCCTCATCAACTCCTCCAAAATACATCCACACGCTTGAGCTCTCTGGCAAACTTCCTAAAGTTCCTCAGTGGATCAATGAGCTTGAAAAGCTTGAAAAATTGACGTTATCATTGACATCTCTAAGGACACATGATCTGTTTGTTCTTGCTCAGCTGCCCCTGTTGTTTTCTCTCACGTTCTCAGTCAATGCAGCGAGCCAGAATCAGAGTGTCATGAAGGTTTTCCTGAGAAATACAATGGATTCAAGAGGAAACATTCTTATCCCGTCTGATGGATTCCATAGCCTTAGACTACTCCGTTTCTCCGCGCTGGTGCTCCCGCTGCTAAGCTTCCTTGAAGGCGCGACGCCGAAGCTCCTGAGGCTTGAGCTCCGATTCCAGGTGCTGGAAGGTGCTTACGGCGTGGAAAACCTTGTGAGTCTCCAACAAGTGCTTCTTAGAGTCAGCCAGCAGGCTTCTGAAACTACCAAGGTCAAGGTGTCTGATATCAGAAGCTCCGTCCGCATGCATCCCAACAAGCCCACAGTGGTCGTGGATGAGTACTACTGATTGATGATTAATGTAGAAACAATCCATGATGTAACCCTGGTCTTTTAATGTTGCAGTCTTGCAGGAACATCTCATTGCTGAATTTGAAATATAGGCCATGATGTGGTTCCTGTGTGGAAGTGTAAGTTTAACTTTCTGATGAGTAAATTTATCTGTTCTTGTTGGCCCAGACCGATCTCGACGACACAACCGAGTATTTTTCGGTCGCTATCCACGTGCGAGATTACGGTGAGATACACCAGTACAAGAATCTAGCAGCCGGATGGATTAGTTCAGAAGACGTACACATGTTGAAAGCTAGCTAGACAAAGCTTAGCAATCAGCCGGATGCAAGTCGCCCAATCAGCCGGAAGCAAGTCGCCGGAAACACACACGCGAGAGCAAGAGAAGACACGAGTTGATGGCTAAACAGGGCCGTGTCGGACCTGCCGATCGTATTACTTTGATCTGGTTATTGCAGGGGGAGCTAGTACATATACATACTATCTACAGCATGTAGTATAAGCCGACTCGGCCAGGGCATTGAATCCGTGCCGGACTCAGTTTGGCTTAATCGTGATTATCTCTAACAATCACCTCCTTAAACACGATGTCCTCACTTTACAACTTGGACGTCGATCCTTCTCCGCATCTCCGTGAACTTCTGTCGTCCTAAAGACTTGGTCAGGATATCTGTAAGCTGATCGTCGGTGCAAACATAGTTAACTTCAATCTGGCCTTCTTTCATGCACTGTCGTATGTAGTGATACCTTATGTCGATGTGCTTGGTTCTGTCATGATGCACTGGATTCTTACACAGGGCAATCGCAGACTTGTTGTCAACATTGAGCACCACTCTTTTTGGTTCCTTATCTGTGAGGTCACCGAGTTGCCTTTCTAGCCATACACCTTGACCCACCGCGGTTGCAGCTGCTATATACTCTGCTTCACAGGATGATAATGCAACCACCTTTTGCTTTTGTGATAGCCAAGTCACTATGCTCCTGCCCAAGAAATATGCCAGACCCGAGGTACTTTTACGGTCGTCCACATCTCCTGCCAGGTCGTTATCACTATAGCCAAGTAGTTCCACCACCTCCTTCTTCTTCTCTCTCAAATAGACACAACCGAAGTTTGTTGTCCCTTTGATGTACCTGAGTATATGTTTGACAGTTGCCCAATGTTCAGTCGTGGGCACTTCCATGAAGCGACTCACTATACCAACGGAATAGGCCAAGTCTGGTCGTGTATTCAAAAGATACCTTAGGCTTCCAACCACACTTCTATAATCGGTTGCATTAACCGCGGGGGCTTCACTCCTTTTGCTAACTTTAAGACGAGGCTCCATTGGAGCATAAGTTGGTTTGCAATCCTCCATGCTACAACTTTCAAGTATCTTCTTTGCATATGCCTCTTGACATAGTGTGATCCCATTAGGCTTTTGTTGTACCTCGATCCCAAGGTAGTAAGTCAAGAGCCCGAGAGCACTCATCTTGAATAGCTCCTTCATTTGTAGCTTGAATCTTGCAATCTCCTCTTCATCTGCTCCAGTTATCAAGAGATCATCAACATAGATGCCCATTAAGAGACGATCCTTGCCTTTACCTCGCTTGTACATAGCATGCTCGCACTACTAGAAAAAAGGCTGTTAGTGACGCACCTATTTTGGCTATTAAATGACGCACTATAGGTGTGCCACTATTATCATGTCACTACTAATAAATAGTAATGACGCACGCATGGTGCGTCACTGTTAATCTACATAACAGTGGCGTGGTGCGCCATTACTATCCCAGACACTAATGGTGCAGCTAAAGTGCGCCATTACTAGGCCTAGAAGTGCGCAACTGCTGTTACTCCAAGGGGCCATGTGTACCTTGTGCTCTGGGTTACTAATGGCGCACTTTTAGATAATGCGCCACTGGTGTGTTTATTTCTGTGCGCCACTAAAATGCAATATGGTGCGCCACTACTATGAATATTAGGATTTTTTTTTGCTTTTCTGATATTTGCATAGGTTACAAAATACATTACAACATAGAATATAAACAGCACAACATATAAACAGCAGATTTATCGAATACAATAGAAGATTAGTCTCCGAATACAATTCATCATATAAACAGCCGTCGTCTTTCGTGATGGTCATGAATGTGTGGTCGTTGTCAGTCTGCATTTGTAGCGTTG
Source organism: Hordeum marinum (assembly GCA_022496015.1). Lineage (NCBI taxonomy): Eukaryota > Viridiplantae > Streptophyta > Magnoliopsida > Poales > Poaceae > Hordeum > Hordeum marinum. The sequence continues at coordinate 24,622,684 of CM039678.1, forward strand.
TTTCTATTTCACTGTTGGACGGTTGATATTTGAGGTAGAACTGCCCCGAGGTACGAAGGACATCTTGATAGATGATTTTCGCAAACTCCGACTGGATGCGAAAGAATTCTTGTCTGATGTCCTCGTCCTAGATTGCCGACAAGCGTGCGGCCTATTCTTTGAGATTATTTGGTAGCATAAGGTGATGATGGTCTCGTACGATCCCCCGCATGTGATGGAGGGCGTAGTAGGCATCCTTCTGACTGCTAGGCGGCTGCTTGACGCAGGGGAACGTCGTTACGTGGGTGAACACGTGCTTGTCGTACCTACAAATTGGCCTCCTAAAGGTGCCTCAAGATTTGGCATAGCCGGGGAGAGCATCATCAAGGACTTTCTTAATATTTGTGTAGTCTTTATTTGACTAACGGTCCGAGTCGAAATACGTGGCCATGGAATATTTCGAGCTTAAGAGGATGAGTGTGCAATGTGTGTCACTGCACAAAACATGGAATGTTAGAAAAAAAGAACGATCGAAATCTAAGAAATCATATGTTACGGGGCGGTGAGGGGATGACTTACTCGGAAAAGTAAGGCACGAGGATGTTATCCTTATCTGCGTTCGCCAGAATGACGCCTTCGAGGTATGAACTCGCGAGTTGCCGGTCCCCAGCGCTGCCCAAGATCTTGGCACGTATGTAGAAGGGGTCGACTATCACGATGCCCTGGGTCTTGTCTCTAATGATCCGCATCTCCATACTGAGTGAAAATATCCAAATGAAGGTGTAGTGCAGCGGATAAAGGTTAAACAGAGCGAAGATGTCATCAAACCGCAGGACGATCATACGCCCGATGGTGCTATTGACAAAGCCCTTGCCCTCTGGCACCTTGGCCACGAAAACCGGGTATGCCACATCATTCTTGAAGAGACGCCGCTTCTCCATAGAAAGAACACCGTCATGCAGACTCCGCATAGCACCGGTTGCAGCATTGAGCAGATTAGTCGGTAGCATCGGCCTACCCGCCACATGCACCCTCCTCGAGATATCCTTCGATATTGGTGGCCTGTCCTGAGCACGGATCGTACTCGGTGCCGGCTGGCTCGCACCCTTGTTATTTTTTCTTTTCCGTCCCTTCTGCTTCTTCTGCTGTAATGGGATCGAGTTCTGCTCAGAGACCACCTTCTTGAGTGTGTTGGGGCTGATAATATTTTGCACCTCGGCTATTTGAGTCTCGGTGAAGGTGGAAGATGGAGGCGTCTCCTGAGAACTGAACAGACGACGCCTGTTGCAATTGGGTTTCTCCGCGGTACCAGCTAGATCGCGATCGTCTTTTGCAGGGTTGGGTTCTTGAGAAGGAGGCCCCAAGAATTCGTCACCGTACCCATGTTCGTTGATGTACTTATCGACGTTAGAAAATGTACCGTCGTCGTCGTCCGGATCCTGTGCCATATGCATGTCCGGATCAGCTGACGGCGGTAGCGTTGCGGCGGTCTTGCCATGGCTTGGCGCCGGCACGACTGGCAGTGTTGTCTGTGGGGTGGTGTCCCCCGCCCCCAAACGAATCTGGCTCTTCGGCCAAAGCATGGACCAATTTAAGCAGGCGCTGAGGGTCATCACATCATCTTCGTCGGCCCCAGGGGTCGATATGGAGGTAACAAGTCGTCGCAGCCCCGCAGCACCTGAACCAGTTGAACCCTATACACGGTGAGTGGCATCGGATTACCGTGGAACACGCGGTTGCCCGGTTCAACGATTTTGGCCTTGGCGACATCAATCAACTCACCGTCCACGAAGTGCAGGAGAGTGCATGGAACGTTGGCGGCGCCCTGCGAAAACATGTAGGGTGTCAGGGATGCCCAGTCAAAGGCAAGGAGATGAAGTCATTGGCCGAGGCTTAGTTACCGTGATGGCGTCGAGCTCGGCTAATGTCGAGGCACCGCCAACGGCGGGCGTGCGGGTGACGGAGGGGCCGCTTGCTGCCGAGGTGCCGGCCGGCGTATTCTTCCCACACCCGGGTGCATTAAGCTCCAATACCGGCGCCGACGCCAGAGACACCAATGTCGCCTCTGCCGGAGACACCAATGTCGGCACGTTGTGCAAGTTGCTGCTCGTGAAGCTGGGAATCGGGGGCGGCCCCTGTTGGCCGCCCGCAATCCACCCCCGCGGCCCCTCAAGCAAGGAAAGCATAATGGCGGTGATCGTCGCTCCTAGTTGGTCTCGCACTTGCTCTTGGACTATCTCCGGAATCCGTGCCACTTGTGCCTTGAGTTCTTTAACCTCGCGCTCCTGGCTTTCCGAGCTGGTCTTTCTCTTTTTTCACCCAGCCTTATAGTATTCCGACCAGTTCGTGGACAAGCCTTCGCCGGCCACACGACCAGCTGACGACAGCTTACTGAACTTATCCTTGTGTTTCATTATGTTCAACGCCCTATTTAAAGTTGTGTCCCAAGGGGCAGACGGGGAGCTCAGAGACCCCGCGCTACTGCTTTCAGTTTCCTGCGGAAGGAACGTGAACATTTTAGAAATTTGGCTTCATTAATTAGAATGCAACCATATGGAGCTAATTACGTGGGGGTGTATTCCTTACCAGAACACGCTCAAGCTCCTTCACCTTCGGATCCGTGGTAAGCTCCCCTGTTAACAAGTCCACCTTGTACAGGGCCCTGACATAGTTCCTGGTCTGCTTTTCATGGTATTTATCGAAGAGGGGCGGTAGGCCTTGCTTGGCACGCTCCACGTCCACCTTGTCCCATTTAGATTCCGCCACTCTATAACCGCCGGGACCGAGTTTGTGGACCCCTAAGTTCAAGTCCCGCATATCTTTCCCCCACTGACTTGATTTCGCGGATGTGTTGCTCTCGCACTTGATCTTGAACTCCAGGTAGTCAGCTTCGCTGATCGAAGGATTTGTCTCCTTGATCTTCTCATAACTATCACCACTTAGAATCCTTCTCTTCATTGCGGCTCTCCAAGTAGCCAGGGCCGTGCTCATCTTTGTGAGGGCGGCATTGTTCACTTTATTCCCTGAGAGGCGTGTGTTTGCAAAGTCACCGGGAAACTTGTATCGTTCGTGCAGCTTCGTGAAGAGGAGGTTGCACAAATTCCCTCGGTCACGATGCCTTAGGTTCTCGGTGTTGATCGAGACGGTGCTCTGGAGAATGCACCCGAGTTGTCCCGCGTACCCACCGACTAATTTTTTGGGCGCCATTGGATGCCCACTGGAGGACACTTCAGTAAATTCCTCCTTGACGGTGCCGAGCACGTTCGGGCGCCGGTCCTTTCGTTGCCTCTTCGGTTGGCTGCCATCTGTGCGTTCGCTGCCATCATCAGTGGTGGCATCCCCGGCGGCACCATCAGTGGTGTCATCCCCGACACCACTAGGGGTTGTGTAGTTGGGATCGGTGTCTTCCGCGGCGTCCTCATAGCGGTGAGGTTCTTCCTCCATCTCCTGGGACAGCTCCCAGAATGGCTTGCCCGAACTGCCGGCCTCATCGTTGTCGGCCATGTTCGCTCTAAATAGGAAAAAAGGCTACTAGAGTTATTGGATGAGATCAGGGTAGTATCTATTCTTCTCAGATTTAGAGGAAAACTGAGAATAAAACATGCAAGTTGATGCACACCCATAGACTTGAACTATCAAGGGATCCTGTTACAGATGTTAGTGTCGGTGGTGGTGGTAGTAGTAGTGATTCTGAGGTGTTCAGGTGGCGCAGCAAAGATCAGCCAATAAAGCCAAGCGGTGTCAAGAAAAATGAAAGCAGATGCAAGATGGGTAAGTCATTTGAGTATCTGGTCAGTTTGGCTGAATAAGTTTAGTTAAATTTAGCTCATACTGATTGACTATACACGGGTACATCTTATGCTGAAAGTTGCTCTATGTTTTTGGAACTTTGCTTCTCTTTCCGAGGTTCCTTACGATGCAGTTATGGTATGTTTGTGCATGACGTAGGCGTCATGGAGAGGCTATCAAAATTTAATTTTCTGCTGAATGGATGTGACCAAGCTCACTAATGAAAGGAGTTATTGCTAGAGCAACAGGATCCCTTCCATGCATTTTTCAAGAGCAACAGGATCCCTTCAATGCATTTTTCATGATAAACAACCAAGGCAAGCAATATATATCAAACAAATAAACACATAAAAATGAGTTATTGCTAGAGCCTGATGGTTGAGCTTTCGTTAGCATGGCATATGTATGGAAGAAAAAATAGTTTGCATTTCAACTTAAGGGAAAACTATAAAAGCCACTTAGAAATATTTGCTTTGTAGAAATAACATTGTCTCTAAATGTTGATTAATTTTTGTTTCGGTTGAGAATCGGGCACCTTCTAGGTCAAGAAAATTGGGCATGACCTTTGCTATATTTCTTGACCTAGGAGTGCCCCATTCTCAACCGAAACGGAAATTAATCAACATTTCAGGAGAAAGGGGTAACTATTTGTCCTTGCACAAAATATTGAACTGAAGGAGCCTCAGTTTAGTTGTGGCGCCCCTGAACAAGTGATCATCAAGCTCAGGCCAGTGACCTGCTTGAGCCAAATTATCAACGACAGCATTCAACTTAATGTGTAGCTTCAATGTGTCATGCCTAGCTGGTCATAAGGTTGATGTGCATATAGGAACCCAAATTATCATCTTTCCTTACCAAATTCACATGTATAAAAAACATGCATATGTGTCAATATATAGGTTACATGCATGCATTTCTTCCGCATTTTTGGGGTTGAACCTTGTAGATATGACTTTTCAAGAAACTTGTCAATATGTAGTTATGATACCATGACAATATGGTCCAAGTCCTAGGATAAAAATGTTCTGTTTAAAATAAAACCTTTGTTCTTAATAAGAGAAAAGAACAAAGATTGAGTCATCGAAGGAATTAGCATCATCGTTCTGTTTAAAATAAAACCTTTGACAATATGCTCAGTTTGGACAATCGGAGGAATTAGCATCATCGTTCTGTAGCAACCCCGAATTGGTTCCCGAATCCCGTCCGAGATGGATCCCCAAATCCAGAAAATTGCTGGTTAACACGCGGGCGGATGCGCCGCCGAATGGGAGCACCGCGTTCGGACAGCGTTGGACGGCCCTGCCTACGCTGCCGGCGACATCCGGCACGGTCGGACTGGATTCGATCCGGCCCGGCTCTCCGCGGCTGTACGCAGGCGAGGGAAGGAGGCACGATCCAGGCAAAGCTAGGGGTTCGATACTCACCGGGTGGTGGAGGAGGACGGTGCGGAGGGGTGCTCCGGTCGCGGTGGCGGTGGTAGAGAGCGGCGCGATGCTTCGGGACGGACGGACAGTGGTGTGGAGTGCAGGCGGCAACGGTGTGGAGTCACGGCCCGGATGGCGAGATGCGGATTGGGGAGAAGGACGACCGGAAGAGGGGAGGGAATGAAAGAAGGGGAAGGGTTAGAAATGGCGCACCTTTTAGGGGTGCGCCATAAAAATTGGTATATCAATGGCGCACCTTTTAGGGGTGCGCCATAAAAATTGGTATATCAATGGCGCACCTTTTAAGGGTGCGCCATAAACACCGTGATAGCAATGGCGCACCTTCTCCTGGTGCGCCATTACTAACTCTTTTATTATTTTTTTGGATTTTTAGTTGCATGTAATAATTTAAGATTTGAGATAAAAGAAAAGGAAAATGCAAATGGAGTGATAAAACCATTGTGCAAAGATTTAGAATTAGATGACATGGTTGAAATCAAGTGACATGAAATAACAGTCATCAAAGATTGGGCTTGCCACTGACACACACACGCGACCGACACGTCGTGATTCGATCTTAGCTATTTTTTCACAATCTTCTTGCCCTTCTTTCTCGTGGTTGAATAATTTATCCCCGGAACCCCTTGAATTCTTCTCTTGAACGGACGTCCTTTAGGTAGGGTGGTCCTCCTTCTTCTTGTGGTGTATGGTACTTCATCGTCGTCGTCATCTTCCATCTTTGGGTCGCCATACTTGTCGAAGTCTTTCTCATTGGCGACTCCATCCATTCCGATGATGTTCCTTTTGCCTCTCCTCACGACAACACGACTAGGCTTTGACATGTCGGTAATGAAGAAGCATTGGTCCACTTGGCAAGCCAGTACCCATGGCTCATTTTTCGCGGTGACATTTGCGCCCACAATCTTGGATTTGGCTTCGGGTATAACCATGGTGGTGAAATATCGGTCTTCTTTTAGGACGCTCTTGGACCATCTGACACAGAACATCAGGACCTTCTCTCTAGCGTAGCTCAGCTCCCAGATCTCCTCGATCCTTCCATAGTATCTATCCTTGTCGTTACTGGTGTAGGATTCCATCGTTACCCTGGAGTTCTGATAATCACTCTTCATGTCCTTTTCCTCGATGTAGAATGTGTAGCCGTTGATATCGTACGCCTCATAGGTCATCAGGTTGTGCTCGGTGCCCTGTGACAAGGTGAATATGAGTTTTTCTTCCGCGGAAGAATCCTCATGTAAAGGGTACGACAGAAGCTTGTCCTTGAACCAACGCGTGAAACATGAGTTGTGCTCTTTGATTATATCTCCGTCCGTCCTCTGTTGGCCTCGGTCATTGTTCGTCTTCTCAAATAAGGTTTTGTGCTCTACCACCCAAGGATCGACCACGTCTATGTGTTGTAGTGCGACTAGGTTTGCTCTTTCAAAGTCGGCGAGTCGACCCTTGAAGTCGACATGCATTTCGCGGCGACCCTCACGGTGACCCCATCCAGCGAACCTGCCGAGGTGCCTGTTGACGGGTAGACCAACGGGGTTCTTGATGCCTAGATAATTCGTGCAGAAGGAGATGCACTCTTCGGTCAGAAAGCCCTTGGCTATGCTTCCATCTGGACGTGCCCTGTTGCGAACGTATCCTTTGATGCACCATAACATCAAAGAATGTGGGCGGGAAGTACATCTCAAGCTTGCATAGTATCACCACGATCTCTTCCTGTAGCCTTTTGAGTTGCCTCACGTCAACTGACTTCCGAGAGATGACGTCGAAAAAGTTGCATAGGCCAAATAGCGTTTCACGGACGTGCGCGTCCATGATCCCATGGATTGCAACTGGAAGTACCTGCATCATCACCACGTGAAAGTCGTGAGACTTCATCATGCTAAACTTCTGCTTCGCTGAGTCTAGGTATCTGCTTATCTTCCCCGCGTAACCGTAAGGAAGTTTTACTCCTACGAGGCAGGTGAAAAACTGCTCGATCTCCTTCTGACTTAGAGTAAAGCACGCGGGAGGGCAGTCATATTCGATCTTCTTGGCCTTTTTGCCTTTGCGACGACTTTCCGTGTCCTTCGCCTCATCATCATCATCATCATAATTAGGGCGTTTTGCGTGAAGCTCCGCCCTGATGCCCATTGATTGCAAGTTTGCCCTTGCTTTCGGCCCATCTTTGGTCCTCTCTGGCATGTTGAGCAGGGTACCAAGCATACTCTCGCACACGTTCTTCGTGATATGCATGACATCAAGGCTGTGAGGCACACGGAGGATCTTCCAGTATGGCAAGTCCCAGAAAACAGACCTCATTTTCCATACCTTCAGCAGCGGCTCTGGCGCCTTTTGCTTCTTTCCCGGCGGTGGGCACTCTTTCCAATTTTTCAACAGCTCGTCTATTTCCTCGCCGCTCCTCGTACGTGGGGGTCTTCGGGGTTCGGTTCACCATCGAACAGATGCTTGCGTTTTCTACATGCGTCATCGTCGCGAAGCCACCTTCGATGTCCCATGAACACGGTTTTCGAAGACCCGGGATCTCTATCTACCTGGCGATACGTTGTGTCATCCATGCACCTGACGCATGCAGAAAATCCGTGGACCACCTGCCCCGCGACATATCCGTAACCGAGATAGTCGTGCACCGTCGTGAGCAGTGCGGCTCTCATAGGGAAATATTGTTTCGCTGCGGCGTCCCACGTATTGGCTGGCGTTTTCCATAGCGTGTCTAGCTCCTCTTTCAGCAGCCCCAGATACAGATTGATGTCGTTCCTTGGTTGTTTCGGCCCTTCAATTAGCATACTCATGTGAATGTACTTCCTCTTCATGCACATCCAGGGGGGAGGTTGTACATCCACACAAACACAGGCCAGGTGCTATGTGTGCTTCTCTGGCTGCCAAACGGATTGACTCCATCGGTGCTCGCGCCCAGCACGATGTTCCTTGGATCGTCCCCAAATTCCGGGTGTTCGAAGTTCAACGCTTGCCACTGGCTCGCATCCTTAGGGTGACTCAGCATCTTGTCTTTTTTATTTATCTCCGGATCATTTCTGTCATCTTCTCGCTTCTTCTCCTTCCTATCCGCGTGCCAACGCGGGAGCTTTGCTAGCTTAGGTTCCACGAAATACCGTTGTGGAGGAGGAGTGATCGGAAAGTACCACACCACTTTTCGAGGAGCTTTCTTCCTCTTCTTGTATCAATGACGCCGCACACCGGACATATGGTAGACTCCGCGTACTCGTCCCGATAAATGATGCAATCGTTCATGCACACATGGTATTTCACGTGCGGTAAATCCAGAGGACACACGATTTTCTTTGCCTCCTCGAAACTGGTCGGGCACTTGTTCCCCTTGGGAAGACGTTCGTGCCAGAATGACATGTTCTCGTCAAAGCATGCATCGGTCATTTTGTGTTTTACCTTCATCTCTAGAGCCATGAGCGTTACTTTCATGCGGGTATCCTCGGGCCTACATCCTTCATACAATGGAGTAAGCGCATCTATCTCCAGTTGATCCAGCTTGGCTTTCTCTCGGGCGGCGGCTCTTGCGTTACCCGTCTGCTTGAGAAGCAGCTCTTGAATATGAGGGTCCTGCACCCAGCCCATCGATGGTCCATCGTCGTCTGCTCTGGCATCTTCATCTTCATGATCATGCCCTTCGTCTTGATCTTCCTCATCATCATGTCCGACATCTTCTACATGATGACTGTGTCCTGCATCTACTTCGTGATCATGTCCTGGAGATTCTTCGTCATCTCGCCCGCCCTCGCCGCTATTGTCTTGCTGCCCTTCCTTATTTCTTGCCCGGCCCCCATGGATGACTTCATAATCATCTTCATCACCTTGCCACCGATAGCCATCCATGAAACCACGCACGAGCAGGTGGTCCCGCACCTGTCTGGAATCCAGGTCCATAAGGCTCTTCAACTTGCATCTTCGACACGGACATCTTATCTTCGTCTCATTCTTTTGAAGCATCTCGGCCTTCGCGGAGCTCAAAAACCTATTCACGATGCCTTCGGTCATCGTGCGGACCATGGTCGCCTGCGGGGTAGAGCAAAACGATATTTTAGAACCAAAAAAATTTGGCATGACTTTGCCTAAAAATAGGACCAAAAAGAATGCATAGTGCCAAATTCTCGTCGAAACGGAAATGAATCAACATTCCGGCAAAATATTGGCAACTATCGCATTTCAAATACCGGTACCTGCAAACACAAACATATGCAACACCACAAACATACGTAGATCTAGGCCATAAAAAGTGTGTACGTTGGAGGGAGAAAAAAGTAGATCTAGAACATAAAGAAAGCTTTCCCCTTACTTACCTATCAAAAAAGGAAATTTAACCACTTAATTTGGGTGAAGTGCAAATGAGGTGAGGAGGAGGAGGCAGCCGAGACCAAGCTTGGTAGAGGTGGAGAGAATGAAGTAGGGAAAGTGAGTGTGGTAGGTGGCAGTCAAAAATATCTAGCTGCTCTCAGGTTACCAATGGCGCACCTCCTAAGAATGCGCCATTTGTAACCAGGGTTACTAATGGCGCACCTGGTGTGTGGTGCGCCATCACTAGTTTTGAAAAAAAAATTGAATTCTTTTTGTTAGTAGTGGCATACCGTGGGTGTGGTGCGTCGTTACTAGTTAAAACTAGTAATGACACACTTTCCCCTAGTGCGCCACTGCTAAGTCTGGGAAGGGTGTGGGGCCTGGACAAAACTAGTAATGGCGCACCACACACCAGGTGCGCCATTAGTAATATGGCCATTAATGGCGCACCTATATGTGGTGTGTTGGAAATATGCCCTAGAGGCAATATATAAAGTGTTTATTATTATATTTCCTTGTTCATGATAATCGTTTATTATCCATGCTATAATTGCATTGATTGGAAACACATTGCATGTGTGGGTAAATAGACAACACTGTGTCCCTAGTATGCCTCTAGTGAACTAGCTCGTTGATCAAAGATGGCCAGGGTTTCCTAGCCATTGACATGTGATGTCATTTGATAACGGGATCACATCATTGGGAGAATGAGGTGATGGACAAGACCCAAACTACAAACGTAGCATATGATCGTGTTAGTTTATTGCTACTGTTTTCTGCATGTCAATGTATATGTTCCTATGACCATGAGATCATGCAACTCACGGATATCGGAGGAGTGCCTTGTGTGTATCAAACGTCGCAACGTAACTGGGTGACTATAAAGGTGCTCTACAGGTATTTCCGATGATGTCTGTTGAGTTGGCATGGATCGAGACTGGGATTTGTTACTCCGTGTGACGGAGAGGTATCTCGAGGCCCACTCGGTAATGCAACATCACAATAAGCCTTGCAAGCAATGTGACTAATTGTTAGTTGGGGGATCTTGTATTACGGAACGAGTAAAGAGACTTGCCGGTAACGAGATTGAACTAGGTATGGAGACATACCGACGATCGAATCTCGGGCAAGTAACATACCGAAGAACAAAGGGAACGTTATACGGGATTAACTGAATCCTTGACATAGAGGTTCGACCGATAGATCTTCGTAGAATATGTAGGAAACAATGTGGACGTCCAGGTCCCGCCATTGGTTATTGGCCGTAGAGGTGTCTTGGTCATGTCTACATAGTTCTCGAACCCGCAGGGTCTGCACACTTAAGGTTTGGTGACGTTTCGGTAGTATAGAGTTATGTATGGTGGTGACCGAAGGATGTTCGGAGTCTCGGATACAATCCCGGACATGACGAGGATCTCCAGAAGAGTTTGGAGATAAAGATTGATATATGTGATAATAGTGTTTTGATCTCCGGAAGAGTTCTGGAATTAACCGGAAGGGGTTCTGGATGTTTACCGAAGTGTTCGGGTACAACAACACTTTATATGGACCAATGGGGTAAAACCCACGAGGTATTGGAAAGGGCAAAAGGAAGTTTTGCTGCTGCCTTAAGCAGTAAGGCAGTACTACCGCTTGTGAAGCGGTACTACCGCTCGTGCGCGGGACTGCAGGGATCCGAGTTGGACTCTTTTCTTGCGGGCCAAACCGACCTTGTGCGGGCAAAATAGACCTTGTAGAAGTTTTTGCTCCAAGTTTAGACCCCAGGGCTCAACATATAAATAGAGGGGCAGGGCTAGCACACGGGACACAACTTACGGCCACGTGCTACCCGTTCCACCGGTGCTCCTCTAGATCGGTTTTCTGCAACACTTAGGCGAAGCCCTGCCGGAATTGCTCCACCACCACCATCACCGGAGCGCCGTCACGCTGCCGGTGAACTCTCTCTCCTCTCCACCTCCTCTTGCTGGATCAAAATGGTGGAGATCGTCATCAAGCTGCACGTGTGTTGAACGCAGAGGTGCCGTCCGTTCGGTACTAGATCGGAAGGATCGTGATCAAGGCCACGGGACATTCGTGATCGGATCGCGGGATGGATCGTGACGAGATCGCGAGACGGTTCGTGATTGGTTCGCGGGACAGTTCGTGATTAGATCGCGGGACGCTCGGCGATTTGGATCGTGAAGAAGTACGACTACACCAACCGTGTTTCTTAACGCTTCCCGCTTAGCGATCCACAAGGGTACGTAGATCTACTCTCCCTCTCGTAGATGCTCATCACCATGGATAGGTTTGCGTCTGCGTAGGAAATTTTTTGTTTCCCATGCAACGTTCCCCAACAGTGGTATCAGAGCTAGGTTGATGGTTCGATGAGATCTCGAGTAGAACACAAAAGGTTTATGGGCGTTGATGCTTAGATTGCTTGCTCCCTTGGTCGGATTTTAGTTCGGCGGGATTGTGAGATGAAGCGGCCCGGACCAACATTACTCGTACGCTTACGAGAGACCGGTTCCCTCGATGCAACGTGTTGCTTAGATGGCGTGCGGGTGACAGTTTCTCTCACTTTAGTTGGATTGGATCCGAGAAAGGCGGTCCTTGAGAAGGTTGAAAAGCAATCTATGTATCACCATTGTGGTTTATGCGTAGGTGAGAATCGTTCTTGCTAGATACCCGTAGCAGCCACGTAAAACTTGCAACAACAATTAGAGGACGTCTAACTTGTTTTTGCAGGGTATGTTGTGATGTGATATGGCCAATTACATGATGAGATATATGTGATGTATGAGATGATCATGTGATGTATAGATTTTCACGACTTGCACGTCGGTGAATACGGCAACCGGCAGGAGCCATAGGGTTGTCTTTAATTATTGTATGACCTGCGTGTCAATCGTTAAGCGCTATGTAATGCTTTACTTTATCGCTAAGCGGTAGCAATAGAAGTAGCAGCAGGGCTGGCGCCACAACCCCAAAGGCAACACATTGATGGAGATCAAGATGATGGAGATCATGGTGTTGTGCCGGTGATGATGGAGATCATGCCGGTGTTTCGAAGATGGAAATCTTAAACACAAGTTCATGGCCATATCATGTCACTTATGAATTGCATGAGATGTTAATCCTTTTATGTACCTTGTTTTGCTTAGTACGGCGGTAGCATTATAAGGTGATCCCTCACTTTAATTTCAATATGAACTGTGTTCTCCCCATCTGTGCACCGTTGCGAAAGTTCGTCGTGTCAAGACACCACGTGATGATCGGGTGTGATAGACTCTACGTTCACATGCAACGGGTGCAAGCCAGATTTGCACATGTAGAACACTCCGGTTAAACTTGAAGAGCCTAGCATGTACAGACATGGCCTCGGAACACAAGAGACCGAAAGGTCGAGCATGAGTCATATAGTAGATATGATCAACATAATGATGTTCACCATTGAAACCAGCTTAACTCACGTGATGATCGGACTTGAGTTGGTGAATTTGGATCATGTGACACTCAGATGACCTGAGGGATGTCAATTTGAGTAGCTTTAGTAATTTGATTAACTAAACTCATTATCATGAACAATAGTCTAAATAACCTTTGCATATTTATGTTGTAGATCAATGGCTCGCGCAGTAGCACCCCTGAATTTTAATGCGTTCCTAGAGAAAGCTAAGTTGAAAGATGACGGAAGTAACTTTGTTGATTGGGCCCGTAATCTGAGGATTATCCTTACGGCTTCCCAGAAACAATATGTCCTTGATGCACCGCTTGGTGACCAACCAGAAGACATGACCTCCGAAGACGTTAAGAACGCTTGGGAGGCTCGTGCTGGAGACTACTCAATAGTTCAGTGTGCAATATTGTATGGCTTAGAACCGGGACTTCAAAGACGTTTTGATCGTCATGGAGCATATGAGATGTTCCAGGAGTTGAAGTTTATCTTTTAGAAGAATGCCCGGATCGAGAGGTATGAGACCTCCGATAAATTCTATGCTTGCAAGATGGAGGAGAACGGGTCTATCAGTGAGCATATACTCAGAATGTTTGGGTACTCAAACCGTCTAGCTGAGTTGGGAATTGCCCTTCCGCAAGAAGCGATCATTGATAGAGTTCTTCAATCACTACCACCTAGTTACAAAAGTTTTGTGATGAACTATAACATGCACGGGATGAACAAGTCATCATCCGAGCTGTTTGCGATGCTAAAAGTCGCTGAGTCTGAAATCCAGAAAGAACATCAAGTGTTGATGGTCAATAAAACCACTAGTTTCAAGAAAAATGGCAAGGGCAAAGGCAAGACGGGTAAAACCAAGAAGGATGGCAAAGCAGTTGCTACTCCTACAAAGAAGCCTAAGCATGGACCTAAGCCAAAAACTGAGTGCTTTCATTGCAAGGGAACTGGTCACTGGAAGCGGAACTGCCCCAAGTACCTGGCTGACAAGAAGGCGGCCAACGACAAACAAGGTATATATGATATACATGTTATTGATGTGTACCTTACTAGTTCTCGTAGTACTGCCTGGGTATTTGATACCGGTTCGGTTGCTCACATTTGCAACTCAAAGCAGGAACTACAAAATAAACGAAGACTGGCAAAGGACGAAGTGACGATGCGCGTGGGAAATGGTTCCAAGGTTGATGTGATCGCCGTCGGCACGCTCTCTCTTCGATTACCATCGGGATTAGTGATGAACCTGAATAATTGTTATTTAGTGCCTGCGTTAAGCATGAACATTATATTTAGATCTTGTTTATTGCGAGACGGTTACTCATTTAAATCAGAGAATAAAGGTTGTTCTATTTATATAAGTAATATATTTTATGGTCATGCACCCAATGCTAGGGGTTTATTCATATTGAATCTTGATAGTGATGACACACATGTTCATAACATTGATGCCAAAAGATGTAGAGTAGTTAATGATAGTACCACTTTCTTGTGGCACTGCCGTTTAGGTCATATTGGTGTAAAGCGCATGAGGAAGCTCCATGCTGATGGACTTTTGGAGTCACTTGATTTTGAATCACTTGACACATGTGAACCATGCCTGATGGGAAAGATGACTAAAACGCCGTTCTCAGGAACAATGGAACGGGCAAGTGACTTATTGGAAATCATACATACTGATGTGTACAGTCCAATGAATGTTGCAGCGCGCGGTGGATATCGTTACTTTCTCACCTTCACTGATGACTTGAGTAGATATGGGTATATTTACTTGATGAAACACAAGTCTGAAACGTTTGAAAAGTTCAAGCAATTTCAGAGTGAAGTTGAGAATCATCATAACAAGAAGATTAAATTTCTGCGATCTGATCGAGGAGGTGAATATCTGAGTTATGAGTTTGGCAGTCACTTAAGACAATGTGGAATTGTTTCACAGCTGACACCGCCCGGAACACCACAACGTAATGGTGTGTCTGAACATCGTAATCGAACCTTATTAGATATGGTGCGATCTATGATGTCTCTTGCCGATTTGCCACTATCGTTTTGGGGTTATGCATTAGAGACAGCTGCATTCACTTTAAATAGGGCACCATCGAAATCCGTTGAGACGACACCATATGAACTGTGGTTTCGCAAAAGGCCGAAGTTGTCGTTTCTTAAAGTTTGGGGATGTGATGCTTATGTCAAAAAGCTTCAACCTGAAAAGCTGGAACCCAAAGCGGAAAAATGCGTCTTCATAGGATACCCAAAAGAGACAGTCAGGTATACCTTCTATCTTAGATCCAAAGGCAAAGTGTTTGCCGCTAAAAACGGAACATTTCTTGAGAAAGAGTTTCTCTTGAAAGAATTGAGTGGGAGCAAAATAGAGCTCGATGAGGTTATTGAACCTGTACTTCAACCAGAGAGTAGCGCTGCGCAGAAAGATGTTTCTATGGAACCTACGACGGTAGAAGAGGAAGTTAATGATGATGATCATGAAGCTTCGGATCAAGCTGCTATTGAACCTCGTAGGTCGACAAGGACGCGTACTACTCCCGAGTGGTACGGCAACCCTGTCTTAGAGGTCATGTTGTTGGACAACAATGAACCTATGAGCTATGGAGGAGCGGTGATGGGCCCGGATTCCGAGAAATGGTTAGAGGCCATGAAATCTGAGATGGGATCCATGTATGAAAACAAAGTATGGACTTTGGAAGTAC
This sequence comes from Hordeum marinum, assembly GCA_022496015.1. Lineage (NCBI taxonomy): Eukaryota > Viridiplantae > Streptophyta > Magnoliopsida > Poales > Poaceae > Hordeum > Hordeum marinum. The sequence goes on from CM039678.1 coordinate 24,638,328, forward strand.
TACCTGAAGGGCGAAAGGCCATTCAGAACAAATGGATCTATAAGAAGAAGACGGACGTGGACCGTAATGTCACCGTCTATAAAGCTCGACTTGTGGCAAAGGGTTTTTCACAAGTTCAAGGAGTTGACTACGATGAGACTTTCTCACCCGTAGCGATGCTTAGGTCTGTCAGAATCATGTTGGCAATAGCTACTTAGTTCGACTATGAAATTTGGTAGATGGATGTCAAAACGGCGTTCCTCAACGGTTTCCTTGAGGAAGAGTTGTATATGATGCAACCCGAAGGTTTTGTCGATCCAGAGAATGCTGACAAAGTTTGCAAACTCCAGCGATCCATTTATGGACTGGTGCAAGCATCTTGGAGTTGGAATAAGCGCTTTGATGAGGTGATCAAAGCGTTTGGGTTTATACAAGTTTATGGAGAAGCTTGTATTTACAAGAAAGTGACTGGGAGCTCTATAGCATTTCTAGTGTTATATGTGGATGACATATTGCTGATCGGAAACGATATAGAAATGCTGGAAAGCGTGAAGGAATATTTGAATAAGAGTTTTTCAATGAAGGACCTAGGAGAAGCTGCTTTCATATTAGGCATTGAGATCTATAGAGATAGGTCGAGACGCTTAATAGCACTTTCACAGAGCACATACCTTGATAAAGTTTTGAAGAAGTTCAAAATGGAACAGGCCAAGAAGGGGTTCTTGCCTGTGTTACAAGGTGTGAAGTTGAGTAAGACTCAATGCCCAGTGACTGCAGAAGATAAAGAAAAGATGAGCGTCATCCTCTATGCTTCAGCCATAGGCTCTATCGTGTATGCAATGTTGTGCACAAGACCCGATGTCAGCCTTGCCATAAGTATGGCTGGAAGGTTTCAAAGTGATCCTGGAATGGAGCACTGGCAAGCGGTCAAGAATATCCTTAAGTACCTTAACAGGACTAAGGACATGTTTCTCGTTTATCGAGGTGATGAAGAGCTCGTCGTAAAGGGTTACGTCGATGCAAGCTTCGACTCTGATCCGGACGATTCTAAATAGAAAACCGGATACATATTTATTCTTAACGGGGGAGCGGTAAGCTTGTGCAGTTCCAAGCAAAGCGTGGTAGCTGATTCTACGTGCAAAGCGGAGTACATCGCAGCCTCGGAGGCAGCGAAGGAAGGTGTCTGGATGAAGCAGTTCATGACAGATCTTGGAGTAGTGCCTAGTGAACTGAATCCAATAAATCTGTTCTGTGACACCACTGGTGCCATTGCTCTAGCCAAGGAACCAAGGTTTCACAAGAGGACCAGACACATAAAGCGACGCTTCAACCTCATCCGGTTCTACATCGAGGATAAGGACATAAATATTTGCAAAGTGCACACGGATCTGAATGTTGCAGACCCGTTGACTAAACCTCTTCCAAGGGCTAAACATGATCAACACCAGAACTGTATGGGTGTTCGATTCATTACCATGTAAATCACATAGTGATGTGAACTAGATTATTGACTCTAGTGCAAGTGGGAGACTGTTGGAAATATGCCCTAGAGGCAATATATAAAGTGTTTATTATTATATTTCCTTGTTCATGATAATCGTTTATTATCCATGCTATAATTGCATTGATTGGAAACACATTGCATGTGTGGGTAAATAGACAACACTGTGTCCCTAGTATGCCTCTAGTGAACTAGCTCGTTGATCAAAGATGGCTAGGGTTTCCTAGCCATTGACATGTGATGTCATTTGATAACGGGATCACATCATTAGGAGAATGATGTGATGGACAAGACCCAAACTACAAACGTAGCATTTGATCGTGTCAGTTTATTGCTACTGTTTTCTGCATGTCAATGTATATGTTCCTATGACCATGAGATCATGCAACTCACGGATATCGGAGGAGTGCCTTGTGTGTATCAAACATCCCAACGTAACTGGGTGACTATAAAGGTGCTCTACAGGTATTTCCGATGATGTCTGTTGAGTTGGCATGGATCGAGACTGGGATTTGTTACTCCGTGTTACGGAGAGGTATCTTGGGGCCCACTCGGTAATGCAACTTCACAATAAGCCTTGCAAGCAATGTGACTAATTGTTACTTGCGGGATCTTGTATTACGGAACGAGTAATGAGACTTGCCGGTAACGAGATTGAACTAGGTATGGATATACCGACGATCGAATCTCGGGCAAGTAACATACCGAAGAACAAAGGGAACGTTATACGGGATTAACTGAATCCTTGACATAGAGGTTCGACCGATAGATCTTCGTAGAATATGTAGGAACCAATGTGGACGTCCAGGTCCCGCCATTGGTTATTGGCCGTAGAGGTGTCTCGGTCATGTCTACATAGTTCTCGAACCCGCAGGGTCTGCACACTTAAGGTTTGGTGACGTTTCGGTAGTATAGAGTTATGTATGGTGGTGACCGAAGGATGTTCGGAGTCTCGGATACGATCCCGGACATGACGAGGATCTCCAGAAGAGTCTGGAGATAAAGATTGAAATATGTGATAATAGTGGTGTGATCTCCGGAAGAGTTCCGGAATTAACCGGAAGGGGTTCCGGATGTTTACCGAAGTGTTCGGGTACAGCAACACTTTATATGGACCAATGGGGTAAAACCCACGAGGTATTGGAAAGGGCAAAAGGAAGTTTTGCTGCTGCCTTAAGCAGTAAGGCAGTACTACCGCTTGTGAAGCGGTACTACCGCTCAAGCGGTACTACCGCTCGTGAAGCGGTACTACCGCTTGTGCGCGGGACTGCAGGGATCCGAGTTGGACTCTTTTCTTGCGGGCCAAACCGACCTTGTGCGAGCAAAATCGACCTTGTAAAGGTTTTTGCTCGAAGTTTAGACCCTAGGGCTCAACATATAAATAGAGCGGCAGGGCTAGCACACGGGACACAACTTACGACCACGTGCTACCCGTTCCACCGGTGCTCCTCTAGATCGATTTTCTGCAGCGCTTAGGCGAAGCCCTGCCGGAATTGCTCGACCACCACCATCACCGGAGCGCCGTCACGCTGCCGGTGAACTCTCTCTCCTCTCCACCTCCTCTTGCTGGATCAAGACGGTGGAGATCGTCATCAAGCTGCACGTGTGCTGAACGCGAAGGTGCCGTCCGTTCGGTACTAGATCGGAAGGATCGTGATCAAGGCCACGGGACGTTCGTGATCGTATCGCGGGACGGATCGTGACGGGATCACGGGACGGTTCGTGATTGGTTCGCGGGACGGTTCATGATTAGATCGCAGGACGCTCGGCGATTTGGATCGTGAAGAAGTACGACTACACCAACCGCGTTTCTTAACGCTTCCCGCTTAGCAATCTACAAGGGTACGTAGATCTACTCTCCCTCTCGTAGATGCTCATCACCATGGATAGGTTTGCGTGTGCGTAGGAAATTTTTTGTTTCCCATGCAACGTTCCCCAACATGATGCTCATCAACATGACTCGGCCAGGGCTTTGAATCCGTACCGGACTCAGTTTGTCTTAATCGTGATTATCTCTAACAGTTCTATAATTGGTTAAGCTTACATAGCGGATGCCATACATTATTACTATGAATGATGCCCTGTTTCCTTCACTCTTGAGAAGCTAGCGCCCTTCTTTTTTTGTGAAAAAAGTAACAGGAGGCATGGAAGTAAAGAATTAAATTAGGGTCACTTTGGGTCAGCAGGCTCTTCAAACACCCTTATACGTGGGACGGCCTGATCACTCTCCAGTCAGAAAAACTTGACCTAGCCGTACCTCTCGTATCGGCCTTAAATATCCAGGTTGACTGGTTCCCCTCATATCTTATCCATATATATGGCCGGTATCGAGAGACCTGGACATGGCCAGGAGCGTCCGCCACGTCGGACCAGGTCACGATGTGTCCATCCATGTCCACCTCTCTGCTTCACTCCACTTTCATCTCCTCGCTTTCTCTATAAGCTCTATCCCCTCCCCTCCGCCATGGCTGAGAATGGATCCAACAGTGACTCTGACTCCATCGACTTTGGGAAGCTTGTGGCGGAGTCCTTGCACTCATCGGCGCCGGACAAGGAGGAGCTAGTGCTCCACATTGCCATTCGTCTGTCATGGATGGACAGGGTGAGAGCTCGTCGTCCAATGCCTCGCCTGCGGCGCAGGTGGGCGGTATTGCAGCTCCACAGCGCCACACGACCACCCGACAGAGTTCCTTCTTTCCTTGATCAGGTAGCAGGGGGCAGTAGCGGCCGACACCGCTCATATAGTTGATCCAATGGGGGCACCGTTGGGTGGTCCTGCCCGCAAGGCAGACGGTGTCCGAGAGTCATACGTATCGGCTCGCAATAGGGCGGAGGAGGAGGCCGTCAGCCGTTCAAAATGCAGGTCTAGCAGATCCACGCCGGAGCCACTGCCCCCTACCAGCGACGACGATGAAGGCCTCTGATACCTCCGCGGAGACATATTCCTGCCTACATCGCCGCAAAAATGCGGCGACACTCCACATTGGGCTCAAGGAGTACCATTGGTTAGTGACGCAGAGAACAGTGACGGCAGAGAGCCGCACGGCTCGCAGTGGACTAGAACCGCGCCACCTGGCGAATGGCGAGGATGATTAGCCCCTCCTCTTCCCTAGACAACGACCCATTGGACAAGGATGCTCCACCCACCGCCAACGCCTACACCGAGGACAGGTGCCGCTCCCGAGACCACAAAGGGAAACATTCAGCGAGGAAGTGGTGAAATCCATCCGCTTCTCTCTTATAGTTTACTTTTTTTCTATAGTTAGTTAAGTGTTGAACTCGGGCTAGCCCTTTTGGATCGGACTATAGTAACTTTTAATCACCTATCTATGTCGAATTCTTATGTTTTATATGTCGTATTTCTGTCTCATCGGTATGTTGAGATAATCTATGTAGTTTGCAATCGTTTGTGTGAATTTGGGGATGGACAAATAAAGCACTAGTAGAAAAAATACTTTTCGTCTAGAGCTCTAGTCCTGGTTGGGTTTGGGTCCGAGACTAATGTGAGCATTAGTACCGGTTTCAATGGCCAGGAGCGGACGGGAGCACGACCAGGACTAGTCCCGGTTCAGATGGGACCTCTAGTCCCAGTTGGTGATACCAACCGGTCAGGGTGTGTGTTCAGTTTTTTCGGTTTGATTTGATTCGGTTTATACGTTTTTGGTTAATACGGTATTTATACTTTGGTTTATATGGTTTTGTATAAAAATACGGTTCGGTTTTGGTAATAACCATTTGAATTCGGTCCGGTTTTGATAATAACCATATTAATCAAAATTGACGCCATTTTTTAAGAACACATGATTTTTTGTCACATATTTCAATTTTTAGTTCATGTATAATGAAAGATTGAAGTATGTTTCATTGCTGAACATTTTTTTCCTACCCACAACTTCCTTCAAAGTTAAGATTAGTAAATAACGTGATGAAATACACACGTCAAAGTGATAGGCAACGGTCCCATGAAACGAACTTAATTGTCCAATGATGATAAAGTTCTTTTGCCGTCTTAGTTATGCTTTACAACTTCTATACCTCCTGGATGGGTAACTTTCTACACGGACATGATGAATTTATGCGGGATTAGTACAATGGAATATGCATATTAAGTATAGATTTGTTTCCTTCCTAGTATATATCACCAAACATAGTTGGCCTAGTTGGCTAGTAAGCTTCAGCCCACTAGGACTTTTGATACGAGGTCAGGAGTTCGACTCTGGGTCCATGCAAATTAACGTAAGTGAGCATGCACTTCACATCATTTTGGTTTTTTGGTTTCAAACCAGTGGTTTTCAGTTTTAAACCGAATGGCATATGGTTTTGAGATTTGGAAACCGTAACTGAAACCATAAAAACCGAAATTTCGGTTCGGTTTGGTTTTGGTTTCCGGTTCGATTTTGCACACCCTAACCAACCGGGACTAAAGGGGTTGCGGCAGGCTAGGTCCCATACGAGCCCCTTTAGTTCCGGTTGGTATCGCTAACCGATATCCAACCGGACTAAAGTCTTCCCTATATAAAGTTGTTTCGTCCCAACCCGCTTCCAATCTTACTCTCCTCTCTGTTTTCTTCCCCCAAGCTCGAGTTCATCCTTCATTTTTGCCAAGAATTGTCAATATTGGCGTTACCCCGTCTATCCAGGGTTTCTAAAAGGTTAGCAACTTCATCCTTTCATCTCTCATTGGTAGTTTAGCTTGTTTCATGCTCTATAATTATAGTAATTTGTGGATTTTAGTTTGAGAGTAATTATGTGGGAGTTTTATTTGATTTATATGCAATTTGGGCTCAAATTAACTTCTTAATTTGCATATGTGTAGGAGTGGTTTACTTAGTGCTTTCCCGTCCCCGTCCTCACCGCCGTTAATCGCCCGCGCCGTCCCGTCGCCGGCACCACCTTGGTGAGCCTCTTGCTCTTATCCTTTTTGTAAAATAAATCTTATTTGTATAATTTAGATAGTTACTTGTATAATTTTCTTACTTGTATGATTGTTTGTCATATATGGTGCCATGGTTTTGATATCCGTCCCTGTTGGCCCTCGTCTGGTTTATGATTCGGATGATATATATTATCTTTTATAACTATTTGTTTCATTTCATGTTTATGACAATTATGCCCATCAAGTTGACATAGATATTTTAATCTAGGAGGTATGTGAACCGGAAATTGCAACCGACCCTCTTGTCGAGAAGTTAAACTTAGTTAAAAAAGATTATTTAAAAGAAAATTTGAAAAGAATTGAAGAAGATAAGATGAAATTGGAGTTGTATGCTGCCAATGTCATCGATGATCAGAAGATCAAGATGGATGCAATGCGCTTGAAGATTAGAAAGATTATAAACTATGCCTTTAATAAAGAGGCTTGGTATCATTATGTTGTTGGATCAATTATTACCTTAGTTGCGATTTCGATCGCATTTGTTGTTGCTATTAAATGCTATAGATAGTTGTATGTTGTTTTATGAGAAGTTTGTATGAACTTTATGTATATATTTTGCAGTAATAACATTTGGTCACTACTCTACTTTGGTTTTCCTGTGATGAACTTGAATTAATTTGGTCACTTCGATGTTGTGTAATGAAGATGAGCCGGCAATGGATGTGCGATGACTGATGCTCGCCCGTGTTCATTAATGGCCTGCATAACTTTATGCGTGTGGCTGAGGCAAACAAGTGGAATGGTTTTATGTGTTGTCCATGTGGTGTCTGTAAGAATGATGAGGATTACTCTACCTCAAAAATCCTTCACAACCACTTGCTTTGGTCTGGTTTCATGTGCGACTATAACTGTTGGACCAAGTAGGGAGAAATCGGGGTTATGATCAAAGACAATGAAGAAGAAGAGGATGATGACAAATATCTTGGGTTCCTTGAATATGATGGTACTGCAATAGGGGAAGCTGAAGAGGAGGCATCATATGAGCCCGTTGATGATGTTGGTCGGGCCATTATTGATGCATAGAGATACTACAAAAGTGAAAAGCAGAGGTTGAAGTGTGAGTGCATGTTAGAGGATCACAAAAAATTGTTGTACCCAAATTGTGCAGATGACAAGAAAAAGCCGGGTACCACACTGGAATTGTTTCAATGGAAGGCAGGGAATGGTGTATCTGACAAGGGATTTGGAAAGTTGTTGATAATGATAAAGAAGATGCTTCCAAAGAACAACGAATTGCCCGCCGGTACGTATGAAGCAAATAAGGTTGTCTGTCCTCTAGGATTAGAGGTGCAGATGATACATGCATGCCCTAATGACTACATCCACTACCGCGGTGAGGAGTATGAGAATTTGAATGCATGCCCGGTATACGCTGCATTGCGCTATAAGATCCGCGATGACCTTGGCGATGTTGAGGGCGAGCGCCCTAGGAAGAGGGTTCCTGCCAAGGTGATGTGGTATGATCCTATATTACCATGTTTGAAACATTGTTTCAAAACAAAGAGCATGTCCAGTTGTTGCGATGGTACAAAGAAGACCATAATAAACGCGCGATGTTGAGAGTACCCGCTCATGAGTCGTGGTGGAGAAAAATCGAGAGAGAGTTCCCAGACTTTGCAGATGACGCAAGGAACTTCTACTCTGCTCTAAGTATAGATGGCATGCATTCTTTTGGGGAGAAGAGATGCAGTCATAGCACCTGGCCTATGACTCTATGTATCTACAACCTTCCTCATTGGTTATGCATGAAGCGGATGTTCATTATGATGCAAGTGCTCATCCAAGGCCCTAAGCAAAACATCAACGACATTGATGTGTACCTAAGGCCATTAGTTGAAAAACTTTTACAGTTGTGGGATAACAAAGGCGTACGTGTGTGGGATGAGCACAAATAGGAGGAATTTGACCTACGGGCGTTGATGTTTGTAACCATCAATGATTGGCCTGCTATTAGTAACCTTTCAGGACAGACAAACGAGGGATACAATGCATGCATGCACTGTTTAGATGAGACTGAAAGTATATATTTGGATAAATGTAAGAATAATGTGTACCTGGGGCATCGTTGATTCTCCGATCAGGCATCTCTTAAGAAAGAAAGACGAACATTCCAAAGGTGAGGCAGATCATCGGAAGAAGCCTGACCACCATATGGGTGATGATATATTTAATATAGTCAAGGATTTAAAAGTAGTCTTTGGAAAGGGTCCTGTTGGACAATCTGTTTCGAATGACGCTAACGGACACACACCCATGTGGAAGAAGAAATCTATATTTTGGGATCTACCCTATTGGAAAGTCCCAGAGGTACGCTCTGCAATCGATGTGATGCACGTGACGAAGAATCTTTGTCTGAACCTGCTAGGCTTCTTGTGCGTGTATGGTAAGACAAAAGATACACCGGAGGCACGTCAGGACTAGCAACGTACGAACGAAAAAGATAACATGCATCCAAAGTAGTATCAATGTCCTGGTAGTCACGCTCTTACCAAATAAGAGAAGGAAATATTTTTTGAATGACTGAGGAGTATGAAGGTCCCATATGGCTTCTCGTCGAATATAAAGGGAATAATAAATATGGTAGAGAAAATTTTAAAAACCTAAAGTCTCATGACGGCCATGTAATCATGACGCAATTACTTCTGGTTGCATTGAGGGGGCTTCTACCAAAAAATGTTTGAGTACCCATTGTGAAGCTATGTGCATTCCTCAATGCAATTTCTCAGAAGGTAATCGATCCATAAATCCTACCAAGGTTACAAAATGATTTGGTCCAATGTCTTGTCACTTTCGAGTTGGTTTTCCCACCATCCTTCTTCAATATTATGATGCACGCCCGAGTTCACCTAGTCGAAGAGATTAGCATGCTGGATCCTGTATTTCTACATAATATGTTCCCCTTTGAGAGGTTCATATGGAAGTCAAAAGGAAATATCTTCATAACCGTGCTAGGCCAGAAGGAAGCATCTCCAAGGGCTATGGACCAGAGAAGGTTATTGACTTTTGTGTTAACTTTATTCCTGATCTTGAGCCGATTGGTGTTCCTCAATCGTGGCATGAAGGAGGACTGAGTGGAAAAGACACTCTAGGAAAGAAAACAGTAATAAGTATGGACGGGCATTCTTTCACTCAAAAACACTACACAGTTCTATAAATTCCACCTTGGTCTCTCCGTATATCGAGGAACACATGGATATTGTATGCTCCAAGAACTGGGAGCAACCTGACTACGGGATTAAACGTACACACATGGCAACTTTTGGCGGTTGGTTGCAAACACATCTCCAGAATAACACCACTATTGAAGATGAGTTGGTCTTGTTGGCCAAGTCACCATATTCGACTATATTGACTTTGAATGGATACGACATAAATGGAAATACATTTTACACGATAGCCCAAGATAAAAAGAGCATCAACCAAAACATTGGTGTCCGCTTTGATGCAACATACAACATTGGAAAAATGACACATATTATGGTTACATAGAGGAGATATGGTAACTTGACTATCGTCATTCTTTTAAGGTTCGTTTGTTTCGGTGCAAATGGGTCAATCTAACATGAAGCGGGGTAAAGGTAGAACCGTAACACAGAATGACAACACTAGATCTCAACAATCTTGGGTACACAGACGAACCATTTGTCCTACCAATTATGTGGCTCAAGTTTTCGATGTGAAGGACATGTCTACCAAACCAAGAAAAAGAAAAGATAAGGAAGCGAATACATCATACGATGAGCCAAAGCACCACATAGTTATTTTAGGGAAAGGAAACATCATGGGAGTGAAGGACAAGTCAGACATGTCAGAAGGTTATAATAAGTTTGATGAAATTCCTCCCTTCAAAGTGAACACAAGCCAGCAAGTGTTAGGGTATACATGTGTTTTGGGTGTTCCTAGGGTTACCCTAACACAAGCAAGCAAAAAGTTTCACATTGCTACCCCCTTCTCACGACGAAATCGTTGTAAGAGCTAGGCCATTTTGGCATTTGAAACATGATTTTTGAGGACTTAATCAATGCAATTATGTCCAAAAAAATATGAATGTGTAGGTTATGTTAAGACAAACAATTTGACATCTTATTTTATCCATTTGGCTTAACAGAACTGAAGATATGAATTTTTAAAGTTTAAAATAATGTCTTCAATTACAGTATTTAATTAATAAGTGCAAAACTAATTACGCAACTTCCTATCAAAATGATACTAGTTGATAGAAATCTTCAAGATGTGTCGTGGATTTGTTGCGTCAACATGTCCGGGTTAACGGATTTAGGTGTGACGCCATCGCAACTATGTGGTGGTTGAGAGGGATTGGTCGGAATCGAGAGACACGGGTTTACCCGGGTTCGGCCCCTCCTGACGGAGGTAAAAGCCTACGTCCTTCTTTGTGTCTATATTGATGATGATGACGATATCGGTTATAAGGGTGCGGAATCGCTACATCTAATCTCGAGAGCCTCTAATCTGTCTATCTCTAATGACTTGAAGTTGTCCCTCTAGGGGTGCTCTATCCCTCCTTATATAAGTGGAAAGGGTAGGTTTACATGTAGAGTTCTACTAGGATTAGGACTAGTCTTTCTTGTGTCCTAATCCGGGTCTTGTTTCTCTTGTAAGGGAATCTTTCATCTCCTTTGGGCCTTCTCTGTGAGCCACCTGCAACGAGTTACACGTTGGGCCTTGGGCATTGGTCGTCCTATGACCCGGTAATAGAGGTGACCTATGAGCCGCCATACAATGGGCCGGGTCATACCTACAGCCGGGTCACCAATGAGTCACCAAGCTCGGCTGACGCAACAGTGAGTCGTCGAGTCCCGGCCGGGTCATACTTCCGGTCGGGTTATACCGTGGGGTAATATCCCTGACATTAGCCCCCAGGTTAGCTTGAATTTATTCATGGTAAGCTCTTGAAATAAGAATAACAAATATGTTAAAGGACCAGCTTGCTCCAGCTTAATGAAGTAGCTCCTTGAAGATCCGGGTTTCTTCATATTAACGAGCCATCTTCACAATCATATTGCAGGTCCATGTCCTTTGCAAAATATTGGGAATAAAACACCCATATGTCATTGAGTCGGCCTCCAATGCTTTGCCTTGATGAAAATTTTGGAGATAAAGAAAACAATACGAAGTTGAACCGCCAAATGATGGGTCGGGTCATGATCTTTGATAATACTGGGTCAAACAACTGGACTCCAATTGACTTGATAAAATTATTGGGAATAAAGAAAACCGGGTAATGCTAAGCCGGCTTTCAATGCTTCAGCTCCACCAAAACATGAGTCCTAGTTCACTCAAAATTGATAGCTTGAAGATGTTCTTCTCTGTTTTTATCTCCATATTGCCTGTAGCCCCCAAACTCCAAGTTTATCCATGATGACTTGATGCTTTGAAATAATATATAGGACTGTGCAGCCCCCAAGTTCTGGGTTGTCTTGTCTGCAGCAGCCTGGGACTTATAAAACTTCAGCCAGTGTAGCCCCCAAGTGTCGGGTTGCTTTGCCTGCAACAACCTGGGACTTTGAACTTGGTGTTGAATGTTGTAGATATATAGCTTTGGAGAAAAATCCGGGTTGTCATCTAAGTCTCCCGATGTGGTTGAATGACTTGAATTTCACATGTGTAGCCCCCAAGGGCCGGCTCATCAGTGTGTGATAGGCCGGGTCTTCAATTTGGACCTCATAATCTGCTTAGACAGCTGAATATTTTAGCCCCAAATGCCGGGTCATTATGCAATAATGAGCAGAGACTTTTGAGCTGATTTTTGTAGACTTGATGAGCAATGTGTATCCCCCAAGGGCCGGCTCAGTAAGACAATACTGGGCTGGGACTTAGAAAAAGATAGAAAGGTCGTCTCATCTCAGGGTCTGTTGACCATGTAATGACTTGAAAAACAACTTGCATTAGCCCCCAAGTGCTATGGTGCATGCTTGCAGCAACATGGGACTTGCATACTTGATATAATCCTTGATTTGAATAATGTACCCCCAAGTATCGGGTCGTATGCCTGCAACGACTTGGGACTATTCTTTCCATTGCAGAATAAATCATATCCATTATATGGATGATATTGCTGAATGCTTGGCATATCAATGTTGAACCATGCTCCCTATTGTGACATGGTATTTTTGGATGAGGGAATTACATCCATTACTCTGACGGGGCTTTGAAAATCTCAATCATCCAATATAGGTTATGAAAACCATAAAAATCCAGCCACATTGGCTATTTGAATAATATAACCCGGTTTGAAAACCTCAATTACTCAATACTGGTTATAACAACCATAATGAAAAATCCAGACATGTTGGTTATTAAGGACTGGAATATGTAACCCGGTTTCACAACCGATTCCTAAAATATAAACCAGAATATCCATGCATGCATGATATGACAATGTAATTATGATGCAATGTATGATGATGTATGTCTCGTCCCGCAAGTCTGCTTTAAAGGCACGACAGGACAAGACAACTCTTGTATTTTATGAAAATATTTTGTTTCCAAAGAAACGAGGCGGAAAGCCTGAAGAGCTTGTAAACCAGGCCTCACGTGACATAAATCTGTCATTTAAACCTTAGCAAGTTCAGGGTTTTTAAAAGATTGACATTGCTAAGAGTACGAACAAGCCACATAGCGGAGGGGCTATGGTAGACAAGATGAGTTTGTCCTCACTCACAATAAGCCGGCTCTCTCGTGACAAAAGCCGCCGTTTAAACCTTGACAAGTTCAGTGTCTTCGTGCGAGAATAACTTAGAAAGTTCATGGTCTCTTATCAAGAATAACTGTCAAGAGTTCGGTGGGTCACATGGTGGAGTAGCAAGTTGCAAACAGGCAAGTTTAACTCGGACATGGCGAAAAGCCGGGTCAAGAGAGGTAAACAAGCTTAACCCATAGGGTCGAAAGCCCCCCAAATGACCCAATGAAGGATCAACTCCTTTGTTATATAAACCTGGCCAAGAGGGTTTAAAAGGCCCCAAGTGACCATATGATGATCCAATAAATCTGAGCACCCATGTTTGAATGGTCGCAACATGGCGGCTCATCCTCTTGAGAGACTTTAAGTCTCACGCCAATAAAGTAACAGCCCTCGGGACCAGGTTATCTTCCCTGCAACGACCTGGGGTTCTAGAATATTTGATCCATGTTGTATTTGCCGACTTATGTGTGTGTAGCCCCCCAAGTCTTAAGTCGACTCGAAGATATGGCTTCAGATTCTTCACACTTGGCCACGGCATAAGACGACATATGGTTGACGGCTGGTAACTGAAATTTATTGAAGCCAAAAGATTATGGCGATTCAGTGACCTCCGCAACACTCATTGTATGTCCCTGGCGTTGATAACGCGACATGAACCCATGGAATGTTGAGACGGCGGGTCATAAATGATCCCATATGATTTTTGTCAGTAATCTGGCCAGCGGTTCATCCCAACTGGTTGTTGAAGTTAACCAAAACGCAGTAGCGGCAACTTGCACGCGTGTCCATTGAACCATCTGGCGGAGGCAGAGGCCAATAATATATCATGACTTGCTTCAGAATTGTTGGAATAGACCGGATGGCAGGGCGGCGACTCATGAGCGTCCATTGGGTGGATTGAACGAGCAAGCACAGCACTAGCATGTCGATGTAGACCAAACCGTAGGGCGGCAACTCATGAGAGTCCATTGGGCGGATTGAACGAGCAAGCACAGCACCAGCATGTCGATGTATATGTAAAATTCAGCCGCCCATTTGAAGACGGCGTGGTTGGGAGAGATGGCCGCGGCGTTGTGAGCCAGTGCGGTCGCGAAAGACGGCAGCGACATTGTAAGCCGGTGCGGTCGCAAGAGACGGTTGCGGCATTGTAAGCCGGTGCGGTTGTGAGAGACGGCCGCGGTGTTATAAGCCGGTGCGGTCACGAGAGACGGCCGCGACGTTGTAAGATGGTGCGGTCACGAGAAATGGCTGTGGCGTTGTAAGCCGGTGCGGTCGCGAGAGATGGCCGCGGCATTGTAAGCTGGTGCGGTCGCGAGGGACGACCACGTCATTGTAAGTCGGTGCAGTCGCAAGATGGACAAACACTGGTCCAGAATGAAGTTGGCGCGCCTCCGTCTCCGTGATGTAATGCCACTTGATTAATTATCCTACGTAAAATATTGCAGATCAAAGTAATTGCTCTCAAAGAAATTTAATATATGATAATAAAATAGACGAAACGGATAACACATGACGTATTTGGACGACAGATGAATTTGTCCGTCGAGATGCCTGAAGCACTTGCAGATGAAAAAAGGACGAACTGGTCGATTTCTCCACCACATGTTTTTTTATCCACTTCATTTCTAACCAAACGTCTCCCAATTCCCCTTCTTCCCCGCGTGGGCAGAACTGTCACTGCTGCCCACAGCAGAGGGCTTGTGCATGGCGCGGCTACAGGGGAGCCAGCTAGGGGTGCGGCGCGGCGAGTGGGCCGGGGCGAGGTCGCGGTGAGGCGAGCAAATGCGGTGCGGACGCGGCGGAGACCCAGCTCGGGGTGGAGCCAACAGGCGAGGCACGACAAGCCGGCGGCAGGGCGGAGCAGGGGCGAGGCCACGGCAGCAGCGGCTCTGGCGCATCGGGCCGAGCGTGGCGACGCGCGTTTGTTACTCCAGCCTTGGAGGGCAACGGCTGGACGGCGACTCGAGGAGGCGGTGGGTTGCGGCAACACCGCCTCAACACGGGGCGTCCGAAAAGGCGGAGCGGACGGGCGAGGCGACGGAGCCTGGCGGAGCGGAACCGGCGGCTGCGGCAGAAGAGAGGGCCGGTTTGGGTTGGCCAGCCGGCGATGCCACAACGGAAGCGGCGGCTCGGAGCAAGCGGAGGCGGAGCAAGGCCCACGGTGGAGGTGGAGCTGCGGGGGACATGGCAGCAGAGGCGTGCTGGTGAAGGCGAGGTGAGCCGAGGTGGTGCGATGCCACATTGAGGAGCAGCCCGATCCGGCCTTGGAGCGAGCGGAGCCGTCCGCAGGGGAGCCGGTAGCGGCTGGCGGCCGCGCGGGGGCGAGCCATGGCGGCAGCCGGTGATTCGATGAGGCGAGACACAACGCAAGGCCAGTGAGACAGAAGACAGAGTCCGTGTCTATTTTCAGATCGTGGATTCCTCTGTTTTGGCGTCATTGGTAATTTCGGACCCGGCAAACCAGCGTTTGTACACGACGGAGACTCCAACGGTTTCAGCGAGTTACAGATTGGATCACACAGGGCTTCTCGTAGAGCGTGCCCTCAAATCTCGATCTGACTTGATCCGCTATACTATATGGTGTCGAGTTCTTATGTCGATTGGCGCAGCATGAGTCGTCTGGCCAATGAAATCACTTTCGTTTGTTGATGAAGATCGAAAAACATCAAAATATGAATCCACGCTTTTCATTGCCCTACGGTGATCCCATGACGGGTCATCGTGCTTCCGCACCGGCTCTTCTTCAACTGAACAATCACGAGCTTCTCGGTCCCTCAAGAATTCCCTGCAAAAACACAACACCGTCGTGCGCTGCCCCACGGTGGGCGGTAACTATCGTGGATTTGTCATGACAAGATGTCCGTGTTAACGAACTTAGGTGTCAGGCCATCGCAACTATGTGCTGGCTTGAGAGGGGTTGGTCGAAATCGAGAGACGCGGGTTCACCCAGGTTCGGCCCCTCCGGACGGAGGTAAAAGCCTACGCCCTGCTTTGTGTCTATATTGATGATGACGACGATCTCGATTACCGGGTGCGGAATCTCTACCTCTAATCTTGAGAGCTTTTAATCTGTCTATTTCTAATGACTTGAAGTTGTCCCTCTAGGGGTGCTCTACCCCTCTTTATATAAGTGGAAATGATAGGTCTACATGTAGAGTCCTACTACGACTAGGATTAGGACTAGTCTTTCTTGTGTCCTAATCCAGGTCTTGTTTCTCTTGTAAGGGAATCTTTCCTCTACTTTGGGCCTTCTCTGTGAGCTGCCTGCACCGGCTTACACGCTGGGCCTTGGGCCTGGTCGTCCTGTGACCCGGTAATAGAGGTGACCCCATGAGCCGCCATACAATGGGCCAGGTCATACCTCCTGCCGGGTCATACCTGCACCGGGTCACCAATGAGTCACCAAGCTCGGCTGGCGCATCAATGAGTCGCCGAGTCCCGGCCATGTCATACTTATGACCAGGTTATACCACGGGATAATATCCCCAACAAGATGAATCCACAAAATTTTGAATCAACTCATTTGGTTTAGTTTTCAAATTGTTATGCATTTTACAAGAATTAATTTCAATCTGTAAAATTGAATCCGTCAAATAATTTCTTCAAAATGAAAATTAAAACTCCTCATGTCAACTAAAAGAAACATAATATAATTTGGCAAAAGAATAACAAGAAAACAAAAACTGAAATAATTAATACAAAGAAAAAAGGTATAAAACTAAAAGAGCTAAACATAATTTTTTATTTATTAAAACACCTAAATAAAACATCCTAAAAATTCTCAAATTGAACATACTGTTAAAACGCACTAATATTAAACAACTGGAAAAATAATCGTTCAAAAATCTATTTTTTAAATAAAGTTATTCACAAACTAGTGATTCACACAAATTTCAAAGAATGCAAATTTAAACTTTTCAAATTTGAAAACTACTGGCACTAACAGAAAGTTTATAATTTTTTGACCTAAAACAAAAAGATTCACTCAAAAACTCTAAATATTATAAGAGTTTTAACTAAAGTTTTCTACACAAAAAGAATCACTTTAAAGAGACCTTTAGTCCCGGTTCGTGGTTGGAGCCGGGACTAAAGGTCAGCTTCCCGCGCGGAATTTTGGCCACTGAACATTCCTCCTTTAGTCCCAGCTCCCGTCACGAACCGGGACTAAAGGTCCTTTTGTCCCGGTTCATGGCTGAAATCGAGACTAAAGATCATGTGTATATAAGTCCGCCCGATGTCTCGGTGCCAACCACCGCCAAGAAGAAGGACAGAACAATGCCGCCAGGCTGCCCATCTGCGCCGCTGTGATACGTTGTCGTCGTTCTTCGGCGATCCACACCATCGCTCGGTGCCCCTTCTCCGATTGGCACCGCGTCGCCCCGACCCCACGCTGCCCCGGACACATGCCCTCCCCGCGCCGCCCTGACCCCGTGCCCTTCTTCGCGGCACCCTGGACTTGGTGCTCTCCTAGCGCCGCCCCGGCACACACTCAACGCCTCTGCAGTTGGCCACTCCGACCTCCTCCTCCACGCCTCCGTTGTCGGCCACGCCGACCTCCTCCTCCTCGCTTCCGCCGTCGTCCACTCCGACCTCCTCCCACGCCTCCGCCGTCGGCCACTCCAACCTCCTCCGCCTCGCACACGAGGTGATTTTTCTTATGTTCTTCCAAAAATTGGGGTATTTTTCTAGGGTTCATACGAGAATTCAGAAATTTTCGCTCGTTCTATTACTATTTTGTATAATATGATTATTAACTGGGATTTCTGTATTGATATTAATAGCACATAGTCACTGATTTTGTGCAAGAAGTCAAGTTCATGTTGTATATTAAAAGGTTCACCATATATTCGAAAAAGTTCAATGTATATTAAATAAAATTTCAACATACTAAGTTTTTTGTTCAGTGTGTATTTTTAAAAAATCTTCAACCTATTTAAAAAAAATTGAAGTGTGTATTTAAAGTTAAACGTTCATCATATATGGAAAAAAATGTTAAATTCATATTTGAAAAATGTTCAACATATATTGGAATAATGTTTTTAATACAGGAATGTAGAAAAGATAAAAACAACAGGAAGAAAAGCAGAAGAAGAAGTAAAGCTCAAAGAGAAAAAGGAAATCAAAATAATCAAAATATAAAGGGAAAATACAAAATGAACTACTGCATACTTTTTAAGAATAGAGGACGTAAAAAATACAAGTGAAAAGCTCAAAGTAAAAATACAAAGAAAAAAATACAAAGTGAAAAAATATAAAGCGAAAATAAAAAATACAAAGTGAAAATCTCAAAGTTAAAATACAAAGTGAAAATAAATTATGCAAAGTGAAAACATAAAAATAATTCAAAAAATATAACTTATAAGTGACTTTTATGTTGCCAATGTGGTATGGTTGAATGGTTAAATTAATGCATAAATTTACAACTTATGATTGACCTGCATATATAGGTGCGGAAGTGGCGTGGTTGCGTGCTTAAACAATGAGGTAGTGGGCTGCATGAAAAAAATAATCTAACTTGTGATCTATGATTGGCACACAGGTGTTTATGTGGCATGGTTGCCTGCTTAGGAAAATTAGATAGTGGGTTATATGTATTTAAGAAGAGAGGATGTATACATCATTTTGTAACATAAGTTATTTTCATTATTTTGCACTTAGTGGTATGGATGTTTGTAGAATGTTGGTCAATTTTTTTAGAAATTTAGTTTGTAAAATATTGATGAATGGATGTTGATCAAATTAGTGATAGATGAATGGATGGATGGATGATGATCAATGCTTTATGTGATGTGATGACTAAAATTAAGATTATGATGAGTGGTTACTTGATCATGACGATCTTGCTAAAAAAATTAAGTTTCAATATTGTATGTGATGTGATGACCTAAGTTATTTTCACTCGGCGAAATTTACAAAATTTATTGTATGAATGCTGGTTAGATGGATTGATGTTGCAAATTTGAAGTTAACAAACTTCTTTGACAACTATGATTTTGTTTTTGCTTATTGAATGCATTCTAATTTAAATACTAAATTGTTTTACCTTTCTTCTATATTAGTTAAGCTATGGACGATAGCAACATATACCATGAAGATGACATCTTTGACATCATACGCTCCTCCCCAAACCAAGAGAATGAACAAGATGACGACTCAGAATTTCTAAACGAATACGGTGAGAGACTTGAGCAAGAACCAAGAGACAAAGGGCAAACAAACAATGATGGCAAAGGAAATGTTAGAAAATTTACAAAGTCCTGCGAGGTATATATATTAAGCCTCTCGTGATCATTGGATGTATTAATTGATTTGTATATAAATATTAACGAATCTTTCTTCTTTTAGCCCTCCTAATCGAGCCAATCTTCTAGGTGGGTACGAGGCCGGGCCAAAAAGTTGGGCGATGACATAAAGTTCAACATCGAGGAAGTCACAGAATATGGCGAACCGATTGCTCCTGAATAGAATACACTTAAATGTATAAATCAACGCGGAGTTATTGTCAAGAACCAAATCCTATCACCATTCAAGAATGAAATAAGCCAAAGGTAGATCGAGGAGTTAATTATGTCAGCGAAAGATCAAAAAATTTGCTTTGGGATATGCTCATGTCACATTTCAACCTACCGAAGGGTCTCACATACAGCAAACAGTTGAAAGTCAAGCAAATTTCTCTTGAGAAGATGGTCACACAATTCCAGACCTGGAAGAAAAGATTACACAATGACTACATCAAGGCAAAAAAGACTCCAAAATTCACTGCAACACTAGAGAAGATAAAAGATCATTGGGACTCATTTGTGGAGTACAAGGAGCCAGTTGAAGTGAAGGTCGAGAAAAAATAAGATAAATGCTAAGGAAAAGTTGTATCACCATGTTCTGGGGACAGGTGGCTACAAGAGAGTCGTGCCTAAGTGGGAAGCAGTTGATGCCAAGATGGTTGCAGAAGGGGTCACTTCAGCTACATCGAATTGGCCCAAGAGGTCCAAGACTTGGTTTTATGCGCATGGGAGAAAGTTAGACCTATAGCAACATGTCAGATTATTGTAAAGGTAGATCTTAAAACAACCTCGGACGCTTTACTTCAAGCAATAGAAGATGCTCGAGAGGGGTTCTTCCAGGTCGAGAGAGAGAACGATGAGCTTACACACGCCCACAAGAATCCTGAACATGGAGGACGAACACGAGACAAAGGCGTTGTTCCGTGGGTTCATGGGTTTTCGGAGTGGAACGAAACTTATAGAAGCCTCAAGAGAAAAAAGAAGCAGGATGCAGACCAGATTCAGAGGGTAGAAACAAGGAACGAGGAGTTGCACCACATGTTAAAGCGGCAGCAGGAACAACTAGACACAATTAGCCAGCAAAGGGCATCTCCGTTGCACAAGCAAGGAGATCCAACATTGGATAGTACCGTCCCATCTATGGGGAAAGTAATGTGGGTTCTACGGGGGTCCAGCGGATGATGCACTGTTGGCTCGCTATCTCGTGGATGATATCAAAGAGAGGAAAGATTGTGAGCTACACCAGAAAATGAAGAACATATCCATGAAGGTGGCGGCCGGTGTTGCTTTACCAAATGGACCTGAAGCAACCATACATGGCAATCTGATTCCAACTGGCTATGCTAAAGTCGTGGTGGATGAGGTTCTGCCGTGATATGAGTCACTAGAGCTTGACATTCCTCGAGGTGAAGGGGAGCTGACACTAGGAGCAGTCGTACGTGGTATCATTGTATGGAGAAATGAATGCATCGTGTTTCCAAACTCGGTGGCAAGGCCATCGACTCCTCCAAGTAGCAATACACCTCTAAGTCCACCCCACGTCGAGAGGGAGCGCAACGTGAGTCCATATCAATCTCCGCCGCGTCAGCCGACTCCACCCCACGCCGAGAGGCAGCGCAACGTGAGTCCATAACGATCTTCGCTCCGTCAACTAGTCCTATTCGGAAGAAATGCAAAAAGAAGAAAGCCAACGATGAGCCTCTTGCCAAAAGTAAGTTAGCTTACGATATGACTGGTGAGGAAACCAAAAGGGTCGTGGTTTCCGAAGTGAAGTCCCATTTTGCACCGAAACCACCCCGTGGCCAAAGGAGATAATACCTACGAAAACCGTACAACAGTTTGTGGGCTTTCTTGAGCGAGCCCCGACACATTTGGAGAATAGGCCATCAGACTATGACCTCTGTGTTAGGAAGTCATATCAGGAACTAATGCAACAGACGAGACGCACAAGTAGTAATAAAAGCGAGACAACAGTTCCCCAGCTTGGAGAACATGCAATGCAATCGATCCCCTCACTCAAGGTGATTACTGATAAGGTAACCGACACTGCTAGGGACATTGGTATCAGTGTTGATCAAGTCCTAGGTAATGGGGAAGTCCTCGTGGCTGAAGTAGCATGACAATATGTCCCCAGGAAAACTCTGGTCAGACCTGAGCAGGTCCCGAATCTATCAAGACAAATGCAGAAGATTGCATGAGTGGTACATGCAAGAAGTAAATAATGGGCAAGAGATGCTCATGGTGAAAGTCAAAGAAGAGCATTACTTCTATGGAAATGAGCTATTCATTGAGTTTCCCAAAAAAATTCAGTTATACAATCAAGACTCACTCGAAAAATCTATCGTCAGTTACTATTGTCTGTAAGTGATTTCTGTCTGTAAAGTCTCTAGGTCAGCTCGGTCATTGCCTGTATTCTGTTGTATGCTATTATGCAGAATGAAGATTCTCGAATGCAAAAGACTGGGAGTCTATGGCATTGGGTTCGTTGACCCATATATCATGAATGAAAAAATGATAAAAGACCACCCCAAAGACTCAGAGCATAACTTGATAAGGTTTTTAAAGGCACAATATATCATAACATAAATACTATTTCCTTACAACTTCAACTGAGTGTTACTGTCTTGTACTACAAATTCTATTTTGCTTAAGTATAGTTGATGAGTTATGCATGCATGATTATATAAACGTGCGCAGGTACCACTGCGTCCTGCTAATCATTAAAGTTGATGATGGAATCGTTGAAATCCTAGACACGTTAGGTTAAGACCCTCTAGAATACTCCAGCATGGTTTGGATGCCCGACAGGTAATTTTTTCAATCATTATCGCACTATATCAACCTCGTTCGTTCATTTTCTGATATCAAGTAATTAATAACTCCTTTATTCATTTTCTTTACCGGACAGGGTTTTGAAACAGTTCATCAAGGATGTTGTCGGTGAATGGAAACCGGTGCTGCGTTGGGGACTGCCCCAAGGTAATTAAGTAGTACTAGCGGTTCGTGCATCTCTTTATTTCTAGTTTCAATACCATTATCATGCTTGATTATTATCTAATTGAATTCTATTTCGGCAAAGTGCATGAGGCAGAAACAGGGGACTAATGTATGTGCATACTACGTTTGCGAGAACATTCGCATGGCGACCGAATGGCGCATAGATGTAAGACAACATCAGGTACGTAAACACTATTTACAATATTTTTTATGATAATCTAATATATATATATACACAAGCTAATATATTCATAATGATCTTCTTCTTTAAAGATGGAAGACATGCGGGAGAAGTTCGTACCAGAGAACTGCCTACGAGCAATTCAAGAGGAAATTGCGGGATTTTTGCTTACGCAGGCCATTTCTGAAAGCGGAGAATACCATTGCATGTAGTGATCTCCAAATTGACCATGTGACCATGAGCGGTAGGGTTGGAGGACCTTTAGTTCCGGTGGGTGACAACAACCGAGACTAAGGATTTTGTGTTTTTTCTGTTGAGGTTTAGGGTTTGTGGTTTGTTTTTCCTTTTTATTTTTGTGTTTTTCATTAAATTCTTTTTCATTTTAAACATAGCTTATGCTTCTACATATTGTACACGTTGATGCATATATAATATAATTTCTGGTATGAGTTTACGCTACTACATATTGTACATGTTGATGCATATATAATATAATTTCTGGTATCATACCAGAAATTATATTATGTATGCATCAACGTGTACAATATGTAGTAGCGTAAGCTAGGTTAAAAATGAAAAAGAATTAAACGAAAAACACAAAAATGAAAAGGAAAACAAACCACAAACCCTAAACCTCAACAGGAAAAACACAAAGTCCTTAGTCCCGGTTGTTGTCACCCACCGAAACTAAAGGTCCTCCAACCCCACCACTCACGGTCACATGGATGGACTTTAGTCCCGGGTTGTTGCCAACTAGTCCCGATTGGTGACCCGGAACTAAAGACCGTTGCCAGCCGAAACTAAAGACGTGTTCTACACTAGTGGAGGGGTAGTTATGGAATGTGATAAATGAGGTATGTCTCGTCACCTTCGGCGAACGCGTTTGCAGGCAGACGTATTGGGGCCAAAATTAGACAACCGTGATTGTAGATACTCTTACAGTGCATAGGAAAACTGCGCAAATAGTAGTTCGGATGGAACATACAACCTAGAGTGTGATGTGCGCATTGCTGGTCTGTTCTTCGGTCCAGATTCTATTACGGCTGGTTAACTCATTGTGCGTAATCACTAATTGATTATATTATCTCCTCCACTCAAAATAAGTGTTGTGATTTATTAAATTACTTAATCCACGAAACTTCTTTTAGAAGGAGGGAACACATAGTAGTGTCAGTCTTGTTTAAACATCTTCGTAAGAATATATATGCGGAGAAATTTTTATGAATAATTGTCGAGTGTGAGCTTCATCTCAATATAATTGAGATCAACTTCTTGCTCATTGCATACTGCATGAGAAACACGAAGAAGATGAATAGTAAAATTATAGTAATATCTCTAGTCTCATTGGAGTAATAGGAGGGCAAATCTTAGCTCTATGAATGATTAATACATGTTACCATGGAATGTAATGCATCGATGAATCAAACTCGATGAGCCATCTGTCATCGGGCCTCCTGCATCACGTAAAAGTTGCAAGGTCGAAGCTCAGCTTCAGTCACACCAGTACACATTCCAATAAAATCTCAAGAAGCGACACCAATGTTTTGATCCAAAGACAATCATTAGCAAAAGTGTGCAAGGATAGGAATGCTGCAAAAATCCTATGAAATATTTACGATTCAAAGAGAGCCTTAGGGCATCGCTAACGCCGACCCTCAAACTGCTCACATAGGTCCGGACTGCGCGGTCCGAATGTGTTGTGCCATCCAACACGAACATGTATTGGTCCGCCAAGTGGTCCGAACATACTTTTTCTAGCAAAGTGGAAGCAAAGTTGAGGATGTGGGCATTGCGGGATTACGGACAACAATCATGTAGAACTCCGACACCCTTGGCCCACTAAATCTCCCCTCCTGGTCCTATTTTTTTCATATATCTCCCTTTTTTCTCTTGCTTTGCATCTACACCCTCCTCCTCGGACGTTACAGTTGTACCTCTCGGACCAGCACATAGACATTGCTGGACCTTCGCAACCAGCACCGACGTGTCCGTTCTCCTTTTAGTCTTTTACGACGGTGTCGTCCACCCAGGACCGTCCATAGGCAGGCGCACTCTTATTTTCTTGTATGTATGGATGATCTGTGTTGAACATCCAGTTAATTTTGTTGAATTTAAATTATTGTTGTATTGGACTGATTTACATGCTATATATTGAAAGATTTTTGTTATTCTGTATCCAATTTTTTTATAAAATCTATGCAAGAATTTCGTTCAGTGCCCATTAGATGTCGCCTCCCAATCAATCAAATTTGCGGTTAGGTTGAAGATGTCCTCACACCCGCGTCTTGATCACGGTGAAAACTATATGTTTTATGGCTTTAGAAAATGTTGAGCAGCAGTTTGTGTCCTTTTGGTGCTGGCGCTGCGAGCACGCGGTTGCATGGCGGTCTGGGCCCCGGTCAAACGTTGGCGCGGGTGCGCTTTGGCGTTTGTAGTGGATTGAGGGCTTCAGCTCTAGAGTTGTATGATATGACACTATTTATACCCTGATGTCGACATTGCTAGATTAGTACCAACTAGCAAGGTGGCCCTCGCAAATGCGAGGACTAGCACTATTATAATAGATATTTTCATTATTCACATTTTCAGATATATTTTGTATTTTTTTAGTAGGAGTAATTCCTTCTACATTGGAGTTTTGGTGTTCATTCGCTTTAACCCGTGGTGTTACTGCGTGATAGTGTTCCTGCTGTAGCGCCAGATTGATATGAAATGGCAGCTCCAGGTATTATATACAATCCGAATATTTGTTTTTTGTACAAGTTAGAGTTTTTCTTCTCCTCATCTTTACTAAATTTTTGCACGTTTTAGAAATAATTTGCAGTATAAAAAATATATAATTTAGACTCATTGTATGTTGCCTATAAGATTTTTGATTTGTTTTATTTTGACCGTATTAAATAGTCCCCTATAATTTGGGCTCATGCGTATGTCGCTTATAATTTGCAAAATATAATATATCCGGAGTAGGATTTATTTGTAGAAGTAGTATTGTCCTTAACCGATACAGAACATGAAAAAATCGTCCCTGCCTACTTATGCACGTATTTTCCCTTAGAGAAAAAAAAACTTACACACGTCAGTTTCTTCGCTAGAGAACTAAAACCGAGAGATCGTTTGATCCCCTTTCTCATTGGCCTCTCTCAGATCGCCCACGTAATCGATTCCACCTGATGAGCATACCATTGACTTCAGTTCCCGCTACCTACTTTTCCTTTGTTTTTTTTATTTTACGATTGAATCAATATAACTACCTAAGGTACTGCATGTTAGTTTTAGATGTTACTTTGATTATGCACCGTCGACTTTTTGAGGGATTTGGACCGGCATCGGCTTGTTACGCCTGTCTAACCCCCATTCTTTTCAACAGATCTAAAATATAATTATCGTCGTCTTGATTAGCGATAGTTTATTATTTCACAAAGGCAAACTGCACTTTAATAACTATCTGATCCTACATATTTAATATGATGACGCCGTGATGATTTCCCTATTGGGCTGGACTACTGTAATAAACTTTACATACCAGATATGTGTTGTCCATGTTTTGGATGATCAAACTATTTTTAAAAACATTTTTTTGCCTTCTCAGCTTTTAGCCACCCCCACCTCATATATACCCAATAGATGATAGTAACAGAAAAATATGCAAAAATGAGAAATCTTAGTTTGTATTCATATACATTTTGTTTAGCAAGAGCTAAAAGTATGAAAGTTGGAATTTTGAATAGATACCAATGATTCTACATCTTTATCTTACCTTCCAAAAAAATCTTTGTACACTATATTCTTAACCATACCCATATTTTCCATAGGGAAATAGTAACACATATTGCATTTCCTTGAATTTTGGATGGTTCTCGCATATTCTTTTTGACTTCATGTCTTTGTGTGGAAGAATGATGTCATGCACTTTTTTATTTTCTGTTCTATCATTGACAATGAGTGCTGCCGCTTCAGATGTTGATGGCATGTTATGTTGTCTGGCATCTATTTGACATTTATTGATTATTTTCAATCCGACGTCATGATAGTCACCTTCTTTGAATCTATCCCTTGCCATTCTGTATGTTTTTGCTACTATATAATCTCTATCCAACATATTTTTGATGCTTTCAACAATGTGGGGATCTATTGACTCCCGTTTTCTGTTGAAGTTATCGACCCTGATATTCTATTTATGGCCTCGTCTACTGTGTCATAGATGCATAGCCAAGCCGGCTGTACATGGCATTGGATATAGGATAGTAGTTAATAAGCTAATTCCAAGTAGTTGTGAGTATACTTCTTATGACCTCGTAACTGTAGTTGAGTGGTTTTGAAAGTTTTTTTATGCGTAGGTCGATATGGGTAGGTAGTCGTTCTACAGATCGTGTATGTGCCGCTATGCATGGTCTATAGCTTAATAATATCGTTGTGGTAAAACTTAGATCGCAATTGAAACTTTGGGACGGTGATGTCGTTCCATGGAGGATGAGTGCAGAAAATGACTAAGATAGTATTTGCAGATGCAAACTTCACGAGTACTTTAGGATGTCCACCACAGAATGCTAGCAGTGCAAGGAGGATCACGTCAAAGAAGCCAGCGGTCCGAGTTTGCTTGCATAGAGGGAGTGAACAGTAGAATACATCTTTTTAGAAGAACACGTATTGGACATGCATATAGGTAGTTTCCAAGTCATACACGATCCTTTTTTTTATTGTCATACTATATGAATACGATTTTATTTTTCCCTAAGGAAACAATCTCCGTTCGCCGCATCAGTCCTTCACGCAGAGGCGGAGGCATGTGCACAAGCTCTAACGTTGGCTTCAGATTGGGGGATGACCGATATTGAAGTCGAGTCAGATTGTCTGGAATTAATCAAAGCTATTCAGGGAACTGAAGCTGATTTGGCGAGAGAAGGTATACTCTTTAGAAAGATTAAAGCATTCGCAAGTTTGAACTTTACTCATGTTTCTTTTGGGTTTGCCCCTCGGGCATGTAATAAACTAGCGCATGCTCTAGCGGCATGCGGTGCCAAACAGCTGATTGCCCGGCAAGTTTGGGCAGATGACTTGCCTGACGATGTAAACGTTCGGATGGCCAGCGCTTTGGCTGCGCCAGTGTGATTTATGGAATCTGGGTGTTCCATTTCAAAAAAAAGAAGAAGGAAACAATCTCCGTACGTGTTATGTATCTATCATTTTCAGTCCAATGTGAACATGACATGTTGTTTAGTTTTCTTTTTCTTTTTATCTCTTATTACATATTGTCAGGTACAAATCCTATTAAAGCATACTTTAATGATGTTTAAAAAAAACTCCTACTACAACACATCTACGTGGTTGCCTTTTTTTAGCGGATACATGTGTTTGCCTTTACTGCTACACAAGTTTGTCTTTTTTTGCATGTGTCACGTTACGCGGAAAGTTATCCAACCCTTTACCATGTTACGCATATCGAACGGTCACATATTTGTTTTTCAAAATTAACCAGATCAAGGGCTGGTATTTTTTGATTAACATGTGATTTTCTAGTCTATTTCTCTGTTTTAGACCCTCATTTTGCTTTTAGTAGATAATAGATAGATAGATAGATAGATTGCGTACTTATTATACAGAGTAAAATAGGTGTGCCATGAACAAGGAGAGAGGCGTTTTGGATGCCGAGCTCCATGGAGGCCTTTATTTTTGAAAAAATCAAATTCAAATTTTTATGGTTCGAAAAATTCTGAAAAAAATATGCGTGTATGTAAGGATGTAACCCACATGTGTGTAAAAATTCATGATGAAATATCTTGAGTTGCGACCTATACAAAAAACACAAATTCATGGCCTGAAAGGATGAATAGTATCATGTGTTAAACAACCCCAGATTTGTCTTTTTTGCATAGCCCTCATTTCAATGTATTTTGAACTGAAAATTTACACACATGTGTGTCATGTCTTCATGTATATTTGTATTTTTTTTAGAATTTTTTGAAATGTAAAAATACGAATTTCGATGAAATTTCAAATTTGAATTTGGAGGCCTCACTGGAGGCCGAGCTCCAAAAGGGATTTCCGATGAACAAGCATCTTTGTCCTCTACAGGCAGGACTAGGAGGTGACCGGCAGGCAGGCCATCAGACAAGACAAGTCACAAAAGAGAATACCCATGGCAGCAGATTTGGAATGTTGTCCATCAGCACAATCAGACATCTCGAGTAAGGGGTTGTTTGATTCTACACCTAGCCACACAATATTGCCATACTTGCCTAAGGTTAGTTTTTCAAAATGAAAACCATAATGGCCTGTTTGGTTTGCGACTAAGTTTGACAAAGGTTGTCACACCTAAGGTTAGACAAGTTTGACCAACGTAGGTGGTTGTTTGGTTCAAGCCACACCTTTGGCAAGCCACACTAGGGTCCCACATCACATACACACAAAAAGTGTGGCAAGATTCCCTTAGACTTGCCAACTTATGGCTCTCATTTTGAAAAACTAACATTGGGCAAGTACGGCAACATTGTGTGGCAAAGTGTGGCATTGCTAGGTGTAGAACCAAACAACCCCTAAGTTGACAAGCCTAATGAAATCTTGTCACACTTTTTATGTGTACGTGATGTAGGACCCTAGTATAGCTTGCCAAAGATATGGCTTGAACCAAACACCCACCTAAATTAGTCAAACTTGTCTAACCTTAAATGCGACAATCTTTAATAAACTTAGTCGCAAACAGAACAGGCCCTAAAAATTAGGATGCCAACGAGTGCTAGTATTCTAGTGCCTCCATTTTTATTTCGTGTTCGCGGTTTGCGACGGCCAGTGGAATAAAACAACAAGGTATGGCAACAGAAGTCGAGGGAGGGCCGATGGCCCAGGATTACTTTTATTCGCCGCATGTCGGCACTTGCGACACGTAGTGGAGGACAGTACCACCATGTTCAATATGCATCAAAACGCCAAACCAATCGTTCGATGATCTAATAACCGGAATGAAGAGCAGCATTCCTCTTCTTTTTATTTTAGGAGTCGAGAATGAACAGCACCTTATCAGGTAAATCCCATTTGCGCGACTGGCGTCTGTTATAGTGTAATTTTGCAAACGCGACTCGCGTCCGTTATAATGTAATTTTGCAAACGGGCGCCTGCAGCGCCCCGTGCTTGGCCGGCCCATCTTGACTTTTTTTGTTTCCGAATTGAAGACGCAACGCGTCACCTCGCCTGACCTGATGACTAACATTCGTTTGCATCTTTTATTATTTTCTTTTTTATTTTTCATTTGTTGTTTTTGTTTATTCATTATTATTTTTCTTTTTTATTTTTTTCTTCCCATCTTGATATTTTTTCTATAATTTGTGAACTTTTTATTCAAATTGTTGAACTTTCTATTCAAACAGATGAACATTTCTTCAAATTCTTCGAAAATTTTCAAATTGACTAGTTTTTTCGATGAACTTTTTTCAAGTTCAATGAACTTTTTTACAAATTTATGAACATTTTCTAAATTTTTAGTTTTTTTTTGAAAATCTATCAACTTCTTGTTCCAATTTCTGTGACCTTTTTTCAGAATTGATGAACTTTTTTGAAATCTATGAATTTTTTTCAAATTTTATGAACACTTATTGAAAATCAATGAACTTTTTTCAAGTTTTTGAACTTTCTCCAAAAATGATGTACTTTTTTCAAAATCTATGAACTTTTTTTTAAAGAACGATGAACTTTTACTCAAAATCGATGAACTCTAATTGAAAATATATGATTTTTTTAAAAATTATGATTTTTCTAAAAAATGATTTTGCTAACAGAATGATGAATTTTATTCAAAATTGATTAACTTGTTATTGAAAATTGATGAACTTTTTATGGAATATAGATGAATTTTTTTTAAAACTTATGTTTTTTAAAAAAAAATTGAACATATCTTTGCAATAACGATGCTTGTTTTTTCAAAATTGATGAACTATTTTTCAAAATTGATGAACTTTGTCAACTTTGTGAAATTTTGTGAAATCGTTGATTTTTTTAATTCATGAAAACTATTTGAATTCGTGGTTTGTTTTGAGTTCTGAATACTTTCCAAATTTCTTCACATTTTTAAATGATGTTTTTCTAATTTATATATGCGTTAAATAGCGTGATTATACTTACTTCTTAAATAGTTTGCGCCCTAATGATTTACTAAAGCCTGTTTTGTCTAGTGGTTGGGCAACACGCACCGCCAAGTTAGCTAATCGGGGGTTTTCCAGGGGAGCAACTAGTTAGCAAGCACTCCTTCGGAGCCTCCTAGCGATCACTCCCACACACTACCACTTGGGGCGTTCTCGCCCGTCGCCACGTGTCGCGCTCTAAGTGTTTCCTTCGGATTCCATTTTTTATTTTTTCGCACGTGTTTTTGGCCTTTTAGATTGGGTTTTTTTTCGGTTCTTATCGGTGTTCTAGTTTTTTACCGATCTTTCTTAGCTTTTGGATGATGGCGGCGCCTTGGTGTCGTATTCCCTCTTGGGGGCTTCGTCTTGGGAGCTTGGCGTCGGCGTGCGGGACCGGTGGAGGGTGGTTGGTGGCGGGCGTGGCGTCCAGACTTCTGTGGCATCGATGATGGTAGGAGCGATGTCGGCGACGCGGCAATGGTTGCGGTAGTCGGCTCTTCTTCGGCGTGTCCACGGTTTTGCCTCGGTCTGTTTGTTGCTATGGAGTCAAAGCTGCGATGGAGGGGCCCTCCGATATACAATGACTGGCTGCAGGTAGCCCGTTCAGCGATTTCTCTTGGCGCCAGCCGTGCCTGGTTTTGTCCTATAGAGTTCTCCGTCAGAGTCGGAGGTGCGTCGTCTGGTCGCAGGTGGCTGAGTTTTTGGCACAGATCTTCATGCGGCTTCACATGTCTGCTTCAGTGAGGGTTGGGTCGACGACCGCCAATGGCGGAGCCGAAGTCGCTTGCTCAGAGTGTAGGGATGGCGATGACGCCTCTAGGGGAGTAGTGATGACGATGACGCCTGTGTGCTGTCTCGCCGGGACCCTCTATGGAGTGGTGTGCGTGGGCTTTCCTATGTGTGCCGCTCAGTGGTTGTAACGGTTTTCACCCGATTTTCCGTAATTAACTGGGCATATCTCTTCTGCTTATTTAATAGATGAGGCAATCTTTGCCTCCGTTTCAGAAAAAAAAACCCGAATGTGCATTGCTAAAATAACAAAGGGATTTTTTTTGTACTTTTTTACAAAATTGCTGATGCATGCAAGTTATCAAGTGTAGCTGGAAAACACCTTGGATTGATATATAATTAAAAAATAAAATACAGTGCCAAGTATTTCGATATATTTTATATATATCTAAAAGGAAGGTAGAATTGCTTAATCACTGTAAACCTGTGGCCAATTTTTAAAAATAAAATTTGTTCAAAGACTTCTAAAAAAGTTCATGGAATTGAAAAAAAATCATCAATTTGTAAAGTAATTCACACAATTTTAGAACAGAAATTATGGATTTCAAAACATCATCTGTTTTCTTTAGAAAAGTTCACAAATTCAAAACAAATTCGTTCGATTATGGAAAAATATATTTGATAGAAAAATATCCATATATTTTCTTATAAAAGTTCACGAATTTTTTAAAAAATCATCGATATAAGAAACAATTTAACAGATTTCCAAAATGCAAACAGGCATTAAAAAAACTTCATCAATTTTGAAAAATGTTCACCAAATTTTAAAAACAGTTCGTCAACTTCAGAAACATTTTAACGGATTTTCAACATGCGATCAGGAAATAAAAAAAAGTTCATTAATTTTGAAAAATGTTCCCCGAATTTAAGAATTGTTCATCCATTTTGGAAAAAACAAAATTGAAAAGAAGTTCATCAAGGTTGAAAAAATTAATATAATTTTTAAAAAAGTTCAACGGATTTGAGAAAAGGACATAATTTTTGAAAAAAATCGTGGCCACCGCGTTTGCCGGGACTTTGGTGTGACCTCTGCAGCATGACATGAAACATCAATTATGCCGGACCTTCAAGGCTCGCCTATGATAGTATCTGAATAGAGAAAATTACATCCTTTATCCAATTAGACATCCTAGTGTAGTATTCAAGGCGTGATCTCATTCATGGATGAAAAAATGAAATTGTCGCCCTAACTCGGTATCAATTTGATCTGGCGTGGACTAGTCTCTTGTGATGATTTTGCCCATGTCGCTTGTTATACTGCTCACGATTTTGACCCGTCTCATTTGTACATTGCTTGTTAATCTAAGCAGCATAAGCTCATCTACACCAATAGATTAATGATAATGGACGGCTCAGGTTATTTAGAGGGTACTGTAAAAGATCTCATCCTCTAAAATCTCAAGTGGCACAATGACAAACAAACAAAATTGTACATATGATACCTAGCTAAAAATGGTGCTTAGTAGATAAGCATTACATTTTGGTTCGCGAGTTGGAGAGGAGCGGGATAAAGGGATAATGTAAACAACAATGACAACATGTGGGAGGGTATATAGTGAGCCCAAAACTCTAAGAACTTAAGAAGAAAACAAATGCATGTGGCAAGTATGACACTAGGGCAGGTGGTGAAGAAGTTGCTGTTGGAGGCCTAGTCCAAGGGGCAGGGTGGTAGATAGTACCCACGTTCTCTCCACATTGCGCCAGACCAATGAACTTTGAAATTCTCATGGGCTATGGTTTTGACCCTTGTCCACGACATATGCACACACGCATGCTCTTCATCCATCTTCTCCTCTGTTTTGCCTCCATCGTGTTTGTGTTTGTTGGAATGGTTGCTTGTCTTTCGGATTTCTTAACGAGGCAGGGGACTTTCGCGCGCCAGGACTTCTAGGGACACACGTGCACCATCAGGACAGGAAACCTTGTGCTCATGTTTGATCTACTTCAATGAATGATTCATTCAGTTATCGTCTCGATCGCTGTGTGTAGAAGCATAAGTTTCTATCCATTTCTAACAAAAATGTTCCGTCTTGCACTAACGTTGCAACACGATTACTCTGTTCCTGATTAGTGGATGTAGGCAGGCCGTGGCAACTTACATTCAGAGACACTAGCTTGAGCTGCATGCAGAAGGGCCTCCAACTCTTTGTTGAACTCCCCTCTGAAGACTATCCCGTATCACATGAAGCCAACTTGTTGAACAAACTCTTTACAACAATGGTCAAATGCTCGAACAATGGCAGGATCAAGCCACGGTACCAAGAGATCTAGAGCAAGGATATCAACCGCATTTGTATGCTGCATTTACCTCTATTTTCTATGTTTTACTTTCCCATTAAGGGATTCCTATTTCACATCTAGATGCAATATATTATCTCGAATCTAAATCTCCAACCATATGATTGATTGTTATAAGATTCGTGCAAGCTGTTTTAACACAAATTCGTATAAATTGTTCGTCCGTGAGATGTGAGTAGGGATGTAAACAGATCGAATTGGATCGGATAATGCTTATACCATATCCTTTACCATATATTTTTGTCGGATTCGGAACGGAGCGGATATTGACCGGATACGGATTCGAATGTGGCTATATCGGACAATGGATTCGGACAAAGCTCGCAATTATCTCACATCTGGATGTAACATGGTCGGATCCTTCCCATTATATTTCCTTGGTGGCTGTATCGTATTGCACGAAAACTACAATGTTGTCCACAAGCACAAATACCCACATAGGATTTTTCTTTAAATGAAGGTATTTTTTTTGCCTCATTCATTAATCAAGCGGAGTACAGAGTTGATTACATAATAACCCTTACACACATGCACGGCATGGTAATTACTAGCGCATGATAATTGTCCCTAATTTGTTAGCACCAGCGATGACCCAAAGGTTTGCCTCACAAACGATGGTGGCGAGCAGTATTGGCGGAGGAGCACTCTTGTTGCTATCTTGTGGAACACCCGTGCATTCATCTCATTCCAAATTATCCATGAGACAAGCATAGTTAGCGATGTCATGGCTTTTCTATTGGATGTGTCCACGCCGGTTGAAAGTGTCTTTCAAGTGCCATCTAGTGGTGTCCATGTGATCTTGGCGGAGTTCGTGGATGACCAACTTCCAAAGCCTAATGGGCTAGCGGCAATTGTAGAAAAGGTAAACACGAGCTCAAAAAGGAGCAAGAATCATTGGAGGGATTGAGAGATAACAAGCTCAAAGAAGGTCAACAATGGGGGACAAACACGAGCTCAAAGGATAAGATCCATTGGGGAAGAAGACCCCCTTTTATAGGGGAGAAAAGATCCAACCGTTATCCCCACCTGCCAGCCCCGCACATTACGGTAGTACCGCAGAACCCACGGTACTACCGTGATGGCTTACGGTACTACCGCAGGGCAGTGCGGTACTACCGCTTGTGCGGAAGTACCTGGCTCTGGCCAAATAGCACTACGGCGCTAGCGGTAGGACCGCCACAGCGGTACTACCGCGAGCCTGTGCGGTACTACCGCATGGCTCTGCAGAGGCAGGTACTGGGGGCGCACGGAAGTAAAAAAATTACTTCCGTGCCAACCTCCGCATAGGAAACTGTGCGAAAAAAGTCTGCACGGTAGTACCGTGCAGGAATCACGGTACTACCGCAGCAGGGCGGATGTAAAAAATTACATCTGAGCCTACTACCGCAGAGGTAGAGGTCAGGCCAGGGGCAAGCGGTACTACCGCTCCTTTGGAGCGGTACTACCGCGGTGACCTGCGGTACTGCCGCAACCACGAGCGGTACTACCGCAGGCTCGTGTGGTACTACCGCACCCTGGGGCGGAAGTAAAAAATTACTTCCGTCCCACTTGCGGTACTACCGCTCTGAGGAGCGGTACTACCGCAACCCACTGAAATGCAACACCAAAACTACCACAACTTCTGCAAATGAGCTCCGAATTGAGCAAACTCAAGCTTGTTGGATTGGATGACAAGAGCTATCCAACAACGACTGGTATTCTTAAGAAGAGATAGTATAAAAAATGCCAAAGGTAAAAAGATGAGAAACCTCTTTCAATGAAGAATCGACAATAACCCCAACATCGAAAACATCATTGAAGATGCATATGGACTCCATTTTCGATGAACTTGAGCTTGTCATGAAGTTGACCATAAGCTCAACAAACCTCAACGAGAAAAACCAACCAAGAACCAAGAAAGATGATGATGCAAAGAATGCAATGGTTTGAGCTCTCAACGATCGATATGATCAAGCTACTCACTTGAGAGCCCCCTTGACATCACGGTCACCTACCCTATAACCCAGTCTCCCAACTACCACTATGAGACCGGTAAAATAGAAACCCTATCACGGTCAAACCTTAGCCTTGCGCAAAGTCCACTTGAGCTAGTGAGAGGGCCTCTCGGCAAGAAATTGCTTCCAGAACAGCCGCAACAGTGATTCCCTGAATGGCCAAGGCTGAGCTACCCATGAATGAACCTCCTGCATCCCGGCACAGGATGGAGATCCAGTGACTTGCCTCTAGCAAGTCACGTTGTAACTGGCTCCCTCCCATCTGCCGTTGAAACTACATTCAAGGGACAACATCCATCCCAACTCTCAAGCAAAAAATAAAGGGCTCCCATACTTGTGAACTAGGCATCCATCCAGGACAACACAAAATCGTGGCGGGAAAAAGGCCGGCTTGGCGCGAGTGTCCCTTCTCTCGCGTGCTTCACCGCCAAGAGCTGGCTCCGAGCAGCCGAGCGCCGTCGCCGCGGAGGGTAGCAGCGCCATGCGGCTGTCAGGACCAGGGAGGAACGCCGTGTGGCCTGGGAAGGAGTGCCGCTATAGATCCCGGAGGACCATCGTCCGAACCGAGCTCCTCACGCCACCCGCCTCTCCTCGACGGCGCACTAGCCACCAGGTGAGTAAGGCCACCCTAGCCCAATCCCATCTCCTCCCACGGGCAATCCCCATATATATAGATAGTATGGGAATTAACCTGTACTTGGATGTTTTTGAATTTCAGTGACAAGTAGCATGGAAATTTTAGTGACAAGAAATCTGAAGGAAGTGTATGGTGAAAGCCTTCACTCACCACTACATTCAATTGCCACAAATCCGCCACTTGTTGGCATCACAAACGAAGATTTTGGAACAACAATCCTTCGAGATAGAAACAGCTCATGATTCAAGAGAGCAATGGCTTCATCAATTTCACCCAGTTCTTGACAACTCAACCTTGTGATGATTATTATCTTTTCTATAGCAAGCTAGTTCGTAGATAGTATTTTGGACATTGGGGCTAAACATATTATTTTGTGGCCTAACTGTACAAGTGAAATTGCCAAATTTCTTCACTTTAATCATTGTTTCGGTAATAGCACTTGGTTCTGGAATTCTACAAGAGCTTCTAAATTTCAATGATAAGTGGCCTGTTGTCTCTTAAGAAATCTGAAGAAAAGTCTTTTACACAAGAGCTGTTTCTCTGTAATTTTTTGATTCATTGTTTACATAAACCGTAGCTTATCTCTACTCGTATTTATGCAATGGAAGGATACATTGAAGATGATACTGAAAGACTGTTGATGTTTGTTAACTGACAGAAAAATTGTTGCTTATATCAGTACTAAAACTATGTGCATCCAGTTCATTATTTGGATGAAATTGTAGATAAGTATACAAGCAGACTCCTAATATCTCTAGTGCTCAGTGCTACAAATTTGTTCAGTTGTACCACTTGCTACAAATTTGTTCTGTAGCTGTTCGATTTTTCAGTTGTAGAATTTGAAGCATCAAAATTTATAGGTTAATGCTACACATTTTCAGAGATCAGTCCGAAGTTTGTACTTTTCTGTAGCTGTTGCTGTCTCATGTCGCTGTTGTTTTGCTGTTGTTTCTGTGCCATGTCACTGCTACAAATTTGTTCAAGTGCCATGTCGCTGTGTTTCTATACTTGTGCTTTACTGTAGCTGTTGTGCCTTGTTTTCACTTGGGTCAATATAAAGCGTTGGATCTGCATTGGAGGGCAGATGAGAGGGGGCAGTTACAACGTGACTTGCTAGAGGCAAGTTACTGGATCTCAGTCCCCCGGCACAATGCTACTGCCGGTGCACCCAGTCCAAAAAGTGCAACACTAGCACGTACATGGATTGATGGAGTATGTGATCTAGGCAATGTCGCCAACTAGCCTGAACCCGCCGTGTTCTCGGGAGTGCTTAACTTCTGTGTGGCTGGCCCGATCGAGATTACTCCTTGTTCCATAAAAAGATCAGGCCTATGGGCTTGTATGGCAGAAACAAACCTCAACGAGAAAAACCAACCAAGAACCAAGAAAGATGATGATGCAAAGAATGCAATGGTTTGAGCTCTCAACGATCGATACGATCAAGCTACTCACTTGAGAGCCCCCTTGACATCACGGTCACCTACCCTATAACCCAGTCTCCCAACTACCACTATGAGACCGGTAAAATAGAAATCCTATCACGATCAAACCTTAGCCTTGCGCAAAGTCCACTTGAGCTAGATGATGACGATCTTGACTTCCTCAAGATGAACCATCTTTCTTGAATCCGTTGGCTTGATGAAGAATAGATGATTGCTCCCCCATACTTCACTATGGGTGAGCTATTCTTCGGCACATCTTCACAAGTCCATTGACACCACAATGGACGGCAAGCTTCAAGTCTGATATCTCCGTGATGCTTCACTTGAACTTGCACACCTCAACCTTGATAATGATCACCACTTGATGTCATCTTACATGGGTTGTATGAGATCTTCCTCTTGATGCAATCCCATGGAAATATGCCTAGCCCCACAAAGAACTCTCACAAGGAACATGGGTTAGTACACAAAGCGTAATGGACAATGCTTACCATACCATGGGATAACTTGATCCCTCTCAGTATATCTTGTACGCTTTGTGTGTTAATCACTTGATTCACTCTTTGACTTAGTCTTGATCAACCTTGTATCTTATCTTCATTCTTCATAAAGATGATGTCTTGAAGGTAATCATGAATGCTCACACAATCTCCTTCTTCAAGACATGCTTGCAATAAGCTCAACTCTCACATGACCAATCTTTAGATAAACCTTGAATACCACCTTGATCATCATATAAAGTCCTTGAAACCCAACAGATGGACTTCAAGAAGTGCCTATGGACAAGTCCTTCGAATATAACTCAAGGCAACCATTAGTCCATAGGGGTGTCATAATTACCAAAACCACACATGGAGCAATGTGCTCTTACAATCTTCCCTATTTTGGTAATTGATGACAACCACTTTCAAGAGAGTTTATATAAGGAAATAGGCACAACCAAGCACACACAAATGCAATGCATGGATGTGAGATGCAAATGCTTAACAACAAAAGCAAAACTCTCAAAGCATTACAAACTAAACTCTCTAAACTTCTCCCCCATTGGCATCGATTGACAAAATGGACAAAAAGCTTAGAAAGCCAAAATGGACAAAACTTAGTATCAACAATACAAATACGTGCCTCGCTATTGCTTTTGTCACTGGGTAAGGACACCGCAAGATTGAACCTACTACGTACTATGCATCACTCCCTTTGATGATGTACTCATCTACCTGACCAAAGCAAACTCATAGATACGAAAGCATACATAGCTATAAGAATCACACATAATAAAGTTTATAATAGACTCAATTACTTTCAGTGAACAATCTGATTAGAAACTCACAATTCATCATATCCCAACAAACACACCGCAAAAGAGTATTACATCGTATCGATCTCCGAAGAGAACATTGTATTGAAGATGAGAGAGAGAGAGAGAGAGAGAGAGAGAGTCATCTAACTAATCACAATGGGCCCGTAGGTCTGTGGTGGACTACTCACACATCACTATGTAATGCAGCAAGGTTGATGAAGACCGCCTCCATGATGGATTCCCCCTCCGACAGAGTACCGACGGAGGCCTCTAGATGCGATCACAGAAGAACACAAGCTTGCGGCGGCGGAAAAAATGGTTCGGGTCTCCTTCTAGTGCTTTAGAGATTTTTTAGAATTTATAGAGATGGAGTTAGGTCAAAAGGATTCACGAGGGGGCCACATGCTCAGGCGGCGCCCCCCTGTGGGGCACGCCATGTAAGCTTGTGCACGTCTCGTCTGGTGTATGGCCTCCTCCAGGTCCAGACAAAATTTACTGTAAAGTTTCGTTCCGTTTGGACTTCGTTTAATATTGTTTTCCCGCGAAACCAGAAAATAGACAAAAACAAGAACTGACACATGGCACTAGATTAATAGGTTAGTTCACAAAAAGGATATAAAATGATATCTAAAACGTACAAGATTGATAATATAATAGCATGAAACAATAAAAAAATATAGATACGTTGGAGATGTATCATGTGTGTGTCTTGAAGTTGTACCGGTTTTTGACCATCTTATTAACCGGTCAATTCTCTTCTTAATGAAAGGAAGAACTCGTACAAGTTACTCGAAAACTAAATAAGCTTAGCTTTAAGTTAGCAAAGATGCCTGGCAATGAATTTCTTAGTGGTTTGATTGTTGCTTGGTTCATCTCCTCATTGCACAACATCGAAACGAAGTTTAATTCCCCTAGTGTAACTTGCTCGACAAAGGTGGGATGTTTTTTGTTGTCGAACCTCTAGTTGTCTTTCAAGTTGGTCCTTATACGAAAGTCATCTTGTCGTTGCAACTCTAGAGAAATCACCAGTCAAAACGAAATTGCATGCCCCCACACAATGGGTCCTAAGTCCTAACATTACCAATATGATTCTAAGAAATATTAACCTCTACTTCCTTGCTTTGATGAATAAAGGGGAAGACTTGTATGTTTAGTGTATTGCACTATTTTTTCTAGAGAGGAGCCTTGTGTGGGAGGAGAGCTATCCGAAGCTCGTCAAGGATGGGTGGCGGTCCATAGATCACCAAGGTGCCTCTAGGCCAGGGCTGTTGTCCATGCTGTCACCCGCATATTGTTGGATTACAACCGCGTAACTCTTCCCCCCATAGACAAGCTACAAAAGATAATGTCAGATGTTGTTGGAAGTTCGAACCCTTCATAAATAGACGTGCCCAGGCGGAATCTAGAAGCTGGTCAATTTCCTCAAATATCTCAAGTGACACCATTACAACGTACAAAGCTGTAGATATGATACCTAGCTAAAGAAGACATTTGGTAGCTAATAGTTGCATTCTGATTCTCGAGTAAGCAAGCAACGGGCTAAGGGGATAATTTAAACAACAAAGTCAAGATATGAGAGAGTACATATATGAGTCCTACACTGAAGGAACATAAGAGGAGAACGAGAGCATGTGTCAAGTATGACACTAAGGTACACAACTCATGACGGCTAGCTAGTTTTTTTTGGTGAAGCTAGGTTGTTATGAGGAGCGGTTAACATGAGGGTACATATTGCACTCCAGGTTACATATCGGATTAGGGAAAGGAATATGGGGTAATTGCCGTGGCTCCCCCTGAAATTCCCCCGGGGGGGGGGGGGGTGTTATATAGAGAGATTAATGGGTGGGCTTTGCATGTCCTAGCTCGTCTTTACGATCATGTGGTGGGCTGTAGAGCGATACGTGGAAAGTTATCTTAGGACACTCCGCTTTGATAGATTCGATCACTCCAACAAGCGAAAGCAAAGGAGCTTTTCCATGTCTAAAATAGTTTAAGTTGATGGAACTGCCGACATTTTTGTTCGTATTAATCAAGCTTAACCCATTTGTCGTTCTGTCGATTTGGGGCCACTTGGACGAAACAATAAAACATGTTTTTTATTCAATGCTCATTTGTTAAGTTATTGTGGTGGATCATCCATGCAGCTTTTAGCGTTTCTCCATCCGTCACGGTTGCAGACTTATTTGGGACTTGGTTAACAGACATCTATACCAACTGATAAAAAAATACGTATTTTTAGGATGACATATACGTTTTATAAAAGCTTCTTATTTTTTTAAATCAGACCCGTAGTCTTCATGAAGTTTGTTTCCTCCTGCCCATCTGTTTTTGTATACGTCGCCCATGGACCACCTCAACACAGGTAGAATTTAATACGTTTTGGAATCACAGTAGCGCTTATGCCTAGAGGAGGGGTGGTCTATGATTGGTTGTGGTCTGCAAGAGGCGACCAGGATGGTCTTTTTTTTTTCGGGAGATATAGAGCTTTATTTAAACAGACGCGGCACCACCCCGATCAGCCATAATGCTGGTCATGAGGAAGCCCGGTGGTGAGTCCATCCAACAGTCGGTAACCCCTAGTGTGCTTGCATGTGGGCCGACATATTGGCATTTCTCATTACATGTTGAATCTCAAAATAACGGAAAGATAAGGCTATCTCTTCTATCTCTAACAGAACCGGCGCTATAACAGAGCGCGAGAAACGTCGCGAGTTCCAGAATTGTTGTAACTCTAAACAATCTACCTCCATTTGGACCTGCGAAAACCCCCGAAGCTGAGTAAATATCACCCTATCTCGCAAAGCAAGAGCTTCTGCTATAAGTGGATCCATGACATTGGTGTATGGCTTGCTCCAGGCAGCACTAAAAGTGGCGGAAGTTCTGGCAACTCCACCGGCACCACTCTTATTTTCAATCAATGAGACACTAGCATCTGTATTGATCTTTACCCAATCATGGTCAGGCGGTCTCCATCCATATCCAGGCATAATTCTTGCCTGCACCATCGGAAGCTCCAGCACCGTTAACACTTCCCTGATACGTTTCATAGCCTGACCCGGATTCATACCTTCTCTGTCATGTGTGATATTGTTACGGGAAGTCCAAATCGCCCATATTACAGTAACAATCTTCCCGTGATCCGCCTCCATGATGCATGAATCGCATAGAATATCCTTACACCATGTGTTGGGATTTAACGCTGGCAATTTTAGCTGCAGCCAGTGTCGCGCTTCAGCCCAGAAGCTTTTCGCGTGCGAGCATTGGAGCAGGGCATGGCCAATATCTTGCGTCCCCATCCAAGCAAACTTTACATCGGGCTAAAGTTGCTATGTGTCTGTGGTGGAGTGTAGCTTCAACCGGGAGGATCCCCCGTAGCACTCTCCAATAGAATACCCGAACCTCGGGTAATACTTTGAGCTTCCATAGTCGTGACCATAACAGTGTGTCATTCTCTGAAGATTCTGTGATCGTCCCTTTCTCTAGAGCTAGATGCTCGTTCCGAGTCATTAGAGCACGATACGCGGACTTTACAATGTAAGATCCCGACCTTTCATGAGCCCACACCCAAAGATCGTCACCAGCCCCATGTCTTAGTGGGATATTAAGAATTGCCTCAGCTTCTGGTGGTATGAAGTTATCTTTGACTAGTTCAGCTTTCCAATTCCAACTGTCAGTGTCAATCAACTCTGATACTGTATGTATATTGGCTGTACCAATCTGTGTCGAAGGCCTGAGTGACAGTCGACCCAGCAGCCACCTGTCTTCCCATATGCTTATGGTAGAACCATCCCCTACCCTTTTCAGTAAACCAGCCTCAATCACTTCTCTTCCTGCAACAATCGCTCTTCGGGTAGTTGAGGCGTTGCGTGGAACAGTAGCGTGCAGGAAGTCAGTCGTTGGGAAATAACGTCCTTTCAACACCTTGGAGCACAACGCCATCGGTTTTGTAATGAGCCACCATCCATGTTTCCCCAACAAGGAGATATTAAAGCACTCTAGATCGCGAAATCCCATTCCTCCTTTCAGTTTTGGCTGTGACAGAGATTTCCAATCTATCCAATGCAGGGATCGCCGATGGATTGATCTACTCCAGCAAAACTTTGCCATCGGCGAAGAGATGCCCTTATAAAAAAATTTCGTTAGCTTAAAGCAGCCATGGTGTATGTTGGGACTGCATGAGCCTTGGCCTTGATCAAGACCTCCCTCGCCGCGCAAGAAACTAGACGTTCCGTTCCTCCATTCAACTTTGATCTCACCCTTTCACCGATGGACTCGAAAGTGTCGGAGGTGATCCTTCCAGCTGCTGTCGGCAATCCCAAATATTTCTCATTGAAGGCCTCGACCGGAATACCCAAGATATCTTTCAGCAGCACTCGAACTGAATCCGGTGTGTTTGGACTGAAGAAAATGGAGCTTTTCTCTCTATTCACACATTGGCCGGGGCAATCACCATAGATCCTCAATATGTTGTTCAACCTCAAAGCACTATCCACTCTAGCTTGCATGAAAATGAGGCTATCATCTGCAAACAGTAGATGATTAATCCACATCGACTGGATGCTAACTCGAATTCCTCTATCCACAGATATTCCACCAAACCTATTCAATAGTGTAGTGAAACCCTCATTCACCCGGACTGTGAATCGGACTGATGAGACACATTTCATAACCAACCTGATAAAGCTCGAGTTGAATCCCAATTTGGTCATAATGGCCTGAACATAGTGCCATTCAACCCTATCATAGGCTTTCGTCATGTCTAATTTGACAGCAGAGACCCAATTATTTCCTTTCCTCCGTTTCTCCATTGCATGAATACTTTTATGTGCAATAAGAACATTATCCGTGATGAGACGCCCAGGCACAAAAGCACTTTGCTCCTCACTCACTATTTCATCAAGAAAATCCCTCATTCTGTTTACAATACACTTTGATGCAATCTTGTACAAAACAGGACAAAGGGATATCGGCCTATATTGGCTAATTCGCTGTGGGTGCCTTACCTTAGGAATGAGCGTGATTGCAGTATCATTCATTCCCTCTGGTAGTTCACCCCCATTCAGAAATCCCAGCACTGTCGGGACTATATCTTCTTTCAATAATGACCAGTGCCTCTAAAAAAAGCCCGCAGCTAATCCAT
Organism: Hordeum marinum; assembly: GCA_022496015.1. Lineage (NCBI taxonomy): Eukaryota > Viridiplantae > Streptophyta > Magnoliopsida > Poales > Poaceae > Hordeum > Hordeum marinum. The sequence continues at coordinate 24,682,620 of CM039678.1, forward strand.
CCACCCCGGGAGCCTTGGATGGAGCCATTTGAAATAGCGCAGTCCGCACCTCCGCAACCGTGAAAGGCTTCTCCAGATGCTCATTCATAGGCACGGACACCCGTGTGGGAACCAAATCTAACAACTCATCAAGTGGGTTCAAACCTTGGGAGGTATATAAATTCTCGAAAAACTGTTGGACCTCATTCTGATCCTCTTCCATTGACTGACAGACCGAACCATCAGCTTGCAAAAGCCTTTCAATCCTATTCATTCTTCTTCTCTGAACTGCTTGTGCATGGAAGAATTTTGTGTTTAGATCTCCTTCGCGCAGATACGGTACTCTAGACCGTTGGCGCATCCAAACTTCCTCTTGATAAAGTGCTTCACGTAGCTTTTTAACAGTAGCTCTCTCTTCATCTGTTGGACCCCTACCAGCTGCTCGACTACGCAGCAGGTGTAGCTTATGTCGAAGCTTTCTGACGGTAGCCGTCAGACTACCAAACTCACTCGCGCCCCAAGAGGATAGTGAATTTTGCATGTTGTTAAGCGCATGAATAACCCCAGCCAACCCTTGCTGACCAGCTCCTTTTTGCCAATTTTGCAACACCACACTGTCATAGTCCACATGTGTCTGCCAAACATCCTCATAGCGGAATTGTTTCACACCTCTTTTCCTTTCATCGACCACATGTTCCCGCAGCTCTACCAACACAAAGCAATGGTCAGGTTCCGTGGTACTAATGTGCCGAACACGCGTCTGGCCAAACCGGCTAATTAGGTTCGGGTTTCCAAAGGCCCTGTCGAGCCTTGCTTTCACATTGTCGTCTCCTGCCTGACCATTATCCTAGGTATACTCCATTCCAGACCATCCCAGGTCGTGAAATGAGCACTCATCCACTGCCTCCTGAAAAGCACGCATTTGCCACTCATGTCGAGTAGCCAGCGAGAAATGTTCGGACGCATAAAGTGTCTCATTGAAGTCCCCGATGCACAACCACGCTGAATGCTGGATCGCACACAAAGTACACAAAAACCTCCAACTGTGGTGTCTATCAGCAGCTCGTGGGGCTCCATAGAACCCAGTAAGTCTCCATGCATCTACAGTCTGATCTCCTCTCTGCACCATAGCACCAATATGGCCAGCACTGAAATTCTTAAGCTCAACCTGAACCTCGGCTGACCAGAACAGCCTGATGCCTCCGCTCAGGCCATTACTATCCACCGCAAAACAACCTGAAAAACCCAGCTGGCTCTTCAAGTTTTCCAACCTTTTTGCCACGATCTTTGTCTCCATTACAAACAGGAGACAGGGCCCTTCTTGCTTCACCACACTACGAAGCTCGCGAACTGCCGCTGGGTTCCCAAGCCCACGGCAGTTCCAGCTAAGGCACTTCATGGCGCCCGGCAGGGCTGCATAGCAGCCTCTGCCAAAGTACCAGAGTTGACCGGAGTGGGTTTCTTTTTCTTTGGGGACCTCTCCCCATCGACACTTTTCTCAGATGATTCAGATAGTTCATCACCTTCCTTGCCACCATCGGGAACATGTGCCTCATTCATCAGCAAGGGTGTCACCTTCCTGTAGATTTGATTTTTAATCTGCGGCCCTCCCTTCCTTTTATTCTGATTTCTATTCTTCACTGGGGAGTTGACCTCAGTTCCTTTCTCAGCTGCAGTGCTTGAACCCCTTGTCTCATCTTTTTTATTCTGGAAATACGTGTTCTCTCGAGACATGTCATCACCGGAGCCTAGCCTTTTGCGGTCGTCCGGCGCCCTCAATCCTCTTCCAAACGGAAGATCTCCATTGGCATCCCTAGTCCCAGGACTTGGGAAATGCAGGTCAGAGTGGCCCAAACGTCCGCATGAGAAGCAGAAGTGCGGAATATTTTCGTACTGAATATCGTAGAGATCAGTCTTCTTCTGCCGCGCTGACTCAATTAAAATCCATCGCCGTAGTGGTTTGTCCACCTCGACCGAGACCCTCGCTCTGAGGTAGCCATTGACATGATCAAACTGCACAGAAGTTGCATGCTTATCAATCTGTCTCGCTATTGCAAGACACCACTTTTCATGACGCAAATTAAAGGGCATGTTAAGAACCCTAGCCCACATCAGAATGCTGTCAAACCACAATTCTTAAGGTAGCATGCATTCATCAAACTACGACAAGACGACGGCATGTTTGCTCACATGCCCGGGTGATCCTTCCGACACCCGATCCCGATCTCGTTGGTTAGCAAACTCAGCCACCAATTTGTTTTCTCCAACAGATCTAAAGACCAAACCTTTGGGGTTTCCCCAAGCCGGACAAAGAGCGCTAGTGATCGCTTGGATGTGGAGCAGATTCCTATGCAGAACTTTCCATGCCAACATCCACTTTTCCTGCCCTGGATGTGGAGCGCTAGTGAGCGGGAGTTTTGGAGGAAAAAGTTTATTGAATTGGAATCGTCCCATAGCTCGACCAGGATGGTCGTGGGAGCGGTCGGTGATGAGGCGTACGTACCGTGTACAGCGGGACATGAGCGTTGCATCAGCGAGCTCGTACAACGTGCTCAAAGTCCATCCCCTACTGCGCAGCCACAGGTCCATGGTCAGGCGGATCCACAAAGCCCTGATCGACGAGAGCGTCCTCCTAAACCTCTACTCCTTCAACACGCTGATCCGGGGCTGCAGGCAGTGATCTGGAGCGTGCGCAGAAGGTGTTCGATGGTATGTTCTTCGGGCAGTTATTATGAAGAAAAGTAAGGATTACAAGTCTGTATTTAGGCATAATATCTGTGTTGATCTAAACTAAGGTGCACGTGAGGTAGTCTGATGGTGGAAAATGGTTGTATACCTGATCTACATAAGGTGCCAATTTTACCCTTTTGCCAAGGTTCGCTTTTTGGACTTTCACTCATGTGTAGTATTTGAGAAGAGCATCGGTTTTTGAACCATTATGTAGCTTAGAAAGCCTCCTGCAAAAACAAAACTTCTTAAGAAACTGGAGACCTTCTCGCCTAGATATTTCTAAGATCTAAGCCATTAATTCAAGTGGTGTACCCATCATAATTCATAAAAAAATCACTCCATACTTAGATGGTTCTTTTATTTTAGAGAGAACTATAATTTACAGTCAATCAATTTCTTTAATAAGCTTTCTAAGTTCTACATATTGTCAGAATATTTGACGCCGATATTGTGAGAATATTGTGGATAATTGGCTCTCAGTTTTCAGTTATTTATTTGTTTCATTACACGATCATGTTGAAATAAATGACGTGCACCTGGCGGAGGGGTCTTTTTCTAAATAGGAGGGAGGATGGGTGTTGAGTCCTACTTATTGGGTTAGATGCATGTGTTTTCTTTTCTCTAAAAACATGACTGATTTATTTTCCAGTAAGATCAAAAATGAAGTTAAGGATCAAAAACATGTAAATAAAGATCTGACATTGCCGAATGAAATATGTTAATTTGGTTCTTTTGATCTGGTCTGTGCAGATGTGCAAATATTTTCTATCTTTTAATTTTCCTTACCGTATGAATATTTGGTGGCTGTCCGTATGTGCTTTTGTTTTGATGGAACTATCATGTGTTCTTTCCATTGCTTCGTGAACAGAAAAATATCCCAGCTAAACTGTACAATCTTTTGTTTGTTTGGCACGGTCCTACTATTGAACAAATTTTTGGGCGTGGGGCCTGACTCGAGCTTGAAAGTTCAAGATTGAGTTTTTTAAACCTGGACGGTTTGAGTGATCCCCGAGTTTACCCCCAGTACACAACATCACAGCGAAGAGGGCGAGGATGCCCCGGTAGATATAGCTCCAACACGGAGGACGAGGGAACTTAACCATGTTCGCCCATCTGCCGGTGCGAAGACATGCACACGCATGGCTATTGTGGTTTACGCCCGCCTGGTTGAGGCTGGCGACACCGGTCCCCTCGGTGGGCAAGGACGACCCGAGCAGCATGTTCAGCACACCTGAGGAGAGCACATGGCCATCAGTGTCAGCGGTCTCTTGTGTCTCAAGTGCGAGCGCGGTGGAAAGTCGTGGTTTCCAACTTGCCATGGGGGCGTGCACGAAGTGCAGGTGGATGAGGCACGGTGTGGGTAGAGACGTGTGCACAAAGCTCGGGTGGAGAAGGTACATATAGGTGTCGATGAGGTCCTTGAGGCATGCTTATTCTTCTAGGGGTACCTGAGCATAATATATATTTCTACGCGTTGCAACGCGCGGGCATTTTTTAGTAGTTGAAGTGTGTTCATTACTTTCACCATATGAAATCGTCGAAATGATGTTGCCTTTAATAGCCAAACCATTATAATTTTTTTGCAGGTTATCTTCGGCGCATTTGCTTCGATCCGTATGCGGTCCTTAGTCAGCCATACAGACCACATGGAGTTTATGGATACTGGATGCAACCAATGATAGATGGTTGCACTGAATTTCTACAATCGGTTTGGATGACGGTCCAATAATATGATAGGTGTTTAGTCATCTTACCATATTCTCGCCAATTGTGACAACTTTTTTTCATGATATTATTTATTTTGTTTAAGATTGTGTTCTGAACATGGACCTTTACTTATAATATGGTTGTGTGCATCAAGATATGTAGAGGCCGGGGGTATTCCTCCTTTTTGAAAAAAAAGATGCGGGTCACTTTCAAAATAGATTTAGTTGTGAGTTAGCGCGGTTGGCTAGCTATGACTTTCTTCGTTGTTCTATTGTTGCTTGGTAAGTTTCCTTACTATACAACATACGTGAATCATATGTATGGAGTTTAATCCCCATGTTATAACTTTCTTGACAAAACCTCACCTACATAAAGATGCACATGTTCATTGATTTATTGCTCTTCTTTCTCGTTTTCTTCTTGGATGCAATGGTGGATGTTATTAGTACATACCAAGATGGGACATCAACATGTAAGTCTTAATCTAATACTTAAGAAATTGTTGACAAGGTCAAAATTGGATGACTCGGTTCTAAATCAAATGCCTCATTTAATTGTGAAGCCTTAAAATATAGAAAGAATAGTGTACTGTATACAAGAATTTAATGAGCTTTGAGAAATGGCTGACACGGTTTAAATCGGATGACCCAATTCTAATGGGAGACCTTATTTGAATGTCGGCATTTTAAAACTAGGAAACATAGTGTTATACAGGATTCCATAGAAATTCCGTCACATCTAGTACTTGCAGCGTACACACATGTTCGCTCAGAAAATGTGTTACATTTCATCATAAACTTTCATATTAGTTTTACGAATATCTTTCATCACCACCCGACCCAACTCATAAGTGAACGTGAGTAGAGGATCATTTGACTCATTTTAAGATGAAGCTCACGCTGTCGGATAAGTGGGCTCCAACACGGAAGTCATGGTGTGAGGGCACCTCCAAAGAAATCGACTGGTTAAAAAGAAATTGCATGGCCCCACACAATGGTTCTGGATACAACCAAGATGGTGGTAATAAATGGCGACCTCTATTTCCTTGGACTTGTACTACAATTTTAGCGTATCACGCTCATGTCCAGGAAATGTCGCCTTTGGTGAGAGGAGAGCTACATCGGGAGCTCATCAAGGTTGGGTGGCCCTCCATACCTCGCCAGGGTTCCAATAAGCCAAGTGGCCGCCGTTCATGCCGCTACCTATATATTGTTGGATCATGATTTCGCCACCTGCCCACTAATGGACAAGCTATAAAAGTTAATGTCACATTTTCTTGTAGTCATGAAGCCGTCAGAGATAGACGAGCCCAAAAGGGACATAAGAGCCAGCCAGTTTTCTCTAATATCTCAAGTGTACAATTGGTAATAAACAAAATTGTAAAGATGATGTTTAATAGATAAGTGCTACATTCTGACTCTCGAATAAGGAGCATGCTAAAGGGATAAGGTAAACAACAATTGCAAAGGGATATCGCCACGCCCCCGCGTCGCCCCCCGTTCGGGCGACTCGGGCGGCACCTAACCCTAGCCACTGCCGGACCCAAGACCCTCTCCCTCCCCTCCTCCCGCCGCCGCTTCATCTCACAATACCGCTAAATCAAAATCCGACCAAGGAAGGAAACAATCTAAGCATCAACGCCCACAAACCTTTTGTGTTCTACTCGAGATCTCATCGAACCATCAACCTAGCTCATGATGCCACTGTTGGGGAACGTCGCATGGCAAACAAAATTTTTCCTACGCACACGCAAACCTATCCATGGTGATGAGCATCTACGAGAGGGAGAGTGGATCTACGTACCCTTGTAGATCGCTAAGCGGGAAGCGTTAAGAAACGCGGTTGATGTAGTCGAACGTCTTCGCGATTCAAATCGCCGAGTGTCCCGCGATCTAATCACGAACAGTCCCGCGATCTCGTCACGATCCGTCCCGCGATCCAATCACGAACGTCCTGTGGCCTTGATCACGATCCTTCCGATCTAGTACCGAACGGACGACACCTCCGCGTTCAGCACACATGCAACTTGATGACGATCTCCACCGTCTTGATCCAGCAAGAGGAGGCGGAGAGGAGGAAGAATTCACCGGCAGCGTGACGGCGCTCCGGTGATGGTGGTGGAGTGATTCCTGCAGGGCTTCGCCTAAGCACTGCAAAAAAACCGATCTAGAGGAGCACTGGTGGAACGGGTAGCGCGTGGCCGTAAATCAAGTGCAAAACCCTAGCTATCCACCAGTATATATAGGAGGGAGGGAGAGGCAGCCCTTGGCGCAAGGCCAAGGGCCTCTAGGAGTCGGCCGGTTAGGAGAGGAGGAGTCCTACTCCTTCACTCCTAGTAGGATTAGGATTCACCTTTTTTTTCCTTTTTGCCTTTTTTCCACCTTTTTCCTTAGGCCTTTTTCCTCCTGGCGCCATGGGCCTTTTGTGGCTGTTCCACCAGCCCACTAAGGGCTGGTTATTATTCTCGCACAGCCCATGGACCCTCTGGGGTCGAAATACCCCTCCCGGAGGTCTCCCGGCACACTACCGGCACTCCCGGTACACTACCGATGAGCCCGAAACTTTTTCGGTGACCAAACTGGGACTTCCTATATATGAATCTTTACCTCCGGACCATTCCGGAGCTCCTCGTGACGTACAGGATCTCATCCGGGACTCCGAACAACCTTCGGTCACCACCATACATAACTCTACACTACCGAAACGTCACCGAACCTTAAGTGTGCAGACCCTGCGGGTTCGGAGAACTATGTAGACATGACCGAGACACATCTCCGGTCAATAACCAATGGCGGGACCTGGACGTCCACATTGATTCCTACATATTCTACGAAGATTTTCATCGGTTGAACCTCTATGTCAAGGATTCAGTTAATCCCGTATAACGTTCCCTTTGTTCTTCGGTATGTTACTTGCCCGAGATTCGATCGTCTGTATCTCCATACCTAGTTCAATCTCGTTACTGGCAAGTCTCTTTACTCGTTCCGTAATACAAGATCCTGCAACTAACAATTAGTCACATTGCTTGCAAGGCTCATTGTGATGTTGTATTACCGAGTGGGCCCGAGATACCTCTCCGTCACACGGAGTAACAAATCCCAGTCTCGATCCATGTCAACTCAACAAACACCATCGGAGATACTTGTAGAGTACCTTTATAGTCACCCAGTTACGTTGCGACGTTTGATACACACAAGGCACTCCTCCGATATTCGTGAGTTGCATGATCTCATGGTCATAGGAACATATACTTAAAATACAAAAAACAGTAGCAATAAACTGACACGATCATATGATACATTTGTAGAATGATGTGATCCCGTTATCAAATGACATCACATGTCAATGGCTAGGAAACCTTGACCATCTTTGATTAACGAGCTAGTTCACTAGAGGCATACTAGGGACACACTGTTGTCTATTTACCCACACATGCAATGTGTGTCCATTCAATACAATCATAGCATGGATAATAAACGATTATCATGAACAAGGAAATATAATAATAAACATTTTGTTTATTGCCTCTAGGGCATATTTCCAACAGTGAGAGGGTATATATATTGAACGCAACACCAAAGGAACTTAAGAAGAAAAACGAGACCATGCTACAGGTATGACAAGTCCAGAAAGCAAGTAGAGCGTTTGATTAGGTTGTTTTGAGGTGCAATGGACATGCACTACTGGAATCAGGAAATTTGTCGTCTGCCACTTCTTTGCCATCTGCTGGCGGACGGAAAAGAAGGTCTTTGTCGTCAGCTTAGAAAAAGCAGACGACATAGGGGTGGTAGACGGCAAGTACACAGTTTGCCATCAACTGTGTCTTTGCCGTCCGCCAGCCGACGACAAAGGACCCTAAGGCAAACGGCAAAGAGCCCAGATGGGTCCCACTGGACCGTGGAGTGGGCTAGGTCAGGTAGGCAGCCTTTGCCGTATGCTCAAGAACTCTTTACCGTCCGCTAGCGGACGACAAAGACTTGGCTAGCTAACAACCGTCCGCAAAGGCCCTAAGTGATTGTTTCCCCTCTCTCCCCCCCTCGATCTCTCTCTCCCGTCGCCGCAGCCGCGCCCGACGCCTTCGAGCCCCACCGTCGATCCAGCACCGCTGCTGGCCCCTGTGCTCGCGACGACGCACAGCCGCTCCCTCCCCACCGCCTGCTCCCCGCGACGCCGCACTGCCTCCCCAGCCACAGGCACTCCATACCCGCCACCCCCTCCCCACGACGCCTCACCGCCGGCCCCTACGCCCAGCACCGCCGCCGGCCCCTGCTACCGGCCTGACCCCATACCCTATGCCCGTGTGCCGCACAGCCCCCTCGCCGTGACGCGCACCGCCTCCCCTTCCCCATGGCGCCCCCTCCCTGTGGACCTTCTCCAGCGATGCCGCGGCGGCGTCCTCCCTACGCCGGCCGTCCTCCATCGGCCCCCTTCCACCGGTCACTCCAAGGTGAGTTTTTGTTTTGTTTTTTTGGTTAGTTAAGTTTTAATTTTAGGTTAGTTTAAGTTAAGGTTAGCTTAGTTTTAGTTTTAGGTTAGTTTAGTTTTAGTTTTAGGTTTTATGTTTTATGTTTTAGTTTTAGTTTTAGGTTAGTTTGGGTTTAGGTTAGTTTAGTTATAGTTTTAGGTTAGTTTAGGTTTAGGTTTAGGTTGGTTTATTAGGTTAGTTTAGGTTTAGGTTATTTGGTTTATTTATTAGTAAAGAAAAAACCTAGAAGAAAGAAAACTGACACGACGCCCCGACACCCCGACACGGCGCCCCAACACAACACTATGACACGACACCCCGACACCCCGACACGATGGCTAGACACGACACCCCGACACCCTGACATGATGCCACTGACACCCGACGTCACTGATCCCCGACCCCCGATGCCACTGACCACCGACGCCACTGACCCTCGACCACCGACGCCACTAATCCCCGACGCCACTGAGCCACGACCCCCGACGCCACCGACCCCCGACGCCATGGACCCTCGACGGCAATGACTACCGACGCCACTGACCCCCAACCCCCGACACCTATTCTGCCTCCTGTTGACCGAAAAGGTGCTCTTCGGCCTTCCAGAGGCCGAGGAGGTCATAGTTTTGTCAATTACGAGTTAGGTCACATATTTTCTGATTTTGTTATAAAAAACATCATATTTGTGTTGATCGGGTGAATTTCAATGTGCGGTTGATCGACAAACTCCCCGTACGTTTGACGAGCACCCTTGCTGCATTCGTTGGTGAGCACAAATGACATCTCCTCACCCTGGCCCCTTAATATGCTTGGTTTCGTTATTCGTGCTGATGAAACTTGCTAGCTATATGTATCTTCAATCATCAGTATGCGTGACCAATATGCGTCTCCCGTTCGAAAGGGCGGCATCTATACATATGCATGTCTTTGCATATTTATAACCGCCATCCTTTCGAATTGTCCAACGTTATCCATGGACAACCCGAGTGTGTCTAGATTGGGTTTGTTTTCCCGTATGCTCTTCTCCGGATCCGATGCGGAATTTCGTCAGTGCCTCCCTGTTGTTCTCTGGTACACAACCTCTCTGCTTATTGCCAAGACGTATATTAGAAGAACAATGGGGTGGTGCTGCCAAAATTCTGCGTCAGATCCGGAGCATAGCATGGGAAAACGAACCCAATCTACACATCCTCGGGTGGGATTAGGACCTATCTCTACCTATTAGCGTGTCGGTTGCATGGACGTAACAAAACTAACAAACTTGATTAACGGATGAAAATAGATGATTATATATATATATCTAATTCTTGTGTGTTTACTAGGTAGGCAAGATGAGTGACCGTGCTTGGATGTACACTGGTCACGCTAGTCAGAAAGACATGACCAATGAATGGTTAACAAAAACCAGGGGGTTTGTGAGAGCCGCATTTGCAAATGGCCAGCAAAAAACATGGTGCCCCTGTCCCAAGTGTGACAACTTTAAAAGCGGATAGAGTTTGAAATGGGTAAACGCCTGCAGAAGTGGGGTATTACGCCTAATTATACGGTGTGGACTTTTCATGGTGAGCCTGACTATCGTGCCATAGCTGAGGTGGTTCTTCGTCGCACCGACGATCATTGTATCAGGATCGAAAACATGGTGCAAGACTTTGATGATGCTCGGGATTCGGACGATGAGATGGAGGAATCTGCAAATGCCTTCTATGAAATATTGGAGTCTTCAAAACTTCCTCTCCACGAGCACACTGAGCTTTGTCAGCTGGATGCCATCGCGCAAGTAATGGCTCTAAAGGCTCAATTCAACCTAGGCAGAGAATGCTACGATGCGATGATGACGATATTTGGACGCTTTCTACCCAAAGGCCATGTACTTCCTGCAAACTTGTACCAGTCGGATAAAATCCTCCGTGTACTTAAGATGCCCTATGAGAAGATACATGCCTGTGAGAATGGATGTGCCTTATTTAGGCTTGAGTATGCGGCCTTGAACTATTACCCCATTTGCAATTATTCCGGGTATATTATGGTAGACAACGGTATGGGTGAGAAGATTCAGTCCAAAACCCCCCTTAATGTTCTTCGGTATCTGCCAATCGTACCAAGACTTCAACGTCTTTTCATGGTCGAAGAGACGGCTAGATAGATGACATGGCACAAATTGGGCAAAAGGACCGAGCTAGATGCGGATGGGAACAAGATGTTGGTACACACTTCAGATGCTTTTGTGTGGAAGCACTTCGATGCATTACATAAGGATAAATTGGCAGATCCAAGGCATCCTTGAGTTGCCATCAACATGAATGGGTTCAATATGTATGGTATGACGGCAACACAATACAGTTGTTGGCCTATATTTGTCATTCACTCAATCTCCACCCCCCCAGAGAGATTATGAAAATAAAGAACATTTTCCTGGCATTGATAATTCCAGGGCCCAAATATCCGGGGAAGAATATGAATGTGTACATGCATCTGCTTAAGGATGAGTTGCAAGAAGCCTGTGATCAATGCAAAACTATATCATCCTATACTGTAGAAAATCACTAAGATTATTATTTGACATTGCACACTAAATGCCTCTGCATATTTAAAAATCCCATCATCAAATGGAATCATTAAACAAACAAACATATGCGAACAATGCAAACATAACAGCAATCTACCTAAACAGAAAAGTCTGTGAAGAATGCAGCAAGATCCATACTTAACTAACTCCAAAAAAAGCTGATAAACTTCCATGCTGTATGGAATTTACAAGAGCATACCGTGTCCAAATTTCAAGTTATTCTGACATAAAGAAAATTCTAGGGAATTTTTGCACTACAAGCAAACTTTCTGTTTTGGAATAGCAACTCCTATACTTGCAAATTAAGAACGGTAAAGGCTATCCTTGACCTTTTTATTGAAATAAATGATGAAAAACATTAACATTAATTTAAATAACAGAAAGTAAGTACTAATAAAGGAAAATTACGCTCCAAGCAAAACACATATCATGTGGTGAATAAAAATATAGCCCCAAGTAAAGTTACCGATGGATTGAAGACGAAAGAGGGGATGCCTTCCCGGGGCATCCCCAAGCGTAGGCTCTTTGGTGTCCTTGAATATGGCTTGGGATGCCTTGGGAATCCCCAATCTTAGGCTCATTCCACTCCTTGTTCCGTTGTCCATCCGAACTTTACCCAAAACTTGAAAACTTCACAACACAAAACTTAACGGAACTTCGTGAGATGGGTTAGTATAATAAAGACAAATCATTCATTTTGGTACTGTCAAGACAAGATTCATAAATGTTCCCACATAATTACTACTGTATCTTATCATTTCCGCAATTTATATCACTTAATATAATCTATGGATACACTAAAACATGCAAACTATGCGTTGAAAACAGAATCTGTCAAGAACAGAACAGTCTGTAATGATCTGAATGATAACCATACTTCTGCACCTCCAAAAATTCTGAACAAATTATGAAAATTAAGGAAATTGCTATATAAATCAGCAGAAAAAATAATCAACCAAAATCATTCTCTGGATAGGAATTAAAAATAATTTCGTGAGCGCAAAGTTTTTGTCTTTTTCAGCATGATCAAACAACTATCACCCAAACTAATCATAAAGGCTTTACTTGGCACTTTATTGAAATAAATGCTATAAAACATGATTAATACAGAGGCTTAATCATGTGAACTCACAAAAATAGTAAGGATACATATTGGGTTATCTCCCAACAAGCACTTTTCTTTAATGCCTTTCAAGCTAGGCATGATGATTTCAATGATGCTCACATAAAAGATAATGATTGAAACATAATAGAATCATCATGAAGCATATGACTAGCACATTTAAGTCTAACCCACTTCCTATGCATAGGTATTTTGTGAACAAACAACTTATTGGAGCAAGAATCATCTAGCATAGGAAGGCAAAACAAGCATAGATTCAAAAATTTCAACACATAGAGAGGAAACTTGACATTATTGCAATATGTAGAAGAATATGATCCTCTCTCATAATAATTTTCAGTAGCATCATGAATGAATTCAACAATATAACCAGCACCTAAATCATTCTTTTCATGATCTACACGCATAGAAATTTTACTACTCTCCACATAAGCAAATTTATTCTCATGATTAATAGTGGGAGTATCGTAAAAGACTTGAGCACTACAAATTGTTTCCACATTAAAAGAGTGATGTTTAGCAAAAGGGTACTCATAATTGTGACAAGTTATCATCATTCTTCTTTATAGCATAAGTATCATCACAATAATCATCATAGATAGGGGGCATGCTTTCATCATAATAATTTTGATCATTCAAAGTGGGGGAACTAAAAAGATCATCTTTATCAAACATAGCAATCCCAAGCTTGTAGCTTTGTATATCATTAGCATCATGGATATTCAAAGTATTCATACTAACAACATTGCAATCATGCTCATCATTCACAAATTTTATGCCAAGCATCCTATGTAATTCTTCTTCTAGCATTTGAGCACAATTTTCTTTTCCATCATTTTCACGAAAGACATTAAAAAGATGAAGCATATGAGGTAACCTTAATTCCATTTTTTGTTTTCTTTTAATAAACTAAACTAGTGATAAAACAAGAAACTAAAAGATTCGATTGCAAGATCTAAAGATATACCTTCAAGCGCTAACCTCCCCGGCAACGGTGCCAGAAAAGAGCTTGATGTCTACTACACAACCTTCTCCTTGTAGACGTTGTTGGGCCTCCAAGTGTAGAGGTTTGTAGGACAGTAGCAATTTTCCCTCAAGTGGGTGACCTAAGGTTTATCAATCCGCGGGAGGCGTAGGATGAAGATGGTCTCTCTCAAGCAACCCTGCAACCAAATAACAAAGAGTCTCTTCTGTCCCCAACACACCCAATACAATGGTAAGTTGTATAGGTGCACTAGTTCGGCGAAGAGATGGTGGTACAAGTGCAATATGGATGGTAGATATAGGTTTTTGTAATCTAAAAATATAAAAACAGAAAGGTAATTAATAGTAAAAGTGATCACGAACGGTATTGCAATGCGTGGAAACAAGGCCTAGGGTTCATACTTTCACTAGTGGAAGTTCTCTAAACAATGATAACATAATTGGATCATATAACTATCCCTCAACGTCAACAAAGAGTCACTCCAAAGTAACTAATAGCGGAGAACAAACAAAGAGATTATTGTCGGGTACGAAATCACCATAAAGTTATTCTTTCTGATCGATCTATTCAAGAGTCCGTAGTAAAATAACACGAAGCTATTATTTCCGTTCAATCTATCCTAGAGTTCGTACTAGAATAACTCCTTAAGACACACATAAACCAAAACTCTAATGTCACTTAGATACTCCATTGTCACCTCAAGTATCCGTGGGCATGATTATACAATATGCATCACACAATCTCAGAATCATCTATTCAACCAACACATAGAACTTCAAAGAGTGCCCCAAAGTTTCTACTAGAGAGTCAAAACGTGTGCGAACCCCTATGCATAGGTTCCCAAGGTCACGAAACCCGCAAGTTGATCACAAAAACATACATCAAGTACTCACATGAATATCCCATTGTCACCACAGATAGACACGTGCAAGACATACATCAAGTGTTCTTAAAGACTCAATCCGATAAGATAACTTCAAAGGGAAAACTCAATTCATTACAAGAAGGGAGAGGGGGAAGAACATCATAAGATCCAACTATAGTAGCAAAGCCCGCGGGACATCGAGATCAAGACATCTCAAGAACATGAGAGAGAGAGAGATCAAACACATAGCTACTGGTACATACCCTCAGCCCCGAGGGTGAACTACTCCCTCCTCGTCATGGAGATCGCCGGGATGATGAAGATGGTCACCGGAGTTGGATTTCCCCTCCTGCAGGGTGCCGAAACGGGCTCCCGATTGGTTTTTCATGGCTACAGAGGCTTGCTGCGACGGAACTCCCGATCTAGGTTTAGTTGTGATGGTTTCAGTATTTATAAGACCGTATGGCGTCGAGAATAAGTCAGGAGGGGCCACGAGGAGGTCATGAGCCTCCCAGGCGCGGCCAGGGGGGTGGCCGCACCTCCCAGGCTCGTGGCTTCCTCGGGACTCCTCTCCGGTATCTTTTCCTTCTGCTATTTTTGATATTTTCCATAAAAAATCACGGCGAAAGTTTTATTCCGTTTGGACTCCTTTGATATTCCTATCTGAAAAAGGTCAAAAACAGGAAAAAACAGGAACTAGCAATGGGCACTGAATTAATAAGTTAGTCCCAAAAATAATATAATATAGCATATTCATGCATATAAAACATCCAAAGTTGATAATATAATATCATGGAACAATCAAAAATTATAGATACATTGGAGACGTACCAAGTGGCCACTTCTTCGACGACTGCGGCCCCTGTGAGATGAGGCGACCCCCCGCGAAGAAGAGAGCTACTAAACGTACATGTGACTACGGGAGAGGTAGGGTGGCTACCACGCCTTCCTCGCCGCCACCCCCAGCTGATTCACCTAAGCACAGGACTTCTAGGGTGGACCTGTCTGAGGTGGAGGCTATACGGACTCCGGATCACGAGCCTTAGCTCGACGAGCCTCAGCTCGACGAGTCTTCGACCCATGAGACTCGTGTCCCAGAAGCTTCGTTCCAGGAGACTTTGGAGCAAAGCAGGGATGAGGGTACGTCCCAAGAGACCCAGTGGGATACCCGGCCTGATCTGGGTCAGCCGGAGCCAAGTGGCCATGCTGATAGCGACGAGGAGCTAGGTGAGGGGGTCACCGTCTACCAGCGTGGTAGTATGGGGCTCCCGCCCGTGCCGGCGACCAGCGAGCAGAGGTTGTCGATTTAGCCAAATGGGGATAAGTAAGTTCATTTACTCTTATTTAACCTTTTGCCTTTATGTTTTCTCAAATGTCTAATGTGTTGTCTTTAATTTGTCATACTACACGGGTTGGATTGTTGCCAAGGGTGTCCGCAAGCCCAACAACGTCCATGGTGTGCTTTACCGGCAAAACTTCCCGGGGTTTGTTACATTGCCCGGTCGGTGTCGAGAGGTAGGAATGACCTGGGATCATTACTTGGGTGCCCCGGCCCCGCCGGAGGTGGGGATCGACAGTGTTTTGTGCCACACGAGGACTGACATGGTGATCAGACAATTCTGGGTAATTTCTCCTTTACACAATTCAAAATCAACAATAGGTAGTTATTCTACAAATCATTGTTGTCTCATTTGCAGACCTTCTACAGGTGTGAGGATTGATACGAGGAGGTCGCAGCACAGGTTATCGGAACTGAATGCCACCACCTACTTCAAAACTTGCAGCACGTGGCTCGGGTGCAGGCTGTTCGAGACTACTACGCCTCGCGGCATATTAGGAAGGAAAAGGCGAAGTGCCGTGATTCTAAGATGGAGAAGGAGCATTACATGAAGGTAATTACATATTATTAAGGCCTTGTAGTTAGTTTTCTTGATTTGATTCTTACGCGTAGCGCTCAAATTTCTCTTTATTCACTTAGGTGCCCCCGAGATGGTGTGTGGATAACATGGATTGTTGGGAGTCCTTGGTGGATAAGTAGTGCTCTGAAAAGTGGGAGGCCAGCCACAACAATGCCAAGGAGAGGCGTGGCAAAATGGTTGGTGTCCCACACCATCAAGGGAGCGTCAACTTAAATCAGTTTGGTGAGAACTGGGTGTTGGGGAACGTTGGATGGGAAACAAAAAAAATTCCTACGCACACGCAAGATCTATCCATGGTGATGAGCATCTACGAGAGGGAGAGTGGATCTAAATACCCTTGTAGATCGCTAAGCGGGAAGCGTTAAGAAACGCGGTTGGTGTGGTCGAACGTCTTCGCGATCCAAATCGCCGAGCATCCCGCGATCTAATCATGATCCATCCAGCGATCAAATCATGATCCATCCCGCGAACTCATCGTGGTCCATCCCATGTTCTCATCACGATCCATCTCACGATCTTGATCACGGTCCTTCCGACCGAGCACCGAACGGACGGCACCTCCGCGTTCAGCACACGTACAGCTCGATGACGATCTCCGGCTTCTTGATCCAGCAAGAGGGAGCGGAGAGGTAGATGAGTTCTCCGGCAGCGCGACGGCATTGCGGCGATGGTGGTGGAGCTATTCCAGCAGGGCTTCGCCTAGGCACTGAAACCCAATCTAGAGGAGAAACTGCGATCTAGAGGAGAGGTAGCACATGGCTATTAGGGTTAGCTTTTTCCTCTAAATCCTCTAGTATATATAGGAGGGAGGGAGGGGAGGAGGCAGCCTCAAACCCTCAATGTTTGGTCGAAATTGGAGGTGGAGGAGTCCTACTCCAATCCTATTAGGAGTAGGATTCCTCCTTTCCACTTGGAAACTCTTTCCACCTCTCCACCTTTGGATTTTTTTCCTTCTCAAACCACTGCAGCCACATGGGCCCTTAGAGAAGGCTTCGGCCAGCCCACCAGGGGCTGGTTTACCTCCTCCCACAGCCCATGTAGCCTTTGGGTCGAAATACTTCTCCCGATGGTCCCCCGGTACACTACCGGCACTCCCGGTACACTACCGATGAGCCCAAAACTTTTTCGGCGACCAAAACAGGACTTCCCATATATCAATCTTTACCTCCGGAACATTCCGGAGCTCCTCGTGACATCCGAGATCTCATCCAGGACTCTGAACAACCTTCGGTCACCACCATACATAACTCTATACTACCGAAACGTTACCGAACCTTAAGTGTGCAGATCCTGCGGGTTCGAGAACAATGTAGACATGACAGTCTCACCTCTATGGTCAATAACCAATAGCAAGACCTGGATGCCCATATTGGTTCCTACATATTATACAAAGATCTTTATCGGTCGAACCTCTATGTCAAGGATTCAGTTAATCCCGTATGATGTTCCCTTTGTTCTTCGGTATGTTACTTGCCCGAGATTCGATCGTCGGTATCTCCATACCTAGTTTAACCTCGTTACCGGCAAGTCTCTTTACTCATTCCGTAGTACAAGATCCCGTGACTAACACCTAGTCACATTGCTTGCAAGGCTTATTGTGATGTTGTATTACCGAGTGGGCCCTGACATACCTCTCCGTCACACGGAGTAAAAACTCCCAGTCTTGATCCATGCCAACCCAACAGACACCCTCGGAGATACCTGTAGAGCACCTTTATAGTCACCCAGTTGTTGGAAATATGCCCTAGAGGCAATAATAAATTAGTTATTACCATATTTCCTTGTTCATGATAATCGTTTATTATCCATGCTATAATTGTATAGATCGGAGACTTAGATGCATGTGTGGATACATAGACAAAACCATGTCCCTAGTATGCCTCTAATATACTAGCTCGTTGATCAAAAGATGGTTAAGGTTTCCTAGCCATGGACATTAGATGTCATTTGATAATGGGATCACATCATTAGGAGAATGATGTGATGGACAAGACCCAAACTACAAATGTAGCATATGATCGTGTCAGTTTATTGCTACTGTTTTCTGCATGTCTAGTTTGTGTTCCTATGACCATGAGATCATGCAACTCACGGACATCGGAGGAGTGCCTTGTGTGTTTCAAACGTCGCAACGTAACTGGGTGACTATAAAGGTGCTCTACACGTATCTCCGAGGGTGTCTGTTGAGTTGGCATGGATCGAGACTGGGATTTGTTACTCCGTGTGACGGAGAGGTATCTCAGGGCCCACTCGGTAATACAACATCACAACAAGCCTTGCAAGCAATGTGGCTAAGTGTTTGTCATGGGATCTTGTATTACGGAATGAGTAAAGAGCCTTGCCGGTAACGAGGTTGAACTAGGTATGAAGATACCGACGATCGAATCTCAGGCAAGTAACATACCGAAGAACAAAGGGAACATCATACGAGATTAACTGAATCCTTGACATAGAGGTTCAACCGATAAAGATCTTCGTAGAATATGTAGGAACCAATGTGGACATCCAGGTCCCGCCATTGGTTATTGACCGTAGAGGTGTCTCGGTCATGTCTACATAGTTTCTCGAACCCGCAGGGCCTGCACACTTAATGTTCGATGTATGGTGGTGACCGAAGGTTATTTGGAGTCCCGTATGAGATCCCGGACGTCACGAGGAGCTCCGTAATGGTCCGGAGGTAAATATTGATATATAGGAAGTCCTATTTTGGTCGCCGGAAAAGTTTCGGGCTCACCGGTAGTGTACCGGGAGTACCGGTAGTGTATCGGGAGTGCCGGTAGTGTACCGGTAGACCATCGGGAGGGGTATTTTGACCCAAGATGCTACATGGGCTGTGTGAGAGTGAATACCAGCCCTTAGTGGGCTGGTGGAAGTCCCACATAAGGCCCATGAGGCTGGGAAGAAAAGCCAAAAGAGAAAAAGGTGGAAAAAGACAAAAATAGGATGAATCCTAGTCCTACTAGGATTGGAGGTGGATTCCACCTCTCCTACTTGATTTGGTCGACCCAAGGGCTGGTCCCTTGAGGGACAAGCCTCCTCCTCTCTTCCTCTTATATATAGTAGAGGTTTTAGGGTTTTTATCACTAGATTTTCAGCCACGTGCTACCCGTTCCTCTAGTGCATAGTTTCTCCTCTAGATCGGATTTCTGCAGGGCTTAGGCGAAGCCCTGCCGGAATAGTTCCACCACCATCGCTGGAGCACCGTCATGCTGCCGGAGAACTCTTCTACCTCTCCGCTCCCTCTTGCTGGATCAAGAAGGCGGAGATCGTCATCAAGTTGTACGTGTGTTGAACACAGAGGTGCCGTCCGTTCGGCGCTAGATCGGAAGGACCGTGATCGAGATCGCGAGACGGTTCATGATGAGATCATGGAACGGATCGTGATGAGTTCGCGGGACAGATCATGATGAAGATCATGAGACGGACCATGATGATATCGCGGGACGGATCGTGATGAGTTCACGGGATGGATCGTGATTGGATCGCGGGACGGATTGTGATGAGATCGCGGGACGCTCGGCGATTTGGATCGCGAAGATATTCGACTACACCAACCGCGTTTCTTAACGCTTCCCGCTTAGCGATCTACAAGGGTATGTA
The DNA here is from genome assembly GCA_022496015.1 of Hordeum marinum. NCBI lineage: Eukaryota > Viridiplantae > Streptophyta > Magnoliopsida > Poales > Poaceae > Hordeum > Hordeum marinum. The sequence goes on from CM039678.1 coordinate 24,702,559, forward strand.
GATCCACTCTCCCTCTCGTAGATGCTCATCACCATGGATAGATCTGCATGTGCATAGGAAATTTTTTGTTTCCCATGCGACGGTCCCTAACAGTGGCATCATGAGCTAGGTCTATGTGTAGATGAGATCTCGAGTAGAACACAAAAGGTTTGTGGGCATTGATGCTTAGATTGCTTCCTCCCTTGGTCGGATTTTGGTTCAGCGGTATTGTGAGATGAAGCGGCCCGGACCAACATTACTCATACGCTTACGAGAGACCGGTTCCCTGAAGCACAACTTGTTGCATAGATGGCTTGCGGGTGCCAGTTTCTCTCACTTTAGTTGGATCGGATTAGACAAAGGCGGTCCTTGAGAAGGTTGAAAAGCAACTAGTGTATCACCGTTGTGGTTTTTGCGTAGGTGAGAATTGTTCTTGCTAGATACCCGCAGTAGCCACGTAAAAGATGCAACAACAATTAGAGGACGTCTAACTTGTTTTTGCAGGGTATGTTGTGATGTGATATGGCCTATTACATGATGTGATATATGTGATGTATGAGATGATCATGTGATGTATAGAATATCACGACTTTCAATGCGATGAGTACGGAAACCGGCAGGAGCCATAGGGTTGTCTTTAATTATTGTATGACCTGCGTGTCAATCATTAAGCGCTATGTAATGCTTTACTTTATCGCTATGGTAGCAATGGTAGAAGCATGTTGGGCGCGACAACCCCGATGGCGACACGTTGATGGAGATCAAGATGATGGAGATCATGGTTTCATGCCGGTGACGATGAAGATCATGCCGGTGCTTTCTAGATGAAGATCAAAGGCACAAGTTCATGGCCATATCATGTCACTTATGATTTGCATGTGATGTTAATCCTTTTATGCACCTTGTTTTGCTTAGGACGACGGTAGCATTATAAGGTGATCCCTCACTTAATTTCAAGATAAATTGTGTTCTCCCCGAGTGTGCACCGTTGCGAAAGTTCATCGTGTTGAGACACCACGTGATGATCGGGTGTGATAGACTCTACGTTCACATACAACGGGTGCAAGCCAGTGTTGCACATGGAGAATACCCGGGTTAAACTTGACGAGCCTAGCATGTACAGACATTGCCTTGGAACACAAGAGACCGAAAGGTCGAACATGAGTCATATAGTAGATATGATCAACATGATGATGTTCACCATTGCAGCCGCCTCAACTCACGTGATGATCGGACTTGAGTTGGTGAATTTCGTTCATGTATCACTCAAATGACTGGAGGGATGTCAATTTGAGTGGGAGTTCTTAAATAATATGATTAATTGAACTCATTATCATGAACATAGTCAGTAGTGCCTTTGCAAATTATGTTGTAGATTACTAGCTCGCGCTGTAGCTCCCTTGAATTCTTTACATGTTCCTGGAGAAATAGAGTTGAAAGATGGTGGTAGCAATATTGCGGACTGGGTCCGTGATCTGAGAATTGTCCTCATTGCTGCAGAGAAGGCTTATGTCCTTAATGCACCACTTGGTGCGCCAACCCCTCTAGCATGGTCTATAGATGTTGTGAACATCTGACAGGCACGTTCTGATGACTACTTGATAGTTTAGTGCGTCATGCATCACGGCTTAGAATTGAGGCTCCGAAATGTTTCGAACGTCACGGAACATATGAGATGTTCCAAGAGCTGAAATTAGGATCTCTGGCTCGTGCCCGTGTTGCGAGATATGAGATCTCCAACAAGATTCTTTGCCTGCAGGATGAAAGAGAATAGCTCAATCGTGGAGCATGTGCTCAGATTGTCTGGGTGCTACAATCGCTTGAATCGAGTGGGAGATGGTCTTCCAGATAAGATAGTGATTGATATAGTTCTCCAAGTCATTGTCACTAAGCTACTAGAACTTGGTGATGAACTATAAGATGCCAGGGATGGAAATGATGATCCCGGAGCTGTTCGCGATGTTTGACACCGCGAAGGTAGAAATCAAGAAGGAGCATCAAGTGTTGATGGTTAGTATAACCACTAGTTTCGAGAAGGGCAAGGGCAAGAAGGGAAACTTCATGGATGGCAAGTCAGTTGCTGCTCCAGTGAAGCAACCGAAAGTTGATCCCAAAACCCAAGACTAAGTGCTTCGATTATGAGGAGAGCGGTCGCTAAAGTGGAACAACCCTAGATACTTGGTAGATAAGAAGGCTGGCAACGTTGATAGAAGTATATTTGATATACGTGTTATTGATGTGTGCATTGCTAGTACTCCTATTAGCACCTGGGTATTGGATACCGGTTCGGTTGCTAAATGTTAGTAACTCGAAGTAAAAGCTACGGAATAAACGGAGACTAGCTAAGTGTGAGGTGACGATGTGTGTTGGAAATGTTTCCAAGGTTGGTGTGATCAACATCGCATGCTCTCTCTACCTTCAGGATTAGTGATGAACCTAAATGTTGTTGGTGTTTGCGTAAACATGAACATGATTAGATCGTGTTTATTGCAACACCGTTATTCATTTAAGCTAGAGAATAATGGTTATTCTGTTTACATGAATAATACCTTCAATGGTCATGCACCCAGTGAGAATGGTTTGTTGAATTCTTGATCGTGGTAATACACATGTTCATAACTTTGATGCCAAAAGATACAAAGTTAATAATTATATTACCACATACTTGTGGCACTGCCGCTAAATGTCACATTGGTATAAAGCGCATGAAGAAACTCGATGCAGATGGATCTCTAGACTCATTCGATTTCGAATTGGTTGAGACATGCGAACCATGCCTCTTGGGCAAGATGATTAAGGACCACGTTTTCCGTTTGATGGAGCGGGCAAGTGGTTTATTCGAAATGATACATGTTGATGTATGCAATCCAATGAGTCTTGTAGCATGCGGTGGATATCGCTATTTTCTTACCTTCACTGATGATTTGAGTAGATATAGTGGATATTTACTTAATGAAACACAAGTCTGAATCGTTTGAAAGGTTCAAGCAAATTCAGAGGGAAGTTTAAAGATCATCATGACAAGAAGATAAAAATTTCTGCGATGTGATCGTGGAGGTGAATATCTGAGTTACGAGTTTGGGATACAACTTAAAGACAATGTGAAAGCTGTTTCACAACTCACGCCACCTGGAACACCATAGTGTGATGGTGTGTCCGAACTTCATAGTCTTACACTATTGGATATGGTGCGTGCTATGATATCTCTTATCGTTTTGCTACTATAATTTTGGGGTTATGCATTAGAGACAACTACATTCACTTTAAATAGGGCACCATCTAAATCCGTTGGGATGACACCGTATGAATTATGGTCTGATACAAACCTAAGCTGTCATTTCTTAATGTTTGGGGCTGCGACGCTTGTGTGGAAAATGTTGTCACCTAATGAGGTCGGACCCAAAGCGGACAAATGCATCTTCATACCCTAAGAACAGTTGGGTGAACCTTCTATCTCAGATCCAAGTGCAAAGTGTTTGTTGCTAAAACGGATCCTTTCTCGAGGAAAAGTTTCTCTCGAAAGAATTGAGTGGGAGCAAGATAGAACTTGATCAGGTTGTTAAACCTTTGTTCAACCAGAGAGTAGCGCAGCGTAGAAAGATGTTTTTGTGAAGCCTACGTTAGTTAAAGAGGAAGTTAATGATGATGATTATGAAGCTTCAGGATCAAGTTACTATCAAACTTCGTAGGTCAACAAGGATGTGTACTGCTCCTAAGCGGTACGACAACCCTGTCTTGGAGGTCATGTTGTTGGACAACGATGAACCTACGAGCTATGGAGAAGCGATGATGGGCCCGGATTCCGACAAATGGTTGGAGGCCATGAAATCCGAGATAGGATCCATGTATGAAAACCAATTATAGACTTTGGTAGACTTGCTCGTTGGACGGCGGGTCGTTGAGTACAAATGGATCTTTAAAATGAAGACAGCACTGATGGTAAATGTCACCTTTTGTAAAGCTCGACTTGTTGCAAAGATGTTTGTGACAAGTTCGAGGAGTTGACTACGATGAGACTTTCTCACTCGTAGCAGTGCTAAAGTCTGTTGGAATTATGTTAGCAGCTGCTGCATTTTTCAATTATGAAATCTGGCAGATGGATGTCAAAACATCGTTTCCTTAACGGTTTACTTGAGGAAAGGTTCTATGTGATACAACCAGGAGGTTTTGTCAGTCCTAAGGATGCTAAAAGGTGTGCAAGCTTCAGTGATCCTTCTATAGACTGAAGCAAGCATCTCGGAGTTGGAATATACACTTTGATAAGGTGATCAATGTTTTGTAGTTTATACAAAGTTTACGAGAAACTTGTATTTACAATAAAGTGAGTGGGAGCACTATAGAATTTCTGATAAGTATATGTGGATGACATATTGTTGATCGGAAATAATGTAGAATTTCTGGAAAGCATAAACGGTTGTTTGGAAAGTGATTTTCAAAGGAAGACCTAGATAAAGCTACCTAATTATTGAGCATCGAGATCTATAGATATAGATCAATATGCTTGATGAGACTTTCAATGAGTACATACCTTGACAAGATTTTTGAAAGAGTTCAAAATGGATCAGTCAGAGAAATAGTTCTCGCTTGATTTTTAAGGTGTGAAGTTGAGTGAGACTCAAAGCTCGACCACGACAGAATAAAGATAAAGGACGAACGTCGTGCCCTACGCCTTAGCCACAGGCTCTGTATAGTATGACATGCTGTGTACCGCACCTATGTGTGCCTTGCCATACGTCCGTCAAGGGGTACAAGAGTGATCCAGGAGTGGATCACTGGACAGTGGTCAAGATTATCCTTAGTAACTAAAAGACTAAGGAGATGTTTCTCGATTATGAATTGATAAAGAGTTTGTTATAAAGAGTTACGTCGATGCAAGCTTTAACACCAATCCGGATGAGTCGCTGTAGCAATCTGGATACGTATATTGGAGCAGCCATTTGGAATAGTACCAAGTGGAGTGTGGTAGCAGTGTTTACAGTTTGACATAGAGATTTGCAAAGTACACACGGATCTGAATGTCGCAGACCCGTTGACTATAAGACCTCTCTCACATGCAAAGCATGATCGAGCCCTAGAACTCATTGGGTGTTAGATTCATAACAATGCGAATCACATGGTGATGTGAACTAGATTATTGACTCTAGTGCAAGTGGGAGACTGTTGGAAATATGCCCTAGAGGCAATAATAAATTAGTTATTACCATATTTTCTTGTTCATGATAATCGTTTATTATCCATGCTATAATTGTATTGACCGGAGACTTAGATGCATGTGTGGATACATAGACAAAACCATGTCCCTAGTATGCCTCTAATAGACTATCTCGTTGATCAAAAGATGGTTAAGGTTTCCTAGCCATGTACATGAGATGTCATTTGATAACGGGATCACATCATTAGGAGAATGATGTGATGGACAAGACCCAAACTACAAATGTAGCATATGATCGTGTCAGTTTGTTGCTACTGTTTTTTGCATGTCAAGTATGTGTTCATATGACCATGAGATCATGCAACTCACGGACATCGGAGGAGTGCCTTGTGTGTATTAAACGTTGCAACGTAACTAGGTGACTATAAAGGTGCTCTAGAGGTATCTCTGAGGGTGTCTGTTGAATTGGCATGGATCGAGACTGGGATTTGTTACTCCGTGTGACGAAGAGGTATCTCAGGGCCCACTCGGTAATACAACATCACAACAAGCCTTGAAGCAATGTGGCTAAGTGTTAGTCATGGGATCTTAGACGTGCTGGTAACGTGGTTGAACTAGGTATGAAGATACCGACGATCGAATCTCGGGCAAGTAACATACTGAAGAACAAAGGGAACATCATACGGGATTAACTGAATCCTTGACATAGAGGTTCAACCGATAAAGATCTTCGTAGAATATGTAGGAACCAATGTGGACATCCAGGTCCCGCCATTGGTTATTGACCTTAGAGGTGTCTCGGTCATGTCTACATAGTTCTCGAACCTGCAGGGTCTGCACACTTAAGGTTTGGTGACGTTTCGGTAGTATAGAGTTATGTATGATGGTGACCGAAGGTTGTTCAGAGTCACGGATGAGATCCCGGACATCATGAGGAGCTCCGGAATGGTCCGTAGGTAAAGATTGATATATAGGAAGTCCTATTTTGGTCGCCGGAAAAGTTTCGGGCTCACCGGTAGTGTACCGGGAGTACCGGTACTGTACCGGGAGTGCCGGTAGTGTACCGGTAGACCATCAGGAGGGATATTTCGACCCAAGATGCTACATGGGCTGTGGCAGAGTGAATACCAGCCCTTAGTGGGCTGGTGGAAGTCCCACACAAGGCCCATGAGGCTGGGAAGAAAAGCCCAAAGAGAACAAGGTGGAAAAAGACAAAAATAGGATGAATCCTAGTCCTACTAGGATTGGAGGTGGATTCCACCTCTCCTACTTGATTTGGTCGACCCAAGGGCTGGTCCCTTGAGGGCCAAGCCTCCTCCTCTCTTCCTCTTATATATACTAGAGGTTTTAGGGTTTTTAGCACTAGATTTTCAGCCACGTGCTACCCGTTCCTCTAGTGCATAGTTTCTCCTCTAGATCGGATTTCTGCAGTGCTTAGGCGATGCCCTGCCGGAATAGCTCCACCACCATCGCCGGAGCGCTGTCACGCTACCGCAGAACTCTTCTACCTCTCCGCTCCCTCTTGCTTGATCAAGAAGGCGGAGATCGTCATCAAGCTATACGTGTGCTGAACGCGGAGGTGCCGTCCGTTCGGCGCTAGATCGGAAGGACCGTGATCGAGATCGCGAGACAGTTCGTGATGAGATCAGGGAATAGATCGTGATGAGTTCGCGGGACAGATCGTGATCAAGATCGTGAGACGGGTCGTGATGAGATCGCGGGACGGATCGTCATGAGTTCACGGGACGGATCGTGATTGGATCGTGGGATGGATCGTGATGAGATCGCGGGACGGTCGACGAGTTGGATCGCGAAGATGGTCGACTACACCAACCGCATTTCTTAACGCTTCTCGCTTAGCAATCTACAAGGGTATGTAGATCCACTCTCCCTCTCGTAGATGCTCATCACCATGGATAGATCTGCGTGTGCGTAGGAATTTTTTTGTTTTCCATGCGACGTTCCCCAACACCAGTTACGTTGCGACGTTTTATACACACAAGGTACTCCTCCATTGTCAGTGAGTTGCATGATCTGATGGTCATAGGAACTAATACTTGACATGCAGAAAACAGTAGCAATAAACTTACACGATCATATGCTACGTTTGTAGTTTGGGTCTTGTCCATCAAATCATTCTCCTAATGACATGATCCCATTATCAAATGACATCTAATGTCCATGACTAGGAAACCATAGCCATCTCTGATCAACGGGCTAGTCTATTAGAGGCATATTAGGGACATGGTGTTGTCTATGTATCCACACATGTATCTGAGTTTCCGATCAAAAAAATTATAGCATGGATAATAAACGATTATCATGAACAAGGAAATATGATAATAACCAATTTATTATTGCCTCTAGGGCATATTTCCAACAGTCTCCCACTTGCACTAGAGTCAATAATCTAGTTCACATCACCATGTGATTTGCATTGTTATGAATCTAAGACCCAATAAGTTCTGGGGCTCGATCATGCTTAGCATGTGAGAGAGGTCTTATAGTCAACGGGTCTACGACATTTAGATCCGTGTGTACTTTGCAAATCTCTATGTCAAACTGTAAACACTGCTACCACACTCCAATTGGAGCTATTCCAAATGGCTGCTCTACTATACGTGTCCGGATTGCTAATAAGAGTCATCCGGATTGGTGTCAAAGCTTGCATCGACGTAACTCTTTACGACGAACTCTTTGTTACCTACATAATCGAGAAACATTTCCTTAGTCTTTTAGTTACTAAGGATGATCTTGACCGCTGTCCAGTGATCCACTCCTGGATCACTTTTGTACCCCTTGACAGACTCATGGCAAGGAACACATCAGGTGCGGTACACAGCATGGCATAATATAGAGCCTATGGCTAAGGCATAGGGTTCGACGTTCGTCTTTCTCTTTCTTCCGCCGTTGTCGAGCTTTGAGTCTCACTCAACTTCACACCTTACAAATCAGGCGAGAATTCTTTCTCTGACTGATCCATTTTGAACTCTTTCAAAATCTTGTCAAGGTATGTACTCATTGAAAGTCTAATCAAGCATCTTGATCTATCCCTATAGATCTTGATGCTCAACAATTAGGTAGCTTTATCTACGTCTTCCTTTGAAAAACTCCTTTCAAACAACCCTTTATGCTTTCTAGAAATTCTACATCATTTTCGATCAACAATATGTCAACCACATATGCTTATCAGAAACTCTATAGTGCTCCCACTCACTTAATTGTAAATACAAGTTTCTCATAAACTTTGTATAGACTCAAAAACTTTGATCACCTCATCAAAATGTATATTCCAACTCCGAGATGCTTGCTTCAGTCCATATAAGGATCACTGAATCTTGCTCAGCTTTTAGCATCCTTAGGACAGACAAAACCTTCTGGTTGTATCACATACAACCTTTTCTCAAGTAAACCATTAAGAAAATGATGTTTTGACATCCATCTGCCAGATTTCATAATGGAAAAACGCAGCAACTGCTAACATAATTCCAAAAAAAATTAGCATCGCTACAAGTGAGAAAGTCTCATCGTAGTCAACACCTTGAACTTGCCGGAAACTTCTTTGCGACGAGTCAAGCTTTATAAATGGTGACATTCACCATCAGCGTCTGTCTTCATTTTAATGATGTATTTGTACTCAACGACCTGCCGTCCAATGAGCAATTCCACCAAAGTCTATACTTGGTTTTCATACATGGATCCTTTCTCGGATTTCATGGCCTCTAACCATTTGTCGAAATCCGGGCCCATCATCGCTTCTCCATATCTCGTAGGTTCATCGTTGTCCAACAACATGACCTCCAAGACAGGGTTGTCGTACCACTCAGGAGCAGTACGCATCCTTGTAGACCTACAAGGTTTGATAGTAACTTGATCCGAAGCTTCATGATCATCATCATTAACTTCATCTTCAATTAACGTAGGCTTAACAGAAACATCTTCCTGCGCTGCGCTACTCTCTCAGTGAAACAAAGGTTCAATAACCTCATCAAGTTCTATCTTCCTCTCACTCAATTCTTTCGAGAGAAACATTTTCTCGAGAAAGGACCCAGTTTTAGCAACAACCATTTTATGCTCGGATCTGAGATAGAAGGTTCACCCAACTTTTCTAAGGGTATTCTATGAAGATGCATTTGTCCGCTTTGGGTTCGAGTTCATTAGGTGAAAACATTTTCCACACAAGCGTCACAACCCCAAACATTAAGAAATGATAGCTTAGGTTTCTATCAAACCAAAATTCACATGGTGTCATCTCAAAGGATTTAGATGGTGCCCTATTTAAAGTGAATGTAGTTGTCTCTAATGCATAACCCCAAAATTATAGTAACAAAATAATAAGAGACATCATAGCACGCACCATATCCAATAGAGCACAACTATGACATTCGGACACACCATCACACTATGGTGTTCCAGGTGGCGTGAGTTGTGAAACAACTTTCACATTTTTGAAATTTGTATGCCAAACTCGTAACTCAGATATTCACCTCCACGATCATATCGCAGACATTTTTATCTTCTTGTCATGATGATCTTAAACTTCACTCTGAATGTGCTTGAACCTTTCAAACGATTCAGACTTGTGTTTCATTAAGTAAATATACACTATATCTACTCAAATCATCAGTGAAGGTAAGAAAATAACGATATCCACTCCACGCTACAAGACTCATTAGATTGCATACATCAACATGTATCATTTCCAATAAATCACTTGTCCGCTCCATCCATCTGGAAAACGGGGTCCTTAGTCATCTTGCCGAAGAGGCATGGTTCGCATGTCTCAACCGATTCAAAATCGAATGAGTCCAAAGATCCATAAGCATGGAGTTTCTTCATGCGCTTTATACCAATATGCCATTTAGCGGCAGTGCCACAAGTATGTGGTACTATCATTATTAACTTTGTATCTTTTGGCATCAATGTTATGAACATGTGTATTACTACGATCAAGATTTAACAAACCATTCTCACTAGGTGCATGACCATTGAAGGTATCATTCATGTAAACAGAATAACCATTATTCTCTAAATTAAATGAATAACCGTGTTGCAATAAACACGATCTAATCACGTTCATGCTCAACGCAAAACACCAAATAACATTTATTTAGGTTCATCACTAATCCTGAAGGTAGAGAGAGCATGCGATGTTGATCACATCAACCTTGGAAACATTTCCAACACACATCGTCACCTCACCCTTAGCTAGTTCTCCGTTTATTCTGTAGCTTTTATTTCGAGTTACTAACATTTAGCAACCGAACCGGTATCCCATACCCAGATGCTACGAGGAGTACTCGCAAGGTACACATCATTAACACGTATATCAAATATACTTCTGTCGACGTTGCCAGCCTTCTTATCTACCAAGTATCTAGGGTTGTTCCGCTTCAGCGACCGCTCTCCTCATAATCGAAGCACTTAGTTCCGGGTTTGGGTTCAACTTTGAGTTGCTTCATTGGAGCAGCAACTGACTTGCTATCCATGAAGTTTCCCTCCTTGCTCTTGCCCTTCTCGAAACTAGTGGTTTGACTAACCATCAACACTTGACGCTCCTTCTTAATTTCTACCTTCGCGGTGTCAAACATCGCGAACAGCTCACGGATCATTATTTCTATGCGTACACCATTTCCATTCCACAACTATAAAAGTTCTTCAACTAATGGCCTTAGGTACACATCAATGTCATTGCCGGGTTGCTTAGGGCCTTGGATGAGAACTGTCATCATAATGAACTTTCGCTTCATGCACAACCAAGGAGGAAGGTTATAGATACATAAAGTCATGAGCCAGGTGCTGTATTGCTGCTCTGCTCCCCAAAAGGATTAATGCCATCTGCGCTTAAACCAAACCATACGTTTCTTGTGTCACCTGCAAACTCCTTCCTATACTTTCTCTCGATTTTTCTCCACTGCGACCCGTCAGCGGGTGGTCTCAACTTCCCGTCTTTCTTACGGTCGTCTCTGTGCCATCGCATATTCTTGGCATGCTCTTTGTTTCTGAACAGACGTTTCAAACACAGTATTATAGTAGTGTACCACATCACCTTGGCAACAACCCTCTTCCTGGGGCGCTTGCTCTCAACATCACCAGGATCATCGCGTCTGATCTTATAGTGCAATGCACCGCATACCGGGCATGCGTTCCGTTCCTCGTACTCACCGCGATAGAGGATGCAGTCATTAGGGCATGCATGTATCTTCTGCACCTCCAATCCTAGAGGGCATACAACCTTCTTTGCTGCGTACGTACTGTCGGGCAATTCATTATCCTTTGGAAGCTTCTTCTTTAATATTTTCAGTAGCTTCTCAAATACTTTGTCAGGTACACCATTCTCTGCCTTCCACTGCAGCAATTCCAGTGTGGTACCGAGCTTTGTGTTGCCATCTTCACAATTGGGGTACAACCCTTTTTTGTGATCCTCTAACATGCGATCAAGCTTCAGCTTCTCCTTTTCACTTTCTCACTGTCTCTTTGCATCAACAATGACCCGACGAAGATCATCATCGGGCACATCGTCTGGTTCCTCTTGATCTTCAGCTTCCCCGTTGCAGCATCACCGTATTCAGGGGGCACATAGTTGTCATCGTACTCTTCTTCTTCGCCGTCTTCCATCGTAATCCCTATTTCTCCGTGCTTGGTCCAAACATTATAGTGTGGCATGAATCCCTTATAAAGCAGGTGGGCGTGAATGGTTTTCCGGTCAGAGTAAGACTTCGTATTCCCACATATAGAGCATGGACAACACATAAAACCATTCTGCTTGTTTGCCTCAGCCACTTCGAGAAAATCATGCACGCCCTCAATGTACTCGGAGGTGTGTCTGTCACCGTACATCCGTTGCCGGTTCATGTGCGTGCATTAAGTGTGTCAAAAACCATTACAGAACATCATGAATAGATAAGTGACCAAATTAATAGAAGTTCATCATCACATTAAAACCAAAGTACACACATAGTTCTCATTGAACAACATATAGCTCTCCAGAGCATCTAATTAAACCATACATTGAAACTATGTAAAACATTTCAATGCAACAACAAATACGATCATAATCGCAACCAAGGTAACAATTGATCCAACGGCATAATGATACCAAGCCTCGCTATGAATGGCATATTTTCTAATCTTTCTAATCTTCAAGCGCATTGCATCCATCTTGATCTTGTGACCATCTACGACATCCACAACATGCAACTCCAATATCATCTTCTCTTCTTCAACCCTTTTCTTCTCTTCTTCAACTCTTTTTAATTTCTCTTTTAAATACTCGTTTTCTTCTTCAACTAAATTTAACCTCTTGACAAGAGGATCGTATGTAATATCCGGTTCACATACCTCCTAGATAAAGACATCTATGTCAAGTTGGTGTGGGCATAATTACCATAAACACTAAATGAAACAAATAGTTATAAAAGATAATATATACCACATCCGAATCATAGACAGGACGAGGGCCGACGGGGGCGGATACCAAAACCATCACACTATATAATAACAAGCCATAATACAAGTAAGAAAATTAGACAATTATCTATCTAATCATACAAGTAAGAATTTTTTCTTTTATAAAGAAGATAAGAACAAGAGGCTCACCACGGTGGTGCCGGCGACGAGATCGGCGTAGGCGATCGACGGCGGTGAAGACGGGGATGGGATGTGACGGACCGCTAAATCTGGACAAATCTTGAGGAAAATGGAGCTTGGAGGTCGAGTTTAGAGAGGAGAAAGCTTAAGTAGTGTGGCTCGGGCATTTCATCGAACACCTCATGTGCATAAGAGGTGAGCTAGAGCACCACAAAGCCCTCTTCTCGCCGGCCAGGAAATAACAAAGCAGTGGCTCGCGGGCGAGGGGTATATATAGCCAATTCATTGGTCCCGGTTCGTTTCTGGAACCGAGACTAAAGGCCATCCTTTAGTCCCGGTTCTAGCTACGAACCGGGACCAATGGTTATGGGCCAGGAGCGAGGCGCATTGGTCCCGGTTCGTGTCTGGAACCGGGACTAATGGGTCCAGACGAACCGGGACCAATGCCTCACGAGGCCCGGCCGGCCCCCTGGGCGCACGAACCGGGACGTATGCCCCATGAGTCCCGGTTCGTGACTGAACCGGGACTAATGGGCTGGCCAGGCCTGAACCAAAGCCCTCTTTTGTACTAGCGTATGTACTAAAATTGATTTTATACTAACTACACTAATGATTTGTCATAAATATTAACTTATTTCTGTGCGAGTACATTTGTCCAACTTGGCACATAGTTGATTTTGCTCAATGGTTTTTATATAAAATCCTCAATAAAAACTTGTTAGCCGACTAATGTCGATCCAGCCACGGGAATATAAATATGACTATATTTATTCAAACAACCTAATTTTAAAATTATATTTCTATACGTACTAATAAAGAAATGTGCATTTCTTTTATTTTTCAGCCATTCATCCATATTATTATACTTGTTTTTTTAAGAATTTTTACTTTCCAAGATGGTACCAAACTTTTGTATGCGCTCATAAAAAATAATAAATGACTAGTCCGCGGAACTCAGCCTGCCATGGTCCGACTGCAGTGGCGACCTAGGTAACTCGGGAGTCAAAAATTAATTCCCGACCTAATGTTGGTCATATTTATCACATTTGTGTCAAAAGTTGGTTTGTAGGTTTATTAGTCCCGCCTCGCTCCCTTGCCCTGCATTGCATTAGTTTATATATGTCCTGCATGGGGCAAGGAACAGCGATGATACAACGTAAATGAGCAGGAAAGACAAAGAGAAAAACAACAAAGGCCCATGCAAGGTAGCGCGAGCTCCTTGGGCTTCGTCCTGTGTTGTTTGCATTGTCTCCTTATTTTCAAATTTGCATGTTGAGCCACATACTGGTATACGCCCGTTATTAAATACCAATACGTTCTTATTTTCGTATTTGATCTATATGAAATTTTGGAACGTGCAGTATTCAATGTGCCAACTGTTGCTCTAAAAATATTTAATACTTGATTTGAGCTTTGTTAGTTAAATTCTATGTTTTCATATGATATGAATTCTTTTAATTAAATTTTATGTTCCACACGTTGTGTTACGGCAAACTCACTCCTCACATTCATTGTCAAAAAAGAAGTATTTATTTTATTTTTTATGTAAATATTTATTTTTATTATTTATATTTCAGAAGTTTTTTATTTACTGAACCAATACTCAAATAATTAGGTTACATTTTTTAACTAATAAAATATCAGCTTGTTGAGAACAATGATAACTAATAATACAATTAAAAGACGTGTAATTTTTCTCCCTTTGCAATGTACAGGCATTTTTCATATTACAAATCATATATTATGATATATTTTAGGGTGATAATATACTTCTATTGATTTATGTGTTTTAAAATATAATATGTGTATCATATATTTATTAAATGAAAACCTATGACTAATGGACAAGATCCCAAAGATATTAAAAAAACTTAAATTAATTTTAATAAATACTTTTGTAAGAACTGATAAGTATATGTCATTATCTTTATACTAAAGTTCTATATTTTACAAAAACTCACTTTTGTAAAATCACAACCATTAGTAATATATTGTTCCAAGTCTTGTAGTCTGTTAGATATACTTCCATTTTTAATGTATTGTGCATTACAATTTATTTCCAACAAATTATGTGTGTATATGCGAAATAAAGCCAAAATCCCATGTTGGCCACATCAGTTCGTGATATCTGGAATAGTTCATGTTATTTGCTTTTGTGCTCCTTGTGTCTTTAAATGTGCATGCAATGCCCTCTAATATGTATGACATGCAAAATATCTTGATAACAGTTTCTAGTTTATGATTAGGTATGTGCATATTTGTTTTAGTATATTATGTATTTCTGAGGATATTTTCATCGAATCACAAGCATACTAATTTTATCAAACACGTCATGCATATCACAGTGCGCCAGCCGACGGTAAAATCGGCCTGGGGCGCTCGGGTTCCCAGCCGCCGCCCCACGGTCGCCCCCCAACCGGTGATTTTGGCCCAGTATGGGCGTAGATTCGGCTCAAATTTGGCCCAGATTCATCACTATTTCGGCATAACTTTAACAAATTCGGCGTTCTTTCGGGTTCAAATCAACAAATTCGGCGGTATTTCGGTATATATTCAACAAAAAACTAAATGTTTCGTACCAAAGTTCGTCATAGAAATTAATACAAAATAAAATAGTTCAATGAAGCAAGTTCTTACATAAATTAAAACCAATCGAACAAGGTGTTTCCGTTGAGCCTCCATAGGTGCTCCACCAGATCGTCTTGCAGTTCTTGACGCACGTGTGGGTCTCGGATCTCCTAGTGCTTATTGAGGTAGGCAGCCCATGTTGTTGGTACCTGGTGATCAACAATTGCAAGAGGTCTCATCCTGTGATATGATTCAATGTCAAACACTAGCTTTTCTTGCTCGCACTTAATGATCATGTTGTGCAAGCATACGCAACAATTCATGATCTTCCACATCTGCGGTTTCGACCAGATCAGAGAGGGGTACCGAACAACAGCAAATCGAGATTGGAGCGCACCAAATGCTCGCTCGAAATCTTTCCTGCAAGTCTCCTGACACTTAGCAAAGTGTGCCTTCTTTGGCGCCACCTGTTTTGAGATAGTCTTCACAAATGTGGACTATCTCGGATAGATACCATCTGCTAGATAGTATCCCTTGTGGTAGTGGCGCCCATTGACCTCAAAGTTCATCAGAGAAGCATGACCTTCAACAAGCTTGGCGAAGACATTTGAGCACTGCAAGACGTTGATATCAATGTGAGTTCCTCGCATACCAAAGAAGGAGTGCCAAATCCATAGGTCATGTGTGGCTACTACCTCAAGTACCACACTAGAACCTCCTTTAGCGGCTCTGTACATCCCCTGCCAAGCAAATGGGCAATTTTTCCATGACCAATGCATGCAGTCGATGCTTTCAAGCATCCCAGGTAATCCTCTTGCTGTATTCTGTGCTAGGATTCGAGCAGTGTCTTCAGCATTGGGTGATCGCAAATACTGTGGTTCAAACACTGCCACCATTGCCCTATAGAACTTATATAGACACTCACTGATGGTGGACTCGGCCATTCGTCCATAGTATTCTTATATGTCAACGGGAGCTCCGTATGCAAGTATCCTAATAGCTTGGGTGTATTTCTGGAGTGAGGAAAATCCAACTGTGCTGGTGCAATCCTTCTTGCAAACGAAATAGTTGTCGAACTCCCGGACGGAATTAACAATCTTGAGGAAGAGCTTCCGGTTTATCCGGTAACAACGCCAAAATACTTTCTAACCGTGCAATGGAGAGTCGGCGAAGTAGTCGGCGTAGAGCATGCAATACCCTCCATCCGATGCCTCTGCTTGCTGTTGCGCCGGCCCGGCGCCAAGCCACCTCGCTAGGGCTTGTCATTATTCACAAACAGGCTGAACAGCGAGGCGAGTATCATGAGGTGCTCCTCGTCGGCGGTATCCGCGTCGGCTTCTTCCTCCAACAGGGCCGCGAACGCCTCCTCGTCGTCCGAGTCCATGGCCGAGCAGGCAAAACGGCGAACACCTTGTCAGCATGATGGGCGAGCAGCCGCCGGTGTCCTACCAACGTGGTGGCGGCCGAAGAACGTCGATGGGCGAGGGTTGGGGAAGCGAAATCCGGAGAGGGGAATGAAGGGGCGGTCAAAAGGGGCCTTCTAGCGGCGGCGGAGTAGCCGTGAAGAGTCGAGAGGCGCCGGAATCGGCATGGGAGAGGGCGAGGGAGTGGCTCGGGCGAGGAGAAGGACGAGATTCGTCTGACAGTGATGTCATACACGCCGGTTTCTTTCCGCCGGAGCCCACAAATGCCCCCCAGCGTGCTGGGTTAGGCCTGGGTTCGTCGGCCCAAAAAAATGTTCTAACCGACGGAAAACAGGGTCCTAGGAGCGATTTTTCGACGCCGACGGTAAGAAAGTCGCCTGGGAGGCGTGTTGACGACACGGCTGGAGATGTTCTTAGCTCATCCAGTCTCGAGTACAACATGTAGGACATTAAACCGAAAGATACTAGAAAGCTAACTAAGGGCCTGTTCGTAATCCCTCCGCTTCACGACTCCGCTCCAGGAGCAGTCGAAAAGAGCTCAAGAGCTGCCGGTGGGGCGCTGCATTCAATCTGCCTTATGGCTCAAGATAAGTACGAGACGTACTTTAGATAGTTAGTTTATGCCTTTTGCTATTTCGAATACCTAAAGTCCAGTGGTGTTAATATGCTAATCCAAACCTTATCAATAGTACCAACACGCCGTCCGATTCAAGATTAACAACCTCTCTTTCTGTCCTAGAGGGAACCTCACTGACGCATTCAGGGCCTTGCAATTGAAGTGTTTCTACCATCCATATATAAAGAATCCACGCCGTCAGCTTGTCGAGCCGGGACCGCGTAGGATAGGATGGAAGGTTGGAGAAGCCTGTCTTCTGATGCTTCCATGACAGGTGGATAGAAAAAACTCGTGCACAACTATAGTATGGCTAGAACCAGTAGCTGTTGTGATGAACGCGAGACGTATTACGTCTCGGTGAGGCGGACGAGGTACCCAATATCCTGCGCATTCATGGACACGCACACGATTGTTCTTCAGGACCAACCCAAGGCAATCACAGGTCACACGATTCACTTCCGGAGCAGGACGATGCGCCCGATGAGCCTGAATTCGGCTCCTTACGGACCTCCTTAAAGCATGTACAGCCGGACGCCTTAAATGACCTCACATATGTTCGCGAACGCGTCCGATCAGTGATCGAAAAGAAGAGAAAAGAAAAAAAAATGACTCAACCACACCCCTCATATTATTCCTATACGTCCGGGTTATTCGCGAACCCTCATATCCATCTCAAATATGGGAAGGATATGAGGGATCGCGGACGTGACCGAGCGCGTCCGATCAGTCTGCCACGCAGGACACGATCCCACCCAGACCACCTTTTTCTTTTCTTTATTCATTTTTTTCTTTCTCGCTCTTCCTCTCCACAAATCATGTGCGAATGACCGGACATATGACGAAAAAAATGAGAAGTGTGGCTGCGTGGATGGACAAATAGGGGACACGCCCGGTGTCGTGGTTTTGTCACGGCAGATGTCCGGGTCAACGGACTTAAGTTCGGGGCAAACGCAACTACGTGACGGCTTGAAGGGGTTGGTCGGAATCGAGAAGACACGGGGTTTTACCCAGGTTCGGCCCCTCAAGTCGAGGTAAAAGCCTACGTCTTGCTTGTCTGGTATTGATGATGATGAAGATCTCTCGGTTACAAGGGTGCAATCGCTATCTCTAATCACGAGAGCCTCTGATCTGTCTATCTCTAATCATGTGTTGTCTAAACTTGTGGACTTGTGTCTCTTCTGAATCTATCCCTCTAGGGGTGCTCTACCCCTCCTTATATAAGTGGAGAGGTAGGTTTTACAAATAGAGTCCTACTAGGAGTAGGATTACGACTCGTCACGAATCCTACTCCGGGTCTTATTTCCTTTAATGGAATCCTTCTCTCTTCGGGCCTTCTCTTGTGGGCCTTCTCTTGTGAGCCTTCTCTTGTGAGCCGCCTGGCGCCGGCTCACCCACCGGGTCTTATCTCGTGAGCCGCCTGGCGCCGGCTCACCCCCCGGGTCTTGGGCCTTGGTCATCTACAGTTCGCCAGCCGGGTCATTTATGAAATGTCATGTCCTTAACGGGTCTCCTGTGAGTCGCCAGGGCGGGTCATACCGCGGGGTATATCCCCGACATTAGCCCCCAGGTTAGCTTGAATTTATTCATGGTAGGAATAGCAAATATGTTAAGTGGCCGGCTTGCCTCGGCCGGCTTATAAAATAACCCCTCAGAAATCCGAGTGTTTTCTGCATATGAATAAATCGTCTTGATAATCATCTTGCTTGTCAATGTCCTTTGAAAAATATTGAGAATAGAATACTCATATGCCATTGAGTCAGCTTCCAACACACTTGGCGGGTTATCTCCGCCGGGTCATAATTATTGGTGATGCCGGGTCATTATTATTGGTGACTCCGGGTCAAATAAGTAGAGTCCAGCTGATTTGATAAAAATATTGGGATGAAAATCCATCTGACGTAAAGCCAGACTTCCATTGTTATAAAACAAGGCGGCTTATAAAATCTGGCGGGTTGTGATCTTTTGATAATACCGGGTCTAACAGCTCAACTCCATAATTAACATTTTGAAAACTGTCCTCAAAAGTTTTGATATGTCCATATTACCTGTAGCCCCCAAGCTCCAAGATTATCCATGATAACTTGGTGCTTTGCAAATAACATTTTGGACTATGTAGCCCCCAGTGCCGGGTTGTCCTGCCTACAGCAACCTGAGACTTATAATTGTCTGATACCTTATGAATCTTCGGCGGGTGTAGCCCCCAAGGGCCGGCTCATCAGAAAGCTTCGTCGGGTGTAGCCCCCAAGGGCTGGCTCATCAGAGTGTGATGTGCCGGGTCTTCAATTTGAATCTCTTAATCCGTTGGATCAGCTGAATACTGTAGCCCCCAAGTGCCGGGTCGCACGCGTGCAGCGACTTGGGACTTTAGAAAAATTTGATCTGAGCGGTGTAGCCCCCAAGTGTCGGGTCAGTAAGAATTTACTGGGCTGGGACTTATAAAAATATAGAAAGGCCGGCTCATATTCTTGAGAAAATGTAGAAGGACCGGGTCATCTCTTTGAGATAATATGGTCTTGCTGACAATGTAGTAATTTGAAAGCCGGCTTGCATTAGCCCCCAAGTGCCGTGGTGCATGCTTGCAGCGACATGAGACTTTGCATAATTGATATAAACTTGGACTTTGAATACTGTAGCCCCCAAGTGCCGGGTCGTCTGCCTGCGACGACTCGAGACTATGTGAAAATAATATGACTCATCATAATTTGCTGAATGAATCTTTGACCGTGGTTGTAATATAACCCGGAATGACTATCTTGGAATAATCCCTTTGTCTTTCATATGAAATTCCTGCTCGTGGTTGCGGTGCAACCCGGCAAATATAAGTTTGAGAAATCCATGAGTGTTGTAGATTACTACAGAGCACAATTGAAGAAATCCGAGAGCCGGTCAATTAGATGACACGGCATTATATCTGATAGGGCGGCTCTTGAAAAATAATGAATTTCCCCGAGCTGGCTTAAAAACCCCAATCATTTAACACTGTTTATGATAACTATGAAGATCCAGCCATGTTGGCTATTAAAAGATCCATTTGCTCTTGCCAAATATTTAATGGCCGCTCATATTAAGAGATAATACGTGCAAAAAATAAACAAGACATACTACATTGTTGTGAGGGCGGCTTGAAGCAGCTCAACCCGGAGATGTTCATACCTTTCCTAACATTGCTCCTTTCTCATAATCTCGCTCTGATCCGGATTTTATAAGTCGGCATGTTTATCTGGAGGTGGGAAGCCCCCTTGAATAATCCACCTGTGAGATGTCAACCGGAGTAGCATGACTCCAAGTCTTTATGAGCTCTCTTGATGACCGGTTGTCGTAGGGTAATATGAGTTGTACTCCAATGTAAGAAGCCTCCATTGACAACCGCGGCTAATGAAGAGCCGGAAGCGGCCTAAAGCCAGCAACTGACAGTAGGAAGCCTCTATTGACAATGGCGACTGTTGATGAACTTGAAGCGGCCTACAGCCGGCTGCATGAAGGGTGATGTAAATTGTGCCATGATCGTAAAAAACCTCCTTTTAATACCAAATACTTATCCATTGTATTTCAACACCGGTTGTCAATAGGTTTATGTAAGCTATACCAAAGGTAAGAAGCCTCTACTGACAACCGCAGCTCAAAAAGCCTGTTGTTGGAGGGTGATGTAAGCTATACCCGAAGGCAAGACGCCTCCTCCAATCGGCCAATGTTGAATAGGGCCGGCTGCCGATGGTATTATGTAAGCAATACCTTATGGTAAGAAGCATCCATTCGACAGCCGCGACTAGTAATTGTACTAGCCGGCTGCGTGAAGGGCTCATGTAAGCTATACCCAACGGCAAGAAGCCTCCTTCCGCAACTTTTTTTGGCGTAAAACGCCGGTTGTTAAGGTGAGATAAGCAAACCCGTCGGTAAGAAGCCCCCTTCGACAACCGCGGTTAATAAGTAACCGGAAGTGGCATAAAGCCGACCATTAGGATGAGATAAGCGATACCCGTCGGTAAGAAGCCCCCTTCGATGGCCGCAGTTGATAAGCAACTGGAATTTGATGTACACGCTGTTGCCTTAGGGGAATTTTTTAAGCTATACCAAAGGTAAGAAGCCTCCATCAACAACAACGCTTAATGTACTGAAACTATGCATCATATTAGTTTAGGGTCTCTAAAGCGAGATTGGCCGTCAACTATGTGAGACGGCTCAGGGTCTCTAAGGCGAGATTGACTGTTAAGAGCTTAATTGTTTAACTTACAGCAGTTCAGGGTCTCTAAAGCGAGATTGGCCGTCAACTATGTGAACCGGCTCAGGGTCTCTAAGCGAGATTGACTGGTAAGAGTAACATCAGTTCAGGGTCTCTAAGGCGAGATTGGCCGTCAACTCTGTGAACCGGCTAAGGGTCTCTAACGCGAGATTGACTGAGAAGAGCTTTCGGCGGGTCACAAACCACTTCGACTTAAACTTGTTGAGCCGGAAAATTTCAGCTTGGCAAAAACCCGGGCTTCTCATTGAAAACGACCAAATGTGTCTTGCCATGTCTGTAGCCCCCGAGTCTCAAGTTGACTCGAAGAAACTTGAGAATCTTCATCGAAAGTTGAGGTTGGCCGTGGCGGGTTATGAATGACCCCGTAGGAACTATTTCAATGATCCGGTCGATGTTCCGGTTTTTTGTCGAAGTGAATCAAACTGTAGTGGCGGCGACTTGTGTGCCTGTCCGTTGGGCGGCTCATATCGATGAACACTGCACCGATGTTTTGATGTAGACGTAGAAAACCAACCGCTGCATTGTAAGCTCGATCTGTTGTGAGAAACGGCCGCGGTATTTGTAAGCTGGTGCCGACGGATGAGAAACGGTCATAATATTGAGAACCGGCGCAGGTGGCGAGAGTCGGCAAGGCGTTATAATCCGGCACAGCGGCGAGAAACTGTCACGGCATTGTAAGCCGGCGTGGTGGCGAGAATCATCCACAACGCTGTAAACCGGCGCAACGGTGAGAGACGGCCATGGCGTGGTTGTTGAAGACCATATCGCGAATGTGGCGGCTTGCCGCGTCCATTAGGCGACTCAAACTGGCGAGTGAGCGCGGTACCGGCAAATTGACATAAACCGGGCCGCGGGGGCGGCTCATAAGAACCCGTTGAGCACTGTCACGCAAAGACGACGACATGCACTCCATCTCCGAGGTATAATGGCACATGAATAATTTTCCTGCATAAGATATATGACAAGAGCCGGAGTAATTGTCCTTGAAAGAAAGAAAATACATCAATAAAAATAGATCAGATGGATTTCACCTGATTCTTCGGGCCGACGGATGATCCGTATATAGCGTCTGCAAATCACCCTTTTTTTAGTAAGCCCAACCAGCCTCCACCTCTCTCCATTGCCTTATCCTCTCCCGACCGCATGATACACGTAGAGATGAAGTAAACGATGAGTACGGCGGCCGAACGCCGGGTCAAGGCGAAGCGAGACGGCCGGTAGGGTGACGAGGAGGTGAGGCGAGGCGGCGGCGGCCGATGGGCGTGGGAGAGCCGGCGGCGGCGGCAGCTGGGCGGCTCAACATGGGGCGTCCTAAAGCTGGAGCAGAGCAGAGACGGCGGCGGGTTCGTCCCATGGCGGGGCGATTTGGAGGTCGCGGCAGCTCCTGGTGCGGCCATTGGCCCGACAGCGGAGGCGGCTCAGCACGAGCAGGCCGAGGCTAGGGGCGGCTTCGGCGAGCAAACCGCAGCGGAGGGCCGGTGTGAGGTGGGAGCGGGGGTAAAGGCGGAGCGATGGCGCGGAGTGACGGCAGGAGGCTGACTCGGTGGGGGCGCAGCTGCAGGGTGCCATGACGGCTGCTAGGCGCGGGCGGACTGGTGAGCCACCCTGCCTCCCCTACTACCAGCTCTGATGGAGAACCGACTGCAGCGGATGCAAGTGGAAGCAGCGACTTGGATGTGCAGAGGCGTCGCCGTGATTGAGGGCTTAGCGGCTGGGCAGCGCGCGAGCCGGCGAGGCACGGCTGGAGCGGGCGGGTCGCAGGAGCTCAGCCGGCCAGAGGCGAGCGAGCTGGAGTTGGCCTGGCGGTTGACGGGCGAGGCGCCGCGGCGTGGCGCGGGAAGATCGAGTCCGCGTCGATCTCCAAAGGATCAGCCAGAACCCGGCCCGAAAGAGGTCTCGGGAGGAGTCCTAACTTCAAGTGCACAGCGTTTTGGAATGGATCTGTCTTCGACTTTGCAATCTTGGAATCCCCACGCTCGCATGATGGCGTTTCGACAGATTGGATTGTCGGATTGAGACTCAATGTCTGACTTGATGTGTTGTTTGACGCCTACCGGCTTCGTCCGTCCGTCGTCTTTTTCATCTCTAGGGTACTATCGTGCTTTTAATGGTGGAAACTGCCGGCATGGATGGCTGGAGGCATCAAGTGTCAATTGCTTGTCACAGTTCCATGAGCTAGCACAACACACGCATGGATGTAGTTTTGATCCACTCACGGTGGTGTGTGAGACACTATCAAAAAATCTTCTTGCAAGTCTATCGAGAACTGACGCCAGAGTAGACCCGTCCATGGTTGATGATAGCCGGACAAATTAGATCAGACAGAACACCCGTGGCAGTGCTTGTAGTCCCACCAGTTTTTTCCTTCTTGAATATAGTATTAGATTAGCTCGGGATTGATCTTTGACTGATGAACTCGGAGATGTTTATAGATCCCTTCGAGCCGGTCTTTTCTTCATCCGGTTAATCGCGAACTCCTCGATCCCTGGAAAGCCCCCTCCAAGAACTCAATATTATCGATAGTGCCCCACGGTGGGCGCCAACTGTCGTGGTTTTGTCACGGCAGATGTTCGGGTCAACGGACTTAGGTTTGGGGCAAACGCAACTATGTGGCGGCTTGAAGGGGTTGGTGGGAATCGAGAAGACACGGGGTTTTACCCAGGTTCGGCCCCTCAAGTCGAGGTAAAAGCCTACGTCCTACTTGTCTGGTATTGATGATGATGAAGATCTCTCGGTTACAAGGGTGCAATCGCTATCTCTAATCACGAGAGCCTCTGATCTGTCTATCTCTAATCATGTGTTGTCTAAACTTGTGGACTTTTGTCTCTTCTGAATCTATCCCTCTAGGGGTGCTCTACCCCTCCTTATATAAGTGGAGAGGTAGGTTTTACAAATAGAGTCCTACTAGGAGTAGGATTACGACTCATCACGAATCCTACTCCGGGTCTTATTTCCTTTAATGGAATCCTTCTCTCTTCGGGCCTTCTCTTGTGGGCCTTCTCTTGTGGGACTTCTCTTGTGGGCCTTCTCTTGTGAGCCTTCTCTTGTGAGCCGCCTGGCGCCGGCTCACCCACCGGGGCTTATCTCGTGAGCCGCCTGGCGCCGGCTCACCCCTCGGGTCTTGGGCCTTGGTCATCTACAGTCCGCCAGCCGGGTCATTTATGAGATGTCATGTCCTTAACGGGTCTCCTGTGAGTCGCCAGGGCGGGTCATACCGCGGGGTATATCCCCGACACCCGATCACTAACCGGACGCGTCCGCGGGCGTTTAGGGGGTCATATTTGCAATGTCCGGTTTTAGATGCTCTTATCTTTCAGTGTTAAAAGGAGAGCATCCTCGGACGCACTATGGTTACGGTATTATGGATCTCTCCTGAGTTCGTGATCAAAACGAGAACAAACCATCGAATTAAGAAAATAACCCACAAGCAGCAGTGGAGGTGAACGAGCTGACGTCGTCTTTTCGGGCGGTAAAGATGCACGACTTGGACGCGTCCGCTGCCAGTCCGCCCCAAGCCTCCTGGCCGGTGGCGGTGAATAATCTTATAGCATCATTCAGGGTGGTAACGATGCACGACCGCTGCCATCCCGGTGGCGCCGGTGGACCACGACGAGCCGGCGACAGTAGAAAAGACTTGCACCCTGCGGGTGTGGTTCTCGGACGGGCGGATCATCTGCAAGAGCCTCGGCATGTAAACAATTATGATATGTGGGAAATTGCTCGACACCCATGACGGGTCTGCACTAGTAGAAAACACGGCATTGGTTCGGGCCGGGCCAGCCCATTAGTCCCGGTTCAGTCACGAATCGGGACCAATGAGGGCAACAGTCCCGGTTCGTGAGGCCAGGGGGGCGGGCGGGCCACATGGGGCATTGATCCCGGTTCATCTGGAACCTTTGGTCCAGGTTCCATACACGAACCGGGACCAATATGCCTTGCTCCTGGTCCACAACCATTGGTCCCGGTTCGTGCCTGGATCTGGGACCAAAGGGGGTCCTTTAGTCCCAGTTCCAGCCACGAACCAGGACCAATGAGATTCCTATATATATCCCCTCGCCAGTGAGCAGAGCACTCCACACTGCTCTACTTTTTTGGCCGGCGAGGGGAGTGCTTTGGGGTGCTTTAGCTCACCTCCTATGCACATGAGGTGTTTGATGAAATGCCTAAGCCAAACTTAAGCTTTCTGCTCTTGAAGCTCCTTGTCCAAACTTCATTTTCGTCAAGATTTGTCTAGGTTTGTCGGTCCGTCTTGTCCCGTCCCCGTCCTGAATCCGCCGTCGATCGCCCGCGCGTGGTGAGCCTCTTGATCTTATCTTCTTGCTAAAAGAAAATATACTTACTCGTATGATTTTCTTACTTTTATTATTGTTTGTTATTATATAGTGCCATAGTTATGGTATCCGCCCACGTCGGCCCTCGTCCAGTCTATGATTTAGATGTGGTATATTATCTTTTATATAACTATTTCACACATCTAATGTCTATGACAATTAATTATGCCACCAACTTGACGTAGATGTTTTTATCTATATGAAGGAGTTGAACCAGAAATGGATACCGACTATGCAATTCTGCTCAACAAGTTAACTAAAGCTAAAAAAGAAATCGATCATTTGAATGAAAAATTGAAAAGAACTGAAGATGACAAGATGGGATTGGAGTTGCATGTTGCCGATATCGTCGACGATCACAAGACCAAGATGGATTCAATGCGCTTGAAGCTTAGAAAGATTACAAAATATGCCATTCATACTGAGGCTTGGTATCATTATGCCATTGGATCAATTGGTACCTTAGTTGTGATTATGATCGCATTTGTTGTTGCATTGAAATGTTTTAAATAGTTTCAATGTATGTTTTAATTAGATGCTCTAGAGAGCTATATGTTGGTCAACGAGAACTATGTATCTACTTTGGTTTTAATGTGATGATGAACTTCTATTAATTTGGTCACTTCTGTATTCCTGATGTTCTGTAATGGTTTTTGACACACTTAAATATAATGCACGTAGATGAACCGCCAATGGATGTACGGTAACAGACGCACCGACGAGTACATTAAGGGGGTGCATCATTTTCTCGAAGTGGCCGAGGCAAAAAAAGAGAATGGTTTTATGTGTTGTCCATTCCCTACATGTGGGAATTTGAAGTCTTACTCTGCTCAGAAAATCCTTCACAGCCACCTGTTTGTGAAGGGTTTCATGCCACACTATAATGTTTGGACCAAGCACGGAGAAATAGGGATTACGATGGAAGACGGCGAAGAAGAAGAGTACGATGACAACTATGTGCCCCCTGAATACGGTGATGCTGGAACCCGGGAAGCTGAAGATCAAGAGGAACCAAACGATGTGCCCGATGATGATCTTCGCCGGGTCATTGTTGATGCAAAGAGACAGTGAGAAAGTGAAAAGGAGAAGCTGAAGCTCGATCGCATGTTAGAGGATCACAAAAAAGGGTTGTACCCCAATTGTGAAGATGGCAACACAAAGCTCGGTACCACACTGGAATTGCTGCAGTGGAAGGCAGAGAATGGTGTACCTGACAAAGGATTTGAGAAGCTACTGAAAGTATTAAAGAAGAAGCTTCCAAAGGATAATGAATTGCCCGACAGTACGTACGCAGCAAACAAGGTTGTATGCCCTCTAGGATTGGAGGTGCAGAAGATACATGCATGCCCTAATGACTGCATCCTCTACTTCGGTGAGTATGAGGAACGGAACGCATGCCCGGTATGCGATGCATTGCGCTATAAGATCAGATGCGATGATCCTGGTGATGTTGAGAGCAAGCGCCCCAGGAAGAGGGTTGTTGCCAAGGTGATGTGGTACGCTAATATAATGCCGCGTTTGAAACGTCTGTTCAGAAACAAAGAGCATGCCAAGAATATGCGATGGCACAGAGAGGACCGTAAGAAAGACGGGAAGTTGAGAGCACCCGCTGACGGGTCGCAGTGGAGAAAAATCGAGAGAAAGTATAGGAAGGAGTTTGCAGGTGACGCAAGGAACGTATGGTTTGGTTTAAGCGCGGATGGCTTTAATCCTTTTGGGGACCAGAGCAGCAATACAGCACCTGACTCGTGACTCTATGTATCTATAACCTTCCTCCTTGGTTGTGCATGAAGCGAAAGTTCATTATGATGCCAGTTCTCATCCAAGGCCCTAAGCAACCCGGCAATGACATTGATGTGTACCTAAGGCCATTATGATGCCAGATCAAGATGATGGAGATCATGGTGTCGTGCCGGTGACGATGGAGATCATGCCGGTGCTTTCATGATGGAGATCAAAAGCACAAGATCATGGCCATATCATGTCTCTTATGATTTGCATGTGATGTTAATCCTTTTATGCACCTTGTTTTGCTTAGGACGACGGTAGCATTATAAGGTGATTCCTCAATTTATTTCAAGATAAATTGTGTTCTCCCCGAGTGTGCACCGTTGCGGAAGTTCGTCGTGTCGAGACACCATGTGATGATTGGGTGTGATAGACTCTACGTTCACATACAACGAGTGCAAGTCAGTTTTGCACGTGCAGAACACTCGGGTTAAACTTGACGAGCCTAGCATGTACATACATGTCCTCAGAACACAAGAGACCGAAAGGTCGAACATGAGTCATATAGTAGATATGATCAACATAATGATGTTCACCATTGAAGCCACCTCAACTCACATGATGATCGGACTTGAGTTGGTGAATTTGCATCATGTGTCACTCAGATGACCTGAGGGATGTCAATTTGAGTGGGAGATTTAGTAATTTGATTAACTAAACTCATTATCTTGAACAATAGACTAAGTAACCTTTGCATATTTATGTTGTAGATCAATGGCTCGCGTAGTAGCACCCCTGAATTTTAATGCGTTCCTAGAGAAAGCTAAGTTGAAAGATGATGGAAGTAACTTTGTTGACTAGGCCCGTAATCTGAGGATTATCCTCACGGCTTCCTAGAAGTCATATGTCCTTGATGCACCGCTTGCTGACCAACCACAAGACATGACCTCCGAAGACGTTAAGAACGCTTGGGAGGCACGTTCTGGAGATTACTCAATAGTTCAGTGTGCAATATTGTATGGCTTAGAATCGGGACATCAAAGACGTTTTGAACGTCATGGAGCATATGAGATGCCAGGAGTTGAAGTTTATCTTTCAGAAGAATGCCCGAATCGAGAGGTCTGAGACCTCCGATAAGTTCTATGCTTGCAAGATGGAGGAGAACGGGTCTATCAGTGAGCATATACTCAGAATGTCTGGGTATTCAAACCGTCTAGCTGAGTTGGGAATTACCCTTCCGCCAGAGACGATCACTGATAGAGTTCTTCAATCACTACCACCTAGTTACAAGAGCTTTGTGATGAACTATAACATGCACGGGATGAACAAGTCAGTCGCCGAGCTGTTTGCGATGCTGAAAGTCGCTGAGTCTGAAATCCAGAAAGAACATCTAGTGTTGATGGTCAATAAAACCACTAGTTTCAAGAAAAATGGCCAGGGCAAAGGCAAGAAGGGTAAAACCAAGAAGGATGGCAAAGCAGTTGCTACTCCTACAAAGAAGCCTAAGCATGGACCTAAGCCAGAAACTGAGTGCTTTCATTGCAAAGGAACTGGTCATTGGAAGCGGATCTTTCCCAAGTACCTTGCTGACAAGAAGGCAGCCAACGACAAACACGGTATATATGATATACATGTTATTGATGTGTACCTTACTAGCTCTTGTAGTAGTGCCTGGGTATTTGATACCGGTTTGGTTGCTCATATTTGCAACTCAAAACAGGAACTACGAATTAAACGAAGGCTGGCGAAGGACGAAGTGACGATGCGCGTGGGAAATGGTTCCAAGGTTGATGTGATCGCCGTCGGCACACTCTCTCTTCGATTACCATCGAGATTAGGGATGAACCTGAATAATTGCTATTTAGTGCCTGCGTTAAGCATGAACATTATATCTGGATCTTGTTTATTGTGAGACGATTGCTCATTTAAATCAGAGAATAAAGGATTGTTCTATTTATATGAGTAATATCTTTTATGGTCATGCACCCAATGTTAGGGGTTTATTCATATTGAATCTTGATAGTGATGACACACATGTTCATAACATTGATGCCAAAAGATGTAGAGTTGATAATGATACTACCACTTTCTTGTGGCACTGCCGTTTAGGTCATATTGGTGTAAACGCATGAGGAAGCTCCATGCCGATGGACTTTTGGAGTCACTTGATTTTGAATCACTTGACACATGTGAACCATGCCTCATGGGCAAGATGACTAAAACGCTGTTCTCTGGAACAATGGAACGGGCAAGTGACTTATTGAAAATCATACACACTGATGTGTGCGGTCCAATGAATGTTGCAACGCGCGGTGGATATCGTTATTTTCTCACCTTCACTGATGACTTAAGTAGATATGGGTATGTTTACTTAATGAAACACAAGTCTGAAACGTTTGAAAAGTTCAAGCAATTTCAGAGTGAAGTTGAGAATCATCGTAACAAGAAGATTAAGTTCCTGTGATCTGATCGAGGAGGTGAATATCTAAGTTATGAGTTTGGCAGTCACTTAAGACAATGTGGAATTGTTTCACAGTTGACACCGCCCGGAACACCACAGCGTAATGGTGTGTCCGAACGTCGTAATCGAACCTTATTGGATATGGTGCATTCTATGATGTCTCTTGCTGATTTGCCACTATCGTTTTGGGGTTATGCATTAGAGACAGCTGCATTCACTTTAAATAGGGCACCATCAAAATCCGTTGAGACGACGCCATATGAACTGTGGTTTGGCAAAAGGCCAAAGTTGTCGTTTCTTAAAGTTTGGGGATGTGATTCTTATGTCAAAAATCTTCAGCCTGAAAAGCTGGAACCCAAAGCGGAGATATGCGTCTTCATAGGATATCCGAAAGAGATAGTCAGGTATACCTTCTATCTCAGATTTGAAGGCAAAGTGTTTGTCGCTAAAAACGAAACATTTCTTGAGAAAGAGTTTCTCTTGAAAGAATTGAGTGGGAGGAAAATAGAGCTTGATGAGGTTATTGAACCTTTACTTCAACCAGAAAGTAGCGCAACGCAGAAACATGTTTCTGTGGAACCTACGATGGTAGAAGAGGAAGTTAATGATGATGATCATGAAGCTTCGGATCAAGCTACTATTGAACCTCGTAGGTCGACAAGGGCGCGTACTACTCCTGAGTGGTATGGCAACCCTGTCTTCGAGGTCATGTTGTTAGACAACAATGAACCTACAAGCTATGGAGGAGCAGTGATGGGCCCGGATTCCTAGAAATGGTTAGAGTCCATGAAATCCGAGATGGGATCCATGTATGAAAACAAAGTATGGACTTTGGAAGTATTACCTGAAGGGCGAAAGGCCATTCAGAACAAATGGATCTTTAAGAAGAAGATGGATGCGGACGGTAATATCACCGTCTATAAAGGTCGACTTGTGGCAAAGGGTTTTTCACAAGTTCAAGGAGTTGACTACGATGAGACTTTCTCACCCATAGCGATGCTTAAGTCTGTCAGAATCATGTTGGCAATAGCTGCTTATTTCGACTATGAAATTTGGCAGATGGATGTCAAAACGGCATTCCTCAATGGTTTCCTTGAGGAAGAGTTGTATATGATGCAACCCGAAGGTTTTGTCAATCCAGAGAATGCTGACAAAGTTTGCAAACTCCAACGATCCATTTATGGACTGGTGCAAGCATCTCGGAGTTGGAATAAGCGCTTTGATGAGGTGATCAAAGCGTTTGAGTTTATACAAGTTTATGGAGAAGCTTGTATTTACAAGAAAGTGAGTGGGAGCTCTATAGCGTTTCTAGTATTATATGTGGATGACATATTGCTGATTGCAAACAATATAGAAATGCTGGAAAGCGTGAAGGAATATTTAAATAAGAGTTTTTCAATGAAGGACCTAGGAGAAGCTGCTTTCATATTAGGCATTAAGATCTATGGAGATAGATCGAGACGCTTAATAGCACTTTCACAGAGCACATACCTTGATAAAGTTTTGAAGAAGTTCAAAATGGATGAGTCCAAGAAGGGGCTCTTGCCTGTGTTACAAGGTGTGAAGTTGAGTAAGACTCAATGCCTAGTGACTGCAGAAGATAAAGAAAAGATGAGCGTCATCCCCTATGCTTCAGCCATAGGCTCTATCATGTATGCAATGTTGAGCACAAGACCCGATGTCAGCCTTGCCATAAGTATGGCCGGAAGGTTTGAAAGTGATCCTGGAATGAAGCACTGGCATGCAGTCAAGAATATCCTTAAGTACCTGAAAAGGACGAAGGAAATGTTTCTCGTTTATGGAGGTGATGAAGAGCTCGTCGTAAAGGGTTACGTCGATACAAGCTTTGACACTGATCCGGACGACTCTAAGTCGCAAACCGGACACGTATTTATTCTTAACGGGGGAGCGGTAAGCTGGTGCAGTTCCATGCAAAGCGTGGTAGCTGATTCTACGTGCAAAGCGGAGTACTTCGCAGTCTCGGAGGCGGCGAAGGAAGGTGTCTAGATGAAGCAGTTCATGCCAGATCTTGGAGTAGTGCCTAGTGCACTAAATCCAATGAACCTATTCTATGACAACACAGGTGCCATTGCTCTAGCCAAGGAACCAAGGTTTCACAAGAGGACCAGACACATAAAGCGACGCTTCAACTCCATCCGGTATTAAATCGAGGAGAAGGACATAAATATTTGCAAAGTGCACACGGATCTGAATGTTGCAGACCAGTTGAGTAAACCACTTCCAAGGGCTAAACATGATCAACACCAGAAATGCATGGGTGTTCGATTCATTACCATGTAAATCACATAGTGATGTGAACTAGATTATTGACTCTAGTGCAAGTGGGAGACTGTTGGAAATATGCCCTAGAGGCAATAAATAAAGTGTTTATTATTATATTTCCTTGTTCATGATAATCGTTCATTATCCATGCTATAATTGTATTGAATGGAGACACATTGCATGTGTGGGTAAATAGACAACACGGTGTCCCTAGTATGCCTCTAGTGAACTAGCTCGTTAATCAAAGATGGTCAAGGTTCCCTAGACATTGACATGTGATGTCATTTGATAACTGGATTACATCATTAGGAGAATGATGTGATGGACAAGACCGAAACTACAAACGTAGCATATGATCGTGTCAGTTTATTGCTACTGTTTTCTGCATGTCAAGTATATGTTCCTATGACCATGAGATCATGCAACTCACGGACATTGGAGGAGTGCCCTGTGTGTATCAAACGTCGCAATGTAACAGGGTGACTATAAAGGTGCTCTACAGGTGTCTCCGACGGTGTCTGTTGAGTTGGCATGGATCGAGACTGGGATTTGTTACTCCGTGTGATGGAGAGGTATCTCAAGGCCCACTTGGTAATACAACATCACAACAAGCCTTGCAAGAAATGTGGATAAGCGTTAGTCACGGGACCTTGTATTACGGAACGACTAAAGAGACTTTCCGGTAACAAGATTGAACTAGGTGTGGAGATACCGACGATCGAATCTCGGGCAAGTAACATACCGAAGAACAAAGGGAACATCATACGAGATTAACTGAATCCTTGACATAGAGGTTCGACCGATAAAGATCTTCATAGAATATGTAGGAACCAATGTGGACATCCTGGTCCCACCATTGGTTATTGACCGTAGAGGTGTCTCGGTCATGTCTACATAGTTCTCGAACCCGTAGGGTCTGCACACTTAAAGTTTTGTGACGTTTCGGTAGTATAGAGTTATGAATGGTGGTGACCGAAGTTTGTTCGAACTCCCGGATGAGATCCTGGACATCACCAGGAGCTCTGGAATGGTCCGGAGGTAAAGATTCATATATAGGAAGTCCTATTTTGGTCGCCGGAAAAGTTCCGGGCTTATCGGTAGTGTACCAGGAGTGCCGGTAGTGTACCGGGAGACCTCCGGGAGGGGTATTTCCACCCAAGAGGCTTCATGGGCTGTGAGAGAGTGAATATCAGCCCTTAGTGGGCTTGTGGAAACTCCCACACAAGGCCCATGTGGCTGGAGAAGAAAACCCAAAAGGAAAAAGGTGGAAAAAGGCAAAAAAGGAAAAAAAGGAGGAATCCTAATCCTACTAGTTGTGGAGGAGGTGGACTCCTCCCCTCCTAGTTTGGCCGAAGCCTACATGGCTTGGAGTCCAAGATGCCTCCTCTCCTCCTCTCCTCCTATATATACTGGTGGATTTCTAGCTTTTTGCACTACTTTTTTCAGCCACGTGCTACCCGTTCCTCCAGTGCATAGTTTCTCCTCTAGATTGGATTTCTGCAGTGCTTAGGCAAAGCCCTGCCGGAATTGCTCCACCACCATCGTCGGAGCGCCATCACGCTGCTGGCAAACTCTTCTACCTCTCCGCTTTTTCTTGCTGGATCAAGACGGCGGAGATCGTCATCAAGCTGTACGTGTGCTGAACGTGGAGGTGCCGTCCGTTCGGCGCTAGATCGGAAGGATCGTGATCAAGTTCGTGGGACGGATCGTGATCAAGTTCGCGGGACGGATCATGATTAGATCACGGGACGGATCGTTATTGGATCGCGGGACGCACGGCGATTTGGATCACGAAGACGTTCGACTACACCAACCGCGTTACTTAACGCTTCCCGCTTAGCGATCTACAAGGGTCCCCCTCGTAGATGCTCATCACCATGGATAGATCTTCGTGTGCGTAGGAAATTTTTTGTTTCCCATGCAACTTTCCCCAACATATATCTGGACAATTGCAGGAAGAATGTGTACCTGGGGCATCGTCGATTTGTTCCGACCAACCATCAATGTTGAAAGAAAGGCAAGCATTTCAAAGGCGAGCCAGATCACCGGAAGAAGCCCGCCATCCATACCGGTGATCACATACTTGCTATGGTCAATGATTTACAAGTAATCTTTGGAAAGGCTCTCGGCAGACTATCTATTCCGAATGACGTTGAGGGACGTGCACCCATGTGGAAAGACCTACCCTACTGGAAAGACCTAGAGGTCCGCTCTGCAATCAACGTGATGCCCGTGACGAGGAATCTCTGCATGAACCTGCTAGGCTTCTTGGGCGTGTATGGGAAGACAAAAGATACACCGGAGGCATGGGAGGGCCAGCAACATGTTCACGAAAAAGACGGCATGCCTCCAAAGCAGTATGCAGGTCCTGCCAGCTATGCTCTTACCAAAGAAGAGAAGGAAATCTTCTTTGAATGTCTGCTCAGTATGAAGGTCCCATCTGGCTTCTCGTCGAATATAAAGGGAATAATAAATATGGCAGAGAAAAAGTTTCAGAATCTAAAGTCTCATGACTGCCAAGTGATTATGACGCAACTGCTTCCGGTTGCATTGAGGGGGCATTCTACCGAAAAACGTCCGATCAGCCATTGTGAAGCTATGTGCATTCCTCAATGCAATCTCTCAAAAGGTGATCGATCCAGAAATCCTACCAAGGTTAAGGAGTGATGTGGCGCAATGTCTTGTTAGTTTCAAGCTGGTGTTCCCACCATCCTTCTTCAATATCATGACACACGTCCTAGTTCATCTAGTCGACGAGATTGTCGTTCTGGGCCCTGTATTTCTACACAATATGTCCCCCTTTGAGAGGTTCATGGGAGTACTAAAGAAATATGTCTGTAACCGCGATAGGCCAGAAGGAAGAATCTCCATGGACCATCAAACATACGATGTCATTGGGTTTTGTGTTGACTTCATTCATGACCTTAAGAATAATGGTCTCCCTCAATCGCGGTATGAGGGGGACTGACTGAGCGAAGTCAATAATATGTGGGGACGGGCATTCTTGGTCTCAAGCACACTACACAGTTCTACAGAATTCTACCTCGGTGACCCCATACGTTGATGAACACAAGAACATTCTGCGCTCCAAACACCCAGAGCAGTGTGACGACTGGATTACATGTGAACACATCAAGACTTTCGGTAGTTGGTTCCAAACACGTCTCAGGTGTGACAACACTATTTCTGATGAGCTGTACTCGTTGGCCAAGAGACCATCTTTGACTGTATTGACTTACAATGGGTACGAGATAAATCGGAATACATTTTACACGATCGCCCAAGATCAAAGGAGCACCAACCAAAACAGCGGTGTCTGCTTTGATGCAGCAACGACCAATGGGAAGGTCGACACATATTATGGTTACATAAAGGACATATGGGAACTTGACTATGGACATGATTTGAAGGTCCCTTTGTTTCGATGCAAATGGGTTAATCTTACAAGCGGCGGGGTACAGATAGACCCGCATTACGGAATGTCAACGGTGGATCTCAACAATCTTGGGTACATAGATGAACCATTCGTCCTAGCCAATGATGTGGCGCAGGTTTTCTATGTTAAGGACATGTCTACCAAACCGAGAAAAAGAAAAGATAAGGAAGCGAATACATCATACGACGAGCCAAAGCATCACATAGTTCTTTCATGCAAAAGAGACATCGTGGGATTGGAGGGCAAGACAGACATGTCTAAAGATTATGAAAAGTTTCAGGAAATTCCTCCCTTCAAAGTCA
Source organism: Hordeum marinum (assembly GCA_022496015.1). NCBI lineage: Eukaryota > Viridiplantae > Streptophyta > Magnoliopsida > Poales > Poaceae > Hordeum > Hordeum marinum. The sequence goes on from CM039678.1 coordinate 24,738,669, forward strand.
AGGCTGACCCAAGCACCGTGTTAAACAATGAAGATTATCCATGGTTATGGCGCAATAAGCAAAGGACACAAGCGAAGAAAAAGTGAAGACTTTCTCTCCACAACTATTATGATGATGCCTTTGATCTAGAATATCACTGCAGTTACATGTGAAGAAATGAAATGCCTTTTGTAACGGATGAGTTTTCGTCCGAAACCCTGATACTTCGAAAGAGATTGTCCATTTTGTTCACGAAGTGCATCCAGCTTTTTCCGTAACCCTCTCAACTTTTTAGCACATGCTATGTGGGTGAAATGATGATACCATGTCAACTTTCAACCTTTTCAGAGTTCATTTGTAGTGCTTTTCAATTTCAGGGTCATTTAGCACAAATAAATCAGTAAATGCATGACAAAATACCAAATGAAGTCAGAAAGGATTGAAAATTGATGATGTGTCTTTGAATGGTGCATTTAGAACACACAAAAAGTATGGAGTTCAAATAAGTTCAAAAAATGAAATCCCTTTGTAACAGATGAGTTTTCGTCCAAAACCGTGATACTTCGAAAGAGATTGTCCAATTTGCACACGAAGTGCATCCAGTTTTTGATGTAACCCTCTCAACTTTTTACAACATGCTATGTGGGTGCAATGATGATACCATGCCAACTTTCAACCTTTTCAGAGTTCATTTGAAGTGCTTTTCAATTTCAGGGTCATTTAGCTCAAAAAATCAGTAAGTGCATGAAAAATACCAAATGAAGTCAGAAAGGGTTGAAAATTGATGATGTGGCTTTGAATGGTGCATTTTGAACACACAAAAGGTATGGAGTTCAAATAAGTTTTAAAAAATGAAATCCCTTTGTAACAGATGAGTTTTCGTCCCAAACCGTGATATTTCGAAAGAGATTGTCCATTTTGCACACGAAGTGCATCCAACTTTTGCCGTAACCCTCTCAACTTTTTAGCGCATGATATGTGGGTGAAATGATGATACCTTGCCAACTTTCAACCTTTCAGAGTTCATTTCAACTGCTTTTTATTTTCTTTCAAAACATCATGGGAGTGGAGTTCAAAACAGAATTAACTAATTTTTTTTATAAACCTCTAGTATTTTTGAAACTATAATTATGTAAAAAATTATGCACCTATTATTATCAAAGTATTTTTTGTTCAAAACATTAAAAGCAAAAAGAATATAACGATAAAACACACTGGAAATAAATAAAGCAAAAAATAAAACAAAAATAAATAAAGCGAAAAACAAAAAAATGAAAATTATGCAACCAAAATTATCAAAGTATTTTTTGTTCAAAACAATGAACTAAACTAACAGAAGAAAAATACTGGAAAAAATATAAAAAAATAAAGCAAAAACAAAACAAAAATATTGGAAAAATAAAAAAATAAAGCAAAAAACAAAACAAAACTAAAATTATCAAAGTTTTTTTTTGTTAAAAACTTTAATAGCGAAAAGAATATTCATAAAGTATTTTTTGTTAAGAACTTTTAATATGCAAAAAAGTAACGTAAAAATGGCAAAAGTGAAAAAAGATGCGCTTATATAGGAAATTGAACCTAAATTAAAAGTAATAGTTAAGTTCTAGTTAGGCACCTAACTAGTATTTTAAATTTAGGTCTAATTTCCAATATAAGGGCATCTATTTTCAATTTGAGAGGAGCTCAATGTAGCTGCCACGACGGGGCTTATAAACAAGTTCGTGCTCCAATCGCTTGGCGAGGTGGGACTAAATTTTGTTAAGAACTTTTAATATGCAAAAAATAACATAAAAAAATGCCCACCTACTAAGCCACCATGGGCCGCATATGACTAGTAACCCAATATACATGGGCCAGGAGGCAGGCCCACGAGGCAAGTAGGCCCAACAAGCAAAGACAATTAGTCATGCACCGCCTACTGTTGGAAATATGCCCTAGAGGCAATAATAAATTAGTTATTATCATATTTCCTTGTTCATGATAATCGTTTATTGTCCATGCTATAATTGTGTTGATCGGAAACTCAGATACATGTGTGTGGATACATAGACAACACCATGTCCCTAGTATGCCTCTAGTAGACTAGCTCGTTGATCAAAAGATGGTAAAGGTTTCCTAGCCATGGACATGAGATGTCATTTGATAACGAGATCACATCATTAGGAGAATGATGTGATGGACAAGACCCAAACTACAAACGTAGCATACGATCGTGTGAGTTTATTGCTACTGTTTTTCGCATGTCAAGTATATGTTCCTATGACCATGAGATCATGCAACTCACGGATATTGGAGGAGTGCCTTGTGTGTATCAAACGTCGCAACATAACTGGGTGACTATAAAGGTGCTCTACAGGTATCTCCGATGGTGTCTGTTGAGTTGGCATGGATCGAGACTGGGATTTGTTACTCTGTGTGATGGAGAGGTATCTCAGGGCCCACTCGGTAATACAACATCACAATGAGCCTTGCAAGCAATGTGCCTAATTGTTAGTTGTGGGATCTTGTATTACGGAACGAGTAAAGTGACTTGCCAGTAACGAGGTTGAACTAGGTATGGAGATACCGACGATCGAATCTCGGGCAAGTAACATACCGAAGAACAAAGGGAACGTTATACGGGATTAACTGAATCCTTGACATAGAGGTTCGACCGATAAAGATCTTCATAGAATATGTAGGAACCAATGTGGACATCCAGGTCCCGCCATTGGTTATTGACCGTAGAGGTGTCTCGGTCATGTCTACATAGTTCTCGAACCCACAGGGTCTGCACACTTAAGGTTTGTTGACGCTTTGGTAGTGTAGAATTATGTATGGTGGTGACCGAAGGTTGTTCGGAGTCCCATATGAGATCCCAGACGTCACGAGGAGCTCCGGAATGGTCTGGAGGTAAAATTCATATATAGGAAGTCCCAGTTTGGTCGCCGGAAAAGTTTCGGGCTCATCCGTAGAGTACCGGGAGTGCCGGTGGTGTGCTGGGAGACCTCCGGGAGGGCTATTTCGACCCTAGAGGGTCCATGGGCTGTGGGAGAACAATAACCAGCCCTTAGTGGGCTGGTGGAATAGCCACAAAAGGCCCATGGTGCCAGGAGGAAAGAGGCCTAAAGAAAAAGGTGGAAAAAGGCAAAAAGGAAGAGTGCTACTCCTACTAGGAGTGGATGAGGCGTAGGACTCCTCCTCTCTTGCTTCGGCCGACTCCAAGAGGGGCTGAGCCCTGCGCCAGCCCTCCTCCTCTTCTTCTCCTATATATATGAGTGGAATTGGGGTTTTTGGATAAGGATTTTCAGCCACGTCTAAACCCTACTTCTAGATCAATCTCCTCTAGTCTAGATTATTTCCGCACTGCTTAGGCGAAGCCTTGCCGGAATAGCTCCACCACCATCGCCGGAGCGCCATCACGTTGCCAGCGAACTCTTCTACCTCTCCGCCCCCTCTTGCTGGATCGAGAAGGCGGAGATCGTCATCAAGCTGTACATGTGCTGAACGCGGAGGTGCCGTCCGTTCGGCGCTAGATCGGAAGGACCGTGATCAAGATCGCGAGACGGTTCGTGATGAGATCGCGGAACGGATCGTGATGAGTTCGCGGGACAGATCATGATCAAGATCGTGAGACGGATCGTGATGAGATCGTGGGATGGATCGTGATGAGTTCACGGGACGGATCGTGATTGGATCGCGGGACGGATCGTGATGAGATCGCGGGACGCTCGGCGATTTGGATCGCGAAGATGTTCGATTACACCAACCGCGTTTCTTAAAGCTTCTCGCTTAGCGATCTACAAGGGTACGTAGATCCACTCTCCCTCCCGTAGATACTCATCTCCATGGATAGGTTTGCGTGTGCGTAGGAAATTTTTTGTTTCCCATGCGACGTTCCCGAACAGTGGCATCATGAGCTAGGTTGATGGTTCGATGAGATCTCGAGTAGAACACAAAAGGTATGTGGGCGTTGATGCTTAGATTGCTTCCTCCCTTGGTCGTATTTTGGTTCAGCGGGATTGTGAGATGAAGCGGCCCAGAGCAACATTACTCGTACGCTTACGAGAGATCGGTTCCCTCGACGCAACTTATTGCCTAGATGGCTTGCGGGTGACAGTTTCTCTCACTTTAGTTGGATCGGATCCGACAAAGGCGGTCCTTGAGAAGGTTGAAAAGCAACTAGTGTATCACCGTTGTGGTTTTTGCGTAGGTGAGAATTGTTCTTGCTAGATACCCGTAGCATCCACGTAAAACATGCAACAACAATTAGAGGACGTCTAACTTGTTTGTGCAGGGTATGTTGTGATATGATATGGCCAATTACATGATGTGATATATGTGATGTATGAGATGATCATGTGATGTATAGATTATCACGACTTGCATGTCGATGAGTACGGCAACCGGCGGGAGCCATAGGGTTGTCTTTAATTATTGTATGACCTGCTTGTCAATCATTAAGCGCTATGTAATGCTTTACTTTATCGCTAAAAGGTAGCAATAGTAGTAGACGCATGCAGGGCGTAACAACCCCGATGGCGACACATTGATGGAGATCAAGATGATGGAGATCATGGTGTCATGCCGGTGACGATGGAGATCATGCCAGTGCTTTCTAGATGGAGATCAAAAGCACAAGTTCATGGCCATATCATGTCACTTATGATTTGCATGTGATGTTAATCCTTTTATGCACCTTGTTTTGCTTAGGACGACGGTAGCATTATAAGGTGATCCCTCACTTAATTTCAAGATAAATTGTGTTCTCCCCGAGTGTGCACCGTTGCGAAAGTTCGTCGTGTTGAGACACCATGTGATGATTGGGTGTGATAGACTCTACGTTCACATACAACGGGTGCAAGCCAGTGTTGCACACGCAGAACACTCGGGTTAAACTTGACAAGCCTAGCATGTACATACATGGCCTCGGAACACAAGAGACCGAAAGGTCGAATAAGAGTCATATAGTAGATATGATCAACATGATGATGTTCACCATTGCAGCCACCTCAACTCACGTGATGATCGGACTTGAGTTGGTGAAATTTGGATCATGTATCACTCGAATGATCGGAGGGATGTCAATTTGAGTGGGAGTTCTTAAGTAATATGATTAATTGAACTTATTATCATGAACAGAGTCAGTAGTGACTTTGCAAATTATGTTGTAGATTACTAGCTCGCGCTGTAGCTCCCTTGTATTTTTTATATGTTCCTAGAGAAATAGAATTGAAAGATGATGGTAGCAATATTGCGGACTAGGTCCGTGATCTGAGGATGGTCCTCGTTGCTGCATAGAAGGCTTATGTCCTTTATGCACCGCTCGGTGCGCCAACCCCTCTAGCGTTCGTCTGTAGATGTTGTGAACAGCTAACAGGCACATTCTGATGACTACTTGATAGTTTAGTGTGTCATGCTTTAGAGCTTAGAATTGAGGCTCCAAAACGTTTTGAACATCACGAAACATATGAGATGTTTCTAAGAGCTGAAATTAGGATGTCAGGCTCGTGCCCGTATTGCGAGATATGAGATCTCCAACAACATTCTTTGCCTACAAGATGAAGGAGAATAGCTCAATAGTTGAGCATATGCTCAGATTGTCTGGGTGCTACAATCGCTTGAATCGAGTGGGAGTTGATCTTCCAAATAAGATAGTGATTGATATAGTTCTCCAAGTCACTGTCACTAAAGCTACTAGAACTTAGTGATGACCTATAAAACACCAGGGATAGAAATATTGATCCCTGAGCTATTCGCAATGTTTGACAATGCGAAGGTAGAAATCAAGAAGGAGCATCAAGTGTTGATGGTTAATCAAACCACTAGTTTTGAGAAGGGCAAGAGCAAGGAGGGAAACTTCATGGATAGCAAGTCAGTTGCTGCTCTAGTGAAGCAACCCAAAGTTGAACTCAAACCCAAGACTAAGTGCTTCTGTTATGAGGTGAGCGGTCGCTGAAGCGGAACAACCCTAGATACGTGGTAGATAAGAAGGCTGGCAACACCAACAGAAGTATATTTGAAATACGAGTTATTGATGTGTACCTTGCTTGTACTCCTAGTAGCACCTGGGTATTAGATACCGGTTCGGTTGCTAAATGTTAGTAACTCGAAATAAAAGCTACGAAATAAACGGAGAACTAGCTAAGGGTGAGGTGACGATATGTGTTGGAAATGTTTCCAAGGTTGATGTGATCAACATCGCACGCTCTCTCTACCTTTAGGATTAGTGACGAACCTAAATAAATGTTATTTGGTGTTTTGCGTTAAGCATGAACATGATTAGATCATGTTTATTGTAATACGGTTCTTCATTTAAGTTAGAGAATAATGGTTATTCTGTTTACATGAATAATACCTTCAATGGTCATGCACCCAGTGTGAATCGTTTGTTGAAATCTTGATCGTAGTAATACACATGTTCATAACATTGATGCCAAAAGATACAAAGTTAATAATGATAGTACCACATACTTGTGGCACTGCCGCTAAATGTCATATTGGTATAAAGCGCATGAAGAAAGTCCATGCTAATGGATCTTTGGGCTCATTCGATTTCGAATCGGTTGAGACATGCGAACCATGCCTCTTGGGCAAGATGACTAAAGGACCCCATTGGATGGAGCGGGCAAGTGGTTCATTGGATATGATACATGTTGATGTATGCAATCCAGTGAGTCTTGTAGCGTGCAGTGGATATCATTATTTTCTAACCTTCACTGATGATTTAAGTAGATATAGTGTATATTTACTTAATGAAACACAAGTCTGAATCGTTTGAAAGGTTCAAGCAAATTCAGAGTGAAGTTTAAGATCATCATGACAAGAAGATAAAAATGACTGCGATATGATCGTGGAGGTGAATATCTGAGTTACGAGTTTGGCATACAACTTAAGACAATGTGAAAATTTGTTTCACAACTAACGCCACCTGGAAACACCATAGTGTGATGGTGTGTCCGAATATCATAGTCATGCTCTATTGGATATGGTGCGTGCTATGATGTCTCTTATCGTTTTACTACTATAATTTTGGGGTTATGCATTAGACAACTACATTCACTTTAAATAGGGAACCATCTAAATCCGTTGAGATGACACCGTGTGAATTATGGTTTGATAGAAACCTAAGATGTCATTTCTTAATATTTGGGGCTGCGACACATGTGTGGAAAATGTTTTCACCTAATGAGGTCGAACCCAAGGCGGACAAATGCATCTTCATAGAATACCCTAAGATCAGTTGGGTGAACCTTCTATCTCAGATCCAAGTGCAAAGTGTTTGTTGCTAAACGGATCCTTTCTCGAGGAAAGGTTTCTCTCGAAAGAATTAAGTGGGAGGAAGATAGAACTTGATGAGGTTGTTAAACCTTTGTTCAACCAGAGAGTAGCGCAGCGCAGAAAGATGTTTCTATGAAGCCTATGTTAGTTGAAGAGGAAGTTAATGATGATGATCATGAAGCTTCAGGATCAAGTTACTATCGAACTTCGTAGGTTGACGAGGATGTGTACTGCTGCTAAGCGGTACGACAACCCTGTCTTTGAGGTCATGTTGTTGGACAACGATGAACCTGCGAGCTATGGAGAAGCGATGATGGGCCCGGATTCCGACAAATGGTTGGAGGCCATGAAATCCGAGATAGGATCCATGTATGAAAACCAAGTATTGACTTTGGTAGACTTGCTCATCGGACGGCAGGTCGTTGATTACAAATGGATTTTTAAAATGAAGACAAACACTAATGGTAAATGTCACTGTTTGTAAAGCTCGACTTGTTGCAAAGTTGTTTGTGACAAGTTCAAGGAGTTGACTACGATGAGACTTTCTCACTCGTAGTGGTGCTAAAGTCTGTTGGAATTGTGTTAGCAGTTGCTGCATTTTTCAAATTATGAAATCTGGCAGATGGATGTCAAAACATCATTTCCTTAACAATTTACTTGAGGAAAGGTTGTATGTGATACAACCAGAAGGTTTTGTCAGTCCTAAGGATGCTAAAAGGTGAGCAAGCTTCAGTGATCCTTCTATGGACTGAAGCAAGCATCTCGGAGTTGGAATAAACACTTTGATGAGGTGATCAAAGTTTTGAAGTTTATACAAAGTTTATGAGAAACTTGTATTTACAATAAAGTGAGTGGGAGCACTATATAATTTCTGATAAGTATATGTGGATGACATATTGTTGATCGGAAATAATGTATTTGGAAAGCATAAAATAGTTATTTGGAAAGTGATTTTCAAAGTAAAACTTGGATAAAACTACCTAATTATTGAGCATCAAGATCTATAGAGATAGATCAAAGATGACTTGATGAGACTTTCAATGAGTACATACCTTGACAAAGATTTTGAAAGAGTTCAAAATGGATCAGTCAGAGAAAAGAGTTCTCACCTGATTTGTAAGGTGTGAAGTTGAGTGAGACTCAAAGCTCAACCATGGCAGAAGAAAGAGAAAGGACGAACGTCGTCCCCTATGCCTTAGCCATAGGCTCTGTACAGTATGCCATGCTGTGTACCGCACGTGTGTGTGCCTTGCCATGAGTCTGTCAAGGGGTACAAGAGTGACCTAAGAGTGGATCACTGGACAGCGGTCAAGATTATCCTTACTAACTAAAATACTAAGGAGATGTTTCTCGATTATGGAGGTGATAAAGAGTTCGTCGTGAAGAGTTACATCGATGCAAGCTTTAACACCAATCCGGATTACTAGTAGTAGCAATCTGGATACGTATAGTGGAGCAGCCATTTGGAAATAGTACCAAGTGGAGTGTGGTAGCAATGTTTACTGTTTGACATAGAGATTTGCAAAGTACACACGGATCTGAATATCGCCGACCCGTTAACTATAAGACCTCTCTCACATGCAAAGCATGATCGATCCCCAGAACTCATTGGGTGTTAGATTCATAACAATGCGAATCACATAGTGATGTGAACTAGATTATTGACTCTAGTGCAAGTGGGAGACTATTGGAAATATGCCCTAGAGGCAATAATAAATTAGTTATTATCATATTTCCTTGTTCATGATAATCGTTTATTGTCCATGGTATAATTGTGTTGATCGGAAACTCAGATACATGTGTGTGGATACATAGACAACACCATGTCCCTAGAATGCCTCTAGTAGACTAGCTCGTTGATCAAAAGATGGTTAAGGTTTCCTAGCCATGGACATGAGATGTCATTTGATAACGGGATCACATCATTAGGAGAATGATGTGATGGACAAGACCCAAACTACAAACGTAGCATATGATCGTGTGAGTTTATTGCTACTATTTTCCGCATGTCAAGTATATGTTCCCATAACCATGAGATCATGCAACTCACAGACATCGGAGGAGTGCCTTGTGTGTATCAAACATCACAATGAGCCTTGCAAGCAATGTGACTAATTGTTAGTTGTGGGATCTTGTATTACGGAACGAGTAAAGAGACTTGCCAGTAACGAGGTTGAACTAGGTATGGCGATACCGACGATCGAATCTCGGGCAAGTAACATACCGAAGAACAAAGGGAACGTTATACGGGATTAACTGAATCCTTGACACAGAGGTTCGACCGATAAAGATCTTCGTAGAATATGTAGGAACCAATGTGGACATCCAGGTCCCGCCATTGGTTATTGACCGTAGAGATGTCTCGGTCATGTCTACATAGTTCTCGAACCCGCAGGGTCTGCACACTTCAGGTTTGGTGACGCTTCGGTATTCTAGAGTTATGTATGGTGGTGACCGAAGGTTGTTCGGAGTCCCGTATGAGATCCCGGAAGTCACGAGGAGCTCCGAAATGTTCTGGAGGTAAAGAATCATATATAGGAAGTCCAAGTTTGGTCGCCGGAAAAGTTTCGGGCTCATCGGTAGTGTACAGGGAGTGATGGTAGTGTACCGGGAGACCTCCGGGAGGGGTATTTCGACCCTAGAGGGTCCATGGGCTGTGGGAGAATAATAACTAGCCCTTAGTGGGCTGGTGGAACAGCCATAAAAGGCCCATGGCGCCAGGAGGAAAAAGGCCTAAAGAAAAAGGTGGAAAAAGGCAAAAAGGAAGAGTCCTACTCCTACTAGGAGTGAAGGAGGAGTAGGACTCCTCCTCTCTTGCTTCGGCCGACTCCAAGAGGGGCTGAGCCCTACGCCACCCCTCCTCCTCCTCTTCTCCTATATATATGAGTGGAATTGGGGTTTTTGGATAAGGATTTTCAGCCACGTCTAAACCCTACTTCTAGATCAATCTCCTCTAGTCTAGATTATTTCCGCACTGCTTAGGCGAAGCCCTGCCGGAATAGCTCCACCACCATCGCCGGAGCGCCGTCACGTTGCCGGTGAACTCTTCTACCTCTCCGCCCCCTCGTGTTGGATCGAGAAGGCGGAGATCATCATCAAGCTGTACGTGTGCTGAACGCGGAGGTGCCGTCCGTTCGGCGCTAGATCGGAAGGACCGTGATCGAGATCGCGAGACGGTTCATGATGAGATCGTGGAACGGATCGTGATGAGTTCGCGGGACAGATCGTGATCAAGATCATGAGACTGATCGTGATGAGATCGTGGGACGGATCGTGATGAGTTCACGGGACGGATCGTGATTGGATCGCGGGACGGATCATGGTGAGATCGCGGGACGCTCGGCGATTTGGATCGCGAAGATGTTCGACTACACCAACCGCGTTTCTTAACGCTTCCCGCTTAGTGATCTACAAGGGTACGTAGATCCACTCTCCCTCTCGTAGATGCTCATCACCATGGATAGGTTTGCGTGTGCGTAGGATATTTTTTGTTTCCCATGCGACGTTCCCCAACACCTACAGTAGAGAGGAGCTCGAGACAGTAGGAGCAGACGATCTTATAAACCCGTACGTGCGCTCCTCACTTGGCGAGGTGGGCTTAAACTCGCACCATGCCAGGATCCGAGGTGCCACCAATCGGGACCAATACATCCCTTTAGTCCCGGTTGGTGCCACCAACCGAGACCAAAGGTCTGCTTCCCGCCCTTTGGGCTGACGAAATGGGACCTTTGGTCCCAATTGGTGCTACAAACCGGGACTAATGCCCCCCTTTAGTCCCGGTTGGTGCCACCAACCGGGACCAAAGGTCCCTTTTCGTTAGCCCAGAGGGCGGGAAGCAGACCTTTGGTCCCAGTTGGTGCCACCAACCGGGACCAAAGGGGGGCATTGGTCCCGGTTTGTGGCACCAATCGGGACCAATGCTCCCTGTATAAAAGCCCACACTTAGCAGTTTTCGACCCATATCGCTCCCCCGAAGGCCAGATCCCACCCACGTCGTTAGGCTGCCCGAATCTCGCGCGCTCTCCGTCGCCGTCGCCGCCGCCGGCCGCCGTCCCCGATCTCCCCGGCCTCGCTCCCGCCGCCCTGCCCGCGCCACCCCGCTCCGGCCACCCCGCTCCGGTCGCCCCGCCCCGTGCCACCCCGCTTCGGCCACCCCACTCCGGCCGCCCCGCCCCGCTCCGGCCAGATCCCCCCTGACCTATATGTGAGGATGATTTTTTTTTCATATATATGTGTGTATGATGTTTTTTATTCATATATATATATGTGTGTGATATTTTTTGTTCATATATATGTGTGTATGATGTTTTTTGTTCATATATATGTGTATATGATGATATATGTGTGTACGATGATATATGTGTGTATGATGATATATGATGATATATATGTGTGTATGAAAATAGTAGGCATTTATTTAAAAGACAGAAAAAGTTGTTACCGCCGCCGCGTGATGATGTGCATCACGTTTTGTTACCGCCGCCGCGTGATGATATGTCCGACCGGCATTTTTTTGTTCATATAGAAAACTCCGGTAATTTCTACATGAGGGGGGATGATAACCCACAAGTATAGGGGATCACAACAGTTTTCGAGGGTATAGTATTCAACCCAAATTTATTGATTCGACACAAGGGGAGCCAAAGAATATTCTCGAGTATTAGCAGTTGAGTTTTCAATTCAACCACACCTGAAAGATTTAGTATCTATAGCAAAGTTTTAGTAGCAAAGTAATATGATAGTAGCAGTAACAGTAGTGACAGTAGCAGTAGCAATTTGTGTAGCAAGTGTAACAGCAGTAGCGGAAAAGTAACTAAGCAAGAACCAGTATAGGAAAAGCTCATAGGCATTGGATCGGTGATGGATGATTATGCCGGATGATATTCATCATGTAGAAGTTATAACATAGGGTAATATGTAACTAGCTCCAGTTCGTCAATGTAATGTAGGCATGTATTCCATATATAGTCATACGTGCTTAGGGAAAAGAACTTGTATGACATCTTTTGTCCATCCCTCCCGTGGCAGCGGGGTCCTAATGGAAACTAAGGGATATTGAGGTCTCCTTTTAATAGAGTACCGGAACAAAGCATTAACACATGGTGAATACATGGAATCCTCATACTATGATCATCTCCGGGAGTGGTTCTGGTTATTGTGACTCCGGGGTTGCCGGGTCATAACACATAGTAGGTGACTACAACTTGCAAAATAGGATCAAGAACTCACATATATTGATGAAAATATAATAGGTTCAGATCTGAAATCATGGCACTCGGGCCCTAGTGACAAGCATTAAGCATAGCAAAGTAGTAGCAACATCAATATTAGAACATAGTGGATACTAGGGATCAAACCCCATCAAAACTAACTTGATTACATGATAGATATCATAACACTCATCACCGTCCAGCAAGCCTATGATAATATTACTCATGAACGATGAAGAGCATCATGAAATTGGCGATGGAGGAAGGTGGATGATGACGATGGCTTCGATTACCACTCTCTGGAGCCCAAAACATACTCCAGATCTGCCCTCCGGAGGAAGAGCAGGTGGTGGCGGCGGCTCCGTATCATAAAATGCGAATATTTCTTCTCCTTGATTTTTTCTCGGACGAATAGGGTTATATGGAACTGGAGAGGAGGTCGGAGGAGCCACGTGGGCCCCACGAGCCTGCCAGCCGTGGCCAAGGGGGCTCGCGCCTCCAGGGCTCGCGCCTCCAGGGCTCGTGGCCCACTATCTGCTCCTCCTCGATTGATTCTTTCGCCGGTATTTTTTATATATTCCACAAAAAATCCTCGTCAATTTTGAGGTCATTCCGAGAACTTTTATTTCTGCACAAAAACAACACCATGGCAGTTCTGCTGAAAAGAGCGTCAGTCCGGGTTAGTTTCATTCAAATTATGCAAATTAGAGTCCAAAACAAGGGCAAAAGAGTTTGTAAAAGTAGAAACGTTGGAGACGTATCAGGGGACGTCGATCAACCCCCTCTCGCCCAACCAAATCTTGAGTCCGCCTAAACCGGGACTGAAAAAGCGTTGTCGATCTCCTGAACCTCTCGCCCCTACCCGACAAACTCTCGAGGCCACCCAAACCACTAGAAGAAAATTCCGGTAACTTCAATCAACCCCCACTCGCCCGATCAAACCCTAGAAGCATTGTCAAGGCCACCCAATCCATAAAAGCGTTGCCGTGGTCACCCAAACCCTAGAAGCGTCGAGGCCACCCAATCCCTAGAAGCGTTGTCGAGGCCACCCAAAACCGTAGAAGCGTCGAGGCCACTCATATGATCCCTTGTCTATTTTTGCCACTAATTAATATATCCATCTATCATGTTTGTATATTAATTGCCATGTTGTAATATTTGCAGAAACCATGGATCCAACCATGAACAGAGACTTTGAAGGAGAAGCGTTGTTGGGGGACATAATCCGTTGCGGCAATGATCCCTTCTCGTGAATGAATTTTGACACAGAAGAGCTAGGACATGATGATGATAGCTCCGATCACCGAATGCTGGAGGAAGGAGACCATGATGACGGCTCCGGTGGCCGAGAGCCGGAGGAAGAAGGAGACCATGATGACGGCTCCGGTGACCGAACAGAGGGAGCTGTTGCAAAGTTGTCTGGCGAGGTATATATATTAATTAAGCGTGTGCTGACTAATTGATGCATTAATTGTTATGGTATGTACATATATTAACTCTTATGTCTTCTTTTATATAGCCCTCCGGATCGAGCCATACTTCGGTAACGAGACGAAGCCCGAAGAAAAGGTTGGGCAAGGAAGAAAGGTTCACGATCACCTTAATCGTGAACAATGGCCAACCGATTGAACCGAAGAAGACCAAGGATGCCTTTTCTGCTTAGTGTGGAGCTATTGTTAGGGACAACATCCCGATCAGCACCCAGCAATGGAATGAGCCAGCTAAGAATGCTAAGAACTACGACCCTCAAGTTTCTTATGTCACCGATAGACAGAAAGAAGATCTTTGGCAGGCCCTGAAGGCAAATTTCACCCTACCGCCAGAGGAGGATGAGAGTAATCTAGTTATACGGCCACTGGTCAGGTCGTTTGCTCTTAAGAAGATGGCAGATCTTTTTAGGAGGTGGAAGAATGAGTTGAAAGCTAAGTTTGTCGACCAAGAGAAGACTCCAGTATTCGTTGGCCGATATGCGGGGATAGGAGATCAATGGGACGCGTTCGTGGCCTACAAGACTTCTGAAAAGAGAAAGAAAATGTCAGCGATAAACAAGAAAAATGCTGAAAAGAAGCTGTTTCACCATCGCACGGGGTCAGGTGGCTACCTCAAAGCCCGGTATTTGTGGGCCAAATCGAAGGATGACCTACTAGCTAAAGGGGTTGAACCACAGATAGTGAACTGGCGAGACCGTTCAAGGACTTGGTTCTTTGGGGTTGGAGGAACTTTGGACCCTGAAGCAGCGAAGTGTGTTTGGTCGGAGGAGCAACTTGCAATACCAGTCAGGAAGCTTGAGCAAGTTATCAAGGAAGCGCTGGAAGGGAGGTTCAAACCCGACAGAGAGAAGGACGAGCTGATTGAAGCCCTCGGGAATCCTGAGCACCCTGGACGAAAACAAGGCACGCCAGGCTCCATTCCGTGGAAGCTTGGGTTTCCCGGCACAGGCAGTTACAAAAGACGGGAGAGGAAGAGGAAGCAGGACCTAAGTGTTTTGCAGGATCTCAATGCAAGAGTACGAAGGCTAGAGGAAGAAGTTATGAGCCAGCGAGCTCCCGACCAGCAGCTTGTTCAGGGGCACGAAGCTACTCCAGAAGCTACCCCGCCATCTCAGTGGAAAAGCAGCGTGGCTTCCACGGAGGTCTTTCAGCAGCCTGACTTCACGGCTCCTAGCTACCCCGTGGATGCTATCACAGATGGCGAACATTGCGAGATTATGACGAAATGCGTTAACCTCACCCTCAAGGCAGCTGACGGCTTTGTTGCACCTCCTCTAACCGACGAAACTTTTCACCACGGTCAGATTCCACATTGCTATGCTGTCGTGCAAGTGGATGAAATAATGGGGGGATTTGAGGAGCTCGAGCTTGACCACCCTACAGGTGAAGGGGAGACTCGGCTAAGATTTGCTCTAAGGAGTACATGTCTATGGCGAAAGAAGCACATCAAGCTTCCGAACTGGACGCCTCCGCCTTCTCCTCCTCCTCCGGCAAGTGATGAAGGCACTCATCCTCCTCCGCCTCCGACGACGACGACGACGAGGGATCAAGGCACTCTGCCTCCTCCTTCGCTTCGTCCGGGGCGTGACGTCGACGATCAAGGTACTCCGCCTCCTCCTTCGCCTCGTCCGGCGCGTGATATCGACGATCAAGGCACTCCACCTCGTAAGCAATGATGAAAGAGAGATGCCGTCACTCCGGCTGCTAGCAGTACACCCAGTGGCAGGAGGCCATACAAATATGGTCCTAAGTCTCTCAAGCCATTGGAAATTTGCCATACAAGAGGACCACGGAGGAAACCGCGAAGATCTCTCAAGACAAAGTGAGGGCCCATTTTGCAAAGAAAGCTCCACCTCCGAAGCAGGCAATAGATCCGGTGGCAACGAAGCGCACTATCGAGGCCTTGAAGCGACCACCACCGCCTCCGCTAGATACAAACTATGTCCACGCTACTAAAAAGGCATATCAAAATGCGGTGCGAACGAGAACTACTTCCAGTGCTGAGAGGTTAGCTAAACAAAGAAGTGGGAAAACAATTCCCCAGCTCGGTGAACAGGCTAACCAATCGTGCCCCCCACTGAAGGTGTCTACCTATATCGTGCCTAATCTGGCGCTAGGGGTGGTGGTGGAGGGGATGGCGTCCGATTATGACAATATTGCCGATTACCTCGATGTTGAATTCCCAATAGCAGAGGTGGAATACAAAGACCAGTACGGGAAGCCTCTCGTCAAAGTTGGAAGTCCTCCTCTAGGAACGATGATGAGACAATTGCATGATTAGTACATGAACACCTGCAGGGAGTCTGGGATGGATTGTTTGATGCTGAGTATTGAAGAGGAGCACGACTTCTTTGGCCAAGGGCTGATTCCTGTTGAATTTGACGAGCTTTTCCAGTTTTACAATCAAAAGGACATCGATAAAGAAATCATGACTTGCTACTGTCTGTAAGTACTTCTGTAATTAAGTCTCTCTATATAGCTCATCTCTTTCATTGCATGTATATATATAATTATCCTCATCACTATATTATGCAGGTTGAAGATCGTCGAATGCAGAAAAGCAGGAATGTATGACATTGGGTTTATTAACCCAAATATCATACATGAATGGACGGTTAAACACAAAGCCCGAGAAACCGAGGACAACTTGCTACAATCGATGCTTAAAAATCAAAACAAAGACAAAATACTCATTCCTTACAACTTTAAGTGAGTGTTACTGTCTTGTGCATATTCGGTTTCTCTCTTATTACTCGAGGGTATAGTAATGTAATTGATGAGCTATGCATGTGTGCACAGCCACCACTTTATTCTACTAGAGATTAAGCTTGAGCAAGGAGTAGTAACCGTCTTAGACTCGAGACGAAATGCTCCCGAGTTGTATGCGAACCTGACTGAAATGCTCCAGAGGTAAGTTTAAACAATCATTATCGCACCATATCGGCAACTTTGTTCATTTCCTGATATATATATCAAGTAATTATTATTTTTGTCTGCGAGGGTTTGGAAAGATTTCACCAAAATTGCTCTGGGATTGCCTACCGAGCTGCAATTTAGACACCCGAGAGTAAGCAATATATACTACCTAGTTCCGCCCATATCCCACTGATTCTAGCTAGTTTCATCAATATATAACATTTAGCATGCTTGCTTATCAGTTTGATTGACCTCTATTCTCGTGCAGTGCTTGTTTCAGGAACAAGGGACTAGTTTTTGTGGATACTACGTTTGCGAGTTCATCTACAACGAGACGAATCCTAATAAGCGGGGCTACACTGAAAAAGAATATGAAGTGCGTAAGCAAAAATATTCACAATTTTATTTTATTACAATCATTTGTGTTGAGTTTCATTCATATACATGTATTAACCCTCTTCTTCAGTTTAGATCTGGCGGATGCAGGATGAACTCCTACCACAAGATCGCATACGAGGAACTCAAGAAGAATTGGCGGGATTCTTTATTGACCACGTCATCAGTAAAGCCGGAGAATACCATATGGAACTTGATATTAGATGTTAGGGATTGTAACATAGGATAGATATACGAAAATTTGTTGTTTGAACAATCTCTCGGAAAATGAAGAGGTCGATCACTTCCCTCTGCATATGTTCATGACGATCTATTGTACTTAATGGTTTACTTCATTTGCTTACTAACCAGCGTGTCACGAGTTCTCTTTATACGTATAGTACATAGCGTCGCGACCAAGCACGGAGATAAGAGAGGTCACTTCTCTTTATTAGCTAGCTAACACAATATATGAAACCGCTAAATTAACCCTCCACAACCCTCAACCCCCCCCCCCCCCCCCCTCTTTAAAAAAATAGCTCCTGAGCTGCTGACGCGTGGACGCACTTTGGTCCCGGTTGGTGTTAGCAACGGGACCAAAGGCCCTCCTGCCTGGGCTTGGCGGAGCGGCCACATGTAGCCCCATCTATCCCGGTTCGTAAGTGAACCGGGACTAATGGTCATGGGCTTTAGTCCCGACCCTTTAGTCCCGGTTCCGGAACCGGGACAAATGGGCCTTACGAACCGGGACAAATGGGCCTTTTTCTACTAGTGGTGGCTATCTCATATATATAAAGGGGTACACGAAATGTACAATACAATATACAAGACATATATGGAAGCCATGTACAAATACAGTCTAACACCTTCCCTCAATCTTAACTATGTCCTGAAGTACATATCAAGTTAAGATTGTGCCTACAACCTACAAACTAAGGTTGTGACAGAGGCTTCGTGAAGATGTCATCAAGTTGATCTTTGGAGGACATGAACTTGATGTGAAGAAGCTTCTGCGCAACACGTTCCCTCACAAAGTGATAGTCCACTTCGATGTGCTTGCACTAGTAGAAAACAGGGCTTTGGTTCAGGCCTGGCCAGCCCATTAGTCCCAGTTCATTCACGAATAGGGACCAATGGGGGCAACGGTCCAGGTTCGTGAGGCCAGGGGGCCGGGCGGGCCACGTGGGGCATTGGTCCCGGTTCATAGGACACCTTTGGTTCCGCTTCAAGACACGAACCGGGACCAATGTGCCTCGTTCCTGGCCCACAACCATTGGTCCCGGTTCGTGTCTGGAACCGGGACCAAAGGGGTAACCGTTCTCCTAGTGTGAGGCCCTTTAGTCCCGGTTGGTGGCTCAAACCGGGACTAAAGGTTCGAACGGTTCGTATCCGACTACGTTTCGCGCTCCGAGAAAGAGGCAACTGTTCCTCGGTGAGCGCTATAGTAACTTCGCCCATTTCTCTTCTTCTCCTCTCTTCTTCTCCTCCATTCTCCTCTCTTCTTATCCTCCATTCTCCTCTCTTCTTATCCTCCATTCTCATCTCTTCTTCCCCATATCTTCTAGCATGACTCCAATCACTCGCTATGGGGAGGTGCTCGCACATGGCATGACCAATCTCGACGTCGTCTACACGAACGACAGCGCCATGGTGCCGCGTTTTCTTTCCCTTTTCCAGAAATGGCTTGAAGTGGCGAATGAGAAAGACAGGTTCATAGGGCTTGATCTCGAGTACACGGATAAGCAAGAAGATGTTGCCGTCATCCAGCTATGTTTCAAGAAATATGTCATGATCTTCCAATGAGCAAGGTGAGTTTTGAGGGTTTTCTTTGATCAATTAATAATTTATAGATTATTATGAAAATTGCATCGGATAGAAATATGTTCCGTTTTGAATCCTATGGGAAAGATCAATATTTCTCTTAAGTTTGTAGTAAAACAATTTTCCTTGTTGCAAAACGTGGGAGAACATATATGTCATATAGTTAATTTAGGGTTTCTTCATCAATTCATAGAATATGAAAATTGCATATATATAGGATATAGCAATATATATGTTCTATTTTGAATCCTATGGCAAAGATCAATTTCTCTTAAGTTGTAGTGAAATAATTTTCGATTTTTTTATGATATTACTGTTCACCGGGCTCAAATGAGCCTGGGAGCAAAAACTTTGCGTCTTCCTCTTTTGTTGCAGGGAAATAATTTTCCTTTATATAGTTGCATATTATAATTCTGCCGAAATATACTTGTTGCAGTAATATTTAACATTTGTTCCATTTTAATTTGTTGATGTTGCAGTAGTGACAAGCACTGCCCAAGACTCATGGACTTCCTACGCAGCGGCATACATTTTGCTAGCGTTGATGTACGTAATGACAAGCTGAAGATGAGGCGTAGCTTCGGTATTAAGATACCAGCTGGCTGCCTTATTGATATCCAAGACATATTCAGGCTTCCGTATGAGAGGACTTCGATGGCTTCTATGGCAGTCGCCTTGATCGACGATGATTACAAAGATATGAAGACCAAATGTCCCCGGGCACAGCACAAAGAGTGGGAGAGGACCCCACTTCAGCCTATCAACATTGAGTATGCAGCAAAAGATGCATACGTTGCATATGAGTTGTACCGCAAGATTCGAACCGGGAACTATGGGCAGCGTCACCTCGCACCACCAGGACCATGGGAATATTCTTCTGATTGAGACTAGCTAGTAGTGTTCGCTTGGACGAGTACTTTCTGTAATGGATATTTGAACTATTATATATTACATATCTGTCTAGCTATTATATATTTGTAGTGCTTTTCCATTCAGGTTTTCTTAAATTTCGATTGTGGCTGAGAACAAAATGCAACAAAAAAGTGGGTTGTCATTGTTGGCAAGCACGCACACCATGCCAACTATAAAAATTATATAAAAATTATATTTCTGAAACCATAATTATATAAAAATTATGGAACTAAAATTATCAAAGTATTTTTGTTCAAAACATTAATAGCAAAAGGAATATAACGATAAAACACACTGGAAAAAAAATAAAGAAAAAAGTAAAGAAAAAAGTAAATAAAGCAAAAAACAAAACAAAAATAATGGAAATTATGCAACTAAAATTATCAACGTATTGTTTGTTCAAAAAATTAATAGCAAAAAGAATATAATGATAAAACACACTAAACCACCATAAAGTATTTTTTATTAAGAACTTTTAATATGCAAAAAAATAACATACAAAAATGCCCACCTACTAAGCCACCATGGCCTGCATACGACTAGTAACCCAATATACATGGGCCAGGACGCAGGCCCACGGGGCAAGTAGGCCCAACAGGCAGAGACAATTAGGCATGCACTGCCTACGGTAGAGAGGAGTTCGAGACATTTAGTTCAGCCGCGCTTATAAACCAGTACGTGCGCTCCTCGCTCGGTGAGGTGGGACTAAACACCCACCGCACCAGGAACAGGGCTTTGGTTCCGGTTGGTGGCACCAACCGGGACCAATACCCACCATTAGTCACGGTTGGTGCCACTAACCGAGACCAAAGGTCTCTGCTTCCCGCCCTTTGGGCTGATGAAAAGGGACATTTAGTCCCGGTTGGTGCCACCAACCGGGACCAGAAGTCTCTGCTTCCCGCCCTTCGGGCTGACGAAAAGGGACCTTTGGTCCCGGTTGGTGGCATCAACCGGGACCAATACCCACCTTTAGTTCCGGTTGGTGGCACCAACCGGGACAAATGCTTGTTGTATATAAGAAAACACTTAGAAAATTTCAGTTTTCATCCACTAGTTGCCCTGAGCCCGTCGTCCTCATCCCCATCGCCGCGTCGTCGCCGCCTCCCCGAGCCCGCCGTCCTCATTGCCGGCATTCCCGACACCTTCACCGACGCGCATGCCGTCAGGCTGCCAGACCGCACCCTCGCCGTCACCGATGCGCTCCCCTCCCCGAGCCCTCGCCCGCGCCCTCGCCCTCGCCGCGCGCCGTCCTCGTCGCTGGCCTCGAGCCCTCCATCGTACTCGCTGACGCCCTCGACCTCGCCATGCCCTCGCCCTTGCCCTTGCCCGCGCCCTCGACCTCGCCGCGCGCCGTCCTCGTCGTCGCCTCCCCGAGCCCGCCGTCCTCGTCGCCGGCTCCCCTCCCCGAGCCCTCGCCCGTGCCGTCCTCGTCACCGGATCCCCTCCTCGAGCCCTTGCCCGCGCCCTCGACCTCGCCGCACGCCGTCCTCATCGCCGACCTCGAGCCTGCCGTCCTCGTCGCTCCCTTGCCCTCCCGAGCCCATCATCCTCGTCGCCGGCCTCGTCACCGATCAAGCCATCGCCACGCCCCCCATAGTGAGCCCCCCTTCCAATGTCCCCTACTCCCCGTCGCCACTGCTCCATGGTCGCCGACCGGCAGCACTGCGCGTGCTCTTTTTTTTCATGTATATGTGTATTTTTTTGTGGGCATGTATAAGTGTATATGTTTTTTTCATGTATATATATATATGCTCATGTATATGTGTGTATATGTTCAAGTTGGCATCGCCTCTATCATCAAGTTGGCCAAGCAAATCTTTTTTGATATGTTCATGTGTGTATATGTTCATGTTGGCGAAGTAAGTCTTTTTTTGAAGTTGTTGTTTTGTTAAATGAAAATGTTGGCATCGGCTCTATCTATCAACAAGGCCACGGGAGCACCCCGACCCCCTATCATCACGTTGGCATCGGCTCCCCGAGAGATTTCCAACAGATCCGGAACATATGTCATTGTCGATATACCCCCTCTCCGATAACTTCGACATGAGGGGGGTGGATATACCCCCTCCTTGATAACATTTTTTTCTAAGTTACTAAGGTAAAATGTTCACCCCCGTCTCGATATCTGGGCGACCAACTCTCGAGGCCCATCACATTTTCCATCCCTAGTCACGTCGTCTCCGATATACCCCCTCTCCGATAACTTCGACATGAGAGATTATCCGTCCGAATCCAATCCGGTTTCACCCCTAGGCACGTTTTCCATTAGACATCGGTTGCACGGGTGTCTGGCTCCGGGCGCAATCTTATATAGGTTTATTGTCGTGCCAAAAACTGGTGTCAACACATGCCCCCATGTTTTTCGGCAAAACTTGTATGTTTGGCACACTAATATATCCGTGCTATATCATGTTTGTATATTAAGTGTCATGTTGTAATTAATATTTTGCAGAAACTATGGACGATCATGAAAGAAACTTAGAACAAAAAGAGATGTTGGGGGAAATCATCCGCGAAGGACCGTTGTTGGTGGGCGACATCGTCGGGGAAGGAGGTGATGCTTCGGGTTTCTGAACTACACCGATGGTATGGAAGAAGAGGGTGAAGCAGGCTCCGGTGATCGGACAGAGGTGGAAGGACATGCTTATGATGGCTCCTGTGAGCGAACGGAGGAAGGAGACCGTGATGACGGCTCCGGTGAGCGAACGGAGGAAGGAGTTGTTGGAAAGTCCGGCAAGGTATATATAATAATTAAGCCTGTGCTGACTAGCTAATTGATGCATTAATTGTTTTGGTATGTGTACACATATTAACTCTCTTCTTTCTTCTTTTCTAGCCCTCCGTATCCGGATCGAGCCAAACTTCCGTAACGAGACGAGGCCCGAAGAAAAAGTTGCGCCCGGATGAAAGGTTCACGGTCACCAGCATCAATAGAGATCGCCAACATTTTCTGCTCAGTGGGGGGTTCTTGTTAGGGACATGATCCCGATCACCATCCACCAATGGAATAAGACGAAGGCCGGAGGCCCTTAAGTATCTTCACCGATAGACACAAGATGATCTTTGGACCGCGCTGAAGGCAAATTTCACCCTACCGGAAGAGGAGCATCCAGAAAAGCTAGTTATAGAGCAAAAGGTCAAGACTCATGCTCTTAAGAAGATGGCAGAGCTATTCAGGAGGTGGAAGAATGAGTTAAAAACAAATTTGTCGACAAAAATAAGACTCCAATATTTGACGGCCGATTTGAGAAGATAAGAGAACAGTGGCCCGCATTTGTGGCCCACAAGACATCGGAGAAGAGTAAGAAGATGTCAGCGATAAACAAACTAAATGCTGCAAAGAAGAAGCATCACCATCGCATGGGGTCAGGTGGCTACCACAAAGCCCGACCGTTGTGGGACAAGGCTGAAAAGGACCTTCTTGACAAAGGGATCGTACCAGCGACATTGAACTGGCCAAAGCATGGAAGGAATTGGTTCTTCAGGGTTGGGGGAACCTAGGACCCTGAAACAGGGAAGTGTTGTTGGACTAACGAACAACTGGCAGTACCGATCACCAAGCTTCAGGAGTTAATCGCCAAAACGGAGGAAGGGACGTTCGTTCCCGACAGAGAGAACGACGAGCTCACAATGGCCCTCGGGAATCCTGAGCACCCAGGATGAACACGAGGCACGACAGGCTCCGTTCCGTGGAAGCATGGGTTTCCCGACGCAGGTGGTTACAAAAGCAGGGAGAGAAAGAGGAAACAGGAGCAAAGCGAAATACAAAACCTGAATGCAAGAGTACAAGCGCTAGAGGAGAGGCATCGAACTGACGAAGCTACCCTAGAAGCTACCCCGCCATCTCAGCGGAGAAGCAGCGTGGCTTCCACCGAGCTCATTGTGCAGCCTGATTTGATGGCTCCCAGGTACCCCGTGGATGAAATCACGGAGTCTCAAGATTGCCACCTTAAGAAGCAATTGATGATGCACCTCAAACCCACAGTGGCTATCGGCCATGCTGCACCTCCTCGACCCAACGGAACTTTTCACTATCGTCCGATTCCACAAGGCTATGCTGTTGTCATGGTCGAAGAAATAGTGGAGGGATATGAGGAGCTCGAACGAAGATCTCTAAACAAGAGGAGCGATGAGGAAAACGCGAAGATCTCTAAACGCGAAGTGAATGCCTTTTTTAAAAAGAAAAATCCACCTCCAGAGGAGAAGATAGATGAGGTGAAATTGAAGCGCACTTTGGATGCCCTGAAGGGACCAGCACCGGCTCCGCTGGATGACAACCATGTCCGCGTTCTTAAAAAGAAAGTGCAAGAAGCGCGCCAGTCCGGAACCACTGCAACTGACAAAAGGAGAGAACAACAAATTGCAACAGGGGAAAAAAATCCCCAGCTCGGCGAACAGGCAAAACAATCGTGCCCCCGCTGCAGGTGTCTAGCGATATCGTCGTCGCAAATCTGCCGGCCGGGATGGTGCCCGGTACCAATCCTACTGATTACCTGCCCGACGATACACATTTTGATACACTGGAGGTGGACAAACACAAATTCCGGCACGGGTATCCTCTTGTCACACGTGATCAACAGCTACCAACGATGATGCGAAAATTCCATCAGTGGTACAAGGACACCTGCAAGAACTCTGGGTTGGATAATTTGATGATTATGGTTAAAGACAAGCACGACCTCGTTGGAATTGACGTGTTGTGTGTTCCATTTGAAGAGTTATTCCAGCTTTTCAATCAAAAGGCCATCGATAAAGTAATCGTCACTTGCTACTGTCTGTAAGTACTACTTCTTTAATTAAGTCTCTATATATAGCTCGGCTCTTTCATTGCATGTACATATAATTCACTATATCATGCAGATTGAAGATCGTCGAATGCAAGCAAAGAGAAATCTATAATATTGGGTTCATTAACCTAAATCTCTTTGATGAATGGGAGATGAAAAAGAATCCCAAACAAGCCGAGGCCAACTTGCTACAATCGTTGCTTCAACATCAAACAAACAAAAAATAATCTTTCCTTACAACTTCGAGTGAGTGTTATATTGTGCATATTCGGTTTTCCTTTATTTACTCGAGGTTATAGTAATGTAATTGATGAGTTATGCATGCGTGCGCAGCTTCCACTTTATTCTCCTAGAGATTATGCTTGAGGAGGGACTAGTAACCGTCTTAGACTCAAGACGAAAAGATCCCAAGACGTATGCGATCATCACTGAAATGCTTAAGAAGTAAGTTCAATCGATCATCATCGCACCATTTCGGCAACTTTGTTCATTTCCTGATATCAGGTAATAATTATTTTCTATGTCTGGCAGGGTTTGGATACCGTTCACCACAAAATCTCTGGGACTGCCGAAGGAGCTGAAATTTACCCGCCCGAAAGTAAGTACTACTAGCTAGTTCCGCGCATCTCCCATTATATTGATTCTAGCAAGTCTCATCAATACCATTTATATAATGCTTGATTATCAGTTTGATTGACCTCTATTTCTCATAAAGTGGTTGTGGCAGCAACCAGGGACTAATCTTTGTGGATACTACGTATGCGAGTTCATCTACAACGCGACGATCTCTAAGCAGGGCGGCTACTCTAAAAAAGATTTTGATGTGCGTAAGCAATAATATTCACAATTTTATTTTATTACCATCATTTGTGTTGAGTTTCATTCATATATATGTATTGAGCCCCTTCTTCGAATTAGCTTTGGGAGCTTCAGGAACGACTCCTACCACAAGATCGCATAATAGCTATTCAAGAGGAATTGGCGGGATTCTTTCTTGAACACGTCATCAGGAAAGAGGGAGAATACCATATGGAACTTGATTTCAGATGTTAGGGTATTGTAAGAGATCTTATATTGTATATATGTAGCCAGTAGCGTCGGATAGATATTCGAAAACTTGTTGTTCGAACAATCTCACTTCTCTCTGTATATGTTCATGACGATCTTCTGTACTTAATGGTTTAATTCCTTCATTTGCTTACTAGCTAGCATGTCGAGTCCTCTCTATATGTATAGTACGTAGCGTCGACCAAGCACGGAGATAAGAGAAGACACCTCTCTCTATTAGCTAGCTAACACAATATATTAAACCCCAAAATTAATCCTACAAAACCCCCACCCCCCCTCTCAAAAAAAAACCCAGCCCCGGAACTGCTGACGCGTGGATGCATTTTGGTCCCGGTTGGTGCTACCAACCGGGACAAAAGACCCTCTTGCCCGGGCAAGCCGCAGAGGCCACGTGGAGCGCCATCTGTCCCGGTTGGTGGGCAAACCGGGACTAAAGGTTTGGGCATTAGTAACGACCCTTTAGTCCCGGTTTCGGAATTGGGACAAATGGCCCTCTAGAACCGGGACAAATGGGCCTTATTGTACTAGTGTTGGTACGAGCATTGAAAACTGAATTAGATAAAAGGTACGCCGCACCAATGTTATCACACCAAAGAACTGGTGGCTGCTCTTGAGAGACACCCAACTCTCTCAACAGAGAGTGTACCCAAATGAGCTCAGTCGTGGCATTGGCAACCGCCTTGTACTTAGCTTCAGTGCTACTCCGAGATATTGTGGCCTGCTTAAGCACACTCCAGGCGATCAAGTTGTGACCAAAGAAGATAGCATAGCCCCCTATTGATCGCCATCATCCAGGCTGCCAGCCCAATCTGCATCAGAGAACGCCGAAAGAGCACTCAAGGAGGTAGACCGAAGATGCAAGTCATAGGAGACAGTATGAGAGAGATAACATAGTATACGCTTCACAGCTGACCAGTGTGAAGTCCGAGGAGCATGAAGATACTAGCACACAGGGTTTACCGCATAAGAGATGTCCGACCATGTGATAGTCAAGTACTGCAAGCCACCAACAATATTGTGGTATTCTGTAGCATCATCTGAAAGAAGAAAGGCACCATCCAAGGCTGATAACCGATCAGTCGTAGACATAGGGGTGGTAGCATGCTTGCACTGCAACATACCAGCACGTCGTAGTAAGTCCAAGGAATACTTATGCTGAGTGAGAGTCGGGCCAGTAGAGGACCATGAAACCTCCAGACCAAGGGAGTAATGGAGAGCACCCAGATCCTTGACAGCAAAATGACCACTCAGAGCAGTCAACAGACGATCAGCAGCACTCACTGAGGAGCTGATAAGAATAATGTCATCAACATAAACCAATAGGTACATAGTAACCTCAGGACGCCGGAACATGAACAGAGATGTGTCAGCAGTGGACAGAGCAAATCCAAGACGTCGAAGAACTGAGCCAAGTCGAGCATGCCATGCATGAGGAGCCTACTTAATTCCTTAAAGCGCCTTAATAATACGACCCAAATGATGTGGACGAGCAGGATCAACAAAACCGGGAGGTTCCCGCATGTAAACCTCTTCCTCTAAGAACCCATGGAGAAAAGCATTCTGAACATCAAGCTGACACAGAGACCACCCTTCGGCAACAGCCAAGGACAGAAGCAGACGAATGGTGGTAGGTTTGAAAACTGGACTGAAGGTATCCTCATAATCAAGACCATGTTGTTGTTTAAACCCCTTAGCCACCAACCGTGCCTAGTACCGCTCAATAGATCCATCAGCATGCTTCTTTACCTTGAACACCCACTTGGAGTCAATGATGTTGACACCAGACACGGGAGGAACCAAGCGCCAAGTATCATTCCTCTGTAGTGCCTGAAACTCTTGCTCCATGGCACTGCGCCAATGAGGAATCCGAGGAGCCGCCTGAAAATGCCGAGGCTCAGCAGTGGGGTCAGCATCTGTCTGTGCCATACACACCACAATCCACACAGCCGTCCCATCAGTGCGCTCCTTCGGTCGAACAATACCACTCCGACTGTGCGCACGAGGACGCAAAACAGCGGTAGGCGAAGGTGGTGGTGGCGGAGATGGGGTCGATGAAGTTGACGATAACTATTCAGACTGCTCCCCAGACGCAGAACTAGTCACACCAGGCGATCGGCCGGGCGAGGAATGAGTGGACATTCGCTCAGCCGACGCGAGCGGAGATGCCGGCTCGAGCGAGGACGCCGGCTCGGGCAAGGACGCCGGCTCGGCCGACGCATGGGGAAGACCTGTAGTGCCAGGCTCGGCTAGCCCCGTCGGCAGGCCAGGTGACGGAGGAACGTCGCGAGCGGGCTCGGCAGACATCCGAGGGGACGCGAGCAACTGCTCATCCAGAAGCTTGAGGCGTGCTCCGCGCTCAGTACCTGCACCATGGTTAGGTAGCAACAAGGGGGTATATGCAGCATCAACAAATTGACCAGGCAAAGGTAAAGCAGATTTCTTAGGTGCAGTGGGAGTGATGGAGGTGACCGGAGGTGAGGAAAAAGGAAAAGCATTCTCATCAAACACCACATCACATGAATTGTAGACGTGGTTAGAGGGAACGTGAAGACACTTGTACCCTTTATGAAGAGAACTATAACCACGAAATACACACTGTTTAGACCGAAACTCCAACTTGCATTGGTTATATGGACGAAGATGTGGCCGACATGCGCACCCAAAGATCTTGAGAAACGTATAATCAGGAACTTCATTCAGCAAGAGCTCAAGTTGTGTTTACATCTGACGGAGTCATGTAGGGAGTCTATTAATAAGAAAGCATGCGGTGGAAAACGCATCACTCCAAAACCGGAAAGGAACGGAGGCATGGGCAAGCAAAGCAAGACCAGTCTCAACTATATGACGATGCTTACGCTCAGCTACACCGTTTTGATGATGTGTATGAGGACAAGACACACGGTGTGTAATTCCAAGCTTATTAAAGAATGCATTGAGGTTGTGATACTCAACACCCCCCCCCTCCAATCGGATTGCACATGAATGATTTTATGACTGAGCAAATGCTCAACATGCGCTTAGAATTGCAAGAAAACATTAAACACATCAGACTTGCGTTTCAGAAGATAAAGCCAAGTGAATCGACTGTAAGCATCAATGAAACTGACATAGTAATTATGACCACTAACAGAGGTTTGGGCATGGCCCCATACATCCGAAAACATAAGTTGTAGCGGTTTATTGACTACACGACTCGACTCAGAAAAAGGAAGCCGGTGACTCTTCCCTTGCTAACACGCATCACAAACTGCATCAACATGTTTATTTGACACTACTAGAAGCTCATGACGATGAAGTACATGGTGAACGATGGGAGTGGCGGATGACCAAGGCGCGCATGCAAATGTGATGGAGACACACGAACACTGCTCAAAGCACTAGGAGCCGGTGGCACATCAAGTGCATAGAGACCTTTATTGCGCAGTCGACCTCTAAGGAGTACGTCCCTCATGTCCGAGTCCTTAACAAAAAAATGAAAAGGATGAAATTCAGCAAGAACATTATTATCACGAGTAAGTTTAGGAACTAAAAGCAAACTACGTGAAACAGAGGGAACACGAAGGACATTAAGAAGACATAATTGTGTGGATCGACGTGTAAGAAGTGATGCCTGACCAATATCTGAGATGTGAATACCTTCCCCATTAGCGGTGCGAACCTGATCGTGTCCACGGTACGGCTCCTGTGTAGAGAGCTTGCCTATCTCACTCGTCAGGTGATTGGTAGCTCCCGTATCCATATACCAAGATGCATCAACTGGAAAGGAAGGAGTACACCCCTGCTCATGACTTGCCAGGGCAGCCTGCTTCTCATTGCCCTTGGCATTGTTCCTGATTCCCAAGAAATCATGTTGAAGCGATGATGGCAACGGGAGGCAAGGTGACCATCAAGCCCACACAGCTGGCAGGGGACCTGAGCACCACATGAAGGACAACAGGCACGGACTCGACCGCCCGTAGAGGTAGTGGTGTTCTGCGAACTAGGCGCGGCGGTCGACGGAGGTTTGCCACCAGTTGGTGGCTTGTAGGGCTTGCCCTTCCCACGCGTTGCAACATTGGCGGAAGGGAAATTCGGTGTAGAGCGACGAGCCTGGATGCGTTGTTCCGTGACAAGAAGGCGTGCATACAACTCACGTGGCTGGATGGGAGTGTCACGACCATTCATATTCTCCACCAAATTATCATAGTCGTCACTCAGTCCATTGAGCACATAGGAGGTGAACTCCTCCGGGCCAAGCGCCTTGCCGATGGAGGCAAGGGTGTCAGCCATACCCGTCACCTTGTCAAAGTAGTCAATGGCGATGAGCTCATAGAGCTTCACCTCCCCAAGCGCGGTGCCGATAGCATGAGCACGCACCTGGGACTTCGAAGCAAAACTGGTATGAAGTGCCGTCCACACGTCGCGAGACGTAGCGGCAAAGATAACCAGCGACGAGACTCCCTCCATGACAGAGGACTGGATAGTAGATAGGATGGCTTGATCTTGAGCCACCCATGCAAGATGCCTCGGATGATATGACGGAGGACACGACAGAGTACCATCAACAAAGCCTTCCAAGTAGCGACTGCGAAGAAGCGACAGCACCTGCGCACGCCACGACAGATAGTTATCCGTCGTGAGCTTCAGGATGAGGTGCGCGAAGTAGAACAGCGCGATCGGAGGAGCAGGCTGGTGCCCGCCGTAGATCCTCGGTGCGGCGTTGTAGGGCGCCGCAACAGCCACAGATACGCCGGGATTCCCGGGCGACGCGTGATACGCGGCCGCAGTCAACTCGTTGGATGCAGTCGGGTGCGGGGCACCGTACGCGGCTGGAGGCGACACGCCGTACGCGGCCGGAGGCAGGGCGCCGTACGCGTCGTACGCGGCTGAATCCCTGGGCGACGCGGCTGGAGGCGGGACGCAGTACACGCCGTAGCAAGCCGCGTAGGACGCAGAAGGCACCACGGCGCGGGTTGAAACTCCCTGGGAGCAGCGAAAGCTGGTGGCTGGTCATGCAGAGAAGTAGCGGCCTGCATGGCGGCCTCCCAACAGCCTGCGCGGAGGCGGCCGAAGTGGCACTACCCGCCATGGAAGCCAGTGGAGGTGACGCCAGCAACGGAAAGACCGCGCCGGCCTGAGCACCGTGGACTGGAGTAGCGAGATATATATATATATACAAAGCGATACACGTAGGAAGTGTACAATACAATATACAAGACATATATGGAAGCCACGTACAAATACAGTCTAACACGGCGCCGGGCGTCCGGTGACGACGCTGTTCCGGTACTGCCAGTCGGTGGTTACTGCTGGCTACAACGGGACAGCCTGGCCGCTGCCGCTCCGGCTCGTGAGGCTCGCGGGCGGCGCCACCGAAGAGATACGTCCGGACGAGTCGCCGCTGCGGGATCTCGGGATGCACCGTAGAGATTTATCGTTAGCTTTCTCGCGTCGAGATCTTTAAAATTATATCTCATGTTGATAGGTTTTAACAAACTTTTTTTGAACGAAAAAACCGGACGAAAAAACGGTGCCTCACGCGATAAAAAAAATACACAAAACATGTTGTTTTCCCTTTCCGAGAGGCACGGACCGTGCCTATGGCGAAGGCAAAACCGTGCGTCACGTAGAAAAAAAAAAGCAGAAAACATGTTTTTTTCTTTTCGAGAGGCACGGCCGTGCCTCTCGCGATAGAAAAATCATGCCTCTCGCGGAAGGAAAACCATGTCTCTCACAAAAAAAGAAAGAGAGCAAAAAACATTTTTTCCCTTTCCGGAAGGCACGACCGTACCTCTCGCGAAGGCAAAACCATGCCTCTCGCGGAAGCAAAACCGTGTCTCTCACAAAAAAAATGCTGTTTTTTGCTTTTCGAGACTCGCTGTAGCAAAACCGTGCCTCTCGCAGAGTCAAAACCATGCCTCTAGCAACAAAAACGCGTTTTTTCGTGCAAATATATATATATGAGTTTTTTCGTCCAAAAGCTATAAAAGAGAAAAACTGTAACACTAAAAAACCCGGAAAAAACCACTCCAAAAAGGAAAAAATACGTGGAAAAAAATAAAAAAAATAAAATTCGAAAAAAACGCTCAAAGTGCAACACGTGGCGGCAGCTGAGAACGCGCCAAGTGACGGTACGTGGAAGTGATCGCTAACTAGTTGCTCCCAGCAAATGTTGGCCGTCTATTCACGTCATAAGGTTAATTTGAGTCGTTAGATGTGATGTAAATCCGTGCTTTAGTGCATTTTTTTTCTTGGCCCAACAGACCTAAAGGGCAACTACTCGAGAAGAAAAATCGAAGGCATGTGGTTCTCTGGGCCTTATCTGCCGACCCATTTGGCTAGCACATGAGAGATATACATACATAGCTAATGTGAGCACTTATCTTTATCTAATATTAAAAGAAGGATGGTTTCTTCATTTTTTTTGTTCAAGTCAATGATTTTTCGTACGTTGTCCAAATCACAATGGTTTTTTCGTACGTTGTACGTCTTGAACGTTTTATAAAAAAAAGTTGACTAAGGGAGTCGAACTCACCCGCGCAGAACTAGACCATAGGCAACTACAAGTTCATCTAGCAAAAATTTGTTGGACCAAGAGAAGGACTCTTTCTTTTTATTTCGTATAGGCACTACTTTTGTCAATGAAAAAACTGGAAATCCCTTTAAATTTGCGTCGATCAAGAAAAACAATCCCGTCAATCCTAAATTTGTCCTCACCGTGCCGAGGCATGGACGGGCGTCGCCGCGGAGGAAGAGAAGAACCTAGACGGGATACTGCTGGAGGACGCCGACGGCTCTCCCGCAAACAACGGCCACACGAGCCTACCCCTGGACTGGAGTCTCTTCACGTCTCTTGGACCACGAGTGCCTCAACGGGGTGCTCTAGCTTGGTGGTGACTCGGAGCCTCCGGAGCGGCCACATCTTCTTTGGACAAACAGGGGATGTCTTCCCTACCGGCACCACTAGGCAACCTCGGCTCGCTGCCCTCAGGATCTGGCCAACACGGGTTCGCAACGTCGGATCCATCAATCCCAAATCTCACCACTGCAGGACACAAGGAAGAGATGATCAGTTTTGTGTGTGCTATTGCTACTTATGGAGAACAATAGAGATTTTTGGCCCAATCCCCGCCGCCTTGCTGACTCCACCTCGCCCGAGTCACCTCCCATTCGGCATCGTCCTTCGCCCCATCGACGATCTCATGGTGTGGACCGGGCGGAGATGTGAGCTCGCCAAGGAAAGATCAGGGAAAGGAGGATCTACAACACGCATCCATACTAGATAAGGCAGTCAACGCGTGCATCCATGCCTGATCCGGGCGCCATGGTTAAGGCTGGATGGAGGAGAATGTAGCGGTCGCTTGGCTGTGGAGGAGGGAAAGGGAGTACATGTTGGTGTTGTTGTAGAGTAATAGGAAGTTGGATCACGAACAAACGGGGGTATAGGGAGCACAGGGCGGCAGCTTCGTCGTCTCGTGTTGGTGTGGCTGGATCTCGGGTGGCCGTCATGGCTGGGGGTGGAGTACGACCGGACGTTGCTAGGAGGGAGCTAAGGAGGAGTAGGAGCAGAGCTGGGTGTTGAGGTAGCGGGAGGAGGAAGATGGAGGTGGAGTAGCCTAGCGCTGAGTGATGTGAGGAAATAGTAATGTGTGGACAGGAGAAGGGCCATCTACTCAGCGGTGAGATAAAGAATTTCTGGGAATCGGTGTTGTTGCTACTAAGTTTTCTTTAGAACTACTGCTCCTAGATGTTGTGCTGCATTGACTAGAAGCAGCTACATGTTGCTTTGCGGGCTAGCCTTGATTATAAAAAAGTTTGTGCGAGTGAGATCCGACAACGATGCATTTTGGTCATGTCTTGTTTGTGCGCGCCCAGGGGGAGGGGGAAGGGGGAGGCATGTGGTTTTGGCCACGACCAGCACATCCTTTCATGCCCCATCTCCACATGTCTATGTCCCTCTATTGTACCATCACTGTAACTACTCTTCGTACACAATCCAGATCCCCATCAAGCCCCAGTGATGATGTCCACGGAACTGGCCCCGCTGGCATGGAGAGGAGGGTGCTCCTATTGTTAGCACAACGTACATCAACAAAAAAGCGTCAAGCATTGTAATTTTTTTACTTTTTACCAGGTTATTCAATTTACATTATAACAGAGACGTATATTATGCTTTTACCTATTATATGAGTTAGATGATAAAAAAATATTTTCTCAACGCTCTTGATCTCGTCGGACACGAAGAAAACCCAATGATCCAGCTATTACACCTGGCCAATCTTGGTTAGTGACAACTGATAAGGCGACCACCGGCAATGAAAACGGTAAAAAGTACAAATGGATGTTTATTATGTTAAGATGTCGATATGAGGATACGGTATTTTTTATGTCTTTAGCCATGGATAGAGTGGGTAAGGATGTCTAGGAGGTGTTTTCATTCGTTGCAACGTACGGGCATGTTTGCTAGTCCATTCTAAAAAATATTGATCTCCTATCGCTAATCCCCTAGGAAAAAACACCTGTCGCTAACCCCGAAAAAAAAAAGCGATCGTCAGGTGACGCGGGGCGGCTTGATCCAGTCGACGCATCATCTGATCGAAACTGCTCTGCTGAAACTTGAAAGAGGCAAATAATATTTAGTTTCTAACTTTCTATTCACAAATTCAGGCCTCGTTTGGTAGAGGAGTTTTGAAGGGGATTTGAGAGGATAATGCTCAGGTCATGTTGTTCAGAAGACACGTCGTTGTCCTCAGGGAACGAGACTAAACGAGTCACCCCCGCCGCAGCCTCCGAGACATAGCCCCCTCCGCGCCACCATCTTCCACCTAAGGTTGGGGACCGCATTGCCATGGCCATGGCTATTCTTCTAAACGCCTTCTCCAGCCGCCATGGCCACACCTACCCCTCACAGTCGCCTGACTTGGTTGTGGTCTGCCGCTACACGCCACCCCCAATGCCACACGTCTTCTTCGCTATGTCCAATCCTCACACCTCCTCGTCCTTGCCACAGCGAAGTCCAACCTCTCCGGTCCTTCCATCCCTACATTGACTGTTACCTATGAATTGACTCCAATGAACATGATGTACCATCTCCACTTAGTTTTTTACCGCCGTGCCTACAGAATTTTTCTGATTTTATATATGTGGTGTGTACCATAATACTCCTCACCCTAGCCAATTAAAAACCAGTTGTTGTTAATTTGGTTCTCTGCATTCCAATGCTTGGTTTACTACAGATAGCATATACATTTAAGTTTCCTCTTGAGAATTGTATTAAAACTACTACCCTGGTTACATATGCAATTTGTATAATATATTTTGTTGGATGCCTCCCTGATTTTCAGTATAATTTTGTCATGAAAGTTTTGGATGGATGTTCTCATATGAGATTTATGTGGCTAGTAGTCGGATCACTCTTGCAGAATTTTGTTCTTAGATTTGAAAACGGAAGGTCACATAGTACAATAGTCGGTGTTGTAGCTGCGTGATGTATACTACACAACCTTTTTCTTGTAAAATCGTGTTGGGCCTCCAAGCGCAGAGTTTTGTAGGACAGCGACAATTTTCCCTCAAGTGGATGACCTAAGGTTTATCAATCCATGAGAGATGTAGGATGAAGATGGTCTCTCTCAAGCAACCCTGCAACCAAATAACAAAGAGTCTCTTGTATTCCCAACACACCCAATACAATGGTAAATTGTATAGGTGCACTAGTTCGACGAAGAGATGGTGATACAAGTGTAATATGGATGGTAGATATAGATTTTTGTAATCAGAAAATATAAAAATATCAAGGTAACAAATAGTAAACGATGAACAGAATGTTGTATAAATGTTTGGAAACAGGCCTAGGGTCCATACTTTCACTAGTGCAAGTTCTATCAACAATATTAACATAATTGAATCATATGTGAATCACTCATGTGCAACAAAGAGTTCACTCCAAAGTTACAAATAGCGCAGAACAAACGTAGAAATTATCGTAGGGTACGAAACCACCTCAAAGCTATCTTTTCTGATCAATCTTATGAGCTATCCCTATAAGTGTCACGAACAGCCCTAGAGTTCATACTAAGATAACACCTTAAGATACTCATCAACCAAAACCCTAATGTCACCTAGATACTCCAATGTCACCACAAGTACCCATGGGCTTGATTATACGATATGCATCAAATAATTTCAGATTCATTAATCCAACACAAAGAACTTCAAAGAGTGCCCCAAAGTTTCTACCGAAACGTCAAGATAAGAACGTGTGCCAACCCCTATGCATAGATTCGCAAGGTCACAGAACCCGCAAGTTGATCACCAAAACATACATCAAGTGGATCAATAGAACATCCCATGTTCTCAAATCCTTAAAGACTCAATCCGATAAGTAAACTTCAAAGGGAAAACTCTATTCATCACAACTAGAGAGAGAGGGAAACAACCCATATGATTCATATATATATTAATAAAGCTCGCGGTACATCAAGATCGTGCCATCTCAAGAACACGAGAGAGAGAGAGAGAGAGAGAGATCAAACACATAGCTACTGGTACATACCCTCAGCCCCGAGGGTGAACTACTCCCTCCTCGTCATGGAGAGTGTCGGGATGATGAAGAAGGCCTCCGATGATGGTTTCGCCCTCCGGCGGTGTGCCGGAACGGGCTCCCGATTGGTTTTTTGTGGCTCTCGAGACTTGTGGCGGCGGAACTCCCGATCTAGGTTTTGCGTTGGGGTTTCTGGAATATTTGACGATTTATAGAGCTGAGAGGGAGGTCGGTGCACTCCCGAGGGGCCCACAAGCCTGGTGGCTGCGGCTAGGGGGGTGGCCGCACCCCTGAGGCTTGTGGCCTCCTCGGGAACCTTCTGGCCCAACTCTGATGCTTCGTGGGTCACTTCTGGTCCATAAAAAATCACCGTAAATTTTTATTCTGTTTGGACTCCGTTTGATATTCCTTTTCTGTAGAACCCTGATACGTCCATTTTGCATCATGCTTTTATATTGATATTTATCGCATCATGAGTTGTTATAACACGTTATGGTACAATACTCATACCTTTTCTCTCTTATTTTACAAGGTTTACACAAAGAGGGAGAATGCCGACAGCTGGAATTCTGGGCTGGAAAAGGAGCAAGTTTGAGATGGCTATTCTGCACAACTCCAAACGCCGTGAAAATCAACGAGGAATTATTTTGGAATTTATAAAAAATAATGGGCCAGAAATATACCAGAGAGGAGCTACCAGGAGGCCACGAGCCTGCCAAGCGCGGGCCACCCCCTGGCCGCGCCTGGGGGGCTCGTGGGCCCCCTGCAGCTCCTCTGGCCCCCATCTTCTCCTATATGAAGGGTTTCGTTCGAGAAAAAATCAAAATAGATCTTTAGGGAGGAGACGCCGCCGCTACAGGCGGAACTTGAGCAGAACTAATCTAGAGCTCCGGCGGGGCTGTTCTGCCGGGGAAATTTCTCTCCCGGAGAGGGAAGTCGTCGCCATCGTCATCACCAACACTCCTCTCATCGGAGGGGACACATCTCCATCAACATCTTCATCAGCACCATCTCATCTCCAAACCCTAGTTCATCTCTTGTATCCAATCTCCATCTCGCAACTCCGATTGGTACTTGTAAGGTTGCTAGTAGTGTTAATTTCTTATTGTAGTTGATGCTAGTTGGTTTATTTGGTGGATGATCATATGTTCAGATCCTTAATGCTATTCAATACCTCTCTGATCATGAACATAATTATGCTTTGTGAGTAGTTACGTTTGTTCCTGAGGACATGGGATAAGTCTTGCTAATAGTAGTCATGCGAATTTGGTATTCTTCGATATTTTGATGCGATGTATGTTGTCTCTCCTCTAGTGGTGTTATGTGAACATCGACTACATGACACTTCACCATCATTTGGGCCTAGAGGAAGGCATTGGGAAGTAATAAGTAGATGATGGGTTGCTAGAGTGATAGAAGCTTAAACCCTAGTTTCTGCGTTGCGTCGCAAGGGGCTGATTTGGATCCACTAGTTTAATGCTATGGTTAGACTTTGTCTTAATTCTTCTTTCGTAGTTGTGGATGCTTGCGAGAGGGGTTAATCATAAGTGGTATGTTTTTCCAAGTAAGGACAGCACCCAAGCACCGGTCCACCCACATATCAAACTATCAAAGTAGCGAACGCGAATCATATGAACATGATGAAAACTAGCTTGACAGTAATTCCCATGTGTCCTCGGGTGCACTTTACTTTATATAAGAGTTCGTTCAGGCTTGTACCTTGCTACAAAAGGGATTGGGCCATATTGCTGCACCTTTTTTACTATTATTACTTGCTACCCGTTACAAATTATCTTATCATACAACTATCTGTTACCAACTATTTCAGTGCTTGCAGAGAATACCTTACTGAAAACCGCTTATCATTTCCTTTTGCTCCTCGTTGGGTTCGACACTCTTACTTTTCTGGCGCCGTTGCCGGGGAGTGAAGCGCCTTTGGTAAACGGAATTTGGTAAGGAAACATTTATATAGTGTGCTGAAATTTATTGTCACTTGTCACTATGGAAACTAATCCTTTGAGGAGCTTGTTCGGGGTACCTTCACCTCGACCGGAAGCACAAAGAGTTGCTCCTCAACCTACTGCACCTATTGAAAATATTTATTATGAGATTCCTTCGGGTATGCTAGAGAAACTGTTGGCTAATCCTTTATAGGAGATGGAACATCACATCCTGACTTGCATCTAATTTATGTAGATGAAGTTTGTGGTTTATTTAAGCTTGCAAGTTTCCCGAGGATGAGGTCAAGAAGAAGGTATTTCCCTTATCTTTGAGGGATAAAGCATTGACATGGTATAGGCTATGTGATGATACTGGATCATGGAACTACAAACGATTAAAATTGGAATTTCATCAAAAGTTTTATCCTATGTAGTTGGTACATCGTGATCGTAATTATATCTATAATTTTTGGCCTCGTGATAGAGAAAGTATCGCTCAAGCTTGAGGGAGGCTTAAGTCAATGTTATATTCATGCCCCAACCATGAGCTCCCTAGAGAAATTATTATTATGAACTTTTATGCTCAGCTATCTCATGACACTCGCACCATGCTCGACACTTCTTGTACCGGTTCTTTCATGAAGAGAGATATTTACTTCAGATGGGATTTATTGGAAAGAATTAAACGCAGTTCTGAAGATTGGGAGTTTGATGAAGGTAATGAGTCGGGTATGAATCTTAAGTTCGATTGTGTTAAATCTTTAGTAGAAACAAATAACTTTCGTGATTTTAGCGCTAAACATGGACTTGACTCTGAGATAGTAGCTTCTTTATGCGAATCATTTGCTACTCATGTCAACCTCCCTAAGGAGAAGTGGTTTAAATATCATCCGCCTATAGAAGTTAATGTAGCTAAACCTGTTCCAGTTAAAGAGAAAGTAATTGCTTATAATGATTTT
Source organism: Hordeum marinum (assembly GCA_022496015.1). NCBI lineage: Eukaryota > Viridiplantae > Streptophyta > Magnoliopsida > Poales > Poaceae > Hordeum > Hordeum marinum. The sequence continues at coordinate 24,777,905 of CM039678.1, forward strand.
ATTGTTCCTACTGCTTACATTGAGAAACCACCTTTCCTTGTTAGAATAAAGGATCATGCTAAAGCTTCAACTGTGATACGTAAGGGTTACATTAGAACACCTACACCTCCTGAGCAAATTAAAGTTGAACCTAGTATTGCTATTATTAAAGATCTCTTGACCGACAATGTTGAAGGGCATGTTATTCAATTCTGTGAAGCTTCTGCTAGAAATGCTAAACCTCATACTGGTGATAAACATACACCTGTAGTTGGCATGCCTGTTGTTTCCGTTAAGATAGGAGATCATTGCTATCATGGTTTATGTGACGTGGGTGCTAGTGTTAGTGCAATACCTCAATCTTTATATAATGAAATTAAAGATGAGATTGCACCTGTCGAGATGCAATTTATTGATGTTACTATTAAACTTGCTAGTAGAGATACTATCTGCCCTGTGGGAATTGTTGGAGATGTTGAAGTCTTGTGTGGTAAAACTAAGTATCCTACTGATTTTCTCATTCTTGCTACCACACAAGAAAGCTTTTGTCCCATCATATTTGGTAGACCTTTCCTCAATAGTGTTAATGCTCAAATTGATTGTGACAAACAAACTGTTACTGTTGGCTTTGGAGGTGTGTCGCATGAATTTAATTTTTCTAAGTTTAGTAGACAACCTCATGAAAAAGAATTGTCTAGTAAGGATGAAATTATTGCTCTTACTTCTATTGCTGTGCCTCCTACTGATCCTTTAGAGCAATACTTGCTTGAACATGAAAATGATATGCATATGGATGAGAGGAATGAGATAGATAGAGTTATCTTTGAACAACGTCCTATCCTTAAGAATAATTTTCCTGTTGAATTACTTGGAGATCCACCTCCACGAAAGGGTGATCCTGTGTTTGAGCTTAAACAATTACCTGATACTCTTAAGTATGCTTATCTTGATGAAAAAGAGATATATACTGTTATTATTAGTGCTAACCTTTCAGAGCATGAAGAAAAGAAATTATTGAAAACTCTAAGGAAGCACCGTCCTGCTATTGGATATACTCTTAATGATCTTAAAGGCATTACTCCCACTCTATGCCAGCATAAAATTAAAACTGATCCTGATTCCAAACTAGTTGCCGATCCCCAACGAAGACTGAATCCTAAGATGAAAGAGGTGGTAAGAAAAGAAATACTAAAGCTCCTGGAAGCAGGTATTATTTACCCTATGGCTTATAGTGATTGCGTAAGTCCAGTGCATTGTGTCCCTAAGAAGGAAGGTATTACCGTTGTTCCTAATGATAAAGATGAACTGATCCCACAAGGAATTGTTACTGGCTCTAGGATGGTAATTGATTTTAGGAAATTAAATAAAGCTACTAAAAAAGACCATTACCTTGTACCTTTCATTGATCAAATGCTAGAAAGATTGTCTAAACATACACACTTTTGCTATCTAGATGGTTATTATGGTTTCTCCCAAATACCTGTTTCACAATCTGATCAGGAGAAAACCACATTTACCTGCCCTTTTGGTACCTTTTCTTATAGATGTATGCCTTTCCGTTTATGTAATGCACCTGCTACCTTTCAAAGATGTATGATGGCTATATTCTCTGATTTTTGTGAAAAGATTGTTGAGGTTTTCATGGATGATTTCTTCGTTTACGGATCTTCTTTTGATGATTGCTTGAGAAACCTTGATCGAGTTTTGCAGAGATGTGAAGATACTAACCTTGTCTTGAATTGGGAAAAGTGCCACTTTATGGTTAATCAAGGCATTGTCTTGGGACATAAAATTTCTGAAAGAGGTATTGAAGTTGATAAGGATAAAGTTGATGCCATTGAGAAAATGCCATGCCCTACAAATGTTAAAGGTATAAGAAGTTTCCTTGGTCATGCTGGTTTCTATAGAAGGTTCATTAAAGACTTCTCTAAGATTTCTAGGCCTCTCACTAATCTCTTGCAAAAAGATATTCCATTTGTTTTTTATGATGATTGTGAAGAAGCATTTGAAATACTCAAGAAGGCCTTGATAACTGCACCTATTATTCAACCACCTGATTGGAACCTACCTTTTGAAATTATGTGTGATGCTAGTGATTATGTTGTTGGTGTTGTCCTAGGACAAAGAGTTGATAAGAAATTGAATGTTATTCATTATGATAGTAAAACTCTAGACAGTGCCCAAAGAAATTATGCTACTACTGAAAAAGAAACAGTTGTGTTTGCATGTGATAAGTTCAGACCTTATATTGTTGATTCTAAAGTTACTATTCACATTGATCATGCTGCTATTAAATATCTCAGGGAAAATAGAGATGCTAAACCTAGACTTATTAAATGGGTTCTCCTGCTACAAGAATTTGATTTGCATATCGTTGATAGGAAGGGTGCTGAGAACCCCGTAGCAGATAACTTGTCTAGGTTAGAAAATGTTCTTAATGACCCACAACCTATTGATGATAGCTTTCCTGATGAACAATTGAATGTTATCAATGCTTCACGCAGTAGACCATGGTATGCTAATTATGCTAATTATATTGTTGCTAAATATATACCACCTAGTTTCACGTACCAACAAAAGAAAAAGTTCTTTTATGATTTGAGACATTACTTTTGGGATGATCCTCACCTGTATAAAGAAGGAGTAGATGGTGTTATTAGACGTTGTGTACCTAAGCATGAACAGGAACAGATCCTACAGAAGTGCCACTCCAAGGCCTACGGAGGACACCATGCTGGACATAGAACTGCACACAAGGTATTGCAATCCGGTTTTTACTGGCCTACTCTCTTTAAGGATGCTCGTAAGTTTGTCTTGTCTTGCAATGAATGTCAAAGAATAGGTAATGTTAGTAAATGTCAGGAAATGCCTATGAATTATTTACTTGTTATTGAACCATTTGATGTTTGGGGTTTTGATTATATGGGACCTTTTCCAAAGTCCAATGGGTATATTCATATTTTAGTTGCTGTTGATTACGTTACTAAGTGGGTAGAAGCTATTCCAACTAGTAGTGCTGATCATAACACCTCTATTAAGATGCTTAAAGAAGTTATTTTCCCTAGATTTGGAGTTCTAGATATTTGATGACTGATGGTGGTTCACATTTTATTCATGGTGCTTTCCGTAAAATGCTTGCTAAGTATGATGTCAACCATAGAATTGCATCTCCTTATCATCCTCAGTCTAGTGGTGAAGTAGAGTTAAGTAATAGAGAAATTAAATTAATTTTGCAAAAGACCGTTAATAGGTCTAGAAAGAATTGGTCTAAGAAAATTGATGATGCACTATGGGCTTATAGAACTGCTTATAAGAATCCCATGGGCATGTCTCCTTATAAAATGGTTTACGATAAAGCATGTCATTTACCTCTTGAGCTAGAGCATAAGTCTTATTGGGCAATCAAAGAGCTCAATTTTGATTTCAAACTTGCTCGTGAGAAGAGGTTATTTGATATTAGCTCACTTGATGAATGGAGAACTCAGGCATATGAAAATGCTAAGTTGTTTAAAGAGAAAGTTAAGAGGTGGCATGATAAAAGGATACAAAAACGTGAGTTCAATGTAGGTGATTATGTCTTGCTATACAATTCTCATTTAAGATTTTTTGCAAGCAAACTTCTCTCTAAATGGGAAGTTCCTTACATTGTCAAGGAAGTATATCGTTCCGGTGCCATCAAAATCAACAACGCAGAAGGAACTTTTCCGAGAGTTGTGAATGGGCAAAGAATCAAGCATTATATCTTAGGTACTCCCATAAATGTAGAAAGCAATATAATGAATACCAGAACCCTGGAGGAGTACATAAGGAATGTTTACCAGCCTGTTTCAGACTTCGAAAACGAAGAGGTATGTGATACGGTAAGCAAACCGACTCCAAAACTTTTCCAATAGCAATTTTTCTCAGTTTGGAATATTTAGAAAAATACAAAAATTTAAGGTAGTCCCGAAAGCGCACCAGGAGGCCACGAGCCTGCCAGGCACGGGCCCACCCCCTGGCCGCGCCTGGGGGGCTTGTGAGCTCCTCGTGTGCCTCCCGGACTCCAATTTCTTGTGGAACACTCCTTATTGTTACTAAAAATTCATTATATAACTTCCCGAAAGGTCTGACCCTCGTACCACGCAAATATCCTTTGTTTTCATTTCGAGTTGTATTGTAGACAGATTTAGATCGCTATGACGTCCACCAAGGTCACGAAGGACAAGTTCTTTGAGAAGGTCATCAACCCCTACCTCACGGAGGTGCTGCAACACCCTCAAACCATGGAGATGCGTGAGGGGTGCTGCACATCCGTGACGTTGAGGGGCCCAAGAAGACCGGTAGCGTGGAGACGAGGCTCGAAGCAATGGACCAGCAAGTCTTCAAGTGCCAAGGGATGGTGGAACGCGGACTCAACGCCAACCACATGATGATTACGGAGTTCACCAACAAGCACAAGATCGATGCCAAGGACATCGGGGAACACATCCTCAAGCTCTATAATAGAATCGATCATCTCCAAGCCCAGATCTACGAACTGCAAAACCAGAACTGTGAGTATGAGTATAGATTTAAATCAATGCGGTTGGCTGCAGATTTGAGGATTCCGGATACTCGATCATCTTTCCATGATGGAGAACATATGCCTTGGAAGACGAAGGATCAACCCCGGATTCCAACAACTCCACCACCATCACCTCTGAAGGAAGACCATTAAACACACGGGTATGGGCACTCCCCTTAGCTTGCACCAAGCTTGGGTGAGTTGCCCCGGTATCGTATCACCATCACATCTTTTGCCTTTACCTTTATATTAGTTCGATCCTTTTGGTAATATCTTTATCTAGTAGAATGAAGTTTTTTAGTATGATCTAGGTTTGAGTTTTGCTTTGTGTTACCTCCATGTAATCGAGTTCATGAGTTATATAATAAAGAGTTTTTTAGTTAAGGGCTTTGCTTCTTGCCTTGGTCTAAAGAAAATAATAATAAGAGAACAAAAGCATGAAAGATCATGTGATGATCTTATGAGAAGTGATGACTTCACATATAAAAAGAATGTTGACTGAAACATGTTGTGGGTAGACAAACGTAGACCTTGGTCATTGTTGCAATTAATAGGAAGTAATAAATAAAGAGAGGTTCACATAAATATATCATCTTTGACACCATCTATGATTGTGAACACTCATTAAACTATTACATGCTAAGAAGTAGATGTTGGACAAGGAAGACAACATAATGAATTATGTTTGCCTGGTTCCGAACAATGTTATATGATTATGGATCCTTTAGCATGTGACGCTTGCTTCCACCTCATATTAGCCAAAATTTCTACACTAAGTAGAGATACTACTTGTGCATCATCAAAACCCTCAACCCAGTTTTGCCATGAGAGTCCACCATACCTACCTATGGATTGAATAAGATCCTTCAAGTAAGTTGTCGTCGGTGCAAGCAATAAAAATTGCTCCCTAAATATGTATGATCTATTAGTGTGTGGAAAATAAGCTTTATACGAACATGTGATGAGGAAGACATAAAAGCGACAGACTGCATAATAAAGTTCTTTATCACAGGAGGCAATATAAAGTGACGTTCCTTCACATTAAGAGATCACACATCCAAACCTTAAAAGCGCATGATAACCTCTGCTTCCCTCTGCGAAGGGCCTATCTTGTACCTTTACTTTCTTATCTTTAAAAGAGTCATGGTGATTTTCACCAATTCCTTATTTTGCCATCATCTTGGCAAGCGTCATGTGCTAGAGAAAGATCTATATTCATATATCAACTTGGAAGTAAGTAATCATGAATTATTATTGTTGACATTACCCTTGAGGTAATTAGTTGGGAGGCGAAACTATAAGCCCCTATCTTTCTCTGTGTCCAACTGAAACTTTGATCTCGTGAGTACCGCATGAGTTTTAGCAATTGTAGAAGACTAAAAGATGATTGAGTATGTGGATTTGCTTTACAAGCTCTTATTTGACTCTTTCCAATGCTATAATAAATTGCAATTGCTTCAATGACTAAAGACTATTGGTTGTTCATTCTCAATGAGATTCTTGATGCATGCTTAACATTGTGAATGAATTGTCACTTTATCATAAGGGATTATATGATGATATTGCTGTTCTAAATATGATCATGATGTGTCGGGACCCCGATCCTAAGTCATATGAATCCGGACTGTAACATATCACATCACTTTGCGGCCTCACGCACGGTAATCTCCACGGCTGCAGCCTTACCTTAGACGGGACCGTTTGCGTCTTTTGGCTCACGTATGTGAACATGTCGCTGGCAATCACATAACAAAGAACCCGGACCGACATGACTAGTCATAGAACCCAAGTGGCACATCCGTACGGAAACAGGCACACATAACCCAGCAATGCAGGTGTCGGCCTCAAGCGTGTGTGCACGAGTCATAGCAAGCTACAAGGACTCCATTACGTCGTGAGACACGTATGCCGTCACTGCACGTAGACGAGTCGTAGCAGGCTACGGGGACTCCATTACACTGCGAGACATTTCCCCGAAGGGACAGACACAGCAGCAAAGAAGGATACATGCCGGTCAATCAATGTGTCCGGAGCAGTAGCAAGCTACCATGGCTCGGTGGAAGAACAAAGAGGCAGTTTAACGTAAAGAGTACTACTAAAGGCACACGACTAGGTCGGATCCCATACATACCGTTGCACGTCACACGTACGCACGACATGCCCGATATGCATAGATACAACCATGGCATCACAACATAACCATACAACAACATGACTTTTATTTAAGAGGCTCACACGACCCTAGCATAATATGTTATTACAGATAGGGGTCACATGACCCGACACTCAAGTCATACAAGCATGTTCATACAAACCAAGCGGAAGCTTAAAGCTGTCTGGGTACAGACAAATGAAAAGGGTAAAAAGACACATGGTCTGACTATCTACAGCCCGCCACAGGGCAAGGTCGTAGCTGGGACACCATCTATTCGGCATCGTTAACATCTAGATAGAACCCACCTGATGGGTCCTGGGTCTCATCTGCAACATCTATTAAGCAAACATGAGTACAAACGTACTCAGCAAGTCTTTAAAATAGACCTAGTCTATCTATGCTCATGTATCAACAAGGGGGTGGTGGAGTTTATGCAGCAATGCCAGCTTTGACTCATGGCTAACCTACACTAGTCAATTTTAACTCTTTGTTACAATTTTGGATATCGCACACGAGTCCACTACCTCCATCACAATACACCACCATGGATTCATCTCCCTCTGCTGGAAGAGTGCCATCCATGGACTCACACTTGTCTTGATATTTTTATGAGTATCCATTTGATTATCTATGAATAGCATAAGTTATCCAAGTAGTCCATATCCGAGGAGGCGGCTATTCGAATAGTTTCATACCCTACAGGGGTGTACTTCTTCACACACGCTCTCGCCACTTATCGTTGTGTGCTCAAAAAACCATGCACCTCGGCAACCTTCAAGCGGATGCCCAGCGAGGGAGTCGGCCACGACCGTCAATCACATCAGACCTCTAGTCCAGGCTATCGCCTATTTGAGACTGAACCCGCACAGAAGTCCGGCCGAAGTTTCTGCTACGCCCCCAAACGATGTGTGCAGGGTTCCCAAGCCCACCATTCGGGCGACCCTTGGTACACCGTGCCACTGCCTACCGCGTCGTAACCCACCCTGAGGGTTAGCGCTACGCACGGCCTCCGGCATGCTATAAACACCAGAAACAACTTGCAACTCCTGGACTAAGGACTAAGCGACTAATAAGTCGAGAGGGGTCGAGTTACCGGAACCCAATGTGTGGTAGTATCTAGTCTTGGATCACAAACACGGAACTCAAATCCTAAGAACGGTCCCAATGAGACAACCCGCTATGTACTCCTACATAGCCTCTCATAGCTACCTTTACCAAATCGTATTCATCATATGATCATCACATTTGACAACACTGTTTCACTCAGTTCATCACCCAGATGAATCAGACCTGACACAACTCTAAGCATAGAAAGCATAGCAGGCAAAGTAAGCTAAGCACATCATGGCACAAGCATCTACCAGGTATGCTAGGTTGCAAGGTTTAGCTATTTACTGTGACAAAGACAGGTCATGCATAAGAATAGGATCATCTACCGTGTATGACTGACATGTGATCGATTGTCCTAATGCAATAAACAATAGCAGGAGCGAGAGAGTGGGATGTTATCGGAATGATGAAAGGGGGTTGCTTGCCTTTGGAGGGATACTCGGGGTTGCGGGAAGGTTCTCTCCTTTGGAGGGATACTCGGGGTTATCCTCGGAAGGAGGGCCTACCGCAATGCAGGTAAGAAGCAATCAATACACGTAAGTGCAACAATATGATGCATGATCATGGCATGGTAGCATGTATGGATGATCTATTGTAGCTAGTCATCATGTTAATTTGAAATGGGTTTGAATATAGGTTCAAAGTTGTTCTCCATTTCAAATTCCATGTATTAACCTATTAGTAAATGTCCATGTTCACCTATTTAAATTGCTCTAACATGCATGACAATAGAACCATTGGATTCATTGGATTTTTCTGATAAATTTTCATATATAAATTATTTCATCTGACTTACAGATTAATTTATATGAATTTTTGAAGTTTTAAACAATTTCTGTAATTATTTGTAAACTAGAAATTACTTTTATTGCATCAGCATGACATCATGATGACATCAACTGGTCAGCTGACCGGGCCAGAGTCAAACCTGACATGTGGGGGCCACATGTCAGTGACTCACACACTTAAGTAACTAATTAAAATAATCCTAATCAATTAACAGTCTAGGCCCACTCTCAGTGACTAATTAAGTTAATTAAATTAATTAGTTTATTTCCTAATTAACCTTGACTGTCAGGGCCTGGCCCCACTTGCCAGGGTCAAACCTCCCGGTCAACTCCGGCGAGATCCACCGGCGCTGAGCCGCCGGTGGCTCTAGAGACGGCGGAGGGCTTCGGGATCCCTCCTCCAGCGACCAAAAGGACGGCGGAGGGCACCAAACGACTCAGCACACAGGCGCGCTTCCATTCCGACACTCCCCGGGAGCTAAGACGGTCGGATTCGGCGCCGGCGGTGAGCTGGGCGGCGGCTGGAGCTCGGGCGAGCACGGGCTCGTCGAACCAGGGCGCGACAGGACCCCTACGGGGCATCTACAGACTCTACACCACCGCACGAACACGACGGTAGCCTTGGATGGACCAACTGGTCACCGGAGCACGGCCGGCGTCGAGCTCGAGCGGCGGAGACATTCGGACCTCGACGGAATACAGCGCTAGGGCTCGAAATCGAAGGGGGAAAGAGGGGGAAAGGTCTCAGGGGCTCATGGCAGGGGCAGGGGCGTCGAAAGCTGGCTCGGGGAGGGTCTCGAGCAGCGGCGAGCTCCTCTTGATCTCCGGCGGCCAGAGGTTGAAGACGACGTGAAGACGGCGATGGGGAGCTCCTGGCGGGGCACGGCTTGGCATGGAGGAAGAGGGAAGCTAGGCAGAGCTTTTGGCTGGCTCAGGGGCGAGGGGGAGCGGCTAACGCGACAGCGGCGATCTCTATCAGGGGTCGGCCATGGCGAGTAGAGAAGGGAGAGGAAGAGAGGCGGCGAGAGGGAGAGAGAGCGATGAGGACGGCTCTTGGGAGCTTATCCCCGTCGCGTTGGCGAGGAGGACACAGTCAGGCAGCTCCCGGCGTGGAGGCACGAAAGCGCGCGCGCTCCGGCCACGCGTTCGTCCTCCTGGCCGCCAGAAGGACGAAGACCTCCCTGGGCCAGGTGGGCTCGCCTGGCCTGGGCCTTTCTCCCTTTTTCTTTTCTTTCTTTTTTAATTTTCTTTCTGTTTTCTATTTCTGACATTTGTTTTAATTCTTTTTCAGGTACAATTCTTTTTATAAAATATCCCAAATATATTATATACTAAAGTTTGAATATTTCAAACTTGTCTGAAAAGTTTCAGAATATTTGGAGAAAGAAAATTATGTTAATGATTTATTTAGTATTTTCAGAGGCTTTATCCTTTGTTTTTAAAAAGTTTTGGTTGTTCAAATAATTGAAAATGTCCCTGATATATTCATGTCCTTAATTATCAGACATAGGGAACATTTTTGAAAGGCATTTTGGATTTGTCGAAAAGGCATAACCAGTTAAGGATCATGAGCGGGGAGAATCATGAGCCTCCTTAAGGATCAATTGTCGTAGATGTTGTTTCTTTGGGATCACCAAATGATTCTCAAATAAGACAACAACACGATCATCTTCCAAGAAGCATCTAACATTACCCTTCTTAATGTTTTTCTTGATCCGATATATCCCGGCATCATGCTTCTGGGCTTCTATGATTTGATCCGTAAGATTAGGTTTCGCCACCAGGTTGGATAGAAATCCTTGAGGAATAATGTGAAGGTTTAACTTCCGAAATTCCTCATAGAGAACTGGTTGACCTTGTTGTAACATTAGGTTGTTACAATAAGACTTACGACTTAGTGCATCAGCCATGACATTGGCTTTCCCCGGGGTGTAAGTTATCCCTAAGTCATAATCTGTAATCAACTCTACCCACCGTCTTTGCCTGAGATTCAAATCCAGCTGGGTGAAGATATATTTCAGACTTTGGTGATAGGTGTATATCTCGCAACAATTACCAAGAAGGTAATGTCGCCATGTTTTCAGTGCATGGACTACGGCTACAAGTTCAAGATCATGTTTTGGATAATTATCCTCATGTGGACGCAACTGTCGAGATGTGTACGCAATCACATGACGATCTTGCATGAGAATGCAACCTAATCCTTGTCGCAAGGCGTCGCAGTAGTTAACAAAGTCCTTAGAGAAATTTGGTGGTACCAGAACGGGAGCAGAGGTCAGTCGTCTTTTCAACTCCTGAAAACTGTGCTCGCATTGTGGGGTCCACTCAAACTTTTTATCTTTCTTGAGGAGTTCAGTCAGAGGTTTCGCAACCTTGGGGAAGTTCTCAACAAAGCGGTGACAATAGCTCGCTAAGCCAAGGAAACTCCGAACTTGCTTAACCGATTAAGGTTGAGTCGAATCAAGGACGGCCTGAACTCTCTTGGGATTGACAGCAATACCTTTACCAGAGATCACGTGGCCCAGATAGGTCACTTATGGCAACCAGAATTCACACTTGGAGCATTTGGCATATAGGCGGGGCTCTCGAAGTTTCATCCATACCAGCCTTAGATGCTCAGCATGTTCTTGTTCGTTCTTTGAGTAGATGAGTATGTCGTCGATGTAAACCACAACGAACTTATCCAAGTACTCCATCAAGATCGACTTCATCAAGCGAGAGAAGGTGGCTGGGGCATTGGTTAAACCGAAGGACATGATGGTGTACTCGTATTGTCCATAACGAGTAATAAAAGCCGTTTTTGGAATGTCCCCGTTTCTAATTCTGATTTGATGGTATCCAACCTCAAATCCATTTTGAAAAAGACAGAGGATCCAGCGAGTTGATCATACAAATCGTTGATCCTGGGGAGCGGATACTTGTTATTGATGGTGACCATATTCACTGGACGATAATCCACAACCATCCGATCTGATCCATCCTTCTTCTTGACAAAGAGGACTGGACAAGCCCAAGGAGAAGAGCTAGGACAGATGAAACCTTTCTTCAAAGCCTCATCGAGTTGGGTTTTTAGCTCGGCTAGTTCTAAGGGTGCCCTCTTATAGGGTCTTCTGGCTATTGGGACTGTCCCTGGAATGAGCTCTATCACAAACTCAACATCTCTGACAGGTGGAATACCTAGCAGTTCTTCTGGAAAGACATCTGGAAAGTCACGGACTACCGGAACATCTTCTAACTCTGGAAGAGGGCTAGCATTGAGAGAATAGAGTTGGCGCTTGGTTGTTCGAGTGGAGACATTAACTATCTCACCCGATGGATGTGTAAGTTGAACATTCCTAGAATGAGTATCAATCTTGGCATAGTGGGCTTTCATCCAATCCATACCTAGAATGATATTGATGTCCGAAGACTTAAGAGCTATCAAGGGTGCTAGGAAGACTAGTCTATCCACCAGAATTTCATTGTCATGGCTGACTCTAGAAGTTTGCCATTTTGAACCAGGAGTCCGAACTACTAAAGGAGTGGGCATGTCACAGAAAGACACGTTATGCAACTGTGCATAACTTTCTGAGATGAAAGAATGAGATGCCCCAATATCACACAGAACAGATGCTGGATGGCTATTGACAAGAAGCGTACCTAGGATAACATCAGGATCCTCAAGGGCTTCTTCAGCAGACACATAGTTCACTCGTCCACAAGCAGGAGCTGGCTTCACATAGAAGGCTTTTCCTGGTTTTCCACGTCCAGCAGGCTTGATGTTGTTCTGAGGACAATCACTTGAGTAATGTCCTGGTTCTCCACACTGGTAGCACACCATAGTGGCACGGGGTGCAGCATTTGCAGGTGGTCCTCCAAATGGTCTGGGTGGAGGGTTGGGCTGAACTGGGCGAGGCGCCTGGAAGGATGGCCTCGCGGTGTATCTTGGGGGCAAAGCTGCATGGGCACCCACACTCGGCGCTTGTTGGGGCCTAAGCTAGATGCAGGGTTGAAGTCACGGTTATGCTTCCTCGTGGCCTCATAGTCTGTCTGTCCGGACTCGGCATTGATGGCCTTGTTGACGAGAGCCTGGAAGGTGGTGCACTCATGCAGGCGTAGATCTCGGTGAAGCTCAGGATTAAGTCCCTTGCAGAACCTAGCCTGCTTCTTGGCATCAGTTGAAACTTCTTCTAGAGCATAGCGAGCAAGATTGCCGAACTCGCGACTATATGCATCCACTGAAAATCTGCCCTGGGTGAAGGCACAGAATTCCTCTCTCTTGCGATCCATCAGCCCTTCCGGGATGTGATGGGTACGGAATGCGGCACTGAATTCTGCCCAAGTTGGTGCGGGCCCTTGGGGACGCATAGCTTCATAACTCTCCCACCACAGGTTTGCGGGTCCCTCTAGAAAGTAGGTGGCAAATGACACCTTGTTGGCCTCGGACACATTGGCGGCCCTACTCTTGCGAAATATACTAGTCAACCAATCATCCGCATCGAGGGGGTCGATGGAATGATGATACTTGGGTGGGCACAGCTTGACGAAGTCACCAAGTGACACTCCATCGTTGTGATCATTGCGGGGAGCACAAGCTGTGTTCTCCTCAATTCTTTCCAGCAGCCTGTTGGTCTCCCTCTTGTTTCGTTCGGCTTCTAACATCACCTCTGCCCAAGATGGCACATGTGGCAGATTCTCTTGCCTTGGTGGCTTCCCTCGCCCTGCTCGGGAGTAGGCACGGGGTTGTTCCTAGTTGCCACCATCATGGGAAAACAAATCCACAGCTTAGACATAGAGGACATCAACTCTAAGACATGAGACAACGAATGTACTGGACAACATGGCATGCAGGGTAAACACCAATCAACATGGTAAAACAACTACCATATGAACATTAGCTTTCATGCACACCATGACATAGTTCAGTACAAGCCCAAGCTGAAAACAACTACGGAGAGATGATACAACTCATCGGAGGCATTACAAGCTTCCTATACATTATATATCTACACCTCCAAAACTCAACTCACAACCTAGGTCATATCCCACAAGACACGCAGGACTGTGGCGATACGACTACTACCAAACTGGAACAAACATCCACGCACTCAAGCATCGTCGTAGAATGCCTCATACAGGTTACCCCCGTGACCCGGGAGTTGAACCTGAGGATCTGGAAACACTCTAGCCTGGGATCACTGGAAACCATAAGGACACGGATGTGGCCTTGGTCCCCTTGTCGGTGGCAACAGCGGTCCTCGAAGAGGGGTGATGCCTCCAACATCAGGCCAGTCTACGTGTGCTGGCAAATGAGTCTGCGATGGGGTCAGCATCTCCAAATCTCCATAACCTGTCTGCGCAACAGGTGCCAACTGCGTCAGGGCTGTCCAAAGACGTGCACGGGTGGCATAAAGCTCCATGCGAAGGGCACGTGCATCACGATCCCTATTCTCCAACATCTGAGCGGTCACCTGCAGCCTAGGGTCCTCATGAGAATGATCATAGTAAGCTGCGCTAAGATAACCATCCTCTCCTCCCATGGAAGCAAGAACATAACAGGACTCTGTGTTCTGTAGCAGACCATGGTGAGACCTCATGATAGTCAGCATGATGTAGGCGGCTTCCTGAACTGCCATATCTATGGTAACACCTAATCCATAAGTCCAGTGAAGCGGTTCTGCAGCTCCAGGATATGAAGGATAAATCCTAACAGTACACAGATACTGACTCTGGTTGAAATCTTGATACTGCTCCTCCACTCTGTACTCTAGGTACCAACGGTAGCCAGCCTCCATCATGACTCTAACCAACATGTCCGGGTGACCCGGTACATTGATGCACCTGGTCAGACGGACCACCTGACGGGAAGGACGAGGGGGCATCTGAAACAGAGATGATGCAAAGACATTAGAGATTCTAGCAGAAATTAGACAGCATAACGGTTGTAATTGCTCAAAAAGGTTTTTGAGACAACTGCAAAAGATTGGAAAGGCATAACCACTCGACTATCTAGACTCAAATCTCTTCTCCATCTGTTTGTCACACCAACAACACTCAAATACCAACATACACTTGCAAATCAGCTAGCTAGTGGTCATTGGTTAGTAACTCGTCATCCTAAGCGATAGATGAGAATCCTAGTTCCTATCCCCGTAGAAAAGATGAGAATGACTCAGCATAGAATAACTTGGGAAGGGGAGTAAAAAGAGCCTTACGTTCCCTTCCACAATCAATTCCCCTATTTTTCTATAGTGTTTCTAGACTCAACTTCGGCCGGTTTGGCTTGGTAGTCCTACAGTCACTCAGGCTTTGATACCAACGCTGTCGGGACCCCGATCCTAAGTCATATGAATCCAGACTATAACATGTCACATCACTTTGCGGCCTCACACACGGTAAGCTCCACGGCTGCACCCTTACCTTAGACGGGACCGTTTGCGTATTTTGTCTCACGTATGTGAACATGTCGCTGGCAATCACACAACAAAGAACCCGGGCCGACATGACTAGTCATAGAACCCAAGTGGCACATCGGTATGGAAACAGGCACACATAACCCAGCAATGCAAGTGTCATAGCAAGCTACAAGGACTTCATTATGTCGTGAGACATGTATGCCGTCACTGCACGTAGACGAGTCGTAGCAGGCTATGGGGACTCCATTACACTGCGAGACATTTCCCCAAAGGGACAGACACAACAGCAAAGAAGGATACATGCCGGTCAATCAATGTGTCCGGAGCAGTAGCAAGCTACCATGGCTTGGTGGAAGCACAAAGAGGCAGTTTCCCGTAAAGAGTACTACTAAAGGCACACGACTAGGTGTCGGATCCCATACATACCGTTGCACGTCACACGTACGCACGACATGCCCGATATGCATAGATACAACCATGGCATCACAACATAACCATACAACAACATGACTTTTATTTAAGAGGCTCAGACGAGCCTAGCATAATATGTTATTACAGATAGAGGTCACATGACCCGACACTCAAGTCATACAAGCATGTTCATACAAACCAAGCGGAAGCTTAAAGCTGTCTGGGTACACACAGATGAAAAGGGTAAAAAGACACATGGCCTGACTATCTATAGTCCGCCACATGGCAAGGTCGTAGCTGGGACACCAGCTATTCGGCATCGTCAACATCTAGATAGAACCCACTTGATGGGTCCTGGGTCTCATCTGCAACATTTATTAAGCAAACATGAGTACAAACGTACTCAGCAAGTCTTTAAAACAGACCTAGTCTATTTACGCTCATGGATAAACAAGGGGGTGGTGGAGTTTATGTAGCAATGCCAGCTTTGATTCATGGCTAACCTACACTAGTCAATTTTAACTCTTTGTTACAATTTTGGATATCGCACACGAGTCCACTACCTCCATCACAATACACCACCATGGATTCATCTCCCTCTCCTGGTAGAGTGCCATCCACGGTACTCACACTTGTCTTGATATTTTTATGAGTATCCATTTGATTATCTATGAACAGCATAAGTTATCCAAGTAGTCCATATCCGAGGACGCGGCTATTCGAATAGACTAGGTCAAAGTTTCCGCTACGGCCCCAAACGATGTGCGCAGGGTTCCCAAGCCCACCATTCGGGTGACCCTTGGTACACCGTGTCACTGCCTACCGCGTCGTAACCCACCCCGAGAGTCAGCGCTACGCACGGCCTCCAGCATGCTATAAACACCAGAAACTACTTGCAACTCCTGGACTAAGGACTAAGCGACTGATAAGTCGAGAGGGGTCGAGTTACCGGAACCCAATGTGTGGTAGTATCTAGTCTTGGATCACAAACACGGAACTCAGTTCCTAAGAACGGTCCCAATGAGACAACCCGCTATGTACTCCTACATAGCCTCTCATCGCTACCTTTACCAAATCGTATTTATCATATGATCATCACATTGGACAACACTGTTTCACTCAGTTCATCACCAAGATGAATCAGACCTGACACAACTCTAAGCATAGCAAGCATAGCAGGCAAAGTAAGCTAAGCACATCATGGCACAAGCATCTACCAGGTATGCTAGGTTGCAAGGTTTAGCTATTTACTGTGACAAAGACAGGTCATGCATAAGAATAGGATCATCTACCGTGTATGACTGACATGTGATCGATTGTCCTAATGCAATAAACAAGAGCAGGACCGAGAGAGTGGGATGTTATCGGAATGATGAAAGGGGGTTGCTTGCCTTGCTGGGTTGCGGGAAGGTTCTCTCCTTCGGCGGGATACTCGGGGTTATCCTCGGAAGTAGGGCCTACCGCAATGCAGATAAGAAGCAATCAATACACGCAAGTGCAACAATATGATGCATGATCATGGCATGGTAGCATGTATCGATGATCTATTGTAGCTAGTGATCATGTTAATTTGAAATGAGTTTGAATATAGGTTCAAAGTTGTTCTCCATTTCAAATTCCATGTATTAACCTATTAGTAAATGTCCTTGTTCACCTATTTAGATTTCTCTAACATGCATGACAATAGCATCATTGGATACATTGGATTTTTCTGATAAATTTTCATATATAAATTATTTTCATCTAACTTACACATTAATTTATATGAATTTTTGAAGTTTTAAACAATTTCTGTAATTATTTTTAAACTAGATATTACTTTTATTGCATCAGCATGACATCATGATGACATCAACTGGTGAGCTGACCGGGCCAGAGCCAAACCTGACATGTGGGGGCCACATCTCAGTGACTCACACACTTAACTAACTAATTAAACTAAATGCTAATTAATTAACAGTCTGGGCCCATTGTGAGTGACTAATTAAGTTAATTAAATTAATTAGTTTATTTCCTAATTAACCTTGACTGTTAGGGCCTGGCCCCACTTGCCAGGGGTCAAACCTCCCGGTCAACTCCGGCGAGATCCACCGGCGTTGAGCCACCGGTGGCTCTAGAGACGGCGGAGGGCTTCGGGATCCCTCCTCCAACGACCAAAAGGACGGTGGAGGGCACCAAACGACTCAGCACAGACCCGCGCGTCCATTCCGACATTCCCCGAGAGCTGAGATGGTCGGAATCGGCACTAGTGGTGAGCTGGGTGGCGGCCGGAGCTCGGGCGAGCAACGGCTCGTCGAACCAGGGCACAACATGACCCCTACGGGGCATCTACAGACTGTACACCACCGCACGAACACGACGGAAGCCTCGGATGGACCAACTGGACATCGGAGCACGGTCGGCGTTGAGCTCGAGCGGCGGAGACATTCGGACCTCGATGGAATCCAGCGCTAGGGCTCGAAATCGAAGGGGGAAAGAGGGGGAAAGGTCTCAGGGGCTCACGGCAGGGGCAGGGGCGTCGAAAGCCGGCTCGAGGAGGGTCTGGAGCGGCGGCGAGCTCCTCTTGATCTCCGGAGGCCGGAGGTTGAAGACGACAAGGAGACGGCGATGGGGAGCTCTTGGCGGGGCACGGCTTGGCAAGGAGGAAGAGGGAAGCAAGGCAGAGCTTTTGGCTGGCTCGGGGGCGAGAGGGGCGGCTAACGAGACGACGGCGAGCTCTATCAGGGGTCAGCCATGGCGAGCAGAGAAGGAAGAGGAAGAGAGGTGGCGAGAGGGAGAGAGAGAGTGATGGGGACGGCTTTGGGGAGCTTATCCCCGTCGCGTTGGCGAGGAGGACACAGGCAGGCAGCTCCCGGCGTGGAGGCACGGCAGCGCGCACGCTCCGGCCACGCACTCGTCCTCCTGGCCGCCAGGAGGATGAAGACCTCCTTGGGCCAGGTGGGCTGGCCTGGCCTGGGCCTTTCTCCCTTTTTCTTTTCTTTCTTTTTTAATTTTCTTTCTGTTTTCTATTTCTGACATTTGTTTTAATTCTTTTTCAGGTACAATTCTTTTTATAAAATATCCCAAATATATTATATACTAAAGTTTGAATTTCAAACTTGTCTGAAAAGTTTCAGAATATTTGGAGAAATAAAATAATGTTAATGATTATTTAGTATTTTCAGAGGCTTTATCCTTTGTTTTTAAAATGTTTTGGGTGTTCAAATAATTGAAAATGTCCCTGATATATTCATGTCCTTAATTATCACACATAGGGAACATTTTTAAAAGGCATTTTGGATTTGTTGAAACTGTCACCAAATTTGAATTGTTTTGGATTCAAAGTGAGCTTGGGGTTTCTTTTCCTCCCCATTTCATGTTGATGCAAGATTGAAACATGATGCAATCACATGCTATTCTATGACATCTAACTAGCTGAAAACAACTACGGAGAGATGATACAACTCATCGGAGGCATTACAAGCTTCCTATACATTATCTATCTACACCTCCAAAACTCAACTCACAACCTAGGTCATATCCCACAAGACACGCAGGATTGTGGCGATACGACTACTACCAAACTGGAACAAACATCCACGCACTCAAGCATCACCGTAGAATGCCTCATACAGGTTACCCCCGTGAACCGGGAGCTGAACCTGAGGATCTGGAAACACTCTAGCCTGGGATCACTGGAAACCATAAGGACACGGATGTGGCCTTGGTCCCCTTGTCGGTGGCAACAGCAGTCCTTGAAGAGGGGTGATGCCTCCAACATCAGGACAGTCTACGTGTGCTGGCAAATGAGTCCACGATGGGGTCAGTATCTCCAAATCTCCATAACATGTCTGCACAACAGGTGCCAACTGCGTCAGGGCTGTCCAAAGACGTGCACGGGTGGCATAAAGCTCCATGCGAAGGGCACGTGCATCACGATCCCTATTCTCCAACATCTGAGCAGTCACCTGCAGCCTAGGGTCCTCATGAGAATGATCATAGTAAGCTGCGCTAAGATAACCATCCTCTCCTCCCATGGAAGCAAGAACATAACAGGACTCTGTGTTCTGTAGCAGACCATGGTGAGACCTCATGATAGTCAGCATGATGTAGGCGGCTTCCTGAACTGCCATATCTATGGTAACACCTAATCCATAAGTCCAGTGAAGCGGTTCTGCAGCTCCAGGATATGAAGGATAAATCCTAACAGTACACAGATACTGACTCTGGTTGAAATCTTGATACTGCTCCTCCACTCTGTACTCTAGGTACCAACGGTAGCCAGCCTCCATCATGACTCTAACCAACATGGCCGGGTGACCCGGTACATTGATGCACCTGGTCAGACGGACCACCTGACGGGAAGGACGAGGGGGCATCTGAAACAGAGATGATGCAAAGACATTAGAGATTCTAGCAGAAATTAGACAGCATAACGGTTGTAATTGCTCAAAAAGGTTTTTGAGACAACTGCAAAAGATTGGAAAGGCATAACCACTCGACTATCTAGACTCAAATCTCTTCTCCATCTGTTTGTCACACCAACAACACTCAAATACCAACATACACTTGCAAATCAGCTAGCTAGTGGTCATTGGTTAGTAACTCGTCATCCTAAGCGATAGATGAGAATCCTAGTTCCTATCCCCGTAGAAAAGATGAGAATGACTCAGCATAGAATAACTTGGGAAGGGGAGTAAAAAGAGCCTTACGTTCCCTTCCACAATCAATTCCCCTATTTTTCTATAGTGTTTCTAGACTCAACTTCGGCCGGTTTGGCTTGGTAGTCCTACAGTCACTCAGGCTTTGATACCAACGCTGTCGGGACCCCGATCCTAAGTCATATGAATCCAGACTATAACATGTCACATCACTTTGCGGCCTCACACACGGTAAGCTCCACGGCTGCACCCTTACCTTAGACGGGACCGTTTGCGTCTTTTGTCTCACGTATGTGAACATGTCGCTGGCAATCACACAACAAAGAACCCGGGCCGACATGACTAGTCATAGAACCCAAGTGGCACATCGGTATGGAAACAGGCACACATAACCCAGCAATGCAGGTGTCATAGCAAGCTACAAGGACTTCATTATGTCGTGAGACATGTATGCCGTCACTGCACGTAGACGAGTCGTAGCAGGCTATGGGGACTCCATTACACTGCGAGACATTTCCCCAAAGGGACAGACACAACAGCAAAGAAGGATACATGCCGGTCAATCAATGTGTCACCGTGCCACTGCCTACCGCGTCGTAACCCACCCCGAGAGTCAGCGCTACGCACGGCCTCCAGCATGCTATAAACACCAGAAACTACTTGCAACTCCTGGACTAAGGACTAAGCAACTGATAAGTCGAGAGGGGTCGAGTTACCGAAACCCAATGTGTGGTAGTATCTAGTCTTGGATCACAAACACGGAACTCAATTCCTAAGAACGGTCCCAATGAGACAACCCTCTATGTACTCCTACATAGCCTCTCATCGCTACCTTTACCAAATTGTATTCATCATATGATCATCACATTGGACAACACCGTTTCACTCAGTTCATCACCAAGATGAATCAGACCTGACACAACTTTAAGCATAGCAAGCATAGCAGGCAAAGTAAGCTAAGCACATCATGTCACAAGCATCTACCAGGTATGCTAGGTTGCAAGGTTTAGCTATTTACTGTGACAAAGACAGGTCATGCATAAGAATAGGATCATCTACCGTGTATGACTGACATGTGATCGATTGTCCTAATGCAATAAACAATAGCTGGAGCGAGAGAGTGGGATATTATCAGAATGATCAAAGGGGGTTGCTTGCCTTGCTGGGTTGCGGGAAGGTTCTCTCCTTTGGCGGGATACTCGGGGTTATCCTCGGAAGGAGGGCCTACCGCAATGCAGATAAGAAGCAATCAATACACGCAAGTGCAACAATATGATGCATGATCATGGCATGGTAGCATGTATGGACGATCTGTTGTAGCTAGTGTTCATGTTAATTTGAAATGGGTTTGAATATAGGTTCAAAGTTGTTCTCCATTTCAAATTCCATGTATTAACCTATTAGTAAATGTCCATGTTCACCTATTTATATTGCTCTAACATGCGCGACAATTGCACCATTGGATTCATTGGATTTTTCTGATAAATTTTCATATATAAATTATTTTCATCTGACTTACAGGTTAATTTATATGAATTTTTGAAGTTTTAAACAATTTCTGTAATTATTTTTAAACTAGAAATTACGTTTATTGCATCAGCATGACATCATGATGACATCAGCTGGTCAGCTGACCGGGCCAGAGTCAAACCTGACATGTGGGGGCCACATGTCAGTGACTTACACACTTAAGTAACTAATTAAACTAAATCCTAATTAATTAACAGAGTCTGGGCCCACAGTCAGTGACTAATTAAGTTAATTAAATTAATTAGTTTATTTCCTAATTAACCTTGACTGTCAGGGCCTGGCCCCACTTGCCAGGGGTCAAACCTCCTAGTCAACTCCA
This sequence comes from Hordeum marinum, assembly GCA_022496015.1. Classification (NCBI taxonomy): domain Eukaryota; kingdom Viridiplantae; phylum Streptophyta; class Magnoliopsida; order Poales; family Poaceae; genus Hordeum; species Hordeum marinum. The sequence continues at coordinate 24,799,775 of CM039678.1, forward strand.
GCGAGACCCACCGGCGTTGAGCCACCGGTGGCTCCAGAGATGGCGGACGGCTTTGGGATCCCTCCTCCGGCGACCAAAAGGACGGCGGAGGGCACCAAACGACTCAGCACACACGCGCGCGTCCATTCCGACACTCCCCGGGAGCTGAGATGGTCGGAATCGGCGCCGGCGGTGAGCTGGGCGGCCTCCGGAGCTTGGGCGAGCACGGGCTCGTCGAACCAGGGCGTGACACGACCCCTACGGGGCCTCTACGGACTCTACACCACCGCACGAACACGACTGAAGCCTCGGATGGACCAACTGGTCACCGGAGCACGCCGGCGTCGAGCTCGAGCGGTGGAGACATTCGAACCTCGACGAAATCCAGCACTAGGGCTCAAAATCGAAGGGGCGAAAGAGGGGGAAAGGTCTCAGGGGCTCACAGCAGGGGCAGGGGCGTCGATAGTCGGCTCGGGGAGGGTCTGGAGCGACGGCGAGCTCCTCTTGATCTCCTGCGGCCGGAGGTTGAAGACGACGCGGAGACGGCGATGGGGAGCTCCTGGCGGGGCACGTCTTGGCAAAGAGGCAGAGGGAAGCTAGGCGCAGCTTTTAGCTGGCTCAGGGGCGAGGGGGAGCGGCTAACGCGACGTTGGCGGGCTCTATCAGGGGTCGGCCATGGCGAGCAGAGAAGGGAGAGGAAGAGAGGCAGTGAGAGGGAGAGAGAGAGCGATGGGGACGGCTCTGGGGAGCTTATCCCCATCGCACTGGCGAGGAGGACACATGCAAGCAGCTGCCGGCGTGGAGGCACGGTAGCGCGCGCTCCGGCCACGCGCTCGTCCTCCTGGCCGCCAGGAGGACGAAGACCTCCGTGGGCCAGGTGGGCTGGCCTAGCCTGGGCTTTCTCCCTTTTTCTTTTCTTTCTTTTTTAATTTTCTTTCTATTTTCTATTTCTGACATTTGTTTTAAATCTTTTTCAGGTACAATTCTTTTTATAAATATCCAAACATTTTATATACTAAATTTGAATATTTCAAACTTGTCTGAAAAGTTTCAGAATATTGGGAGAAATAAAATAATGTTAAAGATTTATTTAGTATTTTCAGAGGCTTTATCCTTTGTTTTTAAAATGATTTGGGTGTTCAAATAATTGAAAAGGTCCCTGATATATTCATGTCCTTAATTATCAGACATAGGGAACATTTTTAAAAGGAATTTTGGATTTGTTGAAATTGTCACCAAATTTGAATTGTTTTGGATTCAAAGTGAGCTTGGGGTTTCTTTTCCCCCCCATTTCATGTTGATGCAAGATTGAAACATGATGCAATCACATGCTATTCTATGAGATCTAACTAGGGTTGTGACATGATACCTGCATGTCCGTATTTTATTTTATCGACACCCCTGTCACTAAACATGTGGGCATATTTATCGATCTCGGTTTTCGCTTGAGGACAAGCGAGGTCTAAGCCTGGGGGAGTTGATACGTCCATTTTGCATCATGCTTTTATATTGATATTTATCGCATCATGAGTTGTTATAACACATTATGGTACAACACTCATACCTTTTCTCTCTTGTTTTACAAGGTTTATACAAAGAGGGAGAATGCCGGCAGCTGGAATTCTGGGCTAGAAAAGGAGCAAGTTTGAGATGGCTATTCTGCACAACTCCAAAAGCCATGAAAATCAACAAGGATTAATTTGGAATATATAAAAAATACTGGGCCAGAAATATACCAGAGAGGAGCCACCAGGAGGCCACGAGCCTGCCAGGCGCGGGCCACCCCCTTGGTCGCGCCTGGGGGGCTCGTGGGCCCCCTGCAGCTCCTCTGGCTCCCATCTTATCCTATATGAAGGGTTTCATCCGAGAAAAATCAAAATAGATCTTTCGGGAGGAGACGCCGCCGCCACGAGGCGGAACTTGAGCAGAACCAATCTAGAGCTCTAGCAGGGCTGTTCTGTCGGGGAAACTTCTCTCTCGGAGAGGGAAATCGTTGCCATCGTCATCACCAACACTCCTATCATAGGAGGGGACTCATATCCATCAACATCTTCATCAGCACCATCTCATCTCCAAACCCTAGTTCATCTCTTGTATCCAATCTCCGTCTCGCAACTCCGATTGGTACTTGTAAGGTTGCTAGTAGTGTTAATTGCTTATTGTAGTTGATGCTAGTTGGTTTATTTGGTGGATGATCATATGTTCAGATCCTTAATGCTATTCAATACCTCTCTGATCATGAACATAATTATGCCTTGTGAGTAGTTACGTTTGTTCCTAAGCACATGGGATAAATCTTGCTAATAGTAGTCATGTGAATTTGGTATTCGTTCGATATTTTGATGCGTTGTATGTTGTCTCTCCGCTAGTGGTGTTATGTGAACGTCGACTACATGACACTTCACCATTATTTGGGCCTAGAGGAAGGCATTGGGAAGTAATAAGTAGATGATGGGTTGCTAGAGTGACAGAAGCTTAAACCCTAGTTTATGCGTTGCGTCGCAAGGGGCTGATTTGGATCCACTAGTTTAATGGTATGGTTAGACTTTGTCTTAATTCTTCTTTCGTAGTTGAGGATGCTTGCGAGAGGGGTTAATCATAAGTGGGATGTTTTTCCAAGTAAGTACAGCACCCAAGCACCGGTCCACCCACATATCAAACTATCAAAGTAGCGAACGCGAATCATATGAACATGATGAAAACTAGCTTGACAGTAATTCCCATGTGTCCTCGGGAGCACTTTACTTTATATAAGAGTTCGTTCAGGCTTGTCCCTTGCTACAAAAGGGATTGGGCCATATTGCTGCACCTTTGTTACTATTGTTACTTGCTAACCGTTACACATTATCTTATCATACAAATATCTATTACCGACTATTTCAGTGCTTGTAGAGAATACCTTACTAAAAACCGCTTATCATTTCCTTTTTCTCCTCGTTTGGTTCGACACTCTTACTTATCGAAAGGACTATGATAGATCCCCTATACTTGTGGGTCATCAAACCCAAAAACACGAAAAAAATAGGAACTGACACTAGGCTCTAGGTTAATAGGTTAGTCCCAAAAATAATATACATTTGTAGTAAAATGATTGTAAAACATCCAAAATGATAATATAGCAGCATGAAACAAGCAAAAATTATAGATACGTTGGAGACGTATCAACATCCCCAAGCTTAATTATTGCTCATCCTCGGGTAGGTAAATGATAAAAACAGAATTTTTGATGTGGAATGCTGCCTAACATGTTCATCATATTCTTTTCTTCTTTGTATAGTATGGACATTTGGACTTGTAAATGATTCAAAAGCAATAGTCTAGTTTTAACATAATGACTTCAATACTCAAGCATATCAACAAGCAACCATGTCTTTCAAAATATCAACACTAAAGAAAGTTATCCCTAGACCATCATGCTCAATCATCAATCCATTCATGAAACACACTTAAATATTAGCTATGCCCAACGCTCAAGTACGATCATAGTGCCCCCCTAGTTGATGCTTATAAGAGAAGATGGAGACTCAAAGCAAAAATAAAAATTGCATAAAGTAAATAGATAGGCCCTTAGAAGAGGGAAGTAGGGATTTGTAGAGGTGCCAGAGCTCAAGGTTTATATTGAGAGAGAGAAAAACATTTTGAGTGGCATGCTTTCCCTGTCAACAAAAATGACGAAGTATCTCACAATACTTTCCATGCTAGATACATTATAGGTGGTTCCCAAACAGAATGGTAAAGTTTTTACTCCCCCTCCACAAATCAATCACACTCCATGGCGAGCCGAATCCACGGGTACCATCCATACTTGCTAGATACATTATAGGTGGTTCCCAAATAGAATGGTAAAGTATTTACGCCCCCTCCACAAATCAATCACACTCCATGGCGAGCCGAATCCACGGGTACCATCCATACCAACAACATTCTTGGGGGGAGTTTTGTTTCATCATATTTTGATTTGATTTTTGATCATCGGATTGGGCATCCCGAATACCAGCCACTTTCTCGTGAATGATAGTGAATCAACACATATCGTGAGAATAACACACCTGGCATGGAAAATTATTGGATACTCCCCCACCGTTTCATGAGCGGTACGGGCACACAAAATAGAAAAATTATTTTGAAGATTTAGTGATGGCACATACAAATTTATTTGGAACGGCATGGAAATACCACATATAGGTAGGTATGGTGGACTCATAAGGCAAAACTTGGTTTAAGGATGTTGGATGCACAAGTAGTATTTCTACTTAGTACAAATGAAGGCTAGCAAATAGACTAGGAAGCAACCAAACCGAGGAACGAAAAATCACATAAGTGAGCATTGAGTCATAACTAACACCGAATAATACACCACAAGTAGGATGTAACTTCATTGCATGACTATTGATTTTCGTGCATGCATAGGGAAGCACAAACCCTAATGTCACCTAGATACTCCAATGTCACCACAAGTACCCATGGGCTTGATTATACGATATGCATCAAATAATTTCAGATTCATTAATCCAACACAAAGAACTTCAAAGAGTGCCCCAAAGTTTCTACAGAAATGTCAAGATAAGAACATGTGCCAACCCCTATGCATAGATTCCCAAGGTCACGGAACCTGCAAGTTGATCACCAAAACATACATCAAGTGGATCAATAGAACATCCCATTTTCACCACAAATATCTCATCGCAAGACATACATCAAGTGTTCTCAAATCCTTAAAGACTCAATCTGATAAGTAAACTTCAAAGGGAAAACTCTATTCGTCACAACTAGATAGAGAGGGGAAACAACCCATATGATTCATCTATATTAATAAAGCTCGTGGTACATCAAGATCGTGCCATATCAAGAACACGAGAGAGAGAGAGAGAGAGATCAAACACATAGCTAGTGGTACATACCCTCAACCCAAATGGTGAACTACTCCCTCCTCGTCATGGAGAGTGTCGGGATGATGAAGACGGCCTCCGGTGATGGTTTCCCCCTCCGGCAGTGCGCCGGAACGGGCTCCAGATTGGTTTTTTGTGTCTCTCGAGACTTGTGGCGGCGGAACTCCCAACCTAGGTTCTGCATTGGGGTTTCTGGAATATTTGATGATTTATAGAGCTGAGAGGGAGGTCGGTGGACTCTCGAGGGGCCCACAAGCCTGGTGGCCGCGGCCAGGGGGGTGGCCGCACCCTTGAGGCTTGTGGCCTCCTCGGGAACCTTTTGGCCGAACTCTGATGCTCTGTGGGTCTCTTCTGGTCCATAAAAATTCAACGTAAATTTTTATTCTCTTTGGACTCCGTTTGATATTCCTTTTCTATAAAACCCACAAACATGGGAAAACAGGAACTGGCACTGGGCTCTAGGTTAATAGGTTAGTCCCAAAAATAATAAAAAGTTGTAGTAAAATTATTGTAGAACATCCAAGAATGATAATATAGCAGCATGAAACAAGCAAAAATTATATATACGTCGGAGACGTATCACTGCGCACCTTTTCTTTTTCTTCAGTCCAACAATATTTTTTTACTCTCAAACTGCAGCTTACATACTTCTGCCTTTTTAGCTCTTAGCTTTCTCCGCTCTTAAAATGCAGCTCAAATTGTTGTGATATATATATTTATCCTAGACATACAATCAGTGTTGTCCTATCTAGTTCTACTCAGACAAGTCTATAAGGAATGTTTCTCAGTTTCATCGATTTTCATTTTTTTCAGAAATGTTCAGTGAGCATAGCATTTTTATTTTAGAGCTTGTTGTTGTAAATATGCCCTAGAGGCAATAATAAATTAGTTATTATCATATTTCCTTGTTCATGATAATCGTTTACTATCCGTGCTACTATTTTTGCATATGATCGTGTAAGTTTATTGCTACTGTTTTTCGCATGTCATGTATGTGTTCCTATGACCATGAGATCATGCAACTCACGGATATCGGAGGACTGCCTTGTGTGTATCAAACGTCGCAACGTAACTGGGTGACTATAAAGGTGCTCTACAGGTATCTCCGATGGTGTCTGTTGAGTTGGCATGGATCGAGACTGGGATTTGTTACTCCGTGTGACGAAGAGGTATCTCAGGGCCCACTCGGTAATACAACATCACAATGAGCCTTGCAAGCAATGTGTCTAAGTGTTAGTCATGAGATCTTGTATTACGGCACGAGTAAAGAGACTTGCCGGTAACGAGGTTGAACTAGGTATGGAGATACCGACGATCGAATCTCGGACAAGTAACATACCGAAGAACAAAGGGAACATCATACGGGATTAACTGAATCCTTGACATAGAGGTTCGACCGATAAAGATCTTCGTAGAATATGTAGGAACCAATATGGGCATCCAGGTCCCGCTATTGGTTATTGACCGTAGAGGTTTCTCGGTCATGTCTACATAGTTCTCGAACCCGCAGGGTCTGCACACTTAAGGTTTGGTGACGTTTCGGTAGTATAGAGTTATGTATGGTGGTTACCGAAGGTTGTTCGGAGTCCCGGATGAGATCCTGAACGCCATGAGGAGCTCCGGAATGGTCCAAAGGTAACGATTCATATATAAGAAGTCCTATTTTGGTCGCCGGAAAAGTTTCGGGCTCACCGGTAGTGTATCGGGAGTACCGGTAGTGTACCGGGAGTGCCGGTAGTGTATCGGGAGACCATCGGGAGGGGTACTTCGACCCAAGAGGCTACATGGGCTGTGGTAGAGAGAATACCAACCCTTTTTGGGCGGGTGGAAGTCCACACACAAGGACCATGAGGCTGGGAAGAAAAGCCCAAAGAGAAAAAGGTGGAAAAAGGCAAAAATAGGATGAATCCTAGTCCTACTAGGATTGGAGGTGGATTCCACCTCTCCTACTTGGTTTGGCTGACCCAAGGGCTGGCTCTTTCAGAGCCAAGCCTCCTCCTCTCTTCCTCTTATATATACTAGAGGTTTTAGGGTTTTTTCCACTTGATTTTCAGCCACGTGCTACCCGTTCCTCTAGTGCATGGTTTCTCCTCTAGATAGGATTTCTGCAGTGCTTAGGCGAAGCCCTGCCGGAATAGCTCCACCAACATCGCCGGAGCACCGTCACGCTGCTGGAGAACTCTTCTACCTATCCGCTCCCTCTTGCTGGATCAAGAAGGCGGAGATCGTCATCAAGTTGTACGTGTGCTGAACGCAGAGGTGCCATCCGTTCGGCGCTAGATCGGAAGGACCGTGATCAAGATCGCGGGACGGATCGTGATGAGATCGCGGAATGTATCATGATGAGTTCGCGAGATGGATCCTGATTGGATCGCGGGACGGATCGTGATGAGATCACGGGACGCTCGGCGATTTGGATCGCGCAGACGTTCGACTACACCAACCGCGTTTCTTAACGCTTCCCGCTTAGCGATCTACAAGGGTATGTAGATCAAATCTCCCTCTCATAGATGCTCATCACCATGGATAGATCTTGCGTGTGCATAGGAAATTTTTTGTTTCACATGCAACGTTCCCCAACAGTGGCATCATGAGCTAGGTCTATGTGTAGATGAGATCTCGAGTAGAACACAAAAGGTTTGTGGACGTTGATGCTTAGATTGCTTGCTCCCTTGGTCGGATTTTGGTTCAGCGGTATTGTGAGATGAAGCGGCCCGGACCAACATTACTTGTATGCTTACGAGAGACCGGTTCCCTCAACCGCAACTTGTTGCATAGATGGCTTGCGGGTGACAGTTTCTCTCACCTTAGTTGGATAGGATTCGACAAAGGCGGTCCTTGAGAAGGTTGAAAAGCAACTAGTGTATCACCGTTGTGGTTTTTGCGTAGATGAGAATTGTTCTTGCTAGATACCCGTAGCAGCCACGTAAAACATGCAACAACAATTAGAGGGCGTCTAACTTGGTTTTGCAGGGTATGTTGTGATGTGATATGGCCAATTAAATGATGTGATATATGTGATGTATGAGATGTTCATGTGGTGTATAGATTATCCCGACTTGCACGTCGATGAGTACGGCAACCGGCAGGAGTCATAGTGTTGTCTTTAATTATTATATGACCTGCGTGTCAATCAATAAGCGCTATGTAATGCTTTACTTTATCGCTACGGTAGCAATAGTAGTAGAAGCATGTTGGGCGCGACAACCCCGATGGCGACACGTTGATGGAGATCAAGATAATGGAGATCATGGTGTCGTGCCGGTGACGATGGAGATCATGCCGGTGCTTTCTAGATGGAGATCAAAAGCACAAGTTCATGGCCATATCATGTCACTTATGATTTGCATGTGATGTTAATCCTTTTATGCACCTTGTTTTGCTTAGGACGACGGTAGCATTATAAGGTGATCCCTCACTTAATTTCAAGATAAATTGTGTTCTCCCCGAGTGTGCACCGTTGCGAAAGTTCGTCGTGTTGAGACACCACGTGATGATCGGGTGTGATAGACTCTACGTTCACATACAACGGGTGCAAGCCAGTGTTGCACATGTAGAACACTCGGGTTAAATTTGACGAGCCAAGCATGTACATACATGGCCTCGGAACACAAGAGATTGAAAGGTCAAACATGAGTCATATAGTAGATATGATCAACATGATGATGTTCACCATTGCAGCCACCTCAACTCACATGATGATCGGACTTGAGTTGGTGAATTTGGATCATGTATCACTCGAATGACTAGAGGGATGTCAATTTGAGTGGGAGTTCTTAAGTAGTATGATTAATTAAACTCATTATCATGAACTTAGTCAGTAGTGTCTTTGCAAATTATGTTGTAGATTACTAGCTCGTGTTGTAGCTCCCTTGAATTTTTATATGTTCCTAGAGAAATAGAGTTGAAAGATGATGGTAGCAATATTGCGGACTGGGTCCGTGATCTGAGGATTGACCTCATTGCTGCACAGAAGGCTTATGTCCTTAATGCCCCGTTCGGTGCGCCAACCCCTCTAGCGTCGTCTGTAGATGTTGTGAACATCTGACAGGCACGTCCTTATGACTACTTGATAGTTTAGTGCGTCATGCATTACAGCTTAGAATTGAGGCTCCAAAATGTTTTGAACGTCACGGAACATATGAGATGTTTCTAAGACCTGAAATTAGGATCTCAGGCTCGTGCCTGTGTTGCGAGATATGAGATCTCCAACAAGATTCTTCGCCTGCAAGATGATAGAGAATAGCTCAATCATTGAGCATGTGCTCAGATTGTCTGGGTGCTACAATCGCTTGAATCGAGTGGGAGTTGATCTTCCAGATAAGAGAGTGATTGATATAGTTCTCCAAGTCATTGTCACTAAGCAACTAGAACTTGGTGATGACCTATAAAATGCCAGGGATAGAATTAATGATCCCTGAGCTATTCGCGATGTTTGACACCTCGAAGGTAGAAATCAAGAAGGAGCATCAAGTGTTGATGGTTAGTCAAACCACTAGTTTCGAGAAGGGCAAGAGCAAGGAGGGAAACTTCATGGATAGCAAGTCAGTTGTTGCTCCAGTGAAGCAACCCAAAGTTGAACCCAAACCCGAGACTAAGTGCTTCGATTATGAGGAGAGCGGTCGCTGAAGCGGAACAACCCTAGATACTTGGTAGATAAGAAGGCTGGCAACATCGACAGAAGTATATTTGATATAGATGTTATTGATGTGTACCTTGCTAGTACTCCTAGTAGCACCTGGGTATTGGATACCGGTTCGGTTGCTAAATGTTAGTAACTCGAAGTAAAAGCTACCGAATAAACGGAGAATAGATAGGTGTGAGGTGACGATGTGTGTTGGAAATGTTTCCAAGGTTGATGTGATCAACATCGCACGCTCTCTCTACCTTTGGGATTAGTGACAAACCTAAATAAATGTTATTTGGTTTTTTGCGTTGAGCATGAACATGATTAGATCGTGTTTATTTGCAATACGGTTATTCATTTAAGTTAGAGAAAAATGGTTATTCTGTTTACATGAATAATACCTTCAATGGTCATGCATCCAGTGAGAATGATTTGTTGAAACTTGATTGTAGTAATACACATGTTCACAACATTGATGCCAAAAGATACAAAGTTAATAATGATAGTGTGACAGCCCGGGACCGACGTTCCAGAAGATTCTAGAAGATTCCCCTTTAGTTTCCGATTTCGGCATGTGTTCATCTGCTTGTTGCATTCATCATTTGCATCATATGCATTGCATCGCCCGTTTTCGAAAACTTGCGTTCGTTCGTAGTTGCCGATTCTCTCCGCTTTTGCCGTTGCCCGTTTTGAGTCCAGCCACACACGCACGCGCCCGTGGTACCGTTTAATAAAACCGTTTTTAAGCGCGCAAAAAAATATTCTCGGATCGAGTTAAAACATGTCGTGTGGTCTTGTTATAGCTTAGGTAGACTGCCAGTCGATTTTCGTCGCGGTCCGAGCTCGTTAGTTACCCCGTCGGTCAGTCGCAGCAGAGAGGTTATCGGTAGTTTTTGGTTTTCGTCAGCCGTTCTCGGTGTTTAAAATCTTCGTGTCACGGGTCGCAGACTTCCCTCTCTTCCCTCCTAGTCCCTCTGCACAGCCTGTTCGCAGTTGTCCCTCCGCTTCCGGACAGTCAGACCGACACCCGACAGTCCGAAAACGGACAGTGTCGTAACCCCCAGCCCCGATCCCTATATATAGTTCCTCGTTCCCCGTGCCCCAAACCCTAGCCAGCCCCATCTCCCACCTCTAGCCAGCCCGCCCGAGCCCATCTGGGCCCATTCGAGCCGATTCGGGCCCGAATCGGCGTTCCGAAGCCGTTTCCGGAGCTCCCCGAGCGTCCATGGAGGTCTCCATGCCCGTGCTCGTGCTCCCCGTCGCCGGAGACTAGCCGCCGCTCGCCGGAGCCGCCCCAGCCCCGGCCAGCCACCGCGCGGCCCCTCTCTCTTCCCTCTCCCTTCTCCTTCCTCTCTCCCTCTCTCCCTGACCCCACCGGCCTTCCTCTTGCGGCAGCTCGCCGCCGCCATGGACCTCCCTCCGGCCGGGATCGAGCCGCCCTCGCCAGGATCTGGTTCCCCCGCGGCTGGGTCGGTCGTCCCCGCCCTCCAGCGCGTCTCCCTCGCCGCCCTCCGCCTCCTGCCGGACATGGTCGCCCCGAGCGCGAGCGGGAGGCGCTCCGCCCCGTTGACCCCGATCCAGCGCCCACTGTGGGCTGGATCCTCTCCCCAGCCGGTTGGGCCTTGGCCCATTGGTCAGCCCCTTTTTTTTCTTTTGTTTTTTTTATTTTATTCATTTTGCATATTCGTAAAAATCTTTTAAAAAGAACCGTTAGTCGAATTAAAATAATTTAAACTTGATAGTTGTTTAGAATTTTGCATAGATTAATATTACGCCATTTTGCATCCATGTTACACTATGGAACATGTCATTTCCGCATTTTTGCATATAGGTCATATTTGCATATTTTATAACCGTGCATCGGAATTAATAAATTTCATATATTAAAAAATGCCCATCTCATTTGCATTGCATTTTCATGCACAGGATAATTGTCGGAATCTTGCTTGCATTTATTTTGCATTGTTGCATTGCTTTACCGCGAATAGGCCTATTACCCGTTTATTTAATTGGGATTAATTTTCTACATGAACATATGCATATTATATATGTTTCCGGGGTAGAAGAATCCATAGGATTTATCGGTGCATTTAGTTTTGTCATTTGAACATGTTTGTGTGCATGTCATTTCATCGTGATGCCCTTTTGTCTTTTTCATCGGAATCCGGACATGATATGAAATTATTTTCAACATGAAAGTTGCTCATTGATGTATGTCCTAGCCCGTGGACATTTTGTTTGTCATAGAAATGCATGTTTAGGTGTTGTTTAGCTGTTGTCAACTTGCTATGAAATCTGTTATTTTCAGGGTCCTAAATATTTCTAAGTCTGGAATCTGTTATATTTTGTTGTTGTCTTGCCATGTGAATTGCAAGTGATCTAGACCTCTTTTGTGGTTGATGCAATGGAGTTATTTGTTGTTGATATTGCCCTCTAGTATGCTGTTAATTTTCATGGTATTTCACGATCTGTAGCATATAGTTTCACTGCTGTCAATATGCCTTCGTGATAAAAACTGCACTGTCTAAAACTGCTATTTTCACTAAGTCTGTAACTGTTATTAAGTAGCCTTCTTGTGAGCTTCCTACCAAGTGATCCATGCATTCTTTGAATATGATATGTGAAGGTGAAATGAAGTGGATGTTGTATGCCATTGTCCCATGCTTAGTTTGTGCATTTGGAGTCTTGTAACTTGTTGTTTTCACATGTTCAAAATGTCATGTTGCTGTTTTTGGCAGATTTCATCTAAAACTTGTTTCGATGATTGTGGTTGAACCGTAGCTCCGTTTTGAGCATTCCATATATGAAACTTGCTTAGAATCTCATGTAGTTTCATAATAACTTGTTACATTCATGATTTGAAATGTTTGTGGTGGTGTTTTCATGCATTTGCATTCATGTCATCCGCATCTTGTATTGCTCATATCTTTTGAACCGTAGCTCCGTTTGAGATGTTCTATATATGTAAATCGACTAGAATGACGTGTAGAATAACATGGTATGCTTTATTATGCTGTTTAACAAATATAAAATATGTTTAGATCAGATCTGGACCAAATTCATAATTAACATATGGGGTCATTTCGGAAATGCTATAAGTTGATTCCGACCTCATTTTAAGATGCCTAAATAGTATGGCTTACTTATGCTTCACCTCTTGCATGTTTAACAACATTTAATATTGCCGTGTACCTAACAAGAGTGAACTAAATAATTCGTACGTGGAGTTTCGTCAATATGCAACTCGTTGGATATTGAGCTTCACTAAATGTGTAGTATTGGATTGTTGTGAGTTGTCTTGCATGGCATATTAAACCGGACATGCATCATATTTTTTGTGCATCGTGTTTTGCATATGTTGTGGTGTATCTTGTGTTGATTGTTTTTTCGGATTGCTTCTTCTCGATAGAGTTCCGAAAGCATTCGGGGTGTGAGGATTCGTTCGAGTACGTTGGTTCGTCTTCTTCATGGACTCGGTCTTCTTCCGAGCGGGATCTCAGGCAAGATGACCCATTTCCCTGGATACCATTACTATCATCGCCATGCTAGTTGTCTCGTCTTTTATCGTTATGTCTCGCTACCTACCACTTGTTTGATAAACCTCCCAACATTGCCATGATAAGCCTCTAACCTTTCCACGTCCCAGCAAAACATTGTTTGGCTATGTTACTGCTTGCTCAACCCTTCTTATAGCGTCGCTAGCTGCAGGTGCAATTGCTTCCATGTGTCTTCATGGACATTCTTTTGTTATATCACAATATTGTTGCTATTTAATTTAATGCACATATATACTTGGTAAAGGGTGGAAGGCTTGGCCTTACGTTTGGTGTTTTGTTCCACTCTTGCCGCCCTTAGTTACTTGCGAACCGGTGTTATGTTCCATAAATGAGCGCTCCTAACATGCTCGGGGTTGTTATGGGGAACCCCTTGATTTTTGGGTTAGAATAAAACTTGTCCGGCAAGGCCCAACATTGGTACTACATTTGCTTAATAACAACTAAAATTTGCATAGGGCCCGTGGATAATTTAATCAACCCCCGGGCCAGTGCTCCTCATGAGTGTTGGTCCAAAAATAGAGCCACTTGCGGGGCCACCTCGGGGCAACTCGAGGGATTTCTATCAGGCCACCATACGTACTGCTCATCCGGTTGTGCCCTAAGAACGAGATACGCGGCTCCTATCGGGATTGTCGGCACGTCGGGCGGCCTTGCTGGATTTGTTTTACCTTTCTCGAACGTCTTGAGTGAGGAACTCTGATTTTCTTCGGGTTATCTCGAGGTGTTGGATTTCCTTTGTAATTTCCTAGGAAGATCACGAGATCCGTGGTTGAGGTTATTCCCGCTGAGTGTGGTTAATTTGTGATGAACGAGTTGGAGCACCCCTGCAGGGTTAAATCTTTTCGAGAAGCCGTGCCCGCGATTATGTGGCAAACTTGGATACTTTGTTTAACACCCGGTCATAGCAAACTTGAAGTAAACTCTAATAAAATACACCAACCGTGTGCGTAACCGTGACTGTCTCTTTCGTGAGTTCTATCCGAAAGAGAACACGATGGGGTTATGATTGACGTAAGTAGGTGTTCAGGATCAGTTAGTGAACGGTGCTAGTTCACGTTCGTTATGCGTAGACCACCATACTTTATTTTCGGTACTCGTCAGATTAGCCACTCATATAAATGCTTAGTCGCTTGCTGCAGCCTCACCACTTAACCATACCTTACCTATTAAGGTTTAATAGTCTTGATACCCTTGGAAATAAGATTGCTGGGTCCTTGTGGCTCACAGATTACTACAACAACAGTTGCAGGTACAGGTAATGCGATGATTTGATGTGAGCGCATTGCTTGATTTGACTTGGAGTTCTTGTTCTTCTTCTTCTTCTTCTTCTTCAATCTTGGATGGGTTTCAGGCGGCAGCCTAGGATAGCAAGGGTGGATATCATTTTATCATTTGGTTTTCGTCCGTAGTCGGACCCTGCTCTTATGTATGATGTTTGAGATGTTGTTGTATTGCTGTGACTCTGATGTGCTTGTGGCGAGTGTAAGCCAATTCCAGATACTCATCTCTTCTATACATGTACTTGTAATGATATCCATTCTTGCGAATGCATCGAGACGCACTTCTATCCCTATTGAGGCCCTCGTGCCAAATAAGGATAGGATCGCATCTTGGGCGTGACAGATAGTATCACATACTTGTGGCACTGCCGCTAAATGTCATATTGGTATAAAGCGCATGAAGAAACTCCATGTCGATGGATCTTTGGACTCATTCGATTTCGAATCGGTTGAGACATGCGAACCATGCTTCTTGGGAAAGATGACTAAGGACCCCCCTTTTCTGGATTGATGGAGCGGGGAAGTGATTTATTGGAAATGATACATGTTGATGTGTGCAATTCAATGAGTCTTGTAGCGTTCGGTGGATATCATCATTTTCTTACCTTCACTAATTATTTTAGTAGATATAGTGTATATTTACTTAATGAAACACAAGTCTGAAACGTTTCAAAGGTTCAAGCAAATTCAGAGTGAAGTTTAAAGATCATCATGACAAGAAGATAAAAATGTCTACGATATGATCGTGGAGGTGAATATCTGAGTTACGAGTTTGGCATACAACTTTAGACAATGTGAAAATTGTTTCACAACTCACGCCACCTGGAACACCATAGTGTGATGGTGTGTCCGAACGTCATAGTCGTGCTCTATTGGATATGGTGCGTGCTATGATGTCTCTTATCGTTTTACTACTATAATTTTGGGGTTATGCATTAGAGACAACTACATTCACTTTAAATAGGGCACCATCTAAATCCGTTGAGATGACACCGTGAATTATGGTTTGATAGAAACCTAAGCTGTCATTTCTTAATGTTTGGGGCTGCGAAGCTTGTGTGGAAAATGTTTTCACCTAATAAGCTCGAACCCAAAGCGGACAAATGCATCTTCATAGAATACCCTAAGAACAATTGGGTATACCTTCTATGTCAGATCCAAGTGCAAAGTGTTTGTTGCTAAAAACGGGTCGTTTCTCAAGAAAAAGTTTCTCTCGAAAGAATTGAGTGGGAGGAAGATAGAACTTGATGAGGTTATTGAACCTTTGTTCAAACAAGATAGTAGCACAGCGCAGGAAGATGTTTCTATGAACCTACGTTAGTTGAAGAGGAAGTTAATGATGATGATCATGAAGCTTCGGATCAAGTTTCTATCGAACCTCGTAGGTCGACAAGGATGCGTACTACTCCTGAGTGGTACGACAACCCTGTCTTGGAGGTCATGTTGTTGGACAACGATGAACTTACGAGCTATGGAGAAGCGATGATGGGCCCGAATTCCGACAACTGGTTAGAGGCCATGAAATCCGAGAAAGGATCCATGTATGAAAACCAAGTATAGACTTTGGTAGACTTGCTCATCGGACGGCAGGTCGTCGAGTACAAATGGACCTTTGAAATGAAGACAAACGCTGATGGTAAATGTCATTATTTGAAAAGCTCGACTTGTTGCAAAGATGTTTGTGAAGAGTTCAAGGAGTTGACTGCGATGAGACTTTCTCACTCGTAGCGAAGCTAAAGTCTATTGGAATTAAGTTAGCAGTTGCTGCATTTTTCAATTATGAAATCTGACAGATGGATGTCAAAACATCGTTTCCTTAATGGTTTACTTGAGGAAAGGTTGTATGTGATACAACCAGAAGGTTTTGTCTGTCCTAAGGATGCTAAAAGGTGAGCAAGCTTCAGTGATCCTTCTATGGACTGAAGCAAGCATCTCGGAGTTGGAATATACGCTTTGATGAGGTGATCAAAGTTTTTGAGACTATACAAAGTTTACGAGAAACTTGTATTTGCAATAAAGTGAGTGGGGGCACTATAGAGTTTCTGATAAGTATATGTGGATGACATATTGTTGATCGGAAATAATGTAGAATTTCTGGAAGGCACAAACGGTTGTTTGAAAAGTGATTTTCAAAGGAAGACCTGGAAAAGGCTATCTAATTGTTGATATCAAGATCTATAGAGATAGATCAAGATGCTTGATGAGACTTTCAATGAGTACATACATTGACAAGATTTTGAAAGAGTTCAAAATGGATCGGTCGGACAAAGAGTTCTCGCCTGATTTGTAAGGTGTGAAATTGAGTGAGACTCAAAGCTCGACAACGCCAGAAGAAAGAGAAAGGACGAACGTCATCCCCCATGCCTTAGCCATAGGCTCTGTATAGTATGCCATGCTGTGTACCACACCTGTGTGTGTGCCTTGCCATGAGTCCGTCAAGGTGTACAAGAGTGATCCAGGAGTGGATCGCTGGACAGCGGTCAAGATTATCCTTAGTAACTAAAAGACTAAGGATATGTTTCTCGATTATGGAGGTGATAAAGAGTTCGTCGTAAAGAGTTACGTCGATGCAAGCTTTAACACTAATCCGGATGACTCGTAGTAGCAATCTGGATACGTATACTGGAACAGCCATTTGGAATAGTACCAAGTGGAGTGTGGTGGCAGTGTTTACCGTTTGACATAGAGATTTGCAAAGTACACACGGACCTGAATGTCGCAGACCCGTTGACTATAAAGATCTCTCTCACATGCAAAGCATGATAGAGCCCCAGAACTCATTGGGTGTTAGATTCATAACAATGCGAATCACATGGTGATGTGAACTAGATTATTGACTCTAGTGCAAGTGGGAGACTGTTGGAAATATGCCCTAGAGGCAATAATAAATTAGTTATTATCATATTTCCTTGTTCATGATAATCGTTTATAATCCATGCTATAATTGTATTGATCGGAGACTTAGATGCATGTGTGGATACATAGACAAAACCATGTCCCTAGTATGCCTCTAATAGACTAGCTCATTGATCAAAAGATGGTTAAGGTTTCCTAGCCACGGACATGAGATGTCGTTTGATAACGGGATCACATCATTAGGAGAATGATGTGATGGACAAGACACAAACTACAAACGTAGCATATGAACGTGTCAGTTTATTGCTACTGTTTTCTGCATGTCAAGTATATGTTCCTAAAACCATGAGATTATGCAACTCACGGACACCGGAGGAGTGCCTTGTGTGTATCAAACGTCGCAACGTAACTGGGTGACTATAAAGGTGCTCTACAAGTATCTCCGAGGGTGTCTGTTGAGTTGGCACGGATAAGACTGGGATTTGTTCCTCCGTGTGACGGAGAGGTATCTCAGGGCCCACTCGGTAATACAACATCACAATGAGCCTTGCAAGCAATGTGTCTAAGTGTTAGTCATGAGATCTTGTATTACTAAACGAGTAAAGAGACTTGTCGGTAACGAGGTTGAACTAGGTATGGAGATACCTACGATCGAATCTCGGGCAAGTAACATACCGAAGAACAAAGGGAACATCATACGGGATTAACTGAATCCTTGACATAGAGGTTCGACCGATAAAGATCTTCGTAGAATATGTAGGAACTAATGGGCATCCAGGTCCCGCTATTGGTTATTGACCGCAGAGGTGTCTCGGTCATGTCTACATAGTTCTCGAACCCGTAGGGTCTGCACACTTAAGGTTTGGTGATGTTTCGGTAGTATAGAGTTATGTATGATGGTGACCGAAGGTTGTTTGGAGTCCCGGATGAGATCCTGGACGCCATGAGGAGCTCCAGAATGGTCCGGAGGTAAAGATTCATATATAAGAAGTCCTATTTTGGTCGCTGGAAAAGTTTCGGGCTCACCGGTAGTGTACCGGGAGTACCGGTAGTGTACCGGGAGTGTCGGTAGTGTATCGGAAGACCATCGGGAGGGGTATTTTGACCCAAGAGGCTACATGGGCTGTGATAGAGTGAATACCAGCCCTTTGTGGGCTGGTGGAAGTCCCACACAAGGCCCATGAGGCTGGGAAGAAAAGCCCAAAAAGAAAAAGGTGGAAAAAGGCAAAAAAAATAGGATGAATCCTAGTCCTACTAGGATTGGAGGTGGATTCCACCTCTCCTACTTGGTTTGGCCGACCCAAGGGCTGGCTCTTTGAGATCCAAGCCTCCTCCTCTCTTCCTCTTATATATACTAGAGGTTTTAGGGTTTTTTCCACCTGATTTTCAGCCACGTGCTACCCGTTCCTCTAGTGCATAGTTTCTCCTCTAGATCGGATTTCTGCAGTGCTTAGGCGAAGCCCTGCCGGAATAGCTCCACCACCATCGTCGGAGCACCATCACGTCGCCGGAGAACTCTTCTACCTTTCCGCTCCCTCTTGCTGGATCAAGAAGGCGGGGATCGTCATCAAGCTGTACGTGTGCTGAACGCGGAGGTGCCATCTGTTCGGCGCTAGATCGGAAGGACCGTGATCAAGATCGCGGCACGGATCGTGATGAGATCGCGAAACGGATCATGACGAGTTCACGGGACGGATCATGATTGGATCGCGGAATGGATCATGATGAGATCGCGGGACACTCGGCGATTTGGATCGCGAAGACGTTCGACTACACCAATCGCGTTTCTTAACGCTTCCCGCTTAGCGATCTACAAGGGTATGTAGATCCACTCTCCCTCTCATAGATGCTCATCACCATGGATAGATCTTGCGTGTGCGTAAGAAATTTTTTGTTTCCCATGCAACGTTTCCCAATACTTGTAATACAGCTTGAGATGATGCTTAAACTGTGTTTTCAGTATGTTGTCTTGTCTCTTCTATGTTATGGTTCAATCTTTCAATAGTTATTCCATTCAGTATATTATTATTTACTTTTGGTTTAGTTGGTTCTCAATCTATATCTGTACTCGAGCAAGTTGATGGAGTTAACCTAACAACACATCTAGTTTATATGTTGGATGGTAATGTAGACTTGGATCCGCTAGTTGAGAGAAGCATTGTTGGATTATGTTGCATTGATCATTCGATCGTCGTTGTCGCTGATTGTCATTATATGATTGGTTGTTAGGTTTAGTA
Source organism: Hordeum marinum (assembly GCA_022496015.1). Lineage (NCBI taxonomy): Eukaryota > Viridiplantae > Streptophyta > Magnoliopsida > Poales > Poaceae > Hordeum > Hordeum marinum. The sequence goes on from CM039678.1 coordinate 24,819,200, forward strand.
AATAGTCATATAACAATGGTGTTGTGTGTGTTCTGTAGCTAGTTGTGTGTGTTCCTCTTCCTCTCCTCGTCTAAAGAGGTGAGTTTTATTAAACGTGTGGTGTTATCTTGTAACATTGGTGTTGATACTGGTTGTTATTCAACATGAATTAATTGTAATATTATTTAGCTAGTTCACCTCCTCCTATAGTGTTGATGGGTCAGTTGTTGTGATGATTGTGGCTATCTCATGTATCTCTGATGTTGACTTTGCTTATCTGCAAATAGAAGTGGTAGAAGATTGCCAACACTTTCTTGACTTCTTTGTTGTGAGGACTGAACATGTTTTGGTTAAACTAAAATTTATGTAGAAATAGTTGCAGTTGTCCTACTACTATATCTATATCTATATCGGTGACGATTTTCCCAACACTGGCTTTTTTACTCATCTAAATTGAATACTGTTGTATCTATGTATTCATACTTTATTATCTACAAGTAGTATGGTTACAGCTTGCTTGGTATTACTAAATGATTGTATATGCTCATTTTGCAAGCTGGGATTAGATTTATTTCTGCTGTTAGATATCTTTCGTTTTATGCCAGAACTTTTTTTTTATCAGGTTCTGAAGCACCAAAAGAAGCAACACCAATATTCATTTCGTTTTGTTTACAACATTTTTTTCCAAATGGTTCCTCCGACTTATATAAGGAAAATCAAAGCAGCTTTGCCCTGTATTCATCGATTAAATTAGGTGCATTGGAATGAATTTTAATACTTCATTTCAAAAAAATGAATATTGCTCTCAACTCGTAACGGCCGACCAAAGCAATTGGGTTAAATTTTGCATTGTGTGCACACACAATTCATTGTAATGAAGGGATCACCATTATTTATACTAAACATATATACCTTTAACAATATTTTTTTGTAAAATTTGAACCGTAGCAAATTTCAGGTAGAGTGTCAGAAAGTTACATTAGTTTCTTTCGATGCATTGTACCCTCAAAATATTTAAATCAAATCCACTTAAAGCAAAAAAAATGATAAAATAACAGTCTCTCAGAAATTTGTGATACTTGAATATGTTGTATATGTGTGTGCATCTTTAAATACCTTGGTAGGGATATCTAATGTTTATGGCATCGGAAATATCTTGCATGTTATTGCTAGATTACTATTAGGTATACGCAAATGGAAACTCTAGCTAGAGTGTACGGGTGTATACGAAATGATCACTAGATCGTCAACATAGTACTTTATCCTTTTTTTGTCACACACCAGTTGTACATATTACAATGGGTTCAATAATATGTTGATTACATGTGTCACTTTTCACTTGGTTATAAAATACAAAGCAGCCTAACAAAATCAATTGCCTTCGATTGGATCGTCTTATATCTAAATGTGCACACTATTGGTTTGTGGTGTTGATATCTTTTCTAAGAATTGTGTTAGTGAAATTGATGAACCACTCAAGAACAACCGCCCTCCCGCTCGGTTTGCTACCTAGCTACATAGTCCTATTGCAAACTGCATCATAATTTACTTCCAGGTTGGCATTTTTTTCTAGGGTACTTTTAGAATTTCGTGCACAACTAGTAATTATGGTGCACAGTTGTAGATTGTATCTTGGATGTACGTGTTGTGTGATTTTCACTACATTTGCACTTTTCACTCTTCATGAGAGTGCAAAAGCACCATTCTAGTTTGAATTAGTACCATTCTCCCAATTTGTTTTTCGCTGTGGTACATGAATTGCACATATATTTTCAATAACCTTCTTGTGTCTATTGTTTCTGTGTTGTGGAGTATTTACAAGGTATACATCTGAAATTCTAGCCCCGCCAAAATGTTTGAGTGTCTAAATCTGAGGACGATGGTTTCTATGTGATTGGATAACTCTACGTAAGGAGTGCTATCAAGTTCCCCAAACAATATCAACATAATATACATACGGAAAGTAAAATTAAATATTAGTGCTGGAGGTCTCAAAAATATTTAGCGTGTTTGGTTATTTCTCTCATGCATGACACTCCTCAACATTTTTCTCTATGTTGAAATTAAAATGTGATAGGTTTGAATTTTTGAAAATCCAAAACATGGAAGTTTTTAGAATGTGAAGTGTTAATCATTTGAATCTTCAAAAATGTCCAAACTTTCAAAAACTTGAAGATTTTTAAAAAAATAAATATCAATAGTTCGAAAGAATTGAAATTAGGATTTGTTTAACATTCCAAAATCTAGAGCACATATATTCCCTTACAGTTGTAAGTTGTTTCTATAGTTTCGTCTTTTCTAACACAAGACAATGCAGACTCGCATAAATACGCACATACACACATCTCTATGGACGCACGCACACACAACCTACACGTGTGAACACCCCTGAGAGACTCGGTCGTTACATCATTTTAAGATTAACAAAGTTGCCATGGACGCCTTCATGGTCAATGGGAACATCTCCGCCCACCGAAGCCGGAAGCATTGAAATAAATTCAGAAAAATGCGAACACTAGTGTCAAGTCAAGGACTTAAACTTTGATGGGCTGAGGAGATAGTATCATGCTAACCATCCAGTCGGGGATTGGTTCATGAAAGTTTTGAAAACTTGAAATTCAAAAACCTAAAAGTTTTGAAAATGTAACATTTCAATTACTTGAATGTTTAAAAATGTCCCAAGTTTCAAATAGTTAAAAGCTTTAAAAACAAAATATCATTATTTTTAAAAGTTTTTGAAATTAGGAATGTTTGACATTCAAAAAGCTAGAGCAGATTTTTGTTCCCTTACAACTGTAAGCTATTTCCGAAGTTTCGCGAAATAGACAGGTTATTATGCATAGACTTCATAAGTGTGTACGTATGGCACGAAATAAATCCGTCCCGGCCTTTTTTTATGACACGTTTAGTTGTCTAAGGATGTCAACTTTAGTTATGAAGAATAACAACTTTCTATTTAGATGATAAATTGCAGTTTTCTTTCCAGATGACAGCTTTAGCTGTAAAAAGGTTAGCATGATGTTACTTCGTGTCACACGTGTGGCACTTATCATTTGAAAAGGAAAAGACTATGCATAGACTTAAAAAATTAAAAGGAAAGAACACCTGATCATTGCCAGGGCCTTTCATGTTGGATGGCCGCGATTGAGATGGTCCCGTTGGCTCGGAGAGGTTTATTGTATCGATTTACTTTCAAAGTAACTTAGGAAAAAACAGGAAAAAGGTGAACCGAGAAGGAGAATGTTGAAATCTAAGATGGGCTTTAGGCCCATAATACAATTTCAGAAAAAAATCTCTAAGGGTCCATGTAGGTGGCATGACAAAGGGGGTGGGAAGTTTAGTACCACCTTGCTAGTGGAGAAGGAGTTGGGCCTCTTTATAAGGTGCTCTCTTCTACATGCTATTGGAGCATGAGAAGAGAAGAGGCCCTTGTGCACTCCTCCTCTGCCGCCCGCCACGCCACGCCGTGGGTTGCGGGATTTAGCCTAGTCGAGCTCATACATACGCGCTTATTTTTTGGGCTCGACGGGAGAGCAGGCCTCTGAATCCACGCCTCTCCAGGTCCCGTACGGGGAGAGGGGCGATTAGTCAACCGACGCCGAACATGTTGCTGCCGCTGAGAAGCTCGAAGCCGACAGGAGGCGGCCGAGGACGCGGCCGCAGCCGATGATGTTGCTACGGCCAACTGGCCTATTGGAGGGTATAACACGTTTATCCCGCTCTTACTTATGTTGATCTTAGCAGTAATACTTACATGCATAAATATTTCGAATATATGTGTAGTACATGCTAGTTTGGTTCTTCATCATCAGTATGTCGGTAATCTAGTGAATGCCATGACAGTGATTATTCCGTGGATTAATTTAATCAAAAAATTGCCTATATACTCAACACCGACTACTTCATGTACGTTCGCATAGTCTTCGTCGTCATCACCATGTCAACCCACGCCGAACGTGCTGCTGTCACTGAGAAGCTCGAAGCCGATAGGAAGGCAACCGAGGACGCGGCCACCGCCGATGCTGCTGCTAGAACCAACTGGCCTATTGAGGGTATAACGTGTTTATCCCGCTCTTACTTATGTTGATCTTAGCAGGACTACTTACATGCATAGATGTTTCAACTATATTTGTAGTACATGCTAGTTTGGTTCATCATCAACAGTATGTCAGTAGTCTAGTCAATGTCATGCTAGTTACTATCTCGTGGATTAATCTGATCGAATAAATTCTTATTTACTCAACAATCCAAAAACCTAATATGTGTAGGAATTTTTTGAGTAATGGTTTTGTTGTTGCACTGAAACTGGACAAGTTTAACAGTACACATTTTAAGCGTTGGCAGACCAAAACCACCTTATGGCTCAGGCTATGAACGTGTTCTGGGTAGCCGGTGTCACTCCAACAGGAACGATCACACCTGAAAAGGAGAAGGCATTGAAGGAGGCCACCGTCTATTTTATCAGAGCAGTTCTTAGCGTGATCGGAGATAAGCTAGTTGACGCATATTTACATGTGGGGGTCGCCAAGAATTTGTGGGAGGCGCTCGAATCTAAATTTGGGGTCACTGATGCTAGGAGTGAGATGTATGTTATGGAGCAGTTTCATGATTACAAAATGGTTGAGAACCGTTCCGTCTTGGAATAACCTCATGAGATAATATGCATTGCTAAAGAATTTGAGGTTCTTAATTGTGATTTACCGGGCAAGTTTGTCGCAGGGTGCATAATCCCTAAGCTCCCTAATTCCTAGAGGAACTTTGCTACCACTCTGAAACATCAGAGGCGTGAATTCTCAATAGAGGATATCATCGACCATCTGAGTTTTGAGCAGAACTCGAGAGCAAACAACTCGCATGGAAAAGCGGTTGAAAGCTCTTTTTTTACCAATATGGTACATCAGAGGAACTTCAATTCCTACAAACCCAAGAGAAAGAATTATGTCCAACAGAATACCGACTTCAAGAAGAAGGGGAAGAAGACCTTCAAGAAGAATAACAAGGGTGATGGTTGCTTCACTTGTGGTTCATAGGAATATTGGGCCAACAAATGCCCAAACAAGTACAAGAAGCCAACGCGGGACTCCAAGTCTGCCAATATGATTCTAGCCAACAATGAAAACGGTGCATCTGGGTATGGTAATTTATTTACTGTCTTTTCAGTTTGTCAGTCAACCGATTGGTGGGTGGACACGGGTGCAAATATTCATATGTGTGCTGACATCTCATTGTTCTCTTCTTATCAGGTCACAGGGCGTGGGTCCATATTGATGGGAAATGGCGCGAGTGCTTCTATTCTTGGTGTTGGCACGGTCAATCTGAAGTTTACTTCGGGAAGGATCGTGCAGTTGAAGAGCGTGCAACATGTCCCCGCCATCAAGAAGAACCTCGTTAGTGGCTCCCTTCTGGTTTAAGTTGGTCTTCGAGTCTAATAAAGTATTTGTTGCGAAATAAGTACTTTTCGTTGGAAAAGGTTATGAATGCACAGGTCTATTCTGCCTTTCCCATGCAAATTTTTGTAATAAAGTCGTGAACAATATTCATTCGAGTGTTAATGAATCTGAAGTTTGACATTCACGTCTTTGTCACATTAGTTTCGGTGTTATGTCGCGGCTAGCAAAACTGAATTTAATCCCGAGTTTCACTTTAGCCAGAGGTTCTAAGTGTCATTCGCGTGTGTGAGCAAAGCAACCTCACAAGCCTCACAAGGCTGCGGAGGAGAGACACTTCGCGCCATTAGAACTCATACATTCTAATCTCTATGAGATGAATGGTGTGTTGACTAAAGGTGGAAAGAAATACTTCATGACATTGATAGATGATTCCACTAGATATTGCTATGTGTATCTATTAAATACTAAAGGTGAGGCTATACACTAGTTTAAAATCTATAAGGCAGAAGTTGAGAATCAACTTGAGAAGAAAATTAAACGAGTCATGTCTGATCGTGGTGGAGAGTACTTCTCTAATGAGTTGGATTCTTTATGTCCGGAACACGGTATTTCTTGAGATGACGCCTCCCTATTCGCCCCAGTCAAATGGGGTTGCGGAGCGGAAAACCCGTACTCTAACTGATTTGGTTAATGCCATGTTAGATACATCGGGTTTATCCAAGGCATGGTGGGGGAGGCTATATTGACTTCGTGTCATGTCCTGAATAAGGTTCCGGCAAAAGATAATGAGGTCACTCCCTATGAGCAGTGGTCGAAGAGAAGGACGACGCTCTCATACTTACGTACTTGGGGATGTTTGGCAAAAGTCCATGTGCTGATCCCCAAAAAGCGTAAGCTTGGACAAAGGACCGTGGAGTGCGTTAATTTGGGCTACGCTAAGAATAGTGTTGGCTATAGATTTCTAGTAGTGAAATTTAAGGTACCTGACGTGAAGGTCGATACAATTATGGAGTCTAAGGATGCTACATTCTTTGAGGATATATTCCCCATGAGAGATATGCAAAGCACTTGTAGACAGGAATCAGAGGAGACTCTTGAGCCTGCCATTCCTATGGAATAATATGAACAAACACATGATCAAAATACTGAGGAAGCTGACGAGGAAACCCTTGGTAGGTGCAAGAGACAAAAGACCGCAAAGACCTTTGGTGATGACTTCCTTGTGTACCTCGTGGATGATAATTCCACTTCTATTTCAGAAACCTATGCATCTCTTGATGCTGACTACGGGAAAGATGCAGTTCGTAGTGAGATGGATTCCATCATGGCTAATGGAACATGGGACATTACTGAGCGTCCCTATGGTTGCAAACCATTGGAATGTAAGTGGGTGTTCAAAAGGAAGCTTAGGCCCGATGGTACAATTGAAAAGTACAAGGCTAGGCTTGTGGCCAAGGGCTATGCCTAGAAAGAAGAAGAAGATTTATTCGAGACTTATTCACATGTGGCCAGACTGACCACCATTCGAGTACTACTCTCGTTGGCAGACTCGCCTGGTCTTCTCATACATCAAATGGATGTCAAGAAAGCTTTCCTAAATGGAGAGCTAGAGGAGGAAATCTATATGGAACAGACAGATGGCTGTGTGATAGATGGTCAGGAAGGAAAGGTGTGTAAGTTGCTGAAATCTTTATATGGCCTGAAACAAGCACCTAAACAATGGCATGAGAAGTTTAATACAACTCTGACATCTGTTAGCTTTGTTGTTAATGAAGATGACAAATGAGTATATTATCGCCATGGTGGGGGCAAAGGAAGTATATTGTGTTTGTATGTTGATGACATACTGATATTTGAAACCAATCTCAAAGTGATTGAGGAGGTTAAGTCTTTTATGTCTCGGAACATTGAGATGAAGGACCTTGGAGTGGTTGATGTTATCTTGAACATCAAGCTATTGAGAGATGATGATGGTGGGATTACACTTCTGCAATCCCATTATGTTGAGAAGATTTTGAGTCATTTTGGATATTTGGACTGCAAAATTTCTCAAACACCATATGATCCTAGTGTGCTGGTTCGCAAGAACACAGGCACAGCTAAAGATCAATTGAGGTACTCTCAAATTATTGGTTCACTTATGTATCTAGCTAGCACAACGAGGCCTGACATCGCGTTTGCTGTGAGCAAACTGAGCCAGTTTGTTGCTAATCCGGGTGATGTTCATTGGCATGCTGTTGAAAGAGTTATGCGCTATCTGAATGGTACTATGAACCACAGACTTCACTATACCGGATACCCGTTGGTACTTGAAGGGTATAGTGATGCGAATTTGATCTCTGATGCTGATGAGATGAAGGTCACTACTGGGTATATGTTTACCCTTGGAGGTGGTGTTGTTTCCTGGAAGTCTTGCAAGCAAACGATCTTAACGATACCGACAATGGAAGCAGAATTGACAACATTAGACACATCTGTAGTCGAAGAAGAATTTCTTCAAGATCTTTTGATGGACTTGCCAATGGTTGAGAAGCCGGTTCCGACTACCCTTATGAACTGTGATAATCAGACAATCATTGTCGAAGTGAAGATTTCAAAGGACAACATGAAGTCAAACAAACATATAAGAATGATATTGAAAGCTGTCAGACGTTTAAGAAGCTTCGGAGTGATAGCGTTGGATTACATCCAAACGGCTAAGAATCTGGCAGATCCCTTTACTAAAGGGCTATCACGTGTTGTGATAGATAATGCATCGAGGGAGATGGATATGAGACCCACATGAGTTGCCATGGTAGTAACCCAACCTATGTGATCGGACATCCCGTGAAGTAGGACCTGGGAAAACAAGCCAACGTTGAACTGAAGAGAGTAACTTTACTAACCCACTCCGTTGGAGATGCAATACTCTCGGATATTGTATGGTAGGATGATTACTATCTTAATGTGTTCTAAAGGTTATATGTAAGTAAGATGGTTTCCTACAGAGCGATCTTTGGAGGAACACACCTATATGAGCCAGACTACTGGTTACAATCTATGAGATTGGGGTGATCTTTAGTAAACTCATGAATAGGCCAGGAGTGTGACTAATATGCTCCACCCGAGGGGTCAGCCTTCGAAACCCTAGTACTAGCAAGGCATGTAGTGAAACTTCTTTTACGCCAAACTGATAATTCAAGGCATAGTCCATTGTTTAGTTGTGAAGGAGTGTAGCTACTTGCTCTAGGTGAAGCTCAACCTTAACAGGTCTTCACTAAAATGCTGGTATATCAAAACAGTAATTGGAACATAGGACGAAATGGACCCTTGAGATTTGGTGGGGGATTGTTGAAATCTGAGATGAGCTTCAGGCCCATAAGACAATTTTAGAAAAAATAAATCTAAGGGCCCATGTAGGTGGCATGACAAAGGGGGTGGGAAATTTAGTACCACCTTGCTAGTGGAGAGGGAGTTGGACCTCTTTATAAGGTGATGTCTTCTACATGCTATTGGAGCATGAGAAGATAAAAGGCTCTCGCGCACTCCTCCTCCGCCGCCTGCTTCGTCACGGGTTGCGGGATTGAGCCGAACCGATCTCATACCTACGCGCTTATTTTTACCGGTCGGGAACGGAGAATACGTAATGCCACGATCTGAGACATTGGATCGCGGGCTACCGACTCAGACGTAGGTCTAGGGCTTCGCCCAACCCTATCCGCCATGAAAAACAGATCACATCTCCCTCCACACGCACACCGCCTCGTCGTTCCTTTTGCTGTTGCTGCCGCCGGCGACTCCGTCCCGTTCACCGCATACACAATCGACGGGAGAGTAGTCCTCTGAAACCACGCCTCTCCGGGTCGTGTACGGGGTGAGGGGCGATTAGGTTTTTGGAGAGCGACTACGCGACTGCTCGCTGCCGTTCCTTCCGACTACTTCATCTACGTTCGCATCGTCTTCATCATCATCACCATGTCAACCGACGCCAAACGTGTTGCTGCCGCTGAGAAGCTCGAAGCCGACAGGAAGGCGACCGAGGATGCGGCGGCCGCCGATGCTGCTGCTACGGCCAACTGTCCTACTGGAGGGTATAAAGCGTTTATCCCGCTCTTACTTATGTTGATCTTAGTAGTACTACTTACATGCATAGATGTTTCGACTATATGTGTAGACATGCTAGTTTAGTTCATCATCATCAGTATGTCATTCATGATAGTGATTATTGCATGGATTAATATAATCGAAAAATTGCCTATACACTTAAACAGAACAAGTAGCCGGACACGGCAGTGTGCGGCGTGGTGCCCATCCATCTCCCGGCCGGATCTGGCGCCCGTCACGACGCCTACAAGCCTGCCAGCCAGGCACGGCGACCAGCGACCGGCGACGTACGTCACCCATCTAGCCCCGCACGTGGTGTCCAGCTAGAGCGACTCGTGTCCCGCAAAAAAAAAATAGCGGAAGCAGGAAAGCGAATGACCAACTGGGCACGCAGGGGATTCGGTTGGTGACAGGTGACGACGAGAGGGGATCCGGTCGTATCGTCGGGCGGGGACACGTCGTAGCCAGAGCACGCGATGGTCGCAGCGACCTGCGAGCTCGGATGGGGAGTGACGGTCAGTCATCGCTGCGGGCGCACATCTAGTTGACTCGAGGCACCGTCCAACAGCGCGCTCGCAGGCAGCGGCGGTGCGTGTACACGTTGGCGTCTCGTCTGCGTTTGCGCGGGCGGCGCGAGAGCACGAGTACGACGGGAGAGAAGACATTTCCACATGACTACTAGTAGTATATACAAGTACAGTACCGGAGTTACTCGACAATTCAGCATGTGCGCCAGGGCTGGCTCGGAGCGATACGGTCAAGATGATCTCGGGAGTCAGGAGGGAGTGATCGACCACGGCGACATACGGCAAGGTCGCGATGCCCGTCTATCCCCCATTCCGCCGGTGCCACCCGTCGCCGCCGTCACGACCTGTTCAAGATCAGCCATGGGGCCTGGCACGGTGGCACGTGGAGTCCCGCTATGGCAACTCGCGTCTCACCGAAAGAGCGGGGGCTCAAAAGGAAACCATCAACCGGACACGTAGCGGATTGGGTTGGTGACAGAAGACGACGAGAGGGGATCCGGTCGTGTCGCTCGGCAGGGCCACCTCGTAGGCGGCGCGCGCACGTGGTGTTCGTCGAGGCTGTGGAGGCCGTCATCACGGCGTGGGCAACCGCGCGGCCGGTAAGTCGGGCAATCGACACGGAGCTACGGACGAGGCCAGCGGCGGTGCCGTAGACGCGTTTGCGCGGGCGCCGCGAGGAGTGTGGGGGGCACGAGCCGGCCATACGGTATGTCTCCGCGGTCTGCGCTCTCTGGGCGGCGAATCAGCCCCGCCTTGCAGTACCTCCTGTGTGATGGGTGGGGTGCGACAAGCATCTCGTCGTCACGTGCCCAAACTATCCATCGTCTTTGCGTCTTGCCCCGGCCGGGGAGAGCGATCGACTTCGGCGTGGTGTGAACGGGCGTCATGCTTGCCTCCCAAGCGGCTTGTCCGTCCACGGCGACACCATCACGTCATGGATCCGTCCCGAGAGACCTAATACTACACGGAAATTTAATTGTCTGTGCAAAACAAAGTGTTTGGTCCGAAAAATCTTCTGGAAAATCATATCCCAATGATAAATACCCCTAGAAAGAAACGCAGCATATTCGTTTCTTTGGACGACAGGCAACAAGAATTAGTTTAATCTTAGTCAACACCCAACTAACTCTGTGCTAAACCAACGTCAATTAATATGAATTATAGGGAGTCACGGTTTCCTCGAAAAAAAGGCACCAGGTAGCATCAATTTGACATTGAGATTCATGAAAGATTTTCATTTTCTTTGAGCTCTGGAAATAAACATTTCAAATTATTTTCCAATAGATGGACAACTTTCTATGATACAACAAATAATTTCTCATGCACAAATCTTTAAAATTGCTTAAGAATTAACCACTAAGTGCTAATCGCTCCTAGAAATAGAACAAAATATGTACTCTCAGTCCCAAAATAAATGTTGCAAATTTAATACTAAGTTAGTACAAATATAGTACTAAATCAGCAACACTTATTTTGAAACGGAGGAAATATGTTATTGTGTTTTGAGCTGGCGGTGAACCGGTGAGGAGTTAATTAATAGAGTGATGTGTCTGTCAATTACAATGTGCATATGACGACTTCGTCAATCTCAAGATCTATCTACTCGATGTATTGGAGATACTCATTTGATAGTATTTACATGCATGTGTTTATATGTGGAGTGTGTGTTGTGTCCGTACTTTGTTTTAAAAAACGAAATCATGCTGAAAAGAGGATATCTGTGAGGGATGGCTTCACTCTCTTCGTCTTTCGGTGCATCTCAGGTGTAGAAAAGGCATGTTGGCGTCAAATACATGCTAGAGCGATCCAAAGGTGGACAAACCCGATCATCTAGTACATGGATGACTTTTGTACTCTCTTGCTACATCGCCATATGCTTAGGATCATCTTTTTTATAACACCAAATATGGCAATGTATTCCAAAATCTTTAGCCTAACTTTATACTATATGTACTTTTATCAACCTGTGACAAAAAGTTGTTGTAGCGGTGATAGAACGAAGAGATGCCTAAATGAGCATATCACGACGAACCCCATAGTCAAAACAAATATGCTGCTATCATAAATCGCATTTTCATATGAACAAATAAATCTTGGGCACTAGCCTAACTCAAATATTGTCAGATGCGTAGAGGTACGTCCTGTACACAACGGTATCCACTCCGAGCGTAAGCCAAAAAAAACATAGGATCAAATATTTATATAAGTAAAAAAACAAAAAATAAACAAAAATACATGTAGGAGCCACTAAACCGAAAGACGCTTTTAGGCATTGAATCTAAATTTGTGCTTTCTAATGCCAAATGTGATTTCTCGTGTCTCTAATCCAAACTAGGATTGGTTATTATGAATAAATATCATTATTTATACTAACCGTTGTACAACTCATTTTTTCTAAAATCACACCCATATCCAATATACCGTGTTAAATATTACATTGATGTATTATGTCTTAAATTTCCATTTAATGGGAGGAAAATAAACACAAATCTGCGCACCTTCTCATAGTAATTATGGCATAACTGAATATATTTTATATCTTTGTGTGTAACTTTAAATATTTCGATAGAGATATTTTAAATGTATGATACAATAAATATCTACATATCACTTTCTAGTTTATGATCAGATTTTCCCAAATGATAAGTGTCACGTGTATGACACGAAGCACTTCGGCCATGACATTTTTATAACTAAAGTTATCATTCGAAAAAAAACTATACAACAAAAAAAACTTGCACCTAAAAAGAAAGTTGTCATGCTTGACAACTAAAATTATCATCCTTGCGTCACAAAACTTCCCATTTCAAAGTTGCCTTTTTTTAGGCAGGAAACATTTAAAGTTGTCATGTGTTCATATCACACGTATAACACTTATCAGGGTTGTAAATGTATGTGAATAGAACAAAATAAAGTACATAAGTTGTTTATGAGGAGATTGTGAATGAATCTTTAGCATATGCATATTACAACAGATTCCATACTCTTCAGTACGACTTGTATGATATTTACCGAAGATGGACTAGCTGCTAATAACTAGACTAGCCAGTGGCAAATCAGATTTATTTGTAACTACATGGTGTGTATAATCGGCCTGTGGAATCGGTTTATTTCTTTAAAAAAACGATCTTCAATTTTTATAGTTCTCTAGAAAGCAAAACTTAAACAAGGAACGACACTAACCCACGTGTAGGGAACGCAGGCGCTGCCTCCTCCTCTTAAAAACAGAACATATATAGGTTCCTCCTCCTTTTGTTGGCAACTTGGCACTACCGCTGGTCCGTCTCGTCACCGATAACCTTAGGGCCATGAAAGTGCGATGGATCTTGACAATCTTGCCCTTGTTCGTAGAAGGAATATTGCTCTGTTTCTTAATGTTTTTGTGAGTTCGTTTAGGTACTGCGTCCTATTCAAAAGGACGAGGCGACGGGGAGTCCCTGAAAAAGGAATGAAGTTTTTCCCGCTTGCCATCAATTCTGGTAATGCGTTTAGCGTCGTCGGAGGACGTGTGGATCTCACGGGATTCGTTTGGTGTTGTCTTCGATGTGTTATCCGCTTGGACTAGTTTTTGTTCGCGTACAGCTTGAATTCTTTCGATCTATACTCAACTTCATCAGCGACTTTCCTGCGGTCTATCACAATAAATTTGTCATGACTCGTGATTTCAATTTTGTAAGCATGTCTCCAATGAGAAAAGAATAATGACGATGGCATACCTTCGACTTATTTCAGTGTCTATATTTTGTTATTTTTGTGTACTGCCATGCTAGGATGATGAATAGATCAGAATTTTTCTTGAAAAATTAGCAAGCAAACCTTCACTCGTTTGTTTGATCACGCGCGTTTTTCCTCATGACACAGGAAAAATAGACCAGCAATCCGCCTCGGGGACCCACGATCCACCCGCCGCCGTGACGAACCGTTCAAGGCAGACTTGAGTCCGGGCACGTGGAGTCCCTCCCTAGCAACCGTGTCTCCTTCTCGCAACAAAAAAAAAAGAGGTATGTCCCTTCAATCGACAACGAACCGGACAGGCGGACACGTGGTGGATTGGATTGTTTTTCTTTTTCTTTTTTTGTGAAACTCAGTTGATTGGATTGTTGACGAGTGGTGATCCGGTCGTGTTGCTGGGCGAAGCCACGTCGTAGGTGGTCTTCGTCGTGGCTATGGATGAGGCTAGGAACAATGGAGTCACCATCCTTTTCAGTTTAGCTACGACGCAGCCACCGTCCCAGTCGAGCGATCGAGTCACCGTCCCACGCAGCTACGAGCGTGGACGCGTTCCAGCCTGCGTTTGCGCGGGCGGCGCGAGGGCACGCGCCGGCCATACGGCCTGTCTACGCGCGGTCCGGCGAACGAACCAGCGGCGGGTCGCCGCAGCCTGTATGCTTCTGTAGGGTGGCACCGCCTCCTCACGTGCCCACGCTCCGGGGGTGTGGCTGTGGTGTGAACGGGCGTCACGCTTGCCCCATGAGAGCGGCCATGCGGAGGCCTGGCCATGGCGGCACCATCACGTCATGCTTTGTCTCTAGCCTCGATGTTTTGGAAAAGCAGCAACACCTATGCGGTTTGAGGACACAAGGAATTTCGTTTTTCTTTTGAGCAACCAAATGCACATTTTTTTTCCTTCCTTCCTTGCTAAATATAAATCTTTAAAGAGATTTTAATATGAACTACATATGAAGCAAAACAAATGAATCTATATTTTAAAATATGTCTATATACATTCATATATAGTTGTATTAAAATCTCTACAAAGACTTATATTTAAGAAAAGATGAAGTTTTATCGGCTGTCAAGGTAGTACAAAGAACATTAAAAAAAAAAAAAATACATTCGGATGCATAGAACAGCTAGCGACGACTACAATCATAGAGCGAGCATGAAGACGCGCCACTATCATCGTCCCTTCCTCGTTGGAGCAAGGCAAACTCTGTTGAAGTAGATAGTCAGGAAATCGTCGTGATACGACATTATAGGACCAGTGCACTAGAACAACAACACTCGTTGATGGAGAGAAGCGTAGATAGGAAGCGCAATCTGTAGACACACGACGCGGATGAGCAAAAACCGCATCCACGTGGATCCACCGAAGACAAATGCCAACCGAATTCCATTAGATCCGTTGGAGAGAAACCTCCACACGACCTCCGATGATGCTAGAAACACCACCGAAACGGGGGCTAAGCGAGAAAAACCTTATTCCATCTAGAAAGAGCCTCCGCCGCTTCACATTTCTAAACAGAACACAAACCCCAACAAAACTAAAAGTAACGTCAAAAATGGGGCTTCCATCGGCAAAGGCCGGAATTCACCGTGCCTTCATTGTCCTAAGACCACATGAGACGAGATAGACCAGGGGTGCCAACAGGAGGCAGAAGAAACCCTAGCAAGCTAGGTGCAAGGTAATTAAGATCCTCTGACGTGCGTCGTGCGTATATCCTATGTCACGTAAGCTTGTGTTAGAGGCATTAAAACACATTTTCATATCCAACAAAAATCTTCTGAAAAAAACTATTTTCCTTCGTCGGACTTATAAGTCAGACACAAGTGTTGTGATATTTAGTTCGGAGGTGTTCACAGAAATAGGATGTGTGTGTATTTTTATAGGGATGAGTGTATGCGCGTTTATACGAGGGTTTGCGTTTGTACTGTATTGAAAATAAAGCTATTCAGGCGAACTAGAAAAACATGTATTATATTTTATTAAAATAATACATTTAGGTTCATTGTCAAATGTAGTTTCGAACCATATTTTTTTGGCTCATGACACATGTTTAATAGTCAAATCAAAGGTTTAAAAACCGTGTCCAACTTATACACCCAACCCATGGGAGTAGTACAATGTACACACACCGTCAAAAACATTTGTATGAACGGCAAAATTGGGATCGACTCTTTCAATTACAAGATAATATAGATATTAATGCATAATCTAAATTATATGGAAAAACGCAACTAAGTTAATAAGTGCTACTTCACGAAATTGATTTTCATTCACGAAGATTCCCATTTGTTCAGAGATGAACATAGCCATGAAACAAATAATATAAGTCTTATTTTGTAGTTGTAACCCAAACTAAAATGATAGGTAAATTTTTGTAAGAGAATGGTTACTTCATCCATTCGAATGAATAAGGCACGCACGCCTCTTAAAATTCAACTTCGAGAATAAGTTACAAACTTCATTTTCGAGTCACCTTTTTGGACTTTGATCCTCCTTAAGTTTGTCAGCCACGAGGATTGGCCTGGACTCTACCGTCAATTTCCTTCCGGCTCCTCAAGGCATCGAGGTTAGGGTTTCTCATCGATCATGCATACGCGATGGCGAGATTTTGAGTCGGGTTCTTGAGATCGATTCAATGGTTCAACAATAATGACTGCATCTCCAGGGTATTGGTCCTTCGGTGCACATGTATGAAGAACTCACAACTGTGGTCAACAAGGTCAGGTCGACTGTTGTGGGATCACGAGAAGGGACGTCTAGAGGGGAAGGGGATGAATAGACTACTAGCAAAAAATAAAAACCTAACATTTTCTCAAGTTAATTGATTGGCAGATTTTAGCAATTCTAATAAGTCTAATGCCCCGTACACATGCTAGTGAATAAGTATGGCAGCGGAAAGTAAAGACAAGCAAATGTAAGAGAGTAGAGGTCGGAAGATCAAACGCAATTGGGAGACACAAAGATTTTTCCCGTGTAACCCGATAGGTGACGCTATCGTACATGCACGTTTATGGAGACTTCAATCCACGCAGGGTAACGGCCGCGAGAGTCCACGGAGGGCTCCACCCACTAAGGGTCCACGAAGTAGCAACCTTGTCTATTCCATGATGGCCTATGTCCACGGATGACTAGCCTTACTCAGGGTAGATCTTTACGAAGTAGGCGACCTCCTTGCCTTAGAAACTTCTTGGTTCAACTCCACAATCGCGAAGAAGGAGGCTTCCAAGCGACATCTAACCAATCTAGAAGGCACCACCCTTCAAAAGGTAATAGATGTCGTAGTATGATGAGCTCCATGCTCTTGTGTTTCAAAAGATAATCTCCTCAACACTCAATCACTCTCTCACATAATTGGCATGGGTAGAAGAGATTGATTGGATGGAAAGCAACTTGGAAAGGCTAGAAATCAAGATCCATATGATTGGAATGGATGATCATGACCTCAACACAAGGGTAGGTGGTTCTCTCTCAGAAAAGTGGGTGTGTGTTCTGAGTGCTTATCTTGCAAGTAGGACGTGGTGGATGGGTATGTATAGGCATGTCCGAAAGTCCAACCGTTACAACATTATTGCCCAACTGGGTGAAACCGGAGTAAAAACTCGATTGCATCGACTAGTGCAAAATGTGACTACTTTGGCATTTTCAGTGAGATCGATATATAAATCTTGTTGGTACCGATATGGGTGACCTAGGCAGTTTCCAAATCTCGGTGTCAGCGATTCCTCAAACTCGATGGGACCGACTTTAAGAAAGTGGTTAACAGAAAGTTGGTCACTGATTCTCGGTTGCACCGATTGGAAACTTGGTAGTACCAAGATGTTAGGGTTTGGCTGGGTTTCTGTCTAGGGTTTGGCTGAGTTTGGTAGTAACATCATATTATGGGTTTTTTGGATGATAGGCAACAAGAATTAGTTTAGTCTTAGTCAACACCCTACTAACTTTGTACTAAACCAACGTCGATTAATATGAATTATAGGGAGTCACATTTTCCTTGCAAAAAAGTACTAGGTAGCATCAATCTGACATTGAGATTCATGCAAGATTTTTGTTTTCTTTGAGCTCTGGAAATAAACATTTCAAATTATTTTCCAATGGATGGACAACTTTCTATAATATGACAAACAATCTTTCACGTATGTATGCACAAATCTAGAAAAATGCATAAGAATTTACCACTAGGTGCTAATCCCTCCGAGAAATAGAATAAACTAGGTATGTTATTGTGTTTTCGAGCTAGCTATGAATCGGTGAATGTCATGTCGCACTCCCTCACTACCTGGCCCAATGCCTAGCATCGTCCCTTTTTTATAACACCCAAAACAACAACATATTCCAAAACGTTAGGCTAACGAAATGCGGGTTTTCATTGAATTTAGACTATATATATGTGTATCAACTCAGCGTTAGACACTTGTTACACAATGACAGAAGTTGTTTCAGCGGTGATAAGATGATAGGATGAAAATGATGCCTAAATGAGTATCTCATGGCGAACCCCATAGGCAAAACAAATCTAGTGCTATCATAGATCGCATTACCACGTGAACAAGTGAAACTTCGGCACCAGTCTAGTGCAAATATAGCAAGATGTGTAGAGGTACGTCTTGTACACAGCGGCATCCACTTCGAGCATTAGGCAAACAAAATGAGCAAATATTACTCTAAGTAAAAACTAATAAAAAGTCTATGTGAGCACAACATGGAAATTACTTATATGCATATCTACACTCGGCTTTAACAAAAACTCCAACAACTTCACATCATTGTGTTGGACCCGCTAAACCGATACACGCCTGTTAGCCGTTGGATCTAGCGGTACACTTTCTAATGCCAAATGCGCTTTCTTGTGTGTCTAATCCAAATTAGATTTGATAATTATGGATAAATATCATTATTTATACTAACCATTTTGCAACTTATTTTTTGTAAAATTACACCCATATCTAATATATCGTGTGAAATATTACATTGAAAAGTAAATTATTTTGATGTATTTTATCTCAAAAATCCATTTATACGGGAGGAAAATCAAGACAAAACTACACACCTTCTCATAGTAATTATGGAATTTGCATGAATATATTTTATATAGTTGTGTGTAACTTTAAATATTTTGATAGAGATATTTTAAATGTATGATACAATAAATATCTATATAATCAATTTCTAGTTTATGATTAGATTTGCCCAGATGATAAGTTTCACGCGTGTGACACGAAGCACTTCGGCACCGACATTTTTACAATTAAAGTTGTCATGCAAAAAAATAAACCAGAAAAAACAAAAACTTCCACCGAAAAGAAAGTTGACATGCTTGACAACTAAAGTAACCATCCTCGCTTCACAAACCTTGTCCTACAAAATATTCAAAACTGTCATGTGTTCATATCACACGTACAACACTTATCAGGGTCCTAGATGCAAATAGAACAAAATAGAGTACATAAGTTGTTTACGAGGAGATTGTGAATGAATCTTTATATGTATTTATCTTGTTTTCGGGACAAGCAAGTCTTGCATATTACAACAGACTCAATACTCTATTGGTGATGCATGTCTTTCGTTCGTGTGTACAGGTTGAATTCTTTTAAGCTTTACTCAACTTCATCGGTGACTTTTCTGCTGTCTACAACCATAAATTTGATTTGACTTCAAAAAAAATTAAACCTGGCTCCAGTGATAGAGGGGTGTTGATGGTGGCGTGTCTTCGACTTGTTTCAATGTTTATAATTGTCGATAGGCGGTTTACGGACATAAATGTATTTTTTTATTATTTTTATGTACTGTCATGCTATGATGAATAGATGAGAATTTTTTGTCTATCCCAAAAAAAAACTTGTTTATCTGATCAAGCGCGTGTTTCTTTTTTGTGACGAAAAATAGTCCGGCAATCCGCCTCGGGCACCGACGACCTACCCGCACGACCCGTTCAAGGCAGGCCTGAATCCCGACACGTGGAGTCCCTTCCTAGCAACTCGTGCCTCCTCCTCGCAACAATAAAAAATCGTGCCTCCCCGAAAGTGCTTTTTTGCTCCCCAGCTTGGTGAACAGTAAATTCAAATAAATTGGCATTAGAGAACATTCTTATAAGGAGTGCAAAAAAACAAAATCCATACTCCGAAAATGCGATTTTCAGAGTGTCGATTTTTTTTGTCAAGTCTTATAGGAATGTTATTTCATGCCGAATTTTTACACGCATTTAAAACTTTTGTCAATGTTTGTCAACTTTTTTTTTATTTTCTTTCAATTTTACTGTTCAGAGATCAAATGAGTTTGGGAGTAGAAACTCTACGTTCGTGCGTCCCTTCAATCAAAAGCGGGTGCAAAAAAGGGCATAAGAGCATCTCCAACAGCCGCGCAAAAAGATGCTCGTGCACCGTAAACTGTCACTTTAGCGCGCGCGGGACGTTTTTGCGCGCTCCAGCGGTGGCGGGAAACGATTGCGCGCGCGGGAAAAGGCGACAGCTCGCGTGCTAGATTTGACGCGCCGTTTCCGGCACGCCTATAAATTGCGGCGCTCGCCACGCGTCCTCCACACTGCCACGTGTGCTCTCCCAGCTCCCTCTGTCGCTTGCTCGCCGCTTCCTCGCCCCGCCACCACCGCGCCACCATGCCGCCGTGCCGCCAGGGATCGTCTGGCTACCGCGGCGTCCGCGAGCCCCAATGGCACCTACTACGCCGAGATCCAGTCCGGCGACATCCGGCTCGGCCTCGGCACGTTCGGGGCTGCGCACGAGGCCGCCCGCGCGAACGACGCGGCTGTGTGGCGCCTAGAGAGGCCTCGGT
The DNA here is from genome assembly GCA_022496015.1 of Hordeum marinum. NCBI lineage: Eukaryota > Viridiplantae > Streptophyta > Magnoliopsida > Poales > Poaceae > Hordeum > Hordeum marinum. The sequence goes on from CM039678.1 coordinate 24,839,692, forward strand.
CACAGATGAACTTCCGCGACGTCTACACACGCGAGCAGGCATAGGTTGTCGCCCCTCCGCCTCGTCTTATCACGGACCAGGACCGTGTGAAGCACCTTCGGCGGTAGCGCCGCCTCCTCGTCGCCGAGGAGGACGAGCGAGCCATGGCGGAGTGGCGCCGGCGCCACCTGGAGGACGTCACCAACAAGCGCGCCTACTGGGCGAAAAGGACGGCAAGGCACCGCGTGGAGCGGACGGACAGGCGTCGGCGGAAGGCACTTGCGATATCGTAGTGCGCTGCCGTTGAAGCAGGTGGGTCGTCGATCTTCACGGTAGACGATGATCGTTGGCATGACATATGGATCGATATCTCGGACAACACCACCGAGGATGATGATGAGGACGACTCAGAGTAGTTCTAGCTGCACCCTAGTTTATCTAGTTTGCACCGTCGTTTAATTTTATGTAGTTGCATCGTAGTTCTTTTTATCTATCGAACTACGTAAAATATCTATGTATCGTTTTATCTATGATGAATGTATCGTTTAAAAAAGTATGTATGCATCTAGTATAGAGTGTTCATGCGAGAGCGCGCGCTGCATTTTAGCGCTCCTGCTGGAACTACGCGCGCGCGCTAAATTTTAGCGCAGCTGCTGGAGCCAGCGCTGCCCGCCACGTTTTTTTAGATGATGGGCATGCTGCAAAGTAATTTTTAGCGCGCCGCGCGTTGTGCGGCTGTTAGAGATGCTCTAACGAACTGCACAGGCAGACACGTGGTGGGTTGGTATTTTTTTTCCTTTTTATGGGGATGGTGGATTGGGTTGTTGACGAGAGGGGATCCGGTGGTTGTGTCGCTGGGCGGGGCACAAAGTACAGCTTGGTGCACCGCACAAAGTACAATTGGAAGTACTTAGTGTCGTTGTCGTGGTAAGATGTAAACCTCCCGCATGACTGGCACCTTGATCCCCCATCCATTCCTCTGCCGGTTGTGCTGCAGTTCGAGAGCGCGCTCAAACGAGATCCGAGTCACGCGTGCTCTCCTCACACCAGAGCAACACCTCGATCGGGATATTTGGTTTACGATAGAGCACGACGTGCGCCGCCGGGCGCCGTCCAAATTGATTGCCGCCCACCTTTGCCGCCGCTGGAGTTCTTTGACCTCACCATTGCATTGCATCGCGATGACGACGAGGACGACAGATCGAAGGGGACGGCAGAGACGTATTGTATTGCGATAAACACGGTCTAGTCATGTTCATGCGCTACGTAAACACCAAACCCCATCTTGTTACCCTTGACAAACACACCACAAAGATGATTACATCGGATAGATCCCCACGAAGATCATGAAGAACATGGCATTGAAGATCAAAGAGAGAGAAGAAGCCATCTAGCTACTAGCTATGAACTCGTAGGTTTGTGGTGGACTACTCACGCATCATCGGAGGGGCAATGGAGTTGATGTAGATGTCCTCCGTGATCGAAACCCCCTCCTGCAGATTACCGGAAAAGGCTCTAAGATTGGATCTCTTGGGAACGGAGGCTTCTAGAGGCGGAAAAGTATTTGTGTGGCTCTTTTTTATGTTGGGAGAATATTTGAGAATTTATAGGCCAAAGATTAGGGTTAGGAGACCTGCCTGGAGACGGCAAGCATGCTAGGCGCGGCCAGGGGCGCCTAGCAGGCTTGTGACTCCCTGACAGGTTTCCTATCGTGCACTTCAAGCCTGGTTGATTTGTTTTCTTTCAGAAAAATTTCTTCCGAAGGTTTTATTCCGTTTGGACTCCGTTTAATATTCCATATCTGCAAAACTCAAAAACAAGGGAAAAAACAGAAACTGACACTAGGCTCTAGATTAATAGGTATATAAAATAGCATATTAATGCATATAAAACATCCAAAACAGATAATATAATAGCATGCCATCATCAAAAATTATAGATACGTCGGAGACGTATCAGCATGCCCAAGCTTAATTCATGCTCGTCCTCAAGTAGGCAAATGAGAAAAACATAATTTTTGATGTGGAGGGCTACCTAACATATTAATGCATCTAATATTCTTTATTGTGGTATGAATATTCAGATCCGTAAGACTCAAAACAAAAGCTTAATATTGATATAAAAACAATAATGTTTCAAGCATACTAACAAAGCAATTACATCTCTTAAAAATATAATGACAAAAAATGTTATCCCTATAATATCATATGGTCTAGCTATGCTCCATCTTCCCCACACAAAGTATTTATATCATGCACAACCCCGATGAAAAGTTAAAAAATTGTTTTCACACCTTTATTTTCTTAAACTTTTTCAACTGTCACGCAACACATGAGTGTGAGCCATGGATATAGCATTATAGGTAAAATTGAATATGGTGGAGGTTGTCAAGGAAAGGGAGAATATAGTCTCACATCAACTAGGCGTATCAACGGGCTATGGAGATGCCCATTAATGATATCAATATGAATGAATAGGGATTGTCATGCAACGTACGCACTAGAGATATAAGTGTATGAAAGCTCAAAAAAAACTAAGTGAACATGCATCATGAAGAAAAATTTTACTAGTTATATGAAAGTGACAAAGAATACGAGATTCTCTATCATGTGGAGGTGGAGACGTTATTATTTTACGCAAAAGCCGATGTACATCTTAGTGCACCGCACAAAGTACCATTAGAAGTACTTAGTGTTGTTGTCGTGGTAAGATATAAACCTTCTCCATGACTGGCACCTTGATCCCCCATCCTTTCTTCTGTCGGTTGCGCTGCAGTTCGAGCGCGCGCGCAAACGAGATCCGGGTCACGCGTGCTCTCCTCACGCCAGAGCAACACCTCAACCATATGCGCTAACTTCTAGAATCGGGATATTTGGTTTACGACAGAGCACGACGTGCGCCGTCGGACGCCGTCTAACTTGATTGCCGCCCACCATTGCCACCGCTGGAGTTCTTCGACCTCACCATTGCATCGCGACGACGGCGAAGACGACAGATCGAAGGGCTAGGTGAATGTGTCTTTTTTTCATGTTTTATGTTTAAATGATTTAAGTGGACTGTGGCCAGGGTTTTAATATGCATGTTTTTATTTTAAATGGTGTAGACCTTTTTGTTCTTTTTAGATGACCATGCGACAAAATATCCCGGCAGCGCTTGTCGCATCGACACCATCCGATTTTATCTCTACTATACACGAACGTACCGCTGCGGTTGTGCACGATTAGTTGACATACAACAATAGTCGTGCGTTGTCCACGAACGTGTTAGTTACTAAGTACTTCAATGATACTGCGTACGGTGCACCCAGATATACATTGGATCTGCGTAAAATAATAAATAGAAAGTAGGGAAACTACAAAATCGGCTTTATGTAAAATATGGCTAATATTTAGCAAAACTATATTTTCTATACGAGTTTATTTTCACTTTACAATGTTAGCTCGTGTATTAATTATAGTTAATGATTTTTTATGGATATTTTTATGATAATTTTGTACTAGTTGATTAGTTAATCTGTTTTGTTAAGAAACTAACTAGTTAATCAGTTCAGTGTGTGATACATGCAGCAGCTGGACTGATTGTCTTTTGCTAATTTTTCGGAAGAATATCATATGGAAACCAACATTCGATGGAAACCGATGAAAACCACAAAAAAATGTTTTTTGAAGTTTCGAAAAATTCTGAAAAAAATATGGGATGTTAAGAGGATGATGTTTTATTGCCATGCAAAATTTCAAATTGAAAAACATTACGAGCTGTGATCTATGAAAAAGACAAAATCAGTTTTGAATAGTGCCAAATAGTAATGTCACTATTCAGAGCTGAAATTTGTCTTTTTCGTAGCTCACATCTCGTTATGTGTTTCAACTTAAAATTTGGTGTGGCAATAAAACATCATCCCCTTAACATCCCATATCTTTTTCAGATTTTTTTAAAGTTTAAAATATGGTTTCCATGAAATTTTTATTGAATATGGGTTTCCGTATAATATTCTCCCCTACTACCGTATCAGTGAGTGGGCGGGCGTTGGAAGGAGGCACGGCACGTGCTCAAAGGGACGGTAGAGGATCCGGTTCCACGCCGTAGGTGGTCTTGGTCGTGGCTGTGGACGAGGCCGTCATCATCCGTCATCACGGCGAGGGCAAACACGCGGCATCCGCAGTCCGATCGAGTTCAGTTATCGCCCCACGCTGGTACGGGCGTGGACGCGTTCGAGCCTGCGTTTGCGCGGGCGGCGCGAGGGCCATACGGCCTGTCTCCGCGCGGTCCGGCGAGCGAATCAGCGGCGGGTCGCCGCCCCCGCCTGTGTGCTTCCTCTGTAGAGTAGGGTAGCACCGCCTCCTCACGTGCCAACGCTCCGGGGTGTGGCTGTGGTGTGAACGGGTGTCACGCTTGCCCCATGCGGAACCATCACGTCATGCTTTGTCTCCAGCCTTCATGTTTTGGTAAAGCAGCAGTACTTAGTATGCGCTTTGAGGACACGGTGGAATTTCCCTTCACTGATAGCATCTATAGCCGGACTTGCTAAATCTGGCCCCTCAAACACCGACGCGTCCGCGGACACTGGTCAAACACCGCACATTCACGTATAGCAAAATCGGAACCTTAAATTCATGCAATCCATGCACATTCACATATAGCAAAATCGGAACCTTAGAAAGCAAAGCAAATCGTAGTTCAACAAATCGGACATGACAAAATCAAATTAATGTCCGAGCGTGACCGATGGCCTCCGATCACTCGTTGTGCGGCTGCTGCAAGAAGAGGATTGCGTCCTGCTCCTCGTGAATCCTTGCTGCCAGCTCCGCGTGCATCCGGACATCCTGCTCCGTCTGAATCCTTGCTGCCTCCTTCGCCTGCATTCGGGCTGCCTCCTCTGTCGCAGCCGCCTCCAGGCGTTGATCTCCTTCTTCTTGTCTGCAAGCCACTTCTTTCCATGCTCATTAAAGCCGGTCTCGTCCGCCAACATGATCTCCACATCTTCTGCGTCCCGTGCGAGTTACAACCTCTCCTCGAAATCCATGTCGGCAAATGTCTTGGCCTTCTTGAGCTCCCATTTGATCACCGCTTTGCTTTTCTCCAACTCGATCTTCTCCCTCTCAATTGCAAGCTTCTTCTTCACCCTAGTTCTGTCCCACTCCATCCTTTCCTTTTGCGCTTCCATGAGGAGCTTGTACCTCTCCTCCTTCTTGCTCTCCCTAGCCGAAAAAATGCCTGTCCATGTTGACGACATTTTGCTAGCCACGGCATCACGGGCAAGACGTGCCTTCTCCCACTTGTTTCCCATGACTTGGCGGTTGTCCTTTGGCACGGTGGCTTTTCCTTTCTTGTCCACGACAACATCGTCATCTTCATAGTCCAACCCAATTGATTGGTTGGAGACTGAGCCATCATTCCTCTTCTTGCCGGACTTGATGTCGGTCACAAGTTGGGTCCACTTCAGCTTGCCATTCAATAGGAGCCAACAATGGCTAAAAGAAAATGGCTTCTCCTCCTCCTCGTGATACAAAGTTGCCGCCACCGTCGTCTAGGGAACAACATTTGTATGAGCACGAGAATGCAAACACAAGAAGCATATGCAATGGACGAGAAGATGAGGCAATCTAGCTTACTTGAGTTGCGATTCCGAACCCACTTTGAGGGCGTTTGGTCACTTGTGCATAGCAGCCGGCGTACTTGTTCATTTCCCATTGAATGATCCCCCAACGACGTTGGAGAGATGCCACATTGCGAGCGCTCACGATAGGATGTGGCTCCACATACTTCTTTAGCTCGTGATACTCCTTCCAAATCTTCGTCCAATAGGTGTCCCCTTTTTGCTCCGTGCCGCATATTGGATCCATCGTTGTGGCCAACCAAGCTCTAACCAACAAGATGTCCTCGTGTCTTGAGAATGCCGGACCTCTTGCCTTTGTCGTCTTGTCCTTCTTCTTCTTCTTCTTCTTCTTCCTCGGATTGGGATCGGATGTGTTCCCAACTTCAAAAGCAGTGGGGGCCTCCAATTCATACTCCAATTGGGTTGGATCTTCATTCTCATTGATCATCGTCGACATGAACGCCACCTATATGATTAAGATTTGCAAGTATTCATCACGAGCGAAAGAAACTAGAGGGCTATGCTTAAATATGATAGGAGAAGAGCAAAGAAAACGCATCGACTCATGTTCAGTCATTCCGTCGAACAGGTTGAGGTCAGCCCGGGCAGTGCCGGAGCCCGTGCTCGTCCACGCCCAAACGAGCTCCGGCGAGTCACACACATCCACCGCCGGCATCTGCATGGGTGGAAAGCTGTCCGGAATGGCCCAGCCGCCGCTCGAATCGTCGTTGGGGTCGGTGACTATAATCCTCGCTGGCGCTCGGAGAGAAGGGGTGCGGGAATCCGGCCGCGACGGAGGAGACATCTACTCCTGCGAAGCCAAAGCTGCCGCCTCCCTCTCTATATGTCGGCGTCACCGCAACTTGCGGGCGACGTTCTCCGCCTTGCAAGTCGCCGCGGACGAATTCACGCCGCGGACGGACGAGGCGGAGTGTGTCTCCGTCGCGGCGGTCTTGGTCGGGCAGGATGACATCTCCAGCGATGGATCGGGACCAAAGGTGAGGATTTGGAGAAAGGGTGGAGGCGGGCGAGGGTCCAGGCGTGCCAATTGTTCTATAGAGGCGGGAGGAGGAGGAAGGGTTTGGGGGAATTTGGTGCAATTTGGGGTGGGGACGCGCTGTCGGGTCCGACGTGGCGTGCGTGCTTGGGTGCGTCCGGGCGCCCCATACCCGCCTCATATGTGGGCAGGATATGGGGGGTGCCGGTCAGCCCGGGCATTTGAGGGCCATTTGAGAGGCCCGTCTAGGTCGAAATTTTATGACCGGACACTGACTGGGCGGCCTGCCCAGACGTTTGAGGCGGGTTTAAGAGGTCTGGTTGTAGATGCTCTGAGAGAAACTTTTAGGTCGAACAAACCATTTTGTCTGTCCATGTGTTCTGGTCATTTTGAACCCTAAAAATTGGCCCAACGTAAAGACCCAAATTTAAATCATGTCTGCTTCGTGTCCGCGCCGATCCAATTTAGGCCAAAAATTAGGTCGGATTTGCATTCTTGTAGACACGAAACGGACGCGCACCGTGTCCCCTCCGTGTCCGCCATGGATCCGCTAGTCGGCCGCTCGACGACAACTCGCGTCATGTAAAATTCCAACACCTACCTTAGGGCCCGACTGGCAGTGGATGGAAGGTCCGCGTGGTCGTCATTTTTAATGGAAGTGTGCAGTGGGGCCGGCCTCATCCACTTCCAAACGGGGAAATTTTGTTTTTCCTACTCTAGCTTTTGCCAATTTTCCTTCTTCTACTCTAGATTTTGACATTTCACTTTTTCCACTCTTAACTTTTGACAAGTATCGCAATTGTCATCATGTGGCATAAACAAAAAGAGCAGAGTGACAATTGTGATAAATTTTCAAAGCGAAGAGTGGAAAAAATGAAATGAACTTATTATTCTTCTGCCACGAGATGACAATTGTGATAATTTTCAAAAGCTAAGAGTTTCAAGAGTGAAATGTCAAAATATAGAGTGGCATAAGGAAAATTGGCAAAACTAGAATGGCAAAAACAAAAAATTCCCCTTCCGAACACCCATCCACATCTGGCCACACGACATTCCCTCGCCGGTGACCAGAAACCCTAGCAAGCCTAGCCACCATGGGATTGTTCAACAATGGGAAAGGGAAGGGGAAGGACAACCTCAGCGTCATCGTGATCCCTTCCTGCGGGCTTCCCCCTCCGCCGCCGCCTACTAAACACGGCTCACCACCGACGCAGGAACGGCTATACATACCAGTCCACCAGGCGCGGTGGCACTAGCAGTACCGCCGGCCACTACAGTATCCAAATGCCAACCTGTCGCGCGGTTGCCATCTCGATCCGCAGTGGATCCTCATTCTGGCAGTGCCCCAACAAGCGCGGGCGTACGCGGAGGAGCTTCGCCGGCATCACGAGGACCTCACTCCGGAGCAGCACGCAATGCATGCCTACGCGCCAGACTCCCCCAACTGGGAGCGTTGGTTCGGGCTAGAGCACGAGGAGGACTGTTGTCGGGGCGTCCATGTCGACCAAGTCGTTCCTCCTTCTCTGCCCGAGGTTTTGCCGGAGGGGGAGGACGAAGAGGCGGCATACCAAGACGCCCTCAAGCTGGACCTGTAGCACATGCTGGAGCCTCCAGCAGGATCGAGGAGGAGGCCAAGTGGGATGGGCTGGAGCACGTCGTCCCCTTGCCGGCTGCGGGGGACTCCGTTCACTCCGTGCTTTTTGCCCCGCCGCCCTCACCGTCAAGCCCAAGGCGAATCTGGGGCCACGCCGACGCGAAAGCGCTCGCCGGCTACGCCCACTTGGCCGGAGGAGTCCTAGAAGTGGGTGAGCGCGCTAGTCGTCCACTACACCATGACACCAGAGGAGGAGGAGGCCCACCTCGAGCAATGGAGGTTGCACTGTCTCGCTGAGGAGGAGTCGAACGACCAGCGGCAGATGCGGTGGGAGCAGCAGGAGGAGGCGCTGCGCCTCGAGGAGGAGGAGGAGCATGTCCGGTGAGCTGCAATGTCGTCGCCGCAGCACACGTCGGAGGAGCTACCCTGGCAGCCTGCCAAGCGGCGTTCGGGTGGGCTGGGCCGCCTCCGGCTTCATCAACCTCGCCGGCGGCAATGGAGACGGCAAGTGCAAGGTGGAAGATTAGGGCACGTTTCTATTTTTAATTGATGTTTAATTATGTTTTTAATGGACTTTTGCCAATGGTTGACCGACAATTTATGTTATATAATTTTTCATTATGTTTATCTGTGCCACATGATTTTTATGTGTGCAAATTTGGGTATGCCTTCCGTTGGATGCACCAGCCGACCCAGACGAAAAACCAGACGTTGCCTTTCGTGTGGCCGACTCAAACGGATAAAAAGCGAACAAATCGTGCGTCTGTTTGGATCGCCCGTTAGAGTTGCTCTGAGCAACCAAATGAACATTTTTTATAGTATCTAATAGAAATCTTTTGGAAAAAATAGTCAGATTTATAAGTCATACACGTGTATTTAGTTATCCAATCTAACTAGTAAAACATATTGTAATTCACCTCAAAATGATAGGTAAATTATTGTAAGATGATGGTTACTCCGTCCTTTCGATTGGATAAGGAAGCATCTCCCCGCAAAAAATAAGAGAATAAGGAATGTCTAAAAATTTAATCAAGCATAAATTACATGCTTCGTTTTTTAGTCTTTTTTATTGGGAAACGTTGCATGAGAAATAAAAAAATTCCTACTCACACACACAAGATCTATCCATAATGATGAACATCTACGAGAGGGAGAGTGGATCTACATACCCTTGTAGATCGCTAAGCGGGAAGCGTTAAGAAACGCGGTAGATGTAGTCGAACGTCTTTGCGATCCAAATCGCAAGCCGTCACGGGATCCATTCACGATTCGTCCCGATGTAGCGCTGAACGGACGACACCTCCCCGTTCAGCACACGTACAGCTAGATGATGATCTCCACCTTCTTGATCTAGCAAGAGGGGGCGGAGAGGTATATGAGTACTTCGGTAGCACGACGACATGATGACGGTGGTGGTGGAACTGATCCGGTAGGGCTTCGCCAAGTACCGCCGAATCAATCTAGAGGAGGGCACGCTCTAGTGTGGGAGAGAGGGCTACACCATGGCTTGGGGTGCGGCTTCCCTCTTTCCCTTCCAATATATATAGGAGGGAGGGGAGGGGCTGGCGCCCTAGGGTTCTCCCTAGGGTCGGCCGAACCAGGAGGAGGAGGAGGAGTCCCCCTCCAAATAGAAGGTGGGCACGGGAGGAGTCCTCCTACTAGGACTCCTCCCCTTGTCCTCTTCCTTGCGCATAGGACCATAGGGGCTGGCCGCCCAGCCCACTAGGAGTTGGTGCGCCACCTCTTAGGCCCATGTGGCCCCTTGGGGTGGGTGGGCCCCACTTTGTGGACCCCCGGAACCCATTCATCACTCCCGGTACACTACCGGAAATGCCCGAAACTTTTTCGGAGTTCAAACACCACTTTCCTATATAACAATCTTTACCCTCGGACCATTCCAGAGAAACTCCTGACATTCGGGATCTCATCCGGGACTCCGAACAACCTTAGGTCACCAACATACATAACTCTATACTATCAAAACATCACTGAACGTTAAGTGTGCAGACCCTGTGGGTTCGAGAACTATATAGACATGACCGAGATAGCTCTACTGTCAATAACTAATGGCGGGACCTGGATGCCCATATTGGTTCCTACATATTCTATGAAGATCTTTATCGGTTGAACCTCTATGCCAAGGATTCAGTTAGTCCCGTAGGCAGTTCCCTTTGTTCTTCGATATGTTATTTGCTCGAGATTCGATCGTCGGTATCTCTATACCTAGTTCAATCTCGTTACTGGCAAGTCTCTTTACTCGTTCTGTAAAACAAGATCCTGTGGCTAACTCTTTAGTCACTTTGCTTGCAAGGCTCATTGTGATGTTGTATTACCGAGTGGGCCCTAAGATACCTCTCCATCACACGGAGTAACAAATCCTAGTCTTGATCCATGCTCACTCAACAGACACCCATGGAGATACCTGTAGAGCATCTTTATAGTCACCCATTTACGTTGCGACGTTTGATACACACAAGGTATTCCTCTGGTGTCAGTGAGTTGCATGATCTCATGGTCATAGGAACAGATACTTGACATGCACAAAACTGTAGTAATAAACACAAACGATCATATGCTACGTTCATAGTTTGGGTCTTGTCCATCACATCATTCTCCTAATGATGTGATCTCGTTATCAAATGACATCTCATGTCTATGTCTAGGAAACCTTGACCATCTTTGATCAACGAGCTAGTATCTTAGAGGCATACTATGGACACAATGTTGTCTATATATCCGCACATGTATTTGTGTTTCCAATCAATACAATTATAGCATGGATAATAAATGATTATCATGAACAAGGAAATATAATAATAACCACTTTACTATTGCCTCTAGGACATATTTCCAACAGTCCCTCACTTGCACTAGAGTCAATAATCTAGCTCACATCACTATGTGATTTACATTGTAATGAATCTAACACCCATACAGTTCTGATGTTGATCATGTTTAGCCCTTGAAAGAGGTTTAGTCAACGGCTCTGCGACATTCAGATCAGTATGCACTTTGCAAACATTTATGTCCTCCTCCTTGATGTAATCGCAGATGGAATTGAAGCGTCGCTTTATGTGTCTGGTCCTCTTGTCAAACCTTGGTTCCATGGCCAGAGTAATGGCACCAGGGTTGTCATAGAATAGAGTCATTGGATCCAGTGCATTGGGCACTACTCCAAGATCTGTCATGAACTCCTTCATCGAGACACCTTCCTCTGTTGCCTCCTAGGCAGCGATGTACTCCGCTTCGCATGTAGAATTAGCTACCATGCTCTGCTTGGAACTGCATCAGCTTACCGCTCCCCATTAAGAATGTGTACATATCCAGTTTGAGACTTAGAGTCATCTGAATCAGTGTCAAAGCTTGGATCGACGTAACCTTTTACGACGAGCTCTTGATCACCTCCATAAACGAGAAACATTTCCTTAGTCCTTTTCAGGTACATAAGGATATTCTTGACCTCCATCTAGTGTTTCATTCCTGGATCACTTTGAAACCTTCCTGCCATACTTATGGAAAGGCTGGCATTGGGTCTTGTGCACAGCATTGCATACATGATAGAGCCTATGACAGAAGCACAAGGGATGACACTCGTCTTCTCTCTATCCTCTGCAGTCACTGGGCATTAAGTCTTACTCAACTTCACACCTTGCAATATAGGCAATAACCCTTTCTTGGACTGATCCATTTTGAACTTCTTCAAAACTTTGTCATGGTATATGCTCTATGAAAGTCCTATTAAGCGTCTTGATCTATCTCTATAGATCTTGATGCCTAATATGAAAGAAGTTTCTCCTAGGTCCTTCATTGAAAAACTCTTGTTCAAATATTCCTTCACGCTTTCCAACATTTCTATATTATTTCCAATCAACAATATGTCATCCACATATAATATTGGAAACACTATAGACCTCCCACTCACTTTCTTGTAAATACAAACTTCTCCCTAAAGTTGTATAAACCCGAGCGCTTTGATCACCTCATCAAAGCAAAGATTCCAACTCCGAGATGCTTGCACCAGTGCATAAATGGATCGCTGGAGTTTACAAACTTTGTTAGCATTCTCTGGATCAACAAAACCTTCTAGTTGCATCATATAAAACTCTTCTTTAAGGAAACCATTAAGAAACATTGTTTTGACATCCATCTGCCAAATTACATAATCGAAAAAGACAGCTATTGCTAACATGATTCTCGCGTGTGAAAAGGTCTCATTGTAGTCAACTCCTTGAACTTGTGAAAAACCCTTTGTCACAAGTGGAGCTTTATAGACGGTGACATTACCGTCCGCGTCCGTCTTCTTCTTAAAGATCCATTTATTCTCAAAGGCCTTTCGCCCTTCAGGTAGTAGTTCCAAATTCCATACTTTGTTTTCATAACAACAACTTCTCGACTATTTATTACAACAACTTTCACTCGAATTTGGTGAAATATTTCTGATGGCGACGTGTTTTCGTCTCGCTCGGAATAAACCGAAAGTTTTACATATATAATAACAAATGGACAGGAGCATGACACACCATTGTGGCAAGGTACGAGCAGCGACACTGTTTTCCTGCCGGCCATAAGACCAGAAAAGATAGCCCCTTTCGTCATCTCCACGTGGCACACCCCCCTTCCCGTCTCCTTCCTTAAATAGGACGTGTATATCACCTTGAGGCAATGCCTCCCGGGCAAAGAAAACTCTGAGGTTGTTCATAGTGTGAGTAACATAGGTAGTAACATACATACCACATAAGCAAAGAAGATGACGTGGCATGTAATTAAGGAGGAGAGAGACAAATAGAGTAACATATTTTATGTTACCATCACATAGCGTTTTCCAATGCATAATGAGTCTACAAAGTAATAAACGAGGGTTTGTATGTTATCACACCTATGACACTATCCATTATAAGATCATGGTTAATAGTATAGCCAACTGCTAGCTATAAGCCATTGCCTTGTCATCCATAGCCCACCTTATAGCCAACATGTACAATAGTTGATTAGAAGAGTGTATTATTTTTTTATTATATGACCCACCTTTCACTCTCACAAAGTGCTTAGGAGCACGTGCTAGAGTTGGCTCTTCACCAAGAGCCCACTTACATTCCCTCTCTTCTTTTCTTTCCTCTAACTAAGCAAAAATATACTAGTTTATTTCTTATAGCCCGCTGACTCAGCTCTATTGTACTTGGTCTAAAGATAATAACATAGACTAGTAACATATGCATGTTACTATTCTAAGTTACTTCCCACAATGACTAGCCTGACGCCAACACTAGCTGGTGCCAAACCAGATTTTAGTGGTGTGTATAATTGGCATGTAGTGTGCGTTTATTCCTACAAATTTGGTTTCTCAAAATTTAGATGTCTAGCATGCAAATCTTTACTCGTGGGTCCACGTCGTGAGACAGACACGGCGGGCGCGTCCGGGTGCCCCATATCCGCCCATATTTGGATTGGATATGTCAGATGCCGGTCAGTAACCGGACGGACTGCCTGGGTGTTTGAGACGGGTACGAGGGGTCCGGTTGTGAATGCTCTAAAAGATGGGTTGGACTAGCCTTTTGGTTGCACCATGATAATTTGATGTTAGGCTGAATCTTAATCCTATAATTTTGTGGGTTTAGTTTTACAATACCTAGGCTGCACCAAAATTATTTTAATGAACTAACGGATATACATGAACACACTAGTAAAAACATGTCCGGCGAAATGTATTTTTGTAGTTGATAAAGGATGGGTTATTAACTCGAAATGTAGAATCAAGCGGACACAAAGCATGACGAGCAACACTCAGCCTCTGCATAACTAAGATGCATATACAATCAAACACAAATAGTTAGACAAAGAAAGTAAGAATATCTGACATGTCGACAGCAATAGAGTCATACGACATGATGCATATGTCGAAGGAGATGGTGGACAGACACAGAGATTATGTTGTCACTCATGCTGGATAAAACCCTTCATGAGCATTCGCTCCAATCACGTATACATCATCTTGAACAACGCTTGGTACTTCTTTTTGGTGTAACATAGACCACTTAGGAAGCTAGTGTAAAGCGGAAAATGACCTGCAGAAGAGAAGAGCTTTTTCATTGAAAAGCCAAATTATTTCAACATAGCCAAAGCTGTCATAAGTCAGCATACGCTCCCACCGTTGTTAGTGTTCTGAACATATTTAAAATGCCAACCATTGACCAAAAGTGTTGGCAACACTTGTGGAAGGATATAAATTGAACGCTATTTGGATAACTGAACATGTAGAACGCGCAAAGTTGCGATCGGTAAAGAGGTGTTTGATTGTCTCATCTTGAGTACAAAAACCAAACTTCTTTGTTTCTTGTCAACTACGACGGGCGAGGTTGTTTTTTATTAGCACAAGTCCTTTCAGGATACCACATGAAGATTTTAACTATAAGTGGAATCTTTGACTTTTAAATTTTATTGTTAGACTATCCATAGATGATGTGAGAAACATAAGTGGTAACATTACACATATCTAGGCAAAATAGATGATGTGACAAGTAATTAATGAAAAAATATGGCATGTGGTAACATAATATGTTATGATAAGATGAGTATACAAACTAATAAATAAAGTGTTGAATGACACCACATAGATGTTACTTTCCTCTATAGAGGTAGTAACATAGCATGTTAACAGTCTAAGTTACTCCCCACTATGTGCAGTCTTAGGGTTATCACTCGGACCTTGGAATGCCGGAGCATCAAGTACATAAAATCCACTGTGAAGGACGCGGATGTAATGAGGTTGCAGCGAGACATGTCTTTATGTCATGCTAATCAAATCCAATCAGCCTAAAAGTTGATGCAAAAGTTTGCGGGGGTCATGGGGCATCGAACTCCTATAGGTTGCCACGTTGAGCCGTCGAAACTCTTCTTGTGTTGGTTCATACAACAACAACAACAACAACAACAACAAAGCCTTTAGTCCCAAACAAGTTGGGGTAGGCTAGAGATGAAACCCATCAGATCTCGCGACCAACTCATGGTTCTGGCACATGGATAGCAAGCTTCCATGCACCCCTGTCCATGGCTAGTTCTTTGGTCATGCTCCAGACCTTCAAATCTCTCTTTACGGACTCTTCCCATGTCAAGTTCGGTCTATCCGGGCCTCTTTTGACATTATCAGCATGCTTAAGCCGTCCGCTGTGCACTGGGGCTTCTGAAGGCCTATGCTGAATATGCCCAAACCATCTCAGACGATGTTGGATCAGCTTCTCTTCAATTGGCGCTACCCCAACTCTATCTCGTATATCATCATTCCAGATGCGGTCCTTCCTTGTGTGGCCACACATCCATCTCAACATGCGCATCTCCGCCACACCTAACTGTTGCACATGTCGCCTTTTAGTCGGCCAACACTCAGCGACATACAACATTGCGGGTCGAACTACCGTCCTATAGAACTTGCCTTTTAGCTTTTGTGGCACCCTCTTGTCACAAAGAATGCCAGAAGCTTGGCGCCACTTCATCCATCCGGCTTTAATTCGATGGTTCACATCTTCATCGATATCCCCATCCTTTTGCAATATTGACCCCAAATATCGAAAGGTGTCCTTCTGAGGCACCACTTGCCCATCAAGGCTAACATCCTCCTCCTCCTCATTCCTAGCAGTACTGAAAGCGCACCTCATGTACTCGGTTTTAGTCCTATTAAGTCTAAAACCTTTCGATTCCAAGGTTTGCCTCCATAACTTCAACTTCCTGTTGACCCCCGTCCGGCTCTCATCGACTAGCACCACATCGTCTGCAAAGAGCATACACCATGGGATATCTCCTTGTATATCCCTTGTGACCTCATCCATCACCAAGACAAAAAGATAAGGGCTCAAAGCTGACCCTTGATGTAGTCCTATCTTAATTGGGAAGTCGTTAGTGTCGCCATCACTTGTTCGAACACTTGTCACAACATTATCATACATGTCCTTGATGAGGGTAATGTACTTTGTTGGGACTTTGTGTTTCTCCAAGGCCCATCACATAACATTTCGCGGTATCTTATCATAGGCCTTCTCCAAGTCAATGAACACCATATGCAGGTCCTTCTTTTGCGCCCTATATCTCTTCATAAGTTGTCGTACCAAGAAAATGGCTTCCATGGTCGATCTCCCAGGCATGAAACCAAACTGATTTTTGGTCACGCTTATCATTCTTCTTACACAGTGCTCAATGACTCTCTCTCATAGCTTCATTGTATGGCTCATCAGCTTAATTCCACGGTAATTAGTACAACTCTGAACATTCCCCTTGTTCTTGAAGATTGGTACTGATATACTCCGTCTCCATTCTTCTGGCATCTTGTTTGCCCGAAAAATGAGGTTGAAAAGTTTGGTTAGCCATACTATCGCTATGTCCCCGAGGCCTCTCCACACCTCAATGGGGATACAATCGGGGCCCATCGCCTTGCCTCCTTTCATCCTCTTTAAAGCCTCCTTGACCTCCGACTTCTGGATTCGCCTCACAAAATGCCTGCTAGTATCATCAAAGGAGTCATCCAGATCAATGGTAGAGCTCTAATTCTCCCAATTGAACAACTTGTCAAAGTACTCCCACCATCTATGCTTAATCTCCTCATTCTTCACCTGGAGTGGATTCATAGGGTAGAAACATTACAGGAATAGGACAAGGCATAGAAAATGAGATGGCATGTTTCTCAAATTCTATAGTGGAAATAGAAAAGAAGATGTTATTTGATTCACATCATAGGATTTTTTTTCGTTGACCGTAGTCAACTGTTTATTTTTCTATTAAATGTGAAGGAAGTAAGAATTCATCCGGAATAGTATTCCATTCCTAGAAATAAAGGTTTCTAAAGGAAAGTATCCTATAGAAATCATGCACTATGAAAGCCGTACAAAATTCCTTCAAAAGAAAGAAAGCCAGATAAATTTGGCTGTCTATAAATCTGTAGATGTTGATCATAGGGATCAAACCAAGATAGCTTCAATCCTGAAAATGAGTTCGAATTTATTTATTTACTAGCACGATGCCCGTGCGTTGCTACGAAACTAAAATATGTGTAAGGTCACAGTTTAAGAGCATAATTTTGAGTTGGGGTCACATTTTCGCATTTTGTTATTTGTGTATTCTTCAAGTGTGAAAGTAGTGGTGTATTTGTTAATTTGTTTTATGTTCCACATGTGGGTAAATTGCATTTGTTTATTTATGTCTCTTGGAAGGTTGCTAGTCTCATATGTCGGTAAGGGTGTATTTTTTATTGATAAAGGTTGTTGATCCCACAAGTGAATTCACCACCAACTCCAATCTTTATAAGTAGGAAAGATAAAAAAAGCATTGTTCAAAAAATCTTTCGATTCAGTGATTTATCGTCCGATTTATCGCTACTCTTGGGGTGACCGATAAGATTATGCCTTATCTTCACCGTTTATCATTTTGGCCGATATATCGCCATGACAAGCGATTTATCGAGAATCTATCGATAAATCGGGCATATTAATAGCTCAGCTCTATGTTTGCAAAAACTATGTTTATTTACGTTTGGTGGACCTTGTTATACTGTTGTCCAATGTTGTCCTATTTTGTTTGTTATCATACGAGGATTCAAAGGCTACTAAACAAGGTAACACTTCTGTCAATATTGTTTTGATGTTGATTATAGCATAGTTTACTGTTTGGGACCTGGGATTTGTAAAAAAATGGTCAATTAATGGTTGACCAATAAAATCGATTAATTAATCGATTTTCGATTAATCACTAATCCCCAGCTGACCGAGACGCTAACGATAAGTGATATCCTCAACATTGCAAAAAAAATGTAAAAAATCGTCTTTGTACTTCTCAAACACGCCTCATACGCCCGGGCAAGCTGTCTGGTCAGTGTACGATCAGAAAAAGTTGACCCAGACGGACCCTCAAACGAGCCTTAAACGCCTGGACTGACCGGCACCCCCATATCCAACCCAAATATGGGGCGGATATGGGCGCCCGGGCGCGTCCGCCTGACAAGCCCGGCCCACCCCGACCCCACCCTGTCCCACAAAAAAAACCGCCCGGCGAAACCCTAGCTCACTCACTCTCGTTCCGTCCGCTCCTCTCCCCTCTCCGTCCGCTCCTTCCCCCCGCCGGCGAGCATGTCGAGCTCCGGCAGTGCCTCCGGCGACTCCGATCCGAAGTACAAGCTGGCTCTCCGCATCGCCTTGGAGCGGTCCAAGGTGGAGACCAGAGACAACTCCGGATCTGGAGCGTCCTCGCAGCCGCCCGCTCCCCGCCGGCGCATTTCGGACGTCGGCTCTGGCCCGTCCCGTCCCATGGGCAGCAGCAACCGACGGCCAGCCCATTCCGCGCCAGCAGGGCAGGTTCCCTCCCGCCGTGCCCTCCTTCCGCCCACCAATGCTCCCCCTATAGGGTAGCGATGGGTGCTTGTGACCGCCCCTCCGGCCCGGACGCGCACGTCGGAGTCGGAGGCGCGTGTCGCCCGCCGCGAGAGGCAGCGGCGGAGGAAGAGGGAGGCCGCAGAGACGGCGAACGAGCGGGCGCATGCTCTGGCGGATCTGGATGAGGACCACCTCCTCGTGTGGGTCTGCCGTCGGTCGCTCACGACGGCGGAGTCAGACATGAGGAGGCTCCGCCGCAAGAACTCCAAGGCCCTTCATATTGCCATTGAGGAGTCTGAGCGGCGAGCGACAGTTACGGCGAAGGAGCGGGCCAAGCTGACCAAGCTCAAGCGCCGGCAGGACCGGACGGCGGAGCCGCTGAATGGCCTCATGATCGTCTCCTCCTCCTCCTCCTCCTCCGACGACGACGGCTCCTTCTCCTTCGACAACCAGCCTCCCGCCGCCGACGGCTACAGCTACGCCGGCGACTGCGAGGGGAAGGTCCGGCGCGCAAGTAGTAGTTAGATTAGTGTAGTTTTAAATTTGTCTGTCGTATGTATGAACTTTTGTTGTAATGTGATGATATATATGTTTGATCGACGTACTTTCATCCCCATTGTATGGATAGTATGAAAATAGAGATTCGAATACAAGAAAGACGGATATGAACGAGCAAATTTAAAGCATGCCCGGTTAGTACCTGCGGGCGTTTAAGGGACCGAATTTGTCATATGCGGCGTTGTAGATGCTCTAAGCGCCCCACTCTAACGTCCTGGGCCATTCGGCCTTCCGCCGAAGCTGAAAGACCGAGCGGGGACGTCGTCTCGTCGGGGCCACCCTGGTGTGGCCGTCCTACCTCGGATTAGTAGAAAAAGTAGTGCTATGCGGAAATAGGATCACCAGCAATTCAGCATGTGCGCATAGGTTGCGTCGGGGCGATACATCGACCAAGGGCCAACGTGAACCCAGCCACGAGAGAGCGACCGACCACGGCAACGCACGGCGCGGTCGCAGAGCGCACTGCGCACATCCACTCCCCAATCCGCCGCTGTCGCTCACGACCCACCCAGCATCGCCGCCGTCACGACCCGTTCAAGTCAGGCTTGAGTCCTGGCACGTGGAGTCCCCCGCCAAGCGACTCGTGTCTCCCTATCAAAAGCGCGAGCACAAAAGGACACAACAAACCGGACAGGCGGACACGTAGTGGATTGGATTGGTGACGAGAGGGGATCCGATCGAGCCGCGGCGTAGCCTGGGCGCGTAGGTGCGCTTGGTCGTGGCTGTGGACGAGGCCGTCATCGTCCGTCATCACGGCGTGGGCAAACCCGCGGGCGCGGCCGGCCACTCGAGCGATGGAGTCACCGCCCCACGCAGCTACGGGCGTGGGCGCGTTCGAGCCTGCGTTAGCGCGGGCGGCGCGAGGGCCATACGGCCTGTCTCCGCGCGGTCAGGTCTCGCGAACGAATCAGCGGCGGGTCGCCGCCGCCTGTGGAGTAGAGTGGCACCGCCTCCTCACGTGCCCACGCTCCGGGGTCTGGTGTGAACGGGCGTCACGCTCGCCCCCATACGGCCATGGCGGCACCATCACGTCATGCTTTGTCTCTAGCCTCGATGTTTTGGGAGAGCAGCGGCACCTATGCGGTTTGAGGACACAAGGAACTCCATTTTCTTTAGCAAACCGATGAACCAAAAGGAGCTTCGCTCTTTGAGCAAGCAAATGAACATGTATTTAACTCCACACGGCCAGGGTAAATTCTTCCTTCACACTAGCTTCATCAATGAGCATGTCGATTCGACTTTCCTCTACCTACCACTCAAATGGTCGATGGCCGGCGGCCAGGGGGTGCGAGGATTATCCCGGTGTCTTATGATTTTGCAGTGTGGTGGTACGGTGGATGGGCGGCGCTTTCTCATTCGAGTTTGTCTTCTCGATTTCGTAGTCTAGAAGTGGTTGATGGAGCTCTCGCATAGATTTATGTCGTCTTCTTGGGACGATAAGGTTAAGATTTCTCGTCATGTGACGAGTTTGGCGTCGGGTGCTTTCAGTCTATGCAAGTGTTCAATGGCAAGGACTGCGGCTCCATGGCGTCGCTCCTTAGAGGCACGTGCAACAAGACCTTCCGCCTGCCATTGACAAGGTCAGCCACAGCAGTTAGGGGAGCGACGACAATGACGCGTCGATGGCTCATTCTAGCGACAACAGTGGTCTTGAAAGCTCGATGTAGATTTTAATACGTTTGAGATGTTTCATATTTGAGTCAGTCCTTCGGGCTACGATCTTCCTCGAGTTTATCCACCGCGACGGATTAGACCGTGCTCCAGGTGTTGACATCTTTCGGCTCCTCGAGACGACAAGGTTAGAGTTTCACCCCGTGCGTATGCGACGGCAAGATTTATTGACATGTTCTTCAGATCACTTCAAAGGGTTCAAGCACGACAACTGCGGCTCCAGGATGATAATCCCTAGGGACACCTACTCACAGACCTTTTGGTTCTTCTCGACAAGGTAGGATGTCTCTTTAGGAGCAATGACATTGATGCACAGCCGACGCTGGTCGGTTAATGGTCTAAAGACCTAAATGTAATTATATTTTGGATGCTTTTTTACTTCTATGACTCTTTGTACTCGTAAATTCAAAATCTTTTTGCATATACAACGATTAAATAGGATTTTGAGAGCATCTACAACCGGACCTCTCATACATCCCTCAAACATCTGGGTGGATCAAAATTTCGTGACCAGATGGGTCGAAATTTCAACCCAGTCGGGCCTCTCAAGCCGGCCTCAAACACCCGGGCTGACCGACACCCTTCATATCCAGCCCAAATATGGGACGGATATGGGGGCGCCTCGGCATGGCTGCCCGGCCCGCGCTGGCCCGCATCGAGCCCACATATATTCGTCCCCATCCACTTGCCCGACCAAACCCTAGCCAGTTCACTCAACTTCCCTTCACTCCCATCGCCACTCTAGCTCGCCTCCGGCATTCTCCGGCATGGAGGCAGCGTATCTGACTCCGACCAGTTTGGATCCATCGACTAGGGGGGGGGGGGGTCGTCCCCTGCAGATTGGAGGAGGCAATGACGGTCTGCATTGCACTATGCCGCTCCCGCAAGGACAGCGCCTGCCCGACGTATGGATCTGTCTGACCCGATTCCATAGCATCCGCTCAACGGGCGCTCGGGTCCTCTGGGATGGGATCATCGCGTCTCCGGCGGCCGGAAAATCCCTCCTTCACTGGTCCGGCAAATTGTTAGTCCCATCGGGAACGGGCTGCCCGCTGTGGGAAGGAGAGGATAAGGATCGTCGAGGCCCGTCTCGTGGAGAAAATGGCGGTGGTGGAGGCGGCTGATGCAGCGGCATGGACGGCCGCAGAGGAGGAAGCCATTTGCGCCCGCATTTTGAAGAAACGACAGCGAAGGAACATGCATGCCCTTGCCCGAGAGCAGAATCATTGTTCCGTGAAATGGTCGGACTGCCACCGAAAGAGGAGAAGGAGGTCAACAACGGTGAGGACAGCTCCGGCAAAGGGCAGATCCATCCGTACCGCGTCTTCGGTCGGTACTTCGATGAGAAGAACGGCAAGGACTCTGAAAAGGGCAAACGCTGTCGTGGATGATCTCCATCATAGCCAAACATGTCAAATTTGCCTAGTTTGATAGCATGTTAGTAATGATGGAGTAGCCAAACGATGTGTGTAACGCTTCGATGTAGTAGTTGCATGAGTTTATATGAATTTAAGCTATGAGATTTAAGATGTATGATAATAGAATGCATTATCTGACGTGTTACTGATGAATGGCCGTGCACGTGCGTCCGCATGGGCCACATTTGCAAAGTCAGACCGTAGATACTCTTACGGAAGATTTTCTAAACCAAACTAATTTCATATACAGTGCTAAACATGAATGAGATCGGCATACAGGAGCATGACGATCCAGTGTGGCAAGGTACGGGCAGCAGCACCGATTCCCAGCCGCCCACAGGACCGGAAAAGGCAGCCCCTGTCGCCATCTCCACGTGGCCCTCCCCTCCCCGCCCCACTTCCCGCCTCCTTCCAGAAATAGATATCCAGATGTTTTGCTTTGCCGGAGCGCGATGCATCCCTCCCGGGCGAAGCAAACTCCGGTGACGCCAACACGCTTTCCCCATCCATCCATCCACCCGTCTCGCGGCCTCTGCTCCCCGCGCCCTCCAGCTCACACCTCGCTCCAGCCACGCGCCGCCCAATTCAAACCCGCCTTGATCTCTCTCTCCCTCCCGAATCCTATATATACATCCCGATATCCTCACTCCCATCCCAAAGTCTCACCCAAGCAATCACCTCACTCTACCGCTCGCCACCATTGCCGCTCACGAACCAGCAGACTCATCGACACCGGCCAGACACCACCACCTCGTGCAGGACCATGGACCAGTACAACAACTACGGCGGCGGCGCGGCCTACTACGGCGGCATCGGCGACGGCGACCAGGCGTACGCGACGGTGACGTCGGCGCCGCCGAAGCGGCCGGCCGGGCGGACAAAGTTCAGGGAGACGCGCCACCCGGTGTACCGCGGCGTGCGCCGGCGCGGCGCGGCCGGGCGGTGGGTCTGCGAGGTGCGCGAGCCCAACAAGAAGTCCCGCATATGGCTCGGCACCTTCGCTTCCCCGGAGGCCGCTGCCCGCGCGCACGACGTCGCCGCGCTGGCCCTGCGCGGCCGCGGCGCGTGCCTCAACTTCGCCGACTCCGCGTCCCTGCTCGCCGTCGACCCCGCCACGCTCCGCACCCCCGACGACATCCGCGCCGCCGCCATCGCGCTCGCCGAGAGCGCCTGCCCCTCCGTGCCCGCGTCGTCGTCGTCGGTGATCACCGAGGCGTCCGCGCCGGCGCCCGCGATGATGGCGATGATGCAGGAGTCCGCGGCTGTGCAGTACGACGAGTACGCGATGCAGTACGGCGGCATTGCGGACCTGGACCAGCATTCCTACTACTACGACGGCATGAGCGGCGGCGCCGGCGACTGGCAGAGCGGCTCGCATATGGACGGAGACGACGACTGCAACGGCGGTTCTGGCTACGGCGCGGGCGAGGTCGCGCTCTGGAGCTACTGATCGAGCTGCTCGATTGGTTGCTCCAGTTATGTTTGCTGTGCGACATCAGTCAGCGTAGGATTAAGAAGAAGAAAAGCAGAGTTGGCCGGCAGCTTCATTTCTGAAGTAGTAGTATTGTCCGTAAAGCAGAGAGAGAACGGGCATGCAAATTGCAGCAGCCTGTTTCCCTCCTTAATTATTCTTTTCATTTTTTGATAATTTTTTGTTGGCTGGAAATTAAGTAATATGTGTTGGAGTAGAGTAATAAGAGACCAACTCTGCTTGAAAATTTGCCAAAGCTTCACTTTGTTGCAGCTGAGCTTCAGTCACTGCTGAGTTCTATTAAGTGTGCGGGGTTGATAGTTCATTAGTTTCAACCAAATAGTTTCGTCCTGAAAACAGTAAAAAAGCTGTCCCTTTTGTCTGCAGTGTAACTTTTTCATGTATAAAGCTTTGGATGAAATTATCGGAAATTCACTTTGGCACATGAAAACATTTGCTCCTGCTAAAAACATGTCGATATGTCAAAGAATTCCGAACCAAAATTTGGCGCAAACATATCAACATTCTATGTGTACACATCAAATTCGGTGGAAAACCGATTTTTTATTGTGCCCTACGTAAAAAAGAGAAAAAAAATGTCTCGTGAGAAGCCGCTTTAAACATCAAAATTTGTCTTCTCCATACTAGAGACAAAAATTGTCGGTTTTTCGCGAACCAACTTTATGAGCGTGTAGAATGTCGAGATGCACGTGCGAGACTTCTTTTCAGAATTTTATGACACTTCAAAATATGTTCAAATCATATTTGGAAAAACGGGAACATATGCTCCTGGGTGCCAAAACACCCCTCTCTGAAATTCTGCAATATTTATGTTATATAGATAGATGCACTTCTGAACTCGGATATCGCAAGCATGACGCACTGTTGCATCGCATCCGAGCTGTGGAGTGTCAGCCGGTGCAGGCTTGATTCAACGGGCGGTGCAACGTACTGCTCCACGGAGCTTAATTCTTCTTGAGGCGATTAAGAATACTGCTAGGAGGAGTTGTCGGGCAAGTGTCGATCAGTTATTGGCACCGGCCACGACCGATCGGTCGATCGGGCAGCACGAGGAAGAAGACGCGTTAAGTTTGCGCGGGCGGCCCAGCGTTGCACGAACTGTCACGTGACGTATGTAGGCGCAGGGCTAAGATAGATTCGGTCGGTGAATGGATCTCCGGCACGTCGCCGGTTGATGCGTCTCGTGCACTCCCGTCTCGCTCGGTTTGTTAAATCAAGAGTCGCCGTCGCGGAACAGAGAGATGAGAAACGGAACGGAAAGAGACAAGTGAAGTCACCGTCAGTCCACACTGCGGTTTTTGGACAGCGATGAGAAGAAAGTCCAGGGAGCAATGCTTTTTTCCTTCCTTCCCAGGTGACACGTGTCTGATTATATAATCCATGGACACAAACCGACAAGGCTATAGGTTCGAGTGAGGTCACTTACGTAATAGCACTAGTAAAATCGAAAGTCCTGAGATAGCCACGTGTGTTTGTTTAGGCTGAATTGCATTTTTTTTTACCAAATTGACGCTTTTTATACAGCGATGAACGGAGGTCCAGGGAGCAACGCTTTTCCTTCCCTAGACGCCACGTGTCCGCTTACACGATTCATGGATACGAACCGACAAGAGTATAGGTTCGAGTGACGTCACATACGAAGTGGTAAATAATATACACGCGTATATGCTTAGGCTGAGTTCCTTTTTTACCCCTTGTTTCACGTCGCAGAAGAAAATATCTGGTGCCTTTGGAACCCCTAGGCTCAGGTTGTCCCGTGCGAGCTCGCCCATTGGATGATCTTCAATGAGATGACGAACTTTTGCACAAAATACCCGAAGGAGTCGGAAAAATGTGCGCAACAGCTGCAGCAACAACTCCGATGCCGTTGGATTTGATATCCGATAGCCCAGGAGCCTGTAGCATGGAGTGCCCCCGTGTCACGAGATACTCTTCCCACGTCGATCTATTTACCCTCATTTAGCAAAAAATTCACACGCTTACTCAATTTAATAGAACTTATGAAGCGAATTATCCTATTTGATTTTATTTTCTCATTTATATGTTCATTGTACATGCCAACAGAAGCTTGAGTTTTCATTTCGTCTTATTTTCGCTAAACCATACCAAAACGAACCGCACACGCTGCATCCGGTGGAGCGCATATGCTTCCGGATGATAACCTTTCCCTATGCAAATTTACATCTTGAATTTTGGTGTAACAATGAACGGATATATTACTTTTTTAAAATAAACAATGGTAAAAATATTTTTGTTGCGCTGGAGCATATGCTCCCATGAGCCGAATTGAATGTCTGCTTTCGTATATTATTATAAGATGTTTTAAGTTTTTTGACTTGGATTATATAGACGCGTTTTACTATGTTCGTTCACTTATCTGTTCGAATGTAATTTACATTGAAATATTTATTTTCGATCAAGGGCATTTTTTGTGAACTCATAATATAGCATCGAGCGACACAAGAAGAATCATTACACACCTGACCTCTACATAATTAGGATGCACATAGCCAACACTACACACACTCAAAGCTCACGCTGGCAAAGGGCAAAGTCAAATAAGACCGAAGCTATGCCAAGGCGAAGAAAAATAGAAAAAAATGAAATGATCAAAACAACGAACGATGATATACAACAACGACCATAGACAACAATCGTCTTTTTACAATGTGAGAACTACGAGAAGGATTCTTCAAAAGCAACGCCTTCTGCAAGGAAACGACACATAAATGCCGTCGTCGCATATCCACCATCGAAGGCTGGGTCGTGGGTTTTCACTCCGAAGATCAAGTCCGAGCAAACTCTAAACATTGCCCTCAAGAGGGTAACGACACAATAACATGGTGATTGCTAGGTATAACCAACTAAAGTCAGACCTAAGGTCTTCACCCTGAGCTCGAGACTGCCTCCCCCCGTTACCGGAGAGGCGCCTTGGAGCAGCGCTAGACGTGGCTCAAAGAGTGGGCTCTCCACATCGGGGATATGGTGGTGGTGCCGACTCCCTTCCCTTTCCTCTATGGCCTAGCTAGGTGCCTGCTGCAAGCCGCTACCATGAAGGATTTGGGAAGGTGCTTGCTGCGGGAATTTTTCTTCTAGCTCGACTTCTTCCTCTTTTCATATCTTTACCTTTGATAATGAGTTTTATTTCTTTAGTAGGTACAATAATACTATTCTTAGGAGCTACTTTAGCTCTTGCTCAGAGAGATATTAAAAGAAGTTTAGCCTATTCTACAATGTCTCAATTGGGTTATATGATGTTAGCTCTAGGTATAGGTTCTTATCAAGCCGCTGGCATTGGCCATGCGGACAAGGCTGCGAGTGACTCCCTTTGGCGGCAAGGGGAGGACGGTTAGGAAAGGGCTTCATGAAAATGTGGATCGTGTTGCCGCTCGTGCGGATGACGCGGTGCCGGTTTTTTTGTGCCGGTTTTTCGGTTTTTCCGTTTCTTAAAGTTGGAGAGGATAATTTCACTTCCCGGACCCTTGCATAAACTAGGGGTGCACATAACCTTTTAAGTATAAGTATTAAGATTTTTAATCTTGATTTCACACCAAGCCTAGTCGTTAATAAATGTGTGAGTATTAAAAAGGTTTGGCCTTCAAAAATAAATAGGAATCTAAATTTGTTTGGGTAAGGATTTAAATTCATGTGTTGGAATTTTTTAATTAAAATAGACATAACATCTTATAACTATATCTTTCTAACAGTGAACTGAAGGCAGTATTAGAGAAGTGTTGTAAGAAACTAATTTGAGATTCTGCCGTATTTACATGACATATTTCTTTTCCACACATATTTGCAATACAGAGCTACCTATTTACGTAGAGTGGAAGGGACAAAAGTGATGGAGTAAGGATGTTTTGTTTGTAACCACTCAGCAAACTGGGTTTGCGTATTTTTCCCAGCACTCTACCCTACCAAAACTTGCTCATGTGTGCAGTTTTTGCGCCACTTTTCAAGAACAGGGAAAGCAGAGTGGGCGTGCTTGAAACTCGCTCATGCAAAAATGGCGGGCGACGTTATGCAACAGCGGGACGTCTCGGGAAGTCGGGAGCAGGCGAATCGAGCTCAACAAACGGCATGATCAATCCCACGCCATCAGTAGCTCCAAAGCGCGACGTCTCCTGCACCGTAGCCGCCGTCTTCGTCGGCTGCGCTCATATGCGAGATCCTCTGCCAGTCGCCGCTGCCGCTCATCGCGTCGTAGTCGTAGGAATGCTGGTCCAGGTCCGCCAAGCCGCCGTACATGGCCATGGCGTAGCTGTCGAACGGCACCGCTGCGACCTCCTGCGTCATCACCATCGCTGGCGCCGGCGCGGAGGCCGCCTTCAGGGCGGGGGCAGAGCAGGACGCGGCGTCGTGGGGGCAGGCGGCCCGGGCGAGCGCCATGGCGGCGGCCCGGATGTCCTGGGGCGTGCGGAGCGTGGCGGGGTCGATCCGGAGCAGGGCCGCGGAGTCGGCGAAGTTGAGGCATGCGGCGCGGCCCCGGAGCGCGAGCGCGGCGACGTCGTGGGCGCGCGCGGCGGCCTCGGGCGTGGCGAAGGTGCCGAGCCAGATTCGGGACTTCTTGTTGGGCTCGCGCACCTCGCACACCCACCGGCCCGCGGCGCCGCGCTGCCGGACGCCGCGGTACACCGGGTGGCGCGTCTCCCGGAACTTGGTCCGCCCCGCCGGCCGCTTCGGCGGCGCCGACGTCACTGTGGCGTACCCGGCGACGGAGAAGCCCACGCCGGAATTGTCCATCTTGCGAGAGTCGATCGATGGCTTGTCTGCAGCACGGCAGCAATGGTGTGATCCGTGATCGAGTGGTCTGGTCGGGTGGGAGCGAGGAGAGCGACATGTATATATAGGATTCGGCCGGCCGGCCGGGGCGGGGCGGGGTCAGAGAAAGAGACGCGGGTTGGAAGGGGCGCGCGTGGCGGGAGACGGGGAGGGCGAGCTGGACACGGTGGCGGAAGGAAGGGGATGCCGTGGCGGCCATTGCTTCGCTCGGGATGCAAAGCGATCGTCCGTACGTCGCGGTCTCATCCGACCTACAACTAGAAGAGTTCGGACTTGTACACTTTCCCTGCAGCGAAGCTGACCAAGGACGGCGACCGGAACGGGGAGGAGCCACGTGGAGATGGCGACGGAGATGGGCTTTTCTGTCGGTCTTGGGCGGCCGGGACCGTGCTGTGTCAGTGCGTCACACTCCGGTGTAGAACTATAGTAGTACTCCGAGGAAGGAAGCACGTGAGGCAGGACCGGATGGGCGGCTCGTGCCCCGGCGCCGGCCGCCCGGACGCGGACGCGTCCACGGCTCGCCGCTGTCCTAGTACGTACTAGTACTCTGCCCCGCAGAGCGGCTCCGTGGGGCGGTGCTTCGGCATGTCAACTGACCGCGCGCCCACGCCGTCCGGCCGATGATAACGACGATTCTCTTCGCCGCGCACGTCAGGTTGAGCTTGACCTTTTGCAAACGTTTTGATACGTGGCGGGGCAGCAGGGCTGACACGAGGTGCCCGGGCGGGATGCCACGTGCCGGCCGCCCGGTTGTACGCGGCGACTCTGTGTCTTCTCGCGGTTTGGAAGGGCCGGCGCGGCTCAAGAAATTAGGCTTTTTGAAATTTTTATTAAGTAAGTTTTTTTTAAAGGTTACGTGGAATTCTGGACGTGGAATTCTGCAGATGATCAAGGCACGTAGTACTGTCATATACGCTCTTTATTTTTATTTACCTCGTATATTAGCTTGGTCTTAAATTAGGCTTTTTGAAAAATTTAAGTAAGTTTTTTTAAATAACATCCACAGTACCGAGTGATATAACTGGAATCGTCATCCGATTTTTTTTCATGTCATATATTTTTTTATTATAAAAGTTTAGATCATTTTTTGTTAAATTTGGTCAAACTTTAACTTTTTTGACTTACGCCAAAACTAACATGCAGCGTAAATAAAAACAAGAGGGAGTAATACGAATCGCGTTAAGGCTTTGTCAAGGGCAATGACGACGGGCTTCTCGACACGACGTTCTGCTCGTTGGTGGAAGAGGGAACTAATTAATAGTCTGTGTGGGGACGGTGACATCCCTAAAATGGACTTCTGTCCTCAACAAATTTTTCAGATAAAAGATTTTAAAAGGATGCTTTTACAATGAGAAGGAAAAAGAATATAAGAGCCTACTTTCTTCATCTCTTGCAATAACCACTAGTCCTAGCTTTCATCATGTCTCTTTACATCAATATATCACTCGAAGAAAAATAGTTTACGAACTCAATTTTCTTGTCCCTATTTGAACATCGATCATAGGCACCTTGTTCCTTTAGAAACATCACACCATCGTTGTACTGGGTTCACTATCAATAATTATATTAGGCACCTTGTTTCTGTACACATATAGAATGAACATAAAAAACATGAATTGGCCCATGTCAATAAAAGAGCACCACGATCCCTTCCTCGGGGGAACAACACAACCCGCGACAGCAAGTAACAACTCGTGTGCAGTGGACACCCAACTTTAGCCGATCTGATCTCTATATGCCTTATTTCCTAGAGGGAAGGCCATTTTTAGTTTTGGTTGGGTGAGATGAAAGGTAAATTGCGAGTGACTACTTTGATCTTAACAAAAAAATCAATTTGCATTTTACTCACCTGTCGTGTGTCCGTGGCCCAATTAGCAATATCAAAATTGTTCACAATTTGATTATTAACATGCATAACCAATATGGTTAAAACAACAAATTATGTATAAGGTTTTAGACCTTAATTTTCATTTCCTTATTTCTTCAGTCTTCCAGACATTTCTTAAATGAACCCATGTTTCGTAAAGAATTTCCCACTCTATTTTATTATGTTTCTACTAAAAACAGGTTTGTTTAATTTAGGGATGAAATTGGAGTGGAACCTTTCGCTTTTCCGGAGGAAAAATGAAAATGAAGAGGATATATGAAAATAGAAACAAAAATTTACAAAACGTAAATGCAAACGGATTTTTTTTATGCGGGGATGGAAACAAAATCAGAACGTGTTTTCCGGTGGAACGCACATGGAAGCAGAACTTTCCATTTATGTGAAGATGAAATTTCCAATTTTTAGTATAAACAGGCAGTGTGCTAGACGAGGAGTACTCACCACATCGTCTCCCGACCAGGTGGATCGGGCCGGGGACCCCATGTCAGTTCACTAATAGGCTACTTCAGGTAGCCCATGACTTATACGAGGAAGATTCCACAAGATTTGATGATCAGGACAAGGACTCTTCTCCTGTGACGTAGCCGACTAAGCCTCTTGTTATCCTAGGCTTCCGGTGCATTATATAAGCCGAGTCCAGGCTAGTCGATAGATTATGATGATACATATTCATCATCATTGTCAGGGTTTAGACCATAACTCACGATCCCGAGGTAGATCAACTTTGTACGTTGATACAACCATAATATAAATAAAAGCATGACGTAGGGGTCTAACTCCTTCAAGCGGGCCCGAACCTGGATAAAAACATTGTGTCCCTTTTCTCCTGTTACCCATCGATGCGATCTAACATCTCGGCCCCCCTACCCGAGGTCTGCCGGTTTTGACACCGACACTATGATTGCTTTGAAGCCTAACCACCAAACAAGACACAATGACACAATAACCAAAATGGATCATTTAAGGCCCAACTTCTACTGTCACATACGTACTCAACTAGACATATACATAATTGTCTAGTACCACCATAATACTAAGTTGCTAATATAAATATATTATTTTGTAGCCATGGTAACCTTTCATTCAATTTGTTAATTTTTATGTTTAATTCTCTATGACTCAGTGGGTTGTAAAGTTTCGGTGAACGCCCACTTCTGTTTTCATGTCCACTTTGTGTTCGCTTCATGTTTGTTTTCGGTAATATCTATTTCCTCATCCATTTCCGGAGTTTTTGTATTCATTTCCACTTCTACCAGAAAATATGAAAACAATTGTGATCGCATCCAGTTATGTCTGTTTCCACTCCGTTTTCATCCCTAGTTTAAACAATTTCCCTTTTCTCAATCTTTCAACTTTAAAATAAAATCTTTCATAAGTACCTTTTGCACTCCTCGATTTAAAACACATTTATTTAAATATTTCATTTTTTATTTTTTGTTCAAATAATTTCATCTTTAAAGAAAAACTCTGATACCTTTTGCGCTCCCGGTTTTCCTTTTTATTTTCGTGGTTTCAGCTATCATGCGTGGGGAGTGTAGCCATTTTAAAAAGAATACATTTTCTAGAGACAAATGATCAAATATAGATCGTCACCTACTTGCGAGGTAATTACGAGGTAGTGAGATAACTATTAAGAGACAAAATTAAGCAAAAGTGCGTTTTGATGGCCGAGCTACTTCGAGGCGGTATCACACATGTATGTGCTCATTGTGATGAGTGACATGCTGGTATACAACTACTGTATTTGTAGTAGAGGCCGTTGCACTGTGCCCATATTTGCTACTCCTTACACTAGTCTAGTGTCAAAAACATTCTTATATTATGGAATGAAGGGAGTAGAAACCAAGTCAGCACACGTCGTGGTGCTATATTACACACAAAAGATAACAGACAACTTGTTGCTTGACCACCAAAATGCCCCTCTCAAAATTAAGCTATTACAACATTTACAAGAGACATTTCTTTTGAAGAACAATAGTAGGGAAATTCCCTATCGTAACCATGCACGGATCTCCCCTGCAAAAAAATCTGGTAGGATCTTGTGTGAGGCCAGGGGGGCCATTGCCCCCACAAACAATTTTCATTTTTTACTAGTGCATATGTATGTATATATACACTATACACATTTTTAGGCAGCCCAACCATCATTCACCCATTCAACCCAATGCCCAGTCCCAAACATAAGCTAATCTAGCCATCTTCGCTCCCCAATTTTGCTTTAGTCAAAATTTCCATTATTTATTTGTACTTCTTAAGTTCCCTGTGTGTAGTGTGGTGATTGATAAATATTGAGAGAGTATTTCCTGTGATAAATCTAGATAATAAAAGTAAAGAAATAGTATGGCTAGTCAAATCCTAAATGATCTTTTGGTCACATCTCCTAAACGAGACATCTTCTCGAAGTTGACTCCTGATAATCCTGGCATATGTTTGTGTAGCATTAAAAATGCGTAAAACAGAGTAAGTATTTGATGTTTTGAGATATCTTTTCAGCTATTTTCTAGTGTGATTGTCATGTGAGACCATCTTATTGTCCAAAACTGATTAAAAAAGTACCTACTGGGATAAATTTCCTATAGGTTTGGTTAAAAGAGCATGAAATTTTTTCGGTGATTATTTAAGCCGTTATTTGAACTGTTTGTATTGCATTTTTTGGTAAACTCCATACCTATATGTTCGATTATGACGCACGAGAGTTTAATAAGTATTTATATTACATTTAAAAATATGAGGGGTAGTTTGGACAGTTTTTATGTCACTTTTTTTTCGAATAGGGCCGATGATGGTGTATTTAAGGTTTTCATGGATTTGAAAATGTGTAAAACAGAGAGAATATTCAATTGTTTGAGATAGTTTTTAAACTATTTTGAAATCTGCTAGTCATATTGGACCTTTCCATTAACTAAAAATGATAAGAAAAATAAGAATCAGCGGGAGGAAATTCATATATGTTTGGCTCAAAAGTAATTGTACTTTTTCATTATTATATAAGACCTTAGTTGAACTATTTGTATTCCATTTTGGGGTACATTCTAAACCTATATCTTTCAGTGTACCGCCATGAGACTTTATTAACCTTTTATACTATAGAACTTTTTGCAGAAGATGGAGGCCTTGTTTGGAAATTATTTGATGTGACTTTTGAGTTTTTTTCGTGTTCATATAATTGTGTCTTGCAATGTGCCGACATTGGTGCAATCCTAGATTCGCCTACGACCACAACTTTTAACATCATAGTAATATGTAATCCCTTTGCTTTAAAATATACGTGAAGTCCTAGGTTTGCGCTAAATCAAGCTTATCTAAATTTGGTCATATATGTGAAAAGATATGCCAACATCTACAACATCAAATATATAGTATTAAAATATGCTTTATGAAGAATCTAAGTATATTTTTTTAGTGGTTTGGTCAAATTTGAATATGTCCAACTTAGGACAAATCTAAAAAATTAAGAGCATGCTTGATAGTAGAGCCAACTGGTGGCTCTATCTACTAGCATGTCACCTAGCCAACTTAGAGCAAGTATAGTAAGGTGACATAAGCGGGCTGTAAGGAATTAAATATCATATTATTGCTTAGTTGGAAAAGAG
Source organism: Hordeum marinum (assembly GCA_022496015.1). Lineage (NCBI taxonomy): Eukaryota > Viridiplantae > Streptophyta > Magnoliopsida > Poales > Poaceae > Hordeum > Hordeum marinum. Next base: position 24,873,609 of record CM039678.1, read on the forward strand.
AAAAGAGGAGAGAGAAGAGAAGCGGGTTATAGACTTACAGTCGGCTCTAACACGAGCTCCAAAAAACTTTGTGAGAGTAAAAGATGGACCATATGTGGATAAAGTAGTACTTTCTTAGAGCTAACTATTATATGAGTTGGCTATTACATTGGCTATAGATAACATGACAACATGTTATAACCACAATTGGTTATACTATCAACCATGCTCTTAATAGCCAGCCTATATAGTTAGCTATACACATTTATGATTTTATCACTGTCTGGTCCAACTCATTCTCACACAAGTGTTTTTGGAGTCCGTGCTCCAGATGGCTAGTACTACATGTTAGCACTCACCTTCTGACATTCTCTCTTGTCGTAGGCTAACCATTAAAAATCGTGGATCAGCCAACCGGTTTTGTTCAAAAATATGATGGAGGAAACTTTTCATATAACCATGACTTAGTAATTTGTGACCAGCCTTATGTTATTTTTTTGTCAGAATTTTAAACGCTTTACGTGGTGGGAAGGAGAGAGTATTTCTCTCTCTCTAACCGCGCGGTGTTTTTGGAGAACATGAAAAGCCGAGCTTTTTTTAAACCTGATACAAACACAGATGTTCGTACATACGCATATCCTATTTTTATGAACACATTCTAAAGACCTACCATCATACGTATTATTTTAATATTGACAAAATCGTCACAGATGCTTTCGTAATCAATGAAAACGTCCCATTCCACCGAATGCTCATAGTCATAAGGTCAGAATTAAATCCATATATTAAAGAATATGCAAGCACTAGCGTCAACTTTAACGTAAAACTCTGGAGCCGTGGATAGCCTTCTAACCATGACAATCATAGGTTGGTTGGCCGTGGCAAGCTGAGCTTGAATTCGTGACACAATGGTGGAGGCATGGCAATATGACGTGCGTTCACTACACACCCCTCTCCGAGCTCTCACTCTGACACAGTGGAGGGGGCGGTGCCTGCCAAGTGCCAAGTTTTGAGCTAGCTTGTGTCCGCGCGCGTGGCAACTCTGTTTCGGTAGTCTTACTCGCGTCGTCGTCTTCATCCTACAAGCGTCGGCAGGAGCAATCGAACTGAGATAGCTCAAAAGCAGCTCCCGCTCGATCAGTAGCTCCAGAGCGTGACGTCGCCGGTGCCGTAGTCGCAGTTGCCGCCGCCGTCGCCGGCCCCGTCCATATGCGAGCTGCTCTGCCAGTCGCCGTCAGTGCTCATCCCGTCGTCGTCGTCGTAGTAGTAGGACTGCTGGTCAAAGTCCCCCATGCTGCCATATTGCATCGCTTGGTCGTCGTACGGTGCCGACGCCGCGGCTTGCTTCTGTTCGTGGTGCACCATCGCCACCATCGTGGGCGCCTGCGCGGCCGGAGCAGAGGAAGACGCGGCGCCGTTGGGGCAGGCAGAACGGGCGAGCGCGATGGCGGCGGCGCGGATGTCCTCGGGCGTGCGGAGCGTGGCCGGGTCGATGGAGAGCAGCGCGGCGGAGTCGGCGAAGTTGAGGCATGCGGAGCGCCCCCGGAGCGTGAGCGCGGCGACGTTGTGGCACGCGCGGCGGCCTCCGGCGTGGCGTAAGTGCCGAGCCAGATGCGCGACTTCTTGTTGGGCTCGCGCACCTCGCACACCCACCGGCCCAAGGCGCCGCGCTGCCGCACGCCACGGTACACCGGGTGCCGCGTCTCCCGGAACTTGGTCCGCCCCGCCGGCCGCTTCGGCGGTGCCGACGTCACCGTCGCGTACCCGTGGCCCTGCCCCCCACCGGAGAAGCCAGCGCCGGAACAGTCCATATCGCAAGTATCGACCGATTGCTTATCCGCTGGTAGCTAGCAAATCGATGGGTGTTGGCTTGTGATTGAGGTGGTCTGGTTGGAGGGAGCGAGGAGAGCGACATATACATATAGGAACCGGCGGAGGAGGTGAGAGAAAGGGTGGCAGTCCTGAACGTCGGCGCGTGGCGGGGGACAAGGAGATCGAGCTGGACATGGTGGCAATGAGAGGGACCGTGTTGGCGTGGTGGGCTTTCGCTCCGCTCGGGATGCAAAGCAATCGTCCATTGCTAGCTAGAAGAAGAGTTTGGAGGACACGTTGCAGGCTGCGGGAGGAATGAGACCGGAAGGGGGAGGGGCCACGTGGAGAAGGAGACAGCGCGTCACACTACGGTGTGCACTCCGGTCATACACGCGAGCCAACCGGCGGCGACCGACTGTGGTCGTGGCTGTGCATAGTGGATGAAGCGAGTATTTTCTCGGCCTTCAACCTCATATTTCACTTTGGTCCTGGTTTTCATGTACATGATGCAAAATAAAAGAGGTGTGAAGCGCCGCATTGACGAGGGACCTGAGGCACGGCGCATACATGGAGCGAGCTCAGTGCTCCTCAAGAATGTCAAATGTGTTAATATAAGCATGTCAATCTTGTCTAACTGAGGAGTCATTGCGGTCTGATTAGTCCATTGATTAACCCTCATTGGGTTACCGAGGACAAAAGGACACCATTGTTCATAAATACTAGATGATGCCCCGCGCGTTGCCGCGGGACATTAGTGGGTCAAACGTGAGAGATGAATGACATTCTTAGAGGACAAAATATCGTAAAAACAAAAGAGAATACAAATGAATTGTATCACTAAAACATAAGTAGGATGTTTTTCTAGTCTGCCAAGTGAGATACTTTCACAGCTCTAGCAAACCAAGTCATTAAATGTTTAAGTAGTGTCGTATTTCAATCACTGCTGGTAATTCCCTTCAAAATATTATCCTAAAAATTAAGGTTATATGATATTTGATGTTGCATTTTAATTTAGACATAAACAACCTTATAAAATCCAAGAGGGAGGTTTAAGTTGTGGCTCTTGGCATACTACAAATGGAAATTGTTAAGTAAAGAAAGTCAAGCATTATTTCCCCCAAAAATGATTTCACGATTTCCAGTAGAAAGGGCAACATGCACACAACTTTGTTATTATTATCAACTTCTCATGTACCATTTACATCCAATTTCTAGAACTATCTATGAAAGTTACGCCGCAATAGTTAATACATCCACTTATTGAGATGGGCAAAACACCAAATTGTGATAAATGCTATAATTTGTTTTAAAAAAAAGCAAATAAACAGTCAATCAAGAAACATCTTGAACGTTGGACATTCTCATTTCACTGCTCTATGTTTGCATTTTTTGGGTCCATCAGATTACCGTAAAGGATAGAAAGCAGAAGAATTTTTAGTACGTTGGGTCTCTATATATGAGAAATTTTGAAGGTGAATATTAATCACCATAACCATAAGCATATGGGGAAAGGAGAATCTGCAAGTTTGTGGAAACAAAATTTTCAGAAACATCAGCAACATGAGACGGTAGAAAAACCTTAGTATGTACTGCCTTGGAAGATCTATGCACAATCAAACATTTATAAAAACACAAAAAATGATTTCCGTGTTAACAACAACTCTGAACTGTGTTGATCTAGGAAAAATGGCTATTGCATACAGGTTTACACATATATAACTTGTGATCTGAACACATTGCATTGCTATTTAGCGGGTCAACAATGCATGCGTGTAGAATAACAGGTAAGTAATTTCATGAAATTAGCTATTGTATACAACTTTACACATAATTAATTCCTTATACCAACACAATGCTATTTCCACATCGATCCCTTACCTGAACAACTATGAGAAACACTCTCGATCTGCTTTGGATCAGCTCAAATCCACCATACCGGATGGGACGAGATCAAGGTCAGTAAAACAAACTGGGAGATGACTCGTCGTGATTGCAGAGTGTGAGAGTGACTTAGTGAGGGGCGGTTGTAGCGGCATTACTATAGCAGCAGGCACCCATCATGCATCAGAACTGTAGATGTAGAGGACAAAGCTGCCATCAGTTGGTCTCCCCAGCAGCCACTCCGCCATCAACCAAGGTGCAACACCTAAAACTTGATAGATCAGTAAATATCACTGATAGATATAATTGGATGAACCTGATTTACACCAGCACCTGCAAGCTAATGTATATGGGTGAAAAGGTCTTATTGAATTGTAGATTGGCATGCTGACAAAGAACATAGATTTGACAAAGATGCGGGAGGAAGGATCCTGCATGCTGGCCTCCATAGAATATATAGGAGTCAATTCAGATGCAAGGATAGGGACTACCTTATGAGGCGGCGTGATCCTGACACGCGTAGATGGTGAGCCCAACTTTGATCGTGGGGTGGCCTACAAGTTGGATTCTGAAGGACAACAGATAGTTAGGGTGAAATTGGGTTGATCCACCGGCGACAAAACGATGTGGAGGAGATCAAGCAGAGGGGGGCGAAGGGGAAGGGGATTTATTTGATGAGGGGGAAGGGGACAAGATGACAACGGAGAAGACGGGGGGAGATCATGAAGGGGATCCCAACCTGTTTTATCTTCCGATAGATGAATAGCTCATGGTATGAAATAGTACTAATTACCTATGAAAAAATATTCAAGAAAATACATGATGACATGGCTGGTTGGGAGGGCTGGAAAAATAGATAGTGGGAGGTAGCTATTTAGGAATAGAGGATTCCATCAAGAATCCGGGTTTTCATAGCTGATGACCAAAATTATTTCGATCTTCTTGGTTCTTTATTGTTTGGTCTTAGGTGTTTACAAGGTGGTGTTTGGTCTCCACCAAACAGATCATTTTTCAAGCTACAATTCAGGTCATGTACATCGCACTACGTTGCGCTCAAGTATGTAAGTAGAACTTGTTAGACTTAGAGATAAAATACCATTGTAATCTCAACAGACTCCTCTCTCTATCTCGCATCTATCTCTATCTCTGTAACTACCGAATCCCTAAAGGATCGGTTAAACTTGGAAGCCATGGCAGAGGCTTCGGCCCTCAATCAATATATACCAGCGGCCTCTCTACGAAGAGGTAGGAACGCTTTCACCTATTGCATTTTACATGGTATACAGAGCCACGTTCTTCCCAAACATCCAGGGACAATAAAAATCCATCTATCGCCATGGCCTCCTCCTCAGGTGCTGCAACGCTCAATCTCGGTGCGCCACCAACCGAGAAGCTAACGAGGGGGAACTACCTCCTCTGGAAGGCCCAAGTGATGCCGCCTGTGAGGTGTGCAGGTGACTGGTCTCCTTGATGGCAGCGACGCCAGACCATCAAAGACGGTGGAGATCGCGCAAGCAGACAAAACCACAACAACAAGACCCAATCCCTTGTACCGTCCATGGCTAGCGAAGGATCAACAGGTTCTGAGCTACCTTCTGAAGGATCAACAGGTTCTGAGCTACCTTCTGAACTTGCTCTCGCAAGAAATTCTTGCACAGGTCATTGGTAAGGAAAACACCTTCGACCTTTGGACTGCTCTTACGACTCTGTTCGCCTCGCAGTCACAGTCCAGAATCACAAATATGAGGATCACCATCGCCAACACAAAGAAGGGAAACACGCTGATCAACGCCTTCATGGCCAACATGAAGAGCCTCGGCAATGAAATCGCTGCGGCCGGTCGTAGCGATCCGAAGATGGTCGACTGCATCCTTGTTGGTCTCGATCCGGACTACGATCCCATCATTGCAGCAGTTGGTGCCATCAAGAACTCCATCACCATGTATGATCTCTTCGCACAGATCTCTTCCTTTGATCAAAGGATGGAGATGTTGGGCGACGGGCCAGTTGGCTTCCACTCATCTGCCAACGCCATCTACCGGGGGTGTGGCCAGTCTAGTCCCAGAGGCGACCGTGGGCGAGGGACCATAGGGCGTGGCCGTGGCAATCACGCCTCTCCCTCTCCTACACCCGGCAGTGCTACCAACAACAACTATCATCAGCGCCCACGCCCACAACCACAACAGCAACAACAACAAGAAGACGACTACCCCGAGTGTCAGATCTGCTACATGTTCCATGCTGGTGGTGCAAGAGCTTGCTGGCATTGGTATGACGAGGACCAGCAAGCAAAGAAGGTAGCAAACCTCATCACCAACTCCTACGGGATCGACACAAACTGGTATGCAGATTCAGGCGTCAACGAGCATATCACATGAGAGCTCGATAAGTTGACGATGCTGGAAAGGTACCATGGAGGTGACCAAGTGCACACGACAAGTGGAACTGGTATGTATATTGCTCACATTGGTAATTCAATTGTCAAAACCCCCATAAAAGATTTGTATCTTAAAAACGTTTTAAATGTCCCTCATGCATCAAAGAATCTTGTCTCCATTCATTGTTTTGCCCTTGACAATAATATCCTTATAATATTCTACCCTTACTCTTTTGTGATTAAGGACTTGGCAACGAGGAGATTCATCCTTAGAGGAAAATGCGAGGGAGGTCTATATCTACTCATATCGTCACCATCTTCATCTTGGGCAAATAAACAAGCGTGAAGTGTCACCAAACCAACATCGGCAAAGTGGCATAGCTAGTCGCTTTGGTCATCCATCATCAGTTATCGTTCAGCAAGTTCTTAGTAGAAATAAACATCCGTATGAGTCTAGTGTTGAGTCAGTTTGTGATGTGTGTCAACAACCTAAAAGTCATTAGTTACCATATCCTATCTCCACCAATGTATCCACTTCTCCATTGCAACTTATCTTTTCTGATGTCTGGGGGCCAGCTCCTACTTCAGTTGGTAGGTTCTCATATTATGTAAGCTTCATTGATTATTTTAGCAAATTTACTTCGATTTATTTGTTAAATGAATATTTGGTTGGAGTACTTGCTTACGGAGTTGGGAATAAAACAACAACGCATTTCTTGTTTATGGTCAGATAACCTAGGTGCAACTTATCTGTCTGCTAACTCAGTTTTTCGTGCCAGAACAAAGCACATAGAGATAGACTTTCACTTTGTGCGAGAAAGGGTTGTAGAGAAGAAGTTGGGCTCAAACGGACAGACGAGACGGCTCACCGTGTGACTGCATCCATAAAAAATGTCTGCCATCTAAGATTCAATCTATTTTATCGTAGTGGTTAGTTTGCATAACAAGCATATCTTTAATGAAGGGCTTATGTAGCCTTTTTGGTCCTCCAAGGGCCATGATAACTTTTCAGCGGCGAACACACATGCTAGACTTTCAGACTCATACATCTTCTCAGTTTGAAGTGCTAGACGAAATGAGTCGTATCTCTCACACATCTAAACAAACCTAATCAACAGTAGTGATCATGAGTTTTGTACCTTCGTATCATACTTCTCACATGTTTCTCCTTCGTTTAGTTTCTTGCATGTTTGGGCTCAATGTATATACTCATATTTCTCCATCAATGGTTGCACTATCTCTATTGCTCTCTTCTCTGATTTCGTACTTAGAAATCAGAATCCATTTTTTATGTACCAAACACCATCTTCAGTATATCTACAACCTTTTGCCTGTCATTGCACATGTTGAGATATTAGAGGAAACTGACCAGCTTGTGATAGGGTTCATAATTTTGGTCTTCGAAATAGTTTCCAAAACCTTACAACTGATGGGATTTCACTTCGTTTAATCTTTCCAAGAGTGTCTCTCGAACATGTGAGTACGCTGAGTCGATATATGAGTTGAAACATTCGTTTAATTAGTATGGTGTAGTTCGTGGTACTAGATAGATCGGACTACCTCATAGCTGTTAGCATGAATTAGCTTAGTTAATGAGAGAATTGCACTTGTACAGTAACTTAGATTAAGCCTTACATTGTCCAAGACATATATCCGTTTTAAGATGTTACATAGATATGACTACTAAAAAAAGAGCAACCACCATTTGTGTGGATGAAGGAGATAAAAATTCAGCAATCATAGGAATCCCCTTTAGAACATGTACATGACGTCCATTCATGTGTACATATTTTTTGTCACCTACTATGCTTGGCGAAGTTAAACTTTGGGTGCAGATTGAGTTTTCTTCCATTATAAAGTGTATATATTACCCTGAATATCTAGTGAAGGAAGATTAACTGAAAATAAAATCAGTTCCTCTACAAACTCCACACACTATTTTTCCTGCGACACATCGGGTTAGGTGGCCAACCAGGGGATGGGAGGGGGAAATTTCCATAGCTTTTGGGTTGGCGCACGGCTGACGGTTTTGCATCTGGGTTCACATTTCCGACGGTTGGAGATGTATGTTTTACTTTACATCATCTATTGAAGATGATCTTAGAGTTGTTCTTAGTACTTTCGTCTGGGTTTATTCGTCTCTATCATATTTTGGGTCAAAGTTTGACTACATATTTAACTAGCAAAGTGCCAATGCATTTCATCAAAAATTATTTTGTTGAATTCGTATTTAAATGTAGTTTTCAATGATACAATTTTTGCTACGTATAAGTACATTTTATTAGTTAAAATCATGATCAAAATACAACCCAAAATATGAGAAGGACCAATAAATAGGACGGAGGCAGTACTAGAATACTGCAAAGCTCCATTAACTAGAAAAAAAATAACAATACGAAGCATGCAAAATAACACAAACATTGCAGATCTGCAGCCGGTTTTGGCTCCTATGGGCGAACAAACACAAGACTACAGAAAGCGCCCCACTTGTGTACACTAGCTAGCTTCCTCGACCTTCATCATCTCCTCCGAGCGTTGCTCGACCATGGCTGGACGTCATGGCATGGCTCTACAGTGTCAGATATATCTGCTTCCTGGCCTGTCTGTCCATGGCTCGGCGTCCATGGATCGTCTTCTCGCATGACCTTCTGAATCTGCTGATCACTATTCAGATCGTGTTACAGACTTGTTATAACATTATACTCGTCCTGCACCTTGTTGATCACATGTTCTTTCTTGTTGGTCTCGTCGTGCACCTCGTTGATCACATGTTCCTGCTGGTCTCGTCGTGCACCTTGCCACCTCGTTGATCACCTGTTACTTGGAGCTAGCGTTTCAGTGACAATAACTCCGACTCGATGCGCGACGTCTAGGGCTATAGCCGGCCGGCTATACCCAGAAGACCAGGTGGATGGTGCAATGGTGCAGCCCGAGATCCCGCAGAGGCGATTCGTCCGGGCGTATCTCCTCGGTGGCGCCACCAGCGAGCCTCACGAGCCGGAACGGCAGCGTCGCGGCTGCGCCGCCGGAACAGGCGGTAAGCGCCGAGTGGCAGTACCGGAACAGCGCCGTCGCCGGACGCCCGGCGCCGAAGCTCTTGCAGATGAACCGCCCGTCCGGAAGCCGCACCCGCAGCGTGCACGCCTCCTCGCCCGTCGCCGGCTCGTCTTGGTCCACCGGCCCCACCGGGCCGGATACCTGTGGCCGGGGATCTCTGGCCGCCGCGGCGTCCGATTCGTGCATGGTTACCGCCCTGAACGACGCCGTCAGCTCGTCCACCGTCGCCGCCGGGCCGGACGCCGGTGGCCGGATGGAGCCGTGCATCGTGACCGCACCGAAGGACGCCATCAGCTCGTCGACCTCCATTGCTGCGTGCTGGGTTTCGATCACGAGAATTGGCGAGAGGCTGCGTTCAGGGGCTGCTCTGCTTATAACACGGAGGATCGGCGTGGTCCGTGAGGAATCGAGTTGGCCCGGGCAGGTCCTCCGACTCGGACAGCGGATCGTGTGACCTGATCATGTATCGCCTTGGGTTGGGCCTGATCCTAGATTTTTTTGGACGCACTCCTCGAATCCTATTTGACGCTCATTAGCGTCAGTTATAGGGATATCAACAAACTGGCGCACAACCCTCTTTCTCCTTGGGCTAGGCCCATTAGTTTGTTTTCGCTGATTCGAGCCCAATGTGAAGCTTCTAAAAAATGGAATTAGAACAAAAAGATGAAAAAAAAGGAAATTAACTATAGTCAGAAGGTTCTAAACCCTTCACAAAACTGGCTGGCAACGTTAATTAAAGAAAAACCATGGCCTATTCACGTCTGATATGATCGTTTTATTTATGTTTAGTTTATTATTTTTTCTTTTTATATTTTCCTTTCTTTTGCGAACTTTTTTTTCAAATGGGTTAATGTTTTTTCAAAATTTATGAACATTTTTCGAATGCGTGAACTTTCTTGAAGTCAATGAATTTTTGAAATCCAAATTCATTCCAAATTCATGAAATTATTCAAATGCACAAACTCCCCCTGAGTTTCTATGACACTATAGGAATCCAAAGTATTACTACCTAAGAAATTCCCTCCTGAAGGCGTGTCTAGTACATGTCTGAACCAAGTTGATAATCCAATGTAAAAAATTATATGGGGTAAAGTTTTTGAACACTTGGTTGTAGCTTATCGTTTAATTTCCTTATCAAACATCTTTTAATCTTTCAGTGAAAATTTTCATCTCAGGGGTACAAATCTTGTCCAAGTTCTCCGTAGCAACTAGTAAACAGAAAGTAACTAGGGGCTAAAATTGTAAATATTTTTCAATTTTTTCTTAAGTTTGCAAGATAGAACAGTAACAAGGATAAAAACTAAAACTAGACAAGATAAAAAAGCAAGGATATTAATGGAAGCAGTACAAAACCAATTACAAAAAACACCTACCTCGTTCGTAACGACGACATAAGTCATCTTGATGGAAGCTAGGCATATAGCCTAACAACTAGTTGGGCCCCCAAGAGCAGGAGTTTGTAGTATGTAGCAATATTTCTCTTGATGATAAATCAAGGTATGAATCTTTGGAGGCGATGGTAATCTGCACACGAATAATTCATTCAACACAAACAAAACATTACTTGTGTCCCCAGAAGTTCTAACAAGGGTGTCAACCTTGCTAGTCTTGCTAGTAGAACAAGAAAATTAAAAGATAATGCGAAGGATAATATTTTTTGCATTTTGGAATAAAACCTAAATGAAAATAAAAGCGCGTGCTATTGGAAAATGATTCTTATCCTAATAACAGAATCAAGGTTCATAGTTTCAGTCATTGTAACTGTCCAATAAATAAAATTGAGGCAAGTGGCATAATCATGTGAAAAAGTGCAATATGAATATTCCATGCTCATGCCAAACATCTGAATGTGTTTATTCTAATAGGCAGTATGTCCAAATACTATTGACACAGATACCATCTGCATCAAATAGCTAAATAGTCCGCCTATAGATCGAGATCCTTCTGCACCATTTGGACTTTAAGTGTGAACACATCTAATTGCTTTACACAAGATGATGTCTTACAGGTGCATAAACTTTAGTTGTAGATTTTCTAAACTAATAGTGTTGATCCCATGGGAGCACACAAATCAATCTTTGTCTTTTGTAGGATTTCAGTAACATTGCCTGCAAGTTAAATGCATTCCAAAACAGAGTGGAAGCGAAGACAAGTATTGAGTGATATAGTAAATTGAGGAGTAAACTTGCAGAAATAAAGTAAGCTGGTGCGAGAACGTGTAACGGTTATTGAATTCAATAGGACTAAAGCATTCCTAGGGAGTCCACATTTCCTACTAGTATGCGTCTACACAACCGGTTCGTAAGCATAATGCTATGTGGATTCCTAATTCACTTTGTATGTTTCTTTTTGTGGGCACAACCAACTACACATGCGTGCATACACGCGGCAGCCCCGTATCACATACGTCACTGCCATTCATCCTCACTCGAATTACTGAATGATAATTAAGGGCTTCCCACATGGACGCAGCTAAAAGCGGTCTCTGTTTACCCCATGCTACAACGACCAAGGACGAAGCGAGATAGGGCATGTCACTAACGTACATCTGCAACCAGCCATCATGCAAACAATAATGACCTTTTATCCAAAATTGGCCCATGTTGGTTGGTCAATGAGTTTCCTCTATATAGTTCCAGCAAAAGGCAGAATTTGCATATGTTTTAGATATCATAGTTTTGTCACCAAGTCCATTGTGCGTGTGCAATCAGGAGGTGGCTGTGTTTTTTTACCAGCCTCTTTGACATCTCGTGAAATTTCTTTTCTTTGTCGCCAGTCAAGGTCTAACTGACGGCAAAGAGGTTTGGCTGATGGCAAAGACATTACCGCCTGCCATCAAAAGTTGATGGCAAAGTAGCTCTTTGCCGATTTATTCTTTGCCAACTTTGTTTGTCGTTAGCAAGCTGATGACAAAGTCTTTACCGTATGTTTTCAAGTCTTTGGCGTCCATTTGAGGCTGACGTCAAATTAGCTGATTTTAGTAGTATAACCAAAGTGGAGATATTACATCTTGCTACCTCCATGCACCTGCAGTCCAATGGGTGTACTACTTGCAACTCATCTTTGAGCACGATGATCAATGTTGAAGGAGATGCAGATGAATTCCGCCCCTGGTAGAGTACCAAATAAGGGTTTAAAAATGAAGACCCTTGGACCATGAAGTGATGACAGCGGAAAAATGCATGATAAATTGGGATAGGGATTTCGAGTATATAAAGACCACCAGGCACTGGAGCCACCCAAAGGAGGGGCCCACATTGCTTAGGCGCCCCGAGTAGGCAGCCACGTAATGTGAGCATCTAAGCCAGATGCCTAAGGCATGTGGGGCCTACCTAGGGCTGGGCCTTCGCCCCTTGGTCCTCGTTTGGCACAAAAACCTTCCTCCTATTTGTTACGTTTTTTGGGGACTTTTTTTGCTGTGATTTTACTGAAATTCCAAACAGGGCAGAAAAATGAAACTGACACTAGTACTAGATTAATAGGTTAGTCCCTCAAAACAATTAAAACATTACAACTTGGAGGATAATAGGCATGAAACATATAAAAAGTATAGGTATGTTGGAGATGGATCACTAGCATCGACGAGTCCACCTCGCTACTGACCCTGCAACTCATGGTGAGGGTGGTGTGTGACTGATCCACTATGCCAATCCTGGCGCTGCGCACTGGGTGCCCTTGTACCCACCTCACAAGTTGATTAACCACGATAGGCCATGCTTTGTTACAATTATCTTTATGCTCAAGCATCATCGTATTGCCTCTCTCTCTCTCTCTCTACACACACACACACATACACACATACATATATATGATGAAACCACAACAAAAAATAATGTGTGTTTCTTTACCTTAACGGTTCTACAATGGTGCTATATTAGGAGTGTCATGTAGGAAATGTTAAGGTGGAAGAGAGAAGAACATAAGAAAAGGTTTGTCACCTCTTAATTAAGATATGATATCTTAACAATTTCTCTCACCGCAAATTAAGGGATATCTTGTTATCACATATAACACATACAAATAACTCATTGTACGTAAATTTGTATGTCTTCCCTAGAATGCGTGGCTGATTTAAGATAAGATTGTCTTATAAACCACTATATATGCCAAAAGTTTCTGGTTTTCCTACTTGCAAAGAGTCTTTCAAAATGGAATTCTCGAAGTTGGTACTCCCTCTGTTTTTGTTTATTTTGCACATTAGCTTTGTAAGTCAAATTTATAAATTATAAAATTTGACTAATTTTATAGAAAAACATTTACAACAACAGCAAGTATATATGATGTAAAAATATATTCAATTACAAAATTAATGATATTTACTTGGTATTATCAATATTAAGATATTTTTTCTATGAGCGTGATATAAATTTCACAAAGTTTGACTTAAGACAATGCTACTATGCCCAGTAAATAGAAATGGAGGGAATATGAATTTTTATTTAGGGAAGTAGGTTTAGCTTAATTACTATGAACAAAATCATCATTATGTTAATCTAGTGTGCTAAAAGACACCAATCTAGTGTCCTTGCAATCAGCAATTGCACAACATGTATTAATCTTTAATGGATGACTAAACACATGTCCAAGACTACGAGAGTCATATATCTTCCTAATTTGAATGCCAAAGGAATGAGTCATGTCTTCCCTACCTCAAAAATAAACCTAACTTAGCTATAGTGCTCATGAGTTTTATAGCTTGGTGTCATACTTACCTCATGTTTTCCTGCCTTGTTTGATTTTGTATGCGTCGGGCTCTATATATACACTCATATTTCGCCATGGATGTTTGGACTATCTGTTTAACTCTTTGATTGTGTACTCGGATATCAGAATGTGAGTTCTTATCTACCAAGCACCATTTCAATGAGCTCTCTATCATATCTACAACATTTTTCTCAAAGGGCCATGACAACTTTGCAGTAATGAATGCACGGGCTAGACTTGGAGACTCATACATGCGAGTCGAATGAGTGTATCTCTCACGCCTCTAAATAAGCCTAACCAATAGTAGTGATCATGAGTTTTGTACCTTGGTATCATACTTGTCACATGCTTCTGATCGTTTGTGTAGTTTCTTGGATGTTTGGCTCCATATATACACTCATATTTCTCCATCAATCTTTGCAGTATTCGTTTAGCTCTCTTCTTTGATTTATTAATGAGAATACAGAATGCATTTTTTATGTACCATACACCATCTTCTATATGCTAACTATTATATCTGCAACTTTTTGCTTGTCAATGCACATGTTGAGATCCTAGAGGAAACTGACTGACTTGTATTCTCTGATAGGATTCATAAATTTGGTCTTCATTAGAGTTTCCAAAACTTTACAACCGAGGGGCTTTTACTTTATTTAATCTTTCTAGGAATGGCTCTCGAACATGTGAGTATGTTTAGTCGATATATGAATTCAAGCATTCTTTTAATTAGTATGGTGTGATTCGAAGTACTAGATAGAACGGACTACCTCCTAGATGTCAGCGTGCATTAGCTTAGTTCATGAGAGAATTGCACTTGTACAGTAACTTAGATTAAGCCTTACATTGTCCAATACATATATCAGTTTTAATATGTTACACGGACTAGACAACTCAAAAAGAAAGAGCAACCAACATTTGTGTGGATGGAGGAGATAAAAAAAATCAGCCATCATGGGAATATTTTTAGACAAAATTTTGTTGATTAAGCTCAGTTCTTGCCTCGTAGATGGCAGAGAAAGAAATTTCCTAAAGTGAATGATACGTCTGCAACATATCGATAATTTATGATTGATTTATATTTAACTTATGGCATGCATGTCGTTAACTTTTAACTTATGGTTGACTTATATTTTTCTGCTTAAAATCTTAACAGAAGTGCTCATGAGTTGTGTATCACATTTTTGAACACCATGAGTTTTATGAACTAGTAAAAATGTCCGTGCGTTGCATCGGGTTAGATTGTCGATTTTTGGATCATGAATTTTGTATTTGAAAAGCCCCCCTTCCTTCCCTCATGTCCTCCGTCAACATCTACTTGAACTTCGCACCGCCATTGAAGTACAATAGATATGTAAGCATATACTCCATACGACAAACCATTATACTCCCTTCATTTCATAATATAGTGTGTCCTCGGTTTTCGAGCTTTAAGTTTGACCATAAATTTAATCAACAAGACCGACTGCGACGGGAGTAAAAATTATATCATCGAATAATTCAATGATATAATTTTTACTCCCGCCGCAATCGGTCTCGTTGGTTAAATTTGTGGTCAAACTTAGATTTTGAGAAACGTGGACGCACTACATTGTGAAATGGAGGGAGTAGTAACTAATACCTATAGGAACCTCCAAAGCAAAAGAAAAATAAAAGGTACTAATAGAAGCAGTTTCCTCCATGTGAATGGCTGCCCAACAGCTCCAGAGAACATCTACTTGCATCTGTATCAGTAGCTACTGAAAGTTCAGTTGTACATAAAGGCAAAAATTGATTGGCGCAAACTTCAAAAGTTGATTTTTGTAAGAGATATAGCAATTCCAATGGTCATTATTTTAGCAATATCTTATTTTATATTTTCATAAAATTTAACATCCATAGACCACAAGATGACGTGCATGATTACAAATTTTAAATATATTCAATTCAGACAATTATCATTTTTTTCAAAAAACATGACTGAATATTTTTCTAAATCCTTGTGGCCGTATAAAAAGATCGGACCCACCGATCCAAACAAACACAACCAATATATAAAAACCAAATGACCGAAAGAGTTGTTCATAAATATAATGAATTGTACAATGACTATATTTTCTTTTTGAGAGGAATCCTGTACTATAATTTAATTGTAGAACAAAGAACATATCGCACATCGATGTAATCCCTTCTTCTTCCTCACAGAACTAAAATAAGAAACACAGGAGTAAAATTATGATAATTGAATAAAAGAACAGACATTAGTAATTTAAATTATGAATTGGCATAAACTTTTGGATGTTTTCTTTACTCTCACTTTGCAATTTAATATATGGAGCAGGACACTGTGTTACTACAATCTTTACAATTGAAACAGCCTGCATATATCAGGATTGAAGCCGCACTAATGATCACATGCTATAGTGGTCCTCAAATATCAAGATTGGATATCTACGCTCATAGTCATGGAGCAGTAGTATTTCTTCAGGATTGAATAAGACCACCTGGAGCAAAATTGGCAAGACATTTTTCAAGAGATAAACTATAGTAGGAGAGCTAGAATGGCAGTGCTGAATAGGCAATCCACACACCAACACATTGAAGAAAAACTATCTGAAACTCAAGTTGAGAAAATAAAATTACAGTATTGCAAACAATAAAACACAATCACTATTTTTTTCAAATTGAAGAAAAAAATGCTATTAGGTAGAGATATGCGATGGCCGGTGTAACCCACGGCGGGTGCGTGACACGTGGGCCCGCATGGCACGGCCTATGTAGCAAGCGTGCCATGGGAATCCGGTGCCAGTCCGTTTACCCGAGCACGGGTGTGCCAGCCCATCTGGGCAGGTTTGGCCCCCTCAAAAAAAATTTGGGCAGGTTTGGCCCCCACAAAAAAAAATTGGGCAGGTTTGGTTGTGAGTTTGTGACCTTCGTCTTGAGACTACTCACAATGGGAGTAACATAGGTAGTAACATAGATGCCACCTAAGCGAAAATATGATATGGCACCTAATTAATGAGAAGAGAGAGAAATTGAGTAACATGCTATGTTACTATAACATAACACATTCCAAGACAAGATGAGTCTATAAGCTAATAAATGAAAGACTCAATGTTACTATCTCTATGTTACTACCCACTATGCTGTGGAGGTGGTAACTTAGACTAATGACATATGTATGTTACTAGCAAATATGCCTGTGCATTGCAACGGGAGAAATAATATTCTGACACGGCGACACCCTTCTAGTAAAAGAATACATCATGCAAGGCCTGAGGATCGGGCTATAGAAATATGGTAGGCATAAAGGAATTTTTTTTATCATATGTACGAATGAGATAAGTACTTTTAAAAGGCCATTCAGAAAATAATAAATTTGAAGGTCTAATTTCCTAAGAACATTCACGTTGTAGTCATTTTTAGTCTAAAGTTGCTTCTAAGCTATTTGTTCTAACTCCCAAACATATGCCTAACAAAGTGACACGAAAAATTGACATCGGAATGACATACCAATGACCGCGGCAAGGTGATGCCGAAATTGCCAACATCTGGTTCACGTCCATAGGTCGCACGGATCATGTGACAGTACCAACAACAACAATAGGAAAAGGAACAATGTCTAAGAGATTGCCGACATCTAGATTGAGTTGTTTGGCCGAGTCTTCGTCAATGTTCACGGCAGTCGCTCTCTAGCAACCTAGCTAGCACATACCCACCAGCACGCCTGTCCACAGTATAGGCCGGCCCAATTTGGTTTTTTCCCACCTGATTTTGGAAGGTTCTAGAATGCTTCCATGAAATGGTTTTCTTCTTACTTTTATTTTGTTAGTTCTTCTGATTTTTCATTCTTTTTATATTTCTCGCCTTTTCACTTTCCCCTTTTTATTTTCATATTTTTTTCAAAAAAAATTCAAGTTCATTATTTTTTCTTATTTTTTTGTAAACATAATTTTCCAATTCAAGAATTTTTTCAGCTCAAGAACATTTTCTAAAAATCACGAACATATTTTCAATTCGTGAATATTTTTTATGAAACCATGAACATTTTCCAATTCACCAACATCTTTTCAATTATTGCAAACATTGTTTTTGTAACTTCTGAACATTGCTATGAATCGCCAAACATTTTTTGGGTCGATGAAGAATTTTTGAATGGATGCAATTTTTATGAAACTTGTGAATATTCTTAGAATCGGCGAATATTCTTAGAATTTATGCACATTTTTTGAATTGATTAACATTTTTCAAACTCATGAACTTTTTTTGTGGGATGATTTTTCTTTGAAATGCATGAAACTTCTTTTAATTCACAATAATTTTATTTTTGTGAACTTTGTTTTAAAAATTTGTGAAATTTTTGTTCAAATTCATTAAAAAAAATCAATATCTTGAAAATTATTTTTAATCCAAGATTTTTTTCGACAACATTTTCTTAATTTCACATGTTGTTTGAAAATTTTGTTTTCTCTAAATTATTTCAAAGATGAAAAAATGAAAACAAAAAAGGGAATGGAACAAAAAAATAGAGGGCATTCCTGCTTGCTCATGGGCTGAGCCCAATAATGCGCACGGGTGGGACGGACTCAATAGGCTGAAGTTCCTTCTTTGGGCCAGCAACTGTGTCATAGATCAGGTGGCTTTTGTGGTGAGTTGTTAAGTTGCAGACCAACAAATATATTTTTAGGCGGGAACGGACTAAAACTGACAAAGGACGTACGAAAAGGATTAATTGGACGAAAAAAGATGGAGAAACAATCCTTCCTTTAATATTAGGTATTAGGTATAGATCAGTGACAAGATTTCACGTATGGTCTATTTACATATAAATATAATTATAAAGATCTAACGGAATGATCCATTATTAATGTACAATTATGTTGATCTAACAGGTATAGTCTATTTAGACGCGCTTATGTAGATGATCTATTTAAGTGAGGTTATGATATGGTTAGTATAATTATGAAGATCTAACAATTTTGATTTATTTAGATAAAATTATGTCAACTTACTTATTATAATATGTTTATGTACATTTATGTAAATATTACAAATATCATTTATAGGTCTTTTCATCTGCAATTTATCACTTCACAAAGAGGAAATGTGAGGGGTGAAGGAGGTGTATGCCCCACCACTAAAAAAACGCATCGTACCTCTCTGATCTAATTGCATCAGGTAACACATTTTTTTCTCCCGCATTCTTGGGTTCATCCTCTCCCCTACGCAATCTCACTAGAAATTGCATCCCCGTGGAGAGTATTCATGCAGGATCAGATTATTCCTGCCAACCGGGAAAGGATGGCGCCGTTTTAAGACTGTGGCAACGGACCACTAAGCAAATGACGGCATGGTCGCAGTGTCGCCTCAACGGTGCTTGCGTGCATCTATCCCCCCGGATTGGGGATACCGATGCGAGCATGGCAGCGCTGGCAGTTCCTAGCAACCATCGGATTTTCCTCCCGGGAAAGTGAAACTCGGACGGCTCGTGTTCCACCGGCGATCCAGAAGCGTCTGAATGGCATGAACTTCTACCGCTCTTGTAGTGAGCGATGCCACGTGGCTGGTTATGCACATTGGGTGCCCCTGTTCCCATCCCACAGCTCAATGAGCCATGAGAGCGACTATGCTTAGGGCGTCGTTTGGTTCTCCGCATGAGGTCTAACCAGGCCCACGTGAAAAGAAAACAGACTGTTTGGTTAGTTGCGTATACTATTGAGCCTGCATAACACGAAACTTAAAGCATTTCGGGACTTGGCTCGTTGGAAACCTTCAAATCGGCAGTTTCTTGCGAGCTAGACCTAGGCCAAGCGAGTGAGCCGTTGCACGAGTGGAGACTGGAGGGATGCGAGGTGACTACGTAAAGTCTTCTTTAACCTCCATTAAGCTTCTCTCTAATCACCTCTTTTCTTTATCCCTCTGATCTATACAACGATGATTCGATTCGAGGTAAGTTATACATGAAAAAGATGCACCTCGATGCTACGGTTTCATTCAGGCGATCGGTTCGTAGTTTCGTCGGCTGAAAGTTCTTTATTTCGTGTTCCCGTTTGGAGCTATTCTGGACGAATTTTGTCAAATTCGTCGCGCACGATCGATCTTTTGAAATTTTCTTTGATCAACAACCTAATCTCGTAGTTCCGCACAACATTCGTGTTGTAAGTTTTTTATTTCGACGATCATAGCTTCATCTCTCCTTAAATAGCAGTTTGTGCACTCACGCCACCATGTCGAGCTCCTCTGTCCTCTGCTCAGAACCCTCCTATTCGTCCCTCTCGACGCCGACGCCCTTCCCCTTGATCTTCTTGCCCGCAACCTACTACAGTAGAGTCGTTTCCGGCGTCGCTCATCTCGGCCTATTCTTTGTCGTCCTACTACTGCACTAACGTTGCAATGGCGCGCATACTGCTTTCTTGTGTCCTCTGCCTCCATGCACACTGTAGTTCGCCGTGCCGCCGACGGGGTCGATCATCTTAGTCTCCTCTCTCTTGCCCTACTACACTGGAGTCGTTCCGGCGTCAATCATCTCGACCTCCTCTCTCGTCCACTGCACTGATGATACCATGGCGCGAGCACTGCATTCTCCTCATCTGTCGACTGTTTTTTCGTGAGCACCGCAACTAATTCGTCGACGGTGTCGCTCGCCGTGCCGTCGACGGGGTCGCTCGTCCATGACCCCATGCTCGTCATGTCGAACACGGCGTCACGACCACTATCCACCGTAGTCGCCATGATCCGGCACACTCTGCATTTCTTCTCTCCCCTTCCTTTGCTAGCTCTTAATTCTGTGTGCTAAGTGCAAGTGCTGACTCTTAATCATACCCCATGCGGGCAACCAAACAGAGTGTAGTTGTATGCGCCGAGGCAATGCAGGCATCCAAACAACGTGTTAAAGTTGATCCCCTAATGCAGGAAGTTCATATGCATGCAACCAAACAACTTGAAGATGTCGCATATGAGGTTGTTTTTTCAAAACCAGGCTAAGTGGAGAAGGGTATGCGACGTAGGCACTGTTGCTGAAAGCAACCAAACGCGCCCTTAGTTACAATTAACTTTGCGCCAGAGCATCATCATTTCGTCGGTCATCCATTTATGAAACCTCAATAAAATTAATGTTATTTTCATTACGCCAAGAAATGTGTTTTTTTACCAGAGAGTCTTTAGAAATTGATGGACAAATTTTATTACAAAAATTAATTTAGGGAAGTATGTTAAGCTTTAATTACTGATAGAGAAAGCATTATTACTTAATCTAGAAGTATGTTAAGCTTTAATTACTGACAGAGAAAGCATTATTACTTAATCTAGAAGTATGTTAAGCTTTAATTACTGACAGAGAAAGCATTATTACTTAATCTAGTGTACTAAAATAATCATTTTAGTGTCTATGCAATTAGCTGTTGCACAAGATATGTTAAGATTTGATGCATAGCTTATATAACTTTTTCATGGCTCCTCCCCATAGAAAAAAGCTTTTTGGTGCCCTAGTGAATGGCTGAACGCATGCCAAAACTGGGAGAGTTATACATTTGCCTTTGAAGTGCCAAGGAAATTAGTCAAATCTCTCATACCTCAAAATAAAGCTAACTAACTGTGGTGCTCATGAGTTTTATAGCTTGGTGTCATACTTGCCACATGCTTTTATTCCCTTGTGTAATTTTGTGCGTGTTGGGCTCTATATATACACTCTCATATTTTGCCATTGATGTGTGCAGTATCTGTTTAGCTCTTTGATTGCGTATTCGGAATTTATAATGCAATTTTTATCTACCAAGCATCATTTTGGTGATCTGGCTATCATTCTACAACAATTTCCCTGTTATGGCACCAGTTGAGATGTTAGAAGAAACTAACCATCTCGTATACTCTATTCGGGCTCATGATGTTAGACTTTAAAAGGGTGTTCAAAATCTTACGGTAGAAGTGACTTGCGTCTTTTAGTTTGTCTAAGAATGGTTCTCAATTATGATGTGGTGCAAAGTTCTAGAATGAATAGGGTCTCTCCAAGCTTTCGACATGCATTAGTTTAGTTCATGGGAGAACTGTACATGAACTTGGATCAAGACTTTTATTGTTCAATACATATCTCAATTCTAAGATGTTACATAGACCACGCAACTGAGAAAAAAAAACATCTTCCTTTGTTAAAAGAGGAGCAAAAGAATTTCCATTGTGAGAATCATTTTTAGATGAGATTTTCTCGATTAAATAAGGGTGTTAAAATCTACACCTTTGATTTGGTCATGCATCCGGAGAATAACCAATCAATAGCGAGTTGAAAGTCTAGCCAACTTTAATAACTCGTGGCTAAACCTATTTTAAATCTTGGGCCACTATGCTAATGTACCTATGACCATTAGCTTCTCTTCTCATTAAGAACTATACTAGAAAGGTATGCCACGATTGCTTCTTGTCATGTGCTTTGACCCTGGCTGTGGAACATTAAGATGATGAAAACTTGGTATAGCACTACATTAGCGTATAGGCACTCCATAGTATACGAGTAAATTTCCGCTTATGTAATTATTCTTGCCTCCAAGGGCCATGCTATATAACAATGGACAAACAAAGCTGACTTTGAGAGTCATATACATCTGCCTTAGACTACCCACAATGGAAGTAATATAGGTAGTAACATAGATGTCATCTAAGCGAAAAATATGATGTGACAGCTAATTAATGAGAAGAAAGAAAAATTAAGTGACATGGCTAGTTACTCATACTATGAGTAACATAACACATGTCAATACAAGATGAGTCTATAAACCAATAAATGAAAGGCTCAATGTTAGTACCCCTATGTTACTACCCATTGTGGAGGTAATAATTTAGAATAGTAATACATGCATGTTGCTACTCTATATTACTTCCCATTATGGGTAGTCTTAATTTGTAATGCGGGAGGAGTGAGACAATATCTTTCGCAGATTAAATAAATCTAAGTAATGGTAGTTCTCATGGGATGAAGTGTTGTTAACTCAATATATCTGGTGCACCAGGTTAAATGCATATTGATAACTTTGAACTGATAGTTCATTTATATCTCCCGTGTAATTATTAACTCGTTTCTGCTCATGAGTCGAGTCATGCATTTTGTAACTTCATGAGTTTGTGTAACTTG
This sequence comes from Hordeum marinum, assembly GCA_022496015.1. Classification (NCBI taxonomy): domain Eukaryota; kingdom Viridiplantae; phylum Streptophyta; class Magnoliopsida; order Poales; family Poaceae; genus Hordeum; species Hordeum marinum. Next base: position 24,896,516 of record CM039678.1, read on the forward strand.
GCGTCACACTTCCCATATACTTTCATTTTCTTGCCAAGTTCCTTCCACGTTCGCTTCAATGTATATCCTCACATATTCCATCAGATGTTTGCACTATCTGTTTAGCCAACTGGTTGCTTAGTTTCCTTCTTCCAGTTGGCAAAAGGAGTTTTACATAGATTGGATTACTTCCGATCGAGACTTTTGGCAAGGGGATAGCGAGAGAAAGAAATATCGGCTGGCAAAATGAAGTGTGGTTTGTCGTCCCATGGACCAAGGCGGGTTGGGCATTCAGGACCTTGAGGTTAAGAATAGGGCCCTCCTCGACAAATGGTTGTTAAAGTTATTGACGGGAGACGGTGTATGGAAAACCCTCCTAACTAGAAAATATGTGGGTTCAAAGGCGGTATCCCAGGTAAACTAGAAGCCTGGGGACTCTCATTTTTGGGCGGGACTAATGTCAACGAAGAAATATTTCTTCCGCTACGGTTCCTTCTCAATTATGGATGGCTTGGAGATTAGATTCTGGGAGGATAAGTGGCTAGGTAACACTACTCTCCAGAAACAATATCCAACTCTCTACAATATTGTGCGTCACAAGGGTGATACTATTGTCAAGGTTTTGGAATCATTTTCGCCAAATGTGACGTTCAGAAAATATTTAATTGGACATAGACTCCAATCGTGGAACATACTTCTCCAACAGTTAACCACGGTTCAATTGTCATAAGGGTCCGATGTTTTTCGTGGGAACCTACATGGGAATGAGCAATTCTTAGTGGAGTCTATGTATGGAGCATTGATCCAGTCTGACGTGCCAGCTGATAATAATAAAAAGAGCTGGAAGATGAAGATACCGCTTAAGAATAAAATCTGTGCAAGGTATCTTCGTTGCGGAGTCATTTTTACTAAAGATAACCTTATTAAGAGGAATTGGCATGGAAGTACGCAATGTGTATTTTTTCTGCATGTTGAGACAATTAAACATTTATTCTTCCAATGTAAATTAGCTCGTTCTATATGGCCACTCATCCAAATAGCTTCTGGCTTGTATCCTCCTTGTAGTGTTGCTAGTATATGTTGAAATCTGAGATGGACTTTAGGCCCATAAGACAATTTCAGAAAAATCTCTAAGGGCCCATGTAGGTGGCATGACAAGGGGGGTGGGAAGTTTAGTCCCACCTTGCTAGTGGAGAAGGAGTTACACCTCTTTATAAGGGTTTCTCTTCCACATGCTATTAGAGCATGAGAAGAGAAGAGGCCCTCGCGCACTCCTCCTCCGCCGGCCGCCTCGCCACGGGTTGCGGGAATGAGCCGAGCCAAGCTCATACCTACGTGCTTATTTTTGCCGGTCGGGAACGGAGAATACGTAACGCCACGATCTGAGACGTTGGATCGTGGGCTACCGACTCGGACGTGGGTTCAGCCCACGTCTCTCCACCCGAACGCCGCCTACATAAGCAGGGCTTCGGCCAACCCTAGCTGCCACGAAATACAGACCACATCTGCCTCCACGCGCTCTGCCCACGTCGTTCCTTTTGCTTTTGCTGCCGCCGGCGACTCCATCCCGTTCACCGCGTACACGGTCGACGGGAGAGCAGGCCTCCGAAATCACGCCTCTCCGGGTCCTGTACGGGGAGAGGGGCAATTAGGTTTTTGGGGAGTGACTACGCGACTGCTCGCTTCTGTTCGTCTACTTCATCTACGTCCGCGTCGTCTTTGTCATGTCGTCCCCAACCGACGTCAACCGTGCTGCTGCTGAGAAGCTCGAAGTCGACAAGAAGGCGACCGATGATGCCACCGCCGCCAATGCTGCCGCTACGGCCAACTGGCCTATTGGAGGGTATAACACGTTTATCCCGCTCCTCTTTATGTTAATTGTAGCACTACTAGCGTTATACGTAGATACATCTACTGTTAGCGTAGTACGTGTTTGCATGTTTGAATATCAGTATGTTTGCGCTTATGTCAATGCCATGCTAGTTATTATTTCGTGGATTAATCTGATCGAAAAATTGTCAATATTCTCAACAATCAAAAACCTAATTTGTGTAAGAATTTTCCGAGTAATGGTTTTGCTGCTACACTAAAACCGGACAAGTTCACCGGTATATATTTTAAGCGTTGACAGAGCAAAACCACCTTATGGCTCACGGCTATGAAAGTGTTCTGGGTAGCCGGTGTCACTCCCACAGGAACGATCACTCCTGAAAAGGAGAAGGCATTCAAGGAGGACATTGTTTACTTTATTGGAGTAGTCCTTAGCTTGATCGGAGATAAGCTGGTTGACGCATATTTACATGTGGGGGTTGCCAAGGACTTGTGGGAGGCTCACGAATCTAAATTAGGGGCCACCGATGCTGGGAGCGAGATGTATGTTATGGAGCAGTTCCATGATTACAAAATGGTTGACAACCGTTCTGTGTTGGAACAAGCTCATGAGATAATATGTGTTGGGAGACGTAGTAGTAAATCAAAATTTTCCTACATTCACCAAGATCTATCTATGGAGAAACCAGCAACGAGAGGGGAGAGATTGCATCTTCATACCTTTGAAGATCGCTAAGCGGAAGCGTTACAAGAACGCGGTTGATGGAGTCGTACTCGCAGCGATTCAGATCGCGGTAGATCCGATCAAGTGCCGAACGGACGGCACCTCCGCGTTCAACACACGTGCAGCCCGGTGACGTCTCCAACACCTTGATCCAGCAAGGAGGAAGGAGAGGTTGGGGAAGGGCTCCAACAGCAGCACGACGGCGTGGTGGTGGTGGAGTAGCAAGGTATTCCGACAGGGCTTCGCCTAAGCGCTGCGGAGGAGGAAGAAGAGAGGTAGGGCTTCGCCGTGAGAGAGAGAGATCAAATCCCCTCTCAAAACATCCAAAACCTCAAGTATATATAGGAGGAGGGACGTGGAGGGCTGGCTTGGCCTCTACTCCAAAGAGGAGATGGCCGGCCGAATTAAAGGGAGAGTCCACCTCCCACAAGGGAGGTGGATCTCCTCCTTTTAAATCCTTTTTGCCTTATCTCCTTATCTCCAGCCACATGGGCCTTTAGCAAAAGTCTTGCCCAGCCCAATAAGGGCTGGCACACTTTATCTAACAGCCCATGTGGTCCTTTGGTCGTCACACCCCTCCCGGGGGTCCTCCGGCACCCTCCCGGCACTCCCGGTACACTACCGATGAGCCCGAAAACTTTCCGGTGACCAAAACTGGACTTCCTATATATCAATCTTTACCTCCGGACCATTCCGGAGCTCCTCGTGACGTCCGGGATCTCATCCGGGACTCCGAACAACCTTCGGTAATCACGTATACCTTTTCCCTATAACCCTAGCGTCATCGAACCTTAAGTGTGTAGACCCTACGGGTTCGGGAGACACGTAGACATGACCGAGACACCTCTCCGGCCAATAACCAACAGCGGGATCTGGATACCCATGTTGGCTCCCACGTACTCCACGATGATCTCATCGGATGAACCACGATGTCAGGGATTCAATCAATCCCGTATACAATTCCCTTTGTCTATCGGTATGGTACTTGCCCGAGATTCGATCGTCGGTATCCCCATACCTTGTTCAATCTCGTTACCGGCAAGTCTCTTTACTCGTTCCATAATACATCATCCCGTGACTAACTCCTTAGTCACATTGAGCTCATAATGATGATGTCTTACCGAGTGGGCCCAGAGATACCTCTCCGTCACACGGAGTGACAAATCCCAGTCTCGATTCGTGTCAACCCAACAGACACTTTCGGAGATACCCGTAGCGTACCTTTATAGCCACCCAGTTACGTTGTGACGTTTGGCACACCCAAAGTATTCCTACGGTATCTGGGAGTTACACAATCTCATGGTCTAAGGAAATGACACTTGACATTGAAAAGCTTTAGCAAACGAACTACACGATCTTTGTGCTATGCTTAGGATTGGGTCTTGTCCATCACATCATTCTCCTAATGATGTGATCCCGTTATCAACGACATCCAATGTCCATGGCCATGAAACCGTGACCATCTATTGATCAACGAGCTAGCCAACTAGAGGCTTACTAGGGACATGTTGTGGTCTATGTATTCACACATGTATTATGGTTTCCGGTTAACACAATTATAGCATGAACAATAGACAATTATCATGAACAAGGAAATACAATAATAACCATTTTATTATTGCCTCTAGGGCATATTTCCAACAGTCTCCCACTTGCACTAGAGTCAATAATCTAGTTCACATCACCATGTGATTAACACTTACATCACCATGTGATCATATCATCATGTGATTAACACCCAATAAGTTCTGGGGTTTGTTCATGTCCTGCTCGTGAAAGAGGTTTTAGTCAACGGGTCTGCGACATTCAGATCCGTGTGTACCTTACAAACTTTCCATGTCATATTTGTAGATACTGCTCCCACGCTCCACTTGGAGCTATTCCAAATGGCTACTCCACTATACGTAGCTGGATTTCTACTAAGAGTCATCCGGATTGGCTTTAAAGCTTGCATCATCGTAACACTTTACGATGAACTCTTTATCACCTCCATAATCGAGAAATATTTCCTTAGTTCTCAAGTTACTAAGGCTAACTTTGACCGCTGTCCAGTGATCCACTCTTGGATTACTCTTGTACCCCTTGACAGACTCATGGCAAGGCACACACAGGTGCGGTACACAGCATGGCATACTATATAGAGCCTATGGCTAAAGCATAGGAGATGACACTCATCTCTTCTTTATCTTCTGCCGTGGTCGGGTATTGAGTCTTACTCAATTTCACACCTTACAATACAGTCAAGAACTCCTTCTTTGACCCATCTATTTTGAACTCCTTCAAAAACTTGTCAAGGTATGTCTTCGTCGAAAAAACTTATCAAGCGAATAGATCTATCCCTATAGATCTTGATGCTCAATAAAATAGTAGCTTTATCTGGGGTCTTCCTTTGAAAAAAAAAACTTTTCAAACAACCCTTCATGCTCTTCCAGAAATTCTACATCATTTCCGATCAATAATATGTCAACTACATATTCTTATAAGAAATTCTATAGTGCTCCCACTCACTTTCTTACAAATACAAGTTTCTCATAAACTTTGTATAAACTTAAACACTTTGATCACCTCATCAAAGCATATATTCCAACTCCGAGATTCTTGCTCCAGTCCATAGAAGGATCGCTGGAGTTTGCATATTATTAGCATCCTTAGGATTGACAAAACCTTCTGGTTGTATCACATACAACTCTTCCTCATAGAAACCATTACGGAAACCTTGTTTTGTCATCCATCTGCCAGATTTCATAATCGAAAAATGCAGCAACTGCTAACAAAATTTTAATAGACTTTTAGCATCGTTACAGATGAGACAATCTCATTGCAGTCAACTCCTTGGACTTGGCGGAAACTTCTTTGCGACAAGTCGAGCTTTATAAACGGTGACATTTCACCATTAGCGTCTATGTTTATCTCAAAGGTCCATTTGTACTCAATGACCCGCCATTCAACAGGCAAGTCTACCAAAGTCCATACTTGGTTTTCATACATGGATCCTTTCTCGGATTTCATGGATCCTAGCCATTTGTTGGAATCCGGGCCCACCATCGCTTCTCCATAGTTCGTAGGTTCATCGTTGTCCAACAACATGATTTCCAAGACAGGGTTGTCGTACTGCTCAGGAGCAGTACGCGTCCTTGTCGACCTACGAGGTTCGATAGTGACTTGATCCGAAGCTTCATGATCATCATCATTAACTTCCTTTTCAACTGAGTAGGCTCTACAGAAACATCTTTCTGTGTTGCGCTATTCTCTGGTTGAAACAAAGGTTCAACAACCTCATCAAGTTCTATCTTCCTCCCACTCAATTCTTTCGAGAGAAACTCTTTCTCAAGAAAGGACCCGTTCTTAGCAACAAACACCTTTTGCGCTTGGATCTGAGATAGAAGGTATACCCAATGTCTCATTAGGGTATTCTATGAAGATGCATTTGTCTGCTTTGGGTTCGAGCTCGCTAGGTGAAAAACCCATTTTCACATAAGCGTCGCAGCCCCAAACATTAAGAAATGACAGCTTAGGCTTCTGTCAAACCATAATTCTCACGGTGTCATCTCAACAGACTTAGATGGTGCCCTGTTAAAGTGAATGGATTTGTCTTTAATGCATAACCCCATAACGATAGTGGTAAAACGATAAGAGACATCATAGTACTCACTATATCCAATAGAGCACGACTACGACGTTCGAACACACCATCACACTATGGTGTTCCAGGAGGCGTGAGCTGTGAAACAATTTCCACATTGTCTAAAATTGCATACCAAACTCGTAACTTAGATATTCACCTCCATGATCATATCATAGACATTTATCTTCTTGTCACGATGATCTTTAACTTCACTCTGAAACTCCTTGAACCTTTCAAACATTTCAGATTCGTGTTTCATTAAGTAAATATCCCCATATTTACTCAAATCATCAGTGAAGGTAAAGAAAAACAACGATATCCACTGTGTGTTTCAACACTCATTGGACCACATACATCAACATGTATTATTTCCAATAAGCCACTTGCCCGCTCCATCATATTGGATGACGGGGTCTCAGTCATCTTGCCCAAGAGGCATGGCTCGCATGTCTCAACCGATTCGAAATCGAGTGAGTCAAAAATCCATCATCATGGAGTTTCTTCATGCGATTTATACCAATATGACATTTAGCGGCAGTGCCACAAGTATGTGGTACTATCATTATTAACTTTATATCTTTTGGTACCAATGTTATGAATATGTGTACTACTACGATCATGATTCAATAAACCATTCCGAGTGGGTGCATGACCATTGAAGGCATTATCCATGTAAACAGAATAACCATTATTCTCTAACTTATATGAATAACCGTATCGCACTAATCATGATCTAATCACGTTCATGCTCAACGCAAACACCAAATAACATTTATTTAGGTTTATCACAAATCCTGAAGGTAGAGAGAGCGTGCGATGGTGATCACATCAATCTTGGAAATACTTCCAACACACATCGTCACCTTTCACCTAGCTAGTCTCCATTTACTCCGTAGCTTTTATTTCGAGTTGCTAACACTTAGCAACCGAACCGGTATCCAATACCTAGGTGCTACTAGGAGTACCAGCAAGGTACACATCACTAACACGTATATCAAATATACCTCCATTGACATTACCAGCCTTCTTATCTACCAAGCATCTAGGGTTTTTCCGCTTCAGCGAACATTCTCCTCATAACAGAAGCACTTAGTCTCGGGTTCGGGCTCAACCTTGGGTTTCTTCACTAGAGCAACAACTGGCTTGCCATTCCTGAAGTTTTCCCTTCTTGCCCTTGCCCCTTTTGAAACTAGTGGTTTAACTTAACCATCAACACTTGATGCTCCTTCTTGGTTTCTACCTTCGTGGTGTCAAACATCACGAACAACTCAGGGATCATCTTATCCATCCCTGGCATGTTATAGTTCATCACGAAGCTCTAGTAGCTTGGTGGCAGTGACTTGGAGAACTGCATTAATCACTATCTCATCTGGAAGATTAACTCCCACTTGATTCAAGTGATTGTAGCACCCAGACAATCTGAGCACACGCTCACCGATTAAGCTATTCTCCTTTATCTTGCAGACAAAGAATCTTGTTGGAGGTCTCATACCTCTCAACATAGGCACGAGCCTGAGATCACAATCTCAGCTCCTAGAACATCTCATATGTTCCGTGACGTTCAAAACGTTTTGGAGCCTCAATTCTAAGCCGCAATGCATGACGCATTGAACTATCACGTAGTCACCAAAAAGTGCCTGTCATATGTTCACAACATCTACAGACAACACTTGAGGGAGTGGTGCAGTTAGCGGTACATCAAAAACATAAGCTTTCTGTGCAGCAATGAGGACAATCCTCAGATCACGGACCCTGTCCGCATTATTGCTACCATCAACTTTCAACTTACTTTTCTCTAGGATTGTATCAATAAAACTGTGGAGCTACAGCGCGAGCTATCTACGACATAATTTGCAAGGACATTTTTAGACTAAGTTCATGATAATTAAGTTCACTTAATCAAATTATTAATGAACTCCCACTTAGATAGACATCTCTCTAGTCTTCCAAGTGATACATGATCCATGTCAACTAGCCCGTGTCCGATCATCACGTGAGACGGACTAGTCATCCATGGTGAACATCTCTATGTTGATCGTATCTTCTATACGACTCATGTTCGACCTTTCGGTCTTCCGTGTTCCGAGGCCATGTCTGTACATGCTAGGCTCGTCAAGTCAACCTAAGTGTTTCGCATGTGTAAATCTGGCTTACACCCGTTGTATGCGAACGTTAGAACCTATCACACCCGATCATCACGTGGTGCTTCGGAACGACGATCCTTAGCAACGGTGCACAGTTAGGGTGAACACCTTTCTTGAAATTTTATTGAGAGATCATCTTATTTACTACCGTCGTTCTATGCAAATAAGATGTAAACATGATAAACATCACATGCAATCAATATAGTGACATGATATGGCCAATATCATCTTGCTCCTTCGATCTCCATCTTCGGGGCACCATGATCATCACTGTCACCGGCACGACACCATGATCTCCATCATCATGATCTCCATCATTGTGTCTTCATGAAGTTGTCTCGCCAACTATTACTTCTACTACTATAGCTAACGTTTAGCAATAAAGTAAAGTAATTACATGGCGTTTATGATTGACACGCAGGTCATACAATAATATAAGACAACTCCTATGGCTCCTGCCGGTTGTCATAGTCATCGACATGCAAGTCGTGAACCCTATTACAAGAACATGATCAATCTCATACATCACAATGCATCCCATCACATCCTTTTGGCCATATCACATCACACGGCATATGCTGCAAAAACAAGTTAGACGTCCTCTAATTTGTAGTTGCAAGTTTTTACGTGGTTGCTATAGGTTTCTAGCAAGAACGTTTCTTACCTACGTCAAAACCACAACGTGATATGCCAATTGCTATTTACCCTTCATAAGGACCCTTTTCATCGAATCCAATCCGACTAAGGTGGGAGAGACAGACACCCGCTAGCCACCTTATGCAACTAGTGCATGTCAGGCGGTGGAACCGGTCTCACGTAAGCGTACGTGTAAGGTTGGTCCGGGACGCTTCATCCCACAATACCGTCGAATCAAGATAAGACTAGTAACGGCAAGCATATTAACAAAATCGACGCCCACAACTGCTTTGTGTTCTACTCGTGCATAGATTCTACGCATAGACCTAGCTCATGATGCCACTGTTGGGAGACGTAGTAGTAAATCAAAATTTTCCTACGTTCACCAAGATCTATCTATGGAGAAACCAGCAACGAGAGGGGAGAGATTGCATCTTCATACCTTTGAAGATCGCTAAGCGGAAGCGTTACAAGAACGCGGTTGATGGAGTCGTACTCGCAGCGATTCAGATCGCGGTAGATCCGATCAAGTGCCGAACGGACGGCACCTCCGCGTTCAACACACGTGCAGCCCGGTGACGTCTCCAACACCTTGATCCAGCAAGGAGGAAGGAGAGGTTGGGGAAGGGCTCCAACAGCAGCACGACGGCGTGGTGGTGGTGGAGTAGCAAGGTATTCCGACAGGGCTTCGCCTAAGCGCTGCGGAGGAGGAAGAAGAGAGGTAGGGCTTCGCCGTGAGAGAGAGAGATCAAATCCCCTCTCAAAACATCCAAAACCTCAAGTATATATAGGAGGAGGGACGTGGAGGGCTGGCTTGGCCTCTACTCCAAAGAGGAGATGGCCGGCCGAATTAAAGGGAGAGTCCACCTCCCACAAGGGAGGTGGATCTCCTCCTTTTAAATCCTTTTTGCCTTATCTCCTTATCTCCAGCCACATGGGCCTTTAGCAAAAGTCTTGCCCAGCCCAATAAGGGCTGGCACACTTTATCTAACAGCCCATGTGGTCCTTTGGTCGTCACACCCCTCCCGGGGGTCCTCCGGCACCCTCCCGGCACTCCCGGTACACTACCGATGAGCCCGAAAACTTTCCGGTGACCAAAACTGGACTTCCTATATATCAATCTTTACCTCCGGACCATTCCGGAGCTCCTCGTGACGTCCGGGATCTCATCCGGGACTCCGAACAACCTTCGGTAATCACGTATACCTTTTCCCTATAACCCTAGCGTCATCGAACCTTAAGTGTGTAGACCCTACGGGTTCGGGAGACACGTAGACATGACCGAGACACCTCTCCGGCCAATAACCAACAGCGGGATCTGGATACCCATGTTGGCTCCCACGTACTCCACGATGATCTCATCGGATGAACCACGATGTCAGGGATTCAATCAATCCCGTATACAATTCCCTTTGTCTATCGGTATGGTACTTGCCCGAGATTCGATCGTCGGTATCCCCATACCTTGTTCAATCTCGTTACCGGCAAGTCTCTTTACTCGTTCCATAATACATCATCCCGTGACTAACTCCTTAGTCACATTGAGCTCATAATGATGATGTCTTACCGAGTGGGCCCAGAGATACCTCTCCGTCACACGGAGTGACAAATCCCAGTCTCGATTCGTGTCAACCCAACAGACACTTTCGGAGATACCCGTAGCGTACCTTTATAGCCACCCAGTTACGTTGTGACGTTTGGCACACCCAAAGTATTCCTACGGTATCTGGGAGTTACACAATCTCATGGTCTAAGGAAATGACACTTGACATTGAAAAGCTTTAGCAAACGAACTACACGATCTTTGTGCTATGCTTAGGATTGGGTCTTGTCCATCACATCATTCTCCTAATGATGTGATCCCGTTATCAACGACATCCAATGTCCATGGCCATGAAACCGTGACCATCTATTGATCAACGAGCTAGCCAACTAGAGGCTTACTAGGGACATGTTGTGGTCTATGTATTCACACATGTATTATGGTTTCCGGTTAACACAATTATAGCATGAACAATAGACAATTATCATGAACAAGGAAATACAATAATAACCATTTTATTATTGCCTCTAGGGCATATTTCCAACAATATGCATTGCTAAGGAACTTGAGGTTCTTAAGTGCAATTTACCGGGCAAATTTGTCGCGGGATGTATAATTGCTAAGCTCCCTAATTTCTGGAGGAACTTTGCTACCACTTTGAAACATTAGAGGCGTGAATTCTCATTAGAGGATATCATCAGCCATCTGAGTGTTGAGCAGAACTCGAGAGCAAAGGACTCGCATGGAAAAGCGGTTGAAGGCCCTTCGGTTGCCAATATGATACATCGGAAGAACTTCAATTCCCACAAGTCCAAGGGAAAGAATTATGTCCAACAGAATACCGACTTCAAGAAGAAGGGAAAGAAGACCTTCAAGAGGAATAAGAAGGATGATGGCTGCTTCAACAGGGGTTCAGAGGAACATTGGGCCAACAAGTGTCCAAACAGGTACAAGAAGCCAACGCAGGACAATAAGTCTGCCAATATGATTGTGGGCAACAATGAAAATGGTGCATCTGGGTATGGTAATTTATTTACTGTATTTTCAGTTTGTCAGTCCAGGTGCAAATATTCATGTGTGTGCTGACATCTCATTGTATTCTTCTTATCAGGTCACAGACCGAGGTTCCGTATTGATGGGGAATGGCGCGAGTGCTTCTGTTCTTGATGTTGGCACGGTCGATCTGAAGTTTACTTCGGGAAGGATCGTGCAGTTGAAGAACGTGCAACATGTCCCCGCCATCAAGAAGAACCTCGTTAGTGGCTCCCTTCTGTGTAGAGAAGGGTTTAAGTTGGTCTTCGAGTCTAATAAAGTAGTTGTTACGAAATATGGACTTTTCGTTGGAAAATGTTATGAATGCGGAGGTCTGCTCCGCCTTTCCCTTGCAGATTTTTGTAATGAAGTCGTGAACAATATTCATTCGAATGTTAATGAGTCTGAAGTTTGGCATTCACGTCTTTGTCACATTAGTTTCGGTGTTATGACGCGGCTAGCAAAACTGAATTTAATCCCGAGTTTCACTTTAGCCAAAGGTTCTAAGTGCCATTCGTGTGTGCAAGCAAAGCAACCTTGCAAGCCTCACAAGGCTGTTGAGGAGAGACACCTGGCGTCCCTAGAAATCATACATACAGATCTGTATGAGATGAATGGTGTATTGACTAAAGGTGGAAAGAAATACTTCATGACATTGATAGATGATTCCACTAGATATTGCTATGTGTATCTGTTAAATACTAAAGATGAGGCTCTATACTACTTTAAAATCTATAAGGCAGAAGTTGAGAACCAACTTGAAAAGAAAATTAAACAAGTCCGGTCTGATCGTGGTGGAGAGTACTTCTCAAATGAGTTTGATTCTTTCTGTGCGGAACATGGCATTATTCATGAGAGGATGCCTCCCTATTCACCCCAGTCAAACGGGGTTATCGAGCAGAAAAAACGTACTCTAACTGATTTGGTTAACGCCATGTTAGATACATCGGGTTTATCCAAGGCATGGTGGGGGGAGGCTATATTAACTTCGTGTCATGTCCTGAATAAAGTACCGACAAAAGATAATGAGGTCACTCCCTATGAGCAGTGGTCGAAGAGAAGGACGGCGCTCTCCTATTTACGTACTTGGGGCTGTTTGGCAAAAGTCAACGTGTCGATCCCCAAAAGCGTAAGCTTGGACCAAAGACCGTGCACTGCGTTAGTTTGGGCTACACTAAGAATAGCGTTCGCTATAGATTTCTAGTAGTGAAATCTGAGGTACCTGACATGAAGGTCGGTACAATTATGGAGTCTAAGGATGCTACATTCTTTGAGGATATATTCCCCATAAGAGATATGCAAAGCACTTCTAGATAGGAATCAGAGGAGACTCCTGAGCCTGCCATTCCTATGGAATATTATGAACAAACACATGATGAAAATCCTGAGGAGGATGACGAGGAAACCCTTGGTAGGGGCAAGAGACAAAGGACTGCAAAGACCTTTGGTGATGACTTCCTTGTATACCTCGTGGATGATAACCCCACTTCTATTTCAGAAGCCTATGCATCTCCTGATGCTGACTACTGGAAAGAAGCGGTTCGTAGTTAGATGGATTCCATCATGGCTAACGGAACATGGGAAATAACTAAGCGTCCCTATGGGTGCAAACCATTGGGATGTAAGTGGGTGTTCAAAAGAAAGCTTAGGCCCGATGGTACAATTGAAAAGTTTAAGGCCAAGCTTGTGGCCAAGGGCTATGCCTAGAAAGAAGAAGAAGATTTCTTCGATACTTATTCACCTGTGGCCAGACTGACCACCATTCGAGTACTACTCTCGTTGGCGGCCTCGCATGGTCTTCTCGTCCATCAAATGGATGTCAAGACGGCTTTCCCTAATGGAGAGCTAGAGGAGGAAAACTATATGCAACAGCTAGATGTCTTTGTGATAGATGGTCAGGAAGGAAAGGTGTGTAAGTTGCTGAAATCTTTATATGGCCTGAGACAAGCACCTAAGCAATGGCATGAGAAGTTTAATACAACTCTGACATCTGTTGGCTTCGTTATTAATTAAGCTGACAAATGTGTATACTATCGCCATGGTGGGGGCGAAGGAGTTATATTGTGCTTGTATGTTGATGACATACTGTTATTCGGAACCAATCTCAAAGTGATTGAGGAGGTTAAGTATTTTCTGTCTCAGAACTTTGAGATGAAGGACCTTGGAGTGGATGATGTCATCTTGAACATCAAGCTATTGAGAGATGATGAGGGTGGGATTACACTTCTGCAATCCCATTATGTTGAGAAGATTTTGAGTCGTTTTGGATATTCTGACTGCAAAGTTTCTCAAACACCATATGATCCTAGTGTGCTGGTTCGAAAGTTCAAAGGCACAGCTAAAGGTCAATTGAGATACTCTCAAATCATTGGTTTACTTACGTATCTAGCTAGCGCAACAAGGCCTGACATCGCGTTTACTTATGTATCTAGCTAGCGTAACTATGAACCACGGACTTCACTATACCGGATACCCGTCGGTACTTGAAGGGTATAGTGATGCGAATTGGATCTCTGATGCTGATGAGATGAAGGCCACTACTGGGTATATGTTTACCCTTGGAGGTGGCGCTGTTTCCTCGAAGTCTTGCAAGCAAATGATCTTAACGAGATCGACAATGGAAGCATAATTAACAGCATTAGACACCTCTGGTGTCGAAGCAGAATTTCTTCGAGATGTTTTGATGGACTTGCCAGTGGTTGAGAAGCCGGTTCCGGCTATCCTTATGAATTGCAATAACCAGACAGTCATTGTCAAAGTGAAGAGTTCAAAGGACAACATGAAGTCCAACAAACATATAAGAATGAGATTGAAAGCTGTCAGACGTTTAAGAAGCTCCGGAGTGATAGCGTTGGATTACATCCAAACGGCTAAGAATCTGGCAGATCCCTTTACTAAAGGGCTATCACATGTGGTGATAGATAATGCATCGAGGGAAATGGGTATGAGACCCACATGAGTTGCCATGGTAGTAACCCAACCTATGTGATCGGAGATCCCGTGAAGTAGGACCTGGGAAAACAAGCCAGTGGTGAACTGAGGAGAGTAACTTTACTTACTAACCCACTCCGTTGGAGGTGCAATACTCTCGGATATTGTATGGTAGGATGACTATCGTCTTAATGTGTTCTTAAGCTTATATGTAAGCAAGATGCTGTCCTACAGGGCGATCTTTGGAGGAACACACCTATATGAGCTCGACTGCTGGTCACGGTCTATGAGATTGGGGTGATCTCTAGTAAGCTCACGAATAGGCCAGGAGTGTGACTAATATGCTCCACCCGAGGGGTCAGCCTTCGGCAGCCTAGTACTAGTAGGACTTATGGTGAAACTTCTTGACGCCAAACTGACAATTCAAGGCATAGTCCATTGTTCAGCTGTGAAGGAGTGTAGCTACTTGTTCTAGGTGAAGATCAACCTTAACAGGTCTTCACTTAAATACTGGTATATCAAAATAGTAATTGGGACAGAGGACGAAATGGGCCCTTGAGATCTGGTGGGGGATTGTTGAAATCTGAGATGGGCTTTAGGCCCATAAGACAATTTCAGAAAAATCTCTAAGGGCCCATGTAGGTGGCAGACAAGGAGGGTGGAAAGTTTAGTCCCACCTTGCTAGTGGAGAAGGAGTTGCACCTCTTTATAAGGGTTTCTCTTCCACATGCTATTGGAGCATGAGAAGAGAAAAGACCCTCGCGCACTCCTCCTCCGCCGCCCGCCTCGCCGCACCGCATCACGGGAATGAGCCGAGCCGAGCTCATACCTACGCGCTTATTTTTGCCGGTCGGGAATGGAGAATACGTAACACGATCTGAGACGTTGGATCGTGGGCTACCGACTCGGATGTGGGTTCAGCCCATGTCTCTCCACCTGAACGCCGCCTACATAAGCAGGGCTTCGGCCAACCCTAGCCGCCATGGAAAACAGATCACATCTGCCTCTACGTGCTCCGCCCACGTCGTTCCTTTTGCTGCTGCTGCCGCCGACGACTCCGTCCCGTTCACCGCGTACATGATCGACGGGAGAGCAGGCCTCCGAAACCATGCCTCCCCGGGTCCTGTACGGGGAGAGGGGCAATTAGGTTTTGGGGGAGCGACTACGCGACTTCTCGCTTCCGTTCGTCTACTTCATCTACGTCCGCGTCGTCTTCGTCATGTCATCCCCAACTGACGTCAACCGTGCTGCTGCTGAGAAGCTCGAAGCCGACAAGAAGGCGGCCGAGGATGCCGCCGCCGCCAATGTTGCTGCTATGGCCAACTGGCCTATTGGATGGTATAACATGTTTATCTCGCTCCTGTTTATGTTAATTGTAGCACTACTAGCGTTATACATAGATACGTCTACTGTTAGCGTAGTACGTGTTTACATGTTTGAATATCAGTATGTTTGCGCTTATGTCAATGCCATACTAGTTATTATTTCGTGGATTAATCTGATCGAAAAATTGCCTATATTCTCAACAGTATATTTGGCAACTGCTTACATGTGATTGATCACAGGTTTAGAATTCTTCTTAGGATGGGAGCGCTTGTCGTGATTTGGTCGCTTTGGCTATGTAGAAACGATAAGGTTCTTAATGATAAAAGTACTTCGTTAATGCAGGTTATCTACAGACGTACCAGGACGCTTCGTTTATGGTCCTCTCTACAACGAGTGGCGAATCGAGACCTGTTTACGGAGGTGTGTACGCGATTGAAGGCTACGACAAGGGATACTTTTATCCAACATGGATGGCAGCATGATCTTAGGATTGGGCCACCTACGGTTTAGGCGCTATACAAATATACTGTATATGTGTATTGCATCTTCTTCCTTTTATTTTGAGTTGTTGTCAAGACCTTGTTTGCTGTGTGCATCTTAGTTATGTAGAAGCCGGATGCAATACTTAAACCTTTTAAGTAATAAAGTGCCATTTTTCGAAAAAAACTGGTTGCTTAGTTAAAAATAATCAAATGTAACTTCTGCAAGTAACCTATTTTTTTTCTTATGCCATAAAATTTTAATCTAGCACTACTATAGCAGTATAGCCATTCCATACTATATGAGTAAATTTCTACGCACGTAGATTTTTTCTCCTTGCGTAGCTTATTCGTGCCTCTAAGGGCCAAAGTATGCAACAATGACGAATGAGTCAGGCTTCGAGAGTCACACATCTCCCTTAATCTGAAGTGTGGGAGGATTGAGTGGTATCTTCCTCTCCTTAAATAAACCTAGCTAATGGTAGTCTTCAAGGGATAAATTGTCATTAACTCAAATTTTCTAGTCCGCTAGTGTTGAAATATATTGACTGTCTTTCTCCATTAGTTTGGACTTTGGATGAGTTGGTTAGAGCATGAATTCAATATGGTATTCAAATCAAGAGGTCTTGAGTTCAAAACTTTGCCAATGCAATATTAAAAATAAATGATTTTGTAGCCTACATTGATCCCGCGTCTAAGGACTAAAATAGCCTAGATATGACGGGGGTGTTTAAATATATTGTCTACCTCTTCCATCTGTTCGGGCTTTGATGAGTTGGTTGGACCATGAATTCAATAGAGCCGTTGCATGCATATGGTTAGCTTTCAACGAATGGCTGATTTATATTTTTCGGCTTAATTATAAATAGAACTACTCATGAGTTGTGTAATGCATTTTTGAACATCATGAGTTTTATAACTTGGTAACATGCTTCCCACATGATGTACCATTCTAGCTAAGTTTCATCTGCGTTGGGCTCAATATATACCCTCGTATATTTCATCAAATATTTGGACAACCCATTTAGTCATCTGGTTGCTTGGCTAAGAATCAGAATGTAACTTTTTTGTACCGTTAGCTACGAATCATATCTATATACTTTCGTCATCATGGTGCCTTTTGAAATATTAGAGTTAACTGACCAACTAATATACCGTTTGGACTGGCTCTCGTTTCTTAGCATCATCTTGGCGCGCGGTACCTAGATAAGGTGACACTCATGCATTGTGTGGGTGTCGTTTCTTAGGCCCTGTCCCAAGAGGTGCGAGCATAACATGACTGTCATACCATGGTCCATTTCTCCAACCACGCGAGTTCCGTAAATAAACGGATCATATGACCCTCCCCTCCCCCGCAGGTCCACATCGAAACTAAATCTGGGCTGAACAACTACATGGATTCAGTACCATGCTTACCTGATGGCCTGCCCGTCCAACAAGATGACATCCGCGGAGTTACTCCAGATCCTCCTGCCCTCTTAATAAAGTAGGCTTGACCATCTCGTTCCAGTTAGTCATTGGCAAGGGAATTATTTTTAGTTTACACTTTATTTCTTTGAACTCTAGCGTACACTTTGTGTTTGCGACATGGCTGCCCAGCCGACGATTTGTGTTAAACAAAGAAATGCCAAGAAGAAAAAAGAGTTTCAAGCCAGTGCGTGTGATCCAATTTGTGTGAAAAATACAGTGCAAACATTATGGAGTTTGAACTATGTGCTAACAAGTTTTAATCAATATTGAACTCGTTGAGAAACAGAACTACTCTTGAGCTGGCTAGGAGCAGGAGGGGGTGTCAAGTGTCAACACTCAACACTCAAGTAGAGCAGGGACTCTGGTAAAATGGATACAGTCGTCACATGTAATCTGGGGTAATATCTCCCAAGTTTGGGACAAATTAATACTCCCTCCGTCCGAAAATACTTGTCCTAAAAATTGATGTATCTTGATTTATTTTAGTTATAGATACATCCATTTTATTCATTTTTAGGACAAGTATTTCCGGACAAAGAAAGTATATTTTTTCCAAAGTGGATCAACAATCCTGCTAGCAGACGAAGAGCCAAGATCGGACGGCAAAGGAGAGTTTGGACCCATGAGAGTGCTGCTAAACTACACAGTTAATGCCTCGAAATAAGTAATCACGACGCAAAAAAGAAAAATACAACAAAAAAATGGTGGCAATAAACACCGCAAGGAGGAAAACCTGACGGCGTCCGAAACTATTTCCCCCGTCATCAGTCCGAAGTTATAGTCCTGTCGTGCTCTTTTGTTTTCGGGTAAAAACTTGTATTACTCAACTAGCATCTTAGTTACAATCTGATTTGCTAAGATCAACCGCGCGCACCTGGTGGTCCAGAGCTAGCCCAACCAAACCACAGTCCTGCTCTCGGTCCAAGGAAAGTTAGCCAAATAATCAGCTACAGAGTTTGGCTACGTTTAATAAGAGTAATACAAGTTCTACAAAGATAAAGCAGACACTTAATCTCTGGCACTAAAGAAGCAAATACCATCCATCAGGAGTTCCATTCATCAGTGGATTCGCCACCGCAACTGAGTCAATCTCCAAAAACTGGGCGCCTCTGAACGTCGGAGAGACAAAAGAGATGCCTTTCATACAAGCACACAATTCAGCTTCCATAGCATCTCTACACGAGAACAGTGTTCTGCAGGATAAGAAGTTTATGTTTCGAAGGTCATCACGGAGTATCATTCATGCACCAGCGCTTCCATCAGGAGACACTTGTTTAATATTCAGCATGGACTCCAAATAGCTTATCAGTTAATTGCAGAAAACACTACATTGAAGGCATCGTTTGCAGGAAACTACCATGTTTCGTTTTTGTTGCAAAAAACAACAATGCTGCTAGCAAAAGGTCTCCAAAGTGGATCAACAATGCTGCTAGTAGGCTGAGAGCTTGAAGGGGCTCCTACACTGCACAGTTATAAATTATAATCCCTTAAATTAATAATCACAAAGCAAAACAGATAACCACAGCTGAAAAACTGACGGTATACTGTTCTCCCCCGTCATCAGACTGAAGCTATATTCCTCTCGTGCCCTCTCATCTTTTGAATGGCGGCATCCGAAAGCCAAAAAGCCTCCTACGTTCCCAAGACCTCCTACGTTTCCAAGACCTCCCGCTAATGCATCCCTTTCGTTCCTGAATAACCTGACGCAAAACAAATAGACATCTCAGATTACAGAATGTTTTTGCTCCACAGGTGCAGTACATATGATTACTTTCGTGGCTTTATCAACACTAAACAGAGACAATGAAGTTTGTTCTGGTTTGGTATGTTGAAAGGTACAGACATTCAACTTAATTGCCATGGGAGAAAGAGTCGTTAACTTAATTTATCTTGTGCCATATAGCTCTTCATATGGTTGGCTTTAAATGGATGGTTCAATGGTATATCCCGCTTAATTTCTAACATTATTGCTCATGATTTGTGTCATGCATTTTTTTAACTTCATGAGTTGTGCAACTTGGTGTCATGCTTTCCACATGGTTTCATTTTCTCGCTAGGCTTCTTCATCGTTGGGCCTCAATATATACCCTCACATATTTCACCGGGTGTATGCATTATCCACTTAGCCCTCCGATTACTTAGCTAAGGATCAGAATGCAACTTTTATCCACCAAACACCAACTTTAGCTAGATGCCATATCTACAATAATTTTATTATCATTGTGCCAGTTAAGATGTTAGAGAAAACTGACGGGCTCATGTATTTCGTCTAGGCAAGTTCTTGTTTCTTAGTATCATCTTGGCGGTATCGCAACAAGATGGTATTGATGCAGTGTGGGGAGGAGGTTTCCTTTTATCAGCCCCTTCCTGTATAAACTTGTAAGTGATGAAAAAACACAAAGAGAAGTTGTCAAGAATGACATAACACCACTCTCGCAGGATAGGGCGAAAGAACTTGCACTTCAGAATGCAAGACGAAGAATGCTTTAGCTCCTCAAACAAAACATGTGTTGAACATCATGTATGGTTTAGGAGCATAGCTTAGCGGATCTTAACTTCGTGAAGCAATCTTGAAGAGCACTTCGAGAATGAAAAAAAATCATTGATGAATCACCATGAAGGATCTTCGTGAAGAAACTTCAGAAAGAAAAGATGAACTTGGAACCGAGAATTTCTTCATAATGAGCAAACTCCGGAACAAGGAATTAAATCACCTCGAGGAAACAAAAATAAGAATTATGTCATGCTCATCATTCATCAACTTAATAAACTGATGGCAAGCAATGCAAAAAAAAAAAAACATGACTTTCATATAAAATCCAATTGTCCTTATCGCAAGGCTTGCCTCACCCTCATGTCAAGAGAGGATGGGAGAAGACATCAAAACTATGATGACAATCCAGGTGGTCGCCATCCTGCAGAAAATTAAAATGAAAATGCATGACCACACTATCAGACTGAACTACACAAATTCGGTCAACTTGTATTTATTCTACACTTTCGTTGTGTGTGCGTGACATGGCTCCCCATCCCTCAAACTAGTTTGCATGTTCAATTATGTGTGATTCTATTCTTCAATTCAAAAACAAATCCAATGCATGCATTACTGAATATGCCCGCCACACGTGATCTCCAAAGTGGAGCACAACGCCAGGTTACAGAATGTGTTGCTCCTAACACATGTACAGGTAAGCAGTCTCTCTAGATCTGCTCGTCCAACGACAGCTCCAGAAGACGTTCCGCCTACCTCAGGAACATCCTTGTCAGCTGTGTCTGCCCTCTCCGGTAAACTATACACGACCTCCTGTTCACTCTCGACTTCATCGCTTTGTAGCTCTGGACGGTAGCACTGCAAGAAGAGGACAAGGAAACTGTAAGAGGTCAAAGAGGCTGTGCGGTTTTGTTGAGTATAACACTGTAGGAAACTAGACTCGAATCGGCAAGGAGTGGGCTACTAATTATGTTGGCTACCGCACAGATCCTTGAGTTAGTGTACAATGTTGGAAATGAGAGAGTGTGAAAGTTAGTTTTAGTTTGCTTGTTGAGAGCTAGGGTCATTCAGCTTAATAAGGACGGCATGAAGTGTTGTTACCTTAATTTATCTAGTGCCTATACCCAATTACATATGGTTCATTTTGAACATATGGTTCATTTACATCCCGCGTAATTATTAGCAGTACTGCCCATGAGTTGTGTAACACATTTATGAACTTCATGCATTGTGTAACCTGGTGTCACCCTTTCCACATGCTTTCATTTCCTTGCTAAGTTTTGTAAGTGTTGGGCTCTATATAGCCTTGCATATTTCACAAGATGTCTGCACCATCAGTTTAGCCCTCTGATTACTCAACTACGAATTACAATGCAACTTTTATATACCAAATATCATCTTTAGCTAGATATCATAACTACAGTTATGTTGTTATGATGGTGTCAGTTGAGATATTAGAGGACATTGACTGGCTCTTATATTTCGCCCGGGTTGTTTCTCGTGTCCTATGAAGGGTGGTTTATTGGCATCAATCACTTTCTCGGTCAGAGACGAGGCGTGGCTGGTCCTACTCGCCAAACCTGGCGATGCACACTGGGTGCCCCTGTACCCACCTTGTGAGTTGATGAGCAACAAAATCGCCATGTTGAGTTACACTTATATTTGTGCCGGCGGATCACCATTTTGTTCCTTGAACTCGACATGCAAGTTAAAAAATGCTTTAATGGATGGCATATGCTGCTTTTTCTGCCTCCTCCACTTAGGCTTTTCATACGAGGAAAACAAGTCATGAATCTCTACCTAATTTGAAGTGTGAGAGGAATGATTTGTATCTCCTATAGATCAAAATAAAACTAAGGCCAACTCTAGCGCAGCGATCTAAAGTTCTAAACAGACGCATATTTTGTTTTTTTTATATCGGTTTGGATCGGCAAACGTATAGACGGACACACCCGGACCGGTCAACACGCCAGTGTACCCAACGTGCAAGATCCATTTGGAATGGACAAGGTTCGGTGTTACTCATGAGTAGCATCAGGCGCTTACCTCGCACGCTCAAGCCGCTACACCTTTGGGTCGCTTCCTACCAGAGCGGGGTGCCGGAGACGGAGATGGGATGGAGTTGTGGTGCCGGGGATGGGGACACGGGGCCAGCTACCGAATATTTGGGGGGGGGGGGCAGAGAGCGGGTCACCATAACTCGCCCATGCCGGGCGCGCAGCCCTGAGCGTCCCCCCCCCCCTCCTTGCCTTCCTTCGCCATCGGAGAGAGTGTCGCCGCCTCGAGCGCCCGCACCACCACCGCACCTTGCATTTTCACGCGGCCGCAAACACACGATGATTCTTCATGCACTATCGTGCGGTCACTGGGGAGGGGACTGACTTCATGGTTACCTCCACCGCGGCAAGGAGGAGGAAGTCGTCCTTCCAGGTTTACAGCCGGAGTTGCTTCTCTCCATTCTCGTCGAAGTCGCCAGCGCCAAAAGGGTTCATGAGGTACATGGTCTTCTGCTTGGGGATCATCCAGATGTTGCTGGTTAGCTCGGACACCAAAGGCCACACATAGGGGAACCTGCCGCCCTGCGTTGCCTTGCCTTGGCCGGTCTTGCCACGCACATCCCGAGCGTCACCCCAACTTGCCCACCTCGTCTAGTCGTCTCCCATGGCATGTGGTAGGAGATATAAATGTGTTAGCAGTACTACCCATGAGTTGTGTAACACATTTATGAACTTCATGTGTTGTGTAACCTGGTGTCACTCTTTCCACATGCTTTCATTTTCTTGCTAAGTTTTGTAAGTGTTGGGCTCTATATATAGCCTTGCATATTTCACAAGATGTCTGCACCATCGGTTTAGCCCTCTGATTACTTACAAATTACAATGCAACTTTTATATACCAAACATCTTCTTTAGCTAGATATCATTACTACAGTTATGATGTTATCATGGTGTCAGTTGAGATATTAGAGGAAACTGCCTGGCTCTTATATTCCGCCCAGGTTGTTTCTCGTGTCCTATGAAGGACAGTTTCTTTGGATCAATAGCTTTCTCTGGAGGTGCAATCACAACATGACTTTCATACAAGGGCACACTTGTGGGCAGTGAGAACTTCATCCTAATACGGGTTATATTACCCTAATACCCTCCCCTCACCCAAGAGACAAGAGTATACGTAAAACTATGATGAAAATACAAGCCGACACCATCCCGTGGAAAATTAAAATGAGAATGCATAGTGACATTATCAGACTGAACTAGTGGTGTATATTTTCTAATTTAATATACGAAAGGTATTTAGGGTACACTTTTTTATCTGTGTATTTGACATGGACCCCCAACCCTCGATCTACTCTGCATGTTTAATCATGTGTGATTCTTTTTTCAATCATAAAACAAATCCAATGAGTGGATAACAGAATATGCTCGTCACATGTAACCTCCATAAGTGGATCAACAACACCAGGTTACAGAATGTGTCGCTCCCAACAAAGTAAGCAGAGTCTCTCTAGGTCTGATCATCTGCAGACAGCTCCAGATTGCGTTCCGCCTCTCTCAGGAACATCCTCGACAACTGCTTCTGCCCTTTCCGGTACACTATACACGACCTCATGTTCACTCTCGATTTTGTCGCTTCGTTTCTCTCGACGGTTGCACTGCGAAAAGAGGACAAGGAAACAGTAAGAGATCAAAGAGGACGTGCAGTTTTGTTGAGTGTAATAAATGCTGACCCAAAATAAAATGCACTCTTAAGATCCAGAACCAGGGTGCTAATTTGTTTGAGGCGAAGATTACTTGTTTATGGCACAATACAGTTACACAGACTTGTTTATGGCACCTACATACACATCATTGCATGTACCCAAGGGGGTTAGGAAGTCGAACTGATTGACTTAACGAATGAAACATATTTCTACTTTTCTCTGAGCAATAAATATCTCAGGTGGCTTTTCAGTGATATCGGCTCCAAGCTCGTGTTGATACTGTGGAAATCGTGTGCTTTCTCCACAAGAACACATTGCTTACGATACATCATAAAATAGGCACCGTTGATATTGCCCATTAGTAAATTGTAGAGAAGTATCATATTAAGATGAAAACAGGAAGCAGTAAACAGCTAGAGAACAATTATATGAAAATTTGTCCATGGAGAGTAAGCGTTGGAACTTGGAAATGAAAACAGGTATCTTCCAAGCAACATAAACAAGGCCCAGCCCACAACCTACCTCGAGGAGTCTTCCGCAACAAGAGGCGATGCTACGACGGCCTTCGCTGACGTCTTTTGCAAGGTTATGCTAGGACGACTACCGCTGATGTTGCAAGGCTATGCTGCGACGGCCTTGTCCTCTCGCCCGAGAGATGATATGAGGCGTGTTGCGGCGGTGGCCGGCTACTCCGATGATGCTGTGACGACATTGCTGCAACGGTCTGCTGTGACGGCCTTGTCCTCTCGCCGGAGAGATGATATGAGGCATGTTGTGGTGGTGACCTGCTACTTCCGCGATGCTGTGACATTCTGCTGCGACGAGATCTCGGCTCCGAGTCTTCGACAATGTTACCGTGATGGCGTTGCCGTGCTGCATGGCGTCTCAACTTCTGCGACGGATGCTGCCATGGTGGCTTGGGCTACTCTGATGATGCTTCCACCGTTCGACGGTGGGGGTATCGATGCTGCAATGGTCTGGCAGCGATTCAGCAAATGTGATGGGGGTATCGATGCTGCAATGGTCTGGCAGCGATTCAGCGAATGTGGTGCAAGGCAATCGTCGACAAGGAAAGGGAGAGGCGAGGGAGCGATGGGCGCTGGGTGCGCAAGTAGTGTCGTCTGACTCCATAGGCCGACGAAGATCACACGGTCACACGTTGGTGCATCAGGCGACTACGGAGGGGACTGATTATTTCCTTCCTGCATCCGGATGACGCCCAGCAGCCGCGTTAGTCAAACATATAGTCAACACCATTCGATCTAGAGTAGCTCACATATGGATCCGAGCCATGTCAAGGTTCAAATTTCTTTTATCGTGTACTTTCATCGTTAATTCATCTCTCTATCAGGGAAGCCTAGGCCTGTGCGGCTTTATCTTTTTCAAACATCCCAGCCAGGCACGCCTCCTTTATGCCACTGTAGCACAATATCCCAAAGCCGAGGATAAAAAATAATATTGCGTACCAGACATGTCTGAACTGCTCATCTTTCTTCACCAAATATTCCTCCCAGCTGTAGGAGGTCAGCATGCCACCACTCCATTGTTTGTCAAAAACAATGGTAAGAAAAAAAAATCAGGAACACAAAAAATGAGGAAACGTAAGGCAAATGGTGAACAAAACATTTCGAGTTGCCTAGATGCAAGAGACAACAATTGTGTCGATCGATGCATGCTCATATATCATAACCTATGGCATTACCAAGTGGGCTCTTCTACAGTATCCTCGTACTCCGAAAGCATACACCGGAGTACCACATAAATCTGGCCGTCCGTTTGAAAGGGCAATCCCGTCTTTTTTCAAAGGCCTTTTCCGACTTTTGTCTTGCCAGAGCCCACAACTCGATTGGTATAATTATTATTTTTAACCCCGTTTGTCTGGCGGCGCCCAGCCCCAGGTCCGATTCACATGTCACTACCATTGCCGGCAGCGATCGGGCACGGCGCCTTGCTCCTCTCCTCCCCGTCGAAAGATTGTAGCCCTGCCCTCGTTGTGTCCCCCACAATTCTTTGCACGTCTCGCTGCCGTCCCCATTCATCGCGTTCGATCAAGCAATCATAGGTCCTGCAGTCGTCGTGCCCCTCGTGATCGACCGCCCCTGTGCCGCTGCGGTGCCGCCTTCCCTGTGTAGACTACGGTGTCTTTGGTCGCGCATGATCCCTCTTTGTCCTTACGCCTGAAATTAGAGACCATAGGTTCCTCATCTCGTTTCTTCTCAATCGTATCACAAAATCCCGAATCCATTCTCCATCTTTGTGGTTGTCTGTTTGCACTTGGGAAAAGCACAGCAATACTGCACTTGTTTTGCTGTGAAAGAGGGTTAGATGGTTAAGCAGCAAAGCAAAATCAATTAAGTTCTTATAGCTCGTTAGAGAGGATCATGCATATCAGATCCGACAATTGCGGCCTGGTTGTTCGCCGCGACATGAATGGGGGGCTAGGTCGGTCAAAATTATTTTAGCCAAGGAAAAAAACGAAATACACCAAAGCTGCTGAGATTACCCTTTTGCCTTTTAAATTAAGGTACTCTGTGTGTTTTGAAGTCAGTACTCCGTTGGGTTAGCAATGGAGTACCAAATCATACGAGCCACGTGATCGGGAGAAATTGACGGACTATATTAGTTTCGGAGTACCGTAAAAGAGCTCTACCAAGTAGTACTAGGCTTTCTTAGCGACTGTAACAGTAACTGATCTTTCCCGCCAAACCTATTGATGGGCTCCATGCACATATTTCGAAAAATGGCATCAGATGATGTACCACTTCGAGCATGGGTTCAGCTAAACCATGGCTCCACACAATATTTTCCCCATCACATTCATCTTCCAGGTAGTCATTGGCAGAGGAATTATTTTAAGGTAGACTTTTTTCTTGTTAAATCTAATGTACTCTCTCTCTCTGTGTGTGTGACATCGCTCCACAGTCGTCGATCTGTGAAAAAAGACCTTCATGCAGTGTGTTTGATGCTATTTGTGTGAAAAAACTGAATGCAAGCACATCATATATTTTTTTCAAAACGGAGGTAAAGATTGCCTCATCTATTAAATAAGCAGAAAAGAATTGCCCAATTAATTACGGAAAACTGGACAAAAATCGGAACAACAAGAGCCAAGTCCATTCCCATAGACTGAAACACTCATGGCAAAGCCCACCCTTATCGACGACATGTCGACTTACGACCAGACAACGCAGCTTCGACTCTAACGGAGAACTCGAAAGAACAAAACTAGGCAAGGCTAGCGTCACGGAAGATCACCGAACGGACCATCTGCAGCCAGTCCTCGTACACCACAGGGCCCCGAGGGCCCCGCCGCAACAGCACACCATAATTTGAAGCATGTGTTAACCATTTTTAATCAACCAAACTCCCTGAGTAACAAAACTGGACTTCATCCGGTGAGAAATGCCCACTACTTTATGCGTTAACACAGATCGAGCAACGAGAAACATAATCAGGCTAGTTTGGCTAGTTTGACCAGCGCCCAAATCAGCAGTCCAAACAAAGTGGACTATCTGGCACTTTGGATACACTCATCACATGTAATCAAGCTAATTTGGCTAGTTTGGGACAACTATATTTCTTCAAAGTGATCAAAAGTGCTGCTAGCAGGAGGAGAGCCAATATTGGATAACGCAGGAGAGTGGACTCGTGAGATAGCTGCTTGACGATACATTTATGATGTCTTTAAATAATCACAATGCAAAAGAAAATATTAGCATTAAACACCGTACGGCGGAAAAATTGGCAGAAACCTTGGACTTCCACATTGAACTCTATTTTTTACATTATTTCGGCCTTCGTACTTTTTCTATGTTCAATACAAATCCTTCAAACTCCGATGCTCCAATTTGACTTTTTTTTACTTGGTTTGCTTTTTTGAAGCAATAATCGATTTTCTGGCCTTTAAAAGGGGCAAAATGGTCTCCGATTCGAAATAAGATGCAAAGGAGCCCCAAAGAATTTTAAACTTGTTATGGGTTCGTAATATGACCCCTATAGGGTGTGGTAAAATTTAAGAGCGTTATGGTAAAACTTGGATGCACTTTG
Organism: Hordeum marinum; assembly: GCA_022496015.1. NCBI lineage: Eukaryota > Viridiplantae > Streptophyta > Magnoliopsida > Poales > Poaceae > Hordeum > Hordeum marinum. Next base: position 24,924,473 of record CM039678.1, read on the forward strand.
TGTATAAATTGAACACTCTGCGGCGAGTATCAGAGCTTCAAATCGAAATCGTGGACTTTGATACAGAACTAAATTATTTTTGCATCATTATCCCTTCTTACTTTTGGTACATTAAAGACACACCATTGAATCTATCATGCTCAAATTTGGCCACTTCTGGAGTTGCTTTGCTACTTTTAAAGGCATTTGATTTTGTGGCCACTAAAAAGAGCAAAATGCTCTTCCGTTCAAAATAACATGCAAATGAGATTTGAAGAGTTTGAAACTTGGCTTGGGTTCATCATACGACACCTATAGGGTGTGGTAAAAAGTTATAGCATTAGGGGGGAAACTGGATGCACTTCGTGTAGAAACTGAATGCTCGCCGACGAATGGAAACAATCGCCTTCCACATAGAACTCAATTTTTTTACAACATTTCTCCTTTAAACTTTTTATGCGTTTAATGTACACCATTGAAAGCGCCATGCTCAAGCTTAATACTATTTTGGGTTAATAAACATGGTTTGTTCAAGCACTTTCCTTACTTACCAGATCTATGACGAGCACCATTTATAGCCCGACAATGCTAACTTTGGAATTTTTTGAAAAGTTTGGACGCGGGTTAGTGAATGCATTGTCAGTCTTGATACTTGCTCGCCACTTGTATGTTGAGAACCAGTGGCGGGCGTCCTGCAGCCACCCGCCGCTGTTGTTTCTATCACACGGCTAATTATGTGAAAACCTTAAGGTAGAAGCAGTTTCACTTCATTTAGTTTGTCTAAGAACGTTTCTCAAATATGTCACGGTGCAAAGTGCTAGATAGGTCGGAGCTTCTACAAATGGTCAACTTGCATTAGCTTAGTTCATGGGAGAATTGTACAGGAACTTAGACTAATGTTTATATTGGCAATGTTACATACTCCTGGCAACAGATAAAACAAAAAGAAAAGAATATCCAACCTTTGTGGAAAGAGGGGCCAAAGTTTAACAATGTGTGAGTCATTTCTAGATGAGATTGTATCTATTAAGTGTGGGTGTCAAACTCCACACCTATGATTTGTGCATGCTTTAGTAGACTAAACAAGCAACAACACATCGAAGACCGAGTGTAGGCAACTTTGATGTCATGGCTAACCTATTTTGAACCTCTAACCATGACGCTAATGTCCATGTCACCATTATATTCTCTTGAGAACTAGACATGGATGATGTGATTTCTTGTCATGTGCTTGGACCATCACTATGGCACATTAATTAACATGATTAAACCAATCACTTCTGCAAGTAACCCATTTATTTTTTATGCCATAAAAAACTTAATCTAGCACTACTATAGCGGTATAGGCATACCATGGTACATACTTCTGCTTGCGTAGCTTATTCGTGCCTCTAAGGGCCAAACTATGCAACAATGGACGAATGAGCCAGCAGGCTTCGAGAGTCACACATCTGCCTTAATTTGAAGTGTGGGAGGGTTGAGAGTGGTATCTTCCTCACCTTAATTAAATAACCTAACTAATGTTAGTACTCAAGGGATAAATTGTTATTAAGTGAAATTATCTCGTGCGCTAGAGCCATTAGATGCATATGTTTAACTTTTAACGAATGGTTGATTTATATTTTCCGGCTTAATTATTAACAGAAGTGTTCCTGAGTTGTGTAACACATTTTTGAACATAATTAGTTTTAAAACTTGGTGACATGCTTCCCACATGATTTATCATTCTAGCTAAGTTTCGTCTGTGTTGGGCACAATATATACCCTCACATGATTTATCATATCTATATTTTTTTTCGTTATCATGGTGCCATTTGAAATATTAGAGTTAACTAACCAACTAATATACCGTTTGGACAGGTTCTCGTTCCTAGCATCAGCTTGGTGGTACCTAGATAAGGTGACACTCATGCATTGTGTGGCTGCAGTTTCTTAGTCCCTGTCCCAAGAGGTGCGAGCATAACATGACTTTCATACAAAGGTCCATTTCTCCAACGACGTGAGTTCCATAATAAAACGGATCATATGACCCTTGCCTCACCTTCAAGCCCACATCAATACTAAATCTGGGCTGAACAACTACATGGATTCAGTACCATGCTTACCTGATAACCTGCCCGTCCAACAAAATGAAATCAGCAGTGTTAAAGCATCTACAACCAGACTAGGCAAACCCAACCCCTCGAACACCCGTGGAGGCGCCCGGACGTGTCCGCGGACACTGACCGGTCATGCCCTAGATAATGCACTTCACATCCGCGTACCTCATATCCGGCACCTTATATTCATACTACGCATGCAACGTGATGAGCTACTCTACGTGATCAAATAACTGACAATGAAATCGACATCAAACGGACAATCAAATGCATATAAACCAACCGTACACCATCCAGAAGATCGCCGGAGTTCATCATTGGACAAGTTCTTAACTTCAACAACTAAAAAACGATAATAAACATTGGAGCAGGAGCGTCTGCACCACTTCCTCGCCACGCCCTTGCCCTTCCGGTCATCGGCGCAGTTGTAGACGTCTGCAGCTAGTGGAGGATCTTGGTCGTCGTCGGAGGAGGTGAAGTTGTGGTCATAGCTATCGTAGGATGAGGAGTCAAAGAGAACGATCAACCCCTTCATCCGACGGACAACCCAGTCTTGCTGTCGCTTCAACTTGGCCACCTCAGTTGCCTCCTCCGTTGCCTTCTTCGCATCACGCTCTGAATGCTCAATGGCAAGCCGGTGGCATCGCGTTCTTCCGCCGTAGGCGGTAAGTGTCTATCTCCGCCATCGTCGGACACCGGCATAGAGGCACTCATCCTTGTTGGGCTCAGCCAACAACCTAGGGTGGCGGCGCACGGACTGCTCCGCCGTGTTCCTCTCCCTTGCTCGCTGCCTCTCATGGCCGGTAGCGAGTGCCTCCAATTCCGGAGTGCACGTGCTGGCTGGTAGAGCGGGCATTAGCACCCACTGCTGCATGTGCGGAGCAGTGGATGATGAGGGAAGGGGACGGCATGGCGGCGTAGCGGACTGCATTGCGCTGTCGGAGCTGTGCGCAGGCCAAGAGGGCCCAGCACCGACGTCCACGCTTCGCCGGCGTGGGAAGGATGACGGTGCATATCCAGAGCTGCACCCGGTGTCTACCTTGGACCGTTTGAACGAAATGTGGAGGGTTGGCTCCTCCTCGACATCGAGATCGGAGACGGAATGGCTGTCGGAATTCGACATGTCGTCGGATTGAATCGGAATTGGAGAAGGGAGAGGAGGGGACGAGGCGAGAGAGAAGAGTGAGTGAGCTAGGGCTCGAAAAAGGGGACTGATTGGGGGTTTTCTAGGACAGTTGTGGGGTCGGTGATAGGCCGGGCCTGTCGGATCCGACGTGGCGGACGCACCCGGTCATGTCCGGGCCACCCCATATCCACCCTACATTTTGGCTGGATATGAGGGGCGTCGAACAGTCCAGGCGTTTCTGACTGGTTTGGGACGCCCGGCTGTAGATATTCTTACTCGTTGAATCCTCCTCCCCTCTTAATAAACTGGGCTTGACCATCACGTTCCAGGTAGTCATTGGCAGGGGAATTAGTTTTAGTTTACTCTTTATTTCTTTGAACTCTAGCGTACACTTTGTGAGTGCGACATGGCTGCCCAGTTGTCGATCTGTGTTTAACACACAAATGCCAAGAAGAAAAAAGAGCTTCATGCCAGTGTGACACAAAGGGACGCGGGTTTTATTCACTTTTTGTCTGTTGCAAGCGGACGGTGGTGGTCGGTTTTGCAAATAGGTCGGCTAGACCACCCAACGCAGGCCTCGATCCAAGTATCAAACTGGGACTTAAAAAAAGACTGCCCAAACTTCAAAAATTAAACATTAAAACACCGGTTAAAAACTGGCCCAAGTCCACATAAAATTAATTAAACATAAAAAAAAGTCTCCGCCGCATGGCCTGCCCTAGGCGTCGTCGTCCTTATCGACGCCGGGGCCGGTGAGGTCGATGAGTTCCGGCACCAGCCCAGCCCAGGGGAACGCCGCCTCCCAAGCCTGAGCAGCATCCTTCGGCGACAGCGTCGGCGGCTGGGGCGCAGGCTACCGGGCTCGCTCCTCCGCCTTCCTCTGTCGATGCTCCTCCTCCTCCTACGCCCAGCGGCGCTCCAGCGCCATCTGCGCCTCGGCCTAGGCGAGCTCCTCCTCCAACGCACGTGTCTTCCAGTGCAGGAGATACGCCGTCTCCTGCTCCGGCGTGGCGCTAAGCCAGTGGGAGGCGCGGACACCCACTCCCGGAGCTGGCTGGTACATCCGTAGCGCTCTGGATGGCACTCCTCCATCTCGACCTTGGGCTCGAGAAGCGCTGGAAGCGCTGGCGAAGTTGAAGGCAGGAAGCGGTCGCCCGCCGTGGACAACGAGAGGGCTTCCTCGAGGCCCTTCCAATGCACGTCCTCTTCGCGCCTGCTCTCCTCGATGGCGTAGGTCAGTGTCCCCTCAAGGGTGGCCTGGTAGGTAGCCTCCTCCTGCTCCTCTGACTTCATCTCAGGGGGCGGCGGTAGGACGGCTGGATCGAGCTAGACGCCATGGAGGCACTCCTGCTCGTGCTTCATGGTTAACCAAACCTCTAGTTTGGCGAGTTGGTCGTGTACGCAGGATCTCGCTGCTGCTCGGGGGTTAGCAGCTCGCGTCGTCGGTGCACCTCCTCTATGTGCGTGTGCACAGACCGCGACACTTCTAGCACGGGGATGCGGTGGGGGTCCAGATGCCAACCACGCGGGAGGTTGACATCTGGGTAGGGCAGAGCTTGCATGTACTGTCAGTGCCACTGAGCTTGCTGGACTGGGATATAGAGGTGTTCGTGCTCCTGTAGTGGCGCACCATGCTGAGGTGGACCGGAGTCTGGGACGAGCTTGCGCCCGAGGTGAGATTGCACTTTCCCTTGCTAGAACCCCATGACGGACAGTGGTGCTGGCTAGCTAGGGTTTGGGTTTCTGGTCGTCGAAGGGGGAGCAAATGCGCCCAGATGGGGATGGAAAGGAAAAGTGGATGAGGCCGGCCCCGCCGCACGTTCGGATTAAAAAATAATCCATCACATGAGCCACAACACTGATAAAGAATACATAAGATTAATCATAATCTTAGAGAACAGCTCATACATCTATTGTATTGAACATCAAAGTGGAGAGGTTATATCTTGGCTACAGCCATCAACATGTTGCCGTGGGGTGGACTACTGTATAGACGGAGGATTGATGTCGATAGCGATAAAGATGAACTCCCCCACCAAGAGAGTACCAAGTCAGTGCTGAAAATAAAGATTGCCTTGGATCGTGAAGCGTTGGCAGCAAAAAATGCACGATAAATTGGGGTAGTTTTTTTGTATACAAAGACCACCTGGCATTGGCATCGAAGCTACCCAGAGAGTGCATATAGGGCTTAGTCACCCCCCTTAGGCACCCATGTAACATGAACGCCTAAAGCTATGGGGTCCACTAGGGACTAGGCCTTGGCCCCTCAGTCCTCTTTTGACACAAAAACCTTCCTCCTATCTTTTCTAGAAAAAATTGTATACTGTTTCTTTGGTTAATTGCTGAACTTCCAAAAAGATCAGAAAATGGAAACCGGCATTGGGTATTGTCATAGATTAGTCTCTCAAAATATTATAAAAATATTGCAAACATAGAGTATAATAGGCATGAAATATAAAAAATTATAGATACGTTGGAGATGTATCACTAGCGTCGACGAGTCGACCTCGCCTCTAACCCTACAACTCATGGTGAGGGGCGGCGTGTGGCTGATCCACCACGCCAATCCCGGCGATGCACACTGGATTGCATGTACTCTCCCCGCAAGTTGATTAACCAAAGGAGCCATCCTTGTTTAGAGTTATCTTTGCGCCAGAGCATCAATGTATCGTTCCTCTCTCTATTGATGAAACCACAACAAAATTAGTGTGTGTTTCATTACCAAAAGGACGTGTACAATGATGGTATCTTAGGAGTGCTATGTAGGATAAATATTGAGGTGGAAGAACAAAAACCAATAAGAAAAGGCTTGTCATCTCTCAATTAAGATATGATCTCTTAAAAAAAATATCTCGCACCGCAAATTTAAGGATATCTAGTTGTCAGATATAACACTAAGAAATAACTCATTATAAATAATTATTTATTGTATTTTCTAGAATACATGATGGATTTAAGATAAGGTTGTCTTATCAAATATTTTACACGCAAGCCTTTCGAAATGGAATGGTTGAAGTCTATTACTCCCTCTGTTTTTATTACTATGTACATTAGCTTTGTCGTAAGTAAACTTTTATAAAGTTGGACTAAGTTTAAATCAATAGAAACATTTATGACAACAACAACAACAACAAGTATATATGATGTGAAAATGTATTCAATGATAAATCTAATGATATTGATTTGGTATTGTCAATTTTAATACATTTTTTATGTAAACATGGTTAAATTTCATAAAGCTCAACATAAGACAATGCTACTATGCAGAGTAAATAGAAATGGAGGGAGTACAAATATCTATTTAGGGAAGTAGGTTTAGCTTAATTACTGACAGAGAAACCTTAACTTAATCTGGTGTACTAAAAATACATCAATTTAGTGTCTCTGCAATCAGCAGTTGCACAACATGTGTTAATCTTTAATGGATGACTGAACACAAGGCCACGACTGTGAGAGTCATACATCTGCCTAATCTGAAGTGCCAAAGGACGGAGTCATATCTTTCCTACCTCAAAATAAACCTAGCTTACTGTAGTGCTCATGAGTTTTACAGCTTGGTGTCATACTTTCCACACGTTCACCTTCCCTTGTTTAAATTCCCGTGTGTTAGGCTCTATATATACATTCACATTTCGCCATGGATGTTTGGACTTTTTGTTTAACTCTTCGATTCATACTCAGATATCTATCTACCAAGCACCATCTTCAAGGACTGGCTATCGTATCTACCACAATTTTGTTGTCATGACACCAGTTGAGATATTAGAGGAAACTGACCACCTCCTATACTTTGTCCGGGCTCATAATTTCAGGCTTTAAAAGGGGTTTCAAAACCTTACAGTAGAAGGGATTTTACGTCTTTCAATTTGTCTAAGAATGGTTCTCAAAGATGTTGTTGTGCAAAGTGCTAGAGCGAACAGTACCTCCGCACATCAACGGATCAGCCACTCGGAATCTACACCGACACCTGTATTGTACAAATCTTCTATATCTAAATAGGAGTCCCCCGCTAGCTGATTTTCCTGGCTTGTGGTGAAGCCACGTCACCCCCTATTCTCCCGCTCGCGGTGTTCCGCTTCCTGCGTTGGTCGCTGCTCCCGCTCGCAGCGCCCCGCTCCCTTTCCTGCCTCGGTCGCTCAATTCGTTTTTCCTGGCATGAAGCCTGTTTGCAGGTTTCAAGCCGATAGAAAGCCTAAACGGAAACAAAACCATGAGAAGCCCATATATAAATATAACCATCGTCATCTTTTCCATGCCTGCATCTCAATCCAGCCGCCACCGCCCACCACGAGCCCATCCGTCATGTTCCCCGGCGATCCCTGGGCAGCCACTGTCACCCATGATGTTGTACAAGCAACTTCCACCACTCATGCTTCCCTCCATCCAGCCACCGCCCGTCGCTGCTAACCCTTCCACCGTCACCGGTGGTTGTCCCCCGGTAAGCCACGACCGCTAGATCATCCGCTAATGTGCATTAACTCGAGGTCATTTGTTCTACTTCCTGCTGCCGGGTTTTTTGCGGCAATCCCTTCCACTACCATGCCACAAATGCGCATGAAACGGCCGCACACACCACTCTATTGATGACCCCTCATTATCTCTGCCTCCATTATACTTCAACTGTAAAGAAGACTGTGCTTAAACCCCCCTCTGTACCTCCATACTCATCGACCATGGACGCCTGCTCGCATCCAGAAGACCAGAACGGCCTGTTGCTGTCTGTAGGTGCATACTCCCTATTTTCAATCATCTCTAAATATTCCTATCCTAAAGATTATGTTCTCCAATTTCTCAGGTTGCACATGGTGCCCCTCTCCTCCTCTTTTCTGTGTCCGTTCCATCAGGTGCTTCGGCTCCTGCTAGGAGTTTGGCTTGGGTTGGTTCGCCAGAATCCAGCCAGCGACTCAGGTCATAGTTGGGTTTATTTTCGTCGTTGGATGATGATCTGTTAGCCACGCCCGCGTTAGCCGTGGAGTAGACGTGATGCCGGGAATGGATTATTTCCGGCCTGTAAGGGACAGTCTGCTGACAACGCCAGGCAGGGCCTCCATTCACAACGACGACTTGGAGGAGCGCTGGATCCAGCTCCTCCATAAGGATCCAATTACTCCCTTTTCTATCTATGTACGTTCACATGCCTATCTCCCTTCCATCAGTTTCTTTTCTCCTAATCTGTAACATTGTATATGATTTGATCCTTGCATTCCGTGTTGATCAACACACAACAGAGTTTTGAATTTCGCCCGAAAAAAATGAATTTCGTCCGAAATACGCCCATTTCGGTTGGGGCCGGTATCTGTACAAACCGGCCAAAAAAATTCGGCTCTTTTTAAATTTCCAGCCCAGCCCATGGTCTAGAATAGCCCAGAGACACCCCCCTGAAGTATAAAAACCTGAACCGTGCATCCTGAAACCCTAATTTTCAGTTTTTCCCTCCACTCCCTGTCTGGTGCGGCGGCTTGCAGACGACGCAGCGAGGGAGGCGGGGCAGCGCCGCCTCCGCCCATCCCATCCTCTCGATCTCCTCAATCCCCATCGGCCCATCCTTCTGCTCATTCCCCTCCTTCCATCCACGATATGGAGATGGGCTCAGGCAGCGGCACATCTCAAGACACAGGCATTGGCGCTGCACGTCCTGGGCAAGGTGAGCCATACCGAGACATTTATGCTACTTTGAACTGTGTACTGGGAATTGGGATAACTCGTGTGTGCGCTGTTGCATCTTGCAATGATAGTTGCAGCCATAGCCGTAGGCCACTTCTTATTCTTTTGAAGTTGAGCTTGAGCACTCACTCCTGTTTTAATACTAGAAATTGGGTGACGCATGGACCTAGTGCCAGTGCAAATAATTCAGCGTAATGAATAGTATAGCCTGCTGTATAAATGATTCAGCCTTTACTGTTTCTTATAGAACTATATATCATCATTTGTTTTGTTGTTGAATATGCCTAGAAAGCCTGAATATATACTAGTATACCCTGCTGTATAAATGTATCATTATACTAGTATGCTTATGTTTATGTTCCTGATAAGGAATGATTCAGCAACAAAGGTTAATACTATGCTAGCTTAGCTTCATTTGCATTTACAAGTTTAGTCCTAGTTGGAGTAGTTTGCTTGTGTAAAATTTGTGTGCACACATGACGCACTTATAGTGGAAACATGATGCTTTTATAATTCTGTCATTTCCATTTGATGATAATTGACTTGTGTCTTTTATTGGTATCAAGTTAATTCTGTTTTTTACTTATTCTTAATTCTGCAATTTCCGTTGATAACCTTTTAGTTTTTATTGGTAACATTGTGCTTGTATTTGATATGTAGGACTTATAAACAATGATATCAATCATGTATGGAACCATGGACCTCCGTATAAGGGAGGATTTCATTGTCGGTATTGCAACCTAAGGAACAGTGGAGGAGGAGCAACCCGTTTCAAGGAGCATCTTGGTGGTATAACAGGTAATGTGAGAGAGTGCCCAAATGTTCCAAGGAACATTCGCAATGCAATGAAGGATGCTTGAAGGGAGACTATTCAGAGGAAGAGGGAGAAGGCAACGCGCAAGTTTAGATTGGAAAGAGAGATCATAGATGAGATGTATCGCAGGCAAGGGGTGATCAACATTGAAGATGATGATGATCAAGAAATTCAGATGTATCTATGGGAGACACTTAAGGACAGAAATGTCTCTTGTGCTATTGAGAGGAGGCGGGGGAGTGGTGGTGGTGTCCGGTTTCCCTGGGGAAAAAGAGTATCACAGCCTACTTTGACAAGGAGTTATTGAGGAACAAAGTGTCAATGCAACCCAAGATTACCACTGCCATGGATCTTGACTCAAGGGATTTGCTTGGCCAAGCTTGGGCAAAGTTTTTCCAAGCTAATTATATTGCTGGATTTAAAGCTGATTGCCCATACTTTCGAGCTGCAATGAAGATCACTCAACAGCTTGGTCCAGCTCCTATCCCAACTGCTAAGGAGATTGATGGGATTTATCTGGACAAGAACTATGATGAAGCTATAGATTGGCTGAAGCAGTTTAAACAAGATTGGAAGAACTATGGAGTAACTGTGATGTGCGACTCGTGGACTGGACCTACTGGCATGAGTATCATAAATTTCATGGTGTACTGCAATGCTCATATGTTCTTCCACAAGTCTATCGATGCATCTGGTCAAACCCAGAATGCAGGTTAGTTATGTATGATTTATTCTGTTTTTTGTGCTTACTCATGCATATCTTTGTTTGGTTGTGCTTAGTTCTCTATTCTTGTTTTTATTATTGTTCAAACTAGAATGTTCATTCAGGACAGTAGATTACATGATTTATTCATGACAGTAGCGTACATCTGGGTTTACATTTTTCTGTTACAATTTTTCAGAATTATGCTTGTATATAATTCTTATTAGAATTATGCTTCTTTTTATTGCTCTGCAAAAGGTTACATTTTTCTGTTACAATTTTGCAGAATTTCTCTACAGAGAGATTAAAAAGGTGGTTGTTGATGAGATAGGTCATGAGAACGTCGTTCAACTTGTAACCGATAATGAGTCTAATTATAAGAAAGCATGTAAAACTCTCATAGAACAACCAGAGTACAATCATATAGTTTGGCAGCCATGTGCTGCCCACACCGTTAACCTCATGCTTAAGGATATAGCCAAATTTCCTGAGGTTGACGTGATTGTTAAAAGTGCCAAGCAAATCTGTAGGTTTTTTCATAACCACAATAACCTACATGATAGCATGAAAAAGAATGTTGGTGGTGAACTCATAAAACCGAATGCCACTCGGTTTGGAACGGTTTTCTTGTTCCTTGAGAGTTATTATGAAAAGAAAGACCAGTTTAGGAAGTGGATGGTATCAAATGACTGGAAGGAAAGTGCTTGGAAGAATGATGCTGATTATGTGTTTGCCGAAGAGCTACTCTCTAGTAATATGTGGTGGGCAGCCTTAGAGTGGGTTCTCCATGTGTTTGAGCCACTTTATAAAGCCCTTAGATATGCCGATACACAAAAAAAGTGCACTTTATCGGGATTCAAGAAGAGCATGATGTCAGCTATACAAGAGATGGAAGTTCATCTTGGTCGTGGTTCTGAGATGTTCCGTAGAATCATGAGCAAGGTGTCCAAGAGGATTGAGGCCATGCAAAATGACACACTAATGGTTGCAGGTAGTGATAAACTACTAAAATTATATTATCTTGCTTTTCCCCCTTTTTATCCTATTGTTTTTAATTTCTGTTTGTCTTCCTCTTTCCTATGTAGCTTCTGTGCTTGATCCATACACACATTATCAGATCAACATGAGCAACATCCCCGACTATGCTGCTGCACTAACAGATGCCATACAAAAGATGGCAGACCCTGATAGTGCTGCTTTGGCCATCAAGGAAATCATCACGTATAGGGAGAGAAAATGCTAAAGATAAAGAGGTTGATCCATGTGCAATGATGATGGATACAACCATGTTTGATGAAACAAATCCAATGATGGAGTGGCTCAATGAGGATGAGGAACATATGATCATGGATGGAGCTGAGGCGGCTACTGCCGTGTTCGAGAAAATTCGTTCTCTCAACTCAAGAAAGAAAGCCTCTCATCTTGGAAGGAATGACAGTAGTGGAAAAAGGAAGAGGGTAGTGGAAGATGATGAGGATGAGTATGTTGATTCTGAGGATGAGGATGAAGAGATTGAGCACATTGACCTTGAGGATGATGACGATGATGGCCAAGGTGATGAAGCAAGTGAGTTGGAGGGAGGAGATCCAAGTCAAGTTGAAAAGAATGGACCAAACCAAGTTGAAAACGAGATTGAGGTAACAAGAGATGTCAGTTTGGTGAACCAGAGATCTAGAAGGACTAGGCAAGCCAACAAGGTCAAAGACGTCGACAGCCTTTACTATTAAGATAGGTAAATTCCTGATTTCTTTCATCTAGTGGTATCTGTTTTTGTGTTGGATGATTGCATCTAGTAGTATCTTTGTAAGCAACTTGGATAACCTGTAGCAGCATGCAATACTTTCTGGAATTGTTGATAATAGTCTTTCAGGTATGCATGTGGCTTTCTAGCATCAGACCATGTAAACCTTTTCTCGGTAACATCTAGTGTTTTTGACAAGTTTGGAATAGAGATGTACCTAATATATTCTTGTTCCTTTTACATTTGTAGAAGCGGCTGGAGCATAAGAGATTGCATTGCTGATGGAATGAGGGTGGTTCAAGCAGCAAAATCTCTTCCTGATTGCCTATTGGTTTTATGTGAACTTTGAGTGTTATTTTGTGGACTGCATGCAATGTTAACTTTTGGGCCTGGAAGTTTGAACAACTAATTTGGACTACTTGTGATGTTAAAATCTGGACGGTTGTGATGTATTGAACTATGTTTATCTAGACTATTATTATTCTGGATTGTCTATCAATCTAGGCACTGTCATTGTTGGTCACTTGCTTTTTTTCATTCTGGTGTCATATAATTCTGCAATGGTATGTACTGGTTATTATGCGATATTTTTGTTGCATTTCATCTTCCATGAATACCCTGTAGTTAAATATGTTTCTGTGATATTCTTTTGTTCTGCTGAATTTCAAATTTTGTTTAAATTTCGGCCATTTTTCGGTCCAAAGTTCAAATTTTGGTTTGTGCTTTTCGTCCGAAATTCTTCTGAAATTTTGAATTTCGCCCATTTCGCTCAGGTCCGGTAAAAATCGTAAACCGAAAACCGAAACCAGGTAATCGAAATGCCCATATCCATCATTCGGTGCCCAGGCGTACCCTGCACCCAACAGTTTGGAGTTGTGCTCCCTATCGCCTCACCTACAAGATCAACATCACCTCCAAGGTAATTATCATCCAAATTTTGGCCATATTTCCCTTATTTATTTGGGTGTGGCTGTCGACAGATTAGAACTGATCATTCACGATCATATTTTTGTCTGTATGCTTCGTATAAGCTTGGCATCGAGAAGATCTTTGTAGATGATCTCAATAAGGACGAGGTCACCAAATCAAATCTCCTCTTCTTCTGGATTGAATGGTTTGTGACCTTCAGCTGAATCGATCACAAACACGGCATATTATTGCGAGTGGTAGCAGCAGGCGGTTGGAGCATCGCTTGGTCAGGAGAAAGGGGTTGCTCCGCCGAGAGGTTTCTCCACAACCACAACACTGTATGCTGCCTCGCGGTTTGGAAAATATACCATGTACATCGGAGACCCCCAAAATCCATTAGTGTTGTGGTAACTATTGTTGATCACTCTAATTTGCTATAGTCGGCTCGGTTTGTTGAAAATAATCACGTTACCAAATCCCTCAAGGAAAACGATGTTACCAACCACTATAGAACCAGTGGAGGTAACACAATTCATCCATTTTGGTTGAACAATTATAATAATTTCCACTAATCTAACCATCATGTATGGCAGAGTTATCTAAAAACATTACATTGCAATATTGCACAATTTATCTATTATTTTTGTCTTCTGCATTCAAGAAGATTTGCTACAGATTCCCGCTGCAACGTGCGGGGTATCACCTAGTATAGACCAGCTTTCGCTACTGGATCGATCATCTATTGTCCATCTCTAGACTCTGGTTCCAGGAGAAGAGAGATCGATCGAGTTCGAGTAGCTAGGAGAGACGGTACCAATGGGAGGAGCTGTGGGTGCGTGGGCATGGTGACTTATTTGGCTTATTTCTGCCTCTAAGGGCCAAGCTATACGACATCATATATACTTGTGCCTCTATGGGCCAAGCTATGCGTCATGACCAATGAGCCAGGCTTTGAGAGCCACATCTGCTTTAACTTGAAGTGAGGAGGACTGATTCGTATCTTGCGTGCCTTAAATAAACCTAACTAATGGTAGTAGTCTTCAAAGGATAAAGTGTTATTAGCTCAATTTATCTAGTGCACTAGAACCGTGTCATATGGTTAATTTTAATGAATGTTTAATTTATATCTCTGGATTAATTATTAATAGCACCGCTCATGAGTTATGTAACCCACTCTGAACTAAATGAGCTTTGTAACTTGGTGTCATGCTCTCCACATGATTTAATTTTCACGCCAAGTTTCTTTGGCATTGGACTCAATATATACCCTAGCATATTGCATAAGAAGTTTGCGGAAATGTTGCTAGCAGGCAGAGGCTGTTAGTCTCTTAGGTCTGCTCGTCTGCGGACAGTTCAAGAAGGCGTTCCGCCTCCCTAAGGAACATCCTCATCAGCTGCTTCCGCCCTCTCCGCTACACTTTACATGCCTGGTAATTCAATTTCGAATTTGCCATTTTCTTGTCCTCGGCGGTTGCAATGTGAGATCAGGACAATAAAAGCAATAAGAGGTCAAAGAGACTGCGCAGAATGACTAAGCATAACGCTGACACAATATGTGCTCCATAACCGTGTTGAGAGTGGCAATTTAGTGCTTTCTCCACAAGAACACATTGCTTAGTGTAACTCGTAAAATAATGACTGCTGATGATGCCCTGTAGTAAATTGTCGAGAATTATTATATTATCATTTACGTCACAGTGAAGAGTAAGCGTTGAAAAAAAATAGGCATCATCCCAGCGACATAAAAAAAGACCAAAACACAATTAATCACCTCAAGCAGAATGCTTATGTTCCAGTGCCTTCTTTAAGTTTAATAATCCTTGACAGGGTTCTATCGTATATATAAATAAAAAGTGCATAGTATTACTTTGCCCAAAGAAGATCGACAAGCAATCCTAAGGCAAGACTCAAGGGGAAGGACACTAAATTCTACTTCCTCCGTTTCAAAATAAGTTACTCAAAACATGACTCAACTTTACACTAGCTTTAGTGCAAAGTTGAGTTATTTTTTAGTCACTTATTTTGGAACGGAGGGTGTAGCTTTCAGCATGGCATTCGGACAAATCTCTTTTCGATGTGTACCTTAACCTGTTCTCCATTGCGGCGGAACCCAACACCCTGGTTTATAACGTTTTTGCGGCATGGGTGGCTATAGTCTTCTTTCTCCGCTCCCTTTTGACTGAGGAACAAAGACTAACTCTTTTCACGCCTATCTCCATTTAGTCACGCTCTCTGCAGACAAAGATTCGATCAACTGGCAGCTGGAAACCTCGGGTAAGTTCTCTGTCAAATCCACTTATACCAAATTGATAGGTGGACTAAGGTCTGGTACACCAAAGTCCCTTTGGACTTCCCGGGTGCTACCTAAAGTATGTAGTTTTCGTTCTAAAAAAAAGTATGTGGTTTCCACTGGCAGGCGGCTCATGACCTTCTGCCTACGGCCATCAATCTTCAGAAAACACCACGCCTCGGGACCTTTTTGCCATTTGTGGTGTATCGGAGGACACTAGTCACATCCAATTTTGCTCTGCCCATGCCAAGTTCCTCTGGAGCTGTGTTCGCAATTGCTTCAGATACAACTGCAAACCCTAATTCGATGAATGACACATTGTTTAGCTTGGAGAACGCATAGCGCCTTAGTTTGTGTGCTTTGGACTACTTAGAGTAAGATGTGAATTGAGGGGATTGTTCCATCTACCCTGCTAATTACATTTTCAAACGGTCTCTTCTTTTGCAGCCGTGGCGGCCTCTTGGAAAGAGGAAAGGCATTGATGCGATGGCGGCTATTCTTCCTAAGACCAGGCAGCTTCACGCCTCCAACAGAAACACTTGACCTAGATTAGTTCATCTAGGTGCCTTGCTAGCGCTCATCTTTGAGTCGTGATTTGTATCTGTGCACTATTTCCTTAGCTAGCCTCACTAAACTTTCTGGTCCTTGGTTCGTAATAACTTTGACCTTGTTGGCTTTATTAATATACTATATCACTAATCTTCGTAGGATTGAAGGCTTCTCATTCAATTAAGTCACCAATTTAGAATTGGGTCATCGATTTTGACCAGGTCAACAATCTCTCACTCAATTCTCTTAATTCACTCTAGCACTAAGCTTCCTAGGATTGAAGTCTTATTCAATTTAGGTCACTAATTTGGAATTGGGTCATCGATTTTGACTGGCTCAACAATCTCCCATTCAATTTTTTTAATTCACTCCGATCTCTTATTTGGAGCTCTCTCATTCTATCAGTACATGATTTTAACTGGATTAACAATCTTTCAAATCAATCGGAAGGAACCGGCCTATAAAGGCATATCAATCCCACCCATCCTCTCATAATCTAGAAAAAAGAATTATCAATATGTTATATTGTAGCACCAATATACTACATATAGCCATCGATGCAGAAAATTTTCATACATAAGTATGAATTGATTAGCGGACAACATAACATCACACCGTGAAAATGCCCATGAAAACACAAAATTATATGAATAAAAAAGAAAACACACTCCATCATCCGCCCCACTAAAAAAACCAAATACTCACTTTGTTCTAAAATATAAGGTGTATTAGTTTATTCATGATGAATAAAAAATACATTTTGATATTATGGATATTGATATATTTCTACACAAATGTGGTCAAACTTTTAGGTAGTGTACAATGAACTTTGTCTTTTGAGAAGCTTGGTCGGTGAAGGATCTTCGGGAACAGCAACTTTGAGGCGACCACCATGAAGGATCTTCGGGAACAAACTCCGTGAAGAAAATATAAAGTTGGAACTGAGAATTTCTTCATAATGAGCAAACTCTGGAAGAAGGAATTAAATCATCAGAAAACAAAAATAAGAATTATGTTATGCTTATCATTCATCAACTTAAATTGATGACAAGCAATGCAACAAAAACACGACTTTCATATAAAGTCCAATTGTCCTTATCGCAAGGCTCGCTTCACACTCTTGTCCAGAGAGGATGGGAGAAGACATCAAAACTATGATGACAATCTAGGTCGACGCCATCCTGCGGAAAATTAATATGAAAATGCATGACCATGTTATCAGACTGAACTACACAAATTCGGTTAAATTGTATTCTGTGTACACTTTCATTGTGTCTGCGTGACATGGCTCCCTAGCCCTCTCCATATGTGTCTGCATGTTCAATTATGTGTGATTCTATTCTTCAATCAAAAAACAAATCCAATGCATGCATAACTGAATATGCTCGCCACACGTAATCTCCAAAGTGGAGCACAGCACCAGGTTACAGAATGTGTCGCTCCCAACACATGCACAGGTAAGCAGTCTCTCTATGTCTGCTCGTCCAAGGACAGCTCCAGAAGACGTTCCGCCTCCCTCAGGAACATCCTTGTCAGCTGTTTCTAGCCTCTCCGGTAAACTATACACGACCTTTTGTTCACTCTCGACTTGTTGCTTCGTAGCTCTGGATGGTTGCATTGCAAGAAGAGGACAAGGAAACGGTAAGAGGTCAAAGAGGTTGTGCGGTTTTGTTGAATATAACGCGGAACGAAACTAGACTTGGGCCGGCATGGAGTGGGCTACTAACTATATATGCTGGCTAACGCACGGATCCTTGAGTTAGTGTAAAATGTTGGAAATGAGAGAGTGTGAACATTAGTTTTAGTTTGCTATGTTAGAGCTAGGGCCATTCAGCTTAATAATGACGGGATGAAGTGTTGTTACCTTAATTTATCTAGTGCCTATAGCTAAATACATATGGTTAACTTTTAACAGATGGTTCATTTATATCCCGTGTAATTATTAGCAGTACTGCCCATGAGTTGTGTAACAGATTTAGGAACTTCATACGTTGTGTAACCTTGTGTCACCCTTTTCACATGCTAACATTTTCTTGCTAAGTTTTGTAAGTGTTGGGCTCTATATATAGCCTTGCATATTTCACAAGATGTCTGCACCATCGGTTTAGCCCTCTGATTACTCAACTACGAATTACAATGCAAATTTATATACAAAGCATCATCTTTAGCTAGATATCATAACTACAGTGATGTTGTTATCATGGTGTTAGTTGAGACATTAGAGGAAACTGACTGGCTCTTATATTCTTCCCGGGTTGTTTCTCGTGTCCTATGAAAGGCAGTTTCTCTGTATCAATCACTTTCTCTGGAGGTGCAATCACAACATGACTTTCATAAAAGGGCACTATTGTGGGCAGTGAGAGCTTCATCATAATCCGAGTTATATTACCCTAATACCCACCCCTCCCCCTCACAGACTGCAAATAGACAAGAGAATACTCAAAACTATGATTAAAATCCAAGCCGACGCCATCTCGTGGAAAATTTAAGAGAATGCATAGCGACATTATCAGACTGAACTACTGGTGTACACTTTCTAATTTAGTATACGAATTGTATTCAGCGTACACTTTCTTTATCTGTGTATTGGACATGGATCCCCAACCCTCGATCTACTATGCATGTTCAATTATGTGTGATTCTTTTTCCAATCTAAAAACAAATCGAATGAGTGGATAACAGAATATGCCCGTCACATGTAACCTCCATAAGTGGATCAACACCACCAGGTTACAGAATGTGTCGCTCCCAACAAAGTAAGCAGAGTCTCTCTAGGTCTGCTCGTCTGCAGACAGCTCGAGAAGGCGTTCCGCCTCTCTCAGGAACATCCTCGTCAGCTGCTTCTGCCCTCTCCGGTACACTATACACGACCTCATGTTCACTCTCGACCTTGTCACTTCGTTTCTCCTTACGGTTGCACTGCGAAAAGAGGACAAGGAAACAGTAAGAGATCAAAGAGGATGTGCAGTTTTGTTGAGTGTAATAAATGCTGACCCAAAACAAGATGCACTCTAAGATCCAGAACCGGGGTGCTATTTTGTTTGAGGCAAAGATTACTTGTTTATGGCACAATACAGTTACACAGACTTGTTTATGGCACCTACACACAGATCATTTCGTGTACCCAAGGAGGTTAGGCAGTTGAACTGATTCGACTTAACGAATGAAACATATTTCTACTTTTCCCTGAGCAATAAATATCTCCGGTGGCTTTTCAGTGATATCGGCTCCATGCTCGTGTTGATACTGTGGCAATTGTGTGCTTTATCCACAAGCACATTGCTTACGATACATCATAAAATAGTCACCGTTGATATTGCCCGGTAGTAAATTGTAGAGAAGTATCGTATTAAGATGTGCCCATGCAGATTAAGCGTCCTCAGATGAAAACCGGAAGCAGTAAACAGCTAGAGAACAATTATATGAAAATTTGTCCATGGAGAGTAAGCGTTGGAAATGAAAGCAGGTATCTTCCAAGCAACATAAAAAAGGCCCAGCCCACAACCTACCTCGAGGAGTCTTCCGGATCAATGGAATCAAATTTCTCCAGCAATTGACTGTCACATGCTTCTGTTCCAGTGCCTTCTTCAAGTTCAGCCATTCTTGAAAAATGAAATGATTGATCAACAAAGTCTTGATATTGACAGGACTCTATCAAATATAAAAAGTGTGAGTATTACTTCACTCTAAGAAGATCCACAAGCAATCCTAGTGCTCCATGATCACCGCACACCTCCCATATAGCACTTTTGATCTCTGCATCAGATGGTTCACTATCCTCACTAGATCCAACCTGGTAAGAACAAGGCCAAGGAAGGGGCTTAGATCAATATGGTCCTAAAAAGACAACACTTACTGTCCTTCAAGCCCTAATTCAATGCATCCTAACACGTTTCTGGACTCACCCTTTTTTAACAAACTGGTCATTGTAAAGAAGCCATACAAGGTAATGCCAAGAAAAAAATGTAATTCAAAATGAGTTAGATCAGCAAACAAAGCAAATTGCTATGAAACTAGAGCGTTGTTGCTTCATGAACAGTTCTTTCATACAATAAAATACATTGATTAACTAGGTTTTTATGTTCACATTACAGCAGACTAACAGCTTAACCAGATGGTCTACAACTTCTCACGGTATTCTTTTTTCACAGCAAGAAGGGTAGATGGTAAACCTACTCCAAAAATAAATAATATAAAAAAGGAGCTCATCTCATCCAGCAGTTGGTAGTGTACGACAAAAATGTGAGGCTAATACACACACATCTTTTTTTTCATAGTACCCAATTTGTAATCTTAGGAGTCAACTCAGGCTGTTTATACTTCAGAATACAGTATGTGGAAGAAAAACACCAACCTCTCCAAGCAGGGAAGCAACCTGTTCAAGTTCATGTTCTTGCATGGCAATTGTGCGCAGAGTACTTAAAAATTCTTGAGGGAAAACATTTTTTTGGAGATATGATGGAACTTTGCGTTGACCACTCCAACTGTGACTAGAAAAATGACTAGCATTTTTCTTGTTATCATCATCTTCGCTAGAACTGGTACTGGTTCCGAAAAATCCCCTATCAAGCAAACTTGTAGGTAGAAGACATCTCAATTCAGCCTTCTGCAAGCATTAAGTACATACAAAGTGAGAGCCATGGTGGCAAGCGGCAACAACTGCTCAGATGGCTTGAATTCACTAGAAAAGTCATCACAATCTTGAGCCATGTTTTTCTAAATAAAAAATAATAACTTGGTCCATTCAGTAAATATCAAATACCCCATACAAGATAAATCAAAGGCGGCAGGTACAGATAGTAAGTGCAATTAAATTGTGACTCAATTCTAGAAAACTTTCTGTTGGGTAAGTTCATCTAAACAGAACACAGTAGAATCCATACAAGATAAGCACTCGGTGTAAGTTCAAAAAATAATAAACACATATTTTTACCTGCATCTCAATTAGCTTCATCTTAATGTCAGCGGACTGGAGCTGTCTAAGAGCTTCTACTGGGTAATGAACCTGGAGTTAAAGCAAGGAAATCAGAGGATAAACAGCTACTTCTTACATAAGTATGCTGTAAGAGGTTCTTAAAAAAGGTATTGATCTATTATCAAACTTAGAAGACGCTGAAGGCATTGATGTACCGTTTATCAAACTTCAATTCCCAATTCTAAAATCCCAGTTAATAATAACTTTCCTGTACCTCCTTTTAGTGTGAGCCGGTTCTTTTTCGTTGCAATCAGTCACTTTAATGGGTTCACATTTAGCATGCAATATATACGTTAACCAGAAAATGAAATTTTCCAAATATATATCCTACAAACTTTTAGCACATACATCGATGTGAGGATTACCATTAGATAATCATCTGGATTGTTGTCAACCACAAATCCATATAGGTACAGCAGTTCCTGCAGATAAACACAAAATACATTTCCTCAGTAATTCTGTTCTGGTAACCATATATAAATCATGGCAACTTTGATGACATCCTTAATGACTGCATGTTGTTTTAAACCCACACATAGAGATAGTAAATCAGGAAACACACTACAGATTCTCAATAACAAACATGATAGTCATAGTAGTACAGCTTCCTTGTCATTCACAAGTATCTTCCCTGTCCGTACTCTCTAATGCAAATATGCACTCTTAATCTAGCGTATCTGTATCAAAAGTAAATCCGTAAGGATCTGTTAATCCATGTAAAAAAATCGCAGATCCAATGGACAAAACAAAATGAACACAGACCCCGTGGGTTGGAGTGTGTAGTTCCCCCATTCAAACGTTTCTCCTTTTGTTATGCATGCTGTCACTCATACCTCACTAACATGATATTCTTCTATGACTTATTCACCCCACATGTAACTGTGTGTGCAACTCCAAAGAAACTTCATGTGAGAAGTTTGGCTGTTCGAGAAGCTAAACCGTGGTATAAAAGAAGTATGGAGACAGGTGATAAATACTAACACCAGCAAATATGGTAAAAAAAGGAAATAATTATTATATAAAGTGAAGGCAAGAAAACAAATATTATATAGGATAATTTATTTGGCTATCCCCAGTGGGTTATATATTACACCTACATCTAGTATCAGTTTATGCTCTGAGATTCACGTGTTCTAGATATTTTCGTCACAGCACATCTTATTTCACACCTTATAAAGTCAACACTAAAATGTCAAAATGTGCACCACAAAGATTAGATTTATTAATAACTGTATGTCTGTACCTCATTTCCTTTGTTGCCATAATTTATATAGATCTCTGTCCCAGTCTCAACAGAACTTTTACCAGCTTGAGCTTCAGAAAGAAACAAATAAAGGGAAGTTAGCTCAGTAGACCAGTGACATTGTTAAACTGTATAAATTGGAAAACACAATTTGATGTGAGTCTGGCACACTGATCCCTACGCCACTTGTAATTGAGTCAGTGACACACAACACACCGATGCTGTTTTTAAACAGGCATGATTTCTGCCATTTTACTGAGCAATATGCCTCCACAAAGAAATGGGCACAATCATAGTGGAAACAATTTTACTGAGCAATCTACTGACATAAATAAGATTGAAAGAAAACTTAATGAGATAGAAATTTTGGATCAGCATAATTACCAAGTATGAGGTACATTGAAGCAGGAATTCCTGTTAAATTTCCCTCCGAATCAACTTCCCATGTCGCCAGAGCCTTTACATCTAGAGGGGACAATCAAGCTAGCTTAGAATGAGGAAAGAGCAATGGTTATTTAACAGAGAAAGCTTCACTTTCTTCACTAGTAAAATTCTACTCTTGGCAAATACACACTGAAGTGGTTCTTGTTAAAATATAGATATCCTCCAATATGTCATGTCAACTGAATACTTAAATTTAGATGATTCATGTACTTTGCTTTCGACTCTTACTATGGTTACAGAAATCAATTCCTGGCACGAGGCCCTCAACCCAAATTGACTCTGTATTACTAGATTCAGGAATCTCGCCACCACTACAATTCTTCGTTGTAATGTCAGTTTCCTGCAAATAAACACCAAGTGTTATGTGATAGATGAAGATATCTATTTAGCTTATTGGAACAAATAAAATGACTGACGCTAGCTCATCAATCATCAAGTTCTTCCAAGTATTGCTATATTAGGAGTATTAATGTACTCCCTCCGTTCCTCTATATAAGGTGTATTTGTTTTTTGATAAAATTCCAGAATGTAAGGTGCATTTCTTTTGATTCTCCATAATTCCCTTGTTAGCCCTCCGAAAAAAGGAAAGAATCTATTTTCTGATTGTCTGTATCTCTTTTTATAGCAAAAGAAGAAACTATCTCTTTGTCGATTGTATGTATCCTGGACTAATTGATTCACTTTCCACTATCCAACAAATTTGCCAAGGGTAATTTAGTCTTTACATGTCTATAATTATGTGCCTTGGTCAACGTGCCAAAAATAATACACCTTACATAAAGGAACGGAGGGAGTATTATTTAGTCCTTGCATAGTCCTATTTAAACCCATTTTAGTCCTTGATAGTTAGACTATGTTTTACAAGCTGAACTACCTATTTAAACCCATTTTAGTCCTTGATAGTTAGACTATGTTTTACAAGCTGAACTATTAGACGTGATTTCTGTAATAATCAGTACATGGATGCCCATTATTCCAGCAGTTACAGGAAATCATTATTTCATCAGCATCAGTTCTCCAGGTCTTACAGTTAAAATCACTGTGTTCTAAACCTTCGGTTTTCCCATTGTTTGCTGTGCCCCTCAAAAGAGGTTAAAAACTTAAAATGATAATTATGTTATACAACAAAAACAAATGCCACAAATTGTGACATTTCAGTGTAATTCTAGGATGTGCGGGTCGCGTAAGTTGCAGCTATGACTACTCACCAGGCACCCCATTAAATAATTGATACTTGACAGTGACAATAATAGTAGCTAAGGTTCTTCTCTTTGTGGTTAAACGTTCGTTAATTAGTTCTTCTGACGTTTAACCATATTCCACGAAGGTTGTGCATAAGAAAGATCCAGAACCAGCGGTATAACATAGAAAAAGAAATTTACATATAATGAGAGAATGATAAATACTTAAGATTAAACTTGAGTTGCTATTATGTACTTGTTCTGGAAGATTCAAAGTAACCTGTTGGTTGGTGACACTAGAATCACCCAAAACGTCTGCAGTTTTGTTCTGGTCTTCATCGACTGAGCCCGGAAAAACGTAAGAATTAGGCAACGGGATGTTTAGTGCTCGAGTCCAGAAAATCGAGTTTGCCCTGTTATAAACTCATGCCGCTGATAAGCGTGGGAGAAAAGGGAGGGAGATAAATCTGCAGATAAATTAAAAGCCTCATGTCGGATACGTAAGCTGCATGTTCATTGTTCCATCGTTCAGAAGCTGATGAACCATCGTATCTCAGGGAAGGACTGGCCATTGAAACCATTGCTTTAATTAAGTACATAATCCTCACTAATAAAAATTTCACTATCGTTGCCAAAAGAAGCAAGATTAATCGATGACTCGATGCTCGATGCCAACTATGTTCACCTAATTGGGACTTTCCACACATTACCATGAGAAATCATGCTGGCTGAATGATATCAAGTTAAATGTGTACACTTCCGTTAATTCTATAAATGTAAAGCATCGTGATACGAGGTGATACACATACCAAAGGAAGTCCTCAAACCGTACTTCAGTTGAGCTGCAAAATGAAGCATTTGACAGCGATGAGGTTTGTATATGAAAACACAGTCTGTAAAATTTAGGTTGAGATGCAATCCCATATTCCCCATGTACTGCAAAATCACAGCACAAGGGCATTCACTAAGATAATGAAGGAGAAGCATAACCTACCTTCCTGATTCGTCGACATGTAGAAGCTCCTCGACCAGGCCTTTCACCTTATCATCGAACAATGCGTGTAGTGACTTTTTCTGAAACAAAACAACCAGTGTGTTCATTTCCACCAATGTAGTCTCCCAATTCCCAGTGCACCAAAGAAGCGAAAGCAGCAGTGTGCAGTTTGCGACTGACAACCTGCATGACGGTAGCACGGTGCAGCGTCGTCCCTTCCACCTCGGCGAGCTCCTCGTCGTCGAACCACACGGAACTCCCGAAGGTGCTCGGAAGCACATCCAAGTACCTACGGGTCCAATAAAGCTTAGCATTTCTTGGTTCAGGGTTGAGAGCAGGGGAAGAAGGTGTGAGCTCACGGCTTCCAGAGGGAGGTGGGGCGGAGGCGCTCGGCCATGAGGAAGAGCATGACGAGGAGGCGGTCGTCGACGCCGCCCTCCTCGAAGAGCGCGCGGCACCGCGGGCCGACGAGCGGGTCCTGCAGCACCCGCATCGGGGTGACGGCGAGGTCCAGCGGCACTGCCATCACCACCCCTGCACCACCACCAACCACGCGGCCGGTCGATCAGCGCCCAGGAGGACCTCCGGTAGGATGGGAAGAACACGTCACGAGAGAAGGGTAACGGTTACCGTCGGCGGCGCCCGCGTCGGGGGCGGTGGCGTAGACGCCCAAGCCCTTGCGGCCGCAGGCGCGGATCGTGCAGCCGCGGAGGTCGCCGCCGTTGGCCTGCGGTGGAAAGCTGCAGGGTTAAGGAGAGCACGGAAAGCGGGGAGCTAGGGGAGGGAGGAGAGGGCGCGACCTGGAGCCATTGCAGGAAGCACTGGAGCTTGGCGTCGTCGTCGGACGGGGCGGCGGCGGACGCCATGGTGTTCGACGGAATGCGCGAGCGAGGCAGAGCAACTTTCAACTTGGAGGTATGTTTTCTAGACTTCTTTATTTGAAAGAAGAAAAAACTAAAAATATATAAGAAACCGTTCAAACTTTAGAATTTTATATATAACTCCATGATCAAATTCTCTCCAAATTCGACTGATTCCTCAGCCGCAGAGGCTCGAAACCCGGTTCTCTTTCGGCGAATTCTCCGTAAATCGACCCATTTCATGCAAAATCCGTGAGTTCCAGACGCAAATTTCGAATCATCACTTGGCACCAGCAACAAATGCTCGGCGATCTACTATAAGAATATATAGATATATCATCATGTCCAGGTTACATTCGTTCTACTGCCAGTGACAGTGACACACTCGTCTCTAATCTCTTCTCTTCTCTTCTCGTCTCATCTCACTTCGCCGGCTTGCGTCGCAGTGCAAGCAGAGACAGGCTACAGGAGGAACGAACTCTGAGCACCCCCATGGCGGGCGCCGGCAGAGAGCCGACGCTAGCACACGAGCGAGGCGCGGAGGGAGAGGGTGGTGGACAGGTGGGTGCACGACGCCCACCGGATCACCGACTCGGCCACCGCCATGTCCAGGTCATGCTGGTGCTCCCGCTCGCCGCCGGCGCCGATAGTGTGGTTCCTCCTGCTGCTGCGTGACGATGGGTTCGCCTTCATCGCCGCCGCCCCTGAGAGGGCCGCCTCCGCCATCCTCCTCAGAGCCGAGGAGGATGAGGCGGTGAGGCCCACCACCGTGGTGTCTTCGACGCAATGAGCTCCCTTCTCGTCGGGTACGTTGTTGCCTGATGCCGCCAGTGGCTCCGGCTCGTCGGACCCTAGCCCGCAGAAGAACGAGAAGCTCGGCATCGACACGACGGGCGCAGCGTCCTTCATGGGTTCGGGGCTGTCGCCGAATGAGAACAGGGAAACTCCGCAAGATGGGGCTGGAGCCCTGGCGGCGGAGAACGCAGAGAAGGAGGATCTGCAGGAGAACGTTGGAGAGCAGGGTTCCTCCAACAGGCCCTGGCAGGTGATCGGGCCGCCGGTGCTGAAGCTCACGTCACGGCTGTGTGTCGCCATCGGTGTGGAGAACGAGCACGAACCGGGCTCCTCCCTCTCGAGGCCTATCTCATGGCAACAGCCACAGGAATCGCGCGAATCGTCGGCGTGCTCTCGTATCCAGGAATGCTCTGCACAAAGGGCAGTTGTTTAGGCAATAAACCCACATGGTAAACAACTGTAAACTACCATCAGGAGAAAGGAAACCATTAATCAGTACCAACAGTAAGGTCTGGAAATGAAGCAATGACAGACAAACAAAGATTCCATCAAGGGTGACAGAGATGATGAATCATCAACACTAATAAAGAAGCAACCATGTGATTTATCAAAAGCAAACATTCAAGGGACAGCAAAGATTCAGACTTGTTTATTTGTACCATGGTGGTTCTACCAGAAATCCAGAACATGACCCTAGTACTGAACCTTTAGCTGGCGCTAGCTCATGATTTAGCAGTGAAGACTTGATATCTTATTCAAAACATCTGTAAGTAAACAACTGTATACTAATCAACCGAATTCTGATTGATCTCTACATTCTGGTCTACAGCTCAGTTGCATGAAGGCATAGACATGAATCATCAAGAATCAAAGCTCATTTCTCAGTTGTATGTTTGTGTATGATGCTAATGATGTAGTAGAAAGGAATGGAATTCTGAGCATCCTGTGGTTTCTCAACAGATGATTTCTTGTCTCACCTAGAACTTGCTCAGCCGTGAGCCTCTGTCCAGGATCCCGCCGCAGCATGCCGGTGATGAGCTCCTTGGCCGAATCCGAAACCCTATCCCAGGGATCAGAAGGGAACCGCAACTCTGTCGACCTGATACACTCAAAGATCTTCGACTTGGTCTTCCCCCAGAACGGCGGGATGCCACTCAGAAGGATGTAGAGTATGACCCCGGAGCTCCACACGTCGGCAGCCTCGTTGTACCTGCCGGCAAGCACCTCCGGTGCGATGTAAAACGGGCTCCCCACCGTGCCGCTCAGCCTTTGACCTGCCAAAATCCAAAGCCCCAATTTAGCTTCCAAAGACCACCAATCTTGACAAGTTGCAGCCACAGAGCAGAGGTGATCAGAATTGTCAATCAACCATACCAGGCTGGGTGTAGGTGGCGAGGCCAAAGTCGGCGAGCTTGATGGGCGACGACGGCGACTTGCTGACGAGGAGGATGTTCTCCGGCTTGAGGTCCCGGTGCACGATCCCCTTGCTGTGGCAGTGCGCGACGACCTCCATGAGGTACCTGAAGAGCGTGGCGGCCTCGTGCTCCGGGAAGCAGCCGCGCTCCTGGAGGCGGTGGAAGAGCTCCCCGCCGGCGCAGAGCTCCATGACGAGGTGCACCGAGTCCTGGTCCTCGTACACGGCCTTGAGGTCGACGACGTTGGGGTGGCCCGAGAGGCGCGCCATGACTTCGATCTCAAGCCTGACGCCCCGCACGTCGTCGGGCGACGTGAGCCGGTCCTTGGCGATGGACTTACAGGCCAGCGCCTCGCCGGTGACCATGTCGGAGCAGGACCGGATGACCCCGAACTGACCCCACCCGAGCTGGTCGCCCAGCGCGTACCGGTCCCCGAGGCACGAGGCGTGCAACGCCTCTAGTATCGCGCCCCGCAGCCCCGGCGCCTTGTACGAGTTGTACTTGGCGCCGCCGTCGCCGCCAGCGGCCATTCCTAGGAGGGGGTTCCACGCGCTGGAATCTTGTCCAACGAGGCCCCCGCCGCTAAATCCCCGCCGGAATCCGACGAGGCCTCCTCCGAATCGCGCGGGAGAGCTCCCCCGCCCCTGGCAGAACCCCGAATCTCGCGGCCTCGGTCAGCACCGCTCCTCCGTGGCCATGGGCCGGTCGCTCGGCAACTGAATCTGCGAGGAGGAGGAAGAGCAGGAGAAAAAAAAAGGCAAGTTTTAGCACTCGAACCCCACGGAAACCGCCTCCGGAAAACCTAGCAGAAATCCACCGAAGATTCCGGGGGGACGCGCTGGCGGCGGTGGCGGTCCTGGGAAACCGCCACGAAATTCAAAATTCCCGGCGCGTGAGCCCCGCCGGCCCCGCTTGGCAGCTCCAGCCCGAGCAAGGACTCGCTCGCGCGGCCTGGGCCGCGCGGATCGGAGTCCGGCGCGCGCGGCGGACGCCCCGCTCGCTCGCTCGGGGCAGCGCCCCCGGAACCGCGGCGCGGGAAGAGGGACAAGGGAGGGCGGAGGGGAAGAGGGCACTCACCCGCGGGGAAGGGCTGCGGCGGAGGGAGGGGAGGGGGGGCGTCTCCCGGGCGCGGCGGCCGGCGGCGCGGCGAGGTCGGCAGCTCCCACCAGCAGCAGCTCGCGGCGTTCGGGGAGTGGGGGAGAGGTGGGAGGGAGCTCACGGAGCTGTTGTTTGGTTCCGTTGGTGGTGGGCCCGGGGCGGGCCTGGGCCCGCCTGTGATGGGGAGGGGATGGATTAGGGGGGGAGGGGATGGATTAGGGGGGGAGCAGATGGAAAGGGAGTCCAGTTAGTATGAGTAGTTTATGTTAGTGGCATCATCATCCTCTTTCCATAAAAGCAATTATAGCATTTTGACAATGACAATGACCAACCCATTGGTAGCATAATGTTGGGGCACTAATCATCATCATCATCATATCCACATGTTTTTGCTAATCATGTGGTTTGGTCTTGGTTTGATGTTTGTCCTTGTCACCGTTGTAGTTACTTGTATGTGTCAGTGCTCGGAAAAAAATATATTGATATGCATTTGGAGGCAATTAGGTTTGGGAGTATGTTCTTTTGTCTTGCCTTCCCTCTCTTGTGGCAAGTTGTTTATTGGCACCATGGGTGTCTAGATTCATAGACTTTGGAGTCGATCGGGGATCCGGGCATGCTGGTTTTGGATTGGTGCGATCGTGTTGGTTTAATACTTGAAAGTTGAAACCAAAAGTTGTTTGTGTGTCTTGGATTTTTACGATGCCGACCGTTATTTGGCGCCAGCGCACGCACATGTGCCGTAGTAATCGCATGTTGTGTTAACAATTCACGAAGACAATACGTTGTACTTCATCTTCTTCCAATTTAATTGGGGTGGGGGCTAGGCCCAGGGCTACATTAATTACGCCTTGAACGTCGAAGATACAAAGTGTCTGCCCGATTTATAAGGCAAGATCATATACACATGAGCACGCACACACACACAAGATCAGACATGCTACGCGTTAGTGTAAGTCAAACCATGCATAACTCCAACGGGGTCAATAAAAACCAGACAAAACAACAAAAGATAGCATCTAAAGAATCCAAGTCATTGGCAAAGACGAGTAAGCTCAACCGAGATTTGCGGGGAAATGTTGCACCACAATCGAACTCCTTCGTTGGGGGCCTCCTTTACGTGATGATTGGGAACATTGACCACAATAGGTGGGAGCCACCGGAAGCTCGAGCCATCATGCTGGCGACACTACATTAGATCAAGGTGAGAACCCTACCGCACAAGACCTTGTTGGCGTCACCACCAAAAGTAGCAGAGAGACCGTGGACTTCAAAGTGGTGCACTCATGACGAGCACGGCACCAAAGCACTGTCTTCACTCAATCACAACAAGATTTGGGGTTTTTCACCTCCGGTGTACCAAGGGGGATGAAAGGCTACAACGATGCCTTCGAGAAGGAAATGACATCAAGGACACCGCCGGTAATTGTAGCAACTACCGCACCACATCGCCGCCACACATTTCACTCGCCAATTGCTATGTAGCCCTCTCCACCCAACAGCACCTACCCACAACTCCCGTTGTCAAACTACTTCTTCGTCGCCTTCTTCCTTGTCATCACATTCTGGGAGGGTGGAGAGAGGGTAGGGAGGAGAGGAACTCACGGAGTACATTGTGTTGTCCCCTTGGTTTCGTTGGTGGTAAGGAGCTCGTCTCGGGCCCACCCATGATGTGATAGAGATGGAGGGGAGGGTTGGTGGAGTTGATGGAAAAGGATTTCACTTATTAGTAGCAAATGTGCGAGTAGTATCTTTCCATAAAAGCAATTGGCATCTTTTTGCGGGAAAAAGCAATTAGCATCTTCATAATGATAATACCAAAAATTAGTGGTAGTGATATAGCGGAGTAGTAGAATATTGGAGTACTCACTAATCATCACCCCTATATAGCATTTGACATTTGCCAATCACATGGCTAAGTAGAGTACTATATACGTATATAGTATATACTAGTAGAATGCCCATGCGTTGCTACGAGCCTTTTCATTCTTGTTCTGATCACATCATAGTATATGCACGTATTGTTACACAAATACTGATGAATATTTGGCCCCTCCCAATGACATCGCTTGACCTTTAGGTGGTGATTAGCGTGGGGTTTGCTCTTGTCGCTTTCCTGTATATGCTAGTCATTATTATACCTTGTGTATGTCTATAGATTCTATCTATACTTGGACTCAATTAGGGTTTGCCTTGACATCTGAAATTTCAAACAGAAAGTTGTCTACGTCATTAGATTTGGATTTTGTGAGGCTGACCGTTAATCACCGCCGGGGCGCATGCCTCTTAATTTGATTTTTTCATGAAAAACAAATAAATGCATTCACATTAAGTTTAAATGTATGGATGGACTATATTAGAACGTGTATAATGATGCTATTTTAAAAGTGTCATGTAAAATAGATGATGAAGTGGAGGTAAGAGAAAGCAAAAGAAAAGAAAAGGCTTGCTTTTTTAATCATCAAGAGATGATATTTTAGCAACAATATCTCTCACTACATATTTAAATATATCTAGCTACCAGATATAAGACTAAGAAATAACTCTTTTCTTAAATCAACTAAGAAACAACTCATTATAGATAATTTTCCATTGCCTTCTGTAAATTACGGACTTCTCTTAAAGATATGCATAGATATAGTCATATAGATAAAGCCTACTGCACATTAGCTTCTGCTTTTGGGCCGTTAACCTGCTACACCTACATCTATCTATTACTCCCTTTGTTTCTAAATATAAGTATTTTAAGAGTTTTTTTTAGAAAACTACATACGGATGTATATAGACATATTTAGAGTATAAATTCACTCATTTTACTTTGTATATAGTCTCTTTGTGAAATCTTTTAAAAGACTTATATTTAGAAACGGGAGGAGTATATTTGACTACTATCCCTTTCGCAACTTGCATGTGTGTATATATGTTACCTGCATGTATGTGTATGGATTTATGCCAGTGGTACATTTATTAAGTGCCAAAGAAAAATGAACGAACACGCAGTCCATATATGACGTCGTGGCATATGTATATGTAGAAATCCATATGGCTGAGTTGGAGTTGGTGAGAACTATTAAAATTTTCGGCAACTTGAGCGAGTGAGCACTATAGTTGGTCTCGAGCACGGCTACACACGGGCACGGTGAGGCAAGGACATCTTTTAAGTCGCACCCTTAAATCGTTCGTATATGTTTGGATCGCACACTTTTAACGTGATTTGTTACCAACGCGGGTCTATATCAATCCGTCGAGAAGTTCGGGCCTTTTTTCCTTCGATAAACGCGGTGAGGCAATAATAAAATGGTTATTATTGTATTTTCTTGTTCATGATAATTGTCTGTTGTTCATGTTATAATTGTATTAACCGGAAACCAGAATGCAAGTGTGAATACATAGACCACAACCTGTTCCTAGTGAGCCTCTAGTTGACTAGCTCGTTGATCAATAGATAGTCACGGTTTCATGATCGTGGACATTGGATGTCGTTGATAACGGGATCACATCATTTGGAGAATAATGTGATGGACAAGACCCAATCCTAAGCATAGCACAAGATCGTGTAGTTCGCCTGCTAAAGCTTTTTCAATGTCAAGTATTGTTTCCTTAGACCATGAAATTGTGCAACTCCCGGATACCGTAGGAATGCTTTGGGTGTGCCAAACGTCACAACGTAACTGGGTGGCTATAAAGGTGCACTACGGATATCTCCGAAAGTATCTGTTGGGTTGGCACGAATCGAGACTAGGATTTATCACTTCGTATAATGGAGAGGTATCTCTGGGCCCACTCGGTAAGACATCATCATAATGAGCTCAATGTGACTAAGGAGTTAGCCACGGGATGATGCGTTACGGAACGAGTAAAGAGACTTACCGGTAACGATATTGAACAAGGTATAGGGATACCGACGATCGAATCCCGGGCAAGTATCATACCGGTAGACAAAGGGAATTGTATACGTGATTGATTGAATCCCCAACATCGTGGTTCATTCGATGAGATCATCGTGGAGCATGTGGGAGCCAACATGGGTATCCAGATCCCGCTGTTGGTTATTGACCGGAGAGGTGTCTCGGTCATGTCTACGTGTCTCCCGAACCCGTAGGGTCTACACACTTAAGGTTCGATGACGCTAGGGTTATAGGGAAATGGTATACGTGATTAACGAAGATTGTTCGGAGTCCCGGATGAGATCCCGGACGTCACGAGGAGCTCTGTAATGGTCCGGAGGTAAAGACTGATATATAGGAAGTCCTGTTTTGGTCACCGGAAAGTTTTCAGGCTCATCGGTAGTGTACCGGAGTGCCGGGAGGGTGCCGGAGGACCTCCGGGAGGGGTGTGACGACCAAAGGACTTTGTGGGCTGTTAGATAAGGTGTACAGCCCTTATTGGGCTGGCCAAGTCCTTCTAGAAAGGCCCATGCGGCTAGGGATAAAGAGATAAGGCTAAAGGAGATTCAAAAGGAAGAGATCCACCTCCCTTGTGGGAGGTGGACTCCTCCCTAGCTCGACCTCTCCTCTCCTCCTTGGAGGAGGGGCCAAGGCAGCCCTCCCTCTCCCTCCTCCTATATATACTTGAGGTTTTGGCTGTTTTGAGACAAGATTTGATCTATCTCCCACGGCGCAGCCCTGCCTCTCTTCTTCCTCCTCCGCAGTGCTTAGGCGAAGCCCTGTCGGAATACCTTGCTGCTCCACCACCACCACGCCATCGTGCTGTTGTTGGAGCTCTTCCCCAACCTCTCCCTCCTCCTTGCTGGATCAAGGCACGGGAGACGTCACCGGATGTACGTGTGTTGAACGCGAAGGCGTCGTTGTTCGGCGCTTAGATCGGAATCCACCGCGATCTGAATCGCTGCGAGTACGACTCCACCAACTGCATTCTCGTAACGCTTCCGCTTAGCGATCTTCAAAGGTATGAAGATGCAATCTCTCCCCACTCGTTGCTGGTTTCTCCATAGATAGATCTTGGTGATCGTAGGAAATTTTTTGATTTATTACTACATCTCCCAACAGTGGCATCATGAGCTAGGTCTATGCGTAGAATCTATGCACGAGTAGAACACAAAGTTGTTATGGGCGTCGATCTTGTTAATTTGCTTACCACTATTAGTCTTATCTTTATTCGGTGGTATTGTGGGATGAAGCGGCCCGGACCAACTTTACACGTACGCTTACGTGAGACCGGTTCCACCGCCTAACATGCACTTGTTGCATAAGGTGGCTAGCGGGTGTCTGTCTCTTCCACCTTAGTCGGATTGGATTCGATGAAAAAGGTTCTTATGAAGGGTAAATAGCAATTGGCATATCACGTTGTGGTTTTGGCATAGGTAAGAAACGTTCTTATTAGAAACCTATAGCAGCCACGTAAAAACTTGCAACTACAAATTAGAGGACGTCTAACTTGTTTTTGCAGCATATGCCTTGTGATGTGATATGGCCAAAGGATGTGATGTGATGCATTGTGATGTATGAGATTGATCATGTTCTTGTAATAGGATTCACGACTTGCATGTCGATGAGTATGACAACCGGCAGGAGCCATAGGAGTTGTCTTATTTTATTGTATGACCTGCGTGTCAATCAAGATCGCCATGTAATTACTTTTCTTTATTGCTAAACGTTAGCCATAGTAGTAGAAGTAACAGTTGGCGAGACAACTTCATGAAGACACGATGATGGAGATCATGGTGTCATGTCGGTGACAGTGATGATCATGGTGCCCCGAAGATGGAGATCAAAGGAGCAAGATGATATTGGCCATATCATGTCACTATATTGATTGCATGTGATGTTTATCATGTTTACATCTTATTTTCTTAGAACGACGGTAGTAAATAAGATGATCTCTCAATAAAAATTTAAGAAAGGTGTTCACCCTAACTGTGCACCGTTGTTAAGGATCGTTGTTCCGAAGCACCACATGATGATCGGGTGTGATAGGTTCTAACGTTTGCATACAACGGGTGTAAGCCAGATTTACACACATGAAACACTTAGGTTGACTTGACGAGCCTAGCATGTACATACATGGCCTCGGAACACGGAAGACCGAAAGGTCGAACATGAGTCGTATAGAAGATACGATCAACATGAAGATGTTCACCATGGATGACTAGTCTGTCTCACATGATGATCGGACACGGGCTAGTTGACGTGGATCATGTGTCACTTGGATGACTAGAGAGATGTCTATCTAAGTGGGAGTTCATTAAATAATTTGATTATGTGAACTTAATTATCATGAACTTAGTCTAAAATTGCCGTTACAATCTATATTGTAGATCCAATGGCCAACGCTAATGTCACCCTCAACTTCAACGCGTTCCTAGAGAAAACCAAGCTGAAAGATGATGGAAGCAACTATGCGGACTGGGTCCATGGTTTGAGGATCATCCTCATAGCTTCCAAAAGATTGTATGTTCTTGATGCACCGCTAGGTGAAGCACCCATTTTTCCAGCAGATCAAGACGTTATGAATGCTTGGGAGTCACGCTACGATGATTACTCCCTTGTTTAGTGTGGCATGCTTTACAGTTTAGAACTGGGGCTACAAAAGTGTTTTGAGCAACACGGAGCATATGAGATGTTCCAAGAGCTGAAACTGGTTTCCAAGCTCATGCTCGGGTTGAGAGATATGATGTCTCCGACAAGTTCTACAGTTGTAAGATGGAGGAAAACAGTTCTATCAATGAGCACATACTCAAAATGTCTGGGTTGCACAACCGCTTGACTCAGCTGGGAGTTAATCTCCCGGATGACTCGGTCATTGACAGAATCCTCTAGTCGCTTCCACCTAGCTACAAGAGCTTTGTGATGAACTACAACATGCGGGGTATGGAGAAGTCCATTCCTGAGTTGTACTCGATGCTGAAATCAGCGGGGGTCGAGATCAAAAAGGAGCATCAAGTGTTGATGGTGAATAAGACCACTAGTTTCAAGAAAGGCAAGGGTAATAAGAACTTCAAGAAGGACGGCAAAGCTGTTGCCGCGCCTGGTAAGCAAGTTGCCAGGGTCTGCACACTTAAGGTTTGGTGACGTTTCGGTAGTATAGAGTTATGTATGGTGGTGACCGAAGTTTGTTCGGAGTCCCAGATGAGATCCCGGATGTCACGAGGATCTCCGGAATGGTCCGGAGGTAAAGATTCATATATAGGAAGTCCCGTTTTGGTCATCGGAAAAGTTTCGGGCTCATCGGTAGTGTACCGGGAGTGCTGGTAGTGTACCGGGAGGCCTCCGGGAGGGGTATTTCGACCCAAGAGGCTTAATGGGCTGTGGGAGAGTGAATATCAGCCCTTAGTGGGCTGATGGAAACTCTCACACAAGGCCCATGTGGCTGGAGGAAAAAAACAATAGGAAAAGGTGGAAAAAAGGCAAAAAGGAGCAATCCTGGTCCTACTAGGATTGGAGGAGGAGAGTCCTCCTCCACCTCCCACTTCGGCCGAAGCCTCCAAGGCTTGGAGGCCAAGGCTACCTCTCCTCCTCCTTCCCTCCTATATATATTGGTGGATTTCTAGGGGGTTTGCACTAG
The DNA here is from genome assembly GCA_022496015.1 of Hordeum marinum. Lineage (NCBI taxonomy): Eukaryota > Viridiplantae > Streptophyta > Magnoliopsida > Poales > Poaceae > Hordeum > Hordeum marinum. The sequence goes on from CM039678.1 coordinate 24,960,873, forward strand.
AATTTCAGCCACGTGCTACCCGCTCCTCCAGTGCATAGTTTCTCCTCTAGATCGGTTTTCTGCAGTGCTTAGGCGAAGCCCTGCCGGAATTGCTCCACCGCTATCGCCGGAGTGCCGTCAGGCTGTCGGAGAACTCTTCTTCCTCTCCACTCCTTCTTGCTGGATCAAGACGGTGGAGATCATCATCAAATTGTACGTGTGCTGAACGCGGAGGTGCCGTCCGTTCGGTGCTAGATCGGAAGGATCGTGATCAAGTTCGTGAGACGGATCGTGATCAAGTTCGTGGGACGGATCGTGATCGGATCGCGGGACGGATCGTTATTGGATCGCGGGACGCACGGCGATTTGGATCGCGAAGACGTTCGACTACACGAACCGCGTTTCTTAACGCTTCCCGCTTAGCGATCTACAAGAGTATGTAGATCCACTCTCCCTCTCGTAGGTGCTCATCACCATGGATAGATTTGCGTGTGCGTAGGAAAATTATTGTTTCCCATGCAACGTTCCCCAACAGTGGCATCATGAGCTAGGTCTATGTGTTGATGAGATCTCGAGTAGAACACAAAAGGTTTGTGGGCGTTGATGCTTAGATTGCTTCCTCCCTTGGTCGTATTTTTGTTCAGCGGTATTGTGAGATGAAGCGGCCCGGACCAACATTACTCATACGCTTACGAGAGACCGGTTCCCTCGACGCAACTTGTTGCCTAGATGGCTTGCGGGTGGCAGTTTCTCTCACTTTAGTTGGATCGGATTCGACAAAGGCGGTCCTTGAGAAGGTTGAAAAGCAAATTATGTATCACCATTGTGGTTTATGCGTAGGTGAGAATTGTTCTTGCTAGAAATCCGTAGCAGCCACGTAAAACATGCAACAACAATTAGAGGACGTCTAACTTGTTTTTGCAGGGTATGTTGTGATGTGATATGGCCAATTACATGATGTGATATATGTGATGTATGAGATGATAATGTGATGTATAGAATTTCACGACTTGCATGTCGATGAGTACGGCAACCGGCAGGAGCCATAGTGTTGTCTTTAATTATTGTATGACCTGTGTGTCAATCATTAAGCGCTATGTAATGCTTTACTTTATCGCTAAACGGTAGCAATAGTAGTAGAAGCATGCAGGGTGTGACAACCTCGACGGCGACACGTTGATGGAGATCAAGATGATGGAGATCATGGTGTCGTGCCGGTGACGATGAAGATCATGCCGGTGCTTTCAAGATGGAGATCTAAAGCACAAGTTCATGGCCATATCATGCCACTTATGAATTGCATGTGATGTTAATCCTTTTATGCACCTTGTTTTGCTTATTATGACGATAGCATTATAAGGTGATCCCTCACTTAAACTTCAAGATAAAATTGTGTTCTCCCCGAGTGTGCACCGTTGCGAAAGTTCGTCGTGTTGAGACACCACGTGATGATCGGGTGTGATAGACTCTACGTTCACATACAACGGGTGCAAGCCAGTGTTGCACGTGCAGAACACTCGGGTTAAACTTGACGAGCCTAGCATGTACAGACATGGCCTCGGAACACAAGAGACCGAAAGGTCGAACATGAGTCATATAGTAGATATGATCAACATAATGATGTTCACCATTGAAGCCACCTCAACTCACGTGATGATCGGACTTGAGTTGGTGGATTTGGATCATGTGACACTCAGATGACCTGAGGGATGTCAATTTGAGTGGGAGCTTTAGTAATTTGATTAACTAAACTCATTATCTTGAACAATAGTCTAAAGTGAACTTTGCATATTTATGTTGTAGATCAATGGCTCGCGCAGTAGCACCCCTGAATTTTAATGCGTTCCTAGAGAAAGCTAAACTGAAAGATGATGCAAGTAACTTTGTTGACTGGGCCCATAATCTGAGGATTATCCTTACGGCTTCCCAGAAATCATATGTCCTTGATGCACCGCTTGGTGACCAACCAGAAGACATGACCTCCAAAGACGTTAAGAATGCTTGGGAGGCACGTACTGGAGATTACTCAATAGTTCAGTGTGCAATATTGTATGGCTTAGAACCGGGACTTCAAAGACGTTTTGAACGTCATGGAGCATATGAGATGTTCCAGGAGTTGAAGTTTATCTTTCAGAAGAACGCCCGGATCGAGAGGTATGAAACCTCCGATAAGTTCTATGCTTGCAAGATGGAGGAGAACGGGTCTATCAGTGAACATATACTCAGAATGTCTAGGTATTCAACTTGTCTAGCGGAGTTGGGAATTGTCCTTCCGCCAGAGGCGATCACTGACAGAGTTCTTCAATCACTGCCACCTAGTTACAAGAGCTTTGTGATGAACTATAACATGCACGGGATGAACAAGTCAGTCGTCGAGCTGTTTGCGATGCTAAAAGTCGCTGAGTCTGAAATCCAGAAAGAACATCAAGTGTTGATGGTCAATAAAACCACTAGTTTCAAGAAAAATGGCAAAGTCAAGGGCAAGGGCAAGAAGGGTAAAACCAAGAAGGATGGCAAAGCAGTTGCTACTCCTGCAAAGAAGCCCAAGCATGGACCCAAGCCAGAAACTGAGTGCTTTCATTGCAAGGGAACTAGTCACTAGAAGCGGAACTGCCCCAAGTACCTGGCTAACAAGAAGGCGGCCAACGACAAACAAGGTATATATGATATACATGTTATTTATGTGTATCTTACTAGCTCTCGTAGTAGTGCCTGGGTATTTGATACCGGTTCGGTTGCTCACATTTGCAACTCAAAGCAAGAACTACGGAATAAACGAAGCCTGGCAAAGGACGAAATGACGATGCGCGTGGGAAATGGTTCCAAGGTTGATGTGATCGCCGTCGGCACGCTCTCTCTTCTATTACCATCGGGATTAGTGATGAACCTGAATAATTGTTATTTAGTGCATGTGTTAAGCATGAACATTATATCTGGATCTTGTTTATTGCGAGACGGTTACTCCTTTAAATCAGAGAATAAAGGTTGTTCTATTTATATGAGTAATATCTTTTATGGTCATGCACCCAATGTGAGGGGTTTATTCATATTGAATCTTGATAGTGATGATACACATGTTCATAACATTGATGCCAAAAGATGTAGAGTTGATAATGATAGTACCACTTTCTTGTGGCACTGCCGTTTAGGTCATATTGGTGTAAAACGCATGAGGAAGCTCCATGCTGATGAACTTTTGGAGTCACTTGATTTTGAATCACTTGACACATGTGAACCATGCCTCATCGGCAAGATGACTACAACGCCGTTCTCTGGAACAATGGAACGGGCAAGTGACTTATTGGAAATCATACATACTGATGTGTGCGGTCCAATGAATGTTACAGCGCGTGGTGGATATCGTTATTTTCTCACCTTCACTGATGACTTAAGTAGATATGGGTATATTTACTTGATGAAACACAAGTCTGAAACGTTTGAAAAGTTCAAGCAATTTCAGAGTGAAGTTGAGAATCATCGTAACAAGAAGATTAAGTTCCTGCGATCTGATCGAGGGGGTGAATATCTGAGTTATGAGTTTGGCAGTCACTTAAGACAATGTGGAATTGTTTCACAGTTGACACCGCCCAGAACACCACAGCGTAATGGTGTATCCGAACGTCGTAATCGAACCTTATTAGATATGGTGCGTTCTATGATGTCTCTTGTTGATTTGCCACTATCGTTTTGGGGTTATGCATTAGAGACAGCTGCATTCACTTTATATAGGGCACCATCAAAATCCGTTGAGACGACGCCATATGAACTATGGTTTGGCAAGAAGCCAAAGTTGTCGTTTCTTAAAGTTTGGAAATGTGATGCTTATGTCAAAAAGCTTCAGCCTGAAAAGCTGGAACCCAAAGCGGAGAAATGCTTTTTCATAGGATACCCGAAAGAGACAGTCGGGTATACCTTCTATCTCAGATCCGAAGGCAAAGTGTTTGTCGCTAAGAACGGAACATTTCTTGAGAAAGAGTTTCTCTCGAAAGAATTGAGTGGGAGGAAAATAGAGCTTGATGAGGTTATTGAACCTTTACTTCAACCAGAAAGTAGCGCAGCACAGAAAGATGTTTCTGTGGAACCTACGACGGTAAGTTAATGATGATGATCATGAAGCTTCCGATCAAGCTGCTATTGAACCTCGTAGGTCGACAAGGCCGCGTACAACCCCTGAGTGGTACGGCAACCCCATCTTGGAGGTTATGTTGTTGGACAACAATGAACCTACGAGCTATGGAGGAGCGGTGATGGGCCCGGATTTTGATAAATGGTTAGAGGCCATGAAATCCGAGATGGGATCCATGTATGAAAATAAAGTATCGACTTTGGAAGTATTACCCGAAGGGCGAAAGGCCATTCAGAACAAATGGATCTTTAAGAAGAAGACAGACGCGAACGGTAATGCCACCGTCTATAAAGCTCGACTTATGGCAAAGGGTTTTTCACAAGTTCAAAGAGTTGACTACGATGAGACATTCTCACCCGTAGTGATGCTTAAGTCTGTCAGAATCATGTTAGCAATAGCTGCTTATTTCGACTATGAAATTTGGCAGATGGATGTCAAAACAGTGTTCCTCAACGGCTTCCTTGAGGAAGAGTTGTATATGATGCAACCGAAGGTTTTGTCAATCCAGAGAATGCTGACAAAGTTTGCAAACTCCAACGATCCATTTATGGACTGGTGCAAGCATCTCGGAGTTGGAATAAGCGCTTTGATGAGGTGATCAAAGCGTTTGAGTTTATACAAGTTTACGGAGAAGGTTGTATTTACAAGAAAGTGAGTGGGAGCTCTATAGCGTTTCTAGTATTATATGTGGATGACATATTGCTGATTGGAAACAATATAGAAATGCTGGAAAACATGAAGGAATATTTGAACAAGAGTTTTTCAATGAAGGACCTAGGAGAAGCTGCTTTCATATTAGGCATTAAGATCTATAGAGATAGATCGAGACGCTTAATAACACTTTCACAGAGCACATACCTTGATAAAGTTTTGAAGAAGTTCAAAATGGATCAGTCCAAGAAGGGGTTCTTGCCTGCGTTACAAGGTGTGAAGTTGAGTAAGACTCAATGCCCAGTAACTGCAGAAGATAGAGAAAAGATGAGTGTCATCCCCTATGCTTCAGCCATAGGCTCTATCATGTATGCGATGTTGTGCACAAGACCCGATGTCAGCCTTTCCATAAGTATGGCCGGAAGGTTTCAAAGTGATCCTGGAATGGAGCACTGGCAAGCGGTCAAGAATATCCTTAAGTACCTGAAAAGGCTAAGGAAATGTTTCTCGTTTATGGAGGTGATGAAGAGCTCGTCGTAAAGGGTTACGTCAATGCAAGCTTTGACACTGATCCGGACGACTCTATGTCGCAAACCGGAGACGTATTTATTCTTAACAGGGGAGCGGGAAGCTGGTGCAGTTCCAAGCAAAGCGTGGTAGCTGATTCTACGTGCGAAGCGGAATACATCGCAGCCTCGGAGGCGGCGAAGGAAGGTGTCTGGATGAAGCAGTTCATAACAGATCTTGGAGTAGTGCCCAGTGCACTGAATCCAATGAACCTGTTCTGTGACAACACTTGTGTCATTGCTCTGGCCAAGGAACCAAGGTTTCACAAGAGGACCAGACACATAAAGTGACGCTTCAACTCCATCCGCGATTACATCATGGAGAAAGACATAAATATTTGCAAAGTGCACACGGATCTGAATGTTGTAGACCCATTGACTAAACCTCTTCCAAGGGCTAAACATGATCAACACCAGAACTGCATGGGTGTTCGATTCATTACAATGTAAATCACATAGTGATGTGAACTAGATTATTGACTCTAGTGCAAGTGGGAGACTGTTGGAAATATGCCCTAGAGGCAATAAATAAAGTGTTTATTATTATATTTCCTTGTTCATGATAATCGTTTATTATCCATGCTATAATTGTATTGATTGGAAACATGGATACATGTGTGGATACATAGACAAACACAATGTCCCTAGTATGCCTCTAGTGAACTAGCTCGTTGATCGAAATATGGTTAAGGTTTCCTAGCCATGGACATGAGATGTCATTTGATAACAGGATCACATCATTAGGAGAATGATGTGATGGACAAGACCCAAACTACAAACATAGCTTATGATCGTGTCAGATTATTGCTACTGTTTTCTGCATGTCAAGTATATGTGCCTATGACCATGAGATCATGCAACTCACAGATATCGGAGGAGTACCTTGTGTGTATCAAACGTTGCAACGTAACTGGGTGACTTTTAAGGTGCTCTACAGGTGTCTCCGAGGGTGTCTGTTGAGTTGGCATGGATCAAGACTGGGATTTGTTACTCCGTGTGATGGAGAGGTATCTCAGGGCCCACTCGGTAATACAACATCACAATAAGCCTTGCAAGAAATGTGACTAAGTGTTAGTTACGGGATCTTGTATTACGGAACGAGTAAAGAGACTTGCCAGTAACGAGGTTGAACTAGGTATGGAGATGCCAACGATCGAATCTCGGGCAAGTAACATACCAAGAACAAAGGGAACATCATACGGGATTAACTGAATCCTTGACATAGAGGTTCGACCGATAAAGATCTTCGTAGAATATGTAGAAACCAATGTAGACATCCAGGTCCCGCCATTGGTTATTGACCGTAGAGGTGTCTCGATCATGTCTACATAGTTCTCGAACCCGCAGGGTCTGCACACTTAAGGTTTGATGACGTTTCGATAGTATAGAGTTATGTATGGTGGTGACCGAAGGTTGTTCGGAGTCCCGTATGAGATCCCGGACGTCACAAGGAGCTCCGGAATGGTCCGGAGGTAAAGATTCGTATATAGGAAGTCCCGTTTTGGTCGCCGGAAAAGTTTTGGGCTCATCGGTAGTGTACCGGGAGTGTCGGTAGTGTACCGGGAGGCCTCCGGGAGGGGTATTTCGACCCAAGAGGCTTCATGGGCTGTGGGAGAGTGAATATAAGCCCTTAGTGGGCTAGTGTAAACTCCCACACAAGGCCCATGTGGCTGGAGGAAAAAACCCAATAGAAAAAGGTGGGAAAAAGGCAAAAAGGAGCAATCCTAGTCCTACTAGGATTGGAGGAGGAGAGTCCTCCTCCACCTCCCACTTCGGCTGAAGCCTCCAAGGCTTGGAGGCCAAGTATGCCTCTCCTCCTCCTTCCCTTCTATATATACTGGTGGATTTCTAGGGTTTTTGCACTAGAAATTCAGCCACGTGCTACCCGCTCCTCCAGTGCATAGTTTCTCCTCTAAATCGGTTTTCTGCAATGCTTAGGCGAAGCCTTTGCTCCACCACCATCGCCGGAGCACCGTCAGGCTGCCGGAGAACTCTTCTTCCTCTCCACTCCTTCTTGCTGGATCAAGACGGTGGAGATCGTCATCAAGCTGTACGTGTGCTGAACGCGGAGGTGTCGTCCGTTCGGTGCTAGATTGGAAGGATCATGATCAAGTTCGTGAGAAGGACCATGATCAAGTTCGTGGGATGGATCGTGATCGGATCGCGGGATGGATCGTGATTGGATCGCGGGATGGATCGTGATTGGATCGCGGGACGCACGGCGATTTGGATCGCAAAGACGTTCGACTACACCAACCGCGTTTCTTAACGCTTCCCGCTTAGCGATCTACAAGGGTATGTAGATCCAGTCTCCCTCTCGTAGGTGCTCATCACCATGGATAGATCTGCGTGTGCGTAGGAAAATTTTTGTTTCCCACGCAACGTTCCCCAACAATTTGATACCGGTGTAGTTGCTCACATTTGTAACTCCAAGCAGGAGCTGCGGAATAAGCGAAGGCTGGCAAAGGACGAGGTGACGATGCTCGTTGGGAATGGTTCCAAGGTCGATGTGATTGCCGTCGGCACGCTACCTCTACATCTACCTTCGGGATTAGTTTTAAACCTTAATAATTATTATTTAGTACCAGCTTTGAGCATGAACATTGTATCTGGGTCTCGCTTGATGCGAGATGGCTACTCATTTAAATCTGAGAATAATGGTTGTTCTATTTATATGAGATAAATGTTTTATGGTCATGCCCCGCTGGTCAATGGTTTATTTTTTATGAATCTTGAATGTGATGTTACACATGTCCATAGTGTGAGTACCAAAAAGTGTAAGGTTGATAACGATAGTCCCACTTACATGTGGCACTGCCGCCTTGGTCATATTGGTGTCAAACGCATGAAGAAGATCCATGCTGATGGACTTTTGGAGTCTCTTGATTTTGAATCATTTGACACTTGCGAACCATGCCTCATGGGCAAGATGACCAAGACTCCGTTCTTCGGAACAATGGAGCGAGCAACTGACTTGTTGGAGATACTACATATCGATGTATGCGGTCCAATGAGCGTCGAGGCTCGCGGTGGCTACCGTTATGTTCTCACCCTCACTAATGACTTGAGCAGATATGGGTATGTCTACTTAATGAAACATAAGTCTGAAACCTTTGAAAGGTTCAAGGAATTTCAGAGTGAGGTAGAGAATCAACGTGACAGGAAAATAAAGTGCCTACGATCTGATCGTGGCGGAGAATATTTAAGTCACGAGTTTGGCACGCACCTAAGGAAATGTGGAATTGTTTCACGACTCACGCCGCCTAGCACACCTCAGCGAAATGGTGTGCCTGAACGTCGTAATCGCACTCTATTGGATATGGTGCGATCTATGATGTCTCTTACTGACTTACCGCTATCATTTTGGGGATATGCATTAGAAACTGCCGCATTCACTTTAAATAGGGCACCATCAAAATACGTTGAGACGACACCGTATGAATTATGGTTTAGAAAGAAACCTAAGTTGTTGTTTCTAAAAGTTTGGGGATGCAATGCTTATGTGAAGAAACTTCAACCTGAGAAGCTCGAACCCAAAGCGGAAAAGTGCGTCTTCATAGGCTATCCCAAAGAGACTATTGGGTATACCTTCTACCTCAGATCTAAAGGCAAAGTCTTTGTTGCCAAGAATGGACCCTTTCTCGAGAAAGAGTTTCTCTCGAAAGAAGTAAGTGGAAGAAAAATAGAACTTGATGAGGTAATTGTACCTCCACTCGAACCGGAGAGTAGCGCAGCACAGGAAGTTGTTTCTATAGAGCCTACACCGGCTGGAGAGGAAGTTAATGATGATGATCATGAAACTTCAGATCAAGTTACTATTGAAGGTTGAAGGTCCACCAGGACACGTTCCGCACCAGAGTGGTAAGGTAACCCTGTCCTGGAGATCATTTTGTTGGACAACAGTGAACCTTCGAACTATGAAGAAGCGATGGTAGGCCCGGATTCCAACAAATGTCTTGAGGCCATGAAATCCGAGATAGGATCCATGTATGAGAACAAAGTATGGACTTTGGTGGACTTGCCTGATGATAAGCGAGCCATTGAAAATAAATGGATCTTTAAGAAGAAGACTGACGCGGATGTTAATGTGACCATCTATAAGGCTCGGATTGTCGCTAAGGGTTATCGACAAGTTCAAGGAGTTGACTATGATGAGACTTTCTCACCCGTAGCGATGTTGAAGTCTGTTCGAATCATGTTAGCAATTGCCGCATTTTATGATTATGAGATCTGGCAAATGGACGTCAAAACGGCATCCCTTAATGGCTTCCTCAAGGAAGAACTATATATGATGCAGCCGGAAGGTTTTGTCGATCCTAAAGATGCTAACAAAGTATGCAAGCTCCAGCGCTCCATCTATGGGCTGGTGCAAGCATCTCAGAGTTGGAACATTCGCTTTAATGAGGTGATTAAAGCGTTTGGGTTTGTACAGGTTTATGGAGAACCCTGTATTTACAAGAAAGTGAGTGGGAGCTCTGTAGCATTTCTCATATTATATGTGGATGACATACTGATAATGGGAAATGATATAGAACTTTTGGAAAGTGTAAAGGCCTACTTGAATAAATGTTTTTCAATGAAGGACCTTGGAGAAGCTGCTTACATATTAGGCATCAAGATCTATAGAGATAGATCGAGACGCCTCATAGGTCTTTCACAAAGCACATACCTTGACAAGATATTGAAGAAGTTCAATATGGATCAGTCCAAGAAGGGGTTCTTGCCTGTGTTAGAAGGTGTGAGATTGAGTACGACTCAATGCCCGACCACGACAAAGGATAGAGAAGGGATGAGTGTCATCCCCTATGCTTCAGCCATAGGCTCTATTACGTATGCCATGCTGTGTACCAGACCTAATGTGAACCTTGCCATAAGTTTGTTACGGAGGTACCAAAGTGATCCCGGAGCGGAACACTGGACAGCGGTCAAGAATATCTTGAAGTACCTGAAAAGGACCAAGGAGATGTTTCTCGTATATGAAGGTGCCGAAGAGCTCGTCGTAAAGGGTTATGTCGATGCTAGCTTTGACACAGATACGGACGACTCCAAGTCACAAACCGGATACGTGTATATTTTGAACGGAGGGGCAGTCAGCTGGTGCAGCAGCAAGCAAAGCATCATGGTGGCATCTACATGTGAAGCGAAGTACATAGCTGCTTCGGAAGCAGCAAAGGAAGGAGTCTGGATGAAGGAGTTCATCACCGACCTAGGAGTGATTCCCAATGCATCGGGCCCGATGACTCTATTCTGTGACAACACTGGAGCTATTGCCCTTGCGAAGGAGCGCAGGTTTCACAAGAAAACAAGACACATCAAGCGCCGCTTCAACTCCATCCATGATTATATTCAGGAGGGAGATATAGATATTTGTAAAGTATATACGGATCTGAATGTCGCAAATCCGTTGACTAAACCTCTCTCACGAGCAAAACATGATCAACACCATAATGCTACGGGTGTTCGATTCATCACAATGTAACTAGATTATTGACTCTAGTGCAAGTGGGAGACTATTGGAAATATGCCCTAGAGGCAATAATAAAATGGTTATTATTGTATTTCCTTGTTCATGATAATTGCCTATTGTTCATGCTATAATTGTATTAATCGGAAACCAAAATGCATGTGTGAATACATAGACCATAACGTGTCCCTAGTGAGCCTCTAGTTGACTAGCTCGTTGATCAATAGATGGTCACGGTTTCATGACCATGGACATTGGATGTCGTTGATAACGGAATCACATCATTTGGAGAATGATGTGATGGACAAGACCTAATCCTAAGCATAGCACAAGATCGTGTAGTTCGTCTGCTAAAGCTTTTCCAATGTCAAGTATCGTTTCCTTAGACCATGAGATTGTGCAACTCCCGGATACTGTAGGAATGCTTTGGGTGTGCCAAACGTCACAACGTAACTGGGTGGCTATAAAGGTGCACTACAGGTATCTCCGAAAGTGTCTGTTGGGTTGGCACAAATCGAGACTGGGATTTGTCACTCTGTATGACGGAGAGGTATCTCTGGGCCCACTCGGTAAGACATCATCATAATGAGCTCAATGTGACTAAGGAGTTAGCCATGGGATGATGTGTTATGGAACGAGTAAAGAAACTTGCCGGTAACGATACTGAGCAAGGTATAGGGATACCGACGATCAAATCTTGGGCAAGTATCATACCGGTAGACAAAGGGAATTGTATACGGGATTGATTGAATCCCCGACATCGTGGTTCGTTCGATGAGATCATCATGGAGCATGTGGTAGCCAACATGGGTATCTAGATCCCGCTGTTGGTTATTGACTGGAGAGGTGTCTCGGTCATGTCTACGTATCTCCCGAACCCGTAGGGTCTACACACTTAAGGTTCGATGACGCTAGGGTTATAGGGAAATAGTATACGTGATTACTAAAGATTGTTCGGAGTCCCGGATGAGATCCCGGACGTCACGAGGAGCTCCGGAATGGTCCGGAGGTAAAGATTGATATATAGGAAGTCCTGTTTTGGTCACCGGAAAGTTTTCGGGCTCATCGGTAGTGTATCGGGAGTGCCGGGAGGGTGCCGAAGGACCCCCGGGAGGGGTGTGACGACCAAAGGACTTCGTGGGCTGTTAGAGGAGGTGTACCAGCCCTTATTGTGCTAGCAAAATCCTTCCGGAAAGGCCCATGCGGCTACGGATAAAGAGATAAGGCTAAAGGAGATTCAAAAGGAAGAGATCCACCTCCCTTGTGGGAGGTGGACTCCTCCATAGCTCGGCCGAACCTCTCCTCCTTGGAGGAGGGGCCAAGGCAGCCCTCCCTCTCCCTCCTCATATATATACTTGAGGTTTTGGCTATTTTGATACAAGATTTGATCTCTCTCCCACGGCGCAGCCCTACCTCTCTTCTTCCTCCTCCGTAGTGCTTAGGCGAAGCCCTGTCGGAAAACCTTGCTGCTCCACCACCACCACGCCGTCGTGTTGCTGTTGGAGCTCTTCCCCAACCTCTCCCTCCTCCTTCCTGGATCAAGGTGCGGGAAACGTCACTGGGCTATACGTGTGTTGAACGCAGAGGTGTCGTTGTTCGGCACTTAGATCGGAATCCACCGTGATCTGAATCACTGCGAGTACGACTCCACCAACCGCGTTCTTGTAACGCTTCTTCTTAGCGATCTTCAAAGGTATGAAGATGCAATCTCTCCCCACTCGTTGTTGGTTTCTCCATAGATAGATCTTGGTGATCGTAGGAATTTTTTTGATTTACTACTACATCTCCCAACAGTTAGAAAGAATGTTTAGAAGGAATTTTGAGTTATGCACACCCGTTCTGCAGTTCTTTGTGGACCTGCTAAACAATGGGGTATGTAGATCTTGTGTGTGGGGGGTGGGGGGTTGATGATATGTTTTGTGATCATGCACAACACGATCGTCATGGATGAGGGTGAAGATGTCGCGGCGACTCTACAGTTTTAGAACATGGTTGATCCTATCAAACTTCCAGACCAAAATCCGACAACATTTGAAGAGTTTATTGAAATCCATCAACAAATTATGCATCAATGGATGGTTAAAGGGACAACAATGTTGAAATGTATATTTTGCACTTTTTAAAATTTCAACTAGTGTTGCATGCGGCTATTTGAACGTCTGTATTCTATGTACACGGCTATTTAAACATGCGGACTGTAAAAAATGAGAGAGATCGGATGTATGCGGATAACATTGGATGAAGGTCTCCCGCATCCATGTTTACGGACTTACCCCCTGTTCGTGGACATATGCGGGAGGAAATTTATAGGTTGTCGTTAAAATGCCCTAAGCTCGTTGAAATGCATGTAATTCATCAATAAAAAACAATTACAATACTAAAGACGATATGACCTGTACAAACGCCAAAAATGACACGCCTGTGACAGGAATGGAGGGGATTAGGAGTAGTAGATGGAAAAGGACGCTAGTTAGTTCTACCTCTATCTGAATTTATTAGTCTCCATTGTATTTTCATTCAAACTTTGATCACATATTTAAATAGCAAAATATTAATACATATCAACAAAAAAATATTGTTGGATTCGTATTCAAATTTAGTTTTCAATGTTATTGTGCTTACTATGTACAACTTATATTTTATTAGTGAAAATAAAGATGAAAACATGATTTAAAATACGAGGAGACTATTAAATCAGGATAGATGTAGCAGTAGATTAGTCGTAGTATTATCTTTCCATAAATGCAAATTGCATATTGACAATGACAAACCTATTTTCTTCGAGGAACCGGCAGAAGCTCTGCCTTTGCATTAAGAAGAAGAGAATTGGTGGGTTTATGAGGAAAACTGACTGAAAACCGATACAATGAAACACGCATCAGCCTCGGGGATGCGTAGCCAACAAGCCGACTTCCTTATCGCCCAAACAACAAGAGTTTCCACCCTACGACGCAATTCGGAGCCGCCGCTCCGACTTACAAACCTCAACATTTCACACACATCGGCCCGAGGCCAAACTCCATACCAGCCGACGACTATGTCGCCCACGCGACCAGATCCAACACTCTAGAACATTGTTCTCCGAAGCCACCGCTCCGACTTCCACACCGACCTCGAGGCCGCGCACACGCCTGGCTGACGATGAAACCGCAAAGCCATCCGAGCCACTATGAACTAACGAAGGACCAGGTCTCAAGGCGTTACCCCCAAGAGGGAAGCAATAAGTACACCGCCGACGCCCGCTCCGACCAGGATCAAAAGTTGGGTTTTCACCTGGAGAGCCCGCGACCGAGGCGACAATGGTGCTGAATGGGCACCACAACGCCACCTCCAAGGAGGCAATGACGCCCTAGGATGCCGACAACGACCAAGGTCGAGCTAGGCTTTTGCCCAGAGCTCACCAAATCCATTCTCATAGCAGCCATCCCAGTAAACCATCTTGAGACATGCTGACCGTGCTCGCACAAGCCACATGACCAGGCACGCTAGACAGCTCGCCGCCACCAACCACCATCGGTTGCAGAAACCATCGCAGCCCACCTCGCTCCACTACAGCCCCACCAACGTAGATTCGGGCACGGAAGGGCCATCTCGACTGCGGCAGACCACCAGCGATGTCATGCCGCTGCTGACGCAGCCACCACAGCAACACCATTAACGTGACCCCCCCTCCCCGCCATGCGCCAAATCCGGGCTGAGCAGCCCCATATTCGTGCCTAGGCCACCGCCAACCGACCACCCATCGTTGGAGCCGTCTGCCCCCTGCATCCAAGCACGGTCGCCGCCGCCTCGACCAACACCCAAGATGTCGTCACCTTCTCATGAGGCGCGTCGACGAGCCTGTCCCGGGGCCATCGCCCAGGCCTCCTCGGGATCGACTCCCAATGTCATGACAGGCCACCCTATATATGCACATGCCTACTAATGACAAACCTATTTATGATACTAGTAGTATACTGCAACAGTAGTAACTGCTAATCATATTATTTAGCTTTGGTTTGATGTTGTCTTGTTGTTGTTGCTGTTGTTGTTGTAACTACTAGTATGTCAAAGTCCCAAAAGAATACCACTTTGTTGTTGGAAATATGCCCTAAAGGCAATAAATAAAGTGTTTATTATTATATTTCCTTGTTCATGATAATCGTTTATTATCCATGCTATAATTGTATTGATTGGAAACACATTACATGTGTGGATAAATAGACAACACTATGTCCCTAGTATGCCTCTAGTGAACTACCTCGTTGATCAAAGATGGTCAAGGTTTCCTAGCCATTGACATGTGATGTCATTTGATAACGGGAACACATCATTAGTAGAATGATGTGATCGATAAGACCCAAACTACAAACGTAGCATATGATCGTGTTAGTTTATTGCTACTATTTTCTGCATGTCAAGTATATGTTCCTATGACCATGAGATCATGCAACTCACGAACATCGGAGGAGTGCCTTGTGTGTATCAAACGTCGCAACGTAACTGGGTGACTATAAAGGTGCTCTACAGGTATCTCCGGGGGTGTCTGTTGAGTTGGCATGGATCAAGACTGGGATTTGTTACTCCATGTGACGGAGAGGTATCTCAGGGCCCACTCGGTAATACAACATCACAATAAGCCTTGCAAGCAATGTGACTAAGTGTTAGTCACGGGATTTTGTATTACGGAACGAGTAAAGAGACTTGCCGATAACGAGGTTGAACTAGGTATGGAGATACCGACGATCGAATCTCGGGCAAGTAACATACCAAAGAACAAAGGAAACATCATACGGGATTAACTGAATCCTTGACATAGAGGTTCGATCGATAAAGATCTTCGTAGAATTTTTAGGAACCAATATGGGCATCTAGGTCCCTCTATTGGTTATTAACCGTAGAGGTGTCTCGGTCATGTCTACATAGTTCTCGAACCCGTAGGGTCTACACACTTAAGGTTTGGTGACGTTTCGGTAGTATAGAGTTATGTATGGTGGTGATCGAAGGTTGTTCAGAGTCCCGGATGAGATCCCGGATGTCACGAGGAGCTCCGGAATGGTCCGGAGGTAAATACTCATATATAGGAAGTCCTGTTTTGGTCGCCGGAAAAGTTTTGGGCTAATCGGTAGTGTACCGGGAGTGCTTGTAGTGTACCGGGAGACCATCGGGAGGGGTATTTCGACCCAAGAGACTTCATGGGCTGTGGGAGAATAAATACCAGACTTTTGTTGGCTGGTGAAAGTCCCACACAAGGCCCATGAGGCTAGGGAAGAAAATCCCAAAGGGAAAAGGTGGAAAAAAGGCCAAAAAGGAAGAATCCTAGTCCTACTAGGATTGGAGGAGGAGTCCTCCTTTCCTCCCCACTTCGGCCGAACCAAGGAGGCTTGGCCCTTGCGCCAAGTCCTCTCCTCCCTCCCTCTTATATATACTGGAGGTTTTAGGGTTTTTGCACAAAATTTTCAGCCACGTGCTACCCGTTCCTCTAGTGCATAGTTTGTACTCTAGATCAGATTTCTGTAGTGCTTAGGCAAAACCTTGCCGGAATAGCTCCACCACCATCGCCAGAGCGCCGTCACGCTACCGGAGAACTCTTATTCCTCTTCGCTCCCTCTTGCTGGATCTAGATGGTGGAGATCATCATCAAGTCGTACGTGTGCTGAACGCGGAGGTGCCGTCCGTTCGGCGCTAGATCGGAAGGACCGTGCTCGAGTTTGCAGGACGGATCGTAATCAAGTTCGCGGGACGGATCGTGATTGGGTCGCGGGACAGATCGTGATTGGATCGTGGGACGCTCGGCGATTTGGATCGCGAAGACGTTCGACTACACCAACCGTGTTTCTTAACGCTTCCCGCTTAGCGATCTACAAGGGTACGTAGATCCACTCTCCCTCTCATAGATGCTCATCACCATGGATAGGTGTTGCGTGAACGTAGAAAATTTTTGTTTCCCATGCAATGTTCCCCAACAGTGGTATCAGAGCTAGGTCTATGTGTAGATGAGATCTCGAGTAGAACACAAAAAGTTTGTGGGCGTAGATGCTTAGATTGCTTCCTCCCTTGGTCATATTTTGGTTCAGCGGTATTGTGAGATGAAGCGGCCCGGACTAACATTACTCGTATGCTTACGAGAGACCGGTTCCCTCAACCGCAACTTGTTGCATAGATGGCTTGCGGGTGGCAGTTTCTCTCACTTTAGTTGGATCGGATTCGACAAAGGCGGTCCCTGAGAAGGTTGAAAAGCAACTAGTGTATCACCATTGTGGCTTTTGCGTAGATGAGAATTGTTCTTGCTAGATACCCGTAGTAGCCACGTAAAACATGCAACAACAATTAGAGGACGTCTAACTTGTTTTTGCAGGGTATGTTGTGATGTGATATGGCCAATTACATGATGTAATATATGTGATGTATGAGATGATCATGTGATGTATAGATTACCAAGACTTGCATGTCGATGAGTATGGCAACTGGCAGGAGCCGTAGGGTTGTCTTTAATTATTGTATGACCTACGTGTCAATCATTAAGCGCTATGTAATGCTTTACTTTATCGCTAAACCGTAGCAATAGTAGTAGAAGCATGTTAGGCGCGACAATCCCGATGGCGACATGTTCATGGAGATCAAGATGATGGAGATCATTGTGTCGTGCTGGTGACGATGGAGATCATGCCGATGCTTTCTAGTTGGAGATCAAAAGCACAAGTTCATGGCCATATCATGTCACTTTATGATTTGCATGTGATGTTAATCCTTTTATGCACCTTGTTTTGCTTAGGACGGCGGTAGCATTATAAGGTGATCCCTCACTTAAATTTCAAGATGAATTGTGTTCTCCCCGAGTGTGCACCGTTGCGAAAGTTTGTCATGTCGAGACACCACGTGATGATCGGGTGTGATAGACTCTACGTTCACATACAACGGGTGCAAGCCAGTGTTGCACGTGCAGAACACTCGGGTTAAACTTGACGAGCCTAGCATGTACATATATGGCCTCGGAACACAAGAGATCGAAAGGTCGAACATGAGTCATATAGTAGATATGATCAACATAATGATGTTCACCATTGAAACCACCTCAACTCACGTGATGATCGGACTTGAGTTGGTGAATTTGGATCATGTGGCACTCAGATGACCTGAGGGATGTCAATTTGAGTGGGAGCTTTAGTAATTTGATTAACTAAACTCATTATCTTGAACAATAGTCTAAGTAAACCTTTGCATATTTATGTTGTAGATAAATGGCTCGCGCAGTAGCACCCCTGAATTTTAATGCATTTCTAGAGAAAGCTAAGTTGAAAGATGATGGAAGTAACTTTGTTGACTGGGCCCATAATCTGAGGATTATCCTCACGGCTTCCCAGAAATCATATGTCCTTGATGCACCGCTTGGTGACCAACCAGAAGACATGACCTCCAAAGACGTTAAGAACGCTTGGGAGACATGTACTGGAGATTACTCAATAGTTCAGTGTGCAATATTGTATGGCTTAGAACCGGGACTTCAAAGACGTTTTGAATGTCATGGAGCATATGAGATGTTCCAGGAGTTGAAGTTTATCTTTCAGAAGAATGCCCGAATCGAGAGGTATGAGACCTCCGATAAGTTCTATGCTTGCAAGATGGAGGAGGACGGGTCTATCAGTGAACATATACTCAGAATGTGTGGGTATTCAACTCGTCTAGCGGAGTTGGGAATTGTCCTTCCGCCAGAGGCGATCATTGACAGAGTTCTTTAATCACTGCCACCTAGTTACAAGAGCTTTGTGATGAACTATAACATGCACGAAATGAACAAGTCGGTCGCCGAGCTGTTTGCGATGCTAAAAGTCGCTGAGTCTAAAATCCGGAAAGAACATCAAGTGTTGATGGTCAATAAAACCACTAGTTTCAAGAAGAATGGCAAGGGCAAGGGTGAGAAGGGTAAAACCAAGAAGGATGGCAAATCAGTTGTTACTCCTGTAAAGAAGCCCAAGCATGGACCTAAACCAGAAACTGAGTGCTTTCATTGCAAGGGAACTGGTCACTGGAAGCGGAACTGCCCCAAGTACCTGGCTGTGAAGAAGGCGGCCAACGACAAGCAAGGTATATATGATATACATGTTATTGATGTGTACCTTACTAGCTCTCGTTGTAGTGCCTGGGTATTTGATACCGGTTCGGTTGCTCACATTTGTAACTCAAAACAAGAACTACGGAATAGACGAAGGCTGGCAAAGGATGAAGTGACGATGCGCGTGGGAAATGGTTCCAAGGTTGATGTGATCGCCGTCGGCACGCTCTCACTTCGATTACCATCGAGATTAGTGATGAACCTTTATAATTGTTATTTAGTGTCTGCGTTAAGCATGAACATTATATCTGGATCTTTTTTATTGCGAGACGGTTACTCATTTAAATCAGAGAATAAATGTTGTTCTATTTATATGAGTAATATCTTTTATGGTCATGCACCCGATGTGAGGGGTTTATTCATATTGAATCTCGATAGTGATGACACACATGTTCATAACATTGATGCCAAAAGATGTAGAGTTGATAATGATAGTACCACTTTCTTGTGGCACTGCCGTTTAGGTCATATTGGTGTAAAATGCATGAGGAAGCTCCATGCTGATGGACTTTTGGAGTCACCTGATTTTGAATCACTTGACACATGTGAACCATGCCTCATGGGCAAGATGACTAAAACGCCGTTCTCTGGAACAATGGAACGGACGAGTGACTTATTGGAAATTATACATACTGATGTGTGCAGTCCAATGAATGTTATAGCGCGTGGTGGATATTGTTATTTTCTCACCTTTACTGATGACTTAAGTAGATATGGGTATATTTACTTAATGAAACACAAGTATGAAACGTTTGAAAAGTTCAAGCAATTTCAGAGTGAAGTTGAGAATCATCGTAACAAGAAGATTAAATTCCTGCGATCTGATCGAGGTGGTGAATATCTAAGTTAGGAGTTTGGCAGTCACTTAAGATAGTGTGGAATTGTTTCACAGTTGACATCGCCTAGAACACCACAGCGTAATGGTGTGTCCGAACGTCGTAATCGAACCTTATTAGATATGGTGCATTCTATGATGTCTCTTGCTGATTTGCCACTATCATTTTGGGGTTATGCATTAGAGACAGCTGCATTCACTTTAAATAGGGCACCATCAAAATCCGTTGAGATGATGCCATATGATCTATGGTTTGGCAAGAGGCCAAAATTGTCGTTTCTTAAAGTTTGGGGATGTGATGCTTATGTCAAAAAGCTTCAGCCTGAAAAGCTGGAACCCAAAGCGGAGAAATGCGTCTTCATAGGATACCCGAAAGAGATAGTCGGGTATACCTTCTATCTCAGATCCGAAGGCAAAGTGTTTGTCGCTAAGAATGGAACATTTCTTGAGAAAGAGTTTCTGTCGAAAGAATTGAGTGGGAGGAAATTAGAGCTTGATGAGGTTATTGAACCTTTACTTCAACTAGAAAGTAGCGCAACATAGAAAGATGTTTCTGTGGAACCTACGACGGTAGAAGAGGAAGTTAATGATGATGATCATGAAGCTTCGGATCAAGCTACTATTGAACCTCGTAGGTCGACAAGGGCGCGTACTACTCCTGAGTGGTACGACAACCCTGTCTTGGAGGTCATGTTGTTGGATAACAATGAACCTACGAGCTATGGAGGAGCAGTGATGGGCCCGAATTCCGAGAAATGGTTAGAGGCCATGAAATCCGAGATGGATCCATGTATGAAAACAAAGTATGGACTTTGGAAGTATTACCTGAAGGGCGAAAGGCCATTCAGAACAAATAGATCTTTAAGAAGAAGACAGACGCGGACGGTAATGTCACCGTCTATAAAGCTCGACTTGTGGCAAAGGGTTTTTCACGAGTTCAAGGAGTTGACTACGATGAGACATTCTCACCCATAGCGATGCTTACGTCTGTCAGAATCATGTTGGCAATAGCTGCGTATTTCGATTATGAAATTTGGCAGATGGATGTCAAAACGGCGTTCCTCAACGGTTTTCTTGAGGAAGAGTTGTATATGATGCAAACAGAAGGTTTTGTCGATCCAGAGAATGCTGACAAAGTTTGCAAACTCCAGCGATCCATTTATGGGCTGGTGCAAGCATCTCGGAGTAGGAATAAGCGCTTTGATGAGGTGATCAAAGCGTTTGAGTTTATACAAGTTTATGGAGAAGGTTGTATTTACAAGAAAGTGAGTGGGAGCTCTATAGCGTTTCTAATATTATATGTGGATGACATATTGCTGATTGGAAACAATATAGAAATGCTGGAAAGCGTGAAGGAATATTTGAACAAGAGTTTTTCAATGAAGGACCTAGGAGAAGCTGCTTTCATATTAGGCATTAAGATCTATAGAGATAGATCGAGACGCTTAATGGCACTTTCACAGAGCACATACCTTGATAAAGTTTTGAAGAATTTCAAAATGGATCAGTCCAAGAAGGGGTTCTTGCCTGTGTTACAAGGTGTGAAGTTGAGTAAGACTCAATGCCCAGCGACTGCAGAAGATAGAGAAAAGATGAGTGTCATCCCCTATACTTCAGCCATAGGCTCTATCATGTATGTGATGCTGTGCACAAGACCCGATGTCAACCTTGCCATAAGTATGGTCGGAAGGTTTCAAAGTGATCCTAGAATGGAGCACTGGCAAGCGGTCAAGAATATCCTTAAGTACCTGAAAAGGACTAAGGAAATGTTTCTCGTTTATGGAGGTGATGAAGAGCTCGTCGTAAAGGGTTACAGCAATGCAAGCTTTGACACTGATCCGGACGACTCTAAGTCGCAAACCGGATACGTATTTATTCTTAACGGGGGAGCGGTAAGCTGGTGCGGTTCCAAGCAAAGCGTGGTAGCTGATTCTACGTGCGAAGCGGAATACATCGCAGCCTCGGAGGCGGCGAAGGAAGGTGTCTGGATGAAGCAGTTCATGACAGATCTTCGAATAGTGCCCAGTGCACTGAATCCAATGAACCTGTTCTGTGACAACACTAGTGCCATTGCTCTGGCCAAGGAACCAAGGTTTCACAAGAGGACCAGACACATAAAGCGATGCTTTAACTCCATCCGCGATTACATCGAGGAGAAGGACATAAATATTTGCAAAGTGCACACGGATCTGAATGTTGCAGACCCGTTGACTAAACCTCTTCCAAGGGCTAAACATGATCAACACTAGAACTGCATGGGTGTTCGATTCATTACAATGTAAATCACATAGTGACGTGAACTAGATTATTGACTCTAGTGCAAGTGGGAGACTGTTGGAAATATGCCCTAGAGGCAATAAATAAAGTGTTTATTATTATATTTCCTTTTTCATGATAATCGTTTATTATCCATGCTATAATTGTATTGATTGGAAACACATTACATGTCTGGGTAAATAGACAACATTATGTCCCTAGTATGCCTCTAGTGAACTACCTCGTTGATCAAAGATGGTCAAGGTTTCCTAGCCATTGACATGTGATGTCATTTGATAACGGGATCACATCATTAGTAGAATGATGTGATGGACAAGACCCAAACTACAAACGTAGCATATGATCGTGTCAGTTTATTGCTACTGTTTTCTGCATGTCAAGTATATGTTCCTATGACCATGAGATCATGCAACTCACGGACATCGGAGGAGTGCCTTGTGTGTATCAAACGTCGCAACGTAAATGGGTGACTATAAAGGTACTCTACAGGTATCTCCGAGGGTGTCTGTTGAGTTGGCATGGATCAAGACTGCGATTTGTTACTCCGTGTGACGGAGAGGTATCTCAGGGCCCACTCGGTAATACAACATCACAATAAGCCTTGCAAGCAATGTGACTAAGTGTTAGTCACGGGATTTTGTATTACGGAACGAGTAAAGAGACTTGCCGATAACGAGGTTGAACTAGGTATGGAGATACCGACGATCGAATCTCGGGCAAGTAACATACCGAAGAACAAAGGGAACATCATACGGGATTAACTGAATCCTTGATATAGAGGTTCGACCGATAAAGATCTTCGTAGAATTTGTAGGAACCAATATGGGCATCCAGGTCCCGCTATTGGTTATTGACCATAAAGGTGTCTCGGTTATGTCTACATAGTTCTCGAACCCGTAGGGTCTACACACTTAAGGTTTGGTGATGTTTCGGTAGTATAGAGTTATGTATGGTGGTGACCGAAGGTTGTTTGGAGTCCCGGATAAGATCCCGGACGTCATGAGGAGCTCCGGAATGGTCTGGAGGTAAAGATTCATATATAGGAAGTCTTGTTTTGGTCGCCGGAAAAGTTTCGGACTAATCGGTAGTGTACCGGGAGTGCCGGTAGTGTACCGAGAGACCATCGGGAGGGGTATTTCGACCCAAGAGACTTCATGGGCTATGGGAGAATAAATACCAGCCTTTTGTGGGCTGGTGAAAGTCCCACACAAGGCCCATGCGGCTAGGGAAGAAAAGCCCAAAGGGAAAAGGTGGAAAAATGGCCAAAAAGGAGGAATCCTATTCCTATTAGGATTGGAGGAGGAGTCCTCCTCTCCTCCCCACTTCGGCCGAACCAAGGAGGCTTGGCCCTTGCGCCAAGTCCTCTCCTCCCTCCCTCTTATATATACTGGAGGTTTTAGGGTTTTTGCACAGAATTTTCAGCCACGTGCTACCGTTCCTCCAGTGCATAGTTTCTTTTCTAAATCGGATTTCTACAGTGCTTAGGCAAAGCTCTGTCGGAATAGCTCCACCACCATCGCTGGAGCGTCGTCACGCTACCGGAGAACTCTTCTTCCTCTCCGCTCCCTCTTGCTGGATCAAGACGGTGGAGATCATCATCAAGCTGTACATGTGCTGAACGCGAAGGTGCCGTCCGTTCGGCGCTAGATCGAAAGGACCGTGGTCGAGTTCGCGGGACGGATCGTGATTGGATCGCGTGATGGATCGTGATTGGATCGCGGGACGCTCGGCGATTTGGATCGCGAAGACGTTCGACTACAGCAACCGCGTTTCTTAACGCTTTCCACTTAGCGATCTACAAGGGTACGTAGATCCACTCTCCCTCTCGTAGATGCTCATCACCATGGATAGGTCTTGCGTGAACGTAGGAAAATTTTTGTTTCTCATGCAATGTTTTTCAACATTTTTCTCTTTAGAGGTAATTATGTTTGGAAGTATGCTCTTGCCTTGTTTTTACTCTCTTGGCAAGTAATTTATTGTTTATTAGTAGTGTCATGTGCGACTAGTCTCTAGCCTTGGAGTCAATCAGGGATGCATGATGCGTTTGGATTGTCCCAACGGCCATGTGGTTTTAATATTTGAAAGTTTAAACCAAAAGTTGTACGTGTTTGGGGGTTATGGTGATGCCGACCGTTAATCACTGCCTGCGTAAAGCACATGCGCTTTACTCTGCACACTCCGTTAACAATTTCACGGAGTTACTTCATCTTCTTCGCCTGTATAGTAAGAAAAAAGGCGTAAGGCTTAGGGTTAAATAATTAACGATGGCAAAAGATAGTAACTCAAACATGCACATACACACAAGACTAAGCGCCACTATAAAGGGAAATGCAATTCGACTTCCGGGAGCACGTGCTCCTATCCATCCAAAATGAATTTTGAAATATGAAAAAAAAGTTAACAAAATGTTTGTGTGTTTTTTGTCACATTCAAATGCTACCTGAAAAGTTTTAGGCAAAAAGGTTAAGCATTTTAGCCTGTGCAAAAAAAAAAATTGAACATTCCCCAAAATGTTACATCCAAATTTGTTTTTTCACCTACGAAACATTACCGCTCCGATTCACATGAAAATTGTCAAGCATGCTTGTGACAGTAACACGGACATCTATAAAAAAATTCAGATTTTTTTATAAACATTTACTATTATTTTTTGTGTTACTGTTCATCCGGGTGCAAATGCACCCGGGAGCCAAAACACCTCTCCCACACTACAAGTAGAAGTAAAACACAAACCATGGTGAACGACGAAAGGTGTCATCTAAGAACATGAGTAAGTTCAACCTGGATTTGCGTGTGTGTGGAGGGGGGGAGGTGTCCCGTCGTGGAACTCCTTCCGCGATGGTTGGGAGCGCTCACCAAAAGGTCAAGTCGGCATGCTGACGACACTCCCTCCAATCAAGGTGGGCACCCAATCGAAGCAAAGCTTAAATTTCACAAGACCTCATTATCATCACCACCACAACTACTACCTCCGTCACAGTTTAGAAGGCATGTACGTATACCTATGTCATCAATTTGACCAACTTAATAAGAGGCATATATTACAAAAAATATATCATTAGAAACTTTAGATGTTTTATTCTTTAATGATATAATTTTTATGTTAAACAATATATTTTATACAAGTTAAATTGATGACCTAAATACACATGCATGCCTTTTAAACTGTGACGGAGATAGTATAAGAATAGTAGAGAGACCATGGGCTCCAAGACTTCAGCTTCGTGAAGGGAGGAAGAAAAGTCGCAACGTCGCCCCGGACAAGAACTCCCTGCCTCCATAGCAACGATGGATATTAAATACTAATCCATGCTTACATGCCATTCTACGGACACGTACGCATGGTGACTCATTAAGCGTGATGACTGTCGTCTTTGGTGGATTTGGTCACTGCTAGCACTTCCATAGCGTTTGAGCATGTCCCTAACTCCCCTAAAAAAAACATGTCCGTAACTAATCAAGCCACGTCATATGGACAGAATAAATATGGGGTAACTTGCAAATGACGGGCGGAATAAATAGAAATAAACAACACGGCCTCTCGTCTGGTCGCCGACTCCACGCTGGTTGGGTAGATGGATTAGATTAGAAATTAGAGAGTAATGTCCATCACCTTTTTCCTGAAACCAGCTAAAGGTACATATGCATAGCCATACCGTGCGTACGTTGGCTTCCTCTTTTGGGCCGTTGACCTGATACCCCCACACCGTTTTTTTCTGAGACAAGCCACCCAGGTACAACTTGACTTGTCTCCCATTGTGAGCCATGCATCTGCATGTGGTCAGTCAAGGCATGGCCCGTCGATCTCTGTGTCTGTGACGGGGATGCGTTCCCATGGCAGGTACATCATCACTTTCTTGGGTCGAGTTTGAGTACAAAAAAAATAGAGAGAGAGAGCGGACAAGCTGAGTATATATGGCGAGTATAGGTCAGCTGGTGTAGGCAGGTTGGGTTGGAGTTGGTGAGCACTACCAAATTAATATCAATATTTTTTAGCAACTTGAGTGAGCAGCAGAGCACTAGCTGCATGCAACTTGAGTCAGCCGGTCTTGGGCTCGGAGCCACTCGTTGGCCATTCCCTCGTGGCCACGGAATGGTTGGTCAAGAAGCTTGGAAGTCGCCGCCGTCGCTCGCACGGGAAAGGCGGGCGGCCAGGGCAGCTGCAACTTGCATCATATCTAAAACGTGAGACGTTCAGGTACCTACGGGTGTAAAAGTTTCCAATCCGATTCACTTTTACTTATTTCGTAAGATGCATGAACTCATCTGAGCTATGTTCATCTGACGCATAAAAGGGTCCTCAATCATGTCTATCTCATGCATCCTAAACAGGGTGCATGAAGGCAGCCATGTTGGTCCTGACCCTCGTCCCCGCAAACCAGACCACATTCAAATATCTTTTAATTTTCAAAAAAAGTTCATAATTTCAAAGTTTCATTAAATTTTAAAAATATATTCAGAATTTCAATTTTTTTATATTTTTTGGAAATGTCCAGAATTTCAAAATTGTTTAGATTTTCAAAAAATGTTCAAATTTTGTTTAAATTTTTAAAAATATTCAGATTTTTAAAAAGAATGAAAATGTTCAAAATTGAAAAACTAAAAAATAGAATTTCAAAAATTGTTTAAATATTCAAAAAAATGTTGAGAATTTTAAATTTTGTTTATTTTTTAGAAAATATTCAAAATTTTATTATATTAAAAAACAGAATTTCAAATATTTTCAAATTTTTAGAAAATGTTCAGAATTTGAAAATTTCAAAAAAATAATATTAGCATGTCTAAACACATGCAGGCTACCAAACAAAGTCTCAGCTCAGCATGTCTCAGCACATACATCACTACCAAACAAGGGCAACTGTATGGACTCAACATGTCTACATGAACATGGATGAGAAAAGAACAACTAAGTTAGGTTTATGCATCCTACCAAACACACCCTACTTGTCTGGGCCGAACATGGGAGTGACCATGGGCCTGCTTTGTTGGTACCATTATCTGAGAAAAAAGCAGTACATAACTCACCTAGGGTGATGCATACCCAATCCCTGCAAATACCACTCTTCGAAAACACATTTGCAAAATGTTGAATATGTATTACAGAATATTGAACAAGATTTTTTTAAAAAATTAGCAAGTATCTAAAAAATGTTGAAAAGGTTTTGAAAAAAGTTGAATAACTATTAAAAAATGTTTAACGAGTACTCCCTCCGTAAATAAATATAAGACGTTTTAGATCACTAAAGTAGTGACCTAAACGTTTTATATTTGTTCACAGAGGAAGTACATGACAAACATTGAACAAGTGTTTCAAAAATGTTGAACAAGTATTGAAATGTTGAACAAATATTTGAACAATGTTGAATAAGTTATAATGTTTAACAAGCATTTTGAAAAACATATTGAACAAGCGTTCGGACAATGTTTAGATTTTCAAATATTTTATATTTTTTGAAAATGTCCAGTATTTCAAAATTGTTTAGATTTTTAAAAAAAATTCAAATTTTGTTTAAATTTTTAAAAATATTCAGATTTTTAAAAAGAATAAAAATGTTCAAAATTGAAAAACTAAAAAATAGAATTTCAAAAATTGTTTAAATATTCAAAAAAATTGTTGAGAATTTCAAATTTTATTTTATTTATAGAAAATATTCAAAATTTGATTATATTAAAAAAAAGAATTTCAAATATGTTCAAAATTTAAAAAATGTTCAGAATTTGAAATTTTCAAAAAAAAAATTTAGCATGTCTAAACACATGCAGGCTACCAAACAAACTCTCAGCTCAGCATGTCTCAGCACATACATCACTACCAAACAAGGGCAACTGTATGGACTCAGCATGTCTACAGTCAGCATGGATGAGAAAAGAACAACTAAGTTAGGTCCATGCACCCTACCAAACACACCCTACCTGTCTGGGCCGAGCATGGGAGTGACCATGGGCCTGCTTTGTTGCTACCATGGACACCATTATCTGAGAAAAAAGCAGTACATAACTCTTCACCTAGGGTGATGCATACCCAATCCCTGCAAATAACACTCTTCGAAAACACATTTGCAAAATGTTGAATATGTATTACAGAATATTGAACAAGATTTTTTTAAATTTTTTAGCAAGTATCTGAAAAATATTGAAAAAGGTTTTAAAAAAAGTTGAATAACTATTAAAAACTGTTTAACGAGTACTCCCTCTGTAAATAAATATAAGACGTTTTAGATCACTAAAGTAGTGACCTAAAACGTCTTATATTTGTTCACAGAGGAAGTACATGACAAACATTGAACAAGTGTTTCAAAAATGTTGAACAAGTATTGAAAATGTTGAACAAGTATTTGAACAATGTTGAATAAGTAATATAATGTTTAACAAGCATTTTGAAAAACATATTGAACAAGCGTTCGGACAATGTTGAACGTGAATACAAAAATGTTGATCACTTATTCAACAAATGTTTTTTACATATGACAAAATGTAAAGTGAAAATGAAATCAAGCTTTAAAAAACAAAATCAAAAATGGAGAAGAAAAACGAAACCAAACAAAAAATGGAGAAGAAAATAGAAAAGAAAAGTAATGTTGACTATGTATCATGAACAGAGAAAGAAGTGAAAAAAGGAAAAATAAAAAACTCGGATCTTTTAACATCATGTAGATCACGCGTCCTCTGCATACACGAAAGTAATAGATGCGCAATGGATACCAGCTCGGTCGCTTATCGAAGCGACCAGAGATTGAATCCCCCCACGCTCGCCCCTAATTTCCATTCAATTTTGTTTGTTTGTTGTATGTGTTAATGGGTCGGCCCGGTTTTTCGAGAGGCTTCAGCGAGAGAACCATCCGACATGTTGCCTAACCTGGCTAACTCGTATTTGGCAGCAACGGTGACGCTTATAGGCTATCCCACACACCGGCGCACCCCCCTCGTCATGGACTCATCCCCTTTATTTTTCTTTTCTTTTAAGTTTCAAAATATAAGATTGGCGTGCAAGATGAGATTTGAACACCAACCTCAGGAATCCCAACCACATAGACCAACAGTCAAATCTTACATGCTGTGCCTATTTGCTTCCTTTTCTCTTTGTTGTGCGTCAAATATAATAATCCTAAAAAGCGCAACGCCTTCCCTGTCTATTTTTTGGCCAGCCTTTAGCAACCAAGGAGGCCCATAGTCATTCCCAGTTCCGCATGCAACTTGCAAGAGAATGTGAGACATCCATGCCCCTAGTTGTCTGGGTCGAACTGCCATTGTTATGGCCGAATTGGGAGTGACTACGGGCCTGCTTGGTTGCTACCATGGACACCATGCTTGAGAAAAGGTAGTGTCTGACCAGGCTAACTCCTATTTGGCGTCATAGGTGTCGGTTATAGCATATCCCACACACCGACACACACACCCTTCGTCCTGAGCTCAGCTCATTTATCTTTTTTTCTTTTTTTTTTAAGTTTGAAAAATAGGATTGGTGTGCAAGGTGAGACTCGAAAGCCAACATCAGGTTTTAGTTCCAACCACATAACCAACTGGCACATCTTACCTGGTGTGCCTTCTTACTTTGTTTTCTTCTTACTGTGCGTCAAATGTAACGCTAAAAAAAACCCAACACTTTCCCTATCTGGTTTTCTTTTTCGGATTTGTTGGGCCGGTTTTTCTTTGTATTTTAATTATTTTAAATTTTATTTTTGGTTTTCTCTTTCTTTCATTTTCTTTCCTTTATAAAATATGGGAATTAATTAACATCGTGAACTTTTTTCAAACCCACACACATTTTCATAAATTTGCAAATTTATTCAAATTCATTAACCTTTTTTCAAATCCATGGTCTCTTTTCACTTTTTATGATATATTTTTTTCAAATTCCACATTTTTGTTAAATTCGTGAACTTATTTTCAAAATTGATGAACTTGTTTTCAGATTTGCGATTTCTCTTTCAAAATCTATGAACTTTTTTCAATTTTCATGAACTCTCTCAAATGTCATGAACTTTTTTGAACTTATTCTAATTTTTTTTCAAACATCACAAACTTTCTTTCAAATTCATGAAGTCTTTTAGTTGTTCATTTTTTTTTTCCAAATTCATGAACATTATGCATCTTTTTAGTGGACAAATTATTTCGAAGTATATACAAACCTATGGCCATGTAGTATAGTAGGTTTTTTAGGCAAGCAGCATAGTAGGTGGTACAATAGGTAATCACAAATGAAAGTAAAATCATCGAGCGTGAGGGAGTGAGCAGGCACGACAAGAAGGTGCTAATTTTGGGCCGCGACCCGTGAACAAAGCTAGCAGTGCCAGCGATTCTTTTTGGCACGTGAAGCATAGAATAGGTGGTCTTCCTGACCTGAGCCTGAGTGTGTCGTTGAATTTTTCCTTGCCGGGAGATGTTGCTGTGTGGTTGGCGACTTAGCGCAAGCGTAACAACCTCAATGACGATTGTTGGTGGCGCAAGCCCTATGATGTGGACAAACTTAGGCTTGAAAGTTGTACACATAAGAGGACGACAAACAAGGTTGGCAAAAGTTGCTTGGAAGTTGTTGGTGTCGACGATACTGTCGGGGATGTCTTCCATGGCATCCTGGTGGCCAGTGGCGGTAGGTGGTATGATAAATGCCTTTTCCTACAGCCGTCGGCGTCAGATTTTTGGATCAATGCGAGAAATGCTACAACCATATTTTGAAAATGTTGGAATCGATACCTCATTGTGTTGCGTCCTAGGGACAGAGACAATGGTTAGTTTTGCCCATATAGGGAAATGTTTTTGCTGGAGTAAGCAATTATTTTACGTCGCCGACGTATGCTTGAGTTTTTTTCCTGGCCACGGGGGTGTAAGGAGGTCGGCGAGCTAGAAGCGATGACGCTGGAGATGCTAGCAATCACAGTAACCTCCCACTTGAACTGTCCGACGGGAGAGCTGCAACCATCAACGCTAGAAGATATGTTGCAATCCCAACGACTGTATGTCGCGTGGACGACAAGACGACAATATGTTGCAATCCCAACGACTGTATGTCGCGCGAACGACAAGACGACATTGCGTTGACGAAGACGCCGCCAACAAACGCGACGCCCAACTAAGGAGACGCAACCCGTATGACGACCCCACACTCGGTTGGGGATGAAGAGAGACACCGTATCTGAACGGTTTGAAGACGTTACATCCTACGGGCAAGATGTGACGAGCTGAATATTTGGGCCGGGCCGGCCGGCGCCGGCTAAAATTTTACTAGTTCTGAGATACGTAGATATTGGGCTTATTTTTATAGGCTACCTATATATTGCAGACGCTCTTCGGCCCACTTTGTAGCTTGACGGAACGGGTGCTCGTGGAGCCGATCTGGGCCGTTCACGCGGTGTGCGTCTCAGAGGAACCGACGGCGTGATCCAGCCGCCCACTCGTCCGAAAAAAACAGAGTCCGACACGCTCCCCCGGATCCCCTCACTCTCTCTCCCCGGCGCATCCAGAACCTTCGGCAGGCGCGGCGCCGGCGGCAGCCATGGCCGACGCGTACTGGAGGTACGCCGATCTGCAGCGCCAGCAGCAGCAGCAGCAACAACAACAGCAGCAGATGCGTCCCCCCTCCGCCGGGGCCCCGCAGTCGCTGTCCGCGGCGGCCGCCGCCGCCGGGCAGCAGCCCCTCAAGCGGCTCCGACCCGGCGACTACTCCGCCGGTTCGCTCCCCTCCCGCCCCCCCACCCCCCCGGCCTGATCCGTTCCTTCTCTCCCCCGCCTCCGGATTCGGACGTTTAGGGTTTTAGCGCCGCCGCGTCTGGTCGAATCGATCCGCTGCGCCCTGACCCGCGCTCGCGCCCACGTCGCCCCGGAGTAGGTGCGGCGTTCGTTGTCTCCGTTCGAAGCGCGTTCGGTTGCCTGAGCTCTGTGCTGGCTGTCGCTGATGCGAAATCAAGCGTCTTTATGTGGGAAGTTTGCATCCAGGGGCGTAGATTTTAGGCCTTCGACCCTTGAAAGCGGCGACTCCCGCGGTAAACTTGTGTGATCTCTCGGTTTAGTGGTGCTGAAATGGGTTCCGTCGAAGTGGATTCACGTGGGAAGCCTCGTCGCGCGGCTTGGATTTCGCGCGCGTGGTTTCAATTTAGGATGAAACCTATTGATAGCTCTGGTTAGCACTTAATTAAATGAAGTCGGATGGAAAGTGCAAATTTTGCTACTATGAAACTTTTGATTGCTTGGTTCTAGTCATCATTTATGAGTTGTAACTGCAAGCTGAACTGCAAGCGGGCACTTCCGTTGATTAATCAGGTTGCAGTAGGATGTGTCGAACGATTAGAGTTATCCATGCCACGCTGGTTTTGGTATATCTGCTCAACCAATATTTGAATCTAGTGCATTAAACGGACGGCTTGGGAGAGGCAAAGAGCGCTCTTGTAATTCTATGGTTGCTATAGAACTATAAATGTTCTAGGATAAACTCTGCAAAAGTATGTCTTGTGACCTGTATTTACTGCTAGCTTTCCTCCCCTTTGTAGATGGACCTGGTGCTCCTGAGATGGCGGGCTATTACCCTCGTGATGAAGAAAGGCCAGGATATGCTGCCGTGAGAGATACACAGGCTCTTAATGCTTCCTATGAGCGTTTTCTACGTACTGGGGTATACATCATCCATTTTCCTGCTTACTTATATTCTAAACAACACTCTCAGCTAACATTTTTTCTGATCTTCAGCAAATTCAGTCCTATGGCGCTGGACCTGCTGGTGGATCTGTTAGGCCTGCCGCGGGAGCCAGTGCTGGTGGCTACCAAGCTGATGACCGCCCGGGGATGGCTGCTGGGGCTATGAATGGCAGGAATGTTGGTTTTGGTGGTGGAATGCCAGAGCCTCCCCTTCCCCCAGATGCCTCAAACACCTTGTTCATTGAAGGCATCCCTACTGATTGTGAACGTCGAGAAGTTTCTCGTATCCTTAAAAACAACACCTTTTCTGTAACTCTCAGCACTTGTTGGCCTTCATAATATGCCTTCATCTTTTAGCTGTTGGTTCTTCACTTTTCCACCCAGATATCTTTCGACCATTTGTTGGTTTTCAGGAGGTGAGGCTTGTAAACAAAGAACCAAGACATGTAAGTGAGCTATTGGGCATTTCTCAGGTCTTGCCTCACATTTGATTTTCATTATTCTTCTAACTCTTCGCTTCTGACAGCCTGGTGGTGACCCAATCGTCCTCTGTTTTGTTGATTTCGCTAATGCTGCTCAAGCAGCTATTGCCATGGAAGCTTTGCAAGGTGAAATTGGTGAACTTGGCATGAATAGATACTCCCCAAACTATATTCTGTTGACATTAAATAATTTGTTCTTAACTAGTATGATTTCTCTTCTTTTCCTTGGAGTGCCAATTATCTCATAGTTCTACCATATGCATAAATTTAAATAATTCATATCTGAAAGTTCGCATAGGTGTTTGTAAACATTGTGAGGAATTGTAGTCGTCTGAACCCTTTAGCCAAAAACCAATATTGTCTGGTTGTGTTAGTAGAATCAAACTCATTCAACTTAAGTCGCTATATATCCTTTATTTTGGTGTGAAGTAATTGCCCAGCATTTCTTTTTGTCATCGCCCGTTGCTCCATATAGTACCTACTGGTCATTGGTGATTATGCTACTTGGTGGTAGATGATGTTCAGGTGATAATGCCCCCCTAGGTTTTATAACGTGGACTTGGGACTAGGCTTGTGCCTGAACAATCTATAGTAGAAATTGCTATTGATATTTACCGTCTATTGTTAAAACAAGATTGTGTTGTGCCTTGCTCGCACTCTTGGATTGCATCCTGTCTGTCATTTTGCGACCCATTTTATTTTTAGCAAGATGTATTATGCTCTGATATGAGCACTATGATGCTTGCTGCGCTATTCTGCTGCCCTTGTCCCAGAGAGATGGTTGGTGACCAGTAGCTCATTGTTAATTTTCCGGCTAGATAGAATCAAGCTAGTCAAGGGCAGTGTATGAAAATCACTGATGGAAGGAGTTTGCTGACGCCTTGCAGAAGCGAACAGCATCGTAGTTCAGAAAGCATTTTCAATGAACAGCTAACTAATTTAGGGTATGCTATTCTGCATGAGGTCATTCTGTGGCAAGGTGTTGTCTGCTAGGCACCTGCTTCCAATTGGTTAGGCATATCATGAATGGAGTATTATTTATTTATTGGCTGAAACGCTTGTTGTTCTGTTTGGCTGTTTTGCTGCCTACTCCCTCCATTCCTAAATATAAGACCTTTTAGAGATTCCACTATGGACTACATACAGAGCAAAATGAGTGAATCTACACTCTAAAATATGTCTATATACATCCGTATGTTGTCTACAGTGAAATCTCTAAAATGTCTTATATTTTAGAACGGAGGGAGTAGATGCATAGCTCTTGCATGCAGCATTGTCACTTTGTGAATCATAAAATACTGCAAATATGAGGCTAATCTGTTTTGTTGATTTTGCAGGCTACAAGTTTGATGAACATGACCGCAGTTCACCTCAGCTGCGTCTGCAGTTTGCTCGTTTTAAGGGTCCAAGGGGGCAAGCAGGACCTGGTGGTGGTGGTGGTGGCGGCATTAGGCGTTAAGTTGCCACACCGATGATTCCATCGTCTCGGTTGTGATGTTTGCTGAATTCGCTTGACCACAAGCTCTTCGCGTGGGACGACAATGCGAGCTAATTTATTTCTTATATCACCTCATAGGTCCGATCACGCTTCAAAGCACAAGGATAATAGTTTGGTTGTTGTTCCAGATGTATTTATTTCTCCCCATAGTACTAGTATTGATGGCTTTTACTCCCTCAACCGTTCCGAAGTCATCTGTACCTTGGTCTTGCAAGGTGATTTCCTGGACGAAACGAAACGAACTGTTTGAACATGGAAGGGGAAAACGACCGCGGCAACCTCAAGGCCATGTCTGAATCGTGTGGAATTGTATTGTACAAATGGTTTTGCTGATTAATGCGTGTTGCTCCATATAATCTGCTCTTGTATGCTGCAATGTTCAGCTGTTAATTTCCTTGTTTTTTGACCACAGTCTCTGCTGTTATTTCTTCTTTTCAAATGGCAGCTTCTCTAGTTTGCACTCACGCTGTGTTTTATTCTTTTTTGGCAGCATTGATCCATCACATCTCGAAGATCAAAGAGTTGGAAAAATACCATTGAGTGTGTATGCAATTAGATGAAAAGAAATATGTATAGCTTCTCCCCGTTTCATAAATCAATACTCTTCATCGGTCATGTGTTATGTTATTTCTCATACATGAACAAGGTGGCAGCACTAGGATCTCTGCAGTAGCTACTCTCCCCTGTTCTTGTTTCTTTTAGAGCACTCATGACAGATTGTTTGGAAACATGCAAACTATTATCTCCATTGAGCATGAATTTGATCAATGGTTGTTTATGGTTCAAATGGCACACATGATGCAATAAAAAGATCTTAAGCTTCTGGAGAGTAGCAATATTTTATAACTAATTGATCGCTCGCTCATGTAGCCTTAATTGATCGCTCGCTCATGTAGCCTCATCTTCTTCATGAGGAGCTCCAACAGGGTAGAGGAGCGTACCTGAGAAGACACGAATTATGTACGCACACCCCTCGGTACCGGGTTTCCTTGAGCTCATGTAAAATTGGCCAAACTAGTCAATTGCTACTTTGGTTCACAGTTGTCTGCTTGCCAGTCAAAACCTTGTGAAATCTGCAAGAGAATACAGCCCACATCTCCTTTCAGTTTATTCTAAAACCTTAGCATGGCAGTGAGCCACAACAAAAGCTCCTCGTAGAATATGTAGCACCACATGGCATGGCAATCATAACAAGAAGGATTGATATCAAATGGTTTAGATGTAACAATGTATATATAGTGGTAAGCAATGGCCAGAACTTTGGTTAAGTAAAGCATAGGGTAAGCATGATGCTGCTGAGTGGTGTAACTCATGAGGAACAACAATACAAGCATGACTTGTGCGTCTATTATTATGTTGTCAAAAATTGACCATAATGCAAGAAGAACATGAAGAGAGTCCTGATATGTTATATCACACGGCTAATGTGAGCCCCAAGAGGATACCAAAACTGGAATACTCTAGATTAGCAAGTCCAGAAAATTCTCTTGCCAAAAAAACCAAGTTCAAAAATTCAATTAAGCTCCTTAAATCACTAGTAGTATCTATTTTAGTTTCACCGCATAATCATATTTATCTTAGATGAAGGTATCCATGATGAGCTAGGGACTACATAAGCTTCCATTCAATAAAAAATGTATTTCTTGTTTTTCATTTCCTCATACATTATCCAAGGAATATGCACTAAACCTGTGTTTAGTCCCACATCGGTTGTGGGAGGAGACATAACACGACTTATAAGGGCGGGGGTGTCCCCTCGTAACAGGCTAATCTTTCGTGCGGAGAGGGCCCAAGGCCTCTCATAAGTGGTGTTGCTCTCCGGTTGGGCCTGGTGACGCGCGCGGGGGGGGGGGGGGGGGGGGGGGTTCGGAAACGCTGGTGGTGGCGGACCCAAAATTGCATAACAATTGCTATCAGAGCCCAGGTGCCTGGAATAAATCTCGGTGGACTCACGGATGGTCGATCATGGTTGGTGGGCTGGAAACGCTGGTGTTAGCTTGATTTTAGTTTCCATCAAACAAATTCATAAAAAAATAGAACTTGCTTCCGAAGAAAATACAATTTGCTTCAATGGAATTCCGAATTTGCTTCCACAGATGTTGCTTCGAACAACATCAATGGATGGGTTAGGTTTTGGTTGTCTATACAATTCCAACCGAGAGTGATTGTGCATGCCTCCACGTCCAGATGGTCTAAGGATTTTTTTCACACTCTTCCATACTGATTGGTGGTCCAACTTGACGATGATGGCACAAGGAAGAATAGAAGCATCGAAGTACACCTCGATGTGAGGTTTAGGACATACATGACAAGCTAGCAATACCATGGAAGCACACCTGCAGGAACAACACCAACTGAAAAATTGATGAATTGCTTGCATTATCACCAAGCCTTATTTGATCAACTTTAGAGGTCTTTGGTATAATGCATATATCATTAATAATGGATAACAAACTAAGCAAGCTACCAACATGGGGATGCAACTTTTGTGTTGGTAACACACAAATTGAACCAATGATATATTGACCAATGGAATCATTTTTTTAATACTGAAGAAAGAAGCCGATTATAATGTAGAAGGACCAATGTAAGAAGAGAAAGGTGTGGCTGCTCCCCGGTGTAGGTGCACCCTCACTAGTAGAAAACATGGCTTTGGTTCTGGCCAGATAAGAGCAACAGTCCCAGTCGAGCTATGAACCAGGACTAATGGGAGCATCAGTCCCGATTCAAGCGACCAGGACGCCAACCGGGTCTCGGTAGGCACCAGTCCTGGTTCGGCTGGGACCTTTAGTCCCGGTTCCAGACACCAACCGGGACTAAAGGGCCTCGCTCCTGGCGCAGCCTCTTTAGTCCCGATTTGTGTCTGGAACCGGGACTAAAGGTCATTCTTCAGTCCCGGTTCTAGACACCAACCGGGCCTATATATATATATCCGCGCCCTTGCCCGCCCTATCCTCTGTTTTTCGCTCATAGAAGGTGGGAGGTGTGTGCTAGTTTGTTTTCCTATGCACAAGAGGTATTCGATGAAATGCCTATGAGCATGATGCCTATGTGCAAGAGGTGTTCAATGAAATGCCTGTGAGAATGATGTCACCTGAGTTCACAAAAGGTGCAAATTTTTCGGTTATCTTGTATAGGCCAAGCCAAGTTCACAAAGGATTGTTCAATTAACTGTTCGACATGTACAAGATAACCGAATAATTTGCTACTTTGATTCTGGGTTGAAAGCCATAGTTATGCCCCGCAATTATTTTGATGATGGCTTTGATCTAGAATTATTGCAGAGTTACATGAAGACGATGTATTAACTCGCAAGATTGGCATTAGTTTTAATTTTTGGTAAATGTATGTTTCTCTCCTTGTACAAATACACATAATAGACAGATATGTGGATCCAGGGTTAGGCCACCTGAAAAGCATGCTCTCTTATCGCAAATTCTAGACACTAATCGAGACTATAAGTTTGCCTATATATACCCTCGTGTAACAGCCCGGGACCGACGCTCTAGAAGATTCCCTTTTTATTTCCATTCTCGTCGCGTGATTCATTTGGTTGTCACATTCATCATGGCATCATTCGCATTATCTGCATAGCATCGTCACTCGTTTTCGAAATTGCATCCGCTAGTATTTGCCGGTTCTCCCCGTGATCGTTTCGAGACCAACCACACATGCACGCGCCCATGGCATCGATAAAATATTGTTTTTAAAGTGCGTATAAAACTTTCTCAGATTGGGTCGGAACTTGGTGTGTGGTCTTGTTTTATTGTAGGTAGGCCGCCTACCAAATTTTGTAGCAATCAGAGGTCGTTTGGTACCCCAACGGTTAAATATATAGCGGCACTAGCCGGTCAAATTATCGGACATTTTCTAGGTGTTTCAAACTCGTGTCACGGGCCACAATTCTTTCTCTCATCCCTAACTAGCCCTCCTACATAACCCACTAGCCCAGCCTACCTACTCCCGTGACCGGAGCCGTCCGATCTCGATCGTACGGCTTGAATCGGTGCAAACTAGCTAACCCTAGACTTTTTTCCTATTTAAGCAGCTCCCCACGTCCAATTTTGATACCTTAGCCCTCTTCCTTGGGATCCGCGCTGCTAACTCCACCCACCCCCGCCTCTCCTCCCTTCTCCTCGCGCAGGCCCGCCAGGACCCCGGTTGGGGCTCGCTCGAGCCCATATGGGCCCGAACGAGCGTCGCCGACCGAGCCGCAGGCACCCGAGCGCACCCCTGCGCCAGGCCTCGCCAGCGCTAGCGCCCGAGCTCCCCGTCCCCTCTTCGATGCCTCGTCGCCGGAGGTCGCCAGACCCCGCCCTCGCCGGAGCCTCGCTGGACCAGGCCGACCCTGCCGCCTCTCTCTTCCATCTCCCTCCTCCTTCTCTCCGCCTCTCCTCTCACCTCGCCCTCTCTCTCCCCTGCAGGAGCTCCGCCGCCGGCCCCCGAGCCGCCGCCGCCACCGTTCTCCGTCGGATCCGGTTCCTCCCTACCGGATCCTCCCGTTTCCGCCGCCGCCTTGCGCCATCGGCCCCTCGGGCTGCCTCTTATGCCGCCGCCGCCATGCCTCCTGCTCCTGCGGGAGAACGGGAGGGAGACGATGGCCACGCCCAGCAGGTTGACCGCTTGCACCGCCGTGTGGGCCGCGCCAACGCCCTGAGGCCCAGCGCCCCCTTTTCGGCCCAAGCCACTACACCAACCGGCCCACGGGCCCTCTGGTGGGCGCCCGTGCTATCCCTCGCCTAGGTGCATTTTAGTTGTTTTGCGCATCTCTGAACTGTTGGGCTTGCTAGTTTCGGCCCGTTGTAGTTTTTTCCACGTTTTGCGATTTATCCAATTAACCAGCAAATTGCAGAATTTCAGAAAACCCCCTAACTCATGCATTTAGTAACTCGAGATCCTTGCATCATATGAGAAAACTTCATATATGAAAAATGACTAGAATTTCATGTAAATTCACAATATCCAACGCTCACATGTGTTTAAAATGCTTAACCTACTGTTTTCATGTAATTTATGTAAATGCAATGTAAAATGATTTAATTCATAACTAATTAACCGTAGCTCCGAATTTAATGATCCACATATGTAACATGACTAGAAATCGTATAGAATCTCATGGTGACATTTATTCTGTTGTTTAACAACTCTAAAATATGATTAGTTCAGATCTGGACCAAAGTAAAAATATGCATATGAGGTCGTTCTGGAATTGTTATTCGTTGCTTCCAGCCCCATTTAAAGTGCCTAGGTGATGTAGTTGTTGTGCTTCACCTCTTGCCATGTGTAACAACATTTAATATTGATGAGTACCTAAATGGGAGTGAACTAAATAATTCAAACGTGGAGTCTCGTCAATATGCAGCTCGTTGCATATTGAACTTCATTTAATATGTAGTAGTTGTTTGTTGCGCTTGCCATGCCATGCCATGCGTTGCATATTAAGCCGGACATGCATCACATTTGTTTGCGCATCATGTCATGCATATGTTGTGGTGTTTCTCGTGTGTTGATTGTTTGTTTTTGAGTGTGAAGATTCGTTCGACTACGTTGGCTTATCTTCTTCATGGACTCATGCTTTTTCCAAGCGAGATCTCAAGCAAGATGACACATTTCCCTGGATACCACTACTATCATTGCTATGCTAGTTGTCCCGCTTTTATCGTTATGTCTCGCTACCTACCATTTGTTTGTCAAGCCTCCCAACATTGCCATGAAAAGCCTCTAACCCTCCACCTTCCCAGCAAACCTTTGTTTGACTATGTTACCGCTTGCTCAGCCCTTCTTATAGTGTTTCTAGCTGTAGGTGCAATTACTTCATGTGTCAACATGGACATTCTTTTGTTATCACAATATGATTGCTATTTAATTTAATGCACATATATACTTGGTAAAAGGTGGAAGGCTTGGCCTTTTGCTCGGTGTTTTGTTCCACTTTTACCGCCCCTACTTACTTGTGAACCGGTGTTATGTTCCATATTGAGCGCTCCTAACATGCTCGGGGTTATTATGGGGACCACCTTGATTTTTGTTTTAGGATAAAGCTTGTCTGGCAAGGCCCAACATTGGTACTACATTTTCCTAATAACTAATAAACCTGCATAGGGAATAATTAACCCGAGGATCTTAATCAACCCCCCGGGCCAGTGCTCCTCATGAGTGTTGGTCCAAACTAGAGCACTGTGCGAGGCCACCCCAGGGCAACTTGGATGATTTCTATTAGGCCATCATACACTAGCTTATCCACCGTGTCCTGAGAATGAGATACGCGGCTCCTATCGGGATCGTCGACACGTCGGGAGGCCTTGCTGGACTTGTTTTACCTTTCTCGAATGTCTTGCGTGAGGAACTCTGATCTTCTTCGGGCTATCTCAAGGTGTCGGATTTTCTTTGGAATTGCCTAGGATGATCACGCGATCCGTGGTCGAGGTTATTCCCGCGACATGTGGTTAATTTGTGATGGATGTGTTGGAGCACCACTGCAGGGTTAAATCTTTTAGAAAGTCATGCCCGCGGTTATGTGACAAATTTGGAAACTTTGTTTAACACCCGGTCATAGCAAACTTGAAGTAAACTCTAATAAAATACACCAACTGTGTGCGTAACCGTGACTGTCTCTTCTCATGAGTCCTTATCCAAGAGAGAACACGGTGGGGTTATGTTTGACGTAAGTAGGTGTTCAGTATCAGTTAGTGATCATTACTAGTTCATGTCCGTTATGCGTAGACCATCATACTTTACTTTCTGTATTCGTAAGTTAGCCACTCAAATAAATACTTAGTCGCTTGCTGCAGCCTGACCACTTAACCATACCTCACCCATTAAGCTTTAATAGTCTTCATACCCTTGGAAATGAGATTGCTGAGTCCGTGTGGCTCACAGATTACTACAACAACAGTTGCAGGTACAGGTAATGCGATGAATTGACATGAGAGCAATGCTTATTTTAATTGGAGTTCTTCTTCTTCTTCTTCTTCATCGATCTAGGATGGGTTCCAGGCGGCAGCCTGGGATAGCAAGGATGGATATTATCGTTTGATTTCGTCCGTAGTCGGACCCTGCTCTTCTGTATGATGTTTGAATATGTTGATGTATTGATGTGATATTGATGTAGCTTGTGGCGAGTGTAAGCCAATTCCATATAGTCATCTCTTCTGTACATGTACTTGTAATGATATCCATTCTTGCAACATGATGAGATGCGCTTCTATCCCTGTCGAGGCCCTCGTGCCAAAATAAGGATAATATCGCATCTTGGGCGTGACAAGTTGGTATCAGAGCCTGTACCGACCTAGGAGCCCCCTTGATTGGTCAAACTTGGCCGAGTCGAATCTAGATAAAAACTATTTTGAGTCTAGTTATATCGGAGAGTAGGATTCTTTTTACTCCTCTTATATACTTTGGTGAGGAATTACGACTTAGGAATTTTGATTCTACCCTCTTCTCGCTCAATTTTTTTAGGATCACGTCGGTATTTTGGAAACTATATGATGCCGATGTGATGAAGTTATGTCTTGGTGCCTCCTGTTTGACTTGATTTCTTCCAGGGAGTTGAGCTCCAGGGGATTCTTGACACATCGTTATCGTTCAGTTTCCTTAGCATCTCAGGACGGAGGATGTTCGAAATTGCTTCAATACTAGTAGTTGCGAGAGGAGTTCGGCATCCCTAGTACTGGTGGAGAGAGTTCGGATGTACTGCCATTCTTAGTATCGTTGTGTTTTCGAGGGTCCGATATAGATGAATTTCCGAGACTTCTGGTTATGTGTTGACGGATGTGTTACATTGGAGCATAGTATTATTGTTAGGAGTTGAGTGATGGATTTTTATCCTTGTATCCATGGACCCGATTGCATAACCAGATAGTTTCGGGAGTTCTTAGGTGGGAATTCAAGTAGTTACCTAGGCTATCTTCCAACAGATCATGATGTGAGGTTGGGGTTCGACATCTACTGGATTCGTTTGTTCACAGTCTTTCTTACAGAGGATAGTCTCGATATATGTCATCAGATATACTTCGTCAAGCCTTGTAGTTTGCTACGCCTAGGGAGCATATTCGAGCGTCATTTCAATATGACTATCCAATGTACGATCGAGCCCATGTGAACCTTACCACAAAAATATCGAGCAGAATCTCTGTCATGTATTTGTTTTGGCTTGTTTCCTAAGCCCCATCATTTGTTTTGTTTTGTATACGATAATTCGAGTTGCTTCGATGTGAAGTGGTGATTTCATATCTTTCCTAAGAAGTGTTCTCATGTTATCTGGGAATGCTAATTCTTTTGCTCAATCAAGTTGTCATATCAATTCTTTTCATCCAGTGTACTTCTCTTCAAGATAATTCTATCCTCTCCAATAATTGCAAGATCAATCCTCATATTTCGTTCAGAAGTTCATCTCATCTGTTCCAAGTTATCTTTGTTTTCCCCACCCTCCCCGCCCTTTTCTTCAATGATTAAATTCTCATCCAAGTGCTTTTATTTTCATCAATGCTTTCACATTCATTTCTTCCGTATTGTATCCGGTGAATTCTTGTGAGATTCTCAGGAGTTTCAGTTTGAATATCTATCCTCATATTCTTTGTTCTTGTCATTATTCTTCCCCGGTGGATTAATTTCAAGCTCTCGGCGTGCATCATATCCTTTCTGATTCGTTCAATGCTTTCTCATGTTGGAATTCTTTATCAAGCCTCTCTTGGTTTTCATATCTCCCCGTTCTATCCTGAGTGCTGAAGATATCTTAGAAGATTCATGGTCTCATTCAATCCTTTCAAATTATTTTGAGGTTCTCACCTCTTCAAGTTTT
Source organism: Hordeum marinum (assembly GCA_022496015.1). Taxonomy (NCBI): domain Eukaryota; kingdom Viridiplantae; phylum Streptophyta; class Magnoliopsida; order Poales; family Poaceae; genus Hordeum; species Hordeum marinum. The sequence goes on from CM039678.1 coordinate 25,004,272, forward strand.
CATTTCTACCGGTGCAATCTCTCTTCCTAAGCAATTGTTTCAACGGTGATCTCTTTGAGTGGGCCCATAACCCACATGTGTTTTCCCCAGGATCTTACCTGGCTCTTCTAATCTTTCCGGAGATGTTCTCAAGTTCTTTTAAATATGACGTAAGAATGATTTTCATCAGCCATATTCCTTCTCCAAGATCGCGTCTAAATATTTTTTCATCATTGGCTCAACCGTTCTTTATTCGTTGTTTCGGAGTGTCTTAGTAATTCATGATGTTGTTTCTCGTCATCATTCGCTGCATTGAAGACCGAAGGAGTGGTTCTCTTAAATCTTGCTCATTCTCTTGAAGATTCATGGTCTCAGCTTCGTGCTATCCTCTCAAATTGTTTCCATTCATGAGAAATTTCTCCCATATCTATCCGGTGCATTAAGAGTTGTTTTCATTTCTCGATCCTCCCGAAAGCCATCATTTCAGAAGATTCCTCGTTCTCAGCTTTCATCTTTCATTCTCAAATTCTTCTCAATTGTTGTCCCTTCGTTTATCTCTAAATTATTCCGGTGCTTCATTCAAGTTTTCTATTAGGTGGATCATGCTCCCTTCGTTCTCATGTCATTCCATTCATTAGTAGTATCCTCTTTAGTTTCCAATTCTTACCGGTGGTTTGTTGAAGAGTTCTTCAACTTCATGCTATCTCTCTTCTATATGTTCAAGAAGAATAAGTTGTGTGCTAAATCCGTTGCTTGTCATCAATTTAACTTGATGAAGGATAGACATAACGTAATTCTTATTCTTTTCATCAAGGTGATTTCAATCCTTCTTCCGGAGTTGATCATGATATCAAATTCTCTATTCTAGTTGTTCAACTTTTCTTTTCCGGAGTTCCAATTTTTCTCAAATATCTCTCCGCGAAGCTTCATCTAAAGCATAGCAAGGCCTCAATCTTGTTATTGCTATTCAATTCTTTTCTATCATCCTCTCATTTCTGGAGGTTCTTTATGGTGGGTTTTGAAGGATGTAATTCTTTCTCGAAGTGTTGTTTATCTTGGATTTTTATGTTCAATTCCTTGTCCAGTGTATTTTGAGATGGTGCTATTAATTTCTTGGTTATAAGGAGCCCCGAAGGAAAATTGTCAAGAATAAGATAAGTAAACCCATCATGTCTGTGTCGGAGTTATCTTGGGTTGGGTTTCACCTAAAGCATTTCCTAAGGATTGTTGCTATCATGGTGTCATAAATGATTCAAGTGTCTCCTCCACCTCTTGGTGAAAGAAGTTTTGCATATCTTGTTACTCTCAAGCAATCCATTGTTTATGTTGTGGCAGGGTGTCACCTCATAATTTCGAGATGTTTTCCATAAGCCCATAACAAGCTATTTTTTCATTGTTGATTCTCCATCAACTCCGTTCAACCATGCTTTTAAAATTCATTGGTGGTAGAAGTTGTCATTTTCTTCTCAGTTCTCTTCTCTTCAAAGATCTAGCTTCTATTCGTTCGTTCCGGAGGCATTGTGGTGTTAATCTTTTCAACTCACATCTAGTCTAATTAAGGTCATGTTCTTTCTTTGCTTATTCATTTTACTGGAGTGTTGTGTTCTATGTTCAAGTTCTTTCCTTCTTATCAAGTTTTGCCTTTCTTTCCTACCGAAGTGATGCCAAAATTTCTTTTGAATTCTTGCTTGTTACTCATGTCATTCTTCATCTCTTGCCAACCTTCATGTTTCATTGGTTTCACTCGTGTGTCAAAGAAGCAACTAAGTTTTACCTCTTGCTCTTTCTCTTCCCCTTCTCATTCTAGATCTCGGGACGAGATCCTCGTGTAGTGGAGGAGAGTTGTAACAGCCCGGGACCGACGCTCCAGAAGATTCCCCCTTTATTTCCATTCTCGTCATGTGTTTCGTTTGGTTGTCGCATTCATCATTGCATCATTCGCATCATCTGCATAGCATCGTCACTCGTTTTCGAAATTGCATCCGCTAGTTGTTGTCGGTTCTCCGTGTCAATACATGTACGCGCCCGTGGCATCGATAAAATATAGTTTTTAAAGTACGTATAAAACTTTCTCAGATTGGGTCGGAACTTGGTGTGCGGTCTTTTTTTATTATAGGTAGGCCGCGTGCCAAATTTCGTAGCAATCAGAGGTTGTTTGGTACCCCAACGGTTAAATATATAGCGACACTAGCCGGTCAAATTATCGGACATTTTCTCGGTGTTTCAAACTCGTGTGACGGGCCACAATTCTTTCTCTCATCCCTACCTAGCCCTCCTACACAGCCCACTAGCCCAAACTACCCTACTCCCGTGACCAGAGCCGTCCGATCTCGATCATACGACTTGAATCGGTGCAAACTAGCTAACCCTAGACCTTTTTCCTATTTAAGCAGCTCCCCACATCCAATTTTGAAACCCTAGCCCTCTTCCTCGGGATCCGTGCTGCTAGCCTCCACCCAGCCGTGCCTCTCCTCCCTCCTCTTCGCATAGGCCCGCCAGGAGCCCGGTCGGGGCCTTCCCGAGCCCATATGGGCCCGAACGAGCGCCGCCGCCCGAGCCGCAGGCGCCCGAGCGCACCCTGTGCCAGGCCTCGCGAGCGCCAGCGCCCGAGCTCCCCGTCCCCGCTCTGCTGCCTTGTCACCGGAGGTCGCCGGACCCCGCCCTCGTCGGAGCCTCGCTGGACCAAGCCAACCCCACCGCCTCTCTCTTCCATCTCCCTCCTCCTTCTCTATGCCTCTCTTCTCACCTCGCCCTCTCTGTCCCCTGCAGGAGCTCCGCCGCCGGCCCCTGAGCCTCCACCGCTACCGTTCTTTGTCGGATCCGGCTCCCGGCCGGATCCGCCCGTTTCCACCACCACCTTGCGCCATCGCCCCCTCGAGCCGCCTTCCATGCTGCCGCCATGCCTCCTACTCCTGCGGGAGCACGGGAGGGAGACAATGGCCACGCCCAGCGTGTTGACCGCTTGCACCGCCGCGTGGGCCGCGCTAGCGCCCTAAGGCCTAGCGCCCCCATTTCGGCCCAAGCCACTGCACCAACCGGCCCACGGGCCCTTTGGTGAGCGCCCACGCTATCCCTCGCCTAGGTGCATTTTAGTTGTTTTGCGCATCTGTGAACTGTTGGGCTTGCTAGTTTCGGCTCATTGCAGTTTTTTTCCATGTTTTGCGATTTATCCAATTAATCAGCGAATTGCAGAATTTTAGAAAACCCCCTAACTCATGCATTTAATAACTCGAGATCCATGCATCATATGAGAAAACTTTATATATGAAAAATGACTAGAATTTCGTGTGGATTCACAATATCCAACTCTCACATGTGTTTTAAATGCTTAACCTGCTGTTTTCATGTAAATTGCGTAAATGCCATGTAAAATGATTTATTTCATAACTAATTAACCGTAGCTCCGAATTTAATGATCCACATACGTAACTTGACTACAAATCATGTAGAATCTCATGGTGACATTTATTATGCTGTTTAACAACTCTAAAATATGGTTAGTTCAGATCTGGACCAAAGTAAAAATATGCATATGAGGTCGTTTCGGAATTTTTATTCGTTGCTTCTAGCCTCATTTAAAGTACCTAGGTGATGTAGTTGTTGTGCTTCACCTCTTGCCATGCCTAACAACATTTAATATTGATGAGTACCTAAACGGGAGTGAACTAAATAATTCGAACGTGGAGTTTCATCAATATGCAACTCGCTGCATATTGAACTTCACTTAATATGTAGTAGTTGTTTGTTGCGCTTGCCATGCCATGCCATGCGTTGCATATTAAACCGGACATGCATCACATTTGTTTGCGCATCATGTCATGCATATGTTGTGGTGTTTCTCGTGTGTTGATTGTTTGTTTTGGATTGTTCCTTCTCGATATAGTTTTGAAAGCGTTCGGAGTGTGAGGATTCGTTCGACTACGTTGGCTCGTCTTCTTCATGGACTCGTGCTTCTTCCAAGCGGGATCTCAGGCAAGATGACACATTTCCCTGGATACCACTACTATCATTGCTATGCTAGTTGTCCCACTTTTATCGTTATGTCTCCCTACCTACCACTTGTTTGTCAAGCCTCCCATCATTGCCATGAAAAGCCTCTAACCCTCCACCTTCCCAGCAAATATTTGTTTGGCTATGTTATCGCTTGCTCAACCCTTCTTATAGCGTTTCTAGCTGCAAGTGCAATTGCTTCCATGTGTCAACATGGACATTCTTTTGTTATCACAATATGATTGCTATTTAATTTAATGCACATATATACTTGGTAAAAGGTGGAAGGCTTGGCCTTTTGCTTGGTGTTTTATTCCACTTTTGCCGCCCCTAGTTACTTGTGTACCGGTGTTATGTTCCATATTGAGCGCTCCTAACATGCTCGGGGTTGTTCTGGGGACCCCCTTGATTTTTGTTTTAGGATAAAGCTTGTCTGGCAAGGCCCAACATTGGTACTACATTTGCCTAATAACTAATAAACCTGCATAAGGACTAATTAACCCGAGGATCTTAATCAACCCCCCCGGGCCAGTGCTCCTCATGAGTGTTGGTCCAAACTAGAGCACTGTGCGGGGCCACCCCAGGGCAACTTGGGTGATTTCTATCAGGCCACCGTACACTAGCTTATCCGCCATGTCCTGAGGACGAGATACGCGGCTCCTATCGGGATCGTGGACATATCGGGAGGCCTTGTTGGACTTGTTTCACCTTTCTCGAATGTCTTGCGTGAGGAACTCTGATCTTCTTCGGGCTATCTCGAGGTGTCGGATTTCCTTTGGAATTGCCTAGGATGATCACGAGATCCATGGTCGAGGTTATTCCCGCGACGTGTGGTTAATTTGTGATGGATGAGTTGGAGCACCCCTCCAGGGTTAAATCTTTCGGAAAGCCATGTCCGCGGTTATGTGGAAAACTTGGAAACTTTGTTTAACACCCGGTCATAGCAAACTTGAAGTAAACTCTAATAAAATACACCAACTGTGTGCGTAACCGTGACTGTCTCTTCTCGTGAGTCTTTATCCGAGAGAGAACACGGTGGGGTTATGTTTGACGTAAGTAGGTGTTCAGGATCAGTTAGTGATCATTACTAGTTCACATCCGTTATGCGTAGACCACCATAATTTACTTTCTATATTTGTAAGTTAGCCACTCAAATAAATGCTTAGTCGCTTGCTGCAGCCTCACCACTTAACCATACCTCACCCATTAAGCTTTAATAGTCTTCATACCCTTGGAAATGAGATTGCTGAGTCCGTGTGGCTCACAGATTACTACAACAACAGCTGCAGGTACAGGTAATGCGATGAATTGACGTGAGAGCGATGCTTATTTGAATTGTAGTTCTTTTTCTTCTTCTTCATCGATCAAGGATGGGTTCCAGGCGGCAGCCTGGGATAGCAAGGATGAATGTCATTTTATCGTTTGATTTCATCCGTAGTTGGACCCTGCTCTTCTGTATGATGTTTGATTATGTTGATGTCTTGATGTGATATTGATGTAGCTTGTGGCGAGTGTAAGCCAATTCCATATACTCATCTCTTCTGTACATGTACTTGTAATGATATCCATTCCTGCAACACGATGAGATGCGCTTCTATCCCTGTCGAGGCCCTCGTGCCAAAATAAGGATAGGATTGCATCTTGGGCGTGACACCTCGCCCCTGCCTACACAAGAGGTGTTTGATGAAATGAGTGTGATCATGATACCACTTGAGTTCACAAAAAGTGCAAATTTCTCGGTTATCTTGTATATGCCGAGCCAAGTCCACAAAGTATTGTTCAAGTAACTGTTTAGCATGTACAAGATAACCGAATAATTTGTCCCTTTGATTCTGGGTTTGAAAGCCATAGTTATGCTCCACAACTATTCTGATGATGTCTTTGATCTTGAAGTACTGCACAGTTACATGAAGGCAATGTATTAACTGACAAGATTGACATTTATTTTAATTTTTGGTAGATGTATGTTTCTTTTTTTGTACAAATACGTATAACAGACAGATATGTGGATCCATTGGTAGGCCACCTGAAAAGCATGCTCTCTTATCGCGAATTCTAGACACCAACCGAGACTACAAGTTTGCCTATACATACCCTCGCCCCTGCCCACACAAGAGGTGTTCTTTGAAATGTCTGTGAGCATGATGCCACTTTAGTTCATAAAAGGTGCAATTTTTTTGGTTATCTTGTATATGCCGAGCCAAGTCCACAAAGTGTTGTTCAAGTAACTGTTCAGCATGTACAATATTACCGAATAATTTGCCCCTTTGATTCTGGGTTGCAAGCCATAGTTATGCTCCACAACAATTCCGATGATGGCTTTGATCTAGAATTACCGTACAGTTACATGAAGGCGATGTATTAACTGGCAAGATTGGCATCTGTTTTAATTTTTGGTATATGTATGTTTCTTTCCTTGTACAAATATGCATAATAGACAGATATGTGGATCCATTGGTAGGCCACCTCAAAAGCATGTTCTGTTATCGCAAATTCTAGACACCAACCTAGACTACATGTTTTCCTATATATACCCTTGCCTTTGCCTGCACAAAAGGTGTTTGATGAAATGCATGTGATCATGATGCCACTTGAGTTCACAAAAGGTGCAATTTTTTTGGTTATTTTGTATATGTCGAGCCAAGTCCACAAAGGATTGTTCATGTAACTGTTCGGCATGTACAAGATAACCAAATAACTTGCCCCTTTGATTCTGGGTTGAAAGCCATAGTTATGCTCTGCAAGTATTCTGATGATGGCTTTGATCTAGAATTACTACAGTTACATGAAGGCGATGGATTAAATGGCAAGATTGGCATCTGTTTTAATTTTTTTGTAAATTTATGCTTCTTTCCTTGTACAAATATGCATAATAGACAGATATGTGGATCCATTGGTAGGCCACATGAAAAGCATGATCTCTTATCGCAAATTCTAAACACCAATCGAGACTACAGGTTTGCCTATATAGGGGAACAACAACATGACAGCAACAACATGACGAGCATCGGGGACGTAGTCTTTGTCATAGCGTTGCGAGCAGTCCCCGACTTCATGGCTAGGATTTTTACAAAATTGGCAATGAGGAAGACTGCGAGAAGTAGAAGAGCGGCGGTTGTTGTTGTTGTTGTTGTGGAAGCCGCCGCCCCCATTGTTGATGTCATGGCCACTTCCTCCGGAGTTGTGTCCATACCCGCCAGAGGCAGGGCGAGCTTCTTCGCCTTGGTTTGCCCAGTGACGTGTGATACATCTCCAATGTATCTATAATTTATGAAGTATTAATGCCATGTTTACAATAATTCTATATGATTTTGGTATGATTTTAATAGAACTAACCCGGACTTACGCTGTTTTCAGCAGTACTACCATGGTGTCGTTTTTGTGCAGAAATAGAAGTTACTCGGAATAGGCTGAAAATTTACGGAGAATATTTTTGGAAAATATAAAAAATATTGGAGCATAAAGATACCGGAGAGGAGTCCCGAGGGAGCCACAAGCCACCAGGGCGCCCCTGGCTTGTGGGCCCCTTAGGAGTCCCCCTTGACATGATTCCAACGCCAAGTACTCCTATAAATCCAAAAACCTCGAGAAAGAAACCTAGATCGGGAGTTCCGCTGCCGCAAGCCTCTGTAGCCATGAAAAACCAATCGGGAGCCCGTTCCGACACCCTGTCGGAGGGGGAAACCATCACCGGAGGCCATCTTCATCATCCCAGCGGTCTCCATGACGAGGAGGGAGTAGTTCACCCTCGGGGCTGAGGGTATGTACCCGTAGCTATGTGTTTGATCTCTCTCTCTCTCTCTCTCTCGTGTTCTTGAGTGGCACGATCTTGATGTACCACAAGCTTTGTTTATATAGATGAATCATATGGAGTTTCCCCCTCTCTATCTTCTTGTGATGAATTGAGTTTTCCCTTTGAAGTTTTCTTATCGGATTGTGTCTTTAAGAATTTGAGAACACTTGATGTATGTCTTGTGATGGGATATTCGTGGTGACAATGGGATGTTCTATTGATCCACTTGATGTATGTTTTGGTGATCAACTTGCGGCTTCCTTGACCTTGGGAATCTATGCATAGGGGTTGGCACATGTTTTCGTCTTGACTCTTCGGTAGAAACTTTGGGGCACTCTTTGAAGTTCTTTGTGTTGGATTGAACATGATGATCTGAAATTGTGTGATGCATATCGTATAATCAAGCCCATGGGTACTTGTGGTGACATTGGAGTATCTTGGTGACATTAGGGTTTTGGTTGATGTGTGTCTTAAGGTGTTATTTTAGTACGAACTCTAGGGCTGTTCGTGACACTTATAGGGATAGCTCATAAGATTGATCGGAAAAGATAACTTTGAGGTGGTTTCGTACCCTACAATAATTTCTTTGTTTGTTCTCCGCTATTTATGATTTTGGAGCGAACTCTTTGTCGCGCGTGAGAGATTTACATATGATTCAACTGTGTTAGTATTGTTGAGAGAAATTGCACTAGTGAAAGTATGAACCCTAGGCCTTGTTTCTAAGCATTGCAATACCGTTTGTGCTCACTATTATCATTAGTTACCTTGCTGTTTTTATATTTTCAGATTACAAAAACCTATATCTACCATCCATATTGCACTTGTATCACCATCTCTTTGCCGAACTAGTGCACCTATACAATTTGCCATTGTATTGGGTGTGTTGGGGACACAAGAGATTTCTTATATTTGATTGCAGGGTTGTTTGAGAGAGACCATATTCATCCTATGCCTCCCACGGATTGATAAACCTTAGGTTATCCACTTGAGGGAAAATTGCTATTGTCCTACAAAACTCTGCGCTTGGAGGCCCAATAAAGTCTAGAAGAATAAAGTTGCGTAGTAGACATCAAGCACTTTTCTGGCGCCGTGATAGTCCCCAAGTACAAGGAATCATCGTAGCAATTTCCAAAGGTGGAAGTGATAAGTATCGAGTGTCGAACCCACAAGGAGCTAAAGGTAAGATCAATATTCTCTTAAGTCCTATCTGCCACCGATACGACTCTACGTACACCGAACAGTTGCTTCCATCTAGAAACGAGAAATAAAACTACGTTATGGGTATGAAGAGGATAGCTTTGCATGAAATCGGAGAACCAAAATATGAAAATGGATGCTGTTAACATAATATTACAATATATTACAAATATCAAGTGTGGAATAACGATGGTCGGTGTGCGGAATTATCCTAGGCAATTGTTAACAAGATCGGAATCATTATTGCAATTTTATATCAGGGAGAGGCATAAGCTAACATACTTCCTCTACTTGGATCATATGCACTTATGATTGGAACTCTAGCAAGCATCCGCAACTACTAAAGATCGTTAAGGTAAAACCCAACCATAGAATTAAAGCATCAAGTCCCCTTTATCCCATACGCAAAAAACCCCTTACTCGGGTTTATGCTTCTGTCACTCAAGCAACCCACTATAAGTGAATCAGGAACGTATTGCAACACCCTACGACGGGAATCCTTCATGTGTGCATGGCATGGAAGGCACCATAGGACAACACCAAAATAAACATACAACTGAAACCAATCTAGATCATCAATCAACCCAAAGGACAAAAGTAATCTACTCAAAACATCATAGGATGGCAACACATCATTGGATCATAATATGTAGCATAAAGCACCATGTTCAAGTAGGTGATTACACCGGGGTGCGGGAGAGTGGAACGCTAAAAGGAGATGAGGATGGTGATGAAGAAGATGATATTGATGAAGACGATCACCGCGGCGATGGTTTGCCCGATGGCACTCCAGCACCACCAGGAGAGAGAGGGAGAGGTTCTCCCCCTTGTGCTTCCTCCTCCATGGCCTTCCCCCCTATGTGGGGAGAGGTTCTCCCTCTGGACCTTGGCCTCCATGGTGTTGATGGCCCCTCCGGGACGATGAATATGGCCTCCGGTGATGGTGACCCCCTCCGATAGGGTGCCGGAAAGGGCCAAGATTGGTTTTTCGTGGCTCCGGAGGTGTGCGGTGGCGAAACTCCCAATCTAGGTCTCTTTTCGGTGGTTTCTAGATTTATAGGAATGTTTGGCATCGATCTCACGTCAAGGGGGCCACGAGGGAGTCAAAAGCCTGCTAGGCACGACCACCCCCTGGCTATGCCTGGCTGGCTTGTTGCCTCCTCGTGGCTCTTCTGGCCTAGCTCCAATGCTTCGGGGCTCTCTTTTGGTCCATAACAAATCATACTCCCTCCATTCCCTTATACGAGGCCACTATGAGAAATACATTTTGCATCCATATAAGGCCACTAATAGTAACTGAGGTAACATTAATGATGTTTTCTCATACTAGCAACTTACTTAATACTTGCATGCATATATTCATAATGACACTTAGCTACTTTCTTCTCGCTCCTTCGTTGCATGCATGCAGCGTATTAATGATTCCGGTTAACGAAAAGAAAACTTGACTTTTCAAGCGGTCATTAATTTTTTCCTTAGTATCTGTAATATGAGTTTGTGGCCTTGTATAAGGGAATAGAGGGAGTACTAAATTTTCAGCCCATTCTGAGAACTTTTATTTCTGCACAAAAAATGACACCATGGTAGTGCTGCTGAAAACATCAGTCCGGGTTATTTGTAATAAAATCATACCAAAATCATATAGAATTTTTGTAAACATGGCATGAATACTTCATAAATTATATATACGTTGGAGACGTATCAGCATCCCCAAGCTATTTCCTGCTTGTCCTCGAGTAGGTAAATGATAAAAGAAATAATTTATGAAGTGTGAATGCTAGCAAGTGCACAAGTTTGATCAATGATAATTCCAATCACTTTTTGTAGCATCATTATATATCATAAACAGTAGCTCATCTCATGAAACCTCTCATGATGAAGTAACAATCTATTCACATCTTAAAGTATAGACCATAAAGTTTCTTGAAAACTAACAACTATGCCTTCAGTCACCAAACAATTGCAATTCATCCTATTTTCAGGAAGGGTCTATGTAAGAGCTTTGATTTAGCTAATTCCACACACTCAACTATCATATAGTCTTCCATGATTGCTAACTCTCATAGCATATTTTTAGAGCAAATGGCATCCATTGAACACAAAGGAATATAGGGGCTTAGAGTTTTGCCTCCCAACTTATTTATCATATAGATAATTGTCAACAATAATAATTCATGATCAAATATATTTGGATCGCCATATATGCTTGGATCTTTCCCCACCACATGATTCTTGCCAAGAGAAAAAGGCAAAATATAGGAAGTGTTGAAGATCCCCATGACTCTTGTATAAAGGTAAGTACTAGAAAGTAAAAGATAGGCCCTTCGTAGAGGGAAGCAGAGGATGTCATGCACTTTTTGTTTTTGGATGCGCAAACTCTTAATGCAAAAGAACGTCACATTGTATTGCCCTTTGTGATAGCAACCTTTATTATGTAGTCTGTCACTTTTATTTCTTTACCATCACAAATTTGTACAACGCTTTTTCCTTACAATAAAAGATCTTACATATTTAGGAGCAATTTTTATTGCTTTTTGCACCGACAGAAACTTACTTGAAGGATCTTATTCAATCCATAGGTAGGTATAGTGGACTCTCATGGCAAAACTGGTTTAAGGGTGTTTGGATGCACAAGTAGTATTTCTACTTGGTGCGGAAGTTTTGGCTAGTATGAGGTGGAACCAATTAAGCACCACATGTTGGAGGATCCAAAACAATATAACTTCTATACAAATATATCCAAGCATAACTCATTACGTTGTCTTCCTTGTCCAACTTCAACTAATTTTCTCAAGTTTGAAAATAATTAATGTGTATCCACAATCATAGAATATGTCCAAGATAGTATATTTATATGTGAAATCTCTCTTCCTTAAATATTCTTTCATGGATTGTTCAAGTGACCAATGCGGTGTTTGCTAACTTTCAATAAATTTCACCACCTATACTTATTATGTGTGAAGTCATTACTCCCCATGGGATAAGTATATGATGCATTTTTAATTTCAGATTTATGATATTAAATTCATTCAACCATTTACTCATAGGATATAAGTGAAGCATGAGAGTGAATGACAAACTACTCCAAAAACATATAAGTGAAGATCAATGCGTAGTCAATTAGTTAAATAGCCATGTGAGGACTCTCTCTTATTCAAAATTTCAGATCCAATGATTTTAGTGAAGCAACAAAACAAAATAAAAATGACACTCCAAGAATAGCATGCATCATGTGAACGAATAAAAACTTAGGCTCAACATAGGCTAACCGATAATTGTTGATGAAGAGAGGTGGGATGCGTAGAATCCCCAAGCATAGATACTTGAGAATTCTTGAAATATTTGCTTGGGGGTGCCTTGGGTATCCCCAAGCTTGAGATTTTGTATCTTGTTCAATCCTCTCATATCCCGGTTTCACCTATTCTCAAAAACTTTATCCACGCAAAACTCAAAAAGAACTCGTGAGATAGGTTAGTATACATAAGAACAAATTAACACTTCATGTACTTCCAAGACAAGTTGCACAATAATTTTCAAACGTTAGGTACTGTATACTATCATTTCCACAATTTATATCTACCAATATAGGCTATGGAATCTATTGTTGGAAATATGCCCTAGAGGCAATAAATAAAGTGTTTATTATTATATTTCCTTGTTCATGATAAACGTTTATTATCCATGCTATACTCGTATTGATTGGAAACACATTGCATGTGTGGATAAATAGACAACACTTTGTCCCTAGTATGCCTCTAGTAAACTAGCTCGTTGATCAAAGATGGTCAAGGTTTCCTGGCCATTGACATAATGGGATCACATCATTAGGAGAATGATGGGATGGACAAGACCCAAACTATAAACGTAGCATATGATCGTGTCAGTTTATTGCTACAATTTTCTGCATGTCAAGTATATGTTCCTATGACCATGAGATCATGCAACTCACGGACACCGGAGGAGTGAGTTGTGTGTATAAAACATCGCAACGTAACTGGGTGACTATAAAGGTGCTCTACAAGTATATCCGAGGGTGTCTGTTGGGTTGGTATGGATCAAGACTGGGATTTGTTACTCCGTATGACGGAGAGGTATCTCAGGACCCACTCGGTAATACAACATCACAATAAGCCTTGAAAGCAATGTGACTAAGTGTTAGTAATGAGATCTTGTATTACGGAACATGTAAAGATACTTGCCGGTAACGAGGTTGAACTAGGTATGGAGATACCAACGATCGAATCTCGGGCAAGTAACATACCGAAGAACAAAGGGAACATCATACGGGATTAACTGAATCCTTGACATAGAGGTTCGACCGATAAAGATCTTCGTAGAATATGTAGGAAACAATATGGGCATCCAGGTCCCGCTATTGGTTATTGACCATAGATGTGTCTTGGTCATGTCTACATAGTTCTCGAACCCGCAGGGTCTGTACACTTAAGGTTCAGTGACGTTTTAGTAGTATAGAGTTATATATGGTGGTAACCGAAGGTTGTTCGGAGTCCCGGATGAGATCCCGGACGTCACGAGGAGCTCCAGAATGGTCCGGAGGTAAAGATTCATATATAGGAAGTCCTGTTTTGGTCACCGGAAAAGTTCCGGGCTCATCGGTAGTGTACCGGGAGTGCCGGGAGGGTACCGGCTGACCATAGGGAGGTGTATTTCGACCCAAGCGGCTACATGGTCTGTGGGAGGATAAATACCAGCCCTTAGTGGGCTGGCCAAAGCCCACACAAGGACCATGCGTCTGGGAAGAAATTCCAAAGTGGAAAAGGTGGAAAAAGGTAAAAAGGTGGAAATAAGGAAGGAGTCATAATCCTACTAGGAGTGGAGGAGGAGGACTCCTCCTCTCCACTTCGGCCGAACCAAAGAGGGGCTGGACCTTGCGCCAAGCCTGCTCCTCCTCTCCTCCTACATATACTAGAGGTTTTAGGGTTTTTGCACTAGATTTTCAGCCACGTGCAACCCTACCCTCTAGTCCGTAGTTTCTCCTCTAGATCAGTTTCAGCTGTGCTTAGGCGAAGCCCTACTAAGATTACTCCACCACCATCGCCGCAGCGCCGTCACGCTGCCGGAGAACTCGTCTACCTCTCCGCTTCCTCTTGCTGGATGAAGAAGGCAGAGATCATCATCAAGCCGTACGTGTGCTGAACGCGGAGGTGCCGTCCGTTCGGTGCTAGATCGAGACGGATCGTGATTGGATTGCGGGACGCTCTGTGATTTGGATCGCGAAGACGTCCGACTACATCAACCGCGTTTGTTAACGCTTCTCGCTTAGCGATCCACAAGGGTACGTAGATCCACTCTCCCTCTCGTAGATGCTCATCACCATGGATAGGTCTTGCGTGTGCGTAGGAAATTTTTTGTTTCGCATGCAACGTTCCCCAATAGTGGCATCATGAGCTAGGTTTATGTGTAGATGAGATCTCGAGTAGAAGATAAATAGTTTGTGGGCATTGATGCTTAGATTTATTCCTCCCTTAGTCGTGTTTTTGTTCAGCGGTATTGTGGGATGAAGCGGCCCAGACCAACCTTACTCGTACGCTTATGAGAGACCAGTTCCATCGACTGACGTGTAACTTCGTTGCACAAAGATGGCTGGCGGGTGTCGGTTTCTCCTACTTTAGTTGGATCGGATTCTACTAAGGCGGTACTTGAGAAGGTTGAAAAAGCAACTTATGTATCACCGTTGTGGTTTATGCGTAGGTAAGAATTGTTCTTGCTAGATACCTATAGCAGCCACGTAAAACATGCAACAACAATTAGAGGACGCCTAACTTGTTTTTGTAGGGTATATTGTTATGTGATATGGCCAATTACATGATGAGATATATGTGATGTATGAGATGATCATGTGTTGTATAGAATATCACGGCTTGCATGTCGATGAGTACGACAATCGGCAGGAGCCATAGGGTTGTCTTTAATTATTGTGTGACCTGCGTGTCAATCATTAAGCACTATGTAATGCTTTACTTTCTCTAAACGATAGCAATAGTAGTAGAAGCATGGTGGGCGCGACAAACCCGATGGCGACATGTTCATGGAGATCAAGATGATGGAGATCATGGTGTCGTGCCGGTGATGATGGAGATCATGCTGGTGCTTTCAAGATGGAGATCAAAAGCACAAGTTCATGGCCATATCATGTCACTTATGATTTGCATGTGATGTTAATCCTTTTATGCACCTTGTTTTGCTTAGGATGATGGTAGCATTATAAGGTGATCCCTCACTTAAATTTCAAGATGAATTGTGTCCTCCCCGAGTGTGCACCGTTGCGAAAGTTCGTCGTGTCGAGACACCACGTGATGATCGGGTGTGATAGACTCTACGTTCACACACAACAGGTGCAAGCCAATGTTGCACATGTAGAACACTCGGGTTAAACTTGACAAGCCTAGCATGTACAGACATGGCCTCGGAACACAAGAGACCCAAAGGTCAAACATGAGTCATATAGTAGATATGATCAACATGATGATGTTCACCATTGAAACCACCTCAACTCACGTGATGATCAGACTTGAGTTAGTGAATTTGGATCATGTGACACTCAGATGACCTGAGGGATGTCAATTTGAGTGGGAGCTTTAGTAATTTGATTAACTAAACTCATTATCTTGAACAATAGTCTAAGTAACCTTTGCATATTTATGTTGTAGATCAATGGCTCGCGCAGTAGCACCCCTGAATTTTAATGCGTTCCTAGAGAAAGCTAAGTTGAAAGATGATGGAAGTAACTTTGTTGACTGGGCCCGTAATCTGAGGATTATCCTCACGGCTTCCCAGAAATCATATGTGCTTGATTCACCGCTTGGTGACCAACCCGAAGACATGTCATCCGAAGACGTTAAGAATGCTTGGGAGGCACGTTCTAGAGATTACTCAATAGTTCAGTGTGCAATATTGTATGGCTTAGAAACGGGACTTCAAAGACATTTTGAACGTCATGGAGCATATGAGATGTTCCAGGAGTTGAAGTTTATCTTTCAGAAGAATGCCCGGATCGAGAGGTATGAGACCTCCGATAAGTTCTATGCTTGCAAAATGGAGGAGAACGGGTCTATCATTGAACATATACTCAGAATGTCTGCGTATTCGACTCGTCTGGAAGAGTTGAGAATTGCCCTTCCGCCAGAGGCGATCACTGACAGAGTTCTTCAATCACTGCCACCCAGCTACAAGAGCTTTGTGATGAACTACAACATGCACCGGATGAACAAGTCAGTCGCCGAGCTGTTTGCGATGCTGAAAGTCGCCGAGTCTGAAATCTAGAAAGAACATCAAGTGTTGATGGTCAATAAAACCATTAGTTTCAAGAAGAATGGCAAGGGAAAGGGCCATAAGGATAAATCCAAGAAGGATGAAAAACAATTGCTCCTCCTGTAAAGAAACCCAAGGCTGGACGCAAGCCAGAAACTGAGTGCTTTCATTGCAAGGGAACTGGTCACTAGAAGCGGAACTGCCTCAAGTACCTGGCTGACAAGAAGGCGGCCAACAACAAACAAGGTATATATAATATACATGTTATTGATGTGTACCTTACTAGCTCTCATTGTAGTGCCTGGGTATTTGATACCGGTTCGGTTGCTCACATTTGCAACTCAAAGAAGGACATACGGAATAGACGGAGGCTGGCTAAGAACGAAGTGACGATGCGCGTGGGAAATGGTTCCAAGGTTGATGTGATCGCCATCGGCACACTCTCTCTTCGATTACCATCGGGATTAGTGATGAACCTGAATAATTGTTATGTTGGGGAATGTTGCATGGGAAACAAAAAATTTCCTACGCTCATGCTCGTCGGTATCTCCATACCTAGTTCAACCTCGTTACCGGCAAGTCTCTTTACTCATTCCATAATACAAGATCCCGTGACTAACACTTAGTCACATTGCTTGCAAGGCTTATTGTGATGTTGTATTACCGAGTGAGCCCTGAGATACCTCTTCGTCACACAGAGTAACAAATCCCAGTCTTGATCCATGCCAACCCAACAGACACCCTCGGAGATACCTGTAGAGCACCTTTATAGTCACCCAGTTACGTTGCGACGTTTGATACACACAAGGAACTCTTCCGGTGTCCGTAAGTTGCATGATCTCATGGTCATAGAAACATATACTTGACATGCAGAAAACAGTACCAATAAGCTGACACGATCATATGCTACGTTTGTAGTTTGGGTCTTGTCCATCACATCATTCTCCTAGTGATGTGATCCCGTTATCAAATGACATCACATGTCAATGGCTAGGAAACCTTGACCATCTTTGACCAATGAGCTAGTTGACTAGAGGCATACTAGGGACAAAGTGTTGTCTATTTACCCACACATGTAATGTGTTTCCAATCAATAAAATTATAGCATGGATAATAAACGATTATCATGAACAAAAAATAAATAATAATAAACACTTTGTTTATTGCCTCTAGGGCATATTTCCAACAGTCTCCCACTTGCACTAGAGTCAATAATCTAGTTCACATCACTATGTGATTTACATTGTAATGAATGGAACACCCATGCAGTTCTGTGTGTTAATCATGTTTAGCCCTTGGAAGAGGTTTAGTCAACGGGTTTGCAACATTCAGATTCGTGTGCACTTTGCAAATATTTATGTCCTTTTCTTCGATGTAATCACGGATGGAGTTGAAGCGTCGCTTTATGTGTCTGGTCCTCTTGTGAAACCTTGGTTCCTTGGCCAGAGCAATGGCACCAGTGTTGTCACAGAACAGGTTCATTGGATTCAGTGCACTATGCACTACTCCAAGATCTGTCATGAACTGCTTCATCCAGACACCTTCCTTCGCTGCCTCCGAGGCTGCGATGTACTCTGCTTTGCACGTAGAATCGGCTACCACACTTTGCTTGGAACTGCACCAGCTTACCGCTCCCCCGTTGAGAATAAATACGTATCCGGTTTGTGACTTAGAGTCATCCCGATTAGTGTCAAAGCTTGCATCGACGTAACCCTTTACGACGAGCCCTTCATCACCTCCATAAATGAGAAACATTTCCTTAGTCCTTTTCAGGTACTTAAGGATATTCTTGACCGCTGCCTAGTGCTCCATTCCAGGATCACTTTAAAATTTCCCGGCCATACTTATGGCAAGGCTGACATCGGGTCTTGTGCACATCATTGCATACATGATAGAGCCTATGGCTGAAGCATAGGGGATGACACTCATCTTTTCTCTATCTTCTACAGTCACTGGACATTGAGTCTTACTCAACTTCACACCTTGTAACACAGGCAAGAACTCCTTCTTGGACTGATCCATTTTGAACTTCTTCAAAACTTTATCAAGGTATGTGCTCTGTGAAAGTGCTATTAAGCGTATTGATCTATCTCTATAGATCTTAATGCCTAATATGAAAGCAGCTTCTCCTAGGTCCTTCATTGAAATACTCTTGTTCAAATATTCCTTCACGCTTTCCAGCATTTCTATATTGTTTCCAAACAGCAATATGTCAGCCACATATAATATTAGAAACACTATAGAGATCCCACCCACTTTCTTGTAAATACAAGCTTCTCCATAAACTTGTATAAACTCAAACGCTTTGATCACCTCATCAAAGCGCTTATTCCAACTCCGAGATGCTTGCACCAGCCCATAAATGGATCGCTGGAGTTTGCAAACTTTTTCAGCATTCTCTAGATAGACAAACCCTTCTGGTTGCATCATATACAACTCTTCCTCAAGGAAACCGTTGAGGAACGCTGTTTTGACATCCATCTACCAAATTTCATAGTCGAAATAAGCAGCTATTGCCAACATGATTCTGATAGATTTAAGCATCGCTACATGTGAGAAGGTCTCATCGTAGTCAACTCCTTGAACTTGTGAAAAACCCTTTGCCACAAGTCGATTTTTATAGACGATGATATTACCGTCCACGTCTGTCTTCTTCTTAAAGATCCATTTGTTCCGAATGGCCTTTCGCCCTTCAGGTAATACTTCCAAAGTCCATACTTTGTTTTCATACATGGATCCCATCTCGAATTTCATGGCGTCTAACCATTTCTTGGAATCCGGGCCCATCACCGCTCCTCCATAGCTCGTAGGTTCATTGTTGTCCAACAACATAACCTCCAAGATAGGGTTGCGGTACCACTCAGGAGTAGTACACGCCCTTGTCGACCTACGAGGTTCAATAGTAGCTTGATCCGAAGCTTCATGATCATCATCATGAACTTCCTCTTCAACCGTCGTAGGTTCCACAAAAACATCTTTCTGTGCCGCGCTACTATCTTGTTGAAGTAAAGGTTCAATAACCTCATCAAGCTCTATTTTCCTCCCACTCAATTCTTTCGAGAGAAACTCTTTCCCAAGAAATGTTCCATTTTTAGCGACAAACACTTTGCGTTCGGATCTAAGATAGAAGGTATACCCGACCGTCTCTTTCAGGTATCCTATGAAGACGCATTTCTCCGCTTTGGGTTCGAGCTTTTCAGGCTGAAGCTTTTTGACATAAGCATCACATCCCCAAACTTTAAGAAACGATAACTTTGGCCTCTTGCCAAACCATAGTTCATATGGCATCGTCTCAACGGATTTCGATGGTGCCCTATTTAATGTGAATGCTGCTGTCTCTAATGCATAACCCCAAAACGATAGTGGCAAATCAGCAAGAGACATCATCGAACACACCATATCTAATAAGGTTCGATTACGACGTTCAGACACACCATTACACTGTGGTGTTCCAGGCGGTGTCAACTGTGAAACAATTCCACACTGTCTTAAGTGACTGCCAAACTCATAACTCAGATATTCACCTCCTCGACCAGATCGCAGTAATTTAATCTTCTTGTTACGATGATTCTCAGCTTCACTCTGAAATTGCTTGAACTTTTCAAACGTTTTAGACTTGTGTTTCATCAAGTAAATATACCCATATCTACTCAAGTCATCAGTGAAGGTGAGAAAATAATGATATCCACCACGCGCTATAACATTCATTGGACCGCACACATCAGTATGTATGATTTCCAATAAGTCACTTGCCCGTTCCATTGTTCCAGAGAACGGCGTTTTAGTCATCTTGCCCATGAGGCATGGTTCACATGTGTCAAGTGATTCAAAATCAAGTGACTCCAAAAGTCCATCAGCATGGAGCTTCCTCATGCATTTTACACCAATATGACCTAAACGGTAGTGCCACAAGAAAGTGGTACTATCATTATCAACTCTACATCTTTTGGCATCAATGTTATGAACATGTGTATCATCACTATCAAGATTCAATATGAATAAACCCCTCACATTGGGTGCATGACCATAAAAGATATTACTCATATAAATAGAACAACCTTTATTCTCTGATTTAAATGAGTAACTGTCTCGCAATAAACAAGATCCAGATATAATGTTCATGCTTAACGAGAACTATATAACAATTATTCAGGTTCATCACTAATCCCGATGGTAATCGAAGAGAGAGCGTGCCGACGGCGATCACATCAACCTTGGAACCATTTCCCATGCGCATCGTCACTTCATCCTTTGCCAGCCTTCGTATATTCCGTAGTTCCTGTTTTGAGTGGCAAATGTGAGCAACCGAACCGGTATGAAATACCCAGGCACTACAACGAGAGCTAGTAAGGTACACATCAATAACATGTATATCATATATACCTTTTTTGTCGTTGTCCGCCTTCTTGTCAGCCAGGTACTTGGGGCAGTTCCGCTTCCAGTGACCAGTTCCCTTGCAATGAAAGCACTCAGTTTCTAGCTTGGGTCCATGCTTGGGCTTCTTTACAGGAGTAGCAACTGCTTTGCCATCCTTCTTGGTTTTACCCTTCTTGCCCTTGCCCTTGCCATTCTTCTTGAAACTAGTGGTTTTATTGACCATCAACACTTGATGTTCTTTCTGGATTTCAGATTCAGTGACTTTTAGCATCACAAACAGCTCGGCGACCGACTTGTTCATCCCGTGCATGTTGTAGTTCATCACAAAGCTCTTGTAACTAGGTGACAGTGATTGAAGAACTCTATCAGTGATCGCCTCTGGCGGAAGGGCAATTCCCAACTCCGCTAGACGAGTTGAATACCCAGACATTCTGAGTATATGTTCACTGATAGACTCATTCTCCTCCATCTTGGAAGCATAGAACTTATCAAAGGTCTCATACCTCTCGATCCGGGCATTCTTCGGAAAGATAAACTTCAACTCCTGGAACATCTCATATGCTCCATGATATTCAAAATGCCTTTGAAATCCTGGTTCTAAGCCATACAATATTGCACACTGAACTATTGAGTAATCTCCAGAACGTGCCTCCCAAGCGTTATTAACGTCTTTGGATGACATGTCTTCTGGTTGGTCACCAAGCGGTGCATCAAGGACATATGATTTCTGGGAAGCCGTGAGGATAATCGTCAGATTATGGGCCCAGTCAACAAAGTTACTTCCATCATCTTTCAACTTAGCTTTCTCTAGGAACGCATTAAAATTCAAGGGTGCTACTGCATGAGCCATTGATCTACAACATAAATATGCAAAGGTTACTTAGACTATTGTTCAAGATAATGAGTTTAGTTAATCAAATTACTAAAGCTCCCACTCAAATTGACATCCCTCAGGTCATCTGAGTGTCACATGATCCAAATTCACCAACTCAAGTCCGATCATCACGTGAGTTGAGGTGGTTTCGATGGTGAAAATCATCATGTTGATCATATCAACTATATGACTCATGTTCGACCTTTCGGTCTCTTGTGTTCCGAGGCCATGTCTGTACATGCTAGGCTCGTCAAGTTTAACCCGAGTGTTCTGCATGTGCAACATTGGCTTGCACCCGTTGTATGTGAACGTAGAGTCTATCACACCCGATCATCACGTGGTGTGTCGACACGACGAACTTTCGGAATGGTGCACACTCGGGGAGAACACAATTCATCGTGAAATTTAAGTGAGGGATCACCTTATAATTCTACCATCATCCTAAGCAAAACAAGGTGCATAAAAGGATTAACATCACATGCAAATAATAAGTGACATGATATGGCCATGAACTTGTGCTTTTGATCTCCATCTTGAAAGCACCGGCATGATCTCCATCGTCATCGACACGACACCATGATCTCGATCATCTTGATCTCCATCAACGTGTCGCCAACGGGATTGTCGCGCCCATCATGCTTGTACTACTATTGCTACCGTTTAGCGATAAAGTAAAGCATTACATAGCGCTTAATGATTGACACGCAGGTCATACAATAATTAAAGACAACCCTATGGCTCCTGCCAGTTGCCGTACTCATCGAGATGCAAGTCGTGATATTCTATACAACACATGATCATCTCATACATCACATATATCACATCATGTAATTGGCCATATCACATCACAACATACCCTGCAAAAACAAGTTAGACGTCCTCTAATTGTTGTTGCATGTTTTACGTGGCTGCTACGGGTATCTAGCAAGAACAATTCACACCTACGCATAAACCACAACGGTGATACATAAGTTTTCAACCTTCTCAAGGACCACCTTTGTCGAATCCGATCCAACTAAAGTAGGAGAAACTACCACCCGCCAGCCATCTTTTGCAAGAAGTTGTAGTTGAGGGAACCGGTCTCTCGTAAGTGTACGAGTAATGTTTGTCCGGGCCGCTTCATCCCACAATACCGCTGAACCAAAACACGACCAAGGGAGGAAGCAATCTAAGCATCAACGCCCACAAACTCTTTGTGTTCTACTCGAGATCTCATCTACACAAAGACCTAGCTCATGATGCCAATGTTGGGGAACGTTGCATGGGAAACAAAATTTTTCCTACGCTCACGCAAGACCTATCCATGGTGATGAGCATCTATGAGAGGGAGAGTGGATCTACATACCCTTGTAGATCTCTAAGAGGGAAGCATTAAGAAACACTGTTGGTGTAGTCGAACGTCTTCGCGATCCAAATCGCCGAGCGTCTCGCGATCCAATCATGACCCGTCCCGATCAAGCACCGAACGGACGACACCTCCGCGTTCAGCACACATACAACTTGATGACAATCTCCGCCTTCTTGATCCAGCAAGAGGGAGCGGAGAGGTAGATGAGTTCTCTGGAAGCGTGACAGCGCCGCGGCGATGGTGGTGGAGGAATTCTGGCAGGGCTTCGCCTAAGCACTGCAGAAAACCGATCTAGAGGAGAAACTATGCACTAGAGGAACGGGTAGCACGTGGCTGAAAAATGTAGTGCAAAAACCCTAAAACCTCTAGTATATATAGGAGGAAGATAGGAGGAGGCTTGGCCCAAGGGCCAAGCCACCAAGGCTTCGGCCGAACCAGGAGGGAGAGGAGGATTCCACCTCCAATCCTAGTAGGTCTAGGATTCCTCCCTATTTTTGCCTTTTTTGCCTTTTTCCACCTTTTCTCTTTGGGATTTCTTTCCCTAGCCTCATGTGCCTTGTGTGGGACTTCCACAAGCCCACTAAGGGCTGGTATTCACTCTCCCACAGCCCATGTAGCCTCTTGGGTCGAAATACCCCTCCCGGTGGTCTCCGAGGACACTACCGACACTCGCGGTACACTACCGATGAGCATGAAACTTTTTCGACGACCAAAATAGGACTTCCTATATATGAATATTTACCTCCGGAAAATTCCGGAGCTCCTCGTGACGTCCGGGATCTCATCCGGGACTCCGAACAACCTTCTGTCACCACAATGCATAACTCTATACTACCGAAACGTCACCAAACCTTAAGTGTGTAGACCCTGCGGGTGCGAGAACTATGTACACATGACCGAGACACTTCTACGGTCAATAACCAATAGTGGGACCTGGATTCCCATATTGGTTCCTACATATTCTACGAAGATCTTTGTCGGTCGAACCTCTATGTCAAGGATTCAGTTAATCCTGTATGATGTTCCTTTTGTTCTTCGGTATGGTACTTGCCCGGGATTCGATCGTCGGTATCTCCATACCTAGTTCAACCTCGTTACCAGCAAGTCTCTTTACTCGTTCTGTAATACAAGATCCCGTGACTAACACTTAGTCACATTTCTTGCAAGGCTTATTGTGATGTTGTATTACCGAGTGGGCCCTGAGATACCTCTCCGTCACACAGAGTAACAAATCCCAGTCTTGATCCATGCCAACCCAACAGACACCCTCAGAGATACCTGTAGAGCACCTTTATAGTCACCCAGTTATGTTGCGACGTTTGATACACACAAGGCACTCTTCCGGTGTCCGTGAGTTGCATGATCTCATGGTCACAGAAACATATACTTGACATGTAGAAAATAGTAGCAATAAATTGACACGATCATATGCTACATTTGTAGTTTGGGTCTTGTCCATCACATCATTCTCCTAATGATGTGATCTCGTTATCAAATGACATCACATGTCAATGGCTAGGAAACCTTGACCATCTTTGACCAACGAGGTAGTTCACTAGAGGCATACTAGGGACAAAGTGTTGTCTATTTACCCATACATGTGATTTGTTTCCAATCAATACAATTATAGCATGGATAATAAACAATTATCATGAACAAGGAAATATAATAATAAACACTTCATTTATTGCCTCTAGGGCATATTTCCAATCAACATATTTCCTTTGCCGCCTCCAAGGCAATAATTAAAGTGTTTATTATTATATTTCCTTGTTCATGATAAATGTTTATTATCCATGCTATAATTGTATTGATTGGGAACACATTACATGTGTGGGTAAATAGACAACACTTTGTCCCTAGTATGCCTCTAGTGAACTAGCTCGTTGATCAAAGATGGTCAAGGTTTTCTAGCCATTGACATGTGATATCATTTGATAATGGGATCACATCATTAGGAGAATGATGGGACGGACAAGACCCAAACTACAAACGTAGCATATGATCATGTCAGTTTATTGCTTCAGTTTTCTGCTTGTCAGGTATATGTTCCTATGACCATGAGATCATGCAACTCACAGACACCGGAGGAGTGCCTTGTGTGTATTAAACATCACAATGTAACTAGGTGACTATAAAGGTGCTCTACAGGTATCTCCGAGGGTGTCTGGTGGGTTGGTATGGATCAAGACTGGGATTTGTTACTCCATATGACGGAGAGGTATCTCAGGGCCCACTCGGTAATACGACATCACAATTAGCCTTGCAAGTAATGTGATTAAGTGTTAGTCATGGGATCTTGCATTACAGAACGAGTAAAGAGACTTGCCAGTAACGAGGTTGAACTAGGTATGGAGATACCGACGATCGAATCTCGGGCAAGTAACATACCGAAGAACAAAGGGAACATTATACGGGATTAACTGAATCCTTGACATAGAGGTTCGACCGATAAATATCTTCATAGAATATGTAGGAACAAATATGGGCATCCAGGTCCCACTATTGGTTATTGACCGTAGAGGTGTCTCGGTCATGTCTACATAGTTCTCGAACCCGCAGGGTCTGCATACTTAAGGTTCAGTGACGTTTCAGTAGTATAGAGTTACATATGGTGGTAACAGAAGGTTGTTTGGAGTCCCGGATGAGATCCCGAAAGTCACGAGGAGCTCCAGAATGGTCCGGAGGTAAAGATTGATATATAGGAAGTCCTGTTTTGGTCGCCGGAAAAGTTCCGGGCTCATCGGTAGTGTACCGGGTGTGCTGGTAGGGTACCGGGTGACCATCGGGAGGTGTATTTCGACCCAAGAGGCCACATGGGCTGTGGGAGTATAAATACCAGCCCTTAGTGGGCTGGCCAAAGTCCCACACAAGGCCCATGCGACTGGGAAGAAATTCCAAAGTGGAAAAGGTGGAAAAAAAGGCAAAAAGGTGGAAATAAGGAAGGAGTCCTAATCCTACTAGGAGTGGAGGAGGAGGACTCCTCCTCTCCACTTCGGCCGAACCGAAGAGGGGCTGGCCCTTGCGCCAAGCCTCCTCCTCCTCTCCTCCTATATATACTAGAGGTTTTTGGTTTTTTGCACTAGATTTTCAGCCACGTGCAACCCTACCCTCTAGTCCGTAGTTTCTCCTCCAGATCGGTTTCAACTGTACTTAGGCGAAGCCCTGCTGAGATTACTCCACCACTATCGCTGCAGTGCCGTCATGCTACCGGAGAACTCGTCTACATCTCCGCTCCCTCTTGCTGGATCAAGAAGGCGGAGATCATCACCAAGCCATACATGTGCTGAACAAGGAGGTGCCATCCGTTCGGTGCTAGATCGGGACAGATCGTGATTGGATCGCGGGACGCTCGGCGATTTGGATCGCGAAGACGTTCGACTACATCAACCATGTTTCTTAACGCTTCATGCTTAGCGATGTACAAGGGTACGTAGATCCACTCTCCCTCTTGTAGATGCTCATCACCATGGATAGATCTTGCATGTGCGTAGGAAATGTTTTGTTTCCTATGCAACGTTCCCCAACAACTATAGGATAAGTAGATAACAAAACTATGACAACAATCTGTCTAAACAGAACAATCTGTAGTAATTTATTAAACCAGTGTACCTCTAAAACTATAAAACTTATGAAAATTTAGGATATGCTAAGGAATTTAGATGAAAATACTTTGCTAAAATTTCAGAAACTTTCAACCTTCCAGTAAAATATGAAAATTAAACAGTACAGAAAAAATTTCTGTCTTGGAACTTTTTATTCAAAAACAAGACACAAAAAAAACAATGATCCAACCAAAAATCATATTATGTGACAAATAAAAATATAGCTCCAAGTAAGATATACCGATAGTGTTGAAGACGAAAGAGGGGATGCCTTCCGGGGCATCCCCAAGCTTAGACGCTTGAGTCTTCCTTGAATATTACCTTGCGCGTGCCCTGTTCATCCCCAAGCTTAGGTTCTTGTCACTCCTTATTCTCCTCATATCGCTGTCTCACCCAAAACTTGAAAACTTCAATCACACAAAACTTAACGGAACTTTGTGAGAAGGGTTAGTGTAATAAAGATAGATCATTCACTTAGGTACTGTCAAGACACGATTCATAATTATTCCCACATGATAAATCTTTTATTTCATCATTCCCACAATTTATATTACTCAATGTAAGCTATAGGAACACTTGAAAAAAGCAAACTATGCATGCAAAACAGAATCTGTCGAAAACAGAACAATCTGTAAAGACCAGAAAGATCACCATACTTCCCAGACTCTTAAAATTCTGAAAAATTGTAAAATATCACAGAATTTTCATATAAATGCTGTGTAAAAATTTCCAAATTTTTTGACTCTCCAGTAAAATCAGATAATTGAAATACTGGACGCATAACTTTCTATTTTTGCACAGAATCAAACAAGCAAGTATCCACACTATCCCAAAGGCTTTACTTGGCACTTTATTGAAATAAAAGGCACAAAACATGATTAATACAGTAGCTTAATCATGTGAACACATAAAAATAGAAAGTAAAAGTGTTAGGTTGTCTCCCAACAAGTGCTTTTGTTTAATGCCTTTTTAGCTAGGCATGATATTTCAATGATACTCTTCCGAGCTAAATTCCGATGATCATTTTATTCATAATCTAAAAGATATAAGTGAAGTTCATAGATAATTATACAATTAATATATATTAAATAATATCCAAGCTCAAAATATGTAAGTGAAGCACACGAAGCATTCTATAAAGCCATACTCAAAAGGTTTAAGTGAAGCACAAAGAGTATTTTACAAAGCCATACTCAAAAGATTTAAGTGAAGCACAAAGAGCATTCTACAAATCCGTCAAGGACTATCTCATACTAGAAGGGAGCATAAAGGAAAATACACACATTAAAGACACATATCATGTGAACAAAACAAAAACTGAGGTATACCGATAATTGTTGAAGAATAAAGGTGGGATGCCTTCCGGGGCATCCCCAAGCTTAGGTGTTGGAGTATCCTTGAAATATTTACTTGGAGTGCCTTTGTAATTCCCAAGATTTAACTCTTGTCTCTCCGTATTCTTCTTATAATGATACCTCCTCGATCTCTGAACACTTCACTCACACAAAACTTAACAAAACCCTCGTGAGATCCGTTAATATAATAAAGCAAATTACTACTTTAAGTACTGTTGTGAACTCATTCCAAATTCATATTATAATTATATATACTATATTCCAACTTCACCATGGTTCATACCCCCTAATACAAGCCATAGATTCATCAAAATAAGAGAACAATGCATAGAAAACAAAATCTGTCAGAAACAGGACAGTCTGTAGTAATATGGAAACTTCCTATATCTCTGTAACTCAAAAATTCTGAAAATTTAGGATAAACTTTAAAAATTTCATAGAATTACCATGTAAAATTTTTAGAAACTTTTGACGTTCCAGTAAAAATTTAAATTCACACACTACAGCCAAAGTTTCTGTTTTTGCACCGCACACACCAAACATGCAATCTAATCATCCTAAAAGCAAATTTTAGCACATTATTTTTATAATACAATGGATATATACAAGGTGATAATTATTTTTCAGAAGATTCCATTAAAAATTCTACATTGTTTCCATGAGCATGAACACAAGTGTTCAAGGTCAACCCTGACTTCTCCAATGCACAACCTTCCAATCACTTCTCTTTTTGAAAAACTTCTTAGGCATAAGAGGCAAGTAACTCTTTTTGTATTTTTGTATTTTTTTGTTTCACCCACAACTAACGAAAGCAAAAATGAAAAAAATCTATATAATGAAGGAAGCAAACAAGCACACACGAGAATATCATCCCCACACTATTGCTACCCAGCAACGGCGCCAGAAAAGAGCTTGATAATCCCCAAGTGCAAGAAATTATCGTAGAAATTTCCAAAGGTGGAAGTGATAAGTATAGAGTGTCGAACCCACAAGGAGATAAAGGTAAGATTAATATTCTCTCAAGTGCTATCTGCCACCGATACGACTCTACGTACACCGAACGTTTGCTTCCATCTAGAAACGAGAAATAAAACTACGTTGTGGGTATGAAGAGGATATCTTTGCATGAAATCAGAGAACCAAAATATTGAAATAGATGTTGTTAACATAATATTACAATACATTACAAATAGCAAGTGTGGAATAAGGACGGGTCGGTGTGCAGAATTATCCCAGGCAATTGTTAACAAGATCAGGAATCATTATTGCTATTTTATATGAGGGAGAGGCATAAGCTAACATACTTTATCTACTTGGATCATATGCACTTATGATTGGAACTCTAGGAAGCATCCGCAACTACTAAAGATCATTAACGTAAAACCCAACCATAGCATTAAAGCATCAAGTCCCCTTTATCCCATACGCAACAACCCCCTTACTCGGGTTTGTGCTTCTGTCACTGAAGCAACCCACTATAAGCGAATCATGAACGTATTGCAACACCCTACAGCGGGAATCCTTCATGTGTGTGCGGCACGAAAGGCACCATAGGACAACACCAAAAGAAACATACAACTGAAACCAATCTAGATCATCAATCGACCCAAAGGACAAAAGTAATATACTCAAAACATCATAGGATGTCAACACATTATTGGATCATAATATGTAGCATAAAGCACCATGTTCAAGTAGGTGATTACACCGGGGTGCGGGGGAGTGGACTGATAAAAGGAGATGAGGATGGTGATGAAGAAGGGGATGTTGATGAAGACGATCACCACGGCGATGGTTTCCCCAATGGCACTCCGACACCATCGAGAGAGGGGGGAGAGGTTCTCCCCCTTTTGATTCCTCCTCCATGGCCTCCCCCCTCTGTGGGGAGAGGTTGTCCCTCTGGTCCTTGGCCTCCATGGTGTTGATGGCCCCTCCGGGATGACGAAGATGGCCTCCGGTGATGGTGACCCCCTCCGACAGGGTGCCGAAGAGGGCCAAGATTGGTTTTTCATGGCTCTGGAGGTGTGCGGTAGTGGAATTACCGATCTATGTCTCTTTTTGGTGGTTTCTGGATTTATAGGAATTTTTGACGTTGACCTCACGTCGAGGGGGGCCACGAGGGAGTCACAAGCCTACTAGGTGCGATGACCCCCTGGTCGTGCCTGGCAGGCTTGTCGCCTCCTCGTGGATCTTCTGGCCCATCTCCAATGCTTTGGGGGTCTCTTTTGGTCCTCAAAAAATCATACTAAATTTTCAGCTCATTCTGAGAACTTTTATTTCTGCACAAAAAACGACACCATGGTAGTTTTGTTGAAAACAACGTCAGTCCGGGTTAGTTCTAATAAAATCATACCAAAATCATATAGAATTATTGTAAACATGGAATGAATACTTCACAAATTATACATACGTTGAAGACGTATCACGCCGTTGCCGGGGAGGTTAGTGCTTGAAGGTATATCTTTATATCTTGCAATTGAATCTTTTAGTTTCTTGTTTATTCACTAGTTTGGTTTTATAAAAGAAAACTACAAAAAATGGAATTAAGGTTGCCTAATATACTTCATATTTATAATTTCTTTCGTGAAAATGATGGTTTGGAAAATTGTGCCCAATTGGTAGAGGAAGAATTTATGAAAAATACTTAATGAGAATTCCTTGAATGATGAGCATGATTGCAATATTGCTAGTATGAATTCTCTGAATATCCATGATGCTAATGATATGCAAATCCACAAGCTTGGGGATGTTATGTTTGATGAATATGATATTTTTAATCCCCCAAGTTTTGATGAGCAAATTTGTTATGATAATGACATGCCTATTATCTATGATGATTATGATGATGGCATGTAAGCTATAAAGAGTGATGGTAATGATGAAACTTTTCATCATGATTTTTAATATTCAAAGTGGTTATGTCAATCTAGTATCTCATGATAGTTATTTTGTTGAGTTTGCTCCCACTATTATGAATGAGAAGAAAATTGCTTATGTGGAGAGTGACAATTTTTCTATGCTTGTGTATCATGAGGATAATGCTTTATGTGATATTTATGTTGTGAAATTCCTTCATGATGCTACTGAAAATTATTATGAGGGAGTAACATATGCTTGTAGGAATTGCAATAATATCAAGTTTCCTCTCTATGTGTTCAATGTTTTGAAGTTATGCTTGTTTTGCCTTCCTATGCTAGTTGATTCTTGCTCCCATAAATTGTTTGCTCACAAAATCCCTATTCATATTAAGTGGGTTAGACTTAAATGATCTTTTCATGAGATTCATGATGCTCTCTTGCATGTTCCATTTACTACTTTTTTATGTGAGCATCATTGAAATAACCATGCCTAGCTAAAAGGCATTAAAGAGAAGCGCTTGTTGGGAGACAACCCAACACTTTTACCTTATGTTTTTTTGAGTTCACATGATTAATATACTGTAGTAATAATGTTTTGTGTCTTTTATTTCAATAAATTGCCAAGTAAACCCTTTGGGATAGTCTGGATACTTGCTTGTTTGATTCTATGCAAAAATACAAAGTTTTGGGTCCAGTATATGAATTGTATGATTTTACTGGAGAGTAAAACAATTATGAAATTTTTATACAACATTGATATGAAAATTATGTGATATTTCATAATTTTTTAGAATTTTAAGTGTTAGGGAAGTTTGGTGATCATTCAGATCTTTACAGACTGTTCTGTTTTTGACAGATTCTGTTTTGCATGCATAGTTTGCTTGTTTCAAGTGTTCCTATAGCTTATATTGAGTAATATAAATTGTGGGAATTATTTAATACAGTAGGTATCATGTGGGAATAATTATGAATCTTGTATTTACAGTACCTAAGTGAATGATTTATCTTTGTTACACTAACCCTTCTCACAAAGTTCCGTTAAGTTTTGTGTGATTGAAGTTTTCAAGTTTTGGGCAAGACACCGATATGAGGAGAATAAGGAGTGACAAGAACATAATATTGGGGATTACCAATGCACCCCCAAGGTAATATCCATGTAATACTCAAGCACCTAAGCTTGGGGATGCCCCGGAAGGCATCCCCTCTTTCGTCTTCAACACTATCGGTATATCTTAGTTGGAGCTATATTTTTATTCGTCACATAATATGAGTTTTGCTTGGAGCATAATTTTATTTTGTTGTTCTCTGTTAGGTGTTATTTATAATATTTTTTTTCAATAAAAATTTCCAATAATTGCCTTAGGATGCTTGCATTGCATGTATTGATATGCGTTGGGTAAAAACAGAAACTTCTGCTGTAGCGTTTGATTTTTCATATTTTACTGGAACATGGAAAGTTTATGAAAATTTTACATTGTTTTCATATAAATTATTTAGCATGTACTAAATTTAAATAATTTTTAGAGTTACAGAAGTACAATGGTTTAATACATTGCTACAGACTGTTCTGTTTAGACAGATCGCTGTCATAGTTTTGTTATCTACTTATCCGATAGTTTCCATAGCCTATATTGGTAGATATAAATTGTGGAAATGATAGTATACAATACCTAATGTTTGAAAATTATTGTTCAACTTGTATTGGAAATACATGAAGTGTTGATTTATTCTTATGTGTGCTAACCTATCTCACGAGTTCTTTTCGAGTTTTGTGTGGATGAAGTTTTTGAGAATAGGTGAAACCGGGATATGAGAGGATTGAAAAAGATACCAAAGGTAAAACTTGGGGATGACCAAGGCACCCCAAGTAAATAATTCTAGAACTCTCAAGCATCTAAGAATGGGGATGCTATGCATCCCACCTCTCTTCGTCAACTATCGGTTAGCCTATGTTGAGCCTACATTTTTATTCGTTTGCATGATGCATCCTACTCTTGGAGTGATATTTTTATTTTGCTTGATGCTTAAATAAAATACTCAGATCTGAAAATCTTTATTGAGAGAGAGGGAGAGAAAGTCCTCACATAGCTACTTAATTGTTTGAATACTCATTGATCTTCACTTATATGTTTTGGAGTAGTTTTATCATTTACTCTCGTGCTTCACTTATATCCTATGTGTAAATGGTTGAATGAATTGAATATCATAAATCCGAAATTATATACGTTTTATATTATTATCTCATCGGGATTAATGACTTCATATATAAGAAGTATAGGTGGTAAAATTTATTGAAAGATAGCAAACACCGCATTGCTCACTTGAACAATTCATGAAAGAATATAGAAGGAAGAGAGATTTCACATATAAATATACTATCTTGGACATCTTCTATGATTGTGAGCCCCATTTATTATTTTCAAACTTGAGAAAATTAGTTGAAGTTGGACAAGGAAGATAACGTAATGAGTTATGCTTGGGTATATTTGTACAGAAGTTATATTGTTATGGATCCTCCAACATGTGGTGCTTGCTTCCACCTCATACTAGACAAAACTTCCGCACCAAGTACAAATACTACTTGTGCATCCAAACACCCTTAAACCCAAAGTTGTTCCATATGAGTCACCATACCTTCCTATATGTGGTATTTACCTTCCGTTCCAAGTAAATTTGCATGTACTAAACTCTAAACCTTCAAATAATATTGTGTTTTGTATGCCCGAATCACTCATATAGTGACTAGCTACTGTCAGTATCTTCCATGCAATGTGGGTTATTCTCACGATATGTGTTGATTCACTATCATTCAAGAGAAAGTGGCTAGTATTTGGGATGCCTAGTTCCATGCTTGAAAATCAAATCAAAATATAATGAAACAAAACTCCCCCAGGATTGTTGTTTGTATGGACGGTACCCGTGGATTCGGCTCGCCGTGGAGTGTGATTGATTGGTGGAGGGGGAGTAAAAACTTTACCATTCTGTTTGGGAACCGCCTATAATATATCTAGCATGGAAGATACCGAGATCTCTCGGTTGTTATGTTGACAATGAAAGCATACCGCTCAAAATTATTATTCATCTCTATTTTAGAAGCTCGAGCTCTGGCACCTTTGCAAATCAATGCTTCCCTCTACAAAGGGCCTATCTTTTACTTTCTAGTACTTACCTTTATACAAGAGTCATGGTGATCTTCATCAATTCCTATATTTTTCCTTTTTCTCTTGGCAAGCATCATGTGGTGGGGAAAGATCCAAGCATATACGGCCATTCAAATATATTTGACCATGAATTATTGTTGTTGACAATTATCTATATGATAAATAAGTTGGGAGGCGAAACTTTAAGCCCCTATCTTTCTCTGTGTTTGACGGATGCCATTTTCTCTAAAAATATGCTTTGAGTGTTAGAAATCATGGAAGACTATATGATAGTTGAGTATGTGGAATTTGCTAAATCAAAGCTCTTACATAGACCCTTCCTAATTTGCAATTGTTTGGTGACTTAAAGCATAGTTTGTTAGTTTTCAAGAAACATTATGGTCTATACTTTAACATGTGAATAACTTGTTACTTCATCATGAGAAGTTTGATGAGATGAGCTATTGTTTATGATTTATAAATGATGATATAAAAAGTGTTTGGAACTATCATTGATCAAATTTATGCACTATGATAGCATTCACACTTCATAAATTATTTCTTTTATCATTTACCTACTCGAGGACTAGCAGGAATTAGGCTTGAGGATGCTGATACGTCTCCAATGTATCTATAATTTATGAAGTATTCATGCCATGTCTACAATAATTCTATATGATTTTATTAGAACTAACCCGGACTGACGCTGTTTTCAGCAGAACTACCATGGTGTCATTTTCGTGCAGAAATAAAAGTTCTCAGAATAGGCTGAAAATTTATGAAGAATATTTTTGGAAAAATATAAAAATACTGGAGAAAAAAGATACTGGAGAGGAGTCCCAAGGGATCTACAAGCCACTAGGGCGCGCCCCCTGCTTGTGGGCCCCTCAGGAGTCCCCTTGACGTGATTCCAACGCCAAGTAGTCCTATAAATCCAAAAACCTCCAGAAAGAAACCTAGACTGGGAGTCCCACTGCCGCAAGCCTCTATAGCCACGAAAAACCAATCGGGGGCCCGTTCCAACACCCTCTAGAGGGGGAAACCATCACTGGAGGCCATCTTCATCATCCCGACGGTCTCCATGATGAGGAGTACTTCACCTTCGGGGTTGAGGGTATGTACCAGTAGCTATGTGTTTGATCTCCCTCTCTCTCATGTTCTTGAGATGGCACAATCTTGATGTTCCGCAAGCTTTATTGATATAGATGAATCATATGGAGATTTACCCTCTCTATCTTCTTGTGATGAATTGAGTTTTCTCTTTGAAGTTTTCTTATCGGATTGAGTATTTAAGGATTTGAGAACACTTGATGCATGTCTTGCGATGGGATATCCATGGTGACAATGGGATGTTCTGTTGATACACTTGATGTATGTTTTGGTGATCAACTTGCAGGTTTCGTGACCTTGGGAATCTATGCATAGGGGTTGGCACATGTTTTCGTCTTGACTCTACGGTAGAAACTTTGGGGCACTCTTTGAAGTTCTTTGTGTTGGATTGAACATGATGAATCTGAAATTGTGTGATGTATATTGTATAATCAAGCCCATGGGTACTCGTGGTGACATTGGAGTATCTAGGTGACATTAGGGTTTTGGTTGATGTGTATCTTAAGGTGTTATTTTAGTACAAACTCTAGGGTTGTTTGTGACACTTATAGGTATAGCTCATAAGATTGATCGGAAAAGATAGCTTTGAGGTGGTTTCGTACCCTACAATAATTTCTTCGTTTGTTCTCCACTATTTGTGACTTTGGAGTGAACTCTTTGTCGCGCGTGAGAGATTTACATATGATTCAACTATGTTAGTATTGTTGAGAGAAATTGCACTGGTGAAAGTATGAACCCTAGGCCTTGTTTCTAAGCATTGCAATACCATTTGTGCTCACTTTTATCCTTAGTTACCTCGCTGTTTTTAATTTTTCAGATTACAAAAACCTATATCTACCATCCATATTTCACTTGTATCACCATCTCTTCGCCGAACTAGTGCACCTATACAATTTGCCATTGTATTGGGTGTGTTGGGGACACAAGAGATTTCTTGTATTTGATTGCAGGGTTGTTTGAGAGAGACCATCTTCATCCTATGCCTCCCACAGATTGATAAACCTTAGGTTATCCACTTGAGGGAAAATTGCTACTGTCCTACAAGACTCTGCGCTAGTAGGCCCAACAAAGTCTACAAGAATAAAGTTGCGTAGTAGACATCAATGTGGCTTGAGACTACGTCTATATTTTCCAAAATAGGAAGGGATCATGCAACACAACTATGCTAAGTATTTCCCTCAGTTAAGAAACCAAGGTATCAATCTGTGGAGGAAGACCAAACAACTATGTAAACGACACTTGCACACAAAGAACAGATACTTGCAACCCGACACGTAAGAGAGGTTGTCAATCTCTCTATGGTAAAAAGATAGATTAGATTGAAATAGGTTGGGAAATAGATCTCTCAATAACACAAACTAAATAAATAAAAAAAATTGAAAGAAAATTTGCTCCCTTGGTGGTTTTGGTAATTAATAACAACATATATGTCATTGAACTAATGTTTCCGCTAAGCATGTTTCAGGAAAAGTTCAATGATGGGTTGGCAAAAGGATTGTGGAATACCCCAAGATGCAAGGAAATAGATTGGCAAAGCTTCAAGCAAGAGGACTCTACATTTTACTTTGTGAGAAATCACTTTGAGTCCATAGGAAAGCCAATACTATTAAAAGGGGGTAAGGTACTGTTGGTGAACAAAATGCTCATACGTGCACAAGTGATAGTCGCCACATTCACCCACAGTCTCTTCCACAAAAGTACGTCCATAGCCACACACTCAAAATCGGTGCAACCAACACTTTCCACTCGGTGCCACTAATTTTCAGCCTTAGACAGACTCAACCAAACCCTAGCCATTCGGTGCAACCGATTCTGCTTCGGTGCCACCGAGTTTGGGTTGCCAACTTCCTGTTATGCAAATTCACAAAATCGGTACCACCGAGTTTGTTGAATCGGCGTCACCGAGTTTGTCAATCTGACTGCTGGTCACCTTATCGGTGCAACCGAGTTTTATGTATCGTTCTCACCGAGATTCAAAAGTTGCTACCTTTGAGGCAACTCGGTAGCACTGAGATTAACACATTGGTGTCACCGAGTCTGACTTACTAGGTGTAACAGTTGGATTTTTGAAGATGCCTATATATACCCCTCCACCACCACCTACTCAAAAGAGAAGCACTCATAACAGATCTCCACTCATACCAACTGATTTTCTGATAGAGAGCCACCTACTCATGTGGTGAGATCATGCCATTCCATTCCAACCATATGAATCTTGATCTCTAGCCTCTCCCACTTGCTTTCCACCCAATCAATCTCTTCCACCAAAGCCAAATCTGTGATAGAGTGATTGTTTTTAAGGAGTCTATCATCTTGAAGCACAAGAGCAAGGAATTCATCGACATTATCGAGCCTATTACCTTTTGGAGGGTGGTGCCTCCTAGATTGGTTAGGTGTTGCTTGGGAGCCTCCTACTTTGTGTTAAGGAGTGAACCAAGAAGTTTGTAAGGGCAAGGAGATCACCTACATCGTGAAGATCTACCCCGAGTTAGGCTAGTCCTCCGTGGACATAGGCCGTCATGGTATAGTCAAGGTTGCTTCTTCATGGAACCCTCCATGGACTCTCGCGAGAGTTACTCTCTGTGGGTTGAAGACTCCATAAACGTGGACGTACGATAGCACCACCTATTGGAACCACGGGAAAAATCACCGTGTCTCCAAATTGCGTTTGACCTTCCTACCCTTCCTTTACTTACATGCTTGTCTTTAGTTTCCGCTACTATACTCGTAGACATGCATGTGTAGGGTGTACTTGACTTGCTATGAATGCTAAAATCTGTCAACACTTAAAATTGGGAAGAAGTAGATTTTTAATTTTTCAAGTAGTCTAATCACCCCCCTCTAGAACTACTTTCGATCCTACAAAAGTGCAGAAAGGTATTTGTCGGTTTTTGGATTAATAGATCTGAAAACAAACACAACAAAAAGATAGATCAGAAAGCAATATGTTGGAAAAGTAGACTCCGGGGGGGGGGGGGGGCGTAGGTTTCACTAGTGGCTTATCCCATGAGTATAGCACACGGTGGGTGAACAAATTACTGTTGGGTAATTAATAGAAGATCAAATAATCATGATGATATCCCAGGCGATGACCATTATATAGGCATCACGTCCAAGATAAATAGATCAAAACGATTCTGCATCTACTACTGTTACTGCAGACATCGACTGCTATCCAGCATGCATCCAGTGTATTAAGTTCATGGAAAAACGGAGTAATGCAATAAGAACGGTGACATGATGTAGAAGATCTATTCATGTAGGAATAGACTCCATCTTGTTATCCTTAATGGTAACAATACATGCGTGCCTTGCCGCCCCTTCTATCACGGGGAAAGGACACCGCATGATCGAACCCATCACAAAGCACCTCTTCCCATGGCAAGAAAAATCGATCTAGTTGGCCTAACTAAACCAAAGATTCGAAGAAGAAATACGAGGCGATAAGTAATTATGCATATAAGAGATCAAAGAAGACTCAAATAATATTCATGGATATAAACTGATCAATGAACTCAAAATTCATCGGATCCAAACAAACACACCGCAAAAAGTTATTACATCAAATAGATCTCCAAGAGACCATTATATTGAGAATCAAGAGAGAGAGAGAGACATCTGGCTACTGCCTATGGGCCCATAGGTATATGGTGGACTACTCACACATCATCAGAGAGGCACCCATGTAGACGATGCACCCCTCCGTGATGGTGTTAGATTGGATTTCGTGGTTCGAGAACTTGCGGCAGCTGGAATTGTGTTTCAGCGACACTCCTAGGGTTTTCTGAACATTTGGGTATTTATAGAGATGATAGGCGTGGCGGTGGAGAGGCATCCCGAGGTAGGCACAACCCACCAGGCCGTTGTCGGTGTCAAAACCGGTGGATCTCGGGTAGGGGGTCCCAAACTATGAGACTGGGATTGATGGTAACAGGAGACAAAGGAGACAAGGTCTACCCAGGTTTGGGCCCTCCTATGGAGGTAATACCCTACGTCCTGCATGATTGTATTGACGATGTATCGGTTACAGAGTTGATCTACCTCGAGATCGAATAGCTAAACCCTAGATGAGTTGTCCTCTCTCTACAACCTAAAACCCTCCGGCTTATTGATGACCCACAAGTATAGGGGATCTACCATAGTACTTTCGATAAGTAAGAGTGTCAAACCGAACGAGGAGCAGAAGGAAATGACAAGCGGTTCTCAATAAGGTATTCTCTGCAAGCATTGAAATTCTCGGAAACAGATAGTTTTGTGATAAGATAATTCGTAACGGGTAGCAAGTAACAATTGTAACAAAGGTGCATCAAGGTGGCCCAATCCTTTTTATAACAAAGGACAAGCCTGGACAAACTCTTATATAAAGCAAAGCGCTCCCGCGGACACATGGGAATTTATAACAAGCTAGTTTTCATCATGCTCATTTCATTCGCGTTCGCTACTTTGATAATTTGATATGTGGGTGGACCGGTTCTTGGGTGTTGTCCTTACTTGGACCAGCCTCCCACTTATGATTAACCCCTCCCGCAAGCATCCACAACTATGAAAGAAGAATTAAGATAAATCTATCCATAGCATGAAACGTGTGGATCCAAATCAGCCCCTTACGAAGCAACGCATAAACTAGGGTTTAAGCTTCCATCACTCTAGCAACCCATCATCTAATTATTACCTCCCAATGCCTTCCTCTAGGCCCAAACAATGGAGAACTGTTATGTAGTAGACGCTCACATAACACCACTAGAGGAGAGACAACATACATCTAATCAAAATATCGAATGAATACCAAATTCACACGATTACTTATAACAAGACTTATCCCATGTCCTCAGGAACAAACGTAACTACTCAAAAAACAGATCCATGTTCATAATCAGAGGATTATAAGTGATGATCAAGGATCTAAACATATAATCTTCCACCAAGTAAACCAACTAGCATCAACTACAAGGAGTAATCAACACTACTAGCAACCCACAGGTACCAATCTTAGGTTTTGAGACAAATATCGGATACAAGATATGAACTAGGGTTTGGAGAGGAGATGGTGCTAGTGAAGATGTTGATGGATATTGACCCCCTCTCGATGAGAGGATCGTTGGTGATGATGATGGCTTCGATTTACCCCTCCCGGAGGGAAGTTTCACTGGCAGGATCGCCCTGCCGGAGCTCTAGATTGGTTCTGCCCAAGTTCCGCCTCGAGATGGCGGCGCTTCGTCCTGAAAGGTCTCTTCTGATTTTCTCCTTGACGAAACCCTGCATATAGCAGAAGATGGGCACCGAAGGGCTGCCAGGTGGGCCACAAGCTCGCTAGCTAAAGCGAGGGGGGGGGGGAGGAGGCAGCAGGCTTGTGGCTCCCGGGTGGGCCTCCTGATGTATTTCTTTTACCCAGTATTTTTTATATATTCCAAAATAATTCTCTATAGATTTTTAGGACTTTTGGAGTTATGCAGAATAGGTATCTCAGATTTGCTCCTTTTCTAGTCCAGAACTCCAGCTGCCGGTATTCTCCGTCTTCATGTAAACCTTTTAAAATAAGAGAGAAAAGGCATAATTATTGTACCAAAATGTGTAATAACAGCCCATAATGCAATAAATATCAATATAAAATCATGATGCAAAATGGACGTATCAACTCCCCCAAACTTAGACCTCGCTTGTCCTCAAGCGAAAGACGAAATGGATAAATATGCCCACATGTTTAGAGATAGAGGTTTCGACAAAAATAAAATACGGACATGAGGGAATCATGATCATCTTTAGAACAGCAATATATATTGACATATAATTTATTATGCTAAAGTAACAATTCATTCACAGTGGTAAAGTATGAATCAAGAACTCTATTGAGAACTATGATCTCAGTCATTGAAGCAATTCCAACTTATCATAACGTAGGAAAGAGTCAATATAAGAGCTTGTAGAGAAAATCGACACACTTAATCATCTTTTAGTATTTCACAA
Organism: Hordeum marinum; assembly: GCA_022496015.1. Lineage (NCBI taxonomy): Eukaryota > Viridiplantae > Streptophyta > Magnoliopsida > Poales > Poaceae > Hordeum > Hordeum marinum. The sequence continues at coordinate 25,045,134 of CM039678.1, forward strand.
TTGCTAATACTCACGAGGTACCTATGAGTTCAAAGTTTCAATCGGACACTGAGAAAGATAGGGACTTATAGTGTTGCCTCCCAACTGTTCACCTCAAGGGTAATGTAAACAGTAATAACTCATGCTCATCCACTTCCGAGTGGATATATGTGCCTAGATCATTCCCCAACATGTGACACTTACCAGAAGATAAAGTCGAAAATAGTGAAGGTGATTGAGATCACCACGACTCTTGCATAAAGGTAAGTACTAGAGAATAAAAGTAACAAATAGGCCCTTCACAGAGGGAAGCAGAGGTTGTCATGCGCTTTTATAGTTGGATGCACAATCTCTTAATGCAAAAGAACGCCACTTTATATTACCCCTTGTGATAGAGAACTTTATTATGCAGGCCGTCGCTTTTATGTCTTCCCTATCACAAGTTTGTATAAAGTTTATTTTCCTCACACTAACAGATCACACATATTTAGAAAGCAATTTTTATTGCTTGCACCAATGACAACTTACTTGAAGGATCTTATTCTATCCTTAGGTAGGTATGGTGGACTCTCATGGAAAAACTGGGTTAAGGGTGTTTGGATGCACAAGTAGTATCTCTACTTGGTGCGGGAGTTTTGGATGAAATGAGGTGGAAGCAAGCAACACATGTTGAGGGATCTATAACAATATAACTTCTATTCGGAAATAAGCAAACATAAACCATTATGTTGTCTTCCTTGTCCAACATCAACTTCTTAACATATAATATTTTAATGAGTGCTCACAATCATAAAATATGTCCAAGATAATATATTTATATGTGAACCTCTCTTTCTTTATTACTTCCTGTTAATTGCCCCAATAACCAACAACTATGTGTAACATCCCAAAATTCTAAATTTTGGAATGTTATATTAAATAAATAAGTAGGATTGTTTGCTTGAATTTTGTGTGATTGATTGTGTGAAATTGAGTGGAATTTTGAAACTTTTGAAATTTTAATGAGAGGGAATAAAATGACTTTCCCAAAATTTTCAATTCCGGATCCCTATGCAATTTTGAGTTCGAATATTTTCAAAACCCTCTTATAAAATTTCTCAAATGAGAGGAGGTAAATGACACTCAAAAAAAAAATCAGATACAATGTTTTGACTCAAATTTTAAAATAAAAAAAAACTATTTGCCATTTATTTGAAATTCTAGTTTCTTTTCATTTTGGAGTTATTGCAAAAAAATACTATTTTTCAAAGTATTTTATTCGGCCTAAAAAAAATGTTCATGTTTTAGGAAAGTTTTTTCTGAAAATTTTGATATATAATATGACTATATAAAATGTTGGTCTATTTTTGTTTATTTTTTTTCTTTGCTGTTTTTTTTAAAAAAAAAAACCAGGGAACACTGTTCATGCCGGTACACTGTTCATCCGAGTATTTAAAATAATAAAAAAACTGGGCTGCGCCCCGGCCGGCTGAATCAGCCCAAATCAGCCCATGTGGCCCTCTTTCCTCTCTTTCTCTATTTTAGTCCCACCTCGCTTAGCTTTGAACGTTTGCACCTTCCTTCCACCTATAAATATAGACCCATAGGTGCACCCAAAAGTCATCCACTTCGGGTTGAATCGAATCGTTTCGGTTTGACTAGCTTTATAAAAAAAATATTTTTTTCTTTCCGGCGGGATTTCTGGAAGTCGTCTCTTCTTTGGATTTATATCTTCTCTGCATTCTAAAGGTATTCTCTTCGTATTTTCTTTTATACTCCTGTAGTTTAATATCCCTAGATTAGTATTTCTATAGTAGTATACGGTAGAGTAATTAGATTATTAATTAGTCTCCGTATTTACTCATTAGTCCTAGAATTATTTTAGACATAGCATTTTTCCTCCGTAAAACAGCTTGGCCCAGATTTTTCAAATAGCCATAACTTTTTACTCGTTCATCAGAATTAGATGAAATCAATGCCTAGAGTTTCGTCTTGACTTCACCTACCAATCAACCTATCACGTCAATTTTTTTCAAAATTTCAAATTTCAAAATTTATTCAGATTTATGTTCAAACTTCTTTTGATCATATCTTTTTATCCGTAGCTCCGTTTCCGATGAATCCAATTGCGACGGATCCGTATCAAAGTAATCTTTCCGTTCACATCCTTAGTGTTATCGTTTCAACATATAATTTTGATCTTGCTCATACTTCTCTATTAGTTCCCAAAATGTGTTCACACACTGTACTAAGCTAACTCAATGTCATATTGAATTGCTTATAACTTTTGATCCGTCATTTTGAACCTAGTAAATTCTTTTTCTACACGTTCATATTGACTTCCCATATATAGTAACATCATTAGTTTCAATCTTTGAACCTTTCAAATTGGAGCGATTCAATTTGAATCCGAACCTTCATTTGATCATATCTTGCAAACTGTAACACCTTTTTAATTGATTCCTTTTGTCCCTAAATACTCGTGTCATATATTTTTATTCATAACCATCTTACGTCGGTTCAACTTCTTTTGACCTTTGTGAATTCAGATTCAATTCATACTTGAATTTACAGTTCAACTTCTTTTGACCTTTTCAATTAAATTTTTTCTACAAATAAATTCTTATGCCTTATACTATGTGTCAAACAACGTTCATGTTTTTCTCCCATACTTTGGATCGTCTTTCGTAGTCTCTCCAACCTAAGCTTATATAGCAATAGTTCATCATCCATTAACTCTTTTGAAGTTGATTCCTCCACTTTCACTTTACAACACAGTTAGAACCTATCTTTTCTTATTTAACCTTAGTATGTTGTTATATTCGCTCCAAGACATGTTTTGTTCTTGCGTTCTTTTGGTTCTTTGTTTTGGCATGAATGTTTATTGAATGTTATTTGATTACGATAGATTTTCATCGGAGAGTGACGAATAGTTCTATCAAGTTATTTCTGAGAGCGATATCTTATCTTCATCAACAGTACAGGCAAGTTCACCTTGACCATCTATTTCATACCTATGTTTTTATTGCATGTAGTGACATCATTCAGCACATCCCTCCCGTAGTGTTATTGAAATTCTTGTAGTTGAGTAGAATGCATGAGGTAGGAACCCACCACTGGTTACTAAAGCCCCGGGAACGTTAGTTACTTTTATGCTATGCTAAAGTAGACGGGGTTTGGTATGAGCGTTCGTGAGTGGTGTGAAGAAGGACTCCACGTCAAGACGACAACTTCATGAAGACATTTTCAAGTCCTGCATCTTCAAGTCCTCAAGACTTCAAGACTCGAGAAGACAAGTTTTCAATACACACTACTGGGTGAAGGATGGTTGATTGGGCATCCCTGGAGAAACCAGTGGATGGCCGGGATGCATGGAGAAGCGCCATGACATCTTGCGGAAAGCTTCACCCAGACTCAAAGAGAAGGATGAATACTTCATGCCCGGAAGCTTACCTGTGTAGCCACAAGTCATTATGGGCTCTGGCTTGGTTGATCTTTGTTGTGACTCTGCTGGGCAGTGCTACGAGATGTAGTCGACGTTAGGATTGGGATGGGCACTGTCGGACAGTCAGGGAAGCACTCTGAAAGACCATGTTTCTTTCATCCTGTTCTCAAACACCAGGCAGTGCGAGGACTTACCAGGAGGGAAAGAATCTTGTGGGTAAAGTACACAACACTCTGCAGAGTTAAACCTAATCGATTAGCCGTGTCCCCGGTTACGGACAATTTGAGCCTCTGGACATGGATCTATCTCAGAACTCTCAACACTGGACTGATAACTTAATTGTGGGCAACTTAAGATACTTGTGGGTATTGAGACATTGGTTGGCGGAACCATGTCATGATAGGTAATTCCATAGTGAAATTCCTGATATTCCTTTGTTGTAGGAAAATAAAATCAGCTTTTACGCAAAAACTCAGACACAGAGCCACAAAGCCTTTGCATATAGAATAGTCTTTATGCTTCTGTTTTTCTATGGTGATCTTGCCAGCATATTCAAAATGCTGACCTACACGGCTGCAACGTCTTATGTTGCAGATACTCTTCTACGACGGGTAAGAGTACGATTCAGGGTTACGGTCCGCACTCAACTTGCCGTTGGTGTTATTGGGACTCCACTCCCGTTGACTGTATCCGCTGCTATTTTAAGGTATATATCAGTTTTACGTTATTTACATGTGATTGCACTTTGATATATACATTGATGTACTGTGTGTGCCAGCATACTGATCCAGGGATGGCACAGAAAACACAGAGGCTTGACTCGTTTTGAGTCGGGTCGCTACAAAAATGGTATCAGAGCACATGTTGACTGTAGGACGTGACCCTAGAAACTGGAAAGCCATTAGGAAATGATTTCTCAAAAACTTTGTTTTCAAAAGACCTTCTACTTCTCATCCCTTCTGAGTTTTATCAAGAGTTAGAAAATACCCTTTCCCCTTGACCACACTAAGGATCAACTAAGACCACTTCGAGAAGGACAAGATATCGAAAACAACTGATGGCCACTTCAAAGTAAAGAAGATTTCACCATGCATTAAAAGAGTTGAAGCTACCCGAGTTGAAGACTGTGAAGACTCGAAGAAATTGAAGACTATGAAGAATTTCCAAGTTATGCCCCAGAAGACCAAACCCATGTTGTATACTTACGTTAGATACGATGATTTGTGAGTTGTCGTTTGTGTGTAATTTTCGACAGCCACAACAAAAATCTATTTTCAAAACCATTGTTTGTATTGTGTGTTTTCTCCTCCTTTCTCTCTACCATCTCATCCCAAAACCTTGAACCCAATAGATGGCATATGAAGCTGGACTTGTACTTTCTGGACCAATGACCCAGCTAGAGGCAGAAGTATGGATTCACAACATGGAGAATCACTTCAGGAGCAACTCGATAGCACAGAAGTATGATGTTCAATATGCTCTCCAGCACTTTACCCAAAGTGCCGCAACTTGGTGGAAAATGCATCATGCCATACAAGGATTTAATGGAGCAAAGAATTGGGAAGAACTCAAGAAGACTCTGTTAAGATCCCGTCTCATTCAGAAGCATTGTGTTATCCCGATGAAGAAGACCCGAGCATGTAAAATCTGTGGAGAAATAGGACACACCCAGGCAGAACACAAGTATGGATGCCCTTATTGTGAAGAGAATCACCCTGCTGAGGACTGCCCAACTGGGCAAGTGACATGTTTCTTGTGTGAAGGAACTACACATTACCCGGCTCAATGCCAAATGTACCCCAAGGTACAGGAAGTCATCAAACAACAGAAGGAAGCCATGAAGAAAGCCTTCAGAGGAGAATTTGGAGAATTTGTGATGAAGAAAGATATTGAAGACCCTGATGGAGAAGGATTAACCAGATTTTACTCAAATGTCTGCTATACATGTGGAGAAGAAGGACATTTCTCACAGGACTGTACGAAGGAAAGAAAAGAGTATCTGGGAAATTTTCCGACAGAAGAAGTGGAGTTTGATCCACAGGAAATTGAACTTTTGATCGGAACCAAGGAACCCAAGAAGAGAAACCAAAGACTTCCTCTGAACAACCCAATTTCTACGAAGAAGGATCTGAGTCAGATCATGTGTTTCAGGTGCAAGAATTTAGGCCACTATGCCGATAAGTGTCCAAGAAAGGAATCAAGAACCCAAGGAGCAAGCACCAACATCAAGAAGCCCTGAGATATGTCAGAAATCATTTGTTTTCAGCGCAAGAAGACAGGACACTACTCCTATACCTGCCCAGAGAAGAATGCTAAGCATGAGTAGTTTGAGTTCGGAAGTAATAAATGTAATAGGTAGCACTCTTATCCTTTGAGGTTATGTAATGGATAATCCATTTGTTTTAAGGATGACAATACTCTCTAAAGATGTTGGAAAGTGAATTTGAAGTTTGATTTTGAATAACATGGATGTTTACCCAAGTCGAGACATATGTCAATTCTGAGTACCTTTTCTGACACACGCAGATGACCACCCTTTATGAGTCTTTCCTCAAAGGCCCGGAAACAATCATGACCCTGACCAGTGATCATGACTACCCAAGGATCCTAAAGGATATGATGAAGCACATCCATCTTGAAGGAGATGCAGTCTACAAAGGCTACCCATTCATGGATAATGGAGTGAAACTTTGGTATGTGGAGGTACACCTTCACCGTGCAAAGGGAGTTTGCCCAAAGACTACTGGACGATACTTTTACATATCTCGTGTACCACAAGCTATTTTCTTTGACGCTGTTCGTGAAGCTGCCATGGAAGCCATACGCCATATTGGAGAAATACTTGAAGGAATACTCCGTCATACTCAGGAATACCTGCAAGAGGTGCATACGGAGATGATGGAGATGAAGCTCATGTCCACCCTAATCAAGGAAAAGATGGAGGATTTCAAGGAACACATCGGAAATTTTCAGTGGTACTAAAATATATCCAAGGGGAGATAAATGAATAAAGTTGAGAGTGGATGCTAGACCATACCAAACTATGCGGATGGCAGCATTTGTAATAAAATACTTTCTAGGAGTTTTTAGAAGTGATTGAGGATGTAACCAAGGATTGAATATGAGAAGAATGGGATAATTTCGAAGATGGAAATACCTGTATCATGAAGCACTTTTGATTTCATGAGCTTATCTTGTAACGGAAGTCTCAGAGTTTGTAATAAATTCATGAATCAATGGAATTTATGGTGTTATGATTTATCTTATGATGTATTACATGAGTTGTTACTCTATGACCCAAAATCTCCGACCATTTCCGAGGATATGAGAAAATATGGTCTATGCAAACATGATTTCATTTCATTTTAAGTGTGGTAGAAACCACAGGTACCTTCCCCGAATTAAGGAGTTTGGATAAGTGAATGCAGATAAAGAGAATGAGGAACCACCGCAAACTATGCGGATGATAACCTTGTGAGAACGTGTCTTTGAAATTGGAATATTGAGAAAAGGAATGATTGAGATGAAACCATACCCAAGGTTAAACACACCAATGGAAAGGAAAATGGATTTCGTAGAGAGGAACTTAGACAAGAATAAGTCTGAGATTTGTTACCTCAAGGGTATGGTGTAGTGAACTGAAGGTAATACTGGAATATGGAACGATAGTAACCCCAAGAGTGAGTTAAAGTTATCCAAGTATTCAAGTGAACCCATAACTCACTGACCTCAGGATTGATAAGGACCAAGCCCAACCTTTGTGAAGAAAACTTGGAAGAAGCTACGACTGATCAGCAATCGTTTCCTTAGGAGTATTACGAAAACCTGAGAGTTGTGAAGAAACGATAGATGTTTTTGTCCGGCTTGCAGAAATAAATGGATTTATCCGAACTTTGTTCGTTGACAAGAGAAATTTCTGCAATGCTTGTGAGGGAGCCCAAGTGCTAGAATACGAGATTACTAAACCTTATACAAGGTAATGATTTTAGTGCGGCATGGCTTGGCCACCATGACGACTTACTCTTATCATTCTCTTGCTATTCGGATTGGTAAATCTGAGTGACTTACCCATAGTAAAGAGACGACGTTCTTTGAAGCTTTTGTTTAAGCCTTAGAATGGTATGAAGAAAACCCTTGTACATGACAGTTTTTGTCACACGTAGGAATTTTACGGTGAGGATAAAGCCAAGACCCATTTCACTGCAGGATAACCACTAATGGTAGACCACCATGAGATCTTCGATAAGTTATTTAGAATGATCGTGAGACCTGTCAGTTAAGAAGACCCAGTTTCGGAGGAAGTACACCTTGTTGTGAGGACACAAGATTTTGATATAACGAAAGAGCATCATCGAAGGAGGTATCGTGAAGTATGTGAAGAGACAGATGCACCCAAAGGACCATCATGATTTTGAGGGACTAGTAACTCTCATTTGAAGTGTGGTAGACCCACATTTCCAGGTCAATGGAGTCTTGTTGGAAGACCCCACACCTTCTTGGTCTATGGATTTGCTAGAAGACCCCAACCCTAACCTATTCTTTCTAGCCTCTTCGAATCTCGAGGACGAGATTCATTTTAAGTGTGGTAGTTTGTAACATCCCAAAATTCTAAATTTTGGAATGTTATATTAAATAAATAAGTAGGATTGTTTGCTTGAATTTTGTGTGATTGATTGTGTGAAATTGAGTGGAATTTTGAAACTTTTGAAATTTTAATGAGAGGGAATAAAATGACTTTCCCAAAATTTTCAATTCCGGATCCCTATGCAATTTTGAGTTCGAATATTTTCAAAACCCTCTTATAAAATTTCTCAAATGAGAGGAGGTAAATGACACTCAAAAAAAAAATCAGATACAATGTTTTGACTCAAATTTTAAAATAAAAAAAAACTATTTGCCATTTATTTGAAATTCTAGTTTCTTTTCATTTTGGAGTTATTGCAAAAAAATACTATTTTTCAAAGTATTTTATTCGGCCTAAAAAAAATGTTCATGTTTTAGGAAAGTTTTTTCTGAAAATTTTGATATATAATATGACTATATAAAATGTTGGTCTATTTTTGTTTATTTTTTTTCTTTGCTGTTTTTTTTAAAAAAAAAAACCAGGGAACACTGTTCATGCCGGTACACTGTTCATCCGAGTATTTAAAATAATAAAAAAACTGGGCTGCGCCCCGGCCGGCTGAATCAGCCCAAATCAGCCCATGTGGCCCTCTTTCCTCTCTTTCTCTATTTTAGTCCCACCTCGCTTAGCTTTGAACGTTTGCACCTTCCTTCCACCTATAAATATAGACCCATAGGTGCACCCAAAAGTCATCCACTTCGGGTTGAATCGAATCGTTTCGGTTTGACTAGCTTTATAAAAAAAATATTTTTTTCTTTCCGGCGGGATTTCTGGAAGTCGTCTCTTCTTTGGATTTATATCTTCTCTGCATTCTAAAGGTATTCTCTTCGTATTTTCTTTTATACTCCTGTAGTTTAATATCCCTAGATTAGTATTTCTATAGTAGTATACGGTAGAGTAATTAGATTATTAATTAGTCTCCGTATTTACTCATTAGTCCTAGAATTATTTTAGACATAGCATTTTTCCTCCGTAAAACAGCTTGGCCCAGATTTTTCAAATAGCCATAACTTTTTACTCGTTCATCAGAATTAGATGAAATCAATGCCTAGAGTTTCGTCTTGACTTCACCTACCAATCAACCTATCACGTCAATTTTTTTCAAAATTTCAAATTTCAAAATTTATTCAGATTTATGTTCAAACTTCTTTTGATCATATCTTTTTATCCGTAGCTCCGTTTCCGATGAATCCAATTGCGACGGATCCGTATCAAAGTAATCTTTCCGTTCACATCCTTAGTGTTATCGTTTCAACATATAATTTTGATCTTGCTCATACTTCTCTATTAGTTCCCAAAATGTGTTCACACACTGTACTAAGCTAACTCAATGTCATATTGAATTGCTTATAACTTTTGATCCGTCATTTTGAACCTAGTAATTCTTTTTCTACACGTTCATATTGACTTCCCATATATAGTAACATCATTAGTTTCAATCTTTGAACCTTTCAAATTGGAGCGATTCAATTTGAATCCGAACCTTCATTTGATCATATCTTGCAAACTGTAACACCTTTTTAATTGATTCCTTTTGTCCCTAAATACTCGTGTCATATATTTTTATTCATAACCATCTTACGTCGGTTCAACTTCTTTTGACCTTTGTGAATTCAGATTCAATTCATACTTGAATTTACAGTTCAACTTCTTTTGACCTTTTCAATTAAATTTTTTCTACAAATAAATTCTTATGCCTTATACTATGTGTCAAACAACGTTCATGTTTTTCTCCCATACTTTGGATCGTCTTTCGTAGTCTCTCCAACCTAAGCTTATATAGCAATAGTTCATCATCCATTAACTCTTTTGAAGTTGATTCCTCCACTTTCACTTTACAACACAGTTAGAACCTATCTTTTCTTATTTAACCTTAGTATGTTGTTATATTCGCTCCAAGACATGTTTTGTTCTTGCGTTCTTTTGGTTCTTTGTTTTGGCATGAATGTTTATTGAATGTTATTTGATTACGATAGATTTTCATCGGAGAGTGACGAATAGTTCTATCAAGTTATTTCTGAGAGCGATATCTTATCTTCATCAACAGTACAGGCAAGTTCACCTTGACCATCTATTTCATACCTATGTTTTTATTGCATGTAGTGACATCATTCAGCACATCCCTCCCGTAGTGTTATTGAAATTCTTGTAGTTGAGTAGAATGCATGAGGTAGGAACCCACCACTGGTTACTAAAGCCCCGGGAACGTTAGTTACTTTTATGCTATGCTAAAGTAGACGGGGTTTGGTATGAGCGTTCGTGAGTGGTGTGAAGAAGGACTCCACGTCAAGACGACAACTTCATGAAGACATTTTCAAGTCCTGCATCTTCAAGTCCTCAAGACTTCAAGACTCGAGAAGACAAGTTTTCAATACACACTACTGGGTGAAGGATGGTTGATTGGGCATCCCTGGAGAAACCAGTGGATGGCCGGGATGCATGGAGAAGCGCCATGACATCTTGCGGAAAGCTTCACCCAGACTCAAAGAGAAGGATGAATACTTCATGCCCGGAAGCTTACCTGTGTAGCCACAAGTCATTATGGGCTCTGGCTTGGTTGATCTTTGTTGTGACTCTGCTGGGCAGTGCTACGAGATGTAGTCGACGTTAGGATTGGGATGGGCACTGTCGGACAGTCAGGGAAGCACTCTGAAAGACCATGTTTCTTTCATCCTGTTCTCAAACACCAGGCAGTGCGAGGACTTACCAGGAGGGAAAGAATCTTGTGGGTAAAGTACACAACACTCTGCAGAGTTAAACCTAATCGATTAGCCGTGTCCCCGGTTACGGACAATTTGAGCCTCTGGACATGGATCTATCTCAGAACTCTCAACACTGGACTGATAACTTAATTGTGGGCAACTTAAGATACTTGTGGGTATTGAGACATTGGTTGGCGGAACCATGTCATGATAGGTAATTCCATAGTGAAATTCCTGATATTCCTTTGTTGTAGGAAAATAAAATCAGCTTTTACGCAAAAACTCAGACACAGAGCCACAAAGCCTTTGCATATAGAATAGTCTTTATGCTTCTGTTTTTCTATGGTGATCTTGCCAGCATATTCAAAATGCTGACCTACACGGCTGCAACGTCTTATGTTGCAGATACTCTTCTACGACGGGTAAGAGTACGATTCAGGGTTACGGTCCGCACTCAACTTGCCGTTGGTGTTATTGGGACTCCACTCCCGTTGACTGTATCCGCTGCTATTTTAAGGTATATATCAGTTTTACGTTATTTACATGTGATTGCACTTTGATATATACATTGATGTACTGTGTGTGCCAGCATACTGATCCAGGGATGGCACAGAAAACACAGAGGCTTGACTCGTTTTGAGTCGGGTCGCTACACTATGTTAGTCAACCCACAACAGGTTTCAATCGACATACTTTTTACATGTGAAGTCATCACTCCCCATAAGATTTTCAGATGTACTCCTTGATTTTATTCTACACTTATTTCTACTTCATCTTTTTATAGATTAAGATCATACCAAGCAAGGCCCTCAACTCAAAAGCACTTTTCATTATAACTCACACACTTGCTTACATAGGAGGAATCATAAAGCAAAGACTCAAAACTAGATCACACGAAAACATTATTCTACTAGATCAAGATATAGCCAAAAGGATTGAACTAAGAAAAGATGATGAAAATAAAAATAAAAATAAAAATAAAAACAAAAGATGCGACGGTGATACGATACCGCGCACCTTCCCCAAGCTTGGCACAAGCCAAGGGGAGTGCTCATACCCATGTGTTTAGTTGTCTTGCTTCGGAGGTGATAATGTGGGAGTTGTTGATGAGGTTGGAAGATTGTCCTCCATATTCCAAGGCATAGGCTCACCATCATAAAAGGATGAACGAGTCTCCGAAATCCTCAAATCTGCACCCAAACTCATTCTCTTAAATCTGTATTCATACTCACAATTTTGGTTTTGCAGGTCGTAGATCTGGGCTTGGAGGTGCTCGATTCTGTCGTAAAGCTTGAAGATGTCATCCACAACGTACTTGGTAAATTCCGTGATCATCATCTGATTAGCATCGAGTCCTCGTTCCACCATCCCTTGGCACTTGAAGACCTGCTGCTCCATTGCTTCGAGCCTTGTCTCCATGCTTCCGGTTTTCTTTGGCCCCTCCACATCACGGATGTGCAGCACCCCCTCACACACCTCAATGGTTTGAGGGTGTTACAGCACCTCCACAAAGTAGGGGCTAATGACCTTCTCGGAGGACTTGTCCTTTGAAACACTTGGGGACGCCATGTTGATCTAAATCTACTACAGAAACAACTCAAAAAGAAAACGGGAGGTGTTGTCGTGATACGAGAATCAAAACCCTCGGGAGCTTATATAATGAATTTTTACCGACCCGAAGGAGTATGCCACAAGAAACAGAGTCCGGGTGGTGCACGAGGTGGCCACAAGCCCTAGGGGCACGGCTAGGGGGTGGCCACACCGAGCAGGCTTGTCGCCTCCTCGTGCACTATTCGGACTACTTTAAATTTTCCTAATTTTTTAAATATTCCAAAACAGATGAAAATTGCCATAGAAAAAGTTTTGGAGTCTTTTTACTTATCATACCACGTACCTATTCCTTTTCGGAGTCTGAAACATTCTCGTAAGTCTCCCTAATGTACTCCTCCGGAGTTATGGTATTGATGATATTGGTTTCAACATTTATGTGAGTACCTGAGATATAATGTTTGATTCTTTGACCGTTCACCACCTCTGGGTTTGTGCCTTCGGCGTTGTTAATCTTGATGTCACCGGAACAGTATACCTCTTCGATTACGTAAGGACCTTCCCATTTATAGAGAAGTTTTCCTGCAAAAAATCTTAAACAAGAATTGTATAGCAAGACATGATCACCTACATTAAATTCACGCTTTTGTATCCTTCTATCATGCCATCTCTTAAACTTTTTTTAAACAACTTAGCATTCTCATAGGCTTGGGTTCTCCATTCATCAAGAGAGATAATGTCAAATAACCTCTTCTCACCAGCAAGTTTGAAATCATAATTGAGCTCTTTGATTGCCCAATAAGCCTTATGTTCTATCTCTACAGGTAAGTGACATGCTTTACCATTAACCATCTTATACGGAGACATACCCATAGGATTTTTGTAAGTAGTTCTATAAGCCCACAATGCATCATCGAGTTTCTTAGACCAATTCTTCCTAGATCTATTAACAATCTTTTGCAAAATCAATTTAATCTCTCTATTGCTCAATTCTACTTGACCACTAGACTAAGGATGATAAGGAGATGCAACTATATGGTTAACATCATATTTAGCGAGCAATTTACAGAAGGCACCATGAATAAAATGTGAACCACCATCAGTCATCAAATATCTAGGGACTCCAAATCTAGGGAAAATAACTTCTTTAAGCATTTTAATAGAAGTGTTATGATCAGCGCTACTAGTTGGAATAGCTTCTACCCAGTTAGTGACATAATCAACAACAACTAGAATATGAGTATACCCGTTAGATTGTGGAAAGGACCCATATAATCAAAGCCCCAAACATCAAATGGTTCGATAACAAGAGAGTTATTCATAGGCATTTCCTGATGTCTACTAATATTACCAATTCTTTGACAGTCATCACATGATAATACAAACTTACGAGCATCCTTGAAGAGAGTAGGCCAATAAACCCAGATTGTAGTACCTTGGTGCAGTTCTATCTCCAACGTGATGTCCTCCCTAGGCTTCGGAGTGACACTTGCGTAAGATCTGTTCTTGTTCATGCTCAGGTACACAACATCTAGTAATACCATCTACTCCTTCTTTATAAATATGTGGGTCATCCCAAAAATAATGCCTTAAATCATAGAAGAACTTTTCCTTTTGTTGGTATGTGAAACTAGGAGGTATAAATTTAGCAACAATGTAATTGGTGTATCAGCATACCAAGGAGCATTATGTGAAGTATTCACAACAACTAATTGTTCATCAAGAAAGCTATCATCAATAGGTAGTGGGTCATCAAGAACATTTTCTAACCTAGACAAGTTATCTGCCACAGGGTTATCAGCACCCTTTCTCTCAATGATATGCAAATCAAATTCTTGTAGCAGAAGGACCCACCTAATAAGTCTAGGTTAGTAGTTTTCTTCTCCATAAGGTATTTAATAGCAGCATGATAGGTGTGAACAGTTACTTTGGAATCAACAATATACGGTCTAAACTTATCACAAGCAAACACAACTGCTAGAAATTCTTTTTCAGTAGTAGCATAGTTTCTTTGAGCACTGTCTAGAGTTTTACTAGCATAATGGATGACATTTAATTTCTTATCGACTCTTTGTTCTAGAACAACACCAACAACATAATCACTAGCATCACACATAATTTCAAAAGGTAGGTTCCAGTCGGGTGGTTGAACGACAGATGCGGTAATCAAGGCATTCTTAAGAATTTCAAATGCTTCTATGCAATCATCATCAAAAACAAACGGAACATCTTTTTGCAAAAGGTTTGTGAGAGCTTAGAAATCTTAGAGAAATATTTGATAAACCTCCTATAGAAACCAGCATGACCAAGGAAACTTCTTATACCTTTGATATCCGTAGGGCACGACATTTTTTCAATAGCATCAACTTTAGCTTTATCAACTTCAATACCTCTTTCGGAGATCTTGTGCCCCAAGACAATACCTTCATTAACCATAAAGTGGCACTTTTCCCAATTCAAGACAAGATTAGTTTCTTCACATCTCTGCAAAACTCGATCAAGGTTGCTCAAACAATACTCAAATGAAGTTCCGTAAACGGAAAAATCATCCATGAAAACCTCAAGAATCTTTTCACGAAAGTCAGAGAATATAGCCATCATACATCTTTGAAAGTTAACCGGTGCATTGCATAAACCAAAAGGCATACGTCTATAAGCAAAGGTACCGAAAGGGCAAGTAAAAGTGGTTTTTTCTTGATCCTCGCTTAATACAGGTATTTGAGAGAAACCAAACTAACCATCTAGAAAGGAAAAATGAGTATGTTTGGATAATCTTTATAGCATTTGATCAATAAAAGGTAAATGGTCATGATATTTCTTAGTAGCTTTATTTAATTTCCTAAAATCAATTAGCATTCTATAACCTGTAACAATTCTTTGCGGGATCAATTCATTTTTATCATTAGGAAGAACGGTAATACCTCCCTTCTTAGGGACACAATGGACTGGACTAACCCATGTACTATCAGCAATAGGATAAATTATACCTGCCTCCAAAAGCTTTAGTACTACTTTTCTTACCACTTCTTTCATCTTAGGGTTCAATCATCGTTGGTGATCAATAACTGGTTTGGCATCAGGCTCCATATTAATATTATGCTGGCATAGTGTCAGACTAATTCTCTTAAGATCATCAAGAGTAGAACCAATAGTAGCACGGTGCTTCCTCGGGGTTTTCAATAATCTCTTTTCTTCATGCTCTGAAAGGTTAGCACTAATAATAATAGGATATATCTCCTTTTCATCAAGATAAGCATATTTCAACGTATCGGGTAATTGCTTGAGCTCAAACACGGGATCACCCTTTGGTGGAGGAGGATCCCCAAGTATTTCAACAGGTAAGTTATGTTTCAAAATAGGCTGCTTCTCAAAGAAAATTTCATCTATTTCATTCCTCTCATTCATATGCATATCATTTTCATGGTCTAGCAAATATTGTTCTAAGGGATCAGTAGGAGGCACAACAATAGAAGCGAGACCAATAATTTCATCTTTACTAGGCAATTTCTTTTCATGGGGTTGTGTATGAAATTTAGAGAAATTAAACTCATAAGATACATCCCCAAAGCTCATAGTAACTATTTCTTTCTCACAATCAATCTTAGCATGAACAATATTCAAGAAAGGTCTGCCAAATATAACGGGACAAAAATTATCTTGTGGGGAACCAAGAACAACAAAATTAGTAGGATACTTTACTTTCCCAAACAAGACTTCAACATCTCTACTAATCCCCATTGGTGCAATAGTGTCTCTATTAGCAAGCTTAATAGTAACATCAATATCCTCTAGTTCAACTGGTGCAATATCATGCATGATTTCTTTGTATAAGGAATAGGGAATTGCACTTACGCTAGCACCCATATCACATAATCCATGATAACAATGATCTCCTATTTTAACCGAAACAATAGGCATGCCAACAACTGGTCTACGTTTATGCTTAGTATCACGTCTAGCAATTCTAGCAGCTTCATCACAGAAATGAATAACATGCCCATCAATATTATCAACCAAGAGATCTTTAACCATAGCAATACTAGGTTCAACTTTAATTTGTTCAGGGGGTGTAGCTAGGTGTTCTAATACAACTCTTATGAACCACAGTTGAAGGTTTAGCATGTTCCTTTATCCTAACATGGAAAGGTGGTTTCTCAATGTAAGCAGTAGGGATAACAGGATCAACATTGTAAGTAATATTTTTCTCTTCAACTTTAATAGGTTCCACTACTTTCACTTCAATGGGAGGATGATATTTAAACCACTTCTCCTTAGGGAGATCAACATGAGTAGCAAAAGATTCATAGAAAGAAGCTGCTATCTCAGAGTCAAGTCCATATTTAGTGCTAAATTCACGAAAAGCATCGGTGTCCACGAAGGATTTAACACAATCAAACTTAAGATTTATACCTCACTCCTTACCTTCATCAAGTTCCCAATCTTCAGAGTTGTGTTTAGTTCTTTCAAATAAATTTAATTTGAATTCAATATCTTTTTTCATAAAAGAACCAGCACAAGAAGTATCGAGCATGGATTGATCATTACGAGAAAGCCGAGCATAAAAATTGTGAATAATAATTTCTCTTGAGAGCTCATGATTGGGGCATCAATATAACATTGACTTAAGCCTCCCCCAAGCTTGAGCGATTCTTTCTTCTTCATGAGGCCAAAAATTATAAATATAATTCCGATCACACTGAACTAGAAGCATAGGATAGAACTTCTGATGAAATTCCATTTTCAACCGGTCGTAGCTCCATGATCCAATATCATCACATAGCCTGTACCATGTCAATGCCTTCTCCTTCAAAGATAAAGGAAAGACCTTCTTCTTGACGTGATCCTCGGGAAGACCTGCAAGCTTAAATAACCCACAAACTTCATCCACATAGATTAGATGCAAATCAGGATGTAGTGTTCCATCTCCTCATAAAGATTAGTTAGCAGTTTCTCTATCACACCTAAAGGAATTTCATAATAAATATTTTCAGTAGGTTGAGGGAAAACTCTTTTTGTTTTCGGTCGAGGTGAAGATATCCCGAACAAGCCCCTCAAAGTATTACTTTCCATAGTAACAAGTGACAGTAAATTTCAGCACACTATATAAATTTTTTCCTTACCAAGTTCCACTCACCAAAGGCGCTTCACTCCCCGGCAACGGCGCCAGAAAAGAGTCTTGATGACCAACAAGTATAGGGGATCTACCATAGTCCTTTCGATAAGTAAGAGTGTTGAACCCAACGAGGAGTAGAAGGGAATGACAAGCGGTTCTGAGTAAGGTATTCTCTGCAAGCACTGAAATTATCAATAACAGATAGATTTGTGATAAGATAATTCGTAATGGGTAGCAAGTAAAAATTGTAACAAAGGTTCAGCAAGGTGGCCTAATCCTTTTTATAGCAAAGTACAAGCCTGGACAAACTCTTATATAAAACAAAGAGCTCCTGAGGACACATGAGAATTTATATCAAGCTAGTTTTCATCATGCTCATTTCATTCGCATTCGCTACTTTGATAATTTGATATGTGGGTGGACCAGTGCTTGGGTGTTGTACTTACTTGGACCATCCTCTCACTTATAATTAACCCCTACCACAAGCATCCGCAACTACGAAAGAAGAATTAAGATAAATCTATCCATAGCATGAAACGTGTGGATCCAAATCAGCCCCTTACGAAGCAATGCATAAACTAGGGTTTAAGCTTCTGTCACTCTAGCAACACATCATCTAATTATTACTTCCCAATGCCTTCCTCTAGGCCCAAACAATGGAGAAGTGTTATTTAGTTGATGTTCACATAACTCCACTAGAGGAGAGACAACATACATCTCATCAAAATATCGAACGAATACCAAATTCACATGGTTACTTATAACAAGACTTATCCCATGTCCTCAGGAATAAACGTAACTACTCACAAAACATATTCATGTTCATAATGAGAGGAGTATAAGTGATGATAAAGGATCTGAACATATAATCTTCCACCAAGTAAACCAACGAGCATCAACTACAAGGAGTAATCAACACTATTAGCAACCCACAGGTACCAATCTGAGGTTTTGAGACAAAGATCGTATACAAGAGATGAACTAGGGTTTGGAGAGGCGACGGTGCTGGTGAAGATGTTGATGGAGATTGACCCCCTCTCGATGAGAGGATCATTGCTGATAACGATGGCTTTGATTTCCCCCTCCCGAAGGGAAGTTTCACTGGCAGGATCGCCCTGCCGGAGCTCTAGATTGGTTCTGCCCAAGTTCCGCCTCGAGACGGCGGCGCTTCGTCTTGAAAGGTCTCTTATAATTTTTTCCTCGACAAAACCCTCCATATAGCAGAAGATGGGCACCGGAGGGCTGCCAGGTGGGCCACAAACTCGCTAGAAGTGGCCAGGGGGGCTGTCGTGGGTTTATCATGGTAGATGTCCAGGTGAACGGACTTGGATTCGAGGCCATCGCTAACGGGGTGGACTCAAAGGGGTTAATCGGGACGAAAGACACGGATTTACCCAGGTTCGGCCCCTCAAGTCGAGGTAATAGCCTACGTCCTGCTTGTGCTTGTATTGCTTGTGTATCGATTACAAGGGGCTGGAAGCTTGACCTAGTTCTTGATCACCTGTCCCCTAAGTCGCCCCGGGTCTGCCTTTATATAACAGGTCAGGACCACCGGGTCGTTACAATTGCTAACCGAGTCTTACTGTATCTCCGAGTCTCTCTCTATCTTCTTGTCCAAGCTGTCTTTGAGACGGCTTACACACCTGGGTCTTCTCTGTCCGGGCCGTCATACGGCCCACACCTTGAGCCGCCTATCTTCCTGGGCCACCAGTCTTACGGCTCACCCTTGGGCCGGCTCACGAGCCAACAACATGACCCGGAGCCTCCAGGGCGGGTCACACTGTGGGGTTATATCCCCAACAGGGGCCAGAAGGCTTGTGGCTCCCTGGTGGGCCTCCTGATGTATTTATTTCACCCAGTATTTTTTATATATTCCAAAATAATTCTCCGTAGATTTTCAGGACTTTTGGAGTTGCGCATAATAGGTATCTCAGATTTGCTCCTTTTTTCCAGCCCAGAACTCCAGCTGTCGGCATTCTCACTCTTCATGTAAACCTTTTAAAATAAGAGATAAAAGGCATAAGTATTGTACCAAAATGTGTAATAACATCCCATAATGCAATAAATATCAATATAAAATCATGATGCAAAATGGAACTATCACTTATATAGACGCTGAGGGTATCTAGGGTTTACACATGGTCGGTTGCATATCGGAGGAAGAAACATGCCTATCTACGATCGACAACTTGGATGATATGCCACGGCTCCTTGAAGCTTTCACCCTGGCAGCGGGGACCTAGATCATCCAGTGCTCACTTTGCGGCCCATATAGTTCGGCCCATAAGAAATAGGTCGGCTATCCGAGGACCCCTTAATCAAGGACTCCCTCAGTAGCCCCTGGACTAGCCTTCAAAGCCGATGTATATCCGAACAAACCTCGCGTGTTAAAATATTCGGCTTGCAAGGCGAGTCCCTTACTCCTTATTCGGCAACCGACCAGTCATCGGCGAGTGGTTCATTATAATAACCGCCCGTGTTCCTCGGTTTTCGCGCATCGTGGGGAAACGAGTGGTTCAGTGATTTTTTACAATACTACCCCTCCGCAAGGGAGGCACCACCCATTTAAACAAATAGAATCGTGTTTTTAGACTACATCCTCCACTTCTCCATAAAAAAACTCCTAGCGGAAGGTTACCACGAAAAAAATGGCGAGCGCCCCCAGCTCTTCCACACGTCCCTACGGCTCCCGTCCCAGGGACTGGACCAGTTGCTCTGTATCGCTCCTGCGACTGTGCAATCTGGAGACCCAGGGGTACCTCCCTTCTTCTTTTGCCTTGTCCCTCGAATTCGGGACAAGACAATCTTGGAGGTCGGCGGAGCCTAAGTATGACGCATAGCGGGGACGGGGTATCCGGTGGGAACCCTGAATGAGTCCGAAGAATGGTCTTCGGAATGATTTTATATCGAAGACGCCCCCCTGTTCGATCCAGCTCAAAGGGGTCTACTCGAGTACTCTGACGCCTCGTTGAAGAAAAGATACAACTGACGGCCGAAGAGTTCGTCCCAAGAGGACAACGTTGAAGTCC
The DNA here is from genome assembly GCA_022496015.1 of Hordeum marinum. NCBI lineage: Eukaryota > Viridiplantae > Streptophyta > Magnoliopsida > Poales > Poaceae > Hordeum > Hordeum marinum. The sequence continues at coordinate 25,065,553 of CM039678.1, forward strand.
AACGCTTGGCGGTCCAGGTGAGGATACTAGCCCACCATAGTCTGACCATGATCGATGTCATGCCTGTCACTATCACTTGGTGCGTGCAGCCTCTTCAACAGAGGATACATCCCTTGTGGCGTTACAACGGCACAAGCGATACCACCCGCTCCCGAAGATTGGGTCCTGCCGATCAGACGGCGTTGGCGCCACACTTGCCGACCTATATAAAGGAGAGCAAGAAAAATTTATTCGGCGACCGACCAAGGAAGGATATTCAAGCCACAATCCCATCGAATGGGTAAGCCTTTCTCCTCTGTTAACATAGTTCAGGGTTTCCTTTTGTCCCTTACTTGACCGAAGTCGTTAACTTCATGTGAACAAGATTGGAGAAGCTTCATCGAGACAGTTAACTGTCCGGCTCCTCAGCCCGAATACTATTCCCATGATGATGATCTGGGTTTTCATGAAGACCTGGATCATTTAATTGAATTCGAAGACGGAGTCTTCTACCAGGAGAGTCTCATCCGCTCAAAGATGTCTGTCATAGCTGATTACCCTAGACCGTCCCCTTTCCCGCAACAAACAAGAAGAAGAAAGACTCATCCCGCAAAAGGCAAGCATCCAACAATGCCCCGAACGCGTTGGCTTCACTCCCAAACATCGTCGATCCGCACGTCATGCGTCGGCAAAAGCAATGACCGGATCGGTATGCAACAAGGACCCAACGAGTAAGCCGGTGGCGAGGACGAGTTCGCCTACTTGCTCAACCCAAAGGTATTTTGTTCAGTTGTTTGCTTACTATCACAAAGGATAGTGCCTTACAACAGTTATTACATAGAAATACTCATGTGAAATGCCCAGACTTCTCCCGTCGAAGAGGTTGTCAAGGTGTCCAGCGGTGCTCAAAATTCTAGAGCTACGGCACATGCCGAACCCGCTACGGAGGTCCCTATGGCCAATCCGGCTCCTGCCAATTCTGGTGACGCTGTGTCTGTTACTAGATTAGAAGTAGGAAGCACCATGAATCATCAGCGACAACGAGAGGGGATGTGCCACCCAGTATTCTCTGAACAAGAGTTTGGTGCTCTACGCATAGTGGACACGCACATCGGTGCTGCCCGAGCTGGGTTGGGAGAGGCCATGAAATTGATATCGGCCAGCATGCAGGTAAGTAATCGATTTTATAGAATCCGAAATCTCGTGTAAACCCAGTAGCCCCCAAGCCTTAAATTGGTTCGGAACAACAAAATTAAGGGTCCTTGACTTGTTTTAATGCTAATGCAGGCTTCAAAGCAGCAGAGCGAGCAACTGCCAAGGAGCTAGAAGACAGCCGGACACAGGTTGAATTTGTGAAGGTCGAGCTGGAGCAAGTGAAGAGCTCTACTCAGGAGGCTCACGGTGAGTATGTTTGTGCTGCTATTCTTAATATATTCCTATGCTGATGCAAGGATAATTTTAGCAGCTGAATCAATAGGGCAAATGCAAAAAGATTTAGACGGAGCCCGAGAATTTGAGCAACATGCCGAGTCCCAGCACAAGGCCAGCTGTCGTGTTTTGAACCATCTCCAGGCAGAGAATAAACAACAGGCCGAAGAAATTGAGAGTTCAAACACTCAATTGGCCTAGGTCCAAGGAGGAAGCCAGAAACTACAGAGGGGCATGTTCGGTAAGTGTGATTCTATCATCGAGAAGTACTTCTCATACAAGAAGCATAATGGGCATGCCTTTGATTCATGTGTAGGTCTTCTAACTGGGCGACCCGAAGAAGAGGTCGGATCCAACTGGGGAACCTTCTAAAGGAGCTTTCCACTCTTCACGAGCATGCTCGGAAGGCTATGAAAAGCATGGTAAAGGCACTATGGCTTGTCGAACAACCTTCGGAAGGAATGACCGAACTAGTCGATCGATTCAAAGGAGCCCGAAGTAGGTTCGAGCTGTGGAAGACATCGGCTTGCTAGGAGGGATCAAGGGAAGCATGGGCGATGATCAAGACCCGCTATACCAGACTTAATCCCGAGCGTATGGCTCGGGTTGGTCCGATAGGGTCAGATGGACAAGAAGTGCCGCTCCACCTGGTGTACGACCAGGTGATGCCTGTCGCCCGTCTCTCACAAGAAGACTACTCCCTAGACACTATAATTGACAATCTCGATTAGCAGCCAAATGTATAATTACATATAACTATGTACGAACAATCAAGTTATTGCTCCATATATGTTGTAAACTTTGTCTTAATCAGCCACCGGCTTCTACCTCCCACGCGAAGAGCTCGGGAGTGTTCCTCGTAATTTACCACCCTTAAAGAGCGAATTATGTTCGGGGAACCAGGCAATCCGGCCATTTGATGCGAACAGACAGAAAGCACACAGGGAGATATGTTATATTACTGCTTAGTGTAAGAAATATCTTTCGAGGAAAATAGTACCTCTATCGATACCTTTCTTCGGGGTTCTATGACGATAGTAGGTAGAACTCCGTATACTGCTAGTATGCGGCTAGGGGCTTTTAAGAGGAAAGAAGCCCAAGGAATGGTGATAACAACCATAGTCGTATTAATTGTTTCCATCATAGATGACCAATTGTCTACGTAAGATAGCTAGCTTTTGGCTTCACCCGCCTGAGGTACGTACCCGGATGACCCGGTCGTAACAATCACAGAGGTGCTCCCTTACGCTCTAGCCGAACAATTGGGAACGTACAGGATAAACACATGAGTGAGGCAACCCAGCTTGGCAAAGTCTTAGTTTGAATTGATGCATATGATGACTTAAAACGTGACAAGGGAAATGTGTGTACACAATAAGTGTGGGTAAATGCTTATAATATAAAAGTGTTGTCTTCGGGAAGAAGCCCCCAGGTGTTGTGTTCAGACTGACACTTAAGAGTGTAAGCCAATAATCTTAGTGCAAGATCGGTTGATCCGAACATGGGAAGAAAAAGGAAAAAATTCAATCCTACCAAACAAAAAAGTGGGAGGGGAAGAAAAAGGAGAATGTGGTGACATCGGTTTATCCATAGAAGTACCGAAGACGAGCCGCGTTCCATGGGTTTGGTTCAAGGCGGTTGTCCGATGGGTTCCGAAGACGGTAAAGCTCCTCCCACGAGTACTTCGTCGATTATGAAGGGCCCCTCCCATTTGGGGTTTATTTTATGCCTTTTCTTCTCCAAGAGCCGTAAGACGAGTTCGCCTACATTGTACACTTTTGCCTTGACCTCCCTACTCTAGTAACGTCGGGCCTACTATTGGTAAAAACTAGAGCGGGCCCAAGCTATGTTGCGCTCTCCTTCTAAGGTGTCCAGGTCGTCCTGCCAATCTAACTCGGCCTCCTTTTCCTCGTACATGCGCACCCTTGGTGCGTCATGAATAATGTCACAGGGGAGGACTGCTTCTGCCCCATAGACCATGAAGAACGACATGTATCTCCTTCTGTTCGGGGTGGTGCACAGGCCCCATAAAACGGAGTCGAGCTCCTCCACCCAATGACAGTCAGACTCTTGATGAGATCGGACCAGACGTAGCTTAATGCCGCTCATAATGAGGCTGTTTACTCATTCGACTTGTCCATTGGTCTGCGGATGATACATTGATGCGTAATAGAGCTTTATGCCCATCTTTGCGCACTAGTCTTTGACCTCTTGGGTCGTGAAATTGGATCCATTGTCCGTTATTATACTGTGCGGGACACCGTAACGCTGTACTATGCCAGAGAGAAAGTTGATCATTAGTCCAGACTTGGACAATTTGACAGGCTTTGCCTTTATCCATTTGGTGAACTTCGAACCAAAGAAGGTAGGCGAGGAAGGGCTCTACCTTCTTTGCCTCGATACCATTTGGTGTAATATGCCGCGCCTCTGTTTGATCATCGGGGAGTTCCTTGCGAAGAAGGTAGGCAAGGAAGGGCTCGGTCCATGGCGTGATTATTACCATGACCTCATGAGCCGAAGGCGTTTCATCCATTGCGGAGCCGCCAATGATTTGGTTGTCTAGTTCGTTTATAGGGGGAACAACCTCTTCCGTAGTATTTAGACCGGTGCCCTTATGATCATCCTGCCAAACCGCGGATGGCTTAAAGAGCCGTTCCAAGAACGTGTTTTTTGGGACAGGGTCGCGTTTAGGCCCCATGCGGGCCAGTATGTTGGCGGCTTGGTTGTTGTCGCGAGCGACGTGGTGAAATTCCAACCCCTCGAACTGGGTGGATATTTTTAAGACGATGTTTCTGTACGCTACCATATTCGGGTTTTTGGCGACGAATTCGCCATTGGTTTGGGTGATGGCCAAGTTGGAGTCTCCCCGTACCTCCAGTCGTCGTATGCCCATTGATACTGCCATCCGAAGACCGTGCAAGAGTGCTTCATATTCGGCTGCATTGCTCAAGTCAGCATACATGATCTGCAACATGTATCGCATGTTGTCGCCTGTGGGGGATGTGAGGATAACTCCAGCCCCCAGTCCGGCCAATGTTTTGGATCCATCAAAGTACATTTTCCAATGGGAGTACGCACTGTATTCCTTGGGGAGCTTGGCCTCTGTCCATTCAGCCAGAAAGTCTGCCAGTACCTAGGATTTTATGGCACGGCGTGGTTTGTAGGTTATTTCAAAAGGAAGGAGCTCAATGGCCCACTTGGCTATGCGGACAGTGGCGTCCTTGTTGTTGATTATATCGTTCAAGGGCACTTAAGATGCTACCGTTACTGTACACTCTTGGAAGTAGTGTCTACGTTCCCGTGATGCCATAAATACTGTTATTCACCCATAGCTTGCCGTTTGGGTTTGGAAAAGCGGCACAGAGTCTGCTTAATGGGCTTGAAGCCTGCAATAATGTTCAGACTATCTTCTGCCAGCCGCTGTGGGATTCCGGGCATATCGGAAGGATACAAGGTGAAGATGTCCCAATTTTCTCGTAGAAAGGTCCACAGTGCCTCATCCACTATGGGATCGAGCTGAGCTTCGATGGACGCTGTCTTGTTGGGGTTCGTTGGATGCACTTGAAATTTAACGATTTCCTCTATGGGTTTGAAGGAGGTGGGCTTGGGCATTTTGCTAAGGATTACGTTGTCCTTGTCAACTGTAGACTGTAGTACGACTAGTTCTTCTACGGCGAAGGTCTCAGCTAGCACCTCGAGGGCGAGTGTTGTTGTTTTGTTTTTGGCTCGAAGGGCTATATTCGGATCACTGGCGATTGTGATCACTTCGTTTGGTCTTGGCATTTTAAGTTTCATATACCCATAATGGGGTATAGCCTAGAATTTTTTGAAGGCTTCACGTCCCAGTAGGGCACTGTAGCCGCTTGGGAAGGGCATGATGTGGAAGAGGAGTTCTTCGGATCAGTAGTTTCGGGCGTGCCAAACACTACATCCAGGACGATACGTCCTGAACAACGTGCCTCTTTCCCTGAAATGATTCCTCGGAAATTCGTGTTGCTATGCTCGATGCGAGACCGGTCGAACTACATTCTTTCCAGGGTGCCTTCGTAGATCAGGTTTAAATCACTGCCTCCGTCCATTAGCACCTTATGTAACCTGTAGCCATCGATGATGGGGTTCAAGACTAGTGCGGCCGGTGAATGACCAGGAAGAATGGCTGGTTGGTCAGTGTGTCCGAAGGTAATGGGTATGTATGCCCATGCACTCATTGCTGCCACATGGTAGACCTGTTCGAGTTCTTTAAGAGCTCTTTTCCTCCTGTTCCTCAAGGGGAACGTTTCGTAGACCGTCAGGACTTCGGCATTGTATTCGGGTGACAATGTGGAGCGCCTATTCAACAGTAGCGCCTCAAGGATGGCCTCACTGATTTTTGTGACCTGCCTGATGACCCAGCAAGCTCTAAGGCCGTGAGTCAGGCTTGTGTTCAGCAATACGGAATGTATGGGGCAAGGTTTATCCAATAGTTTGTCAAGGACAGTACTGACCCTTGTAAGGGGCCTGTTTCTTTTTTTGGCTGGTTCAAATCTGGCTGTCCGCTTTGGCGGTATCCTCTTTTTCCGATCTCCACTAGGGTGTTCAGGGAAGGTTGGTTCCGAAAACAATCATTCGGCTTGCCAAGCGCTTTCCATGGCACAATATTTATGTACGAAGTCGGATAGCTCAGCAAACTTATGAATGTGTCAGCGAGCCTGGGTGTTAAGAATCCCTTCATCATGGCAATTGTGACTGATGGTTGCCATTATCTCTTGGTCACTAAGACCCTTTTCCGTGCTACTAGCGAGTAGGAGTCTAGCCAAAAAATGGTGAACTGACTCTCCTGGTAATTGTATAATATCCCGTAAGTCCGAAGACGTGGGATTTGGTGTGATACTAGGATGATCAACTTGGGTTGTGGGTGGGAAAAAATTTGACTCCACACCACACTGTGTGTTTGGAATCACGGACTCTGAATTGTGTAATAGATCTGGGACCGATAATGGTCCATCTCCGGGACAAATTCTGGCATCTGGTTTGCAATCGAAGTCTTGGTGATCAGAGACCGGGGTATAAACCGTTTTTAATTCCGGTTGTTGGGATGATCCCTCAATCGGACATTCGATGGTAGAGACAAGGTGGGTTACTATGGGGACGTGAATATTCCTATCATCAGGTTTAATCCCGAGCCGATCATAGACCGGAACCTGGTCATCCGGCTTAGCGTTGTCTCAATACGATCAAACATCTCATTTAAAAACAAGGCGATGGCAGGATGCGTGTCACTAAAGCGAGTGGAGTTAATATGCGGTATGAAGGTTCCGGAGCCGCGCGAAATCGGATCCAGGTTCAATCTAGCCGTGGTGGGTCCGGTCACATTGGGCAGATTGGACGTTCTAGACCGCCTGGGGTGACGACTCCGTTGAAGGTGGGGCCCAATATCTTTGGCATCGAGGCGTTGAGACTTACAGGCTCCTCCTCAAGGGTTGATGGTTCCATCAAAAAAAAGTTCTCCCTATGAATTAGCGACGAACTCTAAGGTTCCAAACTTGATTCTCTAATCGGGGGAATAGTTTTCGATCTGGCCAAGGTGGAAGATCGGGTCGGCATGCGATAAGACGTCGCCACCTGTGAGTGTCTGATCGGGGGCTAGAATCCCCTGGATGCAGATCTCGTTACTCATGACAAAGTGAGCCATCGATTCCTTTGGCGATCACAGTGGAACTGTCAATGAAAGCACAAATGTCGGTGTCAAAACCGACGGATCTCGAGTAGGGGGTCCCAAACTGTGAGACTGGGATCGATGGTAGCAAGAGACAAGGTTTACCCAACGTCCTTCATGATTGTATTGCCGATGTATCAGTTACAAAGTTGATCTACCTCGAGATCAAATAGTTAAACCCTAGATGAGTTGTCCTCTCTCTACAACCTAAAACACTCCGGCTTATATAGACGCTGATGGTATCTAGGGTTTACACATGGTCGGTTGCATATCGAAGGAAGAAACATGCCCATCTACGGTCGACAACGTGGAGGATACACCACGGCTCCTTGAAGATTTCACCTTGGCGACGGGGCCCTTGATCATCTAGTGCTCACTTTGCAGCCTATACAGCCGACCCATAAGAAATAGGTCGGCTATCCGAGGACCCCTTAATCTAGGACTCCCTCAGCCGCGCTAGGGGCCTCTGGCGCACCCTGGTGGGTTGTGGCGTCCTTGGCCCTCCCCTCGGGCACTTCCTTGGTCCCCTGGATGTCTTCTGGCCCAAAAAAAATCTCAAAAAAAATTCGCTGTCTTTGGGCTTCGTTTGGTACTGATATTCTCCGAAGTAAAAAACAAGCAAAAAAACAACAACTAGCACTTGGCACTATGTCAATAGGTTAGTCCGAAAAAATGATATAAAGTTTATATAAAATGTTTTTAAAACATCCAAGATTGATAATATAACAGCATGGAACGATCAAAAATTATAGATACGTTTGAGACGTATCAACATCTCCAAGCTTAATTCCTACTTGTCCTTGAGTAGGTAAATGATAAAAACAGAATTTTTGATGTGGAATGCTGCCTACCATGTTCATCACATATTCTTTTCTTTTGTAGCATGGACATTTGGACTTTTAGATGGTTCAAAGCAATCGTCTAATTTTGACATGAAGACTTTAATACTCAAGCATACCAACAAGCAACCATGTCTTTCAAAATATCAATGCTAAGGAAATCTATCCCTAGCCCATCATGTTCAATGATTGATCCATTCATGAAACACACTCAAATATTAGCTACACCTAATGCTCAAGTACGATTATAGTGCCCCCTTCTTGGCGCTTTATAAGAGAAGATGGAGACTAATTTTTTTTGCATAAAGTAAGTAGATAGGCCCTTCGCAGAGGGAAGTATGGATTTGTATAGGTGCCAGAGCTCAAGGTTTAAATTGATAGAGAATAAATATTTTGGGTGGCTTGCCTTTCATGTCAACGAAAACGACCGAGAGATTTTAATACCTTTTCGTGCAAGGCATATCATAAGCGGTTCCCAAATAGAAAATAAAGTTCATCCCTTCTTCCACCATTCTTTGACAATCCATGGCTAGCCGAATCCATAGTTGCCTTCCATACCAACACTTCCCAAGAAATTTATTTTTTGACAACATAACGTAATTTTTTTTTCATTTCGGGACTGGGCATCCTTATTACCACCATAATCTCATGCAATGACAAGTGAATAAACACTCATCTTGAGAATAATACATCTAGCATGGAAAAATATCGACCACCCCCTTCCGCTTCATGAGAGGTATGAGCACACAAAAAGGAAAGTCCATTTGAAAATTAGAGATGGAACATACAAATTTTCTTGGAACGACATGGAAGTACCACATATAGGTAGGTATAGTTGACTCATATGGCAAAACTGGGTTCATGGATTTTGGATGCACAAGTAGTATTTCTACTTAGTACAAGTGAAGGCTAGCAAATAGATTGAGAATAATCCAACAAGGAAATGAAAATTCACATATGCAAGCATTAAGCATAACCAACACCGAATAATGCACCATAAGTACAATTTAATTTCATTGCATAACTATTGACTTTCATGCTTGCATAGGGAATCACAAACCTTAACATCAATATTTTTACTAAAGCATAATTACTCACTAACATGACTCACACATTAGTATCATCATATATCACAAGTATTACAAAGAATCAAGTTTTATTTTGTCCAATGATCTTCATGAAAGTTTTTATTATATCCCTCTTGAATATCTATCACATTGGGACTAGTTTCATGTATTGCCATTGATGTTGGCAAGGTCACATAGATTTAAGTGAAGATCATGAGCATAAAAAATTCATCTCTCAAAATAATATAAGTGAATCATGAGAGGATTTCATCAAAATTTACTAACTCTCAAATTAATCTAAGTTAAGCATGAGAGTATTTCTTAAAACATGTAAAAGCACGCCGTTTTCAAAAAGATATAAGTGAAGCACTAGAGCAATTCCATAGCTTAAAAAATTTAAGTGAAGCATATAGAGCAATTCTAACAAATCATAGCATAATTTTGGCTCTCTCAAATAGGAGTGTATAGCAAGGATAGTTTTGACAAACTAAATCAACCAAAGACTCATATAATACAAGACGCTCCAAGCCAAACTCATGATATGTGACGAATAAAAATATAGCTCCATGTAAAATACCGATGGTCGCTAGAAGAAAGAGGGGATGCTACTCGGGGCATCCCCAAGCTTAGTTGCTTGTTCTCTTTGGATATTATATTGGGGTGATATGGGCATCCCCAAGGTTAGGCTCTTCTTACTCCTTATTCCTTCATCCATCGTGATCTCACCCAAAACTTGAAAACTTCAATCACACAAAACTTAACAAAATCTTCCTGAGATTCGTTAGTATAATAAAGCAAATCATCACTCAAATTACTGTTGCAAAACCATTCATATTTTATTATTGCATTATATCTAATGCATTAGAACTTTATCATGGCTTATACCCCCCGATAAAAACCATAGATTCATCAAAATAAGCACACAATGCAACGAAAAAAGAATACGTTTCAAACAGAACAGTCTGTAGTAATCTATACTCTAATCATACTTCTGAAACTCTAAAAATTAAGAAAAATTAAGAAAACGTAAAGAATTTGTATATAAATACTTTTTTAAAATTTTAGCTCAATATAACGCTCCAGTAAAAAATGAAAACTCGTGCACTGGAGTCAAAGTTTCAGTTTCAGATTCTGCATTGTTTCTACTCATCTTATGAATCATCCTAAAGGCTTTACTTGGAACAAACACTAAATAAAACATAAAAAGAAAATCATAACAGAGGCACAATTGTGTAACCACTCAAACACAGAAAGGAAAAGGTAAAATAAAATTTATTCATTGGGTTGCCTCCCAACAAGCGCTATCGTTTTATGCCCCTAGCTAGGCATAACACATAGATTCAAGTATTGTCATACGTAGATTCCAACTCCCTAAACACACTACGATAATTTTTCAAGGACCTAGCATGAATACTTTCCCTGAAAATACTTTTGGGAATAAGATTGAAAATTTTGTTCTTGCCATTAAGGTTGTTTACCACTTCAACAAAATTGGGGTGAATACTAATCATTTTCATATCCTCATTGTTTCTACTAGAAGTGGTACCCTTGCTCTTAGGAACATGTGTAGATTTGCAATATTTACTAATAGGAGGTTTTTTTCAATAATCTTAATGGTAGAAGAAGCTGAACTCGAGTTACTAAAGATTTCTTCCAGCTTATCAATTCTAGCGGGACTCTCTTCCATTCTTTTGTTTACTTCGGGTTATTTTTTCCTTTAGCATTTCAAGTGCGTCTCCCTCTTTTGACCCAATTTTATTGGCAATATTATGCATCCTTTTATCTATTTTTTCAATATTTGCTTCGGTGAGCATTTTCTTTTGAATATCATCTAATTTTTGCATAACATGCTCAAGAGTCAATACCGTTTCATTAATAATGATTGGTGGTGAGCCGACTAAATTTCTCATAGCATTAAAAGCATCCAATGCGAGGAAGATCAAGAAATACCCACCGGTAATCGTATCAAGGACGAATCTATACCAAGTGGTGATGCCCACATAAAAACTGCGAAGAGGAACAACATTAGATTCATTACGAATAGATCTATTATGAGCATTGCAAATCCTATACCAAGCATCTTTGAGATTCTCTTCTCCCGTTTGCTTAAAGTTAAGAGCTTCATTCTCGGGGGTACACGCAATAACGGAAGAACTAGCCATAGTGAAAGGATAGAGATGTCTAAGGAGAAAAATACAAACGAAAAAGAAGGCGAATAAAACGGCAAAATTTGTGAAGTGGGGAAGAGGAAATCGAGAGGCAAATGGAAAATAATTTAAATTGTAAGGAGATGAGATTTGTGATTAGGAAACTGATAGATGTTGATGATGTCTCTCCGGCGCCAGAGATTGACACGCTGAAGAGATTGCTTCCTCCCCGACAACGGCGTCAGAAATTCCTTTGACGTGGCTTGAGACTGCGTTGGTATTTTCCTAAAAAGGAATGGATGATGCAACATAGCTACAGTGAGTATTTCCCTCAGTTAAGAAACCAAGGTAGACCAAGCAACTATGTAAACGGTACCTACACACACAAAGAACAAATGCTTGCAATCCGACACGCAAGAGAGGTTGTCAAACTCTCTATGGTAAAAAGATAGATTATATTGCAATAGGTTTAGCAAATAGATCTCTCAAGAACACAAAATAAAAGAAATAAACAAAAAGTGCAGAAAGGTATTTTTGTGTTTTTGGATTAATATATCTGAAAACAAGTATGACAAAAAGATAGATCGGAAATCAATATGTTGGAAAAGTAGACCCCGGGGGGGCGTAGGTTTCACTAGTGGCTTCTCTCATGAGTATAGCACACAGTGGGTAAACAAATTACGGTTTGGAAATTGATAGAAGATCAAATAATCATGATAATATCCAAGGCGATGATCATTATATAGGCATCACGTCCAAGATAAGTAGACCAAATGGTTCTACATCTACTACTATTACTCCACACATCGACCGCTATCCACCATGCATCTAGTGTATTAAGTTCATGGAAAACAAAGTAATGCAATAAGAACAGTGACATGATGTGGACAAGATCTATTCATTTAGGAATAGACCCCATCTTGTTATCCTTAATGCCAACAATACACGCGTGCCTTGCTGGCCCTTCTGTCATTGGGAAAGGACACCGCAAGATCGAACCCATCACAAAGCACCTCTTCCCATGGCTAGAAAAATAGATCTAGTTGGAATAACTAAACCAAAGATTCGAAGAAGAAATACGAGGCAATAACTAATCACGCATATAAGAGATCAAAGAAGACTCAAATCATATTCATGGATAGAAACTGATCAGGAACTCGAAATTCATCGGATCCCAACAAACACACCGCAAAAAGTCATTACACAAAATAGATCTCCAAGAAAACATTGTATTGAGAATCAAAAGAGAGAGATAGAAATCCATCTAGCTACTGCCTAGGGACCCGTAGGTCTATGGTGTTAAAGATATGCCCTAGAGGCAATCATGTATGATGATATTTCCTATGTGTTTATTAATAAAGATAGTCCTTGGATATTATCATTGATGTGTATTAACAAATATGTGACTTGTTTGTGAGACTATGCATTGTATGATGACTATCCTAAATGGTCCCTAGTCGAAAGGGTTGTGTGGATGTGCAGCTAGTTAGACGAGCATATGACATGGTGGATTGTCCGGTCTCACTGACCATGTAGCATTGGATTCTAGCCGGATAATATGGACTTAGAAAGGTCTGGTCGGATTCGACATAGTCAGATCTGAGTCGAGATAAGGTCTGAGATGGACAGACCCAACTATGAGACGCATCGATAGGTCATGTGTGAGTCTCTAGTACAACATACGTTCTATGTCCTAAGACCTGAGCTGGCGCATGTACTCGGTATGGTGACAGACTTGCTTTGTGCCGACCAAACACTACTCCGTGACTGGGTAGTTACAAAGGTAGGTTTCGGCCTTATCCAAACCCATGCTGCGACACATGGTCGAGCAAGATGGGATTTGCCCCTCCGATCAAGAGAGATATACTCTGGGCCCCTCGAGTGATCCGACCTGGATAAGCATCGCCATGCGATGAGGATTATGAGATAATCCAAAGTGTTGGTCGGATTCACCAGAACGAGAAAGAGGTCGTGATGCAACAAGGATGACCATGTCACCTTGTGCATGAAAACATATATCGTGTGACGAAGGGAATACAAATGTGAAGTACAGGTTTGCCTAACCATCTTCATCAGACACTTGGAGTCGGCACGCCTTGCTAGAGGCTGCTGCCGACTGGTCGAGCCGGATGTGATTTGATTCGCGACCAAGTGAACGAGAACCTAAGGGGTCGCGCGCTTAAAGGAAGGAACATGTGGGCTTTAGGATCCGTGCGAGGCCCAAGAGTTGAGCCCGCGCCGGATGCCTATATATAGTGGAGGTGCATCACACCCATCTGGTTGATTGCTTCGACACTGTCATTATAGCTTTGCATGTGTTGCAAATAGCTACCTCCACTCCCTACTACCGATTGTGTGATCGAACCTAGCAGTCCGCCGCACGGTGTTCCACCTGCACGCGCGGATACCATTAGAGGCTGTGCACCTGCGCCGCTCCGGCGACCCTATACCTGGAATCCGGCGACCGGTGGTCCGAGGGAGATTGGATCGGCTGTTATAGGAGGAGACAGACCACACGAACGTGCTGCCCCAACTCTACTTCTGCTGCACGACACTACGTGTCTAGTGGTAACGATCTATGATCCATCTTGGTAGCATGTTCTTGGTTGTTTTATATGTAGGAATTTTTTGATTTGCATGCGATGCACCTACGGTAGAACCCAACAATGGTATCAAAGCCTCTGTTATAGGATTTGTATTCAGATCGGATGCATATTCAGATCGAACGCGATGCCCCTTCGAACCCCGCCCACTAACCGCCATGTGCGTAGAGCCTTGTATTTCATACACGATCACACAAACCAGTAGAATGTGATTCTATGCATAAGTTTGTTTTGCATGTTTGATGTGAATAGTATGGCTCATATGTATGTAATGCATGTGTGTAACTTAACATGACCTGGGTGTCATGATTGTCAGCCGGCAGGAGCCAAAGTGTTGTCATTATATTGTATAACGACCTGCATGTCGACTTGTGATTCTCTGTAAATTTATTACTAGGTGTAGTAGTTGGAGGACAGAGATCAAGTTCGAAACTTTCGTGTCCTGGCGTGACGAACAAGATGGAGTTCCTCCTTGGTCATCGGAGTACGAGCCGGCCATGGAAGGACGCCCATGAAGGAGCCATACTATTTCACATATTTATGTTTATATGTGATGGATATTGCTTCTTATTTCTATGCATGTTAGTATGGTAGAAAGATCCCTCATTAATATCAAGCATATTGCCATTACGGATGTTGCACCTTCGCACGTCAAGTACGTATGGTAGTGGGCTCATAAAATTAAGGTGCTACTAGGTGTCCTTGAACTCGAGGGTTCGTGTCGGACATAGACATGCACTGCATCAGGTTAACTTGACAGGGCTATCAAAACGGTTTTGGGCCTTTGTGGCAAAGAAGGTTGGGAGCCGGGGTATAAGACACCTACTCGGCCGATAGGAGTCGTATGGAGATATGATTAGCAAGGTGTTGCTTACTGGATAGACAATTTAGCTAGAAGTGATGCTAAAGCTCACTAGTCACTCGCGCTAGGCGGGTCCGGAATGATTGAGAGTTTGCGGAGGGATGCTGACTTCAGTGGGAGTAGTTCTGTTTAAGGCTTGAATTACTCTACATAAACACATTGCTTAGTAATTGCATATTTTCTGTTGTACATCAACGGCACCACCTGCTCAACCCAACTTTGCATTGAAATCAATTTTGGAAAAGGATAAACTGAATGGAACAAACTTTACCACCTGGTATAGAAATTTTAGAATTGTTCTCAAGCACAATAAAAGGAATATGTTCTAGAGGATCCACTTCCAGAGGAACTTGCCGAGAATGCTAATGCCACAACCAAGAATGCCCACCAGAAACTCGTTGATGAATCAAACGAGATCACCTGCCTCATGCTGGCTTGTATGAATCCCGATTTGCAACAGCATCTCGAAAACATTCAGGCTTTCGATATGATTGAGAGTTTGAAGAGCATGTTTCAGGTGCAGGCTAGGACCAAGAGGTTCAATGTTTGCCAATCCTTGATGGATTGTAAGCTGAAAGAGGGTGATCCACTCAGCCTGCATGTGACCAAGATGATCGGGTACGTGCAAGCTTTGGATTGGTTAGGCTTGCCACTTGGGGACGAGCTGTTCATGGATGCAATTTTAGGTTCTCTTCCACCTAGCTATGGGACGTTCATCTCGAACTATCATATGCACGGCATGGATAAGAAGCTCACTGAATTGCATGGGATGCTCAAGGTGGCAGAGCAAGATATTAAGAAAGGCACGCATCAAGTGTTGATGGTGCAAAACTTGACTAAGTTCAAGACGAGTTGGTCCAAGAAAAAGGGTAAGGCAAAGGGCACAGAGAAGGTTGTCTCCACCGCCGAGCCAAAGTCCAGACCAAACTCATGCAAGGAAGCTGGTCACTGGAAGAGGAACTGTAGCAAGTGGCTTGCTGAGCATGGCAAGAAGGCCGGAGATGCTTCTTCAGGCAAAGGTACACTTGTTACATATGTTATATACAGTTACCTTGCTGACATACCTAGTAGCTCTTGGGTATTTAATATCAGATCGATTGTTCATATTTGCAACTCGATGCAGGGGCTGGTAAGAACTAGGCGTGTGGCACAAGGGGAGATTGACATCTGGGTCGGCAACAAAGCAAGAGTTGCTGCGTTGGAGGTCAGCACGATGCAGCTCAAGCTTCCTTTTGGATTTATTTTGGAATTGAATAATTGTTATTACATTCCCGCACTTAATCGGAACATTATTTCTGCCTCATGCTTGATGAGTTAAGGTTATGAATTCAATATAAAGGACAATGGTTGTTCATTTTATTTGAATGGAATGTTCCATGGCTATGCACCCATAGTATATGGGCTATTTATTTTAAATCTATAAACGGAAGCAGTCTATAACGTGAATGTCAAGAGGCATAAGCCTAATGAGATAAATCCGACATACTTCTAGCATTGTCGGCTTGGACACATTAGTCTGAAACACATGAAGAAGCTCCATGATGATGGACTCCTAACTTCGTCCGACTCCATGTCGTTCGAGACATGAGAATCATGCTTTCTAGGCAAGATGACTAAGTCTCCTTTTGCAAAGAGTTGCGAGAGGGCATCCGAGATGTTGGAGCTTATACACAGTGATGTGCATGGTCCTATGGGCACAACGGCCAGAGGTGGCTATTAGTACTTCTTGACTTTTACCGACGACTTGAGTAGATATGGATATATCTATTTTATGAGGCACAAGTCGGAAACTTTTGAAAAGTTCAAAGAGTTTCAGAACGAGGTTGAAAATCGGCTCGGCAAGGCAATAAAACTTCTATGATCAGATCATGGGGGTGAGTACATGAGCCATGAGTTTGATGATCATATGAAAAGTCGAGGTATAATACCTCAGCTCACACCTCCGGGTACGCCATAGCGAATAGGTGTGTCAGACCAGAGAAATCGAACCTTGTTGGACATTCTCCGGTCGATGATGAGAAAATCGGATTTACCCTTGTCATTCTGGGGATACGCTCTAGAAACTACAACTTTCACACTTAAAAGGGTACCATCAAAATCCGTTGACAAGACACCACATGAGATGTGGACTGGGAAGACTCCTAGTTTATCTTTTCTAAAGATTTGGAGTTGTGAAGCATTTGTGAAGCAACTCATGTCGGACAAGCTTACACCCAAGTCGGATAAATGCAGTTTCATGGGATATCCAAGGGAAACCTTGGGATATAACTTCTACAACCGAGAAGAGAACAAAATGTTTGTTGCTCGGAACGGGATTTTCCTAGAGAAAGAGTTTCTCAGTCGCGAGGCTAGTGGGAGAACCGTGCGACTCGAAGAAATTCGAGAGCCACTCGGGGACAACTCGGTTGGTGATGAGATCACGCCAGAGTCGGTCAGAGAACCTGTAGTGGAGTCGGCACCGGAGCCACGGAGGTCGAAAAGATTGCATAGGGTGCGCGACGCTTTGTTGCTAGAAAGCGATGAACCGGCCATGCATGCAGAAGCGATGGTGAGCCCAGACTCCAAGGCACGGCTAGAGGCCATGAGATCCGAGTTAAAGTCCACGGATGACAATCAAGTCTGAGACTTGGTTGATCTGCCACCTAGCATAGTTGCCATTGGCTGCAAATTGGTCTTTACGAAGAAAACCGATGTGGATGGAAATGTTCAGATCCACAAAGCTCGGCTTGTCACTAAAGGTTATGGACAAGTTCAAGGAATTGACTATGACGAGACCTACTCACCGATAGCGATGCTAAAATCAATAAGGATCATACTAGCTATAGCTGCATATTTCGATTATGAGATATGGCAGATGGATGTCAAAATGGCTTTCCTTCATTGAAATTTAAAAGAGGATGTATACATGATACAACCCGAAGGTTTTGTCGATCCAACTAACGCTGGTAAAATTTGCAAGCTCAAGAGATCCATTTATGGATTGAAGCAAGCAGCTCGGAGTTGGAACATTCGTTTTGATGAAGTCATCCTTGACCTTGGTTTCATCAAGAATGAAGAGGACTATTGTTTATACAAGAAAGTCTAGTGGGAGCTCGGTAGTATTCTTGATCATTTATGTGGATGACATACTGCTGATTGGAAATGATGTTTTGATGCTAAACTCAGCCAAGGAATCACTGAACGACAAGTTTTCGATGAAAGACCTTGGAGAGGCAGTGTACATTTTAGGCATCAAGATCTATAGAGATAGATCAAGGAGGATGCTTGGCTTGTGCCAGAGCACGTACATAGACAAAGTGTTGAAGAGGTACAACATGAGTGAGGTGTTGAAAGGGTTCTTTCCCGTCTCACATGGCATAAGGCTAAGCAAGACTCAGGGTCCTATGATTTCTGATGAGAGAAACCGGATGAGTAGGATTCCATATGCCTCAGAAATAGGATCCATCATGTATGCCATGCTATGTACACGGCCGGATGTTGCCTATGCAATAAGCTTAACAAGTAGATACCAGGCCGACCCAGGTGAGAGTCACTGGGCAGCAGTGAAAACTATCTTGAAGTACCTGAAAAGGACTAAAGAGATGTTGCTAGTTTATGGAGGTGAGGAGGAGTTCTACGTAAAGGGTTACGCTGATGCTAGTTTCCAAACCAACAGGGATGTTTGTCGATCGCAAACTAGATTCGTGTATGTCACGAATGGAGGAGCAGTGAGCTGGACGAGTTCCAAGCAAGATACGGTGGCCGACTCCACAACAGAGGCCGAATACATTGCGGCTTGTGAAGCCGCAAAGGAAGGTGTTTGGATTCGGAAGTTCTTGGAAGATTTTGGCGTGTTCTCGGGCTGGTCAAAACCATTGGACCTTTATTGCAATAATTCAGGTGCCATCGCACAGGACAAGGAGCTGAGACAACACCACAAGACCAGGCGCATAGACCAAAAATATCACTTGATACGAAAGCTCGTATAGAAAGGTGATACCAATTTATGCAAGATTCATACGGATGCAAATGTTGCAGATCCGTATACTAAACCGCTTCCACAACCCAAGCATGAGGGGCACGTTAGAGCTATGGGCATTTGATGTCTATTTGATTGACTCTAGTGCAAGTGGGAGACTGTTGGAGATATGCCCTAGAGGCAATCATGTATGATGATATTTCCTATGTGTTTATGAATAAAGATAGTCCATGGACATTATCACTGATGTGTATTAACAAGTATGTGATTTGTTTGTGAGACTATGCATTGTATGATGACTATCCTAAATGGCCCTATTCAAAAGGGCTATGTGGACGCACAACCAGTTAGAATAGCATATGACACGGTGGATGGTCCGGTCTCACTGACCATGTAGCATTGGATGCTAGCCAGATAATATGGACTCAGAAAGGTCTGGTCGGATTCGACATAGTCGGATCCGAGTCGAGATAAGGTCTGAGTTGGACATACCCAACTATGAGACGCAATGATAGGTTATCAGTGAGCCTCTAGTACAACATACGTTCTATGTCCTAAGACCTGAGCTGGTGCATGTACTCGGGATGGTGACAGACTTGCTTTGGGCCGACCAAACACTACTCCGTGACTGGGTAGTTACAAAGGTAGGTTTTGGGCTTGTCCAGACCCATGCTGCGAGACATGGTCAAGCAAAATGGGATTTGCCCCTCCGATCAGGAGAGATATACTCTGGGTCCCTCGAGTGATCCGACCTGGATAAGCATGGCCATGCAATGAGGATTATGAGATAGTCCCAAGTGTTGGTCGGATTCACCGGAACGAGAAAGAGGTTGTGCTGCAACAAGGAAGACCATGTCGCCTTTTGCATGACAACATATATCGTGTGGCAAAGGGAATAGAAATGTGAAGTATAGGTTTGCCTAACTAGCTTCATCAGACACTTGGAGTCGGCATGTTCTTGGTTGATCTACGCGTAGGATTTTTTTTGTTTGCACGAGATGCACCTACGGTAGAACCCAACATATGGTGGATTTCTCACGCATCATGGGAGAGGCACCCATGAAGATGATGCACCCCTCCATGATGGTGTTAAATTGGATCTTGCAGTTTGGGAACTTACGGCGGCTGGAATTGTGTTTCATCGACTCTCCGAGGGTTTTCTGAATATTTGGGTATTTATAGAGCTGATAGGTGGTGGAGAGGCATCCCGAGGTGGGCACAACCCACCAGGCCGCGCTAGGGGCCTCTGGCGCACCCTGGTGGGTTGTGGCCTCCTCGGCCCTCCCCTGTGGCATTGCTTTGGTCCCCTGGATGTCTTCTGGCCCAAAAAAATCTCCAAAAAGTGTCGCAATGTTTGAGCTTCGTTTGGTGCTGATATTCTACGTAGTAAATAACAAGCAAAAAACAACAACTGGCACTTGGCACTATGTCAATAGGTTAGTCCCAAAAATAATATAAAGTTGCTATAAAATGATTCTAAAACATCCAAGATTGATAATATAACAACATTAAATGATAAAAAAATATAGATACATTGGAGACGTACCAGCCAGGGCATGCGGTGACCGGTTCCGTTGGGGCGATTCTGGCCCTGGTGACCACGCCCACGTCCGCGGCCAGGAGAGGCAGAATTTGCTAAAGATTGTCGCGGGTTGGTGCCATTAAGAGTTAGCCGAGCGTCGAAACTCAACAACTATCTTTATAGCTCCAAAACTGTGATGGGCTCGACACAAGCAGCAAGGGTGGACACCTCGGGTTCGTATTCTAGATCGAGTTTGACAAGGATCTTGGAGGTGATCTCCGCATATGAGAGAGCATCACTGGTTGAGGGAGTCCTGGTTTCAAGGGTCCTCGGCTGGCCGACCTATTTCTCATGGGCCGATTATCGAACATTAGATTGAGCGAAGGCCTTGTCTCCAGGAAGGAAACTTCGGGAATCGTGGCATATCCTCCATGTTTGGAGTAGTGAATAGGCAAGTTTATCTCTTCGACATGTAACCGACCATGTGTAAACCCTAGGTACCCTCGGCGTCTATATAAGCCGGATTGTTTTAGGTTGTAGACAAGGGACAACTCATCTAGGTTTAGCTATTCGATATAGAGGTAGATCAACTATGTAATCTACATATCGTAAATACAATCAAGCAGGACGTAGGGTATTACCTCCATAGGAGGGCCGGAACCTAGGTAAACATCGTCTCCTTCGTCTCCTATTACCATCGATTCTAGTCTCATGGCTCGGGACCCCCTACCTGAGATCCGCCGGTTTTGACACTGACATTGGTGCTTTCATTGAGAGTTTCACTGTGATCACCAAAGGAATCGATGGCTCGCGTCGTCATCAACGAAGAGGTTCGTAACATGGACACTTTTGTCCCCATGCAGATCTGCGCTTTTGGCAGCATTATGTTGCACGCTGACCCGACCAGCCATCTAGACCAGGTCGGAAGCTTCGCCCCTGATCAAGAGGTCAGATTCGGGAACCTAGAGTTCTCCATAGACTCTCGGGGCGATCTTATTATGACCGGGCTCGCAGTATCGCCTGCGACGCCCGAAGACTCCGAGGCTTTAACCTCGGATCCTTCTTTTGATCACGTCCACAGAATTTACCCCGGCGATGACCTGACTCTTAGTCCGGATCTAGCCATAGTGCCGGATGACCGGATATCTTTTCTTTCCAAACACTCCCCTAGCACGGACACAACGGAGGTCAACTCTGAAAGCTCTAAGCGGGTTGACCCGATCGAGCTCTCAATACTCAACGAGGCCCTAGATGGGATCACGTTGATGAAGATTACCGACGACCCAACCCCAATCCATGCTCAGATCGGGCTCGGGGCGGGCCAGGATGAATTTTTATTCCCACCCACCACCCACTTGATAGACACAGTCGAAGATTTAACTGACATGTTGGACTATGCCTCCGAGGAGGCAGAATACATGGACGAGGAGGATTGCGCTCCCAGCCCCGTTAACACCGGGCGATGGGCCGCCACCTCCACGTACGAAGTCTACATGGTGGACACTCTTGCCGCTAATGGCAAGAACACGCCTAAAAACGATGGCGACAAGTCGGGTGAAGCGCCGTCAAGGTGCTGGATGCCGCATAAATGGTCAAAAGGCAAAAAGGGAAGGAAAGCTATCATCGGCACCAGGGACGGAGATACCCCGGAAGACCTCGGCGATCCCGATATCCCTGAACACTTGCTAGAGGGTCAGGAGAGGCCTGAATACCAGCACAACCCCGATGACCTCAACAATTCTGAGGATGACAATTCCCCCCCCCCCTTGTCGAGGAGGAGGACACCCCAAAAGCCGATTACTTCACCATCCCTGACAATCTGGAAGATCAGGAACTGTTCAGGCAACAACTTATAGCCACGACCCGCAGCCTGAAAGCAAAAGAACAGCAGCTTATGGCCAAACAGGACAACCTCAACGATCGATGGACGAGAGTCCTCTCAGCTGAGGAGGGATACGGCACCGGTCTATCGGACCAACCTAAGAGCTATCCACGCAGAAGGTTGCTGCCAAAATTCGATGACGAGCTCACCGATAGGCCGTCTCTAAAACATGCCCCATATAACAAGCCAGACCACCCTCCTCGAGGACAAGACAGGACGGCTGACTACACCGGTTATAGGTCGGTGATACCCTGAAGACGGGGAAAAGCGCCAATAGAGCCTGATGACAGGTTCGACCTGCGGCACAACCTGGACCATAGGGTAGGCCGCACAAGATCCATCTACGGATCCAAAGGGTACTCACCCGATCAACGAGACGGGTACCGGCCTTGGCTCAACCGCAACAACACAGGCCAGGAACGAAACTGAGGTAGAACAGACGCCGATTACCAGCGCCACATAGCTCAGGTCAGAGGAGCTGCCCGCCCATAGTGCTTCACGGACGAGGCGATGCAGCATCAGTTCCTGGAGGGGTTTAAACCCGTAAACGTAGAGCAGTACGATGTGACAACTGACCTAACCGTATGGATTGAGGATTTCCTCCTCCACATCCACATGGCACGAGGAGACGATCTCCACGCCATCAAATATATACCCCTAAAACTTAAGGGGCTCACTCAGCACTGGTTAAAACAGCCTCCCCGAAAACTCCATCGGATGTCGGGAAGATCTAGAGGATGCATTCCGGTCTAACTTCTAGGGCACCTATGTTCGGCCGCCGGACTCCTCCGACCTAAGCAATGTTGCCCAGAAGCCAGGAGAGTCCACATGGCAATTCTGGAATCAGTTCTTGACCAAGAAAAACTAGATCGCCAACTATCCGGATGCCGAGGCAATATCCTCCTTTAGGCATAATATTTGGGACGAATGCCTGGCCCACCAGCTTGGCCAGGATAAACCTCGGACAATTTCTGCCATTACATCACTCATGACCCGCTTTTGCACGGGCGAGGATAACTAGCTTGCAAGACGGAGCCACAACCCCAAAGACCCCGGAACCTCCAAAGTTCAGGACGGAAACGAGAAACTAAAGCGCAACAAGAATAAGTGCAGGCACAACAATAGTGATGTTGATGACAAGGCGGTTAACGTCGGCTTCTGCAACTCCCGACCAGGGCAGCGGAAGAAGCCTCCTAAAGGCAACCGCGACAGACCCACTGAAAGCACATTTTCTCCCTTGGTGGTTTTGGTAATTAATAACAACATATAAGTCATTGAACTAATGTTTCCACCAAGTATATTTCAGGAAATGTTCAATGATAGGATTGCCAAAAGGATTGTGGAGATTGTGGAATACCCCAGGATGCAAGGAAATAGGTTGGCAAAGCTTCAAGCAAGAGGACTCTACATTTTACATTTGTGAGAAATCACTTTGAGTCCATAGGAAAGCAATACTATTAAAGGGGGGGTAAGGTTTTGTTGGTGAACAAAAGCTCATACGTGCACAAGTGATAGTCACAACATACACCCACAAGCTCTTCCATAAAAAGTCTGTCCAAAGACAAATACTCAAAATTGGTGCAACCAACATTCCACAATCGGTGCCACCGATTCCAAACCCTAGACAGACTCAGCCAAACCCTAGGTTTTTGGTGCAACCGATACTACATTCGATGCCATCGAGTTGGGCTGCCAACTTTCTGTTATGCAAGTTCACAGTTTCGGTCCTCCGAGATTGTTGGATCGGCGTCACCGAGATTGGACATTCTGACCGTTGGTCACCTTATCGGTGCAACCGAGATTCCTATATCGGTCTCACCAAGATTCAAAAGTTGCTAACTTGAAGTCACTTCGGTACAACCGAGATTCACACATCGGTTCCACCGAGTCTGACTTATTGTGTGTAACGGTTGGATTTTTGGAGATGCCTATATATACCCCTCCACCACCACTCACTCATAAGAGAAGCACTCAGAACTGTTCCCCACTCATATCTATTGATTTTCTGAGAGAGAACCACCTATCCTTGTGTTGAGGTCAAGATCTTCCACTCCAACCATATGGATCTTGATTTCTAGCCTCCCCAAGTTGCTTTCCACCCAATCAATGTCTTCTACCAAGCCATATCTGTGAGAGAGTGATTGTGTGTTGAGGAGTCTATCATCTTGAAGCACAAGAGCAAGGAGTTCATCGCATTACCGAGCCTATTACCTTTTGAAGGGTGGTGCCTCCTAGATTGGTTAGGTGTCGCTTGGGAGCCTCCTACTTCGTGTTGTGGAGTGAACCAAGAAGTTTGTAAGGTCAAGGAGATCGCCTACTTCGTGAAGATCTACCCCGAGTAAGGCTAGTCCTCCATGGACGTAGGCCATCATGGTATAATCAAGGTTGCTTCTTCGTGGAACCCTCCGTGGGTAGAGATCTCCGTGGACTCTCGCGGCCGTTAGCCTCCATCGGTTGAAGACTCCACGAATGTGGATGTATGATAGCACCACCTATCGGAACCACGGGAAAAATCATCGTGTCACCAATTGTGTTCGATATTCCTACCCTCTCTTTACTTCCATGCTTGTATTTATTTTCCGCTGCTATACTCTTAGACATGCATGTGTAGGGTGTACTTGACATACTATTAATAAAATCTGCCAAGAATATAAATTGGGAAAAGTAAATTTTCATTTGGTCAAGTAGTATAATCACCCCCCTCTAGCACTACTTTCGATCCTACAGGTGGTATCAGATCTGTGGTCACCATTGTATTGGTCTCACAACCTAGGAGAGTATGGCGTATAGTGAGGGAAATTATCACCATATAGGTCCGTACTTTGATGGCACTAATTTTGCTAGTTGTAAGCGCAAAATGAAAATGCATTTGCTTGGTCATAACCCCTCTGTTTGGGCTGTTGTTCGTGTTGGTATGCAAGGTGAATTCTTTGTGGAAGGAAGGGAACCCGATCGTGAAGCGATGAGTTGAAGATGTTGCAACTCAATGCTCAAGCATGCGACATTCTCTTCAACTGTCTATGCCCCGAAGAATTCAATAAAACCAGCCATCTTGAGAATGCAAAAGAGATTTGGGATAATTTTATTAATATGCATGAAGGTACAGAATCTGTGAGAGAATCCAAGTTGGATGTTCTTCAAAGTCAACTTGACAAGCTCAAGATGAAGGATGGTGAAGGAGTCGTTGAGATGTACTCTAGGCTATCTCTCATCACCAATGAGATTGCCGGCTTAGGAAGCGAAGAAATGACTGACAAATTCATCATCAACAAGATACTTTGAGCTTTGGACGATCGATATGATACCGTTTGCACATTGATCCAAATGATGCCCAACTATAAAGATCTCAAGCCAACCGAAGTGATTGGTAGAATTGTTTCTCATGAGATGACACTCAAAGACAAGGAAGAGCTTCACCACAAGTCTAGCGGTGCTTACAAAGCCACAAGTGATGCTCCCGCTACCTCAAGCGACAACCTTGTCACAAATGAAGAGATAAGCCTCATGGTCAAGAAATTCAACAAGTTCTACAAGAATAGAAGAAAAGATCGAAGCTCCAACTCAAGATATGAAGAGAAGCGTTCGTCAAGTCATGACTGAAACTGTTACAATTGTGGGAATCATGGACACTACTCCAATGAGTGCACGGCTCCTTACAAGAGGAAAGAAGAGTCACCAAGAAGACGAAGCTCAAGAGATGTGTCACCTCGAAGAGAGAGAAGGAGTAGAGATGATTGTTATGAACGAAGACCCTCAAGGAGAAGTAGGGACTCAAAGAAGAAGGACAAGTACACCAAGAGCTACTCAAGAAGGAAACATCAATCTCATGTTGGTTAATGGGTTTCCGGCTCTGAATCCGACAACCACTCCGAGAGAAGCTGTCACTCCAACTCCGACTATAGTCAAGATGAAGGTGTTGCCGGACTTGCACTAGTGACAACCGACTCCTACGACATATTTGATTCACCAAATGAAAGGAGTGGACGTTGCTTCATGGCTAAAGTCCCAAAGGTATCACACCCCGAGTATCTTGATTTCAATAGTGATGAAGATGACTTGTTAATTGAAGATGACTTGCTATTTGACAAATCTAGTAATGTTACTCAAAATGAACTTGCTAGTACTCACTCTAGTGTAGATAAGTCGTGTGATGATGATAAGTTGGAAATAGAACGACTAACTCAAGAACTAAAAACTCTTAAGTTAGCTCACGAGTCAACTCTAGAAGATCATAGAGAGCTTGTAAGGACACATGAGAAGCTACGCTTCGAGAAGCTCAACTTAGAGCAAGAGCATGAGTTCCTTAAAGGTATCAATGATAGTCTTCAAAATAAGACTTCCTCTTATCTAGCCAAGCGACTTCTCTTATCTACATTCATGCCACAAGTTAAGTCTAAGAAAGCTAGTAACAAAGGGAAGAAAGGTTCTTCAACTAGTAGCAATAAAAATGATAAATCCAATGATATTGCTTCTAGTAGTTCTCTTGATCCCACTAACTCTTCTCTTAGTCAAGTTACACTTGAGCAAGAAATTTAACTCTTGAAAGGGATTATATAGAAAGGTATCTACAAGAGTCTTGAAGGATGCAAACAATTTGAGGAGATTGTACGCAAGCACGGAGGATACCAGAAGAATCGTGGTTTTGGCTACTTCCACGCTAATGGAGTTGAATGGGAAGAATATCAATACCCCAATCCCAAGTTTGTTCCTCAAAAGGAGAAGTATGAAAATACTCTTCCCAAGGGAACAAAAGCTCAAGATGACCTTCTACCACAAGACACCAACATCAAGGACAAGAACAAGCTTCAAGAGGACATTGACTCTTATGAAGATGAATCCCAAGCTTTGGTGAAGTGGGTTCCCAAGGCTACTACAAGCTCAACTTCTAAAAGTGCTACCTCAACACCAAGGATCCCCATCAACTTGATGTGGGTCCCCAAGAAGAAGAACTAGAGAAGTTCTTGAGGGGTGACTCCACCAATGAAATTCACTCATATTCATTATTGGCAAGAACTATATGCAAACAACATCAACTCTATGCAATAGTTCAAAGAGTCACACATTCCCTCAAAGGTAAGCAAGGGACAAGGTAATCAACAAATCAATGGACATCATAACATATGCTTTGCACTCCATGTCCATAGATATTCTTGTATTTGTCTCTTGTATGTTGGGACTAACCCATGTAGGTGAGAAGAGTATGGAAACAACAACGATGCTCCCAACTCTTGATGATCTTCATCAACCTTGAGCATCCACCACAACCTCACAAACATGAAGTATTCATCAACAAAACCCAAGGTTAGTTTTTCCCTCCTATGGGGGGATGTCACATCAAGGGGGAGCTTTACTCTAAGACTTGAGTCAAAGCATCTCTTAGTACGTGACCACATTAAATGCTTTATGTAAAAGTGGTAACCCCACTTGTGCTTAAACGATGAGTATGACCTATGATCAAGTATTCTTACTTGGCTCCTAAGTCAATATACTCATATATAGATGACTCCGTCATCACCAAAGTGCTTGTTAGATTCTATTGTGTTTGTGCATGTTTGCCATGATTTCATTTGACATATTGTTGTGTGAGCATGTTGGTCTGCATTGATTTACTCATTCGAGGATATCCAATTGTTGCTATTTGGTTTTTATTTTTCATTTGGCAACTGGATATACAAGAATGCCTAGGACCACTCCTTTAGCTATCTATGCTTTCTCACCTCATACTCTATTCATGCTGCATCACAAAATTTGAACAAGTACTTTTTGATCTCTCTGTGTGAGGAGCACTTGGAGTTTTGTATCGTCAAGGACTAACCATTAAAACCTCCCAAGTGCATCTCGGTGGAACCAACCCACAATTCTTGGTCTCACCGAATGCCTAGGGTTGATCTGGTTTTCTTACCACGGTAAGACCGATTTCATATTCTCGATTACACCGAGTTTCCCTGTCACCTGATAGTTGTGAAACTCGGTGACACCGAAAATATCAAATCGGTGTCACCAACAGTGAAGGGTATATAAGTTGTGGTCCCAACGGTTCGAAATTTCAATCTTCAATCGTCGCGCCCCAAACCCTAAGCTGCCGCAGAAGGACCCCCTGGTCATCGCCTTGCCTCCCCATGCATCTCCGCCACTGGGAATCTCATCGTCGACGGGCATCTTCACTGCCGTCGCCGAGCTAGGGTACGGATTCAATCTTTCTTGCGCTCCCCGTCTGATTCTTGCGCAATAATGTTGATTTTATCTATAAGCCACAGTTTGCACAACTTTCTATCCACGAGAAAACTCTGTAGATTAGAGAACCATCGATTTTCTAGGGTTTACCTTCCGCCCGATGGAACACGATAGAACCGAAGTGGACAAATCGGTATCACCGATTTGCCTATCTGTGTTGCTGGGAACTATCTCGGTGAAACCGAGTACTTCTTTTCGGTCTCACCCAAAAGAGTGCCAAGTTTCTGTTAATGGGATAGTCAGTCTCGATAGCACCGAATTTTTTTGCTTCGGCTGTACCGATTTTCATGTGACACAATGTAAAATATTGAAAATATTTTGTTCAAACTTTCAAAAACATCTGCATTTTGTGATGACTTATAATATTCTACTCTTCTATACTCTATTCACAGGGTCAACATGTCAGGTTCAGATAGTCAGAATTTGCCAGAGCAGAACGTTGAGATGACTTTAGGTACGATTCTTGAGTCTAGTTCTTCCACAGATCCAGGCACTCACAGTTCTCATGGGTTGCCTAAGGCTGCCACTAGGACAAGGAAGAGACTCAACTCAGAGGAAGAGGATTCTGATTTTTTCCCGGAAGAGATTCTTGCTAAGAAGTAAGAGAAGGCTCCTAGGAAGTCTGCCAATGAGGCCACCTCATCTAGGAAGGTGGTTAGCAAAATTTATGCTCTTGCAGAGACCTTCAAAGCACATGAGAGTGCTATGGCAACAATGTCTGTTGAGATCCCCAGGAAAGTTGTGCCAAAGAAGACAGCCAGGAAGAGGTCATCCGTGTGTAGGGCAAGCCTACCTCAATGTATGAGGATTTAGAGGAGGCTACCGCTGCTAGTGCTGCTGCTGCTGAAGAGGAAGAGGAGGAACCTGCTGCTCAGGCCCCTCCTAACAAGAAGACCAAGAAACTTTTGACTGATGCTATGCCCAAGCCAAGCACCTCCAAGAGCACCAAGGCAACTTCAAAGAAAGCTGCTGCACAGAAGTCTACGAGGACTACTAGAGACATACCTGCTGCTGAGAAGAACAAGAAGTCCACTTTCAGAGAAGCTGATGATAATGATGCTATGACTGTTCTGACGTAGCTCAGACCTCACCTTCCAGTTCATGATGCTAGCCACCCAATAGCTGAGGATATGAAGAAGAGGAAGGATTCAGGGTTGAGGGCATGGAGAGTTGTTGATCCATATGCCCAGAGGAGAAAGACTGCTATGGATTATAGGTTTTACACCAAAGAGCAGCAAGACTTCTATGAGATAGTTTTCTAGACAAGAGCCCTGTAGTCAGTGACATGAGATATGTTGATTGGAAGTACATCAAAAATAATGAGGATTACTTTCCATGTGTACAAGACAGCTTCCACTTCATTGAACTTGACAAATTTGTTGGGAAGGAGTTCACTGCTTGGAACGATGAGATTATCATGCAGTTCTATTTCACTACTCATTTCTATGGAGATGGTACGATTGTCTGGATGATTGAAGGAGCAAGATATGAATCTTCTGTTGATGAATGGGCTACCATCTTAGGAGTCCCAGAGGTTCAGGATGGAGATTTGGATGTCTACACAGAATCCAAGGAGAGCCACAATGCTATGAAGGATATGTATAATCCTATCCCTGCAGATAAAGTGCAATCTCATAAGCTTGGTTCTATCTACTTTCTCTAGCCAGGCCTTCGTACCATGAACACTATCCTGAGGCATACATTGAGTCCAAGTCTGGAGATGAGAAGATGATTCATGGATACTCCATCAACATGCTCATCCATCTTGATCGTCACACCAAGATTTGAGTGATGGACTTGATAGTAGAGACTGTGAAGACGGTTGCTGCTGATCAGAAGCGCTCATGCTGCTACGCATCCTATATCCAGATTCTCATCAATTCTCAGCTTGAGAAGCACATCTTTGATCTGGACAGTCCCCATTTTCCACTTCAGCCGGACTTTGAGGATAACGTTGTGGTGATGGATCCAGACCATCCCACATCAGCTGCAGCTCAGGCACATGCACAGGCAGAAGCAAAGGCAGGCGAGCCACTAGTGCTCAGGTTCCCAGGTCCAGGAACGAGCATATGGATCTTTTGATCACTACTGTCCTAGAGATGAAGAAGGACATCAAGACAATCATGGATACTCAGGAGAGCCTTGCAAACATCATTGATGATAGAGTGAGAACTCTAAATGACAAGGTTGATGGGCTGACTAAGACAGTCAATGAGCTCAAGAAGGAGGTTGATGAAGCCCCAATCCGTCGCACCTCTTCAGAGTCTGAGTCTTCTGATGATGAGGAGGATAGTGCACCTGTCAGGACGACTGCCCAGTTCAGGACTAAATCCAGGACTCCTACAGTACCAGCTCCAGAGACAAGGCCTTCATCTTCTGCTCCAGCCACAGTATCTTCGGCACCATCAGCTCCAGTACCTCCAGTATCTACTCCAACTCCATCCATGACATTTGTAGAGATCTTCACCAACGTTGTTCTCTTGACTCTTTCATCAACAACCGGCGGAGCTCAGCCCAAGAACGCTTAGATATATGACTTTGAACCTTTCGGTAACTTGTTGCCAAAGGGGGAGAAGTGTATATAGATCTTTAGGCTTCGAGTGAGAGAGCGTTTTCATTTTTATTGCTTTTGTAAAAACAATTGCCTTTTGGTTGCTTGTGATACACGTTCTTTGTGTTTGATCATACATTTTCTGTGTGATGCTACTACTTCCTATCATATTAATGGTGAAAGATCATTTGTGCTATGCTATGATGCTACCATTTGCTTGATTGTGTTGTGCTATGATGTTCACTCTAATTATTCTTGCACACCACCAAGTTGTATGTGACATGGAAGAAGTGCCCCATGTACCTAATCGATTGTGCATTTGCATTCAAACTCAAATTCAAAATGATGCACAAATTTAGGGGGAGCTCTTGCTTATCACAAACTTATCAAAGCGATGATTATATTCATTGATTATATCATATGTCGAAGCTTTGATTTATATGTTGTCATAAATTAGCAAGACGGGGGAGATTGAAAGCACATTTGCTCCCTTGGTGGTTTTGGTAATTAATAACAACATATAAGTCATTGAACTAATGTTTCCACCAAGTATATTTCAGGAAATGTTCAATGATAGGATTGGTAAAAGGATTGTGGAGATTGTGGAATACCCCAAGATGCAAGGAAATAGGTTGGCAAAGCTTCAAGCAAGAGGACTCTACCTTTTACATTTGTGAGAAATCACTTTGAGTCCATAGGAAAGCCAATTTAAATACATTATAACTGAGCACCTTTCCAGCCATCTCAGGCTATCAATGCTTGCAGCCATCGGATCGTTGCCTTTGTATGTTTCCGGCTGTCCGATGAGCTGTGAAACAAACCACCGAGCACTAATTTTCAGGGCCGCTGCTCCTGTAACAATATTGGAATCCTACCATGAAATTGGGCCGAATGGGCTTTTATCTAGCATGGGGTAAAATACAGCAAAAGGACACAACGATGGTTCAGCAAGAACCTGATTCACCCCTTCTGCTTCTTCATCCTTGGCACACCCATGATCTGGCGATTAGGGTTGTGTTTGCCACCGCCACTTCTCTCCATCTCCCAATCCTCCTACGTCATTGCATCTACATCGAGTCGCCACCAAACCCCCCAATCGCCTCCCGACCTAGGTAGAGTCACAGCCACCACGCCGACTCCTCCTTCCCTCCCCCGGTCCCTTTCCAAGTTTGTCCGCCTCATGTTTTATCCTCTTTGTTGCGTCCTTCCAGCATTTTCTCTCCTCCTTGCCCCGTGGTTCACACTTCACTTGACTCGACAACAGCGATACTCTTCTCATCTCATGGTTGCACGAGGAAATCGTGACGAGCACCCCCTGTCTATCTCCATGGTGTGAGGATAAAGGCAACTGCTAGATGCATATTGAATCAAACTCTCCTCCAGTGATCTTCTCGAGAGAAAACTGCCTGATGTTCCATCTCCCCAATGGATCTCCTCTTGCGACATCTCACGAGGGCCGACGAGCAGGTATAAACATCAGTTTCTACATTTTAGATAGGTGGGCCAGGTAAATTTTCACCATGGAGAAGACTGAATCATGGTTTCTCTTTTTTGTGCTATATCCTTTATAGTAGTGCAAAATATTGCACCTGACAAGTAGAATTGAGAGAACTAGAATGGGGCAAGGACCTTTATGCATTGGCTAACATAACAATAGTGTCCAGTGACATTCATCGGACCGTCGGCTCCAATAATCTTCAAGTCCAAGTACCTGCTTTCTCAGTATGTTGCAATGTCCTTCATACATTACCAAAAGTATGCATTCTTTCTAACTGCATAACAACCCTTCCTGGTCTGTACTCTGGAATATGCGTGCAACAATTGAGTCAAATAAATATTTACACAACTTGGCAGCATTTATGTAAACTGCGGTTTTTTATCTTTCATAGCACCATTGTTTTCAGATCTATGCATTAACGTATGTTTTCCTTCTCCCATTTACAGTGCAAAGAAGTTGGAAATTTCTATGATCCCCAAGTAAATCATTGATCAATTATATATTGCTCTCTGGTTTAGAAAAATTGGAACATAATTGATATAACATAATTGATATATATAATGCTCAATATTTGTGCCCATCAATAATAGCGTTGATAGTGTGTGCGATTTCCCTCTTTGTGCACAAACAATTAACTTGTATTTTGATATTGGCCACCCTTTGGTTACTACATACTTATCCAGATGAATGTAGCAAATCTCTTTTTTTGTGTGTGGAACTATAGGAACTCTTTGTTTGATAGCATTCTATCATTGCGTTCCTTTCCTCTAGAACAAGAACACAAAGTATTTTATGAGATCCTTGGCTCTTCCTACATAAACTTTGTCATGTAACTATGGTTCCTGAAAGTACAACATAAACTTGTTTATCTGGACTTGTATGATTTATTACTTGCACAAATAGTGTAAGCATATTGGCATATGGCAATATTGCTGCACATTCCAGTGTTAGCATTTGTCACCTTGATTTCCTTTTTAGACGGTTTTAACAAGACCATCACATGGGTTAATTGGTTAGGAGAGGCCATCATCCTACAAGATATGGTGCTGCAAAATGGATGTCAAATTTGTCCAGCTAATCAGGTGAGGGTACTACAGTACCCTCGGCTGTTCATATCGTTTTTCTGT
Source organism: Hordeum marinum (assembly GCA_022496015.1). NCBI lineage: Eukaryota > Viridiplantae > Streptophyta > Magnoliopsida > Poales > Poaceae > Hordeum > Hordeum marinum. The sequence continues at coordinate 25,098,945 of CM039678.1, forward strand.
TGCGATGGTTGATCTCCTGATTCTGTTGCTTAGTTGTAATAGATTGCCATACATGTGTTGTATCTAGAGCTCCAGAAACATATCATGATACAGGTTTATTGAATGGTCAAGTCCATTGCTGGCTATCTTCTAATCTTACGATGCTTCTTGCATTATCTACTTTAGTGAGAAAATTTTATATGCCAAGAAACAAGCTTAAAATTTAATTTAGAGCTGACATAAATATACTTTTAGTCCAATAGTCAATTAGTATAACAATGACAACATTTGGCTAGCTACTTTTGATTTTTTGAGTCATCCATTAGTCCTATGTCGCTGACCTAGTGCAATTGCTTCTTAGGATCGGATTGCATTTTGCCTCTCATGCTATCAATTGTTTCACATGATGTCTCTAGATGTGTGCTTAATCTTCTTACTGTATGAGACGTCTTCCCCTATTTATTTGAACGAAATAAGTTACACCAAAGATGTCTTATGACAATCAATCTTAATCATCACTATGTCTATCTCGCGTTATCTTGTTGTCTATTTCTAATTTGACTTTAATGGCCTCAGAGATCCAAAACCCTCAGTTGATTCATCCATGTTTGATATTATTTCCGGACTAGGAAATTTTGATAAAAACAAGCGTATAATTTTGTACATGTATGTGAAATCAGTTTCCTATCGTTTTAATACTCGCATCACCTATCTAAGATGAAAAGATATATATCTTTAGTTCTTCACGACAGTCCATGGTTCTTGAGAGTCTGTACTGAAATGCCTTACAAAGAAGATAACAAAAGCTTACTCCCTACATCCTTTAAAGAGTGTACTTCTAACTTTTTTGGAAAATCAAACATTTTTATGTTTGACCGAATTTGTACAGTAATACATCAACATTTATGCCACCAAATTAGTAGCATTAGATTCATGATAAAATATATTTTCTTCTTATAACTATTTGGTTTCACAAACAATGATATACTTTTTGCACAAACTCGGTCAAACTTTGAGATAGTTTGACCCTCCAACTAAGTTGGAAGTACACTCTTTGAAGGACGGAGGGAGTACACAACTTATCTGTAGTATGTAGCTTTTCCTTTTATCATTGTATATTTGTAGATGCTTTTTTTACAGCATTGTGCACTAGATGATGGTTATGAGCATTTTCAATATAAGCTATACTTTTGTGTTGAAGATTGTACTCATAGTAGCATCATAATGATCCTTTTTCCCACCCTAGGTATGTGATGATGGTTCATCTTGTTTCCCATCAGTGTCGAATGCAGTGGTGTATTCATGTAGCAATTGAGTTGTTGCCTGGATTTTTACCTCGATTGTTACCGGGCTAATGAAGGAATTCCTTGGAATCTGCTGGTACTTGTGCCCATAGGTATAGATTTTGCATGTGAAGAAGGTCAAGATAATATCCACTTCAGACGTTCTCATTTCATTGTTACTTGGTATGTTTGTTGAGTATCAATGCATATTGTTTTCAGAAGCATGTTTGACCTCTTTCCTGCTCATGTGTAGTTTGGGGAGAGCTTGTAAGACTTCCAAGAGCGGCCACAGAATGCTTGAGATATCAATAGTAAAGGATTTTTTTACTGCGTTTGTGATGAAAAAGATGTTCTAATCATTTGAAGGGAGTGTGCAGAAGATAACCTGTTTTCAGAGGGATGTATCATGTATGCAACACACACATAATATAAATATTTTACTTGAATCCTTGTAATAACAATTGCATTTTTAGTTTTTCCGTCCCTATGCTTGCATGCAAAACTGCAAGTATGCCAGTTGTCGGTCAATGCACCGAGGCAAATATTTGTTGCTTCGTTCTAACTTAGAACCCCCTCCTCCTAAAAGATATAATCCAATATTATTTACTACATTATTGAGTGTCTTGTTTGAAAACAAAATGGAAAATTTTCTTGAAACAACTCATTATAGTATATTTATCATAAATTCAAGATAGACGGGCGCAGAAACGCGCACCATCAATGATTTACTACTAGATTGGTTAGGTGTCGCTTTGGAGGGTGGTGCCTCCTAGATTGGTTAGGTGTCGCTTGGGAGCCTCCTACTTCGTGTTGTGGAGTGAACCAAGAAGTTTGTAAGGGCAAGGAGATTGCCTACTTCGTGAAGATCTACCCCCAGTAAGGCTAGTCATCCGTGGACGTAGGCTGTCATGGTATTGTCAAGGTTACTTCTTCATGGAGCCCTCCGTGGGTATAGCCCTCCGTGGACTCTCGTGTTTGTTACCCTCCGTGGGTTGAAGACTCCATGAACGTGGATGTACGATAGCACCACTTATCAGAACCACGGAAAAAATCAGCATGTCACCAATTGTGTTTGATCTTCCTACCCTCTCTTTACTTACATGCTTGTCTTTATTTTCCGCTGCTATACTCTTAGACATGCATGTGTAGGGTGTACTTGACATACTATGAATGCTAAAATCTGCCAAGAATTAAAATTGGGAAAAAGTAAATTTTCATTTGGTCAAGTAGTCTAATCACCCCCCCCCCCTCTAGGACTACTTTCGATCCTACACCCACCTGCTAGACAAGATCATGTAAAGGCCTTGCCAGATCCATGGCACTCAAGAGAAGCCCTCCAATCACACCAATCGTAACGGTTGGGTATTCAAATAGGCTGGCAAGATCGCATCAGAGGATCAAGGCAAGAGCCTATGTAGCGAGGACGAGGATGAGCCTCGGGGTCCAGTCGGTGGCAGACAAAAGAAGTTCCCTCCAGAGCTGAAAACAGTAAATATGATATATGACACTCATATACCCAAAAAGGAGAGGAAACGTGCCCTTCGAGAGGTCTACGCCATAGAGCCTGTAGCCCGGAAGTATAACCCATGGTCGGCATACCCAATCACTATTGATCGACGTGACCACGCAACAAGTATCCGTCACGGGGGTTCGGCCGCCCTCGTCCTAGACCCCATCATAGACGGGTATCACCTCACTAAAGTCCTAATGGATGGAGGAAGTAGCCTTAATCTGATTTACTCAGACACGGTGAAAAATATGGGTATAGATCTGTCAATGATCAAACCCAGTAAAGGAGTGATCCCAGGTGACGAAGCCTGGTGCACAGGCTCTGTAAGCCTGGAAGTAGTGTTCGGCTCGCCCGATAATTTCTGGAGCGAAGACTTGATGTTCGACATCGTACCTTTCCACATCGGCTATGACGCCCTGCTAGGCCGTACTTCGTTCGCTCGCTTTAACGCCGTCCCACACTACGCATACCTCGAGCTCAAGATGCCCAGCCCCAAGGGGGTCATTACTGTCAATGGAAATACGGAGTGCTCTCTCCAAACTGAGGAACATGCATTGGCCCTGATGATCGGCAAACGCCGACACCTACCGTAAAGGCATGTAAGGTTGGGAAGCGAGCTCGGTTTCAGCCCGAACTCTCAAAACCTTCTTGTCCCCTTAAATAGGGACTCACCCCCCATCACACAGCCTTAGGACCAGCGAAGTACGTTCCTAGGAGGCACAACTTCGCGCTCAAAATTCCATGGGCGGCGGTGGGGAAAAAAGGGGTAAGTGTTCGGCTGGACCGAACTATTACCATCAAATGTCTTCGAATACACTGCTGGTAGCATCAAGGGTCTACTAAAGGCGTAAAGCTCATCCACACTTCGGCGACTTCTCAAGACCTTGTTTGCAAGATCCGTTCGCCGAACAGTACCACCCATTGAGCTGCACCACTCCCTAGGAGGCGCAGGAGCAGACAAGCGACAGGGCACATCGAGGACGTCAGGTCACCAATCGAAGACCCCTGGTACAACCACTCCTGTAAAATTAATATTTCAAATACCTGTACACAATCGCTTCGGCAATTCGAGCAATACGAGTTGTTGAGAAAAATATAAAATCATTAACATGGTTGCCTCGTTGTCCTTTTTGGCACATATTCTATTTTCTCCCTCTTCTTGCGAAACTATTCGGTACATTATGATGCAACCGGCTAATAGACCGGGGGCTCGAGTTAAAAAATGCCTTATGCACAATTGATTATGCGTTCGGCGTCTTGGAATTCGCTTTATATGCATTGGTTCTAAACTATGTGTTGGTTTGATAGTTGGGTCGCCCGGCTCCTATGCTTGCCCCTTTACGTTTCGCTCATCCGGCTAAAGGGGCAAAGGGAGAACCTCTGCGACTGTGTTTCTAGCTAGCTTGGTCATGCACCTCAGGGGAGAAAGCCGAAAACTGTCTGTCATAGTATGCGGGAACTGGTCTGTGAATCCGAGCTTAAGTATTATACTAAAGACCTCGTCAGATTTTATTCCGTGTCATATGATGGTTTGGTATTCGTACAAACCATGTGATATCGGCTTTAGCCGCGCTTCATCCGAACATCACAAATCACCGGGGCCACGCTTCATCCCCATGTAGTCCTTTTTCGTGCCCCTACGACTAAGTGAAAGCAATAAAGCATTATGGTCTGATTGCCTGGTCCACCGCACACTACCGCCTTCAGGTACCGATAGCTCGTCTAAGCGTTTAGTGCATAAGTAGAGACACCCGCGTAGCATCTACATGGGGGCTAAAGCCGACGACTCGCAGCTTTCAGTTTCAACGGCCACACAGGAGTAATAAGGAATGCAAAACATGATAAACATGATAAACCATGCATCTTAACCATAAAACGCTAAAACTACTTCGTACATATTATAATACATCTACTCATAAATGTTTTCTTTGGAACACTGAGCCGTTATCGCCCGAGCACCCTCCATCACTATGTAGAAGTATCGCTCAGGGCACCTATGCTCCTTTCTAGGCGGTGGAGGAGCGGTGGCTATCTTTCTCAGATCAAGACCCAGCCAGTGAACATTGGCCCTTGCGAAGGCCATCCGAGCTCCCTCAATATAGGAGGAAGGCCTTAGTGCGTCGATCCGAGGCGAGGCGTCACTCAGCTTCTGCACCAGGCCGAAATAGCTGATCGGCAATGGCTCGTCAGGCCATAGCCGTATACAGAGATCTTTCATGGCTGGCTCCGCCATCTGCTGCAGTTCCATCACCTGCTTCAGCTGCTCGACGTAAAGAGGAGAGCGCTCGGAGGCTTCGAATTGCGCCCAAAACCGCCGAGCTTCATCTCCCTCTCCCCGGGAAGCATAGAACTGGTTCGCATCCGCTATGCTCTTCTGGAGGTCAGAGCAGGCGCATGAGGAACACCACACCTGGGTAAGCAACTCGAACTTGCTATCCCCGAAGACACACTTCAGTAAATACGGCTTACCATTAGTGATAACCTTCGCTTGGCGGACTTTCTCCTCAAAGAGCAACCTATCCACCCGCTCCTTTTGGAGATCGGGTTTCAGGGTGGATAGTTCGGCGGCCTGCTCCTTGCCTTTCTGCTCGAGGTCTTCGCACTTCTGGCCGGCATCTTTGAGTTGTTGCTGGATTTCCTCCACCTGAGCTTCATGCTTGGCGCTCGTGTCTTTTAGAGCAGAAAGTGCGGCAACCGCTTGTTCGGCCGCCACCTTCTCAACCGTAGCCACTTGCTTAGCCTTCTGAAGCTCGGCCTTGAGCTTCTCAATTTCCTTCACCGAGGCTGTGTAAGTATCAAAGATGTAACCATGCTACGTCGACAGTACAAATCATGTAGTGATGACAAATTTTGATATTATAATTCGGCTTACCTTGTGCCTCGCCAAATCTCTTATTCAAAGCGTCAAGCTAATCCTTGGAGCTCTTGAGCTTCCGATTTAGCTCATCTAGCTCAGCCGCATTAGCAGCCACCATCGATGATGAAGCCTACAAATAACAAACCACTAGCAGGTTACATGGGTTCAACCCTCCGAACTGTCATGAGTATGATCCTATGTCCGGTCCTCTTCAGGGCTGTTAGGACATTTCAAATAGATGTACTTTTGTACATTGTCCGGACAAAGTTTATGATTGATCCCTAGGTGAATTTTCGAAACTCACCTAGGGCTCAAGGGCTGGCACCATGTATATAATGATAACACAAAGAAATTAATATTTCGCAAATAGAGCATCACGTGGCTCACTTGAAAGCCCGTCGGGAGACCGTTGAAGGACTCCTTCAGTCCACTGTCAACGAACTGAATGCTTTGTAATGCCGCACCCATAAGGGTGTGGTTCTCCTCGGAGATGGAGGCGCACAATAGAGCCTCCCCCATAACCGAACACCCATTGGTCGGTGGCACCAGGGGTGATCGGTTAACCCGATCTCCAACCTGGGATTGGACCGGTGCCTCCGGAGGCGTGGTGCACTCCGGAGATGACCTTGGAGGGGACTGAACATCCTCTCGTCCGGTCTCCTCAGTACCCGGGCAGGGCTCTTCCCCTCGATCTTCGATGGCCGAGGCATTAGCCTCGACCACGACGTCGTCACCCCCATCGCAGGTGTTCGGCTCCAAAGGAGACTGCTGGGATGACACCTCTGCGGCGTCCTTCTCGGCACTCGGATGTGTGGGATGAGACATGGTCCCGCTCTCCACTAGCTCGGTGGGCGGGGTCTCCCCGTCCGAAACTTGGTCGGTGGGAAGGATACGTGGTGGGCTGCAAATTAATGGGCGCTCACATGATTTTAACATTTGAAAACTTAGCATTAAAAGCTCAGGAAGTCTTCGGATCCTTACCTTCGAGATGGGGGCTTGACCCTTAGGTTCCTTTTTGGAACCTTCTCAAAGTCCTCGGACTCGGTATCCGAGTTCGAACTATCGTCGGACAGAATCAACTGTGTCTGACGCGCCTTCTTCAGGGCAGGAGGAGGTACCTCCTCTGTGGTGTCCGATGACACCTCCCTCTTTCTTGCGATGGGGGAATCGCCTTCCCCCTGGTCATCATGTCCTCCTCCTCCTGATTGGACTAGGCATGGGTTTCCCCGGACACAGTGTCCGGCTGGTCCGTGATGCGGAGGCCTCCTCGGCTTGTCCTCTTCTTCTTCTCCTTCTTTTCTGGCACCTTGTAATGTCCAACGACGAGCATCTCCGACAACAGCTTGGACCTTGGGTCTTCGGGCTATGGTACCGGGTAGTTGATGCTTGTGGCTTTGCTCAGCCACTTCCGCAGAGGTGATAGGAAAGGTGCTTAAATTTTCTTCTGGAGAAACAGAGCCGATCAAATAAAACTATGCTATAGCTAGGAAGGAGGGTTGTCGGCGTGTAGACCTCGGTCCTCCTCCTTGGCTGGCCAGTTCTCCTGCGCCTTGAACACCGCCTTCCACAGGTTCTCCCGCGTGGTGCGGAAGAGCCGGCGGATGGTAGTCTCACACTAGTATAAAACAGACCTTTCGTCCCAAGCATTAGTCCCGGTCTGGTTACGAGCCGGTACTAAATACGGTATTAGTCCCGGTTCGTGTTGGCTCCAACGGCTAGGAGCAGGGCAACCTTTAGTACTGGCTCGCGAGCGATCTTTAGTACTGGTTCGTGCCACGAACCGGTACTATAGGGGGCATGGCAGGCTTTTGGTCATACTTGGGCCCCGCGTGCACCTTTAGTACCGGCTGGTGACACCAACCGGTACTAAAGGGCAACCTTTAGTACCTGCTGGTGTCACCAGTCGGTACTAAAGACTTCCTACATATACGCTTCGTCCGCAGCCGATCGAAGGGGCTCGATCATTTCTCTGTTTTCTCCCCTGTTCTTCTTCTTGCTCGAAGCTCATCCTCCACTTTGCCAAGGATTTGTCAAGATTTAAAGGCACCCCATCTATCCAAGTGTTCATAAAGGTTAGCAACTTTGCTCCTTCATCTCTCATTGCTAGATTAGCTTGTGGTATGCTCAAAGATATGTGATTTGTGGGTTTTAGCTAGGTTTTGGAGGAGTGATCATTATGTGGGAGTTTATTTGATTTATATGCAACTTGAGCTCAAATTAACTTGTTAGGTTGCATATGTGTATGTGTGGTTTATTTGGTGCCTTCCCATCCCCGGCCGTCCTAACTACCGTCGATCGTCCACACCATCTCGTCGCGGCACCGGGCACCTTGGTGAGCCTCTTGTTCTTCTTAAAACATTTAAAAAAATTACTTGTATGATTTAGATAGCTGCGTGTATGATTTACTCACTTGTATTATTGTTAGTTATTCTATAGTGTCATGGTTATGGTATCCGCCCACGTCGGCCCTCGTCCAGTCTATGATTCAGATGTGGTATGTCGTTATCTTTTATAACTATTTCACACATCATCTAATGTCTATGACAATTAATTATGCCACCAAATTGACGTAGATGTTTTTATCTATAGGAAGTAGTTGAACTGGAAATTCCAACCGACTATGCAATTCTGCTCGAGAAATTAACACAAGCTGAAAAAGAAATTGATCATTTGAAAGAAAAAATGAAGAACTGAAGATGAGAAGATGGGATTGGAGTTGCATGTTGCCGATATCGTCGATGATGACAAGAACAAGATGGCTGGAATGCGCTTGAAGCTTAGAAAGATTAGAAAATATGCCATTGATAAAGAGGCTTGGTATCATTATGCCGTTGGCTCAATTGTTACTTTAGTTGCGATTATGATCGCATTTTTTGTTGCATGTACATGTTTTAGATAGTTGTATGTTGTTTTATGAGATGTATGTATGAACTATAAGTATCTATTATTTGCAATAATAACATTTGGTCACTGCTAGCTCTACTTTTGGTTGTAATGTGATGATGAAGTTGTATTAATTTGGTCACTTCGATGTTGTGTAGTGAACATGAGCCGGCAATGGATGTACGATGACCGACTAAGTCCAGGGTTTCTTAATGGCCTGCATGATTTTATTCATGTGGCTGAGAAAAACAAGCAGAATGGTTTCATGTGTTGTCCATGCCGTGACTGTGAGAATGATAGGAATTTCTCTACCTCAAAAACCCTTCACTACCACCTGCTGAAGTCTAGTTTCATGTTCGGCTATAGCTGTTGGACCAAGCACGGAGAAAGAGGGGTTATAATGGAAGACAATGAAGAAGAAGAGGATGGTGACAACTATCCTTTTGCCGATATAACAATGGGGTAAGCTGAAGAAGAGGCATCAATGGCGAAAGCTGAAGAAGAGGCATCAGATGAGCCCGCTGATGATTTGGGTCGGGTCATTGCTGATGCAAAGAGAAACTACGAACATGACAAGGAGAGGTTGAAGTTGAAACGCATGTTAGAGGATCACAAGAAATTATTGTATCCAAATTGTGAAGATGACCAGAAAAAGTTGGGTACCACGCTGGAATTGCTGCAATGGAAGGCGAAGAATGGTGTAACTGACAAGGGATTTCAAGAATTGCTGATAATGATAAAGAAGATGCTTCCAAAGGATAACGAATTGCCTGAAAGTACATACGAAGCAAAGAAGGTTGTCTGCCCTCTAGGATTAGAGGTGCAGAAGATACATGCATGCCCTAATGACTGCATCCTCTACCGCGGTGAGGAGTACGAGAATTTGGATGCATGCCCGGTATGCAGTGCATTGCGCTATAAGATCCCCCGCGATGACCCTGGTGATGTGGAGGGCGAACGCCACAGGAAGAGGGTTCCTGCCAAGGTGATGTGGTATGCTCCTATAATACCATGGTTGAAACGTTTATTCCAGAACAAAGAGCATGCCAAGTTGTTGCGATGGCACAAAAAAGAAAGTAAGAAAGACGGGATGTTGAGAGCACCCGCTGATGGGTCGCAGTGGAGAAAAATTGAAAGGGAGTTCAAGGACTTTGCAGCTGACGCAACGAACTTATGGTTTGGTCTTAGTACAGACGGCATGACTCCTTTTGGGGAGCAGAGCTCCAGTCACAACACCTAGCCCGTGACTCTATGCATCTACAACCTTCCTCCTTGGTTGTGCATGAAGCGGAAGTTCATTATGATGCCAGTGCTCATCCAAGTCCCTAAGCAACCTAGCAACGATATTGATGTCTACCTAAGGCAACTAGTTGATGAACTTCTACAGTTGTGGAAAAACCAGGTGTACGTGTGTGGGATGCACACACAGAAGGAAATTGACCTACGAGCGTTGCTGTTTGTAACCATCAATGATTGGCCTGCTCTTAGTAACCTTTCAGGACATACAAACAAGGGATACAATGCATGCACGCATTGTTTAGATGATACTGAAAGTATATATTTGGATAAATGTAACAAGAATGTGTAATTGGGACATCGTCGATTTCTACCAATCAAGCATATCTTAAGAAAGGCAGGCAATAATTTCAAAGGTGACCCAGATAACCGGAAGAAGCCTGGCCTCCGTACTGGTGAATATATATTTGATATGGTCAAGGATTTATAGGTAATCTTTGGAAAGGGTCCTGGCAGACAATCTGTTTTCAATGACGCCAACGGACATGCACCCATGTGGAAGAAGAAATCTATATTTTGGGAACTTGAATATTGGAAAGCCCTAGAGGTCCGCAATGCAATCGACGTGATGCACGTGACGAAGAATCTTTGTGTGAACCTGCTAGGCTTCTTGGGCGTGTATGGAAAGACAAAAGATACACCGGAGGCATGGGAGGACAAGCAAAGAATTAACGAAAAATACGGCATGCCTCCAAAGCAGTATCAAGGTCCTCCCAGCTACTCTCTTACGAAAGAAGAGAAGGAAATATTTTTTGAATGCCTGCTCAGTATCAAGGTCCCGTCTGGATTCTCGTCGAATATAAAGGGAATAATAAATATGGCAGAGAAAAAATTTCAAAATCTAAAGTCTCATGACTGCCACGTGATTATGACGCAATTACTTCCGGTTGCACTTAGGGGGCTTCTACCGGAAAATGTTTGATTAGACATTGTGAAGCTATGTGCATTCCTCAATGCAATTTCTCAGAAGGTAATTGATCCACAAATCCTACCAAGGTTACAGAATGACCTGGTCCAATGTCTTGTCAGTTTCGAGTTGGTGTTCCCTCCATCCTTCTTCAATATTATGACACACGTTCTGGTTCACCTAGTCAAAGATATTAACATTCTGGGTCCTATATTTCTACACAATATGTTCCCCTTCGAGATGTTCATGGGAGTCTTAAAGAAATATGTTCATAACCGTGCTAGGCCAGAAGGAAGCATTGCCAAGGGATATGGAATAGAGGAGGTTATTGAGTCTTGTGTTGACTTTGTTCCTGACATTAAGCCAATTGGTCTTCCTGAATCGAGGCATGAGGGGAGACCGTGTGGAAAAGGCACATTAGGAAACAAAGAATCAATAAATATGGACGGGCATTCTTTCACTCAAGCACACTACACGGTTCTACAAAATTCCACCATGGTGACTCCATATATGGAGGAACACAAGGATATTGTACGGTCCAAGAACCCGGAGCAGTCTGGCCCCTGGATTGAACATAAACACATGGAGACTTTTGCCGGTTCGTTGCAAATAAAGCTCATCAATGACAAGGATGTTCCAGATGAACTGTACTAGTTGGCCAAGATACCAAGTTCGACTGTAATGACTTTAAAAGGGTACGAGATAAATGGGAATACATTTTACACGATTGCCCAATATAAAAGGAGCACCAACCAAAACAGTGGTGTCCGCTATGATGCAACCAACTTTCAAGACACATATTATGGTTACATAGAGGAGATATGGGAACTTGACTATGGACCTGATCTTAAGGTCCCTTTGTTTCGGTGCAAATGGGTCAAATATACTAGAGGCGGGTTACAAGTAGACCCGCAGTACGGAATGACAACAGTGTATCTCAACAATCTTGGATACACAGATGACTCATTCGTCCTAGCCACTGATGTGGCTCAGGTTTTCTATGTGAAGGACATGTCTAGCAAACTGAGGAGAAAAAAAGATAAGGAAGCGAATACATCATACGATGAGCCAAAGCGCCACATAGTTCTTTTAGGGAAAAGAAACATTGTGGGAGTGGAGGACAAGACAGACATGTCAGAAGATTATGAAAAGTTTCATGAAATCCCTCCCTTCAGAGTGAAGACTGACCCAAGAATCCTATTAAATGATGAAGATTCTCCATGGTTACGGCACAATCATAAGCAAGGGACAAACACGCAGAAAAAGTCTTACACCGCGAGATCCGACTCTGGGATGTGACCGGCTTCACCATCATCACTTTAGAAGTTGCTATGTGGGTGAAATTATGATGTCATGCCAAGTTACAACCTTTTCAGAGTTCATTTGTACTGCTTTTCAAATTCAGGGTAATTTAGCACAAAATAAATCATAAAATGCATGAAAAAAATATCAAATGAAGTCAGAAAGGGTTGAAAATTGATGATGTGGCTTTGAATGGTGCATATTGAAGACACAAAAAGTATGGAGTTAAAATAAGTTATTAAAAATGAAATCCCTTTGTAATAGATGAATGTCCGTTCGAACCTCTCATACTTCGAAAGAGATTGTCCAATTTGTACACGAAGTGCATCCAGCTTTTGTCGTAACCCTATCAACTCTTTAGAAGTTGCTATGTGGGTGAAATTATGATGTCATGCCAAGTTACAACCTTTTCAGAGTTCATTTGTACTGTTTTTCAAATTCAGGGTCATTTAGCTCAAAATAAATCATTAAATGCATGAAAAATATCAAATAAAGTTAGAAAGGGTTGAATATTTATGATGTGCCTTTGAATAGTGCATATTGAACACACAGAAAGTATGGAGTTAAAATAAGTTATTAAAAATTAAATCCCTTTGTAATAGATGAGTTTTCGTCCGAAACCCTCATACTTTGAAAGAGATTGTCCAATTTGTACACGAAGTGCATCCAGTTTTTGTCGTAACCCTCTCAACTCTTTATAAGTTGCTATGTGGGTGAAATTATGATATCATGCCAAGTTCCAACCTTTTCAGAGTTCATTTGTACTGCTTTTCAAACTCGAGATATGACATTTCAAATGCCATTTAATCAAATTGTCTTATACAGCAGTTTAAGTTGTTCAAACATGCATGGAAACACCATAAACAGATTCTTTATATTTTTTTGATATTTTTTCATATATTATTTATTTCCATCGGAGTCATAGTTTTTTTCTATGATTTTTTAAAGTTTAGGGGTTTTTCTAAAAATAATAAAGAAATAATGAATTAAATAACCTTTAGAACCGGTGCGGGCCACGCACCGGTACTAAAGGTCCACCGCCCCACGCGTTTTTGGGGAGCACCTTTAGTACCGGTGCGTGTCTCACACCGGTACTAAAGGGTCTTTAGTACCGGTGCGTGCCACGCACCGGTACTAAAGGTCCTCCATGTATAAATAGGGAGGACTCGTCCTGGTGCGAGCCACGCACCGGGAGAAGTCATTTGCGCGTCGAAAGGCTGCCAGAATCCGCTATCGCCGCCGCGCGCCACCCCGACCCCGCCACCCCGACGCCGCGCGCCGCCCGTAGCCCCGTCGGCCGCCCCCGCCCCTGCCGTCGGCCGCCCCGCCCCTGCTACCGGCCGCCCCCACCCCTAAGGTTTAGTTTAGGTTTAGTTTAGGTTCAATTTAGTTTAGATTTAGATTTTATTTAGTTTAGGTTTAGTTTAGTTTTAATTTAGTTTAGATTTTGATTAGTTTAGGTTTAGTTTAGGTTTAATTTAGTTTAGTTTTAGGTTTAGTTTAGGTTTAGTTTAGCCCCCCCCCCCGACCCCGACACGACACCCCGACACGGCACCCCCGACCACGACACAGCACCCAGACCCCGACACGACACCCTGACACGGCACCTCCGACCACGACACAGCACCCGTACCCCGACACGACAGCCCCGACACCCTGACCCCGACCACGACACATCACCCCTATTTAGTTAGTTAGTTAGTTAGTTAGGTTATCAGGTTAGTTTAGTTAGTTTAGTTAGTTAAGTTAGTTTAGTTAGTTAGGTAGGTAGGTTCTTAGGTTATTAGGGTATGTGTTAATTTTGTTAATTTTGTTAGATGTTAAGTGTTATTTAATTTGTTAGATGCTAAGTGTTAATTTTGCTAAGTTTTGTTTAATTTGTTTTCATAATTAAGTGTTTCTTCTCGACGTCGACGATGTCGTTCCCGCATCCTCGTCATCGAGTCATCGGAAGAGGTCACTAGCTTGAGCTGAGGGGCCATGTCAGGGATTGGGCTTCGTCGGGCTAGTACTAGGAGGTGTTGCCTTCCGGGCGACGCAGCTTGGTGAGGAGCCAGCCCGTCGCCGACCTGTAGGTTCTGTGGTGGCGGCGCATGGGCCATGGAGTTTTTGGAGGCTTGAGTCCCCCGCGGAGGTGGTACAGTACCATGTCAGCAAGGAGAACGAGCACGTCCGTCGCTACATGGCAGCTTTGGAGGCCAGGTCCGACAATACCTGGCAGATTCTTCAAGGATCTTACTACGGCTATGTTCCTGTGATGGTTCCTTCTCTTTGGGTGTCCACCGCCCGCCCCGATATCCGTCGGGCGCTAGGGTTCTAGCTAGATCGATATATTAGCTACTATATATGTATTATTATGATGTATTAGCGAGATCGATGTATTAGCCGATGTATTAACAATTATCCGAGATTATGAGATGAGATCTTTTCTAAGAACTACTATATATGTATTCGATGATGCATTATTAATTAGTTATCAATTATTTTGCTTCTTGAATGCATGCTAATTTGAATACTAATTTGTTTTATCTATATTATTATGGATTAGTTATTAAGATATGGACAATACCGGTATAACTCATGAAAAGGACATCTTCGACATGATACGCTCCTCCGAAAATCCAGCGGACCTTCTGGGTGAATCACATGATGATGATGGCTTACAATATTTGAACGATTATGGTGGTGGATTTGAGGCCGAGGAAGAACAACTTATGTTCCAAAATCCGAACAACTAACAATGTCCGGCGAGGTATATACACATATTAGCCTCTGGTGATCATTACATGTGTATTAATTGATTTGTATATATATATATTAACAAATCATTTTTATTTTAATTATCAGCCCTCCGGATCGAGCCAATCTAGTAGAAAGGTATGAGGCGGTGACAAAATATTGGACGGCAACGTAAAGCTCAATCTTGATGCTTTCAAACATGATGGCGCACCGACTCATCCTAAAGCTAATGCCAAGACATTTGTGCATCAATGCAGAGTGGTTGTTAGGGATGGAGTCCCGATCACAATGCAAGAATGGATTCAACCAAACAACTCAAAACCAGGAGTGAATTATGTCGATACAAGAATTAAAGACACCCTTTGGCGAAATCTCATGGAGCATTTCATCCTACCAGATTCTCTCTCAGAGCGCCAAAGGGACAAAGTCAAGGAGTTTGCTCTCCATAAGATGGCCGGCGCATTCCAGACTCGGAAGAAAAGATTATGGACCGAGTACAACGCTAGAGGCCAGAAGGCGCCCGAATTCATAGGAATATACGAGAAGGTCAGGAATCACTGGGACGCATTTATCGAGTACAAGACATCGGAAGCTACTATGGAGAAGTCGACAAAGAATAAGATAAATGCGGAGAAAAAAAGTATCACCATAAACTAGGGATAGGTGGATACAAGTCAGCCATTCCTAAGTGGGATGCATTAGAGAATAGGATGCATGATGAAGGTATCACTCCAGTAACCTTCAACTAGCCCCAGAGGTGCATGAATTGGTTTTTGCGCATGGGGGAAAGTTGGACCCAACAACAGAGAAGATTATTGCACTAGCCAGTCTGAAGCGCGCATCAGATGAGTTGATTGAAGTAATAAAAGTTTCCCAAGAAGGATGGTTTCACCCCGATAGAGAGAACGACGAGCTTACACGCACCCTCGAGAATCCCGAACACGGAGGACGAACACAAGGCGTGGGCGTTGTTCCATGGTACGAGGGTTTTGCGGGATGGAAGGACAGTTATCAAAGCCGTTCGAGAAAAAAGAAGGTGGAAGCAGACCGACTTTCAAAGTTGGAACAGAAGTACGAGCAGCAGCAGCTGCAAATATAGGTACTGACCCAGCAAGGGAAACTCCGTAGCAGGAGGCAGGGGAACCCATCCCATCTACACTGCCGAAAAGCAGCATGGGCTCCACAGGGGCACCGCTGGGTCACACCCCCGTGGATGATATCACCGAGAAGACGTCTTGTGAGCTAATCTAGAAAATGAAGAACATACCCGTGCGGGTCGCGATGGGCTATGCTTTACCAAATACACCTGATGTTCTCTGGCATTGCAATCCGGTTCTAGCTGGGTATGCTCGTGTCGCGGTGGACGCAATAGAGCCAGGATATGATGAACTATTGCTTGACATCCCTGGAGGTGAGGGGGAGTCCACACTGGCAGAAGCCGGCCATGGTCTCATTCTATGGAGTAAGGACTGCATCGTCTTTCCACACTCGGCGCTAAGGCCACTGGCTCCTCCGAGTATCGATGTCCAGCGCGAGGGATCCCAGCCAGAGGCATCACAGCGCCAGCAGTCCTCCCCACCTTGCCAGCAGTCCTCCCCACCTCACCAGCAGTCCTCCCCACCTCCCCAGCAGTCCTCCCCACCTCGAGAGGCGTCTCACCTCGCCAGCAGTCCTCCCCACCTTGCCAGCAGTCCTCCCAACCTCGGGACGGAGCACGACGCGAGTCCATATCATCGATACCGATCTTCACCGCGTGAGCCGACTCCACCCCGACAGCGGTCTCGCCAGCAGGGCTCCCAAACGAGGAAGATCAGCAGCAGTCCTCTTCGGAAGAAAGCAAAGAAGAAACCTGAGCTTCCGGCCAAAAGGAAGCTGCCTTACGACATGACACTAGAGGAAAACAAAATTGAAAGCGATCGCCAAGTGAAAGCCTTTTTGCAAAGAAGACCGTGCCGTCAAAGGAGGTAATACCCAAGGAAGTCCAAGAGCACTTTATGGAACACTTTATTGATCGACCCCCGACAGACTATGAGCGTATGCCGACAGACTATGAGCAGAGAAGTCGGCCCAGCCCAAGGAAGAAGTCGGGAAGTACGGCATCAACGACAGGTGGTACTACTAGCGAGAAAACAGTTCCCCATCTCGGAGAACAATCCAAGCAATCGATCTCTTTGCTCAAGGTGAGTATCAATCCAAGCAAGCAATCGATCCAACCAGTTGACGTGCAAGGCAACCCAATCGACCTCGAAGAAGCATAGGCTGCAGGTCTCACTCTTGGCCAAATCCTTGGCACCGAGCAAATCTGCGGGTACGGTGCAACTGAGTACGCAATGCAATATGCCGTCGGAAAACCACTTGTCACACCCGAGCAGTACAAGGAACTACCAACTGCGATGCGACGGTTGCATGATTGGTACCTGCGTGAAATAAAGCAAGGGGATCCGGCGGTCATGGTCAAAGTAATAAAAGAGCATTACGTCAATGCATGTGACCTATGTCTTGAATTCTCAGAACTTTTCCAGTTATACCACATGGACTCTATCGACAAAACTTTCATCAGTTGCTATTGTCTGTAAGTGATTTATATCTTTAATAATTTAAGTCTCTAGCTAAGATATCATTCATTGGCTTATCCTCACTATATATGTTCTTTTCTATGCTATTATGCAGATTGAAGATGTGGGAATTGAAACAAGAGGGAATCGATGACATTGGGTTCGTCGACCCAAGTACCGTTAATGGTCATGTGGTAAAACATTATGCCAAGGACACAGAAGATCTCTTGGAAAATTTTCTAGAGGCACTAATGAATACCAAAATTACTATAATATTTCCTTACAACATGGTGTGAGTGTTTACTCTCTTGTATACTACAAATTCTATTTTTGCTTACTAGCTCGGTGTCAAGTGTAGTTGATGAGTTATATGCATGCCTCCTTAATTATATAAACTTCTGCACAGAAAGCACTATATCCTCCTAAATATTATCCTCGTGGATGGAGTTGTTCAAGTGTACGACTCACTAGATACACTAGAACAATCATACATGGACTTGTATTTTATGATAGAACGGTAATTTCAATCTTTATCGACCTCGCTTTCTTTCATTATTTCCTGATATCAAAAGTAATTATAATAACTCTTTCGTTCTTTTTCTTTGCCGCGTAGTGTTTGGAAAAAGATGATATAAAAAAACCATCACGGTCGTCAATGGAAACCGAAGCTGAAGTGGAAAAAGATGCAGGTAATTAATTAGTACTATTAGGTCCACGCATCTCTTTAATTCTAGTTTCAATACCATTATCATGCTTGATTATTAATTATCTTATTGAATTCTATTCTTTTGCAAAGTGCGCGAAGCAGCCACAGGGGACAAATTTATGTGGATACTTCCTCTGCGAGAACATTCACATTCAGACCGAAGGCCGTATACGTCGCAGAGGAGCACATGAAATACAACTCCAGGTTTGGCAGATGATGTCGAAGCACTCACCCGTGAAACGCTTTGTAGCACTTCAATAGGAATTTGCGGCATTTCTTATTCGACATGTCATTGATGTAAATGGAGGGCACTATTCCTTACCGCCGCCTCAATAATGCCAGCAGATCAGTAATAGAAAACTGAGATTCCATCCGGAGCACTAGCTAGCTAGTCCCGGCCGGGTTTTGGCCCTTAAGTTATAAGTCCTAGAATATATATGGATGTGTAATTCCATTTATATATATACTGTGTATGAGATATTGTATATTATATTACATATATATATATATATGCATCAACTTGTGTAATGTTTATAGTATGTAGCACCGTAAAATAAATTTGAAATGAATGGAAAACAGAATAAATAAAGAGGAAAACTAAAACCTAATTAAAAGCGGAAAAAAACAGAACACTTAGTACCGGTTGGTATCACCAACCAGTACTAAAGGTCCTCCACCACCAGCCCACGTAGGCAGCCACGTGGTGGGCCTTTAGTACCGGTCCAGACCTTTAGTCCCGACCCTTTAGTATCGGTTGGGGAATCGGTACTAAAGGCACATCCTGACCGGGACTACTAATCGACATTCTACTAGTGTCATCGTCAAGCCGATAATCCCACATGGGAGAGTCCCGGCGCTGGCAGGGGAGGATGCGCCGCCAAAGCATAATTTGGACCACGTTAGCTAACTTGATCTCGGCTTTGCTCATTGAGGCGATTTGCCTCTACAGGTTGTCCACCTCTGTGTCCGACCCCCAGTTGAGGTCCTTTCGGAGCCCTCAAGTCAATCTGGTGGGGGGCCGGACCTGAATTCGGCCGGAGCAGCTCCACCTTCATCCCTTTTCTCGGTGATATAAAACCACTATTTTTGCCAGATCTTGATGGTGTCAATGAAGGTGATGGATGGCCATCCGACACGGGGGAGTTTGCTGATGACTACTACGCCGCAGTGTGCGTGTTCGCCTGGGACACACTTCGGCTTGATATTGAATATCTTGAGCCATAGTCCGAAGTGTTGTTCGACCCGCTAGAAGGCCTCGTAGGCGATGATGAAGGCCGATATATGCATGAAGGAGTTTGGCGGGAGTTCATGGAAGTCGAGTCCGTAGAAGAACATGAGGCCCCTGACGAAGGGGTGGAGCGGGAAGCTCAGTCCCCGGATGAAGTAGCGGATGAACACCACCCTCTCGTCTGGCTTGGAAGTGGGAACCACCTGGCCCTTCTTCGGCACGCAATGGTAGATGTTGGCAGGGAGGTGGCCGGCGTCCTTCAGGTCCCGGATATCCTGGTCTGTGACCGTGGAGGCCTCCCACTTGCCATTGGAACCGGAACCCTCCATGGCCAAGCTTGGAGGAGGAGGAGTGGAAAAACTAGATCTGGGCTCTAGAAGCTTGGGAGATTGGGGAAGCAGAGGATGCGAATGGAAGGCGTGGCTATGCCTTGGGGTTTTTTCCCTTGTTATGGGTTGGTCGCTGGTTAACCTCCCTCTGTTGCGCCGTGTATCGCTCTATTCCCCAAGATGTGTGTGTCGTTATGCATGCATGATTAAACATATCCCATGTGAAACGGATCACGATCTATGCATTGATGGATCGTGCTGATGAAAACAGCCTCGAACCGCAGTTCGAGTTTTTTCAACTGGTCCAACGGTCGTGGTGTGCCGTGGCCTTTCGTCAGAAAGGTTGTCAGGGAATTATGTTTGCTCCTCGACGCTTGGCCATCGGGGCTAAGTTATTCATGGTGTTCGGGCGATTCATAGATCGGGAAAAACTGCATGTCCTCGGAGGTCGAACTAAACTTGGCCGATCACTGATTGAGGAGAAGAACTCGCCTCGCAAGCCGAAGACTCTGATCAAGCAAAGCTGGAGCTAAGACCCTTGGCGTTGGAGGCTAGTTCGGGGGCTACTAAAGGAGTCCTAGTTTCAGGGGTCCTCGTGTGGCTGACCTGTTTCTCATGGGACGAACTATATGGGCCGATTATCGAACATTTGATATAGCGAAGGCCCTGTCTCCAGGAAGGCAGCTTCGGGAATCGTGGCGTATCCTCCACGTTTGGACTAGTGAATAGGCATGGTTATCCCTTTGATGTGAAACCGACTATGTGTAAACCCTAGGTACCCTCGGCATCTATATAAGCCGGATTGTTTTAGGTTGTAGACAAGGGACAACTCATCTAGGTTTAGCTATTCGATATAGAGGTAGATCAACTATGTAATCTACATATCGTAAATACAATCAAGCAGGACGTAGGGTATTACCTCCATAGGAGGGCCCGAACCTGGGTAAACATCGTCTCTTTCGTCTCTTGTTACAATCGATTCTAGTCTCACGGCTCGGGACCCCCTACCCGAGATCCGCCGGTTTTGACACCGACACCGGTGCAGGCTACTTCAACCGGGAGGCTCTTGATATTGCCAAGGTATTCGGACAATGTGCGAGTACCTTTTGTACATTGGTGAGCTTGATCTGAGTGTTGATGGCTTGGGCTTGGATCTGGGTAGAAAACATGGCGTGGAAGGCCTTCCACACTGCAACCGGCGTCTGTAGCGTCACGACTTGAGCAAGGATTTCGCGGGAGAGAGAACCCTTCAGATAACCTTGAAGTTGTTGCTGTAGTGAATACCAGAGGGATCGGGCAAAGTTCGCAATTTGCTCTTCTTTCCCGTCCTTGGTGATGGTGAGAGTCGCCGGCGATGCGGGGCTGCTCTCGTCGAGATGGTGTGCCATCTATGCGCCCTTGATTTGGGGTAGCACAATGGCCTTCCATAGGAGGAAGTTTCCTCTCGCAAGCTTCTCTTGTGGCGGCGGTCCGAGAGAGACAGAGGTGGTGCTGGTGGAGGAGGAGGCGATGGTGGATGGAGCGGTGGTGGCAAGGGTGCTCAAGGAGCTGTCCATGCCGGATGTGGTGGTACTCATTGTCTCGGCCGAAGGGGTAGCTAGATGCTACGTCGATCAATGAGGAAGAGGCTCTTATACCATGTAAAACGAGGTGGAAGCGTTGAACCCTCTGTCTCGGGCCTCATTGCTATATATTGGCTTCAAGCCTTGACATACACGCAAGGAGAGATCGATCGTAGATCGTTATAGGAGGTTGGTTGAGGAATGAGAGAAGAAGAGATAGAGAGGGATTACAAGTTTAAACAGATTCCTATCTCTACACGACTTTCTCTAACAACAATATCCTAGGCTGAACTTTTGGTGTGTCTCTCAAGCGAGCTGAGGTTTTAGAAGAAACCGCAACAAGATGTGGACCAATCATGTTGTTGTTGGTCGTGTCTTTATGTTAAATTTCATTTCATCTTAACTTAAAAGAGTAAATTGCAATATATATGACCCCATTCTATTACAATATTTATAGTTTGGATGGTGTTTGTCTAAATTAGCAGTTCGCGCCAATGAGCCCCTCCTTAAGTAAACACTTTGCAATACGTTTAATGATTTATGAAACCAGCCTTTGCAATCCATTGGTGGAACCGTAAATCAACCAAATTTGTAGGATCTGTAGCTTTGGGCTTGGTGCTTGGCTTTCTCCTCCTAATCCCTATCCCAAGTTCTAGTGTCTTCTTTTCCTTTTTCAGTTTGTTGGTTTTCACTCGGTTTTCCTTAACCGGGATATGTTAGGTTTTTGGATCTGTTTTTTCTTATAAACGGTATGGTTTACATTCTTCTTGATGAAAAATGCAGAAAGCCAACAACGATTTGCCCTCACGATTAGGTTGTTGAAGAAAAAGGGTGAACTTGATTAGTTAAAATGATTGTTCTAATTCTTGATGAAGGAAGTATATATGTGCACTATTTGTCTCATCGGATAAATTGTTCTACTATTTTTTTTCTTCCTAGAGATAACCCTAAAACATATGTGCTTTGAGGGCTTACATATCCTATGTTGTTTTTTCTTGCGAGAAAGCTTTCGTTCTATTTATCTTCGATCATGATGGTTGAACAAGCTTCAGAAATACTGAAATTCCACCCAGAACCATAGACCACCAAACGACAACTACAAGCACTGAAGAGAGCCAAATGCACGATGTTGTCATCACTCCTCCCTCTAGAGGGGGGCAAAACTTCTTTTAGTAGACAATTGAAAAGTCGTCGTGCTAACTCCCCATAGGATCAGGCACCAAAACAGCAACTGCCGTTGATGAAGAGTAGCATAGTTAGCAAGGATCCACCATGAAGACACACGAACATACAAGAACGACGACTAGATCCAAAGTTCCGAACAGATACGCCGGATGCACACCTTCACACGCCCACGAACGATACTAGAGAATCACCGGGACGGGGGCTAGATGGGAAAAACATTATTTCAGCTTTAGAGAACCGTCGATGTCTCTTTTTTCCGAGCAGGAAACAAACCATAACAGAACTTTAAAAAACAATCGGAGCCCTGCCGCCAGCAACGGCCGGGATCCATCATGCCCCCAGGGCCCTAAGAAACCCTAATACTTTTCAGGGGGAGGCGGCGTTGTTGACTACATAAGTGAAATGATACACGATTTGTAACTAAATTTTGTATGACACGCCATTGGGAACAAAAGCCACATAACTACTTAATTCATAGCTTTATGTATAAATCATTATGCAGAAGACTATACAAGACTAGGTTCAAACCTTGATCGTATACACAATCTCCGATTCTTGCTTGTCCAACTTTTGTACTCAAGAATAAAATGACCACGGTGTCATAAATAATGATTTGATAAATCACGAGTGGACATGGTGCCACGCGAGGATGAGATCTCCGATGTTAATGAATCAGAGATTCGTGCAGTTTGCGTAACATAAATAATGTATACTTTCAACCTGTAACTCAGTAAGATGGTACTAGGAGCGTATCTCACAAAACAATAATTCACCCGAGCCATTAGGTCACAAGAAGAGTTATTATCTCATTTATTTGGACCATATGTCCAATGGCAACCAGCACCAGCACTCGCCATTTTCTGTCCAACTCACCTCACCCCGTAGCTCTTCACTTACTTATCCCCCTCCCATCCAATCTCCATCCAGCATAGTTCTTGCAATCTGTTCATGTGATCCACCTCATACTTTACTATTCATCAACTCATCTATCCCAATGGACAAGCCAAGGAGGTCTCTCCCTGGACATGCTGCCGATGATGAGTGCACCTCCATTGTCATGTCAGCGGAGAGGGAGAAGCCTATAGTTGTTGAGAATGTGTAAAATCAATATTTTTTGAGTTCATTGCCACCATGAGAGGACCTTTTCCTTCCACCTCTTCTCAAAATTAGTGCTCTGTAATGTATCATCTTCAAATTCATCTCCTCGACATACGCCCTCCTCGAGTAAACAAGAATTCATTTTTGCTTTTTGCAAGCTCCACTATCTACCAGTGATTTTAGATCTGAGAGTTTAACATGTGAGGAAGAGAGGGAAAGGAAAGGGATTTTTCTAAGGACGAGGATGGCACGTCCATGGTTACAAAGTACTATTATGGCCCGTGGTTCACACATTGTTGACTAAGAAGGGGTTACACTCGTTTGTGTTGAGCAGCTGGCCGATGACAACATTTATTAGGGAGAGTATATCTGCAAACGGTCAATTGTCCCGCACATTTTTTTTCCCAGTCGTAACATTAGCTGCATCTAGCAGATTCGATTGTCCATGTGCGTTTAAGTAGCTAACACAAATATGTGTGTTTAGGTTCTAAATGCTACTACCTATAGAAAATATAAATATGAATGCTGGTTTTTATTATTGCTTTAGATCAACATGTGTTAATGTTTACATATTCACGTGAGCAACTGAACATACACCCGACCCATAAGAGCATCTACAACCGGACTTACGAAATATAACCCCTAAACATCTGTAGACGCGTCCGGTCAATGACCACGCGTGTTTTCTATTTATCCGTCCCCGCAGTCAACCTGACTAGGTCTTTTCCACCCTCCGCGGCGTCATCTGCCGGCAGATCACCGCGTCTACCCTTCGCAGCGTCGGCTGCCGGCAGATCACTACGTCTACCCTCCGTGCGAGGCAGCTGGCAACCGGCTCCCATGTCCTAAGGATCGACGAGTTCACAGGAGTCAGGGACAGAGTTGTCAATGGCATGGGCGTCACGTCAAGCCCGTTCGGCGTCGGCGGCCACGACTGGCGTATCAAGTGCTACCCGAACGGGGTGGAAGAGGCCGAGGGCCACATCTCCCTCTTCCTCATGCATGACAGCCACGCCAAGACCGGCGACGCCACCGCAGCGTACAAGATGAGCATACTCAACAGGGCCTCGCAGCCGTGGCGCACTCGAATAGACGAGCGCCGCTTCACGGGCGCTGCCGCTGGATGGGGCTGGACAGATTTCATGAGACTCCAAGATCTGGACAGCGAAGGGTACCTTGTGGACGACTGCCTGTCCGTCCGCTGCCACGTCACCGTCGGCAGGCTGGTTGCCGACGAGGCCGCCAACGCGGCGGCGGGGGAACTTAAGCCGGCGCCTCCGCCGTTCGACTTGCTCGGCGCACAACTCGCGGAAGCCATCTGGAACAGGGAGACGGCGGACGTGACGATCCACCTCCGCGATGGGCAGACGATCGCGGCGCACCGGTGGGTGCTCGAGGCCCGGTCACCCGTCCTCAAGGTGGATCTCGCACTCGCCTCGAACACCGCTGACCATCTACGCCTGCTAATGGACGACATGGACGCCGACGTGTGCAAGGCGCTGCTCCAGTTCATCTACACCGACTCGCCGCCGCTTCAGCTCCAGACGGCACCGCCAAAGGATGTGGAGCGGCTGCTCGCCGCAGCGGACAGATATGAGCTGGAGAAGCTAAAGCACCACTGCGAGAAGGCTTTGTGCCGGAAAATCGATGCCAGCTCCGTATCCGCCGCCCTGGCGCTGGCCGAGCGGCACTGCTGCCCGACGCTGAGGGAGGCATGCGCGCAGTTCCTCGTGAAGAACACGCCGACACTTGAGGAACCAATTACGTAGTACGTACCAATGTGTTATGAATTGACGAGCTACCTTGTTAGTTACTCCAACCATGCATAAAAAGTGAATAGAGAGATTATGAATTTATAATAATCAACAAATATAAAAATATTACATATCTCTTTTGGAGATAAATGCTAGGTTTCTTAGCTAATCAATTGAACAAACAGCACACGTTTTGCAGTTCTGTTGGACTGAACTGAATGTTTAATTCTGGCCGTTTAATCGATAGCTATATCTTCCGTGATCATCTTCCATGATTCTTTCAGATATGAGATCCAGTTTTGTACTCAAGAACAAGAAATTTACGAGCAAAGACTTGCTAATCCCCCTCGCACCAGTCAACCCTCTAAACTGGTAAACCCCACTTATGTTCTTCTCCAACTATTGCCATCCCCTTACATGAGACACCATTGGCGTGTTGTCTTCGGCCACGGGCACTCCCATTCCAGGCCTCACCATCGTCCCCATGCCTTGTTCTGCTCATTGTGGTGTCACCGTCTTCGGTGTCGATGCTTCGCGGATGGAAAACCAACTGACGCGAGTGAGGAATAGCAAAACCAAAGAAAATATGTTTTTACACAAACAATATACCCAAGCAAATAAGGGTTTGAGGTCGAAGGAGCGGAGGGGTGAAGAACAAAATTGGAAGCTGAGGAGGATCAACCGTTTCACGAGAGACTTGGGCGACTGCGAGGCGATTCCACACCATACCACATCCGCCATTAATGGTCGTCCGCCATCCACCAAACCCCGAGCCCCTCTCACCCATCCGCCTACATCCATCCCCGAGACCCAACCACTTCCTCACACCATGCTGACCCTGACGGCGAATCCGCCAATTCCGGTGGAGCAGCTGCCGGTGATCGACACCTATGCACTAGAGGCGCGGGCGGAGATCCTAAGGGTGGTGTCGAAACGGTCCCCCGACCGGAACATGTGGCCAGCGATCTGCACCGAGGTCATCCACACCACCACCTTCGTGGAGCGATGCCGATTCTCCGACGACGACGGAGGAATGGACTACGACCTGATTTTTTGGGCCATCCAGGAAGCAGGGTCATCGGATCCAACGCAAGCGGCGAAGTGGCGGCAATTCAAGTCCTCCAGCCCCTCCAGGCTCAACATCAGGCCGCCGTTGATGGTTGTGCTCGCCAACATCCCTACGGAGATGCTTCCGCTATGGATCTTAGTAGCGAACTTATATGCAAATTTAAGCTAATACATTTGTTTTGAGTAAAAAAGCTAGTAATACAAATTTAAAGGAGGAAGGATCACCTTAGATCGAGGAGGACGCCGCGGTGGTGGAGGAGGGCCGAAGCAAGGAGGAAGGCCGGCACAGGGCAGGGAGGACGCCGCGGTGGTGGAGGAGGGTCGCGGGGAGGAGGGCCGGCACAGGGAGGGGTGCCGGTCGGGAGGAGGCCGACGCAGGGAGGAGGTCCGACACGGGGAGGGGTGGCCATGGGGAGAAGGATCGTTAACTGATTAGTCGGATGAATTCTTGAACAGTAGAAAAAAGAACAAAGAGAAAAAAAAGAGAAAAGAATCCCAGACACGTTACATTTGCCACAAAAGATAGAAAAAGACGTGATTCTAAAAAACTGACATAATTAGTAGACAAAACAATGAAACCTGGAGGACTAAATGTGGAGGTCTCAAGTTGGAATCTCTCCCAATGCCTTTCATATTTTCTGAAGGTTACTAAATGGGCTGAGCCGAGGAAGACGGGTGGTTGTGCGTCAAGTTGCCGAAAGTGCTGTAACGGGCTTCAGATAGCGATTGGGGTTTACGTATACGACCGACAAAGAGTTTATAAAATATGATCATTATGCCCTTTCTGTTTAGGGGATGAACGGAAGTAGTAATAAAATATTTTCATGAACATTATAAACAGGTGTTTAAAGAAAAAAGAACGACATATTTTGTGATGAAGACTTTTTTCAAACGTGTAGCTAAAAAATGTCTGCCAATTAATTGTAGCTCAAGCCAAGTCATGACCTTGCCTACGAGCTGGTCTGTCGTAATACGTGGGTTCTCTTAGCAAAAGACTCCATCTATCTACCAGCCCCATTGAAGTACGTAGTAGTAGTAGCCATATGAGCCACACGACCATATATACGATCTGCAGAAGCCGTATACGTAGTCGATCGTCTCCAACCGTTGGCCTACCGCCATGCCACGACGACGTCCGCGCTCTTGTCCGTCCTGCGTGGCGCCGGACGCCGGCAGATCACCGCCTCCACCGTTGCATGCCAGCGCCGCGGAGGGCGGACAAGAGTGCGGTCGTCTTCATGGCGGCAGGCCAACGGACCGAGACGATTGCAGATCGTGTGCGTAGGGCAAATTAAATCAGCATGCATGCTCGTAGCTTATATAGCTACTTCGTTGGGCTGGTATAGATAGATAGACTCTTCTGATAAGAGAACCCACGTATTACCACAGACCTGATATGATCGTAGGAGGTCGTGACTTGGGCTATTATTAATTGGCAGACATTTTTGGCTACACGTTCAAAAAAGTCTTCACCGGAAAATATGTCCTTGTTTCTTTTCTCGAAACACCTGTTTATAATGTGCATGAAATTGTTTTATCCTTGAAATACTGGTTATAAATCTTATATCACATATATGGACTGGAATCCCGCATGCTCTCGCGCGTGGGGTAGAGGGGTAAGGCTGAAACTAAATCTCGAAATTTACGAGTTTTTTTTTTGAACAATTGAAATTTACGAGTTAAAAAGAGTTAGACGTACACTCGGCTTGACTCAGACAGACTCATTGGCTAACAAATTGACTTGAGTTTTAATCTAGGACGACGATAATTGCCACACGTGTGGCATATAGGACATACGTCCACACATCGTGTGTGGCATACGCAGGAGGCAGTCCACACGGGTCGTGTGTGACAAACAAATAGAACTGCCCACGCGTGTGGGCGTGGCTACTTCGTGCCACACGCCCAACAAGTACTAGTCATTTTCACCCGCGTGTGTGGCACGAAGCAAATCTGTCCACACGTTCTCGCGTAGCTACGTTAGTTATCTGCGGGGTGGCAACTCTAGTTATCCCCGAGGATGGCAACTCTAGTTATCCCGGATGGCAACTGTAATTGTAAAAGCATGGCAATTCTTTTCGTTTTGATTAACTATAATTATTCAGGAGTAGTTGTCATGTGTGTTTACCTAGTTACCGCGTGTGGTTTAACCATAGTTACCATGTATGGTTAATCATAGTTGTCATGTGTGTTTACTTGGTTGCCACGTACGCGTAACTGCAGTTGCCATGTAGCAACGAATCGTAGTTGCCATGGATGTTTACGTAGTTGCCACGTACGCGTAATGCAGTTGCCATCTAGCAACATACGAGCGATGTGTGGACGAAGAGCAGTTCGCCCATACATGATGAACTGGGTGATGGATGTGTGGGCAGAAACCGGTTCGCCCACATTCGTGTGGACGAAGTCTCTAAAGCCTACACACACCATAATGCCTACTTGGCACACAAAATCTGTCAAGATTTGCCAAGATTCGTGCAAATATGAATGGACAACCATCCATGAGTGTGGGCGAGTTGCAAACGCCCACACATGTGGGCGTTAATGTTTCCATTAATCTAAGCTTGTTAAAAAAAACGAGTTTAACAAACCAAGCTAAGGAGTTACTCATTAACCTCATTAATTAATTATAGATGGTGCATGAGCTATCGATCAGTGTTGTCTCTCGTACTGCTTACGACATGGTTGGTGCTGAAGAACATAACTGAAAAATACCACTAAAAAAAGTAATGCAATTGTTCTTCCAGCTGATGTTTTACTGCACGAAAGAACGGGATTACAAAGTTATCCATCTTCTCTTTTCTCTGGAGCTCGTCCTTCTCAGCAATCTGCTTCAGCGTGGTCCACCCTTTTCTTGCCCGCTTCCTTCAACTGCGTGCCAGCTGCCTGATTAGTAGAAATATTTTTGCTGAATAATTTCCAGTGGCCTTGCCAGCAACTGAACCACAATTATGTGCTTTGTATTGAATTTTTTTCAAAACTAGTACGGATTTTGTAGCAATTTTAAAAACAGGTGCATGAGTTGGAAAAATTTCAATACTAGTACCCTGTCGGCCAATAGCCGACCGAGCAGGGACCTGTCGGCCACCATCAGGCCGACCGAAGACCTGTCAACCATCCGTAGGCCGAAAGGATCCTGTCGGCCAATCAGAGGCCAGGAGATATGCCTGTCGGCCTGGGGTAGGCCGCAAGGCACCTGTCGGCCAGTGGGAGGCTGACTGGCCCCTGGCTAAGCCTCGGCCCTCTTTTCTTCCTCCTCTGACCAGTCATTTCAACCTCACCCTTCCCCTCTTCCCCTCTCACTACCGTTGCTCTCCGGTGGTTCCACCGACTCACCGATCTCCTCGCTGGAACACCCATTCTGTTATCCTACCCGCTTAATCAATAGATCAGGGCGTTTTCCACCGGCCTACGGTATATTTTTTTGCTTCCAACTCAATCGAATGAGAGCTGTCAAGTCGGTAGTGGATTTAGTTAATATTTGTCACCGTCCGTCTGTAGGTAATGGCTTGCCCATTTTGCCGCGCTCCAGATGGCCCTTGTGTTGCCGTTGATTCCGGTGCGTCCGTATTTACTGTGCTGCTGGATCGTCGATGTGCAAGACGTGTTGTAAGATTCGATGTCTTCATTATCTAACTGTGGCATATTTGAATGCCTTTGTTTATAAGTTTATGATCCTTGCTTCCATTCTTGTTGTAGTATGTTCCGTGCAATGTTAGATCACATCTTGCTCGGTACATTGAGGATTGCAGAGCTTTAGCTATTGGGAGGGGTGACACTGATATTGATCTTTCTCTGCACAACACTGAGGGTAACTTATACCATGTTATATTTACACATGGTAGGATGAGCAGTAAATTCCATGGTCCTTCGTGGGGGGAACTCGTGAATGATTATGGTCTCCGCCACAGTGACATGATGACTGTTATGCTTGAGCACTATGAAACTTATATTAGTGTCGAATTTCATCGGGATGGTGTTATGTTGTTTCCTTTACCCCATGTTGGTAAGATTTATGTTTGACAGATTTTCAGATTTGATTGAGCTTATACTTTTTGCGGTTCATGTCAGTAATTGAAATAATTTTTTTATAGCTCTTGAGGATCTGAATGAAACTCAGAGGGAACTTGTTGACAGATGTTTTTATAGTCGTGGTGTCACTCTGAATTATCATTAAATGTATGTCATGCCGCGGCAGCTCTTTGATGATAACTACATACTGTGTACTCCTTTCATTCATAGGATGGATCGCATGAACGTTATTTCCCAACATATGGTAAGCTTTGGTTTCTGTTTTTTATTATTTGTTTGTTATTTGCTGGTTCATAAGATGGATCATATAAGTTGCTTGTTTCTGTCAGGTTATTCCTACCATGGTTGTGAGGAGTTTGATGGAATTTGTGGCTATTCCTAGGACTGATTCTTTACTTCTTAAAATTACTTTGGATTCAGATGATGATGATATATTTGTGAGCATTCCTTGTTCCTACTTCATTGGCTTGGGTGATCGAATGGTTTTGAAGAAGGAAGGTTTCCGAAATTTTCTGTTGGCATCGTCTATTGAAGTCAACAGTTTGGTGCTCATAACATTCAAACAGCGTGAACAGGAGCTAGCTATTGTTTTCAAATACATATATGATAAATATGTCCGATACATAGAGGCTAAGCATGTCAAATACATGAATATGTCTGATACATAAAGGCTACATATGTCTCATACATAAATACATAGTCATGTCTCGTACGTAGATGACCATATCACTCCTGGGGCTTGCGACGAATCTTCGGCTTCCTGGGACGTGGACCGGAAGGCGATAAGCGCTGAGGCGGTGGACGAGTGTCACGATGACCACGACCATAGAACACCTCGTCCGTCGGTGTCTGTGTCTCCTGCGTCGATGGTGGTGGTGGAGTGGCAAGAACTGTCTCCGAGATATCGTAGGTGCATGCAGCACGATCATCGTCCTCGCCGTCACCAGGTATGTACGAACCAGGACCAGTAAATATAGGTGACTGAACTGAAGCCATAAACGGATGCGACTGGCTGTCGCCTGCTGGTGAATTAAAACATGTAGGAAATGACTTACGAGACTACATTTTGCACTAGAATGTACGAAGTTTAGTTACCTAGGTCCATCTGGTGAAGCCAGGCAGAGTCAGCGGCCTGCGAAGGAGGTGGCTGCTGGTAGAAATAGCCCCCGGGCTGTGAAGTAGGTGGCTGCTGCCAGGAGGAGCCGCCAGGCTGTGAAGTAGGTGGCTGCTGTCAGGAGGAGCCCCAGGCTGCGAAGGAGGTGCCTGATGTCAGGAGGAGCTCCCTGGCTGTGAAGTAGGTGGCTGCTGCCAGGAGTAGCCCCTCGGCTATGAAGCAGGTGCCTGCTGCCAGGAGGAGCCCCCAGGCTGTGAAGGAGGTGCCTGCTGCCAGGAGGAGCTCCCTGGCTGTGTAGGCCGTGGTTCTGAACGCTGCAGAGAGGGGCGTGGCGGACGATGTGCTGCACGAGTGTCAACAACATCGGAAGATCGCCTACATGTAATAGCTGCGACGAACCCGCGTATCTTCGCTTGAAGACTCTTCAACAGTGTTGCTTGCTCTCTCAGTGGGATATTTTCTCCTCTGTCAACACGGTCGACCAAAGTGGTAACCTCCTCTAGCGCCTGAGTTCCCAATTCACCCTGTACGTAGAAAGTTAACCAATTGTACATGTTCATGTATAGGGAAAACGTAGGATGTGAGACAAACTGAGGACATACTGCGTGGTGTCTGGTTCCCACTAGTGAGGAAGTTGGGAAGAGATCGCTAGCGAGAGGAACTGGGATATGTTTCGGAGCAGATGATGGAACCAAGTAGATCCTCGTGGTCTGTCTGTAACGCCTCAGATACAACCCGTACGTGTCCCAGTCGAAGACACGAACTTCATCTCATATATTTGTCAGGGTAGTATTCCATTCTTCGAGGTAAGGTATGATATCGCGAACCCAAGAAGTATGGGACTTGTTTCCTCCGCTTCGAGTATACCTGAGATTGAAATGAGCGTTACATGGTTAGCTATAAGTACTCCGAATAGTCTCAATAACCTATTAATGCAAAGATGAGAACCAAAATAGTATTATTTACTTGTGCACGTGATCTGGTAATCGTGAAATAACCGGAATGTCAGGCTCTTGGAACAGACCGAACTGTCTCATCACCCTATTGATAGCCATCTCCTCAACTGTCACATCGAAGACCAGCTTGGCCTTGGTCATCCGGTAATGCTGATCTCTAGTGCAGTTTCCAGAAATCCCGCCTGGGTATCTATCTGAAATAGCCTTACGGGTGTACGGTTTTCATATAACCTGATCCTCGTGCAGACTATCAAACTGCGTCGTGAAGGAGGGGTAGCAGCCCCTCACCTGGCTAGGCGTAAACTGTCTCTGCACATCACAACAAACATTAGTACGTAATATTGAATAGCGAGAAATAAACATTACTAACTCATATTGTTAATAATGAAAATACCTCTCTCCGTGCCCAAACAGATCCCACAGTAGGCAAGTCACCGATAGAAGACACGTAATGTCCAGCAATGTCCTCCTTGCTGAAAGGTTTGTCAACGCTAACGTAGGGTCGACCAATGGGGAATCTCTCATAAGACCAGAGCTGCAACAGAAGTGGACATCCGAGAAGACCAGATTTCCTAGACCTCAACTGGCAAGCTTTGTAGAGGCCTTTGTACGTAGCTGCTAACACGACAGAACCAAAACTCCTTCGCGCAATGTTCTCAGGGGAACGTGCCTCAGATATCTCTCGTGCAATGCCGATCAATCGTGCATCTACAGTGGTCACGTGGTTCTTTGTGAACATAATCTTGCCAAACAACCACATAATATATGCCTCTAGGGACCGGTCAATCTGTGCCTCTGACAACTGATAAGTGGGATATCCTAAGGCAACAATCTGAAACTGGCTCAACCACCTGAAAAGAGGCCCGTGCCGATCGTTTTCTAGTGCGGTGGTTGTTGGCACCGCAGCCAGAAAACGGGCATGCATAGATGCTAGCCAACCATCTTCTACCTCTAAAGGTCCTATGGCAGCACCGGCGAGAGGTAATCCCAACAAGTAAGACACGTCCTGTAAAGTAGGAGCCATCTCTCCCCATGGAAAGTGGAACGTATGTGTCTCTGTTCTCCATCTATCTACTAAGCAGCTAAGGAGTGAACTGTAGTAAGAGATGCGTGATACTGGCCTCTTGTGCAGCTGCATTGGTTCGCCCGCGTCATTCAAATCCGGGTGATCAACCCACTCATCCAATGTACCCTCAACCAGTCGTGCCAAGGGTAGAAGTCCAGCCCAATTCAGCCTACAAAATAAAGAAAATGTAGCTTACAATTAGCTACTATCAAAACGATGACGAACGTACTACGTGATTGTACCGACACATACCTATCAACCCATGCAGGGTGTATCATCCAGTTAGACTTTGGGGTGCGAGTGATCAACACGTCTAAGTTCGTGCCCGATTCCGTAATTGCGGCTCGGTGCCCTCTATCGATATTACCATTAAGCATCCGATATAAAGCCATATCTGCAATGAGAACATAGTACAAACATATTAGAAAATATAACATAGAAGAGGGCGCACTAAAAATAAAAACTTAGTATCCGAAAGGCATAAAAACATAGTCTCACATATTACGAATAAAAACATAGTGCACACATATTACAAATAAAAACATAGTCCGACATATTACAAATTAAAAACATAGTCCCACATATTACAAATTAAAAACATAGTCTCACATATTACAAATACAAACATAGTCCCACAGATTATGTAGCTTCTGAGTTATTCATTCCTCGTCCGCCCCTTAGGCCTCGAGAGCCACGTCCACCATGACTGCCAGGACCTCCTCTTGCAACTGCTGTTGCAGTCGTCGATGCGGAAGCACTCGTCGATGTGGAGGCACCGTCTTTCTTCAATGTGGGGCAATATTTCATCGTATGACCATACGCCGCACAGAGCAAACAGTACCTGGTTGCTCCACCTGCTTCAGATTGGTCCATATCGATTCGGATGCGCTTTACCTTACGCCTGCCCCTGCTAGTTCGCCGTAGTGCAGGATCCGGGATGTATACTCTATCAGCATCGTTTACCTTGTTGAAATTGCCGACGACTCTAAACCCTGTCATCTCACCTGTCCAGACATTGAGTACTGCCTCCTTTGAATAGTACGGAGACACGAAGGGCATAGCGTCCAACTGAATTTGGCCACAGGCAGCCAACATATGTGAGCAAGGCAGGTGCAACAACTGCGGCTTGTTGCATGTACACTCACAAGTTTGATAAAACCCTACTCCAATTCTAACCTCATGCGTCCTCACCTCATTTCCAGAACTGAAACCATCAGTAGGAAGCTGAACCTCGTACCTTCTTTCCTGATTACCTATGAGTGTGACGGTGTGCTTCTTGGCTTTCTTTATCTTATCAGCCATATACTCCATGACACGGCTGCAGTAAGGAGTGTTCTGATTATCTTCAATATGCTTCCTTTCCAACTCATGCCTTTCTCTGAAATACCTCACAGTGCCATGGAATACACCCTCCACAATAGCTGTCAGTGGCAATGCTCTATTCCCTTTGAGAACAAAGTTATAGATCTCTGCAAGATTGGTTGTCATGTGGCCATACCTAGCTCCATGGGTGTCATGTAGCAAAGACCAATTCACTGGAGGCTCTTTCTCTATCCACTCAGAAAAATTCTTTATTGCCCTGCCCTTCTTTCGCTTCGTATTAGGAGGGTCAATTGCTGGCAAGTCACAAAGACCAACTGACCCCTCCATCTCCGCAATGAGTGCTGTTAATTTAACCTGGTCTTTTTCCATTTTCTTCCTAGCAACGACCTACTTCTTAGTGAACTCATCTAGTTTGGACCAAATAAAATCATATTTTCGCCGCTGGTTCTGCTTGCATAACTTCTTGAACAAGTTCATCAACCGTTTGTTCTTGAACGGTGAGAAAAAAATTAGCACCAAGATGGCGCATGCACCACCGGCTTTGCAAGTCCTTCCAAGGTGTTGGCTCGTCAGCAGTTGGATTACTCAGTGTCTTCACGGCCTTCAATATACCGGGATGTCTGTCATGAATGAGACACACATTTGTTCTGTCCTTCACGATCGCAATTTTAATTTGACGGAAGAACCATACCCAGCTCGGAAAGTTCTCACCCTCCACAAATGCCATGGCTAGTGGGATGATTTGGTTGTTCCCGTCCACACCAATAGCAGTCAGGATTTGCCCTTTGTACTGACCAGTCAGGAATGTACCATCACAAACATCACAGGAGGACAATGCCTGAAAGCTTCGATGCACATACCGAAAGAGAAGAATACTCGTTTCAACACCTTGTAGTCAGGTATGCTTTCCAACCTCGTGTGCTGAATGTTAACATAAGTGTCGGGATTCCTCTCCTTCAGTACGTCAAGGAGACGCACAACATTATCATAGGAGTCAAAGAACGTCCCAAACCTCTCCTCCATAGCCTTCTGCTTAGCTCTCCAAGCCTTCCCATATGGAATGTCATACTTCCATCTGACCTTCACTACGGTCTGGATGTGCTTTGCTTCCATATCTTTCTTCGTCACTATCTCAGTATACATGAGTTGCTCTATGAGAGTTGAAGTAAGGTTTGGATGACGAGCCAACATGTTTTTCCTAACACAATTATGCGGTACAACATTTGTCACAACCCAGTGGATGTGATACTTTGGCACGTGGGCGTGCACCTTTGCAGGACAACCTGATTCAACACACTTCAAGGTATATTTCGTTGGACTAGATATGTGTGTCCAGAAAACCCTCTGGGTAGACATAGCCCACTTTATCACCGCATACTTCAATTTCTTCTTTGTGTCAAACATAGCCCCGATCTGGACTTGGTTCAGATTATATTGCCATGGAGTCTCATGGCCATCGTTAACAGTAAAGCCGGCGGATATGTCCTGATCCCATGCAGCAGGAATTGGTACCTCCTCCTCATCCTCGGAATTTTCAGAATCAAGTTCCTCTGCAATCCCATCCTCGTCCTCTTCCTCCATCACCCTCTGCATTTCCTCGCCTTCCTCGTCCCCATCAGCAACACCAGAGGCAGCTAATACTACCGATTGAATACTCTGACCAGCATTAACATAATCTGACTCATTGTCGGCTTGAGTATCATTCACATCCGGTGACTGTGACCCGGATACATAAATCTCGTTAGTCACTTGACTACTCTGGCCTGGATCATACCCCACGGTTGGCGGTACGATGTTCTCCTCCTTCGCCACTGGTTGCACTAGGGCATACAGATGGATTCTTCGGTCTCTGCAACGACTTAACAGAGACAACCAATGGTGGCTCCTATCTCGGAATCAAATCTCACTTGACATTTTTACAGGATTTGATCCACAAGGCATGAATACTGAAGGAACAAACTTCAGGATCGAGGCCAAAACTAGTAGTCAACCAGTGCTTCAACTGCCTAATGTCCAGTCTGTCTGGGTCTGAAAGTGTCATCTCGCCTGTTTTAAACTCGCTAAGATCAACCCCCAACTCATTATATCGAACAGTATCAGGGCCGTAATACACAATCAGATTTACGGATTCAGACATTTTAACCTGGTCAGACAATGCCAGCTTCTCATTATTCGCAACGAATATATCGACACTAAAATAAAACGTACACTGTAATGTACCTAAAAAACCTACATTAAAATGAGCTACACAAAAATTAACCGACACTACTATGACTAAACTAACTAAACCTATACTACGAAAACAAAAACTAAAACCCAATACTAATATGACTACCCTACTAAAACTACATTAATATGGCTACACTAAAATCACTACACACTAACACAAGTAACCTAAAATAACTACGCTACTAAAAATAACATAAACTATTTGTACGTACATTACAAAAATAACCAAAAAAAACGAAATTAACAGCAAAAAATTTATACCTTCGACGTGTGAGTGCACTCCTTCTTCCTCTCCACCTTCTTCTTCCTCTACACCACTCCACCTTCTCACCATTGCAAGCTCCACCACCACACCATCTTCTCCTCCACACGAGCAAACCAGTACACCGTTGCAAAAAATAAACCGTAGGGCGGGGGAGGAACACACGATCTACCAATTCATCGGATTGAAACGGAAAATGAGTGGAGGGATTGGGAGATCAAGGGGGGTGATTTCGGCCTAATAGAAGAGAAAAAAGGAAGAAGAAGGAGGAAGAAGGGAGCCGGCCAACACAGCCTTATCTGGGGAGCTGTCGGCCTCCACCTGGCCGATAGGTGGGCCCTCGGCCTGGGGCTGGCCGAGTCGGCCTGGGCCTGGCCGACAGCCAGGTTTCGGCCCAGGGCCGGCCGACTGCCCCCTGGTCGGCCCGGAGAAGGCCAACAAGGTGCTAAAACTGAATTTTTTTAAAAACGTACACTTTTTTTCAAAATTGCTGTAAAAATGGTGCTATTTCTGAAAAAAAATCCTTTGTATTACTCACTCATAGGCATTTTGCTGAACACCTGACATGCGCATAATAGAGTGGCACAAAAGAAAACGTAGAAATGGAGGAAGTGGACCAGTTACTGACGGTACTGAATTAGTTGCTGGCTCTGGGTGGAGTAGCCAGTACAGGAGCTCGCCGCCTGCGGCGAGGTGGGCGGTGGCTTGGAGTCGTCGAGCGGCACCAAGGGGAGAGCGGAGCGGCATTGGGAAGGCAACGGTGCCGTGAAATTCAGTGTTAATGATGCGTGCATTTGCTCTTGGACATCCATTGTGTGTCACGGGTATCGATTCAGAACCTTTTAAGGATATATACAATGATTGATAAGATAGTCCTATCTTAAGTTTGCATGTAATTTAGAGATGATAAAAAAAAGTCTATAATGGGTCATCTCTTAATCTTATCTTCAATAATTAGCATTTCCTAAAAACATGGTGAGACATATTATGCTAAAAAATCATTTCTTGTCTTCTCTTAAATAAGAGAAGGCAAAGCCTTTTTTATGAGTTCCCTCATCTCCATCTCATTATTTATCCTACGTGATACTCCTAAGATGTCACCATTGTACATGCCCTAACATCTGCACATATATAGTTTTTCTGATGGGTTTGTTCATCTACAGTCAGTGATATTGTTGTGTATTTTTATAAAATGGGTCAGATATATTTCATGTTTCGTGGGAGTTAGAGAAAGCGATGTTTCGAAAAGAAAAAAAACAGTATTGCTGCAGCAGCAACAGCTCCAAGGCGAGAAACACGTTCTTATTTTGACTGGTAAATTTGCATATACACATAGAATTATTGGTATAGCTAGTACAAACATAATGGGGATCATCAGACTGGTCAAAGTTTTACATAACCACAAATAACTTCGTGGACACGTAATAAAGAAATATCCATGAATAAGATACTGGTTCGGGACATCAAGGCACGCTCCTTCAAGACGATCAAGTAGTTCTGAATTCTAGCCGTGAAGTTCGCAGTTGGCTGCAGTGGTTATGTAGAATCCAAGTAATGAATTTAAGGTTAGGAAATTAGCAATGCAATGTGAAATATAAATGCCCAAGTTGTTCGTAAATGAACCTACAAAGTAGAAACTGAATTTTTGAACAAAGAAATCAAAGGCTGCATTACCTATTTGGTGAGGACTTCTGCGTAAACAATATTCTTTGTGTATGTCTTGCTTGCACTGATCTTCTTATTCTTATTTTTATTTTTTTTTCCTCCTTTGTGTATGTGTCACTTGTACTGATCTCCTTATTCTTCTCTTTGTTCTCATCATGTGTACATGCTAGTACCTTTATGTTTGCTGTCGTGGTCGCTCTAGAAAGCGCAACATATAGTTGACCATGTGAGAAAACCGGTTCAGGCAGGTAGACGCCGACATTTCCTATTGTCTGACCTTGTGATTTGTTTATTGTCATTGCAAAGCTGAGCCTGACTGGAAATTGTTTCCTCTTGAAACTAAATGGGACCATGCCGTCGTCCTCAGAAGGGCATAATGGTATCCGAGGCAAGAAAACTCGCATTCCAGAGTGTTGCCCTACCACAATCTCTGCATCAATTGCATTTTTCTGAAATCCACGTACGACCAACCTTGTACCGTTGCATAGTCCATTGGCGGGATCAATATTCCTGAGTAGTATGATTGGACAATTTATTTTGAGCTTTAGCATATGTGGAGGCAATCCATTTGGGGTGAGTGTGTTTAGGAATTTTGATGGATAGTAGTTATGTGGATCGTCTTCTACAGAATCGAAGCTGTGGTACACCATCTCCTCCCCATGGAAGCGATCAATAATTTTTAGGTTGATTTTGTCTATGCAGTCATTTCTTGTGGATAAAATTGCTCTTGACGTGATGTATTTTGCATCTTGTAGGGAAGCATTGTCTGTTTGATAGATACTGTCAATGAGTCTATCCAGGCCATTATCATCCGCTTTATTTGTCACACATATACTTGTAGGTAGAAGTATTTCACCATCATCATTTGTCTCCTCAGTTCCATTTCCAATGCGTAGTAGGTATTCTGCGAACCATGGGTCATTTTGAGCCCTCATATTGTGCACAAGCTTCAATTGACGCATGCAATTCCAGAGCTCGGACTTGCGTAGTGATGTATCTACTATCTGCGCTCTTGTTCCCTTCCGGACAACGGGGAGCACTTGCCTAAAATCTCCCCCAAATACGATTGTTTTTCCACCGAATGGAACATCTGGTCTATCCATTATGTCTCGCATACTTTTGTCAAGCGCCTCCACTGTCTGCCTCTTAGTCATAGATGCTTCGTCCCAGATTATTAGTGATGTTGCTTGGAGTAACTTGGCTGTCCCACTTTGTTTTGTGAACCCACAAATATCTCCATCTTCTATTCTTAATGGAATCTTGAACCTCGAGTGTGCGGTCCTCCCTCCGGGCATTATGGAAGCAGCTACACCGGAAGTGGCCGTTGCCACAGCAATCTTGCCTTGTCCGCGTACTGTGGCTAAGAGAGCCCTATAAAGAAAAGTTTTTCCCGTGCCTCCCGGCCCATCGACAAAGAATATACCTCCTCTTTGGTGGTCAACTGTGGCTAGGATCTTATTGTAGGCTTTCCTCTGCTCGTTGTTTAGGTTCTTATGCAAAGATGCGTCCTCGGGGTCTACCTCGATTGAGGTCTCCTCTATGATCTCCCTAGGAACATCGTTTTTTGTGTCATGTTGTTTGTTGATCTCTGGAAGAGGAAACGATTCTATGTCTTTTCCCATTGAGTACAACATGTCCCTGATATTTTTCAGCACCATCTGCTCAACCGTGTGCTTGCATTTAATTTTTTTGTTGTAATCTTCTGACATTGCCTCGAGGTGATTGTTCCAAAGGCTACGGACATCATTGGGCATGCAAAACACTAGGATTGTCGTGAATAGCCTTCGTAGCGATGAGGACACTCGAAACAACTCTGCTTCTGTCATGGAGTCATCCGGTGTGTTGTCTGCCTCAATGAGCCCCCTTTTTTCGGCAGCTTCACGGAAGGTTGACATTACTTGTCCATCAATTGTTCTTAGGCCTTCGTAGCTGGTGGCGCCTGTCACGTGGTTTAGGAGAACCCGAAGATAGTACCGTTCTCCTTCAGTCGGGTGTGCTGAGAAGATCCTGCCAATCTGGAATAAAGCGGCTCGTTTCCTCTCTTGCCAGAACTTCCCTCGTCTATGCCAAGTATAATATTGCGGAAAGTCCCTGTATAGTATGCCTCGTGCTTTCACATGTAACTTGTTTGCTTCAAAGTATGTTGTCAACATTGATCTTTTGGTGCCATCACGGCCGATAACATTTTTTATTTTTTCCGTGCCATGATATGAAACCATGTGCTTATTTGGGAGATGTAGCTGCAATTGCAAGATTGGCGGGTGTATTTTGCTTAGTTCGAAGCCATATATTCTCCACAATGCTTCTGGAGGTGCCACCCACCGTGCGTCTCTATATTGTCGAATCTCGTCAATTTCCATTTCGTCTACTTTGTCAGGTACAGATGCTTGGTCATGACCCTTGTACATGAACTTGAACAGGTACTTAACGGCTTTAATGCTTGAACATATCTCAACATTTATGTGGCAGTTGAACATCCTTAACAAATAGGGATTGTAAGGAACCACCCACCTATTGTCTAGTTTGCAATTTCGGACCATTTTGGTACTGCCGTCATTGCGTCTCCTATATAGTGGGTAAGAGTCCTTGCCTTGAATTGTAGTTTTGTTAAATTGCCTTGGATAATTGTTCTTGCATGACGGACGATTTTTTGTGCATGGAAATTTTTTATTAAATGCACCACAAGGACCATGCATCATATGTTTACTTACCATTTTGTATAGCTCTGGGTACTTGTGCTTGTTAGGGAGCTCAGCAGAGATGATTCTGTCATACTGTTCTGGACATGTGTACTTGTATTTTTCGGTCATGATGAGCAAAAAGTGAGCATGGGGTAATCCCCTCTTTTGGAACTCTACAACATATGTATATGCCTTCACCTTTCCAAGAATGGTCTTCTCAAATAGTTGCTTCTTCATTTCTTCCAACTTTGCCTTGAAAACACGAACGACGATATCTAGGCGACCTTGTGGAGTTTGTCCAAACTGTAGTTCACGTGTGATCTCTTCCCAGTTAGGGTTGCAGGTCATTGAGAGGAATATGTCTGGCTTTCCATATTTTCTAACTAAAGCCATAGCATCTTGATACCGACGAAGTTTATCTCGTGGCCCTCCAATAAATGATGAGGCAAGTACTATCCGTTTTCCAACTGCATTTCCCAGTTGTTCTCCAGCTTGAATGTTGTTTAGAAGGTCTTGGTATAGATCTGCCCTTATTTCCTTTTGATGATGCCACATGTAATCCAGTCTGGAGTTTTCAATCTTGATGTATGTATCTACAGCAAACTGT
Source organism: Hordeum marinum (assembly GCA_022496015.1). Taxonomy (NCBI): domain Eukaryota; kingdom Viridiplantae; phylum Streptophyta; class Magnoliopsida; order Poales; family Poaceae; genus Hordeum; species Hordeum marinum. The sequence goes on from CM039678.1 coordinate 25,141,121, forward strand.
TGGAAAAGCCGTCCGCCATGCAATATTGGGTTGAATATGTTTGGCCGTGTATGGAATTTATAGCAGTAGTATTCTCTCATGGTTACCCACAGGCCATTGACGGAATCTGCGCAAATATTGCAACATAAAAAAGTTAGTTACATATGTAGAAGTATACCAGATATAAAAGTTGAATTCTGAAGCAACAATGTATGAAATTTTTACATGGTTCATCATCATTGTTGATATTATTAGCACCAACATCTTCATCTTGTGTATCCTTCTTTGGGATTTTCCTATGCCAACCCAGTTCAGCTCTTGGAAAGAATAGAGGATACGACAATGGATCATAGCACCCATAATATGATTTAATGTGCTCTGTTTTGTTGTTGTTCCCATGTAGTATTACATTCTTGTCATAAGTATTTCTTCTTTCATTTCCTTCAACCCACACCGAAGCTACCTCTGAAGGGATTGGTGCATTGTATCTTCTCTGGTCCAATCTTTGGTCAAGGTTCAAGGTGACTGTGTAGTCCTCAAGGTTTTGCACTTGTCCCAAAGTCCTAAATTGCTGAGAGTATGGGTTATCACGTAGAATGCCAGTTATGATGCCGATCACATGCTTGTCTTCTTCATACATTTCCTCGCGGCAATGGCGGTATCGATGCTCTAAGTTTGGATCATCATCGTGGAAGTATAGCTCTAGATGCTTTGGATCTGACCGACTATTACCAAATGAGTGTATATTGTGATATATCTGACCATGAGCTCGAAAGGAGTAAATACCAGTTGTTCGCATGTCAGTTGTGTCTCTGTCAAGGTGGCAGTATAGACTCGTAAATGAGAAGTGTCCATTGAAAAATCTTATATTCTTTCGAAAATGTCTTGCATTAGAGTCGTTGCTTGTCCAAAGTCTCATGAGTTCAGGTGGTGTATCTGGATTGGCTAGTCTTATCTGTCCTTTGTTGCAGCATAACCCCTTCGATTCATACTTGATTTTTTTGGCATTACAGAAGCTGCAATTTTTTACCATTTTGAGCATGTGTGTGTTCTTTGGTATGTTGTTGTAGATGAAATCATACGGATCAGGGTTGTAAAATTCCTCGTCTTCTCCAATTTGGATTTCCACTTCTCTGTCCCATTCTGGTTTGATTTGTCGCATCAAAACATTAGTAAAGGAGTAATATAATGATGCAAATATGTTTAAATTGTATTGAGCATACCTTCACCAGAGAACATGTATTCTTCCTCGTTTGTATCTTCTTCAAATATGACTTCATCATTACCTGTGTAGTAATATTTATACCGTATATATTTTTCTTCGTCTTGCATAAGAATATATACAAAATTGATAGCCTTACCATGATCCTCATGGTAGATTGATTGTATTGGTGCATCTACTTCTTTGATGGTTGCTTCTTGCTCACATATGACTTCATCATTACCTGTGTAGTACTTATTTACTGTTATATTTCTTTGTATTGCATAAAAGTATATATGAAATTTATAACCTTACAGTAATCATCATTGTAGAACTCTTGTATTCGTGCATCCACTTCTTTGATTGTTGGAAACATTGAAGAGGCGGTGTCTATCCACAAAAGATTGTTAGTTGTATAGACATGTGTATATTTATATGGAATGCGGATATTGTATAAAATTAAGAGTATTACCATAAATCACGACTTCTGGCTCCTCTGGAGGTCTTATGTCATGGTTGCTGGTTTCCGACATGGATCTGTCTTCTTGTGATGTTACAGAAACCATTTTTATCTGTCTTGTCGTGAATTCTTCATTACAACAGTGTAGAGATGTTTGCCTTTTTCCCGGTATCACATGATTTATGTGTTTTACAGGAAACATAGAAGTACTAACTTCATGTTCGGTTGCGATATATGCAGGATTCTCCATCGCAATTGAATATTTGGAGCGGTTCAACTCACGATTAGCTCTAATTTGTTCTATTCTAGCTTTCTTCTGCTCTGGTTGCATAGCTGCATATTGTTGTCTCCTTTTTGTCTTTTCATCTGGCTTCATTGAATCTTTATTTGTTTTGCTTTGTTGATAGGCTTCACGGCGTTTTTTCAATTTTTCTTGCTTTTCTTCATTTGTCATTCTTGCATACCGCTCTCTATCTCTTTTTCTTCTTTCTTCTTTGGCATCCATCGATCCAAATGATTTTTCTGTATGAGATTTTGTATAGTGAGCATTAAACTTGGAAGGCTTTTCTATTCCTCTTTGGATTTTAGTTGTCTGGAAATCCAAATTGCTGACAATAAATATAATTTGTACATGGCGGGATCATATGGTGAATGAAGATCTGAAAGGATGTGATATGGAAAGAGATAAAGAATGTACCTTACGCGAAGCTAACTTGTTAAGCACCTTAATAGAAGCAAAGCTTGCTAGCAGAAAGGCAACGTACAAATCTGCATGGGAGTTTGCATAATGTAAGTATTAAACTTGATTGGCTTTTCTTCACTGTATACACAAATTAACATCTATTCCTCATCGGATTTCACTTGTTGGAAATTCCCAATTGATGATGATAAATTTAATTTGTACATGGCAGGATCATATTGTTCATAATGATGGGGAAGGATGTTGTATGGAAAGAGATAATAACAACCTTAAGCACCTTAATCTATATCTATACCTACCTAGTAATAAGGAGCTATTGCTTTTGCGGTACGTCATAGAAACTGCCTTAAAAGTTGCAAACCCATAAATACCACATATAAATGATTAAAAAAGACATTTCACACAGAGAAATCACTAACCTGGGCTGGTCCATGCAATAGGAACCTCCTATACTACACTCTACGCGCTGGGAGAAGACACAACACGCGTGTATGGGACGGCCCATGCCCAGGCGACCAAATTTAATTTTTCTTTTCTTTTTTTTCTTTATATGTTTGTTTATTTTCTACTTTAAATAATTTAGGACTTCAATAATGTTTAGAAAATAAAAAAATGAGAATTTTTATATAAAATGTTTGTGGATTCAACAAATGTTTGCGATTTTGTAATAAAATGGTTGCTTACTATAAAAATGTTTGACATTTTGAAACCTATTTTTCGGGACATAAAACAATGTTCATGATTTTTTTAAAGTTCGTGCATTAGAAAATGTTAATAAAATTGAACAAAGTAGTTTATTCATTCATAAATTTTTCTCTGATTCAAAAAATCATAATGAATTTCAGATTATTTTTTGTGAAATCCAAATATGTTCGTTAAATGAAAACAATGTCCGTGAAACTCAAAAATTGTTCCACCAATTTCCAAAATAAAATGTTCGTCGATTCTTGAAATGTTCGCCAATTCAAGATTTTTTTTTAAATGTTTACAATTTTAAAAATATATTTTTCAACTGAATAAAGTATTCAAAAATTGTTTCACCAGCTCTAAGAAAATCGTCGATTCTAGAAAAGTTCACCAATTCAATATTTTCTTCTAGAATGTTCATAATTAAAAAAATGTTTTCAAATAGGTTCAAATATTTATGAATTCAGGAAATGTTCTTGATTTTAGAAAAGGTTCTAAAATCTGTACAAGTATTCATAAATTTGAAAAACATGCATGATTTCAAATATGTGCACGACTTTAAAACAATCATTAATTTGAAAAATTGTTCATGATTTCACGAAACTGAGAGTGATTGTGTCTCTCGGTGATGAAGCAAAATGTTGTCATGATCATTAAAGATTGTGATTATTTTTATTTCATTGCGACGCACGGCCCTTTTGTTAGTATAAAAAGATAAGCTACCTATCTGAAAGGCGACGTACAAAGGCGACTTCTACTTTTCTAGCACAAAGCCGACGTACAAAATGCTAGCTAAGGCGTCTGTATTTGTAGCAGCACCACGTGTAGGTACCTAATTAGAATTTGGACTCTTGCTACGTGTGTTTGTATAATTGTATTGTAGCAACACCATGTGTTTGTGTTTGTATTGATGGAGAACCATGTGCACGTAGCTAACTACCCCTCCGTGCCAAAATAACTGTCTTAACTTTGTATTATCTTTAGTTCAAAGTTGTACTAAGCTTAAGACACTTGTTTTGAGACGGAGGGAGTAGAATTTTGATTCTTGTGTACGTAGCGAAGTATACCGATTCCTATTTTTGTTACAAACAGGTGCACTTTGGTGGTTTTGATGCTTGGATGGATAAGACTGAGAAGAGATAGAGATGTGTAATATTTTCTGTGATTTATCTTTAATAATAAGAGTTTGATCATGCATTGCCTTTACTAAATAGGAATTCTTTTGTGAAATTGCTCGCGTGCGATGCTCAGCGTTTGATACATGTCTGACAAGTGTGCGTATGTGCTCAGAGGAAGGCATTCACAGGAGAACCACCAGGTGTAACTAGCTAAGTACAGTCATGGTTTATTTTGTTTCAATAAAATTATGAGCATGCACTGCGTTTACTAAATAGGAGTTTTTAATACTGGCATCGACCACAATAAATTTTTGCATTAGACCACCTTTGCGGGTGTAATGCAAGAAAAGACCACATACTAGTGCAATTGCCAAAAGTACAGTTCATTTATATCTCAAGCTGAAGATGGATGTCGTTCCAAAAATAAATTACGCTATTTCCAAATAATACCCATCACCATCAACATATCACCAATAATGTGTCACGAGAGTCGGCCTATTATCATATTCTGCTAACAAATTTACAAACATAGAACTTGCATTTATGAACTCGTCACCTCAAAATGGAGAGATAATATCGGCACCAAGGTTGTCAGGATCGTGATTTTGAATCGGATCGGAACTCCAATGGTAGGATCGCAAATCGTAGAATCTTTACTATCAGGATCATAGAAACTTAGATTCTATGAACTAAAATCGTAGAATCAAATGGGTTAGTTTGGATCGTAAAGTCATAGAATCGTATAACAGAATCGCGATTCTGGCAACCTTAATCAGCACACAATATCTTCAACTACGTCATCTCCTTGTTTGCTGCTAAAATGATCCAAAATACCTAATTATATACATATTAAGTAAATTAGAAGTTAATCTATATGTATAAAGGTAGGATGATTGCGAGATAACTACCTATGGTTTCCTAACACTACTACCTAGGCAGTCTAAACGTAGCAGACGAAATAACAGTGCATGTAATCATAATCATGCAAACTCCAATTATAGTACTACTTTTTTCTTAATTAAGCGCATCTTGCATGGCAAAATAAAACAAGGCAATTCAAGGACCTAATACCGATCTACAATATCTACAAATACTTACTGTGAAAATTCCTCATCTAAACCCTCATAAACTTTAAACAAAATTACTAATCACGAGTACACTAGCTAACAAAATCGTGCATGTGAAAAAAATATCGTAGCTGAACACAGCTAATATTGATCTACAAATGTTTTAAAATACATCTTCTAGGAATTCCTACTATAAGTGCAACATATCTCATCCAGTGACATTTCTAAAATTTCAGTAATACGGCATGGCATAGCTAATTATCAGCTCAATAACCAACTAACTTGTATCGTGTGTGTATAAAAGTTGCATGCGTTGCGTAGCTTGTACCTTTATGTTCAATTTCTTAGTTTACTTCTCACGACAAATCCACGCTCCAAATGACTGCCTGAAATGCCTACACCAAGAGGATACATAATTAGGGGCTAATCAAACAGAACAAAAATAGTATGCATGCGAGGCAAAAACACAACATTGGATAGAACTTACCTTGATCTATCTTTTCTTCAACTACAAGATCTTCTGAATCGGCCTTCAAATCGATCACAATCACTGTCTACGTGGCTATTTTCTTCGCTTTTACATATGTTAACGGAGAGGAAACAGAGTTGAGAGCAGGTGAGAGAGAGAGAGAGAGAGAAAGAGAGGGGAAATGAGTGAGTGTGCTGCCGCTAGCTGCGAAGCGAGCCATTTAAAAGCGAATAGAGGGAGGCACAACAAGACAATGCTTTACCAACCAACAGCCGCAGTGTGCTGCCGTGTCGCGTGAGGCTGTTGCCACTTGCCACATGCCATGGTGGAATGCTCCAGGTGGCGCTCCGGTTTCATTACCCGCCCCGCCTCCCTTAAAATCCTGTAATACAAGGGGTGCTGCCACCGGCGGCAGCCGTAGGGCTGCTGGCTGCTTCAAATCGGTCAAAATCACTGTCCAAGTGGCTATTTTCTAAACCTAGAGGTATGCACAATACACAAAAGCAGCACCCTGCCCGCATAATTGTCCTGTGACTTTGGATTGAAATTATGTTGTTATCTTTCTATCTAGTCCAAGCTAGATCAAGCCAACACACAATAGCAGTCAGTTCCAACGTCAAAGAATAAGAATCCTCATCAAATCAAGGCATGGCGACAATATCATGGATCAAACAAAGTTGTATCTTTGCCTCTGTGAATTAATGACATAGCGACCGCCCATGGTGGCAGGCTCCACGTGGGGCCCTCGGCTTAGACACCTGTACGCCGATTATGCGCCAAAAAAATAAACTCTCGGCATAAGAAAACAGTTTTCAACTGCAAATCATCAGTGTAGAACCTTTTTACATGTATACGTGTACAACATTGGGTTACTGCCGAGCCGAGTCTACAGGATTCAAGCAGGAGATGCCTCCAAAACTGAAGATGAATGCTATATAGGTTAGTACAAGAGCAGCTAAAGAAGTGCCAAAAATATGAGTATGAAGATGTTACCAAATACTAACTGAGAGTGGTGGACTGTATGTATGACTCTAGTCCATAACATGGTCCCTGCGATGGTATCTGACACAAATAATTGAATACTCAATTAACAACGGAAATGTATACATCGAATAGACTCTGGAGAAATTGTGCCGCTGTAGCCCAAAAACTGAGGACAAACTCAGGATTTGTCTTTACCTTTCACAACTTTGGCAGATCGAGCCAAGCGCACTGCACCGGTGAATACTTTCAATCCCTTGACAGCTAGTGTATCTGCCTTGGGTTTAACTTTGAACTTCTTCGTAACTTTATATTTCTACAACATGATTGTTGCAGAAATACATAACTAAAAAGTATCACTAAAAACTGTAAATGTTGTTCCAGCCCAACGTTTACAACAGGTGCCAAAAGTAAAATATATTCTACTGCATGAAGAACGGGATTACAAAGTTATCCATCTTCTGTTTTCTCTCAAGCTCGTCCTTTTCAGCGATCTGCTTCAGCGTAGTCCACCCTTTTCTTGCCCGCTTCCTTGAACTGCCAGCTGCCTGAGTAGTATCACCTCGTGCAGATTTGGTATTCGAAGCTGACTTGGTATAACTTCCAGGGGTCTTGCCAGCAACGGAACCACAATTCTGCCCTTTGTTGTTCAGTGTAGTTCCAGTCTCCGATGCTTCTGCTGAAGCTATAGGCACAGTCACTTCTGCCAGTTTGCTCTTCCGAGGAGTAACAAAGTTTGACCCAACTAGAAATTCTGCTTGAGAAGTGACATTGGGTTCACATATTGTAATGTTTTTAGAAGACGAGGGCACAATTTCACTCATACACTTATCATGTGTGCTTTCTAATTCAATTTTCTGTGGGGTCTCTTCGTGTGCATCTGCTAACTGACCACGATCAACCATTGAAAAGGCTGCCCCTTTCTCCATTTTAGAATCTTTGGGAAGATAAGATTTTGGCCCATTACCTTGTTTATCCTTTCCAAGAGTAGATGTTTTCAACCTGGTTGATTCCAGTTGCGAGGCTGCTATCACAGAATGCTCAATCCCATTTTTAGTAGTTACTGCTGGTACGCTCATATTGTCTCCTTTCAGCATTGTGCTAACAGGCTTTCTTGATGATAGCAGGCCCTTCACGATACCTTTTCCACTACCACGTATCAGGTTTTGGTCTCCGCAGAAATGGCATGCATAGACAACACTGTTTTGGCCCGGATTTGACTTCTTGCACCGCTTTGCTTTCTTTTTGTTGTTCTTTATGCGGATTGTGCAGTTAAAGCCTGGCTGTAAGATTGATTCACACCTGCAATATTCGAATAATCTTTCGTCAGAGGTCCATATAAGGCTTATTGATATGGACAAAGGTGCACAAATAGAAAATAAAATGCAGCATAACAAACGAACTGCATTGACCACATACGTAATCAATATACATACAAGAATATCTTAGACCCTTCAACCTGGCCGCTGATAAACATACTGCAGATTGGAGATGTTTTTCACACGGTTGGTGTTAGTGTTATGAGTTAATGTATTCCAAAGAACCTTTTTGCAAACTTGCAAAATGAAAGGAGACTGAATGTCCTGCGGTGAGCTAAACACATAATTCCAAATATTCCTCAAACACAGAAGTTTTTATCAGTATTACTACAGACTGTAAGGCATCTTAAAAATAAATTGATTCAAGATTAAGGGAAGTGGAGAAACTCTGCAGTAATTTGCTCCAAGCCGGAATACTCGTAGAACATTATCAGCAGTTTTTTATTTCCAGTTCTTCTATGCTAGTAAGCTCACATTTTGGCAATACAAGGATTTTATTGAGAATTCCTGGAAACGATACGCCCCCACATCGCCCCCGCTCGGGCGACTCGGGCAGTTCCCCAGCCCTAGCCGCCTTCGGGGCCGAGTCCTCCTTCCCTCACCCCGTCGCCGCCGGAGGACGCCGCCGGGGATGCGCCCGGGGGGCGATGGCGGTGGCGGGGATCCTCCTCTCTCCAACGTCTCACGGGTGGTGCGGAGCCCTTGCGCGTGTGGAGGCGCAGCAGATCCGACGGAGGACGCCGCCGGGATGCGCCCGGGGGCCGATGGCGGTGGCAGGGATCCTCCTCTCTCCAACGTATCACGGATGGTGCGGAGCCCTTGCGCGTGTGGAGGCGCAGCAGATCCGACGGCGGCGGCGATGGCCGCGGCGGCGATGGCTGGCCCTGCCATGGGTGATGGCGACTGCGGCACGTCGGGCAGCCCGTCACGGGCGGCGGCTTTCCTTGTTCGGGCGACGGCAACTTCTGCTGCGGCAGCACGTCATCCGGCTTCGGATCGGCAGCGGCGTGGAGGGCCTGGTGGGCTGCTTGCCGGCACCTCCGGTCAGATCTGTTCTGACCGGTGCAGCCGGCGATGGTGGTCACCTCTTCCATCGGAGGTGGTCGGCTTGAGGCTGGGTGGTCAGATCTCGAGATCCGTCATCTAGTCCCGGCTGCGAGTCGGCGAGACATGGTTACCGGTGAAAACCGAGTCAACGGCAGGCGATGGCGACGTTCTATGCCGTTACCTTGATGAAGGCATCGTCGAGTAACTACTATCAACCCACTCATGCTGCTGCTGCTCTGGGGGAAACCCTAGGATCTGGTGTTCCAGATCAGACGATGGCGGCACTACGGTGTTGTTTCTCTCTTTGGAGCATCGTTTGTGGAGCAGCGCTGGATGACAGAGGCAAGAGGCGGAGCAGCTTCGTCTTGAACGGAGCTTCGGTGGAGATATCAAGTCATACCTGGCCGACAGGTGCTACGTTGTGTCATGCCTGGTCGGCAGGTGCTACGCACGACAGATCTTCCAGAGTCTCCGCGTCGGGATGGACGAGCGCAGGGCGGTGGAGTTGTTAGACGCCATGGTGGCGTCGACGGATGGCCGGACTGGCAAGGATGTTGCGGATTGCTCTCTTGAAGATGGGACAACGGTTCGATGATGATGGCGACTTCTAAAATGTGTGCATGTGGTATACGCTTTAGGTCTGCTGCACCGGGCGTACGTTCCGATACGTTATATGGATGGATCGGCGATGACATCGGTTATAGATATGGGGAATGAGCACTTCACATTATCAAATTTGTAGGTGTGAGTGGAGGCTTCGGGTGGCTTGATGTACGTTCTTGTCAGACCTTAGTGGAATAATTAATAAAGATGGCTGCATGCATCAATTGATGCAGAGGCCGAGGGTTTAACCTCCTTTTCAAAAAAAAAGAACAATGAGCTAAGGTGCATTCCAGTAAAGAACCAATGTAACATGCAAAATGGATGACCAATAACCTTCCCATCTTTTCCCTCGCTTTTGTGTGCTTCCTTGTTTTGAACAGGAGATGTTTCGCTTAAATTTTGTATGTTGGATCAATTTTTTGGCCTTACGACCACCCATCTAACAATTATATGTATCTGACAGATTGCTGTCATTGAATAAAAGATGTTTTGCAAATTTATTGGAGACAGTATCCCAGCAACAATGGGTGCTGCAAACAGAACATAAATCACTGCAATAAAGTGGTGCCACTTAATCAATGTAAGTCAACAAAAAAATGTTGTTTTGCGAGTATCGTGGGATTAGCAGAAATGCAGTAAGAGCTTAAACTGATATATTGCATTGACAAACTTTGAAAAGGTAATTGCAAGTCCAAGCAAACATGGATCCAGTATATATACTGATACTGGGGTCGTTGGCTTAGTTGGCTTCCTCTTAGGACCTCAGGATGGAGGGACCATGCTTCTAAGCAGGTACAGCTGGCAACAACTTATGGCTCTATCTCCGCCTACTACCTCTGCCTATGATATGCTGCTAGTAAGATATGGAAGAGAGTGAGGAAAGCATAAATGAAACAAACAATTCAGCACGACAGAGGATTGGAAGGAACAGTCAGGAGTTCAGCAAGGAGAGGAGAGGATGAATACATAGCAACGGAGACAGGAAGGCGGATGAGAATATCACTCATGAGGGTGCCAAAAACAGCCGGTGTTGTGGCACCCAATCACTGTGGCATTGGCCTGGCAAGGCTAGGCTTTGCAACACCCAGGAGGCTACTCGATCTGGAGGCTGTTCGGGCAGGGACTAGGATTTTGAGTCGCTCAAATCAAGTGGATCAACTTGTTGAGATTAGTCAGCAACTAGTCAACAAGGACTGTGCCAAACAATCCAGTCGATGTGCCTAGTCGAAACCCAAGGTACGACTGGTACACTGTCGCTCTGACTCTAAATCATTGGCTGGAAGTTTCTATTAGATATTTCAAATGAGCCTTTCCATGTAAAAGTGAAAATAAAATTGAGGTACATCTAATTCACTCAGTAATTATGTATTTACCAGTAAGTGTGCACGTGCATTTGCACGTCTCGACTAATATACAAATATATGTGAGAATTAACATGCATAGAAAAACATTTTGGTTGCACTAAAAAATATTACAAATCCAGAAAACATTTTCAGGTAGCATCATATGCATAGAGCCAAAAATACACTATTTTCTTATTATTTTCTAATACATCTAACTCTAATCAATTATCGTGCAACAGTCATAATGTTATGTGCAGCTTCATTGTCAATGTAACTGAGCAGGTGCACCAAGAATCGCTTTCTTAGTTGGTCCCAATATTAAATGAGGATAATAATTTATTATCTTTTCAGTTTCACATGGTACAATGTCAGAATGTGAAACAATGCATACAACCCTAAAAAATGCTAGATTTAGATCTTTCTCATTCCATGAGAGCATAGAATTATGAAAATAATAAGCAGACAAATTCCTGAAAATAAATTCATTGGCATTATCTTGAGCGTTGCAAAAAATAAATAAGATGCTTTAATAGTTTTAAACGCACTCACCTATCTTAAGTGTATTTCCAAAAATTCTGAGAAAATTTATATTGTAATTGCTAACAGCTATTGTTATTTTCTCTCATGCCATTTACGGCATAGCAATCTATCTGAAGAGGCCCGACATACATGACCACGCCCAAGACATCAAAAACTGGAAGTCAGTTTAAATTATCGTTGCCTCAAGATAATATTTAGAAAGATTGCAAACTAAATTAGAAATAATACCGATGAGCGAGCCACTGTTTAGATCAAAAACATCCATCTGCATTAGTAATGTGAACAAAAGATTTAGTTTTAGCCAGCTGATTGTAATCATGCTCTACAAAACTACATCTAAATGATTATACATTCAGTGACCCAATGATGAAAGACCCATAACAGGGTCTCCTGTGACATTACCTCTGAACCTTAGAAGCTGGAAGCAGATCGTGGTGAAGAAGGGGTCTTCGTGCTTGATGGTAGTGATGAACTCGTGTTATATTTTTTATCGTTTTATAGACGTGGGCAACAAGCTACGATCAATCCTCGGTGCAACGGCCTCGTGATATAAGTTTGGAAGTATAGACTCGCGCTGTAACGGACTCATGCAACGTGAGTGCACACTTCCAAACTTATAGCACAAGTCCGTTGCACCAAGGATTGATCATAGCTTGTCACCTACTTCTATAAAACGACAAGAATTATAGTGTGAGTTCATCGCTACCATCAAGCACGAAGACACCTTCTCCACTACAATCTACTCCCAGCGCCTACGGTTCAGAGGTAATGTCACACGAAACCATGTTATGGATTTTTCATCGTTGGATCACTGAACATACAATCATTTAGGTGTAGGTCTGTAGAGCATCCAATCAACTTGCTAAAAATAAATCTTTTGTTTATATTAGGAATCCAGATGGATGTTTTTATCTAGATACTGGCTCGCTCATCGGTATTATTTCTAATTTAATTTGCAATCTTGATCTAAACATTAATCAAACTGACTTTCATTTTTTTAGATATCTCGGGCGTGGTCATGTATGTCAGGCCTCTTCAGATAGATTGCTATGACATAGATAGTATGAGAGAAATAGCAATAGATGCTAGCAATTACGATATAATCTTTCTCAGAATTTCTGGAAAGGCACTTAATTTATACGAGGATATTTTTTTATTGCCATTGTCGATTACCAGCTTCTGTTCTAAAATGCACAAATAGGTGAGTGCCTTTGAAATAATTAAAGCATCTTATTTAGTTTTTGCAACACTAAGATAATGACAATGAATTTATCTGGCTATTATGTTTATAATTCTATGCTCTTATTGAACGGGAAAGATCTAAATCTACCAATTTGCAGGGTTAGTATTCATTGTTTCACATTTTGATATTTACCATGCAAAAACTCTACAAATAATAAGTTATTATCATCATTCAGGATGGGGACTAACTAAGAAAGGGACTCTTGGTGCACCTGCTCAGCTACATTGATAATGAAGTTGCACACAACATTACGGCCGTTGGACGCAAATTGATTAAATGTATTAGAAAATACTGATAATATTGTATTTTTGGCTCTAAGGATATGATCCAACCTCAAAATGTTTTCTTGGTTTGCAATATTTTTTAGTGCTACCAAAATATCTTTCTATGCACGTTAATTCTCACATATATTTGCATATTCGTCGGGACGTGCATTTGCACATGGAGGCTTACTTGTTAGATCAAAATCACCACGTTAATACTCTAGAGACTCAACTTTGTATCACCCAAAATGAAGTTGGATCGTGCGTGTCTATGATAAGCAAAAAAGTTGGTTCCTCTCTGAGCAGACAATGAGCACAAAAGTCGTATAGTTCCACGCACCATTGCACCACGATCCTGTCTATATAGAATTGTTCCAATTCTAACCGGCCTCCATTGGAAAAAAAAAAGATGTAGGAGAGTTGTAACAAGGGCCATACAATCATAGCAGAGCAAAACATCAAACGACGAGATTGGAAAAAGCCCTTGGTTAATACCATACATAATCGCAAAGTACATGTCGAATTATGAACGAAAACTATTTAATGCCAGAACATGCTACAATTGAGAATGATAAAACAATGTTTTTCTGCACCTAAACCAATGATGAATAAGACCATAGTTTACTCACTTGTTCATTTTCTGGTAAAACTGATCTGCTGATCAGGTCAAAGAACCAGACAGTGCAACAGACAGAGAACACTCTTTTGCTGCCCATGAACAGGGGAAGAAACTAAAACCGACCTCAGTGATGAAAAATCTTTTTCAGAATGTTGCATGCACAGTTCAGTGGTCGATCAACAAGGATGTTCACAGTAGATGAAGCAAGGTTTGATAAATATATATATATTTACCATCAGGATCTTTGTTTAGATGTATTGGTAATAAAAATATAGTCTAAACTTCTGTTTTTCATTGTTTGTCATGTCATAAGCAGTGGCAACAATTGTTTTTTTTAGATATCAGAACCCGGTAATCAAGACATACCTGAATTAGACAAACGCCTTATTCTTCAGTCAAATATGTGTACCTTCTATATGTCTTGAAGATTAGGTTGCAGATAAAGCATTGAGAAATAGCAGTGGATGTAAGCGAGAATGTGGCACTAACTGGTGATTTCGTAAGCGACAATGTAAAGAAATACACATGCAGTACAAACTTTGGTAAGATCTCCCGCAGTCCGTGCTCCAATACATATGTTTGCATATCAGTTTTAATTATGGCACTCTATGAAGTAAGCTCAGAACTGACAGTAGAAGACACTAGTATTGAACATGGGAACAATGAAACAAAAAACTGTCATTGCAACCAGAACTAATCTGAATATCGTTCATCACAAAAATTCAGAAATTTGTTCAGAAATTTAACACCTGCATCATTCAGATTCAACATAAATTACGCAGATTCAATTTGGAAGGCACACGCGAAGAGGGGAAGGGATCCGTCGGACAACCTGGTTTAGCTGGTCGGGGAGGCACAGGTCGAGGCGGTGGTCCGTCGGCGCATGGAGCCGAGGCCCGGCGACAGTACAGAGGGCGGTCCACCCGTCCGCGGGCGCGTCTGGAAACAGGTGGCGGGGGTGGAGGCGGAGGTCGGTAGGGAATTAGGGGGCTGCAGCAGGCGTGGTGGCTCCCTTGAAACTGCCCCCTCGGTATGGTCTGGGTATGGGTGGGGGGTTTCTTGTTTTGGCGAGAGAGGGTTAGCGGGAGGGGCAGCGGTTCTGTTACTTTTTTTAAAGAAAAGAAGCAGGAGAAGATCAACGTAATAGCACGGTCAGTAATTAAAGCATAAAACATGTTTAGCATGTTTAAGGTAGAGCATCAGATCGCAGGATTGGATGGATGTGATGAATTAATTCTCCGCGCATTCGTGCTTTTATAGGGGTAGTAGATATTACAATGTTGCCTATCTGAACCAAAGAACAAAAGTCGGATAATGAGCCTGAAACTTTCGCATTTCACTCCAATCAAAGATTATCAGCAACATGCCAACAGTACAACCATCATATCAACCTAACAGAGAAAACATGTACCATATTGCTCTGGAAAGCTTCATATAGACATTTGCTACTTTGCTAGAACAAGCATCTGTCCAAAAATAATGTAATGCTAGTGTGCTACACATGTCAAACACAAATTAATTATAACTGCAGTCTCCAATCAAAGATTATCAGAAACAGGGCAACAATACAACCATCATGTCAACCTAACAAAGAAAACATCCGTATTGCTCTGGAAAGCTCATATAGACATGCTACTTTGCTAGAACAAGCATTTGTCCGAAAACAATGTAATGCTAGTATGCTACATATGTCAAACACAAATAAATTATAACAGAAGTTAAAATGCAAAGATAATAGTGAGATTGATACGGTGAAATAACTAGACAAATGAATGGAGCATTTTAAGACTGGACAGTAAGCTGTAACTCTCACCTCTGGCAAAGGAAGGTGGAGGCACCTATGGGTATCCCATACGCCTCAGCATTCGTGGCGAAGCGCCGGCCCAGCAGCACTCCGATCGAGCCAACTCCTGCCTCCCCGCTTGCCCACGCCCCTAGCCGCTGCAGGTGCTGGACCCTCAGCAGGGAGGGTGTGTCAGCCTGCGTCTTCCCGGAGGTCTCCTCACGGAGTGACATGGCCTGGTTCATGGGCCTGGATGCCGAGGAAGAGCCCGGCTTCTTCCCCATGTTGAAAATTTTCTGGTTACGCAGAGTGTCAATTAGTTACATAAATCTGGGTATTTATTTCAGTACGAGACGTTGCATATTGTGCTAGCATGTCCCCGCATCTAAGAAGCCCTAAATGGCCTAACATAAAAATCCACCCAAAAGATGCAAATAGGATGAAAAGCACAAAGTAGAGAATATAATATTGTTAGTGGCACAGCAATGCCATACCAGGCGCATGTGACTACCATTTTATTTTTCAAAAGATACTCTAATCATATAGTACGTGGTGGTCAGTAATAATAAACCAAAGATGTAATAATCAAGCAATTTCAGAAATAAGGCAGCGCATCGTCCTGTCATGCATGCAGACACAACAGGTGGTTGCCTAGCACTGTCAGTCAATTGCTCCCTACCTAGTACTGTCAGTTAGAGATATATGCATGCAGCAACTGTATTGCTCATAGGCATTCTGCCGAACACCTGACGTGCAGATAACAGAGTGACGCATAAGAAAAAGGCGGAAACGGTGATGGGCAAAGATTGCATACAGGTGCGGATCACGGGGAGAGGAAGGGGCCGGTCGGCGACCTTGGCGTCGGGAACGGAGGGCGAGGATGGGCGGCGAACGCGCGCCTGCCTACGCGTGCGGGGCGGGATGGAGGCGGCCCCCTGCGGCTGCGCGTGTGGGGAGCCGAGGCAGCCTGTGCGTAGAGGAGGAAGATCGGCGGCGGTCCGGGTCGGAGATGGGAAGAGGCGGCAGCCGTCCCGGTCGGAGATGGGGAGAGGCCGGAGCAGGGCCGGCGCCAGGCAGGGGAGGCAGAGACGCGGCGTGCTTCTGGGCAGTGGTCGACCGTGCGTGCGTGGCCGTGGCTGCTAAGCTAGATCGAGACGCTGATTGGGCCATTTTGCCTGGGCCTAGGCCTCCAACACCAAAAAAAAGGTTACTCCGCCAAAAAAAGTCGGGATTATTTTCCTTTTTCTTTTCTTTCGATTTTCTTGTTTCCTGGTTGTGCTTCACTCTCTTTGGGAGAGTAAGTAAGGTTAGAAACTTTGAAAATATTAGTATGTTTTTGGGGTTTTCAATAAAACGGACTCATGGAGCTCGAGCACACAAACGCCACACTCAACCAATCTAAGTTAAACAATACAAATTCATGTGGCCAATATATCTTACATTGATTCTTGACTGCTCTAAAAATCAAATATAAAAGAATCTTACCGAATAACTAGTTCAAATGTTGTATAAAATAGGTTTAAAAACCTTTTTGTAAAAATTCTTGGGTCATCTATAAAATCAATGTTCAATGGGAGGATAAATCTACAGAAGATGTCAATGTATATGGCAAGATCGTAATGAAAATTCTCATGGAAAATACGTGCCACTTTCTATGCATTGTACCATACATATGTCAAACCAAAAGTTCATACGGCAACTTCCTAAAAGTTTATAGAGAGCAAAGACGTCAAGCAACTCATGGTGGCCCAGGAGCCCCTCTGACATCCTAGATCGTTCTTGCGGGCGTCTCCTCTGTTTTCTTCACACGCCTCTTCCTCTGTTTCTTTTTTTTTCTTTATCTTCGTGGTAAAGTTCTCACCCGATTGGTGTTCCTACCATTGCTATGTCATGTTTTGATCTGACCAAAGGACTTTGTGAGCAAATATATGGTATGATTGGGAGATTCTTTTGGGCAAACCAGGAAGAGAAAAATAAAGTTTCATTGGGTCAGTTGGGAAAAAGCTAACTCCTCCAAAGGATGATGGGGGTCTGGGATATTGGGATCTTCATTCCTTCAACCTCGCGATGCTAGCAAAACAGGGCTGGAGGCTGCTCACAGATCCAAATTCCCTATGTGCACAAGTTCTTAGTGCTAAGTATTACCCGGACGGGGATCTGTTAAGCGCTCAACCAAAGGAGGGTATTTCTTAAGCATGGAAAAGTATCTTGAAGGGGATTGAGATACTGAAGGAAGGGGTGGTCAAATGAGTAGGGGATGGTACCACCATATAAATTTGGAATGACCCTTGGCTGCCTTGGAAATGGTCTAGACAACCAATCTCGCTGAGGGGACAATCATTGCTCACATCAGTAGATGAAGTGATGAACCCATATACTGAAAGCTGGATGTGCAGTTGACACAGAACGCCGCGATGGTTTTGGCCATGCCGCTGAGAAGTGACATGGAGGATACCTGGGCATGGTTCTTTGACTCCATGGGTGTTTTCTCGGTCAAATCTGCACATTTTGTTACTGCCATGTCTGCAGTATTCAAGCAGGAGATGCCCCAAGAACTGAAGATGGATGCTATATAGGTTAGTGCCAGAGCAGCTAAAGAAGTGCCATAAATATGAGTATGAAGATGTTACCAAATACTAACAGAGAGTGGTGGACTGCATGTATAACTCTAGTCCATAGCATGGTCCCAGCGATGGTATCTGACACAAATAATGAAATACTCAATTAGCAACGCAAAAACTTTATACAGAGAACAAACTCTGGATTGCTAACCCATCCTTCAGCCAAGAACCAAACAGAGTATAGGACTTTACCTTCCACAAGTTGGCAGCTCGAGCCAAGTGCACCCGCACATGTGAATATTCAAGCCTTAACTTTCATTCTCTTGACTGCTAGCATATCTGCCTTAGGTTTAATTTTGAACTCCTTCGCAACTTTAAATTTCTACAACATGATTGGTGCAGAAGTACATAACTAAAAGTATCACTAAAACCTGCAACTGTTATTCCAGCCCAACGTTTACAACAGGTGCCAACAGTAAAATATATTCTACTGCATGATGAATGGGATTACAAAGTTATCCATCTTCTGTTTTCTCTCAAGCTCGTCCTTCTCCGCAATCTGCTTCAGCGTACTCCACCCTTTTCTTGCCCGCTTCCTTGAACTGCCAGCTGCCTGAGTAGAATCACCTGGAGCAGATTTGGTATTTGAAGCTGACTTGCTATAACTTCCAGTAATCTTACCAGCAACGGAACCACAATTCTGCCCTTTGCTGTTCGCTGTACTTTTAGTCTTCAATGGTTCTGCTGAAGCTATAGGCGCAGTCACTTCCGCCAGTTTGGTCTTCCGAGGAGTAACAAAGTTTGACTCAACTAGAAATTCTTATTACAGAATGCTCAATCCCCTTATTAGTAGTTACTGTTGGCATATTGACTCCTTTCAACATTATACTGGTGTTAACGGGCTTTCTTGATGACAACAGGCCCTTCACGATACCCTTTCCACTACCCCTTATCAGGTTTTCATCTCCACAGAAATGGCATGCATAGACAACACTGTTTTGGCCAGGATTTGACTTCTTGTGCCGCTTTGCTTTCTTTTGTTGTTCTTTATGCGGATTGTGCAGTTGAAGCCTGGCCATAAGATTGATTCACACCTGCAATATTTGAAAAATCTTTCATCAGAGGTCCATATAAGGCTTATTGATATGGACAAAGGTACAAAAATCGAAAGAAAATGCAGCATAACTAACAAACTAAATAGGCCATGTACACAATCTATAAATGTACAACAATAACATAGACAATTCAACCTGGTCACTGATAAAAATATGTTTTTTACAGAGTTGGTGTTAGTGTTGCCAGTTCATATAATCTGAAGGGCCTTTTTGCAAACTTGCTAAATGAATGGAGTACGAATATTCTGCTCCGAGGCTGAATGAAAGCAGTCTGAATGTGCTGCTCTGAGGCTGAATGAAAGGAGTATGAATGTGCTGCTCTGAGTCTGAATGAAAGGAGTATGAATGTGCTGCTCTGAGTCTGAATTAAAGGAGTGACCATTTTTGTTTTGGCTTTGCCACCACTCATCTAAAGATTATCTGTACATGCCAAATTGCTTTCATTGAATAAATATGTTTTTCAATTCTATAGGAAACAGTATCTCAGCAGCGGTGGATGCTGAAAACAGAACAGAAATCACATGGGAAAAAAAGTGGTACTACTTAACCAGTGTAAGTCATCAAAAAGGTTGTTTTGTGAGTATCAGGAGTTCAGCACAGATCCAATAAGTACTTGAATAAATATATTGAATTGAGAAACTTTGAGAAAGATAATTGTACAGCAAATCCAACCAAACATGGATCCAGCAAGATAACTATAGGCATAGTTTACAGAATACTTCATCTGTATGTGACTTTACTGATACTGGGATCCTTGGGTTTGGTCGGCTTCCTATTAGGATCCCAGGATGGATAGATCATACTTGTCAAAAGCTCCAGGTGGCAGCAAATTATGACTCTATCTCTGCCTCCTACCTCTGCCTACAATATGCTGCTAGTACGATATAGAAGGATAAGAGCAAAGCATAAATGAACAAAAATCTCTCACCTCTGGCAAAGGAAGGTGGAGGCGCCTGTGGGGATTCCTGCAGCCTCTGCGTTCGTGGCGAGGCGGCGGCCCAGTAGCCCTCCGAGTGAGTCAACTCCCGCCTCCCCGCTTGCCCATGCCCCGAGCCGCTGCAGGTGCTGGACCCTCAGCAGGGAGGGCGTGTCGGCCTGCGTCTTCCCAGAAGTCTCATCACGGAGCAACATAGCCTGGTTCATCGACCTGGATGCCGAGGAAGGGCCAGTGTTGCCCAGTTTCTTCCCCATGTAGATGCCTACCTGATGCCACCACTGCAAAAGTAAACTTCAAGAACCCTGCATCCAGGAAAAAAATTGGTTACACAGAGGATCAATTAGTTACACAGATCTGTTATCTACATGAATGCAAGATACTGCATGTCATGCTAACATTTCCCCACATATAAGAAACCCTAAATGGTCAAACAAAATAAATCCACTCAGAAGGTGCAAAATAGAGTAGATAATATTTGCGCACATACTCTAATCATATTAATTAATGAAATCAACCTAACCCCCGCGAACTCTCTATTCCAACTCTAATGCTAGTTGCGTATTTCGTCATACCGCTGCTGAGGCGAACGTCCATATCCCAATGAAAATCCCAGCAAGGCCTTCTTTAGTAGTAGTGTTTTTCCAACCCCAAGGGGTTGGGATTGGAGGGGATTTTGGATTTTTTGATCCCCTCCCCTTTAACCAATCCTAACCAATCCATAATCCTCTAGTACTTGTTTGGATCTTATGGATTGAGGTGGCATGTAGTATTAAAAATTAAAAAAATATGGTTGTTGCCTGGAAGCTACTACAGGAAGCACAAGATAGCACAATAAATACATAATCTTTACAATACATGTGGATAAATCCATGTTCTTGTTACAGTCAGTCTGCTGACTGCTTGCAAGAATACTAGAGCAATCAACAAGCCAACTACTGGATCACTGTACTAGGCACTTATCAAATATTAGATTGAATGATACTATCAACACCTGCACACAAAAAGGAAAAAATCTACTGATTCAGTACGCCAAATTTCAATGTCTTTTTAGGGATGCCAAATTTCAATGTTAGCAACACTGCTGTAGGAAGATACAAATTCATTCGAATCAACAACAACAACCTGAATGTAACCATGCTGTCTTTTCTGAACCATTGGCAAAGCAAACTTTAGCTGAATATTATGTGCTATAAAAATCCATTTTCCTATGCAGAAGATCCAGTATTTTTATAGATGTATACTAGAAGGTTCAGTTTTTGTAGATATACAGAACTCCCACCTCCTGAGTAAATCAGTCTTATGCACACATGACACGTACTGTCAACTGCTAGAACTAACTGTGCAACAATAGTAAGAACGCAAGAGGAAACTATTGCAAGGAAGAGCCTTTTTCTGAGCCGCAGCCATGGTGCAGCATCGACGAAGAAACCCTAAGTCCCTAAGATGAAGGGGATAGGAGGGGAGGGGGGAGCGAGGGGGAAGAGATCATTACCGGCGAGAACGTCAGGTTGCGCTGGAGAAGGGGGGCGTGCCGGAGGAGCTGGGCGTCGGCGGCGTCTGGACGGGAGAAACTAGCCGCGCGCCGTAGGCGGCGGCGGCAGGTGCTGGGAGGCGGCGGCGGCGGCGTGCATCCGCCGGAGGCTTCAACGCGAGAAGTGGATGAGAATGGGGCTGAAGCCCATGCGGCCCATTGTGCTGGATGCGCCCATTATGCTAGATGCAGCCCATTGTAAAATCTAGACCTTCTGCGCATTCTTTTCTCATTGTAAAATCTAGACCTTCATCCCTATTTTTGGCCCTTATAATATTGGCGGTAGGCGTTGGACAATTTAAAGGCATGGCCAATGCATCGCCTGAGCTGGATGCCCCGCAAGCCAGCTCGGCTCGGGTGTCAGGAATGGCTGCCTCGCAGTGTACTAGTGTGGCCTGGAGAAGAGGTAGGTGGTCCAGGGAAAAAGCTCGAGGAAAGGAGGAAAAAGGTATACTAGCGATAGGCTATTGTTTCTCTCCTCATTGATGCGTGTCTGAGTGAGGAAAGAAAAGTGAAATAGATGGGGAAAGTAAGAGAGAGAAAGAAACATGAGACCCATAGGCTGCTACTGCTTTTGTTGGGTGAGAGTTGTGCAAATTCCATAGCTTCATAGATACAAGCCTACATGAAGAGCATGAAACCACCGTATGGTCATGCTTCCAGTGTTCATGCCCCTAAGAGGCACTCTACGTTTGGGTCTTCCGACAGATCTCTTCCAGTTTTTAGGACGCTTCTCGAAGCTTTCCATCCGGTTTTTCTTTTGCGGCATTTGTTTTTCTAGTTTTTACCTTGCTCTATCTCGTCTTCTATTTTCATATATTTTCCCGTTTTTATTTAAGATCTTCTAATTCAGGAACTTTGCATTCATGATTTTTTTTGTATCTGTGAATCCTTTCCAAATTTGTGAAACTTTTTCCAAATAAGCCAACATTTTTGTATTCATAAACTTTTTTCAAATTAAAGAAAACTGTGCACATAATTGTGTTCATGAACTAATTCAAATTCATCAATATTTTAAAAATTCAAAAAAATATTTAAATTTGTGTTTTTTTCTAGTTTATGAACTTTTTCAAATTATTGAAGTTTTTGTATTCTTAGAGAAATGTATTCGTGCAAATCTTCGTATTCAAGAACTTTTAAAATTCAAAGATATTTTCAAAAATCTACTTATTTCTTGACTTTCTAAAATTTCTTAACTTTTTCAAATTATGAATATTTTCTAAATTCTTGAACTTATTTAAAATTCATGAACTCATTAAGATTTAAAAAAATCACAAATATATAAAATTTGCGAACTTTTATTGTATTTGTGAAGTTTTACCAAATTCGTAAAAAAATGTATTCATGCAATTTTTTGTATGCATGAACTTTTTCAAATTCACAAACTTATTTAAAATTCATGTACTTTTTCAGATTTGTAAACTTTTTCACATTCACAACTTCTTTCAAACTTGCAAAAATTTTCTATTCCCGATATTTTTTTTAAAAATGTGAGATTTTTTGAATTCTTTGAAAACTCAACGGTCAACAAGTCAACTGTTACGGGTTAAAAGAAGAAATGACTAACAGTCCAGGAACGAGCGAGCGAGCAGTGGTTGAGGGGTGCTTATTGGGCCAGGCCAGTTGGCAGTTGAGCATGCACGCGAGCGATGAAGCGACCGAGTGGTGTTTGAGGGGTGCTTATTGGGCCAGCCCAGTTGAGCATACATGTGATTGCTGGTTGGCGCAACCAACCCTTTAGGCGCTGATTAGGACCTCTGTGATCCATGTCAGAAATGTGATACCATCTCTAACCGAACACCTCAACCCCTCTCTCTTCTTTGTTTGGGTGGACAAACTGGATACTGTCCAAACGAAAGATCATCTTCAACCAAACCCCCAAATTCAGTTCATATGTCCGAGTTGTGTCAATAACCTTCAAATTCAAAACCCAATCCATATGTATAGGGCGAATTTGAGGCCATGTCGAACGCATTCCAATTCCCAAAATGCACAAATCGATTGCCCCTTCCCCGCACAAGTCCTCCCTTTCCCGTATTCGTGGTGCCGCCCCACATCCTTGCTTTTACGTCCACACTGCGGACCTCCTCCTTCTCCCTCCTACCCGTCGATGCTCACTTCATTGCCCGCCCGCCACAATGGGCCTTGTGTTGGCAGGGTCCATGGGAGTCATGACTATTGCGGCGGTGCATGCAGAGAGCATCGCCCGCAAGGACCAGCGTGCCGCGAAAAGGCTAAGAAAGCTGTTGCAATGAAGAAGGCCATAGACTTGAAGGTCACTGTGTCTCCAGCGTCTTCCACCACGTCCGCGTTCATTCCCTACAAAGTTTCAGTTTTGCATTGGCGAGGCATCCCGAATGGCTTCATGCAGGACTCAGACGTCTCTATGGACGCGACGCACGAGTCTCCACAGCTCCAACAGGTTGATGACAACATCATCAAGCTCTAGCGTCGGACATGTCCACCAACTATTCGAGGATATGCCTTAACATAATTCACAGGTTATTTTCCGCCCTAAATGCATTTATCAATCCACCTTTAGGATGTTAGGGCCATTGTGATACGTGATTAGGACCCCTTCATGATGGATATGATAAGCTAAAGGATATCCCGTGCATTGTTGCGGGAATTGATGAATGAAATCTTAGGTGATAACATGAGAACCAAAACTAAAAATACATCTGACTTACTATATTTTATTATGTATATAGTTGTAACAATATTTATTGAATATAAGTAGAATAATTAAATGAATTTTTCCCATGCATGGTTGAATGTTGTGTGGGTCTTTTCCCATGCATGATTGCATGCTAAGGTGGACCTTATCTCACTCATAAATTATAGTTGTACGGGCGGTGAAGTGACATGCTTAGATGTTAAGATAAATAAGTTAGTGGGGATCACTCTTTTACATATATATATGATGACAATCAAAATCCTTTAATTTTTTAGATGGATGATTAAAATTCTATTGTGGTTCATGTTAGGTAGTCACTGGGCATCTCAAAGGCGAATGCAAGAGGAGATGTGTGCTCATTATTCAAAGCGGATTTACTCCTTCACGACCGCTCGCTTTTCACACGCGGATCGCTCCGTCTCGGGCAGTTGGGCGCTTTTGTCGAGAGGATCGTGCGAGATGCGTAGAATTGACACCCTTTCCATTTTT
This sequence comes from Hordeum marinum, assembly GCA_022496015.1. NCBI lineage: Eukaryota > Viridiplantae > Streptophyta > Magnoliopsida > Poales > Poaceae > Hordeum > Hordeum marinum. The sequence goes on from CM039678.1 coordinate 25,165,853, forward strand.
CTATGCATGCTCCCTTGCGTAATCATCCCCCCCCCCCCCCCCTTGATTTCAAGGGTGGGTCCCATGAAAACCTGCCTAATCCCCGAGATCTGTTATCTCTCTCACTTAATCACAACACCCCCTGGTAGCTAATCCCTAATAAATATCAAACGTTTCCTATTCAGTCATGTCTGAAACCGAGCATCGCAGCGCACGCACGTGCAATAGCACTCCCGCATGGCTATTGATTTCAATGCCACTTTGGTCCATTTCATCACTTTAGCATAAGCACCACAACACTTGTGTTCACGGAGTCTTGGATGACAACCCATGTATGTTGGAGAGACCTCTTGCGGTCGGTATGGATTGGATGCGATCGAGATGAAGGGCTCAAAGTATTGAAATAAAATGCATACGTGGTACCATGAACACAAACACTACATCAAACTGCATCCAAGACTCCGTGATGAACTATACCTCCACTCTACCACCAGTTCCCCTCGCCTTCAAGTGCCTTCCGACGTCGATGAGGTGGTGGAACCACAATTTGGGTCGCCTAGACAGCATTTGTTGGCCATAGTTCTTGTTAGGGTTAAATCTAAGTGTCTGATTGGCAGCGGTGAGGCGACAGTGCCATCGGTGACAAGGAATATATTATTCCCATCATATCCTTGTACGGACGATGTTGTTTAGCGTGGACGGGTAGCGTGTGAAACCTGAGTCAAAGCTAGTTATCCGGCCTCATTTTTTGCTTTGTTTTGTGTATGTGATCGGCGGCGCCCTACGGGAGGCGTTGATGTCTCGACATGTCTTTTTATCCGGCTCCTTCTCCGTCCAATGAAGCTCAACCAGATAGAGCTCCGTCGGGGAACTTGCAAGGTTAGTGTATCCCTCCTCTGTCCGATTGAAGCTGGGATTATCCCATGGCCCTTCTTAGAGCAGACTTCTCCGAGGTGACAATCTATCAGGACTGTGATCGCGACGTCTTCAGGTCTACAATCGAGAACTTTCCCAAAGCCAATTCTTTTTTTTAATCAAGAGCTTTATATATTACGAAGTGGGATTATATTCCTTCAATACACAAGTCGTAAGGAAGGATGGAACAAAATGTATCCAAAGACAGCGCCTTCTAGAGGAATTACACTGCTTTGCACAAAGATGTGCTAACTCATTAGCTTCTCTCGGTACAAAAACTAACCGAAATTCCTCAAAATTCCCGCATTGCTCTCAAACTTCATTCAGGATATTAGTAATCTCAGAGCGATCAGTGCCCACAGCATTGCCACTGCTTGACAAGAAGCTGAGCATCAGTTTCAATGATCACTCTTCTAAATCCCAGGTCATATGTTAGCTGGACTCCATCTCTAACAGCAAACGCTTCCATAGTCTGTGCATTTAGTCCCGCCTCATACCAGATGGCGTGCGTCCGGATAAGTTCTCCTCGATGGTTACGAACCCCAAGGCTAGTTCCGCCACTATGAGATTCTTCCATGAAAGAAGCATCTACATTAATTTTCATATAGGATTCGTCTGGCGGTGTCCACTTATGAGCCTCTTTGATCTTCCTCACAGACTGTTGCTTGCTAGTGGTAAGGAGATCCGCTCCTACATCAGTAGCCCATTTATCAGATTGTGTAACTGATCTTTGGCATTCGCCATGTGTGCGAGCGTTCCTCTCTGTCCAAACTGACCAGGCTCCGCATAATATAACACATGTTGCATTTGTGCTCACATTGACACCTTCAACTATATCCATTGCCCAAGTATGAGGGCGGAGGACTGGAATCTTAATTCCTGTTACTTGTTTGATTTCATGCCAAAATAGATTGGCCCAAGTACACTCAAACAATGCGTGCATGATTGTTTCCTCCTGTCCACAGGCCTCACACAAACTGAGATGCTCAATATGTCTTGAGTAAAGGACTGCCTTCGAAGGAACAAAGCCCTTTATAACTCTTCACCAAAAATTGCGCACTTTGGGCGGAACCGACAGTTGCCAAAGTATCTTTCAGAACTTCTTCTCTGCACCCCCAGACCCTCTACCTGGTCGGTCTTCCGTCGAGCTATCATTAACTTGTAGGCCGATCTCACTGTGAATACCCCAGTTCTGTCTGGGTGCCAAGCCTAGAAATCTTCTTGGCCTCGTCCCAAAGGTACTCTAGCAATCCTCCTCGCGTCTGGTGCTACAAAGTTCTATTCTAACCTCTGCAAGTCCCATGTCCCAGTATTAATATCAACCAGTTCCTCCACACGTGTTGTTGTTGAAGTTGGCAACCGGATGATTGGGAGACTGCTATGACTATCCGGAATCCACGGATCCTCCCATATCCGGATTGAACTGCCATCTCCAACCTGTTTTATTAAACCCTCACTGAGTGCTTCTCTCCCATGTAGGATAGCTCTCCAAGTATGTGAGAAGTTACGCTTTTTCCTAGCTGACATGAACTCGCAGTCATGATAATATTTGCCCTTGAGGACCCTAGCACACGGGGAATTAGGATTAGTGAGAAGCCTCCAACCTTGTTTCGCTAGCATCGCTTGGTTGAAAATCTGAATATCTCTGAATCCCATACCTCCCTCTCTTTTAGGTACAACTATGTCAACCCACTTCTTCCAATGCATCTTCCGCTTGTTATCATCTCCTCCCCACCAGAACCTAGCAATCATGCTTGTGATTTTCTTGCATAACTTTTTGGATAACTGGAAACAACTCATCGAATAGGTAAGGATTGCTTGACATATTGATTTCACTAGCACCTCCCTTCCTGCACTATTTAACAATTGTGATGTCCAGCCATTACAAAGCTTCTTCAAAGCAGAGATAATGCTCTCAAATTCAGAGTCTATAGATCTGCCAAGGGAAGTAGGCAGTCCTAAGTATCTCTCCGTCAGCGCCTCCTTAGCAATGCCCGAGGTGATATGAATGATGCTCTTCATCTCGTCATCACAATTACCACTTACGAAAATTGCAGATTTCTCTTTGTTAACTAACTGTCTAGATCCTCGGTGATATATCTCTAAAATGTCGTCTATTCTACTCGCTGCTTCAGAGGAAGCCTGAGTAAAAATTAAGCAATCATCTGCGAAGAGCAGGTGAGTGATCCATGGTGCATGAAGTCCCACTCTTATCCCTCTTGCTAAGTGGCCTGTCCCCACAGATTTGAGAAAGCAAGTCGGGCCTTCTAAGCCGATGAGGAATAAGTATGGGGAGATGGGATCACCTTGGCGAATACCTTTAGAGGGTTTAAAAAACTCACATAGAGCTCCATCCAAAAAGGACACGGTTTCGACACATGCCATGATCATGTTGATCCACATATCTGCGAATCCCATTTTCTTCATTATTGCCCTCAAGTATAACCACTCGACCCAGTCATAGGCCTTGTCATATCAAGCTTAATTGCACAGTCGCCAGTTTTACCCTTCTTATGCTTAAGGTAGTGGATACACTCATAAGTGTTGGGAGACGTAGTAGTAAATCAAAAAAATCCTACGTGTCACCAAGATCTATCTATGGAGAAACCGGCAACGAGCAAAGGGGGAGTGCATCTTCATACCTTTGAAGATCGCAAAGCTGAAGTGTTACAAGAACGCGGTTGGTGGAGTCGTACTCGTAGCGATTCAGATCATGGTGGATTCCGATCTAAGCGCCGAACAATGGCGCCTCCGCGTTCAACACACATGCAGCCCGATGACATCTCCTACGCCTTGATCCAGCAAGGAGGAAGGAGAGGTTGAGGGAGAGCTCCGGCAGCACGACGGCGTGGTGACGGTGGAGCTACGTGGTTCTCCGGCAGGGCTTCGCCAAGCACTACGGAGGACGAGGAGGAGGAAGGGTAGGGCTGCGTCGAGAGGGAGAGGAACTCTTGTGTTGGCAGCCCCCCAAACCCCCACTATATATAGGAGGAGGGGGAGGAGGGAGGGCACATCCCCTAGGGTTCCCACCCTAGGGCCGGCGGCCGGCCCTAGATGGCCTTGGGCGGCGGCCAAGAGAGGGAGAGGGGAGGGGCGGCGCCCTAGGTGGGCCTAAGGCCCATCTGGGCTAGGGTTTGCCCCCCTCTCCTCCTTGTGCTGCGCCTTGGGCCTTGGTGAAGGCGCACCAGCCCACTCTGGGGCTGGTTCCCTCCCACCTTCGGCCCATGCAGCCCTCTGGTGCCGGTGGCCCCACACGGTGGACCCCCGAAACCCTTCCGGTGGTCCCGGTACGTTACCGATGATGCCCGAAACACTTCCGGTGACCAAAACCTCACTTCCTATATATGAATCTTTACCTCCGGACCATTCCGGAACTCCTCATGACGTCCGGGATCTCATCCGGGACTACGAACAACCTTCGGTAACCACGTACACTATTTCCCTATAACCCTAGCGTCATTGAACCTTATGTGTGTAGACCCTACGGGTTCGGGAGGCACGTAGACATGACCGAGACTCCTCTCCGGTCAATAACCAACAGTGGGATCTGGATACCCATGTTGGCTCCCACATGCTCCACGATGATCTCATCAGATGAACCACGATGTCGGGGATTTAATCAATCATGTATACAATTCCCTTTGTCTACCGGTATGATACTTGCCCGAGATTCGATCGTCGGTATCCCTATACATTGTTCAATCTCGTTACTGGCAAGTCTCTTTACTCTTTCCGTAACACATCATCCCGTGGCTAACTCCTTAGTCACATTGAGCTCATTATGATGACGTCTTACCGAGTGGCCCTAGAGATACCTCTCCGTCACACGGAGTGACAAGTCCCAGTCTCGATTCGTGCCAACCCAACAGATACTTTTGAAGATACCTGTATTGTACCTTTATAGCCACCCAGTTACGTTGTGACGTTTGGCACACCCAAAGTATTCCTACGATATCTGGGAGTTGCACAATCTCATGGTCTAAGGAAACGATACTTGACATTAGAAAAGCTTTAGAAGACGAACTACACGATCTTGTGTTATGCTTAGGATTGGGTCTTGTCCATCACATCATTCTCCTAATGATGTGATCCCATTATCAACGACATCCAATGTCCATGGTCATGAAACCGTGACCATCTATTGATCAAGGAGCTAGCCAACTAGAGGCTCACTAGGGACATGTTGTGGTCTATGTATTCACACATGCATTACTGCTTCCGGTTAATATGATTATAGCACGAACAATAGACAATTATCATGAACAAGGAAATACAATAATAACCATTTTATTATTGCCTCTAGGGCATATTTCCAACAGTGTCCCACTTGCACTAGAGTCAATAATCTAGTTACATTGTGATGTATCGAACACCCATAGAGTTCTGGTGTTGATCATGTTTTGCTCGTGAGAGAGGTTTAGTCAACGGATCTGCGACATTCAGATCCGTATGTACTTTACAAATATCTATATCTCCTTCCTGAATGTAATCACGAATGGAGTTGAAGCGGCGTTTGATGTGTCTTGTCTTCTTGTGAAACCTGGGATCCTTGGCAAGGGCAATAGCTCCAGTGTTGTCACAGAATAGAGTCATCAGGTCCGACGCATTGGGAATCACTCCTAGGTCGGTGATGAACTCCTTCATCTAGACTCCTTCCTCTGCTGCTTCTGAAGCAGCTATGTATTCTGCTTCACATGTAGATGCCGCCACGACGCTTTGTTTGCTACTGCACCAGCTGATTGCCCATCCGTTCAAAATATACACATATCCGGTTTGTGACTTCGAGTCATCCGGATCTGTGTCGAAGCTAGCATCGACGTAACCCTTTACGACGAGCTCTTCGGCAGCTCCATATACGAGAAACATGTCCTTGGTCCTTTTTAGGTACTTCAGGATATTCTTGACCGCTGTCCAGTGTTCCGCTCCGGGATCACTTTGGTACCTCCCTACCAAACTTATGGCAAGGTTCACATCAGGTCTGGTACAAATCATGGCATACATAATAGAGCCTATGGCTGAAGCATAGGGGATGACACTCATCTTTTCTCTATCCTCTGTCGTGGTCGGGCATTGAGTCGTACTCAATCTCACACCCTGTAACACAGGCAAGAACCCCTTCTTGGACTGATCCATATTGAACTTCTTCAATATCTTGTCAAGGTATGTGCTTTGTGAAAGACCTATGAGGCGTTTCGATCTATCTCTATAGATCTTGATGCCTAATATGTAAGCAGCTTCTCCGAGGTCCTTCATTGAAAAACACTTATTCAAGTAGGCCTTTATGCTTTCCAAAAGTTCTATATCATTTCCCATCAACAATATGTCATCCACATATAATATGAGAAATGCTACAGAGCTCCCACTCACTTTCTTGTAAATACAGGGTTCTCCATAAACCTGTATAAACCCAAACGCTTTAATCACCTCATTAAAGCGAATGTTCCAACTCCAAGATGCTTGCACCAGCCCATAGATGGAGCGTTGAAGCTTGCATACTTTGTTAGCATCTTTAGGATCGACAAAACCTTCCGGCTGCATCATATATAGTTCTTCCTTAAGGAAACCATTAAGGAATGTCGTTTTGACGTCCATTTGCCAGATCTCATAATCATAAAATGCGATAATTGCTAACATGATTCGGATGGACTTCAGCATCTCTACGGGTGAGAAAGTCTCATCGTAGTCAACTCCTTGAACTTGTCGATAACCCTTAGCGACAAGCCGAGCCTTATAGATGGTCACATTACCATCCGCGTCAGTCTTCTTCTTAAAGATCCATTTATTTTCTATGGCTCGCTTATCATCAAGCAAGTCCACCAAAGTCCATACTTTGTTCTCATACATGGATCCTATCTCGGATTTCATGGCTTCAAGTCATTTGTTGGAATCTGGGCCCGCCATTGCTTCTTCATAGTTCGAAGGTTCACCGTTGTCCAACAACATGATCTCCAGGACAGGGTTGACGTACCACTTTGGTGTGGAACATGTCCTAGTGGACCTTCGAATAGCAACTTGATCTGAAGTTTCATGATCATCATCATTGACTTCCTCTCCAACCGGTGCAGGCTCCATAGAAACAACTTCCTATGATACACTACTCTCCGGTTCGATTGGAGGTTCAATTACCTCATCAAGTTCTATTTTCCTCCCACTTACTTCTTTCGAGAGAAACTCTTTCTCTAGAAAGGATCCATTCTTGGCAACAAAGATTTTGCCTTCGGATCTGAGTTGGAAGGTATACCCAACAGTTTCTTTGGGGTATCCTATGAAGACACACTTTTCCGCTTTGGGTTCGAGCTTCTCAGGTTGAAGTTTCTTCACATAAGCATCACATCCCCAAACTTTTAGAAACAACATCTTAGGTTTCTTTCCAAATCATAGTTCATACGGTGTCGTCTCAACGGACTTAGATGGTGCCCTATTTAAAGTGAATGCGGCGGTCTCTAATGCATATCCCCAAAATGATAGCGGTAAGTCGGTAAGAGACATCATAGATTGCACCATATCCAATAGAGTGCGATTACGACGTTCAGACACCCCATTTTGCTGAGGTGTGCCAGGCGGTGTGAGTTGTGAAACAAATTCCACATTTCCTTAGGTGTGTGCCAAACTCGTGACTCAAATATTCTCCGCCACGATCAGATCGTATGCACTTTATTTTCCTGTCACGTTGATTCTCTACCTCACTCTGAAATTCCTTGAACTTTTCAAAGGTTTCAGACTTGTGTTTCATCAAGTAGACAAACCCATATCTGCTTAAGTCACCAGTGAGGGTGAGAACATAATGGTAGCCACCGCGAGCCTCAACGCTCACTGGACCGCATACATCGGTATGTATTATCTCCAATAAGTCAGTTGCTTGCTCCATTGTTCCAGAGAACGGAGTCTTGGTCATCTTGCCCATGAGGCATGATTCGCACGTGTCAAATGATTCAAAATCAAGAGGCTCCAAAAGTCCATCAGCATGGAGCTTCTTCATGCATTTTACACCAATATGACCAAGGCGGCAGTGCCACATGTAAGTGGGACTATCGTTATCAACCTTACATCTTTTGGTACTCACACTATGAACATGTGTAACATCACGTTCGAGATTCATCCAAAATAAACCATTGACCAGCAGGGCATGACCATAAAACATTTCTCTCATATAAATAGAACACCATTCTCAGATTTAAATGAGTAGCCATCTCGCATCAAGCGAGATCCAGATACAATGTTCATTCTCAAAGCTGGTACTAAATAACAATTATTAAGGTTTAAAACTAATCCTGAAGGTAGATATAGAGGTAGCGTGCCGACGGCAATCACATCGACCTTGGAACCATTCCCGACGCGCATCGTCACCTCGTCCTTTGCCAGTCTCCACTTATTCCGCAGCTCCTGCTTGGAGTTACAAATGTGAGCAACTGCACCGGTATCAAATACCCAGGAGCTACTACGAGCGCTGGTAAGGTACACATCAGTAACAAGTATATCACATATACCTTTAACGTTGCCGACCTTCTTATCCGCTAAGTAATTGGGGCAGTTCCGCTTCCAGTGACCGGTACCCTTGCAATAAAAGCACTCAGTCTCAGGCTTGGGTCCATTCTTGTTCTTCTTCCAGGCAACTTGCTTACCAAGCGTGGCAACTTCTTTGCCGTCCTTCTTGAAGTTCTTCTTACCCTTGCCTTTCTTGAAACTAGTGGTCTTATTCACCATCAACACTTGATGCTCCTTTTTGATCTCGACCTCCGCTGATTTCAGCATCGAGTACAACTCAGGAATGGACTTCTCCATATCCTGCATGTTGTAGTTCATCACAAAGCTCTTGTAGCTCGGTGGAAGCGATCGGAGGATTCTGTCAATAACCGAGTCATCCGGAAGATTAACTCCCAGCTGAGACAAGCGGTTGTGCATCCCAGACATTTTGAGTATGTGCTCACTAACAGAACTATTTTCCTCCATCTTACAACTAAAGAACTTGTTGGAGACATCATATCTCTCGACCCGGGCATGAGCTTGGAAAACCAATTTCAGCTCTTGGAACATCTTGCCGGTTCTAAGCTATAAAGCATGCCGCACTGAACCAGGGAGTAATCATCAAAGCACGACTACCAGGCGTTCATAACTGTTGGGACCGTCGCATGGGAAACAAAAAAATTCCTACGCACACGCAAACCTATCCATGGTGATGAGCATCTATGAGAGGGAGAGTGGATCTACGTACCCTTGTAGATCGCTAAGCGGGAAGCGTTAAGAAACGCGGTTGGTGTAGTCGAACTTCTTCGCGATCCAAATCGCCGAGCGTCCCGCGATCCAATCACGAACCGTCCCGCGAACACATCATGATTCGTCCCGCGAACTCATCACGATCCGTCTCACGATCTTGATCACGATCTGTCCCGCGAACTCATCACGATCCATTCCGTGATCACATCACGAACCGTCTCGCGATCTCGATCATGGTCCTTCCGATCTAGCGCCGAACGGACGGCACCTCCGCGTTCAGCGCACGTGCATCTTGATGACGATCTCCACCGTCTCGATCCAGCAAGAGGAGGTGGAGAGGATAGAGAGTTCACCGGCAGCGTGACGGCGCTCCGGTGATGGTGGTGGAGCAATTCTGGCACGGCTTCGCCTAAGCGCTGCAGAAAACCGATCTAGAGGAGAAACTATGCACCGGTGGAACGGGTAGCACGTGGCCGGAAATTCTGTCCAAAAACCACCCAATCCACTAGTATATATAGGAGGAGAGGAGAGGAGAGGCAGCCAAGGCCTTTGGGTCGGCCGAAATAGGAGGTGGGAAGCAATCCTACTTCACCTCCAATCCTAGTTGGAGTAGGATTGCCTCCTATTGGCTGATTTTCCACTTTTTTCTTTAGGACTTTCTCTCCTGCGCCATGGGCCTTTGTGGCTGTTTTCCCAGCCCACTAAGGGCTGGTTATTATTCTCCCACAGCCCATGGACCTCTTGGGGTCGAAATACCCCTCCCGGAGGCCTCCCGGTACACTACCGGCACTCCCGGTACACTACCGATGAGCCCGAAACTTTTTCGGAAACCAAACTGGGACTTCCTATATATGAATCTTTACCTCCGGACCATTCCGGAGCTCCTCGTGACGTCCGGGATCTCATCCGGGACTCCGAACAAACTTCGGTCACCACCATACATAACTCTACACTACTGAAACGTCACCGAACCTTAAGTGTGCAGACCTTGCGGGTTCGAGAACTATGTAGACATGACCGAGACACCTCTACGGTCAATAACCAATGGCGGGACCTGGACGTCCACATTGGTTCCTACATATTCTACGAAGATCTTTATCGGTCGAACCTCTATGTCAAGGATTCAGTTAATCCTGTATAACGTTCCCTTTGTTCTTCTGTATGTTACTTGCCCGAGATTCGATCGTCGGTATCTCCATACCTAGTTCAACCTCGTTACCGGCAAGTCTCTTTACTCGTTCCGTAATACAAGATCCCACAACTAACAATTAGTCACATTGCTTGCAAGGCTTATTGTGATGTTGCATTACCGAGTGGGCCCCGAGATACCTCTCCGTCACACGGAGTAACAAAACCCAGTCTCGATCCATACCAACTCAACAGACACCATCGGAGATACCTGTAGAGCACCTTTATAGTCACCCAGTTACGTTGCGACGTTTGATACACACAAGGCACTCCTCCGGTATCTGTGAGTTGCATGATCTCATGGTCATAGGAACACATACTTGACATGCGGAAAACAGTAGCAATAAACTGACACGATCATATGCTACGTTTGCAGTTTGGGTCTTGTCCATCACATCATTCTCCTAATGATGTGACCCCGTTATCAAATGACATCTCATGTCCATGGCTAGGAAACCTTAACCATCTTTAGATCAACGAGCTAGTCTATTAGAGGCATACTAGGGACATGGTTTTGTCTATGTATCCACACATGCATCTAAGTCTCCGATCAATACAATTATAGCATGGATAATAAACGATTATCATGGACAAGGAAATATGATAATAAATAATTTATTATTGCCTCTAGGGCATATTTCCAACAGTCTCCCACTTGCACTAGAGCCAATAATCTAGTTCACATCACCATGTGATTCGCATTGTTATGAATCTAACACCCAATGAGTTCTAGGGCTCGATCATGCTTTGCATGTGAGAGAGGTCTTATAGTCAACGGGTCTGTAACATTCAGATCCGTGTGTACTTTGCAAATCTATGTCAAACCGTAAACACTACTACCACACTCCACTTGGTACTTTACCAAATGGCTGCTCCACTATACGTATCCAGATTGCTACTACGAGTCATCCGGATTAGTGTTAATGCTTGTATCGACGTAACTCCTTACGACGAACTCTTTATCACCTCCATAATCGAGAAACATCTCCTCAGTCTCTTAGTTACTGAGGATAATCTTGACCGCTGTCCAGTGATCCACTCCTGGTTCACTCTTGTACCCCCTGACTCATGGCAAGGCACACACAGGTGCGGTACATAGCATGGCATAATATAGAGCCTATGGCTAAGGCATAGGGGACGACGTTCGTCCTTTCTCTTTCTTCTGCCGTTGTCGAGCTTTGAGTCTCACTCAACTTTCACACCTTACAAATCCGGCGAGAACTCTTTCTCTGACTGATCCATTTTGAACTCTTTCAAAATCTTGTCAAGGTATGCACTCATTGAAAGTCTCATCGAGCATCTTGATCTATCTCTATAGATTTTGATGCTCAACAATTAGGTAGCTTTATCCAGGTCTTCCTTTGAAAAACACTTTTTAAACAACCTTTTATGCCTTCCAGAAATTCTACATTATTTCTGATCAACAATATGTCAACCACATATACTTATCAGAAACTCTATAGTGCTCCCACTCACTTTATTGCAAATACAAGTTTCTCGTAAACTTTGTATAAACATCAAAACTTTGATCACCTCATCAAAGCGTATATTCCAACTCCGAGATGCTTGCTTCATTCCATGGAAGGATCACCGAAGCTTGCACATCTTTTAGCATCCTTAGGACTGACAAAACCTTCTGGTTGTATCACATACAACCTTTCCTCAAGTAAACCGTTAAGGAAACGATGTTTTGACATCCATCTGCCAGATTTCATAATTGAAAACACAACAACTGCTAACATAATTCCAACAGACTTTAGCACCACTACAAGTGAGAAAGTCTCATCGTAGTCAACTCCTTGAACTTGTCACAAACATCTTTGCAACAAGTCGAGCTTTACAAATAGTGACATTCACCATGAGTGTCTGTCTTCATTTTAAAAATCCATTTGTACTCAATGACCTGCCGTCCAACGAGCAAGTCTACCAAAGTCTACACTTGGTTTTCATACATGGATCCTATCTCGGATTTCATGGCCTCCAACCATTTGTCGGAATCCGGGCCCATCATCGCTTCTCCATAGCTCGTAGGTTCATCGTTGTCCAACAACATGACCTCCAAGACAGGGTTGTCGTACCGCTTAGGAGCAGTACACATCCTTGTCGACCTACGAAGTTCGATAGTAACTTGATCCTGAAGCTTCATGATCATCATCATTAACTTCCTCTTCAACTAACGTAGGCTTCACAGAAACAACATCCTGCGCTGCGCTACTCTCTCGTTGAACAAAGGTTTAACAACCCCATCAAGTTCTATCTTCCTCCCACTCAATTCTTTCGAGAGAAACTTTTCCTCGAGAAAGGATCCGTTTTAGTAACAAACACTTTGCACTTGGATCTGAGATAGAAGGTTCACCCAACTGATCTTAGGGTATTCTATGAAGATGCATTTGTCCGCCTTGGGTTCGACCTAATTAGGTGAAAACATTTTCCACACAAGTGTCACAGCCCCAAATATTAAGAAATGACAGCTTAGGTTTCTATCAAACCATAATTCACATGGTGTCATCTCAACGGATTTAGATGATGCCCTATTTAAAGTGAATGTAGTTGTCTCTAATGCATAACCCCAAAAATTATAGTAGTAAAACGATAAGAGACATCACAGTATGCACTATATCAATAGGGCATGACTATGATGTTCGGACACACCATCACACTATGGTGTTCCAGGTGGCATTTAGTTGTGAAACAACTTTCACATTGTCTTAAGTTGTATGCCAAACTCGTGACTCAGATATTCACCTCCACGATCATATCGCAGTCATTTTTATCTTCTTGTCACGATGATCTTTGAACTTCACTCTGAATTTGCTTGAACCTTTCAAACGATCCAGACTTGTGTTTCATTAAGTAAATATACACTATATCTACTCAAATCATCAGTGAAGGTAAGAAAATAACGATATCCACTGCACGCTACAAGACTCACTAGATTGCATACATCAACATGTATCATTTCCAATGAATCACTTGCCCACTCCATCCAACGGGGTCCTTTAGTCATCTTGCCCAAGAGGCATGGTTCGCATGTCTCAACCGATTCGAAATCGAATGAGTCCAAATATCCATCACCATGAAGTTTCTTCATGCGCTTTATACCAATATGACATTTTGCGGCAGTGCCACAAGTATGTGGTACTATCATTATTTAACTTTGTATCTTTTGACATCAATGTTATGAACATGTGTATTACTACGATCAAGATTTCAACAAACCATTCTCACTGGGTGCATGACCATTGAAGGTATTATTCATGTAAACAGAATAACCATTATTCTCTGACTTAAATGAATAACCATATTGCAACAAACATGATCTAATCATGTTCATGCTCAACGCAAAACACCAAATAACATTTATTTAGGTTCGTCACTAATCCTGAAGGTAGAGAGAGCGTGCGATGTTGATCACATCAACCTTGGAAACATTTCCAACACACATCGTCACCTCACCCTTAGCTAGTTCTCTGTTTATTCCGTAGCTTTTATTTTGAGTTACTAACATTTAGCAACTGAACCGGTATCCAATACCCAGGTGCTACTAGGAGTACTAGCAAGGTACACATCAATAACTCGTATATCAAATATACTTCTGTCGATGTTGCCAGCCTTCTTATCTACCAAGTATCTAGGGTTGTTCCGCTTCAGCGACCTCTCACCTCATAATAGAAGCACCTAGTCTCGGGTTTGAGTTCAACTTTGGGTTGCTTCACTGGAGCAGCAACTGACTTGCTATCCATTAAGTTTCCCTCCTTCCTCTTGCCCTTTTCGAAACTAGTGGTTTGATTAACCATCAACACTTGACGCTCCTTCTTGATTTCTACCTTCGCGGTGTCAAACATCGCGAACAGCTCAGGGATCAATACTTCTATCCCTGGTGTATTATAGTTCATAACTAAGTTCTAGTAGCTTTAGTGACAGTGACTTGGAGAACTATATCAATCACTATCTTATCTTGAAGATCAACTCCCACTTGATTCAAGCGATTGTAGTACCCAGACAATCTGAGTACATGCTCAACGATTGAGCTATTCTCCTTCATCTTACAGGCAAAGAATCTTGTTGGAGATCTCATATCTCGCAACACAGGCACGAGCCTGAGATCACAATCTCTGCTCCTAGAACATCTCATATGTTCCGTGACGTTCAAAACGTTTCGGAGCCTCAATTCTAAGCCGTCATGCATGACGCACTAAACTATCAAGTAGTCATCGAAACGTGCCTGTCAGATGTTCACAACATCTATAGACGACGCTAGAGGGGGTGGCGCACCGAGCGGTGCATTAAGGACATAAGCCTTCTGTGCAGCAATGAGGACAATCATCAGATCACGGACCCAGTCCGCAATATTGCTACCAACATCTTTCAACTCTATTTCTCTAGGAACATATAAAAATTTAAGGGAGCTACAACGCGAGCTAGTAATCTACAACATAATTTGCAAAGACACTTTGACTATGTTCATGATAATGAGTTCAATTAATCATATTACTTAAGAACTCCACTCAAATTGACATCCCTCGGGTCATTCGAGTGATACATGATCCAAATTCACCAACTCAAGTCCGATCATCACGTGAGTTAAGGTGGCTTCAATGGTGAACATCATTATGTTGATCATATCCACTATATGACTCATGCTCGACCTATCGGTCTCTTGTGTTCCGAGGCCATGTCTGTACATGCTAGGCTCGTCAAGTTTAACCCGAGTGTTCTGCGCGTGCAAATCTGTCTTGCACCCGTTGTATGTGAACGTAGAGTCTATCACACCCGATCATCACATGGTGTCTCAACACGACGAACTTTCGCAACGGTGCACACTCGGGGAGAACACAGTTCATCTTGAAATTCAAGTGAGGGATCACCTTATAATGCTACCGCCGTACTAAGCAAAACAAGGTGCATAAAAGGATTAACATCACATGCAATTCTTAAGTGACATGATATGGCCATGAACTTGTGTTTAAGATCTCCATCTTCGAAACACCGGCATGATCTCCATCATCATCGGCACAACACCATGATCTCCATCATCTTGATCTCCATCAATGTGTTGCCATTGGGGTTGTGACGCCAGCCCTGCTTCTACTTCTATTGCTACCGCTTAGCGATAAAGTAAAGCATTACATAACGCTTAATGATTGACATGCAGGTCATACAATAATTAAAGACAACCCTATGGCTCCTGCCGGTTGCCGTACTCAACGACATGCAAGTCGTGAAATTCTATACATCACATGATCATCTCATACATCACATATATCTCATCATGTAATTGGCCATATAACATCACAACATACCCTGCAAAAACAAGTTAGACATCCTCTAATTGTTGTTGCATGTTTTACGTGGATGCTACGGGTATCTAGCAAGAACGATTCTCACCTACGCATAAACCACAACGGTGATACATAGATTGCTTTTCAACCTTCTCAAGGACCGCCTTTGTCGGATCCGATCCAACTAAAGTGAGAGAAACTGTCACCCGCAAGCCATCTAAGCAACAAGTTGCGTCGAGGGAACCGGTCTCTCGTAAGCGTACGAGTAATGTTGGTCCGGGCCGCTTCATCTCACAATCCCGCTGAACCAAAATCCGACCAAGGGAGGAAGCAATCTAAGCATCAACGCCCACAAACCTTTTGTGTTCTACTCGAGATCTCATCGAACCATCAACCTAGCTCATGATGCCACTGTTGGGACCGTCGCATGGGAAACAAAATTTTTCCTACGCACACGCAAACCTATCCATGGTGATGAGCATCTACGAGAGGGAGAGTGGATCTACGTACCCTTGTAGATCGCTAAGCGGGAAGCGTTAAGAAACGCGGTTGGTGTAGTCGAACTTCTTCGCGATCCAAATCGCCGAGCGTCCCGTGATCCAATCACGAACCGTCCCGCGAACACATCATGATCCGTCCCGCAAACTCATCACGATCCATCTCACGATCTTGATCACGATCTGTCCCGTGAACTCATCACGATCCGTTCCGTGATCACATCACGAACCGTCTCGCGATCTCGATCACGGTCCTTCCGATCTAGCGCCGAACGGACGGCACCTCCGCGTTCAGCACACGTGCAGCTTGATGACGATCTCCACCGTCTCGATCCAGCAAGAGGAGGTGGAGAGGAGAGAGAGTTCACCGGCAGCGTGACGGTGCTCCGGTGATGGTGGTGGAGCAATTCCGGCAGGGCTTCGCCTAAGCGCTGCAGAAAACCGATCTAGAGGAGAAACTATGCACCGGTGGAACGGGTAGCACGTGGCCGGAAATTCTGTCCAAAAACCACCCAATCCACTAGTATATATAGGAGGAGAGGAGAGGAGAGGCAGCCAAGGCCTTTGGGTCGGCCGAAATAGGAGGTGGGAAGCAATCCTACTTCACCTCCAATCCTAGTTGGAGTAGGATTGCCTCCTATTGGCTGATTTTCCACTTTTTTCTTTAGGACTTTCTCTCCTGCGCCATGGGCCTTTGTGGCTGTTTTCCCAGCCCACTAAGGGATGGTTATTATTCTCCCACAGCCCATGGACCTCTTGGGGTCGAAATACCCCTCCCGGAGGCCTCCCGGTACACTACCGGCACTCCCGATACCCTACCGATGAGCCCGAAACTTTTCCGGAAACCAAACTGGGACTTCCTATATATGAATCTTTACCTCCGGACCATTCCGGAGCTCCTCGTGACGTCCGGGATCTCATCCGGGACTCCGAACAAACTTCGGTCACCACCATACATAACTCTACACTACTGAAACGTCACCGAACCTTAAGTGTGCAGACCCTTTGCGGGTTCGAGAACTATGTAGACATGACCGAGACACCTCTACGGTCAATAACCAATGGCGGGACCTGGACGTCCACATTGGTTCCTACATATTCTACGAAGATCTTTATCGGTCGAACCTCTATGTCAAGGATTCAGTTAATCCCGTATAACGTTCCCTTTGTTCTTCGGTATGTTACTTGCCCGAGATTCGATCGTCGGTATCTCCATACCTAGTTCAACCTTGTTACCGGCAAGTCTCTTTACTCGTTCCGTAATACAAGATCCCACAACTAACAATTAGTCACATTGCTTGCAAGGCTTATTGTGATGTTGCATTACCGAGTGGGCCCCGAGATACCTCTCCGTCACACGGAGTAACAAAACCCAGTCTCGATCCATGCCAACTCAACAGACACCATCGGAGATACCTGTAGAGCACCTTTATAGTCACCCAGTTACGTTGCGACGTTTGATACACACAAGGCACTCCTCCGATATCTGTGAGTTGCATGATCTCATGGTCATAGGAACACATACTTGACATGCGGAAAACAGTAGCAATAAACTGACACGATCATATGCTACGTTTGCAGTTTGGGTCTTGTCCATCACATCATTCTCCTAATGATGTGACCCCGTTATCAAATGACATCTCATGTCCATGGCTAGGAAACCTTAACCATCTTTAGATCAATGAGCTAGTCTATTAGAGGCATACTAGGGACATGGTTTTGTCTATGTATCCACACATGCATCTAAGTCTCCGATCAATACAATTATAGCATGGATAATAAACGATTATCATGAACAAGGAAATATGATAATAACTAATTTATTATTGCCTCTAGGGCATATTTCCAACAATAACATCTTGAGCCGCTGGGAAAATGGGTGCGTCACCTAGCGGTGCATCAAGGACATATAATCTTTTGAAAGCTATGAGGATGATCCTCAAGCTATGGACCCAGTCCGCATAGTTGCTTCCATCGTATTTCAGCTTGGTTTTCTCTAGGAACGCATTGAAGTTCAGGGCAACATTAGCATTGGCCATTGGATCTACAATATAGATTGTAAAGACAATTTTAGACTAAGTTCATGATAATAAAGTTCACATAATCAAATTATTTAATGAACTTCCACTTAAATAGACATCTCTCTAGTCATCCAAGTGACACATGATCCACGTCAACTATCCCGTGTCCGATCATCACGTGAGACGGACTAGTCATCAATGGTGAACATCTCCATGTTGATCGTATCTTCTATATGACTCATGTCCGACCTTTCGGTCTCCCGTGTTCCGAGGCCATGTATGTACATGCTAGGCTTGTCAAGTCAACCTAAGTGTATTGCGTGTGTAAATTTGGCTTACACCTGTTGTATGCGAACGTTAGAACCTATCACACCCAATCATCACGTGGTGCTTCGAAACAACGAACCTTAGCAATGGTGCACAGTTAGGGTAAACACATTTCTTGAAATTTTAGTGAGAGATCATCTTATTTAGCTACCGTCGTTCTAAGCAAATAAGATGTAAACATGATAAACATCACGTGCAATCAATATAGTGACATGATATGTCCAATATCATCTTGCTCCTTTGATCTCCATCTTTGGGGCACCATGATCATCACTGTCACCGGCACGACACCATGATCTCCATCATCGTGTCTTCATGAAGTTGTCTCGCCAACTATTACTTCTACTACTATGGCTAACGATTAGCAATAAAGTAAAGTAATTACATGGCATTTATGATTGACACGCAGGTCATACAATAAATTAAGACAACTCCTATGGCTCCTGCTGGTTGTCATACTCATTGACATGCAAGTCGTGAATCCTATTACAAGAACATGATCAATCTCATACATCACATGCATCACATCCAATCCTTTGGCCATATCACATCACACGACATATGCTGCAAAAACAAGTTAGACGTCTTCTAATTTGTTGTTGCCAGTTTTTTACGTGGCTGCTATAGGTTTCTAGCAAGAACGTTTCTTACCTACGCCAAAACCACAACGTGATATGCCAATTTCTATTTACCCTTCATAAGGACCCTTTTCATCGAATCCGATCTGACTACAATGGGAGAGACATACACCCGCTAGTCACCTTATGCAACAAGTGCATGTCAGGCGGTGGAACCAGTCTCACGTAAGCGTACGTGTAAGGTCGGTCCGGGCCGCTTCATCCCACAATACCACCGAATCAAGATAAGACTAGTAACGGTAAGACAATTGACAAAATCGACGCTCACACCACCTTGTGTTCTAATCATGCATAGATTCTACGCATAAACCTAGCTCATGATGGCATTGTTGGGAGACGTAGTAGTAAATCAAAAAAAAATTCTACGTGTCACCAAGATCTATCTATGGAGAAACCAGCAATGAGCAAAGGGGGAGTGCATCTTCATACCTTTGAAGATCACAAAGCGGAAGCATTACAAGAACATGGTTGGTGGAGTCGTACTCGCAACGATTCAGATAGCGGTGGATTCCGATCTAAGCGCTGAACAACGGCGCCTCCGCGTTCAACACACGTGCAGCCCGGTGACATCTCCTATGCCTTGATCCAGCAAGGAGGAAGGAGAGGTTGAGGGAGAGCTCCGGTAGCACGACGGCATGGTGACAGTGGAGCTACGTGGTACTCCGACAGGGCTTCGCCAAGCACTACGGAGGACGACGAGGAGGAAGGGTAGTGCTGCGCCAAGAGGGAGAGGAACTCTTGTGTTGGCAGCCCCCAAAACCCCCACTATATATAGGAGGAGGAGGAGAGAGGGAGCAGCCCCTAGGGTTCCCACCCTAGGGCCGGCGTCCAGCCCTAGATGGCCTTGGGCGGCGGCCAAGAGAGGTAGAGGGGAGGGGCGGCGCCCTAGGTGGGCCTAAGGCCCATCTGGCTAGGGTTTGCCCCCTCTCCTCCTTGTGTTGTGCCTTGGGACTTGGTGGAGGCGCACCAGGCCACTCTGGGGCTGGTTCCCTCCCACCTTCAGCCCATGCAGCCCTCTGGTGCTGGTGGCCCCACACGATGGACCCTCGAAACCCTTCCGATGGTCCCGGTACGTTACCGGTGATGCCCGAAACACTTTCGGTGACCAAAACCTCACTTCCTATATATGAATATTTACCTCCGGACCATTCCGGAACTCCTGGTGACGTTCGGGGTCTCATCCGGGACTCCAAACAACCTTCGGTAACCACGTACACTATTTCCCTATAACCCTAGCGTCATTGAACCTTAAGTGTGTAGACCCTACGTGTTCGGGAGGCACGTAGACATGACCGAGACACCTCTCCGGTCAATAACCAATAGCGGGATCTAGATACCCATGTTGGCTCCCACATGCTCCACGATGATCTCATCGGATGAACCACGATGTCGAGGATTTAATCAATCCCGTATACAATTCCCTTTGTCTACCGGTATGATACTTGCCCGAGATTCGATCGTCGATATCCCTATACCTTGTTCAATCTCGTTACCGGCAAGTCTCTTTACTCATTCCGTAACACATCATCCCGTGGCTAACTCCTTAGTCACATTGAGCTTATTATGATGACGTCTTACCGAGTGGGCCCAGAGATACCTCTCTGTCACACAGAGTGACAAATCCCAGTCTCGATTCGTGCCAACCTAACAGATACTTTCGGAGATACCTGTAGTGTACCTTTATAGCCACCCAGTTACGTTGTGACATTTTGCACACCCAAAGTATTCCTACGGTATCCGGGAGTTGCACAATCTCATGGTCTAAGGAAACGATACTTGACATTAGAAAAGCTTTAGCAGACGAACTACACGATCTTGTGCTATGCTTAGGATTGGGTCTTGTCCATCACATCATTCTCTTAATGATGTGATCGCATTACCAACGACATCCAATGTCCATGGTCATGAAACCATGACCATCTATTGATCAACGAGCTAGCCAACTAGAGGCTCACTAGGGACATGTTGTGGTCTATGTATTCACACATGCATTACGGTTTCTGGTTAATACAATTAAAGCATGAACAATAGACAATTATCATGAACAAGGAAATACAATAATAACCCTTTTATTATTGCCTCTAGGGCATATTTCCAACAATAAGCTGTCAGTACATTATCCGAGATTAGTCTCCCAGGGACAAATGCACTTTGTTCTTCCGATATGATCTCGTTTAGGATTGGTCTTAGTCGAAGAGCAAGGATCTTCGAGGCCAATTTGTATAAAACATCACACAATGAGATTGGTCGGCATTGGGTAAGGCTTTGAGGGTTTTTCACTTTTGGTATTAGAACAAGAACCATGTTATTTACCACCTCTGGCTACACACCGGTTTGGAAAAACTCTCGGCTAGCTTTACACACCGACACTTTCAGAATTTGCCAATGTCTAATATAAAACCCTGTTGTGGGCCCATCTGGTCTGGGTGATTTATTAGGGTGCATCATAAAAAGAGCACTTTCCACTTCTTGGTCAGTTATCGGGCTACATAAACTCTCATTCATCTCCTGCGTAACCTTCGGCTCTATAAAGTCAAGAATCTCCTCCGGTCTTGTTTCAGGTTGTGGTGTGAAAAGATTCTGGTAAAAGCCGATCGCAGCTGTTTCTAGATCGCTTTGTGACGTTACCGTAGTCCCGTCATCCATCCTAATGGATTTTATCTTATTGATTCTAGCCCTCTCTCTGATTTTTGCATGGAAAAACCCAGTGTTGCGATCACCTTCTCTTAACCATCCAATTCTTGATCGTTGTTTAGCCATAGGTTCTTCTATGGCTAACAACTCTGTAATTTCCTCTACAATTCGTTTCTCTTCTCTTGATGGTCCACTGTATAGAGAGTTAGCCCTCAGATTTTCTAATCTTTCACGCATGTTCCTTAGCTTTTTCTGACTAATCCAAACTCTTCTCTACTCCACCTCTTTAATCTATTCTTGACATGCCCAAGAGCTTATGTAACATGTTCCAGATTTCCATTCACCGGTTCCCAAGATTCATCAACAGTTTTCATATAATTTTCATGTCGTGTCCATGCATTCTCAAAACCGAAGTGTTTCCTCTAGCGTTTGCCTGACAACCATTCTGATTTGTTTATGCTAACTAGAAGAGCGCAGTGGTCAGACTCAGTTGTTTGCACGTGCCTGACTATAGTGTTATCAAACAACTCCATGAACTTATCATCTCCAAGGCCACGATCCAGTCGCACCTTGATGTTTATATTTCCTTGTTACCTATAATCCCAGGTATAAGGTAGCCTAGAGTAACCAAGGTCTGTAAACGTACAATGGTTAACGGCCTCCCGAAATCCATCCATCATCCACTCTTCCCTTTGGGTACCACCAAACTGCTCATTATTCTCCAGTATCTCATTGAAATCCCCAACCGAGATCCATGGGTTATCATGCTCTCCCCTCAGATACCTTAATAATTTCCAACTACTCTTCCTCCTTGATCTAGCTGGTTCCCCGTAGAAACCTGTGAACCTCCACTCCCTATCACCGGTTTCATCATTTTTTACCATACCATCGATGTGATTTTTATTATAGGTATTCAGTGTCACCATCGAATCTGTGTTCCAGAATAGGACCAAGCCGCCACTTAGCCCTTCACAACTTACAGCAAAAGCATCTCTAAAGCCCAACCTGGACCTCAAATTTTGAGCTCTTGTAGCTGATAGTTTGGTCGCCGAGAGAAATACCAAACACGGGTGATGTAGTTGTACCATGCTATAGATTTCTTGAGATTTCTTAGGCCGGCCGCAACCTTGATAGTTCAGGCTCAAGATATTCATTGAGCCCGTCGGTCATCCCCTAGGGATGCCGCCGCACCAGCTACAGTTTCTGAGTCGATTAGTACACCATCTATTCCTTTCAGTTTCTTCTTGTTAGCATTCTTCTGTGGGGTTGATTGATTTCCCTTCTCAATAGATCCATCAAAAATATCAACTATATTTGCTACCTTGCCAAATGTATCTCATAGTAACAAGATGTTGCTAGGGCTTACTCCTCCTGCTTCTTTCGCCACAGAGTCTAGAGCGAGTCGTTTCCTGGCTTTTGTACTCTCGTCCTCCATAGTATGGTCATGGGGGGACACCGGATCCTTCAAGTGTGCATGTAGCTCATCATCCGTCTCCCTAGCATTCATCTGCACCTCAAGATTTGCATTCCACCTCCAGCTGCTATTTCCATCCCAGTTCATATTACTACCTCTCTCCTGCCCCCTTTCGTATTCCTGGTCATCTCCTCGGCCAAAACCCCTTCGAGTGGTTCCTCCTGATCTGCCTCTACCCCCTCCTCTATCTGGTCCGTGACCTCCACGCGGATTGCTCCAACCCTTAGCGAGTATAAATTGCCCCATTCAAACTTAGATGTATCATGTTCCCCCGTCCCACACTCCTCATACCAATGCCCCAAAAGACCGCACTGATTGCAGAACACCAGTATCTTTTCATACTGAATTTGGTACCAGTCCTTCTTTCCACCCTTTGTTATTGATACAAATCTTTCTAGTTTCTTGTTCACATCTAAGTCCACCTTCACCCTGTCAAAAGCACCAAAGCTGGTAGCTGTATTTGAACCTCTAGGATCTTCCCCATCTTCCTGCACATCCCTCTAATCACAACTTCATTTAGATAATTATCAGGGAGTTTCAGCACTCTTGCTCATAAACCACTCTATCAAGAACTATCGATATTGGATTTGTAAAGCCATCATACTCCATCATGATTACCGCTTGATTTCTGAACAGCTAGGGGCCGCCGTTCATCGCGGTGTTCGAGTCTCCCAAGCAGCCAAATTGAACCGTGAAGAGGTTATCCTCAATCTGGAGCCAACGTACCACCTTCGCCGGGTTCCATGCCAATCGCATATCACCATACAGTGCAGATGGGCTGAAACCTTTCCTGGTATGAACTCTAGTGATTGCAAGCCACTTCGTCTCCACATGCGGTTGGCCCTCCTCTTCTTCCCACACAAAATCGTCCCCATCATCCTCATGGAGATCCAGCCTCCTCAGGAGCTCCTCCACATCCTCCTTGTCCTTTCCTGTCATTCTACCGCCGCCTTCTCCCACCATTGCCTGATGAGTTGCCCGGAAAAACCCTACGTCCAAACCCTAAACACTGGCAGTCCAAGGTCGGGAAGGAACGCTAGGTTCCCCCTAAGTCAGCCCGAGATGCCCACGTGGAGAGCGTTGACGGAGGGGAGAATACCCGAAGAGAGATCTGAATCTTTGCGGCGGCGCCGCAACAGGATCTCAAAACCCTAGGCGAGAGCCAGGGGAAAACGTATATTGCTTAACTCCCAACGCCAATTCTTTTAAGCTCTTGGGTTTCAACAAGACTGTCCCGTTGACATGGAGGCCCGTAGGCGGCAACGAGCTTTGCTCACGGCACGCACACCCACTGATGAAACGCAGAAGCACCGATGGTGTTGATTTCTTCAAGGATTCAAATTTAATTTCTTATTCTAGCAAGGGTTGGCTTGATCACCTTAATGTGCAAACCCGGGTCTAGCCTTTGCAATGTTGTTTACAAAATTATCGCTAAAACTCTTGCTAATCGGCTAAAGGCTCATTTACCTAATTATATCCATCCTACGCAACAAGCTTTTATTGAAGGCAGGAGAATATCTAACAACATTATCATAGCACAAGAGATTACTCACTCCTTCTGCCTCAATTCTTGGAAACAGGAAGCTTTCACGATAAAAATTGACCTTGCAAAAGCTTTTGATCGTATAGAATGGAGCTTCATTGTGAATGCTTTGTCTCGTTTAAGGTTTCATATTCATTTTATCAATCTCATCCATGCTTGCATCTCTACCCCTGTTTTTTCTGTGATTATCAATGGTCAATCGTATGCTAGATTTCATAATGCCAGGGGTATCAAACAAGGATGTCCGTTGTCACCCTACCTCTTTGTGCTTGCCATTAATGATCTTTCCATCTCTCTACAACATGCTATGAGACAAAGCTAGCTAGCGGGAATTACTCTTGGACCAGATTGTCCTCCTATCCATTCCCTTTTGTTTGCTGATGATCTTCTCATTTGTGGCCAAGCCTCTGTTCCTGAAGCTACTATGATGGAAACTATTCTTCAGAACTTCTGCAAAGCCTCAGGCCAGACGCCAAATTGGTCTAAATCAGCCATTATTTTTAGCAAACATGTTCAGCCCTGTGTAGCAATCAAAAACATATTTCCAGTCCCAGATATTGATGCAAGCTCCATCCACTTAGGCCATCCTTTAATCCTTCCTGCAAAAGATAGATCCTCGGCTTATAATTTTATATTTCACAAGCTCAGCTCAAAATTGAGTGGCTATCGGGCTAACAAACTCACACATGCAGGCAGGCTCGCCCTCATTAACTCTGCGTTAGCGTCCATATGAATCTATTATATGTCCAACATCCTTTTCCCAAAAAGTTTATCTCTAAGCTAACTGCCATAATCAGGAACTTATGGTGGACTGGAATCAGAGATGAGCCCAATACCAAATCTCTATGTCTTAGAGCCTGGAAAGACATTTGCTCTCCTAAAAATGAAGGTGGTCTAGGAATAAGAAACCTACAAGCTCTCAATCAGGGATTAATTGTCAATGCAGCATGGAGAATAGCAGAAAATCCTGATGATCATCTTCACCAAATTCTCAAATCCAAGTATTTCCCTGATTCAGCCTTTTGGAGAGCCAACCCTAATGTTTCAAAGTCAGCTTTTTGGGCCTCTATCCTAAAAGTTAAACACATTCTCCAGGCTCATTCATTTTATCAAATCACTTCCGGGAACATCTCTATTTGGAGCACTCTATGGTGTCCTATTTGGCAAAGCATCTATGATCATTTAATTATTCAGGACAACCATTTTATATATCCAGCTCTTGTTAAAGATTTATGGCTCCCGAACCAAAAGAACTGGGACAATACTCTCATTGGCATGCTCTTTGAGCAACCGGCGGCTACTATCATAAAACAAACTCCCTTTATCCAAAGTGACAATAAGGACCCCTGTTGGGACCTCACTCCTAATGGCAAATGCAATTCTAAATCAGCCTATAGGGTTTGCTTACAGGTCATGCAGGAACAGGATGAGCCTAGGCCAGGGCAAGTATCTGCACAGGTAAAGCTCCTTCTTAAACAAGTTTGGAAAAGCAAGACCATGGCACCAAGGGTTCAAACTTTTGCTTGGAGAATTCTTAGAAGAGCTATCCCTACAGGTCAAAGAGCGGGTAGATTC
The DNA here is from genome assembly GCA_022496015.1 of Hordeum marinum. Lineage (NCBI taxonomy): Eukaryota > Viridiplantae > Streptophyta > Magnoliopsida > Poales > Poaceae > Hordeum > Hordeum marinum. The sequence goes on from CM039678.1 coordinate 25,192,140, forward strand.
ACTAATGGTATTAATAAATGTTGCTCTAGATGTGACTCTGAGGAGGATGACATTCACTTATTTTTCCTCTGCAACTTTTCTAGAGCTGCGTGGTTCTCAGAGCCATGGCTAATTCGAATTGATATTGTCATCCAAGAATACAGAAACATAATTGAAGCTATACAAGCCGTTCTTTCCATGCAACATCCCTATGTCTCTATGGAAAATGTTTTTACATTTTTATGGTGTTTATGGAAATCCAGAAATGACAATTTAATTGGTAGAAAACCAGGCGAGCCCAAGCAGATCTTCCAGGCAGCAAAAGCGATTACTTCAAGCCAAGCCTTGGTGAAGTACAGAGAACAGGAACAACAAATCATCACTACGACGAACTGTAGCAGCTACAACTCAGTCATTAAACAAGGAGAAACCATCAAGTCAGATTTACTTATTACAGGTACCAAGGTTTTCTGTGATGCCTCCTGAAAGAATACAAAAGTTCCAGGGAATACAGGTACACTGGATACATGAATAGGAATATGTATACAAGGAGTTGAGCAAAGTGACAGCTACACCATAATGATTCAAGCTTCTACAATTACAACATCCTCCCCCTTACAGGCTGAAGCAAGGGCTCTCTTGTTTGCAGCAAAGGTTGCTAATCATCTCAACATCACTCAGGTTTCCTTTGTCACCAATAACCTTATCCTGGCAAGAGCAGCAGCTCAGAGAAGCATTGATTCATGTAAAGTTGGCTGGGAAATCAGAAAGGATCTTGCAGATTATATTCATATTACAAAAGAGCTCCAACCTTAAATATTTCATATCTCAAGAGAGCTAAATGGAGTTTCTCATAAATGTGCACCTCAAGTATTTACTTGTGTTAATACATCTCATAGAAATAGGACATGCCCTGCACTTCAAAAACTGCATCATTCTCCTTTACAGGGCGTTGTAATCCATGCTGTAAATTGTGTATGAGCTGATATATATTTATATATGGCAGATTTGGCACCTTTCACAGTTAAAAAAAAAAACCCCGGGCCGCACAGCAAAGCTTTGGTGCCCGGCCAACGTCGTTGCTGCCATGGTGCTGTAATTAGCCATTACTGCTGAGTTCCGTAACGTGTTAGGGCATGTACAGTGGAGGCAGCACCTTGGCGCTGCCCCAGCCATCCACATAGATTAATTAGAATGAAGCTAATAGTTTGTGCCACAGTCAGCCAACGGAAGCTACTGTCTTTGATGTCATCATCTTTCTTTTTCTTTTTCAGCTACATTTCAACACATGCAACCTCCAGTACATTTAAACATTACCACCAACCATTTGAATCAACTATATCAACAAGCATACACACTGAAAGACATCAAAAAACTTGATTTCCAAACAAAAAAGCAGCAGTTTTGATATCCAAACGATATCAACAATTATGTTTTGACCATGATACAGAACATCCCACAGCAAGAGGACATTCTTATCAGCAATTTTTGATATCCAAACTATAACAGGAAGTATGTCTTGACCATGACACAAAATTTCGCACAATAATAGAACAATCTTAACGTTTACAAACACAAGGGAAGATTTGTAAACACGCATATCATGTTTATTTGAAGTTCAAACTGAATTTGTTGGTGTATCCGTTGGTCCTTCTCATCCAAAAGAAAATAGTCTCACATCTTGCATGCTTCCTTGCACATGAAACCCCCCTTTGCTCCACACATATCTATAGAATATCCATAACAAGCAAGACACATGTTAGAGTATCACATGACATATGTGATAAGCAATTTAAATTATTCAAAAAGCAAGATACATGTTAGAGTATATTTAGAACTAATATGGCACAAACTATGTGCGGCTAGAGCATTTATAGAAAAACAGGAAGGCTCCCTTGCAGCCATATGTGGAAAACAGAGGAATGTAAACACACCATTTTTTCTAAGTTGGTCGTTTGGTTTGAAGGAAATAAATGAATCTAACTAAACAGAGGAAATCTATTTCATGTCAGCCATATATGGAGTGGATTGACCCATCTAACCAAAGAGAGACGAACAAGTTGGACTACATACCTTCTATCCCTCCCTGAAAAGTTGATCCCCCAATCTCGTCACAGCCCTCACATGCATCTCCTTTGCCCATGGCTCCATCGTTTTAGTGTCGGCTCTCAACATCTCTGTGAACTTGTCAAACAACTTGGTTCTTTCCTCAGCTAACTTCGCCACAGTCCTCTCCTTTGCTGCCTCATATGCAAGTCGGTTAGCTTCTACCTTCTGAGCAGATAAACGACTCTGCAGTTCCATCATCTCATTGGTTTGCACCTTAGTGTCAGCTTGTGCTTGTAGAAAGGCCTCAATCTGTTCTTTCATGTTATTCATCTCAGTAGGGGCTTCCTTATCTTTTCCTGTAGCTTTCTTTGCCCTCTTTGTTCCTGGGAGACGATGAGCATTCTCAGTTGGTGTTGGCGCTGACCTCTTTGTTCCATCTCCTTCTGTGTATGCATGAATCTTCCACTTCTGGTTGTCTTTCACAGCTTCCCACCAATGCACATACATGAACTGGTGTCCATTGCGGCTGTGGTACAGGTCTAAAGCTTGCTGCATCAATTGTTTATTGCACCGGCCACTCGCATAGGTGTCTCTAATCTGGTTATAGCAGCCATTGAAAGAGGTTACCTTCTTTGTTGTCTTGTACCAATGGTTCTTGAGGTGCTTGACATCCCTCTTGCGGTCACTCTCGGTTGTGCTGTTGTATGTATCAGCAACCTCCTTCCAGTAGCATTCTCCCTTCTTTGCATTCCCATCGATAGGATTCACAGAGTTGCGCAACCAAGCACTCACCTGCACAAAGGAAGTAAGCATACGGTTAAATTTGACTAAACAAAAGACAAGATGCATGTCCAGGAGTATATATTTGATGTCTAAAAGAATCCAGCATCTGCACCTAGCCATTAGCAAACAAAAAACAAAGCATGTACAGATTTATGTCAGAATTACATTTTATCACTACTTCTTACCAATCGGGAGACCTATATAGCAAATAGAAGCATCAAATCCCATATAATTTCATCTACGTTCTGCTAATCAGCAAAATTTTCTCTTCACAATTGCAAAGAGCAAAGTACCAAGGCTGATCTGACATGTTTCTCTCAGGGCTAAGAAGAAAAAAGATGGGGATTTCAGGATTTCCTCAAGCATGGTCCCGTGACTCAAATAGATTCAACCAAAATCACATCAAGGGAATAGATCTGGTTCTTGGAACGAATCTATTTAACAAATCACCATGAATCTTCAGAATCCATCGAACCCTAGCCTAGTTTACTGAACAGAATCAATCTAGCCATGAGCACAAGAAGAAGCAGGAGAAGGACTAGTCTCATACCTTGCAGGGAGACCTGGAATCGACGATGCCGACGGCGGGTTGGGGACGAGGGTGCGCTGCCTTCGGCGCTCCTCCGCCCCCCTGTTCGCGCCCTTTGCTTCTCCCCTTCGCGCCCTTTGCTTCTCTCTTTCGCGCCCTTCCCCTCTCTCACTCGTGGGCTTTTGGTGGGCCCGAGAGGTCGCCTCGTCTCTTTTGTCATTTTGTCAGGGAAGAAGCGACTTCTTCTGCAGGAGTTCGTTTCGCTCTGCAAGCCACCGGTTCAGTGGACGTGGCAATCGGCAGGAGGACGTGGCACCTGGGGCGTCCGTCCAGCGTGGCCCGTTGGCCATGCCCTTAGCCATTTGCGTATTTTTGTCATTTCCGCCGACGTATTTTGTCGCCGCAGACGCAGAAGCGTTCAAGGGAAGCAAAGGAAGGACCCACCACTCCACGAGCCACGCGTGCGGGCCGTGGCGCGCATGCATGCATGCATGCGTCCGTCCGACGTGGCACGACGCGGCGACCCCGTCAACCTTTCCCGCGCGGCGTGCGATCCACGCGACGCGATCCGGGCCGTCCGTGCCGCACGCGGGGCCCACGCGGCAGCCACCCCACGCCCCGCCCGTGCGCGCGCCGTGGTGGTGGGCGCCCCAACGGTAGGAAACGGACGGGCCAGGTCACGTGAGCCGCACCCGCCTCCCCGGCTGACACCCCGGGCCCGCGCACGCAACGGTCACATTGACCGGACGCGAGGCAACGGTCAGATCAGCAGGGCCGTCGGATCCCCATCGCACGGCCAGGCGCGGCGCCTCGGGGTTCCCGCCGCCAGCGCCCGCTGTCGAGGCCGTTTCCTCCTTTTCCCCGGGCTTCTTCTTCCTCCCCACATAGGTGAGATCATCAGAAGAGAGCCAGCCACGGTCAGAGAGAGTGAGGGATAGGATAGTGAGTGAGAAGGTCGTCCATGGCGAGGAGGTAAGAACAGTGGCAGCAGTAGGATAGTGAGAGAGTGAGCGACAGGAACCCATCCATCCCAACCGCCAAATCCCCGTAGGAGATAGGATCATCATCCACCCCCACCCCCATCTGCATCGCATCCATCATCCAGCATCCATCCTAGATTTTCTTGTAGGATTTCCTCTTCTTTTTCGCCGTTCTTCTCTGTTTTTTTTAATCTATCTTGATCTTGGAGAAGAAAATTTTAATGGAGGTGTTTGGGCTCGCCGCCGTCGTCGTCGCCGCCGGCGAGGAGGCTCTGCAGAGAGTGCCCGGCAGCTTCTGATTGACCATTCTTCTTCCTTTCTAGTAGATGTTATAGGCCATTCTTTCTTCTTTTCTCCCTGACGATTCGTTCATTCTTTTGTACTAAGCAGCATTTCTGCAGAGTCCAAAAATTCTTTCCTGCATATACAGCAGCATCTATACACCCACAGATATTACATTCTTTTTTCAGTTTCTTTTCTTCTCTCGTTTTCGTTCTTTGGACTGACAAATTCTTTCCAAGAACACCTTCAATCCCCTGTTTCCTAGCCCCACATTCATCCATTCATATACTGCACCTCACTGAAGCTCGAGCTGTAGCCACACACATATTCAGAGAGAGAGACTTGAGAGTGTGATCAGCAGAGCAGAGGAGGAAGAAGAGCAGAGTTCAGAGTTCGGAGGAGGAGGAGGGGTTGCATTGCGCTGCTGCACCCGCTGGTGACGCCTGTCTCAGGGATGTTGGCAGGCTGCTCCTTGTCGTCCAGGCATCAGATGAGCACGGCGCAGCGACTACCATGCGGCTTCTCCAAGCGGGGCGGCCGCGGGGACGCCACCGGCGCCGGCGCCGCGCCGCGCGTGCCGGGCGGCGGCGATGGCAGGGGAGGTAACGGCACCTGCTCCTTCCGGGCGCACCCGGCGCCGCCGGTCACCCAGGCTGTGTCGTGGGGCGCCAAGCCGGAGCCGTCAGTTGGCGACGGCGGCTGGGAGGTGCGGAGCAGAGCCGTTAAGCGCGCGCACGAGGAGGAGGCGGCGGAGGAGTATGGCGCCCCCGTCGTCCGCGCCAAGCGGACGCGGATGGGCGGCGACGGCGACGAGGTATGGTTCCATCAATCCATTGCAGGGTCGGCGGCCATGATGCAGGTGGCCGCCGGGGAGGGAGGAGGGGAGGAGGTGGCGGAGGAGGAGAGGAAGGTGTTTCTTGTGCCGAGTGCCGCCGCGTTCCCGCATGGCATGGCAGCCGCCGCGGGGCCGTCGTCGCTGGCCCCGGCCAAGCAGGAGGAGTACAGCAAGTCGCCGTCGCACTCGTCGTCCTCGTCGGGTACGGATGGCGGCTCGTCGGCCATGCTGCCGGTGGAGCCTGCTGGCGTGAGGAGCTTCGTGGTGCCCGAGGCGGAGCGGGAGGCGCTGGAGCTTGTGGGCGCGCTCACCGCGTGCGCCGAGGCCCTGTCTGGCTGCCAGCACGACACCGCCAACTACTACCTGGCGCGGCTCGGCGAGACGGCCTCGCCGTCCGGGCTCACACCGCTGCACCGCGTGTCCGCCTACTTCGCCGAGGCGCTCGCGCTCCGCGCGGCCAACATGTGGCCGCACGTGTTCGACTTCACCCCGCCGCGCGAGCTCACCGACGGCGCCTTCCACGACGACGACGACGCCCTCGCGTTGCGGGTGCTCAACAGCGTCACCCCCATTCCGAGGTTCCTCCACTTCACCCTCAACGAGCGTCTCCTCCGCGCCTTCGACGGCCACGACCGCGTCCACATCATCGACTTCGACATCAAGCAAGGGCTCCAGTGGCCGAGCCTCCTGCAGAGCCTGGCCGCGCGGAGGCCGGAGCCGCCGGCGCACGTGCGGATCACCGGCGTCGGCTCGTCGAGGCAGGAGCTGCAGGACACCGGCGCGCGTCTCGCACACGTGGCCGCCGGGCTGGGGCTCGCCTTCGAGTTCCACGCCGTGGTGGACCGGATCGAGGACGTGCGCCTGTGGATGCTCCACGTCAAGCGCGGCGAGCGCGTCGCCGTGAACTGCATCCTCGCCGCGCACCGGCTGCTCCGCGACGAGACCGGCGGCGCGCTGTCCGACTTCCTCGGGCTCGTGCGCAGCACTGGCGCCGCCGTCCTGCTCCTCGGCGAGCACGAGGCGGCCGGGCTGAACGCCGGGAGATGGGAGGCGCGGTTCGCGCGCGCGCTGCAGCACTACGCCGCGGCGTTCGACGCGGTGGGCGCTGCCGGCCTGCCGCCGGCCAGCGCGGCCAGGGCCAAGGCGGAGGAGATGTTCGCGCGGGAGATCCGCAACGCGGTGGCGTTCGAGGGGCCCGACAGGTACGAGCGGCACGAGAGCTTCGCGGGGTGGCGGCGGCGCATGGAGGACGGCGGGTTCCGGAACGCCGGCATCGGCGACCGGGAGGCGATGCAGGGGCGGATGATCGCGAGGATGTTCGCGCCGGGCAAGTACGGCGTGCACCCGCAGGGCGACGGCGAGGGGCTCACGCTCCGGTGGCTCGACAGCCCGCTCTACACCGTGACGGCGTGGACGCCTGCCGGCGACGGCGCGACGGTGTCCGCGTCCACCACCGCGTCACATTCTCTGCAGAGCTGATCAGGAGGAGGAGGAGGTTAAGTGAAGTGAAGATGAAGAAGAAAGAACTGAACTTTTTCAGTGGTTCTTTTGCTGAGACTCATTCATTCGTTAGTTCATAATACAGTCTGACCAAATTCTTTTATACATTTCATTCATCACCACCATCAACAAAGATGTAGTAGTAGCTTTTCTCTTTTGGTTTACAGTGATAGGAGGAAAAAGATTCAATTGTTATTAGCTAGCTACGTAATAATAATTCTTCATTCTTTTGGCTGTTGAGAATTCAGCTGCTTGTAGAAGAAGAAGCAGCAGGGGCATTTCACAGCATTAATACATTCATTCCATTACATTACATTCTTTTCAGCCATTGTAATCTTTGTTCAGAGTCAGAAATGAAATGGAATCAATAGACTATTTCATCCATCCTCTCCATGTTGTGTATATAATCTTTGTGTCGTCTGAAATGTGTTCTTCTCTCGATTGACTGAATCCCATTCACAACTGTTCCAGAATTCGGAGAGAACAGATTCAGAGAACCTCACTCTTGTTATTCTTGTCTGCATCCCATGGTTTGTTTCAGACAGATGACTGAACAAACTCATTGACTGAAGTGGTTATGTAAATTATTATGTCAATCATACTTTGCTTGTTGTAAGTGTCAGCAATGCATGGAACAACTTGCTTCTGAACTAGGCTTCGAAACAACTTCCCAGCAGTGCTCACTAAAGAGCAGCGAAATGACAGAATGAAAAGCCAGCACGGCTGTGCATATCAATTGGGGCCAATAGTGTTGCTTACTGTTCCATCTAGCACGATTTTACATATTCACAGTAGATGTTATGGTGCTCATATAGGTGCATTATTTGGATGAAGTGAAGGCATCTTTAGTCTGTCTGAGATAGCAGAGCTTGATTTATATGAGAAACAATAGAACGCGGGTTCAGTGAGGAACAACTTTCATGTTGGGGAGTTTAATTAACTGAACCTATTGTTGTGGCCTTAGTACTCACATAAGTAGCGCCCTCCAAATTAACATATGACGACTTCCTTCATGCCCTTGTTGCATTATGGTTGATTGGTCATGCTTGTTATTGTCACACCACATGACACATGAGTCACACCATTCTTAAGCATCACACTTGTTGTGTGATTTATTCAACTGAAGTTCTCGCCGTCGCTCACTCTGCCTTTGTTATATACTCCAGAAATTGGCAATGCTGTTGTGTTAGCTCACCCCTTCTGTTGGTTGTCAGGTGAGAAGTCATGAGGTGCCACATTCCTTGCTCAACTTTTTTGTGTATTCCCAACGAGCTGGGATTTTAGAAGAAACTGCAAGGAGATGTGGACTAGTGGCCAGGTCTAGTGCAGATTGGTGCACACTTAAAATTTCAATCATAAAACACACTGCTCCAAGTGAGAGCGGTCATACACCGATTTGCTACTCTCCTTTTACTATTGAAAGGTTTACTCGGGCTGCTGGCCGGTATAGGCACCTCATGCTCGCTCAAGGAACCAACCGGTGACAAATCCTGTATGGAGGCACCGGAGTCAACCTTCATGTCCAAGCTAATCATCTCTTCTCCTTTCGAGCTATCGGATGCATTCCTCCAGAAGAGTGATTGAGGTTGCTTGTGAACGACCAACTCTTGTGATCATTGCTCAACTAAGTACAGTTTGGCCATGGTGAAACAATCTGGGTCACACAGTTGTGCACACATATGTGCGTCTTCTTCCGCAAAGTGGGCTGCCTTTCCTTGTGGTCTTTTGATGTTGCCTTAGTTCTCTCATAACTATCATCTGAAATGTGTGTGTTACATTGCATATTTGTTCATGTCTGAATCCCATGTGGTGTTGTGTATCCCATTCCCATGAGAGAAATAGCAAATTCCATGCAGAGAATTCAGAGAGATAACCAAACAGATTCAGAGAACTTCACTCTTGTTATATGAAACTTCGTAATCTTTGTTGAGAATCGGAAGTGAAATGGAATCAAGAGACTATTTCTTCCATCCTCCATCCTCCATGTTGTATACAATCTTTGTATCGTATGAAATTTTTGTGTTTCCATGGGATGTTTGTTCTTGCTTGCATCCAATGTTGTGTTCCATTGGAGAGAGAAAACGAAAGAAAATCATGTATGCATAATTGCTTCAGAATTCAGAGAGATGACTGAACAAGCTCATCGACTGAAGTTGATAACTGAACAACTTGAGAGAGCTCACTCTAGTTCTAATGAAATGGCAAGCGTAAATTATTGAACTTATTATGCCAGTCACACTTCACATTGTTCTAACTGATGTGTAAAATGGCAACAATCCATGATACAAATTGCTTCTGAACTAAGCTTCCAGACAACTTCCCAGCAGTGCTCACTCAAGAGCAGCGGAATGACAGAATGAAAAGCCAGTGTATTGATCCTTCTGTTACCACGGCTGTGCATAGCAGGTGAGGTAATGGGTGTATCAATTGGGGCCAATATAGTTACATATTCACAGTAGCTGTTATGGTGCTCCTATAGGTGCATTATTTGGATGAAGTGAAGGCCTCTAGTTTGCCTAGGAGATAACTGAGCCTGATTTATATGAGAAACAACGGAGCATGGATTTAGTGAGGAACAACTTTGATGTTGGGGAGCTTACTTAACTGACTTTTTGGAATTGCTAATCTTGATTTATTCCAATTGTTGCTGCCTTAGTGCTCTGCTCACATAAGTACCTCCCTACAATTTCACATATGACGACTTCCTTCATGCCCTTGTTGCATTATGGTCAATTGGTTCTGCTTGTTACTGTTACACCACATGAACCATGAGTCACAAAATTCCGAAGCATCACGCTTAACATGTGATTTATGCAACTGAAGTTTTGTCCATCGCTCACTCTTCCTTATTAATATACCCCATCCGTCTCAAAATAAGTGTTAACTTTAGTACAAAGTTGTACTAAGGTTAAGACACTTATTTTGAGACGGATGGAGTACTATTCATTTGCTATGTTGGTATTCACTTTCCTTTCGTCAGTTATCAGGTCATGAGCTGCTACATTCTTTGCTGCAATTTGTTGGGTCTCATCAGTGAACTGGGATTTTAGAAGAAACTACAAGGAGATGTCGATACACCACTATTTGCCCGCCGCATTGGTGCACACCTAAAACTCCAGCCGTAAAACACACTGTCGCTAATGAGAGCGGATGTACACTAGACAGGGCAAGGACATTATATATCTTAATATAGCATAGCAAGCTGTAACCCTTGGTGTATGGCATTTGAGTGTGCAGAATGAAGAAACGCTCTTCTATGGTTGGGGAGGAAGAGGCAGTTTGCATTTTGTGGCAGAGCGAGCGCTCCTTGAGAATTTTCAGGAGTGGTTGTATGAGTGATGTTGTTGTGCAGATTTTGAGCTAGCATTCTCTATTTTCTTGCGAATTGTTGCCCATTCATCGCTTTCCCAGCAGTAAAATGAGACCAACCTGCATAAACCACTTTGGGCTTTATGTATCTAGATGTAGCGTAGCAATCTCTTTGTGTGGGAAACCTGAAGAGTTTGTGAGAGTGTGCAACATGAATAAACATCTGGTGCCAAAAGAGGAATTAAATATTGCGACGAGCAAGGTCTAGATGTTCTTGGAAAATTATATACTTTTAGTTACTTTTGTGGTTGTTGGTAGCTTCTTATTTTCATGAGACCATTCTTGCATTCAACCCTCTCGCTGGCATGCCATATGTTTGTGTATTTTGATATCAGGGAGATTAATTAATTAGAATTTTGGACTTTCTAATCTTGATTATTCAGATTGATGTTGCCTTAGTGCTCACATAAAAAGCGTCATGCAATTTGACTTATGACAACTTCCCTCATGCCCTTGTTGCATTATGATCAGTTGGTAATGCCATTGTTATTCTTATGGTCTTGAATAATACTATATTGTGTGGCACATTCAATAGATTGATCATGCACACGATCTGGGGAACAAAAAAGTTTAGCAAACTTTGCTAGCTCATGGCTAACCTTACTTGAGGAATTTTATTCAGATTAAATTCTCTCTCACCATATACATACTGTTTGGATCATCATGGGCCTCTGCCGGGGGAAATCCTCCTTTTCACAAAAAAATATAATATACATACTGTTTGGATGATGCATGGCATTGGCAGACGAGCAGTGCATTTTTGGCTGAACTGAAGGTTTCGTACTCTTCAGCTCATCGGTCATACCTCCATCTAATTGAGTTCCTACGCTTAATCATCTTCATGAGCTGTTTTCTTTAACACTTACAAAGAAAGCATATGCTCTTGTATTAGCTGAGACACTACTGTTGACTCAGAGAGTTTAACTGAATTTATGGACTTGCTAATCTGGATTATTCCAGGGTTGTGGTATCCTGAGTGCTCAAGTTGTATATCATATGACTTCCTTTCATGCCCTTCTTGCATTATGGTCATTAATTAAACAACATAATGGTCGACACACTGGTCATGCTTGTATTATTCCCCTCATGAGTTACACTATTCAGAGGTATCACACTTACCGTGTGGTTTACTTGAGTAAAGTTTTGGCCATCGCTCGCCAGTCACCACTATATATGCCTTGTTATATACATCTACACTACTTAGCATTCGTTCTTCTCCCGTTGGTTCTGATGCCATGCGGTGTAACAAGTTGCTAGCCACCGGAACAAACTAACTTTCGTGACAAATATGCAGCCTGGCGTTTTATCAAATAGAATCGTCGTACTGTAACAAGGTTTTTTCTTTTCTCGAAAGAAATTTTGGAAAGCTGTCGAAACCGGATTTTCCGTAATCCACGAGAAAATATGCTGCCCGACATTTTTTTTTAAAATATTTGAATTTGATCTGTGCAAATGATCATATAGGATGCCTATGCAAACTAATATAGTTCAGATGAGTTGGCGTATGGGTTGTTTGTGTGAATAAAGGCCAGGAAGGGGTAGAGATCGAGCTCCCTCTCTTGCACTTTATTTCTTAGTAGATTTTTCAGTCCGGTGGGCTATTCGCTTTTCAAATAAAAGCAATGAGAAATAGGCGACCGCCAGGACTCGATCCCAGGAAGTCGCAAACATTTTATCAAATTTATGAACAGTTTTTGAGTAGATGTTTTTATTTTGTAGAGCATAAGCATTTTTTTGTTTTTTCTTCTCTTTTTCATTAATTCATTGTTACCATTCTTGAACTTTATTCTTCGTTTTGGATCCTGTTTCAAAACTTGGAAAAATTGTTTAGAATATCAGATCCTTTTTTTAAATATGGTTTACAACTAAAAAAATGCTCTGGAATTTCACAAAATGTCCCGTTCTGAATTTTAGTTCACGAAATTTAGAGATGTTTGTGTTTAATAAAAAATGATAAATTTTTAATAATGTACATTGTTTACAATTTTCATCAATTGTTGGGATTCTGTTACAATTTTGGAAAAGGTGTTCAAGTTTGTAAAATTTTCATACACAATTTAAAATTTCAAAATTGTCGAGAAATTTCTATAAATGGTTAGGACAAAATAAATTCATATAGATTGATAATGACAAAAACGCAAGTAACAGAAGCAATCAATTTGGAAAAACAACATGCTCACTCAGGCCTTGTGTGGCACACTCTTTTTTTCGAGAAACCAGCAGGAGCTCTGCCTTTGCATTAAGAAGAAGAGAATTGATCAGTTTATAAGGAAACACACACCAGCCCCGGGGCTACGCACCTAACGAGCCGACTTTCCTGTCGCCCGAACGACCAGACTCACCACCCCACCACGCGATTCGGAGCCGCCACTCCGACTTACAAAACCTCAACAACCCTTTTCAAATGGTGCTTTTTGCATTATGGATAAATGACCCCAACTTCTTGAAGCAGCCTGCCACAAACATATGAGGAATTAATGTTAGGTATTAATAAGTTTCGACGCGTTTGTTGTGACACTTTCGGCCATTTATCATCCCTTATCATCAAGAAAACTCCAGAAAAATTTCTAGTTTTCTATTTTTATTTTACCGCGTTTTTATTTTTATTTGTTTTCAATATTTGTTCCTTTTTTACTTTTTATTTTTTTAATGTTTGTGGCCTTTTTTCTGAAATTCAAAATCTGTTCACGTTTTAAAAAGTTATTTAGTATTTTTAAAAATGTACAGGGTTTTCCAAAAACATTCGTGTGCTCTAAAAATTGTTCTTATTGTTAGAAATGATACCGTGTTGGATTTTTTCTCAAAATTATAAAAATATTCGCATTTTCGCAAAAAAAAGGAAATTTCAGAAAATATTTATTTTAATTTTTTTTCAAGATTTCTAAAAATGTTTGATTTTTCGTTTTTTATTTAAAAAATACTCCTGTTTTCATATTTCTCATAAATTACAATGGTATATGACAATTTCAGAAAATGTTCTTGTTTTCTGAAAACTGTTCACACTATGAAAAAATGTTCCTTTTTTCAATTTTTCGCAAAAATAATTTCAAAAAAAATCGCTCTTTTAAAAAAATTTAAAATATCGAAAATGTTCCCATTAACAAGTTTTGTTCTCTAAAGTCAAAAAAATATGCGTTGTTTCAGAAACTCGTAACGATCTTAAGGAATCATGTCAAAAATGGCTCATCTTTAAAAAAATAGTTTTGAAAGTTTGTTAGAGTTGTTCAAACAACTGTCGGATTTTCAGACATTATTTTCGTTGTCAAAATTTCCTTATGATCTCCAAGAAGAGACAAAGAGATCCAAAAACTGCTCATATTATGGTAGTAGTTCTTTAGGGGGTGCGCTCAGATTTTGGGACTAAAGCTTCCCAGGTGGACTGGGGTGCGCTCAAATTCCGTTTGTTCATAATTCGACTAGATGCGGTGAAGGGGACTTGGTGTGTGGCATCTGAGAATAATATGTGAGCATATATCATGCATAAATATACTTTGACACGTTCACTTCCAGCATCAACATCACAATAAAAGAAAGATGTAGTAGTTTTCTCTTTTATTTTACAGTGATAGCAGAAAAATATTCCATTGTTATTAGCCATGGACTAACAATTATTTATTATTTTTCTTGTTGAGCTAAGATCCTTGCAACAATCAGCTGCTCTGCGGCAGTGTTTTTCACAGCAATAATGGATTCAATTAATCTTTGTCCAGATCTAGAAATTAAATGGAAGCATAGACTATTTCATCCATCCTTCCTGTTGCGTATATAATCATTGGGTCATGTGAAGTGCTTGTGTTGGATGCAATGCTTGTTCTTGTCTGCATCCCAGAGAAAAACAGCTCTTGTGCGCTTGTATGCAGAACTGTTCCAGAATTCAGAGATATAACTGAAAAAAAACCATCCACTAAAGTTGATCACGGAACAGGTTGAGAGAACCTCACCCACGCCTGTTCTGGAAATGGTAGAGTAAATTATTCAAATTATTTTTTTCAATCGCACTTGCACGTTGTAATTGCAATGTAAATTGGCAGCAACAGATGCCGGCCCGAGCACGATGGCCTTGCCCCTGCCGCTCCGGAGGAAGGTGCCATACGAGGGATATGTCTCATTAGGCCCCATGACGAGACCGTCAGGCGCCAGGTCGCCTCATGAGGCTCTTCCCGCCGGGCGGCCTCGTGAGGCCTAGCACATGGCACCAGCCGTGGGGCCTCGTGCCTGTCATGTGGGTGACACATCCACTTGGAGGAAGATGACTGAGGTCGTGCTAGCGGGCACAACCAGGCACAATTTCCTTTCTAGTGATTAGGGGGCAGCATCTGTTGCCCTTTATAAAGCAAGTTTCCTAACGGTTGCCACTTCGATGAAAGAAGATCAGGACGGGTCGGCGCGCCAGGGCGGAGGTCATCGCCGAGCCTACGAATGTGTCACGGAGGCTACTTTACAAGGCGAAGACCACCTTTAGTCAGGATAGGTCTGGCTCCTGTCCCCCTTCGAATTGCCACCTTGTGGCCACCCTTTCCTGCTGATATTTTTGGAGAAGAGGACCAAGTCACTACAGATGGGGAAGTGCCACGTCCATGTAAGGGATCGAGCCATTCTCACCCAAATACCCGTGTACTGGAGCTTCAAGCTCCTCCTTTTACATGGCAACCAAATCACAAGCAGTAATAGGGTTTTACGCCGTCGGCGGCCCGGACCTGGGTAGCTCGTGTGTCTCCGTCGTCCCCGGGGAGGAAGAGTGGGCTAGCTGTTGATCTTGCTGTGTTTGTCATGGTATTCCAGTTTGCAAACCAAGCCATCCAGGAACCTTATTCTTGGAGAAGTTCTTGGACGCAGATCCCAGACTCCGACAACAGATTCGGTGAGGAACAACTTTGATGTTAGGAAGTTTAATTAACTGAAATTTTGGACTTGCTATTATTCCAACTGTTGTTGCCTTAGTGCTCATGTAATTTTCTTTTGAGAAATTAGAGATCATATAATTAGCACACTGCCATCTGACATATGCCGACCTCCTTCATGCCCTTTGTTGCACTATGGTTAGTTGGTCACGCTTGTTATCGTTACACAATATGAGCCATGACTCACACCATTCCGAAGCATCATGCTTACCATGTGATTTATCTGTAGACCATGCTGAGATTTTAGAAGAAACTGCAAGGAGATGTGGACCAACGATGTCTTCGTCCAGTGGGCCCAAACGCAAAATTCCGGTCATAAAACACACTGTTCCAAATGTCATACACCATTTTGCTGCCCTCATTTTACTATTGTAAAGTTGTGAAATATGCAATAACTATATTTCCTCCGTATTGGCTTGATAAATGAAACTGAAGATAGTTAAAAAATATGTGCTCTCAGGGTTATATTTTGTACTCATGACTAGATAAGTGAAACGACACACTTTTTATAGTTAGATTATTTAGATTATTCCAGGTAGTGGTATCCCCAATTCCCACATCAATAGTGCAGTGTGGTATAGCAATATGGATTCCTTCATGCCCTTCTTGCACTATGGTCAGTTTTTTAAACAACATAAGTCGATCATGCTTGTATTGTTACTCCTCATGAGTAACACCACTCAGACGCATCACGCTTACCATTTGGTTCACTTGACTGAAGGTTTGGCCATCGGTCACCAGTCATGACTATATATTCCTTGTTATATACGTCTACACCATTTAGTATTCTTTCTTCACCATTTAGTATTCTTTCTTCTCCCGTTGTTTTTCATGCCATGCGGTGCTACACATTTTATGCTGAGCTTTTGTTGTGTCTAGACAAACTGAGATTTTAGAGGAAACTGAAGGGAGATGTGGATAATGCCATCTCATTGCGTGCAAATGTTGCACACTTCACAAGATTTCAACTGTCAACCACACAACTGTAAACCACAGCAGCAACAATCCAATTTATCCATGATCCGACTAGATGCGGTGGAGGGGACTTAGTGTGTGGCATCTGAGGATAATGTGTGAGCGTATATCACAGATAAACATACTTTGGGACATTCACTTCCACCATCAACATCAGAAGAAAAGAAAGATGTAGTAGTTTTTCTCTTTTGTTTTACAGTGATAGCAGAAAAATGTTCCATTGTTATTAGCTATGTAGTAATTATTTATTATTTTGGCTGTTGAGCTAAGATCCCTGTAACAATTAGCTTCTCGGCCACAGGACAATTATATCACTTATCAGCAATACTCTCTCAAGAGCATCAAAATGATAGCTAGAATAGCCACTTGTAGTGTTCCTGGTGTTACCACGCTGTGCGCAGATGAGGAGGTAATGTAATCGACTGGAATAGCCAACGGTATTGCTTATAAATTTCATCTCATACAAAATTTACATATTCAAGGTAGTGGCAAATTATTTCCCTTTGCTCATCCAGCCGCAACGTAGAATCCCACCGACGAACTGCACCTGTGAACGCTCAAAGCAGCAAACTGAAATTAAGAAGCAAAGTAACTGTAGTAACCTACATTGCATGTGGCGCCTTGTATTGGCACCAAATCGTAGCAGTCAACAACACTACGAGGAGAACGACCATAATTATCAACTTCCCTGTAGACATCACTCAACCTGAAAAGATTGGCTTGTCGATCCTAAACCTGAACGCAGTTGGACACCGAAATGTAGCTTTCAGCTTCTTCAAGAGCACTCTGCCAGTAAGAGGATACTAATTTGTGTGTGTGTGTGTGTGTGTGTGTAGTGGGCAAGAGGAATTTTTTTAGATCAGGGCAAGAGGATAGCTTGGTACTCGGCGCGGCTATGTCCAACTGTAGGTATGCCGGTGCTTTCAAGATGGAGAGTGTGTCGACGCGGTATTCGTACACCCCCCCCTCCTTCGCTGCGTATATGTGGACCGGCCCAACTATCTTATGTCCAATTTTGAGAAGGTTCTAGAACTTTACCAAATCAGTTTTCCTTTTTTTCTTGTTATCTCTTTCCGTTTTTTCTCGGTTATTTCTTATTACTTTGTCTTTTAATTTCCATTTTTTATTTTCTTGTTTTCATTTTTTTATTTCCAAATTTCACGATTTTTTTCTGATATCCGGGAACATTTCTTCAAGTCGCTGAATATTTTTTGAAATTCAAACATTTTTTAGAATTGGGTCAACATTTTTCGAATCAAAATTTGCACATCAAATTCAAAACATGCTCATCATTTTATCAGAAATGTTCATGATTTTTTTGAAAAAAATCTCATGGAATTGAAAATTTGTTCATAAAATAAAAAATGATTGGAAATATGGGAACATATTTCAAATTGGTGTTTTTTTCGAAATATGTTTTTTTAATCGAGTTGAACATTTTCGAATTCAAAATTTGTTCATCGGCACCAACTCAGCGTTGCCAGAACTCGGGAAGGGGACACTCGGCTGCTTGTTGCGACAGACAAGTACAAGCTGGGGAAGCTCAAGTTCGCCTGCGAGGATGCGCTATGCAAGAAGATGGACACGGTTCCGTGGCCGCCTCCCTGGCGCTGGCCGAGCGCCATCGTTGCGCCTTGCTGAGGGAGGCGTGCATGCAGTTCCTCTCTTCTCCAGGTAACCTGAATGCTACCATGGCATCCGATGGTTTTGAGCAGCTCAAGACATGTTGCCCCTCTGTGCTGTTGGAGGTCCTACTGAAGAAGAAGAAGCAGCAGGGGCATTTCACAACATTATTACATTCCATTACATTTTTTAAGCTATTATGTGGATCTTGTAAATTTTGTTCAGAGTTAGAAATGAAATGGAATCAATAGACTATTTCATGCATCCTTGTAATCTTTGTTCAGAGTCTGAATCAATTATGGGACTATTTCATCCATCCTTGTAATCTTTGTTCAGAGTCTGAATCAATGGGACTATTTCATCCATCCTTGTAATCTTGGTGTCATCTGAAATGTGTGTGTCTGATTGGATATTTGTTCTTGCCTTAATCCCATTTCCATGAAGACAAATAGCGAATTCTGTGCGCACAATAGTTCCAGAATTCAGAGACATAACCAAACAATACCTCATGAATCCTCGTAATATTTGTTCAGAGTTAGGAATGAAATGGAATCAACACACTATTTCATCCACCCTTCTAATCTTTGTGTCATCTGAAGTGTTTTGATGGGATGTGTTAAGCTTCATGCACTGCCAAATGCAACCAAAAATCCGAACTGATGAAAAGGGTTAGTGCAATCCACATATACTGTAACACCCCCTTTCACGTGTGACGGGGAAGACAAGTCAACACGTGCATCCGGAAGAGAGCGACGGCGCGCGAAACTCACGTATGACTCAAGAGGCCTCTACGTGGACACAAAGGGGGGCTACCCCGCAACTTTTTAAATAAATTGCGAAAGTCAGGACTTGAACTCAAGACCTTAGCTCTGATACCATGTTAAGCTTCATGCACTAGCCAACACAGCCAAAAGTCCGAACCGATGGAAAGGGCTAGTGCAATCCACATATACTGTAACAGGATGTTTGTTGTTGTCTGCATCCCATGTTGTGTTCCATGGAGAGAAGGTGTAAGAAAATTCTATATGCGTAATTGTTTCAGAATTCAGAGATGACCGAACAAACTCATCAACCGAAGTTGACGGTTGATAACTGAACAACTTCAGAGAGCTCACTCTACTTCAGAATTCAGAGAGATAACCGAAGAAACTCATTGACTGAAGTTGATAACTAAACAAATTTAGAAAACTCACTCTACTTTTGTCAAATGGTAGAGTGAAATTTTCTAAATAATCATGTCAGTAAGACATTCCATTGTTGTAACTAAAAGGGCAGCAATGCATGATACAACTTGCTTCCAAACAACTTCCCAACAGTGCTCACTAAAGAGCAGCTAATGGCAAAATGAAAAGCCAGTGTTGCCACGGCTGTGGATAGTGGATGAGGTAATGGGAATATCAGTTGAGGCCAAAAGTGTTGCTTACAATTCTATCTCATACAAATTTAGGTGCATTACTTGGGTGAAGTGAAGGCCTTTAGTTTGTCTAGGAGATAACAGAGCTGCCACCGCGTCCTCCTCGGCGACTCGGGTGGTGATCCCTCGTTCGCCATAACCGGCACCACCCCCAGTCGCCTCTCTCCTCACCGACACCACGACGCGTTGCCGGCAAAGCCACATGGCGTTGGCGGCGGCGGGGCGGTGCTACAGCCTAGCGTGGCGTTTTTTCACATATGACAACTTCGCCGCGTGGGCGTGGTAGCCAAATCTGGCGCGTGGTGATGGTAGACGTGTTCGCCGTGGTGGTCCGCTCTGGCCCAGTTCCGATGTTGTGTTGGCGGCTTCGGAGGCGGGTCTGCTCCGTTTAGGCTAAGTCTGACGGCAACCGTGCGCTCCTAATCTAGTGGCTGCGCTCTGGCTCCGGCACTCTGGCCATGTCGTCTCTAGACAGATCTCTCTCCAGCGAGGGAGGTGGTAGCGGATCGGTTGTGTTTTTCGCCAGCGGTGTTTGGTCCTCATGGCGACCACTCCGGCCTATGGCAACGGACTCACAGTGGATCGCGGTGGTCATCGAAAGGTCTTCATGAGGGCTCCTCTGACTTTGAGGAGAGATGCAAACTTTCGACGATGACTTGACGCAGAGGGATGGTGATGCAGCAGCGGCAATGCACAATGCATGTACCTTCTGGGATCAGGGTAAAGTGGTGGCGGCAACACATAAGAGACGTTGATGATGGTGTGATGCTACTCGAGCACCTAGTCTTGAGTTTCGGGGTGAAAGCCTAGGTCTGACATATGTTGGTAGACCTGACAATGACGATATTTTTAAGTCGTTACTTTATTGAAGGCATTGCACGGATATGCTCAGACTGGTTCTTTAGGGTGAAAATCTAGATTCTGACATTGAGTGGTTAGATCCGACGACTGCGATGCTTGAGCATCGCCCCCTTCGTGAAGGTGTTACTGTTGAAGAACCTCGTCGTCCGTGTGGTGCCATGACATGATTGTTGCGAATATGGTCATTGTGTAGTTTGATCGTGGATCTGTCTACTTTAGATTTTTTTCTATTTATTTCTCGCCTACATTTAGCTTTGGTCTTGCATGACTTTGTTATTTGTTGGCGTGTTTTGTGTGTGTGAGTTAGTGTTGGTTGTGTGCATCCTAGCTATGCAGAGGTCGGGTGTGTACTCATTATGTTTGTATTCTCTTGATGCTTCATTTTGAGTCAATAAAATTCACCCTTTATCGAAAAAAATAGAGCCTGATTTATATGAGAAACAACAGAGTGCAGATTTAGTGAGGAACATCTTTGATGTCAGAGAGTTTAATTAGCTGATGTTTTAGCCTTGCTAATCTTGATTATTCCCATTGTTGTTGCCTAAGTTCTCTGCTCACAAAAGTAGCGGCCTGCTATTTCACATATGACAACTTCCTTCATGGCCTTGTTGTGTTGTTGGTCACACTTGTTACGGTTGCACGTCATGTGCCATGAGTGACACCATTCCTAAGCATCATGCTTTCCATGTGATTTATTCAACTGAATGGCAATCACTCAGTCTGCCTTCTTTATATATAAGTCTCTAAACCATTTGCAATGATGCTCACAGTTAGTTGTCTGGTGAGAACATGAAGAGACATGAGGTATCGCATTCCTTGCTGAACTTTTGTTGTGTATCGCGGAGGACCTGAGATTTTAGAAGAAACTGCAAGGAGATGTGGACCAACCAACCAGCCTACCCTGCAGTCGTGCACACTTATAACTTCGGTGGTAAAACACACTACTCCAAATGAGAGCAGTCATACACCAGTTTGTGCATGATGTATGCAAATGCAGTGTAGCAAGCCGTAACCGCTTGTGTATGGCATCTGAAGTATATGAACGAGTGTGCAGAATCACAAGGCGACACTCAATGGTTGATGAAAAAGAGATAGTAAGGATAGCTTGTATAACTGTTGTTGGTGATGTGGCTGTTCAGAGTACATTTCACATTTTCTAGTGAACTGCTGCATAGTTCACAACTTTTAACAGTAAAATGAGAGCAACCGCATAAACCACTTTGGGCTTGATGTATGTAAATGAATCAGCAAACTCTTTGTGGAGAACCCGAAGTGCACGTAAGTGTGCAGCATGAAAGATCATTTTTTTACAATTGGTGAGAAAGATGAAATAAAGATCCGCACATGGAAGGTTGCTAGATGTTGCAACTTGCTTCTGAACTAAGCTTCCAAACAAGAGCAGCGAAATGACAGAGTGAAAAGCCACTCCATTGGTCCTTCTGTTACCACGGCTGTGCATAGCAGATGAGGTAATGGGACTATCAATTGAGGCCAATAGTGTTTCTTAAAATCCCATCTCATACCAATTTACATATTCGCAATAGTTATTATGGTGCTCATATAGGTGTATTAGTGAAGGCCTTAGTTTGTCAGGAGATAACAGAGCCTGATTTATATGAGAAACAACAGAGTGTGGATTCAGTGAGGAACACCTTTGATGTCGGGGAGCTTACTTAACTGAATTTTTGGACCTGCTAATCTTGACTATTCCAATTGTTGTTGCCTTAGTGCTCTGCTCACATAAGTAGCGCCATGCAATTTGACAGATGGCGACTTCCTTCATGCCCTTGTTGCATTATGGTCAATTGGTCATGCTTGTTACTGTTACACCACATGAACCATGAGTCACAAAATTCCGAAGCATCACGCTTACCATGTGATTTATTCAACTGAAGTTTTGTCCATCGCTCACTCTGCCTTATTATGCTGGTATTCACTCCCCTTCTGTCAGTTATCAGGTCATGAGCTGCTACATTATTTGCTGAAATTTTGCCGTGTCTCATCACTGAGCTGAGATTTTAGAAGAAACTGCAAGGAGATGTTGATACACTGCTATCTCACAGCCAGACTGGTGCACACTTAAAAATTCAGCGATAAAACACACTGCTAATGAGAGCGGATACACACAAGCCAGGCAAGGACACTAGATCTAAATCCAGCATAGCAAGTTGTAACCTTTGGTATATGGCATTTAAGTGTGCAGAATGAACAAACACTCTTCTATGGTTGGGGAAGAAGAGGCAGTTTGGATTTTGTGGCAAAGCAAGCACTCCTGGAAGAAGAGGAGTGATGTTTTTGTGCAGATTTTTGAGCTAGCATTTTTTTCTTGCAACTTGTTGCACATTTCATGGCTTCCCAGGGGTAAAATGAGACGAACCTGCATAAACCACATTGGGTTTTATGTATCTAGATGTAGCGCAGCAATCTCTTTGTGTGGGAAACCTGAAGAGTTTGTGAGAGTGTGCAACATGCATGAACAAACACATATTGCCAAAAGATGAATTAAATATCGCCACGAGCAAGGTCTAGATGTTCTTGTAAAATAATATACTTTTAGTTACTTTTGTGGTTGTTGGTAGCTTTCTATTTTCATGAGATCATTCTTACATTCAACCTTCTTGCTTGTATGCCATATGTTGTTATATTTTGATAGCAGGGAGATTAATTAATTGGAATTTTGGACTTGCTAATCTTGATTATTCAGATTGATGTTGCCTTAGTGCTCACATAAGTAGCGCCATGCAATTTGACTTATGAAAACTTCCTTCATGCCCTTGTTGCATTATGGTCAGTTGGTAATGCCATTATTAAGCCAGAACTTCCGCTACTCAAGAATAAGAAAATGATGAGCAAAATCTCGGTCAACTTTAGATTTCGTCTTGTGCTTACCTTGAATAATAATATATTTTGCGGCACATTCAATAGATTGTTCATGCACACGATCTGGAGAGGAAAAAAGTTTAGCAAACTTTGCTAGCTCATGGCCAACCTTATTACTTCGATCATGAAGAATTTTATTCAGATTAAATTCTCTCTCACTAGTGAGGATTAGCTTCACTGCATGAACCAGATGTGCATGCCACAATTTGTTCTCATCATGTACGTATTGTTTGGATCATGCATGGCAATGGCAGATGAGCAGTGCATTTTTCGCTGAACTGAAGGTTTCGTGGTCTTCAGCTCATCGGTCATACCTCCATCTACTTTAGTTCCTACGCTTAGTCATCTTCATAAACCTTTTTCGGTTACACTTACAAAGAAAGCATATGCTCCTGTATTAGCTGAGACACTAGTGTTGACTTAGAGAGTTCAACTGAATTTATGGACTTGCTAATCTAGATTATTCCAGGGTTGTGGTATCCACAGAGCTCGAATGGTATATCAGATGACTTCCTTCATGCCCTTCTTGCATTATGGTCATTATTTAAACAACATAATGGTTGACACACTGGTCATGTTTGTATTGCCACCCCTCATGAGTTACACTATTCAGAGGCATCACGTTTACCGTGTGGTTTACTTGACTAAAGTTTTGGCCATCGCTCACCAGTCGCCACTATATATGCCTCGTTATATACATCTACCCTACTTAGTATTCGTTCTTCTCCCATTGGTTCTGATGCCATGCGGTGGAACACATTTTGTTCTAAGCTTTTGCTGTGTCTAGACAAGCTGAGAGTTTGGAGGCAACTGAAAAGAGATATGGATCATATTATCTCACTCGGTGGAAATGGTGCACACTCCACAAGATTTCAACTATCAACCACACATTCGCAAACCACAACAGAAATAGCACAGTTTGTACATGATTGGACTAATTCGGTGGAGGGGACTTGGTGTGTGGCATCTGAGAATAATGTGTGAGCATATATCACCGATAAACCTACTCTGACACGTTCACTTCCACCACCAACGTCAGAAGAAAAGAAAGATGTAGTAGGTTTTCTCTTTTGTTTTATAGTGACAGCAGTAAATTGTTCCATTGTTATTAGCTATGTACTAATTATTTATTATTTTGGTTGTTGAGTTAAGATTCCTGCAACAATCAGATGCTCGGCAGTAGGGACATTTCACATCAATAAGAGGTTCAATTAATCTTTGTCCAGAGCCAGAAATTAAATGGAATCATAAAATATTTCGTCCATCCTTCATGTTGTGCATATAATGGTTGTGTCATCTGAAGTGCTTGTGTTGGATGTGATACTTGTTCTTGTCTTCATCCCAGAGAAGAACAGCAAGCTCTTGTGCGCTTGTATGCAGAACTGTTCCAGAATTCAGAGATATAACTGAACAAATTCATTGACTGAAGTTGATTACTGAACAGGTTCAGAGAACCTCACCCACTCCTGTTCTGGAAATGGTAGAGTAAATGATTCAAATTATACTTCCAATCACATCTGAATCGTCACAATTGCGATGTAAAATGGCAGCAATAAATGACACAACATGATTCTCAACTAAGATTTTGTAAGCAACTTAACGGCAATGCTCATGCAAGAGCATCAAAATGACAGGAAGAATAGCCACCGCAGACCAGTGTTCCCAGTGTTACTATGACGTGCATAGATGAGGAGCTAATGTCTTTATCGATTCGAATAGCCAACTGTGTTTCTTAGAAATTTCATCTCATATAAAGTTTACATATTCACGGTAGTTGCAAATTATTTCCCTTCGCTCATCCAACCGCAACGTAGAATCCCAACGACGAACTGCACCTATGAACGCTCAAAGCAGCAAACTGAAATTAAGAAGCAAAGTAACCATAGTAACCTACGTTGCATGCGGCGCCTTGTATTAGCACCAAATCGTAGCACCCAACAAAATACATTATCAACTTCCGTGTGGACATCACTCAACCTGAAAAGATTGGCATCTCGATCCTAATTGGAAAAGATCACCTGAACCTGAACGCAGCTGGACAACGAAATGTAGCTTCAGCTTCTTCAAGAGCACTCTGCCAGTAAGAGGATACTAGTTTATGTGTGTGTGTGTGTGGAGTGGGCAAGAGGATTATTTTTAGATTAGGGCAAGAGGATAGCTTGGTACTCGGAAGCAGCTATGCAGGGATCCTATTCCACGCATAGGTATGTTGAACCGTACGTATGCCGGTGCTTTGGAGATGGAGAGTGTGTCTACGTGCGACTATGCTTGGTACTCATACCCCCGCTCCTCCGCTACGTATATATGAGCCGGCCCAACTAGCTTATGTCCAATTTTGAGAAGGTTCTAGAACTTTCCCAAATCAGTTTTCCTCTTTTTCTTCTTATTTCTTTCGGTTATTTCTGTCCTTTTCTTTTTTCCTTTATCTTTTCTTTTTCTCTTTTCTTTTCTGGTTTTCATTTTTTTTCAAATTTCATGATTTTTTTCTGAAATCTAGGAACATTTTTTCAAATCGCTAAATATTTTGATTTTTCAAATTCAAAATTTGCACATCAAATTCAAAACATGTTCGTCATTTTATCAGAAAAGTTCATGAATTTTTTGAAACAAATCTTATGGAATTCAAAATTTGTTCATAAAATAAAACAAATGTTTGGAAATCTAGGAACATTTTTCAAATTGGTGATTTTTTTTCGAAATATGATTTTTTAATCGGGCAAAACATTTTCGAATTCAAAATTTGTTCATCGACACCAACTCAGCGCTGCCGGAACTTGGGAAGGGGACACTAGTGGAGCGGCTACTTGTTGCAACAGACATACAAGCCGGGGAAGCTCAAGTTCGCCTGCGAGGATGCACTATACAAGACGATGGGCACGGGTTCCGTGGCCACCTCCCTGGCGCTGGCCAAGCGCCATCGTTGCCCCGTGCCGGGGGAGGCGTGCATGCAGTTCCTCTCTTCTCCAGGTAACCTGAATGCTGCCATGGCGTCCGATGGTCTTGAGCAGCTCCAGACAGGCTGCCCCTCTGTGTTGTTGGAGCTCCTCATGAAGAAGAAGAAGCAGGGACATTTCACAACATTAATACATTCCATTACATTCTTTTCAGATATTATGTGGAACTTGTAATTTTTGTTCAGAGTCAGAAATGAAATGGAACTAATAGACTATTTCATCAATCCTTGTAATCTTTATTCAGAGTCTGAATCAAGGGGACTATTTCATTCATACTTGTAATCTGGGTGTCATCTGAAATGTGTGTGTCTGACTGGATATTTGTTCTTGCCTTAATCCCATTTCCATAGAGACAGATAGCGAATTCTGTGCGCACAATAGTTCCAGTATTCAGAGACATAACCGAACAGATACAGAGAACCTCATGAAACCTTCTAATCTTGGTTCAGAGTCAGAAATGAAATGGAATCAACAGGCCATTTCATCCACCCTTCATCTTTGTATCATCTGAAATGTTTGTGTTTTGATGGGATGTTCCTTCTTGTTTGCATCCCATGTTGTGTGTTCCATGGAGAGAAAAAGTAAGAAAATCATGTATGCATAGTTGCTTCAGGATTCAGAGATAACTGAACAAACTCATCAACCAAAGTTGATAAGTGAACAACTTTAGAGAGCCACTCTACTTCAGAATTCAGAGAGATAACTGAAGAAACTCATCGACTGAAGTTGATAACTGAATAAATTCAGAGAAGTCACTCTACTTCTGGTCAAAAGGTAGAGTAAAATTATCTAAATTATTATGTCAGTCAGACTTTCTATTGTTATAACCCAGGTGTAAAATGGCAGCAATGCATGATACAACTCACTTCTGAACTAAGCTTCCAAACAACTTCCCAGCAGTGCTACCATGGCTGTGCATAGTAGATGAGATAATGAGAATATCAGTAGGGGCCAAAAGTGTTGCTTACAATTCCATCTCATAGAAATTTAGGTGCATTATTTGCATGATGTGAAGGCCTTTAGTTTATCTAGGAGATAATAGAGCCTGATTTACATGAGAAATAACAGAGTGCGGACTTAATGAGGAACATCTTTGATGTGAGAGAGTTTAATTAACTGGATTTTTAGCCTTGCTAATCTTGATTATTCCAATTGTTGTTGCCTAAGTGCTCTGCTCACAAAAGTAGCGCCCAGCAATTTCACACATGACAACTTCCTTCATGCCCTTGTTATGTTGTTGGTCATGCTTGTTATGGTTGCACCTCATGAACCATGAGTCACAACATTCCGAAGCATCATGCTTATTGTGTGATTTATTCAATTGAAATTCTGGCCATCGCTCACTCTGTCTTGTTTATATATACATCTCTAGACCATTTGCAATGCTGCTCACTGTTGGTTGTCAGGTGAGAATGGGAGAAAACATGAGGTGCCACATTCCTTGCTGAACTTTTGTTGTGGCTCGCTGACGAGCTGTGATTTTAGAAGAAACTGCAAGGAGATGCGGATCAACCAACTCTACCCTATAGTGGTGCACACTTACAATTTCGGTCGTAAAACACAATACTCCAAATGAGAATAGCCATACACCAGTTTGGGCATGATGTATGCAAATGCAGTGTAGCAAGCTGCAACCGTGTATGGCATCTGAAGTGTATGAATGAGTGTGCCGAATCACGAGACAACTTTCAATGGTTGGCAAAAACGAGATAGTAAGGATAGCTTGTATAGATTAAATTCTTCAAAGGGTCTTGCAGCTAGAGCCTTTGTAAATCCATCTGCAACTTGATCTCCGGAGGGAATGAAACGAATGTCCAATTCCTTTCTAGCAACTCTCTCTCTGACAAAATGGAAGTCAATTTCAATATGCTTAGTCCTTGCATGAAACACAAGATTAGCTGACAAGTATGTAGCTCCAATATTGTCACACCAAAGACCTGGAGTTTGTATGTTATGTATGCCAAGCTCCTTGAGCATTGATCTGACCCAAATGACTTCTGCTGTTGCATTTGCTAGTGCTGTATATTCTGCTTCGGTGCTTGATCATGAGATTGTGGCTTGCTTCTTTGCACACTAGGAGATTAAATTAGGACCAAAGAATACTGCAAAGCCACCTGTAGACCTTCTATCATCCAGACATCCTATCCAGTCAGAATCAGAGAAAGCACTAACAAGAGTAGAAGATGACTTGCTGAAAGTTAATCCAACATCCAATGTACTCTTTACATATCTCAAGATACGCTTGGTTGTTGTCACGTGGGATGTAGTAGGTGCATGAAGAAACTGACATATTGTTGACTGCAAAACATATGTTAGGCCTCGTAAGTGTTAAGTACTGAAGTGCACCTACTAAACTTCTGTACTTGGTTCCATCCTCTTGATTCAATGGTTGACCTTCTGTAAGAGAGAGTTTTTTATGAACTAGATAATTATGTTGATGATGGTTTGCAACCCTGTAGACCAGCCTTTTTCAATAAGTCAGTTGCATATTTCTCTTGAGAGAGGTGAAGACCACCTTCTGTCAGTTTATTAACTTCAATTCCAAGAAAGAAATGCAAATCCCCTAAATCTTTAAGTGCAAATACTGAGTGCAAATCTTTCAAAAGTGATGTTACTGCATCATTTGAGGAACTAGTAACAATAATGTCATCCACATATATAAGCCCAAAGATGAAGATATGTGACTTATTATAAATAAACAGTGACGTGTCAGATTTAGAGGGAGCAAAACCAAGTGCTTGCAACTGAGAGCTCAAACGAGAATACCATGCCCTTGGAGCTTGTTTCAGTCCATACACAGATTTATCAAGCCTGCACATATGGAATGGTTTGTTTTTATCCTCAAACCCAGGAGGTTGCCTCATATAAACTTCCTCTTCCAGAACACCACGACGAAACGCATTCTGTACATCTAGTTGTCTAAGACTCCATCCTCTAGATACAACAATGGACATAACAAGACGAATTGTAGCAGCTTCAACAACAGGACTGAAAGTATCCTCATAATCTATGCCATACCTTTGCTTAAACCCTTTTGCAACAAGCCTGGCCTTGTAATGATCTATGGTGCCATCGGACCTTTTCTTTATTATAAATACCCATTTGCAGTCAATCACATTTTTACCTGGATGGCGGAACCAAATGCCACGTATTATTTTTATGAAGGGCATGAACTTCTTCATCCATAGCATTTTTCCATACAGAATCAACAAGAGCCTCATTAACTGATTTTGGTTCTCCCATAGACGTGTTTGAAACAGCCAAACCACACTTAGTCTTGTAATTAATAGGATGTAAAGCACCTGATTTGAGGCGTGTACGGGTTACTGTAGCACGCGAAGGAGCAAAAGATCCTGCAGTCGGTCACTGCACATCAGGGTCACCAAATCCACCTGATCCAGCTGATCCCGATGCAGCAGAAGTGACCATGCCCGCCGGATCCTTTGTGGCTGGAGAGCACGACGTGGAGGAAGAGCACGACATAGAAGATCCGGGCAGGTCTGGCGCATCGGACCCGCCTGGCGTGGGTGCGGCAGCGGACGGAGCCCTCCTGGCGTACGTGCGGGAGACAGGCGTGAACTGCCCAATGGGAGAGAGCGGCTCGGTCGGTCTGTCCGCCAGGGGCGGGCCGCCAGGAGCAGACGCGGCGCCAGGCGCTGAGTGGGGCACCGATCCTGTGGCAGATCCGGGTGCAGGCTGCTGCGCAGGTTCAGGCGCCGATCCCAAGAAGGATTGCATCAGATTTGGAGGGGCTGCACCTGAAGCGTTTTGTACATTGTTTGGAACAAAAAATGCATCATCTTGGATGCCATGGTATCATCTGTTAAGTGTTGCAGTAGAAATCTCATGAGAAACCGGTGAGGAGTTAGTCAACATTGAATCATCATTATCAACACCCACATTAGAATTATCAAGAAGATGAGAATGAAGAAGCAAAATTTCCTTCTTGAGAAGAGCACCAACATTGGGATGAAGTGTGGCGAAAGGGAACTGTGTTTCATCAAACCCAACATCCCGAGAGATGTAAACACGACTAGTGGACACATCTAGGCATTTGACCCCCTTGTGTTGTGCACTATAGCCAAGAAAGACACATTGTTTGGGACGAAACATAAGTTTTCTAGTGTTGTATGGACAAAGATTAGGCCAACAAGCACACCCAAAAATACGTAGAGTGGTGTAGTCAGGTGTGACGTGGAGGAGGCGCTTAGTGGGGGTTTCATTAGACATGGTGCGACTAGGCCACAATTTATGAGATGAACAGTTGTGAGAAAAGCTTCATCCCAAAATTTTAGGGGCATTGAGGCGGCTGCTAAAAGAGCAAGGCCAACTTCAACAATGTGTCGGTGTTTGCGTTCAGCAGAACCGTTTTGTTGGTGAGCATGTGGGCAGGAGACATGATGAAAGATTCCTATTTGCTGAAAAAAGGAGTTTAGCTTTTCATATTCACCACCCCAATCAGATTGCATGGCAAGTATTTTGCAATCAAATTTGTGTTCCACAAGAGCTTGAAAGTTATGAAAAACTTGGAAGACATCAGAACATTTTTTAAGCAAGTAAATCCAAGTGTACTTACTAAAATCATCAACAAAACTCACATAATAGGAATGTCTGCCAACAGAGGTGGGTGCTGGACCCCAAACGTCAGAAAAGATAAGTTGCAAAGGTTTAGTAGACACACTTGTAGAGACAGGGTAAAGCAATTGATGACTTTTTGCTCTTTGGCAGGAATCACAAATAGTTTCCGAGTTTCTCTCACCAACAACTGGGAGTTTATTTCTGCTAAGAATTTGATGAAGAGTTGCAAAACAAGGATGACCTAAATGACTGTGCCATTGTTCAGCGGAGAGCTTGATGGCACCATACACTTGTTTATTGAACTTGCAAAACTTGGGAAGCAATGAGTAGAATCCTTGCACACAAACACCTCTATGAAGAATTTTCTTCGTGACCTGATCCTTGATAAAAAAGAAGAAAGGGTGAAACTCTAGAAACATTATTGTCAAGGGCAATACGATGAACTGACAAGAGATTTTTAGAGGCATTAGGAACATGAAGTATGTTATTGAGTGCAAAAGTTGTATGTGGGGTTTCAATGATAGATTTTCCAGTGTGACTTATCTCCATACCTGGACCATTGGCAGCCGTGTAGATTTGATCGTTGCCACGATACTTCTCATGCATCGCCAGCTTGTCTAGTTCACTGGTGATGTGGTTTGTGGCTCCAGTGTCCATGTACCAGTTTGTATCGATGCCGTAGGACATGTCCGCAGCAGCAACTACTTTCTTCTTCTGAGAGTTGTCATCGGCGTAGCGCCAGTCGCAATCACGGGCGAGGTGGTTCTGCTTCTTGCAGATTTGGCACCACCCTTAGCTGTCGTAGCCCTCGAAGGGACACGCTCGATTGTTGTTGCCGGGGGGGGGGGGGTCGTCGAGTGTTACCGCTGCCGTTTGGAGCGCCCTGGTGGTAATAGCCACCACCACCGGGCTGGCCACCGCCGGGACCGCCGGGACCGCCACCACCACCACCGTCGTGGTAGCCGCCACCGCCACCGCCGTTGTGGTAGCTGCCGCCGCCACCTCCGCCGAGATAGCCACCACCTGGGCCACCCTGGTTTTGGCCACCATTGGTGTAGCTGCCACCGCCGGCACCGTAAGAGCCACCACGGGAGCCACCTCCTCCCTTCTGGTTGCGGTAGTTCTTGGAGTTTCCTTGGCGACCACGAGAAGCAACATTGGTGGAGGATTTGAACGATCCAACACCTGTGCCGTGGAACATCTCTAGTCGTTGATCGAAGTTGGTGACCATGGAGAAGAGGATGTCGACAGTGACAGGCTCAGTGCGCGCATCTAGCGCCGAGATGATGGGTTGATACTCCATATCCAAACTGGCAATAATGAAGAAGAGAAGCTGGCTTTCATCGATCGGTTTGCCAGCCGCCGCAAGCTCGTCCGAGAGTGCACGCATATGACCAAAGTATGCAGATGCAGTCTGGGAGCCTTTCTGAGCATTGGTAAGCGCCACCCTGATGTTATTCACTCGAGAGAGAGATATGGCAGAGAACATGTTGCCGAGCGCTGTCCAGATGGCATGGGACGTCTCAAGCGAAGCAACTTGGACGAGGATTTCTTTGGACAGATTTCTGAGGAGGTAGGCGACAATCTGTTGGTCAAGGATGAGCCATGGGGAGTAGGCAGGGTTTGGAACCACCTGATCCTTCCCTTCGACATTCTTTGTGGTCATGGTTTGGGTGGGTGTTGGGGTAGATTGATCTAGATGGCCATAGAGACCAACACCCATGATCAGGGACTTGGCCTGAGCACGCCAGAGAATGAAATTGGTGCGAGATAGCGGCTTAGAGGTATTGTAGTTCAGGTTGGTAGTGACAGCAGTTGAGGATGACATGGTGGCTAGGGTTTTGGTGGAGGCAGGAGGGTTTAGGTGGAGGGGTTTTGGAGATCGATAGGAGGATGGGGAAGGTCGGTGATGGAGTCGAGAGGTGGAAGATCTGCGAGCTAGATGAGATGGAAGGGACCTTCTCTGTATACCATATTGGAATTATGTGTAAGCGTCTCTAATCCCCATACACCAGGGATCCGCAGGTTATATATTGATTGAGGCTTGGAGTACAAGGCTACAGTTGGATTCTATCTCAACCATAAGATAGATTACAAGGGATAAGGGATAGAGATAGACTATAAGTTAAACTACCTCTCCTATCTCCTAACACCTCAATATGGCGCATGATAGCAGCCATAATATTCTGTTTAACAGTCCATAGTTGAATCTCTAAAAAGACAAATATTTGGGAACATGGGAAGTATAATCTTTGTATCATCTGAAATGGATGGTTTATGGTTTTGGAGATCATCGCACGGGAGGAGGATGCAGAAGATGGTTGACCAGGAGCCCTTGGAGGCTGGTGCTGGATAGGATGTAGCACTGTTCACCTTCCAAGCCAACTCTGGCTACAAGACTGCCTCGAGCCCCCGACAGTGGTGGAGTAATATGAGCACTCCGACCAGTTTGAGCAAAAAGCTCAACGTTCAAATCATTTTCTAGATCGCCATCTTAAGAGTCTCCAGAAGTTTTAATTTTCTTGCTTTGTAGTGTTGAGGATCCAACTTGTTGATGCCCAGTGTTAACTGAAAACAATGTGCTAAGCTTAATTATGTCCTTAAGAGCATTATGTGAATATACTTACCAAGTTGGTGTATGCTATGTTTTGGATTTTCAACGTCCAATGGGTCAACGCCGAGGTGGAGGAGGCCAAGGAAGAGATACCGGCTCCAACATACGATGTTTCCATGATCATTGCCCATGCCGAGGAGGCCCCGTGCGCAATGCAGCAGCAATTCGACTAGGTGGTGCTAGTCGTGTCTCTGTCCACTGTTGGGGATCTTAGTAGTAAATCAAAAAAAATCTACGTGCCACCAAGATCAATCTATGGAGAAACCAACAATGAGCAAAGGGGGAGTGCATCTTCATACCTTTGAAGATCACGAAGCGGAAGTGTTACAGGAACGCGGTTGGTGGAGTCGTACTCACAGCGATTCAGATCGCGGTCGATTCCGATCTAAGCGCCGAACAACTGCGCCTCCGCGTTGAACACACGTGCAGCCCAGTGACGTCTCCTACGCCTTGATCCAGCAAGGAGGAAGGAGAGGTTGAGGGAGAGCTCCGGCATCACGACGGCGTGGTGACGGTGGAGCTGTGTGGTACTTTGGTAGGGCTTCGCCAAGCGCTACGGAGGACGAGGAGGAGGAGGGGTAGGGCTGTGCCGAGAGAGAGAGAGAGAGAGAGAGAGAGAGATCTGTTGTATGCAGCCCCAAAAACCCTCCACTATTTATAGGAGGAGGAGGAGGAGAGGGGGCATAACCCCTAAGGTTCCCACCCTAGGGCGGTGGCCAGCCCTAGATGGCCCTTGGGGCCGGCGGCCAAGAGAGGGGAGAGGGGGCGCGGCAGCCCTAGGCGCCCTAGGGTGGGCCTAGGGCCCATCTGCGCTAGGGTTTGCCCCCTTGCTCCTTTGCTGCGCCTTGGGCCTGGTGGGAGGTGCACCAGCCCACCCAAGGGCTGGTTCCCTCCCACTTTCGGCCCATGCAGGCCTCTGGTGCCGGTGGCCCCTCACGGTGGACCCCCAGAACCCTTTCGATGGTCCCGGTACGTTACCGGTGATGCCCGAAACACTTCCGATGACCAAATCCTCACTTCCTATATATGAATCTTTACCTCCGGACCATTCCGAAACTCCTCGTGACATCCGGTATCTCATCCAGGACTCTGAACAACATTCGGTAACCACATACACAATTTCCTTATAACCCTAGCGTCATCGAACCTTAAGTGTGTAGACCCTACGGGTTCGAGAGGCATGTAGACATGACCGAGACACCTCTCCGGTCAATAACTAACAACGGGATCTTGATACCCATGTTGGCTCCCACATACTCCACGATGATCTCATCGAATGAAGCATGATGTCGGGGATTCAATCAATCCCGCATACAATTCCCTTTGTCCATCGATATGTTACTTGCCCGAGATTCGATCGTCGGTATCCCTATACCTTGTTCAATCTTGTTACCGGCAAGTCTCTTTACTCGTTCCGTAACACATCATCCCGTGACTAACTCCTTAGTCACATTGAGCTCATTATGATGATGTATTACCGAGTGGGCCCATAGATACCTCTCCGTCACACGGAGTGACAAATCCCAGTCTTGATTCATGCCAACCCAACAGATACCTTCAGGGATACCCGTAGTGTACCTTTATAGCCATCCAGTTACGTTGTGACGTTTGGCACACCCAAAGTATTCCTACGGTATCCGGGAGTTGCACAATCTCATGGTCTAAGGAAATGATACTTGACACTAGAAAAGCTTTAGCAGACGAATTACACGATCTTGTGCTATGCTTAGGATTGGATCTTGTCCATCACATCATTCTCCTAATGATGTGATCCCGTTATCAACGACATCCAATGTCTATGGTCATGAAATCGTGACCATCTAATTATCAACGAGCTAGCCAACTAGAGGCTTACTAGGGACATGTTGTGGTCTATGTATTCACACATGTATTACGTTTTTCGGTTAATACAATTATAGCATGAACAATAGACAATTATCATGAATAAGGAAATATAATAATAATCACTTTATTATTGTCTCTAGGGCATATTTCCAACATCCATGGCGCAAGCAGGCGCCGGGCGGCTGAAGAAGAAACCGCATCTCGAGAGCAGAGGAAGGCGGCCCCTGTGTGTGCAGTGGCTGCCGTCAAGGCAGAAGGCGAGGGACCAAACGTCGTCCTATCCTCCTCCAACGACAAATACAACAACGATGACGGCACCATCATCCTTTTGGTCGATGAGACAAGTAGCCATCCATCTATTGTTGATTCAGAATTCAGAGAGATAGATGAACAAACTCGACTGAATTTGATAACTGAACAAATTCAGAGAACTCACCTACTTCTGGTGAAATGGTAGAGTAAATTATATAAATTATTATGCTAGTCACACTTTGCATTGCTGTAACTGAGGTGTAAAATCGCAGTAATCCATGGTACAACTTGCTTCTAAACTTGCATATGTCGCCTTGTATTATCACCAAACTGAAGTGCAAATATGGTACTCAGGCTGCGAGCCGGCATGGGTAGCAAGCTGCCATACCATTGGGACGCCTCATGCTCGCTCAAGGTAGCAATCCTGCTTGGAGTCAAGCTTCAGGTTGAGGCTTATGCCTGCGCTTCCATTTAAGCAATCGGGTGACTGATATTTTGCTTGTACTACATGATCAACTCTTCTGATTATTGCCCAATTAACTACAATTTGGCCCTGGTGATAGAATATGGGTCAGGCACTTGGACCTGGTATCTTATAGAAGTACATATACTGGATGAAGAGGTTATGGTGCTCATATAGGTGCATTATTTGGGCGAAGTGAAGGCATTTAGTTTGTCTCGGAGATAACAGAGCAGTCAGAGCTTGATTTATATGAGAAACAACAGAACGCGGATACGGTGAGAGTTTAAAAAACTTTGATGTTAGGGAGTTTAATTAATCGAATTTTTGGACTTGCTATTATTCCAACTGTTGTTACCTTAGTGCTCAGTTTTTATATGAGAAACTAGTGCTCACATAAGTAACGCGCTGCAATCTGACATATACCGACTTCCTTCATGCTCTTTGTTGCACCATGGTCAGTTGGTCATACTTGTTATTGTTACACCATATGAGCCATGAGTCACACCATTCCGAAGCATCACGCTTACCATGTGATTTATTCAACTGAAGTTTTGGCCATCACTCACTTTGCCTTGTTATATATCTATATGTTTACCCTTTGCAGTGCTGCTGTGTCAGCCCACTCATTCTGTTGGGGTTCAGGTGAGAAGTCATGAGGTGCCACATTATTTGCAGAACTTTTGTGGTATCTCGCTGACGAGTTGAGGTTTTAGAAGAAACTGCAAGGAGATGTGGACCAATCAGGTCTTCGCCGTTTGGTGGACACTTAAAATTTCAGTCATAAAACACACTGCTCCAAATGAGAGCAGTCATACACCAGTTTGCTTCTCTCATTTTACTATCGAAAGGCTCGCTACTAAGTTTGGAATAAGCCACGACGTTTGGTGCGGTCGGGCTCGTCGGGTGCGCGCGGACACACTGGTGCGGTCGGGCTCGTCGGACGCGTCGGGTGCGCGTGGGACGTGCAAGACGCAGCGGAAGCGTGTAGTGTGTGTCGCGTGTATATGTGCAGGGGTGCTGCGGGTTAGCTGCATGCATGGACCTGTGCGTTTGAGTCTACGTTGAACCAGAGCGGTGTGCGTGCTCGTTTTGGTTCGGCTGCATGTTAGTGTCGTTAGTTGGGCACTTGGCCACGTTGTTGGCAGTGCTCGTCAGTTGCGAAGTGCAGCAGCAGGATGGCTCGTGGTCAAGAAGGTGTCAGGGTCTCGCGGATGAGAAGATGGCTCACGATCGAGGGAAGACCGGATCGCCAGGGCGTTCGTGCGCATAAAGATGGCTGGAGTGGACTGCTTGGCTGCTGCGTTGCCGTAGCCTTTAAAAAGGGTCGTGTAATCGTGTTATAGGAGTGTCAAACCCAGTGAATAAAGTTGCCAAGATACAGGCCGGTTCGCGGCCACGGCGTTCGTCGCCATTGCTTCGAGTTCGTGCTCAAGTTGTGTTTTCTTGAGCATATGGTTCCGGGTTTGCGCCAACACTAAGGCTGCTGGCCGGTATAGGCATCTCATGCTCGCTCAAGGAACCAACTGGGGAGGAATCCTGCTTGGAGGCACTGGGGCAAACCTTCATGTCCAGGCTCATCATCGTTCTTCCTCTCGAGCTATCGGATGCATTCCTCCAGAAGAGTGACTGAGGTTGCTTGTGAACGACCAACTCTTGTGATCATTGCTCAACTAATTACAGTTTGGTCATGGTGAAACAATCTGGGTCACACAGTTGTTCACACATATGTGCGGTTTCTTTTGCAAACTGGGCTACCTTTCCTTGTGGTCTTTTGATGTTGCCTTTGTTCTGTCATAAGTATCATATGAAATGTGTGTATTAGATTGAATATTTGTTCTTGTCTGAATCCCATGTGGTGTTGTGTAGTGTATTCACTGAAAAAAATAGCACGCTATAGCGTAAAGAGAATTGTGTCGCTAAATTGATCAGTGTACAATATCTCACCAATAGCACACTATATCACGCTAAAAGTATATTTTCAGGGGCTGCGCTATTTTTTTCCTTGAGTCTATACATACATTCCCATGCGAGAAATAACAAATTATGAGCGTGGAATTCAGAGAGAAAACCGACCAGATTCAGAGAACCCCACTCTTGTTATATATGTTAGGAAGGCAACTTGTATTATTAGGAGGCCAAACCCAACATATATAGACATGCATGAGGATGCCAAAAGGTACATGAAGATGCCAAGAGACTAGAATGTAAAAGACCAAAAGACACCACTAACATAACTCTAACACCCCCTCTCAAACTCATGGTGTATTCACAACACTGAGTTTGGAAAGGTGAAATCCATGTTGCGCTCTAGTCTGGGCCTTTGTGAAGAAGTCTGCTAGCTGTAACTCAGAAGGCACATACTGGAGAGCAACAACATGATCCTGCATAGCAGCGCACACATAAGAAGCATCAATACCAATATGCTTAGTAAGCTCATTCTTCACGGGATCCCGCGCAATACTGATAGCACCTATACTGTCTGACAAGAGGGTGATAAGTGTAGTAACAGAAACACCAAAATCCTCTAGTAACCATCGTAACCAAGTCACCTCTGCCCGTCAGAAGAGACATAACTCACAGCTCAGCCTGTGCACTCGAACGGGAAACTGCAGTTTGTTTCATTGTCAGGCAATGAGAGAACCACCAAGAAAAACACAGTAAGCAGAAAGTGAACGGTGATCCGTAGGATCACTAGCCCACGTAGCATCCGAATAGGCCTGGAGTTGTAATGAGCTGGAGCAGGGAAAGAAGAGACGGTGAGAGATCGTGCCACGAAGATATCATAGAACACGAAGAAGGTGACTATAGTGTACCGAAGTGGGAGAAGAAATGAACTGACTCAAGATATGGACAGGATAGGAGATGTCCGAACGAGTGACAGCAAGATAGACAAGACTCCCAACAAGATGACGATAACGTGTCGGATCAGACAAGGGCTCACCATCAGAAGCACGAAGGTGAACATTGAGCTCCATAGGAGTCTCAACAGTGCGCTCATCACTAAGAGCCGCACGAGTAAGAAGATCCCGGATATACTTTTCTTGGGAAATAAAAAAGCCATCAGAGGTGGAGGAAACCTCAATCCCAAGAAAGTAATGAAGAGGACCAAGATCGGACATAAGAAACTGCTCACTAAGACGGGCCTTGACAAAGGCAATGTACTCAGGGTCGTCGCCAATGATGATCATGTCATCAACATATAGAAGAAGAAGAGTCCACCCACGAGCTGAAAGGTGGACAAACAATGCCGGATCATGAGCACTCGTTGAAAAACCAGCGGCGGTCACCATAGAGGCAAAACGCTCAAACCAGGCGTGAGGGGCTTGCTTAAGCCCATAAAGAGAGCGACGAAGACGACATACCATGCCATCAGGAATAGAATATTCGGGTGGTGGCTTCATATAAACCTCCTCACACAACTCACCATTAAGAAAGGCATTCTTAACATCTAGCTGAGAAACAGACCAATGGCGAATAGAGGCCATAACAATAAGTGTGTGGATAGTGGTCATATGGGACACATGAGCAAATGTCTCATCGTAATCACGACCATGCTCCTGCTGAAAGCCACGAGCCACAAGACGAGCTTTGTAGCGCTCAAGAGAACCATCGGAGCGAGTCTTAACCTTGTAGACCCACTTACAAGTAATGGGACGAACATCGGGAGGAAGAGAAACAAGATCCCACGTGCCGGTACGCTCAAGAGCAGCAAGCTCCTCCACCATCGCAAACTGGCAATCAGGATGAACAACATCATCACAATAAGAGGTAGGCTCAAGTATAGCCAAAAGACCGTATCTACTAGGAGAATAGCGGTCAGGGGGAGGGCAAGGCCGAGCCCGAAGACCATAAGTCGCCTGGAATGAGGATGATGATGCACCAGAAGTAGATGGCATGTCAGTGGATTTATCCACAACACATGGATGATGACTATAATGGAAAGGAAAGGAGGAAAGAGTGGAATCACTGGAGGTGGAGACGGGGAGTGTATCGTTGATGAAGATGTAGAAGGGGAAGGTATCAGTGATGAAGGTGGAGAAGGGGAAGGTATTGATGATGAAGGTGGAGAGTCATGCGATGAGGGAGGAGGAGAATCCATAGGAGAGGACGGCCTCAAATCCGCAATAGTAGGACGAGGAATAGGAATACTTGGCACAGAGGGAGGTGTATCTGGAAACGTAAGAAAGGAGATGTCCTCCACAGAAAAAGCCGAGGAGGATGGACACGGGTAGAAGGGACGAGACTCATCAAAAGCCACATCCCGGGAAATACGCATCCGACGACCGACAGGATCCCAACATCAATAGCCCTTATGCTCATCACTGTATCCGAGAAAGACACCCTCAACTGACTGAGCGGTCAGTTTGGTGCTTTCACGAGGGGCAAGCAAAACATAGCAAACGCAACCAAACAAACGAAGCGCTGAATAATCAGGAGAATGACCAGAAAGGCGCTCGGGAGGAATACCACCCTGTAGAGCATTAGAAGGCTGAATGTTGATGAGATAGGTGGAAGTGGTAACAGCCTCAGCCCAAAAATGAGGTGGAAGAGAGGCGGCAATTATCATCGCACGCGCCGTCTCAAGAAGGTGACGATGCTTGCGCTCAGCCACACCACTCTGAGCATGAGCACCAGGGCAAGAGTACCCTGCTCAGCAAGAAATCCTCGCATCGCATGAGAGATATACTCACCAGCTGAATCTACGCGAAAAACACGAATAGGGGTGGAAAACTGGGTATGAACCATGGCAGCAATTTTTTGTATATAGATAGGACCTCACTACGAGAAGATATGAAATAGATCCAAGTGTACCGAGAAAATCATCTATAAAGATAATATAGTAGCGATGACCCCCTTTCAAAGTGAAGGGAGCCGGACCCCAAACATCAGAGTGAACGAGATCAAAAGGATGCTCGGACACAGACTCACTGTGAGGATAGGGCAGCTAAATTTTCTTACCAAGTCTACAACCTAGAGAATCCAATGAAGCATTACCGGAGATAGACTGTCGTGGTTTTTATCACGGCAGATGTCCGAAGACTTAGATTCGAGGCCATCTCTAAGGTGATGGACTCAAAGGGGTTGGTTGGAACGAAGGACACGAGTTACCCAGGTTCGGCCCCTCAAGTAGAGGTAATAGCCTACGTCTTGCTTGTGTTGTATTGATTGGAGTATCGATTACAAGGTAGAAAAATCGCTTGACCTAGCACTGGATTAGTTGGTTTCTAATTCAGTCGCTCCGGGTCTCGCCCTTATATAGGATGTCAAGACCACGGGTTACACAAGTCGCATACCGACTCTTACAACGTGTCTGAGTCTATCTCTACGTTGTCTTGCCTTCTTGAGCAAGGCGTCTCCGGGCGGCTTATCAGCCCGGGTCTTCATGACTTCTTTGCTTGGGCCTCATCTCGACCCATCTTGGTGAG
Organism: Hordeum marinum; assembly: GCA_022496015.1. NCBI lineage: Eukaryota > Viridiplantae > Streptophyta > Magnoliopsida > Poales > Poaceae > Hordeum > Hordeum marinum. Next base: position 25,233,232 of record CM039678.1, read on the forward strand.
CCGCCGAATGCCAAGGCTTGAGTCTCCAGGCTCGTCCTTGGTCTGGCCCATGAGCCGCCAGGTGTGACCTGGCCCCGCCTGGGCGGGTCTCACCATGGGGTTATATCCCCAACATTAGGCCCCATGTTGATTTGAGCTTGCTCATTTCAACCTTCCATATCACTTGGCGGTGAGTCTTGCTTGTTATCACCTGTAAGTACGATAAAAAATGAACCGCCGTGACGTCATATTGGATGCATCAAAAAGATTCCCTAGCGATCGCAACGGATCTTTCCGCTATTAAACTGATAGCCCGAAAATCGAGGCGTCTGCCTTGGTCAATCAATCTCCGTCGCTTGGATTCTCACGCCGGTTTCCACCATTAACTTGTTAAATAGGACTGCTAAGGGTGGCATTCATTTCCTTCCCCGCTCACACTTCTTCTTCCTCCTTCCGACGCCGTCGCTCCAGCGTACCTCGCTCTGGTGAAGCATCCGCGCCGTCATCTCGCCAGGCCGCTGCATCAACCTGTTCATACCAGAGCTTTGCCCGCATCCGTCGCATCATCTCTAGTGAGTTCTTCTCCTCCCCTAGATCTGTAGTTCTCGGTAGGGCTTTCACGAAGTTCCTCCACCGCTAGAACATGAGCTTCTCCGTAATGGCAGACAGTATACATATCATCGAACACGACGACGTCCTCTCTTCCATTGCGGTAGATCGTAGGAAGTCGATAATAGCGCCACGCAGATCTGTAGTTGCTCCATTCACTATCTTCAAAATGTCACAGGTTCGACTGTTCGTCGCTAGGTCTAGAATAAACCCAATTTTCCTCTATTTTGTAGATCCATAACTACATAGGTAGTGTGTGAAACCTGTTTTCCACACTTAGTAAGATTTTGCCTCGTTGTTTTGCAAACTTGACTCGCCAGTGAACTTCTGACTCTCATCAAAACTGCTCTGGCGACTTAACTTTATAGCACTTAAATTTTTTAACTGCCCATAGTCTGTCTGTCACCTTCTGACTCGACACAAATTGCTACTTCGCCCAGTTTTAAGTCGCCACCATGTCTCGTGCATCCAATTCATGCAATTGGGCCGGCTCCGCTGTCACAAAGGAGTTCCTGATGGATTTTGTAGACGTGGGGACCCTTCCTGCCAAATAAGTGATCCATTGGCGGGTTCCAGGCAATGAGCTAAAGCCCGTTCCTAAGGAGGGTGAAGTAGTGGTATTTGCAGATCATCTCGTGCGCGGGTTTAGCCCACCCGTCTCAAAATTCTTCCGGTACGTCCTTCACTTCAAACTGCGCCCTCAAGACCTCGCTCCCCATTCCGTCTCCAACATGTGCAACTTTCAAATACTCAGTGAAGTTTACTTGCAAGAAGAGCCGTCCGTTGGTCTATTTCATGAGTTCTTTTATGCGAACTGCCAGATGGAGGTGAAAGTTGGTCCAAGCTTAGAGCTTGGCGGGATTTCCATTCAAAGGCAACGTGACATAACTTTTCCGGCTGTTCAGATGCCAAGTCATCCTAAAGATTGGAATAAGACTTGGTTTTACTACAAAGACACCTCCCCAGAAGGAGAGCATCCCTTGCCGGGTTATCGTCCATCTCGGCTCAAGACAACAACTGAGCTCCCTAGCCGGCTGTCAGCCTCTGAGTGGGCGAAGTACGATCCGGCTCACGCAAAGATTAAAGCTCTTATAGACAATGGCTTGACGGGCCTGGATTTAACCCGCTGCTGGATTTCTTGGAGAGTCATGCCCTTGAGCCGGCGAGGCCGCCTCATGTGCGAATACACGGGCCAGTCTGATGACCCCCTCTGCTTTAACCCGACAACATTATCAGAGGATAACATCGTGGCTGCCATCAAGAGCCTTGTCCACGAGTCTTCAGGAGCTTGCGGTGCCATTGGGCTAGAACCTTTCTATGCCGCAAACCCGACCCTAGATGTAAGGGCGACTCTCGATGTCCTTATCTCTGTATTAGCTATACTTAGCAATCTTTTAACCCTTTGCCGGCTTATATTTTCAGGCCAATTCCGGCTTCTAGAAAAAGAAGTACGTTCCTCCTCCGAAGAAGTCAAAGAAGAAGACTGACGGCCGGAAGAAGAAAACTGCACCCCAAGAACAGCCCGAAGAACAGCTGGAATCTAACGACTCAGAGGTAGAACTTGATTCTCTTGGTCGTCTCTTCGTGCACCTTATTGACAATAATTATTTGTTGGGAGACGTAGTAGTAAATCAAAAAAATTCCTACGACCACCAAGATCTATCTATGGAGAAACCAGCAACAAGTAAGCGGAAGTGTTACAAGAACGTGGTTGGTGGAGTCGTACTCACAACGATTCAGATCGCGGTGGAATTCGATCTTAGCACCGAACAACGGCGCCTCCGCGTTCAACACACGTGCAGCCCGGTGACGTCTCCTACGCCTTGATCCAGCAAGGAGGAAGGAGAGGTTGAGGGAGAGATCTGGCAGCACGACAGCATGGTGATGGTGGAGCTGCATAGTCTCCGGCAGGGCTTCGCCAAGCACTATGGAGAACAAGGAAGAGGAAGGGTAGGGCTGCGCCAAGAGAGGAAGAACTCGTGTGTCTGGCAGCCCCCAAAACCCCACATATATATAGGGGGAAGGAGGAGGGGTGCGGCAGCCCTAGGGTTCCCTCCCCAGGGCCGGCGGCCAACCCTAGATCAATCTAGGGCGGCGGCCAAGAGAGGGAGTGGGAGGGGCAGCGCCCTAGATGGGCCTAGGGCCCATCTGCCACTAGGATTTGCCCCCTCCCACCTCATGCTGCGCCTTGGGCCCCTTATGGGGGCCCACCAGCCCACCTAGGGGCTGGTTCCCTCCCACTTGTGGCCCATGCAGCCCTCCGGTGCTGGTGGCCCCACTTGGTGGACCCTCGGAACCCTTTCGGTGGTCCCGGTACATTACCGGTGATGCCCGAAACTCTTCCGGTGACCAAAACCTCACTTCCTATATATGAATCTTTACCTCCGGACCATTCCAGAGCTCCTCGTGACGTCCAGGATCTCATCCGAGACTCCAAACAATCTTTGGTAACCACGTACACTATTTCCCTATAACCCTAGCGTCATCGAACCTTAAGTGTGTAGACCCTACGGGTTCGGGAGACACGTAGACATGACCGAGACACCTCTCCATTCAATAACCAACAGCGGGATCTGGATACCCATGTTGGCTCCCACATGCTCCGCGATGATCTCATCGGATGAACCACGATGTCGGGGATTCAATCAATCCCGTATACAATTCCCTTTATCTACCGGTATGATACTTGCCCGAGATTCGATCATCGGTATCCCTATACCTTGTTCAATCTCGTTACTAGCATATCTTTACTCATTCCATAACACATCATCCCATGGCTAACTCCTTAGTCACATTGAGCTCATTATGATGATGTCTTACCGAGTGGGCCCAAAGATACCTCTCCCTCATACGGAGTGACAAATCCCAGTCTTGATTCGTGCCAACCCTACAGATACTTTCGGGGATACCCATAGCATACCTTTATAGCCACCCAGTTACGTTGTGACGTTTGGCACACCCAAAGTATTCCTACGGTATCCGGGAGTTGCACAATCTCATGGTCTAAGGAAACGATACTTGACATTAGAAAAGTTTTAGCGGACGAACTACACGATCTTATGCTATGCTTAGGATTGGGTCTTGTCCATCACATCATTCTCCTAATGATGTTATCCCGTTATCAATGACATCCAATGTCGATGGTCATGAAATCGTGACCATCTATTGATCAACGAGCTAGCCAACTAGAGGCTCACTAGGGACATGTTGTGGTCTATGTATTCACACATGCATTACGGTTTCCAGTTAACATAATTATAGCATGAACAATAGACAATTATCATGAACAAGGAAATACAATAATAACCATCTTATTATTGCCTCTATGGCATATTTCCAACAGTCTCCCAATTCACTAGAGTCAATAATCTAGTTACATTGTGATGAATCGAACACCCATAGAGTTCTGATGTTGATCATGTTTCGCTCGTGAGAGAGGTTTAGTTAACGGATCTGCGATATTCAGATCTATATGTACTTTACAAATATCTATATCTCCCTCCTGAATGTAGTCACGGATGGAGTTGAAGCGGCGCTTGATGTGTCTTGTCTTCTTGTGAAACCTGGGCTCCTTGGCAAGGGCAATAGCTCCAGTGTAGTCACAGAATAGAGTCATCGGGCCCGACGCATTAGGAATCACTCCTAGGTCAGTGATGAACTTCTTCATCCAGACTCCTTCCTTTGCTGCTTCCGAAGCAGCTATGTACTCCGCTTCACATGTAGATGCCGCCACGACGTTTTGCTTGCTGCTGCACCAGCTGACTGCCCCTCCGTTCAAAATATACACGTATCCGGTTTGTGACTTTGAGTCATCCGGATCTGTGTCGAAGCTAGCATCAACGTAACCCTTTACGATGAGCTCTTCGGCACCTCCATATATGAGAAACATGTCCTTTGTCCTTTTCTGGTACTTTAGGATATTCTTGACCGCTGGCCAGTGTTCCGCTCCAGGATCACTTTGGTACCTCCCTACCAAACTTATGGCAAGGTTCACATCAGGTCTGGTACACAACATGTCATACATAATAGAGCGTATGGCTGAAGCATAGGGGATGACACTCATCTCTTCTCTATCCTTTGCTGTGGTCGGGAATTGAGTCGTACTCAATCTCACACCCTGTAACACAGGCAAGAACCCCTTCTTGGACTGATCCATATTGAACTTCTTCAATATCTCAAGGTATGTGCTTTGTGAAAGACCTATGAGGTGTCTCGATCTATCTCTATAGATCTTGATGCCTAATATGTAAGCAGCTTCTCCAAGGTCCTTCATTGAAAAACATTTATTCAAGTAGGCCTTTACACTTTCCAAGATTTCTATATCATTTCCCATCAACAATATGTCGTCTACATATAATACGAGGAATGCTACAAAGCTCCCACTCACTTTCTTGTAAATACAGGGTTCTCCATAAACCTGTATAAATCCAAACACTTTAATCACCTCATTAAAGCGAATGTTCCAACTCCGAGATGCTTGCACCAGCCCATAGATGGAACGCTGGAGCTTGCATACCTTGTTAGCATCTTTAGGATCGACAAAACCTTCCGGTTGCATCATATACAGTTCTTCCTTAAGGAAACCATTAAGGAATGCCGTTTTGACGTCCATTTGCCAGATCTCATAATCATAAAATGCGGCAATTGCTAACATGATCCACACAGACTTCAGCATCGCTACGGGTGAGAAAGTCTCATCGTAATCAACTCCTTGAACTTGTCGATAACCCTTAGCGACAGGCCGAGCCTTATAGACGGTCACATTACCATCTGCGTCAGTCTTCTTCTTAAAGATCCATTTATTTTCTATGGCTCGCTTATCATCAGGCAAGTCCATCAAACACCATACTTTGTTCTCATACATGGATCCTATCTTGGATTTCATGGCTTCAAGCCATTTGTTGGAATCCGAGCCTGCCATTGCTTCTTCATAGTTCGAAGGTTCACCGTTGTCCAACAATTTGATCTCCAGGACAGGGTTGTCGTACCACTCTGGTGCGGAACGTGTCCTAGTGGACCATCGACGTTCAATAGTAACTTGATCTGAAGTTTCATGATCATCATCATTAACTTCCTCTCCAGCCGGTGCAGGCTCCACAGAAACAACTTCCTATGCTGCGCTACTCTACGGTTCGAGTGGAGGTACAATTACCTCATCAAGTTCTATTTTCCTCCCACTTACTTCTTTCAAGAGAAACTCTTTCTCAAGAAAGGATCCATTCTTGGCAAAAAAGACTTTGCCTTCGGATCTGAGGTAGAAGGTATACCCAATAGTTTCTTTGGGGTATCCTATGAAGACGCACTTTTCCGCTTTGGGTTCGAGCTTCTCAGGTTGAAGTTTCTTCACATAAGCATCGCATCCCCAAACTTTTAGAAACGACAGCTTAGGTTTCTTTCCAAACCATAATTCATATGGTGTCGTCTCAACGGACTTTGACGGTGCCATATTTAAAGTGAATGCGGCAGTCTCTAATGCATATCCCCAAAATGATAGCGGTAAGTTGGTAAGAGACATCAAAGATTGCACCATATCCAATAGAGTGCGATTATGACGTTCAGACACACCATTTCGCTGAGGTGTGCCAGGCGGCGTGAGTTGTGAAACAATTCTACATTTCCTTAGGTGCGTGCCAAACTCGTGACTTAAATATTCTCCGCCACGATCAGATCATAGGCACTTTATTTTCCTGTCATGCTGATTCTCTACCTCACTCGGAAATTCCTTGAACCTTTCAAAGGTTTCAAACTTGTGTTTCATTAAGTAGACATACCCATATCTGTTCAAGTCAATAGTGAGGGTGAGAAGATAACGGTAGCCACTGCAAGCCTCAATGCTCATTGGACCGCATACATCGGTATGTATTATTCCAACAAGTCAGTTGCTCGCTCCATCGTTCCGGAGAACGGAGTCTTGGTCATCTTGCTCATGAGGCATGGTGCGCATGTGTCAAATGATTCGAAATCAAGAGACTCCAAAAGTCCATCAGCATGGAGCTTCTTCATGCATTTGACACCAATATGACCAAGGCGGCAGTGCCACATGTAAGTGGGACTATCGTCATCAACCTTACACTTTTTGGTACTCACACTATGAACATGTGTAACATCACATTCGAGATTCATCAAAAATAAACCATTGACCAGCGGGGCATGACCATAAAACACTTCTCTCATATAAATAGAACAATCATTATTCTCATATTTAAATGAGTAGCCTTCTGAATCAAACGAGATCCAGATACAATGTTCATGCTCAAAGCTGGTACTAAATAACAATTATTGAGGTTTAAAACTAATCCCGAAGGTAGATGTAGAGGTAGCATGCCAACGGCGATCACATCAACCTTGGAACCATTCCCGACGCGCATCGTCACCTCGTCCTTTGCTAGCCTCCGCTTATTCCGCAGCTCCTGCTTGGAGTTACAAATGTGAGCAACTGCACCGGTATCAAATACCCAGGAGCTACTACGAGCACTGGTAAGGTCCACATCAATAAAAAGTATATCACATATACCTTTAACGTTGCTGCCCTTCTTATCCGCTAAGTACTTGGGGCAGTTCCGCTTCCAGTGACCGGTACCCTTGCAATAAAAGCACCGGTCTCAGGCTTGGGTCCATTATTGTTCTTCTTCCCGACAACTTGCTTACCGGGCGCGGCAACAGCTTTGCCGTCCTTCTTGAAGTTCTTCTTACCCTTGCCTTTCTTGAAACTAGTGGTCTTATTCACCATCAACACTTGATGCTCCTTTTTGATCTCGACCTCCGCTGATTTCAGCATCGAGTACAACTCAGGAATGGACTTCTCCATACCCTGTATGTTGTAGTTCATCACAAAGCTCTTGTAGTTAGGTGGAAGCTACTAGAGGATTCTGTCAATGCCCAAGTAATCCGGGAGATTAACTCCGAGCTAAGTCAAGCGGTTGTGCAACCCAGACATTTTGAGTATGTGCTCACTGACAGAACTATTCTCCTCCATCTTACAGCTGAAGAACTTGTCGAAGACGTCATATTTCTCGACTCGGGCATGAGCTTGGAAAACCAGTTTCAGCTCTTGGAACATCTCATATGCTTCGTGTTGCTCAAAACGCTTTTGGAGCCTCGGTTCTAAATTGTAAAGCATGCCGCACTAAACTAGGGAGTAATCATCACAGCGCGACTGCCAAGCGTTCATAACGTCTTGGTCCGCTGGGAAAATGGGTGGGTCACCTAGTGCTGCATCAAGGACATATAATCTCTTGGAAGCTATGAGGATGATCCTCAAGCTACGGACCCGATCCACATAGTTGCTTCCATCATCTTTCAACTTGGTTTTCTCTAGGAACGCGTTGAAGTTGAGGGTGACATTAGCGTTGGCCATTGGATCTAAAATATAGATTGTAAAGACAATTTTAGACTAAGTTCATGATAATTAAGTTCACATAATCAAATTATTTAATGAACTCCTACTTAGATAGACATCTCTCTAGTCATCCAAGTGACACATGATCCACGTCAACTAGCCCGTGTCCGATCATCACATGAGACAGACTAGTCATCCATGGTGAACATCTCCATGTTGATCGCATCTACTATACGACTCATGTTCAACCTTTCAGTCTTCTGTGTTCCGAGGCCATGTCTGTACATGCTAGGCTCGTCAAGTTAACCTAAGTGTTTCGTGTGTGTAAATCTGGTTACACCCGTTGTATGCGAACGTTAGAACCTATCACACCCGATCATCACGTGGTGCTTCGGAACAACGATCCTTAGCAATGGTGCACAGTTAGGGTGAACACATTTCTTGAAATTTTATTGAGAGATCATCTTATTTACTACCATCGTTCTAAGCAAATAAGATGTAAACATGATAAACATCACATGCAATCAATATAGTGACATGATATGGCCAATATCATCTTGCTCCTTTGATCTCCATCTTTGGGGCACCATGATCATCACTGTCACCGGCACGACACCATGATCTCCATCATCGTATCTTCATGAAGTTGTCTCGCCAACTATTACTTCTACTACTATGGCTAACGTTTAGCAATAAAGTAAAGTAATTACATGGCATTTATGATTGACACGCATGTCATACAATAAAATAAGACAACTTTTATGGCTCCTGCCGATTGTCATACTCATCGACATGCAAGTCGTGAATCCTATTACAAGAACATGACCAATCTCATACATCACAATGCATCACATCACATCCTTTGGCCATATCACATCACAAGGCATATTCTACAAAAACAAGTTAGACGTCCTCTAATTTGTAGTTGCAAGTTTTTACGTGGCTGCTATAGGTTTCTAGCAAGAACGTTTCTTGCCTACGCCAAAACCACAACATGATACGCCAATTGCTATTTACCCTTCATAAGGATCCTTTTCATCGAATCCAATCTGACTAAGGTGGGAGAGACAGACACCCGCTAGCCACCTTATGCAACAAGTGCATGTCAGGCGGTGGAACCGGTCTCACTTAACCGTACGTGTAAAGTTGGTCCGGGCCGCTTCATCCCACAATACCGTCGAAGCAAGATAAGACTAGTAACGGCAAGCAAATTAACAAGATCGACGCCCACAACAACTTGTGTTCTACTCGCGCATAGATTCTATGCATAGACCTAGCTCATGATGCCAATGTTGGGAAACGTAGTAGTAAATCAAAAAAATTCCGACGACCACCAAGATCTATCTATGGAGAAACCAGCAACAAGTAAGGGGAGATTACATCTTCACACCTTTGAAGATCGCTAAGCAGAAGCGTTACAAGAACGCGGTTGGTGGAGTCGTACTCGCGGCGATTCGGATCGCGGTGGAATCCGATCTTAGCACCGAACAATGGCGCTTCCGCGTTCAACACATGTGCAGCCCGGTGATGTCTCCTACGCTTTGATCCAGCAAGGAGGAAGGAGAGGTTGAGGGAGAGCTCCGGCAGCACGACGGCATGGTGATGGTGGAGCTTCGTGGTCTCCGGCAGGGCTTTGCCAAGCACTACGCAGAACGAGGAATAGGAAGGGTAGGGCTGCGCCGAGAGAGGAAGAACTCGTGTGTCTGGCAGCCCCAAAACCCCACATATATATAGTGGGGAGGAGGAGGGGTGCGGCAGCCCTTGGGTTCCCTCCCCACGGCCGGCGGCCAACCCTAGATCAATCTAGGGCGACGACCAATAGAGGGAGTGGGAGGGGCGGCGCCCTAGATGGGCCTAGGGCCCATCTGCCTCTACGGTTTGCCCCCTCCCACCTCATGCTGCGCCTTGGGCCCCTTGTGGGGGCGCACCAGCCCATCTAGGGGCTGGTTCCCTCCCGCTTGTGGCTCATGCAGCCTTCCGGTGCTGGTGGCCCCACTTGGTGGACCCTCGGAACCCTTCCGGTGGTCCTGGTACGTTACCGGTGATGCCCGAAACTCTTCCGGTGACCAAAACCTCACTTTCTATATATGAATATTTACCTCCGGACCATTCTGGAGCTCCTCGTGATGTCCGGGATCTCATCCGGGACTCCAAACAAGCTTAGGTAACCACACACACTATTTCCCTATAACCCTAGCGTCATCGAACCTTAAGTGTATAGACCCTACGGGTTCGGGAGACACGTAGACATGACCGAGACACCTCTCCGATCAATAACCAACAGCAGGATCTGGATACCCATGTTGGCTCCCACATGCTCCGTGATGATCTCATCGGATGAACCACGATGTCGGGGATTCAATCAATCCCGTATACAATTCCCTTTGTCTACCGGTATGATACTTGCCCGAGATTCGATCGGCGGTATCCCTATACCTTGTTCAATCTCATTACTAGCAAGGCTCTTTAATCGTTCCGTAACACATCATCCCATCGCTAACTCCTTAGTCACATTGAGCTCATTATCATGATGTCTTAACGAGTGGGCCCAGAGATACCTCTCCGTCATACGGAATGACAAATCCCAGTCTTGATTCGTGCCAACCCAACAGATACTTTCGGGGATACCCGTAGCATACCTTTATAGCCACCCAGTTACGTTGTGACGTTTTTCACACCCAAAGTATTCCTATGGTATCCGGGAGTTTCATAATCTCATGGTCTAAGGAAACGATACTTGACATTAGAAAAGCTTTAGCAGACGAACTACACGATCTTATGCTATGCTTAGGATTGGGTCTTGTCCATCACGTCATTCTCCTAATGATGTGATCCCTTTATCAATGACATCCAATGTCCATGGTCATGAAACCGTGACCATCTATTGATCAACGAGCTAGCCAACTAGAGGTTCACTAGGGACATGTTGTGGTCTATGTATTCACACATGTATTACGGTTTCCGGTTAACACAATTATAGCATGAACAATAGACAATTATCATGAACAAGGAAATACAATAATAACCTTTTTATGATTGCCTCTAGGGCATATTTCCAACATTATTCACAGGACAAAATAGAGACAAGCCACGCCAACGTTCCTGAGGTAACTTATGTTTCATCCGACTCAGAACATCTTGTACCACAGAAGATACGGCGGGTCATCCGAAAAGTCCCACTTTCTCATCCTCTTGCTTACTTAGACCCCCCACTTTCTTTTGAAAAAGCAACAACAAATCTCCCGATGCCAGACCCGGAGCACCGGCTCTAATGATCTCATGGCCGGGTTATCTCCGCCTCCACGGAAACGGTCGGCTGAGGTATCTGTTCAACCTGACTTTGTTTATCAACCTTGTCTTTGTAATTCGATACTGTCTTATATTGCCTTAAATGCTTTCAGGAATCACCTCCTTCGTCTGGCGACTCTACCGGAACTGCTCTGCTGCCTCTGAAGATTAACCTAGAGTGTGTGTCTTTTATGCTTATGTTCAAACTTGTGTTATATATAAAGCTCGATCCATAACCTTCTGTGTTTTCCAGGGCCCAAGCAAAATGAAGGAAGACCAGCAGGTCTACCCCTGGCCACAAAGCTCGAGAGCTGGAGCCTGCCAAGCCGGATTCTCCCGTGCCACATTTTAATCCCTTGGCGGCTTCCAAAGAGGCGCCTAAAGAAGCTTGTCATTCTGTTGAGCCGGCGGCCGACGATATGATTCCTGAGAGTCCTCCGAGGGACAATTCCAAGCCACCAAGCCCTTCCAAGACTATTCACAATTCAAATACTCCAGACGTCCATATTACTGGCACCAACTTTCACTCTCCTCAACCTTGGGTATTAACAAAGCACATTGAAGCGACTGAAACCTCCAACAAGTTGGAATTTGAGCTCCCTGCGCTAGAGAAGCTAACAGCCGATGAGCTTCACGCTGGTTATCTGAACCGCCTGTCTACAAGCCGGGACTTGGAGCTCAAGCTTGTCAACCTGATGAAGAAGAAATATGAGGTACTCTCACTCTCCTTTCCTTATACCCTTACATAGCAACCAAGAGCCGGGTTAATATTAGCTAATGGTAAGCCGGGTTTTCAAATCTTGCTAGAAGTAGAAATACTTAGCCTATAGGCCTCAACTATTAGTTTAGAATTGGTTGCTCAAAGCATCATCCGTAGCCCCCAAGGGCCGGCTCAGCTTTGATAAAGTTGAGTCAGAGCTTCATTGTAGATAGTTTGAAGAGCCAATTGTAGCCCCCAAGGGTCGGCTCAATTTTGATAAAGTTGAGTTGGAGCTTCAATGTGGATAGTTTGAAGACCCAATGGTAGACCCCAAGGGCTGGCTCAACTTTGATAAAGTTGAGTCGGAACTTTCATTGTAAAAAATTTGAAGAGCCAGCTTGTAGCCCCCAAGTTCCGGATTAACTTGATGAAGATGAGACGGAACTGCATTGTAATCTTGGAGATCAAATAGACATTAGCCCCCAAGTGTCAAACATATTGCTTGCAATCTGCTTGAGCTTGCATAATATTTTCTTAATCTTCATCATCTGATAAAATTCCATCCCAGCGACTTATTCTGCATTTTGATATGTCGCAGGAAGCTATAAACGAGGCCAGGTCAGAATTGACCGGTTTAAGGAGCAATCTGACCACCCAGCAAGCCGCCCGAAGTGAGGCCGATGAAAAGTGACGGCTCCTTGCCGAGGAACTGGCAAAGATGAAAGTTGACTTTGCTGCTTTCAAAGAGTCTGCTGAAACAGAACAAGCCGCCCTGACTCAACGAGCAAACGATGCTGACCAGCGGCTCGTGATTGTGTCAGATGAGCTGCAATCCTTGAAGCGCCATATCAGGAAGATATCAACCGCCATATTTGGTAAGTATTTAAATGCTTAGCCAAAAGTTTTGTATGAATACTTATACTAGCGACTTATGACCAAAAATCCCTCTTATGTAGGTCCAAGGAGCTATCAACTTGCTTCTGACAGTTTGCTACCTCTGAAAGCTATCTATACTTTGATAGAGCGGCTATACTGCGGAGCTCTCTGCATGATCAAGGCAGTACTCTATAAGGATAACATCCCTCCGACTATGAAGGGGGTCATAGAACTGTTGTCCACCCTGCCAAAACAGATCCAAGAGCTTAAAAATCAGCCGCCCGACAAGGAGCCATCGCAGCCATAAGCCGAGCATTGGCTTTTGCTCCAAAGTTGACTCCCGAAGACATGATGGACGGGTTTCCCTCCAAGAAGGATGACGGATCAGAGTTTACGGAGGTTGACTACACATGGTGTGTGAAAGCTTCCAAAGTCCTCGCTTCCGTGTTAGTAGAGGAAGTGAACTTGTCAACATACCACGCGGCTTATGATGCCGAGCAGAAGAGAATACGCGGCCCAACCTTTGAAGCCAAGGACTTGACCCCTGCACGCAATTAGCACCTCTTTGCTTTTGATCTTGACCCACCCCCCTCTTTAAAGAGGGAAACTTTGTGGCTTTAACCAACTGCAACTCGGACATGGACAATCTCCAGATCATGGAGGTCGAAGACCCACCGGAGGGTAACCCGCCGTCGAACTGACGACTTCGGTAATGCCGTGGATAAGCCGGCCTTGTGACCCACCATAGAGCGGTGTAAAAAACTTTGAATCACCACTTTTGAGCTCTATAGAGAGCGTTTGTAATAGGCTTATAGTAAACCTTATCTTTGCCTGAACTGTGCCATCGTGCACATATTAAATTGTCAGGCTTAACATATGACATCTGCCTTGCGCTGTCCACTCATATTGGATGTTTTGCCGACTCTTGGTGGTTTTAACCGACCTGCAAGAATAGATGTATCTACACATTGTTAGGAGGGCGGCTTAGAATAGCGTAACCCAAAGATGATGTATCTTCCTAACTTGCTTTTTCATAATAACTCATGTGCCAGTTCTGCTGGGCTAACTCGCCACTTAAAACTCCTTAGCAGTACAGGGTCTCTATCGAGATTGGCCGTCAATTTCTTTTGAGTGGCTCAGGGTCTCTAAGCGAGATTAACTGAAAGGAAGTGTGACGTACCATAAGAGACACAACAGGGCATGAGTACCCTGATAGCCCAAAAACTGCCTCTCACGTGACATAAATCCATCGTTTTAACCCTAAACAGTATAGGGTCCTTAAGGATTAACTGTCTAAGAGTACGAACGGGCCACATAGCGGAGAGTTGGCAGTAGATGGGAGAGTTTATCCTTGGTTTTCATAAGCTGGCCCTCACGTGACAATAGCCACCGTTTTAACCTTAACCAGTACAGGGTCTGTATTGAGATTGGCTGTTAAGTTCTTTGAACCGGCTCAGGGTCTCCAAGCGAGATTAATTGGTAAATGTTCGGCGGGTCACCTAGCGGAGCAGCATCAGTCTCACAGTTAGGTTTAACCCTATTTGGCTTGAGAGTCAATCAAGAGGGTGTGTAAGCTAAATCCGGTGGGTTGGAAGCCCCCAAATGACCTTTGTTGACTGAGTCAACTATTTGGCTTAAGAGCCGACCGATAGGGTGTGATAAGCTACACCCGGTGGGTGGGAAGCCCCCTGGACGATCATGTCGATGGAGTCAACTATTTTGGCTTGAGATCCGACCAATAGGGTGTGATAAGCTACACCCGGTGGGTGGGAAGCCCCCTGGACAATCATATTTTCACCTTCTACACAGATTGAGATGTGTGAAACGGCAGATGCCCCGACTTGCAGGGATGCCCACTTTATTCATATAGATATATGATATGTACAATGATGGTGTACAATGTCAAGTCTTGACAACTTAAGTATAGTAAGGCCGTAGATGCACTATGTTCCACGGTCGGCGGGTCTCCTGCTCTGAGGTATATGAGTCGTCTCGGATGTCAATGAGGTAATATGACCCGTTATTGAGATTTTTGCTAACCAGAAAAGGTCCTTCCCATGGAGGGGATAACTTGTGCACATCTGTCTGATCTTGAATCAACCGTAGCATTAAGTTGCCTTCTTGAAACATCGGGGTCTTGACCCTGCGGCTATGATAGCGGCGCAGGTCTTGCTGATAATTTGCCGAACGAGCTGCCACCAGATCATGTTCCTCCTCCAGGGCATCCAAGGCGTCTTGACGCGCAGTTTCATTGTCCGTATCAATGTAAGCCGCCACTCGTGGCGAGTCATGGCAGATGTCACTTGGTAACACGACCTCTGCACCATAAAACATGAAGAAAGGTGTATAACACGTTGATCTTTTGGGAGTGGTTCTGATGCTCCATAAGACGGACGGCAACTCCTCCACCCAACAACCCGGCGTTCGCTGCAAAGGAACCATAAGTCAGGGTTTGATACCTCTCAAGATTTCTTGGTTAGCGTGCTCCGCCTGACCGTTTGACTGTGGATGAGCAACCGCAAAAACATCAAGCCGATGTGCTCACTGTCACAGAATGCTCTCATAGCCCCCTTGGATAGATTCGTACCATTATCTGTGATGATACTGTGAGGGTAACCAAAACAGTAGATTAGCTTTTTGATGAACTGAACCGCCGTTGCCACGTCACACTTGCTCACCGGCTCAGCTTCTATCCACTTGGTAAACTTGTCAACCGCCACCAGGAGGTGGGTCTTCTTGTCCTTGGACCTCTTGAAAGGCCCGAGCATGTCAAGCCCCCAGACTGCAAACGGCCAAGTAATTGGAATCATGCGCAACTCTTGAGCCGGAACATGAGCACGCCGGCCAAACTTTTGACAACCATCACACTTACGGACCAGATCTTCTGCATCCTTGTGAGCCGTCAGCTTGAAGAAACCATGTCTAAAGGCCTTGGCCACCAGAGATTTTGAGCCGGCGTGATGATCGCAATCACCAGCATGAATTTCATTCAAGATTTCCTTGCCCTCTTCAGGTGAGACACAATGTTGAAACACGCGAGTGACGCTACACTTATGTAAGTCGCCATTGACTATCATCATAGACTTAGACCGCCTGGTGATCTATCTGGCCAGATTTTCATCATCAGGTAACTCGCCACGGGTCAAGTATGCCAAATAAGGCATGGTCCAGTCAGGAATAGCATGTAGAGCCGCCACCAGCTGTCCCTCCGGGTCAGGAATAGCCAAGTCCTCCTCTGAAGGTAACTTAACCGACGGGTGATGTAGCACATCCAAGAAAATGTTAGGTGGCATCGGCATTCGTTGAGAACCTAGCCTTGACAGAGCATCAACCGCCTCGTTCTTGCGACGATCAATATGATCCACCTAATAACCTTTGAAGTGACCAGCGATGACATCAACCGCCTGGCGGTAAGCCGCCATCCGTGGGTCCTTGGAATCCCACGTACCTTATACCTGCTAGGCTACGAGATCTGAGTTGCCGAAGCATCTAACACGGCTCAGGTTCATCTCCTTAGCCACCCGAAGGCCATGAAGCAGGGCTTCATACTCAGCTGCATTGTTAGTACAAGGAAACATCAACCTTAGCACATAACAGAGCTTATCACCTTTGGAGGATGTTAAGACAACCCCTGCCCCTGATCCTTCCAGTTGCCTGGATCCATCAAAGTGTATTGTCCAGTATGTGTTATCCAGCTTTTCTTTGGGCACCTGACACTCTGTCCAGTCATTTATGAAATCCACTAAGGCTTGGGATTTGATAGCCGTACGAGGTACGTATTTCACATTGAGAGGTCCAAGCTCTAATGCCCACTTAGCAATCCTGCCAGTAGCTTCTCTGTTTTGAATTATGTCTCCCAAAGGAGCAGAGTGAACCACTGTGATCTGGTGGCCCAGGAAATAATGCATTAGCTTGCGATTGGCCATGAAAACCGCATACACTAGCTTCTTCCAATGTGGATACCTCTGCTTGGACTCTGTTAGGACCTCACTAATATAGTAAACCGGTCTTTGAACTGGATATTCCTTCCCCGCCTCCTTATGCTCGACGATGATTGCAGCGCTGAATGCCCTGTTATTAGCCGCCACGTATAAGAGCAAGGGTTCTTTCTCAACCAGAGCGGCTAACACCGGCGGCTCAGTGAGTTGTCTCTTGAGCGCCTCAAATGCTTCACCCGCCTCCTTACTCCAGACAAAGTTGTCCGTCTCCTTCATCATCGGGTACAAAGGGATGGCCTTTTCACCAAGGTGGCTTATAAACCGGCTTAACATAGCAATTTGACCCGCCAGGCACTAAACATCGTTGATGCATGCCGGCTCAGACAGGGAGGTGATAGCTTTGATCTTATTCGGGTTAACTTCAATGCCACGCTTAGAGACTAGAAATCCTAAGAGCATGCCAACCGGAATGCCAAAGACACACTTAGCTGGGTTAAGCATCATCTTGTAGACTCGTAAGTTGTCGAAAGTCTCCTTCAGGTCATCCAATAGAGTCTCTTTCTTCCTTGATTTGATCACAATATCATCCACATATGCATGAACGTTACACCCAATCTGGCTGTGAAGACAGTTCTGGACACAACGCTGATAAGTCGCCTGGGCACTCTTGAGCCCAAAAGGCATAGACACGTAGCAGAAGGCATCAAAAGGTGTGATAAAAGCCGTCTTCTCTTGGTCCTTGACTGCCATCTTGATTTGATGATAACCAAAATAAGCATCCATGAAGCATAAACTCTCACAACCCGCCGTCGAATCAATGATCTGGTCAATGCGAGGGAGAGGACACGGGTCAGCTGGACAGGCCTTGTTAAGATCCGTGTAATCCACACACATGCGCCACTTGCCGTTCTTCTTAAGTACTAGCACCGGATTAGCAAGCCACTCCAGGTGAAAGACCTCGACGATGAAACCCGCCGCCAAGAGCCAGGCTATCTCTTCCCCAATGGCCTTGTGTCTCTCCTCGTTGAACCGCCATAGAAACTGCTTGATTGGTTTAAACTTAGGATCCACATTAAGGTGGTGCTCAGCGAACTCTCTCGGAACACCCGACATGTCAGAAGGTTTCCATGCAAAGATGTCCCGATTCTCACGGATGAATTCGATGAGCGCGCTTTCCTATTTGGGATCCATATTGGCCCCAATAGTGAACTGCTAAGATGAGTCACCCGGAGTGAAATCCACCGATTTTGTATCGTCCGCCGAAAATTTGAGGGGCGGCTCAACCTCTATGGTAGGCTTTTCAGCGGAGTCATGTCCTCCGGGTCAACATTTTCCTTGTAAAATTTGAGCTCCGCCTCAGCACAACTAGACTCTGCGTAAGCTGCTTCCCCTTCCTCGCACTCAATAGCTGTCTTCCGATCACCATGAACAGTAATCGTCCCGTTCAACCCGGGCATCTTGAGCTGCAAGTAGACATAGCAAGGCCTAGCCATGAACTTGGCATAAGCCGGCTGCCCGAACAGAGCGTGATAGGGGCTCTTGATTTTTACCACCTAAAAGCACAAGGTCTCCACCCTGTAGTTGTATTCGTCAACAAAGGCATCTTCCAGAGAGATCTTACCCACTGGGTAAGCCGACTTGCTAGGCACCACACCATGAAAAACTGTCGAGGAAGGATTAAGATCCTTATCAAGCAACTTCATTCGTCGGATAGTGTCGTAGTATAGTATATTGATACTACTGCCACTATCCATAAGCACCTTAGTGAACACATATCCTCCCACTTGCGGCGCAACCACCAGAGCCAGCCGCCCCGGCTCATCAACGTGCGGCGGGTGATCTTCCCGGCTCCAGGTTATGTCATATTCAGACCACTTCAAGTATTGTGGTAGAGTCGGCGTGACTGTGTTAACCCCCCGTTTGCGCAATTTCTGATCTTGCCTATCCAGGCTGGTCATAAAAACATGATACTGACCCTAGCTAAGCTGCTTTGGATTACTGTGATACCTAGACTGGTTATTCTGTTGTTGATTGTTGCCACCAGAGTGCTGATGATGTCTTCCATGGTTGCCCTGGCCATGATGGTCGGATCCTAAGCCGCCGGACCCAAACCCATCTCCTGACCCGCATGGTCCTGAGCCGCCGGGCGGGCCACCATCGTTGTTGTGCTGTCATAAGCTGTAGTCCTTGAACTTTTGCATAACATGGAAATTACCCCATGTGTGACCCACCGGTCTATCGGGGCGGCTGTGCTCCGGACAAGGCTTATTGAGCATCTCTTCCAAATTGAAAGGAGTCTTGTTTTTATTAAAAGGCGGCCTGAACTTCCCGTTGCCCTTGGCACGGTTGTTGCCTGTGCTGGCGTTGGCTACCAATTCTGACCCGCCGTCCGGGTTCTTCCTCTTGCCTTGGTTACCATTGCCTGCCACACCCTTGCCATGGTTATTCTTTTTATTCTGACCAGGCTTCTCTTCATCAGAACCTGGATCCTTTGTGTTATCAGAATCGACATACTTCGTGAGAGCCGCCATGAGCTCCCCCATGTCTTGACACATGCGTTTGAGCCGGCCGAGCTTCTGCTTCAGAGGGACAAAGTGACAATTCTTTTCCAGGATCAACACCGCTTGAGCCGCCGTGATCTGTTCAGACGAGTGGATGATGGTCGAGACTCGCCGGACCCAATGATGAGCCGACTCATTCTCCTGTTGAACACAGTGATCCAAATCCACAATCTTCATAGGCTGCTTGCACGTTCCTTGAATTTTTTGATGAACTTTGCCTTTAGCTCAGCCCATGAATTGATGCTATTGGGTGGAAAACCCTTCAACCACGTGCGAGTTGCACCTTCCAGCATCATGATGAAGTACTTTGCGCAAACCGCGTCATTGACATCCAACATCTCCATAGCCAGCTCGTAACTTTCAATCCAGGCCTCTGGGGGCAGGTCTGCAGTGTAGTTTGGAACCTTACGAGGGCCTTTGAAATCCTTCGGCAGAAGCTTGTTCTGCAGAGCCAGCACCAAGCATGGGACTCCCAGGGCCCTGGTGGTCACTCCTGCTCCAACTGAGACGGAAGGCACGGGCTCTTGATGAGCCGCCACTGCCAGAGCTGCCGCCTCTCTCTGTGCTCTTGCCCGGTCTACAAGCGCCTGTGCATCCAGAGCCATCTGATCGTCTCGTGGTGGCCCCCGGTGCAGATCACTGCTAGAACCCACCGGCGACTCATAGCGTCGGCTGAAGGTGCGGCTGGGGAGGGGGGTCAAATGCACGTGGCTCCGGCTATAAGTATACTTCTCTTGCTGGGCCATCGCCGTTTGAAGGTATCCAATGGCGTTCCGCACCTCCTCTGCAAAGGATGCCTCGTTAGGAATAGGAATTGTTTCAAGCCGGCTTGCTACCGCCACCATGTTCTCCGCCGGGTTTGAATAGTGACCCGCCGACATTGGAAAGCCATTGGTGAGGTCTGGTTCATCGGGGCGGGTTAAGCTACTGCCGAGCCGCCGGACGACTTCCAGGTGCATCCGATGTACATCCCGTTCCTAGCGTGTTGAAAAGGTTTCTAGCCTCATACCGTTCTGGTAGGCGGGACTGATGCCTCATCCGCCGTACCGCAGCTGACGATTGCTACTCCAGCTCAAGGCGGAAGGCCTCCGACTTAAGGCGCTCTGCCTCCGCATCCATCTAAGCCTTTAGCGCACCGACTCTCTGTTGGGCCTCCGCCATCTGGTCCTTCAGCCTTGTGATTTCTAGATTCCGGGCGGCTTGATTCTCAAACGTGACTTCATTTGCCATCAGGACGGCGAGCTCATTCATCCGATCCAGAAGAACCTGAGCCGGCGGCGGGTCAGCCCCCGTGTCGGCCGCCCCGATGGTTGTACTGCTTGTACCTAGTGCTGACCCCCCCATGAACAAGGCCGCATGAGTCGGCAGCCCATGAACGTCCGGCTCCGAATGCTCTGACTCGGGGTAAAGCTTATCGTAGCCACCGAGCCTGCCATCGTGAAGTTGGTAGATTGATTCCGCCTCACCGCTCGAAGATCCATCCTCCGAATAGACGAGAGTCTCCTGCGACTCAGAGGCCTCAAGATCCATACCTTGAGTAAAGCCAACGAGGACATGCTTCCTGCCCGGATCAGTACGGGCGGGTCACACGTGTTGGGCGGGTTGCGCGCGCCGATCCGGCTCGACGATGTCGGTGCAGATGTCCGGCTCGGGTGTAGATCCGCCGATCTTGCCAATGAAGACGTGGATTCCGCCGAAGGGAACCCAAAATCCGTACTCAACAGAGTCGGCATCGGGGCCCCAATCAGCGTCATCGATGTAGAGCCAACCGCGGCGACTCTTGTTCATCCTTCCGACCATGTATCCCTCGAACCCTAGTAGAGAGCCCTTTGATAACTCAACACCACAGAGCGCTAGCCCCACGGTGGGCGCCAACTGTCGTGGTTTTATCACGGCAGATGTCTGAGGACTTAGATTCGAGGCCATCGCTAAGGTGATGGACTCAAAGGGGTTGGTTGGGACAAAGGACACGAGTTTACCCAGGTTCGGCCCCTCAAGTAGAGGTAATATCCTACGTCCTGCTTGTGTTGTATTGATTGGAGTATCGATTACAAGGTAGCGAAATCGCTTGACCTAGCACTCGATTAGTTGGTTTCTACTTAAGTCGCCCCGGGTCTTGCCCTTATATAGGAGGTCAAGACCACGGGTTACACAAGTCGCATACCGACTCTTACAACGTGACTGAGTCTATCTCTACGTTGTCTTGCCTTCTTGAGAAAGCCGTCTCCGGTCGGCTTACCCGCCCGGGTCTTCATGACTTCTTTGCCTGGGCCTCATCTCGTCCCATCTTGGTGAGCCGCCGAACGCCAAGGCTTGAGTCTCCAGGCCCGTCCTTGGTCTGGCCCATGAGCCGCCAGGTGTGACCTGGCCCCGCTTGGGCGGGTCTCACCACGGGGTTATATCCCCAACACATACCCCAAAACTCCACGATGAACCAAAGATGAGAGACGATGATGCCACTGCTGAAAAGAGATGGTAGATGCAGCTACAAGGGTTGCGATACTGGTGGCGGTGGCAGCGGAGGGAAGACGAAGCCAGTCAAGCTCCTAGAGACCATCAGAGTGTCGAGGGCCAGCACCAAGCAAAGCGCCAGTGTGACGATCCTAAACAGAACACGAATCAAAGTCGAGAATGACCCTACAATTAGAGTCAACAATCTGACCACAAGATATGAGTTGCATGGTAAGTCGGGGAACATAAGCAACAGAGAGAACATGAAATGAAGAAGTGCTAAGAGTGCCTCGACTAGCTATAGGGAGGGGAGTACCATCAGCCATAAGAACACGAACTGGAGACTCGACAGGTCGAACGGAGGTCAAAGTGGAAGAATCATAAGTCATATGAAGAGACGCTCCGGTATCAAGAATCCATGGGGATGTACCTGAATGAGTAGATGGTGGTTTCTCAATACCAGAATAGTCATCCACAGAAACTGTAGAACCCATCGATGAAGAATCCCAAGCATCAAGCAGGCATCGCATGCTTTGCAGCTGCGCAATCTCATGCGCAGACAGGGACACAACCGAAGAGTTCGAGGTAGAAACACCTGTGGACGATGAGTAGTCGCCACCACTAATGAAAGCAGCGTGTAGAGTCGACTGAGAGTAGTGAGTCGACGTAGAACCGCATGTAGAAGCCACTGAAGGAGTCGACGTAGAGCGGTCTCCATCGCGCGCACAAGCCGCAAGAGGAGTCGGCGTAGGGCAACAATCACCAGGTGGGGAAGTCATGGGAAGAGTCGTTGAACGACCAACACGGGCCAGCAGAGGCGGTGCAGCTGCCGAAGGAGTCGACGTAGAGTGGCCAGCAACACCGGCGGAAGTCGCAAAAGGTGTCGAAGCAGAGCGACAACCACCACCTTCAAGCGGGCGAGCACCAAGCACCGAGGAACGGTGCATGTGCGAGATGGGATCAATGTAGGGAACACCGTCGAAAAACATCGAGCGGCGAGGAAGAGGCATACCCGACGAAAGCATTGGACCTCTTTTTTTAGGAATCAGATCTGGTTCACGTCTGGATTTCAATCAGTTTCCCACCAACGCACACGCAAGACGCTACCAGTCCGGACTACAGCCGTGAGCCAGAAGTCCAATCACGGCGGCCCATGAGCCCAAGACAACTAGATCGGATCGAGTCACGAGCAGCGACCGATCAGGCACAAACATGCCCGCGACCAGGCGAGCAGCCGCGGAAGCAAGGACAGGGCAGAACGGGCGGCCGGTGGCGACGGAGCCGGAGGAGCGCCGGGCACGACCAGAGGAGCAGCCGGTGCCGGGCGGCGGCTGGAGAAGCACCAGGCGAGGCCAGAGGAGCGCCGGGCGCGACCAGAGGAGCAACCGGTGCCGGTCGGCGGCCGGAGAAGCACCAGGCGAGGCCAGAGGAGCGCCGGATAGCAGACGGACAGCAGCGAGAGGACGTGGGCTGCAGCAGCACTGACTTGCTAGATGGATGGATGCAAAGCAGGGGCATTGTGCTGGCTTGGATGGATGCAAAGCAGCATCGCTGCTCTGTTGAGTGGGTGGACAGGGTGATCTGCAGCAGCCGGACAGCGGTGGTGGGGAAGAGGCAGCAGCGACGGCCGACAAGAACGACGACAGTGCGATAGGATCTATCTAATACCACGTTAGGAAGGCGACTTGTATTATTAGAAGGCCAAAGCCAACATATATAGACACACATAAGGATGTCAAAAGGCTACATGAAGATGTCAAGAGACTAGAATGTAAAAAACCAAAAGACACCGCTAACATAACTCTAACAATATGAACCTTAGAGCAACTCCAACGGGCCGACCCAAACGGACGGCAATTTTGTCCGCTTTTTGTACGATTTGGGTCGGTCAGGCGAACACGGACGTCCGCTTCCGTGTTTGGGTCGACGTGCGCGCCCAACGCTGGCCCGACCCATTTTGACGGCACTAAACATTAAAGCCGGCGACGAAAGGCCGACGAGAGTCCATGCGTCCACATTTGCATTTAAGAAAAATAAAACAACCTAAACTACGAGGCGGTGCGCTGCCCTAGGCGGCGGCGTCGTCATCGTCGGGGTTTGTGAGGTCGATGAGCGTCGGCGCCGGACCAGCCCAGGGGAATGCTGTTGGAAATATGCCCTAGAGGCAATAAATAAAGTGTTTATTATTATATTTCCTTGTTCATGATAATCGTTTATTATCCATGCTATAATTGTATTGAATGGAAACACATTGCATGTGTGGGTAAATAGACAAACAATGTGTCCCTAGTATGCCTCTAGTGAACTAGCTCGTTGATCAAAGATGGTCAAGGTTTCCTAGCCATTGACATGTGATGTCATTTGATAACGGGATCACATCATTAGGAGAATGATGTGATGGACAAGACCCAAACTACAAACGTAGCATATGATCGTGTCAGTTTATTGCTACTATTTTCTGCATGTCAAGTATATGTTCCTATGACCATGAGATCATGCAAACTCACGGATATCGGAGGAGTGCCTTGTGTGTATCAAACGTCGCAATGTAACTGGGTGACTATAAAGGTACTCTAGAGGTATCTCCGATGGTGTCTGTTGGGTTGGCATGGATCGAGACTGGGATTTGTTACTCCGTGTGACGGAGAGGTATCTCGGGGCCCACTCGGTAATACAACATCACAATGAGCAAGCAATGTGACTAATTGTTAGATAGGGGATCTTGTATTACGGAACGAGTAAAGAGACTTGCCGGTAACGAGGTTGAACTAGGTATGGAGATACCGACGATCGAATCTCGGGCAAGTAACATACCGAAGAACAAAGGGAACGTTATACGGGATTAACTGAATCCTTGACATAGAGGTTCAACCAATGAAGATCTTCGTAGAATATGTAGGAACCAATGTGGACGTCTAGGTCCCGCCATTGGTTATTGACCGTAGAGGTGTCACGGTCATGTCTACATAGTTCTCGAACCCGCAGGGTCTGCACACTTAAGGTTCGGTGACATTTCGGTAGTGTAGAGTTATGTATGGTGGTGACCGAAGGTTGTTCGGAGTCCTGGATGAGATCTTGGACGTCACGAGGAGCTTCGGAATGGTCCGGAGGTAAAGATTCATATATAGGAAGTCCCAGTTTGGTTTCCCGAAAAGTTTCGGGCTCATCGGTAGTGTACCGGGAGTGCCGGTAGTGTACCGGGGGACCTCCGGGAGGGGTATTTCGACCCCAAGAGGTCCATGGGCTGTGGGCGAATAATAACCAGCCCTTAATGGGCTGGGGAAACAGCCACAAAGGCCCATGGCGCAGGGAGAGGAAGTCCTAAAGGGAAAAGGGGAAAATCAGCCAATAGGAAGCAATCCTACTCCAACTAGGATTGGAGTAGGAGTAGGATTGCTCCTCCTTGGCCGGCCAAGTCCCCTTAGGGGACTTGGTGCGCCAGCCCCCTCCTCCTCCTCTCCTCCTATATATACTGGTGGATTGGGGCTGTTTACACACAGAATTTCCGGCCACGTGCTACCCGTTCCACCGGTGCATAGTTTCTCCTCTAGATCGTAGTTCCGCAGTGCTTAGGCGAAGCCCTGCCGGAATTGCTCCACCACCATCACCGGAGAGCCGTCATGCTGCCGGTGAACTCTCTCTCCTCTCCACCTTCTCTTGCTGGATCAAGACGATGGAGATCGTCATCAAGCTGCACGTGTGCTGAACGCGGAGGTGTCGTCCGTTCGGTACTAGATTGGAAGGATCGTGATCAAGGCCACGGGACGTTCGTGATCGGATCGCGGGACGGATCGTGACGAGATCGCAAGATGGTTCGTGATTGGATCGCGGGACGGTTCATGATTGGATCGCGGGACGCTCGGCGATTTGGATCGCGAAGAAGTTTGACTACACCAACCGCGTTTCTTAACGCTTCCCGCTTAGCGATCTACAAGGATACGTAGATCCACTCTCCCTCTCGTAGATGCTCATCACCATGGATAGGTTTGCGTGTGCGTAGGAAATTTTTTGTTTCCCATGTGACGTTCCCCAACAGTGGTATCAGAGCTAGGTTGATGGTTCGATGAGATCTCGAGTAGAACACAAAAGGTTTGTGGGCATTGATGCTTAGATTGCTTCCCTCCTTGGTCGGATTTTGGTTCAGCGGTATTGTGAGATGAAGCGGCCCGGACCAACAATACTCGTACGCTTACGAGAGACCGGTTCCCTCGACGCAACTTGTTGCTTAGATGGCTTGCGGGTGACAGTTTCTCTCACTTTAGTTGGATCGGATCTGACAAAGGCGGTCCTTGAGAAGGTTGAAAAGCAAACTATGTATCACTGTTGTGGCTTTGCGTAGGTGAGAATCGTTCTTGCTAGATACCCGTAGCAGCCACATAAAACTTGCAACAACAACTAGAGGACGTCTAACTTGTTTTTGCAGGGTATGTTGTGATATGATATGGCCAATTGCATGATGAGATATATGTGATGTATGATATGATCATGTGATGTATAGAATTTCATGACTTGCATGTCGATGAGTACGGCAACCGGCAGGAGCTATAGGGTTGTCTTTAATTATTGTATGACCTGCGTGTCAATCATTAAGCGCTATGTAATGCTTTACTTTATCGCTAAACGGTAGCTACAGAAGTAGAAGCAGCTGGCGCCACAACCCCTATGGCAGCACATTGATGGAGATCAAGATGATGGAGATCATGGTGTCGTGCCGGTGACGATGGAGATCATGCCGGTGCTGTGAAGATGGAGATCTTAAGCACGAGTTCATGGCCATATCATGTCACTTATGAATTGCATGTGATGCTAATCCTTTTATGCACCTTGTTTTGCTTATTACGACGGTAGCATTATAAGGTGATCCCTCACTTAAATTTCAAGATAAAATTGTGTTCTCCCCGAGTGTGCACCGTTGCGAAAGTTCGTCGTGCTGAGACACCACGTGATGATCGGGTGTGATAGACTCTACGTTCACATACAACAGGTGCAAGACAGTTTTGCACACGTGGAACACTCGGGTTAAACTTGACGAGCCTAGCATGTACAGACATGGCCTCGGAACACAAGAGACCGAAAGGTCGAGCATGAGTCATATAGTAGATATGATCAACATAATGATGTTCACCAATGAAGCCAACTTAACTCACGTGATGATCGGACTTGAGTTGGTGAATTTGGATCATGTGTCACTCAGATGACCTGAGGGATGTCAATTTGAGTGGGAGCTTTAGTAATTTGATTAACTAAACTCATTATCTTGAACAATAGTCTAAGTAACCTTTGCATATTTATGTTGTAGATCAATGGCTCGCGCAGTAGCACCCCTGAATTTTAATGCCTTCCTAGAGAAAGCTAAGTTGAAAGATGATGGAAGTAACTTTGTTGATTGGGCCCGTAATCTGAGGATTATCCTCACGGCTTCCCAGAAACAATATGTCCTTGATGCACCGCTTGGTGACCAACCAGAAGACATGACCTCCGAAGACGTTAAGAACGTTTGGGAGGCTCGTGCTGGAGACTACTCAATAGTTCAGTGCACAATATTGTATGGCTTAGAACTGGGACTTCAAAGACGTTTTGAACGTCATGGAGCATATGAGATGTTCCAGGAGTTGAAGTTTATCTTTCAGAAGAATGCCCGGATCGAGAGGTATGACACCTCCGATAAATTATATGCTTGCAAGATGGAGGAGAACGGGTCTATTAGTGAGCACATACTCAGAATGTCTGGGTACTCAAACCGTCTAGCGGAGTTTGGAATTACCCTTCCGCCGAAGGCGATTACTGATAGAGTTCTTCAATCGCTGCCACCTAGTTACAAGAGCTTTGTGATGAACTATAACATGCACGGGATGAACAAGTCAGTCGCCGAGCTGTTTGCGATGCTGAAAGTTGCTGAGTCTGAAATCCAGAAAGAACATCAAGTGTTGATGGTCAATAAAACCACTAGTTTCAAGAAAACCGGCAAAGGCAAAGGCAAGAAGGGTAAAACCAAGAAGGATGGCAAAGCAGTTACTACTCCTACAAAGAAGCCTAAGCATGGACCTAAGCCAGAAACTGAGTGCTTTCATTGCAAAGGAACTGGTCACTGGAAGCGGAACTGCCCCAAGTACCTGGCTGGCAAGAAGGCGGCCAACGACAAACAAGGTATATATGATATACATGTTATTGATGTGTACCTTACTAGTTCTCGTAGTAGTGCATGGGTATTTGATACCGGTTCGGTTGCTCACATTTGCAACTCAAAGCAGGAACTACGGAATAAAAGAAGACTGGCAAAGGACGAAGTGATGATGCGCGTGGGAAATGGTTCCAAGGTTGATGTGATCGCCGTCGGCACGCTCTCTCTTCGATTACCATCGGGATTAGTGATGAACCTGAATAATTGTTATTTAGTGCCTGCGTTAAGCATGAACATTATATCTGAATCTTGTTTATTGCAAGACGGTTACTCATTTAAATCAGAGAATAAAGGTTGTTCTATTTATATGAGTAATATCTTTTATGGTCATGCACCCAATGTTAGGGGTTTATTCATATTGAATCTTGATAGTGATGAGACACATGTTCATAACATTGATGCCAAAAGATGTAGAGTTGATAATGATAGTACCACTTTCTTGTGGCACTGCCGTTTAGGTCATATTGGTGTAAAACGCATGAGGAAACTCCATGCTGATGGACTTTTGGAGTCACTTGATTTTGAATCACTTGACACATGTGAACCATGCCTCATGGGCAAGATGACTAAAATGCCGTTCTCTGGAACAATGGAACGGGCAAGTGACTTGTTGGAAATCATACATACTGATGTGTGCGGTCCAATGAATGTCGAAGCGCGCGGTGGTTATCGTTACTTTCTCACCTTCACTGATGACTTGAGTAGATATGGATATATTTACTTGATGAAACACAAGTCTGAAACGTTTGAAAAGTTCAAGCAATTTCAGAGTGAAGTTGAGAATCATCGTAACAAGAAGATTAAATTTCTGCGATCTGATCGAGGAGGTGAATATCTGAGTTATGAATTTGGTAGTCACTTAAGACAGTGTGGAATTGTTTCACAGTTGACACCGCCCGGAACACCGCCCGGAACACCACAGCGTAATGGTGTGTCTGAACGTCGTAATCGGACCTTGTTAGATATGGTGCGTTCTATGATGTCTCTTGCCGATTTGCCACTATCGTTTTGGGGTTATGCATTAGAGATAGCTGCATTCACTTTAAATAGGGCACCATCAAAATCCGTTGAGACGACGCCATATGAACTGTGGTTTGGCAAAAAGCCGAAGTTGTCGTTTCTTAAAGTTTGGGGATGTGATGCTTATGTCAAAAAGCTTCAGCCTGAAAAGCTGGAACCCGAAGCGGAAAAATGCGTCCTCATAGGATACCTGAAAGAGACAGTCGGGTATACCTTCTATCTCAGATCCGAAGGCAAAGTGTTTGTCACTAAGAACGGAACATTTTTTGAGAAAGAGTTTCTCTCGAAAGAATTGAGTGGGAGGAAAATAGAGCTTGATGAGGTTATTGAACATTTACTTCAACCAGAGAGTAGCGCAGCGCAGAAAAATGTTTTTGTGGAACCTACGACGGAAGAAGAGGAAGTTAATGATGATGATCATGAAGCTTCGGATCAAGCTGCTACTGAACCTCGTAGGTCGACAAGGACGCGTACTACTCCCGAGTGGTATGGCAACCCTGTCTTGGAGGTCATGTTGTTAGACAACAATGAACCTACGAGCTATGGAGGAGCAGTGATGGGCCCGGATTCTGAGAAATGGTTAGAGACCATGAAATTTGAGATGGGATCCATGTATGAAAACAAAGTATGGACTTTGGAAGTATTACCTGAAGGGCGAAAGGCCATTCAGAACAAATGGATCTTTAAGAAGAAGACGGACGCGGACGGTAATGTCACCGTCTATAAAGCTCGACTTGTGGCAAAGGGTTTTTCACAAGTTCCAGGAGTGGACTACGATGAGACCTTCTCACCCGTAGCGATGCTTAAGTCCGTCAGAATCATGTTGGCAATAGCTTCTTATTTCGACTATGAAATTTGGCAGATGGATGTCAAAACGGCGTTCCTCAATGGTTTCCTTGAGGAAGAGTTGTATATGATGCAACCCGAAGGTTTTGTCGATCCAGAGAATGCTGACAAAGTTTGCACACTCCAGCGATCCATTTATGGACTGGTGCAAGCATCTCGGAGTTGGAATAAGCGCTTTGATGAAGTGATCAAAGCGTTTGGGTTTATACAAGTTTATGGAGAAGCTTGTATTTACAAGAAAGTAAGTGGGAGCTCTATAGCGTTTCTAGTGTTATATCTGGATGACATATTGCTAATCCGAAACGATATAGAAATGCTAAAAAGCGTGAAGGAATATTTGAATAAGAGTTTTTCAATGAAGGACCTAGGAGAAGCTGCTTTCATATTAGGCATTAAGATCTATAGAGATAGGTCGAGACGCTTAATAGCACTTTCACAGAGCACATACCTTGATAAATTTTTGCAGAAGTTCAAAATGGAACAGGCCAAGAAGGGGTTCTTGCCTGTGTTACAAGGTGTGAAGTTGAGTAAGACTCAATGCCCAGTGACTGCAGAAGATAAAGAAAAGATGAGCATCATCCCCTATGCTTCAGCCATAGGCTCTATCATGTATGCAATGCTGTGCACAAGACCCGATGTCAGCCTTGCCATAAGTATGGCTGGAAGGTTT
This sequence comes from Hordeum marinum, assembly GCA_022496015.1. Classification (NCBI taxonomy): domain Eukaryota; kingdom Viridiplantae; phylum Streptophyta; class Magnoliopsida; order Poales; family Poaceae; genus Hordeum; species Hordeum marinum. Next base: position 25,263,690 of record CM039678.1, read on the forward strand.
CAAAGTGATCCTGGAATGGAGCACTGGCAAGCGGTCAAGAATATCCTTAAGTACCTTAACAGGACTAAGGACATGTTTCTCGTTTATGGAGGTGATGAAGAGCTCGTCGTAAAGGGTTACGTCGATGCAAGCTTTGACACTGATCCGGACGATTCTAAATCGCAAACCGGATACGTATTTATTCTTAACGGGGGAGCGGTAAGCTGGTGCAGTTCCAAGCAAAGCGTGGTAGCTGATTCTACGTGCGAAGCGGAGTACATCGCAGCCTCGGAGGCAGCGAAGGAAGGTGTCTGGATGAAGCAGTTCATGACAGATCTTGGAGTAGTGCCCAGTGCGCTGAATCCAATAAATCTATTCCGTGACAACACTGGTGCCATTGCTCTAGCCAAGGAACCAAGGTTTCACAAGAGGATCAGAAACATAAAGCGACGCTTCAACTCCATCCGGTTCTACATCGAGGAGAAGGACATAAATATTTGCAAGGTGCACACGGATCTGAATGTTGCAGACCCGTTGACTAAACCTCTTCCAAGGGCTAAACATGATCAACACCAGAACTGCATGGGTGTTCGATTCATTACCATGTAAATCACATAGTGATGTGAATTAGATTATTGACTCTAGTGCAAGTGGGAGACTATTGGAAATATGCCCTAGAGGCAATAAATAAAGTGTTTATTATTATATTTCCTTGTTCATGATAATCGTTTATTATCCATGCTATAATTGTATTGAATGGAAACACATTGCATGTGTGGGTAAATAGACAAACAATGTGTCCCTAGTATGCCTCTAGTGAACTAGCTCGTTGATCAAAGATGGTCATGGTTTCCTAGCCATTGACATGTGATGTCATTTGATAACGGGATCACATCATTAGGAGAATGATGTGATGGACAAGACCCAAACTACAAACGTACCATATGATCGTGTCAGTTTATTGCTACTGTTTTCTGCATGTCAAGTATATGTTCCTATGACCATGAGATCATGCAAGCTCACGGATATCGAAGGAGTGCCTTGTGTCTATCAAACGTCGCAACGTAACTGGGTGACTATAAAGGTACTCTATAGGTATCTCTGATGGTGTCTCTTGATTTGGCATGGATCGAGACTGGGATTTGTTACTCCGTGTGACGGAGAGGTATCTCAGGGCCCACTCGGTAATACAACATCACAATGAGCCTTGCAAGCAATGTGACTAATTATTAGTTACGGGATCTTGTATTACGGAACGAGTAAAGAGACTTGCCGGTAATGAGGTTGAACTAGGTATGAAGATACCGACGATCGAATCTCGGGCAAGTAACATACCGAAGAACAAAGGGAACGTTATACGGGATTAACTGAATCCTTGACATAGAGGTTCAACCGATGAAGATCTTCGTAGAATATGTAGGAACCAATGTGGACGTCCAGGTCCCGCCATTGATTATTGGCCGTAGAGGTGTCACGGTCATGTCTACATAGTTCTCGAACCCGCAGGGTCTGCACACTTAAGGTTCGGTGACGTTTCGGTAGTGTAGAGTTATGTATGGTGGTGACCGAAGGTTGTTCGGAGTCCCGGATGAGATCCCGGATGTCACGAGGAGCTCCGGAATGGTCCGGAGGTAAAGATTCATATATAGGAAGTCCCAGTTTGGTTTTCGAAAAAGTTTTGGGCTCATCGGTAGTGTACCGGCAGTGCCGGTAGTGTACCGGGGGACCTCCGGGAGGGGTATTTCGACCCCAAGAGGTCCATGGGCTGTGGGAGAATAATAACCAGCCCTTAATGGGCTGGGGAAACAGCCACAAAGGCCCATGGCACAGGGAGAGGAAGTCCTAAAGGGAAAAGGGGAAAATCAGCCAATAGGAAGCAATCCTATTCCAACTAGGATTGGAGTAGGAGTAGGATTGCTCCTCCTTGGCCGGCCCCCTCCTCCTCCTCTCCTCCTATATATACTGGTGGATTGGGGCTGTTTACACACAGAATTTCCAGCCACGTGCTACCCGTTCCACCTGTGCATAGTTTCTCCTCTAGATCGTAGTTCCGCAGTGCTTAGGCGAAGCCCTGCCGGAATTGCTCCACCACCATCACCGGAGCGCCATCACGCTGCCGGTGAACTCTCTCTCCTCTCCACCTTCTCTTGCTGGATCAAGACGGTGGAGATCGTCATCAAGCTGCACGTGTGCTGAACGCGGAGGTGCCGTCCGTTCGGTACCAGATTGGAAGGATCGTGATCAAGGCCACGAGACGTTCGTGATCGGATCGCGGGACGGATCGTGACGAGATCGCGGGACGGTTCGTGATTGGATCGCGGGACGGTTCATGATTGGATCGCGGGACGCTCGGCGATTTTTATCGCGAAGAAGTTCGACTACACCAACCGCGTTTCTTAACGCTTCCCGCTTAGCGATCTACAAGGGTACGTAGATCCACTCTCCCTCTCGTAGATCCTCATCACCATGGATAGGTTTGCGTGTGCGTAGGAAATTTTTTGTTTCCCATGCGACGTTCCCCAACAAACGCCATGTTCCAGAGCGTGTTCATGTCGGGCACGGGCTGTGCCGCCGTCTGGGCTGCCGTGGCCTGGCGTGCCTCCTCCTCGGCCTCGCGCTGCTTGTCCTCGGGGTCACGCTCGAGCATCTCGAGTTACTCACCGTCCCGGCGCTCTTCGGCCAGCCAGATCTGGCGCCAGTGCTCGAGGTACGCCGCCTCCTACGCCGGCGTCGCCCCCATCCAAACTGGTGGCATGGAGACCCACTCGCACACTACTCCCATCCAGGAGTAGCGCCCGATGGGGGACGTCTCGGGCTCCGGCTCGCCTTTGACGCAGCGTCGGGGAGGGGACAATGGGGCCACCGGCGGCAGCACACAGTCGCCCGCCGCGGAGAGGGCAATGGCCTACGCCATTGCCGCCTCGTACCGAGCCTCCTCTTCCTCCACCGCCTCCGCCCTGCGCCGCTCGTCCTCCTCGCTCTCCCGGTAGATGGACGCAAGGGCCGCCTGGTAGGCGTCCTCCGCCGCCTGATCCTCCTCGCGGACGACGAGCGGCGGCAGCACGCTACGGCCGACCTCGCGCACGCCCCGTCGCCCCGCCTCCTCGTGCTTGAAGATGAACCACCTCGCCCAGTTGGGCGAGTCGGTTGCATAGGCGGGGTCGCGGCGCTGCTCCGGCGTCAGCAGCGCCCGCCGGCGCCGCACCTCCTCCGCGTGAGCCCGAGCCGATCGCGACGCCGCCGGCACTGGGATCCTATCCGGATCCAGATGCCAGTCGTGCGGCATGGTGGCATCGGGATACGGGAAAGGCACGCGGTGCTGTCAGTGCCACTCCGCCTGGTGCACTGACACATTCACGTGCTGCCTCTGCCGGCGAGGCTCCAGCGACGGCGGAGGCGGGAGGGACTGCGAGGGGAAAGGGATGGTGGTGGCCTTGCCCTTGGCCTTGCTGCTGCTGGCGCCGGAGAAGAGCCCCATCTCGCTGTGGTGGTGGTGGCTAGGGTTTGCCAGCGACGGGGAGCAGAGCTTGCTAGATGTGGACGACGAGTTTGGATGAGGACGGCCCTGCCGCACGGTCGGCTTAAAAAAGGAGGACTGCCGCCGCTGACGCGTGGACCCATGGTCATAAATTGAGCTGACCGCGTGGGCAACGGGTAGTTGGACGACCGCCAGGTGGGGACGCGGCAGACACCGAGAAGGCACGCGTGGCGTCCGTTCCGCGTCCGCACCAACGTATTTGGGACGCAAATTTGGGCCGCAAATGCGTCGGCGCGGACGCGAAGCGGACGTGATTTGGGTTTGGATCGGTGCGTTGGGTCGCCACTTTTGTCCGCGCCAACCCAAACGGACGGCGGCGGACGAAATGGGTTGCCCCATTGGAGTTGTTCTTATAATATTTGTCCAGAGTAGGAAATGAAACGGAGTCAACACTCGACAGACTATTTTTTTTCATCCTCCATGTTGTATATAATGGTTCTGCATCCCATGTTGTGTTCTATGGAGAGATAACTGAACAAATGCGTATGTTGATAACTGAACAAATTCAGAGAACTCACTCTAATTCTAGTGAAATGCGTAGAGTAAATTATTATGTCAGGCGTGGTGGCCAGGACTTTTATACTCAAGAACAAGAAAATGATGAGAAAAAAGTCAGTTAACTTTAGATTTATTTTTGTGCTTCCCTTGAATAATAATATATTGTGTGGCATATTAAATAGATTGATCATGCACACGATCTGGGAAGAGAAAAAGTTTAGCAAAGACCGTGTGCATGATAGCAGATTTTTTGTTTAGGAATTCACTTCCACCATCAACATCAGAAGAAAAGAAATATGTTGTAGTTTTTCTCTTTTGTTTTATAGCGATAGCATAAAAATGTTCCATTATTATAGCTATGTAGTAATTATTTATTACTTCGGCTGCTGAGCTAAGATCCTTGCAACAGTTAACTTCTCGTCCGTAGGGGACATTTCACAGCAATAATAGATTCAATAAATCTCTGTCCAGAGTCAGAAATTAAATGGAATCATAAACTATTTCATCCATGCTTCATGTTGTGTATACAATCATTGTGTCATCTGAAGTGCTTGTGTTGGATGCTATGCTTGCTCTTGTATGCATCCCAGAGAAAAACAGCAAGCTCTCGTGCGCTTGTATGCAGAACTGTTCCAGAATTCAGAGATATAACTGAATAAATTCATCGACTGAAGTTGATTACGGAGCAGGTTCAGAGAACCTCAGCCAGTCCTGTTCTGGAAATGGTAGAGTAAACTATTCAGATTATTTTTTCTGTAATTGTTTTGGCAGCAACACATGACACAATTTGATTCTGAACTGAGATTTTGTAAACAACTTATCACTTATTAGCAATGCTCTCCCAAGAGCATCAAAATGATAGCTAGAATAGACACTTGTAGTGTTCCTGGTGTTACCACGCGGTGCGCAGATGAGGAGGTAATGTGATTGATTGGAATAGCCAAACAGTGTTGCTTAGAAATTTCATCTCACACAAAATTTACATATTCAAGGTAGTGGCAAATTATTTCCCTTTGCTCATCCAGCTGTAACGTTTACGAATCCCACCGACGAACGCTCAAAGCAGCAAACTGAAATTAAGAAGCAAAGTAACTGTAGTAACCTACATTGCATGCGACAGCTTGTATTAGCACCAAATCGTAGCAGTCAACAACACTACGAGACTAACGACCATATATTATCTACTTCCCTGTAGACATCACTCAACCTGAAAAGATTGGCCTCTCGATCCTAATTGGAAAAAATAACCTGAACCTGAACGCAGCTGGACACCGAAATGTAGCTTCAGTTTCTTCAAGAGCACTCTGCCAGCAAGAGGATACTAGTTTGTGTGTGTGGAGCGAGTAAGAGGATTTTTTTAGATCAGGACTGGAAGATAGCTTGGTACTCGGGCACCCCTGCATCAAACGGATAGGAGTAGCGACAAGTGTTGTCAAGATAGTGGATCCAGGCTTACTGATGTATTACTTTGTAAAGTTTTTGTGAATAATTAATAAAGTGGCTGCATGCATCGCTCAGATGCAGAGGCCGAAGGTATATCCTCCTTTTCTAGAAAAAAAGAAACTCGGGCGCGGGTATGCGAGGATCCTATTCCAGGCGTAGGTATGTCCAACTGTAGGTATGCCGGTGCTTTGAAGATGGAGAGTGTTTCTACATGCGGTTATGCTTGGTATTCGTACTCCCCGCTCCTTCGCTGCGTATATGTGGGCCGGCCCAACTAGTTTATGCCCAATTTTGAGAAGGTTCCAGAACTTTACCAAATCAATTTTCCTTTTTTTCTTGTTATTTCTTTTGGTTTTTTCTCTCCTTTTCTTTTTTCCTTTATCTTTTAGTTTCCATTTTTTATTTTCTTGGTTTCTCGTTTTCATTTTTTGTTTTTTCTTTCCAAAATTCTTGATTTTTACCTGAAATCGAGGAACAATTTTCCAAATCGTTGATTATTTTTAACATTCGAACATTTGTTCGAATAAGGTGAACATTTTTTGACATAAAAATTTGCACATCAAATTCAAAACATGTTCATCATTTTATCTGAAATGTTCATGATTTTTTTAAAAGAAATCTCATGGAATTCAAAATTTCTTCATAAAATAAAAAAAATGTTTAGAAACCGGGGAACATTTTTCAAATTGGTGTTTTTTTTAAATATGTTTTTTTTTGAATCGGGGTGAACATTTTCAAATTCAAAATTTGTTCAGCGACACCAACTCAGCGCTGCCGGAACTCGGGAAGGGGACACTACCGGAGAGGCCGCTCGTTGAGGCGGACAAGTACAAGTTGGGGAAGCTCAAGTTCGCCTGCGAGGAGGCGCTATGCAGCAGGGACATTTCACAACACTAATACATTGCATTACATTCTTTTCAGCTATTTCATCCATCCTTGTAATCTTTGTTCAGAGTGTGAATCAACGGGACTATTTCATCCATCCTTGTAATCTTGGTGTCATCTGAAATTTGTGTGTCTGATTGGATATTTGTTCTTGCCTTAATCCCATTTCCATGAAGACAAATAGCGAATTCTGTGCGCACAATAGTTTCAGAATTCAGAGACATAACCGAACAGATTCAGAGAACCCCGTGAATCCTTGTAATCTTTGTTCAGAGTCAGAAATGAAATGGATCAACAGACTATTTCATCCACCCTTCATCTTTGTATCATCTGAAATGTTTGTGTTTTGATGGGATGTTTGTTCTTGTCTGCATACCATGTTGTGTTCCTTGGAGAGAAAAAGTACGAAAATCATGTATGTATAATTGCATCAGAATTCAGAGATAACTGAACAAACTCCTCAACCCAAGTTGATAACTGAACAACTTCAGAGAGCTCACTCTACTTCAGAATTCAGAGAGATAACTGAAGAAACTCAACGACTGAAGTTGATAACTGAACAAATTTAGAGAACTCACTCTACTTCTGGTCAAATGGTAGAGTAAAATTATCTAAATTATTATGTCAGTCAGACTTTCCATTGTTGTAACCGAGGTGTAAAATGGCAGCAATGCATGATACAACTTGCTTATGAACTAAGCTTCCAAACAACTTCCCAGTAGTGCTCACTAAAGGGCAGCTAAATGACAAAATGAAAAGCTAGAGCTGCTTACAATTCCTTGCTGAATATCAGTTGGGGCCAAAAGTGTTGCTTACAATTCCATCTCATACAAATTTAGCTGCATTATGTGGATGAAGTGAAGTCCTTTAGTTTGTCTCGGGGATAACAAAGCTTAATTTATATGAGAAACAACAACAGAGTGTGGATTCAGAGAGGAACACCTCTGATGTTAGAGTTTAATTAACTGAATTTTTAGTCTTCCTAATCTTGATTATACCAATCACTGTTGCCTGGGTGCTGTGCTCACATAAGTAGCGCCCTGCAATTTCACATATGTTGACAACTTCCTTCATGCTCTTGTTGTTTTCTTGGTCATGCTTGTTTTGGTTGGACGAGCAAGGAGTCACACCATTCCAAAGCATCATGCTTACCATGTGATTTATTCAACTGAAGTTCTGGCCATTGCTCACTCTGCCTTCTTTATATACGTCTCCAGACCATTTGCAATGCTGCACACAGTTAGTTGTCAGATGAGAGCGTGAGAAGACATGAGGTGCCAAATTCCTTGTTGAACTTTTGTTGTGTCTTGCCGATGATCTGAGATTTTAGAAGAAACTACAAGGAGATGTGGACCAACCCCCCGGTCTACACCCCACCGATGCATACTTAAAATTTCGGTAGTAAAACACACTGGCCAAAGTGAGAGCAGCCATACATTAGTTTGGACATAATGTATGAAAATGGAGTGTAGCAAGCTGTAACCGTTGGTGTATAGCATCTGAAGTGTATGAATGAGTGTGCAGAATCACAAGGCACCGATCCATGGCCGGTGAAAAAGAGATAGTAAGGATCGATTGTATAGCTTTTGTTGGCAATGTGCCTATGCTGAGCACATCACATTTTCTAGTGACCAGCTGCATATTCCACAACTTTTCAATAGTAAACTAAGAGCAACCCGCACAAACCACTTTGGGCTTGATGTGTGTAAATGACTGAATCTATCAGCAAACTCTTTGTGGAGAACCTGAAGTGCAGGTGAGTGTGTGCAGCATGAAAAGACATATTTTTTACAATTGGTGAGAAAGAGAAAGTAAAGATCCGCGCAAGCAAGGTCGCTAGATGTTCTTATAATAGAATACTTTCAATTTCCATTTAGTTACTTTAGTGGTTGTTAATTGGCAGATTTCAGTTTTCTTGAGATCATGTTTGCATTCAACCATGGCTTTCATGTCAGATGTTGTTGTGCCGGTTTTCAGGTAACAGGAGTCTTTCCACCTTTTCCTTTTTGTTTATGTTAAATATTGTTTCTCTTAAAATAAATTGTACTTGAGTACAAGTTATAATATACTATTTCTAGGTTGATTCATGTATGCCCAAATTATCACTTTGCCCAGTGAGCTCCTCAAGAAATATTGCACTTAATTGGTACTAGGTTTTGACGATATTTAAAACTTGGCCAAGTACATTGAACTTTGGTATGATGAGTGGTAAATCATGCAAACACTGGTATGCGTCTATATTGTAATCCGTATTTGTCAAAATAATGCATAATTTTAAATAGCAGGCCATGCCTCTTGGCGGCGGATTTTTATTTTAGATATTATTTGTGTGCTTCCACCAACCATAATGGTGGTACGATCAGCACTTATAGCTTGAGCGGTGCAGTCAATATATTGATCCTTCGTACTATCAAGATCGCTAGACGTTCTTATAATAGAATATATTTTTAATTTCCTTTTAGCTACCTAGTTGGTTGTTAATTGGCAGCTTTCTATTTTCTAGAGATCTTGTTTACATTCAACGGTCACTTGCATGTTGTGCTTTTTTTCAGGTAGCATAAGTCTTTCCATCTTTTCGTATTTGTTTATGTTTACTATTCATTTCTCTTAAGAAAATTGAATTTAGAGCAAGTTTTATTATAATAATTGTGGGTTGGTTCATGTATATCCAAATTAACACTTTGTCCCAGCGAGCTCCTCCTCAAGAAATCCTGCCCTTAATTTGTACTAGGTTTTGATGATTTATGAAAACTTGACCTAGTATATTGAACATTGGTATGCACGGGTGGAACGATAAACCATCCAAACACTGGTATCGCCTATATTGTCCTCGGTTTTTTCAAAATTATATGACCCCTAATCTTGAACAAATATAGAGTTAAAATGTCTGTTATAATTCTGACGGGAAGAACATGTTTCTTCTATTTTTTTCTCAGAGATAGTTCAGAACATATTGTGCTTCAGGACTTTCGTACGTATTGACTAGATAAGTGAATGACACACATTTTATAATTTGCTTTCATATGACACACCGTTAGGAACAAAAGCCAGCGAACTAGGTATCCATAGCTTTCGTATCACTTTAGATAAATAGCTAAGAAGATATCCTTCATCAACTATTTTATTAGCACTCAGAAAGAAAGCATATGCTCCTGCATTAGCTTAGACACTGCTGTTGACTTAGGGAGTTTAACTGAGATTATGGACTTGCTGATCTAGATTATTCCAGGGTTCCGGTATCGTCAGTGACGTATATAATATGACTTCCTTCATGCCCTTCTTGCCTTATGGTCATTTTTTAAACAACATAATGGACCATTCAGAGGCATCATGCTTGCCGTGTGGTTTACTTGACCGAAGTTTGGGCCATCGCCCGCCATACCAGTCATCACTACACATGCCTTGCTATATATGTCTACGCCATTTAGGTCGTGTTTGGTTGTCTGCATAAAACCCAACCAGACCCGCGTAAAAAGTAAACGGGCTATTTGGTTGGCTGCATAAACTGTTGGGCCTACATAGCACGAAACTCAAATCATCTTTGGGCCTGGCTCGCTAAAAACGCTCAGATCGGCAGTTTTTTGCGAGCAAGGCCGAGGCGAGCGCAAGCGAGCAGGCCCTTGCACGAGTGGAGACGGGAGGGATGCGGGTGATTAGGTCTTCTTCAACCTCTAGTAAGCTTCTCTCTAATCTTCTCTCTGTCGTGTCCCTCCGATCTACACAACGGTGCTTCAATTCGAGATAAGCTCTACACGAAAAAGATGCACCTCGATGCTACGGTTCCATTTAGGCGATCGGTTCGTAGTTTCGTCAACCGAAAGTTCTTTATTTTGTTTTCTCGTTTGGAGCTATTCTAGACGAATTTTGTCAGATTCGTCGCGCACGATCGATCTTTTGAAATTTCCTTTGACCAGCAGCCTAATCTCGTAGTTCCGCACAACATTTGTGTTGTAAGTTTTTGGTTTCGACGACCGTAGCTTCATCTCTTCTTGAACAACAGTCTAGTGCACTTACGCCGCCATGTGGAGCTCCTCTGTCCTCTGCTCAGAGCCCTTCTATACGTCCCTCTCGAGGTCGACGCCCCTCCCCTTGATCTCCATGCCCGCAACCTACTACACTAGAGTCGTTTCCGGTCTCGCTCATCTCGGCCTACTCTCTGTCGTCCTCCTACTGCACTGACGTTGCAATGACGCGCACACTGCTTTCCTGTGTCCTCTGCCTCCGTGCATACTGCAGTTCGCTGCACCGCCGACGAGGTCAATCATCTTGGTCTCCTCTCTCTCGTCCCACTACACTGAAGTCGTTTTCGGCGTCGATCATCTCGGCCTCCTCTCTCGTCCTACTACACGGACGATACCATGGCGCGAGCACTACATTCTCCTCCTCTGTCCACTGTCTTTGCGTGAGCACCGCAACTAGTTCGCCAACGATGCGCTCGCCGTGCCGCCGAAGGGGTCGCTCGCCCACGACTCCATGCTCGTCATGTCGGACACGGCGCCACATCCACTATCTACCGCAGTCGCCATGGTCCGGCGCACACTGCACTTCTTCTCTCCATTCCTCTGCTAGCTGTTAATCTTGTGTGCTAAGTGCAAGTGCTAGCTCTTAATCATACCCCATGCGGGCAACCAAACAGCGTGTAGTTGTATGTGCTGAGACAATGCAAGCAACCAAACAACGTGTCAAAGTGGATCCCCTAATGCAGGAAGTCTATATGAAGGCAACCAAACAACTTGCAGATGTCACATATGAAGCTGTTTTTTCATAGCCAGGCTGAGTAGAGAAGGATATGCAACGCATGTATTGTAGCCAACGGCAACCAAACACGCCCTTAGTATTCATTCTTCTCCTGCTGGTTGCCATGCCATGCAGTGTTACACATTCTATGCTCAGCATTTGTTGTGTCTAGGCAAGCTGAGATTTAAGAGGAAACTGAAAGGAGGTGTAGATCATGCTATCTCATTCCGTGCAAATGTTGCACACATCACAAGATTTCAACTGTCAACCACACAACTGCAAACCAGAGCAACAATAGTCCAATTTGTCCAGAGCTTGGCTGGATGAGGCATAGATCGGACTTGGTGTGTGCCGTCTGAATAATGTGTGAGCGTATATCATGGATAAACATACTTTTACACACTCATTTCCACCATCAACATCAGAAGAAAGGCATTGGCTGTGGGTTTCCTGATCTTGACTCGAACTTCCTTTTCCTCTTTCCCTAGTCTTTCTCTGTTTCCGATACAATGTATTTCCGTTATGAAAGTAAAGAAAACAGGGGAAGCCCGGTTCAAAAAAACATCAGAAGAATAGGAAGATGTAGTAGCCTTTTGTCTATTGTTTTACTATGATAGCAGGTGAGGGTTCAATTGTTATTTTATTGTTCCCGGGTGAAAGCTTCAAATGTTACTAGCTATGTAATAATTATTTATAATTTTGGCTGTCGAGATAAGATCCTTGCAAGAACCAGCTTCTATGTAGAAGCAGCAGCAAGGACATTAGATTCAAGGGTTAATTGGATAAATGCCACTCTAATTTTGACGATTTCGAAAAATGCCACTCCAATTTACAGACTTCGAAAAATGCCACTCCAATTATCGCGTACTTCTGTCGATGCCATTCTGGTCATTTGAGCTTGTTTTTAATTAAAAAACGCTCACGTATACGTCCCGTATTTTCCTTTGGACGGAAATGCTCCTGCATCCATCTGGTTAACACCCACCAGTCCAACCCGTGCGTATCTTCTTCCTCTTGTTCCTCTCCCTGTTTCCCCTCCTCTCTCGCCAAGAACCCTAGCCGCCGCCGCCGCCGCAGTCGCGTTGCTGCTGCTCCTCATCCCGGCCACGCCCCTGCTGCTACACATCCCCGGCCACGACCCTGTTGCTCCACACCGTTCGCCGCGCCCTGCTGCTCCGCATCTCGTCCCGCCGCCCTGCTGCTTCTCACCGCCGGGCAGGAGTCCCAGCCGGCACGCCGCAGCCCAACCGCCTTTCCATTCCGGCCCCATCCGCTTCCCCTTTCCCCTGCACTATCTCCTGTGGTCCTTCCGCCGGAGCTCGCTGCCAGCCTCTTCTGTCCTCACTCCCCCCTGCCCCAGCTTCCTGTACTCCACCCGCCATGGCAAGGAGAGCTGTCGGGGCCATTGGAGGTGGAGGATGGAGCTCGTCGTCGTTATTTAGATGATCTGAAGAGTAAGGAGAAAGAGAAGATTGTAGGTGGCCTTGCTGAATTTAAGAGGAATGAAAGTGATCCAGGTTGCTTGTCTTTGAATGAACTGAAGATTGCTGAATGAAGATTGCACAATGGAAGATCGAAGAACTGAAGATTGATAGTGCAAAAATATGTGTGTTGTAAACAGACTGAGAATGCAAAAATATATGTGTGATGTGCAGATTTAAGCAGAAAAATGATGAGATCATGCTTGTAATGTTTGCATTACTAGTGGTTGTACTAAAAAGATGTAACATTTCTACCAGCAATGAAGAATGTGTTATTTTCCTGTGCAGAAGAAGCATGATTGTACTGTGCAGAGGAAGCATGAAGTTAGTGGGAAAAATGGACATGACCTCGGCCAAAATACATATAATTTGCATCAGATGACAAGTCATAATGTTTTGCATCAATAGAAGATGGACCTGAAGCTTGTACTGATAATGAAGTGTGTCGAAAAATTCGACATGACCTTAGCGGAAATAAAGCTAATTTGCAACAGATAATTGATGATAAAATTCTTCATAAGTAGATGAACCAAAGCAGTGTAAAAACTGCAGATTACAAGCCGATATAGATCAACCAAATTAGTCTTAAAACTCCAAATTACTTAAGCAAATGGTCTTGCACAAACACACACAAGTTTAGCTCCAGTTTGAGCAGCACACACGCAAACAAGGTTCAGTGGCATCACAGCACACACAAGTTTAGCTTCAGGTTACAAACAAGCAAATCATCCACCAAGCCAATACATCAAGCTTCTCTTGGATCCTAAAGTTGGCTTGACAACAGCATCAGCAATAGATGGTGTAACAAACTGGAGCTTTTTGTTCTTCTTTGCTACAGGTTTGTTTCCAACAGTCTCAGCAGTTTCAGTTATCTTCTTTTCCCCCTTATCTTGAGCTGAATTCTTTTTGGCCGGAGTCTTCTTCTTGACGGGCGTCTTCTTCTTGACTGGCGTCTTCTTCTTCTTGACCGGCGTCTTCTTCTTGACGGGCGTCTTCTTCTTGACCGGCGGCGCCTTCTTCTTGACTGGAGTATTCTTCTTAACGGTGTCTTTTGTCTGCAAATAAATGGAAGTGAGTTAGGAATTATAGATTGACAGAAGTAAAAGAATTAGGAAATAACTAAAGTGGATTTGATACCTCTTATAATTTACTAAAGGCTCGTCGTCTTCCAAGGTATCTTCCTTGGTTGGAGTAGAATCTCTCTTTCTGCATGTTAGTAGGATTGTGCCAAGTTAGTCAAGTAAAACAACATAAGCAAAGTTAGTTGAGCAAAATTACACCTTTTAGTAGGAATGTGTTCCTGTGGTGGTGGTTCTTGAATATCTTCACTCGCTAGCTCCTGTGGTACTGGTTCTTGAGTTTTTTTCAGGCGGTAGCTTGCAAGTTTTTTGAAAATGGCCCTTCCCACCACATTTCTTGCATTTCACCACTTTCCTGCCTAGGTCTTCAAGGAATCCTCTAATTCTTTGAACTCTAGGCCTCCCAGCTGGCATTTTCTCTTGTATAGGTAGGTAAACTTGGTAGCCAAGATCAACTTGCTCTCATTGTGTCTTATCAGTCATGGTCAGCATGCCCCCAGCATAAGCAGCCCGAAACTTTGCCACACTGTAATAATCATCAACAAAGTTCTCGATCTTTGCGCCCCTCATTGAATAGATGAAAGTCAATGCATGAATACAAGGCTTCCCAGAAACTTGATACACCCGGCATGAGCATGTTCTTTGTTGCAGATCAACCGTGTGCCTTTGGAAATATGCCCTAGAGGCAATATATAAAGTGTTTATTATTATATTTCCTTGTTCATGATAATCGTTTATTATCCATGCTATAATTGCATTGATTGGAAACACATTGCATGCGTGGGTAAATAGACAACACTGTGTCCCTAGTATGCCTCTAGTGAACTAGCTCGTTGATCAAAGATGGTCAGGGTTTCCTAGCCATTGACATGTGATGTCATTTGATAACGGGATCACATCATTAGGAGAATGATGTGATGGACAAGACCCAAACTACAAACGTAGCATATGATCGTGTCAGTTTATTGCTACTGTTTTCTGCATGTCAATGTATATGTTCCTATGACCATGAGATCATGCAACTCACGGATATCGGAGGAGTGCCTTGTGTGTATCAAACATTACAACGTAACTGGGTGACTATAAAGGTGCTCTACAGGTATCTCCGATGGTGTCTGTTGGGTTGGCATGGATCGAGATTGGGATTTGTTACTCCGTGTGACGAAGAGGTATCTTGGGGCCCACTCGGTAATGCAACATCACAATAAGCCTTGCAAACAATGTGACTAATTGTTAGTTACGGGATCTTGTATTACGGAACGAGTAAAGAGACTTGCCGGTAACGAGGTTGAACTAGGTATGGAGATACCGACGATCGAATCTCGGGCAAGTAACATACCGAAGAACAAAGGGAACGTTATACGGGATTAACTGAATCCTTGACATAGAGGTTCGACCGATAGATCTTCGTAGAATATGTAGGAACCAATGTGGACGTCCAGGTCCTGCCATTGGTTATTGGCCGAAGAGGTGTCTCGGTCATGTCTACATAGTTCTCGAACCCGCAGGGTCTGCACACTTAAGGTTCGGTGACGTTTCGGTAGTGTAGATTAAGTATGATGGTGACCGAAGGTTGTTCGGAGTCCCGGATGAGATCCCGGATGTCACGAGGAGCTCCGAAATGGTCTGGAGGTAAAGATTCATATATAGGAAGTCCCAGTTTGGTTTCCAAAAAAGTTTCGGACTCATCGGTAGTATACCGGGAGTGCCGGTAGTGTACCGGGGGACCTCCGGGAGGGGTATTTCGACCCTAGAGGGACCATGGGCTGTGGGAGAGTATTAACCAGCCCTTAGTGGGCTGTAAAATCAGCCTAGAAAGGCCCATGGCGCAGGGGAAAAAGGCAAAAATCAGCCAATAGGAGGCAATCCTACTCCAACTAGGATTGGAGGTGGAATAGGATTCCACCCTCCTTGGCCGGCCGACTCCCCTAGGGGGACTTGGTGCGCCAGCCCCTCTCCCCCTCCTCTCCTCTTATATATATTGGTGGATATCTAGGGTTTTGCACACAACTTACGGCCACGTGCTACCCGATTCACCGGTGCTCCTCTAGATCGGATTTCTGCAGCGCTTAGGCGAAGCCCTGCCGGAATTGCACCACCACCACCATCATCGGAGCGCCGTCACGCTGCCGGTGAACTCTCTCTCCTCTCCACCTCCTCTTGCTGGATCAAGACGGTGAGTTCGTCATCAAGCTGCACGTGTGCTAAACGCGGAGGTGCCGTCCGTTCGGTACTAGATCGGAAGGATCGTGATCAAGGCGACGGGACGTTCGTGATTGGATCGCGGGACGGATCGTGACGAGATCGCGGGACGGTTCATGATTGGTTCGCAGGACGGTTCGTGATTGGTTCGCGGGACGGTTCGTGATTGTATCGCGGGACGCTCGGCGATTTGGATCGCGAAGAAGTACGACTACACCAACCGCGTTTCTTAACGCTTCCCGCTTAGCGATCTACAAGGGTACGTAGATCCACTCTCCCTCTCGTAGATGCTCATCACCATGGATAGGTTTGCGTGTGCGTAGGAAATTTTTTGTTTCCCATGCGACGTTCCCCAACAATGCCTACCAACATGCCTTCTCACATTGAACTTCAACATAATTAGCTCTCTAATCCTATCTAGTAGCTCGCAAATGTTCAGCCCTTTGAATTCTTTGATTTGCTTGTTAAAACTTTCAGAAATGCTGTTAGTGAGATAATCCATCTTGCCGTCCACACCAAATGCACAACTATACCAAATCCTATTGTGGTGAGTCTCAAGAAACTCAATAGCCTTTGGATCAGCCTGAAATATCTTTTGCATGCGCCATCTGAACATGTGCTCAGTGAATCCCCTAGCTGCTAGATACAAATGATCCGTGTACACCTTCCCATGAATTTTTTTCATAAAATTTTGGTACAAATGCTTGATACACTCCCTATATTCGCATTCAGGGAATACTTCATCAACTGCAACTTCTAGTCCTTTGCAAGCATCACTAGAAATCACTAGCCTAGGTGGACATCCTACATCCCTACGTAGCTGCTGCATAAACCATATCCAATTGTCTTTAGTTTCTGAATCAAATACAGCATATGCAACATAATACAACCAGTTGTGTCCATCTACTGCAGTTGCTGATGCCAATTGACCGACATATTTGCCATTTAGTGTTGTTGCATCAACTCCTATATATGGCCGACAACCAACTAAGAAACCATCTATGCATGGCTTGAATGCTACAAAGACTTTGTTAAAATAGTACTTGTCTTTTTTCTTCACCAAGTCAATTTCAACTATACTGCCAGGCACCTCTTCTCTATTTCCGCTTTCCAACTAAACAACAACTGAAAACTATCCTCATACTTACCATGCATTTCATCTAGAGCTAGCCTCATACCTGCCCAAGCCTTTGAATACTTCAGCTGGAAGTTGAAATCAGCCTCCAACTTCGTTCTAGCTGCCTTTGCTCCCTCTCCTGGGTTTTTCTTCACCCAATCGGCAAGCTTCTCTGCAACCCAGCCTTGTGTTGCCATTTTGCTATCTTCAAGCTCTGTAGTAGGGCAATCGTGCTCAAAGGGGCTCCGTTTTATCTGCAAACAAAATGGGATGGTTAGTTTGCAAACAAACAACAGAATAGGTTTAACAAAATAAGTTTAACAACCAAAAATACAAGAAATACCATGACAACTTGCTGATCACGCAACTTCGACGCGTGAATGCGCCAAGGGCAATCAGGATAAGCGCAATTAGCCCTGAATCTAGTAGAATCAGTCCTCACTTTACCCATCTCAAAGTCTGCTACAATGGCATGATGCCTTATAGCTTTTCTAAATGTTACCATGTCAGGAAAAATAGCCCCCACTTTAATGTCAGCATTATAAGGATCATTGGACACATTGTAGTGAAAAGGAATGTCAGTGACCTCTTCCTCCTCCTGCATGAGATGCTTAACATCAGCCGCATCCATATCATCTTTAGATGCATGAGACGCTTCCTCCATAGGTGGTACAGCCGATGCTTCCATAATATGTTGAGGAATGCTAACACCAACGAGGTGTTCATCATCAACTCAAACATACTCCTCCTCGTTATCAAACGGATTAGAAGCAACTGTAGGCTGAGTTGATGGTTGGTCAGCATGATTTTCAGGCTCTTGTGGTTTCTCAGCATGTGAAACATTGGGCTGGCTTGTACTACCAACTTCTGATGCGGCACTCTCAGCTACAGGAGCATCTGCAGGCTAAGTTGGTGTAGTACACCAATTTTGAGTGCCCATAACCAATGGATCATCAGCAGACACAACACTAATAGGTACAAATTCTTCAGCACCATTGGAAATAGAGGATCCAATTACATCCACCACTGCCACACTAAGTGGAACTGTCATCTCTGTTGCATACATCGCGAACATGAAAGAGGGCTGCTTATCATCCACTAGCCGGACATCTTTGCCCAACTCTTTGTCAAAATACCAAACTGACAGCAATTGAGTACTTTCAATGTTCAATTCTAAAGCTAGCTGACATGTTAGTGCATCAAGGCTGAAATTCTCGATGTCTATGGTCCATGTCAGAGTCCTTCCCTTCACATAAATCTTCCTGCCATTAATGCTTGTAGAGAAAAATTCCTCCACAATAATTCGTAAATTAAAAGCATTGCTCCCACTGCAGTAAGCATAATCCAATCGGTACTCAATTCAATTGGAGAAGAACTACACACAAATCAGGTGGAACTTCAGCACGATTTGCAAACGTACCTTGCTTTTGGGGGCGGGGATGACATTGTTCCGAGATGCGTTGTTCAAGCCTGCTTTGCTGCCATGGTCGTCGCCAGCAGGGAGCTCGCACCGAGGAGCTTGGGCACGAGCTGGGGCAGGAGCGGGGAGAGGAGGGGCGGCGGCTGTGGGAAGGAGAGAGGGCGCGGGCTGCGGGGCGTGCCGGAGAGGAAGGCTGGCGGCGGCGCCGCCCTGCTAGGGTTCGTGCGTGTGGGATAGAGGAAAGGGACGAGAGATAAACTGGGCATGATTCTCTAGATTTTAGTCAATGGCCTCAAGGGCAATTTGGTCCAAGACAAAATATGTATCAAGTTTTTCTATCAGAAAGGAGCAGAATTGGGTATAGTGGCATCTGGAGAAGTATGAGAGAATTGGAGTGGCATTTATCAAAAGTTGCAAATTGGAGTGGCATTTTTTGATTTCGTATGAATTGGAGTGGCATATATCCAATTAACCCTAGATTCAATTAATCTTTGTCAAGAGTCAGAAATTAAATGGAATCATATACTATTGCATCCATCCCTCATGTTGTGTATTTAATCTTTGTATCGCCTGAAGTGCTTGTGTTGGATGGGATGGTTGTTCTTAGATGCATCCCACGTTGTGCATCTCATGGTTCAAAAAGATAGCAAACTCCTGGGTGATTGTATGCAGAATTGTTCCAGAATTCGAAGATATAACCGAACAAATTCATCGACTGAATTTGATGACCGAACATATTCAGAGAACCTCGTCCACTCTTGTTCTGGAAAATGGTAGAGTAAATTTTATAAATCGTTTTTTCAATCACAACTGCATTGTTGTGGTTAAGATATAAAATGACAGCAATACATGGTACAACTTGCTTCTTAACAACAATGCTCACTCAGGAGCATCAAAATGTCAGCAAGAATAGTCACTTTCAGTGTTCTCGGTGTTACCATGATGGTGCATAGATGAGGAGGTAATGTGAATATGAATAGGAATAGCCGATAGTGTTGCTCAGAAATTTCATCTCATATTTTTTTTCCAACTATTCCCCTACGCTCATCCCAATTACACCAGCGAAAGCAGCAACAGAATAATTTGTGCATGCGAAGGCAATGGCTAATCTCAGTTCTCAGTCCATCCATACAAAATGTCAAAATGTAGCTTCAGCTTCAAGAACACACTCTGCCAGTAAGAGTATACTAGGTCTTTTTGTTTTTGAGGGGAGGACTTTTGTGTGTGTGTGTGTAGCTTTGTACATTTCTCAGAAGACTACCCAAAACACGTAGCAGCTGGGCCCAAAAGAACGGGAGCTCCTATTTGACGCTTCAGGCACCCATGTGTCGACGCAAGTGGGCCGGCCCATCTGGATTTCACATTTTTTTCCTTTGTTCGTTCGATCGCATTTGGGAAAAAGAAAAAAAATGCCAAAAATCGAAATAAAATCTTAAATTCCAAATTATTCACAGATTTTGAAAAAATCATGAACTTTAAAGGAGATTATCGATTCTAAAAGTAGTTCATCAAACTTTAAAAAATCATCAAATCCAAAAAAAATTGTTCAACATAAAACAAGTTCATCGAATTTTAAAAAAGTTCATCAAAGTTTAAAGATGTTCATCGATTTGAAAAAAGCATCATCACATTTTTAAAAGTTCATTGAAATTGAAAATAATTTGTCTAATTTTGAAAGGTTCATAGATTTGGGGAAAAAACTCATCGAATTTAAAAAAGTTCATCAAAATTGAGAAATAGTTCATCCAATGGTAAAGAAGGGAACATCATGGCCTCGAAAAGGGGATATAAATGACCGAGGTTTGCGACGATATTGACATAACCTCACTAAAGCGGCATGCCACCCTTTGATTACAGATTATCAACATATTTATAGGGCCCGGGTGATTGGAGACTATCAAGGTATTGAACATGGATACTAAATATGAGGACTCAGGTGACGTTCAACAAGAACATCATAAGTAATACGTGAGCATCAATCCCACAAAAAACTAAAGATGTGGAAACGTCCAGCCAACGAAAAATGATAGGTCACCTCGTCCCTTCGCGCCGGTACTAGTGTGTGGCTTAGTATATATCGTGAGTTCTTGTTCAATGCTAGTTGGGATGATCTGACATCAAAGGAACAAATGGGTTCATACTAGTGCCCATCATTACCAGTGATCTCACGTATTTCACCATGCATGAGAATGGCGGCATAACCTGGATGTAGCAGGGCAGCATAAGAAAAAGAATGATGTAGGGAATCACACCATGACGATGGATTTTTTGAAGCAGGGTGCATTGGAGCACCTTATTTTAAATAATTTAAAATAACAATTAAATTTTCAAAAAAATCCGAAAAGAATTCTAGTGCTTCAATGCACCTGTGCACCAAAAGTGACTTTTTGATCACCCCACTCGCTTCATTATGGTACTCATACACCGGCCGTCGGCCGAGACATTAATGACATAGACATGGTATGCTATTCCCTCCGACCCATATGAATTGTGGTTGATTTAGTATAATAAAGTGGCAGCCTCGCAAAAAAAAAGTGGCAGAAAATTCCAACATGGTCGAGAAAGTTTGAAGTCGTAAGAAAGTTTGAGAACAGCTCAATGGGGTAACCGTTTTCAACTGCGACGATGCACGCTGGGCCGGTGTTCTGCTGCGTTAGCATTGACCAGCGCGGCCCACTCAGGCTCGTCCACAAGCCTGGGCCGTATCCGCTGGGGTAAAAACTCGAACGAAATTACACGAGCCCTATGGCCCCATTCATTCGGCTTCCCGCACTACACTACCGAGGTCTCGAGCTCTCCCACAGAAAAAGAAAACCTAGGTCTCGAGCCATGGCGCCGCCGCCGCCGCCGGTGAAATGCCCGACCACAGTGCTCGATCTCGACGACGACCTCCTCCGCGAGGTCTCCCTCAACGGTCTCCCACTCCCAGACGCCGACGCCGACGCCAACAAAGACGGTGACGAGGAGGAGGACGACATCTATGAAGAATATGAGGAGGAGGATGGGTTAGACGAGGAGGAGGAGGAGGAGTCCCGCTCTCCCGTGTGAGAGATTGAGCGATGCTACGACGGCTACGTGCTCCTCTTCAACCGGAGGGCGAAGCAGATAGCCGCCTACAACCCTCTCACCCGGGCACTGCATCTGATAGCCGCCTACAACCCTCTCACCCGGGCACTGCATCTCTACCCCTCGCCGCCCCGCCTCTTCTCCGACGCCACCAACTTCGAGTTCCACATTATCTCCTCCCAAGAGGCCCCCGGCGTGCCGCCCCGCGTGGCGTGTTTCGATTTTATTTCTTTCAGGCGACGGCGGTCCTCCACATCATCTCGCCGGACAGCATCAGGTCCACGCGCCGGAAGTTCCCTGGCAATGCCAGCAGAGTCACCGGTAAGATGGTGAATGGGTCCATCTATTGGACGCATGTGGGGAAACCCTACATCACCATGCTTGACACCGCGACACTCAAGTTCACTAAAATGGATTTGCCGCCGCTCTTGGAAGATCAGGAAGGCCCTGAGTGTGCTTTTGTGTTTGGCAGTACCAAGGATGGGAGGCCGTGTATTGTTTCCCCAGATTTGTGGGGTGATTGCTCGCTTGATGTCTTTTTCTGGAGACGCGAGGATGAGTATTATGACGATGGGCGCAATTACTGGATGCTGGACCAGACGTTTCCCTTGAAAACGATTCGCCAGTTTGTTAAGTTCTCGGAAGGAGATGATGAGTTTATCATTGTGCGGCTTATGGATGTCATCGATGGAATTGTGTACCTGCGTACTGAGTATGATGGCTGTACCGAGGCTCCTCAGTTGTTGCTATCATTTTGCCTCGAAACAGCGGAGCTGAAAATGATCTGTGAAGATTATCACAAGCCTGTCCGTCCCTACATCATGGCGTGGCCCCCTTCTTTGGTACAAAATGATAAGGTGAGCCCATGCGTATACAGTTTGTATCCACTGGATTCAATGCAGTTTTTATTTACCTGAGAGCATTGAATTAGTGGAATATTGTGGGAATCTGCTATCCACTCTTACTGTACATGCTTTTCATTTTGCCATGCTATTTCATGCTAAAATACTCAATTATATAAAGTCTAACACACTTTGACACTTCTATGCCTTTTTTTTAGCTTTGACAGTGCTATCTCTGAGATGGACAGTTCTATGCCGATAGCGTGCACATATGAATATGATATATCCTTATGGCACCATGGCTTGTTATTCTATATTTGACGAATGAATCACTTGATTACCCTAGAGCAGAAATTCAAAATTAGTTAGTCATGGCAAGGAACCCGTTGATGAATGATTTTATAGATATATGTAAATTGTATTCTGTAGGCTTTATAACTGCTTTGTTAAAAATTGGAAAACCTTCCACTATTTCAGTGTTACTATTGTTATAACCATGTTCTTAATGGTGGGCTCAACATTCTCTTTACTTCTAACCGCAGAATATTATGTCTATTGAGCGAACATCACTGGGTATGTGTACTTCAATTCAGAGTTAACAACAGTACATGTTTTGGGCTGTTCACAATACTTACATAAGCTTTAAATTCTTTAGGGTCCTTGTTCAAAAGGTGAAGCTTTGTCTACCCAAGGATCTGAAGGAAGTAATGTCAAGGCTGGGGGTGGCCCAACAGAGCCTGCATCTGTTGTCAAAGCGTAATAGGTAACGCCATGGACTGAGGCCATGCTTGGAATGTCGTTTCGCTTAGCAATACACCTGTAAATAATACAGGTCTCCCTCCGTCATTTTGCTTCCATGCGGAAATCACTACTGGCCCCTTAAGTTACACCTGTAAATTAAATACAGGCGTATTTAAATACGCCCAATCCAAGCGTGCCCTGAAGGTTATATATAAATTCAGAAGAGGGATGGTTTGCATAACTCAAGATGGACGTGCACCTTTGTTAGGATAATATAAATGTTGATTCTGTTGGCCATCTAGTTCTTATAACATTGCATCTCAAACTTTCAAGAATGCACGTGAGATCATTTAGTCGTTTCGCCTTTTCGTGCCAATTTGATGGTGCTAAGATTTAGATGGCACCTTAATTTGGGATGGTGGCAAATCATAGCTTTTAAATTAGCCTCGTATTTAAACAATTTAGAACCAGATGGAAGACTACTTGACTCAGATTTCCAACGACGCAATATCTTGATGAATGATGTGCACTTGTTTATCTTGTTCTTCTAGGAGACCTGGTGAGATGCATGGACGGTGGTGGTGTCTTTTTGTGGATGCTGATGCATGGTGACTCGAGCTCTATGTTCTTTGAAGATTGAAATCCTTATGTCCTACTTGCTGTGGCTATGTTGAGAGCCTTATGTTTATCTGAATGTGCCTTTTGCGTGTGCAGTATTCTGGAATTTCGGACTTACTTGAACCTTACTTGTCGATTGCTTGTCATTTAATATGGTTAATGGTCAGGCTATCTACATCATGGTAATTCGAAGTTGTTAGGCTTGTAGCTGCTGGTTTGTTGCATACTGGATTGCTCGGTTGATACTAATAGGCCTAGTCTTATTGCTGCTAGCTATTTCTTGTTTAAGATTTTGCTTTGCCAACGACTTGCATGGATCTTGTGGTTATTTTGCCGGTTGCTGGCTGATGCCTTCTATCCCCATCCTTGAGAATCTATGGAGCAACAAGCTGAGCCTGAGCCTTGTATTGTGTAGCACACTATCGAGCAGAGCTAGTCTGTTTCGACTCAAATCCACCCTTGGTCAACTCATTTGTGCATATGGTGCACCTACGAATGCTGAATGCAGTGATTTTACAATGCAGTTCATATGACAGGTATGTTTCTTGGCTTATCGCAATGATCTCAATATCATGTTCTAAGTATTCTTATCGAAAGTGTTCAGTTCAGTAACTTTAGAACATTTAGTTGCATGGATCGATGGCGGGAGCCGGAAATGCCTCGTTGACCACCCCTGATGGATATGTACTTATGTACTATATCACTAAAAAGGTACTTATGTACTTATGTACTATAGCAGCAATACCAACAGACATATAGCAGGTAACGTATACTAATTGAAATTCAGATCGAAGTGAAGCCAACATGTGTCTGGCTGACCACTGTCTTTACGTCCGCGGACCCCTCTGCCAAAACAATCTCCCTGCTGTATTCGTTAGTGTGCAGTCTGAGGTCAACGGTGATGTCACAGAGGATGGATCACTAGTAGAAAACAAGAAACTAGTCACGGTTTTAGAGGGTCTTTAGTCCCGGTTCTAGAAACGGGACAAAATAAGCAGGACTAATACCCAAAACCTTTAATCTCGATTCGCTTACGAATCGGGACCAAAAGTGCTCCACGTGGCCGTTGCGAGGCGCCTAGACAGGAGTGCGTTTAATCCCGGTTGATAACACCAACCAGGACCAAAAGGTCGCCACGCATCAGACGCTGTTTTTTTTTAATTTTGAAAGGTTTTTTTTTGGGTTTTGGAGGGTTAATTTAGGAGTTTCATATTGTGTTACCTACCTAATAGAGAGAAGTGACAGCTCTTTCTCCGTACTTGGTCGACGCTAGGTACTATACATATAGAGAGAACTCAATGCTATCTAATAAGCAAATGAAGGAAACCATTAATTATACAAGATCGTCATGCTAAACATATAGAGAGATAAGTGACATCTCTTTCTCCGTTCTTGGTTGAACAACAAGTTTTCGTATATCTATCCGACGCTATTACATATATACAATATAACATCTTTTACAATCCCTAACATCATATACCTAAAATCCAATCACAAATCCACATAGTATTCTCCATCCTTTTGAATTGCTCGTATGCAATCATGTGGTAGGAGTTCATTCCGCATCTGTCAGATCTAATTTAAAGAAGGGGAGCAATACATGCATATATATGAATAAAACTCAACACAATCGATGGTAATATATAAAATAAAATTGTGAATATTATTTACGTACTTCAAATTGTTTGTCAGAGAAGCCTCGTTTAGAGGCCGAGTGGCGAATGAACTCGCATACGTAGTATCCACATAAAACAGTCCCGGATTCCTGGTACAAACACTCTACGAGAATAGAGTTCAATCAAAGTGATAAGCAATCATGGTAATGATATATTCATGAAAATTTGAATCAATTAGAGATGCGTGAAACTAGCTAGTACTACTTACTTTGGGGTGTGTAAATCGCAACTCTTCGTTTAGACCGTGAATCTTTCGGGTGATTTTTTTTCCAAACCCTGTTAAGCAAAGAAAATGATTACTTGATATCAGGAAATTAACGAAAGTTGCATGTCGATATGGTCCCGGTATTGACTGAACTTACTTCTTGAGCATTGTAGTCATGTCCGCATAATCGTCGGGATCTTTACGTCTCGAGTCTAAGACAATTAGTAATGCCCCGTCAAGCTTAATGGATAGCAGAATAAAGTGGTAACTGTACACGCATATATAACTCATCAGTTACATTACTTAACCTCGAGTAAGCGAAACAGAATATACAGAGAAGACAACTAACACTCACTTGAAGTAGTAAGGAAAGAGTATTTCCCTTTTGTTTTGATGTATAAGGAACGGCTTTAGCAAGTTCTCCTCGGTCTGTTTGATTTCATTTCGTACCGACCATTCATTTACGACATCTGGGCTAATGAACCCAACGTCGAAGATTCCTGCTTTTTTGCATTCGACGATCTTCAATCTACATAATATAGTGAGGATAATTATATATACATGCAATGAACGAGCTGAGCTAAAGACTTAACTATAGAAGTAATACTTATAGACAGTAGTAAGTCATGAGTTGTTTGTCGAGGGCCAGTTGATTGTATAACTGAAATAACTCCACAAATTCAATAGGCATCACGTTGAGTCCAATGAATTCGTGCTCTGGTTTAACTCTAACATACATAGTGTCTCTCCCAGACTTCCTGCAGGTTTTCATGTACTACTCATGTAAATTGTACATCATCGTTGTTAGATGAGGATGATCAGGTTTGACGAGAGGCTTTCCGTGCATGTATTTATATTCTTCTACTGTTACCTCAACCGTTTTAAAAATTACATCATCCCCCAAGTAATCACCAGGTTTGGTACGGGGCAGTAGCACCGGATGATTAGCGATATCGCTAAACACCTTGAGCGGGGGGCATGATTGCTTCTCATGTTCGCCGAGCCGGGGAATTGTTTTCCCACTTCTTCGTTCTTTGACTCTTGCAGCACTAGAAGTACTTCCCAACCGTTGTGCTTCGTTATATATCTTTATAATACAGCGGTCATAGTTTGATAGCAGCAGAGGCGGTGATGGTCGCTTCAGGACATCCAGAGTGTGCTTCGCTTTCATCGGATCTACCGTTTCCTTTGGAGGTGGATGTTTCCGTGCAAAATGGGCCTTCACTTCGGCTTTACTGATGTCATCGTTTTCTTTGTCAATCCTCTCGTAGGGTAACTTTGGAAGAGGCTTGAGGCTTGGACCAAGTTTGAATTTCTTCCCGCCTATTGTATTGCTAGCCGCCGGAGCGGCGGTGGCGTCTCTCTTCTGTCGTGGCTGATGTGTCAGAGGAGGCGGATTTTCCTAACACGCCGGAGGAGGAGGAGGAGGTGGAGGAGGCGGAGTGGCCTGACATGTCGGAGGAGGCTGAGTGGCCTGATGCGTCAGAGGAGGCGGAGTGGCCTCACGCGGCGGAGGAAGCGGAGGAGGAGGCAGAGTGGCCTCACGCGCCGGAGGAGGCGAAGGAAGAGGAGGGGGAGGAGGAGGTGGAGTGCCCTGACGCTCCGAAAGAAGCTCAATCTGTTGAGGCTTCCAGTTTTGAAGCTTGATGTACTCCTTTCTCCATAGACACGTACTCCTCTAAGCATTTTCCAGAAGAACAATATCCTCTTCACCTCTAGGGTTATCAAGCTCCAGCCCCTCATATCCATCCATTATTTCATCCACCGCCACAACAGCATAGCCATGTGGAATCGGACGGCAATGTAAAGTTCCCTCGGCTCGAGGAGGTAGAACAGAGCCGACCGCCGCCTTGAAGGTCAGGTTCTGGCATCTCATCATTAGCTCGCAATGTTGAGCCTCCGTGATACTATCCACTGTTGGGGAACGTTGCATGGGAAACAAAATTTTTCCTACACACACGCAAGATCTATCCATGGTGATGAGCATCTACAAGAGGGAGAGTGGATCTACATACCCTTGTAGATCGCTAAGCGGGAAGCGTTAAGAAATGCGGTTGATGTAGTCGAACGTCTTCGCGATCCAAATCGCCGAGCGTCCCACAATCCCATCACCATCCATCTCGCGAACCAATCACGATCCGTTCCGCGATCCCATCACGATCCGTCCCACGATCCAATCACGAATTGTCTCGCGATATTGATCACGGTCCTTCCGATCTACTGCCAAACGGACGACACCTCCACGTTCAGCACACGTATAGCTCGATGACGATCTCTGCCTTCTTGATCCAGCAAGAGGGAGCGGAGAGGTAGATGAGTTCTCCGGCAGCGCAATTGCGGCGATGGCGGTGGAGCTATTCCAGCAGGGCTTCGTGTCGGTGTCAAAACCGGCGGATCTCGGGTAGGGAGTTCCGAACTGTGAGACTAGGATCGATGGTAACAGGAGACGAAGGGGACACGGGTTTACCCAGGTTCGGACCCTCCTATGAAGGTAATAACCTACGTGCTGCTTGATTGTATTGATGGTGTAAGTGGTTATAGAGTTGATCTACCTCGAGATCGTATGTTTAACCCTAGATGAGTTGTTCTGGCGCTATGCCTTAAAACCATCCGGCTTATACAGATGCTGGGGATGCTCATGGCTCAGCAATGCCCTCCCTTTCTGATCCCACGGCTCCTGATTTTCTGAACGGGTTGCCTCCCCTCGCTACAGAGCAGGCCTAGAGAAAGCCCAGCTCGAGGCCTCAGCAGGTCACGAGAAATACTCCCAGATGATGCTCCTTTATTTGTTCCGTTAACCCAAATAAGAAATTCAGTCTTTCATGATTCATAAAAAAAAATCAGTCTTTCACTAGTATTTGTCTGAAATATTCAGTCTGTTTGTTCATAATGTGTGCAGTATATACAACAAGTAAGTTAGATTTCAATTCAAAATTCTTTTTATTTGCTTGCACCAGATGCAGGTGTAGAAACAAAGATTAATTTACTTTTTGTGTAGGGAGAAAGAGATTCCCATCTGGTTACCTCAAGTTGGTCAAAATTTCAGAAACTTAGATGATGCTTGGTTGTTTTCGGTAAACTATGGAGGGTCGTGCATGTTTTGAGGTCAGAAAAAGGTAAAAAAAATATGAGTAAATTGGACGGGAAGGCAACGTCATGAGGATATGTGTGTGTCAAGGAGGGTCTTCGAGCACACGACAAGAGGGGTCATATCACAAAGAATCCTCGAGCTCGAACAAGAACAAATTGTGAAAGTTCGGATGACACTTTCCTTGGATCGAGTGACATGGAATTATGAAGTAGCTGACTTAATGCTTGTACACAATCATAGTCTTTATTTGTCCCAAACTTTCCATTTCATGCTTGTACATAATCATATGTTGATGGTATTTCCATATTTCTGTTGTTTCACCTTCTCTGAACTAGTTTCAGTATAGCTATGTTTTAAACCTATCTTTCTCTTTGCAAGGTCTTAGTGCAATTGATGGTATGTCCTTTCAAGATATTCTTTATGGCTCTATTTCAGTACGTGCGGCAAAAGGAGATGATAGTTTGATCTATTGGGATAAATTCGGTGATAAGTAGTGTGGTAATACATGTCTTTTGGTTATTTGGATATTAAGAACTGTTAAAAAGATGGACAATTTTAGTGACTAGGTGTGTGGTAATTGATGGATTTTGTGGAGAACTTGATCCCAAATCGGCGATTTGTAATAAAGTAACAGTTTCTTAAGTTTCTGAACTAAATCAGTGCATACTTTCTTTTTTATGGACTCTTTACTGAACTGAATATGTTCCTCTGTCTCTCTGTTCGTTCTCTGTATGTTCGGTAGCTAAAGTCCATTAGGAGTTTTGCACAGCGACAATGCAGGCTGAACCGAACAAACAATTATGAAAATCTCAGTTCAGATTACTAATTAAAAGAGGGCCCACCAAGTTAATTACTAGATGATTTTTATGTGTAGTTGTTGAAAAATAATTGTTTCTTATCTTTCTTCCCATAAAATGTAATTGTGTTTTACCGTATGTAATAATCCAAATTTAAAACAGCAAAATTGCAAACTTTAGTATGTCCTAGTCTTGCACAACACATGGTAGAGAACTATATAAAAAACAATTTTGTACTACGTGAATCGTGGAAGTTCTTTTTTCCAAAAAAAAAGGAATCTTTGATTTTTTTAATTAAAATTGAAGATAATCTGCTTGATATGCGATGCACATTTCTATATAGAAAACTAAATAAAACAATAATGCACACTGTCAAGTCCGAGGACGACTATGGATTTGTTTGGCGCTTCACTCGGATATGTGGAGAACCAAAGCATGATGAAAAATATAAGACGTGGAAGTTGTTGAGCAACAAGCCTTGGGAGAAGATTTCAATGAAATTCTACACTCATGGGAGAAGGATGGAGGAACACTGCAACATTGTTAGGGAAAAGCCTAGTAGCAACACGGGTTAAACAACTAGTAGTAGTATGGGTGCCTGCGCTACTACTAGGGTGCTACAACTAACTGGTAGCCGTGCTACTACTAATTATCTATAGCGAGTGTCTTGTATCACGTGCTACTACTATTAATTTCAAAAACAAAAAAAATCCCGATCCCGTGCATGTTGTCAATGGCATCAATCGTTCGATTCAACGACAATAGGAGTCGCCGGAGGCGTGGACGGGCAGGGACAGATCAGATCCGACGGCGGTTGCTCGAGAGGGCTCGGATCCAGGGCAGAGCAAGGCGATGGCATGGGGCTTCTCTTCGCGGCCAAGGCGGAGAGCTCCTTGTCGGCCATGCTGATGACCTGCAAGGGCATGGACATGAGACGTTGAGTCCAACAAGAGGAGAGATAGTGAGAAAGAAAAACGAGGGAGAGAGGAAGGAGATGGAGGGAGCAGCACGACTAGTCGTCGGTGGTGAGGTGCTATGGCGTGGTGGCATGGAGACGTCGGGGAAGACCGGCAAGCTCCCGGATGCCGGTGATGCGACGTGGCGGCCTCTTTCGGTTCCATGGAGGAGGAGGCACACATGGGCAGGAGGTCCATGTGAGAGCCTATGAAGAGAGAGGGGCGAGAGTGATGGGAGAGAGGAAGGACTTGGCAAGGTGTGGGAGGGGGGGAGATCGGATTCCAGAGTTGTTAAAAAAAACCTAATACTCAGTAGCAGCCCGAGGGTTATACCCCTCGCTACTACTATGTCACGTCCCGGGGGGCACGGTGTAGACCACTTAGTAGCAACATGGGTTTATAGCCCACACAACTACTATGAAACTAGTAGTGGCATGGGTTTTATACCCCTCGCTACTACTATGACATGTTGGAGGACATCGGGAGGAGGAGGAAGGGTTTGAAGAATTTGATGCAATTTGCGATGGGGTTGGGCTGTCGAGTCCGACATGACGGGCGTGCCCAAGCACGTCCGGGCTCCCCCATATCCTCCTCATATTTTGGGCGGGATATGAGGGGTGCCGGTCAGGCCGGGCATTTGAGGCCCATTTAAGAAGTTCGTATGGGTCGAAATTTCGTGACCGGTCATTGACCGAACGTCGTACCCCGACATATGAGACTGGTTTGGGGCGCCCGGCTGTAGATGCTCTTATAAGCTATATGTCTGAGTATCTACTATAAGTACACATTTTCTCTCTCATTGCGGATTGAAAAAAAGGATTTTTTACAGCATGAAAATTTTAGAAATAGTTATGGAAAATCATACACGTGTATATTACATATCTAGAAAATATCATAACCATATACTTTCACATGTCGCATATAAAATGAAGTCAAATACGTATTTCTGAAATGGGCCGATTTTTTTAATGTTGGCCTGGAATTTTGTACTTTTTGTAGATCCTACAAATCGGATGCTCCCATCCGTGAACAGTAAAATGATTTAAATTAGTAAATAAATTCAAAATAATTCAATTTTTTTGTGGCGCAAGGTGGACGAATGCATGATGCCTGTGCCACATTTGATGGAATTTGAACATTCGAGGAGCTCATGGCAAAAAAAACAAATTTCAAGTCTGTGAGGAAGTTGAAAAGGTGCATTGTACACAGCCGATTTTTCCTTTTTTGGCACTAGCTCATCGAAGCCTTTTGCCCATGAAAATTTTCATGCAGCTGTGCACTCAAGTACCTTGCTAGAAAAAAAGGTTCAGAAGTTTTTGAATTTTTTTACAATTTGTTTTGATTTACTATTCACCGGTGTAGATGAGCCTGGCCACCCTTTTGAATATCCGCTACAAATCACAGTATTTTCAAATGATTTTTTACATTCCCACATAACATGTATAAGTTTCCAAGGGAAAAAACTCATATATTGTTGAAACTTTGAAATATGATTTTTTTTAATATTTTTTTAGAATACTGAGCTCACTGGTATTTTTCATGAATTTATGAGTGGATTTTTGTTGGCCAAGCTCCACAGAGTTCGTTTTGAAAAAATCAAATTTCTATAGGAAAATTTCAATTTTTTTATGGAGACTCATACACATCTATATTACATATCTGCAAAACTTCATAACCATATACTTTCATGCATGGCGTACAAACAAAACTCAAATATGGATTTCTAAAATGGGCTGATTTTTTATTGCTAGGCCAGAATTTTGTCTTTTTTATACAGCCTACAAATCACAGTATTTTCAAAAGATTTTTCACACATTCCTACAGAACATGTATAAGTTTCCATGGAAAAAAAAATCAAGTATAAGTACACACTTCTCTCTTAAGTACCTACTATATGTCTGAGTATCTTTGTTTCTTTACAAAGTTGTGTTCACCAAGTCACATCAAATTTATACCCCATTTTTCTTGAACTGGTAAAGATAGTCTGTAGCAAACTAACACTATTACTGTGTACCCTTTTAGTGTTATAGTACATAAGTACATATACATCGAGGGTGGTCAATGGGGCCTTTCGGCCTCCCGCGATTGATCCACACAACTAAATGTTTCATAGTTACTGAACTGAAAACTTTCGAAAAGAATACTTAGAAGTTAGAACATGATATTGAGATCATTGTCGTTGCATTCAGCATTCGTAGGTGCACCATATGCGAAAATGAGTCAACCAAAGGTAGATTGGAGTCAAAACAGACTAGCTCTGCTCGATAGTATATGGTTATGACAAACGGTCGAGCAGCTGTAGATAACCTGACCATTTTCGCATATGGTGCACCTACAAGCAGCTGAAGCAAACAACTTCGAATTACCATGCTGTAGATAGCCTGACCATTAATCATCTTAAATGACACGCAATCGACAACTAAGGTTCAAGTAGGTCCGAAATTCCAGAATACCGCACACGCAAAAGGCACATTCAGATAAACATAACGCTCTCAACATAGCCGTAGCAAGTAGGACATAAGGATTTCAATATTCAAAGTATCAACATAGAGCTTGAGTCACCATGCATCAGCATCAGCAAAAGACACCACCAGCGTCCATGCATCTCACCAGGTCTCCTGGAAGGACAAGATAAACAAGTGCACATCATTCATCAGTATAGTGCGTCGTTGAAAATCTGAGTCAAGCAGTCTTCCATCTGATAATAACTTGTTTAAATACAAGGCTAATTTAAAAGCTACGATTTGCCACCATCCCAAAGGTGCCATCCCAATCTTAGCACCATCAAATTGCTACGAAAAGGTAAAGCAACTAAGTGATCTCAGGTGCATTCTTGAAAGTTTGAGATGCAAGGTTATAAAGAACTAGATGGCCAATAGAATCAACATTTATACTATCCTAACAAAGGTGCAGGTCCATGTCCAGTTATGCAAACCACCCCCCTTCTGAATATATACATAACCTTCAGACCAGTGCGTTACCTATTATGCTTTGGCAACAGATGGAGGCTCTGTTGGGTCACCCCCAGCCTTCACATCACTTTCTTCAGATCCATGGGTAGACAAAGCTTCACCTTTTGAACGGGGACTCTAAAGAATTTAAAGCTTATGTAAGTATTGTGAACAGCCCAAAACAAGTACTGTGGTTAACTTTGAATTAAAGTACTCAGACCAACTGACATAATATACCACGGTCGCAGTAAACAGAATGTTGAGCCCAACATTAAGAACATGGTTATAACAACAGTAAAACTGAAATAGTGGAAGGGTTCCTTTTTTTTTAACAAAGCAGTTATAAAGCCTACAGAATACCATTTACATATATCTGTAAAATCTTTCATCAATGGGTTCCTTGCCATGACTAATTTTGAATTTCTGCTCTAGGGGAATCAAGTGCTTCATTCGTGAAACATAGAATAACAAGCCATGGTGCTATAAGGATATATCATATTCATATGTGGACGCTATTAGCATAGAACTGTCCATCTCATAAATAGCATTGTCAAAGCTAAAAAAAAGATATAGCACTGCGAAAGAGTATTAGACTTTATATGGTTAAGTGTTTCTGTTTGAAATAGCATTGCAAATGAAAATCATGTACAGTAAGATTGGATAGTAGATTCCCACAATAATCAATTAATTCAATGCTCTCAGGTAAACAAAAATTGCATCGCACCAAGTGGAAAGAAACTGTGTATGCATGAGCTCACCTTATCATTATTTTGTACCAAAGAAGGAGGCCACGCCATGATGTAGGGACGGACAGGCTTGTGATAATCTTCACAGATCATTTTCAGCTCCGCTGTTTCGAGGCAAAAGGATAGCAACAACTGAGGAGCCTCGGTATACCCGTCATACTCAGTACGCAGATACACGATTCCATCGATAACATCCATAAACCGCACGATGATAAATTCATCATCTCCTTCTGAGAACTTAACGAACTGGCGTATCGTTTTCAAGGGAAATGTGTGGTCCAATATCCAGTAATTGAGACCATCGTCAAAATACCCATCTTCGCGTCTCCAGAAATAAACATTAAGCGAGCAATCACCCCACATATCCGGAGAAACGATACAGGGCCTCCCATCCTTGGTATTGCCAAACACAAAAGCACACTCACGGCCTTCTTGATCCTCCAAGAGCGGCGGCAGATCCATTTTACTGAACTTGAGCGTCACGGTGTCGAGCACGGTGATGTAGGGCTTCCCCACGTGCGTCCAATAGACGGACCCATTCACCATCTTGCCGGTGACTCCAGACGCAGATCCAGGGAACTTCCAGCGCTTGGACTTGATGCAGCTATCCGGCGAGATGACGCGGACGACCGCCGTCGCCTGAAAGAAGTCAAAAGCGAAACACAGCACGCGGGGTGGCACGCCGGGGTCCTCTTGGAAGGAGATTGTGTGGAACTCGAAGTTAGTGGCGTCGGTGAAGAGGCGGCGCGGCGATGGGTAGAGATGCAGCGCCCTGGTCAGAGGGTTGTAGGCGGCTATCTGCTTGGCTCTCCGGTTGAAGAGGACCACGTAGCCGTCGCAGCACCGCTCAATCTCCCACACGGGAGAGCGGGCCTCATCGTCTTCGTCTTCGCTGCCGTCGGCGTATGGGGTTGGGAGGCCGGTGAGGGAGAAATCGCCGCCGCGGACAGCGGCCTAGAAGTCCGGGTCAGGGCGGCTGTGGTGGGCGTCGAAAGAGGAGGGCTCGAGCTTGAAGCCGAGGCGCTGGACGAAGAGGCCGACGAAGGGAGACGGGTGGAGGGCCCGGAAGCTGCGGCGGAAGGCGGGGGACGAACGGACCGCGCGGAGGAAGGTGCTGCAGGAGAGGGCGGCGCGGACGAGGGTCGGGAGGCCGGGGAGGCGGAGGAACACCTCGCGGAGGAGGTCGTCGTCGAGATCGAGCACGGTGGTGGCGCATTTCGCCGGCGGCGGCGGCGGCATCGGTCCAGACCTAGGTTTTTTTCTGAGGGAGAGGTCGAGGCCTGGGTAGTGCAGTTGGGGAAGCCGAATGAACGGGGCCATCGGGGTTGGTTGTCGTCAGAATTTCGAGTTTTATCCCAGCGGATACGGCCCAGGCCTGTCGACGCGCTTGCGTGGGCCGCGCTGATCAAGGCTTAGCGAGCCTAGGGATCCATGGAGGCCGAAATTTTTGAAAAAATCAAAATTCAAAAAAATTGATTTCAAAAAATCTGAAAACAACTATACAACTAAAAAAGTGTGTGATCCGTGTGTGTGCGTAAAATTTCAGGTCGGAATACTTTGAAACGCGACCTGTAAAAAAAAACAAATTCGTGGTCTGGAAAGATGAATAGTGTCATGTGTTAAAAAGCCTTAGATTTGTCTTTTTTGCATAGCCCTCATTTCAACATATTTTGTTCTGAAAATTTACAGACTTGTGTATTATACCTTCATCTATCTATGTATTTTTTTCTGAATTTCTTGAAATGTTAAAATACGAATTTTTATGAAATTTGCAGTTTGCATTTAGAGGCCTCCATGAAGCTCGGCCTCCAAAGCAATTTCCGCATATTCAAAGGGTATCATGCAACTTAGTGAGCTTATGTTACTATCGCCATAGTCCCGGCCATTTCTATCCTCTTCTGAAGGCAATTATATTCCCTTTTTGCCATGGATGACAGCCTTTTTTAGGACAATTAATGGTTGTCTCTAAACTAAAGATCTCATGAAATTCTGCTTTTCAATCTCCTATATCCTCACTTTTAGTTTTTCTCGCTTCCTAGAGGATGTCAACTTGGCTACAATGACATCATGCATCATCGGTCAGTTTGTTTGACGTCCTCAGCTTTGTGACTGGGATAAATTTATGCATGGATCGAGGCTAACAACATCCATATTTTGTCTGGCTAGGATTGCCGATGGTGGAAGTGTTTTGTTCGTGGCCTGGCCTGGTATAAAATCCTGCCAACATCATACATGTGTTAATATTTTATTAGCATTATCAGGTTGTAGCCTTACACTCCATGTGTTCCATTTTCAATGCCTTGTACAGTCTAACCACATGAAATATTTGTTGAGTCACTACTGCAAAGCTGCTTATAAGTGTGACATTACCAATGGCGGGCATGCAACTACACCTCCTAATGGTAACATCAAACCATATTAGACGTGGGCTAAACTTATCAGTGGCAGGTGCTTTACCATGCCCTCTACTGGTACTTCACATACCAGTGGCCATATTAGCTATGGGATCAAACTACCGGTGGCTGATGCAGCTATATGTCCGCCACCCTCCACTGACACTTTAGAGGTAGCGGTGGTAATTTTACGTATTTTCTCATTGGGGGTGCGGGGGGTAGGGTGTTTTTTCTCTTTCAAAATTTATGGTTTTATTGTATTGTATGAGAACTTTATCAAACTTTATTTATAGGGTTTACTTTATAGCGTTTACTTGATATATATATATTTATGCATTTTTATGACAATATATGCATTTAATTGAATGTAATTCAAATTTGAACTGCAATTATATTAATTCGAACAATCATATTGAAGGTAGTTAGCATATATTTAGGTTTTACGGAAGTAATGTTTGGTAATTTAAACATGTTGGTGTGAAAATTCAAACACAATGTTAGTTTTAGGTCAATCAAATTTGCAAAACATTTAAATGTTGGCTGGGAACTATGAAACTTTGCATGGTGCCATTAGATGTATAGAGTATTTGTGGGGCGCGGGCAGTTGGGGAAGACAACCCTGACACGTGGGTCCCACGCATTAGCGGCTTAGGGCGAAGTAGAGAGAGGGGGTGCACGGCTGGCTGGCTGGGCTGGCCTTTTCATTTTTTTCTGTTTTTCTTTCTTTTCCTTTTTCTGTTTCTTCGAAGTTCAAAAGTGGTTTGAATTTGAATCTCAATTCAGAGCAAACCTGTCCTAAATTCCAATTGGAATATTTCTGAGTTTGTAGCAATACCATTTGTGCTTTTGAGTCCTAGGGCTTGTTACTCCTTGTCTGTTTATACCACACGAGGATAATTCTGTGGATGGTAACTCTATTGTCATGGCTTCCTTGTTCTGGTACATGTTCAACTTCCCTGATGTTCTCTAGAACAATCCGTACTTTGTCGTTTCGTAGGTTCTAGGTTTCTACCACCCTTAAAAGATTTTGAAGTTGGGTTTTCATGTAGCTTCCTACTCCTTATTTCGGATGACCCCTTTCAAATTCTATAATTATAATCTCATCTACCGGCAGTTTGGCTTCCCCGTTCTTCCTTTTGCATGGTTCCAATTGTCTCATAAATCCTACTTACACTTATACCATCTTTCTTACACTTATACCATCTTTCTTACACTCATGTGACCATTCATCTATCGACTTTCCTAAAACGTCTGATGTATGTACCATCTATTATGTCCTCGTGGTTTCCACTGGAAATCATACGATATTCCCTTGTGTTCCATGTTTGTATCATCTTCTTTGTCGAGGTTCCTCACTCATAGGCTTTCTTGGTCTCCCGTATTTGCTTCCTGAGTAAATTCTGTTGGGGAACGTTGCATCGGAAACAAAAAATATCCTACGCACATGAAAGATCTATCCATGGTGATGAGCATCTATGAGGGCGAGAGTCGATCTACATACCCTTGTAGATCTCTAAGCGGGAAGCGTTAAGAAATGCGGTTGATGTAGTCGAACGTCTTCACGATCCAAATCGCCGAGCGTCCCGCGATCCCATCACGATCCATCTCGCAATCAAATCACGATCCATCCCGCGATCACATCACGATCCGTCCCGCGATCAAATCACGAATCGTCTCACAATCTTGATCACGGTCCTTCCGATCTAGCGCCGAACGGACGGCGCCTCCGCGTTCACCACACGTACAGCTCTATCACGATCTCCGCCTTCTTGATCCTGTAAGAGGGAGCGGAGAGGTAGATGAGTTCTCCGTCAGCACAACGGCGTGGTGGCAGTGGTGGTGAACTAATCCTGCAGGGCTTCGCCTAAGCACCGCAGAACTAATCCAGAGGAGAAACTAATCTAGGGAAGAAGAGGGAGCACGTGGCAATTAGGGTTAGCTCTTCCCTCTAAATCCTCTAGTATATATAGGAGGGAGGGAGTGGAGGATGCAGCCTCAAACCCTCAAGGTTTGCTCGAAATTGGAGGTGGAGGAGTCCCACTCCAATCCTATTAGGAGTAGGATTCCTCCTTTCCACTTGGAAACTCTTTCCACCTCTCCACCTTTGGATTTTTTTCCTTCTCAAACCTCATGGGCTTTAGTGGAGGCTTCGTCCAGCCCACTAGAGGCTGGTTTGTCTCCTCCCACAGCCCATGAGGCCCCTCGGGGCATGACACCCCTCCCGATGGTCCCTCGGTACCCTCCCGGCACTCCGGATACACTATAGATGAGCCCGAAACTTTTTCGATGACCAAAACAGTACTTCATAAATATCAATCTTTACCTCCGGACCATTCCGGAGCTCCTCGTGACGTCCTGGATCTCATCCAGGACTCCGAACAACCTTCGCTCACCACCAAACATAACTCTATACTACCGAAACGTCACCGAACCTTAAGTGTGCAGACCCTACGGGTTCGAGAACTATGTAGACATGACCGAGACACCTATACGATCAATAACCAACAGAGGGCCCTGGATGCCCATATTGGTTCCTATATATTCTATGAAGATCTTTATCGGTTGAACATCTATGTCAAGGATTGAGTTAATCTCATATACTGTTCCCTTTGTTCTTCGGTATGTTACTTGCTCGAGATTTGATCATCGGTATCTCTATACCTAGTTCAATCTCGTTACCGGCAAGTCTCTTTACTCGTTCCGTAATACAAGATCCCGTGGCTAACACTTAGTCACATTGCTTGCAAGGCTTTGTTGTGATGTTGTATTACCATGTGGGCCCTGAGATACCTCTCCGTCACACAGAGTAACAAATCCCAGTCTTGATCCATGCCAACCTAACAGACACCCTCGGAGATACCTGTAGAGCACCTTTATAGTCACCCAGTTACGCGACGTTTCATACACACAAGGTACTCCTCTGGTGTCAATGAGTTGCATGATCTCATGGTCATAGGAATAGATACTTGACATGCAGAAAACTATAGCAATAGACTAACACGATCATATGCTATGTTTATAGTTTGGGTCTTGTTCATCACATCATTCTCCTAATGATGTGATCCCATTATCAAAGGACATCTCATGTCCATGGCTAGGAAACCTTGACCATCTTTGATCAACGAGCTAGTCTATTAGAGGCATACTAGGGACATGGTGTTGTCTATGTATCCACACATGTATTTGAGTTTTCGATCAATATAATTATATCATGGATAATAAACGATTATCATGAACAAGGAAATATGATAATAACCAATTTATTATTGCCACTAGGGCATATTTCCAACAGTCTCCCACTTGCACTAGAGTCAATAATCTAGCTCACATCACCATGTGATTTACATTGTTATGAATGTAACACCCAATGAGTTCTGGGGTTCAATTATGCTTTGCATGTGAGAGAGGTCTTTATTCAACGGGTCTGCGACATGCAGATCCATGTGTACTTTGCAAATCTCTATGTCATACTGTAGACACTGCTATCACACTCCACTTGGAGCTATTCCAAATGGCTGCTCCACGATACGTATCCGGATTGCTACTAAGAGTCATCTAAATTGGTGTCAAAGCTTGCATCGAGGTAACCCTTTATGACGAACTCTTTATCACCTCCATAATTGAGAAATATTTCCTTAGTCTTTTAGTTACTAAGGATAATCTTGACCGCTGTCCAGTGATCCACTCCTGGATCACTCTTGTACCCCTTGACGAACTCATGGCAAGGCACACACAGGTGCGGTACACAGCATGGCCTACTATATAGAGCCTATGGCTAAAGCATAGGGGACGACCTTCGTCCTTTCTCTTACTTTTGCCGTGGTCGAGCTTTGATTCTTAATCAACTTCACACCTTACAAATCAGGCAAGAACTCTTTCTCTGACTGATCCATTTTGAACTCTTTCAAAATCTTGTCAAGGTATGTACTCATTGAAAGTCTCATCAAGCATCTTGATCTACGTCTATAGATCTTGGTGCTCAACAATTAGGTAGCTTTATCCAGGTCTTCCTTTGAAAAACTCTTTTCAAACAACCGTTTATGCTTTCTAGAAATTCTACATCATTTTCGATCAATAATATGTCAACCACATATGCTTATCAAAAATTCTATAGTGCTCCCACTCACTTTATTGCAAATACAAGTTTCTCATAAACTTTGTATAGACTCAAAAACTTTGATCACCTCATCAAAGTGTATATTCCAACTCCGAGATGCTTGCTCCAGCCCATAGAAGGATTGCTGGAGCTCGCACACCTTTTAGCATCCTTAGGACTGACAAAACCTTCTGGTTGTATCTGTTGGGGAACGTTGCATGGGAAACAAAAAATTTCCTACGCACATGCAAGATCTATCCATGGTGATGAGCATCTACGAGAGGGAGAGTGGATCTACTTACCCTTGTAGATCGCTAAGCGGGAAGTGTTAAGAAACGCGGTTGATGTAGTCGAACGTCTTCGCGATCCAAATCGCCGAGCGTCCCGCGATCTCATCACAACCCGTCCCGCGATGTAATCCCGATCCGTCCCGCGAACTCATCACAATCCGTCCTGCAAACTCATCACGATCTGTCCCGCGATCTCATCATGATCCGTCTCGCGATCTTGATTATGGTCCTTCCGATCTAGCGCCAAACGAACGACACCTCCGCGTTCAGAACACGTACAGCTCGATGACGATCTCCGCCTTATTGATCCAGCAAGAGGGAGCGGAGAGGTAGACGAGTTCTCCGGCAGCGCGACGGCGTTGCGGTGATGGTGGTGGAGGAATTCTAGCAGGGCTTCGCCTAAGCACCGCTGAAAACCGATCTAGAGGAGAAAACAATCTAGAGGAAGAAGAGGGCAACACGTGGCAATTAGGGTTAGCTCTTCCCTCTAAATCCTCTAGTATATATAGGAGGGAGGGAGGGGAGGAGGCAGCCTCAAACCCTTAAGATCTGGCCGAAATTGGAGGTGGAGGAGTCCTACTCCAATCCTATTAGGAGTAGGATTCCTCCTTTCCACTTGGAAACTCTTTCCACCTCTTCACCTTTGAATTTTTTCCTTCTCAAACCTCATGGGATTTAGTGAAGGCTTCGGCCAGCCCACTAGAGGCTGGTTTGTCTCCTCCCACAGCCCATGAGGCCCCTCGGGGCATGACACCCCTCCCGATGGTCCCTCGGTACCCTCCCGGCACTCCGGATACACTATTGATGAGCCCGAAACTTTTCCGATGACCAAAACAGTACTTCATAAATATCAATCTTTACCTCTGGACCATTCCGAAGCTCCTCGTGACGTTCTGGATCTCATCCAGGACTCCGAACAACCTTCGGTCACCACCAAACATAACTCTATACTACCGAAACGTCACCGAACCTTAAGTGTGCAGACCCTACGGGTTCGAGAACTATGTAGACATGACCGAGACACCTCTACGATCAATAACCAATAGAGGGCTCTGGATGCCCATATTGGTTCCTATATATTCTATGAAGATCTTTATCGGTTGAACATCTATGTCAAGGATTGAGTTAATCTCATACACTGTTCCCTTTGTTCTTCGGTATGTTACTTGCTCGAGATTTGATCGTCGGTATCTCTATACCTAGTTCAATCTCGTTACCGGCAAGTCTCTTTACTCGTTCCGTAATACAAGATCCCATGGCTAACACTTAGTCACATTGCTTGCAAGGCTTTGTTGTGATGTTGTATTACCATGTGGGCCCTGAGATACCTCTCCGTCACACAGAGTAACAAATCTCAGTCTTGATCCATGCCAACCTAACAGACACCCTCGAAGATACCTGTAGAGCACCTTTATAGTCACCCAGTTACGCGACGTTTCATACAGACAAGGGGCTGGTTTGTCTCCTCCCACAGCCTGTGAGCCCCCTCGAGGCATGACACCCCTCCTGATGGTCCTCCGGTACCCTCCCGGCACTCTCGGTACACTACAGATGAGCCCGAAACTTTTCCGACGACCAAAACAGGACTTCCTATATATCAATATTTACCTCCGGACCATTCTGGAGCTCCTCGTGATGTCCGAGATCTCACCCGGGACTCCGAACAACCTTCGGTCACCACCATACATAACTCTATACTACCGAAACATCACCGAACCTAAAGTGTGCAGACCCTGTGGGTTCGAGAACTATGTAGACATGACCAAGACACCTCTACGGTCAATAACCAATAGCGGGACCTGGATGCCCATATTGATTCCTACATATTCTATGAACATCGTTATCGGTTGAACCTCTATGTCAAGGATTCAGTTAATCCCGTATGTTGTTCCCTTTGTTCTTCGATATGTTACTTGCCCGAGATTCGATCGTCGGTATCTCCATACCCAGTTCAACCTCGTTACCGGCAAGTCTCTTTACTCGTTCCGTAATACATGATCCCGTGGCTAACACTTAGTCACATTGCTTGCAAGGCTTATTGTGATGTTGTATTACCGAGTGGGCCCTGAGATACCTCTCCGTCACACGGAGTAACAAATCCCAGTCTTGATCCATGCCAACCCAGCAGACACCCTCGGAGATACCTGTAGAGCACCTTTATAGTCACCCAATTACGTCACGACGTTTGATACACACAAGGTACTCCTCCGGTGTTAGTGAGTTGCATTATCTCATGGTCATAGGAACAGATACTTGACATGCAGAAAACAGTAGCAATAAACTAACACGATCATATGCTACCTTTGTAGTTCAAGTCTTTTCCATCCCATCACTCTCCTAATGATGTGATCCCATTATCAAATGACATCTCATGTCAATGTCTAGGAAACCTTAGCCATCTTTGGTCAACGAGCTAGTCTATTAGAGGCATACTAGGGACATGGTGTTGTCTATGTACCCACACATGTATCTGAGTTTCCGATCAATACAATTATAGCGTGGATAATAAACGATAATCATGAACAAGGAAATATGATAATAACCAATTTATTATTGCCTCTAGGGCATATTTCTAACAGTATCACATACAACCTTTCCTCAAGTAAACCGTTAAGGAAACGATGTTTTGACATCTATCTGCCAGATTTCATAATTGAAAAATGCAGCAACTGCTAACATAATTCCAATAAACTTTAGCATCGCTACGAGTGAGAAAGTCTCATTGGAGTCAACTCCTTGAACTTGTTGGAAACTTCTTTGCGACAAGTCGAGATTGATAAATGGTGACATTTACCATGAGAATATGTCTTCATCTTAAAGGTCCATTTGTACTCGACAACCTATCGTCCAACAAGCAAGTCTACCAAAGTCTATACTATTGGAAATATGCCCTAGAGGCAATAATAAATTAGTTATTATCATATTTCCTTGTTCATGATAATCGTTTATTATCCATGCTATAATTGTGTTGATCAGAAACTCAGATACATGTGTGGATACATAGATAACACCATGTCCCTAGTATGCCTCTAATAGACTAGCTCATTGATCAAAGATGGCTATGGTTTCCTAGTCATGGACATGAGATGTCATTTGATAACGGGATCACATCATTAGGAGAATGATGTGATGGACAAGACCCAAACTACAAACGTAGCATATGATCGTGTCAGTTTATTGCTATTGTTTTCTACATGTCAAGTATGTGTTCCTATGACCATGGGATCATGCAACTCACTGACATCGGAGGAGTACCTTGTGTGTATCAAACATCGCAACGTAACTGGGTGACTATAAAGGTGCTCTACAGGTATCTCCGAGGGTGTCTGTCGGGTTGGCATGGAACAAGACTGGGATTTGTTACTCCGTGTGACGGAGAGGTATCTCAGGGCCCAGTCGGTAATACAACATCACAATAAGCCTTGCAAGCAATGTGACTAAGTGTTAGACACGGGATCTTGTATTACGAAACGAGTAAAGTGACTTGCCGTTAATGAGGTTGAACTAGTTATAGAGATACCGACGATCGAATCTCGGGCAAGTAACATACCGAAGAACAAAGGGAACATCATACGGGATT
Organism: Hordeum marinum; assembly: GCA_022496015.1. Taxonomy (NCBI): domain Eukaryota; kingdom Viridiplantae; phylum Streptophyta; class Magnoliopsida; order Poales; family Poaceae; genus Hordeum; species Hordeum marinum. The sequence goes on from CM039678.1 coordinate 25,308,117, forward strand.
AACTGAATCCTTGACACAGATGTTCGACCGATAAAGATCTTCGTAGAATATGTAGGAACCAATATGGGCATCCAGGTCCCGCTATTGGTTATTGACCGTAGAATGTGTCTCGGTCATGTCTACATAGTTCTCGAACCCGCAGGGTCTGCACACTTAAGGTTTGGTGACGTTTCAGTAGTATAGAGTTATGTATGGTGGTGATTTAAGGTTTTTCGGAGTCCCGGATGAGATCCCGGATGTCACGAGGAGCTTCGGAATGGTACGGAGGTAAAGATTGATATATCGGAAGTCCTATTTTGGTCGCCGAAAAGTTTCGGGCTCATCGGTAGTGTACCGAGAGTGCCGATAGTGTACCGGGAGACCATCGGAAGGGGTATTTCGACCCAAGAGGCTACATGGGCTGTGGGATATTAAATACCAGCCCTTAGTGGGCTGGTGGAAGTCTCACACAAGGCCGATGCAGCTGAGAAGAAAATCCCAAGGAGAAAAAGGTGGAAAAAGGCAAAAAAAAGCAAAAATAAGGAGGAGTCCTAGTCCTATTAGGATTGGGGGAGGAATCCTCCAATCCTCCTTGATTAGACCGACCCAAGAGCTGGTCCTTTGAGGGCCAAGCCTCCTCCTCTCTTCCTTTTATATATACTAGAGGTTTTAGGGTTTTTGGCACCAGATTTTCAGCCACGTGCTACCCATTCCTGTAGTGCATAGTTTCTCCTCTAGATCGGCTTTCTGCACTGCTTAGGCGAAGCCCTGCCGGAATTGCTCCACCACCATCACCGCCATGCCGTCATGCTGCCAGAGAACTCTTCTACCTCTCTGCTCTCTCTTGCTGGATCAAGAAGGCGGAGATCGTCATCAAGCTGTACGTGTGTTGAACGCGGAGGTGTCATTCGTTCGGCGCTAGATCGGAAGGACCGTGATCAAGATCGTGAGATGGATCGTGATGAGTTCGCGGGACGGATCATGATGAGTTCACGGGATGGATCATGATTGGATCGTGGGACGGATCATGATGAGATCGCGGGACGCTTGGCAATTTGGATCGTGAAGACGTTCGACTACACCAACCGCATTTTTTTACGCTTCCCGCTTAGCGATCTACAAGGGTACGTAGATCCACTCTCCCTCTCGTAGATACTCATGACCATGGATAGATCTGTGTGTGCATAGGAAATATTTTGTTTCCCATGCAACGTTCCCCAATAGTGGTATCAGAGCAAGGTCTATGTGTAGAGGAGATTTCGAGTAGAACACAAAGAGTTTGTGGGCATTGATGCTTAGATTGCTTCCTTCCTTGGTCGTGTTTTGTTCAGTGGTATTGTGAGATGAAGCGGCCTAGACCAACATTACTCGTACGCTTACGAGAGACCGGTCCCCTCAACCGCAACTTCTTGCATAGATGGCTTGCGGGTGCCAGTTTCTCTCACTTTAGTTGGATCGGATTCGACAAAGGCGGTCCTTGAGAAGGTTGAAAAGCAACTAGTGTATCACCGTTGTGGTTTTCTGCGTAGATGAGAATTTTTCTTGCTAGATACCCGTAGCAGCCACGTAAAACATACAACAACAATTAGAGGACGTCTAACATATTTTTGCAGGGTATGTTGTGATGTGATATGGCCAATTACATGATGTAATATATGTGATGTATGAGATGATCATGTGTTGTATAGAATATCACGACTTGCATGTTGATGAGTACGGCAACCGGCAGGAGCCATAGGGTTGTCTTTAATTATTGTATGACCTGCGTGTCAATCATTAAGCGCTATGTAATGCTTTACTTTATCGCTAAACGGTAGCAATAGTAGTACAAGAATGATGGGCGTGACAACCTCGATGGTGACACGTTGATGGAGATCATGGTGTCGTGCCGGTGACGATGGAGATCATGCTGGTGCTTTCAAGATGGAGATCAAAAGCACAAGTTCATGGCCATATCATGTCACTTATGATTTGCATGTGATGTTAATCCTTTTATGCACCTTGTTTTTCTTAGGACGACGGTAGCATTATAAGGTGACCCCCCACTTAATTTTAAGATAAATTGTGTTCTCCCCGAGTGTGCACCATTGCGAAAGTTCTTCGTGTCGAGACACCGCGTGATGATCGGGTGTGATAGACTCTACGTTCACATACAACGGGCGCAAGCCAGTGTTGCACATGCAGAACACTCAGGTTAAACTTGACGAGCCTAGCATGTACAGACATGGCCTTGGAACACAAGAGACCCAAAGGTCGAACATGAGTCATATAGTAGATATGATCAACATGATGATGTTCACCATTGTAACCACCTCAACTCACGTGATGATCGGACTTGAGTTGGTGAATTTGGATCATGTATCACTCGGATGACCAGAGGGATGTCAATTTGAGTGGGAGTTCTTAAGTAATATGCTTAATTGAACTCATTATCATGAACATAGTCAGTAGTGTCTTTGCAAAATTATGTTGTAGATTACTAGCTCACGCTATAGCTCCCTTGAATTTTTATATGTTCCTAGAGAAATAGAGTTGAAAGTTGGTGGTAGCAATATTGCGGACTGGCTCCATGATCTGAGGATTGTCCACATTGTTGCATAGAAGGCTTATGTCCTTAATGCACCGCTCAGTGCGCCAACCCCTCTAACATCGTTTGTAGATGTTGTGAACATCTTACAGGCACGTTATGATGACTACTTGATACTTTAGTGTGTCATGCATTACGGCTTAGAATTGAGGCTCCGAAACGTTTTGAACATCACGGGACATATGAGATGTTCTAAGAGCTGAAATTAGGATCTCAGGCTCGTGCCCGTGTTGCGAGATATGACATCTCCAACAAGATTCTTTGCCTGCAAGATGAAGGAGAATAGCTCAATCGTTGAGCATGTGCTCAGATTGTCTGGGTGCTACAATCGCTTGAATCGAATGGGATTTGATCTTTCGGATAAGATAGTAATATATATAGTTCTCCAAGTCACTGTCACTAAGCTACTAGAACTTGGTGATGAACTATAAAATGCCAGGGATGGAAATAATGATCCCTGAGCTGTTCGCGATGTTTGACACCGTGAAGGTAGAAATCAATAAGGAGCGTCAAGTGTTGATGGTTAGTCAAACCACTAGTTTCAAGAAGGGCAAGAGCAAGGAGGGAAAATTCATGGATAGCAAGTCAGTTGCTGCTCCAGTGAAGCAACCCAAAGTTGAACCCAAACCCGAGACTAAGTGCTTCGATAATGAGGAGAGCGGTCGCTGAAGCGGAACAACCCTAGATACTTGGTAGATAAGAAGGCTGGCAACGTCGACATGATTATATTTGACATACGTGTTAATGATGTGTACCTTGCGAGTACTCCTAGTAGCACCTGGGTATTGGATACCGGTTCGGTTGCTAAATGTTAGAAACTCAAAATAAAAGCTATGGAATAAACGGAGGACTAGCTAAGGGTGAGGTGACGATGTGTGTTGGAAATGCTTCCAAGGTTAATGTGATCAACATCGCACGCTCTCTCTACCTTCGGGATTAGTGACGAACCTAAATAAATGTTATTTGGTGTTTTGCGTTGAGCATGAACGTGATTAGATCATGTTTATTGCAAACATGGTTATTTATTTAAGTTAGAGAATAATGGTTATTCTGTTTACATGAATAATACCTTCAATGGTCATTCACCCAGTGAGAATGGTTTGTTGAATCTTGATCGTAGTAATACACATGTTCATAACACTAATGCCAAAAGATACAAAGTTAATAATGATAGTACCACATACTTGTGGCACTACCGCTAAATGTCATATTGGTATAAAGCGCATGAAGAAACTTCATGCTGATGGATCTTTGGACTCATTCGATTTCAAATCGGTTGAGACATACAAACCATGCCTCTTGGGCAAGATGACTAAGGACCCCGTTTTCCGGATTGATGGAGCGGGCAAGTGGTTCATTGGAAATGATACATGTTGATGTATGCAATCCAATGAGTCTTGTAGCGTGCGGTGGATATCGTTATTTTCTTACCTTCACTGATGATTTGAGTAGATATAGTGTATATTTGCTTAAAGAAACACAAGTATGAATCGTTTGAAAGGTTCAAGCAAATTCGGAGTGAAGTTTAAGATCATCGTGACAAGAAGATAAAAATGTCTGCAATATGACCGTGGATGTGAATATCTGAGTTACGAGTTTGGCATACAACTTTAGACAATGTGAAAGTTGTTTCACAACTCACGCCACCTGGAACACCATAGTGTGATGGTGTGTCCGAACGTCATAGTCGTACTCCATTGGATATGGTGTGTACTATGATGTCTCTTACCGTTTTGCTACTATAATTTTGGGGTTATGCATTGGAGACAACTACATTCACTTTAAATAGGGCACCATCTGAATCCATTCAGATGACACCGTGTGAATTATGGTTTGATAGAAACCTAAGCTGTCATTTCTTAATGTTTGGGGTTGCGACGCTTGTGTGGAAAATGTTTTCACCTAAGGAGCTCGAACCCAAAGCGGATAAATACATCTTCATAGAATACCCTAAAAATAGTTGGGTGAACCTTCTATCTCAGATCCAAGCATAAAATGTTTGTTGCTAAAACTGGGTCCTTTCTCAAGAAAAAGTTTCTATCGAAAGAATTGAGTGGCAGGAAGATAGAACTTGATGAGGTTGTTGAACCTTTGTTTCAACCAGAGAGTAGCGCAACGCAGAAAGATGTTTCTGTGGAACCTACGTCAGTTGAAGAGGAAGTTAATGATGATGATCATGAAAGATTTGGATCAATTTACTATCAAACCTCGTAGGTCGACAAGGACGTGGATTGCTCCTAAGTGGACTTGCTCGTTGGACGGCAGGTCGTTGAGTATAAATGGATCTTTAAAATGAAGACAGACACTGATGGTGAATGTCACCGTTTATAAAGCTTGACTTGTCGCAAAGATGTTTCCGGCAAGTTCAAGGAGTTGACTACGACGAGACTTTCTCACTCGTAGCGATGCTAAAGTCTGTTGGATTTATGTTAGCAAGTTGCTGCATTTTTCAATTATGAAATCTAGCAGATGGATGAAAAAACATTCTTTCCTTAACAGTTTACTTGAGGAAAGGTTGTATGTGATACAACCAGAAGGTTTTTTCAGTCCTAAGGATGCTAAAAGGTGTGCGAGCTCCAGCAATCCATCTAAGGGCTGGAGCAAGCATCTTGGAGTTGGAATATACACTTTGATGAGGTGATCAAGGTTTTTGAGTCTATACAAAGTTTATGAGAAACTTGTATATGCAATAAAGTGAGTGGGAGCACTATAGAGTTTCTGATAAGCATATGTGGTTGACATATTGTTGATCGGAAATGATGTAGAATTTCTGGAAAGCATAAAGGGTTGTTTGAAAAGAGTTTTCAAAGGAAGACCTGGATAAAGCTACCTAATTGTTGAGCATCAAGATCTATAGAGATAGATCAAGATGCTTGATGAGACTTTCAATGAGTACATACCTTGACAAGATTTTGAAAGAGTTCAAAATGGATCAGTCAAAGAAAGAGTTCTCGCCTGGTTTGTAAGGTGTGAAAATTGAGTGAGACTCAAAACTGGACAACGGCAGAAGAAAGAGAAAGGACGAACGTCGTCCCCTATGCCTTAGCCATAGGCTCTATATTATGCCATGCTGTGTACCGCACCTGGTGTGTGCCTTGCCATGAGTCTGTCAAGGGGTACAAAAGTGATCCAGGAGTGGATCACTGGACAACGGTCAAGATTATCCTTAGTAACTAAGAGACTAAGGAGATGTTTCTCGATTATGGAAGTGATAAAGAGTTCGTCGTAAAGGGTTACGTCGATTCAAGCTTTAACACCAATCCGGATGACTCGTAGTAGCAATATGGATACGTATAGTGGAGCAGCCATTTGGAATAGTACCAAGTGGAGTGTGGTAGCAGTGTTTATAGTTTGACATAGGGATTTGCAAAGTACACACGGTTCTGAATGTTGCAGACCCATTGACTATAAGACCTCTCTCACATGCAAAGCATGATCGAGCCCCAGAACTCATTGGGTGTTATATTCATAAGAATGCGAATCACATGGTGATGTGAACTAGATTACTGACTCTAGTGCAAGTGGGAGACTATTGGAAATATGCCCTAGAGGCAATAATAAATTAGTTATTATCATATTTCCTTGTTCATGATAATCATTTATTATCCATGCTATAATTGTGTTGATTGGAAACTCAGATACATGTGTGGATACATAGACAACACCATGTCCCTAGTATGCCTCTAATAGACTAGCTCGTTGATCAAAGATGGCTATGGTTTCCTAGTCATGGACATGAGATGTCATTTGGTAACGGGATCACATCATTAGTACAATGATATGATGGACAAGACCCAAACTACAAACGTATCTACAGGTATCTCCGAGGGTGTCTGTCGGGTTGGCATGGATCAAGACTGGGATTTGTTACTCCGTGTGACGGAGAGGTATCTCAGGGTCCACTCGGTAATACAACATCACAATAAGCCTTGCAAGCAATGTGACTAAGTGTTAGCCACGGGATCTTGTATTACGGAACGAGTAAAGAGACTTGCCGGTAACAAGGTTGAACTAGGTATAGAGATACCGACGATCGAATCTCGGGCAAGTAACATACCGGAGAACAAAGGGAACATCATACGGGATTAACTGAATCCTTGACATAGAGGTTCGACCGATAAAGATCTTCGTAGAATATGTAGGAACAAATATGGGCATCCATTTCCCGCTATTGGTTACTGACCGTAGAAGGTGTCTCGGTCATGTCTACATAGTTCTCGAACCCGCAGGGTCTGCACACTTAAGGTTTGGTGACGTTTTGGTAGTATAGAGTTATGTATGATGGTGAGCAAAGGTTGTTTAGAGTCCCGGATGAGATGCCGGACGTCATGAGGAGCTCCGGAAGGTTCTGGAGGTAAAGATTGATATATAGGAAGTCCTATTTTGGTCGCTAGAAAAGTTTCGGGCTCATCGGTAGTGTACCGGGAGTGCCAGTAGTGTACCGGGAGACCATCGGGAGGGGTATTTCGACCCAAGAGACTACATGGGCTATGGGAGAGTAAATACCAGCCCTTAGTGGGCTGGTGGAAGTCTCACACAAGGCCCATGCGGCTGGGAAGAAAATCCCAAAGGGAAAAAGGTGGAAAAAAGCAAAAAAGGCAAAAATAAGGAGGAGTCCTAGTCCTACTAGGATTGGAGGAGGAATCCTCCAATCCTGCTTGATTCGTCCGACCCAAGAGCTGGTACTTTGAGGGCCAAGCCTCCTCCTCTCTTCCCCTTATATATACTAGAGGTTTTAGGGTTTTTGGCACCAGATTTTCAGCCACGTGCTACCCGTTCCTCTAGTGCATAGTTTCTCCTCTAGTTTGTTTTTTGCAGTGCTTAGGCGAAGCCCTGCCGGAATTGCTCCACCACCATCGTCGCGGCACCGTCACGTTGTTGGGGAACTCTTCTACCTCTCTGCTCTCTCTTGCTGGATCAAGACGACAGAGATCGTCATCAAGTTGTACGTGTGCTGAACGCGCAGGTGTCGTCCGTTCGGCGCTAGATCGGAAGGACCGTGATCAAGATCGCGAGACGGATCATGATGAGTTCGCGGGACGGATCGTGATGGGTTCACGGGACGGATCATGATGAGTTCGCAGGATGGATCGTGATTGGATCGCGGGATGGATCGTGATGAGATCGCGGGACGCTCGGCGATTTGGATCACGAAGACGTTCGACTACACCAACCGCGTTTCTTAACGCTTCCCGCTTAGCGATCTACAAGGGTACGTAGATCCACTCTCCCTCTCGTAGATGCTCATCACCATGGATAGATCTGCGTGTGCATACGGTTTTTTTGTTTCCCATGCAATGTTCCCCAACATATACTTGGTTTTCATACATGGATCCTTTCTCGAATTTCATGGCCTCTAACCATTTGTCGGAATCCGGGTCCATCATCGCTTCTCCATAGCTCGTAGGTGCATCGTTGTCCAACAACATGACCTCCAAGACAGGGTTGTCGTACCACTCAGGAGCAGTACACGTCCTTGTCGACCTACGAGGTTCGATAGTAACTTGATCCGAAGCTTCATGATCATCATCATTTACTTCCTCTTCAACCGACGTAGGTTCCATAGAAACATCTTTCTGTGCTGCGCTACTCTCTGGTTGAAACAAAGGTTCAACAAGCTCATCAAGTTCTATATTCCTCCCACTCAATTCTTTCGAGAGAAACTCTTTCTCGAGAAAGGACCCATTTTAGCAACAAACATTTTGTGCTCAGATCTAAGATAGAAGGTATACCCAACTGTTCTTAGGGTATTCCATGAAGATGCATTTGTCTGCTTTGGGTTCGAGCTCATTAGGTGAAAACCTTTTTTCACATAAGCGTCGCAGCCCCAAACATTAAGAAATGGCAGCTTATGTTTCTATCAAACCTTAATTCATACGGTGTCATCTCAACGGATTTAGATGGTGCCCTATTTAAAGTGAATGTAGTTGTCTCTAATGCATAACCCCAAAACGATAGTGACAAATTGATAAGAGACATCATAGTTCGCACAATATCCAATAGAGCATGACTACGACGTTCAGACACACCATCACACTATGGTGTTCCAGGCGGCATGAGTTGTGAAAAAACTTTCACATTGTCTAAAGTTGTATGCCAAACTCGTAACTTAGATATTCACCTCCACTATCACATCGTAGACATTTTTATCTTCTTGTCACGATGATCTTTAAACTTCACTCTGAATTTGTTTGAACTTTTCAAACGTTTCAAACTTGTGTTTCATTAAGCAAATATACTCATATATACTCAAATCATCAGCAAAGGTAAGAAAAATAACGATATCCAATGCACGCTACAACACTCATTGGGTCGCATACATCAACATGTATTATTTCCAACAAGTTAATAGCCCACTCCATCATACTGAAAACGGGGTCTTTAGTCATCTTGCCCAAGAGGCATGGTCCGCATGTCCCAACCGATTCGAAACTGAATGAGTCCAAAGATTCATTCGCATGGAGTTTCTTCATGCGATGTATACCAATATGACATTTAGTGGCAGTGCCACAGGTATGTGGTACTATCATTATTAACTTTGCATCTTTTGCCATCAATGTTATGAACATGGGTATTACTATGGTCAAGATTGAACAAACCATTCTCATTGGGTGCATGACCATTGAAGATATTATTCATGTAAACAGAATAACCATTATTCTCTCACTTAAATGAATAACCATATTGCAATAAACACGATCTAATCATGTTCATGCTTAATGCAAACACCAAATAACATTTATTTAGGTTTGTCACTAATCTCGAAGGTAGAGAGAGCATGCGATGTTGATCACATCAACCTTGGAGATATTTCCCAATACATCGTCACCTCACACTTAGCTAGTCTCTGTTTATTCCGTAGCTTTTATTTCGAGTTACTAACATTTATCAACTGAACCGGTACCCAATACCCAGGTGCTACTAGGAGTACTAGCAAGGTACACATCAATAACATGTATATGAAATATACTTTTGTCGATGTTGCCAGCCTTCTTATCTACCAAGTATCTAGGGTTGTCCCACTTCAGCGACCGCTCTCCTCATAATGGAAGCACATAGACTCGGATTTGGGTTCAAATTTGGTTGCTTCACTGGAGCAGCAATTGACATGCCATCCATGAAGTTTCCCTCATTGCCCTTGCCCTTCTCGAAACTAATGGTTTTACTAACCATCAACACTTGATGCTCCTTCTTTATTTCTACCTTCGCGGTGTCAAAGATCGCGAACAACTCGGGGATCATTTTTTCCATCCCTGGCATTTTATAATTCATCACGAAGCTCTAGTAGCTTAGTGACAGTGACTTGGAAAACTATATCAATCATTTTCTTATCTGGAAGATCAACTCCCACTCGATTCAAGCGACTGTAGCACCCAGACAATCTGAGCACATGCCCAACGATTGAGTTATTCTCCTTCATCTTACAAGCAAAGAATCTTGTTGGAGATCTCATATCTCGCAACACGGGGACAAGCCTGAGATCCCAATTTCAGCTCTTAGAACATCTCATATGTTTCGTGACGTTCAAAACATTTTTGGAGCCTCAATTCTAAGCCGTAAAGCATGATGCACTAAACTATCAAGTAGTCATCGGAACGTGCCTGTCAGATGTTCACAACATCTACAGACAACGCTAGAGGGGGTGGCGCACCGAGCGGTGCATTAAGGACATAAGCCTTCTGTGCAGCAATGAGGACAATCCTCAGATCACGGACCCAGTCCGCAATATTGCTACCATCATCTTTCAACTCTATTTCTCTAGGAACATATAAAAATTCAAGGGATCTACAGTGTGAGCTAGTAATCTTCAACATAATTTGCAAAGACACTATTGACTATGTTCATGATAATGAGTTCAATTAGTCATATTACTTAAGAACTCCCACTTAAATTGACATCACTCCGGTCATTCGAGTGATTAATGATCCAAATTCACCAACTCAAGTCTGATCATCACGTGAGTTGAGGTGGTTTCAATGGTGAACATCATCATGTTGATCATATCTACTATATGACTCATGTTCGACCTTTCGGTCTCTTGTGTTCCAAGGCCATGTCTGTACATGCTAGGCTCGTCAAGTTTAACCCGAGTGTTCTGCATGTGCAACACTGGCTTGCACCCGTCGTATGTGAACATAGAGTCTATCACACCCGATCATCACGTGGTGTCTCGACACGACGAACTTTCACAACGGTGCACACTCGAGGAGAACACAATTGATCTTGAAGTTTTAGTGAGGGATCACCTTATAATGCTACCGTCGTCATAAGCAAAACAAGGTGCATAAAAGGATTAACATCACATGCAAATCATAAGTGACATGGTATGGCCATGAACTTGTGCTTTTGATCTCGATCCTTAAAGCACCGGCATGATCTCCATCGTCACCGGCATGACACCATGATCTCCATCATCTTGATCTCCATCAACGTGTCGCCATCGGGGTTGTTGCTCCCATCATGCTTCTACTACTATTGCTACCGTTTAGTGATAAAGTAAAGCAGTACATAACGCTTCATGATTGACACGCAGGTCATACAATAATTAAAGACAACCCTATGGATCCTGTCGGTTGTCGTATTCATCGTCATGCAAGTCGTGATATTCTATAAAAAACATGATCATCTCATCCATCACATATATCTCATCATGTAATTGGCCATATCACATCACAACATACCCTACAAAAACAAGTTAGACGTCCTCTAATTGTTATTGCATGTTTTACGTGGCTGCTATGGGTATCTAGCAAGAACAATTCTCACCTACACAATGACCACAACGGTGATACATAAGTTGCTTTTCAACCTTCTCAAGGACCGCCTTTGTCGAATCCGATCCAACTAAAGTAAGAGAAACAGACACCCGCCAGTCATCTTTGTGCAACAAATTTACAAGTCAGTCGATGGAACCGGTCTCTCGTAAGCGTATAAGTAAGGTTGGTCCGGGCCGATTCATCCCACCATACCTCTGAACCAAAACACGACCAAGGGAGGAAGCAATCAAAGCATCAACGCCCACAAACTCCTTTGTGTTCTACTCGAGATCTCATCTACACATAGACCTAGCTCATGATGCCACTGTTGGGAAACGTTGCATGGAAAACAAAAAATTTCCTACGCACACACAAGATCTATCCACGGTGATGAGCATCTACGAGGGGGAGACTGGATCTATATACCCTTGTAGATCGCTAAGCGGGAAGCATTAAGAAACGCAGTTGATTTAGTCGAACGTCTTCGCGATCCAAATCGCCGAGCATCCCGCGATCCCATCATGATCCATCTCGCGTTCCAATCACGATCCATACCGCGATCACATCGCGATCCGTCCCGCGATCAAATCATGAATCGTCTCTCGATCATGATCACGGTCCTTCCGATCCAGCGCCGAACGGACGACGCCTCTGCGTTTAGCACACATACAACTCGATCACGATCTCCACCTTCTTGATCCAGCAAGAGGGAGCGGAGAGGTAGATGAGTTCTTCGGTAGCACAACGATGTGGTGGCGGTGGTGGTGAACTAATCCTGCAGGGCTTCGCCTAAGCACCGCAGAACTAATCTAGAGAAGAAACCGATCTAGGGAAGAAGAGGGCAGCACGTGGCAATTAGGATTAGCTCTTCCCTCTAAATCCTCTAGTAAATATAGGAGGGAGGGAGGGGAGGAGGCAGCCTCAAACCCTCAAGGTTTGGTCGAAATTGGAGGTGGAGGAGTCCTACTCCAATCCTATTAGGAGTAGGATTTCTCCTTTCCACTTGGAAACTCTTTCCACCTCTCCACCTTTGGATTTTTTTTCTTTCTCAAACCTCATGGGCTTTAGTGGAGGCTTCGTCCAGCCCACTAGGGGCGGGTTTGTCTCCTCCCACAGCCCATGAGGCCCCTCGGGGCGTGACACCCCTCCCGATGGTCCCTCAGACCATTCCGATAAGCCCGAAACCTTTCCGGTGACCAAAACAGGACTTCCTATATATCAATCTTTACCTTCGGACCATTTCGGAGCTCCTCGTGACATCCCGGATCTCATCCAGAAATCCGAACAACCTTCGGTCACCACCATACATAACTATATACTACCGAAATGTCACCGAACCTTAAGTGTGCAGACCCTGCGGGTTCGAGAACTATGTAGACATGACCGAGATACCTCTACGGTCAATAACCAATAGCGGGACCTAGATGCCCATATTGGTTCCTACATATTCTATGAAGATCTTTATTGGTTGAAACTCTATGCAAGGATTCAGTTAATCCCGTATGTTGTTCCCTTTGTTCTTCCGTATGTTACTTGCTCGAGATTTGATTGTCGGTATCTCTATACCTAGTTCAATCTCGTTACCGGCAAGTCTCTTTACTCGTTCCATAATACAAGATCCCGTGGCTAAAACTTAGTCACATTGCTTGCAAGGCTTTGTTGTGATGTCGTATTACCGAGTGGGCCCCGAGATACCTCTCCGTCACACGGAGTAACAAATCCCAGTCTTGATCCATGCCAACCCAATAGACACCCTCGGAGATACCTATAGAGCACCTTTATAGTCACACAGTTATGTTGTGACGTTTGATACACAAGGTACTCCTCCGGTGTCAGTGAGTTGCATGATCTCATGGTCATAGGAAGAGATACTTGACATGCAGAAAACTATAGCAATAAACTAACACAGTCATATGCTATGTTTATAGTTTGGGTCTTGTCCATCACATCATTCTCCTAATGATGTGATCCCGTTCTGAAATGACATCCCATAACCATGGCTAGGAAACCTTGACCATCTTTGATCAACGAGCTAGTCTATTAGAGGCATACTAGGGACATGGTGTTGTCTATGTATCTGAGTTTCCAATCAATACAATTATAGCATGGATAATAAACGATTATCATGAACAAGGAAATATGATAATAGCCAATTTATTATTGCCTCTAGGGCATATTTCCAAAAACTTCCAACGGTTGTCCGATGCTCCAGGTGTTTCCTCCAATATTTGGATCCCTCCTAGTTTTTTGGTCAACTCTTTCTCACCGTTTGACCTACATCTGGCAGTGATTGCCTTTTACAGGGTCATGAACTATTCCATCTAAAGTCTTTGGCTTGCACCGTTTCTCAGCTGTATGTGTCTCACTCAAGGCGATCCACTCGACAGCGCGTGGTTAATAATAAGAGTAGACATCATGGCGATCAACTCATGGTGTACCCAAATCATTACCAACCGTGGGTTTGAAAATCTTCGCAACCCTATTGCCGAGTCTTCCTAACAAGTGTTCCTGAAGTCCTTCTGGTCCCATGCTTCAATCTGGTTTTCTGAACCTCCTACGTCTTGTGTTGATGACATCTAACATTACCTCATAACTCTGGCAAAAGATTCCTAAAGCATTGCCTATGAGATATAGCTTCCTCGGAGGCTCTAACTCCTGGCATAGCAAACTCAAGAGTCATCCTTTCATTACTCTTGGCAAACGTCGGGATGGCTTGCGCTACTGCTTTAACCACGGTCTCCTTCCCGGATTTTCCTGTCAACTTATCCTTCCAACCATATATACGCCCAACCATGGATCCTTTAATATACGCAAAGGCTTTCCGTTTATATTTTCCAACATGGACCGGGAGCTCGAGGTACTTAGCATTCCGATTTCACTCTGAATTTGCATTACTCCCTTGCTCATCACCCGTGTCGTCCAACGTGTTCGGACAGAACATTATAGAGGATTTTTCCGTGTTTATACACTACCCCGAGAAATTCTCATACAACTCTAGTATCTATTTTAATGCTTTAGCCTCTCTTCGATCTGCCTTCATTAAACGAACCGAGTCGTCGACAACAAACAGGTGTGACACCATTGGGGCAGCTTGGCCAATTCTGACTCTAGTTATTCTCCCATTCCTTTCTGCATCATGGAGTAGTGACGAGAGGCCTTCTGCACAGATCACAAACAGGTAAGGTGATATCGGATCGCCTTGATGGAGATCTCAAGACGAACTGAATTGTTCTATCAGTGTACCATTCACCTTGATCTGATACTTAACCGTGGACACACACCACATGACGAGATCTACCACTTGGCTCCAAAACCCCAGCCTTCTTAACATGGCTTCCAAAAAACTCAATTCAATTCTATCGTATGCTTTGCTCATATCAGCTTTCACCGTTGGAAATCCTTCCTTCCCTTTCTTCTTGTTAAATAGGAAGTGAGACAACTCATATGCTACCAAGACATTGTCTGTTATCAGTATGCCTGGGGCAAACACACTTTGTTTATGGGAGATGATCTCCAGTAGCACAAGTTTAAGCCGGTTTGCAATCACCTTGGACACGATCTTGCAGATGACATTGAATAAACTAATAGGTCTTAAATCCTTTATCCTGTTCGGGTCCTTCACTTTTGGAATCAACACCACAATTGCATTATTCCAGCCCTCCGGGATAGGTCCTCCATTAAGCGCTACAAGGACCTCCTGCACGACCTTGTCTCCCATGAAGTGCCAATGCTGTTTGTACACGACAGACGACATACCATCCGGCCCTCGGGCCTTGAGATCCCCTATATGATCTAATGCAGCCTTAACCTCCTCACGGGTAAACTCTGCATCCAGGATTCTATTCATGTGCTCGGTTACTCGTTATTCGACTTTCTGAATCAGTTCATTCAGTTGGCCCCCAATATTTGACGTGAAGAGATCCTGAAAAAAGGAGCAAACAAAATTAGATAACTCCTCTCCCTCCTTCACCACCGTCCCTTCCTCCCTTCTCAGCAACTTCACCCGTTTCTTTTTCTCGGCAAGCAAGCAATTGACACTAGTAGAAAATGGGCCTTTTGTCCCGGTTCGTAAGGGCCTTTGGTCCCGGTTCTAGAACCGGGACTAAAGGGTCGGGACTAAAGGCCTCCACTTTTAGTGCTTTTAGTCCCGGTTGGACTACAAACCGGGACTAAAGGGGCTCCACGTGGCAGCTTTCTGGAGTATTTTTTTATTTTTTTATTTTTTCTGATTTTCAAATCTTCGAATTATTTGACAATTTAATCTCTAATCACCCCTCCTCACTACTCTAGATTTATTTGACAATTTAATCTCTAATCACCCCTCATTTCAAATCGTCTAACTTCCCAACCGGATCTATTTGACAATTTAATCTCTAATCACCCCTCATTTCAAATCGTCTAACTTCCCAACCGTTCACCCATCCTGTCACAGCTCCAACCCAAGCACGCTTAACTTTCGAGTTCTATCACCCCTAGTTTCCAAGTCTGCACTTGTTGTTTTCTTGACAATAGTAAACTATCAATCCTATTAACCCTTGGGTCTTGATGTAACATGATTTAATTTTTTGAATTCCAGACAATTATTAAAATAAACAACAATAAATGATTAATAATAATATTAAATTTCAATGAAAATAAAATAAGTAATAATATTATTTTATTCATGTTTTGCAATTTATTCATTTAATATGGCATAATCAATATCTTTAAATCTGTAAATCGAAATTCAACAAATAATATATCCATTATTATCAAAAAAACGTGAGGAATCCAAATAGGACATCATTTATTTAAAAAAAAATATTTTTCATAACACTTTTTTTCGACATCGTATGCAAAAGTTATAGCCGTTTTACTTTTTCATAACACTTGTTTTAATCTTGTTTCAACTCCAGACTTTTTGTGCGTGCAACATGCACCATCCAAAGTCACATTATCAATTTTCAAACCTTTCCCACTTCATTCTCTATTTTTCATACATTTATTAATTTTTTGAGCTAAATGACCCTGAAATTGAAAAACACTACAAATGAACTCTAAAAAGGTTGAAACTTGGCATGGTATCATTATTGCACCCACATAGCATGTGCTAAAGAGTTGAGACGGTTACGGTAAAAACTAGATGCACTTCATGTACAAAGTGGACAATCCCTTTCAAAGTATCAGGGTTTTGGACGAAAAATCATCTGTTACAAAGGCATTTCATTTTTTAAACTTATTTCAACTCCATACTTTTTGTGCGTTAAACATGCACCATCTAACATGTGCCTAGGAGCAAAAAGAATTAAATTAAAAACTATTTTTAAACTCAAGTTATTCACAATCTAGGGTTTGAAGCAAATTTGAACAAATTCAAATTTAAACCATTCAAATTTGAAAATTAATTGCACAAACACAAACTAGACAAAATTTTGAATCTAATGCAAAAATAATCACTCAAAACATCAAATATCCTAAAAGATATAAGCAATTTGAAACAGAAACTAAAAATAGAAAACAAATAGAAAAAAAACTTTCAAAACCCTTTAGTCCCGGTTGGTATCTCTAACCGGGACTAAAGGTCTAGCCTTTAGTCCCGGTTGGAGATATGAACCGGAACTAGTCCCTGTTCGTATCTCCAACCGGTTCGAAAGGCTAGACCTTTAGTCCCTGTTGGAGACACGAACTGGGACTAAAGGGTATTTGCCCCTTTAGTCCCGGTTCGTGTCTCCAACCGGGACTAAAGGCCCCGCTCGAACCGGGACTAATGCCCGACCTGCGACCTAGCCGCTCGAACCGGGACTAATGCTCACATTAGTCCCGGTTCGTAAGGCAACCGGGACTAATGCTAACATTAGTCCCGGCTCGTAAGGCAATTGGGACTAATGCTCACATTAGTCCCGGTTCGTAAGGCAACCGGGACTAATGTGCAGATCGAGCTGTGACGAAAGCCCTGTTTTCTACTAGTGTGATCTTTGAGAATGAAGAGAAACCTCCTTTGGTTTCCTTGGACAAATAATGTGATTACAAATATTTGAAAGTTTGTGCCATGATGGTACACAAGAAGGCATATCGACAATTGTGTATAATGGGATATCATTCTTTTTTGGTCCATTGTTTTTGCGCTTCTAATATTTTCTATGAATTACATTCTTGAGCTTTATCTATATCGTAATTCTTATTTAGTGCATAGTATGCTTTTGCCTCCTTTGATTCAATTCACGCTTCAAATACTCGTTATATGTCAAGAAGACACAAGGTGCCGATTATAGTTGTTGATAGTGAAGGTGAGTGCAGTACAGAGATGGTGTGATGTTGCTAAGAGATGGATTTTAAATATGGGCAAGACAATCTGTGACCTACGTTTGTAAATTTTTTGTTCATGTTAGGGATAGGGACAATCTAGGATTAGTGCTAGATGCAAGAGATTGAGGAGGTAAGGTCTTCCTCAATTTTTCTCTCCTCTTTTGATTGTAGACTTCTCCGAATATTTGTTCTCAAACCTTTCCTGAGCCAAATGAAAGCATTGAACTTCTTGATATTGTACAGTCTGAATTTTACTTCATATTGCACCGGTTTTATGTCAACTTCTCACAAATACTCGTTGATATTGGAGTAGCAGGAATAAATTTATATTGTCAAATTGCAAGTAGATTTTAATGCTAAATTTTGTGTATTTTTTATTTCCATGTATTGTAGTTACATGACCATCAGATGTATTTTGTAGATGATTATGTATGCTTCATTCCAGCTGTAACTTTGAACTAATAATGTACGATTCACATTTGTCGACTCGCACAGTAAAAATGCCTCAAAATGTTCCAAAAAGAACATGCAATGGTGGACCCTCATGAATAGGAAGTGGCGCAACAAAGCACGCTAACGCTTCTAGTAACACAACCATTCACAAGCGGTTGAGGTGGCTGTGTTGCTTTGTTACAAGATAATTTTCCTCACACTTAAGCCCAACAATGTATATCAGATCATGAGGAGGGTCCTTGGTGTTTTCATATCGAAGGCAATAACTGTTTACTTATCAAGATGATATTTTGCCGGACATGAATTTTTTATTTGTTTCGTACTGCTCTCTGGGTCCTTATATATGACTCGTCAAACTCCCTGGTTGATTGTTTTTCTTTGCACACCAGCATGGAATAATCAAAGTAGAAAGTTCCAACACCAGCAATAGTTTCTTGAATGTGACAACCATTGCTTACTCATCCAACAATGTTGCTTGCTGCAGAAGCAACCATGCAACAAATGACTGGAAACCATCCTTTGAAACAATATGATATCAAAATCATGTGAATTTAACCAAACACCAAGTTCCATGTACATAGTTCCTAATAGCATGTTTTCTGTATCTGGGTTATTCCAGTTTCAAACAAACCTAGCCGGAGTGACTCTTGACTGGGATTTCAGTCGTATCAATAGTCGTCGGTTGTTTTGAGGTAACAAAGTGCATCATCGTGCAACTTCTATATATTAAGAGAAGGCATGGGAAGGTAGAACAATGAGATCTATCATTGTTGTAAGGCCATTTCTAACCTATCCATCATCGCCGGTTAGAGGAGTAGAAATATCGTTTCATTCCTCCAACCAACACCTAACTGATCCCCAATTCGCCGTAAGGGAGTAATTTCTTACTCCGCCCCTACAATTCCCCCTACATTTACTCCACCACGTGGCATATAAGTACAAAAACCCTGTCTCTCTTTCCCTCCTCTGCCTCTCCTCCCCCCACCCTCACCCCCGCCGCCACCGCCATTTCCTGCCGCCCCCTCCAACCCAATGGCCGGACGTGGTGGCCGAAGGTCCCCGCTTCTGATTTGGAGCTTCGGTCCGCGTCGCCACGGGTGCAACACATCCTCCTCCACCGCATCTTCCTGAAGCAGTCGTTGTCACCCCCACATCGATGCCACCGCCGGCCCCTCTATGGCTTCCTCGACGTCTCCGCGCCGCGGCCGGCGCGGATGAGTGCTACCTCTTGAGCTCGTTGGTTTTCCCTTGAAGAGGAAAGGGTGATGCGGCGAAGTAGATAAGTATTCCCCTAAGTTGTTGAGAACCAAGGTATCAATCCAGTAGGAGGAACAAGCAATTCACCAATGGATGCACCTACACAAACAATCAAACTCTTGCACCCAACGCTATAAAGGGGTTCTCAGTCCCTTCACGGTTACTTGCAAGGATTAGATCTGATAGAGATACATGTAAAAGATTGCGGAAAGTAAAAAAGGTAAATAAGTTTGCAGCATTGTATTTTTGGTATTTTTGTATATAGATCTGAAAATATAATACGAAAATAGACTCGGGGGCCATAAGTTTCACTAGAGGCTTCTCTCTTGAAGGAAAATAACACGGTGGGTGAACAAATTACTGTCGAGCAATTGACAGAAAAGCACATAGTTATGACGATATCCAAGGCAATGATTATGCATATAGGCATCACGTACGTGTTAAGTAGACCGAAACGATTCTGCATCTACTACTATTACTCCACACATCGACCGACTCTTGCCTGCATCTAGAGTATTAAGTTCATGAAGAATAGAGTAACACATTAAGTAAGATGACATGATGTAGAATAAATTCAAGAAATATGATGAAAACCCCATCTTTTTACCCTTGATGGCAACAATACAATACGTGCCTCGATACCCCTACTTTGTCACTGGGTGAGGACACCGCAAGATTGAACCCGAAACTAAGCACTTCTCCCATTTCAAGAATTACCAATCTAGTTGGCCAAACCAAACCAATAACTTGAAGAGACTTGCAAAGATATGAAATCATGCATATAAGAATTCAAAGAAGAACCAAATAATATTCATAGATAAGCTGATCATAAACCCATAATTAATCGGATCTCGACAAACACACTGCAAAACAGTATTACATCTGATAGATCCCCATGAAGATCATGAAGACCATGGTATTGAAGCACAAAGAGAGAGTAGAAGCCATGTAGCTACTAGCTATGGACTAGTACGTCTGGGGTGAACTACTCACGCATAATTGGAGGGGCAATGGAGTTGATGTAGATACCCTCTGTGATCGAATCCCCCTCCGGCAGATTATCGGAAAAGGCTTCAAGATTGGATCTCTTGGGAACGGAGGCTTCTGGCGGCGGAAAAGTCTTTGCGTGGCTCTTTTTGGTATTGCCGGAATATTTGGTAATTTATAGGCCGAAGATTAGGGTCAAGAGATATGCTGGGGGCCAAAAGCCAGGGGGCGCCCCCTGGCCGTGCCAGGCTGGCTTGTGACATCCTGGCAGGTCTCCTAGCCGCCTCTCCAAGTCTGGTAGATGTCTTCTGGTCCAAAAAAAATCATCGCGAAGATTTTATTCCGTTTGTACTCCGTTTAATATTTCTTATCTATAATACTCAAAAACAAGGAAAAAAATAGAAACTGGCACTAGGCTCTAGGTTAATAGGTTAGTCCTAAAAATAATATAAAATAGCATACTAATGAATATAAAACATCCAAAATAGATAATATAATAGCATGGAACAATAAAAAATTATAGATACGCTGGAGACATATCAAGGTGCTACCATGGCTTCCGGTAGTGGGGGTAGCATACTTGGGTGGCCGAGATCCGAGATAGGGATATCGGACAACACCAATGGCTCGGCTCCTACCACACATCCAAACTCACCGCACTCGAGTATGACCATTCGGGACGGAGCATGTCCATCTTGATCCGCCGCCCCCATCGGGGACTATTGTTGGGGAACGTTGAATGGGAAACAAAAATTTACCTACGCACATGCAAGATCTATACATGGTGATGAGCATCTACGAGAGGGAGAGTGGATCTAAATACCCTTGTAGATCCCTAAGCGGGAGGCGTTAAGAAACGCAGTTGATGTAGTCGAACGTCTTCGCGATCCAAATCGCCGTGCGTTCCGCGATCCCATCATGATCCGCCCCGCGATCTCATCACAATCCGTCCCGCGATCTCATAACGATCCGCCCCGCGATCCAATCACGAATCATTTCGCGATCTTGATCACGGTCCTTCCGATCTAGCACCGAACGGACGACACCTCCGCGTTCAGCACATGTATAGCTCGATGATGATCTCCGCCTTCTTGATCCAGCAAGAGGGAGCGGAGAGGTAGATGAGTCCTCCAGCAGCGTGATGGTGTTGCGGCGATGGTGGTGGAGCTATTCCAGCAGGGCTTCGCCTAAGCACCGTTGAAAACCGATCCAGAGGAGAAACTAAGATCTAGAGGAGAGGCAGCACCTGGCTGTTTTTCTGTATCTCAAAACCCTCAAAACCTCTACTATATATAGGAGGAGAGAGGTAGGAGGCTGGCGCACAAGGGCCAGCCCTTTGGCCTCTTGCGCAAGGAGGAGAGGAGGAATCCTCCTCCAATCCTAGTAGGACTAGGACTCCTTCCTTATTTAGCCTTTTTGCCTTTTTCCACCTTTTTTATCTTTGGGCTTTTCTTCCTAGTCGCATGGGCCCATTGTTGGACTTCCACCAGCCCACTAAGGGCTGGTATTCATCCACTCACAGCCCATGTAGCCTCTTGGGTCGAAATACCCCTCCCGATGGTCCCCTGGTACACTACCGACACTCCAGGTACACTACCGATGAGCCCGAAACTTTTCTGGCGACCAAAACAGCACTTCCTATATATCAATCTTTACCTACGGACCATTTCGGAGCTCCTCGTGACGTCCGGGATCTCATCCGGGACTCTGAAAAACCTTCGGTCACCACCGTACATAACTCTATACTACCGAAACGCCACCGAACCTTAAGTGTGCAGACCATGCGGGTTCGAGAACCATGTAGACATGACCGAGACACCTCTACGGTCAATAACCAATAGCGGGACTTGGATGCCCATATTGGTTCCTACATATTCTACGAAGATCTTTATCGGTCGAACCTCTATGTCAAGGATTCCCCGTATGATGTTCCCTTTGTTCTTCGGTATGTTACTTGCCCGAGATTCGATCGTGGGTATCTCCATACCTAGTTCATCCTCATTACCGGCAAGTCTCTTTACTCGTTCTGTAATACAAGATCCCATGACTAACACTTAGTCACATTGCTTGCAAGGCTTGTTGTGATGTTGTATTACCGAGTGGGCCCTGAGATACCTCTCCGTCACACGGAGTAACAAATCCCAGTCTTGATCCATGCCAACCCAATAGACACCCTCGGAGATACCTGTAGAGGACCTTTATAGTCACCCAGTTACGTTGCGACGTTTGATACACACAAGGCACTCCCCCGGTGTCAGTGAGTTGCATGATCTCATGGTCATAGGAACAGATACTTGACATGCAGAAAACAATAGCAATAAACTGACATGATCATATGCTATATTTGTAGTTTGGGTCTTGTCCATCACACCATTCTCCTAATGATGTGATCCCGTTATCAAATGACATCTCATGTCCATGGCTAGGAAACCTTAACCATCTTTGATCAATAAGCTAGTCTATTAGAGGCATACTAGGGACATGGTTTTGTCTATGTATCCACACATGCATCTAAGTCTCCGATCAATACAATTATAGCATGGATAATAAAAGATTATCATGAACGAGGAAATATGATAATAACTAATTTATTATTGCCTCTAGAGCATATTTTCAACAATTATAAGTGCAGCGATGGCCAGGGTGGACTGGGCGGCGAGGTAGTTCCTCGCAGCATAGGACGCCGACGAGGAGTACATGGAGGACCTCCGCTGCCAGTATCCGAGGAGGTGGATGCATAGCAGCATTGATTCGCCAAGGAGGAGGTGAACAAGGCGGTCATCGTCATCTCCACGAGGAGGAGTAGATCGACGTCCAAGAATGGCGCCGCATCTACCCTAACATCGCCGACGATGGCACAGCGCCCGACCCCATGAGCGGTGGCATGACGTGGCACAATGGATAGCACTTTATAAGAAGGATTAGTTTAAGCTGAATCTAGGATGAATTTTAATTTAAGTTGAATCTATGTTTAGCTTATGTAGAATATATGTTAAACTTTATTTGTTTTCATCGAATCTATGTTGAACATCGGTTGTTTTAATTGAATCTATGTTGAATTTTATGCACATTTCATTTTTACTCCGTTATATATAGAAGGGATCGGCTAGAAACAGCCAAAACTTTGTGTAGTAAATATACTCCTCTAAGGTTTTACTCCACCGGATACTCCACTATTTTTAGGGGATCGGTTAGAAATGGCCTAAATGGAATGAATATGCCCGGCTTTATATTATATATAAAGTCTGAAACATGGTTATCAATTCTTGGTACCTTTTCTCTTCTCTTCCTAATAATAAAGCGTGCAGCGCTTCTGGTCGTCCGTCAGTCATTTTACAATAAAGCCCCTGCGTTTTCCTAAAATCAACCCGCATTCCTGACTAAAGTGACATAGATGAACCGTCTTTTTGTAATTTTGCGGAAAACCCCTTCTGTTTTCGTGAAATAAACTCGCAGTCCGGACTTCAATTAAAAAAATCTTTTTGTATTTTCTCTGGAAAACTCCCTACCGTTTTCATTAATTAGTTCGAAGTTTAACTATAAGTGACAAATACTTTTAAAAAATCATATCTTTTAAACCGTAACTCCAATTTTAAATTATTATATATGAAATTTGATTAGAAAAATTTGTAGAATCTGAATATGATGTTATTTTTATCTTTTTGGCATTTTTAAAATTCCATTTCTGGTGCGAGATCAATTCTGCTCATTAAATTATGTTTTTAA
Organism: Hordeum marinum; assembly: GCA_022496015.1. Taxonomy (NCBI): domain Eukaryota; kingdom Viridiplantae; phylum Streptophyta; class Magnoliopsida; order Poales; family Poaceae; genus Hordeum; species Hordeum marinum. Next base: position 25,332,147 of record CM039678.1, read on the forward strand.
AATTCCATTTCTGGTGTAATTTTAATTTTAATCAATAGCAATGTGTACAATGTGAATACGATATCATTTTACCTATTAAACATTTTAAATTTTTATTTATGATGTAATTTTAATAAATAGCGTACAATCCGATTTTTTTCCGTAATAAAATCAGCGTTGCACGCAGCATCAACGGGAAAAAAATTGAGTCGGCTGTGCAAGGATGTGCGCGAGTGCACACGCATGAGCTCCGGTGCGAGATCAATTCTGCTCATTAAATTATGTTGCTCCCTTCAGATTTTTCCTTCTAAAATTCCAGAAGGATTTGTGGGCGCATATTATTGAATTTCTAAGAACCTTCAAGAGGGGTGTGCATGATTACGGGGGGTTGTTGCTGAAACGAGTTCATTCATTTTTTTAACACAACTAATCTATTTTTTCGAGAGAGAAAACAAGTGTATTAATTGAATAGTGGGGTGGTTCAAATTCCTGAGATAGCAACAAGAAACTGAAAGGGATGAAGTATATTTCAATCTAATGTTTTTGTTGAACTTTGATTTATTCATGGATGGTCTCAATAAACTGTCGTACAAAAATCATACAAAAATATCACATGTCTACCTTGGTTTTTAATGCCCGACTAATGTGCATTTCTGCAGACCTTGGCATGCACCTTCCCGTTGCCATTAGGTTGCACCGTTTGAATATTGTAGTGTAGCGTCGAGGAGCGTCTTGTTAGACATCCCAGTTATCTTTCCGTTACAACGCACGGGCATATGTGCTAGTAGTACTAAAAGAGAAGGATAGTTTTGTTAACGAGCTCTCTGCATTTCCTACTTTTTCCACCCATACAAAGTCACCATGGTTGTGCTCAGTCTTATATGAATGAACCAACCAATAAATCTAAATTTCATTCATTTCTTTGCTCTGCACAGGGGGCGCAGAGACGTTTTACAAGCTGCAATAGTACATTTGACATTATAGACGGAAAAACTAATTTTCAGCTCAGTCAAAAATCAGGTCTCCTGTCGCATAGATGTTGTAGAAGACGATGGCGCTGAAATAGAGCACCGCCGTTAGGGTGAGGAAGGCCTGGAAGGATCCCAGCCACTGGATGAAGTATCCTGCTCCTACCGTGCTAACTATGGCAGCCACCGTCCCGATGCCGTTCGTAAGTCCTGTTCAAGCAGCACAAGAGATGCCAGATATAAGGGCTGAACAATTAATTCATCAATGCTGCAATATGGATCTTGTTGTCTACCAATGCTATCAAAAAAGTTTGCGAACATACCATGAAGGAATCCAGCATATTTAGGGGCAATGTCCTGATGGAAAATAATGGAAACACATTCAGAATGTTAGTGGAGTTACTGATCCGAAACAACAACAGGCACTAAGTAGAGATGATATGATCAGGACATGATATGAGGAAACATGAACAGTAGTTACCTGTACATTACAGAAGTACCCAGCTTGACTGCAGGAATTCAAACCCAAGGCGGCGGTCATGATAATTGCTGCAACCGATGGTGTTTGGGCAAATCTTAAACATAGCAATGACAAACCTGGCCCAATAAAACCAACTGACTGCATAATTTTCCGGACTCGCACAATAGATAAGCCGGATTTGATCATGAAATCTGCAGAAGCTCCTGCAAAGTATCCTGATAGAGCCATGACACCCCAAGGTATGGCGCTGAACCATGCAGCTTGTTTCAAATTGACATTATATACCTGTTTGGGATAATTGTAAGAAACAACAGCTTATGGCAGAGTCGTAAGGCAGACCTATTAGAATGGTTTTAGAAGCTCAGATGACATACCGTTTTGAAGTACACCGGCATCCATGATAGTAGGACAAAATAGCCCTGCATGGTATTTTGAATTTGCAGATGTTAATACCCCTATAGACATAGTATCACAAAATATTAATTATGCTGGTCAGTCATTCTTACCCACTTATTTATAACATTAGCTACAATGATGGCCCACATTTCCATCTTTGAGAACAGTTCTCTTAAAGATGGTGATTTGCTCCCTTTGACTTTTGATTTACTTCGTCCAGCTAGAATAAGTTGCAGCTCAAATTTTCTTATAGTACGGCTGTCGATAGGGTCACTTTCTACATTCAACAGCCATACAGAGATTCACAAGTAACCAAGTGATGCGAAGAAGGCGAATGTTCCGGCGAGGCATATATGTGACATGATGATCGGTGTTGCTAGGAAGCTTACGACATTCCCAAGATGGAATCCTCCCATGGAAAGGCCAACAGCAGTGGCATGTTCATGTGTTGGCAACTACCTGTTTCATGTTCAAAAATGAAATTAAGAGCCTGAACTAGAGCTGCGTTTGGTTGTATCAATATATGTAGTGGATGTTTTTTTTTTCTAGATTCTATAAGTAGAATCAGTTACTGATATCGGTGAAAAAGAGCATTGGCTGACATACCCGAAAGTATAACCATGAGACTAGAATACTTTTAGGCACAGCTAAACTAATTCTTCTAGCACCCTATGTTTTAACAATACTACTGTGATTGACCTAAAAAGTTTAAAAGTATTTTGGCTTATGCTGCTCCAAGGGTTGGTAGAGGTTACTGCTTCTATCTGCTCCTCTTTAGGCATATGAGATTAATGTTGCTTGGAGGAGAGTAATCAAGACTAAGGAGTTTATGCTGAGTGAATAAAATGGGTGATATGAGCTACTTACTTTGGTAAGAAAGTGCTCATTGTCGGAAATGCGACACCTTGTGCAAGGCCAAAGAGCACACGTATAGCAAGCAACGTAATGGCAGATTGAGATGCAGCCCATGGAGTGAGGAAAGTGGCCAAGGACCAGAGTGCAGCAGCACCTGCCATCACCTTCTTCCCCCCGTATCTGTTCGCCAAAGCACCTCCAACCATGGATGAGAAAGCATAGCCCCATAGAAATGATGACTGCAACATTAGTGGGTAAAATTTAATATTGAGCCATTCAATTTGAACATCATTAATCATGCACGATATGACAGTAAGGGGGTGGATAGGTTGTGTTTGTTTTTGCCTAGCTAGGTGCTCATGGATATCAACAATTTGCATTGCTGTGTTTGTTCTCGTAAGCTTAAGTATTTGAACCTCCAACCACAACATACATCCTGTATTACCCCGTCCGTCGCATAATATAAGAGTGCATTTTACACTAAAGTGTACTATTAGTGTAAAAAACGCTTTTATATTATGGAACGGAGGAAGTAGTTCCAATATCACGTCTTGTTACACTTGCTGAATGGCGTCAGTGGTGTTGCCATGGTATGCAATCACTCTTTCAGTAATGGTTGGAATTTTCAGATATACTTCGTGTTTCACACACTTCCTTGGTATCATATATATCATCCATAGGGTTAGATGTTTCAAGTGTCCAATTGCCAAATATAAGCATTGTATAAACCAGGAAAAAGTAGCAGCTCAAGTTGCTGACTTATCCCATCCTTGACTTGTGCTAAGCAATGAACTCAACAAATGGTTGGAACCTGCCTTTGTGCTTGTTATTACTTGATTAATGTCAGATCAAAGGACCTTTACTTCACTTTCTGCTATTGTTCAGCGGTGGAGGTGTAAATTAACATGGCAAATGGCAAGAAGTGGGCGGGCGTACCTGGACGATGCCGACGAAGGAGCTCGACCAGCCGTGCTGCACGGCGAGCGGCACGACGGCGACGGACATGACGACCCGGTCGGCGTTGCAGAGCAGCATGACGGCTGCCATGAGCGCCACCACCTTGGCCCGCTCGGGCAGCGCCGGCAAGCTGGGCACGGCGACATGGCGGACACCCTGCAGGCTGGCCACCTCCCGCCCGCCCCTCCTCCTCGCCCGCACGCCATCTCCAACCATACCAGCAACGCCATCAACCCTGCCGCTCTTATTGGCGGCACAGCCGACACCTCTGCCGCAGCCATCCGCGACCGAGCTCAGTGAAGAAGGAGAAGAAGAAGCGGATATCCTCAGCCTTTTCGGCTCCAAGGTGGTCGCCCTGACCCTGGTGGATCTGTATCTGGCCGGGCCAGCGGCCGGCTTGACGGACACGCATGATCTCACCGACGCCATGATCCGCGCGAGGAGGGAACGTACTGAAGCTGATCGAGCGTGCTCAGAGAGGCGCGGCAGAGATCAGAAGATGCGTGGTGCAGGCGATGGTAATTAAGGAGTACGAGGAAGACAGAAGATGCTTGGTGCAAGTAGTTCGTACTAGTCATTCATACGAAAATATTTTCAAAATCAATTAGTACATCAAACCATTAATGAAGTTAATTAGCTGGGCAGTTAATTACTTATGCCATTTAAATAGGATTTTCTTGCTCCAAATCAATTTGGAAACCAAGTCATTAGTATAATTAATTAATTAGATATATAATTAACTGTGCCAGATAATTAGAAGTACGGGATCTTTCCAATTAGATAGACCATTAATTATTTGTGTAATGAATTGATCAACCAGTTAATCACGCTGAATCATTTTGAAAGCGTACATAGGCAAGGACGATCAATAGGCTCTTAACGACATGGTGGAGCACCGCTTGCTAATTAACAAGGCAACGACCATTATGTTTGATAGGTCTTTAACGTATTTTTTATATTATTATTTCATGTTATTATATTATTAATCTTATATGTTTTATAGATTATTTTTATATCATTTCTTGGTACTAACTTATTAATATAGTGTCAATTGTCAGCTGCTTTTTTGACTATTTTTTGTTACGCAAGAAACCAATACAAAACGAAGTTTGAATGAAACAAAACTTTAATGTGGTTTCTTTTGGACTAAGAGGGACCTTAGAACCATCGGGAGGAAACCAAGAGAAGTGATTGACCTAATTTCATTTCGATAATCCCAAAACCATCGGAAGCCTTTGTTTTTCCGCGATCCCATCTGGAGGCCTCCGCCGGTACCCTAACGAAAGGGGAATCGATCACGAAGGCTATCTTCATCAAATTTGCTGTCTCCATGATGATGCGTGAGTGGTCCACCATAAACCTACAGGTCCATAGTGATTACTCTCCCTCCCCCTCCCTCCCTCTCTCTCTCTCTCTCTTTGATATTCAATACGATGTTCTCTTCGGAGACCTATTCGATGATATCCTTTTGTGTGTGCTTATTGGGATCCGATGAATTGTTGGTTTATTATCGTATTATTCATCGAAAGTAATTGAGTCAAATCTGAACTTTATTATGCACGGTTGTTATAGCCATGTATGCTTTCCTAATCTATGAGTTCGCTTTACATGAGTAGATCATCAGAGGGAGTGGTGCATAGTAGTAGGTTCAATTTTGCGGTGTCCTCATCTAGTGAGAAAAAGGGTCGCGAGGCACGTATTTGTATTGTTGCTACTAAGGATAAAACGATAAGGTCTCAACATATTGCTTGTCATACTTTGTCTATATTATGTCATCTTGCTTAAAGGAATTTTTTTCAGAACTAGTACGGATTTTGTAGCAATTTTGAAAACAGGTGTCTGAATTGAAAAAATATCAAAACTAATACCCTGTCGGCCAGTAGCAGGCCGAACAGGGACCTGTCGGCCACCACCAGGCCGACCAGTGACCACTCGGCTACCTATAGGCCGAAGAGCCCCTGTCGGCCAATCAAAGGCCAGGGAAGAGGCATGTCGGCCAGGGGTAGGCCGAAAGGCACCTGTTGGCCAGTGGGAGGAGGATGGCCCCTGGATAAAGCCCGGCCCTCTTTTCTTCCTCCTCTGACCACTCGTTTCACCCTCCCCATCTACTAGCCTTCCCCTCTTCCCCTCTCACTCCCGTTGCTCTCCGGTGGTTCCACCGCTTTGCCGATCTCCTCGCTGGACCACCCATTTTGTTATCCTACCCGCGTAAACAATAGATCAGGGCGTTCTCCACCGGCGTACGATATATTTTTTTGCTTCCAACTCAATCGAATGAGAACTGTCAAGTCGGTAGTGGATTTAGTTCATATTTGTCACCGGCCGTCTACAGGTAATGGCTTGCCCATTTTGCCGAGCTCCAGGTGGGCCTTGTGCTGCCGTTGATTCCGGTGTGTTTGTATTTACTGTGGTGCTGGATCGTCGATGTGCAAGACGTGTTGTAAGATTCTATGTCTTGATTATCTAACTGTGGCATATTCAAATGCCTTTGTTTATAAGTTTATGATCCTTGCTTCCATTTTGTTATAGTATATTCCGTGCAGTGTTAGATCATATCTTGCTCGGTACATTGAGGAGTGCAGAGCTTTAGCTATTCGGAGAGGTGACAGAGATATTGATCTTGCTCTGCACAACAGTGAGGGTAACTTATATCATGTTATATTTACACATGGTAGGATGAGCAGTAAATTACATGGTCCTTCGTGGGAGGAACTCGTGAATGATTATGGTCTCCGCCACAGTGACATGATGACTGTTATGCTTGAGCACTATGGAACTTATATTAGTGTCGAATTCCATCGGGATGGTGTTATGTTGTTTCCTTTACCCCATGTTGGTAAGATATTTGTTTGACTGATTTTCAGAAGATGATTCAGCTTATACGTTTTGCGGTTCATCTCAGTTACTGAAATCATTTTTTTGTAGCTCTTAAGGATCTGGTTCTTTACTTTTTCCTAGGACTTGTTCTTTACTTCTTGAAATTACTTTGGATTCAGAAGATGATGATATATTTGTGAGCATTCCTTATTCCTACTTCATTGGCTTGGGTGATCGAATGGTGTTGAAGAAGGAAGGTTTCGGTAACTTTCTGCTGGCATCGTCTATGAAAGTCAACAATTTGGTGCTCGTAACATTCAAACAGCATGAACAGGAGCTTGCTGTTGTTTTTAGCTATCTGCCACAGTGAGAATGAAAGAAAGGGATCATGCAGCCTAGGTAGGATAAGAAGCTGAAAATGGAAAAGGAAAATATCCACGTTGGACTCAGTAGATTTATATTCTTGTAACTCCAATTTAAGCAAGTTGTATCTTAATTTCTGCAAGCTGTATCTTAGTTTCAGCAAGTTGTATCTTAACTTTGGCAAGATGTATCTTAATTTTAGCTATCCGTAGTATTCCCGTTTATATTTGCCGCCATACTGTGCCACGACCTGTGTCCCACCATTATCTTTCCCGCCGTTCTCTTTCCCGCCATTCTCTCCCGCCATTCTCTCCCGTCCGATTTCCTACCATTGCTGTTGCCATCTGCCTATAAAAGGAGGCATTGTATGTGCCTTCCTTCATCGGCAACCAGTACCTGAAAAAACTAGTGCGGTAGTCATTATGAGTTTGCCTTCTTCTGATCAAAGCATTAGGCCTAGCAAATGGAAGAGTGCGAAGTTGCCTCGGGGGGTGGAAGCAGTTCGTTGTTGGTGCGGGGATGTCTGCAAGGTGAAGGAGGTGACGGATTTTTTAGATTGGTTGGGCATGAAGTTTTTCATGTGCGCTAATTATGAGGAAGATCCACCCGTTGGTCCTTCACCGTACATCACGCCTCCGGTATGTTTGTCACACAGATTAAACACGTTGTTCGTATTGTTGTTTATTTGATTTTCATATTTCTGTTTATTTTGTAGTCTCCTCCGCCCCTGTGCCAGTACTATCGTTGGATAGACACGAAAATGCCGGACTGGGAGGTGACTGAGATTGGTGAAAGAATTCGTCGTGCATGGGCAAGTTTGGACTTGGAGGAGCGCCGCGAGAAGGTGGCAGCAGAGGAGAAAGCAGAGCAGGAGAGAGCTTGGCAAGAGCACTGTGTGGAGCAGAGGGCTTTTCTTGCTGAGATGAAAAAGAAAAAACAAGAAAACCAACTTCGACTGGCGGAGGTCTACCGGCAGCGAGAGGAGGCCCGTGAAGTTGAGAGGCAGAGAAAGAAAGAAAGGGCTCGTGCAGCCCAGGCAGCAGAAGAAGCTGGAGATGGAAAAGGAAAATATCCACGTTGGACTGAGTAGATTTAGATTGCCGTAACTCAATTTCAGCAAGTTGTATCTTAATTTCACCAAGATGTATCTTAATTTCAGCACATTGTATCTTAATTTCCGTGAGAAGCGTGATACTTTCCTCTTGTGCAAGTGCATTGATTCTATCCCGCCACTTTCTCTCCCGCCAGTTCCTCTCCCGCCACTTCCTCTCCCGCCAGTCTCTCCTTCTACTTCGATTCCCTCCACTTCCTCTCCTCGCCATTTTCTCCCGCCACTTTGTTTCCCGCCACTTTCTCTCCTCGCCATTCGTTCCCGCCATTGTCTTTCCCGCCTTTATCTCTCGCCACTTTGTCTCCCGCCTATATAACCACATTCGCAGTAAGGAGGGTGAGCAGGCCCTTCCTTTCCCTGTCGCTCCCGCATCCTTCCTTCCACTCTCGCCATTCTTTCGTGGAGATGTCTCATCCTCCTCATCCTCACTATCCTTTTGATCGTAGTTTTCACAAGGGTATGTCCGACCGTCTTCTTTGTCTAGCTGCCAATTTCAAGATGAATGATAGAGTAGTACCATGGGAGGAACTCATTAGTAGTGACTACATGATGAATGAGTTGTCTCACCAATTAGCTAGGGTTGGGTGGCCTGCCAGGACTTTTGAGGAGATACGGAAAGAACTACTGAGGTTGCACGCCAGATGGCAGAAGCAACTGCACAAGGGTGATGCTTATCTCAGGATTGCTGTTAACAATTCAGGTTTATAGTCAGCAAAAAGTGAGGACGAGGACGATCTCTTCATGCCGAGCAGCAAGGTGAAGAGTTCTGCATCTAAGGGCAAGAATTCTACATTGACAAAGGGCAAGAGTTCTACATCGACGAAGGTGAAGAGTTCTGCAGCGATGGAGGATGAAGACGATGTCTTCATGCCGAGTACCAAGGTGAAGACCAGCGCATCGTCGAAGGGTAATAGTTCTGCAACGACAAAGGGGAAGAGATCTGCATCGACGGAGGATGACGATGATGCATTCATGTAATACGTTTTTCATGTAGTACTATGTTCTGTAGTGATGTAATATGTAGTGCGGTTTAACTAAGTTGTAACGTTTAATCCAGTTGTAACGTGCAATTGATGTCGATGGATTTGGTTTGCGTTACTATTGTTCTATCTCCAAACCAAATAAGTCTCAAACATGAATATGTCCGATACATAAAGGCTACATATGTCTCATAAATAAATTGATAGTCATGTCTCGTACGTAGATGACAATATCAATCCTGGTCTTTTTCCATTTTCTTCCTAGCAACGACCTGCTTCTTAGTGAACTCATCTAGTTTGGACCAAATAAAATCGTATTTGCGCCGCTGGTTCTGCTTGCATAACTTCTTGATCAAGTTCATCAACCGTTTTTTCTTGAACCGTGAGAAAAAATTAGCACCCAGATGGCGCATGCACCACCGGCTTTGCAAGTCCTTCCAAGGTGTTGGCTCGTCAGCAGTTGGATTACTCAGTGTCTTCACGACCTTCAGTATACCGGGATGTCTGTCATGAATGAGACACACATTTGATCGGTCCTTCACGATCGCAATTTTAATTTGACGGAAGAACCATACCCAGCTCGAAAAGTTCTCACCCTTCACAAATGCCATGGCTAGTGGGATGATCTGGTTGTTCCCGTCCACACCAATAGCAGTCAGGATTTGCCCTTTGTACTGACCAGTCAGGAATGTACCATCCACAAACATCACAGGAGGACAATGCCTGAAAGCTTCGATGCACATACCGAAAGAGAAGAATACTCGTTTCAACACCTTGTAATCCGGTATGCTTTCCAACCTCATGTGTTGAATGTCAACATAAGTGCCGGGATTCCTCTCCTTCAGTATGTCAAGGAGACGCACAACATTATCATAGGAGTCGAAGAACATCCCAAACCTCTCCTCCATAGCCTTCTGCTTAGCTCTCCAAGCCTTCCCATATGGAATGTCATACTTCCATCTGACCTTCACTGTTGTCTGGATGTGCTTTGCTTTCGTATCTTTCTTTGTCACTATCTCAGTATACATGAGTTGCGCTATGAGAGTTGAAGTAAGGTTTGGATGATGAGCCAACATGTCTTTCCTAACACAATTATGCGGTACAACATTTGTCACAACCCAGTGGATGTGATACTTTGGCACGTGGGCGTGCACCTTCGCAGGATAACCTGATTCAACACACTTCACGGTATATTTTGTTGGACTCGATGTGTGTGTCCGGAAAACCCTCTGCGTAGACATAGCCCACTTTATCACCGCATATTTCATTTTCTTCTTTGTGTCAAACATAGCACCAATCTGGACTTGGTTCAGATTATATTGTCATGGCGTCTCATGGCCATCGTTGATAGTAAAGCCCGCGGATATGTCCTGCTCCCATGAAGCAGGAATTGGTACCTCCTCCTCATCCTCAGAATTTTTAGAATCAAGTTCCTCTACAATCCCATCCTCGTCCTCTTCCTCCATCACCCTCTGCATTTCCTCGCCTTCCTCGTCCCCATTAGCAACACCAGAGGCAGCTAATACTACCGATTGAATACTCTGACCAGCAGCATGACCACTAACATAATCTGACTCATTGTCGGCTTGGATAGCATTCACATCCGGTGGCTGTGACCCGGATACATAAATCTCGTTAGCCACTTGACTACTCTGGCCTGGATCATACCCCACGGTTGGCGGTACGATGTTCTCCTCCTTGGCCACTGGTTGCACTAGGGCATAAGGATGGATTCTTTGGTCTCTGCAATGACTTAACAGAGACAACAAATGCTGGCTCCTATCTATCGGAATGAAATCTCACTTGACATTCTTACCGGATTTGGTCCACAAGGCATGAATACTGACGGAACAAACTTCGGGATCGAGACTAAAACTAGTAGTCAACCAATGCTTCAACTGCCTAATGTCCAGTCTGTCCGGGTCTGAAAGTGTCATCTCGCCTGTTTTAAACTCGCTAAGATCAACCCTCAACTCATTATATCGAACAGTACCAGGACCGTAATACACAGTCAGATTTACGGATTCAGACATTTTAACCTGTCAGACAATGCCAGCTTCGCATTATTCGCAACGAATATATCGACACTAAAATAACATGTACCTAAAAAAACCTACACTAAAATAAAACGTACACTGTAATGTACCTACAAAAACGTACACTGTAACGAATATATCGACACAAAAAATAACCAACACTACTATGACTAAACTAACTAAACCTACACTACGAAAACATAAACTAAAACCCGATACTAATATGACTACAGTAACTAAAACTACAGTAATATGACTACACTAAAATCACTACACTAACACAAGTAACCTAAAATAACTACGCTACTAAAAATAACATAAACTAATTGTACGTACATTACAAAAATAACAAAAAATAATCGAAAATAATAGCAAAAATTTATACTTTCGACGCGTGAGTGCACTCCTTCTTCCTCTCCACCACTCCACCTTCTCACCATTGAAACCTCCACCACCACACAATTTTCTCCTCCACACGAACAAACCAATACACCGTTGCGAAAAATAAAACCGTAGGGAGGGGGAGAAACACACGATCTATCGTTTCATCGGATTGAGACGGCAAATGAGTGGATAGAATGGGAGATCAAAGGGGGTGGAATTTCGGCCTAAACTAAGCTAACATGGAAGCTGGAGGAGGAAGAAGAGATGTGGCCGACGGGGGCCTTATCCGCCACCTTTCGGTCGGCAGGTGGCCGACAGGTGGGCCTCGGCCTGGCACGGGCCGACTGCCCGGCGCGTCGCCTGGCTCTGGCCGACTGGCCTGCTTCGAGCCCGTTTAGGCCGACGGGCCTCCGGTCGGCCCAGAGTAGGCCGACAGGGTATTACTGTTGAAAAAAAATTCCTCGCCACATTTTTTCCGAAATTGCTACAAATATAGTACTAGTTCTGATAAAAATTCTGCTTAAAGCGTTATTGTCAGGAACTTAATATCACAGATGCATGCTGGATAGCGGTCGATTGGTGGAGTAATAGTAGTATATACAAAAAGGAGTCGGTCTACTTGTTACTGACGGAATGACTATAAACATGATCATGTCATGAATAATAACATAACTATGTGCTTTTCTATCGACTACCCAACAGTAAATTGTTTACCCACCGCTTGTTATGATCTAGAGAGAGATGCCTCTAGTAAAAACTATGCCCCCCGGGTCTACTCAATATATTTATCAAAACCCTATTTACCTTGTTCCAATTTATTTATCTTCATTTTACTTTGCAAATTATATATCCGACACTATCAGATTTGATCCTTGCAATTAATGAGTACACTAAGGTTATGTGCACCGTACCGCGTGCTATGGGCTAGCCCATGTAACCAGTTTTGGGAAGCTTCCATTCAGGTTTGAAAGCTTCTAGCCGGTTTTGGGAGTTTCTATATTTGGTATTTCTGTTTTTTCTATGCTTTCTCAACTGTTGTTACGAGTTCCCTTTGGTTTCTATCTTTTTCTTTTCATTTGATTCTTTTGGCTTCTCTTCACTTTTTAAGGTTCCTTAATTTTTTTCTCCTTTTTTAATTCATGATTTTTTCAAAATAAGCTAAGGTTTTTGAAATCCATGAAAAAAATACATTTACGAAATTATAAAACATTAGAAACAACTTTGAAATTTGGGGACATTTATAATTTTTGGAAGAATTTTTAATTCGTGAACCTTTTAAAATTTCCAAACACTTCTTAACTTTGTTGAACATTTCGTGAATATATGAATTAATTTAGAAAAACTTCAAGAACATTTTTTAAAATTGACGAACACTGAAATGTTTTTAAAAAGAAAAAAAAAGATCACACCACCAAGAGCCAAGAAGTGCTTTTTGGGCTGGCACATAGGCGTGGAGAGATGAGTCTTTTTTCTATGGGAACCTTCAACGTTGAACTACCGCTCTGCCAAGTACGTGTCTTCTTGTTCTATAGCACGTGAAGCTATTTTTCAGTACAGTCTTGATGGACGATGGTTTCCAGCTGGCTTTGTTACTTCACCACTATTTATGTTTTTCCTAATCTTTAATCAATCATTTTCATGGTTAAAAAACAAGAACATTTCTAAAAAAGTAAAATTACAAACACACAATTTTTTAAATTTCTCTACGTAATTATAAATGTTCATAAAATTTGCAATTCTGAAAAATGATCATGAATTCAAAAAATATGAAGATTTGAAACATGTTACAGAATTTTAAAATACTTTGGAATGAAAGAGTTTCACAAAATTTTAAAGATGTTGACAAACGTGGAATTGATGTTTCCATAAATAAAAAATGGAAACCAATAGAAAAGTAAAAAGGTAAAATAAAAATAAAAAGCTGAAGAAAAAAATAGGAGAGAAAAAAAGGAAGGGAAAATGGGCGGAACCTTCGATTAGCTTTCTAAAAATGGCTGAAAAGTTTTGAACCTACAGGAAACATTACACCTTGGGGCGAACATATAGTGCACTTTACGTACCGTAAAGGCAGTATTACCTTCAACGGATGAGGAGTATGATTTTTCGTGAACACCGGTGAGGAATCTAGAAAGAAAATGGAGGGTGGGCTCAAAGTTTACACCGAGAAAAACATGAGTATGTCTAGCGATATAGACATTATCTTCAAATTCATTCGTCCAAAAAGGCTCAAACTTTCCTGCATTGCTACTGGAAAGATGTACTATTTTGTGGATTTTTTTATGGTGGTATCTAGCTCGTGTCCGTGGTGGATTCGTGGATGGATAGTCACCGTTTTTCTTAGATGGGCTGGCTGTTGGCCTATTTGCTTTGGGCTGGCCCTAACAAATTTTCTGCAGACTAGTAGTAAAACATTATTCGTGAATTTGGAGGGTAGGTTCGAGCCTATCGAAGCCTCCCTAGTGAATTCACCACTGCTGACCACGTAGTACACGAAATGATAGGAGGACACAACAAAAACAAGCGAACTACACAAGGGCTTGGAGCACTACTAGGAAAAGGGATATAGCTAATATAGACATTAGTGACGCACTATGTATGTGGTGCACCACTGTTATATAGCAGTGGCGCACCAGATACTGGTGTGCTATTAATGGCCATATTACTAATGGCGCACCTGGTGTCACTAGTAGAATGTCGATCAGTAGTCCCGATCGGTATGTGCCTTTAGTACCGGTTCCCTAACCGGTACTAAAGGGTCGGGACTAAAGGTCGAGACCTTTAGTACCGATTGGACCACGGACCGGTACTAAAGGTCCACCACGTGGCTGCCTGCGTGGACTGGTGGTGGAGGACCTTTAGTACTGGTTGGTGATACCAACTGGTACTAAATGTTCAGTTTTTTTTGTTTTAGATTTTAATTAGGTTTTAGTTTTCCTCTCTATTTATTGTGTTTTCCATTCATTTCAAATTTATTTTACGGTGCTTCCTGATCCTCACTACTTCAGAATTTAATCTCTAATCTCTAATCAGCACTCATCCAAATCATCTAACTTCCCGGCCGGTCACCCATCCTCTCATTACTCCAGCCCCAGCACACTTAACTTTCACGTTCTATCATCCCTGGTTTCCAAGTCTGCACTTGTTGTTTTCCTCACAATAATAAGCTATCAATCCTATTAACCCTTAGGTCTTGATGTCACACGATTTAATTTTTTGAACTCCAAACAATTATTAAAATAAACAACAATAAATGATTAATAATAATATTTAATTTCAATGAAAAAATAAGTAATAATATTAATTTATTCATTTTTTGCCATTTATTCATTTAATATGGCATAATTAATATCTTTAAATCCATAAATCGGACGAAAACTCATCTATTACAAAAGGGATGTCATTTATTTTATGAGGGTTTCGGACGAAAACTCATCTATTACAAAAGGGATTTCATTTTTAATAACTTATTTTAACTTCATACTTTTTGTGTGTTAAATATGCACCATTCAAAGGCACATCATCAATTTTCAACCATTTCTGACATCATTTGATATTTTTCATGCATTTAATGATTTATTTTGAGCTAAATGACCCTAACAAATAAACTCTGAAAATGTTGTAAATTGGCATGACATCATAATTTCACCCACATAGCAACTTGTAAAGAGTTGAGAGGGTTATGGCAAAAACTGGATGCACTTCGTGTACAAATTGGACAATCTCTTTCGAAGTATGAGGGTTTCGGACGAAAACTCATCTATTACAAAAGGGATTTCATTTTTAATAACTTATTTTAACTCCATACTTTTTGAGTGTTCAATATGCACCATTCAAAGGCACATCATCAATTTTCAACCATTTCTGACTTCATTTGATATTTTTCATGCATTTAATGATTTATTTTGAGCTAAATGACCCTGAATTTGAAAAGCAGTACAAATAAACTCTGAAAATGTTGTAACTTGGCATGACATCATAATTTTACCCACATAGCAACTTCTAAAGAGTTGAGAGGGTTACGACAAAAACTAGATGCACTTCGTGTACAAATTAGACAATCTCTTTCGAAGTATGAGGGTTTGGCACGAAAACTCATCTATTACAAAAGGGATTTCATTTTTAATAACTTATTTTAACTCCATACTTTTTGTGTGTTCAATATGCACCATTCAAAGGCACATCGTCAATTTTCAACCATTTCTGACTTCATTTGATATTTTTCATGTATTTAATGATTTATTTTGAGCTAAATGACCCTTAATTTGAAAAGCAATACAAATGAACTCTGAAAAGGTTGTAACTTGGCATGACATCATAATTTCACCCACATAGCAACTTGTAAAGAGTTGAGAGGGTTACGGCAAAAACTGAATGCACTTCGTGTACAAATTGGACAATCTCTTTCGAAGTATGAGGGTTTCGGACGAAAACTCATCTATTACAAAGGGATTTCATTTTTAATAACTTATTTGAACTCCATACTTTTTGTGTGTTCAATATGCACCATTCAAAGGCACATCATCAATTTTCAACCATTTCTGACTTCATTTGATATTTTTCATGCATTCGATGATTTATTTTGAGCTAAATAACCCTGAATTTGAAAAGCAGTACAAATGAACTCTGAAAAGTTTATAACTTGGCATGATATCATTATTTCACCCACATAGCAACTTCTAAAGAGTTGAGAGGGTTACGAAAAAAACTGGATGCACTTCGTGTACAAATTGGACAATCTCTTTCGAAGTATGAGGGTTTCAGACGAAAACTCATCTATTACAAAAGGATTTCATTTTTAATAACTTATTTGAACTCCATACTTTTTGTGTGTTCAATATGCACCATTCAAAGGCACATCATCAATTTTCAACCATTTCTGACTTCATTTGATATTAGCAAAAAGAATTTTTTGTGTGAAACTTTAATAGCAAACTAAAATAACAAAATCAGTTTTTGATTTAAACAACCATTTAAAGTAACCTAAAAATTACCAAATTGAATATAATGTTAAAACGAAGTAATATTAAATAACAGGAAAAATAGTAAAGAAATAACATAAAAGATAGCAAAAGTGAAAATAGATGCCCTTATACATGAAATTCAACCTAAATTCAAAGTGTTAGTTAGGTGCCTAACTAAGTGCTAGTTAGGTGCCTAACTAGCACTTTGAATTTAAGTTGACTTTCAGTGTAAGGGCATCTATTTTCACTATGAGCGGAGCTCGACATGTCAAGCACATCGGGGCTTATAAACAGGTGCTGTCTCGCCTCGACTAGCGAGGTGGGACTAAACATTTGACACCTGCTGCGTGGAAGTCTTTAGTACCGGCTGGTGACACCAGCCGGTACTAAAGGGCAACCTTTAGTACTGGTTGGTGTCACTAGCCGGTACTAAAGGTGCACGCGGGGCCCAAGTCTGACCAAAAGCCTGCCACTCCCCTTTAGTACCGGCTCGTGACACAAACCGGTACTAAATATTGCTCATGAGCCAGTACTAAAGGTTACCCTGCTCCTAGCCGTTGGAGCCGGCACGAACCGGGACTAATACCGACTTTAGTACCGGCTCGTAACCAGACCGGGACTAATGCTTGGGACGAAAGGTATGTTTTCTACTAGTGTGTGTGGTGCGCCATTACTAGTTGTGTCCTGGTCCCACACCCCTCCCCAGACATAGCAGTGGTGCACCAGGTGGAAGTGCGCCATTACTAGTTTTAACTATTAATGGCGCACCACACCCACGGTGCGCCACTACTAACAATTTTTTTTAAATTTTTTTTCAAAACTAGTAATGGCGCACCATGCACCAGGTGCGCCATTAGTAACTCTGGTTACCAATGACGCATTCTTAGGAGTTGCGCCATTGGTATCCTGAGAGCAGCTAGATATTTAATTTTTTACAGCCACCTACCACACTCACTTTCCCCACTTCATTCTCTCCACCTCTAGCTACCAAGCTTGGTCTCGGCTGCCTCCTCCTCCTCACCTTATATGCACCATAGATTCACCCAAATTAAGTGGTTAAATTTCCTTTTTTTGATAGGTAAGTTAGGGGAAGGCTTTCTTTATGTTCTAGATCTACTTTTTTCTCCCTCCAACGTACACACTTTTTATGGCCTAGATCTACGTATGTTTGTGGTGTGCCATTGTTTGTGGTGATGACCCTCCCCTAAATGTTGCCAATATTTTGCCGGAATGTTGATTCATTTCCGTTTCGGCGAGAATTTGGCACTATGCATTCTTTTTGGTCCTATTTTTAGGCAAAGTCATGCCAAATTTTTTTTGGTTCTAAAGTATCGTTTTGCTCTACCCCGCAGGCAACCATGGTCCGCACGATAACCGAAGGCATCGTGAATAGGTTTTTGAGCTCCGCGAAGGCCGAGATGCTTCAAAAGAACGAGACAGAGATAAGATGTCTGTGTCGAAGATGCAAGCTGAAGAGCCTTATGGACCCAGATTCCAGACAGGTGCGGGACCACCTGCTCGTGCGTGGTTTCATGGATGGCTATCGGTGGCAAGGTGATGAAGATGATTATGAAGTCGTCCATGGGGGCCGGGCAAGAAATAAGGAAGGGCAGCAAGACAATAGCGGCGAGGGCAGGCGAGAAGACGAAGAATCTCCAGGACATGATCACGAAGTAGATGCAGGACACAGTCATCATGTAGAAGGTGCCGAACATGATGATGAGGAAGATCAAGACGAAGGGCATGATCATGAAGATGAAGATGCCGGAGCAGACGACGATGGACCATCGATGGGCTGGGTGCAGGACCCTCATATTCAAGAGCTGCTTCTCAAGCAGACGGGTAACGCAAGAGCTGCCGCCCGAGAGAAAGCCAAGCTGGATCAACTGGAGATAGACGCGGTTACTCCATTGTATGAAGGATGTAGGCCCGAGGATACCCGCCTAAAAGTAACGCTCATGGCTCTGGATATGAAGGTAAAACACAAAATGACCAACGCATGCTTCGACGAGAACATGTCATTCTGGCACGAACGTCTTCCCAAGGGGAACAAGTGCCCGACCAGTTTGGAGGAGGCGAAGAAAATCGTGTGTCCTCTGGATTTACTGCACGTGAAATACCATGTGTGCATGAACGATTTTATCATTTATCGGGACGAGCACACGGAGTCTACCATATGTCCGGTGTGTGGCGTCACTCGATACAAGAAGAGGAAGAAAGCTCCTCGAAAAGTGGTGTGGTACTTTCCGATCACTCCTCGTCTGCAACGGTATTTCGCGGACCCTAATCTAGCAAAGCTCCTGCGTTGGCACGCAGATAGGGAGGAGAAGAAGCGAGAGGATGACGGAAATGATCCGGAGATAAATAAAAAGACAAGATGCTGAGTCACCCTAAGGATGCGAGCCAGTGGCAAGCGTTGAACTTCGAACACCCAGAATTTGGGGACAATCCAAGGAACATCGTGCTGGGCGCGAGCACCGATGGAGTCAATCCGTTTGGCAGCCAGAGAAGCACACATAGCACCTGGCCTGTGTTTGTGTGGATGTACAACCTTCCCCCCTAGATGTGCATGAAGAGGAAGTACATTCACATGAGTATGCTAATTGAAGGGCCAAAACAACCAGGGAACGACATCAATCTTTATCTGGGGCTGCTGAAAGAGGAGCTAGACACGCTATGGAAAACGCCAGCCAATACGTGGGACGCCGTAGCGAAACAATATTTCCCTATGAGAGCCGCACTGTTCATGACGGTGCATGACTTTCTCGGTTATGGATATGTCGCGGGGCAGGTGGTCCACGGATTTAGTGCATGCGTCAGGTGCATAGATGACACAACATATCGCCAGCTAGATAGAGATCCCGGGTCTTCAAAAACCGTGTTCATGGGACATCGAAGGTGGCTTCGCGACGATGACGCATGGAGAAAACGCAAGGATCTGTTCGATGGTGAAACCAAACCCCGAAGACCCCCACGTACGAGGAGCGGCGAGGAAATAGACGAGCTGTTGAAAAATTGGAAAGAGTGCCCACCGTCGGGAAAGAAGCGAAAGGCGCCAGAGCCGCTGTTGAAGGTATGGAAAACGAGGTCTGTTTTCTGGGACTAGCCGTACTGGAAGATCCTCCGTGTGCCTCACAGCCTTGATGTCATGCATATCACGAAGAACGTGTGCGAGAGTCTGCTTGATACCCTACTCAACATGCCAGAGAGGACCAAAGATGGGCCGAAAGCAAGGGCAGACTTGCAATCAATGGGCATCAGGGAGGAGCTTCACGCAAACCGCCCTAATGATGATGATCATGAGGCGAAGGACACGGGAAGTCGTCGCAACAAAGGCAAAAAGGCCAAGAAGATCGAATATGAATGCCCTCCCGCGTGCTTCACTCTAAGTCAGAAGGAGATCGAGCAGTTTTTCACCTGCCTCGTAGGAGTAAAACTTCCTTACGGTTACGCGGGGAAGATAAGCAGATACCTAGACTCAGCGAAGCAGAAGTTTAGCGGGATGAAGTCTCACGACTGTCACGTGCTGATGATGCAGATACTTCCAGTTGCAATCCATGGGATCATGGACGTGCACGTCCGTGAAACGCTATTTGGCCTATGCAACTTTTTCGACGTCATCTCTCGGAAGTCGGTTGGCGTGAAGCAACTCAGAAGGCTACAGGAAGAGATCATGGTGATACTATGCGACCTTGAGATGTACTTCCCGCCCGCATTCTTCGACGTTATGGTGCATCTGCTGGTCCATATCGTGGAGGATATCATCCAACTCTGGCCGACATTCCTGCACAACATGATGTCGTTCGAAAGGATGAATGGTGTCATCAAAGGATACGTTCGCAACAGGGCACGTCCAGATGGAAGCATAGCCAAGGGCTTCCTGACCGAAGAGTGCATCTCCTTCTACACAGATTATCTAGGTATCGAGAACCCTGTTGGTCTGCCCGTCAACAGGCACCTCGGCAGGCTCGCTGGATGGGGTCACCGCGAGGGTCGCCACAAAATGCATGTCGACTTCAAGGGTCGACTCACCGACTTTGAAAGAGCAAACCTAGTCGCGCTACAACACATAGACGTGGTCGATCCTTGGGTGGTAGATCACAAAACCTTTATTGAGAAGACGTACAATGACCGAGGCTAATAGAGGACGGACGGAGATATAATCAAAGAGCACAACTCATGTTTCACGCGTTGGTTCAAGGACATGCTTCTGTCGTACCCTTTACATGAGGATTCTTCCGCGGAAGAAAAATTCATATCCGCCTTGTCACAGGGCACCGAGCATAAACTGATGACCTATGAGGTGTACGATATCAACGGCTACACATTCTACACCGAGGAAAAGGACATGAAGAGCGATTATCAGAACTCCGGGGTAACGCTGGAATCCTACACCAGTAACGACAAGGACATATACTACAGAAGGATCGAGGAGATCTGGGAGCTGAGCTACGCTGGAGAGAAGGTCCCGATGTTCCGTGTCAGATGGGCCAAGAGCATCCTAAAAGAAGACCGGTATTTCACCAACATGGTTATACCCAAAGACAAATCCAAGACCGCGGGCGCAAACGTCATCGCGAAAAATGAGCCATGGGTACTGGCTTGCCAAGTGGACCAGTGCTTCTTCATTACCTGCCCGTCAAAGCCCAGTCGTGTTGTCGTGAGGAGAGGCAAAAGGAACATCATCGGAATGGATGGAGTCACCAATGAGCAAGACTTCGACAAGTACGGTGACCCGAAGATGGAAGATGACGACGACGATGAAGTACCATACACCACAAGAAGCAGGACCACCCTAGCTAAAGGACGTCCGTTCAAGAGAAGAACTCAAGGGGTTCCGGGGCTAAATTATTCAATCGCGAGAAAGAAGGGCAAGAAGATTGTGAAAATATAGCGAAGATCGAATCACAATGCTTTTGCATGTGTCCAAAAACCCTACTCTTTTAACTAAGTAGCACCTGACCATAAGGATTCTACATGTGGTTCCTACGCAATAGATAACTTTGTATCATAGTGAACCAACTACACAACAACCACCAACATACACACTTTGTATCATACCAATGTCATATAATTCTAAATTATTACATGCAAACTAAAATCCAAAAAGATAAAAAAAGTTAGTAATGGTGCACCAGGAGAAGGTGCGCCATTGCTATCACTGTTTCTATGGCGCACCCCTAAAAGGTGCGCCATTGATATACCAATAAAAAAATATTAGTAATGGCGCACCAGGAGGAGGTGCGCCATTGCTATCACTGTTTGTATGGCGCATCCCTGAAAGGTGCGCCATTGCTAACCCTCCCCCCACTACGGCCTTTTCCCTCCCTCCCTCCCTCCCCTTCCTATCACTGTTTCACAACCGGCCGGCCCTCCCACCCCCGCTCCGCCGTCGCCTCCCACCCCCGCCCTCGCCGCCATCGACTGTGTCTCCGTCGCTGGATCCCTCGCCGCCGCCCACCGGAGCCCGCCTCGCCGCCTACCTACCTGCTCCCTCCCCCCTGCGGTAAGCGCCTCTCTACCTGCTCCCTCCCCGTTCCAGCGTGCTCTTCCCGTCAGGCTCCGCCGTCGCGACCGTCGACGACAGATCCGCATCCACGACGGCGATGTGCTCTGACAAGTGAGGTCCTGGCCGTGCCTCTTCCTTATACTGGTCGAAGAAGAAGCTTGTTTCTCTGCACTTTTCTATTGACGTGACCAGAATTCAAAACAATTATGTACTAGGCAGGAGCTCAATTTTTTGTCCTTGTTAGTGTCCGAAGGTGAAGAGGTTAACCCCAATCAGTAACTCACATCAGCATCTGTTTTTGCAAAGCCCGAAGAAGAGAGGTTCAGAAGAGCTTCTGGTGTGTTCTCTTCTTCATTCTCTTTACACAGTTTGTATTAGTCAATGGACTAGGAACACAAAAAATGAAGAATGTGATGGGACTGTCTCTTAAAGTTGAAGCCAAATTTCATTAGTTTTGTTTGCTTTGTCACTTTGTGTTTTGTAAGCACTCAAGCTACTAGCATCAAATAATAGGGGATATGAGTAGAATATGTTTGGATTCAGCTGGTCAAGAAGCTAGTCATTTGGTCAAACAAGGGTGAGCACAAAAGGGCAGGCTGATTATGGCACTTGATGGCGATTAGGCCCCACTAATCACAGACAGCTTTTGGTAGCACTAATCCCAACCCGCAAAGAAGTAATGGGAAATGAAATTAGAGCTGCTTTCTCTGTGAGTGTGCAGCTGCTTTTGGTTCAGTCCTTGGACCAAAAGAAGAGGGAGGAGGCCTTTCCAACATGGCTTCCAATTGGAGAAGATGATAATAAAAACAACACTGGTTTGTTCCAAGCAGAAAAAGCTTGAGGAAAAGAAGACAAGTGAGCCATGGAATATGTATGATGAAACGGGTGCCTTGGAAATTGTGCATGTGGCGCCTCCACCATCATTTCGGCTTGAGAGCCTGTTTGGCCATTGCTGCTTACCATTTTTTTTTTGAATTGTTTGGATTGCTCACCACATATGTCACATGGTTGCTGCTTACCATATTGCTTAAGTCCTTTCTGAGATGAACCCTTTTTAATACTGGAATCTTGTTTAATTATGGGACAACTTCACCAAAATAATGTTGCTTGGTCGTTGGAACTAAGACTAGTACATACAATATAAATGGTAAGGAAGCTTGTTTCTCTGCACTTTTAATACTGGTCGAGGCAGGAGCTTGTTTCCCTCTATTGACGTGAGGCAGGAGCCCTGGCTCTAGGGATGGCAATGGGGCCCCATACCCACCAAACCCATGGGGATTTCATCTATTAGGTGGTGGGGATGGGTGAAAAACTTCCCCATGGGGATATTTACCGAACTAATTTATTCCCCATAGGGTACAACGGGGATAGGGACGAGATCCAATTCCCCAGACCAAATACCCGTTGGTGACCCACTTTTTACCTGTGATATTGTGGTCAAGCTTAAAATATTTACAAAGAAACTTGCGAAAACAAAAAAACCCTGAAGAAAACCTTAAACCTACCTCACATCCTCACCTCAACCACTACCATGACCAATAAGTTACTACACCAAGATCAGTATTAGTAGAACAAAGACAACACCATGTATATATCTTGATTATATTCTGTCATATTACATATATGATCATTTCTTGATGGGGATGGGGACCCTAATGGGGCCCCGTTCCCCAGTGGGGCATGGGTATGGGGAAATTTCATCCCCAGTCATGTAAATGGGGATGGGGATGGTATGACGGGGAATATATGGGGATGGGGATGTTCTAGGTATCCCCATAGGGGATTGTCCCCATTGCCATCCCTACCTGGCTCTGACAAGTGACGTCCACGATGGTGCTCTTTTCTTTTCAAAAGAGCCAGCCAGACAAAATCATGTTAACTAATCTCTGCACTTCGAACTAATTAGAAACATAATGTGCAACCATGATCAAGCTGAGGTAGGATGAGGGAACAGGTAAAGTTTAAACGGTGAAGCCGCTGACCAACAACATGAAGTACACAATTTTTTTTTGTTTTCATGGCCTGCTATGAGGTGTTGATTATACATTTTCTGATCTGTAAAAGGACAGATACTTGTTGATATATGGTATCATAACTACATATTGACAAGTTTCTTGAAAAGTCATATCTACAAGGTTCAACCCCCAAAATGCGGAAGAAATGCATGCATGTAACCTATATATTGACACATCTGCATGTTTTTTATACATGTGAAATTTGGTAAGGAAAGATGATAATTTGGGTTCCTATATGCACATCAACCTTATGATCAGCTGCACATGACACATTGAAGCTACAGATTAAGTTGAATGCTGCCGTTGATAATTTGGCTCAAGCAGGTCACTGGCCTGAGCTTGATGATCACTTGTTCAGGGGCGCCACAACTGAACTGAGTCTCCTTCAGTTCAATATTTTGTGTAGGGACAAATAGTTACCCCTTTCTCCTGAAATGTTGATTAATTTCCGTTTCGGTTGAGAATGGGGCACTCCTAGGTCAAGAAAATTAGCAAAGGTCATGACCAATTTTCTTGACCTAGAAGGTGCCCGATTCTCAACCGAAACAAAAATTAATCAACATTTTGCATGTTTTATTCTCAGTTTTCCTCTAAATCTGAGAAGAATAGATACTGCCCTGATCTCATCCAATAACTCTAGTAGCCTTTTCTCCTATTTAGAGTGAACATGGCCGACAACGATGAGGCCGGCCATTTGGGCAAGCCATTCTGGGAGCTGTCCCAGGAGATGGTGGAAGAACCTCACCGCTATGAGGACGCCGCGGAAGACACCGATCCCGACTACACAACCCCTAGTGGCGTCGGGGATGACACCACTGATGGTGCCGCCTGGGATGCCACCACTGATGTTGGCAGCGAACGAACAGATGGTAGCCAACCGAAGAGGCAACGGAAGGACCGGCGCCCGGACGTGCTCGCCACCGTTAAGGAGGAATTTACTGAAGTTTCCTCCAGTGGGCATCCAACGGCGCCCAAAGAATTAGTCCGTGGGTACGCGGGACAACTTGGGTGCATTCTCCGGAGCACCGTCTCGATCAACACCAAGAACCTAAGGCATCCTGACCGAGGGAATTTGCGCAACCTCCTCTTCACGAAGCTGCACGAATGATACAAGTTCCCCGGTGACTTCGCAAACACATGCCTCTCAGGGAATAAAGTGAATAGTGCCGCCCTCATGAAGATGAGCACGGCCCTGTCTACTTGGAGAGCCGCGATGAAGAGAAGGATTCTAAGTGGTGATAGTTATGAGAAGATCAAGGCGACAAATCCTTCGATCAGCGAAGAGGACTACCTGGAGTTCAAGATCAAGTGCGAGAGCAACGCATCCGCAGAATCAAGTCAGTGGGGGAAAGATATGTGGGACTTGAACTTAGGGGTCCAAAAACTCGGTCCCGGTGGTTACAGAGTGGCGGAATCTAAATGGGACAAGGAGGACGCGGAGCGTGCCACGCAAGGCCTACCGCCCCTCTTCGATAAATACCATGAAAAGAAGACCAGGAACTATGTCAGGGCCCAGTACAAGGTGGACTCGGTAATAGGGGAGCTTACCACGGATCCGAAGGTGAAGGAGCTTGAGCGTGTTCTGGTAAGGAATACACCCCCACGTAATTACCACCATATGGTTGCATTCTAATTAATGAAGAAAATTTCAAATGGTTCACGTTCCTTCCGCAGGAAACTGAAAGCAATAGCGTGGGGTCTCAGAGCTCCCCGCCTGCTGCCCCTTGGGACACCTTTTTAAATAGGGCGTTGAACGTTCTGAAACAAAAGGATAAGTTCAGTAAGCCGTCGTCAGCTAGTCGTGTGGCCGGCGAAGGCTTGTCCACGAAATGGTCAGAATACTATAAGGCTGGGTGAAAGGAGAGAAAGACCAGCTCAGAATGCCAGGAGCGTGAGGTTAAAGAACTCAAGGCACAAGTGGTGCGGATTCCGGAGATAGTCCAAGAGCAAGTGCGAGACCAACTGGGAGCGACGATCACCGCCATTATGCCTTCCTTGCTTGAGGGGCTGCGAGGGTGGATTGCGGGCAGCCAACAGGGGCCACCCCCGATTCCCAGCTTCACGGGCAGCAACTCGCACAACGCGTCAGCAATGGTGTCTCCGGCGGAGGCGGCATTGGTGTCTCCGGCGTCGGCGCTGGTATTGGACCTTAATGCACACGGGTGTGGGAGGAATACGCCGTCCGGCACCTCGGCAGCAAGCGGCCCCTCCGTCACTTGCACGCCCACCGTTGGCGGTGCCTCGACATTAGCCGAGCTCGACGCCATCACGGTAACTAAGCCTCGGCCGATGACTACTTCATCTCCTTGCATTTGACTGGGCATCCTTGACGCCCTACATGTTTTCGCAGGGCGCCGCCAACGTTCCATGCACTCTCCTGCACTTCGTGGACGGCGAGTTGATCGATGTCGCCAAGGCCAAAATCGTTGAAATGGGCAACCGCGTGTTCCATGGTAATCGGATGCCACCCACCGTGTATAGGGTTCAACTGGTTCGGGTGCTGTGGGACTGCGACGACTTGTTACCTCCGTATCGACCCCCTGGGGCCGACGAAGATGATGTGATGACCCTTAGCGCCTGCTTAAACTGGTCCATGCTTTGGCCGAAGAGCCAGATTCGTTTGGGGGCGGGGGACACCACCCCACAAACAACACCGCCAGTCGTGCCAACGCCAAGCCATGGCAAGACTGCCGCAACGCTACCGCCGTCAGCTGATCCAGACATGCATATGGCACTGGATCCGGACGACGACGACGGTACATTTTCCAATGTCGATAAGTACATCAACGAAGATGGGTACGGTCACGAATTCTTGGGGCCTCCTTCTCAAGAACCCAACCCTGCAAAAGACGATCGATATCTAGCTGGTACCGCGGAGAAACCCAATTGCAACAGGCGTCGTCTGTTCAGTTCTCAAGAGCGCCTCCAGTTGCCGCCTTCACCGAGACTCAAACAGCCGAGATGCGAAATATTATCAGCCCCAACACACTCAAGAAGGTGGTCTCTGAGCAGAACTCGATCCCATTACAGCAGAAGAAGCAGAAGGCACGGAAAAGAAAAAATAACAAGGGTGCGAGCCAACCGGCACCGAGTACGATCCGTGCTCAAGATGGGCCACCAATACCTAAGGATATCTCGAGGAGGGTGCATGTGGCGGGTAGGCCGATGCTACCGACTAATCTGCTCAATGCTGCAACCGGTGCTATGCGGAGTCTGCATGACGGTGTTCTTACTATGGAGAAGCGGCGTCTCACCGAGAATGATGTGGCATACCCGGTTTTCATGGCCAAGGTTCCAGAGGGCAAGGGCTTTGTCGAGAGCACCGTCGAGCGTATGATCGTCGTACGGTTTGATGACATCTTCACTATGTTTAACCTTTATCCGCTGCACTACACCTTCGTTTGACTATTTTCGCTCAGTATCGAGATGCGGATCATTAGAGACAAGACCATGGACATCGTGATAGTCAACCCCTTCTACATGCGTGCCAAGATCTTGGGCAGCGCTGGGGACCGACAAGTCGCGAATTCATACCTCGAAGGCGTCATTCTGGCGAACCCAGATAAGGATAACTTCCTCGTGCCTTACTTTCCCCAGTAAGTCATCCCCTCACCGCCCCGTAACATATGATTTCTTAGATTTCGATCGTTCTTTTTTTCTAACATTCCGTGTTTTGTGCAGTGACACACATTGCACACTTGTCCTCTTAAGCCCGAAATATTCCATGGCCACGTATTTCGACTCGGACCGTCAGTCGAAGAAAGACTACACAAATATCAAGAAAGTTCTTGATGATGCTCTCCCCGGCTACGCCAAATCTGGAGGCACCTTCAGGAGGCCAATTTATAGGTACGGCAAGCACGTGTTCACCCACGTAACAACGTTCCCGTGCGTCAAGCAGCCGCCTGGCAGTCAGAAGGATGCCTACTACGCCCTCCATCACATGCGGGCGATCGTATGGGACCTTCATCACCTTATGCTACCAAGTAATCTCAAAGATTGGGCCGCACGCTTGTCGGAAATCCAAGACGCGGACATCAGACAAGAATTCTTTCGCATCCAGTCGGATATTGCGGAAATCATCTATCAAGATGTCCTTCGTACCTCGGGGCAGTTCTACCTCAAATATCAATCGTCCAACAGTGAAATAGAAACAATGCTACAAATGCAGGCTGACAACGACCACACATTCATGACCATCACGAAAGAAGGCGGCTTCATGCACGCTCCGGTCCTGAACCGAGTCGAAAGTATTGATGCTATGCAGTTCTGGAAGAAGAGTTTAGCTCATGTTGTAATTAAACTTTAATGAACTTCTATGTCTCTTTAGTTTGGACAGTCGTTCAACTTATATGTAATTGATGCTATTATTAGTAGGACCATGAATCGTGCTATTAATGTGTTGCTTTTCTCTTCCGATCCTTTTGTTGCATACTTATATATTGCTTATATATTATCTGTGAATTGCTACTAACGTTTTGTTTGTCTAATGCATAGAGATGCCGTCGTATGTCGTGTACAAGGGTAAGGTTCCCGGAGTCTACGACGACTGGGAGGAGTGTCAGAGACAGGTTCACCGTTTCAGCGGTAACAATTACAAAGGGTACACCACTAGGGCGGAGCCGGAAGCTAGATACGCGCGCTATCTAGCGGGAGAGAGGAGGGAGCGGAGGAGGAACCGGATGAAGACCAGTTTAACCGCGATGATGCTCATCGTGACCGCACCTCTCTTCTATGTGATGGTAGTTTAGATGATCGATATCGACTTTGTAATGTGACGATAAACTCGGCTAATACGATGAACTTTGCTAATGTCTCGAGACCTAAACTTGGCTAATGTTTGAACTTTGTTTGCTATTTTGAATTTGGAGACTAATATGATGAATTCTATTGTGTGATGTTTATATTCTGTGCTGTAACGTATTTTGTAACCTGTGCAAATACCAGAAAAGCAAAAAATAAGAATTCCTAATATTCATAGTAGTGGCGCACCATATTGAGCATTAGTGGTGCACCAAGGCCAAATACCAGTGGCGCATTATGGGGCATAGTAATGGCGCACCTGGGGCATAGGTGGAGGCAAATATGCCCCCCTAGGAGGCATAATAATGGCGCACTGTTGGACATAGTAATAGCACACTCTGTGGTGCGCCACTATTATCTGGGATACTAATGACGCACCAGAGGTGTGCCATTACTATTTGTTACTAGTGGCGTGTTAATAGTGGCGCACCCATAGTGCGCCATTAATATTAAAAACGGGTGCGCCATTAACAGCCTATTTTGTATTAGTGGAGAAACTTATCATTTCTTAGATTAATACATCTCTTACCTGCCATGATCTAGGGGCATATTTAGTTACTTACGTGGATTTTGGCGTTCTTATATCCATGGTCTGCCTCAACCCGGTTGAGTAAATATAAGCAAAAATCCATGTTTTGCACTTATTTTGGATGCCTACAACTCCTCATGCTTAGCACAAACAGAGGCAAAGTTGTTTGTTGTGTGTCCCTACTTTCCATATGTAGCGTGCTATTGTCACTAATAGAAAACAGGGCATTGGTTCGGTCCGGGCCAGCCCATTAGTCCCGGTTCACTCACGAACCGGGAACAATGGAGGCAACGGTCCTGGTTCGTGAGGCCAGGGGGCTGAGCGAGCCACGTGGAGCATTGGTCCCGGTTCGTAGGACATCTTTGGTACTAGTTCCAGACACGAACCGGGACCAATGTGACTCGCTCCTGGCCCACAACCATTGGTCCCGGTTCGTGGCTGGATCCGGGACCAAAGGGGGTCCTTTGGTCCCGTTTCCGACCACGAACCGGGACCAATGAGATGCCTATATATACCCCCTCGCCGGCGAGCAGAGTAGTGTGGACTGCTCTGTTTTCCAGGCCGGCGAGTGGAGACCTTTGTGGTGCTCTAGCTCACCTCCGATGCACATGAGGTGTTTGATGAAACTTAAGCTTTCTCCTCTCGAAACTCCTTGTCCAAACTCCATTTTCGTCATGATTTGTCTAGGTTTTGGCGGTCCGAAATCGCCGTCGATCGCCCGCGCATGGTGAGCCTCTTGATCTTATCTTCTTGCTAAAAGAAAATATACTTACTCGTATGATTTTCTTACTTTTATTATTGTTTGTTATTATATAGTGTCATGGTTATGGTATCCACCCACGCCGGCCCTCGTCCAGTCTATGATTCAGATGTGGTATATTATCTTTTATATAACTATTTCCCACATTTAATGTCTATGACAATTAATTATGCCACCAACTTGACGTAGATGTTTTTATCTATAGGAAGTAGTTGAACCAGAAATTCCAACCGACTATGCAATTCTGCTCGACAAGTTAACTAAAGCTGAAAAAGAAATCGATCATTTGAAAGAAAAATTGAAAAGAACTGAAGATGACAAGATGGGATTGGAGTTGCATGTTGCCGATATCGTTGACAATCACAAGACCAAGATGGATGTAATGCGCTTGAAGCTTAGAAAGATTAGAAAATATGCCATTCATAATGAAGCTTGGTATCATTATGCCATTGGATCAATTGTTATCTTAGTAGCGGTTATGATTGCATTTGTTGTTGCATTCAAATTTTTACATAGTTTCGCTGTATGTTTTAATTAGATGCTCTAGAGAGCTATATGTTGTTCAATAATGACAACTATGTATGAACTGTACGTATTTATTTTGGTCATTATTGTACTTTGGCTTTAATGCGATGACGAATTTTTATTAATTTGGTCACTTCTCTATTCATGATATGTTATAATAATTTTTAATACACTTTATTATATAAACACACGCAGATGAACCGGCAATGGATGTACGATGACCGATGCACCTCCGAGTATATTAAGGGCCTGCATAATTTTCTCGAAGCGGCTGATGCAAACAAGCAGAATGATTTTATGCCTTGTCCATGTACTGTGTGTGAGAATACGAAGTCTTTCTCCAACTCTAAAACCCTTCACTTCCACCTGCTTCAGAAGGGTTTTATGCCACACTATAATGTTTGGACCAAGCACAGAGAAAGAGGGGCTGTGATGAAAGACAATAAAGAAGAAGAGGATGACGACAACTACCCTCCCCCTGAATACGGTGATGCTGTAATGGGGGAAGCTGAAGATCAAGAGGAACCAGACAATGTGCCCAATGATGATCTTCGTCGGGTCATTGTTGATGCATAGACAGAATGCGAAAGTGAAAGGGAGAATTTGAAGTTCGATCGCATGTTAGAGGATCACAAAAAAGGGTTGTAACCAAATTGCGAAGATGACAACAAAAAACTCGGTACCACACTAGAATTGCTGCAATGGAAGGCAGACAATGGTCTATCTGACAAAGGATTTAGTTCGCTACTAAAAATAATAAAGAAGAAGCTTCCAAAGGATAGCGAATTTCCTGACAGTACGTACGCAACAAAGAAAGTTCTATGCCCTCTAGGATTGGAGGTGCAGAAGATACATGCATGCCCTAATGATTGCATCCTCTACCACGGTGAGTACGAGGAACAGAACACATGCCCGGTATGCGATGCATTGCGGTATAAGATCAGAAGAGATGACCCTGGTGATGTTGAGGGCCAGCGCACCGGGAAGAGGGTTCCTGCCAAGGTGATGTGGTATGCTCCTATAATACCACGGTTGAAACATCCGTTCAGAAATAAAAAGCATGCTGAGTTGATGCAATGGCACCAAAAAGACCGTAAGAAAGACGGGAAGTTGAGAGCACCCGCTGACGGGTCGCAGTGGAGAAAGATCGAGAGAAATTGGAGCAACTTTACAGGTGACCCAAGGAACATATGGTTTGGTTTAAGTGCAGATGGCGTTAATCCTTTTGGGGAGCAGAGCAGCCAGCATAGCACATGGCATGTGACTCTATGTATGTATAACCTTCCTCCTTGGTTGTGCATGAAGCAGAAGTTCATTATGATGCCAGTGCTCATCCAATGCCCTAAGCAACCCGGCAATGACATTGATGCGTACCTAACGCCATTAGTTGATGAACTTTTACATCTATGGAATGGAAGAGGTGTACATGTGTGGGATGAGAACGAACATGAGGATTTTGACCTACATGCATTGTTGTTTGTAACCATCAACGATTGGCCTGCTCTTAGTAACCTTTCAGGACAGACAAATAAGGGATACCACGCATGCACACACTGTTTAGATGACACCGACAGTATATATTTGGACAAATACAGGAAGAATGTGTACCTGTGGCATCGTCGATTTCTTTCGACCAACCATCAATGTCGAAAGAAAGGAAAACATTTCAAAGGTGAGGCAGATCACCGGAAGAAGCCTGCCCTCCGTACTGGTGATCACATACTTGATATGGTCAATGATTTACGAGTAATATTTGGAAAGGGTCCTGGTAGACTATCTGTTCCAAATGACGCTGACAAACGCGCACCCATGTGGAAGAAGAGATCTATATTTTGGGACCTATCCTATTGAAAAGACCTAGAGGTCCGCTCTGCGATCGACGTGATGCACATGACGAAGAATCTTTGCGTGAACCTGGTAGGCTTCTTGGGAGTGTATGGGAAGACAAAAGATACACCGGAGGCATGGGAGGAACAGCAATGTGTGCATGAAAAAGACGGCATGCATCCAAAGCAGTATGAAGGTCCTGCCAGCTACGCTCTTACCAAAGAAGAGAAGGAAATCTTCTTTGAATGCCTGCTCAGTATGAAGGTCCTGTCTGGTTTCTCGTCGAATATAAAGGGAATAATAAATATGGCAGAGAAAAAGTTCCAGAACCTAAAGTCTCATGACTGCCACGTGATCATGACGCAACTGCTGCCGGTTGCATTGAGGGGGCTTCTACCGGAAAACGTTCGATTAGCCATTGTGAAGTTATGTGCATTCCTCAATGCAATCTCTCAGAAGGTGATCGATCCAGAAATCCTGCCAAGGTTAAGGAGTGATTTGGTGCAATGTCTTGTTAGTTTCGAGCTGGTGTTCCCACCGTCCTTCTTCAATATCATGACGCACATCCTAGTTCATCTAGTCGACGAGATTGCCGTTCTGGGCCCTGTATTTCTACACAATATGTTCCCCTTTGAGAGGTTCATGGTAGTCTTAAAGAAATATGTTCGTAACCGCGCCAGGCCAGAAGCAAGCATCTCCATGGGCCATCAAACACAGGATGTCATTGGGTTTTGTGTTGACTTCATTCCTGACCTTAAGAAGATTGGTCTCCCTCAATCGTAGTATGAGGGGAGACTGACTGGAAAAGGCATGCTAGGAGCGACCTCAATAATATGTAGGGGCACGCATTTTTGGTCTCAAGCACACTACACAGTTCTACAGAATTCCACCTTGGTGACCCCGTATGTCGATGAACACAAGAATATTCTACGCTCCAAACACCCAGAGCAGTGTGACGACTGGATTACATATGAACACATCAGGACTTTCGGCAGTTGGTTGCAAACACGTCTCATGGGTGACAACAATGTTTTTGATGAGTTGTACTCGTTGGCCGGGGGACCATCTTCAACTGTATTGACTTACAAAGGGTACGAGATAAATGGGAATACATTTTACACGATCTCCCAAGATGAAAAGAGCACCAACAAAAACAGAGGTGTCCGCTTTGATGCAGCAATCAAGAGGGGAAAGGACACATATTATGGTTACATAGTGGACATATGGAAACTTGACTATGGACATGATTTCAAGGTCCCTTTATTTCAGTGCAAATGGGTAAATCTGTCAAGAGGCGGGGTACAGGAAGACCCACAGTACGGAATGACAACAGTGGATCTGAACAATCTTGGGTACACAGACGAACCATTCGTCCTAGCCAATGATGTGGCACAGATTTTCTATGTGAAAGACATATCTACCATACCGAGAAAAAGAAAAGATAAGTAAGCGAATACATCATACGATGAGCCAAAGCGCCACATAGTTCTTTCAGGAAAAAGAGACATCGTGGGATTGGAGGGCAAGACAGACATGTCTGAAGATTATGAAAAGTTTCATGAAATTCCTCCCTTCAAAGTCAAGGCTGACCCAAGCACCCTGTTAAATGATGAAGATTATCCATGGTTGCGACGCAATAAGCAAAGGACACAAGCGAAGAAAAAGTGAAAACTTTCTCTCCACAACTTTATCATTGCAGTGACATGTGAAGAAATGAAATGCCTTTTGTAACATGCTATGTGGGTGAAATGATGACACCATGCCAACTTTCAAATAAGTTCAAGAAAATTAAATGCCTTTTGTAACCGATGAGTTTCCGTCCGAAACCCCGATACTTCGAAAGAGACTGTCCGTTTTGTACACGAAGTGCATCCTGCTTTTGCCGTAACCCTCTCAACTTTTTAGCACATGCTATGTGCGTAAAATGATGATACCATGACAACTTTCAACCTTTTCAAAGTTCATTTGAATTTCTTTTCAATTTCAGGGTCATTTAGCTCAAAAAATCAGTAAGTGCATGAAAAATACCAAATGAAGTTAGAAAGGGTCCAAAATTGATGATGTGGCTTTCAATGGTGCATTTTTAACACACAAAAAGCCTGGAGTTCAAATAAGTTCAAGAAAATGAAATGCCTTTTGTAATTGATGAGTTTCCGTCCGAAACCCCAATACTTCGAAAGAGACTGTCCGTTTTGTACACGAAGTGCATCCTGCTTTTCCCATAACCCTCTCAACTTTTTAGAACATGCTATGTGGGTGAAATGATGATACCTTGACAACTTTCAACATTTTCAGAGTTCATTTGAATTGCTTTTCAATTTCAGCGTCATTTAGCTCAAAAAATCAGTAAGTGCATTAAAAATACCAAATGAAGTCAGAAAGGGTTCAAAATTGATGATGTGGCTTTCAATGGTGCATTTTGAACACACAAAAAGCCTGGAGTTCAAATGAGTTCAAGAAAATGAAATTCCTTTTGTAATTGATGAGTTCCCGTCCGAAACCCCAATACTTCGAGAGAGACTGTCCGTTTTGTACACGAAGTGCATCCTGCTTTTGCCATAACACTCTCAACTTTTTAGCACATGCTATATGGGTGAAATGATGATACCATGACAACTTTCAACCTTTTTAGAGTTCATTTGAATTGCTTTTCAATTTCAGCGTCATTTAGCTCAAAAAAATCAGTAAGTGCATGAAAAATACCAAATTAAGTCAGAAAGGGTTGAAAATTGATGATGTGGCTTTCAATGGTGCATTTTGAACACACAAAAAGCGTGGAGTTGAAATGAGTTCAAAAAAATGAAATGCCTTTTGTAACCGATGAGTTTCCGTCCGAAACCCCGAGACTTCGAAAGAGACTGTCCGTTTTGTACACGAAGTGCATCCTGCTTTTGCCGTAACCCTCTCAACTTTTTAGCACATGCTATGTGGGTGAAATGATGATAGCATGCCAACTTTCAACCTTTTCAGAGTTCATGTGAATTGCTTTTCAATTTTTGGGTCATTTAGCTCAAAAAATCAGTAAGTGCATGACAAATACCAAATGAAGTCAGAAAGTGTTGAAAATTGATGGTGTGGCTTTCAATGGTGCATTTTGAACACACAAAAATCCTGGAGTTCAAATGAGTTCAAAAAAATGAAATCCCTTTGTAACAGATGAGTTTTCGTCCGAAACCTTGATACTTCGAAATAGATTGTCCAGTTTGTACACGAAGTGCATCCAGTTTATGTCGTAACCCACTCAACTTTTTAGCACATGATATGTGGGTGAAATGATGATACCATGCCAACTTTTAACCTTTTGAGAGTTCATTTGAAGTGCTTTTTAATTTCTTTCAAAACATCGTACGAGTGGAGTTCAAAAAAGAATCATCTAAAAAACTTTTATAAACCTCTAGTATTTTTGAAACAGTAATTATATAAAAATTATGCAACTAAAATTATCAAAGTATTTTTTTGTTTAAAACATTAATAGCAAAAAGAATATAATGATAAAACACACTAGAAATAAATAAAGCAAGAAACAAAACAAAATAATGGAAATTATGCAACTAAAATTATCAAAGTAGTTATTTGTTAAAAAGAATGAACTAAAATAACAGAACAAAAATAATGGAAAAATTTTAAAACAATAAATAAAGCAAAAAACAAAACAAAAAAACTGGAAAAAAATGCCGGGGCAGCACCATCCTTTGGTCCCGGTTGGTGGCACTAACCGGGACCAACACCAACCTTTGGTCCCGGTTGGTGCCACTCTGCTTCCTGCCCTTTGGGCTGCCGAAAAGAGACCTTTGGTCCCGGTTGGTGGCACTAACCGGGACTAAAGTTGGCATTGGTCCCGGTGGTGCCACCAACCGGGACCAATGCTCTGTGTATATAAGCGACAATTTCGATTTTTCAGATTTCATCTAACAAATCCCCCGGACGACGTCGAGCACATCGACGCCGCCAGGCTGCTCGTCGCCGGCCCCGTCGCCTCTCGGAGCCGCCGTCCCCATCGCCTCCCCATCGCCGGCCCCGTCCTTGTCGCCTCCCCGTCGTCGCCGTCCTCGCCTCCCCGTCGTCGCCATCCTCGTCGCCATCCTTGTCGCCTCCCCATCGCTGCCGTCCCCGTCGCCTCCCTGTTGCCGCCGTCCCACGTCGCCGCCGTCCTCGTCCTCGTCGCCTCACCGTCGTCGCCGTCCTCGTCCCCGTCGCCGCCCTCCCCGTTGCCTCCCCGTCGCCGCCGTACGTCCGTGTCGCCGCTGTCCCCGTCGCTCCCCCCCCCCAAGTGAGCCCCCCTGCTTGCCGTGTATATGTGTGTATGTATGTTCATCTATATATATATATATATATATCACGTATATGTGTGTATATATATGTTCATGTATTTGTGTGTATATGTTTGTATATGTATACGTGTGTATATGTTCATGTATATATATGTTCATGTATATGTTTTTTTCATGTATATGTATATATGTTCATGTATAGGTGTTTATATGTTCATGTAAAACGTCTGCGTTGTTTTTCATATGTACGAAAATGTAGAGTGAAAACGAAAACAACTATCAAGGCCACCCTCCCGATAACTTCGACATGAGGGGGGACGTCGGACATGCGTGAGTGAGAAAGGCGGTCCACTCGCCCGACCAACTATCGAGGCCACCCAAACCATAGAATAAAGAGCGTCATTGTCGATCTATCCCCTCCTTGATAACTTCGACATGAGAGGGGACATCGGACATGCATGAGAGATAGGTGGTCCACTAACCCAACCAACTATCAAGGCCACCCAAACCCTAGAAGAAATAGCGTCGTTGTTGATCTACCCCATCCCTACCCGATAAACTCTCGAGGCCACCCCGGCCAAACCCTAGAAGTGTTGTCGAGGCCACCCCAAACCCTAGAAGCGTTGTCGAGGCCAACCAAATTTACCAAGTTAAATGAGTTAAAAGAGCGTTGTCGAGGCCACCCCCAACCCTAGAAGAGTTGTCGAACATTCATGAGAGAGGAGGTCCGGACGTCAGACATTCATGTTTGTATATTAATTGCCATGTGGTAATATTTGCAGAAACTATGGATCCAAGAGACGAAGAACAAGAACCGTCGTTGGGGCACATAATCAACGGCGGACGTGATATCGAGTCGTATCTCAACTTATTCACCAATGGTCTGGAACGAGTGGATTATGACGGCTCCGGTGATCGAACAATGGAGGAGGAAGGACATGATCATGATGGCTCCGGTGACCGAATGCCGGAGGAAGAAGGAGACCATGATGACGGCTCCGGTGGCTGATCGGAGGAGGGAGCTGTTGCAAAGTCTGGCGAGGTATATATATTAATTAAGCCAGTGTTGACTAGCTAATTGATTCATTAATTGTTTTGGTATGTACATATATTAATTATCCCTTCTTTCTTCTATACTATAGCCCTCCAGAGCGAGCCAAACTTCGGTAACGAGACGAGGCCTGAAGAAGAGGTTGCGCAAGGATGAAAAGTTCACGATCACAGCACTCGCGGACGATGGCCTACCGATTGAACCAAAGCGGACCAAGGACGCATTTTCTCCTCAGTGCGGAGCTATTGTTAGGGACAACATCCCGATCAGCATCAAGCATTGGAATAAGCATAAGGACGGTGCCCCTGAAGGTGATTATGTCTCCGATAGACAGAAAGAAGATCTTTGGACCGCGCTAAAGGCAAATTTCACCCTACCGCCAGAGGAGGATCCGAATAAGCCAGTTATAGAGCCACGGGTCAAGGCGTGTGCTCTTAAGAAGATGGCAGATCTATTCAGGAGGTGGAAGAATGAGTTGAAATCAAAGTTTGTCGATAAAGGGAAGACTCCCGAATTTATCGGCCGATTTGAGGAGATAGGAGATCACTGGCCCGCATTTGTGGCCTACAAGACATCAGAGAAGAGTAAGAAAATGTCAGAGACAAATAAGAACAATGCTACAAAGAAGCAGTTTCACCATCACACGGGGTCAGGTGTCTACCTTAAAGCCCGACCGTTGTGGGACAAAACTGAGAATGACCTGATTGCTAAAGGGGTCGTACCACAGACATCAAACTGGCCAGACCGTTCAAGGACTTGGTTCTTCGGGGTTGGGGGGAACTTTGGACCCTGAAACAGGGAAGTGCCGTTGGACGGATGAGCAACTTGCAATACCCGTGAACAAGCTTCAGAACTGTATCTTCGCAGCGCAGGAAGGGACATTCATTCCCGACAGAGAGAAGGATGAGCTGAGTGAGGCCCTAGGGAATGCTGAGCACCCTGGACGAACACGAGGCAC
Organism: Hordeum marinum; assembly: GCA_022496015.1. Classification (NCBI taxonomy): domain Eukaryota; kingdom Viridiplantae; phylum Streptophyta; class Magnoliopsida; order Poales; family Poaceae; genus Hordeum; species Hordeum marinum. The sequence goes on from CM039678.1 coordinate 25,370,683, forward strand.
ACCAGGCTTTGTTCCATAGAAGGTTGGGTTTCCCGACGCAGGCAGTTACAGAAGCCAGGAGAGAAAGAGGAAAGCGGAGCTGAGCGAAATTCACAAGCTCAATGCAAGACTACAAAAGCTAGAGGCAGCTGAGAGCCAGTGAGCTGCCGGCCAACCATCTCAACGACACGAAGCTACCCCAGAAGCTACTACCCCGCCATCTCAGCGGAGAAGCAGCATCGCTTCCATGGAGCCCGTTCAGCCCGACTTCACGTCTCCTAGCTACCCCGTGGATACTATCACAGAGTCTCAACATTGCGAGCTTATGATGAAATGTCGGAACCTCACTTTCAAGGCTGTTGTCGGCTTTGTTGCACCTCCTCAACCCAACGGAAATTTTCACTATCGTCCGATTCCACATGGCTATGTTGTTGTGATGGTGAATGAAGTAATGCCGGACTTTGAGGAGCTCGATCTTGACCACTGTATAGGTGAAGGAGAGATTAAGCTGATTCATGCCCTGAGGAGTACATGTCTATGGCAGAAGGAGTACATCAAGCTTCCAAAGTGGACGCCTCCGCCTCCTCCTTCTCCTCAGGCGAATCAGGGCACTCCGCCTCCTCCTCCTCCTCCTCCTCCTCCTCCTCCTCCTCCTCCTCCTCTTCCTCCGGCGAGTGATCATCAGGGCACTCCTCCTCCTCCTCCTCCTCCTCCTCCTCCGTCGAGTGATCAGGGCTCTCCGGCTCCTCCTCCTCCTCCTCCTTCTCTGGCTTGTTCGACGCGTGGGGGCACTCCGCCTCCTCCTTCGCCTACTCCAGCACGTCGGAGCAGTACGCCTCCTCCTCAGCCTCGTCGGCAACGGTGGAAGGCAGTCGCCGCCGCTCCGGCTCCTCCGGCGCCTAGTAAGCAACGATGGAAGGGAGCCGCCGCCGCTCCGGCGGCTAGAAGTACAACCATAGGCAGGAGGGAATACAGATACGGTCCATATCTCAAGCTTGTCGAAAAGTTACCATATGAGAGGACCGAGTCTGAAAACAAGGAGATAAGTCAGGCCGAAGTGAGGGAGCATTTTGCAAAGAAAACTCCAGCTCCGAAGGAGAAGATAGATCCGGTGAAAGCGATGCACACTGTTAAACGATAAAGATTATCCATGGTTGCGACGCAATAAGCAAAGGACACAAGCGAAGAAAAAGTGAAAACTTTCTCTCCACAACTTTATCATTGCAGTGACATGTGAAGAAATGAAATGCCTTTTGTAACATGCTATGTGGGTCAAATGATGATACCATGCCAACTTTCAAATAAGTTCAAGAAAATGAAATGCCTTTTGTAACCGATGAGTTTCTGTCCGAAACCCCGATACTTCGAAAGAGACTGTCCGTTTTGTACACGAAGTGCATCCTGCTTTTGCCGTAACCCTCTCAACTTTTTAGCATATGCTATGTGCGTAAAAGGATGATACCATGCCAACTTTCAACCTTTTCAAAGTTCTTTTGAATTGCTTTTTCAATTTCAGGGTCATTTAGCTCAAAAAATCTGTAAGTGCATGAAAAATACCAAATGAAGTCAGAAAAGGTTCAAAATTGATGATGTGGCTTTCAATGGTGCATTTTGAACACACAAAAAGCCTGGAGTTCAAATGAGTTCAAGAAAATGAAATGCCTTTTGTAATGGATGAGTTCCCGTCCGAAACCCCAATACTTCGAAAGAGACTGTCCGTTTTGTACACGAAGTGCATCCTGCTTTTGCCATAACACTCTCAACTTTTTAGCACATGCTATGTGGGTGAAATGATGATACCATGACAACTTTCAACCTTTTCAGAGTTCATTTGAATTGCTTTTCAATTTCAGTGTTATTTAGCTCAAAAAAATCAGTAAGTGCATGAAAAATACCAAATTAAGTCAGAAAGGGTTGAAAATTGATGATGTGGCTTTCAATGGTGCATTTTGAACACACAAAAAGCGTGGAGTTCAAATGAGTTCAAAAAAATGAAATGCCTTTTGTAACCGATGAGTTTCCGTCCGAAACCCCGACACTTCGAAAGAGACTGTCCGTTTTGTACACGAAGTGCATCCTGCTTTTGTCGTAACCCTCTCAACTTTTTAGCACATGCTTTGTGGGTGAAATGATGATACCATGCCAACTTTCAACCTTTTTGAGAGTTCATTTGAATTGCTTTTCAATTTCTGGGTCATTTAGCTCAAAAAAATCAATAAGTACATGACAAATACCAAATGAAGTCAGAAAGGGTTGAAAATTGATGATGTGGCTTTCAATGGTGCATTTTGAACACACAAAAAGCCTGGAGTTCAAATGAGTTCAAAAAAATGAAATCCCTTTGTAACAGATGAGTTTTTGTCCGAAATCGTGATACTTCGAAATAGGTTGTCCATTTTGTACACGAAGTGCATCCAGTTTATGTCGTAACCCACTCAACTTTTTAGCACATAATATGTGGGTGAAATGATGATACCATGCCAACTTTCAACCTTTTCAGAGTTCATTTGAAGTGCTTTTTACTTTCTTTCAAAACATCGTAGGAGTGAAGTTCAAAAAAGAATCATCTAAAACACTTTTATAAACCTCTAGTATTTTTGAAACAAAAATTATATAAAAATTATGCAACTAAAATTATCAAAGTATTTTTTGTTTAAAACATTAATAGCAAAAATAATATAATGATAAAACACACTGGAAATAAATAAAGCAAGAAACAAAACAAAATAATGGAAATTATGCAACTAAAATTATCAAAGTATTTATTTGTTAAAAAGAATGAACTAAAATAACAGAAGAAAAATAATGGAAAAAAATTAAAACAACAAATAAAGCGAAAAACAAAACAAAAAAACTAGAAAAAAATGCCGGGGCAGCACCATCCTTTGGTCCCGGTTGGTGGCACTAACTGGGACCAACACCAACCTTTGGTCCCGGTTGGTGCCACCAACCGGGACCAAAGGTCTCTGCTTCCCGCCCTTTGGGCTGCCGAAAAGAGACCTTTGGTCCCGGTTGGTGGCACTAACCGGGACTAAAGGTGGCATTGGTCCCGGTGGTGCCACCAACCGGGACCAATGCTCTGTGTATATAAGCGACAGTTTCGATTTTTTCAGATTTCATCTAGCAAATCCCCCGGACGACGTCGAGCACATCGACGCCGCCAGGCTGCTCGTCGCCGGCCCCATCGCCTCCCGGAGCCGCCGTCCCCATCGCCTCCCCGTCGCCGGCCCCGTCCTTGTCGCCTCCCCGTCGTCGTCGTCCTCGCCTCCCCGTCGTCGCCATCCTCGTCGCCTCCCCGTCGCCTCCCCGCTGCCACCGTCCCACGTCGCCGCCGTCCTCGTCCTCGTCGCCGCCGTCCTCGTCCCCGTCGCCGCCCTCCCCGTCGTCACCGTACGTACCCGTGGCCGCCGTCCCCGTCGCCGCCCTCCCCGTTGCCTCCCCGTCGCCGCCGTACATCCCCGTCGCCGCCGTCCCCGTTGCTCCCCCCAAGTGAGCCCCCCTGCTTGCCGTGTATATGTGTGTATATATGTTGATCTATATCTATATATATATATCACGTATATGTGTGTATATATATGTTCATGTATTTGTGTGTATATGTTTGTATATGTATACGTGTGTATATGTTCATGTATATATATGTTCATGTATATGTTTTTTTCATGTATATGTATATATGTTCATGTATAGGTGTTTATATGTTCCTGTCAAAAGTCTTCGTTGTTTTTCATATGTACGAAAATGTAGAGTGAAAACGAAAACAACTATCGAGGCCACCCTCCCGATAACTTCGACATGAGGGGGACGTCGGACATGCGTGAGTGAGAAAGGCGGTCCACTCGCCCGACCAACTATCGAGGCCACCCAAACCATAGAATAAAGAGCGTTATTGTCGATCTACCCCCTCCTTGATAACTTCGACATGAGAGGGGACATCGGACATGCATGAGAGATAGGTGGTCCACTCACCCGACCAACTATCGAGGCCACCCAAACCCTAGAAGAAATAGCGTCGTTGTTGATCTACCCCATCCCTACCCGATAATCTCTCGAGGCCACCCCGGCCAAACCCTAGAAGTGTTGTCGAGGCCACCCCAAACCCTAGAAGCGTTGTCGAGGCCAACCAAATTTACCAAGTTAAATGAGTTAAAAGAGCGTTGTCGAGGCCACCCCAAACCCTAGAAGAGTTGTCGAACATTCATGAGAGAGGAGGTCCGGACGTCAGACATTCATGTTTGTATATTAATTGCCATGTGGTAATATTTGCAGAAACTATGGATCCAAGAGACGAAGAACAAGAACGGTTGTTGGGGGACATAATCAACGGCAGACGTGATATCGAGTCGTATCTCAACTTATTCACCAATGGTCTGGAAGGAGTGGATTATGACGGCTCCGGTGATCGAACAATGGAGGAGGAAGGACATGATCATGATGGCTCTGGTGACCGAATGCCGGAGGAAGAAGGAGACCATGATGACGGTTCCGGTGGCTGATCGGAGGAGGGAGCTGTTGCAAAGTCCGGCGAGGTATATATATTAATTAAGCCAGTGTTGACTAGCTAATTGATTCATTAATTGTTTTGGTATGTACATATATTAATTATCCCTTCTTTCTTCTATACTATAGCCCTCCGGAGCTAGCCAAACTTCGGTAACGAGATGAGGCCTGAAGAAGAGGTTGCGCAAGGATGAAAAGTTCACGATCACAACACTCGCGGACGATGGCCTACCGATTGAACCAAAGTGGACCAAGGACGCATTTTCTGCTCAGTGCTATCGTTAGGGACAACATCCCGATCAGCATCAAGCAATGGAATAAGCCTAAGGACGGTGCCCCTGAAGGTGATTATGTCTCCGATAGACAGAAAGAAGATTTTGGACCGCGCTAAAGGCAAATTTCACCCTACCGCCAGAGGAGGATCCGAATAAGCCAGTTATAGAGCCACGGGTCAAGGCGTGTGCTCTTAAGAAGATGGCAGATCTATTTAGGAGGTGGAAGAATGAGTTGAAATCAAAGTTTGTCGATAAAGGGAAGACTCCCGAATTTATCGGCCGATTTGAGGAGATAGGAGATCACTGGCCCGCATTTGTGGCCTACAAGACATCAGAGAAGAGTAAGAAAATGTCAGAGACAAACAAGAACAATGCTACAAAGAAGCAGTTTCACCAACACACGGGGTCAGGTGGCTACCTTAAAGCCCGACCGTTGTGGGACAAAGCTGAGAATGACCTGATTGCTAAAGGGGTCGTACCACAGACATCAAACTGGCCAGACCGTTCAAGGACTTGGTTCTTCGGGGTTGGGGGAACTTTGGACCCTAAAACAGGGAAGTGACGTTGGACGGACGAGTAACTTGCAATACCCGTGAACAAGCTTCAGAACTATATCACCGCAGCGCAGGAAGGGACATTCATTCCCGACAGAGAGAAGGATGAGCTGACTGAGGCCCTAGGGAATGCTGAGCACCCTGGATGAACACGAGGCACACCAGGCTTTGTTCCGTGGAAGGTTGGGTTTTCCGACGCAGGCGGTTACAGAAGCCGGGAGAGAAAGAGGAAAGCGGAGCTGAGCGAAATTCAGAAGCTCAATGCAAGACTACAAAAGCTAGAGGAAGCTGAGAGCCAGTGAGTTGCCGGCCAACCATCTCAGCGGCACGAAGCTACCCCAGAAGCTACTACCCCGCCATCTTAGCGGAGAAGCAGCGTCGCTTCCACGGAGCCCGTTCAGCCCGACTTCACGTCTCCTAGCTACCCCGTGGATACTATCACAGAGGCTCAACATTGCGAGCTTATGACGAAATGCCGGAACCTCACTTTCAAGGCTGTTGTTGGCTTTGTTGCACCTCCTCAACCCAACGGAACTTTTCACTGTCATCCGATTCCACATGGCTATGTTGTTGTGATGGTGAATGAAGTAATGCCGGACTTTGAGGAGCTCGATCTTGACCACTGTATAGGTGAAGGAGAGATTAAGCTGATTCGTACCCTGAGGAGTACATGTCTATGGCAGAAGGAGTACATCAAGATTCCAAAGTGGACGCCTCCGCCTCCTCCTTCTCCTCAGGCGAATCAGGGCACTCCGCCTCCTCCTCCTCCTCCTCCTCCTCCTCCGGCGAGTGATCATCAGGGCACTCCGCCTCCTCCTCCTCCTCCTCCGGCGAGTGATCAGGGCTCTTCGGCTCCTCCTCCTCCTCCTTCTCCGGCTCCTCCGACACGTGGGGGCACTCCGCCTCCTCCTTCGCCTACTCCGGCACGTCGGAGCAGTACGCCTCCTCCTCAGCCTCGTCAGCAACGGCGGAAGGCAGCCGTCGCCGCTCCGGCTCCTCCGGCGCCTAGTAAGCAATGACGGAAGGGATCCGCCGCCGCTCTGGAGGCTAGAAGTACAACCATAGGCAGGAGGGAATACAGATACGGTCCATCTCTCAAGCCTGTCGAAAAGTTACCATATGAGAGGACCGAGTCTGAAAACAAGGAGATAAGTCAGGCCGAAGTGAGGGAGCATTTTGTAAAGAAAACTCCAACTCCAAAGGAGAAGATAGATCCGGTGAAAGCGATGCACACTATCGATGCCCTGAAGCGACCACAATCGCCTCCGCTGGATTCCAACTATGTTCGCAGTGTTAAAAAGACATATGAAGAGGCGCAACGGTCGGGAAGTACTTCCAGTGATGCAAAGTTAGCAGAACAGAGAAGTGGGAAAATAATTCCACAGCTCGGTGAACAGGCGAACCTATCGTGCCCCCCGCTCAAGGTTTCTAGCAATATCGTCGCTAATCATCCAGGGATGGTCCCCGGTACCAAACTTGGTGATTACTAGAGCGATGATGTACTGTTTGAGACGATGGAGGTGGACGAATTCAAATACCAGTACGGGAAGCCTCTCGTCAAACTTGATCATCGTCCTCCTCTAACAACGATGATGCAAACATTCCATGAATGGTACCTGCAACACTGCCGCGAGTCTGGGGCGGAATCTTTGGTACTGAAAGTTAAAGAGGAGCACGACCTTGTTGGAACTGAAATGTTGACTATTGAATTTGAGGAGATATTCCGGTTATACAATCAGAAGGACAACGACAAAACAATCGTGTTTTGCTACTGTCTGTAAGTACTACTTCTGTAAGTAAGTCCCTCTATGTATATAGCTCAGCTCTTTCATTGCATGTATATATAATTATCGTCACTACTATATTATGCAGATTGAAAATCGTCGAATGCAGAAAAGCACAAATGTATGACATTGGGTTCATTAACCCAGATATCATACATGGGCATAATTTTGAACATTATCCCAAAGCAAACCGAGGACAACTTGCTACAATCATTGCTTAAAAATCAAAACAAAGGGACAATACTCTTTCCTTACAACTTCAAGTGAGTGTTACTGTCTTCTGCATATTCGGTTTCACTTATATTACTCGAGGTTTATAGTAATGTAATTGATGAGTTATGCATGTGTATGCAGTTTCCATTTTATTCTGCTAGAGATTCGGGTCGAGCGAGGACTAGTAACCGTCTTAGACTCGAAACGAAAAGATCCCCAACAATATGCGAACATGACTAAAATTCTCCAAAAGTAAGTTCAATCGATCATTATCGCATCATATCGACAACTTTGTTCATTTCCTGATATCAAGTAATTATTTTGTTTGTTTGACAGGGTTTGGAAAAAGTTCACAACAATTGGTAAGTCACTGCCGGGGGAGCTGCGATTTACACACCCGAAATAAGTACTACTAGCTAGTTCTGCGCATCTCCCATTGATTCTAGTTTCATCAATACAATTTATCATGCTTTATTATCAGTTTGATTGAACTCTATTTCTCGTAAAGTGCTTATGACAGGAAGACGGGACTAATTTATGTGGATACTACGTTTGCGAGTTTATCTACAACGCGACGACCCCTGAGCGGGGCTACTCTAAAAAAACAATTTGAAGTGCGTAAGCATAATATTCACACTTTTATTTTATTACCATATATATGTATTGACCTCCTTCTTTAAATTAGATGTGGAAGATGCGGGATGAACTCCTACCACATGGTCACATACGAGCAATTCAAGAAGAATTGACGGGATTCTTTCTTAACCACGTCACAAATAAAACCGGAGCATACCATCTGGAATTGGACATTAGATGTTAGGGATTGTAAGAGATCTTATATTGTATATATGTAGCTAGTAGCGTCGGATATATATACGAAAACTTGTTATATGACCAATGTCTCGGACAAAGAGAGGTCGATCACTTCTATCTTTATATGTTCGTGACGATCTTCTGTACTTAATGGTTCCTTTATTTGCTTACTATAGCTAGCATGTCGAGTTCTCTCTATAGTATCTAGCGTCGACCAAGCACGGAGAAAGAGAGGACACTTCTCTCTATCAATTAGCTAGCTATAACAATATAAAATCCCTAAATAAACCGTCCAAAACCCCCTAAACCCCCCTCCCTTTCAAAAAAACAAGCAACTGTCATATGTTGACGCGTGGATGCCTTTTGGTCCCGGTTGGTGTTATAAACCGGGACTAAAGGTCCTCCTGCCTGGGCTCTCCGCAGAGGCCATGTGAAGCCCCTTCTGTCCCGGTTCGTAAGAGAACCGGGACTAAAGGTTTTGGGCTTTAGTCCCAACCCTTTAGTTTCGGTTCCAAAACCGGAACAAATGGGCCTTACAAACCGGGACAAATGGGCCTTTTCTACTAGTGTGTTCGGTTACATGTGCATTGATTGTTAATCTTACTTCGTGTCCTCTTGATGAACTTACCTCACACCACCGCACTTGAAAAAATTTGTCTATGTGCGCCAAAATAAAAAACATACAACATGAGCGTAGTGTGGAACAAAGAAAAGAAGCTAGTGGCCGAATACAATTTCAAACGGTGAACCATGCATGATATATTTGTTGAACTAGATGATCAAGAAGATAGGTGTGTGTGTGTGAGAGAGAGGTTGAACAAAATGCGTTCACATAACACACGCATGCACATCATTCGTCATCATCATCATCATCATGTTATGGCACAATACTTGTCAATGAGTGTCGAAACAGAAAACTTACACCATGAAAGTTGTGTGAAACGATGAGATAAAGCTAGTCCTCAGAGGAAATTTCAGAATGCCGACAGTATGCGATGAACTTGACAGAATTGAAGATTCACAACCAACGTAACTAGGGACGGATTGCCTGAATGGAATCACAACATCGATGTCCATCTTATTCTTCTAGACATATCTCGAATCAAAAGCATTGTTATGTACTCCTTCCATCCCATAATATAAAAACGTTTTTAACAATACATTAGTGTCAGAAACGCTCTTATATTATGCGACGAGGGGAAGGAACTAGATGAAAAGATTAAAGGAGATGGGTAGAAAAGAACTCGTGAAACCAACCTACAATGCCTACACCAGCTCGCAACGCCAGACACACCGACAAGTGGCTCGCTCGCTTGCATCACTTGGGGCGGACCAACAAGAAATGGCCGATTTGGCTGCTTCCACTCACCCAGGCTTAGTGGTGCTATAAATTCAGTGATGGCCAACATTTGGTACGGGCCATGCATCCAAACGGACCAAACATGGCTCCTGGCTGAAACGGAACATGCCCCGACTTCTCTTTGCATCTCTTGCTCCAAGTGATACATGCACCCTGTTTCAGAGCATAGTCACAAAATAGGGACTTATTCTAGTTTAAATTGGACATGGGTCATGGTCCTGTGGTACATGTGCTACCCCGATGTGGCCCGGCCTGACATTTCCAGCGAAGCACACCCTATGCGAAACTTGCGTTTGTGGAAGAAACTTTTCAAGATCTCATATTCACCCCTCTCTCTAGTCGATTTTTGATACTCCGGATGTCGGTATATGACGGCAATGTAGTTTATAGAGCGACTGTGCCTAAAGACCGATATGTCATGCAATTTTACAAGAGCGAAATTATGACGGATAACAAACACATCAAGCGCGCAACAATAGCCCGGCAGTAGATTCCCAAAGAAAAGAAAAGCAGTAGCCAATGTACTTTGTAGTGGCAGTTGATATGAGCTACTAAGTGAACCAAGCAAGCAACAAGAACAACACAATGGATTATTATTGTTGATGCATCGAGCATGCAGATAACAATTCTTAAGAGCATGATGGAGGAGCTTATTATTCGTGGACCACGAGCATTGGAGCAATCAATGGCCGCATGCAGCCGACCTAGCCGATGTAGTACAGGGGGTCGGGCAGCTTGAAGGTGCGAGCTCCCTCGGGCGCGCCGAGGAGGTCGCTCCACTGGTCGCCGATGTTGCCGACGATGACGTACCCGGCGTCCTCCAGCTTCTTCCTCTCGGCGGACTTGTAGGATATCGCGGAGCCCTTGAACCCGGCCTGCTTGAGCGTCAGGTTCATCCACCCGGAGATGCCCTGGCTGCGGAGGTTTCCGACGGTGACGGCCCTCTTGTCCTCCGTCCGGCCTGTGATGAACACCGGCTTGATGCCCACCTTGAGTAGCTTGTAGTACAGCCGCTTCGTCTCCGGCAGTGCCGGCGCCGTCCCCTCCAGCACGTACGCGTCGAAGCTGGTCGCGTTGTATGGCCTAGCCCTGCGCGTGAGCATACATGCCCATGTCAGCTAGTAGTATGCACGTACGTAGATTTTGCATACCGAATGATGAACAAAGATGAAAGTAAACCATCAACGTGATGTTTCTGACTTGTAACATCTGTCCATAAGGACGGCTAGAAAAACACAAAGGGGGGTACCGAAGCGCATCTACCCTGCGTAAATCTGTAAATAGAAATGTGTAAATAAAGTAGCCAAGTGGACTACAGATTCCGGGCCTACGTAGTCCGGCCATCACATGCACGTCACATCACCTTTTTCTTGCTTGAATATGTATTATAATGTTTCACTGTATATCAACAAAATATTTACTAATCTTACATTCAACTGTGGACCAGTACATGGTACTATATAGCATGCATGCATGGTAAGAAAAATCGACTCACACGATGCCATGGTGTTACTGCCGTTTCCTATAGTGGGTTAATTTTAGCATGGTACTGTTAGATTTTTTATTTTTACTTTAGCTGAACGAAAAGATCAGTCCAAGTCTCTGCTCAAATGCACCTGCAACAAATAGCAAGTATAATGCGCACGCATACTCAACGATGCATAATGTGCGTACGTAAGAACGTGTACGTACCCGAAGCCGTGGGTGGCGTAGTAAGGGAGGTTGGAGAGCGTGGTCTCGTCGATGTCGAAGACCCACACGTCCTTGCCGTTGCCGGCGAGCTTGAGGCCGTCGACGTAGGCGATGGCCTGGTCGATGACGACCTTGGAGTCGCGCCGGAAATGGCTGCCGAGCATGTAGTGCCCCACGTACCCCTCGCAGTTGGCCGGGACCGTCTTCCAATCCCGCACGTTGTACGCCTCCACGCCCAGCCGCCAGCTGTCGCACGGCACGCCGCCACGGCTCCCGAGCTCCCCGCCGGAGCCCAGCAGCGGCCGCAGCGCGTGGATGAGCGGCGCCACCGCGTCGTCGACGGCGATGGCCATCCGGATGGTGGGCTCCCACGCGCTGCAGGAGGCGGCCGCGGCCATGAGAGCCACGGCGACGAGGATGGGCATCCTTGCCATCGCCCTAGTTGGTGTGTGCGCGCGCTACTGCTAGCTACCCTGTTGTGCTGTGCTTCTTTGAGGTGCACTGCAATATGTGTGTGGTGCGTGGCTTCTTAAATAGAACTCCCTTCCCGTGGTGACAGCATGTACTGCACAATTAGCAACATATATATAATATATTGACAGAGCAAATCAACCTGTGGTTAGATAGTTAGAGGAAGAGTGGTATTCCTAGTCCATCAGGGTTTAAGTCATCGTGCTTGCATTATTCCTAAATTTATTTCAAGATTTACGACGATACGTTTTCATTGAGAGAAGATGTTTCCGTCGATGACGAGGCGCCTACAATGACTTCGTAAATCTCAAGATGATATGACGACTCAGTCTCTCGATGATATTTATAGGGTAGGGTGTGCGGGTGTGCGTTCATATAGGTGAGTGTATGCGTGTGTATATGTGTATATGAGTGCTTGCGTCTGTATTGTGTTTTAAAAAAACATATATTGACAGATATTCCACCAGAAAAATAGCTGTTAAAGACAGTAGGAAAGCTACGTCCTACGTGGTGTGAACTTGAGAGAAATTAACTGACGCAGGACAGCAGGGGTGCATGTGGTCTCATTCACAGCCTCATAGGGTGTGGAACACGCTTGGCGCGATATTTTGTTGGGGACGATGGGATGCATTATTTTTCTGATTTACCATGTACAGTTTTACCATTCTTAATTTCATATTTTGCACACAACAGACAGGGAATAATCTGTGAATGCTCTTTTTTTCCAGCCCATACATGTTAAGTGTTTTATTGGGGATCTTCCATTCATCAGGCACATAAAATGTTTTTGTCGTAAGTCGAATTTTTTGGCCGTCAGAAGTCCATTCAACTGCCAAGATTGCGTCGTTGTTCATCTTCTTTCTCCCTTCTTCATTCATCGTGTCACCCTTCGACCCAGCCTGAATCACCGATCTCCACCGCCCAAGGCTGGCATGTGCAACCGCGAGCCGCCCCGCCCTACCAGCAACCACCCCGCACCGTCATGACCATCCCTCTAAGCCCCTCCTCTTCGACCCACACCGTCAACCTGGCTCCTCGCCTTTGCCTGGGATGTCAAAACTCGCTAACGCACAACATCGTCCCCATCTCTACCAAGGTACTAGCTTGGCCTCAGCGTGTTTGACACTCGCCGCTATTGCTCGTCAGGTCGTCCCTGCCTTCGGCTTTGCGCAAAGTGGGAAAAGTGACTGACGCATAGTTTTTTTTTTCAGGTACATAATGTTTCGCAAACCCGATTTTATTTTTATTTTTTATATATGGTAGAATGCACATTGCACTTGCACAACAGAACAAACACACATTGCCATTGCCATGACGAGGACGAGCATCCTGGCCATGGGCATTTTAGTGTGTCTTCTTGATGTGCAATGCAAATTTGCAAAGTGTGCGGTGGCTAGTTTGTTGTAGGGAAGCTATATCCTACATGGTGTGCTAGCTTGATGGAAATCCTTATATTACTCTTATAAATAAATTTCTGTCGCAAAAAGGACAAGCAGGTTTGTGTCATCCATCCATGGGGTCTGTTTCAGGGCGAGCGTGGAACACGTTGGGAAGATAATTTGTAGGAATGCACAGTTGTGATTGGACCAGACGAGATAAGCTAGCTGTGGACTATGTGATCCAATCGAGAGATGCGGTCGGTCCAATAATTGAGGCAACATCCGTACGATGCAAATCACTGCACAACTTTTCTTCACAGTTTTTGCCACTCGTTCATGGTTTTTTACCTATGTCAATTGGGCTTGTTAAAAGTCAGTCGACTGAGACTTCGTGAAGTCTTAGACGACACTACAATTTGTTGATCTTGCATCGAGATTCGTACAAACAGTTTTTTTTACATGCTGTACTATTTGACTAAGCGACATTCGCGAAGTCTCAGTCGACCGAGACCTAGACACTTCCTATGTCAATATATGGACAGAAAGTAGTTGAGAGATTGTCTGCCTGCCTATACAGAACCGCACGGTTAGGTGGTTCATGATGCATCCGTTGGCATTTGTCCCAAATCAACTGTGTCCTCATCGCTCTATTCTACATTTCTAGGTGCTCACCATGTAGCCTCTGTGATCACATCTTACATTCTTAAGAAGTTGGTCCCAATTTTCTTAACATGCAAGCTACGTGTCCACCTCATTGTCCCACTAAGCAATGCATTTAATATTTTTTTTCTTCCACTAAGCCATGCAAAGTGTTCCACATAAGCATTTGTCTTGCATTGTACTTGATGAATTTCAATCAAATTATTAATATGGTTAACAGATATGGCAACAACTCAAACCTTTGCACCAACGCCAATTCATGCCGACCTGCTAAACCGAAGAACAAGCTGCCCATATACGTTGGAGCCCCCACAGTTGTCATCGTGGTGATAGTATCAGTGGCAGTATCACTCTTTTGCTTGTTACTAAAAGTATCTTCGCCAGAACAAGACTGTTTACCACGCGTGGACATGCAGGTTGGTGTCATCCACGTGGTCGTATTCGTATATAGGGCGAGCAAACGGGACAGGGTTGGTGTCAGCCCGCGGGGTCGTATTCAGTGCGGGATAGTACTTTGTAGGATTGCACGGCGGTGATTAGATAGGACGGGTATGGTAGCTATGCATGATGTGATGGTTGTTTTCGAACAAACGAGAGATGGGTGCATTATGTAACTCCAACAGCGTGTTTGGTTGGGAGGGAATTAGTGATAGGGAATAAGAGTTTGAGGGGTACGAGGCATATAATCTATTGTTTAGTTGGGGGATAAGGAATTTGAGAAAGGAAGGGGAAAGGAAATTAAGCATGCAAATTTTCACGTATCTCTGCCCTAGTATTCTCATCTTAGAACATCTATAGCCAAATTTGGCAAATTCGACCACAAAAACATCTACGGACTCGCCCGTGGCAGTGGTCCCACCCACCCACCCCCTCCCGCGGTTTGCTTCCGATTTACGGAAAAACAGACGATCGGACCTGTCCATGAACCGATGGGTATCATGTTGGATGGCAAATCGAGTCTGGACTATTGTGGATGGTTCGAGGATGCATGTTGGAGATAACCTTATCATTTTTCCTAACCACGCGGATCCACTAGGATGGTTTTTTTATTTTTTATACCTAAAAATGCCAAAATGATATTATTATTTTTACGATTGTGGGGTAATGATCAACTATCTTCAAGATGGGTTTTCACCTCCCTGATCCCGCTCTATCGTTCCCTAACTTCGATGGAGGTCAGCAATGGCGAAGGCACATCCATATGGCATGACAACTGGACCTCGCTTAGTCAATTGGTTGCTGCTCTCCCTGCTGCGTACTCGCAATGTCTCCACCCCGATTCGACTCTAGGGGACTTCGTCCGACTGGGTGTGGATGCAATTCTTGTGCATGACCATCTGTCTAGGACTGCCGAGCTTGAGCTCCACTTGCTTTGGTCTGCGCTTGACCGCATGCGGTTCTCTAGGGGGAGTGATGAGCGGACCCTGGCATGGGGCGGGTGTCTTCAGTTCATGGCGGGGGCAGTGTATCATATGATCAAAATCTCTGTGTTGGGCTCCCCCTTCATCGCCTCAACTGGGATGGCTTCGTGCCCCTCAAAGTCAAGGTGTTCGACTGGATTCTACGGCATGGTAACACTCGTAAACGGGCCTTCCTTCGTCGATTTGGTTTTCTCGATTATGATAACCGCCCTTTCTGCCCGCGGCATTCAGAGACGATCCTTCTCCTCTTCCTAGAGTGCCCTCGATTGCGTCTGATGTGGGCGCATGTTCTCGGTCGTCGCCGCTTGCCTATAAATTGCACGATAGAAAATGTTTGGTGCGCTTTCTCCTCCAGTCACCCCTCTTGGAGGTGCCCTCTTCTCAGCATGGCGATGTGTTCTATCCTCTGGGTAGTCTAGAAGTCTAGGAATCGGATGGTGTTTTATAACATCCATACATCTGATCTTGAATTGCGGAATTCCATCTGTGAACACCTTCTATTGTGGGTTGTACATGCCCCCTCCCCGATAGATTGTACCCCGTTGCTTCAGTGATGTGCGGATATTTGTAGCTGATGCGCCCTCCCTATCTCACTCTCTCTCTCTCCACTAGTCGTCGTGGAGCTTATGTAATACATGAACGATGTCACGCTATTAATACAAAAATGTTCAGATGGGCGATCGCCCCCGTTGATTGCTCAAAAAAAGGTAATATCAGTGGCAGTCATAAAACTTGCATCTGATGTTCAATTTAGTGCTAAAAGTTGTAAAATACGTCATTACAGTCACATAACATGTCTATGCGTGCAGATACAAACATGTTTTCCGTATCCAGCCATATCTAAAGCTCGAATGATGTGTCAGCATGAATGCGGTCCACACTTCGGTGGCTTGGAGTGGTGAGGTATTAGGTGGGCCATGCCCACGTTTTTTTCTTCATAAAACACCCTCGGATGTATTTTAAATACGCACATGTTAGCACATAATGGCTTGCATTTTATTTATTCATGTAGAAAATCCTCTAAGAAAACTAAAAACGCTAAAGTGACCACTGGGATTCAACCCACAACCTGTGATTGGCAGTGCCTAGATAACCATTCAACCAACTAACGTTTGACAATTAGGTAGCACATTTGATTTTATATAACATAGTCAGTACGAACTAAAGTAAAAAAATTCACAAAAAGGGTGTGCAAAAAAGGGAAAGCCCAGTTCAAACCTATGACCTCGCCGCTAGTGCGGTTAAGAAAACAACTTATATTCCATATAATTTTTTGAACAAATCAACTAATTTTTTGTTTGAATTCTAATATTTTTAACTTAAAAATCTTGTGCATAATGAATGAACATAAATTATTTTGGACAAATCGATGAAAGTTTGTTTGAATTCAAATAATTTAAAATTTTCAAATCTCGATATAAGAAAATACAGGTCAGAATGCATTAGGTATTTTTTTGGCAAATCAACCAATTATTTTTTATTTTGAATAATTTTAAATTTAAAAAATCTAGATAAAAGAAGATACGGTGCATAATGAATGTACGTAAATTTCTTTCCCAAAAATCAGCAGAAATTTTATTTAAATTTGAATAATTAAATTTTAAAATATAGATAAAATTATATACTTCAGCTGATATGTCCGTAAGAAATTTAAAATTTGTAAAAAGCAAACTTCCCAATCAGAATGATCCTACTCACCCTGTGATAATATGCACATGTAATGAAAAATTCCTATTCCCGCATACTTTTCTCAAATTGAATATGATAAATAACAATATACGCGCGAACATTTCCATTCCACGCATAAACCTTTATTTTGAAAATTTTAAACTTTTTCAAAATGCAGCTTACGTTTATTAGTTATACAATCATTTTTTATAATGTTCGAACATTTATTTTAAAATTGTACGTACTACTCGCTCAGTCTCTTAATATAAGAGCGTTTTTGACACTAGTGTAGTGCAAAAAGCGCTTTTATATTATGGGACATAGGGAGTATTTTTTTGTAACGCATGGAAAAAGAATTGTCGCAAAAACAGAATATGAGTTGTTTTCTTACCTCAATTTATTCATGTATGGAATAACATGACAGGATTTTAGCTTTTTTTTATTTCCTTTGTTGGGCTGAGCCAACACGGTGTTTTTTGAGGATTTTGTTTGTTAGTTTTGCATCAATTTACTCCTGGTTGAGTGGATAGTGCAGTTAGCTTATGGAGTGGAGGGCGTTGGATTGATTCCCTTTGGTGCTATTTTTATTCCTGTTTCTTGTGAACCACTATGCGCTGACAGGTGCGTAATTAAATAAAAGCCGAGTGCGATTTTCTGTAAAGAAAAAAAGAGATACCGTGTGGGTGGGTTAACCAACGCAGCACACTCGGCCACTGACATGTGGGCAATGGGCCACATTCATGTGTGACACCCCATGTGAGCAGGAGATACGGCTGGATACAGAAGAAATGACCGTTACTGCATGCATAGGCAAGTTATGTGACTATAGTGACATATTTTATAATTTTTAGCATTAAACTGAACATTAGATTAGATGCAAGTTGTACGACAGTCACTGATATTATCTGGAAAAAAACGATCAGCTATGTTTAAATCAACAATCGGCATGAGATGACGATGCAAGTTTTTTTAGGGAGATGGTAATAAAGGTTATCACGTGACAACAGTTGGTAAGCAACTCAAACCAATCAGCTGAAGATGGGGTTGGGTTACATAGGTATTGTGTGTGGCGCCCCGCACAAAAAAAATGTAATGTGTGTGGCGGGCCGCACGTGTATGAGAGGTGACATGGGTGAATTAGGGGGGGGGGGGGGGGGCGCTGTCACACGAGGGACACGTTGGCATGTCTCCAAACCAGGAAGGACGGACCGTGACACGACGAGAAGGACGTACGCCGGGGGGCAAGCATAATTGCTGCCCATTGCTGTGCTGCATGCGCCATGGCACTCCCGTTCGTGCATGCATGGTGTATTCGTGCTGAGAGCGGTGGATCCCGCTACATGTGTGGACAGTAGGATTCGGGCCATTTGGTGCCGATAAGGCTGGCCATATCGAGGATACATTTAAAAATAGCAAACATGCTGATATGATAAAAAATTAAAGAAAAGAAATGGTTAAAGTAACATAAATAGATACCGTAACATGTTAAATATTATACTATTTTGTGTCATACATGATAATAAATATCATCATACATGATACTACTCTATGATACTGTATAATATTATTAAATAATATTATACACTAATATCATATGTATGGTACTAGTATATGATATCCTCGCTATTGAGTAGCCTAAGGCTGCTGCATCTAGATCTGGTTCTCTCCGTTTCGGTGCCAGCGGACCATTACAATTTAGTACGTACAAAGGCTCATTCGATGCATGAGATGAACCTGTCGACAATGCCTGTAAACCGCCCAGGCAATACTGGCAGCATGTTGCAGCCGGCCTGTAGCCACGTGACGAGCACCGTCCGTCGCTCCAAGGCAACATCCAACACCGGATGTACATGAAAAGAGCATCATCCTTGCAGCAGCATCTCGAGGAGTGCTTTCACCGAGCTAGTTTAATTCTGATCTATATTACTCCTGTTTATAATTATGCAATCCATGAGGGCAAATTTCTGGCTAGGTCCCACCCATGGAAACCTGCGCCGGGGCTATCTGCCTGCGCATTTGGTCGGATCGGAGGAGACGGAATATTCGCCTGGGCCCGAAGTAGATGCCACCCAACCGGTGAACAAATTTCTCCGTCTCCTGCTTTTTCTCTAACGCCATCTACGGGCCACGCATGGCCGCCATCACTGCACCGCCTCGTGTCGACGCTCTGATTGCATAGGCAGCTGCCTTTCATGCAGTGACGGCGCCACGAAATAAAGGCTGGGTATTCGTTCAATTTTGTTTGTTCTAAATGTAGTATATGAACCAAACAACACAACACTAACAATATATGAACAAAACAACACCAGCATAACGGCAATAGCAATATTTCAATGTATCACATCATAACGACATGAATACGCAGGTACCTTTCGATTGATAAAGTGATGATATTCTTTTTACAATATAACTCTGCGGTCGCCTTTTTGAAAAAGATTGATGACATCTTCATCCTTCACTTGATTGAAAAATTCTCTCTCAACAAATATAATCAAACAATTGTTCAGATATTCATCATCCATTTTGTTCCTTAGCTTATTCTTCACATAGCTCATTGAAGAGAATACCCTTTCAAATCTTAAGATTTCCTAAATAAACATAGGAGGGGGAAAATGAAAAAAATACCTTGGTGGACTCTGGACTGGTGGAGCAGCTGTGCCGTGAAGGTTGACTGCTGTGCCGGAGGGCGGGAGGGGCGGCCGAAGGCGGAGGGGCGGAGCCCAAAACAGCTGTGCCGGAGGGGCGGCCGGAGCCTGGCCCAAAGGCGGACTGGCGAAGGGGCAAACCGAGGGGATTGGAGGTAGTGAGGACAGAGGGGAGGGGAAGGAGAGGGCCGGCCGCCAGCGCAGCCGGCGTCGGCGCCACCGCTAGGTTAGGGGAGGGGAGGGATGAAGGGGGAGGGGAGGACTCGGGATCGAGGGGAGGGAGGGAAGCGAGAGGAGGATCGAATCAATGCGACTCGGTCTCGCCCGCCCGACGCCCGCGTGGTCGACCAGACAACATGCTAGGCTGGACACTGGGCCTGGATGGATTAACATTAATATTAAAAAAAAGTCTAATTCTTGGGTATTCTAGGGAAGTCCCAGGAATACCCCTAGCGCCGCCCTGCTTTCATGGAAATTCCTATTCGATGCATTTTGCATCAAACTATAGCTGCTTGTCGCATGACACTGTCTCGGCCCGTTTAAGAGTTTCAACCCCTCCGATTTTGGGAACCTTCTATAGGCTCCCACCTGGTTTTTTTTTTTTTGGTTTTGGGAAACTTTTGGAAGGTTCCTAAACCAGTTTTGTTTCCTTGTTCCGCTTTCTTTTTGTTTTTCATGTTT
Organism: Hordeum marinum; assembly: GCA_022496015.1. Taxonomy (NCBI): domain Eukaryota; kingdom Viridiplantae; phylum Streptophyta; class Magnoliopsida; order Poales; family Poaceae; genus Hordeum; species Hordeum marinum. The sequence goes on from CM039678.1 coordinate 25,390,778, forward strand.
TTTTCTTTCCTTTCTTATTTCCCTTTTCTGTTTATTTTTGTTTTGTTTCTATTTCTTTCTTCCTTTTCTTTCCTTCCATTCTAATTTATCATTTTAATTTTCTTTCTTCAATTATTTTGAAAATCATTGTGTTTTCATGTTTTGTTCATAAATCCGCAAAATATCTAGGATCTTCACAAAATGTTTGCACTTTTCGAAATATGTTCAGAATTTCAATAAATGTTTCCAATATAAACAATCGTTCACAAACTTTAATAAATTTTCATGTTTCCTAAATTGTTTGTATTTTTTCAGGAGTTCAAAAAATGTTCAGGTTTCAAAAATTGTGCGCAATTTTTGGAAAAATAATCCTGTTGTCAAATTTTGTTCGGTGTGTTTTTCTTCGGAATGTTCACGGCTTTTTCAAAAATTATGCGCAATTTTGGAAAAAATACTGTTTTAAAATTTTATTCGGTGTGTTTTTATTTAAAATGTTCACAGCATTTTCAAAAGTTGTTTGGAGTTTGAAAAAATGTTCCGCCTGTCAAAATTAGTTCAAACTGCTTTTAAATGTTCATGTTTCCATTTTTGCAGGAGTTGATGTTTTTTTTGCAAATTTGAAAAACTGCAAATAATGTCCCTGTTTTCAAAAATCGTTTCCAAATATTTAAAAATGTTCATTTTTTCATTTTTAGGAGTTTTAAAACAGGTTCCAGTTTCAAAAATTGTTCAGCAAATTCAATAAATAAATAAATTTTGTTGTAGTTTAAAAAATTATTTGGAAGGTTATTTCAAATTATTCAGAACTTCAAAAAATGTGGCCGTTTTCAAAAAATGCTTATAAATATTTAAAAATGTTCATGCCTCCATTTCTTAGGAGTTTCAAAACATGTTCCCGTTTCAAAAATTGTTCACACATTAAAAAAAAACTTTGTGTTTTAATATTTTATTCAGGAGTTTCAAAACATGTTCGCTTTCCTAATTCTGTTTTTGGAATTACAAAAAATGTGCCTGATTCAAGAAAGTGTTAGTGATTTTCAGAAAATATTTTCAGCATTTAAAGATTTGCATTGCCTTGGGAAAAAATGTGTTCATAATTTCAAAAAGAAAAAGTCGTATCTGCACTGGGATTTGGTTCTTAATAGTTTGTGTTTTTTTATACTCACCAAATCTCGCTCGTTTAGCTGGTTATATTGCCTTTTCTCTCATGACGAGATCCTTGGTTTGATGTCCCGCCAGGGCACCATTTTTTCAGCCAGTACTCGGTCGCTTCCTGTCGCTACCTTCTTGGGCCGGCCCAGTCTTGTATCCCCCTGTGCGTGCGGGTGACAACCTGCGGCATGTAGGAGCTCCTGCCCTTCTCCTTTTGCCAAGACCCAGAAGAATACACCGACATGACGATCTGTCAGCTATATGGTCATCGATCTTGCAGCGGACCGCGTAAGCTTCAAGTTGGCCTCCATCATCGCCTCATCCTCGACCAGTGTGCCCCCTCCTCACCTGCCTCCCCATTGGACAAGCTTGAACATCCTCCTCCAGAACGCGCCAAATCCCAGTAATACAAAAGTGTCGCAGTATGCTCCGATAACCTCCAGAGTCCAGAGATGGTGGTTTTGGTTGTCATGAGCGTACTACCATGTTGGCGATGCAGGCTTGGTTTTCAAGCAAAGCAGTGACAGTATTGGTAAGGCCATTGTGCCTCTTCCGGCCCTGCAGTTGAAGTTCCCTGTGCCATGTGTAGTAGAGACGGTTACAATTGTGAGCTGATGAAGTCAAGTGCCAAAATGTCGAAAAGGATTAAGAGATCTAGAGTTTAGTGGCAAAAAAATATGCACGTAATACTGACTATTGTACCTTGAAACGATATACGCTTCTCCGTGTAGTGTAAAAAATGCTCTTATATTATTGCACGGAGGGAGTACGTGTGAAGTACTTGCTGATAAATGCCAGTCCCATGTTAGAACGTGACAAGACATCCTAAGATGAATGGCATGATTAATGTAAGCTACATCTGTTCCATAGTTGTAAAAGAAAAGGACTGTCTGTTCAATTTGCTGCTGTTCACAATTGAAAGTCTCAACACTAGTGTAGAAATTGGGGAATGAAAATGCTAGGTCAGTTCAGTTGGCGAATTTTAGAGAAGTATGAGCAAACAAACAGAAATAGTAACCACGCACAGGACGGTTAAAAAGTTATTCTTGCTTCTTCTCTCAAGAAAGAATAAAAGTACAGCTATCTTTATTTTCTGATGGGGATTAATCAGAGAGACAAGCAACATTATAGATAAAAAGCTCATGCTCAAACTGTTCCGGGCGTGAAAACTAACAAACCGTGGCCTTGTGATCTTAAATGGACGGGTGGTCCTTTGTTTTGACATGTGCGTATGTCTTCTACACAGAGGGAAAAGATATTACCTCTTCCTCCCTCTCCACATCCAGATATCTTCAACATGCATGGTGTTACACTGTCCCTAAAGAGTGAAGTTTGTTACTCGGTAAAAAAGGCCGCCGCGGTCAACGCTCATGTGCAAACGAGTGAGCAAGGATGCTTCAAAATTTTCACAAGACCCTTGAGCATCCTTAAAGGCGTAGAGCAGAAAGCTTACTCCTTTTGTACATGGCCATCAAGTCCTTCCAAGCCAGCAGGCCCGTGGTCAAACTTCTGCTGCTATTGCTTCTGCCCCTGCATCTTGAACTGGAACGAGAGAATTAACCTCTTTCCTCCATTGTTCATCTTGAACTGGAACGAGAGAATTACTTTACAGAACTCCTCGAAAAAGCAGTTATATCTGCAAATGAAGTTTTTTTTTTGCTTGGACCGACAGTATTAATCTCTTTCATTCTTTAACTGTCACATCAAATTCCCATTGCTCTTCCGCTCCTCGGTCGCTCCCGCGGGCGGCCAGGAGCGAACCCTAGCCGCCGCCACTAGCCACACCCTGGCGTCCCCCCCTCCCCTCGCCGCCGCCGGCAGGAGTCGCCGGGCAAAGCCCGCGTGGCTCGGCGGCGGCGGGGTCCCTTTTCCTCCTCTCGCTTGAGATGGTGCGGCACGGGCCGGCCGCTCCGGAGGGAGCTTGGGCGTGCTGGCGCTCGGGGCGGCGTGCGGTGTGCGAGCGGGCGCGGGCATGGCCAGGTGCTGCTGGCGCAGCAAGGGGCGAGGCAGCGCGTGCGTCGGGCACGCGGCGGCCACGTGCGGTGTGGCCAAGTGGGGTGCTGAGGCGGGGGTTGGTGGTTAGCGCGGCGTCCTCGCGTCGTCACGTGCGGTGGTGCGGCCGGAGATGCGTCGGGGCGGCGGCGGAGGTCGCCGGTGCGCGGGCTTGGCGGCCCAGATCGGGGCAGCGCCGGTTTCGGCTACATCGGCGTCAGATCTGCCCCCCCCTCCCAGATCTGGTCTGCTACGACGTGGGGGCCCGGTTTCGGTGGGTGGGAACGGATGTTGGGGCTCCAGGACCGGGGGAAACCCCTAGCCAGCCTTGCCGGCATGACGGCGGCGACGCCCGCGGGCACCGCTCACCTCCTTGGAGGCGCCGGTCAGGTCCTGTCCTCCCCGTCCCAAGTCCCCTTGTTTCCCGGGTGAAAACCAAAACTTTGTTGGACGGCGGCGACGCCCCAAGCGCCGTAATCTTCTTGAAGACGCTGTTTTTGGGAACAAGTGGGGCGGTGAGCTTCGGTGTGGTGTGGTTGGTGTGCGGCGGCGGCGGCAGATGTGTGGGGGAACCCTAGATCTGGATCTACCAGATCGGACGATGATGGTATCTTTTATGCCGTTGTCCCTCTTGAGGGCATTGTTTTGGAGCATGTGCTGGTTGGACGGGACAAGCGGAAGCGCGGTATCTCATCCACCGCAAGGCCGACGGTGGATCCCGGTGGCATGGTGTTGCGGAGGTTCGACGACGGGCGCGTGTGGACGGATACGTGCAGGATGGTGGAGTTGTCTGGCATCGTGGTGACATCGACGGCAGGCCAGGCAAGGTCGATGGGTCAGTTTTTGCTCTGGAGATGGACTGGTGGAAGACGACGGCGACAGCCTCTGAGAATGCGTCGGTCCGGTATGGGACCCAGTCCCGGTGTGTGGCTGGGTTGGGGCATCCGACTTTAGATGTTAGGGTCTGGTGCGATGTTTGCTTGGTATTAGGCTCGGATATTCGGCACACCTTCATCAAGGGGATAGGAGTAGCAACAGGTGTTGCCTAGATGATGGCTTCAGGCTGACTGATGTATTACCTTGTATGGTCTCTATGAATAATTAATAAAATGGCCGTATGCATCACGCTGATGCAGAAGCCGGAGGTCACACTCCTTTTCTAAAAAAAAAACATCAAATTCCCATCTATACGTGGCATTGGCAAGGCTAAGAGACAGTCCAGGCTCATCCTGTAGCTCTAGCCGTCGGACTGGCCTAACTCAAGTACAAGCATTACCAGTATGCCAAGATTTACCAGCTTTGAACGAGAAACACCGTGAAAATCAGTCCATGGTTTTAATGAAGTTCAATGCATGCAGCTGAACCCATAGCCAAAACTTTTCATGGACTGTGACTTGAGCCATTCAACGTGAACTTTTCCAGTGCCGGAAACAATATTTGTTTCTGGGGCACTTAATTTCTTGTCCTGGTCTCTGTTTTGAGTAGACCGTGCACGTCTTACTTGGGCAATCATTTTCCTTCCCCAAGTGAGCACGGCAAAAGGATTGAGTGAAGGAATCAAGAAAAGTCTGCACCATAAACACCATTTTCCGATGCGGTGGATGAAAGACCTATAACCCTGTACCAAATGCACATTAATCTATCGTCTTTCTCCCCTGAATATCAGAGGAGAATTGCTTTGCGGTACACAGCCCACAGATACTAGCACCCTGAAGCACTCATTGCAAGCAACAAAACAGTCTAGTTCCTGACCACAACTCCAATACCTGTCCGATGAATTAAGAGAAACAGGGCAGAATCAACATTGACTACAACCGTACCTACTGGTGGTTGAGTCCATTGGGGAGTTGACGGCTCAAGCGTAGGAGCAGGCCCGGGCTTCAGGCACTGTTGCACGACCAATTGGACATAGGCTTAGATTTTCCAGCAACTGTCCCCGGATCAAAATGCACCATTGTTGAGGACATCATTCCTAGCTCTCTTCCCAGATGGGCCATATTGTGATGGCCATGACTGTACCGTGAAGCTAATCACGAGAGAGAAAGTCGAACATCCTTTCCTCATCTTAGCTTTGCAGCCCCACCATTTGTTCCCCTGAATTTCTTCCATTAGATGCAGTTAACTTGTTCTGCAGCAAACAAATGCTGTTATAGAGAGTACTTTAGAATCAGAGAATCAGTTTAAGCAAAAGCATATCATTGCCATTTACTGCCCACTGTCTTGAGTTACCTTCTATGTATATTCAGTACCGTTCACCATCTACAACTGCCATGTTACCGATGCTGATCTTGGTTGTCTAGTGACGCCAGTACTGGGAACAAAGCGAAGGCCATTCTGCCTCTTCGGGCCGAGCAATTCAAGTTCCCTGTGCCATATAGTAGAAACAGTTACACAGGCGAGCTTCAAAAATCAAGTGCCAGAATGTCGAAAATGATAATGAGTTCAGTGAAGATAGGATATTCGTGTAGTACCTTCAAACAATGTGCTATAGTTGTTGGACTGGCCTAACTGACGTAGTGACGGACAATCATTACCACATGCCAAGATCCACCAGCTTTGAAAGAGACAGAATGTGGAAATCAGTCTATGGCTCTACGTTCTATGCACGCATCTGTAGCGATAGCCACAGCTTTTCATGGACTTTGACTTGACCCATTCAACGTCAAATTCTCCAGTGCTGGAAAGAATATATAGCACAAATAAGATTTATGTGGACAGGTCTCTGTTTTGAGTAGACACTGCAAAAGGATTTGACTGAAGGAAGCAAGAAAAGTCTGCACCAGGAACACCATTTTCTGATGCGGTGAAGAGGAAAGACATATAACTCTGCACCGAGTGCACGGTTATCTATCATCTTTCTCCTCGGGATATCAGAGGAGAATTGCTTTTGCGGTACAGTGGGGCTTGCCAGCAACTCATAGATACGCACCCTGAAGCAATCATCCTACCTGCATAAATTGATCGATCGATCGTGATGAAGATACCCGGGAAGCAAGGTAATCCTTGTGCCACAGCTCCCTATAAATTTCTCGTGCAGTTGCTCCTTCTCTGCCTGTGTTCATTGTTCTGCACCGGTTTCTCCCAACCAAACCCTACAAAATGCCCCGGCAGCTCCGTCGACATCCCATACCCTTTCAACATCCCTCGCAACTCGAGCATCTTGAGGAATCCAGGCTTCGACATATTCTGTGAATCAACAGGGCCGATGCTATCACTCGGTGACAAGCAGTACAGGGTCCTGGGCATCTCGCTGCCCCAGGGCTATGTACGTGTAACCGGTGACACCATCTACACCCAGTGCCAGCAGAATGCTGGCTCGGTGACCAAAAAGTTCATTAACCTTGAGGGCACGCCTTTCACCTTCTCACACACACTAAACAAGTTCACCGTCGTTGGCTGTGACTCCATGGCCATGATACACAGCTACAGGGGAGGCTGTGTGTCCTTCTGTGCTTCCGAGGGAAGCATCACCAGTGGCGCATGCTCTGGGGTGGGCTGCTGCCAAGCTTCAGTGCCCGAGGAACTCAAGGTACTGAACTTAGAGTTTACCAGCATACGGAGCCAACTCCTGCAGTCCTTCGGATCTTTGGGAAATATCAGTAAAAGCAATAGCCAGTGGTGCAGCAAGGCATTCATTGTGGACCAAGGTTCGTACGTGTTCTCCAAGGATCACTTGGATAAAAACCTGACAAACCTGCCCATGGTGCTTGACTGGTCTATAACGCGTGGCAACTGCTTGGAGGCACGGCGCGTCCCTCAGACCTACATGTGCAAGGAGAACACCGAATGCTATACCGTGGCAAATAATACTGCGTACCGCTGCAACTGTTCTGAAGGTTTCACTGGGAACCCTTATCTGGGATGCCAAGGTGAGAAATTCATGTTTGCAATAGATGAAACCTTTATGCTTTGATTGCCATTAACTTAGGATATATGCCTTATTCTGACTTCCCTTTCTCTACAAGATATTGATGAGTGCAAAGACAAAAATAAGTACCCCTGCACACACAAGTGCATCAACAGAGTTGGTGGTTTTAACTGTATATGTCCGATGGGCACGACGGGGGATGGTAAGAAGCACGGCACTGGGTGCAATAGAGATACAACACTAGTGATTGCCGCAGGCAAGTTTCACATGGTCTTATATTTGTTCCCTTTTGAAGTGATCTGCTCAAGCTGAATGAACAAGCACTTATGCATCAAAGTTTACTGACTTTTTCAGGTGGAGGCCTGCCTTTGCTGCTTGTTCTCCTCATGCTCGGATTCTGGACCCACTGGCTTGTTACGAAGAGAAAGCTTGCGAAGATAAGACAGAAATACTTTCTGCAGAATGGTGGCATGCTCCTGAAGCAGCAGATGTTTTCTCGGAGGGCGCCGTTGAGGATATTCACGTCTAGCGAGCTTGAAAAGGCAACCAACAGATTCAGTGATGACAACATAGCTGGCCGAGGTGGATTTGGGACGGTCTACAAAGGCATACTATATGATCAAATGGTTGTGGCGATTAAGAAGGCGCAGCGAGTTGATCAGAGCCAGGTGGAACAATTTGTTAACGAGATGGTCATTCTCTCACAAGTCAACCACAAGAATGTGGTCCAGCTAATTGGCTGTTGTCTCGAGTCAGAAGTTCCGTTGTTGGTTTATGAATTCATCACCAACGGGGCCCTTTTTGACCATCTCCACAACACATCAGTCCCGATGCCATGGAAGGACCGCCTAAGGATTGCAATGGAAACAGCAACAGCACTTGCATACTTGCACATGGCTACAGAAATGCCGATTATTCACAGAGATGTCAAGTCGTCGAACATACTCCTTGATGAGAGCTTCACCGCAAAGGTTTCTGATTTTGGTGCTTCAAGGCCAATGGCCCAAAATCAGACCCATGTGACGACCTTAGTGCAGGGGACACTAGGGTACATGGATCCTGAGTACTTCCAGACAAGCCAACTGACAGAGAGAAGTGACGTCTACAGCTTTGGTGTAGTACTCATCGAGCTATTGACGAGGCAGAAACCAATATTTGGCGGTAAGATGGACGAGGTGAGAAGCCTAGCGTTGCATTTCAGTATATTATTCCATGAGAACCGGTTGTCGGAAATAGTAGATCGTCAGGTAGACGAGGAAGCTGGAGCTAGGCATGTTAAAACTGTTGCGCAGCTGGCCTTGCGATGCTTAAGGGTGAAAGGTGAAGAGAGGCCAAGGATGGTAGAGGTTGCAGTGGAGCTTGAAGCGCTGCGAAGACTAATGAAACAACACTGCATAGTCAATTCCGAAGAGTGAACAAGAGTGTTGTACTTTAGTAGCAGACTCGCTAGACATCACGATTTAAGTTTCAGTAGGAATACAAATGTGGTAAGGATGTGAGAAATAACACCAAGAGTGAATAAAAGCCTCTTCTTCAGAGTCTAGGGGTCATGAGGAAATGAATATTGATAATATAGCCAAGTATAAAACCATGGGGAGCATTCTACTCTCCAGCAAGGTGTCTCTGATGTTCGCTCTGTTCAGCCGGAAAAAAAAGTAATTCCTGAACAAAACTACTTGGTGTAACAATTGTTGGCGGCATGCCGGTAAGACGACGAAAGATAAAGTACATCATATAACTACAGAATGGACAACATTGCATGGTTAGACAACACAAAGGAAACTTATCTCTTGTTCATCCTGTAACTGTAATTTTGCAAGAGACCAGAGTTTACTTGGTGCTAGAAGGTGAATAAATCATTCCTTGGTTGCATTTCTTAAAACATAAACACTAAGCAGGCCAAGATGGCGCATAAGTATCTGTCAACTTACTAATTTTTACATAAATGAAAAGCCCAGATGAATCGGCTGAAGGAAACACCCTTCTCAACAACCAATATCTTCTCATCGTCTACAAGAACACAACTTAAGTAATTGTTGCTACCAGGCTTCTTCCCCTCGGTGGAAGTAATTATCGAAGTCAAGTAATTTCAATGCGTGGACTGGAGGAACCACAATTCAATTTTACGGCTAAACGGATTTTAGCGGTGGCAAACTGGATCTTACCTAAGTGGCCGCCGCCGGCGCATCCCCTCCGCTCCGCCGCACATCAGCCTTCGTTGCCGCGCGCTTCTCCGGCATGGGGGAGGACGGCCGCGCGTCCCTCCTCATGCTCCTACTCTCCGGCGGCTCCCTCGTCGCCGATGCCCGCGGGAAGACGAGGATCCTGTAAGGTGAGGCGGAGAGCGCTGCGTGGCAGTCTAGCAGTAGACCATGTCCATAGGGTGTCAAGATGCATGCGGTCCTCAACTGGGCCCGCCAGGACGATAGTTCGCAGGATGGGCTTTCGCAGATGGATCCTGTAAGATGAGTTGCCGCACATGAACGTCTGAGACCACCATTTTTAAAACCAAAAAGTTCACAAAAATTAGAACTCGTGAATTTTAAAAAATGTCGAAGGATCCGAAAATATATTTGATAATTCTAAAAAATCCACCTATGTTAGAAAAATCATATATTATATAAAGAAGGAATTTCAAATACGCTCATATATTTGAAAAAATTCGTAATTCGTAAAATGTTATGTACATGAAAAATGTTATAAAACATTAAAATATGCACGAGTTTATATAAATCATGAATTTGTGAAAACAAATAACATTTTTTCAAAATTTATGGTCTTTTCTTAAAAATGGAACCCACAAAGAAAATGACAAAAATGAACAAAATCGAGTTGAGAAACTGGCAAAATACTTTCCAAAACATTCTCAAAACCACTAAATGGAAATTCTACATGAGCTACCCACATAAAGATTTAGAGCTGAAAAGTTGTTCTTATATACCAATTGGCTACTATTTTGACGCGCAACTAATGAACCCTTCGTTAGGAAACCCAACGAACACTTTTGGTGGACTGGAACCGTGTCACATGGTGTCTCTAGCCGGCGCCATATGTCCAGGACTGGGCGTGGCCACATGATCTTGCCTTTTTAATTTTTGGACAACTTTAGGGGTTTTGCCAAAAATAATCAAGTTTTCAAGTTTTCCTCTGTTTTCTTGAAATTGTTTTACTATGCTTCCCAAAAGTAGGAAAAAATTATGTTCTTCACGGCAAAGCACAACTGTGTTTCAGTGTGGAGCACATGTATGCTTCCAAAAGTTGTGCTTTTCAAAAATTAAAAAACACAGTCGTGCATCCCGTGAGAAGCAAAATTGTCCCTTCCCGAAAAGTCATATGAAGCATAACTATGTTTTTCGGAACACAAAGTTGTGCTTCTCTTAAAGTGAAAAGCACGGTTGTGCTTTTGATGAAGTAGTATAGATGTGCTTCAAAAAAGTGAAAACCCCAGTCGTGCTTCTGTTTTTTTATGGGCTGCCTTTTTTGTTTTTGTTTATTCTTTTTATTTTTAGTTCTTTATTTTTTATAGTTTTTATCCAATCTCCATTTTTTCTATATTATTTCCTGTTTTTCCAAGAAAAGAAGTTCGTTCAAATCAATCAACATGGGGTCTAGTTTTAAAAGTCTCGACGAGAGAAACCCAATGGTGAAAATAGTTCGTGAATTGGCCACACGGTTTAAGTGATAACATGTTTTGTAAAAATGAATCTACAGAAATTTGCAAAACTCTCAGGTGTGATAAATATCGCACATGTATTGCGCCACTTATCACAAGGAGAGATGTAAAGGTGACATATGCAAGGAGCACTCTCTAATTAGTGATCTCATGGAGAACCCATATACATCCCATTGTGTATCTAATTGGTGGGGAAGTGCTAGCTATGGGATGGCCATTTTATTATTTTCTCTCGGTTTTGGAGGCCCAACTTACTTTACCAAGTGTTTTCTCTTTTGGTTCATTTTAAGGATTACTCAAGTTTCGTTTTGGGTCTTTTTTTTCATTCTTGAAAATTTGGTAAAGTTTACCTTCTTTTAAAAATCGTAATTTTTTTGAAATTTAAGAATTCATAGTTTTTTGGAGTTCACAAAAAAATTATAAGAAACATGAATATTTGTTTTAAAATTTATTATTTTGAACATTTTCAAATGTATAAGGCGTGAATAGTTTTTTAAATTCATGAAAAAGTTAATTCACAAATATCTTGTGAAATCTTGAACGTTTTTACAATGCATTTTTGAAACACATGAATGTTTTTCAAATATAGAGAACATATTTAGAAACTTGAAATAATAATAATTATTATTATAAATTAAAACACACGGGTCACACATACAATCTTAAACATTTTTGCAATGCATTAGAGGCTCGAGTTTCACCAAGCCCAGAGTTAGACGAGAAATAAAGTCTAGCAAACTTTGCTATGATGAGTTTCCTTGATCTTAATTTCACCTTCACATACCAGATGTGCTTGCGATAATTTGTTCTCATCACGGACGTCCTACATAGATCATGGGAATGGTCCAGAGGTTTGGTCTCTGGCTCATGACCGTGCGCATCCATGTGTTTGAATTCAACTACTACTTACCCAGGGTACGTAACGGCAGCTCCTGGTTAACCGTGTGCATTGGCCAGGAGCTTAATTATTACTTTTGGCTTGCAAATCCAGATGGTAACAACTGTTGTTGCCTTAGACCCTTAGTGCTCACATCAGTAGTGCCCTGCAGTGCATAACATGTACGATCCGTCATGCCCTTGTTGCATTATGGTCAACTGCTCATGCTTGTTAGTATTACTCACAAGTCATGAGTTGCACAATTCATACTTATTGTGTGATTTATTTAACAAAGGTTTTGGGCTTTGCTAACTCTGGCCTGTTATATATTTCTAGATCATTTGCTATATATTATTGTGTTCGGTTCACTTGCCTTCCCGTTTTTTGTAATACCATGAGGTGTCAAACAAGATTCAATGCTTCAGTTTTGATGTGCCTCCTTGTAGAGCTGAGACTTTAGAAGAAACCGAAACAAGATGTGGAACATTCTCTTGATCTCCTCCCGAGTGGTGTGCACTCCACAAAACTTTGATCGTAAAACAAACTGCTAGCAACCAAAGTAACAATAGATCAATTCGGGCATGATGTATCCAAATTCACCTTACCATGCTGTTGGCATGTGAGACATCCCACGATTATGTACAAGTATGCAGCACAATGTAATATATTTCTTACAATAATCGCGCAAGACGTGAGGAGTATTGGCATGAGCTGGACAGATGCACTTATAGCATAATTCTCTTATTGGATAGATGCACTGATTGGTATGAGCTGAAGCTGGATAGGTTGTCACTAGCAAAGAAAGTTTCAGTAATGATCGGCCAGAATAAGTGCTTCAGATTTGTTCATAAAATATGTGTCTAGAACCGAAAAAGAGGCAACCCATCTGGGAGGCATGAAGGTGGCTATGTGGTAGTTTCAATTATGATGAATTGTGTTGATATTAATTTCACTTTACAGACAGTATGTGCATCATATGATTTGTTGTCATAAGAGACGTACTGCTTGGGTTTGGTCTCTCAGCAATAGTAGCCAGATGAAGTGTGTAAAAGATTGTGTGTTCATAGATCTAGTTCTCCGGGTCTGTTCCTTTTTTAGTAGGGTTCTCTAGATAGTGTTGTCCTGGGTATGTGGTTATGCGTTTCGATATGTCAGCATAGTCTCGGCCTCGTCGAGGAGATTGTGAGATTTGTGTTCGCCAAGTCTGTTTGGCCGGACATGGGTTGTTCTACAAAGCCATATCCGGTGATTTTTTTTTCTCTGGGCCGATGATTTGTTACACATATTGCAACTGTCATCTGTTATAGACCGATGACTTTCCGGCCACTGCTTGTCCTAGGTCGTGGATTTCAACAAATTTGCTCTGCTCCGATGGAGGCCTAGAGGCGGCAACGGGTTTTGCTCATGGCGCTCTGCCGTTTGATGCAAGAGGAACAATACTTCGGCACTCTCAAGAATTTAAATTTGTTTTTCAACTTCTGTATGAGTGTTTTTGTTAGGGCTTGCGCTACTTAATATATGGCATTTGGCCATTTTGCAAAATAAAAAACATTTAGGCATTTGATCAGTGCATGCTTTTGATCCTCCGCTGTGCATGCATGAATACATTTGAAGCCGAACTGTACAATTTTTTGTACAATGGTCGAGATTTGATGAACCATGAACACCTTTATGTTTGATCTATGTGTTACGAGATGACTAGGGTGCCACAACCAGTCGCTTGTCTGCTTCCTTAGTGCCTCTTGAATTCCATGCAATTATCAGATGTCTATTATTGCTTGAATATAACTGGTCATGCTTTGACCGATGCCTGGTGAAAACATTGCTAGTTGTTGCTACTCCGCCTCATGAGTTACACATTTATATTCATTTAGTACGTTCACATTTACTGTGCTGCTGATTTAACGAAAGTTGTGGCCATTGACCAGCCTGCCTCATTATATATCTCTGCACCATTACCACTGTTCGTGTCTGCCTTACTTTCTTGGGGTGTTAGGTCATGAGTGGTATGTATTCGTGCAAAAGGCCATGATTATATGTCATTCGCTAGTGTGGGCTGAGATTTTAGAAGGAACTGAATAGAGAAGTGGACCATTTTGTTGCCCGTTCCAGGTGGACATGACAAAAAATTGGTCATAAATCAAACTGCTGCAACATACACCTCAATCCTGCTCCAGGTCCTGCGTGTGTATTGCAGTTTAGCAAACGCTTAGTGCATGACGTAGCAAACGCTTAGTGCATGATGTCCGAGGAAAGAGGATCATTTTCACTATTTGCGGGGGAGAAAGATGTGGAAGTGTTCCGTGTGAGCAAGGACCCTAAATACGTGCTTTTAGGAAGAATTGGGAAGGGTCGAGATCGAGATGAGGGTCATCTCGACCATCCAGCGGCCTCAACCGGGTGTATCAAAACCTGAATACAGATGACTTAAACGCCACAACCAGTCACTTGTCTGAATCCCATGCACATATATTAGATGGCTGTTATTGCTTGAATATAACTGGTCACGCTTGGACCGTTTGCCGGCTAAAATCATTGTTGGTTGATAACTGCTCCCTCCTCATGAGTTACACAGTTATACCCAGTCAGTACCTTCACACTTACTGTGCCGTTGATTTAACAAAAGTTGTAGCCATCGACTAGCCTGCCTCGTTATATATCTCTCACCATCACCACAGTTCGTGTCCGCCTAAGTTTTTTGGGGTGTAAGGCGATGAGTGGTATGTTTTCGTGCAAAAGTTCATGATTATATCTCATTCGCCGGTGTGGGCTGAGATTTTACAAGGAACTGAATAGAGCCGTGGATCATTTTGTTACCCCTTCCGGGCGGACTTGACAAAAATTCGGCCGTAAATCAAACTGCTGGGACATAGAACTCAATTCTGGCAGGAGTCTACTGTCGGTATTGCCGTTTAGCAACCGCTTAGTGCATGACGTCCGAGGAAAGAGAATTATTTTCACTATTGGCGTGGGAGAAAGAGGCAGAAGTGTTCCGCATGAGCAAGGACGCTAAATGTGTGCATATGGGAAGTCCCGAGATCCAGATGAGGGTCATCCCGGCCATCCAGCAGCCTGAACTGTGTGTATTAAAGCCAGAGAGTTTGGGCTTTGGCAGTTGGTGCCAAATGTGTTATTTTTGTACTTGTTGTAGCGTCTGGTTGAAGCACACACTGACCCACAGGACCCTCTATGCGGATCACGCGGCAGTCTTTGTGGCCCCCATCAAGCAGTACATCGACAATCTTGTCTCTATCTTGAGAGGCTTTGGGGACGTCACGGGCCTTTGTTCCAACTTCCAAAAAAGCACGGTCGTGCCTATTTGTTGCAATCACCTTGACCTTGAGAGAATTCTTCAGAGCATGCCGGCAACACGTGCCACTTTTCCGGTCAAATACCTAGGACTACCACTCTCAGTCTGGCAACTGAAGAAGGTGGACTTCCAATACCTTGAGGACAAAACGGCCGGCAAATTGGTCACTTGGGAGGGCCAAAACATCACTACCATCGGTCGTATGACACTTGTTAGGTCGGTCATTACGTCCCAAGCAGTATTCTCCATCACACCCCTCATCGTGCCTTAGAGCTCTCTCCATAGCCTTAACAAAATTGAGAGAGCTTTCCTTTGGTCTGGCTCGATCGGACAAGACAACGGGAGCCAAATGCAAGGTCAATTGGAAGGTGGTTTGTAGACCAAAATAATATGGTGGCCTCGGGGTGCTCGACACCAACAAGTTTGCACGTGTTTTGCGGCTCTGATGGCTATGGTATGAATGGACTAAGCCTCGCAGATTATGGGTTGGCCTTGGAAACCTGTGCACGGAGGAGGACCTCGACTTTTTCTATGCCTCTACGACTATCACTATTGGGGATGGCGCCAAAACGCCTTTTTGGGCTTCCCCGTGGCTTCTTGGTCGCAAATCCAAGGATATTGCGCCACTCTTGTTTGCGGCCTCGAGAAGAAAGAATTGGAAGGTCCATGAGGCCCTCGCGGGGAACGCTTGGATCTTCAAGATCAATCATGAAACGGACACGGTTGTCTCCGTCGCCCACATTCGGAAGTTCTTCACCCTTTGGATGCTCCTTAATGACGTCCACCTTCATGGGCAAACTAAAGACGTCATCATTTGGAAGCATGCGAACGATGGGATCTACACGGCGGCCACCGCGTACAAGGCTCAATTCCTAGGCATGACTCTCTCCCCCTTGGATCGCATGATTTGGAAGGCATGGGCACCTCCAAAGGTTAAGTTTTTTGCTTGGTTGGCGTTGCAAGATAGGATTTGGACCGCCGAACGCTTGGAGCGACAAGGTTGGCCAAATTGTGGTCTTTGCAAGCTCTACAATAGGGAGCAAGAATCGGGAGCCCACCTTTTCTTCAAGTGCCGCTACACGATTCGGCTATGGAAGTCTCTCATTGAGAAGCTAGGTCTCGCGCACATGGATACTTCCGAGTGGCTCATGGAGGATTCCGTCTGCCAGTGGTGGGACAAGAGAACTGACAACCACAACCCTAACTGGCAAGCTATGGCCTCCCTCATCATGCTAGTCTCGTGGACCATTTGAAATGAAAGAAATGCACGGATGTTCCGCCACAAGAGTGCGCCACCGACCATCCTACTCACCGCCATCGTCGACGAGGCCAAGCTTTGGATGGCCGCGGTCGCGAAGAAATTAGGGAATATTTTTCTGGGCGAGTAATTGTCATGCCGAATGCGTGGATGCGTAGATGAGGCAAATCTTATGCCTCCGTTTCAAAAAAAAAAGAGTTGAAACTTAACATTTATTTTCAAAGTTTGTCAAAACGTATTTAAATGGATGTTATTTGAAAGACCTCATCACAAGAAACAAATATAAAAACAATGTTTAATTTGAAATTTTTGTTTAAAAGATATAAAAGTTCGAAAATCGGAAGCCAAAACAAAAGCTCTCGTGAGGGACTTGGTGGCCTCAGAATTGCGTACCACAAATCTTGTCCTAGTGCAGAGCAACAACATGTAGATATCAAATATCTCACATCGAAATTTCTGTGCGACACAATAGGACTCGTCATATGTTGGACGCAAATTAAGTCTGAAACTCTGGCCCGTGTTTTAGTTTGCTGTGTTGTTGTTGTCAGTGACGAAGCAAGACTCAAGAATCTGTGGTGTCATTGCTAATTTTTGAAATTTTTTTCATAATATATGGTAAATGTAGGATGTCTTTAGACTATTTTTTGCAAAAGTTGTGGGGTCAGCTGATCCCACAGCTAAACACGTTGAAACGCCGCAATTGCTTCGCTTCAATCTCTATTCAGAAATGCAATTATATGGTCAATTTGGACTATGATGTTGGAACTATATTCCTTTTGTCTGGCATCTTGAAACGTACTCCCTCCATTTCATAATATAAGAGCATTTTTGTTAGTAGTGTAGTGTCAAAACGCTTTTATATTATGAGACGAAAGGAGTACAAACCAAATGAGTTTAATGTATTTATTTCTGGATTGATCGAGATGTGAGGACATCCATTTCTCATTCGCCAGCAGAATACGATAACATATAATAACTACTCCCTCAATTCCTAAATATTTGTCTTTTTAGGAATTTCATTACGGACTACGTACAGATGTATATAGACATAATTTAGACCGTAGATTCACTCATTTTGCTCCGTATGTAGTCCGTAGTTGAATATCTAAAAAGACAAATATTTAGGAACGAAGGGAGTACAAGAGTACAGTTATAAATAAAAACAACAGCTCTTGTTCATTCAATATAATCCCTTTTACAGTCTATAATCACTTTCTGTTGTATCAGCCTGCTACAGATACCCTCGATCGGTCTAGATCACAAAACGGATTAAGAACCGGCTGCCCAAATAAATAATAATCAGAATCAAAGAAAAAGAAACAAACATATAAATTGAAAAGAATATCAAAGCCCTAAATATAGGGATTTGTGCAGCTCCTGGAACTCTCTGTGAGAGTAGGTCAGTCAACTTAACCCATTATGCTGCTCGTAGTCTTCTTGATGAGGTCCCATGCACTCCTCACATGTCTCTCCTCCTGAAGCGATGACCCAACAGCGAACCGGAGCACGAACTTGTCACCAACCACCGTGTGCGCAAGATAAGCCTTGCCGGTCTTATTTAGATTCTCCATTAGCTGATGGTTGACCTCATCGGCATCTTCTTCTGTCATGCCTTCACTTGGCTTTATCCTAAAGCACACAAGAGCAAAGTTCCTCGGTACGACCACCTCAAACCTGTTGTCGGCACGGATAAAATCTTCAAACATCTTGGCCATGGCGACGTCACTACGGATGTGCTCTTGGAGTTTTGCGGTACCATATGTGCGCATGACCATCCAAAGCTTGAGCCCACGGAAGCGACGACCAACACCAACCTGCATGTCCTTAAGATCGGTGACCTCACCGGACTCGGTAGCGTCGTTCTTGAGGTACTCCGGGTTAGTCTCCAACGAGTCACTCAGTCGGTGAGCATCACGGACGTATAGACAGGTGCAATCGAGACACGTGAGAAGCCACTTGTGTGGGCTCATGCTAATGGAGTCCACACGCTCGACACCGTCAAGATGATGGCGAAACTCCGGGCAGATACATGCGCTGCCAGCATAGGCAGCATCGACATGGACCCATGCATTGAACATGCCGGCAATGTCGGCGATGGCACCCACAGGGTCGACGGCGTTGGAAGATGTGGTGCCCACTGTGGCACAGACATATGTTGGCACGAGACCGGCGTCAACATCAGCTTGCATTACCTCGAGAAGCTTGGCCGGGTCAAGCCCGTAGTTAGTTTCCGGCCCGGTAGGAATGGAGCGGATGTTGGCAGGGTCGAAGCCTGCGAGGCGGCATGCCTTGAAGAATGTAGAGTGGGTCTGGTCGGCGGCATAGACCACTAAGCGTGTCATGTGGGACACACCGACAGAGCCACTCCGACGCAGAGCTGCATCACGGGCAGCGACTAGCGTGACGAGCATTGCCTCGCTGGTCGTGCCGAGGATGACGCCACCGCCGGTGCCACGACCAGTGCTGGTGCGGTTCATGAAAGTTGGGGGTAGACGCAGAAGCTGCGCAAGCCAGTCGAGAGCGAGAACCTCCATCTCGGTGGCCGCTGGCGAGGCCTGCCACGTGAAACCAACGGTGTTCATGGCAGAGGCGATGAGGTCACCGGCGATGGCAGCGGCGCTGTTGGTGGAGGGGAAGAAGGCGAAGAAGTTAGGGCTAGCCCAGTGCGTCATGCCAGGGACGACGGAGGTCTTGAGCTCCTTCATGGTGACGTCGAACGGTGCAGAATGGGTCGACGGGGACGCGCTGAGCTCGTCTTGCAAGTATCCCGGCTTCACGTTAGGGAGGACCGGCATGGACTCCACGTTGGTGTAGTAGTCGGAGATGAAGTCGACGGCCTTGTGAAGGTAGGCGCGGACATCTTCTGGGTTGAGCGGCTCGAATACCGCCTTGTGATCGGGGAAGGCGGAGAAGGACATAGGGTTGGTGTCCAAGCTGCCCATTTTTTTTTCTTGAACGCTTAACTCTTGATTATGATGGGAGCAAAGGAGGTGTGAGGTTTCTTGGCTTGATGAAGTGGAGCTAGCTCTCTTTGCTTTGCTGCCGTGGAGCAAGAAGAAGAAGCAAAAGAGAGCTAGTTGTTGTCTGGTTTGGTGAATGGAGTTGGTCATTGGCTAGGGCCTAGGTGTATGGTATATATAGGTGGTGGATGCGGGAAGCGGCGTGGCGGTGTGGGCGTTGGACGAGTCCCGTTCGCGAGCGCTTACGTACGTTGCTACTACGAAAGTGCATTCATGCATGGGTAGGTAGAGGCCCGATCTACACGAGACGGAGGGTCAATTCGTGCGTTTCGGTCCAGACACGGACGGTCGCTCTCATGGACCCAGCAACCACGAGGAGCAGTCCTTGATGAAGACACACCCTGACACGAAGGGGCTGCTTAAGCTCTTAAACTACAAATGGCATGTATATTGTTTTTTGCATGGGTTTCGTAAAGAATTCAAGACGTATGGTTAGAGCACATCGGAAAAATCCATCGATAACGCCAAAACCTTTTTCACCTAGTGCGACTGCATGTGGTTGATTCCTCTCAAGTCCTCGGTCAATCGTCACGGGCAAAAATGATCGTGAAACATTTTGTTAGGCAGACAAATCGAGTGTTTAATGTTGACTAATCTTTTGATTTGTGAAAGTAGGCACTTCATCCTACAAGCTTCTCAGTACACTCGATGGATTTCCATAGGAAACGACTATAAATGGCCGTTTATTAAGTATAACATTGAGTCTAACTACTATACCAAACAAGCTTATTTTTCATAACTAAACCTCAGTATATACAAGATTAGTATAACACCAGGCATTTGTGCCCCTAACCTTCAAAGCAGTCTGGTAATCCATACAACCCATTTTTTTTTTAGAAAAATGATAACCTATGCAACCAAAAAAGAACTAAGGGGAAAGGCGATGATTCAATTCGGAGCACCGTTTCATCTACATCCAGTGAAAAGGAAAATTCAAATAAACAGTAACAAAATCTAAAACTTTTTTCCATGCAACATGCTTGAGTGCCCCAGGTGCGTGCAAAAACTCGTGGGCAAACCACACTCGAGGAGCTTAGGCCAAAAAAGATAAAAATCAGGTATGAACAATGTGTTTTTTCAACGTTCTCGCATTTCTGAGGATTGTATTGTCTTTTATGCCCTGAGCTCCTTGAATATCCAAACTCCAAAAAAAATTCACAGGCTTGACCCATTCGATCATCTTTCATCATAATTGTTTTGTAATATCTTTTACTTTTTCTGTTATTTCAAATGATTTCACTGTTCACACCCAGAAGCATCTGGACCTGGTGTAGAAACGTATCCAAGAAAAGGTGACAAAATTAGTGTGTAAGGAGACAAAAGGTTAGGTGAGAGGGGTAGAAGATTGCATGTGTGTGGAGAGAAAAGACGAAAATGTTTTACTGAATCATGGTTCAGCCCAACCTACGCTCCGCACCATTGATCTTTAATCACTGTTCATAAAAATACATGCATGATTGATTAAAATATGCATAATAAAAGATATTTACATGTTAAACAATGCATGACATGAAGTATTGGATGGATGTTTAATTATACGGCGTGAAGTATAGGTTCGGCTGAACCATGATCCTGAATCACGCCTCTTGAGAAAAGATGACGTCATGACTGATAAATAGCACAAGTTCTACTATTCCATTAGATTCTACGGTCAGAATTACTCAACCAACTGTGTGCGTGCACGGGAATTGAACTAAAATATCAATTGGTCCAGGGTAGATTCTACGGTCAGAATTACTCAACCAACTGTGTGCGTGCACAGGAGTTGAACTAAAATATCAATTGGTCCAGGGGCATCGAACCCGAGGTGTACAAATATTCGGTGTTCCTCCCTTGAGTATGACTTGGTAGTTGGTAGCTAGCTAAGTATAGTATAGATGGAAGAAAAGCTACACCGTTTACCATGTCGACATGTATACGCACGCACACACGCTTGTTATCAAGAAACATATTTTGTTCATCATGGTAAAAATAAACAGATATTCTCAATCTTATTCAGTGACATAGGTGCTGAGCTAATCTGGATACTTAAGCAGCAACGGCTTGACTTTGTAATGCACGCCATCAGCTTCGTTCATACTCCTATATTGTTGTACATGTGTACTTAACAAGATTAACTGATATATTATACACCTAGTATTTCCTATTGGTTCAGTTGGTTTGGCCATCCGTGCATGGCGGCAGACGGTGCCTAACATACTGAATCAATGTACAATGGTGCTATTCTTTTTTTTTTTTTGCAGGAAGATTGGGAGCTTTATTGATTAGTAAATAGCATTAATCCATAGACAAAAGACCAATACGACTCTCAGAGGCATCTTGTAACCACAAGTTGGTTTGATGCTCCGAGTGTGAATATTTAGCTAGAAAATCTGCAGCCCTATTCTGAATTCTATCAACTTTCACAATAGTAAGCTCCCTCTCCTTAATGAGTAAGTTTCTCAGCCAGGTGTCCCAAGTAAGATCTGTCCCGCTTTGTTTCCTTAATCAGATTGATTAGGTTTGAACTGTCTGTTTGGAGCACAAACGGACTAGCAGCGTATGTATGCGCCATCTCCACACCTTCCTTTACGGCCGTAAGTTTTGCTTCCAGAGGACCAAGACACCTAGACAAGTATTTACATGACACAAGTATCATCTCACTAGCTGAATCACAGACCACTAGACCTGTCCCTGCGTTCTTCTCTATGTCACCGTAAGCACCATCAACTACGATTTCAAGGCACCCCACACCGGACGGTGGCCATTGTGCATCGGCATCCGCATACCTCTCCTTAGCTGGTTGTCGTAGGCTTCCTTCCATTATCCCATTTCCTTTCATAGGGTCGTCGCCACCCTTACTCTGCACCTGAATTAGCAAACACATGTAGCTCGACAGAAAGAACCTTGTTACGTATACCATGGCGCCCTGGTTTATAATGTACTAGATCGTCCTGTTCTGCCAATTCCTCTAGATAATTATTAGCACATTCCTTCACACTCTCTCGTTAACTCTGGCTAGTAGATCAAGCACCCATTCCGGACCAGTATTGACCAGCTCATCCCGTTCAGGTATTTTCCATTCATTTTTCATGGCCTGCCATACCGGATGTGTTTGAGGGCACCTATGAAGGATCGATACGGTGACATGGTACGACGATACGGGATACGACAATTTCTAGAAAGAACAATGCAGCGATACAACAAGCATATATAAATAATAATATATAAAATGACAAGTAAGAAAGAGAAAACATAATAGAGTGTGTGAGATGAGATCAAAATACTGCCCGATGGTTGCCTAATTTCCTCTGTGCCTCTTTTCCTAAATGATCATTCAGGTCCTCCACTCATTATGGTGTATGCAAAATAAAAAATACATCATATTATATTGCACTTTGTCAATTTGAGATAGGCAGACATGAAAATTGGAAAACATTAAACAAATGAATATATACTTCCTTGTTCCAAACTACCAAGTTCCAGTTATCAATTATGAATGGTCATAGCTAAACAATGCAGAAGTCCACTAGTATATAAAATAATGATACAACTGTCAATGGCAATAGAAGCAACATCAACAGGCAGTTCAAACTAGGAATAGCAAATTACCAAGTAGTAGCAAATTCGCAATACTAAAGCAAGCAGTAGTATGCACCTATGCTACACAGCAACATCAGCAAGCAGCAGTAATTAGGAACTAGCAGCATAGCAGGGCTGCCGTGTCCCCCCGTATCGTACACGATGCACAATATGTATCGACATTTTTTTCTTTTGTTTTTAAATAAAAAAATAGGATACTTCGACAATATCCGTATCGATCCCGTATCGTCTGTATGGCCATATCGGCGACGTTCAGTATGCCAATACACGAGTTTCCGGCGCATCGGTGCTTCATAGGAGGGCATGTAACAACTGCATGGAAGGCATCCTCAATTTCTCTACCACATCGCACAAATATGTCCATGGTGTCGAGGTGGCGAGACTTATTTAGATGCCTCCTTGCTAATACTTCCTTCAACATTTTCCAAGCACAAAATTTCATCTCTTGTGGCACATTAATCTTCCAGAACATATTCAGTATGTGTGCCTTGTGCTGAACCCTGCCCCCTTGTTCTCGTAATATTTCTTCAACCGCCAGGTGGTAAGCACTCTGGAGTCCGGACGAAGAAGTGTTGTTCTAGAAGTGTCACCTAGAATAAAAGTTAGTGTGGAGGAGCACTGTAAAACATGTTACAAGTGGTAGGTGCAAGAGGCCTACCAATGACGGGCTTGTTGTGGAGGGCTCCAGTCACCGATCTCCCGCCATCGATACAGGTAATATTTTACCAATGGTGGACAGAGCGCACGTCATTGGTAATACCGTTGTAATATAAAACTATATTTTATGATATATTTCTCTATATTATTCACCCCTTTCTTTAGGCTGCACTATTCATCACCCTGGATGAAGAATAGTTATTATTCATCCCTCTTTTATTACATCAGCACACCATACTTTGACGTCCAGTAAACTTTGTCCCACGTCAAAAGTGAAAGGAAAAGTAAAAAAAGTATGCCGGTCAAATTTTTTAATAACTGATGTAAAAATATTATATAAAGTAAACATATAAATGTAAATTTTTTGGTTTTAGACTAGTATTATAATTAAATAAGAAGTTTTTTTAAGGAGGAGAATGGTTGTTTTTAGGACAAGGAGTATGGTTATTAATTCTAATGAAACGGACTGAGGGCCTGCATGCATTTAGACTTAGCTCATGGAGTTGTGGACATGTACCCTCCAACTATTATGGGCCTTATTTTTTTTAATGTTTAAATGCAGGTCCATGGGGCACGCTTATGTCTCGCAAAGATGGCTGGCTTGTCTGCCATGCTGATATTACACAAAGTTTTATTTTTTATTTTTTATTTTTATCATTTATCATCATTTATTTTATAAATAAATATATTTGAAATATATAAATTTACATCAAAACAATTTAAAACCTTGAATTTAGAAAATTTTAACACGGTATAAAACCCTTTTGACCCAATTATTAAATTTTGATAGCTAAAAATATATATTCAGAACAATTAAAACATGTATAGAATTATTTTGGGAAAACGTATTCAATTTATGAAAAATATTTTGCATAGTAGTATGAAATTATGTATCATAATATTTTAACAAAATGCAAATGAAATTTTAACGAAATGTTCTTGCATTGCCAATAAATATTTTTGACATTTAAAAAATGTTTATACAATGTAAGAAACATGATCGCGTATTTTTTTAATTATCATTTAAAAAAAGTGTACTCATGTATTTGAAAAAATGTTGACTAGGTATTAAAAAAATTGTTTAAGAACATTTATTAAAGGAAATATATACATCCTGCAATTGAGAAATGTTCAATGTGTATCAAAAAATGTTTTACCTGTTGATGAAAAAAAGTATATTCTATAATGAAAAGAAGTACAAATGTGTTATAAAAATTAAAAACCAAAACCAATGAAAACAAACAAATAAATAAAATAAAACAATTAAACACACAGAAAACAAGACAACCAACATATAACAAACAAAGAAAACCTAGGAAAACCAGTGAAAAGAAAGAAAACCGAAGTATATCGAAGTTCTTTAATAAGAAAAACGATGAGTAAATAAAAAAATAAAATAAACACAAGGATAAAACAATGGACCCAACCCAAATAGTAAAACACCGACAATGAAAGACAGTGCAGAAAAAATTCGCCCGAATAGTGAAGACAGGACAAAAAGAAAAATAAAGAAAGAAACATGCCATACGGTGGGGTAAAATCCAACACATGTTGGGTATGGGTCCCGAGAAGCTAGCCTTGGTGTGATGGTTGTTGGGAAACGTTGCATGGGAAACAAAAAATTTTCTACGCACACGCAAGATCTATCCATGGTAATAAGCATCTACGAGAGGGAGATTGGATCTACATACCCTTGTAGATCTCTAAGCGGGAAGCGTTAAGAACGCGGTTGGTGTAGTCGAACGTCTTTGCGATCCAAATCGCCGAGCGTCCCGCGATCACATCACGATTCGTCCCGCGATCCAATCACGATCCGTCCCGCGAACTCATCATGATCCGTCTCGCGATCTCATCACGACCCGTCTCGCGATGATGATCACGGTCCTTCCGATCTAGCGCCGAACGGACGACACCTCCGCGTTCAGCACACGTACAGCTTGATGACGATCTCCGCCTTCTTGATCCAGCAAGAGGGAGCGGAGAGATAGATGAGTTCTCCAGCAACGCGACGACGTTGCGGCGATGGTGGTGGAGCTATTCCAGCAGGGCTTCGCCTAAGCACCGCTAAAAACCGATCTAGAGGAGAAACTGCGATCTAGAGGAGAGGTAGCACGTGGCTATTAGGGTTAGCTTTTCCCTCTAAATCCTCTAGTATATATAGGAGGGAGGGAGGGGAGGAGGCAGCCTCAAACCCTCAAGATCTGGCCGAAATTGGAGGTGGAGGAGTCCTACTCCAATCCTATTAGGATTAGGACTCCTTCCTTATTTAGACTTTTTGCCTTTTCCCACCTTTTTCTCCTTGGGCTTTTCTTCCTAGCCGGATGGGCCCTTTGTGAGACTTCAACCAGCCCACTAAGGGCTTGTATTTATCCTCCCACAGCCCATGTAGCCTCTTGGGTCGAAATACCCCTCCCGATGGTCCCCCGATACACTACCGGCACTCCCGGTACACTATCGATGAGCCCGAAACTTTTCCGGCGACCAAAATAGGACTTCCTATATATCAATCTTTACCTCCGGCCATTTAGGAGCTCCTCGTGATGTCCGAGATCTCATCCAGGACTCCGAACAACCTTCGGTCACCACCATACATAACTCTATACTACCGAAACGTCACCGAGCCTTAAGTGTGCAGACCCTGCGGGTTCGAGAACTATGTAGACATGACCGAGACACCTCTACGGTCAATAACCAATAGAGGGACCTGGATGCCCATATTGGTTCCTACATATTCTACGAAGATCTTTATCGGTCGAACCTCTATGTCAAGGATTCAGTTAATCCCGTATGATGTTCCCTTTGTTCTTCGGTATGTTACTTGCCCGAGATTCGATCGTCGGTATCTCCATACCTAGTTCAATCTCGTTACCAGCAAGTCTCTTTACCCGTTCCGTAATACAAGATCCCGTGACTAACACTTAGTCACATTGCTTGCAAGGCTTATTGTGATGTTGTATTACCGAGTGGGCCCTGAGATACCTCTCCGTCACACAGAGTAACAAATCCCAGTCTTGATCCATGCCAACCCAACAGACACCCTTGGAGATACCTGTAGAGCACCTTTATAGTCACCCAGTTACGTTGCGGCGTTTGATACACACAAGGTACTCCTCCGATGTCAGTGAGTTGCATGATCTCATGGTCATAGGAACACATACTTGACATGCAGAAAACAATAGCAATAAACTAACACGATCATATGCTACGTTTGTAGTTTGGGTGTTGTGTAGGGTAATGTAGCAGAAAACAAAAATTTCCCGACCTACGCACCAGCCCAGGACCACTATGGAGACTGCATACAAGGTTTGATCATTTTCGTTACCGACTCGTAGCGCAGCGGAAGTAGAGTCGATGACGATCGGCGGTGCAGATCCCCGCAGCTAGGATTTACAACCTCCCAACCGCGAGGATGTATACCCTCATCTGCCCCTCGGACAGCCCTCTGGGAGGCGGTCAGACAGTCCCCCGGACGGTGTCGCGGACAGCCCTTCGGGAGGACCTCCAAAACTTGGACTGTCACTCGGACTGTCACTCGGACAGCCCTTCGGGAGGACCTTCGAAACTCGGACGGTCACACGGACAGCCCTTCGGGAGGCACTCTCGAACTAAGACCGAAACTACGATCTCTCTACAGAGTTGCACACATACGGTGTCATCTATCCGGCAGGGCTTCGCCGTCCAGAACTAGTTCCTGCCGGAACCCAGACAGCCTTTCGGCTCTACGAAACTATTTCGCTGGGAGGGAGAGAGAGAGCTTGCAAAGCAAAGCATGTGTATGAGAGCACAAGGATGAAGAAATGAAAGCCCACATCTCCTCTATTTATAGGAAAACCAAGGGGTAGGGTGGTTTTATAATAAAACCCAAAATGCACATGAATGAAGTCCTTCCACAAGGGCATAAAAGTGAAACCAAGGAACAAGAGGGACTCCATGAAGGAGTCCACCATGTGGCCGGCCACACCCTCATGTGGGGCCCCAAAAATGGCTCCAATCCATCCATGTCATCCCCAAGATCTTTTGGAGCAAAGCCCCAAAAGGTGGCTTTCCATAAAGTAGTCCAAAAAGCACTTTCACTATTCACGGCGACATTTTTCAACGTCCGCTCGAACTGAAAATATTTATGTGGGCTTAGAACAATTCTAGTACCCCACTAAAATAATTTTCAATGCGATCCGGAACAATTCCGGAATAGTGATTTTCATCTGCGAAAAGCATCTGAAGCAGTTCCGGCAGCTCTGGAACATTTCCGGTTATTCTTCCGGAAAATTCCCAGAAGTTTCCAGAATGATTCTGGCACCCTCCAAGAATTATCAGGCATGTGCCGAAACTAATTTGACTTAATGGTATCCCTTGAAACAACTTTTCAGTTTCACCGAAATTGTTCCGGTGACCTGTCTACGAAACTTTTCCACTGTCCGAAACTTTTTCGGTGTCCGAAACTTTTCGGTGATTTTCTTTCAGACTCCCTGTCTAGTATTCAACAGATAGATGACCCTTAAGCGTGTGACCCTATAGGTTCGGTGAAGCATAGACATGACCCGGAACCCCTTCCGATCAATGATCAACATCGGAGCCGTGGACACCCATATCGATCCCTATACCCACACGAATAAATATTCGAGTGAACCTCCAGTTGCCGTGTGCTATTCCTGTTGCTTCGCGATATGTTACAAATACCCAAGGTGAGACATGTTGGCATCCTCGTGGATCAACAACTTGTCCACTATGCCAGTTACCTCGTTAACGGTATTGTTTTCTTTTCTCGTTCCCGTGTTCCGGCATCCCCGTGATCAAATCACAAAGTGTCTGGCCAGACGATGATGGATACCATAACACCGAGAGGGCCCAGAGATATCTCTCCATCGTCGGAGGAGCAAATCCCAATCTTGAGCTATCAAGTTACTTCACATACTTTTCCATGAACCCGTAAGCCGCCGTAATAGCCACCCATTTACGGATGACGTTTAGCAAACCCCAAAGTTCATGAAGCAAGCATGAAGAAACTCGATACTCTCATGGTCTAAGGAATTATGCAAACATTAACTTCTCTATGTTATTAACCATTAACTTATGACGAATGTATCTCATAGCATAACATCAATTCGGGTCGATTCAACACAAATGTTCTTCTAACATTGTGCCCTCAAAATTGCCGGCATAGCCATGCCCATGATCAGGAAAACAGGATCATCATGCAATACTTGAGCCAGTCTTAGAGGCCAGACTAGGAATACATTTTACCGTTTATTATCCCACACGTGCACATGAGTTTCCCTCCAAGCCTCGTTTTATTTGTAGACTCGAGAATCATTGCAGTTATAGCATGGAACATAAACATAATTATGAACAGGGAGATAATCAAAAACATTTATTATTGCCTCTAGGGCATATCTCCTACATCTTGTCCATCATATCATTGTCCTAATGATGTGATCCCGTTACCAAATGACATCTCATGTCCATGACTAGGAAACCATAGCCATCTTTGATCAACGAGCTAGTCTATTAGAGGCATACTAGGGACATGGTGTTGTCTATGTATCCACACATGTATCTGAGTTTCCAATCAACACAATTATATCATGGATAATAAACGATTATTATGAACAAGGAAATATGATAATAACTAATTTATTATTGCCTCTAGGGCATATTTCCAACAGTCTCCCACTTGCACTAGTGTCAATAATCTAGTTCACATTACCATGTGATTCGCATTGTTATGAATCTAATACCCAATGAGTTCTGGGGCTCGATCATGCTTTGCATGTGAGAGAGGTCTTATAGTCAACGGGTCTGCGACATTTAGATCTGTGTGTACTTTGCAAATCTCTATGTTAAACCGTAAACACTGCTACCACAATCCACTTGGTATTATTCCAAAATGGCTGCTCCACTATACGTATCCAGATTGCTACTATGAGTCATCCGGATTGGTGTTAAAGCTTGCATCGGCGTAAATCTTTACGACAAACTCTTTATCACCTCCATAATCGAGAAACATCTCCTTAGTCTTTTAGTTACTAAGGATAATCTTGACTGTTGTCCAGTGATCCACTCTTGGATCACTCTTGTACCCCTTGACAGACTCATGACAAGGCACACACAGGTGCGGTATACAGCATGGCATAATATAGAGCCTATGGCTAAGGCATAGGGGACGATGTTCGTCATTTCTCTTTCTTCTGCCGTTGTCGAGTTTTGAGTTTCACTCAACTTCATACCTTACAAATCAGGCGAGAACTCTTTCTCTGACTGATCCATTTTGAACTCTTTCAAAATCTTGTCAAGGTATGTACTCCTTGAAAGTCGCATCAAGCATCTTGATCTATCTCTATAGATCTTGATGCTCAACAATTAGGTAGCTTTATCCAGGTCTTCCTTTGAAAAACACTTTTCAAACAACCATTTATGCCTTCCAGAAATCTACATTATTTCTGATCAACAATATGTCATCCACATATGCTTATCAGAAACTCTATAGTGTTCCCACTCACTTTATTGCAGATACAAGTTTCTCGTAAACTTTGTATAGACTCAAAAACTTTGATCACCTCATCAAAGTGTATATTCCAACTCCGAGATGCTTGCTTCAGTCCATAGAAGGATCACTGAAACTTGCTCACCTTTTAGCATCCTTAGGACTGACAAAACCTTCTGGATGTATCACATACAACCTTTCCTCAAGTAAACCGTTAAGGAAACGATGTTTTGACATCCATCTGGTAGATTTAATAATTGAAAAATGCAGCAACTGCTAACGTAATTCCAACAGACTTTAGCATCGCTACAAGTGAGAAAGTCTCATCGCAATCAACTCCTCGAACTTATCACAAACATCTTTGCAACAAGTCGAGCTTTACAAATGGTGACATTTACCATCAGTGTCTGTCTTCATTTTAAAGATCCATTTGTACTCAACGACCTGCCGTCCAACGAGCAAGTCTACCAAAGTCTATACTTGGTTTTCATACATGGATCCTTTTCTCGGATTTCATGGCCTCTAACCATTTGTCGGAATCCGATCCCATCATCGCTTCTCCATAGCTCGTAGGTTCATCGTTGTCCAACAACATGACCTCTAAGACAGGGTTGCCGCTCCACTTAGGAGTAGTACGCGTCCTTGTCGACCTACGAGGTTCGATAGTAACTTGATCTGAAGCTTCATGATCATCATCATTAACTTCCTCTTCAACTAACGTAGGCTCCACAGAAACATCTTTCTGCGCTGCGCTACTCTCTGATTGAAACAAAGGTTCAACAACCTCATCAAGTTCTATCTTCCTCCCACTAAATTCTTTCAAGAGAAACTCTTTCTCGAGAAACGACCCATTTTTAGCAACAAACACTTTATGCTTGGATCTGAGATAGAAGGTTCACCCAACTGTTCTTAGGGTATTCTATGAAGATGCACTTGTCTGCTTTGGGCTCGAGCTCATTAGGTGAAAACATTTTTCCACATAAGCGTCGCAACCCCAAACATTAAGAAATGACGGCTTAGGTTTCTATCAAACCATAATTCATATGGTGTCATCTCAATGGATTTAGATGGTGCCCTATTTAAAGTGAATGTAGTTGTCTCTAATGCATAACCCCAAAATTATAGTAGCAAAACGATAAGAGACATCATAGCATGCACCATATCCAATAGAGCACGACTATGGCGTTCGGACACACCCACACACTATGGTGTTCCAGGTGGCGTGAGTTGTGAACCAACTTTCACATTGTCTAAAGTTGTATGCCAAACTCATAACTCAGATATTCACCTCCACGATCATATCGCAGACATTTTTATCTTCTTGTTACGATGATCTTGAACTTCACTCTGAATTTGTTTGAACCTTTCAAACGATTCGGACTTGTGTTTCATTAAGTAAATATACACTATATCTACTCAAATCATCAGCAAAGTTAAGAAAATAAAGATATCCACCACACGCAACAAGACTCATTGGATTACATACATCAACATGTATCATTTTCAATAAATCACTTGCCTGCTCCATCAATCCAGAAAACGGGGTCCTTAGTCATCTTGCCCAAGGGGCATGGTTCGCATGTCTCAACCGATTCGAAATCGAATGAGTCAAAAGATCCACCAGCATGGAGTTTCTTCATGCGCTTTCTACCAATATGACATTTAGTGGCAGTGCCACAAGTATGTGGTACTATCATTATTAACTTTGTATCTTTTGGCATCAATGTTATGAACATGTGTATTACTACGATCAAGATTCAACAAACCATTCTCACTGGGTGCATGACCATTGAAGGTATTATTCATGTAAACAGAATAACCACTATTCTCTAACTTAAATGAATAACCGTGTTGCAATAAACACGATCTAATCACGTTTATGCTCAACGCGAAACACCAAATAACATTTATTTAGGTTCATCACTAATCCTGAAGGTAGAGAGAGCGTACGATGTTGATCCGCTTCAGCGACCGCTCTCCTCATAATCGAAGCACTTAGTCTCGGATTTGAGTTCAACTTTGGGTTGCTTCACTGGAATAGCAACTGACTTGCCATCGATGAAGTTTCCCTCCTTGCCCTTGCCCTTCTCGAAACTAGTGGTTTTACTAACCATCAACACTTGATGCTCCTTCTTGATTTCTACCTTCGCGGTGTCAAACATCGCGAACAGCTCAGGGATCATTATTTCTATCCCTGGAATTTTATAATTCATCACCGAGTTCTAGTATCTTAGTGACAGTGACTTGGAGAACTATATCAATCACTATCTTATCTGGAAGATCAACTCCCACTCGATTCAAGCGATTGTAGTATCCAGACAATCTGACACATGCTCAATGATTGAGCTATTCTCTTTCATCTTGCAAGCAAAGAATCTTGTTGGAGATCTCATATCTCGCAAAAGGGGCACGAGCCTGAGATCCTAATTTCAGCTCTTAGAACATCTCATATGTTCCGTGACGTTCAAAATGTTTCGGTGCCTCAATTCTAGGCCGTAATGCATGACGCGCTAAACTATCAAGTAGTCATCAGAACGTGCCTGTCAGATGTTCACAAGATCTACAAACGACACTCGAGGGGTTGGCGCACCGAGCGGTGCATTAAGGACAAAATCCTTCTATGCAGCAATGAGGACAATCCTCAGATCATGGACCCAGTCCGCAATATTGCTACCATCATCTTTCAACTCTATTTATCTAGGAACATATAAAATTACAAGGGAGCTACAGCGCGAGCAAGTAATCTACAACATAATTTGCAAAGGCACTAGTGACTATGTTCATGATAATGAGTTAAAATTAATCATATTACTGAAGAACTCCCACTCAAATTGACATCCCTCAGGTCATCTGAGTGACACATGATCCAAATTCACCAACTCAAGTCCGATCATCACGTGATTTGAGGTGGCTTCAATGGTGAACATCATTATGTTGATCATATCTACTATATGACTCATGTTCGACCTTTCGGTCTCTTGTGTTCCGAGGCCATGTCTGTACATGCCAGGCTCGTCAAGTTTAACCCGAGTGTTCTGCATGTGCAACACTGGCTTGCACCTGTTGTATGTAAATGTAGAGTCTATCACACCCAATCATCACGTGGTGTCTCAACATGACGAACTTTCGCAACGGTGCACACTCGGGGAGAACACAATTTATCTTGAAATTAAGTGAGGGATCACCTTATAATGCTACCGTTGTCCTAAGCAAAACAAGGTGCATAAAAGGATTAACATCACATGCAAATCATAAGTGACATGATATGGCCATGAACTTGTGCTTTTGATCTCCATCTAGAAAGCACCGACATGATCTCCATCGTCACCGGCACGACACCATGATCTCCATCATCTTGATCTCCATCAATATGTCACCATCGGGGTTGTCACGCCCTGCATGCTTCTACTACTATTGCTACCGTTTAGCGATAAAGTAAAGCATTACATATAGCTTAATGATTGACACGCAGGTCATACAATAATTAAAGACAACCCTATGGCTCCTGCCGGATGCCGTACTCATCGACATGCAAGTCATGAAATTCTCTACATCACATGATCATCTCATACATCACATATATCACATCATGTAATTGGCCATATCACATCACAACATACCCTGCAAAAACAAGTTAGACGTCCTCTAATTGTTGTTGCATGTTTTACATGGCTGCTACGGGTATCTAGCAAGAACGATTCTCACCTACGCATAAACCACAACGGTGATACATAATTTGCTTTTCAACCTTCTCAAGGACCGCCTTTGCCGAATCCGATCCAACTAAAGTGAGAGAAACTATCACCCGCAAGCCATCTAGGCAACAAGTTGCGTCGAGGGAACCGGTCTCTCGTAAGCGTACGAGTAATGTTAGTCCGGGCCGCTTCATCTCACAATACCGCTGAACCAAAATACGACCAAAGGAGGAAGCAATCTAAGCATCAACGCCCACAAACTCTTTGTGTTCTACTCGAGATCTCATCTACACATAGACCTAGCTCATGATGCCACTGTTGGGGAACGTTGCATGGCAACCAAATTTTTTCCTATGCACACGCAAGATCTATCCATGGTGATGAGCATCTATGAGAGGGAGAGTAGATCTACATACCCTTGTAGATCGCTAAGCGGGAAGCGTTAAGAAACGCGGTTGGTGTAGTCGAAACGCAGGAGGAGAGGTAGCACGTGGCTATTAGGGTTAGCTTTTCTCTCTAAATCCTCTAGTATATATAGGAGGGAGGGAGGGGAGGAGGCATCCTCAAACCCTCAAGATCTGGCCGAAATTGGAGGTGGAGGAGTCCTACTCCAATCCTATTAGGATTAGGACTCCTTCCTTATTTAGACTTTTTGCCTTTTTCCACATTTTTCTCCTTGGGCTTTTCTTCCTAGCCGGATGAGCCCTTTGTGGGACTTCAACCAGCCCACTAAGGGCTGGTATTTATCCTCCCACAGCCCATGTAGCCTCTTGGGTCGAAATACCCCTCCCGATGGTCCCCCGGTACACTACCGGCACTCCCGGTACACTACCGATGAGCCCGAAACTTTTCCGGCGACCAAAATAGGACTTCCTATATATCAATCTTTACCTCCGGACCATTTCGGAGCTCCTCGTGATGTCCGGAATCTCATCCAGGACTCCGAACAACCTTTGGTCACCACCATACATAACTCTATACTACCGAAACGTCACCGAACCTTAAGTGTGCAGACCCTGCGGGTTCGAGAACTATGTAGACATGACCGAGACACCTCTATGGTCAATAACCAATAGCGGGACCTGGATGCCCATATTGGTTCCTACATATTCTATGAAGATCTTTATCGGTCGAACCTCTGTGTCAAGGATTCAGTTAATCCCGTATGATGTTCCCTTTGTTCTTCAGTATGTTACTTGCCCGAGATTCGATCGTCGGTATCTCTATACCTAGTTCAATCTCGTTACCAGCAAGTCTCTTTACTCGTTCCGTAATACAAGATCCCGTGACTAACACTTAGTAACATTGCTTGCAAGGCTTATTGTGATGTTGTATTACCGAGTGGGCCCTGAGATACCTCTCCGTCACACGGAGTAACAAATCCCAGTCTTGATCCATGCCAACCCAACAGACACCCTCGAAGATACCTGTAGAGCACCTTTATAGTCACCCAGTTACGTTGCGACGTTTGATACACACAAGGTACTCCTCCGATGTTAGTGAGTTGCATGATCTCATGGTCATAGGAACACATATTTGACATGCAGAAAACAGTAGCAATAAACTAACACGATCATATGCTATGTTTGTAGTTTGGGTCTTGTCCATCATATCATTGTCCTAATGATGTGATCCCGTTACCAAATGACATCTCATGTCCATGACTAGGAAACCATAGCCATCTTTGATCAACGAGCTAATCTATTAGAGGCATACTAGGGACATGGTGTTGTCTATGTATCCACACATGTATTTGAGTTTCCAATCAACACAATTATAGCATGGATAATAAACGATTATTATGAACAAGGAAATATGATAATAACTAATTTATTATTGCCTCTAGGGCATATTTCCAACAATGGTAACAATAGAATTGGGATTTACCTAGGTTCGGGCTCTCTCAAAGAGTTAATACTCTACATCTGATTGTATCGAATTCGAGATAGTACAAGTTACATGCTGATGTACCACGAGATCGTGTGTGTATGAGGTTCTTGTCAATGTCCCTACCCCTTGGTTGATATATATATACCAAGGGTGCATCGGGTTTATATATAGGTCGGTTACATCTACGGATAATCATGAGGAGGACGATCTCTAAGTCATGTTGTATGCGCCAACTCTCTGGAAGATATCCACCTTAGCTATCCTAGGCCTGATGAATGCAGCCCACTGGTTGAACATCACGGGGGTCATCGGCCGGTCCCAGATGACCGGGAAGCGATGTGGCAAGCACCCCCTAGTCTAGGACACTATCACCATCCAGGAACAATCCTTCTGATATATTACCATCATGGACAACCGTTGGTAAAGGAGGGGATCAATATTGTCATGGAAACTACCCTTGACGAAGTGGGTAACTACATAAGGGCCTCGAGAAGGAAACCCACCAGGAACAACTATCCTCTCTACTAGTGATAAAAATGGAGTAGAAACGGACGAAACTGTGTGGTACCCACATTTGTTTCACTTTTTTTGCAGAAGAAAATATGAATACAAAAAAGAATGGAAATGATCAATACGGAACAGATACTACCGAAAATGGACATATCTGTCTGGCTGGACTTGGGTCGTTCTACAGGCCCTATCCGGTTATTTCTTCTACAAGGCGGCGATCTGCTACACACATTACAACCATTGGCGTCTTCCGGTCTAGATCGACGACTTTCCGACTGTTGCTTATACAAGCTCCTGGATTTCAGCAAAATTTCTCCACTCTGAGGGAGGCCCGGAGGCGGCAACGAGTTTTGCTCGCGGAGCGCCGCCGGTGGAATAGGAGGAACTGAGCCTCGGCACGCGCAAGCACATAAATGGGTTTTCTAATTTTTGTAAGTGTTTTTGTAAGGGTTTGTGCTACATAACATTATACGGCATTTATTCTTTTTGCAGTAGAAAGAGAGTTTCGGCTTTTGAGTACATGCTTTTGATCGTCCGCTCAGCATGCATGAATACACTTGAAGCCCAACTATACAAAATGTACAGTGATCCAGATTTGATGAACCATGAACACGTTTTGGTTTGCTCTACTCCCTCCATCCGGAATTACTAGATACATTCATTTGAATGACACCTATTTTCGAAATAATGGAGCATATGTTATGAGATGACTCAGATGCCACAACCAGTAGCTTGTCTGCAGCATCATCGCCTTCTGAATTCCATGCAATATTTAGATGGCTGTTATTGCTTGATTAAAAATAGTCATGCATAGACCGTTGCCGGTTAATAACATTGTTGGTTGGTAACTGCTCCCTCCTCATGAGTTACACACTTACACCCAGTCCGTACCTTCACACTTACTGTGTTGGTTATTTAACAAAAGTTGTAGCCATCGAGCAGCCTGCCTCGTTATATATATCTCACCATCACCACAGTTTGTGTCCGCCTAATTTTATTGGGGTGTTAGGTGATGAGTGGTATCTCTTCGTGCAAAAGTTCATGATTATATCTAATTCTCTACTGTGGGCTGAGATTTTAGAAGGAACTGAATAGAGAAGTGGACCATCTTGTTACCCTTTCCAGGTGGACTTGACAAAAATTCGGCCGTAAATCAAACTGCTGCAACATAGACCTCAATTCCGATCTGACTCCTGCCTTCGTATTGCAGTTTAGCAAACGTTTAGTGCGTAACATGAGAGGAAAGAGAATCATTTTCACTATTGGCCGGGGAGAAAGATGTGGAAGTGTTCCGCGTGAGCAAGGACCCTAATTAAACGTGTGCTTTTGGGAAGAACCGAGAAACAGGCCGTATGCATTGGGTAGCAGTAAAAGGAAAAGGAAGAAGGCCACGGATAAATTGGTACAATCACAGCATGGACATATCCATAGATATTACAAGAGTACTTCCACTACTTCGATAAACCCAGGTGATTGTTATCCGAATATCTCCATTGCTTATCGTATCTTATTTACTATGCCTGTGACGGTTGCATCGGCTGAAAGAAACTTTTCAAAGCTGAAATTGTTGAAGAAATATTTGAGGTCAACAATGATTCAAAAGAGGTCAAATGGTTTGGCTACATTATGCATCGAGAAGAAATTATTGGATGAGATTGACATCAATCCCATCATAAATGATTTTGCATCGAGGAATGTTAGAAGGATTTTTTAAGGTAATATGTATAAATTATTTGATACATACTGATTTTGAATGCATTGGAGTGTTATTGACAATTTTTTATTTATACATAAATACATTTTCATTACTATGGTGTGTTTATCAAGGGCCCCGAACTTTAGTTTCGTCCCGGCCCCCCAAAATCTCAGGACCAACCCTGAATATCCGGATGAGGGTCGTCTTGAGTCTTGGCCATTCAGCGGTCTGAACCGTGTGTATCAAAGCCTGTGATGTTCAGGCTTTGGCAGTTAGTGCCACAAGTGTTATTTATGTACTTGTTGTAGTGTCGGGTTGTTGCACACACGGGAAACTGAAGAGGCTGCTGAAGGATACTCTAGATGAAGGCTGCTGAAGCCTGGGATGATTTGCTAGAGCGAGAAGTTTAGTGTTGGTTATTCCGCCTCGTACGAGTCCCTCGTGGAAAACGCGGATCGTGTGCAACGCGTGTAGAGAAATTGCATGCATTCTGATTGCCGCTCGCGAGGCTCATATGCCAAATATTGTCAGTATAGATGAAGTAATACAATGATGTATTAACTCTTCTCAACCTATAAGTGCAGGGCAACAACATGTAGATACTATTTTAGATATGTAACATCCGTCATCGAGATCTATGCATTACACAATAATACATCAAGAAGATATTGACACATCAAACGTGGGGTGAAAATTAAATTGATCACTCAGTTACTTACATCCGTGTCAAAACTCTGATCCCGTGTTTTAATTTGCTGTGTTATTGCTACGGTGCAAGCACCATTCAAACATGCAAGTATATGATGGATTTGGACTATGGACATGGAATTGTATTGCTTGTGTCTGGCGTCTTGAAACGTACACCCCGACTGAGTGCAACGTATATATTTCTTGATTGATCGAGATGCGTGGGCACTCGCTTCCAGAATGCAGTAACATATAAAAGTTCATTCAATAGAGCCCTTTTCTAGTCTATTACCATTATACTTTTGTATTGCCTGCTATAGATATACCCTGGTCGCTAACAAAATGGAATAAGAACCAGATGTCCAAATAAATATTAATCAGAATCGAAGTAAAAGAGAAACAAAATACAAATTTAAAAGAATATACGTGCCCTAAATATAGGGATTTGTGCAGCTCCTGGAACTTTTTGTGTCAGTATGTCCGTCCAATTAATCCATTATGCTGCTCGCAGTCTTCTTGATGAGGTCCCATGCACTCCTCACATGCCTCTCCTCCTGCAGCGACGATCCAACGGCGAACCGGAGCACGAACTTGTCACCAACCACCGTGTGCGCAAGATATGCCTTGCCAGTCTTGTTCAGATTCTCCATTAGCACACGGTTGACCTCGTCGGCATCCTCTTCTGTCATGGTTCCACTTGGCTTGATCCTAAAGCACACAAGAGCAAAGTTCCTCGGTACGACCACCTCAAACCTGTTGTCGGCATGGACAAAATCTTCAAACATCTTGGCCATGGCGACGTCACTACGGATGTGCTCTTGAAGCTTCGCAGTACCATATGTGCGCATGACCATCCAAAGCTTGAGCCCACGGAAGCGCCGACCGACGCCGACCTGCATGTCCTTAAGGTCGGTGACCTCACCGGACTCGGTAGCGTCGTTCTTGAGGTACTCCGGGTTAGTCTCCAACGAGTCGCTCAGTCGGTGAGCATCACGGACATAGAGGCATGTGCAATCAAGGCACGTGAGCAGCCACTTATGTGGGCTCATGCTAATGGAGTCGACACGCTCGACGCCATCGAGATGGTGGCGAAACTCTGGGCAAATACAAGCACTACCAGCATAGGCAGCATCGACGTGGACCCATGCATTGAACATGGCGGCAACGTCGGCAACGGCGCCCACCGGGTCGACGGCGTTGGAAGACGTGGTGCCCACCGTGGCACAGACATATGTTGGCACGAGACCGGCGTCGGCATCAGCTTGCATTACCTCGAGAAGCTTGGCCGGGTCGAGCCCATAGTTAGTTTCCAGCCCGGTAGGGATGGAGCGGATGTTGGCAGGGTCGAAACCTGCGAGGCGGCATGCCTTGAAGAACGTAGAGTGGGTCTGGTCGGCGGCATAGACCACCAAGCGTGTCATGTGGGACACACCGACAGAGCCACTCCGACGCAGAGCTGCATCACGGGCGGCGACTAGCGTGACGAGCATTGCCTCGCTGGTCGTGCCGAGGATGACGCCACCACCGGTGCCACGACCAGTGCTGGTGCGGTTCATGAAAGTGGTAGGTAGGCGCAGAAGCTGCGCCAGCCAGTCGAGAGCGAGAACCTCCATCTCGGTGGCCGCGGGTGAGGCTTGCCACGTGAATCCAACAGTGTTCATGGCAGAGGCGATGAGGTCGCCGGCGATGGCAGCGGCGCTGTTGGTGGAGGGGAAGAAGGCGAAGAAGTTTGGGCTAGCCCAGTGCGTCATGCCAGGAACGACGGAGGTCTTGAGCTCCTTCATGGTAACATCGAACGGTGCAGAGTGGGTCGGCGGGGACGCGCTGAGCTCGTCTTGCAGGTATCCCGGCTTCACGTTAGGGAGGACCGGCATAGACTCGACGTTGGTGTAGTAGTCGGAGATGAAGTCGACGGCCTTGTGAAGGTATGCACGGACATCTTCGGGGTTGAGCGGCTCAAACACCGCCTTGTCATTGGGGAAGGCCGAGAAGGACATCGGGTTGGTGTCTAGGCTGCCCATTTTTTTTTCTCGAACGCTTAACCCTTGATTAGGATCGACGCAAAGGGGGTGTGAGGTTTCTTGCTTGATGATGTGCGGCTAGCTCGCTTTGCTTTGCTGCCGGAGAGCAAGAAGAAGAAGGAGAAGATGAGAGCTAGTTGCTGCTTGGTTTGTTGAATGAAGATGGTCGTTGGTGCGGGGTATATATATAGGTGGTGGACGCGGGAAGCGGCGTAGCGGTGTGGGCGTTGGACGAGTCCCGTTCGCGAGCGCTTACGTACGTTGCTACTACGAAAGTGCATTCATGCATGGGTAGGTAGAGATCCGACCGACACGAGACGGAGGGTCAATTCATGCGTTTCAGTCCAGACACGGACGGTCGTTCTCACGGACCCAGCAACCACGGGGAACAGACCTTGATGAAGACACCTTGACACGAACACCCACAGGGTTTTTCAGGTTATAAACAACGGTCGATCAACCAACTGTTTTCAGCGTGCGTTTCGTAAAGAGTTCAAGACGTGTGTAACGTGGAAGCCCACGTGATCAATGTCACATGGAACAAGCTAGAGCTAGTTGGACTTATGTATAGTGGAAATTCCATTTTTTGGACTATATAGTGGAAATTCCATCGCTAACGCCCAAACTTTTTTCGTGTGCGCGTGCATGTGGTTGATTCGTCTCAAGTCGTTGGTCGACCGTCATGGGCAAAACTGATCGTGAGATATTTTATTATCCATGCTGCTTAACCTGTTTCTCTTTGCGGGAGGGCTGCTTAAGCTCTCACACTACTTTTATTGATCAGCCGTTTTTAAAAGTAGCTAGGGTTCAGACCGTTCTTTGAAATACCAATATGAATCTTATGGCATCTGTAGTCATCACATGTTTTGAGGTTAAACTAAACAACGTTCCATCAACCTATGGTTTCGACCCCACACACTAAGCATGCGTTTCGTAAACAATTCAAGACGCGTGGTACGTGCAAGCCCACGTGATTAATTAATAACACATGGAACATTGGACCTACTAGCAAACATATCCGTGCGTTGCAACGGGAGATAAAAATATTACGCTGTAACAAAATAAGTATGACTCAATACCCTGACATATGAGCGTCCTCT
Organism: Hordeum marinum; assembly: GCA_022496015.1. Classification (NCBI taxonomy): domain Eukaryota; kingdom Viridiplantae; phylum Streptophyta; class Magnoliopsida; order Poales; family Poaceae; genus Hordeum; species Hordeum marinum. The sequence continues at coordinate 25,432,226 of CM039678.1, forward strand.
TTTTTCCTATTTCAACACGATGGTTCATCATGTTGCCACTTATTTTTTTTGTCACCCTCGTTGATGATGGCCGCGGTGTCCATGTGAACAGATTTTGTGGATTGATGCCCACTTATCATTTTTGTGAAATGCGTGGACAGTTTTTTACTCAACGGTTTTTTTTTGAATCGATGAACTTTTTTTAAAATTGGAGTAATTTTTTTTGAAATTCACTTTTTTTAGTTTTTGTGACTATTTTTTAAGATTTCGCACACATTTTCTTCAAATCATGTATATATTTTGAATACATGATCATTTTCAAAATCATGAACGTTTTATATTTGCTGAATATACTTTTGGAAATTGCGAATTCTTTTATAATATCCGAATAATTTTTTAAATCATCAACATTTTTTGAGTCTCAGAACATTTTATGATTTCCTGAACTTTCTTTGAATTACCAAACATTTTATGATCTCACGAACTTTTTGTTTTCCAAAACTCCAAAATTTTAAAATTTAGAGTTTTAAAAAGTCCCAAATTATTTTAAATAAAAAATTGAAATCCCAAGTATTTTTCTGAATATATTTGTAGAAATTGTGGATTCTTTTATAATATGCAACCAGTTTTTAAAAATCATCAACGTTTTTGAATCAGCGAATATTTTATGATTTCCTCATGCTTTTTTGAATCCCTATACATTTTATGATTCCATGAAAAAAATCTATGTTTTGAATACGTGATCATTTATGACTTCCTGAACCTTTTATAATTTCTGGATATATTTATGGAAATTGTGAATTCTTTTATAATATGCGAACAGTTTTTTTAATCTTCGACATTTTTGAATCCGTGAACATTTATGACTTCCTGAATCTTTTCTTGAATTCTCAAATATTTTATGATTTCATAAACATTTTCTGTTCAAAACTTTATGGTTTTTTATAATCATCAACATTTTTTTAACCTGTGAACATTTTATGATTTCCTGAATCTTTTTTTGATTCCCAAACATTTTCTGATTTCATGAACATTTTCGAATTAATGTAAACAAGTTAAGAAAAATAGAAATATTAAAAATAGAAAATGGGATGAAAAAGGTGCAAGTACCATGGATCGAACGTGGGTCTTCTATGAGGAGGAGCAGAGCTGTAGCCACTGCACCACACACGGACAAGTCATTTATCAGGCTTTCACCGTATAAGTATCGAACTGCATGATGACTTTGACAGAATTTTTTTATGAATCATTTTTTTCAATTATGGGTGGCATAGTGGGTCATTTAGGGCAATATTGGTGCCAATTTTAACGACGGACGGGCAGAAGCAATAGATCCTTTAATAGTAGGTATAGATAGAAGATAATAAATATAATAATATTATTAGGTAGAGAGGTAGAGATAGATATAGAGACGAGATATAATATAATATAATACGTATTATTATTATATTACATTATTATTAATATATATATATTAGGTAGAGAAGCCGTCGGTCCATAGTCTCCGTCCATCTATATAGTTATTATTTATGAAGCGTCAACATTAATCCCGTCGAGGAGTCTAGCTGAGTTGGTCTGCAGTCCATCCATCCAGCCACAAAGCCAGGTATCGAATCCCAGTACCCAGCATGGCACTTATTATTTATTTATTTATTTGTATGAAAAACAAAAAATGGAAAAAGGACTGAAGGACTTCAAAAATATATATGTGACGGTGAAGGATTTTAAAAATATACGTGTGTGCGCCTAACTCAATAATCATAACTAAGATTCTAATAGATCCATGTCCTTTATTTGAACACATGACATCCCATCTGTCTCTCACTCTCGGCATAAGATAAACATCAACTTTGTTTTATCCATGCGATGATGTTTGGCGGGGGTGAGAATATCCCCGGTAACTTTTGTGTGAATAGATGGTAACTCACACATCGCAGATCTGATAACGTATATACCCGATCCTGATAACTTTGGTGCCGAGGGAGAGGGGGCAGGGGCGGTTGATGAAATATACCATGATAACTTTTATGTGAATAACATGGTAACTCACACACCGCAGACCTGATAACTTATGCACCTCGGTTCTGGTAACTTTGATATGGGGGAGGGTTGATTAAATATCCTCTCGGTAACTTTTGTGTGAATAGATGGTAACTCACACATCATGGAGCTGATAACTTATGTACCTCGGTCATGGTAACTTTGGTGACGGGGAAGGGAGAGTCGATGAAATATCGTATCACTAACTTTCGTGTGAATAGCATGGTAACTCACACATTGTAGACCCGATAACTTATGTACGCTGGTCCTGATAACTTCGGCGACGGGGGTGATTGGGGGGGGGGGGGGGTTGATGAAATATCTCCACATACACCCGATAATTTTTGCCTACATAGCATGGTATTTTACGCACCACATACATGATTATAGGTGGCCAACAGGCCGACCCGGGTACGGCACAACCCGACACATACCTAAACAACCTTGAACTGACACGACCCGCAAAGTTTTGTTTATAAAGCGAGTCATGCCATGTCGGCATGTGGACCTCACCCTACGGCCGAAGCACGTCACCGATGGTAGGCAGTACTATAGACATGATAATTACTTGTAAACATCATGGTAAATTTTCGACCCAGACAAAAAAAGATAGCTCAAACACTTCCGGTAACTTCAGTGTAAACACCATGATAAGTTAGTAGTACGAGCATGGTAATTTCTGACATGAAAAAAAGTCGTCAAAACATACCAACAAGAGATATAATTTCGAAGGTCTCGTCGTGACGAATCTTTTATGTGAAAACAGTTTTTCAATCGGAGTGATGGTTTGAGCTACAAAATATTTTGATTTTTGATTTTTGTTGGAATCTTTGTTGACATCAGCATCTTTGTCTCTCATGCTTACATGCACACTTAATTAAGAAAAGCTGCTTGATTAAAGCAATTCATGGTAATTAGTAGAGGGGAGTGGCATGCGCAACGCTCCGCTGCATTTCGTTCGGTTCTATCCTATAGATACGAACGTTTGGTATATATCACAACACATTATATATAAATATAAATATAAAATAGGACAAATGTTTCCTATCACCCGGTGGTAGTTACCATCACTTGAATTTTGTATGTTGTATGTATTATTTATCAAATTGGAGAGTATGTATGCGTAGTATATAAAGATATACTTTATAGTATATAAACATACTTTCAATGTGGCAGCAATACGAAATTCGCAAGTTTGAACGGGTAAGATAAGATGATCAATTCATGTATCAGTGCAACCAGCAGATTCAGTTACAGGTCTTGATAACAATGAGAAATATCTAGGATTCAGCAGTCGTTTATTTGAATTTTGCTTGGCAACAAGTGCCTGAAAGCTCAAGCCGTGAATCATGGAGAAAATCTTGTTCAGCTGTTCGTGCAACCAAAGGTAAGTACTAAATCAGGAGTAAGGCGTTTTGGTGACCGAGCTTCATGGAGCCTTTTATTTTTGAAAAAATCAAAATCCAAAATTTTCGACTTCAAAAAATTCTGAAAAAAATTATGCAACTATGCATGGATGAAATGTACGTGTGTGTAAAAAATTAATATGAAATACATTGAAATGCGACCTGTACAAAAAAGATAAATTTCTGGACTTTAATGATGAATAGTATCATGTGTTAAAAAGCGTTAGATTTTTCTTTTTTACACAGCCTTCATTTCAACATATTTCGTCCCAAAAATTTACACACATGTGTGTTATGCCTCCATGTCTATCTGTATTTTTTCAGATTTTTTTGAAATGTAAAAATATGAATTTTGGGTTTTTCAAAAACCGGCCTCCATGGAGACCGAGCTCCAAAAGACATTTTCGCTAAATCAGGCTAGTCTAAGGAATAGAAGAAAACAAAAAAATAAGTTTCCTCCGACGAACAACCGCAGTAGCAGAGCCGATGCCAAAATCCAGTCCTCGGTCGTGGTGGCTGGCGGTTCCAGGCGGGCAGCCGAGAGAAAGAGAGGAAAATCAGATCTGGTCGTGCTGAAAAAAAAAAGATGGAAGAGCGAACAGAAAAAAGGGTGCTATATAAATCATGGGCAACGGGTGGCGACTCTAAAAACCGAACCGTTTTTGCCACTTACGGGTGGCATTGGTAGGTAATTATTCGTAACTTTGAAGGCAATTTTAATGATGGACGACCAGAAGCGATAGCCGCTTTATTATTATTAGGGAATTAAGGATTAGGGATTAGGGATTAGGGATAGGGAAAGATAGATACTTGGGCGTCGGAAAATCCGTCGCTAAGAGGAGATAGAACAGGACGCCCGAAGCCTGTCCGACCAGGCCCGGTCCGGCGCCTCGACGGCGAAATAAAAATACGAGCCCCTAAAAAGATTCTAATAATCTTGTACACAAGGTGACGATGTCCTGGACTAGGGGCACTCGTCACGTCGTCTCTCGACCTATGGGTCGAGCCGAGGACACCCATGCCGGTTTAGTAATGGACCAGTTCGGAGAGCCCATGATGCATATAAGGAAGATTTCACAAGACTTGGCGTATGAGACAAGGACTCCTCTAAACCCTAGACCTACAGTACATTATATAAACCGAGGCCAGACTAGTCAATAGACAATCTCATATTTATTATCACAATCTCATAGTAGATACCTATACTATACAATATCTCCCATATCAATACAATAAAAAGTAGGACGTAGGGTATTATCTTCTTGAGAGAGCTCGAACCTGGGTAAAATCATGTGTCTATGTTACCATCACTCCAATGTGATTTCGTTGAGACTCTGTTGGGTAGTCGCCACAGTGCGATGGGAATTCAGATTGGCTCCATCGCGATCTACGCGTTAGAACCGAGTTACATCATCTACGTCGGCATCTTCGTCGCCGGCTTGACTGGTCACCTCGGCTATGCCGAGTACTGCGCTCCACGTTGGATCATACAGATCGGACGGGTGTCTTCATGAACATCAACTCCAATCTCAACCAAGATCATGGAAAAATCCTTCATGGTGCTCGGGGGCTCAACATCAACATTGCCCTCGCGCGATCATGTAGTTTTTCTGGATAGTGGATTCGTGTTCGTCTCCACCTCCTCGAGTGTCGTTTTGACGATTTCTTCGGTTGAATTGTGCAGAATTGAGTCTAGAACAACCCTGCAAAATTTCGTCGTGTTCCGATGGAGAAATCTCCGACGATCTAGAATATACCGCAGCCCTGTCGAATCTGGACGAGAATATGGACGAGTTTAGGGAGAGGAGTCCAACATCTACCTCGGATGTCCGTTGGAAAATCCCACCGTTCATCGGCTGCGGAATTTCTATACAGATCACCCCTCAAAATTTCAGATTGATCCGACTGTCCAAATTCGGGAAACATACGATTAGTACATCGAATTTTTGATCTATTTTTTGCACGAAAACTAATCCGACCCGAATTCATCTTTGTCGGACGTCCTTTTTGAAGAAAATTTTTCTTATCATCTCGGTCATCCGATCAAGAGTTCGGCATTGCGAGGGCCGAATAATCATCAAGAGAACCTCGTCATACGCGGATTGTACGGGTGGCGACTCTAAAAACCGAACCGTTTTTGCCACCGGATGAGGGTCGTCTTGAGTCTTGGCCATTCAGCGGTCTGAATCATCTGTATCAAAGCCTGTGATGTTGCGGCTTTGGCAGTTAGTGCCACAAGTGTTATTTTTGTACTTGTTGCAGTGTCGGGTTGTTGCACACATGGGAAACTGAAGAGGCTGCTGAAGGATACTCTATCTGAAGGCTGCTGAAGCCTGGGATGATTTGTTAGAGCTAGAAGTTTAGTGTTGATTATTCCGTCTCGTAAGTGTCCCTCGTGCAAAACACGGATCATGCAACGAGTGGAGAGAAATTGCGTGCAATATGATTGCTGCTCGCGAGGCTGTCACTACAGATCAAGTAATACAATGATGTATTAACTCTTCTCAACTTGTAAGTGCAGGGCAACAACATGTAGATACTATTTTAGATATCTAATATCCGCCATCGAGATCTCTGCATGACACAATAATATATCAAGAAGATATTGACACATCAAACGTGGGATGCAAATTAAATTGACACTCAATTACTTACATCCGTGTCAAAACTCTGATCCGGTGTTTTAATTTGCTATGTTACTGCTATACGGTGCAAGCACCATTCAAACATGCAAGTATATGATTGATTTGGACTATGGACATGGAATAGTATGCCTTGTATCTGGCGTCTTGAAACGTGCACCCCGACTGAGTGCAACGTATATATTTCTTGATTGATCGAGATGCGTGGGCACTCGCTACCAGAATGCAGTAACATATAAAAATCAGTACTTCTTGTTCATTCAATACAAGACCTTTTCTAGTCTATTATCATTATACTTTTGTATCGCCTGCTATAGATATAACCTGGTCGCTTAGCAAATGGAATAAGAGCCAGATGTCCAAATAAATAATAATCAGAATCAAACTAAAAGCGAAACAAAATACAATTTTAAAAGAATATCCGTGCCCTAAATATAGGGATTTGTGTAGCTCCTGGAACGTTTTGTGTCAGTATTAATCCATTATGCTGCTCGCAGTATTCTTGATGAGGTCCCATGCACTCCTCACATGCCTCTCCTCCTGCAGCGACGATCCAATGGCAAACCGGAGCACGAACTTGTCACCAACCACCGTGTGCGCAAGATATGCCTTGCCAGTCTTGTTCAGATTCTCCATTAGCACACGGTTGACCTCGTCGGCATCCTCTTCCGTCATGGTTCCACTTGGCTTGATCCTAAAGCACACAAGAGCAAAGTTCCTTGGTACGACCACCTCGAACCTGTTGTCGGCACGAACAAAATCTTCAAACATCTTTGCCATGGCAACATCACTATGGATGTGTTCTTGGAGCTTTGCGGTACCATAGGTGCGCATGACCATCCACAGCTTGAGTCCACGGAAGCGATGACCAACACCAACCTGCATGTCCTTAAGGTCGGTGACCTCACCGGACTCGGTTGCGTCGTTCTTGAGGTACTCCGGGTTAGTCTCCAACGAGTCGCTCAGTCGGTGAGCATCACGGACGTATAGACAGGTGCAATCGAGGCACGTGAGAAGCCATTTGTGTGGGCTCATGCTAATGGAGTCCACGTGGTCGACGCCATCAAGATGGGGGCGAAACTCCGGGCAGATACATGCGCTGCCAGCATAGGCAGCATTGACATGGACCCATGCATTGAACATGCCAGAAATGTTGGCGATGGCACCCACAGGGTCGACAGCATTGGAAGACGTGGTGCCCACCGTGGCACAGACATATGTTGGCACGAGACCGGCGTCAGCATCAGCTTGCATTACCTCGAGAAGCTTGGCCGGGTCGAGCCCGTAGTTAGTTTTCGGCCTGGTAGGGATGGAGCGGATGTTGGCAGGGTCGAAGCCTGCGAGGCGGCATGCCTTGAAGAACGTAGAGTGGGTCTGGTCGGCGGCATAGACCACTAAGCATGTCATGTGGGACACGCCGACAGAGCCACTCCGACACAGAGCTGCATCACGTGCAGCGACTAGCGTGACAAGCATTGCCTCGCTGGTCGTGCCGAGGATGACGCCACCACCGGTGCCACGACCAGTGTTGGTGCGGTTCATGAAAGTGGTGGGTAGGCGCAGAAGCTGTGCCAGCCAGTCGAGAGCGAGAACCTCCATCTCGGTGGCCGCGGGTGAGGCCTGCCATGTGAATCCAACGGTATTCATGGCAGAGGCGATGAGGTCGCCGGCGATGGCAGCTGCGCTGTTGGTGGAGGGGAAGAAGGCGAAGAAGTTGGGGCTAGCCCAGTGCGTCATGCCAGGAACGACGGAGGTCTTAAGCTCCTTCATGGTAACATCGAACGGTGCAGAGTGGGTCGGCGGGGACGCGCTGAGCTCGTCTTGCAGGTATCCCGGCTTCACGTTAGGGAGGACCGGCATAGACTCGACGTTGGTGTAGTAGTCGGAGATGAAGTCGACAGCCTTGTGAAGGTATGCACGGACATCTTCGGGGTTGAGCGGCTCAAACACCGCCTTGTCATCGGGGAAGGCCGAGAAGGACATCGGGTTGGTGTCTAGGCTGCCCATTTTTTCTTCTTGAACGCTTAACCCTTGATTAGGATCGACGCAAAGGATTTGTGAGGTTTCTTGCTTGATGATGTGGGGCTAGATCGCTTTGCTTTGCTGCGGAAGAGCAACAAGAAGAGAAGATGAGAGCTAGTTGCTGCTTGGTTTGGTGAATGAAGTTGGTCGTTGGTGCGGGGTATGGTATATATAGGTGGTGGATGCGGAAAGCGGCGTGGTGGTGTATTGGTATATATAACCGGAAGTTGCCCTTCTACGCCCGATCTCATTTGAACAGTAAATTTGGAAAATATTTTATGATAAAATTTGACAAATCTTCTAAGAGCTTGCAAAACTTCAGTACAAATCACATTTGTACAAATCGTTGTAAAAAAACAAAATTAGTGCTCTCTGAAAATGCTTCAGAGAGCATTAAGTTTTTTCCACGACTTTCACAAATGTGATTTATGATGAAACTTTGCGAGTTCTTAGAACATTTGTCAATGTTTGCCATAAAAAAGTTCAGATTTTCTAAAACATTTTTTTTTTGAATTTACAGTTCACCCGAATGCAAAAAAGATCACGTCCTGGTCAACCTACTGTTTTCTGCATGCGTTTCGTAAAGAGCTCAAGACGTGTGTAACGTGCAAGCCCACGTGATCAATGTCACATGGAACAAGCTAGAGCTAGTTGGACGTATACTTGGACGTATACTCATCGCTAACGCCAAAACTCTTTCCATGTGCACGTCCGGTGTTGATTCCTCTCAAGTCGTTGGTCGATCGTCACGGGCAAAAATGGTCGTGAAATATTTTCTTATGCATGGTGCCGTTCGTTAATTGGCCACCATCCGGCTGCTTAACCTTTTTCCTTTTTCGGGAGGGCTGCTTAAGCTCTCACACTACTTTGATTGAACAGCCGTTTTCTTTGAAGTATCTAGGGTTCAGACCGTTCTTTGAAATACCAATATGAATCTTATATTTTGCATATGTAGTCATCGCACATTTTTTTCAGGTTAAACTAAACAACGTTCCATCAACCTATGGTTTCGCCTCCACACTCTGAGCATGCGTTTCGTAAACAATTCAAGACGTGTGGTACGTGCAAGCCCACGCGATCAATTAATAACACACGGAACATTTACCTATACTTGGACGTCGGAGAATCCATGGCTAAGAGCAGCTAGAGCCACACACCCACAAACTGCTCCGGTCCAGTCATTGACTGGACACAAAAAAGACACAAATAGGTTTTCATAAACGAACCTCAAACGTCCTGAATGACCGACAGCTCTCATACCCAACTTAATCTAGGGCGGATATATGACATCCCAGCGTGTTCGGACACGTCCGCCATGTTAAACTGACGATGGGGTCCCACCTGAAATTGTTCGGAAACCCGATGGTCCGGCATACGTCTCCTAGGGGATGAATGCCACGTGACGCCACTCTGGCTCGCCACCTGAGGACAAATCCGACTATTTAAGCCGAACGGCGGCCACCAACCCAAACCACATCCATCACCTCCCTCTCCGCGCCGTCAACACGTGCATATCCACCACATCTCTCGCGCTTGTCTCCTCTTCCCACACACTCCGGCTTCGCCATTGTTCGGCAAAAGAACACCACATATGCTATGCTCATGCCGGAACGCCGATTCTAGATTGAGCAGGACATCCTGGCGAGACGCCCTGCACGTGTCGCTGTCGGTCTGCCTCCGAACTTGCTAGAGTCGAAGGAGGAGGAGCAGTCGAAGGAGGAGGAAGAGGAGGACGAGCCAACTCAATGGAGGTGGCAGATCCGAAGGAGGAGGAGGAGGAGGAGCCGGATGAGAGGCTAGCATCAGCTCCGGGCTTCGACATGGACGACGCGAAGGCGGTTTTCGGGGTCTCCCAAGCGGTCGAGATGGTGGAGCAATAGGCCCTCCGGAGCTATGTCTGCCGCCCAAGCGCCGAAACGTCGATTTCGTAGTTTGCAAGCTTTTGTATGTATCTAAGGTTTGTCATATGAGGTATTGCAGAGGAGCAAATTTGAGACGTAATTGGTCACTGTTCGCGGACGTGGCGTGACACGTCTGTGGCCGTTTGAAGGGTTGGAATTGCAGTCCGTGGTTGTAGATGCTCTAAGAGCATCTCGAAACTCTGACTCGCAATTTTCTCTCGCATTCATGCATTGATAGAGACCAGTCCACAAACACGCCATCCAATGCTACAACATATATTTCAAACTGTATTTTAATAGAACGGACGAAATTCGTGCAAACCCGACCAAATTCATCAAAGTTTTGATAAACTCGCACAATTCATCCATACATAGCATGCAAATAAACCTAGTACAATAATAGTTCGAATTCAACGCGATTATCCAGATGTTCAACAAGCTTTTTATAAACGGATCATGTCGTCCCACAAATACTGCCCTATCAGGTTCATCCAATATTGTATGTATGTAAATGGCCGTCCCTCTATCCTGTAGTTCATAACCGCAGCGCGTACGCGCTGGTTGTGGATGTCTGAGAATGCCTGTGGGGCGATCGAAAAGATAGAACGACGGCGCTAGAGGAAGAGGGCGCAGATGCAAAGCAAAGGAGAGAAGGAGCGGATTGAAAAATACAAGACCATGAGAGGGATTTAGTGGGACGGGGTTATGGGAATCCTATGTGGCTGCTGTCTGAAATCCTACGAAGCCCACTAACTTTGCATCGAATTCGCAGAAAAAAGCACGTCCAAACCAGGCCACCATTGAATGAAAAAAAGACACCTAGCCAGCAAGGTCTAGATGTATGCGGGCGGTCTGTAGGTCGAATTAAAGAAGCCTTAACGCTGACACCTTTTTAGTGTACGCGGTCACGAGGTTGATTCCTCACAAGTCGTCGGTCGGTTGTCACGAGAAAAAGTGATCGTGAATTACTTTGTTAGGTGCCAAATTGAGTGTTTAATTTGAGTAATGTTTAGATTTGTGAAAGTAACCTCCATGCTGTGGATCCCACAAGCTTTTTAGTACGATCGGCGGTGTTTCTTAGGAAACGAGGAGTCTAACTAGTAAGTAAATTAATTTTTCACAATTATACCGAACACATTAAGTCTAACTACTATCAAACATGTTTTTCAATACGTAAATCATAGTATATACTTTCTTTGTTCGGAATTATTTGTCGCTTAAATGGATGTATTTAGAACGGAGGGAGTACAAGATTATTGTGACCCTTAACTTAACACCGACCATTTTTTGCTCCATAACCTCTGTAAAAGCGGTCTGATAGTTCACAAAACACTTTTTTCTTTTTAAGACAGTGACAGGCTATGTAACCCAAAAAGAATTAAGGGGAAAGGTGACAAAATTACGTGTGTGACGAGAGGGAAGGTCAGATGAGAGCGATAGAAGATTGCGTGTGTGAGGACATCGAAGATGGCGTGATGACTGATGAGTTGTACAAGATCTAGTATTCTATTATATTCTAGGGTCAGAAATAATCAAGCGACTGCGTGTCTGCGCAGGAGTTGAACTAAAATGTCAATTAGGTAGGTGAGAATCAGAGCTGTACAAATATTTTGTCTTTCTCACCGGTTATGACTTGGTAGCTAGGTTACCTTTTCTAAGAAATATTAGTGAACTGATGCACACGGACGAATTCATAAGCCTTAATATAACTTTTCACTTCGTATCAAAATTAGAGAAAAGGGGTTGGAGCAAAACTGCGGTTGGGCACTAGTTCGTTCAATCTTTTGTCTTTTTCTTTTGACGATAAAAGGCAGGCGCTCTGCCAGATTTCATATAGATAGGAAAAATAAAATGTGTACAAAAGATGTTTACATGACCAAAAAGGCCCTAGAAATTACATGCCATATGCCATAGCTAAACCCAATTGGACAAGTTCCTCCCTGACGAGATAAGCAACATCTAACACCTGTAAAAAGGCGTTCTGGAAAAGCCTCCGATTTCTCTTCTTCCATACATGCCATAACACAATACCCCTAAGTGGAGCAACGAGTGTCAGGGCAGCCCGTCCAGTCTGCATCGGAGTAGGCGGTGAGGGCCGTGTCGGCCGAGGCGTGAAGCATGACGCCAAGATCCATAGTGCCATAGATATAGCGGAGAATCCGTTTGACCGCAGTCCAGTGAACATCTTGAGGAGCATGCATATAAAGGCACACCTGTTGCACGGCATACTGGATCTCAGGTCAAGTCAGAGTGAGGTACTAGAGAGCACCAACGATAGAACGATAGAAAGCAGCATCTGAAACAGGAGAACCATCTGTGGCAGAAAGCTTGTCCTTCGTATCAACAGGCATAGCGGCGGGCTTGCAGTTAAGCATGTCGGCGCGCTCCAGGAGCTCGTGAGCGTACTTTCGCTGATGAAGGAAGAAACCATCTGGATGACGCACCACCTCGACACTAAGGAAGTAGTGCAAGGGACCCAAGTCCTTGATGGAAAACTCAGCGCGAAGATGAGCCGTGAGCTGACTGAGGAGACCAGCCGTACATGCCGCCAGGATGATGTCGTCGACATAGAGCAGCAAGTAGGCCGTATTAGAGCCCTGATGATAGACGAAGAGCGAGGCGTCGCAGCGGGTAGAGCGGAACCCAAGCTGATGGAGAAACGCCGCAATGCGCTGGTACCAGGCGCGCGGAGCCTGCTTCTGTCCGTACAAGGACCGCGAAAGCAGGCACACGTGGTCAGGAAGCGCCGGGTTAACGAACCCGGCGGGCTGCTGGCAGAAGACCTGCTCCTCGAGGTGACCATGTAGGAAGGCGTTGGAGATGTCCATCTGGTGCACCGGCCAAGCACGGGAGACCGCAAGGTGGAGGACCGTGCGGATCGTACCGGGCTTGACAAATGGAGCGAAGGTGTTGGTGAAGTCGATGCCAGCACGCTGTCGGAAGCCACGAACGACCCAACACGCTTTACAGCGATCAAGAGTACCATCAGGACGGAGCTTGTGTTTAAAGACCCACTTCCCGGTAATCACGTTGGCGTGCCTAGGATGGGGAACAAGCTGCCACGTCCGGTTGCGCAGCAGGGCGTCAAACTCCTCTTGCATCGCAGCCATCCAGAGCGGGTCACGGAGAGCGACTCGAACGGAGGACGGCAAAGGCGACAGCTCAGAGGTATACGCCGCATGGACGTAGTCATCCGAGGCGTCGCGCGAGCTCGGGCGGAAGACGCGAGCACCGGAGGGGCCGTGGGTGCCGGGGTCCCGAGAGCACCGGCACCGGGTTGGCTGGTGGAGCCGATGGCTCCGCAGAGGCCAGCTTCGTGGGCGTCGCGGGCGACGATGCTACGGTTGTCGAAGGCGCCGCATTCGGTGGGTGCGCCTCAAAGCCAGGGGCGGGCCAAGTGAGGCGCGCGATCGCCCTGGGGGAGGCAGCAAGGAGCCCGTGTCACCTGTGGCAGGAGGAACATCCGGGGGTACCTGCTGAAATGGAAACACATGCTCATGAAAGTAAACGTGGTGGGAGACGGGATCATAGCACCGACATCCCTTGGAGTTAGAGGGGTAGCCTAGGAAGATGCACGTGACAAATCGTGGTGCCAGCTTGTGAGAGGCGATGTCGGCAATGCTAGGATAGCAAAGGCACCCGAAGATACGCAAGTCATCATAAGATGCGGGCGTACCAAAGAGAAGATGGTGAGGTCCGTAGTTCTACCGTGGACGGCAGGGTCTAAGATTAAGAAGAAGGGAAGCAGTGGCGAGTGCGTCCGGTCAGAAACGGGGCGATACGTTGGCATGAAACAGGAGCATACGAACGCAGTCATTCAGACTACGAAGGACGAGTTCGACTTGACCGTTCTGCTGTGAAGTGTACGGACATGTGAGGCGAAAGACTGTGCCATGATGCAACAAGAAGGTGCGGAAAGCAAGATTGTCAAACTCTTTTCCATTGTCCGTCTGAAACGCAATGACAGGTCACCCAAACTGCATGCGGACATAGGAGTAAAAAGCCATCAAGGTGGACAGTGCATCCGACTTTCTGCGCAAGGGAAAAGTCCACACGTAACGAGAATAATCATCAAGAATGACCAGATAATATAAATAGCCTGAATTACTCGGGACAGGAGAGGTCCACACATCATAGTGAATCAACTGAAAAGGAAAAGAAGCAATGGTGGTGGAATTATTAAATGGCAGACGAACATGTTTGCCGACTCGACAGGCAGGACAAGTGTGATCCTCCATCTTACTACAACTGAAACTAAAACTCCTAAGGATATGACGAAGAGTGACGGGGTTGGGATGATCCAAGCAAGCATGCCAGAGATCGACGCCAACGGAAAGGGCGACCGGTGCGGCGGTGGTGGAGGAAGACGGATGCACCGGATAGAGGTCGTCGGTACTGTCACATCGGTGGAGCACCATCCTGGTTCGAGCACCCTTGACAGAAAAAACAACACCGTCAAATTCAACAGTAACAGGATTTTCACGAGCGAAGCATTTAACAGAAACAAGATTCTTAATAAGATCACGAGACACAAGTATGTTAGATAAAGATAAATGTGTAGAATTAGAAGGAAAAGAAGCATGCCCAATATGTGTGATGGGAAGTGTGGAATCGTCGCCGACAATGATGCGGCGGTCGGTGGAAACAAGAGTGAAGGAGGCAAGGTTACCAGGATGAGCAAACATGTGAGCCATAGCCCCGTTGTCCATGTACCAATCACCGTCGCCAGTGTAGTTGTTCGGTGTAGGCGCGGCATGTAGTGCGGCGAGGAGCGCCGGATCCCAGGGGGTCGGTTGCAAAGCTGGGGAGGGCGGCGACGGGCCGCAAGGGAACCGTAGGCGCCGGTCAGCTGCGACAGCGGGTATCCTCCGTACGGCTGTGGAGCCGCATAGTACGCCTGGTGCGCCGATGGACGCGGCATGGGGAAGGTTGGTGCAGGGGCTTATTGAACCGGCATGGTGTAAGCATGAATGACGCCGGTCCACGGATTGTAGCCGGAGGCCCACGAAGGAGGCGTCTGGAACGGCTGCTTCTGCTGCTGACGAGGCTGGCCGGCGCCCTGCGGCTGCTGTTGCTGACCGCCGCGGCGGCCCCCACCGCGTCGACATCCACGGCGCTGGTCGGCGGGAGCGGCGGGAGGGGCGGGTGGCCCATAGGGCAGCGGGAGCAGCCCCGGCTGCTGAGAGGCCGGGTGGTGCGGCGGGGGCGGCAGGAGGCGTCGAGGCCCCACCACGGGTGGTGCCGACGGCGAGTGCGGTATGGTTGGCCCGCACCTTCATCTGCTTCATGCGCCGCTCCTCCAAGCGAAGGTACGCAACGAACATGGCGAAGGACGGGTTGGGGATGCGGCTGAGATTCCCCACGGCGTTGCCGAAGTCCTCGTTGAGCCCAGCGGTGAGCGTGCTGAGGAGGAGGTCATCATCAATCTTGGCACCAATATCACGAAGCTCGTCAGTGAGAATCTTCAGGCGGTGACAATAGTCGTCGATGGAGGTGTTGTCCTGATGACATCCAAAGAACTCTTGCTATAGAAAAACACGACGCTCGAGCTGGTTGTCGGTGAAGAGCCCGTTCAGCTTGGTCCACACGGCGTAGACATCATCACCGTCTGTCATGACCATGTGGAAAAGGTCGGGCATGATGGTGAGAAAGAACCAGCGGATGACTTGGTGTCGATGGTGGACCAGTCATGAAGGTCGGGAACGAGGCTGGAGTCAACGATGCCGTCCACTTGGTTGATGAGGTGATACTCCCGGAACACAAGGGAAAAGTAGGTCTTCCATGTCTAGTAGGAGGAGTCCGCCTGCGAAAGACGAACCGACACCCACTCGAGGATGTTCAGGTTGCGGATGTTGTTCACGTTGGGAGGGTTGGCGTCAGCGAACGGGTTGGAGTTAGTGGAAGCGGAGGAGGTGATGGACAACATGGTGGTGCGGGTGTGGTGGCTCGGGCAAAGAGGGCGGGGTTCGGGTAGGGCAGCTGCGGCGGCCAGCGCAGGGAGATGCGGCAGGCGGTGGCGGCAGCGGGGTGGCAGCGGTGTTGGGGAACGTTGCATGGGAAACAAAAAATTTCCTACGCACACGCAGATCTATCCATGGTGATGAGCATCTACAAGAGGGAGAATGAATCTACATACCCTTGTAGATCGCTAAGCGGGAAGCGATAAGTAACGCGGTTGGTGTAGTCGAACGTCTTCACAATCCAAATCGCCGTGCATCCTGCGATCCAATCACGATCCGTCCCGCGAACTTGATCATGATGCATCCCACGAACTTGATCACGATCCTTCGGATCTAGCGCCGAACGGACGACACCTTCGCATTCAGCACACTTACAGCTTGATGTCGATCTCCGCCGTCTTGATCCAGCAAGAAGGAGTGGAGAGGAAGTAGAGATCTCCGGTGCAGGGCTTCGCGTAAGCGCTGCAGAAATCCGATCTAGAGGAGACTGGTGAAACGGGTAGCACGTGGCTGGAAAACTAGTGCAACAACCCTCAATACCACCAATATATATAGGAGGAAGAGAGGAGAGGAGGCAGCCTTGGATTTCCATGCCAAAGGCTTCGTCCGAACCAAGGGTGGAGGTAGAGTCCATGTTGGAAATATGCCCTAGAGGCAATAATAAAATGGTTATTATTGTATTTCCTAGTTCATGATAATTGTCTATTATTCATGCTACAATTGTGTTAACCGGAAACCGTAATACATGTGTGAATACATAGACCACAACATGTCCCTAGTGAGCCTCTAGTTGGCTAGCTCATTGATCAATAGATGGTCACGGTTTCATGACCATGGACATTGGATGTCATTGATAACGGGATCACATCATTAGGAGAATGATGTGATGGACAAGACCCAATCCTAAGTATATCACAAGATCGTGTAGTTCGTTTGCTAAAGCTTTTCAATGTCAAGTATCGTTTCCTTAGACCATGAGATTGTGTAACTCCCGGATACCGTAGGAATGCTTTGGGTGTGCCAAACGTCACAACCTAACTGGGTGGCTATAAAGGTACGCTACGGGTATCTCCGAAAGTGTCTGTTGGGTTGACACGAATCGAGACTGGGATTTGCCACTCCGTGTGACGGAGAGGTATCTCTGGGCCCACTCGGTAAGACATCATCATAATGAGCTCAATGTGACTAAGGAGTTAGCCATGGGATGATGTATTATGGAACGAGTAAAGAGACTTGCCGGTAACGAGATTGAACAAGGTATAGGGATACCGACGATCGAATCTCGGGCAAGTACCATACCGATAGACAAAGGGAATTGTATACGGGATTGATTGAATCCCTGACATCGTGGTTCATCCGATGAGATCATCGTGGAGTACGTGGGAGCCAACATGGGTATCCAGATCCCTCTGTTGGTTATTGACCGGAGAGGTGTCTCGGTCATGTTTACGTGTCTCGCGAACCCGTAGGGTCTACACACTTAAGGTTCGATGACGCTAGGGTTATAGGGAAATGGTATACGTGATTACCGAAGGATGTTCGGAGTCCCGGATGAGATCCTGGACGTCACGAGGAGCTCTGGAATGGTGCGGAGGTAAAGATTGATATATAGGAAGTCCAGTTTTGGTCACCGGAAAGTTTTCGTGCTCATCGGTATTGTACCAGGAGTGCCGGGAGGGTGCCGGAGGACCCCGGGAGGGATGTGACGACCAGAGGACCTCATGGGATGTTAGATAAAGTGTGCCAGCCCTTATTGGGCTGGGAAATACTTTTTCTAAAGGCCCATGTGCATAGGGATCTAGAGATAAGGGCTAAAGGGTTTTAAAAGAGGAGTCCACCTCCCTTGTGGGAGGTGGACTCTATCCCTTTGGTTCGGCCGAATCTCTCCTCCTTGGAGGAGGGGCCAAGCCAGCCCTCCCTCTCCCTCCTCCTATATATACCCAAGGGTTTTGCCTCTTGAGAACAGATCAAAACTCTCTCTCTCACGGTGAAGCTCTACCTCTCTTCTTCCTCCTCCGCAGCGCTTGGCGAAGCCCTGGCGGGATACCTTGTTACTCCACCACCACCACGCCGTCGTGCTACTGCTGGAGCTCTTCCCCAACCTCTCCTTCCTCCTTGCTGGATCAAGGCGTAGGAGACATCACCGGGCTGCACGTGTGTTGAACGCGGAGGCACCGTTGTTCGGTGCTTAGATCGGAATCCACCGCGATCTGAATCGCTGCGAGTACGACTCCATCAACCGCGTTCTAGCAACGCTTCCGCTTAGAGATCTTCAAAGGTATGAAGATCCAATTGTTGGGGAACTTCGCATGGGAAACAAAAATTTTCCTATGCACACGCAAACCTATCCATGGTGATGAGCATCTACGAGAGGGAGAGTGGATCTACGTACCCTTGTAGATCGCTAAGCGGGAAGTGTTAAGAAACGCGGTTGGTGTAGTCGAACATCTTCGCGATCCAAATTGCCGAGCGTCCCGCGATCTCATCACGATCCGTCCTGTGATCCAATCACGATCCGTCCCGTGAACACATCATGATCCATCCCGCGAACTCATCATGATCCGTCTCATGATCTTGATCACGATCTGTCCCGCGAACTCATCACGATCTGTTCCGTGATATCATCACGAACTGTCTCGCGATCTCGATGACGGTCCTTCCGATCTAGCGCCGAATGGACGGCACCTCCGCGTTCAGCACACGTGCAGCTTGATGACGATCTCCACCGTCTCGATCTAGCAAGAGGAGGTGGAGAGGAGAGAGAGTTCACCGGCAGCATGACGGCGCTCCGGTGATGGTGGTGGAGCAATTCCGGCAGGGCTTCGCCTAAGCGCTGCAGAAATCCGATCTAGAGGAGCACCAGTGAAACGGGTAGCACGTGGCCGTAAACTATTTCCAAAAGCCACCCAATCCACTAGTATATATAGTAGGGAAGGAGAGGGAGGGCTGGCGCACAAGGCACCACCCTTTGGAGTCGGCCAAGGAAAGGTGGGAGAGGAGGACTCTCCTCCTCCAATCCTAGTAGGACTAGGATTGCTCCTTTTTGGCCTTTTCCACCTTTTTCCTTTAGGAAACCTACTCCCTGCGCCATGGGCCTTATGTGGCTGTCTCACCAGCCCACTAAGGGCTGGTTATTACTTTCCCAGAGCCCATGGACCCCTTGGGGTCAAAATACCCCTCCCGGAGGTCTCCCGGTACACTACCGGCACTCCCGGTACACTACCGATGAGCCCGAAACTTTTCCGGCAACCAAACTTGGACTTCCTATATATGAATCTTTACCTCCGGACCATTCCGGAGCTCCTCCTGACGTCCGGGATCTCATCCGAGACTCCGAACAACCTTTGGTCACCACCATACATAACTCTACACTACCGAAACGTCACCGAACCTTAAGTGTGCAGACACTGCGGGTTCGAGAACTATGTAGACATGACCGAGACACCTCTACGGTCAATAACCAATGGCGAGACCTGGACGTCCACATTGGTTCCTACATATTCTACTAAGATCTTTATCGGTCGAACCTTTGTGTCAAGGATTCAGTTAATCCCGTATAACGTTCCCTTTGTTCTTGGGTATGTTACTTGCCCAAGATTCGATCGTCGGTATCTCCATACCTAGTTCAACCTCGTTACCGGCAAGTCTCTTTACTCGTTCCGTAATACAAGATCCCGCAACTAACAATTAGTCACATTGCTTGCAAGGCTCATTGTGATGTTGTATTACTGAGTGGGCCCTGAGATACCTCTCCGTCACACAGAGTAACAAATCCCAGTCTCGATCCATGCCAACTCAACATACACCATCGGAGATACCTGTAGAGCACCTTTATAGTCACCCAGTTACGTTGCGACGTTTGATACACACAAGGCACTCCTCCGATATCCGTGAGCTGGATGATCTCATGGTCATAGGAACATATACTTGACATGCGGAAAACAGTAGCAATAAACTGACACGATCATATGCTACGTTTGTAGTTTGGGTCTTATCCATCACATCATTCTCCTAATGATGTGATCCCGTTCTCAAATGACATCTCATGTCCATGTCTAGGAAACCTTAACCATCCTTTGATCAACGAGCTAGTCCATTAGAGGCATACTAGGGACGTGGTTTTGTCTATGTATCCACAGATGCATTTAAGTCTCCGATCAACACAATTATAGCATGGATAATAAACGATTATCATGAACAAGAAAATATGATAGTAACTAATTTATTATTGCCTCTAGGGCATATTTCCAACAGTCTCCCACTTGCACTAGAGTCAATAATCTAGTTCACATCACCATGTGATTCGCATTGTTATGAATCTAACACCCAATGAGTTCTGGGGTTCGATCATGCTTTGCATGTGAGAGAGGTCTTATAGTCAACGGGTACGTAACATTCAGATCCGTGTGTACTTTGAAAATCTCTATGTCAAACCGTAAACACTGCTACCACACTCCACTTGGTACCTTTCCAAATGGCTGCTCCACTATATGTATCCAGATTGCTACTACGAGCCATCCGGATTGGTGTTAAAGCTTGCATCGACGTAACTCTTTACGACAAACTCTTTATCACCTCCATAATCAAGAAACATTTCCTTAGTCCTCTGGTTACTAAGGATAATTTCGACCGCTGTCCAGTGATCCACTCCTGGACCACTCTTGTACCCCTTGACAGACTCATGGCAAGGCACACACAGGTGCGGTACACAACATGACATAATATAGAGCCTATGGCTAAGGTATAGGGGACGATGTTCGTCCTTTCTCTTTCTTCTCCCGTTGTCGAGCTTTGAGTCTCACTCAACTTCCACACCTTACAAATCAGGCGAGAACTCTTTCTCTGACTGATCCATTTTGAATTCTTTCAAAATCTTGTCACGGCATGCACTCATTGAAAGTCTCATCAAGCATCTTGATCTATCTCTATAGATTTTGATGCTCAACAATTAGGTAGCTTTATCTAGGCCTTCCTTTGAAAATCACCTCTCAAACAACCATTTATGCTTTCCAGAAATTCTGCATTATTTCCGATCAACAATATGTCATCCACATATACTTATCAGAAATTCTATAGGGCTCCCACTCACTTTATTGCAAATACAAGTTTCTTGTAAACTTTGTATAGACTCAAAAACTTTGATCACCTCATCAAAGTGTATATTCCAACTCCGAGATGCTTGCTTCAGTCCACAGAAGGATCACTAAAGCTTGCACACCTTTTAGCATCCTTAGGACTGACAAAACCTTCTGGTTGTATCACATACAACCTTTCCTCAAGCAAACCGTTAAGGAAACGATGTTTTGACATCCATCTACCAGATTTCATAATCGAAAAATGCAGCAACTGCTAACATAATTCCAACAGACTTTAGCACCACTACGAGTGAAAAAGTCCCATCGTAGTCAACTCCTTGAACTTGTCACAAACAACTTTGCAACAAGTTGAGCTTTACAAATGGTGACATCTACCATCAGTGTCTGTCTTCATTTTAAAGATCCATTTGTACTCAACAACCTGCCGTCCAACGAGCAAGTCCACCAAAGTCTATACTTGGTTTTCATACATGGATCCTATCTCGGATTTCATGGCCTCCAACCATTTGTCGGAATCCGGGCCCATCATCGTTTCTCCATAGCTCGTAGGTTCATCGTTGTCCAACAACATGACTTCCAAGACAGGGTTGTCGTACCACTTAGGAGCAGTTCACATCCTTGTCGACCTACGAAGTTCGATAGTAACTTGATCCTGAAGCTTCATGATCATCATCATTAACTTCCTCTTCAACTAACGTAGGCTTCACAGAAACATCTTTCTGCGCTGCGCTACTCTCTGGTTGAACAAAGGTTTAACAACCTCATCAAGTTCTATCTTTCTCCCACTCAATTCTTTCGAGAGAAACATTTCCTCGAGAAAGGATCCGTTTAAGCAACAAACACTTTGCACTAGGATCTGAGATAGAAGGTTCACCCAACTGATCTTAGGGTATTCTATGAAGATGCATTTGTCCGCCTTGGGTTCAACCTCATTAAGTGAAAACATTTTCACCACAAATGTCGCAGCCCCAACTATTAAGAAATGACAGCTTAGGTTTCTATCAAACCATAATTCACACGGTGTCATCTCAACGGATTTAGATGATGCCATATTTAAAGTGAATGTAGTTGTCTCTAATGCATAACCCCAAAATTATAGTAGTAAAATGATAAGAGACATTACAGCACGCACCATGTCAATAGAGCATGACTATGATGTTCGGACACACCATCACACTATGGTGTTCCAGGTGGCGTTAGCCGTGAAACAAATTTCACATTGTCTTAAGTTGTATGCCAAACTCGTAACTCAGATATTCATCTCCACGATCATATCGCAGTCATTTTTATCTTCTTGTCACGATGATCTTAAACTTCACTCTGAATTTGCTTGAACCTTTCAAACGATTCAGACTTGTGTTTCATTAACTAAATGTACACTATATCCACTCAAATCATCAGTGAAGGTAAGAAAATAACGATATCCACTGCACGCTACAAGACTCACTAGATTGCATACATCAGCATGTATCATATCAAATGAATCACTTGCCCGCTCCATCAACAGGGTCTTTTAGTCATCTTGCCCAAGAGGCATGGTTTGCATGTCTCAACCGATTCGAAATCGAATGAGTCCAAATATCCATCAGCATGGAGTTTCTTCATGCGCTTTATACCAATATGACATTTTGCAGAAGTGCCACAAGTATGTGGTACTATCATTATTCAACTTTGTATCTTTTGACATCAATGTTATGAACATGTGTATTACTACGATCAATATTTCAACAAACCATTCTCACTGGGTGCATGACCATTGAAGGTATTATTCACGCAAACAGAATAACCATTATTCTCTAATTCAAATGAATAACCGTATTGCAACAAACATGATCTAATCATGTCCATGCTCAACGCAAAACACCAAATAACATTTATTCAGGTTCGTAACTAATCCTGAAGGTAGAGAGAGCGTGCGATGTTGATCACATCAACCATGGAAACACTTCCAACACACATCGTCACCTCACCCTTAGCTAGTTCTCCGTTTATTCTATAGCTTTTATTTCGAGTTACTAACATTCAGCAACCGAACCGGTATCCAATACCCAGGTGCTACTAGGAGTACTAGCAAGGTACACATTAATAACTCGTATATCAAATATACTTCTGTCGATGTTGCCAGCCTTCTTATCTACCAAGTATCTAGGGTTGTTCCGCTTCAGCGACCGTTCACCTCATAATAGAAGCACTTAGTCTCGGGTTTGAGTTCAACTTTGGGTTGCTTCACTGGAGCAGCAACTGACTTGCTATCCATGAAGTTTCCCTCCTTTGCTCTTGCCCTTCTCGAAACTAGTGGTTTGGTTAACCATCAACACTTGATGCTCCTTCTTGATTTCTACCTTCGCGGTGTCAAAACATCGCGAACAGCTCAGGAATCATTATTTCTATCCCTAGCAATTTATAGTTCATCACTAAGTTCTAGTAGCTTAGTGACAGTGACTTGCAGAGCTATGCCAATCACTATCTTATCTGGAAGATCAACTCCCACTTGATTCAAGCGATTGTAGCACCCAGACAATCTGAGTACATGCTCAATGATTGAGCTCTTCTCTTTCATCTTGCAGGCAAAGAATCTTGTTGGAGATCTCATATCTCGCAACACAGGCACGAGCCTGAGATCCTAATTTCAGCTCTTAGAAACATCTCATATGTTCTGTGACGTTCAAAACGTTTTGGAGCCTCAA
This sequence comes from Hordeum marinum, assembly GCA_022496015.1. Taxonomy (NCBI): domain Eukaryota; kingdom Viridiplantae; phylum Streptophyta; class Magnoliopsida; order Poales; family Poaceae; genus Hordeum; species Hordeum marinum. The sequence goes on from CM039678.1 coordinate 25,455,959, forward strand.
TTCTAAGCCGTAACACATGACGCACTAAACTGTCAAGTAGTCATCAGAACGTGCTTGTCAGATGTTCACAACATCTACAGACGACGCTAGAGGGGTTGGCGTACCGAGCGGTGCATTAAGGACATAAGCCTTCTCTGCAGCAATGAGGACAATCCTCAGATCATGGACCCAGTCCGCAATATTACTACCATCATCTTTCAATTCTATTTCTCTAGGAACATATAAAAATACAAGGGAGCTACAGCGTGAGCTAGTAATCTACAACATAATTTGCAAAGACACTTTGACTATGTTCACGATAATGAGTTCAATTAATCATATTACTTAAGAACTCCCACTCAAATTGACATCCCTCTGATCATTCGAGTGATACATGATCCAAATTTACCAACTCAAGTCCGATCATCACGTGAGTTGAGGTGGCTGCAATGGTTAACATCATTATGTTGATCATATCTACTATATGACTCATGTTTGACCTTTCGGTCTCTTGTGTTCCGAGGCCATGTCTGTACATGCTAGGCTCGTCAAGTTTAACCCGAGTGTTCTGCACGTGCAAATCTGGCTTGCACCCGTTGTATGTGAACGTAGAGTCTATCACACCTGATCATCACGTGGTGTCTCGACACGACGAACTTTCGCAACGGTGCACACTCAGGGAGAACATAGTTCATCTTGAAATTCAAGTGAGGGATCACCTTATAATGCTACCACGGTACTAAGAAAAAGAAGGTGCATAAAAGGATTAACATCTCATGCAATTCATAAGTGACATGATATGGCCATGAACTTGTGTTTAAGATCTCCATCTTCGAAACACCGGCATGATCTCCATCGTCACCGGCACAACACCATGATCTCCATCATCTTGATCTCCATCAATGTGTTGCCATTGGGGTTGTGGCGCCAACCCTGCTTCTACTTCTATTGCTACCGTTTAGCGATAAAGTAAAGCATTACATAGCGCTTAATGATTGACACGTAGGTCATACAATAATTAAAGACAACCCTATGGCTCCTGCCGGTTGCCGTATTCACCGACGTGCAAGTCGTAAAAATCTATACATCACATGATCATCTCATACATCACATATATCTCATCATGTAATTGGCCATATCACATCACAACATACCCTGCAAAAACAAGTTAGACGTCCTCTAATTGTTGTTGCATGTTTTACGTGGCTGCTATGGGTATCTAGTTAGAACGATTCTCACCTACGCATAAACCACAACGGTGATACATAGATTGCTTTTCAACTTTCTCAAGGACCGCCTTTGTCGGATCCGATCCAACTAAAGTGAGACAAACTGTCGCCCGCAAGCCATCTAAGCAACAAGTTGCGTCGAGGGAACCGGTCTCTCATAAGCATACAAGTAATGTTGGTCTGAGCCGTTTTATCTCACAATCCCGCTGAACCAAAATCCGACCAAGGGAGGAAGCAATCTAAGCATCAACGCCCACAAACCTTTTGTGTTCTACTCGAGATCTCATCGAACCATCAACCTAGCTCATGATGTCACTATTGGGGAACGTCGCTTGGGAAACAAAATTTTTCCTACGCACACGCAAACCTATCCATGGTGAAGAGCATCTACGAGAGGGAGAGTGGATCTACGTACCCTTGTAGATCGCTAAGAGGGAAGCGTTAAGAAACGCGGTTGGTGTAGTCGAACATCTTCGCGATCCAAATCGCCGAGCGTCCCGCGATCTCATCACGATCCGTCCCGCGATCCAATCATGATCCGTCCCGCGAACACATCATGATCCGTCCCGCGAACTCATCACGATCCGTCTCATGATCTTGATCACGATCTGTCCCGCGAACTCATCATGATCTGTTCCGCGATCTCATCACGAACTGTCTCGCAATCTCGATCACGGTCCTTCCGATCTAGCGCCGAACGGACGGCACCTCCGCGTTCAGCACACGTGCAGCTTGATGACGATCTGCACCATCTCGATCCAGCAAGAGGAGCTGGAGAGGAGAGAGAGTTCACCGGCAGTGTGACGGCGCTCCGGTGATGGTGGTGGAGCAATTCCGGCAGGGCTTCACCTAAGCGCTGTAGAAATCCGATCTAGAGGAGCACGGGTGAAACGGGTAGCACGTGGCCGTACACTATGTGCAAAAGCCACTCAATCCACTAGTATATATAGGAGGGAAGGAGAGGGAGGGCTTGCGCACAAGGCACCACCCTTTGGAGTCGGCCAAGGAAAGGTGGGAGAGGAGGACTCTCCTCCTCCAATCCTAGTAGGACTAGGATTGCTCCTTTTTGGCCTTTTCCACCTTTTTTCCTTTAGGAAACCTACTCCCTGCGCCATGGGCCTTATGTGGCTGTCTCACCATCCCAATAAGGGCTGGTTATTACTTTCCCACAGCCCATGGACCCCTTGGGGTCGAAATACCCCTCCCGGAGGTCTCCCGGTACACTATCGGCACTCCCGGTACACTACCGATGAGCCCGAAACTTTTCAGGCGACCAAACTTGGACTTCCTATATATGAATCTTTACCTTCGGACCATTCTGGAGCTCCTCGTGACGTCCGGGATCTCATCCGGGACTCCGAACAACCTTTGGTCACCACCATACATAACTTTACACTACTGAAACGTCATCGAACCTTAAGTGTGCAGACCCTGCGGGTTCGAGAACTATGTAGACATGACCGAGACACCTCTACGGTCAATAACCAATGGCGGGACCTCGACGTCCACATTGGTTGCTACATATTCTACGAAGATCTTTATCGGTCGAACCTCTATGTCAAGGATTCAGTTAATCCCGTATAACGTTCCCTTTGTTCTTCGGTATGTTACTTGCCCGAGATTCGATCGTCGGTATCTCCATACCTAGTTCAACCTCGTTACCGGCAAGTCTCTTTACTCGTTCCGTAATACAAGATCCCGCAACTAACAATTAGTCACATTGCTTGCAAGGCTCATTGTGATGTTGTATTACCGAGTGGGCCCTGAGATACCTCTCCATCACACGGAGTAACAAATCCCAGTCTCGATCCATGCCAACTCAACAGACACCATCGGAGATATCTCTAGAGCACCTTTATAGTCACCCAGTTACGTTGCGATGTTTGATACACACAAGGCACTCCTCCGATATCCGTGAGTTGCATGATCTCATGGTCATAGGAACATATACTTGACATGCGGAAAACAGTAGCAATAAACTGACACGATCATATGCTACGTTTGTAGTTTGGGTCTTATCCATCACATCATTCTCCTAATGATGTGATCCCGTTCTCAAATGACATCTCATGTCCATGGCTAGGAAACCTTAACCATCCTTTGATCAACGAGCTAGTCCATTAGAGGTATAGTAGGGACATGGTTTTGTCTATGTATCCACACATGCATTTAAGTCTCCGATCAACACAATTATAGCATGGATAATAAACGATTATCATGAACAAGGAAATATGATAATAACTAATTTATTATTGCCTCTAGGGCATATTTCCAACACCAATCTCTCCCCGCTCGTTTGCTGGTTTCTCCATAGATTGATCTTGGTGACACGTAGGAAAAATTTGATTTACTACTACGTCTCCCAACAGTCCACCTACTAGGATTCACCCTCTTTTTTTGCCTTTTTTCACTTTTTCTCTTAGGATTTTTTCTTCCAGCCACATGGGCCTCTTGTGGTTGTTCCACCAGCCCACTAAGGGCTGGTTTCCACTCTCCCACAGCCCATGTAGCCTCTTGGTCGAAATACCCCTCACGGAGGTCTCCCGATACACTACCGGCACTCCCGGTACACTACCGATGAGCCCGAAACTTTTCCGATGACCAAAACAGGACTTCCTATATGTGAATCTTTACCTTCGGACCATTTCGGAGCTCCTCGTGACGTCCGAGATCTCATCCGGGACTCCAAACAACCTTCGGTCACCACCATACATAACTCTATACTACTGAAACGTCACCAAACCTTAAGTGTGCAGACCCTGCGGGTTCGAGAACTATGTAGACATGACCGAGACACCTCTACAGTGAATAACCAATAGCGGGACCTGGATGACCATATTGGTTCTTACATATTCTACGAAGATCTTTATCGGGTGAACCTCTATGTCAAGGATTCAGTTAATCCCGTATGATGTTCCCTTTGTTCTTCAGTATGTTACTTGCCCGAGATTCGATCGCCGGTATCTCCATACCTAGTTCAATCTCGTTATCGGCAAGTCTCTTTACTCGTTCCGTAATACAAGATCCTGTGACCAACACTTAGTCACATTGCTTGCAAGACTCATTGTGATGTTGTATTACCGAGTGGGCCCTGAGATACCTCTCCGTCACACGGAGTAACAAATCCCAGTCTTGATCCATGCCAACTCAACAGACACCATCGGAGATACCTGTAGAGCACCTTTATAGTCACCAAGTTACGTTACGACGTTTGATACACACAAGGCACTCCTCCGATGTTCGTGAGTTGCATGATCTCATGGTCATAGGAACACCTACTTGACATGCAGAAAACAATAGCAATAAACTAACACGATCATATGCTACGTTTGTAGTTTATGTCTTGTCCATCACATCATTCTTCTAATGATGTGATCCAATTATCAAATGACATCTCATGTCAATGGCTGGGAAACCTCGACCATCTTTCATCAACGAGCTAGTTCATTAGAGGCATACTAGGGACAGTGTGTTGTCTATTTACCCACACATGTAATGTGTTTCCAATCAATACAATTATAGCATGGATAATAAACGATTATCATGAACAAGGAAATATAATAATAAACACTTTATTTATTGCCTCTAGGGCATATTCCAACATGCGGTGCGGAGGAGGCGCGCGGGCGGCGGCGGCGGCGGGGTGGTGGAGGCGGCGGATGAGATCTTCAAAACTAGATTCCATGTTGATAGATTTTGACGAACTATTTTTCCACAAAAATAACCGGATGAAATAATTGGACAAAACAAATAGGACGAAAAAACCGTGCCTCTCACGAAAAGAAAAAAAAGAGAAGAAAACGCAATTTTTTTTCTTTTTGGGAGACACGGCCGTGCCTCTCGCGAAAGTAGATACATGCCTATTGCGGAAGTAAAACCGTGCCTCTCAAGAAACAAAAAAATAGAACACATTTTTCCCCGTTTATGAGAGGCACGACTGTGCCTCTCGCGAAGCAAAACAATGCCTCTGAAGGAATGAAAAACAAAAACACGTTTTTCTGTTTTCGAGAGGGACGGCTAAACCTTTGGTGGAAGCAAATCCGTGCCTCTCGGGAAAGAAAAAAAAGAAAACGTGTTCTTTCGTGGCAATTTTTTATTTAAATAGTAAAACAATAATTTTGTCCAAAAACAATCAAAGGCTGATGGAAAACCGAAACGCCAAAAAAACAGAAAATAGTAATCTGAAAAGTCAAAAACGCATGCGAAAAAATAGCAACATCCATAGAAAACACTCCGAGTGTGACACGTGACAGCGACAGAAAACGCGTCATATGGCGCCTGACCCTTCGAAGGTTTCGAAGGAGCACTCTCCAATTAGAAGCTCCCAAATCTAGTAAGTAGCGTTGTTGCAGTTTTGAAGTTTTGTCTTTCTATCGATGTACTTCAAGGCTAAGTCGACCAGGCCCTAGATGCCCAAAAAGATTGCTTCAGGCGACGAGGCAACGTTAGCCCAAACTGAAATATACGTGTCTTGTTGCAAACTAGATTGGGGCCCTAGCATTTTGGGGCCCTGTGTGAACTCACAGCTCGCAGAGACCCTTCAACGGCCCTGGCTAGGCAACTAGTGCATCGATGGAAGAAAATTTCCATCGTTCATACCATGCCTATATGTATAGGCATGCACACACCCTTGTTATCAAGAAACATATTTTCTCAACAAATGCATGCTAAAAATAAATATATTTTTAATGCTTTTTGGTGACAAAAGATATTGAGATAATCCGAATAATTAAGCAGCAACGACTTGACTTAGGTTGTGTTTGGTTGAACTTCAGCTTTCAACTTTTGGGTCCAAAAGCTATAAGCTGAACCAAATGGGTAATTTACAAAGCAGCTTTTGAGAATCTGCAACTTCTCTGTAGTGTAAATTTTGAAGCTGGTATACCCTAACTTTTCAGCTTCTCAGCTTCTCGGCTTCTAAACCAACCATTTTTGACTGTCCCCTAAAACCGAGTAGTATTTATCCATCAATGCCACTGGTAAGTCATACCTCTTCGTTGTCTTTCACAGCCGTTTCAGTCAAATAACCGTTTTAGCCAAACAGCTTCCAGCTTTTCCACAGCTAGAAATTCACATCAGTTTTTTCACAGCTCACAACTCACAGTAGCTTTTACAGAATCTGCAGCTCAACCAATCATAGCCTTAGTAATGCAAGCATACCGGGTTTGTTAATATATTTGTACTCAAGTAAATTAATTAAATTAGATATAATTCGAATCTGCAAAGCTTAGTATTACCTAATAGTTCGGTTGGTTTGCCCATCCATACGTGGTGACACAGCCGTACTAAAGGCACGTGCAATATAATGGTCTTAGCTTATAAGTGCACAAGGAATAAATACTAAGGGGGAAAAGAACAAAACCAAAGAAAAAAACTTGTGTTTAGTTTTTCTTTTTTGATAAAGGACATTATCATTCAATCAACATATCAAGTTGATACAACCACACAACCAAAACGTCCAACAATACCCAATGGAAAATATTGTTTAACTACAAAAACTAAAAAGGTTGGCCTAAGGTGGGGTAGATCCTATGCGAAGCTTACACTGCCATGCATGACGAGAGAAAATCTCCCTAACCGTATGCTCCAGTTGGGTGGACACCATCATAAAAAGGTCTTTGTGCTCTAGTCAATGCAAGATAGATCAAGTACAAAGCCATTGCGTACATGCAAAAATAACTTGCATAGAAGACGCAACACATTTTTTGTTAAAAACCACATCATTCATGGTAAGCCACAGAGCCCAACATAAGGATGCCGCTCCGACAAGAATATGGGAACAAAATTGTTTGTTAATACCCCGCAAACAATTGCTGAACGTATTACACACAGTGTAGGGGGTAAAGATTTGAAGCTACTTGAACAATGGACCATTCTGCATGAGCAAATTTACTAAAAATTAGGTGTTGAATGGACTCGTCATGTTGGAAAATGACACAAGTCTTGCTACCTCAACAGTTGCGGCGTGCCAGGTTTTCTATATTCAAGACCACGCCTCTGTTTAAAAACCAGAGAAATATCTTAACTTGAAGAGGTATTTTGAAATTTCACATTTTTTATAGGAAGATCGCATCGGGCAATTGTATCATATAAGGACTTCACTAAAAACTTCCTGTTTTGATGCAAGTTTCATCGAAACTTGTCTAGTTCGTTTGACATCTGAATGGGCTAGAAACGTGTGAGCAATTCTTTCCACGGTACGAGACGAGGCCCCACTAGGTCACATGGAAAGAAATATCAGGGTTTGCTTGGCCCAAGACCTGTGTAATTGTGATGAATTTATGTCGAACAATGCGATATGAGCTAGGGTATTGCGCCGTGAGTGGAGAAGCATCAAGCCAGGTATCCTCCTAGAAGCTAACCTGGGAGCTGTCCCTAACAAAGAATGTACCGAAATGGAAAAAATATACTTGCCCTTCATCACGCCATACCAAAAATCTAAATCACTAGGTTTTCATTGGAGTTGAGAAATGGCTTTGGAGCCCACATACTTGTTACAGATGATATCCGGCCACATTCCTTTCTCAGTTAGTAGTTTATATACCCATTTACTATGAAGGACAGTGTTTCTAATATCAAGATTTTGAATGCCAAAGCCTGCTTCACTTTTAGGATGACACAACACATTCCATTTGACTAGCCGATATTTCTTCGATTCATTATCACACTATCAGAAAAATTTGGGCATCAACTAGTCCAATCTTTGCGGAAACACTTTCAGTAGGTGGAAGAAGGATAACCTATATAAAACCATATTGCTTAGAGTGGAATTGATCAAGACCAATATACCCCCATTTGGGCAAAATTCGGCCTTCCAACTGGCCAGTCGTTTCGCAAGTCTCTCTTCCACGTGTTTCCACTGAGTGATAGTTAGACGCCGATAGTTAATTGGAATACACAGGCATTGAATAGGGAACTACCTGATCTACCTAATTCTCAGCATACTCCGATGCCAAAACAACGGCCTCACCGTAGTAGAAAAGTTCACTCCTATGAAAATTAATTTTAAGATCTGAAACCTCCTCAAAAGCACATTATAAAATGTTGAGGTTGCTTGCTTTATCTAGGTCATGGTCCACAAAAAGTATGGTATCGTCCACATATTTTAGAATAAACAAGGCATCTTCTATTAGGCGTGGAATTACAATTTAGACTGCACAACAAGAACAGCTAACATGTCTTCCATTATGTTGAACAAAATAGGGAAAATGGGGTCCCCTTGACGAAACCCCTTCCCAATCTGGAAATACCTACCAACATCATCATTTACTTTGATGGTAATCCTCCCAGAGACGAAACTCTCTACCCATCGACACCATTTTTACGAGAACCCCTTCATGCTGAGAGTTTGCGGACGAAACTCTCTACCAATTGAACTTGCCGTTAGTTGGATATTTAAATTCATGTTTGTCATAGTTTACTTATGCAGGGGCGATTCATAGTAGGTGTATCTTTTTAAACTTACTAGTTACTAGACGTCAACTCGTGCTTTGATATATATACATAAATTATACGTTTATTAGAAAATTTTATCTACAATATTTCTTGCCAAGGAACATTTATATTGTAATTAATCATTGAAACTAACTATATGCCCAAATGCACATTGGTTACCATGTGGCAGAAATGATATACCTTTTTCAATAAATTCCTAATCACATAATATACATATATGTATGGTTTACTAATTATGTAACCCATACATTGTATTGTCTTGTGAGATTCTTTAGAATTGGTTTGTAGCTCCATACTTCCAATTCTGACAGTTCAATGAAAGAAGGATATAGTACACAACGACATGACAATATTCACAAATATTATTGTTTATGTATTTACTAATTGACTTTCGTCGGGCCCTAAATTATTAAGTAACATACTTTACTCTATGAAGGATAAAAACATTTCACATTACAATAAGTAAATTATATTGATTTTTTTCAGAACTAGTACCTATTTTGTACCAAATTTGAAAATCGTATGTCGAAATTGAAAAAAAATACAAAAATAGCACCCCGTCGGTCTGTGGTGGGCCGAAGAGGTGCCTGTCGGCCAGTGGGAGGCCGAAGAGCGGCCCGTCAGCCAATGGGAGGCCGAAGAGGTGCCTATCGGCCAGTGGGAGGCCGATGGCCCCCTGGATAAGGCCAAGGACTGTTTTTTTTCTCCTCTGACCACTCCTTTCACCCTCCCCCGTCCTCCAGGCTTCCCACCTCCACCTCTCACTCCTGTTGCTCTCCGGTGCTTCCATCGCCACGCCGATCTCTTTGCTCGACCACCGATTTTCGTATCCAACCCGCGTAAACAATAGATCAGGGCGTTCTCCACTGGCCTATGGTATTTTTTTTGCTTCCAACTCAATCAAATGTCAACTTTCAACTCGGTTGTGGATTTAGTTCTTATTGGTCACCGTCCGTTTGCAGGTAAATGGCTTGCCCATTTTGCTGAGATCCATATGGCCCTTGTCCTGCCGTTGATTCCGGTGCGTCTGTATTCACTGTGGTGCTGGATCGTCGATGTTCAAGGCATATTATAAGATTCTATATCTTGTTTATCTGACTGTGGCATATGGTTGATGTTGTTTTGGTCGGAATGTATTTGAATGCATTTGTTTATATGATTATGATGTTCTCTTCCATTCTTGTTGTAGTATTCCGTATAGTGTTAGATCACATCTTGCTTGGTACATTAAGGAGTGCAGAGCTTTAGCTATTCCGAGGGGTGACACAGATATTGATCTTGCTCTTCACAAAAGCGAGGGTAACTTATACCATGTTCTGTTTAGACATGGTCGGATGAGCAGTAAATTGCATGAACCTTCATGGGAGGAACTTGTGAATGATTATGGTCTCCGTCACCGTGACATGATGACTGTTAGGCTTGAGCACTATGGAACTATGATTAGTGTCGATTTTCATCGGGATGTTGTTATGTTGTTTCCTTTACCTTGTGTTGGTAAATTATTTGTTTGACTGATTTTTAGTTTTTTTTCCAGCTTATAAGTTTTGTTGTTCTGCTCATTTTGCGTAATTATTTTTTTGTAGCTCTTGAGATCTGAGTGAAACTCGGAGGGAACTTGTTGACAACTGTTTTTATAGTCGTGGTATCACTCTGAATTATCATCAAATGTATGTCACATCGCGGCAGCTCTTTGATGACAACTACATATTGTGTACTCCTTTTGTTCATAGGATGGATTCCATGAATGTTATTTCTCAACACATGGCAAGCTTTGGTTTCGGCTATTTTTTTATTTGTTCTTTGCTGTAGCATAATGTTTTAAATTTGTAAGTTGAATATCATATAACTTGATGTTTTTTGTTAGGTTATTCCTACCATGGTTGTGAGGAGTTTGAAGGAATTTGTGTCAATTCCTAGGAGTGGTTCTTTAACTCTTGAAATTACTTTGGATTCTGAAGATGATGATATATTTGTCAGCATTCCTTGTTCCTACTTCATTGTCTTGGGTAATAGAATGATGTGGAAGAAGGAAGGTTTCGGTAAATTTCTGTTGGCATCGTCTATTGAAGTCAACAATTTCATGCTCATAACCTTCAGACAACATGAACAGGAGCTAGTTCTTGTTTTCAGCTATCTACAACAGTGATCGTATTGTCTCGCCCTACCATTCCCCATTTTCTTTTCCCTCCCTACTATCCCGCCATATTCTTTCCCGCCATACTCTACCGCCACTTTCTTTCCTGCCATTCTTTACCGTCATCCTCTCCCATCACTTTCTTTCACGCCATTCTCTCCTGTTATTCTCTTTCCTGCCTTTCTCTCCCACCAATTTATTTCCTACCTTTCTCTCCCGCCATCTGTTCTTATGAACCTATATAACCATATCCGCAGTAAGGTGGTTTAGCAGGCCCTTCCTTTCCCTTTCACTCCCGCCATCCTTTCACTCCCGCCATCCTTTCGTGGAGATGTCTTATCCTCACTATCCATTTGATCATAGTTTTCACTCTGGTATGTCCGATCGTCTTCTTCGTCTAGCTACGAATTTCAAGATGGATGATATAGTAGTTCCATGGGAGGAACTTATTAGTAGTGACACCATAATGAATGGGTTGACTCACTCATTAGCTTGGAGTGGGTGGCCTCCCAGGACTTTTGAGGAGATATGGAAAGAACTTCTCAAGTTGCACGGCAGATGGCAAAAGCAACTGCATAAGGGTGAAGCTTACCTTAGGATTGTTGTGAATAATTCAGATTTATGGTCAGCACATAGTAAGGACGAAGACAACCTCTTCATGTCGAGCACCAAGGTGAAGACTACCGCATCGTCGACGGGTAGGGGCAAGATTTCTACATCGACGAAGGGGAAGATTTCTACATCGATGAAGGGGAAGAGTTCTGCATCAACGGAGGACGAAGACGACCTCTTCATGTCGAGAACCAAGGTCAAGACTACCGCATCGTCGAAGGGCAAGAGTTCTGCATGAACAAAGGGCAAGAGATCTGCATCGAAGGATGATGATGATGATGCATTCGTGTAGTACTGTTTTCTGTAGTGCTGTTTAATTTCAGTTGTACTATTTAATTAAGTTGTAACGTTTAATTCAGTTGTACTATTTAATTAAGTTGTAACATTTAATTCAGTTATACTATTTAATTAAGTTGTAACGTTTAATTCAGTCGTACTTTTAATTCAGTTCGATACATTTAGTTTGCAGTACTAGTGTTGTCTCTCTAAACCAATTGACCACTGAAATAGAACATGAATATGTCTCATACATGAATATGTCGCATACATGAATATGTCTCATACATAAAATAGACATATGTCTCATACATAAATAGATAGTCATGCCTCATACGTAGATTATCATATCACTGCTAGGGACAGCGACGAATCTTGGGCTTCCTTGGATGTGGACCGGAAGGCGATAAACGCTAAGGCGGTCGACGAGTGTCACGATGACCATGACCATAAACCACCTCATCCATCGGTGTCTGTGTCTCCTGGGTTGATGGTGGTGGTGGAGTAGCAAGATCTGTCTCCGAGATATCATATGGGTATGCACCATGGTCATCGTCCTCGCCGTCGTCGGGTATGCACGAACCAGGACCAATAAACACCGAGGACTGAAGTAAAGTCATGAACGGTTGTGACTGGCTGCTGACTGCGGTAAAGTAAAACATATAAAGAATGACTGCGGTAAAATTGATTTGTGAGGCTACAATTTTTTAAAAAATGTACAAAGTAAAGTTACCTAGGTCCATATGATGAAGCCAAGAGGAGCCCCCGGGTTGTGAAGAAGGTGGCTGCTGGTAGAAATAGCCCCCGGGCTACGAAGGAGGTGCCTGCTGCCAGGAGGAGCCCCCGGGTTGTTAAGGAGGTGTCTACTGCCAGGGAGAGATACCTGGTTATGAAGGATGTGCCTACTCCCAGGAAGAGATAACTGGCTGCGAAGGAGGTGCCTGCTGCCAGGAGGAGCTCCCTGGTTGTGAAGGTCGAGGTTCCGAACGCTGCACAAAGGCTCGAGGTTCTAAATGCTGCAGAGAGGGGCGTGACGGACGATGTGCTGCACGAGTGTTAACAACATCCAAAGATCGTCTACGTGTAATAGCTACATAAATCCCACGTAGCTTCCCTTGAAGACTCTTCAACCTTGTTACTTGCTCTCGCTGTGGGATATTTTCTCCTCTCTCAACGCAGTCCACTAAAGCGGTAACCTCCTCTAGCGCCTCAGATGTCAACTCATCCTATACACAGAAAGTTAACCAATTGTACATGTTCAGGTTAAGGAAAAACTTAACATGTGATAAAAATAGCACATACCGCGTGGTCTCTGGTTCCCACAACTGAGGCAGTTGGGAACAGATCACTGGTGAGAGGGGCTTGGCTATGATCCGGAGTTGATGATGGAACCAAGTAGATCCTCGTGCTCTGCCTGTAACACTACAGATACATCCCGAACTTGTCCTAGTTAAAGGCTCGAACTTCGTCCCAGATATTTGTCGGCGCAGTAGTCCATTCGTTAAGGTAAGGCCTGATGTCATGAAGACAAGAAGCCTGGGACTTGTTTCCTCCTACGCGACTGTACCTGAGTTTGAAATGCACGTTAAATGAATAGTTATAAGCCGAATGCAGACATGAGAACTAAAGTAGTATTACTTACTTGTGCACGTGATCTGGTAAGTGTGGAATAACAGGAATGTTAGGCTCTTGGCAAAGACCGAACTATCTCATCACCCTATTAAGAGCCATCTCCTCAACCGCCATGTCGAACACTAACTTGGCCTTGGTCATCCAATAATGCTGATCTCTAGTGCACAATCCAGAAATCCCACCTAGGCACCTTTCTAGAATAGCCTGATGGGAGTATGGCTCCCATATAACTTGATCCTCATGCAAACTATCAAACTGTACCATGATGGAGGAGTAGCAGCCCCTCACCTGGGTATGCGCAAATTGTCTCTGTGCATGACAACAAACATTAGTAAATAATATTGAATAGCAAGAAATAAAGATTAGTAATTCATATTGTTATTAATTATGAAAATACCCCTCTCCATGGCCAAACAGATCCCATAGTAGGCAAGTCGTCGATAGAAGGCACGTAAGTCCCAACCATGTCCTCATTACCAAAAGGTTTGTCAACGCTGACGTAGGATCGACCAATAGGGAATCTCTCATATGACCAAAGCTGCAACAATAGTGGACATCCGACAAGACCAGATTTTCTAGACTTCAACTAGCAAGCTTTGCACACGCCTCTACACGTAGCCACTAACACAGCAGAACCAAAACTCCTTTGCACAATGTTCTCCGGGTAACGTGTGTCAGCTATCTCTCATGCAACATCGATGAGTCGTGCATCGACAGTGGTCGCGTGGTTCTCCGTGAACATCGTCTTGCCAAATAACCACATAATGTATGCCTCTAGGGATCGGTCAATCTATGCCTCTGACAACTGAACATTGGGATATCCTAAGGCGACAATCTCAAACTGGCTCAACCACCTAAAAAGAGGCCCATGATGATCGTTGTCTAGCGCCGTAGTAGTTAGCACCGCAGCCAGAAAACGGTCATGCATAGATGCTAGCCAACCAGTTTCTACCTCTAAAGGTCCTATGGCAGCACCGGCCAGAGGTAATCCCAACAAGTAAGACACATCCTGTAAAGTAGGCGTCATCTCTCCCCAAGGAAAGTGAAAGGTATGTGTCTCTGGTCTCCATCTATCTACTAAGCAGGTAAGGAGTGACCTGTCGTAAGAGAAACGTGTTACTTGCCTCTTGTGCAACTACATTGGTTCACCTGCCTCATCCAAGTCCGGATGATCAACCCACTCATCCAATGTACCCTCAACCAGTCGTGCCAAGGGTAGAAGTCCAGCCCAACTTAACCTACAAAATGAATAGAATGTAGCATACAGTTAGCGTCTATCAAAAGGATGTCAAACATAGTAAGTCATTATACCGACACATACCTATCAACCCATGAAGGGTGTATCATCCAATTAGACTTTGGGGTGCGAGTGATCAACACGTCTAAGTTCGTTCCCGATTTCATAAGTGCGCCTCGGTGCCCTCTATCGATGTTACCATTAAGCAACGGATATGAAGTCATATCTGCAATTAGAACATAGTCCACACATATTACAGAATAAAACATAGTCCATCATATTACATGTTAAAACATAGTCCAAACTTATTACAAAATAAACATACGTGTTTGCATATTACAAATAAAAAAATAGTCCGACATATTACACATTAAAACGTAGTACAAACATATTATAAATTAAAATATAGGCCGACACATTATGTAGCTTCTGTGTTATTCATTCCTCGTCCTCCTCTTCGGCCTCGGCTGCCACGTCCACCACGACTGCCAGGACCTCCTGTTGTCGCTGTTGTCGCTGTCGTCGATGTGGAAGCACTCGTCTATGTGGAAGCACCATCTTCCTTTAGGTCGGGGCAATATTTCGTCCTATGCCCATAAGCCGCGCAGAGCAAACATTGTCTGGTTGCTCCACCAGCTTTAGATTGGTCCATATCGTTT
Source organism: Hordeum marinum (assembly GCA_022496015.1). Taxonomy (NCBI): domain Eukaryota; kingdom Viridiplantae; phylum Streptophyta; class Magnoliopsida; order Poales; family Poaceae; genus Hordeum; species Hordeum marinum. The sequence goes on from CM039678.1 coordinate 25,471,172, forward strand.
TGGATGCGCTTTACCTTACGCCTGCCCCTGCTAGTTTGCCGAAGTCCAAGATCCGAGATGTATACTCTCTCACCATCGTTTACCTTGTTGAAATTGCCGACGACTCTAAACCCTGTCATCTCACTTGTCCAAACATTGAGTACTGCCTCTTTTGAATAGTACGGAGACATGAAGGAGATAGCGTCCAACTCAATCTGACCACAAGCAGCCAACACATGTGAGCAAGGCATGTGCAATAACTGCGGTTTGTTGCATGTACACTCACAAGTTGGATCAAATTCCGTTCCAATTTTAACCTCATGCATCTTCACCTCATTTGCAGAACCAAAACCATCACTAGGAAGCTGAACCTCGTACCTCCTTTTTTGATTACTTATGAGTGTGACAGTGTGCTTTTTTGCTTTATTTATCTTATGAGCCATGTACTCCATGACACGGATACAATAAGGTGTGTTCTGATTATCTGCAATATGCTTCTTTGCTAACTCGTGCCTTTCTCTGGAATATCTCAAAGTACCATGGAATACACCCTCCACAATAGCTATCAGTGGCAATGCTCTATTTCCTCTAAGTACAAAGTTATACACCTCTGCAAGATTGTTTTGTCATGTGGCCATACCTAGCTCCATGGGTGTCATGCAGCAAAGACCAATTCACTGGAGGCTCTTTCTCTATCCACTCAGAAAAATTCTTTATTGCCCTGCCTTTTTTCTCTTTGTATTAGGAGGGTCAATTGCTGGCAAGTCACAAAGACCAACTGGCTCCTCAAGCTCCGCGGTGAGCGTTGTTACTTTAACCTGGTCTTTTTCCATTTTCTTCCTAGCAAGGACCTGCTTCTTAGTAAACTCATCTAGTTTTGACCAAATAAATTCGTATTTGCGCTGCTGGTTTTGCTTGCATAACTTTTTGAACAAGTTCATCAACCATTTTTTCTTGAACTGTGAGAAAAAATTTGCACCCAGATGGCGCATGCACCACCGGCTTTGCAAGTCCTTTCAAGGTATTGGCTCGTCAGCTGTTGGATTACTCAGTGTCTTCATGGCCTTCAATATACCAAGATGTCTGTCATGAATGACACACACATTTGTTCGGTCCTTCACGATCGCAAATTTAACTTGCCGAAAGAACCATACCCAGCTCGGAAAGTTCTCACCCTCCACAAATGGCATGGCTAGTGGGATGATTTGGTTGTTCCCGTCCACACCAATAGCAGTCAGGATTTGCCCTTTGTACTGACCAGTCAGGAATGTACCATCCACAAACACCACAGGAGGACAATGCTGGAAACCTTCGATGCACATACCGAAAGAGAAGAATACTCGTGTGTTGTATGTTAACATAAGTGTCGGGATTCCTCTCCTTCAGTATGTCAAGGAGATGGACAACATTATCATATGAGTCAAAGAACGTCCCGAACCTTTCCTCCATAGCCTTCTGCTTAGCCCTTCAAGCCTTCCCATATGGAATATCATAATTCCATCTCACCTTCAGTGCTGTGTGGATATGTTTTGCTTCCATGTCTTTCTTATCAATTATCTCAGTATACATGAGTTGCGCTATGAGAGTTGAAGTCCGATTTGGATGCCGAACCAACATGTTTTTCCTCACACAGTTATGCGGGACCACATTGGTAACAACCCAGTGGATGTTATACTTTGGCACGTGGCCGTGCACCCTCGCGGGACAACCTGATTCAATACACTTCACAGTATATTTTGTTGGACTCGATATGTGTGTCCGGAAAACCCTCTGCATAGACATAGCCCACTTTATCACCGCATACTTCAATTTTTTTCTTTGTGTCAAACTTAGCCCTGATCTGGACTTGGTTCAGATTATATTTCCATGGAGCCTCATGGCCATCGTTGATAGTAATGCCGGCGGATATGTCCTGATCCCATGTAGAAGGAATCGGTACCTCCACTTTATCCTCAGAATTTTCAGAATCGAGATCCTCCGCAAACCCATCCTTGTCCTCTTCCTCCATCACCCTCTGCATTTCATTGCCTTGCTCCCAATCAGCAACACGAGAGCCAGCTAATACTATCAACTGAATACTCTGCCCAGTATCATGACCACTAACATTGTGTGGCACATAATCTGACTCTTTCTCGACTTGGCTATCATCCACATCCGGTGGCTGTGACCCCGATACATAAATCTTGTTAGCCACTTGACTACCCTGGCCTGGTTCATACCCCACGTTGAGTTGTACGATATTCTTCTCCTTCGCCACTGGTTGCACTAGGGCATATGGGTGGATTCTTCGGTCTCTGCAACGACTTAATAGGGACAACCAATGTTGGCTCCTATCTATCGGAATCAACTCCCACTTGACATTTTTACAGGATTTGGTCCACAATGCATGAATATTGACAGAGCAGACTTCGGGATCCAGCCCAAAACTAGTTGTCAACTAGTGCTTCAACTGCCTAATGTCCAGTCCGTCTGGATCTGAAAGTGTCATGACACCTTTCTTAAACTCGCTAAGAGCAACACCCAACTCATTATATCGAACAGTACCAGGGCCGTAATACACAGTGAAATTTACGGATTCAGACATTTTCACCTGTCAAACATTGCCAGCTTCTCATTATTCCCAACGAACGAATTTACACTAAAACAAACCTACACTAAAATATACCTACGTACACTAAAATAAACCTACACTAATTGAACCTACACTAAAAACAAACCTACACTACATAAACTAATTTTATGTACATTACAAAAACTAACCTAAACTAACAAAAAAAAGGTATGCCTTCGACGCGTGTGTGCCCTTTTTCTTCCTGTCCACCTTCTTCTCCCTATCCACCACACCACCTTCTCACCATTCACACCTTCACCACCCCACCATGTCTCCTCCAAACGAACAAAAAACTATCCCATGGCAAAAAATGAGACGGGTACAATCTATTGTTTTAGTGGATTGAATAGGAAAATGGATGGAGGATGGGGGAGATCGGGGGAAGGGGGAATTCAGAGTACAAAAATGAGAGAGAGAGAGAGAGAGAGAGAGAGAGAGAGGATGAGCAGCCAACGAGAGAGGAAGAAGAAGGTCCTGGCGTCGGGCCTTATCCAAGGGCTTTTCGGCCTCCCGGAGGCCAACGGGCCCTCTTCGGCCTCCCGCGGGCCGACGGCAGCCTCTACAGCCACTAGTGGGCCGATGGGCCCTCTTCGGCCACCAGCAAGCCGAACGGTCCTTGGTCGGCCCACCAGAGGACGACGGGTGCTACTTTTGCTTTTTTTTCATTTCCGACATACGCTTTTCAAATTTGGTACAAATTTGGTACTAGTTTAGAAAAAAAATCAATTATATTTGCATTCAGCAATAGTGTGAGTTCTTGTGTTGTTGTCAAATCCACTATCAATAAGTAAATTATCATGATAGTGTGCAAAACCTAGAGATGTACTCCCTCAATTCAACTTTTAGTAAAATATTTTTATTTGTATGTTACACACGATGAGAAAAGCAGGCATCTCTTTTCTGTACCGTGTCCTATTATAGATCCACGCATTAGTTAAGTTTCACGGAACACACAAATAAAATATTTTATAGTCAAATGTTACATACAATTAGTGGACATTTATAGGTAGAAAGAATGTTATTTAAAATTTAAAGGAACAATATAAATCGTAAAAATTGATATCCTCTGGTCGGGCCCAACATATTTGTACGCATAATTATTTACAAGGAATGAACAATTGTATTTTATAAAGTGTGAAATAAATTATTTTCTAAAGTCCATGCATACCTTTTTACCATGTCCAAAAGTCTCTGTACATTACTATGCATAATAATTTATAAGGAATGAACTATGGTAAGGATCTCTGTACATTTTTTCGTCAGTTTATAGTCCATAAGAATTTATGTACATGTTTGATACACATTCATCTTCACTGCACTTTTATAGGTGCATTTCTAATAACTCCAGAATATTGCAACAAATGCCATGTTTCCATATGCCGCACACAAAATAGTTTAGTCATATAAGATTCAAGATGTCATGACAGTATAATCTTACATGTTTTTCTCTTCCATCTTTTCAAATTGCATGAATGAAATAGGTCCTAATTTTTTTGTACCGTACAGTTATCTAAATCGAGATTTTCAGTTAGGTACAATCTTCTAAAGGATGGGCTCCATTGCTCATGTAACCCTATCAATGAAATTATGAATTGCCTAATTAATTGAGAGGGAAGCAGTTACCTAAGATATGGATTAATACAGTGGCAGGCAGAAAGCGTCAAACTAGTAAATGTATAAGACACAAATGAGAGGGAAGCAATGAGAATCAAACAAAGGACAGTTAGACAATACAAGAGGGCATATCTCACTATAGAAGTAAAATAATAAAAAATGATGTATTAGCGCGGGCATATTCGAGTGAAAAGAACAATCAAGTGCAACTTTATAGGAAGTAGGTGTGCAAATGTAAACAATATTTGAAATGACTATGTAACTAGACATCCAACTGTGTGGCTATCAATGAAACAATATCATGTCATTCAATATGGAATTAGTAATCAATTAAAAAACCGTGTGACTGACTGGCCAAGAGGGTCACATCGCGAAGTGTAGAGAGCAACGCATCGTTGAGCCGTCAGCCTATGGAAGCCCATTGTCAAGTATGTCTTTTTAAATAGCGGTTTCTTTCCATTTACTATTCTCACACTGCCATCATTGATGAACCCACAACTAAACCACACCATAAAGTCCCAGTCTCATGCCTGTTTAAACAAATGTCCTGCGCAATAGACTTCTTAAGGGTTAAAAGGAACACAAATGTCCTTCGGAAATATTATATAAATCTATAACATCAAAAGAGAAGAAGATGAGTAGCCATGAGCTTAAATATAAATCTGTTGGTGTATCAAAGTTTGTTCTTAAAAAAATCATGGGAATATAGCATGCAGAATTTAATATGATTTATATGATGTTGTAGAAAGTGGCAAAATAGCAATGTTTTAAATAGCGGGCTATGGAAAATAGCGTCGGACCTCCAAATAGGCTATAGCGCAGCTATAACGGGCTATAGCGGATCATTTGTACATGAAACCATTTAACGGCACCTTGCTGAAAAGGCTATAGCAAGGCTATAACGGGGCTATAGCGGGCTATTTAAAACTATGCAAAATAGTGATCCTTCCGACTAATAATTGGGTACTTTGAATCAAAGAAAAATGTTGCCCTTTTCAACCAGTTCATGCCTTCAAATGTTTTAGTCACAAATAGTCAAATCAACTATCTTGCAAAGAAACTAATATAGAGAAAGATAGGATGGACAATGTTACTATTTTCAGAAAATAGCAATCCAATAGATAAAATTGATACGATTAATTGAGAATATAAATAGTTGAGCACGAGGCACACATGTATTAAGGGATTCCTAGTTACATTCACAAAATAGTTACGGTGATAAAAATTGGCAATCTATGAAGGAAGAGTTGGTACCTCTGTACCTGGGGTGACTATCACAGTATATGTAGATGAAGTCGTTGGTTGACAGGGGTATGCAAGAGGGCACGCACGCAGTTGTCACGAACGAAGTACTGCTTACTTCAGGCAGCCGGATGTCTTGGTGCCATTGTACGTCCTAATAAATTTGCAGTCGCTTATGTAGCATGTGTATCTACTAATGAATATAAAGATGGGAAGATCGAAGTCCACCAGGAATACGTAGTGCTGCACCTGGGCATAGGGTTGCAACATGTAGCGACTGTGGCTATGATATACAGTGTTGTACACCTTGGAGTGCCGCATCATTGCTCGCAGCAATACGTGCATCAGGTCAGTGCGATGAAGGTACCTTGTACTTCACCCGGAAAGATATGACCTAGAATGGTCAAAGCCCCTGCAAGATGCGACCTAGAACGATAGAAGCCTGGCATGATTTACCTAAGCGTGCACGTACAATCTCCTTGGTCGAATGTGTGTCTCATCTTTGCGGCTGGAGAATGCACTTCTAGTGGCGGCAGTGGCTATAATTGATCGAAATCGAGAAGAGGGTCGCCGCGTGACGTGGAGGGAGAAAGAATAGAGAGGTGGTGGAGAGATTGATCTTTTTACAGGTCATGGAGAGTGTTTTTCTTTAAATAAACCAAGACATGAAAAGATTGATAATTTGATAACCCTTTGAACTCTATCATCCTGATTGTCATGGATATACAGGTTTCATCTCCACCGTAAAAACCAAATTGTTTTGAACTATGGGTAAGATCACGTGAAAGGAGTCATGATTTTTTTAGAAGTCATCCCGTTTGCCCTGGATATATAGGTTTGATCTCCGTAATAACCAAATCAATGGTCTCTATTTTCTAATATTATGGAATTAACGTGGGAATTTCTTCGGAGTGCCTAATTAGTGTAAGTACTAGTCGCCTACCCGTGCATTCGCACGGGTTAGTTGATAAAATTCTCAAGTGTACCACTTTTCATACTAATATGATAATATAATGTTGTCGTAGTTTATATAACCAATATGTAACAAATTGTCACCACCGTTGCCGGTTAGCTGCAAACTTTGAATATTTACCAAATGAAGCAACTGACTAACAAAGATTACTTCGATTAAACAAGCATTTTTATGTTTTATACAAAACTTAGAAACAATAAAAAATATCTTAGACATATTAAATTGAACCTCGCAAAACATAGAAACTGGACATGTGGTCTCTGGATATTTAACAACCTTTTGGAAAATATTATTTTGATCCTGGGAATATTCTCTGTAAACCTTGATCAAGTGAGATGTAGAATCGCAGATCTCCCTTGGACGTTTACAGTACCAATATTTTTTAAAGGAGACATATAAATTCAAGCACATTCAGATTTTCTATATCAGCCGTCTAACTAAAACACAAGAAAGTATTGGTCTTGCATGGAAAAGGTGATTTCCTTTAGTTAGTTCATGCTTCCTCAACTAACATGCCATTTTGACTTACAACAAATAGGCAATTACATATTATTGGTTTAATTTAGAGTTAATAACAGATAAAGTAATTTGTGATCTGAAAACAAAACCAAAACTATTTATGAATATTATCTTAATAATTAAAAAATAGCAAAGAAAAAAAATCCTTTATACATCTACTACATTTTCTAAATCTAAGAAACTATTTTGGATATCCATACAAACCTTCAAGCAAACTACGTGAAATATATAAATCCTAGTCCTTGTCTATTGAATGTTTGCTAAAAAAAGGGTGGAGCATAAGACATTGGCATGTATCATTTGGTTGGCATGAAAAGTATGATGCCTAGGAAAAAAAAGTTGGAACGAATGACTACTCTGTGTGGTGGTTCCAATGCTTTTACTATGTGTGGTATCTATATGTCATGCTAAGATTGGGGCTAGTTGGTCTACCATGTTTGCTGCAAAAAAGAGGCAAAAAGGGCATACAAGATGATGGCTTATTTCAGAAATGCATGCCTACGTATTGTACCCTAAAGTAAATTCAGCATTAGACATCGCTATCAATGAACCGTAGGATGAAATAGCATTTTTGATGGTACAATTATTAGTGTATCCATTGAAACACAGTGGGTGTTTATGAAACAATCTATATAAATTATCTGGCAACATATTTTGCACCGAACAAATATCTTCGTTCTTGTGATCTGCTAAAATTGAAGTGTTGGCTATCCAATTGAGTACATTAGTCTAACACCAAATGAGATATGCTTGGCATCCAGAATGAAGATGTGGATACATGCAGCTAGGTCATTTCAATGTAGAACATCAATTTGTACTATACCTGTTGAGAACTGCAATTATCATAATTTTAGTATAACCACCACATATATGAGAGAAAATTGTCTTGAGTAACATTAAGAAAAAAGAATATAACTAAAATGGAATTGGCAATATAATTTTTATAGACTTTTGAAAGAAAAAAAGGGTTTTTTTGCAACCGTTATCTCGCCTTTAATAGCTTCTGTTGGGGGAGAGACAGAAGCATCTGCCGGCTATTCATATCAATAGATTCTTTTTGCAAAAGATGAAGGTCCTGGAGTGCCTATATTCACAGGAAAAGAGGCGAGAAGTAAGTTCTTAGCGGCCAATAAAGCATTTCTTTTCAATTGGTAAAAGCACTCGACGTTGATGAGGCCTCGACTCAAGTAAGACGGGCCCCTTGCCCCATCCAAATGATCAAGAATCCTTCGATTCCCTCGTGTAGTGTTCTGTTCCATATTTGTGTATCCAGCTTATCCCGGTGAAGAAGAGCTTCCACCGACTTGCCCGCAAGACTTGTCCTTTTAGGTAAGGTAGACAGACCAGAGGAGTAGGGGTGCTACCCGGATACAAATCTTTCACTCACAGAAAAGTGAAAACCTGTGACTATATCGTCCTGAAGACGGATGCGGCGGGAAGAAGTGGCATTTAGAAGTTACGGCAAGTTTAAATTATACTCTCTGGAATAATGGTGTCACCAAACAACATTCGTCTATTTCACCGATTGAGTTCATATACAAACACCTAAAAGAAGGGTGGAATACCAAAACATTGTTTACATGATCATATGGTTGCAAAGAAAATCCATAAATAAAGAGATGTGGAGGTCGTACTGAATATTAAAATTCGTCAGTACCTTAGGGATACGGCACTCATATTTCTCAACTTGATGCATCATTCCAAGTTAACAAAAACGCAGAACATTTCATTTGCTTAGAAACTGAACATGTTATCAAGGCAAGGAAATTATGCCAAAAATAAGCACAATATAATTTCTGTACAGATCATTTAACAGAGTAGTGAAAAGGATTTTTGATTGAAGCCAGCCATCAACTACCTTGTATACTGAAAAAAATGCAATAATGTTTGTCTGAAATTTATGAGATCATGTAAGATAGGTAGTAGTTATCTCGAGAGAAGGGAGCCAATATTTCAAGGTATAAGGTTGATTCTACAGTAGGAAGAAATAATATTCCATATTTAAGTATTCCCAGAACTAATTTTAAGTATTTAACACTGAAGAAAAAGTTAATGTCAACATGACAAATCGGATATTTGGAACCCGTAACATATACTTCTATCTTTGTTGACAGCCCTATAAAATCAAAAAAATAGTTCTAATTGCAATATGGTTCTCACATTTATTTATTATGATCGACGACACTTATGAACAACAATGTAAAATGCAGTCTCGCTCTGAAAGTAACTTTAGTGCATAAACCTAAGAGTGTAATCCTGATGGTTTGATCCGTTGAACGATAAACCACAACTGATAGGGGTGAGCCAACAGTTAGCCAATTTAGATTTCATACAATTTTATATTGAATGTTTTGTGTACCGGTTGAGTCTTTGAATTTAACCACTGAGCTGCAACATCAAGGAGGCAATGGAGATAAAATTTTCAGAAATACCGTAAGCAATCGCGCGCGGCCTGGTGGGGCGGTGCAACGCTGTCGACGCCGCACTATAGTGATACTTGAGTGCGCTTACTTCAAGTGTACATGAACGATGCCGCAAGCGTAGCGCCATAAGCTGTCCATGCTGTAGTGGAATCCTAATTTTTTTAATATAAGTATCCATAGATAGAACCACGGCCCATTCAGGCATATATCTATATATGCTTCACCTGCAGGCTAATAACACAGGTACATGGAGTGCCGCACGATCAGGATGCCACCAAGGAGTGATGCTTGCATGCACTGACGTCAAGCGTACATGAACGATGTCGCGAGCCTCGCCCGGTAAAATTGGTCACACGCTGTAGTGAAATCCTTAAATTTACAGTAGAAGCATCCCTACAACCACACCCCATCCAAGCATATATCTAGATATGCTTCACATGCAGGCCAAGAATACACGTACATGGAGTTTGTTTGAAGCATATCTGCAGGACGTTGTTGGTGAACAACCAAGCAAGACAATTTTTTTTGCCAAAATAATAAGATATGTTTGCCAGTATGACGTATACATTCTAAATATTGGATAAAACTCGACCTGGATCCACAATTTTTGGGAAAAGTAAAAGAAACATCAAACCTCTATGAAGATTATGGAGAAGACTAACCAATCTAGTTGCTTTGATTCCCATCTATGCTGATGGTTTCAGGACGTACTCCCTCCGTCCAGGTGCATAGGGCATCTAAGTGTTAGCAAATAAGCCACAGGCAGGTGCAGCGCGTGTGCGCGCGCTAGGCGTGCCGGGCGCAGTCCGTGGCCGTGTCGAGGTTGTGTCTCACTAGTAGAAAACGGACTTTTTGTCCATAGCACTAGTCCCGGTTAGGTTTTGAACCGATACTAATGAGACCATTAGTCCCGGTTCGGGACGGGTAACATTAGTCCCGGTTCGTTTCGTATCTTTACTCCCGGTTCGTTTCGTACCTTTAGTCCCGGTGCGTGCCACGAACCGGGACTAAAGGGGTTGAGGCTTTAGTCCAGGTTGGTGTCTTCAACCGGGACTAAAGGTTAGACTTTTAGTCCCGGTTAGACCTTTAGTCTCGGTTGGAGACACCAACCCGGACTAAAGGGGTTGTAAAAGTTTCTGTTTTAAATTGCGTATATCTTTTAGGATATTTGATGTTTTTGAGTGATTCTTTTTGCATTAGACTCAAAATTTTGTTTAGTTTCTGTTTGTGTCATTAGTTTTCAAATTTGAATGGTTTAAATATGAATTTGTTCAAATTTGCTTCAATCCCTAGATTGTGAATCATTTGAGCTTAAAAATAGTTCGTCCAGTTTGAAGGAGATGGTTCAGTTTGTACACGAAGTGCATCAAGTTTTTGCCATAACCCTCTCAACTTTTTTAGCACAAGCTATGTGGGTGAAATGATGACCCCATACCAAGTTTGAACTTTTTCAGAGTTCATTTGTAGTGCTTTTCCATTTAAAGGTCATTTAGCTCAAAAAAATAATTGAATGCATGAAAAATAGCAAATGAAGTTAGAAAGGGTTGAACTTTGAGGATGTGGCTTTGAATGGTGCATATTGAATGCACAAAAAGTCTGGAGTTGAAATAAGTTAAAAAATAAAATGCCTTTGTAACAGACGTGTTTTCGTCCGAAATATTGATACTTCGAAAGAGATGGTCCAGTTTGTACACGAAGTGCATCTAGTTTTTTCCGTAACCTTCTTAACTTTTTAGCACAAGCTATGTGGGTGAAATGATGATACCATGCCAAGTTTCAACCTTTTCAGAGTTTATTTGTAGGGTTTTTCAATTTTAGGGTCATGTAGCTCAAAAAATCATTAAATGTATGAAAAATAGAAAATGAAGTTAGAAAGGGTTAACGCTAGCTTGGTTAACCTTAGTTGTGACTCTCGCTGGGATGGTGCTAGCAAATGTAGTCTATGGTATGATTGGGTGGACACCAATCCAGACTAAAGGGGTTTTGAAATTTTCAAACTCTACCACCCTCCCCTCGGTGGGCCGCCTTTTTTTGTTTTGTAGAAAATAAAAAATGATAAAATCTTAAAAAATAAAATCCTTTGAGATGTACTCCCTCGGTCCCTAAATATAAGTCTTTTTAGATGTTTCATTAGGGAACTACATACTGATGTATATCGACATACCTTAGAATGTAGATACACTTATTCTGCTCCATATATTGTCTCCTAGTGAAATCTTTAAAAAGACTTATATTTAGGAACAGAGAGAGTAGTTAGGTTTTAGTGTCTAGTTGGTATAGAAAATTTGAAATATGAATTTTAACCGTTTTTAAAAAAACGAAAAAAATGTAAAACGACCATAATTTTTGCATATGACAGCGAAAAAAGTTTAATATATTAAAAAAACTAGTGAAAAATTGGGACTCGTTTTCACCTGGTTTACCAGGTGAAGTTTTATCAGATTCTCAAAATTCCAAAAGTAAAAAAGAAGTTATTTCAAAAAGAATTTTTTTCTAGAAAAATGAAAAAAATATTTTTATTTAAAATATTTAAATGATGTCATATTTAGATTCTTCACATTTTTCTGATAATAACAGATATATTATTTGTCAAATTTCGATTTACAGATTTAAAGATATTAATTATGCCATATTAAATGAATAAATTGCAAAAAATGAATAAAATCGTATTATTACTCATTTTATTTTCATTGAAATTTAATATTATTATTACTTATTTTGTTTATTTTAATAATTGTTTGGAATTCAAAAAATTAAATCATGTGACATCAAGACCTAAGGGTTAATATGATTGATATCTTACTATTGTCAGGAAAAGAACAAGTGCAAACTTGGAAACCAGGGGCAATAGAACCTGAAAGTTAATCGTGCTCGGGCTGGAGCAGTGAGAGGATGAGTGCCCGACCAAGAAGTTAGACGATTTGGAATGAATGTGATTAAGGATGATTAGAGATTAAATTGTCAAATAATTCAAAGATTTAAAAAATAATATATATATATATATAATAAAAAACAAACTTTAGTCCAGATTTGTAACACCAACCGGGACTAAAGGTCCTCCAACCCCAGCGCGCCACGTGGAGGACCTTTAGTCCCGGTCCGTGTTGAACCGGGACTAGGGGGGAGGGGCTTTAAGGCCCATCCTTTAGTGCCGGTTGCAAAACCGGGAATAAAAGCCCTTACGAACCGGGACTAAAAATCCGTTTTCTACTAATGTCTGGGCATAGTCTGTCTATAGCCCGACTAGTGTACAGGCTGTGTGCGTGCGTGCGTGTGTGACGCGGTGTGCGCGTGTGTGCGTGCACTTGATGTGTTGGTTAGTTGGCGATAGTAGTGGGGACTGACCGCGGTGTTCTGTTGGAGCCCTACTGTGTTGATCGCATTTGTGCGCAACGGGTGCGCGAGCCAGGGCGTGCGGAGCGCGCGGGCATGGAGGAGTGGGGAGCGCGGCGTCGTGTGGGCGCGCCTGCGTATAAAACTCCACCCCGTGTACTATTGTTGGTGTGATGTTGAGTTCATGCTCAAGGAATTGCCCGTTGGTGAGGCGGGCGTTCGTGCGACGGAAACCACCGTGTCCAGTGTGTTCTTCCTCCTTCTTTCTGTGTATGTGCCAGAGAGAGAGTGTGACGAGAGGGAGCTCCGATGGACAGAGAGGGCAAGGGTTTGCACCAACACTAAGGAGTTGCATTGCAACCAAGGTGTGTAGAGATTGGATGAAGAATATTTTAAAAAACATCAATATCAACAATGCCTTTTATTTAGAACGTTTCGAAAATTGTGAGGAGCCAACCTCTTGGTTGGTTTTTCTTGTCACTAATTGCTCAAAAACAACATGCAAATTCTATTTAATGCATCAACCAATGAAAATAGCAGCATGCAAAATGAATATTGATGATCACGGAAAGTAAGGAACTTCTTCCATGTATTGTGACTTATATATTTGGAATACTAAATTTTCGTTTGATTCCCTATGCACCTGGACGGATGGAGTACAAAGAATGTTCAAGGGTCTGGTGACGGGCAACGGGATGGTGGGTGTGACTATCAAGATGCATGTGTGGAGAGGAAAAACCAAACCCTCGAGAGAAACACCTGCCTACTTGCCGGGTGGTTGGATAAACTGGGTTGAATAAATGAACAGGGAGATTTTCTCAAAATCAACCAACATGGATTCTCGGAGCCAAATAATCATGGATTCATAGGTTGAAAAGGAAACATGCAAAGGTTGGTTGCATCGTTTCCTACATTGATGCGTGCAAGAGGTGAAGGGAGGATGAGCGATTCTAAGGGATTATAGCGCTGCCTTGAAGCCTCTTTTTAATTGAATGTTGGCAGTTGAACTGCCGAATTCATTGATCATAAAAAGGTGTTACAAGAGCCCCTCCGAAGAAGGAAAGCACAACAAAAAGGCTAGTGTGAAAAGAAAAGAAAGAAAAAACGATCCTGCCAGCAGCACCACAAACCCAAGCTCCTCCAGCAACCGTTCTCACCATCGGAATCCATCGTCGAGGTCTTCAAGATGACCCCTCCAAGCAGGAAGTGATATCAAGAACATCATCGTCATCTGATCTGATGAAGCCAGATCTTAAGTTTTCACCTGGAGACCTCAGTCATGGGGTGGAAGAGCAACAAGCTCCACAACGATACCTCCAAGGAAGAAGACGACATCCGTAGATGTCGTTACTGTTGGCATCGACAAAGTCAATGCAGGATTTTCATCCGGAGCAAAGTCTTCTACCAACCATCTAGGATCCGAGACCAACCAAGCGCCAACGGGCAGAGCAAGACCAAGCACACACTACCAAATACGAAGATTGCCACCACCACACGTAAAAACCGAGCGAGCTCACTCCACCCTGACTGGTCCACACCATCGTAGAGAGGCCCTGGGCGAACCAAGCCGGTTCTGGACATTCTCTGCCTCCATGCGAATATATGGGCGAGAGGTCGCACCGAGGCAAAGTAGGAAAGCAGGTGAAGAACCAAAACAAGTCGACCCGCGCCGGAACTGGACGAAAACTATAAGCCAAAAACTAACGGGCCCGCACCGCCGCGTGCAAGGAGCCAAGGACCGGACGTCCGTGTTGGAAATGGTTTGCCCGAGTCTTGTCATGCACCAACAAGCTTGATAGTGGACTTGTTTTAGGAGACGGATGTGAACACGCTCGAAGGGAGGAACCCACCAACCTCCGCTGACACCACCGCTACCTTCACCATCCAGACGCCGTTGAGCGGTGACAAACTAGCTACAGACCCGCAAAAATCTAGACCAGGCCCGGCCACTGCGAGTCCCTCACAGCCTTTATGCCTGCGCCTAACCTTCACTCGCCTCACGAACACACCGCGACCTCCGGGTGCTTCAAGTTGTGCGGATCTCACGCCACCACAGACCAGGAGCCCCCCAAGGCAGCCACCTAGCAGATCCGCGTTGGGGGTGCCATCCGCGCGCCTTCCACCCCGGCAGCAACCTCTTCTCGCGCGCCACCCAAGGCTGCCCCGCGAGCACGTGAGCCTCACGCCACCATGGCACTGCTCAGTGCCACTGTCCCCGGAGCCCCTCACCGCGCGCCTCACAAACTGACCGAATGAAAGGGCCCCACCGCCACCGGAGCCACCGCGGACCTCGCCGGCCGCTCCTTCGGTGGCGGAGAGCCGAAGGAGGTAGGAAAAGGGGGGTTGCGCTGGCTCGATCTAGGGTTTTTCCGTGTCGCCAGGGAGGGCGATGCGGGGGATGGGGTCCAGAATAGGCATGGACTCCTTGGGACTCTTAGAGTGTATGTATATTCGTGTGTATGTACCGCGTATGCAGCATGAGCCGTAGTCAGTGCACGCGCGTGAGTAGTGAGCATGTTGCCTGTCCACGACCAGCCAGGTAGTGACACACGATCATTTCTGTAAACTGTATATAACCTCAGATGCAGAGCTAATGAATGGCGTGTTGAATCCCATAGTGTTTCTCTCTCAATCATGGTATCAGATACCGCCGAACGGATCAATCCCCTTGCTCCGGCTGCCGATCCCGCTTCCGCCACTATGGACACCAGTTCCAGTTCTCCTCCCGCTGCCGGCACCGGCGCTCCTGTCGCCGTTGCTCCACCTCTACCCACTCTCCTTCCGGCCGGCCCTGCCATTGCCAACCCTGCTGCCGCGGCCGCTCCCCCGCCGCTCGCGGCGACCCCCGTGACCACTGTCTCCTCGTTGGTGCTGCAGACCATCGACATTCGTCGCCATGTGCCTGTCACCCTCGACCTGCTCGCCGGCAACTACGCGCAATGGCGCCCCCACTTCAACACGGCGATCGGCATGTTCGGCCTCCGCAACCACGTGGACGCCGAGGCGGTTCCTCGCTTTGACGATCTTGACTGGGCAATGGCAGATCATGCCGTTGTCCACTGGCTGAACACCACCGTCGCGCCTGACCTCCTGGACGCCGTCATGGCGAACGAGGACACCGCACTCACCATCTGGATGGCTATCGACGGCATCTTCCGCGACAACCAACTTGCCCGAGCCGTCTACATCGACGCCGAGCACCACGCTGTGGTGCAGGGCGATCTGACGATCATGCAGTATTGCACCAAGCTGAAGATGTATGCTGACCAGCTGCGTGACCTCGGCCAGCCGGTGACGAAGACGCGGCAGGTCTTCCACCTCCTGCGTGGACTCGACCGCCAGTACCATGGTGCCATCCCCCACATCCCGTCGCAGACGTCGTTGCCCACGCTGCTTCAGACGCTCTCCTTCCTTCTTCTTGAGGAGCACCGCGCCGAACAGACCGCGCGTCTCAAGGTGCGCACGCGCTCGTCGCCGGACGTGGCGTCGCCACATCGCCCCCCTCGCCATCCGCCGTGCCTGACAACAATGGTGGTCGTGGCAACGGCACCTGCGCTGGTCGTGGACGTCGCCGCGGGCGTGGCGGCACCAGCAACGGCCACAACACCGGTGGTGCTCTGCCACCACCCGCGCCTCCTCGTGCTCCTGGTCTGCCCGCTCCAGTGCCTGGCACCAACTCCTGGACCGGTCTCGTCCAGGCCTGGCGCATGCCATGGCACGCTCCGGGATCTGGCGTGCTTGGGCCTCGCCCCGGAACGCCGCCCCAGCAGGCCATGTACGCCGCGCCAGCAGGCTACGACTCTTAACCTTGCTACGTGCCACCGTACAGCTACGGTCCCGTCTACACCCCTCCTCCTGGAACGCCGTAGCAGCAGCCTCTGGACATGGCCTCCCTTCAGGCTGCACTTCACAGCGCCACGGCTGGGCCGTCGTCGTCTGGGAGCACCTACGAGTGGTACATGGACTCTGGCGCAGGGCCACACATGACCAACTCGCCTGGTAAACTCCACTTCCTTCTCCCATTTTCCTCTTCCACTCACATCATCGATGGTAGCGGTGAACATCTTCCCATCACACACACTATTGTCGGCTTGCTCATCTCCGGCACCTCTCCCCTCCAACTATGCAACGTTCTTGTTTCCCCATCCCTGATCAAAAATCTCCTTTTAGTTCGCCAAATTTGTCGTGACAATCCTGTTTCGGTTGAATTTGACTTGTTTGGTTTCCCTGTCAAGGACCTCCGAACAAGGGTGGTGATCCTGCGCTGTGATTCCACTGGTGATCTGTACTCTATGACGTCGCCTCCCAAACGTCCTGTGGCTCCCTTCGCCGGCGTCGTCACTGTCGCTCGGATGCATCAGTGGCTCGGTCACCTTGGTTCTGCCCAGCTTCAGTTCGTTGACAGTAGTTTTTCTTTCAGCAAAGCTATGCCGCACCCTTGCCATGCCTGTCGCCTTGGCAAACATGTGCGTCTGCCCTTTTCAAATTCAGACAGTTGTACTTATTTTCCCTTCCAGCTACTGCATCTTGATGTATGGACGTCTCCAATTACTAGCATATCTGGTTATCAGTTTTACTTAGTGATTCTCGATGATTATACTCACTATGCCTGGACATTTCCTCTCAAACACAAGTCTGACGTCTTGCCTATCCTGCACGATTTTTACGCCTATGCTCGCACCCAATTTCAGTGTTCTCTGTCCAAACTGACAACGGGCGCGAGTTCGACAGTCATACCTCGCGTGAGCTCCTCGCCTCCCATGGCACCATGCTCTGCTTGTCTTGCCCCTACACTAGCCAACAGAACGGCAAAGCCGAGCGCATCATCCGCACCCTCAACGACAGCGTGCGCACGCTCCACTTCCATGCCTTGCTACCGCCGCGGTTCTGGGCTGAAGCCCTGAACACCGTCACTTTTCTGCTCAACTGGCGACCATGTCACAGCAGCTCCCCGCGCACGCCCATGAGCTCTTTCTTGGTGTCGTCCCTGATTACAGCGTCCTGCGCGTCTTCGGCTGCCTCTGCTACCCCAACACCACCTCCATCGCACGCCACGAGCTCGATCCCCGTTCGGTTGCCTGCGTTTTTCTCGGTTACCCTGCCGATCACCGTGGGTATCGCTGCTTTGATCTCCAGTCCAAATGCGTCCTCACCTCCCGCCATGTCTACTTCCATGAGGATTTCTTCCCTTTTGCGCGTAGTACCACGGATGTTCCACCGGCTCCGTTTCCGCTCGGTGCTCCGCCGATCCTGCAACTTCTCCCCTCTGCACCCGCACCTGGCTCGTGTTCACACGCGGCCGACAGATCACCTCTGGCCGGCATCGGCGCCTCGATGCCGACCGCATCATTGCCGTCCTCCAGTGCGATCACCGGATCGCCCCTGGACGGCCAATGCAGCGCGGACTCCGCCGTTCCTTTCACGTCGACCGGCTGCGGCTCCTCGTCGTCTCATGCGGCTGCTTGCTCTGGCTCAGCGACCTGCTCCCCGCCCACCGTGCCTGCTCCAGCTGCTCCGTCGCGCCGCATGGTGACCCGTGCTCAGGCCAGGGTCTTTCGGCCAAACCCCAAGTACTACGACGCTGCTGCTGTCTCGTCCACCGCCACGCTCTCGCCACTGCCCAACTCGGTGCGGGTTGCCGTGCGCGACCCCCACTGGCTTGCCGCCATGTGCGACGAGTTCGCCGCGCTTGTCTCCAACCGTACCTGTGATCTGGTTCCACATCCACCTGGCGCCAATTTGATCAGCGGCAAGTGGATCTTCAAGCACAAGTTCCGCGCCGATGGCTCTCTCTAGCGCTACAAGGCGCGATGGGTGCTCCGGGGCTTCCAACAGCGCGCCGGCGTGGACTACGATGAGACCTTCTTGCCGGTGGTCAAGCCAGCAACGATTCACGCCGTCCTCACCATTGCTGCCTCGCGCAACTGGCCCGTCCATTAGCTGGATGTCAAGAACTCTCGAAGGAGGTGTACTGCCTCCAACCTGCCGGTTTCGTCGACAAGCACCGGCCTCACCATGTCTGCCGTCTGAACAAGTTGCTCTATGGGCTCAAACAGGCTCCCCGCGTCTGGTTTCATACATTCGCCGGCTTCCTTAAGACACTTGGCTTCGCTGCAACACGCTCTGACTCATCGCTGTTCACCAACACGCATGGCGCGGACACAACGTTTCTTCTCCTCTACGTTGATGACATCGTTCTCACCACCTCGACCCTGGCTCTTCTTCAACGAATCGTCCTCAGGCTCGCTAGTGAGTTCGCCATGAAGGACGTTGGCGCCTTGCGGTTCTTCCTCGGCATCAAGGTGACGCGCACCGTGGCTGCCTTCTTCCTCTGCTAGCAGCAGTACGCCAAGGACATCCTCGAGCGCGCCGGCATGGACACCTGCAAACCGTCACCTACACCGATCGACACGAAGGGCAAACTACCACAGGCTGACGGGCCACGCATGGCCGATCCATCGGAATAACGCAGCCTCGCCGGAGCACTGCAGTACCTCACCATCACTCGCCCTGAGCTGGCATACGCCGTGCAGCAGATCTTCTTGCATATGCATGATCCACGGGCGTGCCACTGGGCTCTCATCACGCGCGTTCTTTGCTACGTGCGCGGGGCGCCCGCTCACGGTCTGCACCTACGCGCCTCATCGACGCTCGACCTTCGCGGCTACACTGACGCCGATTGGGTCGGCTGCCCTGACACTCGCCGCTCCACGTCGGGGTTCTGCGTCTACCTCGGTGATGCGCTCATCTCCTGGTCGTCGAAGCGACATGCCACGGTCTCGCGCTCGAGTACTGAGGCTGAGTACCGTGGTGTCGCCAACGTCGTCGCGGAATGCGTCTGGCTCCGACAACTCCTCGGCGAGCTCCTCCTCCCAGTTCACACGGCGACTGTGGTGTACTGCGACAATGTCTCCGCCTGCTACCTCTCCACGAACCCCGTGCATCACCGGTGCACCAAGCATGTCGAACTCGACATCCACTTCGTGCGGGGAGCGCGTGGCGTTGGGAGAGTTCGACGTCCTTCACATCCCCACAACACAACAGCTTGCCGATGTCATGACCAAAGGCTTGCCCACGGACATTTTCTTGCAGTTCCGGGCCAGTCTTTGCGTCGCGCCAGACTGCGCGGGGGGGGGGGGGGGGGGGGGGGGGGGCGGGGTTGTTAGAGTGTATGTATATTCTTGTGTATGTACCGCGTATGCAACACGAGCCGTAGTCAGTGCACGCGCGTGAGTAGTGGGCAGGGGCATGTTGCCTGCCCATGATCAGCCAGGTAGTGGCACACGATCATCTCTGTAAACTATATATAACCTCAGTCGCAGAGCTAACGAAAGGTGTGTTGAATCCCATAGTGTTTCTCTCTCAATCGGGGACAATGATGGACTCCTTGAAGCCTCGTTGGGGCAATGGACTCTTGAATAGCCATGCACTTGGGACAGTAGCAGAGGGCTCTTTCATGTACCTCGTCCAACGGTTCTATAATTACCTTATATAGAGATTTGATGGACAATTAAGAGACCACCGTCAAACAAAGATCTTACATGTGTGTATATTTACCGTTATAACTCGGTCCCACAAGAGTAACAGCTCGTAAAATCTAATTAGGTAAACTCTTCCCGTCTATACACGCCGGCCGAATCTTTCAACCGGTCGCTTGGTCACACGAGGTGCTGACGCTGGGACCTCATAGCAGATTTTGTAACGATGCGGCCATTTCCTTGATGTGGACGGCCTACGAGCGCAGGCGGGCGGGGGCTACCGGGGCGCCGAACGCGGGCGGTCGGGGGCGGCTGGGGTGACGAGCGTCGGCGGCGCCATGGCCGGCAAGAGTGGCGAGGACGGGGCAGCGCTTTTCCTAGAACAAAAATAGTACCGCAGTTTTGCTACATGCATCAACCCGCATTGCATTTTGCTACAATCCGCGTCGTATTTTGCTACAACTACATCATCTTTTGCTACATACAAAATCGGGGTCATATTTTTGCTACAACTAGCGTTTTTTTTGCTATAACCGACATGACAATTTGCTACATCCATCAAGGCTGAGCTATGACCATAGTTTTAAATAGCCGGCTATAGCCCCGTTATAACCTTGCGATAGCCTTTTCAACAGGTTGCCGCTAAATGGTATCATGTACAAAAATGCCGTTATAGCCTGCTATAGCCCGCTATAGCTCCGCTATAGCTTATTTGGAGGCCGTCGCTATTTTCTATAGCCCGCTATTTAAAACATTGGCTATGACCCATGACGGCAGCAAGCCGACGACTTCATTTTTGCTGCAACTCTGTTAGGTTTTTGCTACATCAGGCAAGGATTTTTGCTACGTCCATTCACTTTTTAGTCGCAAATACTAATACCTGCAACGGCAAGCTATAACCGGCGACGACGGTGACGATATTTTCGCTACAATCGTTGTTTCCGTTTGCTACTACCAAGAACAAAAAATGCTAAAGGGGGCATTTGTGTTTGCTCGAACCGGTCAATATCGACGAGGCGGAGCTACATCCATGACATACACCGGTGGCGAGCGCGAGATCCATCTCCGACGAGCGCATGCAGGCAGGGGAGCTGCATCCATGGCGAACGCCGATCTCCAGCGAGTGCCGGCAGGCAGGGAAAAGCTGCATCCAGGGTGAGCACAGATCTACGGCGAGCGTGGGCAGGCGGCAAGCGCAGGGATCACCAAGAGTGTGGGCAGCCATCGAGCGTGGATCTCCGACAGAGGAGAGGAAACAGACGATCTCGGGCAGCCATCGAGAGGCAGGAGGAAGAAGACATGCGGGAGGGAGGATAAAAGAAGTCTGACCATACGTATTAAGACAAATCAATGGTTGACGTTGGACCGGCCGAACGTTTCTGCCCATCTAACTAAAGTAGGAATTTTTTTTAAGTCTAGAATTAATATAGGTACAAAAGTATAGATATAGATGATAGATATAGATATACCGAGTTACTGACATGACCGAACAAATTCGGAGGAAAGTCGCAACTAAAAAATAAAAACTCATAGCAAGTCGGGCCTGTGGAGGTCGCCACGGGCGCTTGCATAAATTGTCCTCTTCCAGATGAGCACAGACGCACAGTACACCCGCATCGGCCAGGATACAAAGCTCTAGTAGATTCAGGAGGTGATTACAATACACTCGACCCTGCTTGAGAGCTCATTCAGCTGCAGCGCAAGCGGGCATTTGACCGACAGCGTGCTCGGCGACGTCGTCGTTAGCTCGCCAAACTTGTACCGCACGCTGCCATCGACCCATAGCTCCACGGGGAAAACATCCGTTCCACTCCCGGTCGCGTTATCAAAGTATCCGGCGGAGCTCCCTTGGAGCACGGCTCGCACCGCGTCGCTCCGGCGGACGCCCTGGAACGTCAGCGGCAAGGCGGCATGGCCGAAGCGCTCTTCCTGGTAGAACCCATCCACCTGCAGCTGGTCGTAGTAGACGGACACCCGTTTGTTCGGGTTCGAGATGGACAGGCCGGCCGTGAGGTTGAAGGTAAGCACCGGCGGCCTCGTCGTCGTGTTCAGGCTGAAGTGGGTGAGCGTTGCGGAGTCGACGGCGATCTGGATCGTCTGGGGACGGTAGATGAGCCAGATGAGGAGGGAGAGGGCGCCTATGAAGGTGCAGACGCCGATGAAGACTCTCACCAGGATGCGGAATGGGGTCAAATGGGGGCGTACGGGAGCTTGGGGCGGAGGGCTTTGAGGAACGTAGACGCTGTTGATGGGACCCTCTATTATGATATGGTGTTCTTGCCGCCGTGATACATACATGGCTGGAGGGAGACGAGGTGACCTGACATGAAGGAATTGACAGCGTCTACGTTCATATAGTGGATGCCCTTTGCTCAAAGCTGATTGGATCGATGCGGTTAGATGCAGAGACAAAAACTGAAGAAACCTTCAAGGCTCCTACAGGCAATAAACATGCTTAAGAAAACCAGGCACATGAACACTGGACGGTGGAAACAACAAAGCAAACAGGAGCACAGCAAACAACAAACCAAACCGGGCGCATCAACACTGGGCGGTGAAAACCAGGCACATCAACACTTGACAGTGGAAACCACGAAGCAAATGCAAACCAAGGCTGATACTACAACTATGCAAAAACAACGAAAAACTACTCCCTCCACTCCATATTAATTTTCGCTTGTTGAGTATCCTAATTGTTTAGGTAACATAGATAGACTAGTATTGTTCCTGCCTTGATTTGTACTCAAAGATGATCATGAACTCCTATATATATGCTCACCAGACTCAAGCAATACAACTACTATTCCAACAAACTCTCTCTCCCTTGCAACAGGGTATCTGCCTAAGTTCCTAGACCTAGCCGTCGGCCGCCGCTTCCGCACTGCACGCCGCCCCCGGGACGGTCAACCTCCATGACCGCCGTCGGGGGCTGCGCCGCCCGTACCTAGTGTTCGTCCGCCGGTCATGTTGACCGGCTCCCCTAGAGAGTCTTTTTCCCGATCTCTTGATCTAGGGTTTCCTCTCTTCAACCGGTCACTTTGTTGGCGTTTTTTTTTTGGTTTTCCGACCTAAGATCGGTTTGCGTCGCCCATCGCCGCCGTCGACCCCGGTTTCTCTACTTCGACACCAGCGTGGACTCTACACTGGCAACTTCGTCATCAACCGCGACGTGCCGCCACTTGCCTGCGTGGTCTCCATTGTCGGTCCGTCTTCATCATCATCGCCCGGGACATCACCGACAACGTCGACATCGATCCAGTTGTCGACATCGATCCGATCTGGGCGTCGTCCCAGTCGCGGCGCATACAACGCCGTCCTCGGTCTAATCAACCGATCACGCACATGTCTTCGCCAAGCCCGTCCCTGAGCACGCGCCTACTGCCGATCGAGCCACATGATGTCGTCGCATCGTCCCTTCAGACTGCTGCGTCACCGGCCCGAGGTCCTCCCACCGGCTGCTACGACCCGCGTGCCGCTCCCGTCGCCACCCCTTCTGGCCTTCACGCTATGGCACGTGGTCCACGCCGATGCCCCGAGATCCTCCTGACTGCTATACCCTCGTAGCCGCCACCGCCTTCGTGTCGCTTCTTTAGGGCTGTCGCGCCACGGCACGCGGTCCACGTCACCGTCCGTCGGGTTGTCGCCTCTGACCAGTTGTTCTCCCTGCGGTTGCCCCGACCCTCGTGGTGCCGCTATGTCGCTCCATCGGGTCGTAGTGAGCGTGGAACGCGGTCCCTGTTGCTCCGTGGTTCATCCCACAGCTGCACTGACCCGTGCGCTGGCGCTCCGTCGCCTTTTCGAGTTGTAGTGCTGTGGCCAGCAGTCCATCGCCACCCCGAGGCTGTCCCCGTGGCTGCACCGACTAGCACACCGCTGTTACGTGCCCCTCGGCCGTTGCGCCGCGGCACACGGTCCACGCCGTCACCCCGAGGTCTTCCTGTCGTCGCCCCAACCTGCCTGCTGCCGTTGCGTCGCCCCTTCGGGCCATAGCGCCGCGGCTCACGGTGCACTCCGCCGTCCCCGCACGTCGACTTCCTCTAGTATGCGCCCGGTTTCTCTACTCCGCCGTCCCCACACGTCGACTACCTCGACAAATGCACAAAGGGCTACCGTCTTATTTGGGTAACCTCGCCGGTTTCCATTCCAGCCACAACTTTCACTATGCGTCGACCGTTACGACTGTGGGGGGACGTCGCTACCGTTGTGACTGCAGGGAGATGTTGAGTATCATGATTGCTTAGAAAACATAGATAGATTAGGATTGTTCCTGCCTTGACTTGTACTCCAAGATGATCATGTACGCCTATATATATGCCGACGAGGCTCAAGCAATATAACAACTATTCTACCAACCTCTCTCCCTTCCAACATCGATAGTTTATAGTATTATAAATCAACAACAATTAATACGAAGTGGAGGGAGTACAATATTTTTCTAATTCCGTATGTCACTTGAAATAGAGAAGAATAAATCAAATGTGCGGTCGAAATCAGAACAATACCAGGATCATTGATTTTTATTACTATCATGCATATGACACTAGTGTATGATACTACCTTCCTAATGCATAGTATTATATGTTAGTATCATATAATGCTTTATTTATTATCATGAATGACACATAGTACAACATAACATTTATTATGAGATGGTATGATGATATGATACTCAACATCCTCTTTTTTTATTTAATTCTTTACCACCTCATCAAAATTGTCTAGTTGTCATGTACGATACTAACTATGATACTTCCATTACGACCGGCTTAATCCAAGCTTCCCTGTCCCGCTACAGATACGCTTGGAACTACAGAAAAATCATTTAAAGCTGAGTATTCAAAACAACCCACGTTTAGAGGAAAACCATTTAAATCATGCTTAAGAAAACAAAGCACATCAACACCGGACGGTGGAAGCAGCGAAGCAAACACGAGGAAATGAAGATTAAAGATTTGCAAATGCAAACAATAGCTGATCGATGCTACAACTGTGCAAATAAAAAACTACTCCCTCCAATTCATCAATGCTAAGGGGATATCACTATCACACGTTTGGAACATGGCCGGCGCCTACATGTTTATCACACTAGAGTCTGCAATTAGCTTGATCATTTTTTCTTTGAAAAGGAGGAAAAACCCCGTCCTCTGCATCAACATGGTGCATGCGGCCATATTATTAAGCGAAAAATCAAACAATTTCCGAGTGGGAGTACAAACACAGTCCAAGCTGAAATGAAAATAAATGAAACAAAAAAGTGTGAAGCTCCACTACCGGAAACAATAGGTCAAGATGGCTAAGCACTAATTTATTGTTGTCCGTCATCCAAATCGGTTGCAAAAATCCTGAACTACCATCTCTCATCGGGTAGATCCAGTAACCAAAAGCTCCCTGCCGCCCTCTGCAGTAGAGACCATGTACAGATACAAGTAGTGTCTCTATAAATTACCTGCAAGAAATTAATCGAAGTTTGTGTGTTAAAAATCAAATTATTTCTGCAGCTCCATATAGCCAAAAGTAACGGACATATTCTATCCAAATATGTTTCGCAATAGTTGAGTCAACCCCATTTAGACACGTTCCAAATAACGTCTAAATACTATTTGGAACGGCGATGTTAAAAGCTATATGAACCGAGCAACATAATAATGTAGCCATCAGGCACTCGGGAAAGAGGTGTTTAATCGTTTCATCATGATCACAAAAATAACATCGTTGACTGCCCACCCAACCATGTTTTGTCAAATTGTCCTTAGTCAGAATCACCTCTCTATGAACAAACAACATAAAAACTTTGATTTTTGAAGGGAGCCACTAGGCATCAGACTACTAATGATTCACTTCCTATCAGACCACTCCATGGCCATCCAAACAAATGCACTCTAGTCGTCCTTTTTCTTTGAACAGCAAAGGGGTCCCGAAGGACCCCGAACATTTATTCATTAAGCACCATAACAGCACAAACTACACAAGACTTGAAAGAAACTACCTGATAAAAGAAAGTCCCTAGACATATGCAAGAAGGACCCTGAACTGAAATAAAAAACGCGATCGGTCCACCACCTCCACACCGGATTCACCTCGCCGTCGCCGGGGAACAAGCCACTTGGGACGACGAGGGCGCCAGAGCGCAACACCATGGCTTCCGACGAGAAGCAGTACTGCCTCCCACATGACATCACAGTCGGGAGGAATAAGAAACAGCCACCCTTCGGCTAGAGGATGAGCCAGCCAGCCTTCGACCACGCGAGCAGGCGCCAACGCCTCCGTCGCGATGACCACCGCGATGAGCTCGAACCCAACCGGCCAGATGCAGCCATCTACATCTCCAACAGCCACGAGCCATCACCACGATAGCCTCAGCAGCACAGAATAAACAGCCAGCCTTCTTGCAGATCAAGGACTCGATGAACTCCAAGCTTATTATCAAGGACTCCAGCTCCAATCCCGCCGGCAGCAGCGAACCGACCACCACCACCGAAAGGAACAGCACCGGAAGCCACCGCACTCGGCTCGGGCGCGCCGGCGGCAGTATCCCCATCGGCATCTCGCCAAACTTCGGCATAAAGCCAAACTCCAACAGGGAAACACTAGAACTACTACTACTATCTACAGGAGAGCACTGCGCAGCTCGCCCATCTCCTCCCCGATCGGCGTCGCCGGCGGCGAAGGTCCGGGGTCGGGCCGGGCTCAGATCTCCCTCGGTGTCTCCTCCTCACTTGAGCATTGGATAAGGGAGGAGAGAAAGAGCCCCTTCCACACCGATTTTGGAAGATTATCATTCATTTAGCACTATAGTCGTCCTATGATCAGCTAGTTTATCCCCACGCGTGAATTCTGGATTGGGGGTGTTAATGCTTCCTAATAATTGTCTGCTTCCTTCTTTAATTGGTCAAAATAAATTTTGTCTACTTCCTTGTACTAGCTGCAAATTGAACGTGGTAGACTGGTAGTACTTGCCGCTAGTTGAAAAGTGCTTCCCATAAATCATGCTAAATGTCCTTTATTATCAGAATTTTTGTTTAAGTTGTGATTTGCTTCCAACCAAAAATATATAAGAAATTAATTATGAGTGGCGATGCATTTGTGTGCAGCCCAACATGCTTATGTGGCATGGAAGCATTACTTTATATTGATAGAAGCATTCTTTTTGGTGCGATGGAAACATATTTTTGATCGTATAATAGAAATATTTAATATTTTTTGTATTGACAGAAGCATTATTCTATGCTATGGTAGCATTTCTTTGGTTTGGAAATTCAGTTTGGTGTCGCGGATATCCACGTTTGATGGAAATAACTACCTTTCACAAATTAAATTGTGTGGAAGCAATACATGAATATACATGTGCACAAAGTTATTCGATATACATCTAAAACATGAACTTTTACTTTGTCGTATAGTAGAAGATATTGTTTAACACAAGCATATGTGCCCTTAAGAGCTTTGGAAACAAAATTTTAGTGTAAAGGGAACAATCTTTTTGTATAACAAAAATATTTTCTTGTTAAAGAATTCATGTCGAAGCTTAGTAACTTTAGTAAGAATGATCAAGTATTGAAACAAATTAATCCAGTATAACAAAAAATATACTCCTTTTTTTAGAACAAAAGTATAATTGTATTGCAACCACACTATTTTCACTTTTTCATAGCCCACATAGCAGCAGTTGCTCGACAAGCTGGTCATGGACAAGATCTGCTAATGCCATGAGCTCTCCGTCATGAACAGTACAACCGACAACTTAAGTAGCTCATAGAATACTCAACATCGTTGCCATTATGCAATAAAGAAGCATCACACAACATGCCCACTATCGATGACAGTGACATGCCCACCATCGGCAAAGAATGATATTTCCGCTCTCCTTGCACCTGCAAAAATTTCTGAAGCGTATGAAGATTGATTTGGCTACAAACAAGACACCTAAGAAACAATACGAAACATGACAATGAAGCAAGTTGAACACTATATAGAAGCACAGGTATGTAGCACATGAAGCAAACTGTAAGCAGTGAGGAAGCATAACTATGTTGCGCGTGAAAAATTCTGAACCGTGAAGAAGCACATGTATGATAAAAATGAATCATGGAAATTGGAGGCATCATATCCAAGTAATCTCAACATAATTACTACACAGTGGAAGCACATAACTAAAAAAATGGGATACAAGAAATTTCTGAGGTCTTGCAAATTAAGACAATGAAGGGATGGCATGCATGTTGTCCATAATATATGTAAATGTAGGAAGCATTATTTGGTCACGGATTAAGTAAATACATGATACCTACACACACACAAGTCATGGAAACGAAGGAAAACTAAAAACAATGTAGAAGCACAAATTGGATATGTATGAAGCAAACTGGACTCAGTGTAGAAGTGTTGACATGGTAAAAAATTAAGCAAATCGTATGCTTACTATATGTAAAGGGAAAGATGGAAGCATGGTATGGATGGAATCTCAACATACTCTCTATATTATGAGAGAGTAAGAACCAAGGTTGGATGAGGATGGTATGTAGGCCGATTCGTGCAACCGACCTTGCTTGCTCGTTCATCTCCGAACATAGGAAGCAATAAGGCAAAAAGGTGACGGAAATCGTCCCACCAATTTGTAGCTCTCCTAACCCTCCTAGTAGGAATAGCAATAATGTGATGTATCAATGCGATGTAACTTAATTGAAAGCATAGAAAATAGAAATGGAAATTAGCTAACATTGTCTAAGATTGCCACAAAAATACATATGTAAATTTGAGTGTTCTAAACACCAAATCAAATTAAAGTGATTGATGATTTGCGGATTAATACATGGACATAGTAATTTCATATCCAGTAACATTGCTATGCAACATCTGCCAATTCTATGCACACAATGAAGATTATATATATATATATTTATATACCCCAGGTCTCTGCATCTGGACTATGCATGCAGCCATTTTATTAATTATTTGTAAAGACCTTACAAAGCAATACACAGTAAGCCTGAAGCCACCATCTTGGCAACACATGCCTCTACTCCTATCCCCATGATGAAGGAGGGCCGAATATCCGAGCCTAATACCAAACAGACATCGCACCAAACCCTAACATCTAAAGACGAATGCCCTAGCCCAGCCACATATCGGGACTGGGTCCAAACCGGTCCGGCGCACAGGCCGTCGTCGTCGTCTACCACTGACCCATCTCTAGAGCTGGTACTGATGCAGCGACCTTGCTAGGCCTGTCGTCGATGCCACCATGGTGCCAGACAGCTCCACCATCCTGCATGTATTCACCCACACGCGGCCGTTGGCGAGACTCTGCAGCACCATGCCATCGGGATCCGCCATCGGCCTTGTGTTGAATGAAACACTGCTCTTCCTCTTGTCCCCTCCAACCAACACTTGCTCCAAAACGATGCCCCCAGGAGGGAGAACGACACCGAAAGTGCCATCATCGTCCGATCCAGTAGACATATTGTTGATGGGAAATGATATAGAACTTTTGGAAAGCATAAAGGCCTACGTGAATAAGTGTTTTTCAATGAAGGACCTTGGAGAATCTGATTACATATTAGGCATCAAGATCTATAGAGATAGATCGAGACGCCTCATAGGTCTTTCGGAAAGCACATACCTTGACAAGATATTGAATAAGTTCAATATGGATCAGTCCAAGAAGGGGTTCTTGCCTGTGTTACAGGGTGTGAGATTGAGTACGACTCAATGCCCAACCACGGCAGAGGATGGAGAAAAGATGAGTATCATCCCCTATGCTT
Source organism: Hordeum marinum (assembly GCA_022496015.1). Classification (NCBI taxonomy): domain Eukaryota; kingdom Viridiplantae; phylum Streptophyta; class Magnoliopsida; order Poales; family Poaceae; genus Hordeum; species Hordeum marinum. The sequence goes on from CM039678.1 coordinate 25,501,105, forward strand.
CAGCCATATGCTTTATTATGTATGCCATGCTGTGTACCAGACCTGATGTGAACCTTGCCATAAGTTTGGTAGGGAGGTACCAAAGTGATCCCGGAGCGAAACACTGGACAGCGTTCAAGAATATTCTGAAGTACCTGAAAAGGACCAAGGACATGTTTCTCGTATATGGAGGTGCCGAAGAGCTCGTCGTAAAGGGTTACGTCGATGCTAGCTTCGACACAGTCCGGATGACTCCAAGTCACAAACCGGATACGTGTATATTTTGAACGGAGGGGCAGTCAGCTGGTGCAGCAGCAACCAAAGCGTCATGGCAACATCTACATGTGAAGCGGAGTACATAGCTGCTTTGGAAGCAGCACACGAAGGAGTCTGGATGAAGGAGTTCATTGTTGGAAATATGCCCTAGAGGCAATAAATAAAGTGTTTATTATTATATTTACTTGTTCATGATAATCTTTTATTATCCATGCTATAATTGTATTGACTGGAAACACATTGCATGTGGGGATAAATAGACAACATTGTGTCCCTAGTATGCCTCTAGAGACTGGGATTTGTTACTCCGTGTGACAGAGAGGTATCTCGGGGCCCACTTGGTAATACAACATCACAGTAAGCCTTGCAAGCAATGTGACTAATTGTTAATTGCGGGATCTTGTATTACAGAACGAGTAAAGAGACTTGCCGGTAATGAGGTTGAACAAGGTATGGAGATACCGACGATCGAATCTCGGGCAAGTAACATACCGAAGAACAAAGGGAACATCATACGGGATTAACCGAATCCTTGACATAGAGGTTCGACCGGTAAAGATCTTCGTAGAATATGTAGGAACCAATGTGAACATCCAGGTCCCGCCATTGGTTATTGACCGTAGAGGTGTCTCGGTCATGTCTACATAGTTCTCGAACCCGCAGGGTCTGCACAACTAAGCCAGAAACTGAGTGCTTTCATTGCAAAGGAACTGGTCACTGGAAGCGGAACTGCCCCAAGTACCTGGCTGACAAGAAGGCGGCCAACGACAAACAAGGTATATATGATATACATGTTATTGATGTGTACCTTACTAGCTCTCGTAGTAGTGCCTGGGTATTTGATACCGGTTCGGTTGCTCACATTTGCAACTCAAAGCAGGAACTACGGAATAAACAAAGGCTGGCAAAGGACGAAGTGACGATGCGCGTGGGAAATGGTTCCAAGGTTGATGTGATCGCCGTCGACACACTCTCCCTTCGATTACCATCAGGATTAGTGATCAACCTGAATAATTGTTATGTAGTGCCTGCGTTATGCATGAACATTATATCTGGATCTTGTTCATTTATATGAGTAATATCTTTTATGGTCATGCACCCAATGTTAGGGGTTTATTCATATTGAATCTTGATAGTGATGACACACATGTTCATAACATTGATGCCAAAAGATGTAGAGTTGATAATGATAGTACCACTTTCTTGTGGCACTGCCGTTTAGGTCATATTGGTGCAAAACGCATGAGGAAGCTCCATGATGATGGACTTTTGGAGTCACTTGATTTTGAATCACTGGATACATGTGAACCATGCCTCATGGGCAACATGACTAAAACGCCGTTCTCTGAAACAATGGAACGGGCAAGTGACTTATTGGAAATCATACATACAGATGTGTGCGGTCCAATGAATGTTGCTGCGCGCGGTGGATATCGTTACTTTCTCACCTTCACTGATGACTTAAGTAGATATGGGTATATTTACTTAATGAAACACAAGTCTGAAACGTTTGAAAAGTTCAACCAATTTCAGAGTGAAGTTGAGAATCATCGTAACAAGAAGATTAAATTTCTACGATCTAATCGAGGAGGTGAATATCTAAGTTATGAGTTTGGCAGTCACTTAAGATAATATGGAATTGTTTCACAGTTGACACCGCCCGGAACACCACAGCGTAATGGTGTGTCTGAACGTCGTAATCGAACCTTATTGGATATGGTGCGTTCTATGATGTCTCTTGCTGATTTGCCACTATCGTTTTGGGGTTATGCATTAGAGACTGCTGCATTCACTTTAAATAGGGCACCATCGAAATCCGTTGAGACGACGCCATATGAACTGTGGTTTGGCAAAAGGCCAAAGTTGTCATTTCTTAAAGTTTGGGGATGTGATGCTTATGTCAAAAAGCTTCAGCCTGAAAAGCTGGAACCCAAAGCGGAGAAATGCGTCTTCATGGGATACCCCAAAGAGATAGTTGGGTATACCTTCTATCTTAGATCCGAAGGCAAAGTGTTTGTCGCTAAGAACAGAACATTTCTTGAGAAAGAGTTTCTCTCGAAAGAATTGAGTGGGAGGAAAATAGAGCTTGATGAGGTTATAGAACCTTTACTTCAACCAGAAAGTAGCACAGCGCAGAAAGATGTTTCTGTGGAACCTACGATGGTAGAAGAGGAAGTTAATGATGATGATCATGAAGCTTCGGATCAAGCTACTATTGAACCTCGTAGGTCGACAAGGGCGCGTACTTCTCCTGAGCAATGTTGTTAGACAACAATGAACCTACGTGCTATGGAGGAGCAGTGATGGGCCCGGATTCCGAGAAATGGTTAGAGGCCATGAAATCGGAGATGGGATCCATGTATGAAAACAAAGTATGGACTTTGGAAGTATTACCTGAAGGGCGAAAGGCCATTCAGAACAAATGGATCTTTAAGAAGAAGATGGACGCAGACGGTAATGTCATCGTCTATAAAGCTCGACTTGTGGCAAAGGGTTTTTCACAAGTTCAAGGAATTGACTACGATGAGACTTTCTCACCCGTAGCGATGCTTAAGTCTGTCAGAATCATGTTGGCAATAGCTGCTTATTTTGACTATGAAATTTGGCAGATGGATGTCAAAACGGCGTTCCTCAACGGTTTCCTTGAGGAAGAGTTGTATATGATGCAACCCGAAGGTTTTGTCGATCCAGAGAATGCTGACAAAGTTTGCAAACTCCAGCGATCCATTTATGGACTGGTGCAAGCATCTCGGAGCTGGAATAAGCGCTTTGATGAGGTGATCAAAGCGTTCGAGTTTATACAAGTTTATGGAGAAGCTTGTATTTACAAGAAAGTGAGTGGGAGCTCTATAGCATTTCTAGTATTATATGTGGATGACATATTGCTGATTGGAAACAATATAGAAATGCTGGAAAGCATGAAGGAATATTTAAATAAGAGGTTTTCAATGAAGGACCTAGGAGAAGCTGCTTTCATATTAGGCATTAAGATCTATAGAGATAGATCGAGACGCTTAATAGCACTTTCACAAAGCACATACCTTGATAAAGTTTTGAAGAAGTTCAAAATGGATCAGTCCAAGAAGGGGTTCTTGCCTGTGTTACAAGGTGTGAAGTTGAGTAAGACTCAATGCCCAGTGACTGCAGAAGATAAAGAAAAAGATGAGCGTCATTCCCTATGCTTCAGCCATAGGCTCTATCATGTATGATATGCTATGCACAAGACCCGATGTCAGCCTTGCCATAAGTATGGCCGGAAGGTTTCAAAGTGATCCTGGAATGGAGCACTGGCAAGCGGTCAAGAATATCCTTAAGTACCTAAAGAGGACTAAGGAAATGTTTCTCGTTTATGGAGGAGATGAAGAGCTCGTCATAAAGGGTTACGTCGATGCAAGCTTTGACACTGATTCGGACGACTCTAAGTCGCAAACCAGATACGTATTTATTCTTAACGGGAGAGCGGTAAGCTGGTGCAGTTCCAAGCAAAGCGTGGTAGCTGATTCTACGTGCGAAGCGGAGTACATCGCAGCCTCGGACGCAGCGAAGGAAGGTGTTTGGATGAAGCAGTTAATGACAGATCTTAGAGTAGTGCCTAGTGCACTGAATCCAATAAACCTGTTATGTGACAACACTGGTGCCATTGCTCTAGCCAAGGAACCAAGGTTTCACAAGAGGACCAGACACATAAAGCGACGCTTCAACTCCATCCGGTTCTACATCGAGGAGAAGGACATAAATATTTGCAAAGTGCACACGGGTCTGAATGTTGCAGACCCGTTGACTAGACCTCTTCCAAGGGCTAAACATGATCAACACCAGAACTGCATGGGTGTTCGATTTATTACCATGTAAATCACATAGTGATGTGGACTAGGTTATTGACTCTAGTGCAAGTGGAAGACTGTTGGAAATATGCCCTAGAGGCAATAAATAAAGTGTTTATTATTATATTTCCTTGTTTATGATAATCGTTTATTATCCATGCTATAATTGTATTGACTGCAAACACATTGCATGTGTGGATAAAGAGACAACATTGTGTCCCTAGTATGCCTCTAGTGAACTAGCTCGTTAATCAAAGATGGTCAAGGTTTCCTGGCCATTGACATGTGATGTCATTTGATAACGGGATCGCATCATTAGGAGAATGATGTGATGGACAAGACCCAAACTACAAACGTAGCATATGATCGTGTCAGTTTATTGCTACTGTTTTCTGCATGTCAAGTATATGTTCCTATGACCATGAGATCATGCAACTCACGGATATCGGAGGAGTGCCTTGTGTGTATCAAACATCGCAACGTAACTGGGTGACTATAAAGGTGCTCTACAGGTATCTCCGATGGTGTCTGTTGAGTTGGCATGGATCAAGACTGGGATTTGTTACTCCGTGTGACGGAGAGGTATCTCAGGGCCCACTCGGTAATACAACATCACAATAAGCCTTGCAAGCAATGTGACTAATTGTTAGTTACGGGATCTTGTATTACAAAACGAGTAAAGAGACTTGCCGGTAACGAGGTTAAACAAGGTATGGAGATACCGACGATCGAATCTCGGGTAAGTAACATGCCGAAGAACAAAGGGAACATCATACGGGATTAACTGAATCCTTGACATAGAGGTTCGACCGATAAAGATCTTCGTAGAATATGTAGGAACCAATATGGACATCCAGGTCCCGCCATTGGTTATTGACCGTAGAGGTGTCTCGGTCATGTCTACATAGTTCTCGAACCCGCAGGGTCTGCACACATAAGGTTTGGTGACGTTTCGGTAGTATAGAGTTGTGTATGGTGGTGACCGAAGTTTGTTCGGAGTCCCGGATGAGATCCTGGACATCACGAGGAGCTCCAGAATGGTCCGGAGGTAAAGGTTCATATATAGGAAGTCCCAGTTTGGTCGCCGGAAAGGTTCCGGCCTTATCGGTAGTGTATCGGGAGTGCCGGTAGTGTACCGGGAGACCTCCGGGAGGGGTATTTCGACCCAAGAGGCTTCATGGGCTGTGGGAGAGTATTAACCAGCCCTTAGTGGTCTGGTGGAAAAGCCACAAGAGGCCCATGCGGCTGGGAGAAAGAAACCCAAGGAAAAAGGAAGGAAAAAAAAGGCAAAAAGGGAGAGTCCTACTCCTACTAGGATTGGAGGAGGAGTAGGACTCCTGCCCCTTGGGTTCGGCCAACACCAAGAGGGGCTCAGCCCTGTGCCAAGGCCTCCTCTCCCTCCCTCCTATATATACTAGTGGAATAGAGGGTTTTTACACATAATTTACGGCCACGTGCTACCCGTTCCACCAGTGCATAGTTTCTCCTCTAGATCTGATTTCTGCAGTGCTTAGGTGAAGCCCTGCCGGAATTGCTCCACCACCATTGCCGGAGCGCCGTCATGCTGCCGGTGAACTCTTCCTCCTCTCCACCTCCTCTTGCTGGATCAAGACGGTGGAGATCGTCATCAAGCTGCACGTGTGCTGAACGCGGAGGTGCCGTTCGTTCGGTACTAGATCGGAAGGATCGTGATCAAGGCCACAGGACGTTCGTGATTGGATCGCGGGACGGATCGTGACGAGATCGAGGGACTTTTCATGATTAGATCGCGGGACGCTCGGTGATTTGGATCGTGAAGACGTTCGACTACACCAACCGCGTTTCTTAACGCTTCCCGCTTAGCGATCTACAAGGGTAAGTAGATCCACTCTCCCTCTCGTAGATGCTCATCACCATGGATAGATCTGCGTGTGCGTAGGAAATTTTTTGTTTCCCATGCGACGTTCCCCAACATTCATCACCGACCTTGGAGAGATTCCCAATGCGTCGGGCCCGATGACTCTACTCTGTGACAACACTGGAGCTATTGCCCTTGCCAAGGAGGCCAGGTTTCACAAGAAGACAAGACACATCAAGTACAGCTTCAACTCCATTCGTGGATATGTCTAGGATGGAGATATAGACATTTGTAAAGTACATACGAATTTGAATGTCGCAGATCCGTTGACTAAACCTCTCTCACGAGCAAAACATGATCAACACCAGAACTCTATGGGTGTTTAATACATCACAATGTAACTAGATCATTGACTCTAGTGCAAGTGAGAGACTGTTGGAAATATGCCCTAGAGGCAATAATAAAGTGATTATTGTTATATTTACTTGTTCATGATAATTGTCTATTGTTCATGCTATAATTATATTAACCGGAAACCGTAATACATGTGTGAATACGTAGACCACAACATCTCCCTAGTGAGCCTCTAGTTGGCTAGCTCGTTGATCAATAGATGGTCACGGTTTCATGACCATGGACACTGGATGTCGTTGATAACGGGATCACATCATTAGGAGAATGATGTGATGGACAATACCCAATCCTAAGCATGGCACAAGATCATGTAGTTCGTATGCTAGAGATTTTCTAATGTCAAGTATCATTTCTTTAGACTATTAGATTGTGCAACTCCCGGATACCGTAGGAATGCTTTGGGTGTATCAAATGTCACAACGTAACTGGGTGACTATAAATATGCACTACAGGTCTCTCCAAAAGTGTCTGTTGGGTTGGCACGAATCGATACTGGCATTTGTCACTCCGTGTGACGAAGAGGTATCTCTGGGCCCACTCAGTAATACATCATCATAATGAGCTCAATGTGACTAAGGAGTTAGTCATGGGATCATCTGTTACGGAACGAGTAAAGAGACTTGCCGGTAACGAGATTGAACAAGGTATAGGGATAACGATGATCGAATCTCGGGCAAGTAACATAACAATGGACAAAGGGAATTGTATATAGGATTGATTGAATCCCTGACATCGTGGTTCATCCGATGAGATCATCGTGGAGCATGTGGGAGCTAACATGGATATCTAAATCCCGCTGTTGGTTATTGACCGGAGAGGTGTCTCGGTCATGTCTACATGCCTCCCGAACCCGTAGGGTCTACAGACTTAAGGTTCGATGACGCTAGGGTTATAGGGGAATTGTGTACGTGGTTACCGAAGGTTGTTCGGAGTCCCGGATGAGATCCTAAACGTCATGAGGAGTTCCGAAATGGTTCGGAGGTAAAGATTCATATACAGGAAGTAAGGATTTGGTCATCGGAAGTGTTAATGCTTCCTAATAATTGTCTGCTTCCTTCTTTAATTGGTCAAAATAAATTTTGTTTACTTCCTTGTAGTAGCTGCACATTGAACATGGTAGACTAGTAGTACTTGCCGCTAGTTGAAAATTGCTTCCCATGAATTACACTAAATGTCCTTTATTATCAGAATTTTTGGGTATGTTGTGATTTTCTTCCAACCAAAAATATATAAGAAATTAATTATGAGTGGTGATGCATTTTTGTGCAGCCCAACATGCTTATGTGGCATGGAAACATTACTTTATATTGATAGAATCATTCTTTTTGGTGCGATGGAAACATATTTTTGATCATATAATAGAAATATTTAATATTTTTTGTATCGACAGAAGCATTATTCTATGCTATGGTAGCATTTCTTTTGTTTTCAGTTTGGTGTCGCAGATATCCGCGTATGATTGAAATAACTACCTTTCACAAATTAAATTGTGTGGAAGCAATACAAGAATATACATGTGCACAAAGTTATTCGATATACATCTAAAAATGAATTTTTACTTTGTCGTATAGTAGAAGATATTGTTCAACACAAGCATATGTGCCCTTAAGACCTTTGGAAACAAAAATTTAGTGTAAAGGAAACAATCGTTTTGTATAACAAAAATATTTTCTTGTTAATGAATTCATGTGGAAGCATAGTAACTTTAGTAAGAATGATCAAGTATTGAAACAAATTAATCCTGTATAACAAAAAATATACTCCTTTTTTTAGAACAAAAGTATAATTGTATTGCAACCACACTATTTTCACTTTTTCATAGCCCACATAGCAGCAGTCGCTCGACGAGCTGGTCATGGACAAGATCTGCTAATGCCATGAGCTCTCCGTCATGAACAGTAGAACCGACAACTTAAAGTAGCTCATAGAATACTCAACATCGTTGCCATTATGCAATAAAGAAGCATCGCACACCATGCCCACTATCGATCACAGTGACGTGCCCACCATCGGCAAAGAATGATATTCTCGCTCTCCTTAGACCTGCAGAAATTTCTGAAGCGTATGAAGATTGATTTGGCTACAAACAGGACGCCTAAGAAACAATACGAAGCATGGCAATGAAGCAAGTTGAACACTATATAGAAGCACAGGTATGTAGCACATGAAGCAAACTGTAAGCAGTGAGGAAGCATAACTATGTTGCGCGTGAAAAATTCTGAACCGTGAAGAAGCACATGTATGATAAAAATGAATCATGGAAATTGGAGGCATCATATCCAAGTAATCTCAGCATAATTTCTACATAGTGGAAGCACATAACTAAAAAAATGGGATACAAGAAATTTCTGAGGTCTTGCAAATTAAGACAATGAAGAGGTAGCATGCATGTTGTCCATAATATATGTAAATGTAGGAAGCATTATTTGGTCACGGATTAAGTAAATACATGATACCGACACACACACACAAGTCATGGAAACGAAGGAAAACTAAAAACAATGTGGAAGCACTAATTGGATATGTATGAAGCAAACAGGACTCAGTGTAGAAGCGTTGACATGGTAAAAATTAAGCAAATCGTATGCTTACTATATGTATGTAGAAGGGAAAGATGGAAGCATGGTATGGATGCAATCTCAACATACTCTCTATATTATGAGAGAGTCAGGACCAAGGTTGGACGAGGAAGGTATGTAGGCCGATTCGTGCAACCGACCTCGCTTGCTCGTTCATCTCTGAACATAGGAAGCAACAAGGCAAAAAGGTGATGGAAATCGTCCCACCAATTTCATATCCAGTAACATTGATATGCAACATCTGCCAATTCTTGGCACACAATGAAGAGATTATTCTTCGCCCAGGGTGCAGAATAGGTTATTCTTCACCCGAGGTAATCTTACGAGTTTTTTATAAATAAATTACATTTAAGATACAAATACTTACATTTATATTGACCCGGTATGTAAAATTTGACATAAGAAACTAAAAATACAGGCTGTAAGATAAGAAAAATTGAATTTTATGTATATTTTACACTATGTTTTTATGTTTGTAATTTTATGTAACAAATATGTTTTTACGGTGATTATATATTTTCTTGCGGTCTCTTTTTACGTATGGAATAAGAAAAAAAATTACGTAACGTAAAATTGCGGTGCATTGATGTCAAAATAGAGGGGGTGAAGAATAATTATTCCTCACCCCAGGGTGACGAATAGCGCGACCCTATATATATATATATATATATATATATGTATATATATATACATATATATATGTATATATATATACATACATATATATATATACATATATATATATATATATATATATATTAGGAAAGGAGGATATACCCCAGGCCTCTGCATCTGGATGATGCATGCAGCCATTTTATTAATTATTCGTAAAGACCTTAAAAAGCAATACATGAGTAAGTCTGAAGCCACCATCTTGGCAACACATGCCTCTTCTCCTATTCCCATGATGAAGGGGTGCCGAATGTTTGAGCCTAATACCAAACAGACATCGCACCAAACCCTAACATTTAAGGCGGATGCCCCAGCCCAGCCACATATCGGGACTGGGTCCAAACCGGTCCGACGCACAGGCCGTCATCGCCGTCTACCACTGACCCATCTCCAGAGCTGGTACTGACGCAACGACCTTGCTAGGCCTGCCGTCGACGCCACCACGGTGCCAGACAGCGCCACCATCCTGCACGTATTCACCCACACACGGCCGTTGGCGAGACTCCGCAGCACCATGCCGTCGGGATCCGCCATCGGCCTTGTGGTGAATGAAACACCGCTCTTCCTCTTGTCCCCTCGAGCCAACACTTGATTCAAAACGATGCCCCCAAGAGGGAGAATGACACCGAAAGCGTCGTCATCGTCCGATCCGGTAGACCTAGATCTAGGGTTTCCCTCGGGTAGGGAACGACGTCCGAGATGCCGCCATCGTCCGCCAAGACCGTAGTCAGGCTCAATTTTCGTAGGAATCCACGTCGTCCTAGTCTTGCGGCTTGCTGGAACCGCGTGGAGCCTCGCCCTGAAGACGTACGCCGCCGTCGGTACTCGGGTAGAGATCCTTCATCCCCTCACCGGTCCCTCCACGCGTCGCCGGTCGGCTCCAGGCCACCCCGTGGCGGATCCGACCGGGGCGTTGGATCCGCAGCCACCACCACCACCATCTCCACATAGATCAGCCACCCCACCGAATGGGGCACTGCCACCGCCGTCGTCCATCTTCAGGGTAGCCGCTCCGCCGGCCATGGAGCTTCACCCACCGCCGCGTAGCATAGGGTCGCCGCCCTGGCCGCCACCCTCGCACTCCCTCGAGAGGTGACCCTGCCACCTCAGATGGGATCCCAAATTAACCACCCTCCCTGGTTCCTTCGGCACCAGGCCCGTCGCAACCCTAGCCCACGCCGGCGGCAGGAGGAGGCGTGAGGGGCGGCCTGCGGCACTAGGGTTCAGGGGACCCTAGCATCGCCAGGGGAGGAGACGCGAGGGGGTACGCGCCCTCTGTCCACTTGTTAAAATTTGGAGAGTTTTTCACTTCCCGGCCTCTGCACCAACTAGGGATGCATGCAGCCATGTTAGTATGAGTACCAAGATAAACATGGTCCTCAGATTTTTTTTTAAATCAATATCCAGATATTTTTGATGAGTAGTTTCACCACACGTCAAAATTAATCCTCAATAAATGGAAGAAAACCCTCTGTGCATCACCTGTCAATTCTAGAAATTGAACTCGGGTCGTGTTGGGATGCACAACTGCATGCTCAACCACTGAGCCAAGGCTCTCTTTGCTAATACTCGACGCGACACTATTACAATCCTTATTGCACTGTCGAAATTAAGAAATATCAAATCAAGAATAATTAAAACCTAGGATATATGATGATAGAAGAGGGGGCAATTGATTCAATGTGATACCATTATTTATGAGGATGTACTTAGAAGAGGGGGAAAGCACGGGAGGCAATTGTTTGATTCTCCGTCCGGCCGACAGGTTGTATTCTTTGTAGCTAATGTGCGGTAAAATAAGGGAGCACGGAGCGGCCAGTGCAGTGGCCGGCAAGCTCGAAGGAGGTGCGATGGGAAAGCGGAGAAGAAGACCTAGGTGGTGAGTGCTTGTGGTGCTCGGCGACGAGGTGAGAGGGAGGCGGGAGGTGAATGGCGAAATCAGAGAGGATGAGGCTGCGCGGCTGACGGCGAGGATAGCGGATATGTGTGCGAGTATAGGGCGGGGGTTAAGACTACGGAAAACGTTTGGGTCCGAAGCTTCGGCCGAAGCTTCGGCCGGTCGCATCCACACACTTTTCCTTCCAAAGACTCAGCTAGCGACACGTAGGATGGGGGCCCTTCCCACATGAGTTTTCTTCCTCGCTTTTCTCTTCTCCTGTCACTCGTCTCTCTCTCTATCCTTCTCTTCACGGTCAACCGTCGCCGTCCGGAGGCCTCCTCGCCAACACGGGAATCAATCTATCCGGACGTCCTCATCCAGATCCACTTAGATCCATGCCACCGGAGCACTTCCTGCCTCACCGGACATGGCCACGCCGGAGCTGCAACCGGCCATGCCGGGAGCTGCAACCGCCACGCGCGGGAGCTACAACCGTCTGTTTGAGCAACCGGAACTTGACGGAAGGGTCTACACCCCTCTCGATGCAAATTTCTTGGAACCGGCGGACGTCGAGGTTACCACAATGGTGATATTTTGCTACAACCAACGAGCCTCGGTGCTACAACCTGAATCCGGTTTTTGCTACAAACAGTCACGGCAAGACGATGAACGGCGATTTTTTGTTTAAACCGTTTTTTTTTGTTACTACCAGCGACCATTTTTGTTGCATCTGTTTTTACTACAAACAGGCATGGCGAGACGAGGGACAACTGTTTGTTACAACCGTTGTTTGGTTTGGCTACTACCTGCAACCATTTTTGTTGCATTGGTTTTGCTACCACGGCTGCCCCGGCGGATGACGAGGGCAAGTTTGTTGGCACTAGCGGATGATGAGGACGAGCGCGGCGGCATGGGTTGCCGATGAGTACTCAGGAAGAGAGCAAGAGGGTTGGGGAGGGGGGAAATGTTGTAAGGAAGAAGACACACGCATGGCGCGGATGGGGGCAGACCGGCCGAAATTTTTAGCCGGCACAGAGTGCTGCCCTAACGCTATTGAGATTTTGTTTTCAATAGGAAGCAACGGGATAAGACTGGTCTATGGCTGTGAGATTAAAACTGAATCGACAGCAGTCGAGCAATCTGAAGATGGCCGCATATCTACTGGCACGAAGTGTTTCCCATTCCTAAAGGCGCTTTGATTTTCCAAATATGCGTCGATTTCGGAAATGGACCAGGGTTGATTAAATCAATATACATGAATTTCACTGAGAATTGTCCCAAGGACATGTGATCATTGAGTGAATAGAGTCTGGCTCTTTCGATAGATGGATGTCCATCAACCTCCTGACAAGATGAAGCCAATCATTTCATCGGTCTCCTACTACCAACCTACGAAACCGAATATTTAGAGGTATCGACTAAAATACTGTGGCAACATATGCGCCCTTACGTTGCATAATATTATACAAAGAAGAATATTGTGTAACCATAGGTATCTCCCCTAGCCATGTATCCTCCCAGAATCTAGTATACTGGCCGTTTCCAATGATGAATTTTGTTCTATGGAAGAAAGTTGCCTTCACTTTCACCGGCCTCTTCCAGAAAGGTCAATCATTTGGTCTAACGGTAACCTGGGCCAATGTTTTAGAATATAGGTATTTGTTCCTTAGTAACTGCACCAACATAGCTTCAGTCTCAACAGAAAACCTAAATAACCACTTGCTCAGTAGGCATCTATTCTTTATCTCTAATTCACAATGCCTAGCCCCCTGTCCTTGGGACGACAAATTATATCCCATTTAGCAAGTCCGTATTTTCTCTTATTTTCATCTCTTTGCCAAAAGAATCTTGATCGATAGAAATGTAATCTTTTCCTTACCCCCACCAGTATTTCAAAGAAAGATAAGAGGAACATTGGTATACTCGTGAGTACTGGGTTTTTCAGTATCAACCAGCCCCAATATGACATAAGCTTACCTTTCCAGCAGCTTAGTTTTTTTTCAAATCGATCTTCAATACATTTCCATTCTATTTTAGAAAGCTTGCGATGGTGAATTAATATACCTAAATAACTAAATAGTAGGTTACCCAATTCACAACCGAACAATTGTCTATAAGCATCTTGTTCATCTCTAGCTCTCCCAAAGTAGAACAATTCGCTCTTATTAAAATTAATCTTTAATCCCTACAATTATTCTAAGAATAATACAAGCTTCATATTTCTAGCCTTGACCATGTGATGTTCCATGAAAAATGATTGTATCATTTGCATATTGTAGGATAGACACTCCACCATCCACAAGATGCGGAACTAGTCCTCCGACTTGTCCGTCCTCCTTAGCTCTACCTATTAATGTGGACAACATGTCTGTCACCATGTTGAACAAAATAGGTGACATCGGATCACCCTGCGTAAGACCCTTTTGCGTATGAAAGTAGTGACCTATATCATCATTCACTTTAATTTCGATTTTGCCTTTTTGTAGAAACAAATTGACCTGCGTACCACATGAATCGTCGAACCCTTTCATACGTAAGGCTTGTTGGAGGAATGGTCATTTAACTTTATCATATGCTTTTTCGAAATCCCCCTAATAACCCACTCCATCTAGTTTCTTGGAGTGAATCTCGTGAAGTGTTTGATGGAGGACCACTACTCCCTCGAGTATATGTCTGCGTGGCATGAAAGCTGCCCTAGTTGGTTGCACCACAATATGTGCAATTCGGGCCAGTCTATTTGTGACAACTTTGTAAAACTCATATTAAGCAGACATATCGGTCTGAACTGCTCAATGCGTACCGCCTCCGCCTTTTTTGGTAACAATGTTATTGTCCCAAAGTTTAGGTGGAACAGTTGAAGTTGCCCATTAAACAAATCATGGAACATGGGTAGGAGGTCACCCTTAAAAATATGCCAGCGCTTATAAAACCCTGTTGGGAATCCATCCGAAGCAAATGACTTATTATTCTTCATTTGCGATATAGCCTCAAACACCTCTTTCTCTATAAATGACGCGGATAACACCTAATTCTCGTCTACCCCGAGTCGAGACATGTCATCTACCTTCTTCTCATCGAGAGACATCAAACTATGCTCCAGTTCTCATGGCCTACAATTGTACCCCAGCCTGTTCAAATTGGTATATCTTCTTATTTTTGTGTTTTCCATTTGGAATCAAATGAAAAAATTAGCTTGATCATAGGATGAAGTCGAAAAGAACTGTATTTCTCTTCCTTAGAATTGGCAAGATGAAAACGGAATCTTACTGTTCTCTACAGCCAAAGTGCGACAGCCGACAACCATTCATGCATTTGTAGGGGTGTGCATCAATCAATGTAGAAGTTAGAGGTGGTATCTAGACAACAAAAGTCTCTGCCTCGATTTATGTTTTCTTCTTCGGCTTTCTGGCCATATAGTTTTCCGCTCTATTCTACCATACATGAATTGCGTCAATAACAAAGTTTCATTTGTGAAATTTAGAATCAAGAGGTAATCCAAGTAATGGAAAACAAAATTTATGGTACAAAAAACCGAAAAGCAAGACAAGCGATCTTCTCCCTCTGTTAAATGCAAGCTTCAATGCCCGATCTAATCCTTGGGACCTGAGGACATACAACACTGCCTATTCAAGTGTGCAAGAGTAAGAGATGTATGGAAGGACTTGGGACTTTATGATGATGTGAAAAAAGCGGTTTTGCAAGATTGGTCAGGACCAGGTACACTTGAGATTTTAGCTAAAATGCAGTCAGTCACCGGAGGCTTGCCATCTGCTGAATTGGTGCTAGTCGCTGCATGGTTTCTTTGGTGGCAACAGCGACAGTTCGTGAGAGGAGAATCTGTGCAAACTGCAGAGCGATCTGCCATCTCCATCAAAGTTCTGTCGACAAATTTTATGCGAGCTGCTAACTCAAAGTCTCCAAAGCGTAAAATGGATCAGATGTGGAAGAAGCCATCCAAAGGATTTGTTAAAATAAATGTTGATGCTTCATTCGTCGCTGAAACATTGTCAGGAGCTTCTGGCGCAGTGGCCCGACATGAGAATGACAATTTTATTGCGGCTGCCTCATGTTCCTAATGTAGACTCGACGGAAATGATTGCGACCAGAAATGGATTCCATTTGGCTGCGAGCATTGGCCGTAGCAAGCTGATAACTGAATCTGATAACTTTTTTGCAGTTGATGCTATGAAAGGTGAGAACGATTATGCAGGACCTTCTGTTCCAGTGATGATGGAGAGTACACAGCTGACGAAGGAATTTGACGAAAGAACAACGGTCAACGAGAAACATATAGCATCTCCGTTCCAAGAATAACATCAGCTAACTGATGATTATAAAATAATAGAAATAGGATGTTGTTTTTTGGGTAATAGAAAATAAGATCGAATACAAAGAATGTGTGCATTACATGGAATCTGAGTTCTTCTACTTTAACATTCAATTTTCATCTTCCATTATTTTGTAGGTTTTGGTGTGAAGCTAACTACAGAAGTTGCATAGTACTCCCTCTGTTTTTATTTACTCCGCATACTAGGTTCGTCTAAAGTCAAACTTTGTATACTTTCAACAAGTTTGTAGAGAAATATATTTACTTATACACCACCACATCAATATCATTGGATTCATCATTGCATATATTTTGACATCGTATAAATTTGTTACTTAAGTATTATTATTGTTTTCTACAAACTTGATCAAACTTCATAAAGTTTGACTTCAGTCAAAGATAATATGCAAATTAAAAAAAAAAGAACGGTGTAAAAGATGTGAATAGGGTTTAAAAAAAATGTGAGTAAGGCTCTTGTGAGGATGGAGTGGTGCTCTTGGGCCTCTAGACCTTTTAGTTTGCAGCCCTATGGGACTCTAGGCCGTCGCCCTTCCTGCACAGGGCCATCTCTTCTAGATTGTGACCGCTAGATATTGCTTGCGTTGACGTACTTCCTTTACCAGAATGAAACCCATAATGTTGAAAACACGTGTTTCTTTCAACACAATATACACACATATGTTCATACATACACATATACTTTCATTCTTATGAACGCACGCATGCACATCCTTACGTCAATGAGCACCTTCGAGAGATTAAGCTGACACATCATGTTGATATTGATGAAGTTGATACAGACGACTTCATGGTTAACGGGAATGTCACCTCCCACTGAACACACATCGTTGAAAGGCTTGAAATAAATCCAGGAAAATGTAAGCACCATTGTCAAGTCTATGACTTGAACTTTGATGGACTAAGCGTGTCACTGTCCTCCTAACCAACCAATCTCTGATTCGTTCGCGAAAAACACGTGTTTTTCTTCATTCCATTGTCATTCCAGGGTATTGCTTTGTACTATAAAACGTCACATTTATTTCATTGTAGGTTCAAATGAATGCCTCATAAATATATTGATGAACCTAACTTGACGTCACCTTCCCTCTAATTTTTCAGGCCACAGATATTTAGTATTGTCCTCGATTCCATCCTAATAATAAAATAAGGTGCATTTCTCTTTCTTTTTTGTCCATTCACACATTTAATATTTTAGTTTTTTCTATTTTGCATTGATAATAATTTTTGTACACGGTCATCCAATATAATAGTAAGTCTTAGCTATTGGGCGATTGTCAAGACCAGTTTTTTCAGGATATAAAATTCCCATTAAATGGTCCTTGTGCTCACCATCCTAAGGATTACTGTTAGCCCGTGGAAACATTCTTGATACAGAAATTCCAAGCAATTACAAAATTGAAGTACAAGACTATGATGGTCTATGGAGTACAACAGGAATTCTATTGGTTGATGGTGGAAGTGGTTCGTGGATCTCCAGCGTCTATGGGACTCCATTTCCCATAGGGACAGTTGACCTGCATAACTCCTATCTTCGCATGGCGGCTATCTCCGATGCCTAGGTTTTGGAGTTATCGTGAGGGAGCTCGTGTCCAGAGTACGCAATATGACCAATGAAAATAGCCAGGGACAAGCCAGTGAGTACGTTTGAATGTACTCGCAAACATCATAAAAACAGACATAATATAACTCGCAAACATTCATGGAAGTTTCAACCAGTCATAAGATAGATTCATGATGCAAGTAAGCGGATAATTCATATTAAAAATGTATAAGAAATCAGGGAATGAAAATCATATAATCCGACCGGGTGTCTGAAGAGACGCCTTGAAAGGGTATGAATATAAAACATGCCTCAGTCGGACGTTTAAATGACGCCACATAAAGGGCTTATAAAGGAAATATATAACATGTGTGCCGCAGTCGGGCGTATGTGCTACTCCATATAAAGGACTTATAAGATAGTACATAAAATGCGTGCGACAGTCGGACGTCTGAGCGACGTCAACTAACGGGCTTATAAAGAAAGCAAATAACATGTGCCATAGTCGGGCATTTGAGCGACGCCACATGAAGGACTTATAGAATAATAATCACAATGAGTATCCAAGAGGTAGAACCATGGAAGGGAATACTCAACAATTCAATTAATAGATATGGTTAGTCCATAACAATAATAATCATCAATATCACTCATCGCACTTCATGAACAATATTCAATTTTAGGAGAATTCCTTCTAAGACCGACACTTGACCCATCCCAGTCTTTAGTACTTAACGGCGGACACGTCTATTCGAATAGTTATATACTCTGAAGAGGTTGTACTCTTTACCCATGAGTAACGGATTTCTTTAGTCAATCCGAGACTAATTCCGCTTACGGTCTTTGAGTTCAAAACACACTTAACCTGCACACACCAGCTTAACTTCCCGATGCCTGGAATCACTCATGACCCTCGTTATGTAAAGCTTTGAGTGGGAAGACCATAATCTCGATTAGCATGGGATCATAAAATTTATACGGCTCGCAAACGGGGACGCTACCCCTCAGTCCAACCGGAATACCCATGCCACCGGACCAAGTGGCATGCCTACCAGATGCCTCTGGTATTTTCCACTATACGGTGTGTGCCAAGAAAGGGGTTGGCGACTTGCTGAACCGTACCCTATCTGCGGCTGGGACAAGTGGTAGTACGAAACAAGTATGGGGGTTACTGGAACAAGACTCGAACTACGGTTGACCCAGGAGGTTTATGTTTTCCCCGCAAGGTTAGCTCACAAATTATACTTAACAAATTTTCTGATAGAGTCAACCCTATCGTACCTCACACCCTGCCTCCACTATCATCCCCATCACAACGGGATACTAGCTCCGTGGTCGTGTCTACCCGAGACATAACCCTTCTCCGGAGTTCCTCTGGCTAGCACAGGCATGTGTGGCATGAAGAGGTGACTCCTATCATCATGCACTTCCGGTTTAATGGAAATGCAACTTTCAACATATGCATAAAATATCATCATATGTAAGTAAATTTCTTTCACATCATATCCATGCAAATTATGCAACACAACAATAAATCACAAACTAAGTCATATCAGTGTTCAAGATGCTTGCGTTCAATGTGCAGAGAGGTGAGGTGCACTCCAAAACTTTTGAAAGTTTAACATTCCCTCAAAATTCCTATTTTTGGAAATATTCAAATCAACATACAATTCAAACCAGTACTGAAAAGGTGTTTGTAAATTTTTGACATAAATCTTAACCTAAACTAGGTGAAATCTGGAAAATGACAGAAAAAGAATCATGTCCATTAGAGTTGTGGTTTAAAAGTTATAGCCAGTAAAACATAGGTCAACTCTCTACTTTTTATTAAATCATAAAATAGGAAAATGCTTCAGCAGCAATACGTCTTCCAAAAACAAAAGGGCACTTACTGAATTACGCTTCCTTCAAGGGTATACGTATCAGGGCTGCGCCACTTGGGCAAGGGCTGACTCATCGATAGGTGGGGACCACCTGTCGGGTTCATCCTCTTGCTACTGCATTCCTGGCCAGTGATAAAGGCCGGTTCCTACGACGATTGTCGGCGACAGGGGGCATCACTCTTGGCACTCGGCACACCGGCTCGCTCGGGAGGCTCAGCCGCACCGGTTGGGGTCGGAGGGGAGCGTCGGCGGGCTCGAGGTCAAGCAGAGCTTCATCAATGGCAGAAGGAGCTTTAGCCATGAAGGGAGCTTTCCACACCGGGGCTCCCGGGCGGAGTTGGAAGTGGGAATGGGTTCCCGGGGCCTAGGTGGAGCTAATGGTTGAAAATCATGGAGAGGGGGAGGCTCGTGCTTTACCTGAATTGACAGAGGGATGGCGGCGGGCGTCTCGGCCGAAAGCGAGAGGGGTGGCGGCTCCGGTTGAATTGGGGCTACGGGAGGCTTCCTACGGTTGGTAGGGATAGCTTTGATGGCCAGAAGCGCTCGGGGGATCCTTTTATGGGCGGGCGAGGTCGGCTCCGCGGCAGCCGTGGATAACTCCGGCGGACTATTGCTAGGGGGCGACGTGGTGAAGGCTGGAGGGGCCAGGAGCTTGCGGACGTGCTCTTGGATGAGCTCGAGCTGTTCCAGGGGCAATTGGCATGCGGGGAGGTGCTGGCCGGTGCTGCCATCGCAGGGGCGAGCTGGGGCATGCGGCTAGCCTCCAAGAGGCTACAGTAGCGGCTCTGTGAGGTTCGGAAGGCTGTCAGGAAACGCTAGCGGGATGGTTAGGACGGGGCGGCTCTGCGAGCGGGGAGAAGCCAAAGGCGTGGGGGTTGGTGGACGTGGCGGCTCGGTGCGGCTGCGTGCAATACGCGCGCTCTGGCCGCGCCTAGAGGACGCACGCCATGCGCTCGGCGAAATGCCGAGACATGCCAGGAGGCTTGGATGGAGCTAAAATTTCATAGGGTGTAATTGGCCTATTGGATATGGTGGTTGGTTCAGGGGGTCAGGATCGGAAAGCAAACTCATAACCATCCCAATTCTGGTCACGCACTCTAGGTGCTCGATAGAATGCTATGGCCATTTAAGGGTTTTTGATGGGGACCAAAATTAACAAGATGCAGTCTCTTTAGGTATCGGTAATGATGGCATGGTTAGTTTGGTAAAAACAAAAACTTTCTAGTGCAAGTTTTTCCAAACTTTGTTCCTAGACAGAAACTATACGACATTATTGCACCGGCTTAATATGTTCCAATGGGTCTAAACTCTTGGATTTAAGATTTTTGTAGGGTGTACTACAAGTAGGAAAAATCCCAAGGTCACTACAGAAAAATAGAATAGGGTTGCAGTACAAAATACCAAACTGGACCAGAATGAAAAAGGGAATGATTTGCTCAAAATTCCCAACACACAAAGCTGGGTTTTTGCATAAAAGTGATATAGGGACATCACATGTGATCTGAATTTTTTTGTGGTATTTATAAGTGAATTTATAAAATGGTTGTAGTGCAATGGATGCCCTTAAAAGAGTGAAAAAGCTTTTAAGACCAATTAAATTTGGCAAATTTTATTATAAAAATATGTTTACGGAATTTACCAAATGAAATGAAATGTTTTTGGCAATCAATCCAGTCCCATAATATATTCAAAAGTTTTCTAATAGGAGGGAAGAATTTCACAATCCACAGAAAAGGGGTGTTTCTTAAATCAACACAAAATCTAAAAAACTAAAATTAATAATGCTAGCAAAATTTTAATTAATAAAACATGATTAATTTTTTGGGCTGTTACAAACTCTAACCCCCTTAAGAAAAATCTCGTCCTCGAGATTTGCTAAGGATGGTGCAAAAAAAAAATTTACTCCTACGGCACGGCAATCTTAACATGAAAAATAAATATTCCACACATGCGGTTTGATGTGGTCACAATAAAATTGCTGATAATTAGTGCAGCTGCGGTGTACTAGCGACGTGACCGGTTAGGTGTTAAATGCGAGCATGGTTATGCGCTCAGTTTACATGGTATGTGGATTTGAGTTGTATTACGCGGGGGCGTTTAATCAAATTTACGTTGGAAAAAATTTCGTGGCAGAGGTCTAAGATTAGCTAAGATGAAAACACTCATTTTTTAAATCACAACAAACAACTGCAACCAAAACAATATTTTCATATAGTAAATTATAAAAAACAACACAGATATCACATCAAGCAAACAAACGCTGCGCTAATTAATACAATCATGGTGCCTACGGTACATGTAAATATCTATAGGTCATCATGAAAGTATTCCCCGGTGAAGGAGACTTCCATGGGGTCTTGGTTTGGATCTACTCGTGGGATGTGCACAACTGCCCAATGTTTCGAGGCGGTGGTAGTGATCCTTGATTTCAAAAGCTCATACTGGGGTGGGTGGGGAGAACCCATGGTACTACGGGTAAAATCCCACAATTTCGTAACAAAACTCCTCGGGGTTGCATCCGGGGTTCTCATATGAATCCCAAGGCGCGGCATGGAAAAATAGCTATGGAGGCAATGCACAAGTTGAGGGATGCTTGGTAAGGACACAGAGTGGCCTCTTATATAACATCTGGGCTAGGGGTTATATTGTTGTGTGGGGACAATTTTGGTTCTCGGTTCTGGTCTAACGTGGTCGGCTCAAAGCCATAGATATGATTCACAGAAAGTGACATATTGTTGTGGTTGTTGGCTAGGTTGGTTCCTGGTAGTCTCATCCATATTTTTATGATACAATTAAAAGGTATACGCATAGCCACAGCTGGTACTATGAAAATAATGGCACACAAACAGCCTGCAATTTTGTTAATGGTGATACAAGGTCATACTATTATGTGGGGCAGGAATACTAAGACTTAGCACTACTCGAGTGGCTTAGTCTACCTCGTTGATATCTAGGCGAGCGTGCCTTGCGGACGTCGAGGCTTCTCCTTGGGCTTCACCTTCGGGGTTGACTGGGTTAGGATGCGGATTTGTAGGGTTAGGGTAGCGATGACGACCATCACGGGGTCACAATTCCGTTGGAGTGGGCCCTATAAGACCACAAAGCTCATCCGACGATACAAACATATTTCGGTCGGCCATAGGGGCAGACCTTGATGATTCGATCGGTTGCCCGAATAGCACGACTGGCTTGTTGGGAATGGGGGCATCTTGTCTTCTTGCCGGGGTGTGGCGAGCCAGCTCTCCGCGAGCGGCGATTGATATGTCTCCAACGTATCTATAATCTTTTATTGTTTCATGATATTATATTATCTGTTTTGAATGTTTTATATGAATTAATATGTTATTTAGGACAGTATAACCGCACCTAAAGCTAGCCCTCTGAGCGATTTGGATTTTTGACTGTTCATTTTTTTTGATCTAAACGTTTCTGGCCACTGGATCCGCTGTCCTAAGGGGCAGCTATTCCCGCAGAAAAATCCCTCAACGGTGGTTCATTCGGGTTACAGGTCCGTAATAGACCCGCTATCGTGCTATTGGTAACCCACTCCGCCCACACGACAGTTCGCTCACCTCCGCCCCTTCCACTTTCCCTCTCTCTGCCCGGTTCTCCTCAGTTGCCACAGATCCCTGCCCCTGCCGCCAGTGTTTCTCACGGCTGCTTCTCAAGTCCACGCCGCCAATCTTATGAGCCTGCAGGTCAATTCCCACCCACGGCATCCAGCCCACCAGAAGGTCCACCCACGACGCCGCCCGATTGGATCTCAAGCCGCCACCCAGCTGGCCATCTCCATCCCCGGCGCCAGGTTGTTGCCCTTGCTCCACGCCATCGCTGCCGAAGGGGATCTAGCCACGTTTGATGCGGGGCGACGCGCGTGGTCTGCTACGGGATCCAGCCAACGAAGGTGATCAGCTATCAGCGGTGGGCGCCTCCATTCCCATGCCACCGCTGGCTTGTGTTACCTTCCGCAGGTCAGCCAGTGCGAAGGTAGGTTTGGGGCTTAATTCCTCAAATGTCTCTGCATTAGATTTCATCTCTATTTGTTGTGCTTTGAATTACTTGATGGATCTACCGTTTATAAGTATGTATGGTCTGAGTATTCATCTTTGATCTATGTGTTGTGTATGACGCTGTACCTGACGGATGTTATTCGTAATGGTCTTTTTTGATGCTTTTGTATACGGTTTTAATTTGTAGTGTTGGTGGACAAACGAGGTCACTGGAGAAGGGGTGTCGGGGCCGCCGCCTCCAAAAACTCAGGGTGGACACGGTCCGGGCCGGTCCGGTCCCGGTCCGACCGTCGTTTGGACCGGCCGTCGGCGGTCCGGGCCGGACCGGACTGAGCAGGGTGGCGGTTCTCTTTTGAGGGACAGGACCGGTGAGGCAAAAGCGCGGGCTGGACCGGCGGACCGGACAACCACTCACCGGCGGCGACAGGGTGACAATGGCGTCGAGGAGTGAAGCCTGCCGGCCCTAATCAGCAGGGGCAACAGAGGGGGGAGGTGTAGTGACTCACGTAGAACACAATGGTGGGGTCAGGGAAGCCGGGGAAGCAGCGACCGCGACATAATCGACGACGAAATACGGCGGCAGCAGTTGGCGACGATGTCGCTACAAATCAGGTCGATTCATTCCATGGCGACATAGATCACATGGTCGCAGTGCTCCTGGACATGGTGGTTGGTCGTGTGGACGCCGTTGGCCGCGTCCGCGAGTGGTTGTGTGCTGGACGGCCCGGGTAATTTTCGGGCCCAATTTTAGTAACCGAACCGGCCAGATTTTTCTTCGGGCCAGGACCATTCGGTCCGATCCAGAGCGGGCCACAAGCGGGCCGAAAAGCCCGCTCGCTTTGTCCAGGCTGACCAACAACGCAGGTGGGTGTCCCATCCACACGTCACATCATCTGGCTTGTCCCCAAAATTGTTGAACTTCTGCCCCTAAGGACACAAAGGGGTGCATCAACAGGCGAGGAGTCCTAATCTATGTTCCAATAAGTATGGCCGGAAGGTTTCAAAGTGATCCTGGAATGGAGCACTGGCAAGCGGTCAAGAATATCCTTAAGTACCTGAAGAGGACTAAGGAAATGTTTCTCGTTTATGGAGGAGATGAAGAGCTCGTCATAAAGGGTTACGTCGGATATCGGAGGAGTGCCTTGTGTGTATCAAACGTTGCAACGTAACTGGGTGACTATAAAGGCGCTCTACAGGTATCTTCGATGGTGTCTGTTGAGTTGGCATAGATCGAGACTGGGATTTTTTACTCCGTGTGACGGAGAGGTATCTCGGGGCCCACTCGGTAATACAACATCACAATAAGCCTTGCAAGCAATGTGACTAATTGTTAGTTGCGGGATCTTGTATTACAGAACGAGTAAAGAGACTTGCCGGTAATGAGGTTGAACAAGGTATGGAGATACCGATGATCGAATCTTGGGCAAGTAACATACCGAAGAACAAAGGGAACATCATACGGGATTAACTGAATCCTTGACATAAAGGTTCGACCGATAAAGATCTTCGTAGAATATGTAGGAACCAATGTGGACATCCAGGTCCCGCCATTGGTTATTGACCGTAGAGGTGTCTCGGTCATGTCTACATAGTTCTCGAACCCGCAGGGTCTCCACACTTAAGGTTTGGTGATGTTTCGGTAGTATAGAGTTGTGTATGGTGGTGACCGAAGTTTTTTCGGAGTCCTGGATAAGATTCTGGACGTCACGAGGAGCTCCGGAATGGTCCGGAGGTAAAGATTCATATATAGGAAGTCCTAGTTTGGTCACCGGAAAGGTTCCGGGCTTATCGGTAGTGTATCGGGAGTGCCGGTAGTGTACCGGGAGACCTCCGGGAGGGGTATTTCGATCCAAGAGGCTTCATGGGCTGTGGGAGAGTATTAACCAGCCCTTAGTGGGCTTGTGGAAAAGCCACAAGAGGCCCATGCGGCTGGGAGAAAGAAACCCAAGGAAAAAGGAAGGAAAAAAGGCAAAAAGGGAGAGTCCTACTCCTACTAGGATTGGAGGAGGAGTAGGACTCGTCCCCCTTGGGTTCGGCCGACTCCAAGAGGGGCTCAGCCCTGCGCCAAGGCCTCCTCTCCCTCCCTCCTATATATACTAGTGGAATAGAGGGTTTTTGCACATAATTTACGGCCACGTGCTACCCGTTCCACCAGTGCATAGTTTCTCCTCTAGATCTGATTTCTACAGTGCTTAGGCGAAGCCCTACCAGAATTGCTCCATCACCATCGCCGGAGCGCCGTCACGCTGCCGGTGAACTCTTGCTCCTCTCCACCTCCTCTTGCTGGATGAAGATGGTGGAGATCGTCATTAAGCTGCACGTGTGCTGAACGCGGAGGTGCCGTCCGTTCGGTACTAGATCAGAAGGATCGTGATCAAGGCCACGGGACGTTCGTGATTGGATCGCGGGACGGATCGTGACGAAATCGAGGGACTATTTGTGATTAGATCGTGGGACGCTCGGCGATTTGGATCACGAATACGTTTGACTACACCAACCGCGTTTATTAATGCTTCCCGCTTAGCGATCTACAAGGGTACGTAGATCCACTCTCCCTCTCCTAGATGCTCATCACCATGCATAGATCTGCGTGTGCGTAGGAAACTTTTTGTTTCCCATGCGACGTTCCCCAACAGTGGCATCATGAGCTAGGTCTATGTGTCGATGAGATCTCGAGTAGAACACAAATGGTTTCTGGGCGTTGATGCTTAGATTGCTTCCTCCCTTGGTCGGATTTTGATTTAGCGGTATTGTGAGATGAAGCGGCCCGGACCAACATTACTCGTACGCTTACGAGAGACCGGTTCCCTCAACCGCAACTTGTTGCATAGATGGCTTGCGGGTGACTGTTTCTCTCACTTTAGTTGGATCGGATTCGACAAAGGTGGTGCTTGAGAAGGTTGAAAAGCAACTAGTGTATCACCATTGTGGTTTCTACGTAGATCAGAATTGTTCTTGCTAGATACCCGTAGCAGCCACGTAAAACATGCAACAACAATTAGAGGACGTCTAACTTGTTTTTGCTGGGTATGCTATGATATGATATCGCCAATTACATGATGTGATATATGTGATGTATGAGATGATCATGTGATGTACAGATTATCACGACTTTCATGTCGATGAGTACGGCAACTGGCTAGAGCCATAGGGTTGTCTTTAATTATTGTATGACCTGCGTGTCAATCATTAAGCGCTATGTAATGCTTTACTTTATCGCTACGGCAGCAATAGTAGTAGAAGCATGTTGGGCGCGACAAACCCGATGGCGACACGTTGATGGAGATCATGGTGTCATGCCGGTGACGATGGAGATCATGCCGGTGTTTTCATGATGGAGATCAAAAGCACAAGATCATGGCCATATCATGTCACTTATGATTTGCATGTGATGTTAATCTTTTATGCACCTTGTTTTGCTTAGAACGACGGTAGCATTATAAGGTGATCCCTCAATTAATTTCAAGATAAATTGTGTTCTCCCCGAGTGTGCACCATTGCGAAAGTTCGTTGTGTTGAGACACCACATGATGATCGGGTGTGGTAGACTCTACGTTCACATACAACGGGTGCAAGCCAGATTTGCACGTGCAGAACACTCGAGTTAAACTTGACGAGCCTAGCATGTACAGACATGGCCTCGGAACACAAGAGACCGAAAGGTCGAACATGAGTCATATAGTAGATATGATCAACATAATGATGTTCATCATTGAAACCACCTCAACTCATGTGATGATCGGACTTGAGTTGGTAAATTTGGATCATGTGACACTCAGACGACCTGAGGGATATCGATTTGAGTGCGAGCTTTAGTAATTTGATTAAATAAACTCATTATCTTGAACAATAGTCTAAGTAACCTTTGCATATTTATGTTGTAGATCAATGGCTCGCACAGTAGCACCCCTGAATTTTAATGCGTTCCTATGGAAAGCTAAGTTGAAAGATGATGGAAGTAACTTTGTTGACTGGGCCCGAAATCTGAGGATTATCCTCACGGCTTCCCAGAAGTCATATGTCCTTGATGCACCACTTGGTGACCAACCATAAGACATGACCTCTGAAGACGTTAAGAATGCTTGGGAGGCTCGTGCTGGAGACTACTCAATAGTTCAGTGTGAAATATTGTATGGCTTAGAACCGGGACTTCAAAGACGTTTTGAACGTCATGGAGCATATGAGATGTTCCAGGAGTTGAAGTTTATCTTTCAGAAGAATGCTCGGATCAAGATGTATGAGACCTCCGATAAATTCTATGCTTGCAAGATGGAGGAGAACGGGTCTATCAGTGAGCACATACTCAGAATGTCTGGGTATTCAAACCATCTAGCTGAGTTGGGAATTTCCCTTCCGCCAGAGGCGATCACTGATAGAGTTCTTCAATCACTGCCACCTAGTTACAAGAGCTTTGTAATGAACTATAACATGCATGGGATGAACAAGTCAGTCACCAAGCTATTTGCGATGCTAAAAGTCGCTGAGTCTGAAATCCAGAAAGAACATCAAGTGTTGATGGTCAATAATACCACTAGTTTCAAGAAAAATGGCAAGGCCAAAGGCAAGAAGGGTAAAACCAAGAAGGATGGTAAAGTAGTTGCTACTCCTACAAAGAAGCCTAAGCATGGACCTAAGCCAGAAACTGAGTGCTTTCATTCCAAAGGAACTGGTCACTGGAAGCGGAACTGCCCCAAGTACCTGGCTGACAAGAAGTCGGCCAACGACAAACAAGGTATATATGATATACATGTTATTGATGTGTAACTTACTAGGTCTCGTAGTAGTGCCTGGGTATTTGATACCGGTTCGGTTGCTCACATTTGCAACTCAAAGCAGGAACTACGGAATAAACGAATGCTGGCAAAGGACGAAGTGACGATGCGCGTGGGAAATGGTTCCAAGGTTGATGTGATCGCCGTCGGCACGCTCTCTCTTCGATTACCATCAGGATTAGTGATCAACCTGAATAATTGTTATTTAGTGCCTCAGTTAAGCATGAACATTATATCTGGATCTTGTTTATTGCGAGACGGTTACTCATTTAAATCAGAGAATAAAGGTTGTTCTGTTTATATGAGTAATATCTTTTATGGTCATGCACCCAATTTTAGGGGTTTATTCATATTGAATCTTGATAGTGATGACACACATGTTCATAACATTGTTGCCAAAAGATGTAGAGTTGATAATGATAGTACCACTTTCTTGTGGCACTGCCATTTAGGTCATATTGGTGTAAAACGCATGAGGAAGCTCCATGATGATGGACTTTTGGAGTCACTTGATTTTGAATCACTTGATACATGTGAACCATGTCTCATGGGCAACATGACTAAAACGCCGTTCTCTGAAACAATGGAACGGGCAAGTGACTTATTGGAAATCATACATACAGATGTGTGCGGTCCAATGAATGTTGCTGCACGCGGTGGATATCGTTACTTTCTCACCTTCACTGATGACTTAAGTAGATATGGGTATATTTACTTAATGAAACACAAGTCTGAAACGTTTGAAAAGTTCAAGCAATTTCAGAGTGAAGTTGAGAATCATCATAACAAGAAGATTAAATTTCTGCGATCTAATCGAGGAGGTGAATATCTAAGTTATGAGTTTGGCAGTCACTTAAGATAATGTGGAATTGTTTCACAGTTGACACATCCAGGAACACCACAGCGTAATGGTGTGTCTGAACGTCGTAATCGAACCTTATTGGATATGGTAGGTTCTATGATGTCTCTTGCTGATTTGCCACTATCGTTTTGGGGTTATGCATTAGAGATAGCTGCATTCACTTTAAATAGGGCACCATCGAAATCCGTTGAGATGACGCCATATGAACTGTGGTTTGACAAAAGGCCAAAGTTGTCATTTCTTAAAGTTTGGGGATGTGATGCTTATGTCAAAAAGCTTCAGCCTGAAAAGCTGGAACCCAAAGCGGAGAAATGCGTCTTCATGGGATACCCGAAAGAGACAGTTGGATATACCTTCTATCTCAGATCCTAAGGCAAAGTGTTTGTCGCTAAGAACAGAACATTTCTTGAGAAATAGTTCTCTCGAAAGAATTAAGTGGGAGGAAAATAGAGCTTGATGAGGTTATAGAACCTTTACTTCAACCAGAAAGTAGCGCAGCACAGAAAGATGTTTCTGTGGAACCTACGATGGTAGAAGAGGAAGTTAATGATGATGATCATGAAGCTTCGTATCAAGCTACTATTGAACCTCGTAGGTTGACAAGGGCGTGTACTTCTCCTGAGCAATGTTGTTAGACAACAATGAACCTACAAGCTATGGAGGAGCAGTGATGGGCCCGGATTCCGAGAAATGGTTAGAGGCCATGAAATCTGAGATGGGATCCATGTATGAAAACAAAGTGTGGACTTTGGAATTATTACCTGAAGGGCGAAAGGCCATTCAGAACAAATGGATCTTTAAGAAGAAGACGGACGCAGACGGTAATATCACCGTCTATAAAGCTCGACTTGTGGCAAAGGGTTTTTCACAAGTTCAAGGAGTTGACTACGACGAGACTTTCTCACCCGTAGCGATGCTTAAGTCTGTCAGAACCATGTTGGCAATAGCTTCTTATTTCGACTATGAAATGTGACAGATGGATGTCAAAACGGCGTTCCTCAACGGTTTCCTTGAGGAAGAGTTGTATATGATGCAACCCGAAGGTTTTGTCGATCTAGAGAATGCTGACAAAGTTTGCAAACTCCAGCGATCCATTTATGTACTGGTGCAAGCATCTCGGAGCTGGAATAAGCGCTTTGATGAGGTGATCAAAGCATTCGAGTTTATACAAGTTTATGGAGAAGCTTGTATTTACAAGAAAGTGAGCGGGAGCTCTATAGCATTTCTAGTATTATATGTGGATGACATATTGCTGATTGGAAACAATATAGAAATGCTGGAAAGCGTGAAGGAATATTTAAATAAGAGTTTTTCAATGAAGGACCTAGGAGAAGCTGCTTTCATATTAGGCATTAAGATCTATAGAGATAGATCGAGACGCTTAATAGCACTTTCACAGAGCACATACCTTGATAAAGTTTTGAAAAGTTCAAAATGAATCAGTCCAAGAAGGGGTTCTTGCCTGTGTTACAAGGTGAGAAGTTGAGTAAGACTCAATGCCCAGTGACTGCAGAAGATAAAGAAAAGATGAGCCTCATCCCCTATGCTTCAACCATAGGCTCTATCATGTATGATATGCTATGCACAAGACCCGATGTCAGCCTTGCCATAAGTATGGCCGGAACGTTTCAAAGTGATCCTGGAATGGAGCACTGGCAAGTGGTCAAGAATATCCTTAAGTATCTGAAGAGGACTAAGGAAATGTTTCTCGTTTATGGAGGAGATGAAGAGCTCGTCATAAAGGGTTACGTCGATGCAAGCTTTGACACTGATTCGGATGACTCTAAGTCGCAAACCGGATACGTATTTATTCTTAACGGGGGAGCGGTAAGCTGGTGCAGTTCCAAGCAAAACGTGGGAGCTGATTCTACGTCCGAAGCGGAGTACATCGCAGCCTCGGAGGCAGCGAAGGAAGGTGTTTGGATGAAGCAGTTCATGACAGATCTTAGAGTAGTGCCTAGTGCACTGAATCCAATAAACCTGTTATGTGACAACACTGGTGCCATTGCTCTAGCCAAGGAACCAAGGTTTCACAAGAGGACCAGACACATAAAGCGACCCTTCAACTCCATCTGGTTCTACATCGAGGAGAAGGACATAAATATTTGCAAAGTGCACACGGATCTGAATGTTGTAGACCCATTAACTAAACCTCTTCCAAGGGCTAAACATGATCAACACCAGAACTACATGGGTGTTCGATTTATTACCATGTAAATCACATAGTAATGTGGACTAGATTATTGACTCTAGTGCAAGTGGAAGACTATTGGAAATATGCCCTAGAGGCAATAAATAAAGTGTTTATTATTATATTTCCTTGTTCATGATAATCGTTTATTATCCATGCTATAATTGTATTGACTGGAAACACATTGCATGTGTGGAGAAATAGACAACATTGTGTCCCTAGTATGCCTCTAGTGAACTAGCTCCTTAATCAAAGATGGTCAAGGTTTCCTGGCCATTGACATGTGATGTCATTTGATAATGGGATCGCATCATTAGGAGAATGATGTGATGGACAAGACCCAAACTACAAACGTAGCATATGATCGTGTCAGTTTATTGCTACTGTATTCTGCATGTCAAGTATATGTTCCTATGACCATGGGATCATGCAACTCACGGATATCGGAGGAGTGCCTTGTGTGTATCAAACATCACAACGTAACTGGGTGACTATAAAGGTGCTCTACAGGTATCTCCAATGGTGTCTGTTGAGTTGGCATGGATCGAGACTGGGATTTGTTACTCCGTGTGACGGAGAGGTATCTCGGGGCCCACTCGGTAATACAACATCACAATTAGCCTTGCAAGCAATGTGACTAATTGTTAGTTGCGGGATCTGGTATTACAGAACCAGTAAAGAGACTTGCCGGTAACGAGGTTGAACAAGGTATGGAGATACCGACGATCGAATCTCGGGCAAGTAACATGCCGAAGAACAAAGGGTTCATCATACGGGATTAACTGAATCCTTGACATAGAGGTTTGACCGATAAAGATCTTCGTAGAATATGTAGGAACCAATATAGACAGCCAGGTCTCACCATTGGTTATTGACCATAGAGGTGTCTCGGTCATGTCTACATAGTTCTCGAACCCGCAGGGTCTGCACACTTAAGGTTTGGTGACGTTTCGGTAGTATAGAGTTGTGTATGGTGGTGACCTAAGTTTGTTTGGAGTCCCGGATGAGATCGTTAATGTCACGAGGAGCTCCGGAATGGTCCGGAGGTAAAGATTCATATATAGGAAGTCCCAGTTTGGTCGCCGGAAAGGTTCCGGGCTGATCGGTAGTGTATCGGGAGTGCCGGTAGTGTATCGGGAGACCTCCGGGAGGGGTATTTCGACCCAAGAGGCTTCATGGGCTGTGGGAAAGTATTAACCAGCCCTTAGTGGGCTGGTGGAAAAGCCACAAGAGGCCCATGCGGCTGGGAGAAAGAAACCCAAGGAAAAAGGTAGGAAAAAAAGGCAAAAAGGGAGAGTCCTACTCCTACTAGGATTGGAGGAGGAGTAGGACTCCTCCCGCTTGGGTTCGGCCGACTCCAAGAGGGGCTCAGCCCTGCGCCAAGGCCTCCTCTCCCTCCCTCCTATATGTACTAGTGGAATAGAGGGTTTTTGCACAGAATTTACGGCCACGTGCTACCCGTTCCACCAGTGCATAGTTTCTCCTCTAGATCTGATTTCTGCAGTGCTTAGGCGAAGCCCTGCCGGAATTGCTCCACCACCATCGCCGGAGCGCCGTCACGCTGCCAGTGAACTCTTCCTCCTCTCCACCTCCTCTTGCCGGATCAAGACGGTGGAGAACGTCATCAAGCTGCACGTGTGCTGAACGCGGAGGTGTCGTCCGTTCGGTACTAGATCGGAAGGATCGTGATCAAGGCCACGGGACGTTCGTGATTGGATCGCGGGACAGATCGTGACAAGATCGAGGGACTTTTCATGATTAGATCGCGGGACGCTCGGTGATTTGGATCGCGAAGACGTTTGACTACACCAACCGCGTTTCTTAACACTTCCCGCTTAGCGATCTACAAGGGTATGTAGATCCACTCTCCCTCTCCTAGATGCTCATCACCATGGATAGATCTGCTTGTGCGTAGGAAAATTTTTGTTTCCCATGCGATGTTCCCCAACATTCATCACCGACCTTGGAGAGATTCCCAATGCCTCGGGCCCGATGACTCTACTCTGTGACAACACTGGAGCTATTGCCCTTGCCAAGGAGGCCAGGTTTCATAAGAAGACAAGACCCATCAAGCACCGCTTCAACTCCATTCGTGGATATGTCTAGGATGGAGATATAGACATTTGTAAAGTACATACGTTGAATGTCGCAGATTCGTTGACTAAACCTCTCTCGCGAGCAAAACATGATCAATACCAGAACTCTATGGGTGTTTAATACATCACAATGTAACTAGATCATTGACTCTAGTGCAAGTGGGCGACTGTTGGAAATATGCCCTAGAGGCAATAATAAAGTGATTATTATTATATTTCCTTGTTCATGATAATTGTCTATTGTTCATGCTATAATTATATTAACCGGAAACCGTAATACATGTGTGAATACGTAGACCACAACATCTCCCTAGTGAGCCTCTAGTTGGCTAGCTCGTTGATCAATAGATGGTCACGGTTTCATGACCATGGACACTGGATGTCATTGATAACGGGATCACATCATTAGGAGAATGATGTGATGGACAATACCCAATCCTAAGCATGGCACGAGATCATGTAGTTCGTATGCTAGAGCTTTTCTAATGTCAAGTATCATTTCTTTAGACTATGAGATTGTGCAACTCCCGGATACCGTAGGAATGCTTTGGGTGTATCAAATGTTACAACGTAACTGGGTGACTATAAATATGCACTACAGGTATCTCCAAAAGTGTTTGTTGGGTTGGCACGAATCGATACTGGGATTTGTCACTCCGTGTGACGGAGAGGTATCTTTGGGCCCACTCAATAATACATCATCATAATGAGCTCAATGTGACTAAGGAGTTAGTCATGGGATCATCTGTTACGGAACGAGTAAAGAGACTTGCCGGTAACGAGATTGAACAAGGTATAGGGATAACGATGATCGAATCTCGGGCAAGTAACATAACGATGGACAAAGGGAATTGTATACGGGATTGATTGAATCCCCGACATCGTGGTTAATCCGATGAGATCATCGTGGAGCATGTGGGAGCTAACATGGATATCTAAATCCTGCTGTTGGTTATTGACCGGAGAGGTGTCTCGGTCATGTCTACATGCCTCCCGAACCCGTAGGGTCTACACACTTAAGGTTCGATGACGCTAGGGTTATAGGGGAATTGTGTACGTGATTACCGAAGGTTGTTTGGAGTCCCGGATGAGATCCTGAACGTCCTGAGGAGTTCCGAAATGGTTCGGAGGTAAAGATTCATATACAGGAAGTAAGGATTTGGTCATCGGAAGTGTTAATGCTTCCTAATAATTGTCTGCTTCCTGCTTTAATTGGTCAAAATAAATTTTGTTTACTTCCTTGTAGTAGCTGCACATTGAACATGGTAGACTAGTAGTACTTGCCGCTAGTTGAAAATTGCTTCCCATGAATCACACTAAATGTCCTTTATTATCAGAATTTTTGGGTATGTTGTGATTTTCTTCCAACCAAAAATATATAAGAAATTAATTATGAGTGGTGATGCATTTTTGTGCAGCCCAACATGCTTATGTGGCATGGAAACATTACTTTATATTGATAGAAGCATTCTTTTTGGTGAGATGGAAACATATTTTTGATCATATAATAGAAATATTTAATATTTTTTGTATCGACAGAAGCATTATTCTATGCTATGGTAGTATTTCTTTGGTTTTCAGTTTGGTGTCGCAGATATCCGCGTATGATTGAAATAACTACCTTTCACAAATTAAATTGTGTGGAAGCAATACAAGAATATACATGTGCACAAAGTTATTCGATATACATCTAAAAATGAATTTTTACTTTGTCGTATAGTAGAAGATATTGTTCAACACAAGCATATGTGCCCTTAAGACCTTTGGAAACAAAAATTTAGTGTAAAGGAAACAATCGTTTTGTATAACAAAAATATTTTCTTGTTAATGAATTCATGTGGAAGCATAGTAACTTTAGTAAGAATGATCAAGTATTGAAACAAATTAATTCAGTATAACAAAAAATATACTCCTTTTTTTAGAACAAAAGTATAATTGTATTGCAACCACACTATTTTCACTTTTTCATAGCCCACATAGCAGCAGTCGCTCGACGAGCTGGTCATGGACAAGATCTGCTAATGCCATGAGCTCTCCGTCATGAACAGTACAACCGACAACTTAAAGTAGCTCATAGAATACTCAACATCGTTGCCATTATGCAATAAAGAAGCATCACACACCATGCCCACTATCGATGACAGTGACGTGCCCACCATCGGCAAAGAATGATATTTCCACTCTCCTTAGACCTGCAGAAATTTCTGAAGCGTATGAAGATTGATTTGGCTACAAACAGGACGCCTAAGAAACAATACGAAGCATGGCAATGAAGCAAGTTGAACACTATATAGAAGCACAGGTATGTAGCACATGAAGCAAACTGTAAGCAGTGAGGAAGCATAACTATGTTGCGCGTGAAAAATTCTGAACCGTGAAGAAGCACATGTATTGTAAAAATGAATCATGGATATTGGAGGCATCATATCCAAGTAATCTCAACAGAATTTCTACATAGTGGAAGCACATAACTAAAAAAATGGGATACAAGAAATTTCTGTGGTCTTGCAAATTAAGACAATGAAGGGGTAGCATGCATGTTGTCCATAATATATGTAAATGTAGGAAGCATTATTTGGTCACGGATTAAGTAAATACATGATACCGACACACACACACAAGTCATGGAAACGAAGGAAAACTAAAAACAATGTGGAAGCACTAATTGGATATGTATGAAGCAAACTGGACTCAGTGTAGAAGCGTTGACATGGTAAAAATTAAGCAAATCGTATGCTTACTATATGTATGTAAAAGGGAAAGATGGAAGCATGGTATGGATGCAATCTCAACATACTCTATATTATGAGAGAGTCAGGACCAAGGTTGCATGAGGAAGGTATGTAGGCCGATTCGTGCAACCGACCTCGCTTGCTTGTTCATCTCTGAACATAGGAAGCAACAAGGCAAAAAGGTGATGGAAATCGCCCCACACATTTGTAGCTCTCCTAACCCTCCTCGTACGAATAGCAAAAATGTGATATATCAATGCAATGTATCTTAATTGAAAGCATAGAAAATAGAAATGGAAATTAGCTAACATTGTCTAAGATTGCCACAAACATACATATGTAAATCTGAGTGTTCTAAACACCAAATCAAATTAAAGTGATTGATGATTTGCGAATCTAATACATGGACAGAGTAATTTCATATCCAGTAACATTGGTATGCAACATCTGCCAATTCTTGGCACACAATGAAAGATTATTCTTCACCCAGGGTGCAGAATAGGTTATTCTTCACCCGAGGTAATCTGACGATGTTTTTCATAAATAAATTACATTTAAAATACAAATAGTTACATTTATATTGACCCAGTATGTAAAATTTGACATTAGAAAATAAAAATACAGGCTGCAAGACAAGAAAAATTGAATTTTATGTATATTTTACACTATGTTTTTATGTTTGTAATTTTACGTAACAAATATTTTTTTACGGTGATTATATTTTTTTTTTACAGTCTCTTTTTACGTATGGAATAAGAAAGAAAATTACGTAACGTAAAATTGCGGTGCATTGATGTCAAAATAGAGGGGGTGAAGAATAACTATTCCTCACACGGGGTGACGAATAGCGCGACCCTATATATAATCAGGATGTTTGAGCCATCTGGCCTCTGCATCTGGATGATGCATGCAGCCATTTTATTAATTATTCGTAAAGACCTTACAAAGCAATACATGAGTAAGCCAGAAGCCACCATCTTGGCAACACATGCCTCTACTCCTATCCCCATGATGAAGGGGTGCCGAATGTTTGAGCCTAATACCAAACAGACATCGCACCAAACCCTAACATCTAAAGGCGGATGCCCTAGCCCAGCCACATATCGGGACTGGGTCCAAACCGGTCCGACACACAGGCCGTCGTCGCCGTCTACCACTGACCCATCTCCAGAGCTGGTACTGACGCAATGACCTTGCTAGGCCTGCCGTCGACGCCACCACGGTGCCAGACAGCGCCACCATCCTGCACGTATTCACCCACACGCGGCCGTTGGTGAGACTCCGCAGCACCATGCCGTCGGGATCCGCCATCGGCCTTGTGGTGAATGAACCACCGCTCTTCCTCTTGTCCCCTCGAGCCAACACTTGATTCAAAATGATGCCCCCAAGAGGGAGAACGACACCGAAAGCGCCGTCATCGTCCGATCCGGTAGACCTAGATCTAGGGTTTCCCTCGGGTAGGGAATGATGTCCGAGACGCCGCCATCGTCCGCCAAGACCGTAGTCAGGCTCAATTTTCGTAGGAATCCACGTCGTCCTAGTCTTGCGGCTTGCTGGAACCGCATGGAGCCTCGCCCTGAAGATGTACGCCGCCGTCGGTACTCCGGCAGAGATCCTTCATCGCCTCACCGGTCCCTCCACGCGTCGCCGGTCGGCTCCAGGCCACCCCGTGGCGGATCCGATCGGGGCGTTGGATCCGCAGCCACCACCACCACCATCTCCACATAGATCAGCCACCCCACCGAATGGGGTACTGCCACCGCCACCGTCCATCTTCCGGGTCGCCGCTCCGCCGGCCATGGAGCTTCACCCACCGCCGCGTAGCATAGGGTCGCCGCCCTGGCCGCCGCCCTCGGACTCCCTTGAGAGGTGCCCCTGCCACCTCAGATGGGATCCCACATTAACCACCCGCCCTGGTTTCTTCGGCACCGGGCCCGTCGCAACCCTAGCCCAAGCCGGTGGCAGGAGGAGGCGTGAGGGGCGGCCTGCGGCACTAGGGTTCAGGGGACCCTAGCATCGCCAGGGGAGGCGACGCGAGGGGGTACGCGCCCTCTGTCCACTTCTTAAAATTTGGAGAGTTTTTCACTTCCCGACCTCTACACCAACGAGGGATGCATGCAGCCATGTTAGTACGAGTACCAAGATAAACATGGTCCTGAGATTTTTTTTTAAAATCAGTATCCAGATATTTTTGATGAGTAGTTTCACCACATGTCAAAATTAATCCTCAATAAATGGAAGAAAACCCTCTGTGCATCACCTGTCAATTCTAGAATTTGAACTCGGGTCGTGTTGGGCTGCACAACCGCATGCTCAACCACTCAGCCAAGGCTCTCTTTGCTAATACTCCACGCGACACTATTACAATCATTATTGCACTGTCGAAATTAAGAAATATCAAATCAAGAATACTTAAAACCTAGGATATATGATGATAGAAGAGGGGGCAATTGATTCAATGTGATACCATTATTTTTGAGGATGTACTTAGAAGAGGGGGAAAGCACGGGAGGCAATTGTTTGATTCTCCGTCCGGCCGACAGGTTGTACTCCTTGTAGCTAATGTGCGGTGAAATAAGGGAGCACAGAGCGGCCAGTGCAGTGGCCGGCAAGCTCGAAGGAGGTGCGATGGGAAAGCGGAGAAGAAGACCTAGGTGGTGAGTGCTTGTGGTGCTCGGCGACGAGGTGAGAGGGAGGCGGGAGGTGAATGGCAAAATCAGAGAGGATGAGGCTGCACGGCTGACGGCGAGGATAGCGGATATGTGTACGAGTATAGGGCAGGGGTTAAGACTACGGAAAACGTTTGGGTCCGAAGCACTTCGGCCGGTCGCATCCACACACTTTTCCTTCCAACGACTCAGCTAGCGACACGTAGGATGGGGGCCCTTCCCACATGAGTTTTCTTCCTCGCTTTTCTCTTCTCCTGTCACTCGTCTCTCTCTCTATCCTTCTCTTCACGGTCAACCGTCGCCGTCCGGAGGCCTCCTCGCCAACACGGGAATCAATCTATCCGGACGCCCTCATCCAGATCCACTTAGATCCATGCCACCGGAGCACTTCCTGCCTCACCAGACATGGCCACGCCGGAGCTGCAACCGGCCATGCCGGGAGCTACAACCGTCTGTTTGAGCAACCGGAACTTGACGGAAAGGGTCTACACCCCTCTCGATGCAAATTTCTTGGAACCGGCGGACGTCGAGGTTACCACAATGGTGATATTTTGCTAAAACCAACAAGCCTCGGTGCTACAACCTGAATCCGGTTTTTGCTACAAACAGTCACGGCAAGACGATGAACGGCGATTTTTTGTTTAAACCGTTTTTTTTTGTTACTACCAGCGACCATTTTTGTTGCATCTGTTTTTACTACAAACAGGCATGGCGAGACGAGGGACAACTGTTTGTTACAACCGTTGTTTGGTTTTGCTACTACCTGCAACCATTTTTGTTGCATTGGTTTTGCTACCACGGCTGCCCTGGCGGCCGACGAGGGCAAGTTTGGTGGCACTAGCGGATGATGAGGACGAGCGCGACGGCGTGGGTTGCTGGTGAGTACTCAGGAAGGGAGCAAGAGGGTTGGGGAGGGGGGAAATGTAATAAGGAAGAAGACACACGCATGGCGCGGATGGGGGCAGACCGGCCGAAATTTTTAGCCGGCACAGAGTGCTACCCTAACGCTATTGAGATTTTGTTTTCAATAGGAAGCAACGGGATAAGACTGGTCTATGGCTGTGAGATTAAAACTGAATCGACAGCAGTCGAGCAATCTGAAGATGGCCGCATATCTACTGGCACGAAGTGTTTCCCATTCCTAAAGGCGCTTTGATTTTCCAAATATGCGTCGATTTCGGAAATGGACCAGAGTTGATTAAATCAATATACATGAATTTCACTGAGAATTGTCCCAAGGACATGTGATCATTGAGTGAATAGAGTCTGGCTCTTTCGATAGATGGATGTTCATCAACCTCCTGACAAGATGAAGCCAATCATTTCATCGGTCTCCTACTACCAACCTACGAAACCAAATATTTAGAGGTATCGACTAAAATACTGTGGCAACATATGCGCCCTTACGTTGCATAATATTATACAAAGAAGGATATTGTGTAACCATAGGTATCTCCCCTAGCCATGTATCCTTCCAGAATCTAGTATACTGGCCGTTTCCAATGATGAATTTTGTTCTATGGAAGAAAGTTGCCTTCACTTTCACCGGCCTCTTCCAGAAAGGTCAATCATTTGGTCTAACGGTAACCTGGGCCAATGTTTTAGAATATAGGTATTTGTTCCTTAGTAACTGCACCAACATAGCTTCAGTCTCGACAAATTATATCCCATTTAGTAAGTCTGTATTTTCTCTTATTTTCATCTCTTTGCCAAAAGAATCTTGATCGATAGAAATGTAATCTTTTCCTTACCCCCACCAGTATTTCAAAGAAAGATAAGAGGAACATTGATATACTCGTGAGTACTGGGTTTTTCAGTACCAACCAGCCTCAATATGACATAAGCTTACCTTTCCAGCAGCTTAGTTATTTTTCAAATCGATCTTCAATACACTTCCATTCTATTTTAGAAAGCTTGCGATGGTGAATTAATATACCTAAATAACTAAATAGTAGGTTACCCAATTAACAACCGAACAACTGTCTATAAGCATCTTGTTCATCTCTAGCTCTCCCAAAGTAGAACAGTTCGCTCTTATAAAAATTAATCTTTAATCCCTACAATTATTCTAAGAATAATACAAGCTTCATATTTCTAGCCTTGGCCATGTGATGTTCCATGAAAAATGATTGTATCATTTGCATATTGTAGGATAGACACTCCACCATCCACAAGATGCGGAACTAGTCCTCCGACTTGTCCGTCCTCCTTAGCTCTACCTATTAATGTGGACAACATGTCTGTCATCATGTTGAACAAAATAGGTGACATCGGATCACCCTGGGTAAGACCCTTTTGCGTCTAAAAGTAGTGACCTATAGCATCATTCACTTTAATTCCGATGTTGCCTTTTTGTAGAAAAAAATTGACATGCGTACCACATGAATCGTCGAACCCTTTCATACGTAAGGCTTGTTGGAGGAATGGTCATTTAACTTTATCATATGCTTTTTCGAAATTCACCTAATAACCCACTCCATCTAGTTTCTTGGAGTGAATCTCGTGAAGTGTTTGATGGAGGACCACTGCTCCCTCGAGTATATGTCTGCGTGGCATGAAAGCAGCCCCAGTTGGTTGCACCACAATATGTGCAATTCGGGTCAGTCTATTTGTGACAACTTTGTAAAACTCATATTAAGCAGACATATCGGTCTGAACTGCTCAATGCGTACCGCCTCCGCCTTTTTTGGTAACAATGTTATTGTCGCAAAGTTTAGCTGGAATAGGTGAAGTTGCCCATTAAACAAATCATGGAACATGGGTAGGAGGTCACCCTTAAAAATATGCCAGCACTTATAAAATCCTGTTGGGAATCCATCCGAAGCAAATGACTTATTATTCTTCATTTGCGATATAGCCTCAAACACCTCTTTCTCTATAAATGACGCGGATAATACCTAATTCTCGTCTACCCCGAGTCGAGACATGTCATCTACCTTCTTCTCATCGAGAGACATAAAACTATGCTCCGGTTCTCATGGCCTACAATTGTACCCCAGCCTGTTCAAATTGGTATATCTTCTTATTTTTGTGTTTTCCATTTGGAATCAAATGAAAAAATTAGCTTGATCATAGGATGAAGTCGAAAAGAACTGTATTTCTCTTCCTTAGAATTGGCAAGATGAAAACAGAATCTTACTGTTCTCTACAGCCAAAGTGCGACAGCCGACAACCATTCATGCATTTGTAGGGGTGTGCATCAATCGATGTAGAAGTTAGAGGTGGTATCTAGACAACAAAAGTCTCTGCCTCGATTTATGTTTTCTTCTACGGCTTTCTGGCCATATAGTTTTCCGCTCTATTCTATCATACATGAATTGCGTCAACAACAAAGTTTCATTTGTGAAACTTTAGAATGAAGAGGTAATCCAAGTAATGGAACACAAAATTTATGGTACAAAAAACCGAAAAGCAAGACAAGCGATCTTCTCCCTCTGTTAAATGCAAGCTTCAATGCCCGATCTACTCCTTGGGACCTGAGGACATACAACACTGCCCATTCAAGTGTGCCAGAGGAAGAGATGTATGGAAGGACTTGGGACTTTATGATGATGTGAAAAAAGCGGTTTTGCAAGATTGGTCAGGACCAGGTACACTTGAGATTTTAGCTAAAATGCAGTCAGTCACCGGAGGCTTGCCATCTGGTGAATTGGTGCTAGTTGGTGCATGGTTTCTTTGGTGGCAACAGCGACAGTTCGTGAGAGGAGAATCTGTGCAAACTGCAGAGCGATCTGCCATCTCCATCAAAGTTCTGTCGACAAATTTTATGCGAGCTGCTAACTCAAAGTCTCCAAAGCGTAAAATGGATCAGATGTGGAAGAAGCCATCCAAAGGATTTGTTAAAATAAA
Source organism: Hordeum marinum (assembly GCA_022496015.1). Classification (NCBI taxonomy): domain Eukaryota; kingdom Viridiplantae; phylum Streptophyta; class Magnoliopsida; order Poales; family Poaceae; genus Hordeum; species Hordeum marinum. The sequence goes on from CM039678.1 coordinate 25,543,517, forward strand.
TGTTGATGCTTCATTCGTCGCTGAAACATTGTCAGGAGCTTCTGGCGCAGTGGCCCGACATGAGAATGGCAATTTTATTGCGGCTGCCTCATGTTCCTAATGTAGACTCGACTGAAATGATTGCGATCAGAAATGGATTCCATTTGGCTGCGAGCATTGGCCGTAGCAAGCTGATAATTGAATCTGATAACTTTTTTGCAGTTGATGCTATGAAAGGTGAGAACGATTATGCAGGACCTTCTGTTCCAGTGATGATGGAGAGTACACAGCTGACGAAGGAATTTGGCCAAGTTGATTTCTTACATTGTTTTAGAGAGGCCAATGAGGTGGCGAATACTATAGCAATATACGCTTTTAGCTCTAGTACCTCTTGTGTTTGGGATGTTATCCCTGACTTTATTTCATCTTCCCTTGTAAACAATCTTTCCATTATTTGATGAATAAAGTCCTTTGATATTAAAAAAAGGCAAGCTTCTTTTGGACTGGTTTGCTGCATGATCAGTGGAGAAAGAAATCCGCGATTTCTGGATGTGAAGAGACGACCAAGAAAGACACATCCTGGTGCATATGATCGGAAGGCATTGAAGTTGCCTAACATAACTCAGTACATATGGCCAACCGGAAAAGAACAACGGTCAACGAGAAACATATAGCATCTCCGATCCAAGAATAACATCAGCTAACTGATGATTATAAAATAATAGAAATAGGATGTTGTTTTTTGGGTAATAGAAAATAAGATCGAAGACAAAGAATGTGTGCATTACATGGAATCTGAGTTCTTCTACTTTAACATTCAATTTTCATCTTCCATTATTTTGTAGGTTTTGGTGTGAAGCTAACTACAGAAGTTGCATAGTACTCCCTCTGTTTTTATTTACTCCGCATACTAGGTTCGTCTAAAGTCAAACTTTGTATACTTTCAACAAGTTTGTAGAGAAATATATTTACTTATACACCACCACATCAATATCATTGGATTCATCATTGCATATATTTTGACATCGTATAAATTTGTTACTTAAGTATTATTATTGTTTTCTACAAACTTGATCAAACTTCATAAAGTTTGACTTCAGTCAAAGATAATATGCAAATTAAAAAAATGAATGGTGTAAAAGATGTGAATAGGGTTTAAAAAAAATGTGAGTAAGGCTCTTGTGAGGATGGAGTGGTGCTCTTGGGCCTTTAGACCTTTTAGTTTGCAGCCATATGGGACTCTAGGCCGTCGCCCTTCCTGCACAGGGCCATCTCTTCTAGATTGTGACCGCTAGATATTGCTTGCGTTGACGTACTTCCTTTACCAGAATGAAACCCATAATGTTGAAAACACGTGTTTTTTTCAACACAATATACACACATATGTTCATACATACACATATACTTTCATTCTTATGAACGCACGCATGCACATCCTTATGTCAATGAGCACCTTCGAGAGATTAAGCTGACATCATGTTGATATTGATGAAGTTGATACAGACGACTTCATGGTTAACGGGAATGTCACCTCCCACTGAACACACATCGCTGAAAGGCTTGAAATAAATCCAGGAAAATGTAAGCACCATTGTCAAGTCGGTGACTTGAACTTTGATGGACTAAGCGTATCACTGTCCTCCTAATCAACCAATCAGAGATTGGTTCGCGAAAAACACGTGTTTTTCTTCATGCCATTGTCATTCCAGGGTATTGCTTTGTACTATAAAACGTCACATTTATTTCATTGTAGGTTCAAATGAATGCCTCATAAATATATTGATGAACCTAACTTGACGTCACCTTCCCTCTAATTTTTCAGGCCACAGATATTTAGTATTGTCCTCGATTCCATCCTAATAATAAAATAAGGTGCATTTCTCTTTCTTTTTTGTCCATTCACACATTTAATATTTTAGTTTTTTCTATTTTGCATTGATAATAATTTTTGTACACGGTCATCCAATATAATAGTAAGTCTTTGCTATTGGGCGATTGTCAGGACCGGTTTTTTCAGGATATAAAATTCCCATTAAATGGTCCTTGTGCTCACCATCCCAAGGATTACTGTTAGCCCGTGGAAACATTCTTGATACAGAAATTCCAAACAATTACAAAATTGAAGTACAAGACTATGATGGTCTATGGAGTACAACAGGAATTCTATTGGTTGATGGTGGAAGTGGTTCGTGGATCTCCAACGTCTATGGGACTCCATTTCCCATAGGGAGAGTTGACCTGCATAACTTCTATCTTCGCATGGCGGCTATCTCCGATGCCTAGGTTTTGGAGTTATCGTGAGGGAGCTCGTGTCAAGAATACGCAATATGACCAATGAAAATAGCCAAGGAGAAGCCAGTGAGTACGTTTGAATGTACTCGCAAACATCATAAAAACAGACATAATATAACTCGCAAACATTCATGGATGTTTCAACCAGTCATAAGATAGATTCATGATGCAAGTAAGCGGATAATTCATATTAAAAATGTATAAGAAATCAGGGAATGAAAATCATATAATCCGACCGGTTGTCTGCAGAGACGCCTTGAAAGGGTAAAAATATAAAACATGCCTCAGTCGGACGTTTGAACGACGCCACATAAAGGGCTGATAAAGAAAATATATAACATGTGTGCCGCAGTCGGTCGTATGTGCTACTCCATATAAAGGACTTATAAGAAAGTACATAAAATGCGTGCGACAGTCGGGCGTCTGAGCGACGTCAACTAACGGGCTTATAAAGAAAGCAAATAACATGTGCCATAGTCGGGCATTTGAGCGACGCCACACAAAGGACTTATAGGATAATAATCACAATGAGTATCCAAGAGGTAGAACCATGTAAAGAAATACTCAACAATTCAATTAATAGATATGGTTAGTCCATAACAATAATAATCATCAATATCACTCATCGCACTTCATGAACAATATTCAATTTTAGGAGAATTCCTTCTAAGACCGACACTTGACCCATTCCAGACTTTAGTACTTAACGGCGGACACGTCTATTCGAATAGTTATATACTCTGAAGAGGTTGTACTCTTTACCCATGAGTAACGGATTTCTTTAGTCAATCCGAGACTAATTCCGCTTACGGTCTTTGAGTTGAAAACACACTTAACCTGCACACACCAGCTTAACTTCCCGATGCCTGGAATCACTCATGACCCTCGTTAAGTAAAACTTTGAGTGGGAAGACCATAATCTCGATTAGCATGGGATCACAAAAATTATACCGCTCGCAAACGGGGACGTACCCCTCAGTCCAACCGGAATACCCATGCCACCGGACCAAGTGGCATGCCTACCAGATGCCTCTGGTATTTTCCACTATACGGTGTGTGCCAATAAAGGGGTTGGCGACTTGCTGAACCGTACCCTACCTGCGGCAGGGAGAAGTGGTAGTACGAAACAAGTATGGAGGTTACTCGACAAGACTCGAACTACGGTCGACCCAGGAGGTTTATGTTTTCCCCGCAAGGTTAGCTCACAAATTATACTTAACAAATTTTCTGATAGAGTCACCCCTATCGTACCTCACACCCTGCCTCCACTATCATCCCCATCACAACGGGATACTAGCTCCGTGGTCGTGTCTACCCGAGACATAACCCTTCTCCGGAGTTCCTCTGGCTAGCACAGGCATGTGTGGTATGAAGAGGTGACTCCTATCATCATGCACTTCCAGTTTAATGGAAATGCAACTTTCACCATATGCATAAAATATCACCATATGTAAGTAAATTTCTTTCACATCATATCCATGCAAATTATGCAACACAACAATCAATCACAAACTAAGTCATATCAGTGTTCAAGATGCTTGCGTTCAATGTGCAGAGAGGTGAGGTGCACTCCAAAACTTTTGAAAGTATAACATTCCCTCAAAATTCCTATTTTTGAAAATATTCAAATCAACATACAATTCAAACCAGTACTGAAAAGGTGTTTGTAAATTTTTGACATAAATCTTAACCTAAACTAGGTGAAATTTGAAAAATAACAGAAAAAGAATCATGTCCATTAGAGTTGTGGTTTAAAAGTTATAGCCAGTAAAACGTAGGTCAACTCTCTACTTTTTATTAAATCATAAAAAAGGAAAATGCTTCAGCAGCAATTCGTATTCCGAAAACAAAAGGGCACTTACTGAATTACGCTTCCTTCGAGGGTATACATATCAGGGCTGCGCCACTTGGGCAAGGGCTGGCTCATCGATAGGTGGGGACCACCTGTCGGGTTCATCCTCTTGCTACTGCATTCCTGGCCAGTGATAAAGGCCGGTTCCTACGACGATTGTCGGCGACAGGGGGCATCACTCTTGGCACTTGGCACACCAGCTCACTCGGGAGGCTCAGCCGCACCGGCTGGGGTTGGAGGGGAGCGTCGGCGGGCTCGAGGTCAAGCAGAGCTTCATCAATGGCAGAAGGAGCTTCAGCCATGAAGGGAGCTTTCCACACCGGGGCTCCCGGGCGAAGTTGGAAGTGGGAATGGGTTCCCGGGGCCTAGGTGGAGCTAATGGTTGAAAATCATGGAGAGGGGGAGGCTCGGGCTTTGCCTGAATTGACAGAGGGATGGCGGCGGGCGTCTCGGCCGAAAGCGAGAGGGGTGGCATCTCCGGTTGAATTGGGGCTACGGGATGCTTCCTACGGTTGGGTAGGGGTAGCTTTGATGGCCAGAAGCGCTCGGGGGATCCTTTTATGGGCGGGCGAGGTCGGCTCCGCGACGGCCGTGGATAACTCCGGCGGACTATTGCTAGGGGGCGACGTGATGAGGGCTGGAGGGGCCAGGAGCTTGCGGACGTGCTCTTGGATGAGCTCGAGCTGTTCCAGGGGGCAATTGGCACGCGGGGAGGTGCTGGGCGGCGCTGCCATCGCAGGGGCGAGCTAGGGCAGGCGGCTAGCCTCCAAGAGGCTACAGTAGCGGCTCTGCGAGGTTCGGGAAGGGAATAGGGTTGCAGTAAAAAATACCAAAGTAGACCAGAATGAAAAAGGGAATGATTTGCTCAAAATTTCCAACACACAAAGCTGGGTTTTTGCATAAAAGTGATCCAGGGACATCACATGTGATCTGAATTTTTTTGTGGTATTTATATGTGAATTTATAAAATGGTTGTAGTGCAATGGATGCCCTTAAAAGAGTGAAAAAGCTTTTAAGACCAATTAAATTTGGCAAATTTTATTATAAAAATATGTTTACGGAATTTACCAAATGAACTGAAATGTTTTTGGCAATCAATCCAGTCCCATAATATATTCAAAAGTTTTCTAATAGGAGGGAAGAATTTCACAATCCACAGAAAAGGGGTGTTTCTTAAATGAACAAAAAATCTAAAAAACTAAAATTAATAATGCTAGCAAAATTTTAATTAATAAAACATGATTAAATTTTTGGGCTGTTACAAACTCTAAGCCCTTAAGAAAAATCTCATCCTCGAGATTTGCTAAGGACGGTGCAAAACAAAATTACTCCTACGGCACGGCAATCTTAACATGAAAAATAATTATTCCACACACGCGGTTTGATGTGGTCACAATAAAATTGCTGATAATTAGTGCAGCTGCGGTGTACTAGCGACGTGACCGGTTTGGTGTTAAATGCGAGCATGGTTATGCGCTCAGTGTACGTGGTATGTGGTTTTGAGTTGTATTACGCGGGGGCGTTTAATCAAATTTACGTTGGAAAAAATTTGGTGGCAGAGGTCTAAGATTAGCTAAGATGAAAACACTCATTTTTTAAATCACAACAAACAACTGCAACCAAAACAATATTTTCATATAGTAAATAATAAAAAACAACACAGATATCACATCAAGCAAACAAACGCTGCGCTAATTAATACAATCATGGTGCCTACGGTACAGGTAAATATCTATAGGTCATCATGAAAGTATTCCCCGATGAAGGAGACTTCCATGGGGTCTTGGTTTGGATCTACTCGTGGGATGTGCACAACTGCCCAATGTTTCGAGGCGGTGGTAGTGATCCTTGATTTGAAAAGCTCATACTGGGGTGGGTGGGGAGAACCCATGGTACTACGGGTAAAATCCCACAATTTCGTAACAAAACTCCTCAGGGTTGCATCCGGGGTTCTCATATGAATCCCAAGGCGCGGCATGGAAAAATAGCTATGGAGGCAATGCACAAGTTGAGGGATGCTTGGTAAGAACACAGAGTGGCCTCTTATATAACATCTGGGCTAGGGGTTATATTGTTGTGTGGGGACAATTTTGGTTCTCGGTTCTGGTCTAACGTGGTCGGCTCAAAGCCATAGCTATGATTCACAGAAAGTGACATATTGTTGTGGTTGTTGGCTAGGTTGGTTCCTGGTAGTCTCATCCATATTTTTATGATACAATTAAAAGGTATACGCATAGCCACAGCTGGTACTATGAAAATAATGGCACACAAACAGCCTGCAATTTTGTTAATGGTGATACAAGGTCCTACTATTATATGGCGCAGGAATACTAAGACTTAGCACTACTCGAGTGGCTTAGTCTACCTCGTTGATATCTAGGCGAGCGTGCCTTGCGGACATCGAGGCTTCTCCTTGGGCTTCACCTTCGGGGTTGACTGGGTTAGGATGCGGATTTGTAGGGTTAGGGTAGCGATGACGACCATCACGGGGGTTGGTGGTCACAATTCCGTTGGAGTGGGCCCTATAAGACCACAAAGCTCATCCGAGGATACAAACATATTTCGGTCGGCCATAGGGGCAGACCTTGACGATTCGATCGGTTGCCCGAATAGCACGACTGGCTTGTTGGGAATGGGGGCATCTTGTCTTCTTGCCGGGGTGTGGCGAGCCAGCTCTCCGCGAGCGGCGATTGATATATCTCCAACGTATCTATAATATTTTAATGTTTCATATTATTATATTATCTGTTTTGAATGTTTTATATGAATTAATATGTTATTTAGGACGGTATAACCCCACCTAAAGCTAGCCCTCCGAGCGATTTGGATTTTTGACTGTTCATTTTTTTGATCTAAACGTTTCTGGCCACTGGATCTGCTGTCCTAAGGGGCAGCTATTCCCGCAGAAAAATCCCTCGATGGTGGTTCATTCGGGTTACAGGTCCGTAATAGACCCGCTATCGTGCTATTGGTAACCCACTCCGCCCACACGACAGTTCGCTCACCTCCGCCCCTTCCACTTTCCCTCTCTCTGCCCGGTTCTCCTCAGTTGCCGCAGATCCCTACCCCTGCCGCCAGTGTTTCTCACGGCTTCTTCTCAAGTCCACGCCGCCAATCTTTTGAGCCTGTAGGTCAACTCCCACCCACGGCATCCAGCCCACCAGAAGGTCCACCCACGACGTCGCCCGATTGGATCTCAAGCCGCCACCCAGCTGGCCATCTCCATCCCCGCCGCCAGGTTGTTGCCCTTGCTCCACGCCATCGCTGCCGAAGGGGATCTAGCCACGCTTGATGCGGGGCGACGCGCGTGGTCTGCTACGGGATCCAGCCAACGAAGGTGATCAGCTATCAGCGGTGGGCGCCTCCATTCTCATGCCACCGCTGGCTTGTGTTACCTTCCGCAGGTCAGCCAGTGCGAAGGTAGGTTTGGGGCTTAATTCCTCAAATGTCTCTGCATTAGATTTCATCTCTATTTGTTGTGCTTTGAATTACTTCATGGATCTACCGTTTATAAGTATGTATGGTCTGAGTATTCATCTTTGATCTATGTGTTGTGTATGATGCAGTACCTGACGGATGTTATTCGTAATTGTCTTTTTTGATGCTTTTGTATACGGTTTAATTTATATTGCTGGTGGACAAACGAGGTCACTGGAGAAGGGGTGTCGGGGCCGCCGCCTCCAAAAACTCAGGGTGGACACGGTCCGGGCCGGTCCGGTCCCGGTCCGACCGTCGTTTGGACCGGCCGTCGGCGGTCCGGGCCGGACCGGACCGAGCAGGGTGGCGGTTCTCTTTTCAGGGACCGGACCGGTGAGGCAAAAGCCCGGGCTGGACCGGCGGACCGGACAACCACTCACCGGCGGCGACAGGGTGACAATGGCGTCGAGGAGTGAAGCCTCCCGGCCCTAATCAGAAGGGGCAACAGAGGGGGGAGGTGTAGTGACTCACGTAGAACACAATGGTGGGGTCAGGGAAGCCGGGGAAGCAGCGACGGCGACATAATCGACGACGAAATACGGCGGCAGCAGTTAGCGACGATGTCGCTACAAATCAGGTCGATTCATTCCATGGCGACATAGATCACATGGTCGCGGTGCTCCTGGACATGGTGGTTGGTCGTGGGGACGCCGTTGGCCGCGTCCGCGAGAGGTTGTGTGCTGGACGGCGGCGACCACCACACAGGTGCGTGCGTGTGTGCATTGTTTTGAATGGCATGCTGTGTGCTGAGTCTTCTTCTACCCCTTGCCCATGTCCATGTGTGTTTCACGACCGAAAACAGAAAGGTGAGGCGTGCACGCAGATCTCACCGGCCAGAGCAAGGCGGCGCCGGTGTGCGCGACGACAAAGAACGACATGCTGCTTCGGTCCGCACGGTCCGCTCGGTCGGTCCCGGTTAAAGATCGGACTGGACCGGGTAATTTTCGGGCCCAATTTTAGTAACCGGACCGGCCAGATTTTTCTTCGGGCCACAAGCGGGCCGAAAAGCCTGCTCGCTTCGTCCAGGCTGACCAACAACGCTGATGGGTGTCCCATCCACACGTCACATCATCTGGCTTGTCCCCAAAATTGTTGAACTTCTGCCCCTAAGGAGACAAAGGGGTGCATCATCGGGCGAGGAGTCCTAATCTATGTTCCAATTTATTCCTGCGAATTATTCGCGAGCTCCTTTCAAATTAGTGATTTGTATCTGCTTTACTTTTGTAATTTATTTACGTTGCAGATTGTAGGTTGATTTAGATTGCTAGCTAGATTCAGGAATTAAGTATCAGTTCTTTTGTACTCCCTTCATTTCCCTATACAAGGCCACAGACTCATATTACATGTACCAAGGCAAAATTTAATGACTGCTTGAAAAGTCAAGTTTTCTTTTCGTTAACCGGAATTATTAATACGCCGCATGCATGCAACGAATGAATGAGAAGAAAGTAGCTAAATATCATTATGAATACATGCATAAAGTATTAAAAAGGTTGCTAGTATGAGGAAACAACATTAATGTTTACCTTGATTTGGCCTTATATAGATACAAAATGTATTTTTCATAGTGGCCTTGTATAAGGGAACGGAGGGAGTATATTTGTTACAGAATTAAATCTAGCCAACATAAATGGAGTGGCACCATATTTGGATCGAATAGTATACTTACATTGAGTTCAACATGGTTTAAGTTTGCCAAAATGCAGGGAGTTCTCACCATCAACATCACAAGGGACGGGCACAAATGCAATTTGAAATCAATAATACTACTGTTTTGTTAGTTTGCCGCCTGACCATCATCATTCTCTTGGTATGTTTGTCTACATTGAAATTACAGTATCTTTCTACTCTCGATTATTTTCTTTAGTCTCTAACTCGATTGTTGTAGGCCTGGGTCAGAATAAGCATGAAAAAAGAAACTTAAATAGGTCGGTGCTAATGAGGGGTTCACAGAAGGATAGTACTACAAGTAAAAAATGTCAGTTGCCTGTTGGTACTACTCTTTCTTCAGTCTGTAACTCAGTTGTTGTAGGCCTGGGTCAGAATAAGCATGAAAAAAGGAACTTAAATTGCTCGGTGCTGATGAGGGGTTCATAGAAGGACATTACTACAAGTAAAGAATGTCAGTAGCCTGTTGGTACTACTCTGAACCTGCATTTCCACCTTATTACCATTGGAAGATTCTGCTATCCTTCAAATCCATTCATAACATTATTCGTATAGCATTCCTTATGCCGGTTTTATTTGGTTTGTGTGATTCTTTACCAAAGCCTACATTTGGATTGACCTCATTATTCCATATTTTCATGTGCTTGAGAATATTAATTCATTTGTGAAACTAGATATTTTTCTCATGTGAAGGCTTGGTACATAACATACTATACATGCATCCTAGCTTTATAGTTTTTTTCCATGTTACTCATGGTATGAAACAACCTTTACATTTATAGTGTATATTCAGTGACAACTGGGATTATGTCAACCTTTGCATGGTACGATCGGATTACATCTTGTTGGCATTGCAGTTAAGAATTGGATTTGGGGCAGGTTAGCTTTTGTTTATTTGCTGTAATTTTCTACCTGTTTTTCCTACCCCCGTGTATATGCTGGAGTGTAGAGTATGCTTGCTTATCCTTTAGGTGGATACTGAATAGTTAGTATAAAATTATGATAATTTAAAAGAAGTATTATGGTGTGCTGCAGTAACAATTTTAAAATTTAAAACTTCAGACCTTGCATCATATTTTTGTTGCAAATGTAGGCAGTGTGTTCAAGTTGGTCTTGACCAATTTGAAGGGTTTCGTTGACACAAAAACTCCAGCCAAGATTCACTACATAGATGTTTAAAATTGTAGTTGTTTCAGGTGCTTCGCCACATTCTGTATGCTTTGTGACAAAGTTTAATAATTGGACCTATTTGCTATGTGGAACATGCATCATTTATTTGATCCTAATCTAATTCAATTCTTAACCACCGTCCTTTGGCTCTTGTTTTCAACAAATTCAATGTTGGTTATTCATTTTCTTGACATGATACTTTGGGCAATGGTTTAGACTTCTTGAGCCATTCTCTATTTATTGTCGATGCATATTCAATCATGTTTCCTCTATATATGAATGACACACTGGAACTATGGATTTTTTCAGTCAACTTATTGTCCTATGACTCATCCTGCATCCAGTATATTTATGTTCCATTGCTAATTAAGGTTCATTTGTGATACCTTCCTTAGGATGGAAATGTTCCTCGGCACAATGACAAACATCGTTGGAGTAACAACCCTTTTTCTGCTGCCGCTTATGTATTGCCGCTGCCACAAAGCTTACCTGGACACAGTCACGGTGTGTTAAAAAATGATTACATTTTCCTTTTGTAACCTGATGGTGTTAGTCACATCTCAGCAGTAGGGCGGGATTAGCTAGCCCTTTCTTCGATTTGTTTCTCATATAGTGTGTGGGGTCGCAGCTCAAAAAAAAAAGTGTATGGGGTCGACTATTCATACTTGGATATACATATATATAAATCATATATCAGTAAATGGTATTTAGTTTGTTCTGGATGACTGATCATTGTTGTTAACCTAGAAATTGGTTTATCAACCTGTTACGATTTAATTTCCTTTATTGTGCATAGTTGCATATATATACTATTTATGGATTATATTCTGCCCTCACTTCATATGAAGAATAGCATAAATTGCTGACTGGGTTTCCATTTAATGAGTAGTTGTGTGTGTCTACCCATGCCGAAGTATCAGATGAAAGAAAGCATATGATAATGTTGATAGATTGAAACTATGTCTCCTTTTCATAGGCCCATTGTATCATGCCTACTCAGTTTCAGCATGAATTCTCCTAGCTCAGCAAAACCTTAAACCTCGATCCTCTAAATCTGAGCGAGCTAAACGATACTCCCTCTGTAAACAAAATTTCAAACACAGGAAGCTAAGGGGATTTGCTGGAAATTTCATTAATTGCAATAAATTGTCTCTGGTGAAGAAATCAGATGAGAAATACTTGTGCATTAATTTTGAAGAAAAGATATGATCCTATACATTACAAAAATATGTATCATTTTATTGGACAAGTGGATGGACAATGAAATGTGCGCCTTTGGCCTATTATAATTAACATGTTACACTAAAATGCTCATAAAAATATGATCATCGTAAGTAACATCTTACACTACAAATACACGCCAAATTGTGTAATACTCCCTCCGTCCGGAATTAATTGTCGCGAAAATGAATAATAGTTGATGTATCCAAACTAAAATACATTTAGATACATCCATTCCTATGACAAGTATTTCCAGACGGAGGGAGTATAATATTACAACTCCATGTTCTAACATAATTTTTAACACTACCATACAACAATTAAAAAGGATGGACGCGGCAACGCGCGTCATTAGTGATCTAGTTTTATATTATTTTTGGGACTAACCTATTAATCTAGAGCCTAGTGCCAGTTTATATTTTTTTTCCTTGTTTATGAGTATTGCAGATAAGGAATATTAAATGAAATCCAAACGGAATAAAATCTTCGTGATGATTTTTTCTAGACCAGAAGACACCTGCCAGACTTGGAGTGCAAGGCAAGGGACCTACGAGGGGGTCACAAGCGAGGGCGGCGCAGCCACCACCCCTGGTTGCGCCTGGCAGGCTTGTGACTCCCTGGCAGGACTCCTAATCTTCATCCTATAAATACCCAAATATTCCCCCAATACCGAAAAGAGGAAGACAAATACTTTTCCATCGCCAGAAGCCTCTGTTTCTGAGAGATACAATCTTGGAGGCTTTTTCGGTAATCTGCCAGTGGGGATTAGATCAGGGAGGGCACCTACATCAACTCCATTGCCCCTCCAATAATGCGTGAGTAGTCCACACTAGTAGAAAACATGGTTTCGGTCCAGGCCTGAAAAGCCTATTAATCCTGGTTCACTCACGAACTGGGACCCATGGCGGCATCAGTCCCGGTTCGTGAGGCCAGGGCGCCGGCCGGGCCTCGTGTGCCATTGGTCCCAGTTCGTTTGACCCCTTTGGTCCCGGTTCTAGACACGAACGGGTACCAATGGGCCTCGCTCCTTGCCCACAATCATTGGTCCCGGTTTGTGGTTGGAACCGATGCCAAATGGGGTCCTTTAGTTCTGGTTCCAGCCACAAACCAGGACCAAAGGGAAGCCTATATATACCCCCTGTCCGCGAGCAGATCATTGCATTGCTCTGTTTTTTTGGCCGGCTGTGGGAGAGCTTTGTGGTGTTGTAACTCACCTGCTATGCACATGAGGTGCACGATGAAATGCGCGAGCCACACTTAAGTTTCTCCTCTCAAAGCTCCTTGTCCAAGCTCCATTTTCCTCAAGATTTGTCTAGGTTTGACGGTCCATCATGTCCCGTCCCCGTCCTCACCGCCATCGATCGCCCACGCCGATCTCGGTGCCGACACCACCGTGGTTAGCCTCTTATTCTTATCTTCTTTCTAAAATAAAAAAGTTCTTACTTGTACTTGTGTACTTTTCTTACTTTTATTATTGTTTGTTATTGTATAGTGCGATGGTTTTGGTATACGCCTCCGTCGTTCCTCGTCCTGTCTATGATTCGGATGTGGTATATATTATCTTTTATAACTATTTATTTTAATTAGTGTTTATGACAATTATGCCAACCAACGTGACATAGATTATTTAATCTAGGAGATATGTGAACCAGAAATTCCAACTGACATAGAAATTCTTGCCAGAAGTTAAATTTGGATTTAAAAGAAAAAAAATACTGGAAAGAAAAATTACAAAGTCTTGAAGAGGAGAAGAGAAAATTGGAGTTGCATGTTACCGATGTCGTTGACGATAACAAGATCAATATGGGTGCAATGCGCTTGAAGAATAGAAAGATTAGAAAATTTGTCATTCATACTAAGGCTTCGTATCATTATGGCGTTGGATGAATTGGTACCTTAGTTGCGGTTATGATTGCTTTTGTTGTCGCATTTAATTTTTTTACATAGTTTAAATGTATCTTTTAATTAGATTCTCCATGTATGAACTTTATGTATTTATTTTGGTCACTATTGTACTTTGGCTTTAATGTGATGATGAATTTCTATTAATTTGGTCACTTCTTTATTCATGATATTCTGTAATGGTTTTTAATACACTTTATTATATGGGCTTATAGCTCCTGTGCGACGTTTTTCATGTGAATTGGAAGGAGTGCGATGTAGTTAGAATGAATGGCTGTGATGCGACGTCTTTGAAGCCAACAATAGCTTCAATGCGACATGGTTTTGTTTAACCATGAAATGAAAAACCCGAGGGGTTAGCGATTTGAGTTATGACACGCGGGACCCACCAGTTACTCGCATGCGAGTGGGACGCACAACTTATCCACACAAGCATGCCCGTGCTCATCAGCGTGCCCCGACCCGAGCCAGCCACGATCCCGACCCAGCCCCCCCTCCATTGCATGCCCTGCCCCTTTCCTTTCCCACCTTCTTCTTCCTCTGCTCCAGCAACGAAGCGCGCCGCCGGCGAGTGATGTCTAGCTCAACTTCGGCCTCCCGCCAATCATGGACACAGTACGGTCCACTGTCGTTGACAAGATGCCCCGATTGCCCGCGCATGGAGCCTCTGAAGCGTTTGACTTGTGTGAAGGAAGAAAATGGCAACCGTGGGCGCGAGTTTGTGAAATGCTTGAGCAAGCCACAGCCGGGGCAGGTTAGATCTGTGTTCTTGACACGATTTCTCCCGATTTCTTTCTTTTTCCCCAAATTAGGGCGATGGATCTGGGTGGTGGATCTAGGATTCATGCGCCGCCGGCCCCTTGTTTTTCAGGTTCTGAAGAAATGTGGGCATTTTCAGTGGCTCGATGACTATGTAGAAAGGTTGAAATCGGAGGCATCAACCCCAACCCAAGAGCTCAATTTTGGGGGGCGGCTTGCCGTGGGACAAGCCCCCAATTTGGCGGACAGAGCCGATCTGATGATGCACAGTGCAGAACTGAAGTGTGAATTGAAGAAAATGGGCAAGCAACTAAAGCATCTGATCGATTTGAAGCAACAAGCAAATATGATGGCTGGAGCATTTTATTGTTCTGTCATTGCTATGGGTTTATTTTACTTGATGTTCATCAATCGCTAGAATTTGTTAGAGTTTCACTTAGTGTGTCAGCTAGTTTCAGGGGTTCCCTAATTTCAGTTATTGTGAGCTAGTAGTGCCTAGTAGTTTGAGTTAGTCAGGGATCATTTGTTAGATGAATTTGAATTTGTGTGAAGCAAAACTTGCTTGAATTATTGTAATGATATTCTCAGGTGCCCTATTCAGTGCTCATGCTCTGTTTCTTCTGTTTTTGTTTTTCAGTTGACAGAGTACACACCCAAATTCAGTTTCTAGTAAAAAAACAAAACTGGGCTGCCGAATAGATGTTGGGCCGTGAGAAAATAACCATGCCCAAATAGAGACCAGCCCACCCGCGTAGGGGCACCAGCCCACCTCTAACTTCGGCAAATAAAATGTTACTTGTTTTTACTTTGGCCTTTTTCTTGCACTAAATTTTGTGATGGATCATTTTTTTATGCACTAAAACTAAATGTTACTTGTTTTTATGCATGTCTACGGTTCCATGAACTAAATGAGTTGCATGCTTGCATAAAGTAAATTAGTTTGTATTTCCTAGTTGCATGTCCATGGTTTGGCCAATATTTTGAAGATGGTGTGTGTGGTGATTGGGGTGTAGCAACCCGGGCCCGTATCAACCCATAGCAATACAAAAATAATAGCAAGAACAATCCATAGCAATGTACAAATAATAGCATGAAACACACAATATATATAGTAGCATAACGATTATATAGAAGCATAACGATTGCAACCCATAGTTCCACGGGGCCACGATAGCCTTACAACTCCACGATAGCCTTACAACTTATAAAATACTAATACAACTTACTAATAGTAGCATAACGATTACAACTTAAAAAACTAATACGATAGATATATAGCAAGCTAGATAGAAAAGCGGGTTCTTCTTCTCCTCCTCCTCCGGGTGAACAATGCCACCTCGCTCCTCCGGGCACCGCCCTTCACTCCTCCACGTTGTTGTTGATGGGGTACGGGAGCGTGTGCATAATGCCCTGGTTGGGGAAGATGTTGTTGAAGTCGGTGAAGATATTGTAGGTGGTGAAAGCTATGAACTCACAACCAACCCAATATGCTCGCTCGAGGAGGTGGAAAGCATCGAAACCGTTAGTGAACGTGGCGAGGAGCCCAACCACGACGCCGTTGTGGTTGACCTCCTCAAGATGGTACATCCGAGGAGAGCCGCGGGGGAGGTGGCGGAAGCCGGCCGCAAGGAAGAACTCCGTTAACTCCCTTGCGCCTCTCCACCTCGAGATCGCCCACACCCTAAGGGTTCTCTCTACATACACTCCGTCCGGGTAGAGCCTTTCCGGCACGGTTGGGGGGAATCGGTAGGTGGGGCCGTTGTATTGCATGGTGGCTCGAGGGATCGATCGGTTTTGATGGAGAAGAAGGAGGGCAGAGGAGGAAGAGAATGGGGTATGGATAAGGAGGGAGAGGAAGACGATGGTGCCCGGCTTAAATAGCCCAAGTGCGACGAGGTTTCACCCCATAGAATTAATGGGCAGGCGGCATTTGGTGGCGCCCCATCAAAGTGTGTACACGAGCGTGGGGAACGGGCTGCGACGCTTCTGTGCCACCGGTCGCGGGTCAAGGGGGACGGGCTCACGCACGCGTCTGTGCCATTGTGGGTCAAGGGGACACGCCTGCCCAGGGTTCTATGCGTGTGCCCCCCGTGCATGCATGCATGGCGCCCCAATGTAGGGGCCCAGCCTGGCTAGAGGGCAACGTTCGGTCGATGGGAGATGTGACAATAATGGACACCTTAATTTGCCCATCTTGTAACGAGCAGCATGCCGTTTGAACTGCATCGATACCCATCATGCCAGCATTGTGTCGTTCAAAGAGGAGCACGCCATGCACTGCACGCCATGCACCATTGTGGCCGGGTGCATGCTTTGATGCGATGCTGCATCGATGCAAATGGTACGCATGCAACAGCTTACTGCGTCGAGAGGGGTGGCCGAGCAGGGCTACATCGAGGGCATGCATACAACGCACGAGCGCAGTTCTGCGGGTGGGCATGCATGCTGCAACGGGCGCCGGCGCTGCGGGTAGGCACGGGCACGCATGCAACGATGGAAAGGGCACTGCGTAGGCTTGGTCCATGCTCCGCGTCAACTCGTGCCGTTCGATTCAAATGAACGGTCCTGATCCAAACCCCACTGATTCAACCAATCAGTGCGTCTCATGCGGATCGAAGGACACTGTAGCTATCCCTAGTGCCTGATCTCAATCGTCCACGCACAACGATCGACGGCCCGGTAGTGTGCGGAGTTCTGAGGGGTTTTGAGAGGTTTTGAGGGGTTTTGAGTGATTAGGATTGAGCATAACTAATTCGAAAAAAATCAAAAAAATATAAAACTTGTGCACATAGTCTTATTATGTCGTATAGTAACGAGAAAAAAAATAAAAATATGGTTTACATACATTTTTACGAAAAACCCTTCACTAAATTGTCATTCGTCGAACAATGTAGTATGGAGTTCAAGGGAGAGAGTAGTGGGCACCCGAGAGTAGGTGGAGTTTTGAAAATGAAAAGTGTGAAAACCTCACCAAAACGTCATTTTGGATTGACTAAGAAAGATCTTAACTTACTTTTCTCATTTTCATGTTTTTTATATAATTTTTCATTAAACCTTGTTTTGCAAAAAGAAAAGAAAATAATAGAAAATTAATTCAATAAATAATGAGACTTTAGATTTACACTATATAGGAAGAATAGATGTGTAGAAAAAATATTTGGCTGGTTTAGACAAGGTGCCAAAAAAACTTGCTTAAATATGAGGCCGTTTACCCTACCTTTGGAGGTCATTTGAAACACACTTTTCATGACTATGAGTTCAACTTATCAAAATGGCTCGGATTGATCAGCAAGCAAACATATTTCAGTTGAGGTAATTTGGATAGCATTAAAACATCAATACCCCATCCCTAATTCAAATTTGAGCCCGAATTTGGCTGGTTTAGACAAGGTACCAACAAACACGTTCGAATAGAAATACGGGGATACATAGTGACTACCAGTACGCACCAAGTTACAAATATTATTACATGACACAAATTTTCAAACTGTTCTCTGTTCTACCTCTTCCTACCACGTCGTGTGCCCTTCTTCGCCTTTGCACTTCTTGTTTTTGGTTCTACTACACACACAAGTTCACTGATCATCTTGGTTTTCTTCACTGGTCTCTTCAACACCTCGCCAATACCCTCGAGATCAGTGTCTTCAGTTTCAGTTTCTTCGTTGTGTATCTCAACATGGGTTTCTTCAGTTTGAACCTCGACACGCTCAGGTTCAGTTTCAACCTCGAGAGCAGTTTCTTCAGTCTGAATGTTCACTGCAATTTCAGTTTGTTCGGTGTGCACCTCCACATCAGCTTCTTCAGTCTGAATGTTGACTGCAGCAGGATTTTCTTCAGTCTGCTCAGGCTCAGGCACACTTCGCTTCTTTCTACGGCCATTGACTCTTGCTTTTTTTGTTGGCCAAGATTGTTCAACAACAAGGGGTTTACTTGCTTGCTTCCTCCTAGCCATTGGGAAAATGTTATAGATATAGTAATTAGAAAAAAGCACCAAATCAAAACACAGACAAATAAACAAGAACATACTTTGGCTTATCAGGAGTGTAACGGCATTTGACAGATCCCACTTTGTGCCCAAGTTCCTGGCACAACTTGCATCTGTTTTTGTTAACTTTTTGGGCCCTTTTTGGCTTTCCATCTTTCTTTCCCTTCTTACTACTTCCACCTTTCTCAAACCATGCCTTGAATCTACTCTGTTTAGGCCTGCCAGCCTTTCTTTTCGTCAAGGGAGGACAGATGGAAAATTCAATCTCCACTTCAGGCCACTGAGACTGATCGGTAAGTGCTGGAATTGGAGTAGCATATGCAACTTTGAATCTTGCTACCCAATAATATTCATGCAAATATGGGTGCATGTTTATCTTAGGTTGGGATGCTAAGAAAAGAATGGCATGCTCACATGGTTTACCAGTGTGTTGTCACTCGAGGCAAGTGCAATCATGCAATTCAGTGTTAACAACATGTCTCCTTTCAGTTTTGTTATCTCTAACTTCAGCACCCGAAGGTGAAGATTTTTCAACAAACAAATGTGAAAGAATTTTGCTCCAATTGACCACTTGTTGTACCACTGCTGGAAGCTTATCACCTTGCAGACAATCACCTATCCTTCTTCTCAATTCCCACAACCGCATGAGCATGATCCTGATTTGGTCAACCATGTCATGCACAGGCAAATCTTTTAACTCCTTCACCTTGTTGTTGAAACTCTCTGCCAAATTGTTGTTGATGTGGTCACACTTGATGGCAGTGTTGAATGCTGACCTGTACCATAACAAAGAATGGTAGGTGTTCAGCCATGGACCAAACTCATCACATGCTGCCATTATCTTATCAAGATGATATTTGTGTGTCTGTCTAGTGTAAGATCTTGCTGCTGGCCACATGCGCCCAAATTCTTCTCCTACAATTTTTTTGATCAAATTCATCCACAAATGACCGAACCACTCCCTCTGCTCAGCATGTGGGAAAACATTTTTCACTGAATTTTCCAGCCCCTTACATGCATTTGTGTTTATAGCCAAAGGTGACACTGGCCCTAGGCATCTTTTCAACTGGATCATGAACCATGTCCATGAAGCCTCTGTTTCTGACTGAAACAAGCCAACAGCAACAGGAAACATCCAGTTGTGTCCATCTAGAGCATTGCATGCTGCCAACTGACCATTCCACTTGCTTGTCAAAAATGATGAGTCTGTGCTCAAATATGGACGGCACCCTGCTTTGAAGCCATCGATGCAAGGCTTCAAAGCCATAAAAAACTTGGAGAACTTGACTTCACCTTCGGCTGATACCTTAGTATCTATCTCCACAACACTGCCAGGTGACCTCTTTTCCACCCCTGCTTTGAAGTTGTAAAGCATCCTAAATGTATTAGCCCAATCACCATATAAATTTTTCATTGCCCTTTGTTTTTCCTTCCACACTGTGGTATATTTCAGTTTAATGGGGTACATCTTTTCCAAGTCTACTTTGAGTTTCTTGGCAGTGGTGTTTGGTGTTTTGGCTAAAACTGGGGTGATCTTTTCTGCAACCCAAAGTTGTGATGTCATGGTTGATACTGTCTGTGAACTTGTAATACAAGTATGTTGATTGGGGATTTGGTTAACCCTGACAGTACTTCCATCAGGTTGAAGTCTAGCAACTATGTACCACTTGCAAGGCTTGACACTACCATCAAATCCTCTGCACCTTGCATAAAACTTCTTTCTATCAGTCCAAACAGTCTTGGCATCAAACTCATGTTTCACTGCATAAGTCTTGAAACACATCCTAAACTCCTTCATGCTTGGGAACAACTTGCCTACTTCAATGACATGGTTTTCTTTGTCATACACATGCACCAGCTCATCATCATGTGCATCGTCTACTTCATCTGCAGCTTGTTCCATCAACTGTCCATCTACATCTTCATCAGCATTAGCAGGCAAACTAGATTCGCCCCTCTCCTGCTTATCTCTGTCATCGACTAGAATGACAAAAAGTTTTGCCATCTCAATGTCAGGCATTGGTGAAATGACCAAATCAATAGGCTCATCTAATTCAACTACATTCCAATAAACAGTTGCTGCAGTTTCAGTTTCAGTTCCAGTCACATGTCCCTCTTCGGCTATTACTGTAAGTTCAGTACACATGGGAATCAATGGCCTCTGTGTAGCCCAATCATCATCTACCATCTGCGCAGCAAAGTGTGATGACACATATCCAACCTTCGAAAAAATATTCAGATCAACGAGCTCAGCAAAAAAATTAGCCTGTTTGCTTGTCCAGCTGTTTTGCCAATCGATTTCTTAAACAATCTGTTCACCATCTTCTATTCTCACATACTCTCCTTTCCAATCATCAAACCACAACAGTGATATTTCTTGCTTTGGACCCCAAACAATATTCTCCCCAATTTTTTCCACCCATTTCTTCACTGCCTTCTCTCCCATGTTCTGTAGAACTTGTGGATCAATCTCTGTAAACTCAACCTCCCATTTAACAATTTTGTCTCTCTCAATGTTCTGTATGGTACCATCAATTAATTTTGCCTTTGATGGAAAGAAATTTACCGTCAATTCGAAGGTCCGAGTGGCAGCATCCCCTTTGTAAGTGGCGGACAGTGTGAGCCCGTGAGAAAGAGCAGACGAGGCCCTAATTGCATGCAAAATTGGATCGGCGAGAGGCGCATTACCTATTCGAAGTTGAATCTGGCGGCTCCATCTCAGTATGCCCACGGGCTCCCCTCACAACCTATCGATTCAACAAGCGAAAACAGAGGAAACGAGCTGAGATCTACGGGCCCGAGAGAGGAACGGGACTAGGGTTCGAATTCACTCACCATTTTCTGAGGACGAAGGCTCCGCCGCCGTTGAGACTAAGGGCTCCGCCACCGCCACCGAGAACGCAAGATCGGCCGCCACCGGAGAAGAGGGGGGCAGAGTGGCGGGCTCGGCACGGTCAGCTGTTTTGAAGACCAATTAAGTTGGACCCACATGTCCTAACATAAACGGGCTTGGTTGACGACCAATTTAACCCCATTTAACACCCCATGTGGCCCTGGGCTCTTTACATGCTCAAATGTGTCGCATCATAGCCAGTCATTCGAACTACGTCGCACTCCTTCCAATTCACATAAAAGACGTCGCACAGGAGCTATAAGCCCTTATTATATAGCGCACGCAGATGAACCAACAATTGATGGATGTACGGTGACCGACGCACCTCCAAGTATATTAAGGGCCTGCAGAATTTTCTCGAAGCGGCTGAGGCAACCAAGCAGAATGGTTTTATGCACTGTCCATGTACTGTATGTGAGAATGCAAAGGCTTTCTCCAACTCTAAAATCCTACACTTCCACCTGCTTGAGAAGGGTTTTATGCCACACTATAATGTTTGGACCAAGCACGGAGAAAGAGGGGTTATGATGGAAGACAACGAAGAAGAAGAGGATGATGACAACTATGTGCCTCCTGAATACGGTGATGCTGCAATGGGGAAAGCTGAAGATCAAGAGGAACCAGACGATGCGCCCGATGATGATCTTCGCCGGGTCATTGTTGATGCAAAGAGACAATGCGAAAATGAAAAGGAGAAGTTGATGTTCGATCGCTTGTTAGAGGATCACAAAAAAGGGTTGTAGCCCAATTGCAAAGTTGGCAACACAAAGCTCGGTACCACACTGGAATTTCTGCAATGGAAGGTAGAGAATGGTATACCTGACAAAGGATTTGAGAAGCTATTGAAAATATTGAAGAAGCTTCCAAAAGATAATGAATTGCCCAACAGTACGTTCGCAGCAAAGAAAGTTATATGTCCTCTAGGATTGGAGGTGCAGAAGATACATGCATGCCCTAATGACTACATCCTCTACCGCAGTGCATACAATGATTTGAACGCATGCCCAGTATGCGGTGCATTGTGGTATAAGATCAGACGATATGACCCTGGTGATGTTGACGGAAAGCGCCCTAGGAAGAGGGTTCCTCCCAAGGTGATGTGGTATGCTCCTACAATACCACGATTGAAACGTCTATTCAGAAAGAAAGAGCATGCCAAGTTGATGTGATGGCACAAAGAGGAGCATAAGAAAGACGGGAAGTTGAGTGCACCCACTGACGGGTCGCAGTGGAGAAAGATCGAGAGAAAGTGGAGCGACTTTACTGGTGACCCAAGGAACGTATGGTTTGGTTTAAGTGCAGATGGCGTTAATCCTTTTGGGGAGCAGAGCAGTAAGCATAGCACATGGCCTGTGACCCTATGTATGTATAACCTTCCTCCTTTGTTGTGCATGAAGCAGAAGTTCATTATGATGACAGTGCTCATCCAAGGCCCTAAGCAACCCGGCAATGACATTGATGTATACCTAAGGCCATTAGTTGATGAACTTTTACAGCTATGGAATGGAAGAGGTGTACGTGTGTGGAATGAGAAAGAACGGGAGGAATTTTACCTACATGCATTGTTGTTTGTAAGCATCAACAATTGGCCTGCTCTCAGTAACCTTTCAGGACAGACAAACAAGGAATACCACATATGCACACACTATTTAGATGACACCGACAGTATATATTTGGACAAATGCAGGAAGAATGTGTACCTGGGGCATCGCCGATTTCTTTCGACCAACCATCAATGTCGAAAGAAACGAAAGCATTTCAAAGGTGAGGCAGATCACGGGAAGAAGCTTGCCCTTCGTACTGGTGATCACATACTTGATATGGTCAATGATTTAAAAGTAATCTTTGGAAAGGGTCCTGGCAGACTATCTGTTCCGACTGACGAATCAGGACGTGCACCCATGTGGAAGAAGAAATCTATATTTTGTGACCTACCCTATTGGAAAGACCTAGAGGTCCGCTCAGCAATCGACGTGATGCACGTGACGAAGAATCTTTGTGTGAACCTGCTAGGCTTCTTGGGAGTGTATGGGAAGACAAAAGATACACCGGAGGCACGACAGGAACAACAACTTGTGCATGAACAAGACGGCATGCATCCAAAGTAGTACGAAGGTCCTGCCATCTACGCTCTTACCAAAGAATAGATAGAAATCTTCTTTGAATGCTTGCTCAGTATGAAGTTCCCGTCTGGCTTCTCGTCGAGTATAAAGGGAATAATAAATATGATAGATAAAAATTCTAGAACCTAAAGTCTCATGATTGCCACGTGATTATGATGCAACTTTGTTCGGTTGCATTGAGGGGGCTTCTACCGGAAAACGTTCGATTAGCTATCATGAAGCTATGTGCATTCCTCAATGCAATCTCTCAGAAGGTGATCGATGCAGAAATCCTGCCAAGGTTACGGAGTGATTTGGTGCAATGTCTTGTTAGTTTTGAGCTGGTGTTCCCACCATCCTTCTTCAATATCATGATGCACATCCTAGTTCATCTAGTCGATGAGACTGTCATTTTGGGACCTGTATTTCTACACAATATGTTCCCCTTTGAGAGGTTCATGGGAGTCTTAAAGAATATGTTCATAACCGCGCTAGGCGAGAAGGAAGCACCTCCATGTGACATCAAACATAGGATGCCATTGGTTTTTGTGTTGAATTCATTCTTGACCTTAAGAAGATTGGTCTGCCTCAATCGCGGTATGAGGGGAGACTGGCTGGAAAAGGCACACTAGGAGCAGCCTCAATAATATGGTGTGACGGGCATTCTTGGTCTCAAGCACACTACAAAGTTCTACAGAATTCTACCTTGGTGACCCCGTATGTCGATGAACACAAGAATATTCCACGCTCCAAACACCCGGAGTATTGTGATGACTAGATTACATATGAACACATTAGGACTTTCGACAGTTGGTTGCAAACACGTCACACGGGTGACAACACTGTTTCTGATGAGTTGTACTCGTTAGCCAGGGGACCATCTTCGACTGTATTGACTTAGAAAGGGTACGAGATAAATGGGAAAACATTTTACACTATCGTCCAAGATCAAAAGAGCACCAACCAAAACATCGGTGTCCGCTTTGATGCAGCAACCAAGAGGGGATAGGACACATATTATGGTTACATAGTGGAAATGTGGGAACTTGACTATGGACATGATTTCAAGGTCCCTTTGTTTCAGTGCAAATGGGTCACTCTATCAGGAGCCCGGGTACAGGTAGACCCACAGTACGGAATGACAACAGTGGATCTGAACAATCTTGGATAGACAGATGAACCATTTATCCTAGGTAATGATGTGGCCCAGGTTTTCTATGTGAAGGACATGTCTACTAAACTGAGAAAAAGAAAAGATAAGGAAGCGAATAGATCATACGATGAGCCAAAGCACCACATAGTTCTTTCAGGAACAAGACATCATGGGATTTGAGGGCAAGACAGACATGTCTGAAGATTATGAAAAGTTTCATGAAATTCCATCCTTCAAAGTCAAGACTGACCCAAGCACCATGTTAAATGATAAAGATTATCCATGGTTACGGCAGAATAAGCAAAGGACACAAGCAAAGAAAAAGTGAAGACTTTCTCTCCACAACTATATCATTGGAGTTACATGTGAAGAAATGAAATGCCTTTTGTAACAGATGAGTTTTCGTATGAAACCCTAATACTTCAAAAGAGATTGCCCTTTTGGAAACGAAGGCATCCAGTTTTTGCCGTAACCCTCTCAAATTTTTATCACATGCTATGTGGGTGAAATTATGACACCATGCCAACTTTCAACCTTTTTCAGAGTTCATTTGTAGTGCTTTTCAATTTCAGGGTCATTTAGCTAAAAAAATCAGTAAATGCATCAAAAATACCATGTGAAGTCAGAAAGGGTTGAAAATTGATGATCTGGCGTTGAATGGTGCATTTTGAACACACAAAATGTTTGGAGTTCAAATAAGTTCAAAAAAATGAAATCCGTTTGTAACAGGTGAGTTTTCGTCCGGAACCCTGATACTTCGAAAGAGATTGTTCATTTTGTACACGAAGTGCATCCAGTTTTTGCCGTAACCCTCTCAAATTTTTATCACATGCTATGTGGGTGAAATTATGACACCATGACAACTTTCAACCTTTTCAGAGTTCATTTGTAGTGCTTTTCAATTTCAAGGTCACTTAGCACAAAGACTGAACTAATAGCAAAAAGAATGAACTAGGAAACTTTTATAAACTCTAATAGAAAAAACAATGAACTAAAAATAATAAATTAAAATATTCTATTATTATCAACTAAAACAAAACTATAATATTCTTCAATAGAAAAAATAATCAACTAAAAATCTTTTATAAAACTCTAATAGCAAAAGGAATCAACTAAAAAGCTTTTATAAACCTCTAGTATTTTTGAAACTAAAATTCTATAAATTTATGCAACTAAAATTATCAAAGTATTTTTTGTTCAAAACATTAATAGCAAAAACAATTTTCATAAATAATTTTTTTAGAAACTTTAATAGCAAACTAAAATAATCAAATCCGTTTTTGATTAAAATAGACATTTAAAACAACCTAAAACTTACCAAATTGAATATAATGTTAAAACACCGTAGTTGAGGAATATATGTACCTGGGGTAGGGTCCTAAGCAGGGCACACATACCCTTCCCAAGGTCACTACCATAGAGGAGTTGAAGATCAAGCATGAACTTCCGAGTGTGTACTTGGAAGCGCCTAAACGACACTTGACAGTACGACACTCGGAGGCCTTCTTCCCACTCGGCGGTCGCGTGACACTCGACATGCTTCTTTGCACTCGACGCCAGGAGACCGGAAGCCGTTACTAAGAACCCAACGGGCAGACGATGGTTTAATGGTCATTATGAGCCTTTATAGCAGGCGTTACCTGTAACTGCCATCTTTATATCCCACGACCTGCCCTTAACTGCAGGACAATTATGAGGGGTAGCGGACTCTATATAAGCCGCCCCTCCCCCTCCTGTACAAGGGTTGACAACACTGTTGTAATCTCGATATCGCACACGACATAAGCTTACAAGCACTAAGACATAGGGATTTTACCTCCACGAGAGGGGCCTGAACTCATACATCCGTGTGTACACCCTCGCTGTAGCTAGGACTCTGCCCTCTCCTTTCGTACCCATACCTTCTACTGTCAGGATCGTTCCCACGACAGTTGGCGCCCACCCTCGATGAAGACCCCCGCGCGAGTGCACGACAAGCAAAAGCTCACTGGCTGCTTGGTGGCACTGAGTCGATTCATTTCCCATCGTGGAGAGAAGGCTCTGCCCTTATATCTGTTGATGAAGAAGTCTGACACTTTTGACTGGACTGATGAAGCCGAGGCAGCATTTTAAGAGCTCAAAGCACTGCTTTCCACCCAGCCGGTATTGGCCGCTCCTGCCAGCAAAGAACCCTTGCTCCTGTACATCGCGGCCACAAATCGGATCGCCAGTACTGTGCTGACTGTCGAGCGAGAGGAGGAAGGAAAGCCGCTCAAGGTTCAGCGGCCGGTATATTATGTTTCCTAAGTATTGTCCACCTCAAAGCAAAGATATCCACATTATTAGAAGCTGGTGTACGGTATTTACCTATCAGCAAAGAAGGTGGCTCATTACTTCCAAGATCATCAGATTACAGTTGTCAACAATGCTCCCTTGTCAAAAATCTTCCACAACCGCGATGCTGTAGGTCGAGTGGACAAATGGGCTATACAGCTCGCTCATTTTGATATCAGATTCGAGGCCACGGAAGCTATCAAGTCCCAAGCATTAGCGGATTTCATGGCCGAGTGGATCAAGCAGCAGCAGCCTGTCCCAGCTCATTCGGCACATTGGACTATGTTCTTTGATGGATCTAAGATGCTGAATGGATCCGGCGCTGGAGTCGTGCTGATCTCCCCTAAAGGCAACAAACTCAACTACGTCTTGCAGATTCACTTTGACTCCTCCAACAATGAGGCAGAATACGAAGCACTACTGTATGGGTTGCGCATGGCCATATCACTCGGCATAAAGCGCTTGATGGTTTATAGCGACTCAGATCTGGTAGTAAACCAAGTTATGAAGGAGTGGGACGTCAAGAACCCCTCAATGACTGGGTATTGCAACGCAGTCCGGAAGCTTGAGAAGAAATTCGAAGGCGTGGAACTCCACCATGTTCCCCGACCGAAAAACCAAGCAGCTGATGAGTTGTCCACGATTGGTTACACTCGACGGGTTGTTCCCAGTGGTGTGTTCTTAGAGCATTTGCACACTCCTTCCGTTCAGGAAGACCCCTTCACTGAAGAACCTTCTCGGGCTCTGAGTTCTACTGACTCGACGGAAGTTGATGTTCCTGCCGTGATCGACCTCGTCATGGAGATCCTGGTTATCATCCCCGACTGGACTATGCCGTATATCGCGTACATTGTCAGACAGGAGCTTCCAGATGATGAGGTCGAGGCTCGACAGATCAAGCGCAGGTCCAAAGCTTACACTTTCATGGGAGATCAATTGTTCCGAGAGAGTGTGACTGGCATCACCCAATGCTGCATTTCCCCCGAAGAAGGTCGAATGATCTTGGAGGACATTCACTCGGGCACTTGTGGTCATCATGCTTCTTCAAGGGCAATAGTCGCAAAGGCATACCGAGCTGGGTTTTATTGGCCTCGAGCTAACGAGATGGCCAAAGACATCATGGATCACTGCGATGGGTGCCAATTCTATGCAAACCTCTCGCACAAGCTAGCGTCTGCCCTAAAGACTATCCCCCTCGCTTGGTCGTTCGCAGTCTGGGGACTCGACATGGTCGGACCGTTCCGGCCCGGAAAAGGAGGATTCACTCACTTGTTGGTGGCAGTCGACAAGTTCACCAAGTGGATTGAGGCCAAACCCATCAAGAAGTTGAATGCTCGAACTGTTGTTACCTTTATGAGGGAGATCATTATCCGGTACGGCATCCCGCACAACATCATCACGGATAATGGCACAAACTTCGATTCAGATGAGTTCAAGAGCTTCTGCAACTCCAAGGGCACCCGAGTGGACTACGCCTCCGTTGCTCATTCTCAGACCAACGGGCAAGTTGAGCGGGCCAATGGACTTATTCTGCAAGGATTGAAGCCCTGTTTGATGCGTGATCTGGGCCATGCCGCTGGTGCATGGGTGACTGAATTGCCATCTGTCTTGTGGGGGCTAAGGACAATGCCAAACCGGTCGACTGGGCGAACCCCTTTCTTCCTTCACACAATGCTACCGAGTGACCTGTCGCACAATGCTCCCCGAGTGGAACTTTACAATGAAGCTGGAGCTGAGCAGGCAAGGCAAGATGGAGTAGATCTTCTGGAGGAGGAGCGCAAGATGGCCCTAATCAGAACTACTGCTTATCAGCAAGACCTGCGACGCTTCCACGCAAGAAATGTCAAGAGTAAAGCATTCCACGAAGGAGACTTGGTACTCCGACTGAATCAGCATCGTCCGCACAAGCTTGCTCCTGCATGGGAAGGCCCTTTCATAGTCACTAAGGTGCTGAACAACGGGGCTTATCACTTGTACAACCTCGTGAAGCAGATGGACGAGCCACGAGCCTGGAATGCGGATTTACTTAGACATTTCTACACCTGAGACCAGAGTTTGCAGATGTAATAAGATTATCTTTGTCAATTCAATGCGCGTTCTCGCGACAAGTTTGTCGACTCAAGTCATACAAACACATCTTGGGAATACTCCGAGTGATGAGCAATCCTCACGCTCGGCGGCTTAGCTGCGAACATGTTTCGTCTAAGCTAAATTCCTGTCGGGTGGGTAGCAGTCCATCCACTCGACAACTTAGTTGCGAATCGACATTCGCCTAAGTTCAAAAAATACTCCGAGTGAAGAGCAACCCTCACGCTCGGAGGCTTAGCTGCGAACATGTTTCGCCTAAGTTAAAACACGTCGGGTGGGTAGCAGTCCATCCACTCAATAACTTAGCTGTGAATCGACATTCGCCTAAGTTCAAAACTACTCCGAGTGATGAGCAACCCTCACGCTCGGAGGCTTAGCTGCGAACATGTTTCGCCTAAGTTAAAACATGTCGGGTGGGTAGCAGTCCATCCACTCGACAACTTAGCTGTGAATCAGCATTCACCTAAGTTCAAAAAATACTCCGAGTGATGAGCAACCCTCACGCTCGGAGGCTTAGCTGCGAACATATTTCGCCTAAGTTAAAACACGTTGAGCGAACAACAGTCCGCCTACTCGACACCTTAGCTGTGAAACTACTTTCGCCTAAGTTCTATAAACATTCCGAGTGTCGAGCAATCCTCACACTCGGGGGCTTAGCTGCGAACATGCTTCGCCTAAGTTTAAACACGTCGAGCGAACAACAGTCTGCCTACTCGACACCTTAGCTGCGAATCTACATTCGCCTAAGTTCTATAAATACTCCGAGTGATGAGCAACCCTCACGCTCGGAGGCTTAGCTGCGAACATGTTTCGCCTAAGTTAAAACACATCGAGCAAACAATAGTCCGCCTACTCGACACCTTAGCTGCGAATCTACTTTCGCCTAAGTTCTATAAACATTCCGAGTGTCGAGCAATCCTCACACTTGGGGGCTTAGCTGCGAACATGCTTCGCCTAAGTTCAAATATGTCGAGCGAACAAAAGTCCGCCTACTCGACACCTTAGCTGCGAATCTACTTTCGCCTAATTTCTATAAACATTCCGAGTGTCGAGCAATCCTCACACCCGGGGGCTTAGCTGCGAACATGCTTTGCCTAAGTTCAAACACGTCGAGCGAACAACAGTCCGCCTACTCGACACTTTAGTTGCGAATCTACATTCACCTAAGTTCTATAAACATTCCGAGTGTCGAGCAATCCTCACACTCGGGGGCTTAGCTGCGAACATGCTTCGCCTAAGTTCAAACACGTTGAGGCCTGCTTACTCGACACCTTAGCTGTGAATCTACATTCGCCTAAGTTCTAAAAACATTCCGAGTGATGAGCAAACCTCACCCTCGGGGGCTTAGCTACGAACATGCTTCGCCTAAGTTCAAACACGTCGAGCGAACAACAGTCCGCCTACTCGACACCTTAGCTGCGAATCGATATTCGCCTAAGTTCATAACACTCCGAGTGATGAGCCAGACTCGCTCTCGGAGGCTCAGCGGCCAACATGTTTCGCCCGAGCCAAATGCGTCGAGCGAACGAAAGTCCAAACACTCGACAAGATCAAGCATCAGTCGAACGAAAGGTTGAAAAGCGAATTCAGATCGAATTGAAACCACGACAGATGTTTGAGCAAAAGTGCTCAGGCCTAAGGCCTGAACGAAGTTTTAAGGGATACAAACCCACTCGTCATACCGAGGCAAATTTAACTGTTTTTCTTCTCGCTGTCAGAAATTAAGTTTTCAAGCAGGCGAAGGGCTGGAGGGCTCGACAAAAGTATCCAAGTCGATGCCGTCGGCGGTCCTGGTGGTTGCTTCAATGAAGGTCTCCATGAAGTCCTCAAATTGCAGTTTCGTCGTGTTCACCACCTGGAGCCCCTTCAGCTTCTCCTCCCGTACCTCCCGGCAATGCACTCTGACAAGGGACAAAGCCACGTCCGCTCCGCAACGGGCCGTTGATTTCTTCCACGCTCCGACTCGATCAGGAAGTTCATTTAGTCGAGCCATGATGGCGTCAAGGTCCAGCTGCAGAGTGTCTTTCGGCCAGAGCACCTTGTCGATTCTCCCCATAACGGCCTTAAGCCGCCTGATATGAGCTTGGACGCCTTGGAGCCTGAAGTTGAGCCGCAACATGTTCATCGCCACGGCATCAGCCACGGGCGACTTGGTAGGGTCAAGGTTGGGCTCAACCTCTTCGGTCTCTTTCTCTAAGTCATGGCAGAAGTTTGGACGAAGAGATGGGAGAACAATTTAGTCGACAACGAAAGAACTTACGCAAGGCAGTCGGCAGAAAAACTCACCGTCAAGCATTAGATACATCTTCCTGGAGAACTCGCCTAAATGCCTTTCCAGGCCGACGCTCTTTTTCGTCAGCTTCTCAACCGTCTTGGCGAGATTCGCGTTCTCCTGCTTCAGCTTCACGCATGACTCTTCAAGCTTCTTCGCGGCCTCCATCTTCCGGTTCGCGGCTTCGGCCTTCTCCTTAGCCACCCGCTAAGCGTCAGCAAGCGCCTTGTCCTTCTCCTCCAGTGCCTTCTTCATGGAATTTAAAGAAACAACATTGTTGAGTCGCGCTTGGAGTCGGCGGTTCTCATTGCGCACGTCTGTTCGAGCGAAGATCCTCGGTTCAAAACGAGTCGAGTAAGGAAGGAAGTTCGGAATAATAACGATTATTACCTCCCAAGGTCTTCACTTCCTCACGGGCTCGCCCCAAGGCGTTATTGGCGACCGCCAGATCCACCTTCAACCCGTTCCGCTCGTCCTCCACCTCCTTGTACTTCGCCCCCAGTTTGCAAGCCCGCTGTGGTCGACACAAGATGGAGTTACAGTCAGCAATTGATAAGGCAGTCAATCGACCGAGCATGTTAATGAAAGTTAAGAAAAAATAAAAGGCCACTCGACATGTCGAGTGGCAGCACTTCAACGTCTTCATCATTAAGACCACTACCAGTACAAGCACTCGACAGTGGCCTCGGGGACTACACCCAGTGGGTGCGCTAAGAGCGCCCCCACTAAGACAGCTGACTCTCGATCCGTCGAGCAACTCGTCAGAAAAAATAAAAGTCCACTCGACATGTCGAGTGGCAGCACTTCAACGTCTTCATCATTAAGACCACTGCCAGTACAAGCACTCGACAGTGGCCTCGGGGACTACACCCAGTGGGTGCGCTAAGGGCGTCCCCACTGAGACAGCTGACTCTCGATCCGCCGAGCAACTTGTCAAAACAATAAAAATAAAAGTCCACTCGACATGTCGAGTGGCAGCACTTCAACGTCTTCATCATTAAGACCACTGCCAGTACAAGCACTCGACAGTGGCCTCGGGGACTACACCCAGTGAGTGCGCTAAGAGCGCCCCTACTGAGACAGCTGACTCTCGATCCGTCGAGCAACTCGTCAGGAAAAGCAAAATCCACAGCAATAAGATCTATTCGAGGAAAAGCACTCTCTGCTACAGTCACCCAGTGGGTGTAAAGCAACAAAGGGAGGATGGAAATTTCTCGACAGCGGACTTACGATAGAACTTACTCGGGCGTTGGTGCGCAGCACCGAGCTGACATCAAATGCCAGCTTGCTCACTTCAAACACTTCCTTCAACCTCAGCATCAGCTGCTCCGCCTGAATCAGAGCTTCCTTTGTAGCCCCAGTTTGATCCTTTGGGGTGCGATGCAGAGTGAAAGTTGTCGCAGAAGGAGTCAACACAGTCGCTGGAGCGGTCGGGGCAGCCTCGATGGGTCCCGTGGGAGTTGCCGTCACTACCGTCGAGGTGGTGGGAGGAGCATGCCTTGGGAGCGCAGCAGGCTCGACCTGAGGCTGGATTGAGCCACCCGCCCCTAGGGAAGACTCCCCCGCCGGGCGCTGTGGAGCTTGCGCCGAAGAAGCTCCGCACGCGCGAGCACGCGGAGCGGCCTGCTGCACCTCGTCGTCTTCCAACTGGATAACCTTTGCAGCTACAATCGACAAATGTCAATAACCACATATAGCAAGTCACACACAGACAAGCCAACAGTTCATTTACCGCAGTGGGAGGTGGCCGCGTCCGTGGTGTCAACATCCATGGCGTCCCCGCCGTCCCTCTGAGGAGAGGTCACGGACGTTGCAGCTCTGAAAAACCATACAACATTCAACAAGCAGTATGAGACTTCAGTCGACAAAAATCTCCGGAGACAAGCGTTTACGTGGAGACGACCGGAACAGCCATCCTCATCCGAGGCAAGGCCTTGCGGGGCTTGGCGACAGTCGGCTTAGGTTGTTTGGCTGGCTTCTCACTCGGCTTAGCCGTTGAAGGGCGGCTCCGCTTGGGGTTCTTGTCGTTGGGGCCCGGAGCCTGCTCCTCCGCGGCCGCGGGGTCGTGGCGGGCCTTGAATCGAGCTTCGCACCGGGGGCGTACCTCGACTTCGCCAGACTCCGCCGACTCGCTCTCGGAATTGGAGGAGCCGTCACCGTCCACGCTCCCACCGTCGCTTACCACGCCTTCCTCTGCGTGGTCCCCGTAGGGAACGGGCGAGTGCATGCCCGTCCACTCCTGCCAGGTTCAAATGGGCGTCAATCTACAAGACAGAGATACACTCGACAGTATTTCCGGATGAGTCGGCATAATGTCACTCACTAGGTTCCTAGGAGGATTGCTGGCGGAATACGGCTCAATCCGTTTCGCCCCCGCAGGGTTGTCGCAGGTTCCGGTGATGCTCTGGAGCCACTGCTCGACAACCTCCTGGGAAACCTCCTCGGGGTGCACCCTGGTCGTGTCGTCCACGCCGGTGTAGTGCCACATGGTGTGGTCCCTGGCTTGGAGAGGCTGGATGCGTCGACTCAGAAACGTCTCCAGCAGATCCAACCCCATGACGCCGCCTCGGATCAACTGCACCACCGCCTCGACCAGGATTCCCACCTGGACGGCTTTTGCGGCTGCTTCCCTCGGGGTCTTCGGGGCAGCAGGACAATCCAGCGTGAAAGGGGGGAGACCAGTCGACATGTTCGGCGACGCTGCGTCCTGGCAGTAGAACCAGGTCGACTGCCACCCCCAAACTAACTCGGGCAAGGTGATGGGGGGGAAGGAGCTCCGCACTCTTTTTTGCATGCCAAGACCCCCGCACGTCTGGATGACCTGAGTCTTTTCGTCGTCCGAGTTGGCCTTCTTCACGAGCTGAGATCTGACCGTGAAGAGGTGCTTGAACAATCCCCAATGGAGCGAGACGCCAAGAAAACACTCACACAGAGTGACAAACATGGACAGATACGTGATGGTGTTCGGCGGCATGTGATGCAACTGTGCCCCGAAGAAATTCAAAAACCCACGGAAGAACGGGTGCGGAGGCAGAGAGAAACCCCTTTATACATGGGACAGGAGAAGTACCCGCTCTCCATCGCGCGGTGCGCGCTCGATCTCACCCTTCGGGAGCCTCCACGCTCCGTGGGCTATGAGCCCAGAGGCGGCGAGGCCCTCCAGGTCCTCGGCGGTGATGACGGAAGGGAGAAAGTCCCCCTGCATCTAGCCCGCCAGCGCTGTGGACCGAGCCGACGAGGGCTGCCGCCCCTTGCGTGTCGGGGCACCCCTCTTCGCCCGCTCCAGTTTTTCGGTGGCGTTTTTCGTCATCCTCGGGCGGCGGCTATCGTCGGCGCAGAGCAAGAGACAATGGCGGATGTCGGAGACGGAGGAAGAAAGAGACGAAAGACTGCGGGGGATGCAAGTGAGCCGAGGCGGTGGAGGTTTTTATTCACCGTCGAGCGAGTCACTGACCAGTGGGCCCGCGAGATAGTCGCACACGCCAACCGCAAGCAGCGCCCGATACGTGGCGAAATGTCCGGCGCGAAGATCGAGGCATCGTGCGAAATGTATGGCGCAAAAATCGAGGCGTCGTGCGCCCGCCCGCCCAAATAGTGCCGCCATCTTCATGCGCTCGCAAGCACCGCTCGGATTTTCGTATCACGAAGATTCCGGGTCTGACAGACCGGCCGATCCTTTCTCAAGATGCCTTCGTTTCACTCGGGACAAGACAGATCCCAAATAGTCACTCGGAAGTCGTTACTAAGAACCCAACGGGAAGACGACGGTTTAATGGTCATTATGAGCCTTTATAGCAGGCGTTACCTATAACTGCCATCTTTATACCCCACGACCAGCCCTTAACTACAGGACAATTATGAGGGGTAGCGGACTCTATATAAGCCGCCCCTCCCCCTCCTGTACGAGGGTTAACAACACTATCGTAATCTCGATATCTCACACGAGATAAGCTTCCGAGCACCGAGACGTAAGGCTTTTACCTCCACGAGAGGGGCCTGAACTCATACATTTGTGTGTACACCCTCGCCGTAGCTAGGACTCTACCCTCTCCTTTCGTACCCATACCTTCTACTGTCAGGATCGTTCCCACGATAGTAGTATTAAATAGCAGGAAAAATAATCACTAAAAATGTATTTTTAAGTAAAGTTATTCACAAACTAGTGATTCGCACAAATTTCAAAAAATTCAAATTTAAACTATTAGAATTTGAAAACTGATGGCACTAACAGAAAGTTTATAATATTTGTGACATAAAAGCAAAAGGAATCACTGAAAAACAGTAAGTAGGAACAAAATAAAATAAATAAATCAAAAACAAATCAAAATAACTAGATTTGTTTTTGAAAAATGGCACCTACTGGGCCACCACGGCATGAATACGACTAGAAACCCAACCAGCTTGTTGGGCTAGGATTCAGGCCCGCAGAAGGCCCAATTGGTCCACAGGCAGTGATAGATTAGGCCGGAAGCCTGCAGTTGAGAGGAGCTCGAGAGGGTGTGCACAACATCGCTTATAAAACACTCATGAGCTCTCTCGACTAGCGAGGTGGGACTAAAAATTTGGCACCGGGCAGCATCAACCATTGGTCCCGGGTGGTGGCACCAACCGGGACCAATGCCTCCCTTTGGTCCCGGTTGGTGCCACCAACCGGACCAAAGGTTCTTGTTTCCTCTTGAAAACAGACCTTTGGTCCCGGTTGGTGGCACCAACCGGGACCAATGCTTAGGAATTTTTAGTTCTCATCTCGCCCTCGCCCCCGATGAAATCGACGACATCGACGTCGCCAGGCTGCCTCGGCGCCGCCCCGCCCGTCGCCCGTCGTCGCCCCCGCCGTCGTCGGGAGCACCAAAGTACCAACACCCCCGTCTTCTTCGACCTCCGGTCGTCAGACATCGCTGTAAAATTCGTCGGCTTCGGGCTGTCAACGAGCATGTTGAGCCTCTCCACGGCCTCCCGGTGATTTTGCGTTGCATTTCCCCTAGCCCACGGTCGATTTCGCCCGAGCTCCGGTCGAGCTCCGGCCACGGCGGGAGAGGACGTTGTCGTTGAACTAGGCATTCCCCGGCGAGGCCAACTGCTCCATTCGATGCGTGAGATCGCCAGCTTCGTTTAGATGCTCTCGGTCGCCAAAATGGTCACTTGAGGTAGAGTTCCGACCAAATTCACCGTGTCTGGTGACGCCGACGGCTCAACGCCGGAAAAGCCGACCCATTTGACCATGGTTTGACCCACTGGGTCACTTACAGGTGGGGCCTAGCCCCTTGTCAAATCTGGGTCAATCACTTAGTCAATTAATATAGATGCCTCAAGCTATTTTTCTGTAAAGAATAATCAGCAAATTCCAGAAAATGTATAAAATTTCTAAAATTCATAGAAATTCAATCGTAACTCAGATGAAAATAATTTATATATGAAAAATGATCAGAAAAATCCAATGAATCTGTTTATGTCATCTTCATGCATGTTTGAGAAAGTTAACATCCCCAAGTAGGACATTTCATGATTAGGATAAAGTAATAAATCGTGTTGAAGTTGGAATTTAGCATATATTTTAATTCCACTTCACTTAATATGAATATCTATTGCACTAGGTCAATTCAATGCTTTAACATGCCATAGGATACATCGTGTTTTTGCATTACATTGAATGTGTTCATTTCTCTGTTTGTCGGTGGTGTTCCTTCCCGGTAGATGATGATTCCGATGTTGAGATCGTTGCATTACACCGAATTAGTTAAAATGAGGGGGGACGTCGGACATGACATGAGGGGGGAAATCGTTCGTCGGACATGAGGGGTGAGCGTCGTTGTCGTCTACCCCCTCCTCGATAAATTTGACATGAGGCGGGACGTCGGACATGACATGAGGGGGGACGTCAGACATCGGACATGAGGGGTGGGCGTTGTTATCATCTACCCCCTCCCTGATAATTTCAACATGAGGGGGACGTCAGAAATGACATGAGGGGGGACGTCGGACATGAGGGGTGAGCGTCCTTGTCGTCTACCACCTCCCTGATAACTTGTTCATATAGAAAACTCTGGTAGCATAGATTTATCAAGAATGCCCCCATTATGGATGTGCACAAGTTGATCCAATTTTTTTTCTGATCTCATCTCTCTCTATGTATTCTTCTATATGTCATGTTGTCTGTCCAAGTATTGAAGAAATACATGGCTTCATCATTAGCCAAAAGTAACAAGTGTATGATGCTACGAATCTCTTCAAAGTAGTTTTGAAACGGGGTTCCGGATAGAATAATTCGCTTTTTGGTACGAATTTCAGCAAAGGCCTTCCAAATAGCAATATTCAGAAGGCTCTTGCTGAACTTCGTACGAAAAAGCTAACTGTCCTATCTAGGACTCTGTTCCAAAACAATTTTGGAGAGCTTCGTACCATTATCCCCTGTTACTTCCGGCTAATGATGAAGCCATGGTTTTCTTGAATACTTTGACACTAGACAATGTGACATATAGAAGGGTAGATGAGATCAGGAAAAATATAGACCATTTTATGCACATCCAGAATGGTGCCATTTTGTCAAATCCCTTAAAGGTTAAGAGAATCCCTTGTTTGACATTCATGAGAGAGGCGGTCCGGACGTCGGGCATTCATGAGAGAGGCAGTCCGGACGTTGGACATTCATGTTTGTATATTAATTGCAATGTTGTAATATTTGTAGAAACTATGGATCCAAGAGACTTGGAACCAGAACAGTTGTTGGGGGAGATAATCCTCGCCGGACGTGATGTCTTGTTGTTTCTCTACAACACCGATGGTATGGAAGGAGAGGATGACGGCTCCAGTGATCGAACAATGGAGGAAGAAGGACATGATCATGATGGCTCTGGTGACCGAATGCCGGAGGAAGATGGAGACCATGGTGACGGCTCCGGTGACCGAACAGAGGAGGGAGGTGTTGCAACGTCTGGCAAGGTATATATATTAATTAAGCTTGTGCTAACTAGCTAATTGATGCTTTAATTGCTTTGGTATGTACATATATTAACTCTTCTATCTTCTTTTATAGCCCTCCGGATCGAGCCAAACTTCGCTAACAAGACGAGGCCCGAAGAAAAGGTTGCGCAAGGATGAAAGGTTCACGATCACGACACTCACGGACGATGGCCTACCGATTTAACCAAAGCGGACCATGGATGCATTTTCTCCTTAGTGCGGAGCTATTGTTAGGGACAGCATCCCAATCAACATCAGCCAATGGAATAAGCCTAAGGACGACGACCCTTAAGTTTCTTATGTCACCGATAGACACAAAGATGATCTTTGGACCTTGCTGAAGGCAAATTTCACCCTACGGCCAGAGGAGGATTCGACTAACCCAGTTATAGAGCCGCTGGTTAAGGCGTGTACTCTTAAGAAGATGGCAGATCTATCCAGGAGGTGGAAGAATAAGTTGAAATCAAAGTTTGTCGACAAAGGGAAGACTCTAGAATTCATCGGCCAATTTGAGAAGATAAGAGATTACTGGCCCACATTTGTGGCCTACAAGACATCGAACAAGAGTAATAAAATGTTAGAGACAAACAAGAACAATGATGCAAAGAAGTAGTATCACCATCACACGGGGTCAGGTGGCTACCCCAAAGCCCGGCCGTTGTGGGACAAAGCTGAGAATGACCTGATTGCTAAAGGGGTCGAACTAGAGACATTGAACTGGCCAGACCATTCAAGGACTTGGTTCTTCGAGGTTGGGGGAACTTTGGACCCTGAAATAGGGAAGTGACATTAGACGGTCAAGCAACTTGCAATTCCCAGCAATAAGCTTAATAAGTATATCACCGCAGCGTAGGAAGGGACGTTCATTCCCGAGAGAGAGAAGGACGAGCTGACTGAGGCCCTCGGGAATCCTGAGCACCCTGGACGAACACAAGGCACACCAGGCTCCATTTTGTGGAAGCTTGGATTTCCTGGCGCAGGCGGTTACAAAAGCCGGGAGAAAAAGAGGAAACAAGAGCTGAGCGTTCTGCGGGAGCTCAATGCAGGAGTACGAAGGCTAGAGGAACTTGAGAGCCAACGAGCTGCTGACAAACCATCTCAGCGGCACGAAGCTACCCCAGAAGCTACCCCACTATCTCAGCCGAGAAGCAGCATGGCTTCCATGGAGCTCGTTCAGCCTGACTTCATGGCTCCTAGATACCCCGTGGATACTATCATGGAGGCTCAACATTGCGAGCTTATGATGAAATTCTGGAACCTCACTTTCAAGGCGGCTGTCGGCTCTGTTGCACCTCCTCAACCCAATGGAACTTTTCATTGCCTTTCGATTCCACATGGGTAGTCTATTGTGACGTTGGATGATGTACAGGAGGGATTTGAGGAGCTCGAGCTTGACGACCCTACAGGTGAAGGGGAGAATCAGCTGGTTCATGTTGTGAGAAGTACATGTCTATGGCGGAAGGAGTACATCAAGCTTCCAAACTGGACGCTTCCTCCTCCTCCTGCTCCTCCGGCGAGTCAGAGCACTCCTCCTCTTCCTCCTCCTCCTTCTCCTCCCCCGGCGAGTGATCAGGGCACTCCGCCTCCTTCTCCGGCTCCTCAAGCCACGCGAGGTGACTCCGCCTCCTCCTTCGCCTACTCTGGCACATCGGAGCAGTCCGCCTCCTCCTCCGCCTTGTCAGCAACGACGGAAGGGAAACACCGCCGCTCCGGCTCCTCCGGAGCATCGGAGCACTCCGCCTCCTCCGCCTCGTCAGCAGTGACGAAAGGGAAGTCGTCGTCGCTCCAGCGGCTAGCAGTACAAGAAAAGGCAAGAGGCAATTCAGATATGATCGATCTCTCAAGGCTCCGGAAAAGTTACCATATGAGAGGACCGAGGTGGAAAACGAAGACATCTACCGTGCCGAAGTGAGGGACCATTTTGCAAAGAAAACTCCACCTCCGAAGGAGAAGCCAGATCCGGTGATAGTGAAGCGCACTATCGATGCCCTCAAGCGACTACCGCCGCCTCTGCCGAATTCCAACTATATCCGCTGTATTAAAAAGACATATCAAGATGCACGGCGGTCGGGAAGTACTACCAGTGATGCAAGGTTAGCAGAACGAAGAAGTGGGAAAAAGTTCCCCAGCTCGGCGAACAGGCGAGCCAATCGTGCCCCCCGCTCAAGGTGTCTAGCGATATCGCCGTTGATCATCCGGGGATGGTGCCCGATACCAATCCTACTGAATACATGAGGGATGATGTAGAATTTGAAGCAATGGAGGTGGAAGAATCCAGATACCGATACAGGCAGCCTCTTGTCAAACCTGATCATCCTCCTCTTACAACGATGATGCAAAGATTGCATGAATGGTACATGAAAACCTGTCACGAGTATGTGAAGGATAGTTTGACGCTGAGAATGAAAGAGGAGCACAACCTCGTTGGAATGAATCAGATGTCTGTTGAATTTGACGAGATATTCCAGTTATACAATCAAAAGTCCATCGACAAAACAATAGTGACTTCCTACTGTGTGTAAGTACTACCTGTGTAATTAAGTCTCTATATATAGCTCAGCTCTTTCATTGCATGTACATATAATTATCCTCACTATATTATGCAGATTGAAGATCGTCGAATGCAGAAAAGCACAAATCTATGACATTGGGTTCATTAACCCAAATATCATACATGAATGGATGGTTAAACACAGTCACAGACACCGATGACAACTTGCTACAATCGTTGCTTAAAAATCAAAACAAAGAGAGAATACACTTTCCTTACAGCTTCCAGTGAGTGTTACTATCTTGTGCATATTCAGTTTCCCTTACTACTCGAGGTTATAGTCATGTAATTGATGAGTTATGCATGCGTGCGTAGCTTCAACTTTATTCTCCTACAGAATAACCTTGAGAGGGAGTAGGAATAGTCTTAGACTCGAGACGAAAGGATCCCCAGGAATATGCGGACATGACTGAAATGCTCCGGAAGTAAGTTCAATCGATCATTATCGCATCATATCGGCAACTTTGTTCATTTCCTGATATCAAGTAATTATTTTCCTTGTCTCTCAGGGTTTGGAAAGAGTTCACCGCAATTGTTCCGGCACTGCTGAGGGAGCTGCGATTTACACAGTCGAAAGTAAGTACTACTAGCTAGTTTCGCGCATCTCCCATTGATTCTAGTTTCATCAATACCATTTATCTTACTTGATTATCAGTTTGATTGAACTTTGTTTGTCGTAAAGTTCTTGTGGCAGGAAGAAGGGACTGATTTTTGTGGATATTACGTTTGCGAGTATATCTACAACGCGACGACCTCTAAGCGGGGCTACTCTGAAAAATAATATCAAGTGCGTAAGCAATAATATTCACAATTTTATTTTATTACCATGATTTGTGTTGAGTTCCATTCATACATATGTATTGACCCCCTTCTTCAAATTAGATGTGGCAGATGCGGGATGAACTCGTACCACATGATCGCATACGAGTAATTCAAGAGGAATTGGCGGGATTCTTTCTTGACCAAGTCATAAATAAAGCCGGAGAATACCATCTGGAACTTGACATTAGATGTTATGGATTGTGAGGTCTTATATTGTATATATGTAGCTAGTAGCGTCGAATAGATATACGACAACTTGCTGTTCGACCAATCTCTCGGAGAAAGAGAGGTCGATCACTTCTCTCTGTATATATGTTCATGAAGATCTTGTGTACTTAATGGTTCCTTCATTTGCTTACTAGCTAGCGTGTCGAGTTCTCTCTATAGTAGCTAGCGTCGACCAAGCGTGGAGAAAGAGAGGACACTTCTCTCTATTAGCTAGCTAACACAATATGAAAACCCTAAATTAACCCTCCAAAACCCCTACCCCCCCTTCCCCCTTTAAAAATAGAAAAACCCCAGCTCCTGCCAGATGTTGACACGTGGAAGCCTTTTGGTTCTGGTTGGTGTTACCTACCGGGACTAAAGGTCCTCCTGCCCGGGCTCCCCACAATAGCCACGTGGAGCCCCTTCTGTCCCTGTTTGTAAGCGAACAGAGACTAAAGGTTTTGGGCTTTAGTCCCGACCCTTTAGTCCCAGTTCCAAAACCGGGGCTAATGGGCCTCTGGAACCAGGACAGATGGCTTCTTCTCTCTCTTTGTGTTTCAACACCATGTTATTCATCATCTTCATGGAGATCTATCCGATGTAATACTCTTTTGCGGTGTGTTTGTCGAGATCCGATGAATCGTGGGTTTATGATCAGATTATCTATGAATATTATTTGGTTCTTATCTGAATTATTATATGCATGATTTCATATCTTGCTATGTCTCTTTGAGTTATTGATTTAGTTTTCCCAAGTAGATTGTTAATTCTTGCAATGGGAGGAGTGCTTAGTTTTGGGTTCAATCTTGCGCTCTCCTCACCCGGTGACAAAGTAGGGGTAGCGAGGCACGTATTGTATTGTTGCCATCAAGGGTAAAAAGATGGGGTTTTCATCATATGGCTTGAGTTTATCCCTCTACACCATGTCATCTTACTTAATGCATTACTCTGTTCTGTATGAACTTAATACTCTAGATGTAGGCAGGAGTCGGTCGATGTGTGGAGTAATAGTAGTAGATGCAGAATCGTTTCGGTCTACTTGACACAGACGTGATGCCTATATGCATAATAATTGCCTTGGATTTCGTCATAATTATTTGCTTTTCTATCAATTGCTCGGCAGTAATTTGTTCACCCACCGTGTTATTTTCCTTCAAGAGAGAAGCCTCTAGTGAAACCTATGTCCCCAGGTCTATTTTCCATATTATTTTTTCAGATATATATACCAAAAATACTAAAAATACCTTGCTGAAATTTATTTACGTTTTACTTTCCTCAATCTTTTACATCTATCTCTATCAGATCTAATCCCTGCAAATAACCGTGAAGGGATTGACAACCCCTTTATAGCGATGCGTGCAAGAGTTTGATTGTTTGTGTAGGTGCATCCATTGGTGACTTGCTTGTTCCTCCTACTGGATTGATACCTTGGTACTCATCAACTAAGGGAAATACTTATCTACTTTGCTGGATCACCCTGTCCTCTTCAAGGGAAAACCAACGCAGTGATTAGATCATGGGTGAGTTGACCGCATAGCGTCTCTTGTGCCCTTAAGTAGCGCACAAGATGCAACAAGGCAGGTTTCGTCTCGTGGTCTCCGTTGGCGATCTGGGTGACCTACTATATCCTTCATGTCTGGGATAGTAGTAGAACGAGCGATAGTTGAACTATAGCCTCTCAAGCATCTAGATGCATGGCTTGAGGCTCGAAGAAAGTTGACCTTCCGGTGAACCTGTAGGGGTGTTCTGGCGAGATACCTCTACCATAGATGTGCATCAGGGCCCTAAAGCGACAATTCTCATCACCCGTAAACTCTTGCTACACAACATATTCCGGGGGATCTTCTAATGCAAAGGCTCGGCGGGTGAGGTTGGCTAAGGCGGTCATAAAACCTCCAAGGTCGGTCATAGTGGTCTCATTGTGAACAATTGCGCCAGTCATCTTGGCTTGGTTTTGGGATAGGTAGCTCTGGTGTGCTGGGTTGGGCAAATGTTCCCTTTATAGAAGGAAAACGGAGTCTTCCCTCGCACGCTTGCGAATGGGACAACTCAGGCGTCGGTCACGGGCGTGTGACCTACTGGGCTAGGGTGATAGGTTGGGCACTGACTGCCGAAAAGTGTTGGGGTCACCGTGTAGGCTTGGCTATGGGTAGGGTAGGGTTTTGGGTGTGTGGTAACCTAGGTTTTATTGACCTGGCTAAGATAGGATCAGCCAATTGTTAGGATCACAAGATCGGTTTTCTAGGCTATAAATTTCCCATCAAATGGTCCTTGTGCTCACCAGCCCCAGGATTACTGTTAGCTGGTGGACACATTCTTGATACCAAAATTCCAATCAATTATAAAATTGAAGTACAAGACCATGATGGTCGATGGAGTACAACATGATTTCTTGTGGTTGATGGCAGAAGCGGTTTGTGGATCTCCAGCATCTATGGGACTCCATTTCCCACAGGAACAGCTAACCTGGATAACTCTTATCTTCGTGTGGCGGTGATAATCCCCAAGTACAAGGAATCATCGTAGCAATTTCCAAAGGTGGAAGTGATAAGTAAGTAGTGTCGAACCCACAAGGA
The DNA here is from genome assembly GCA_022496015.1 of Hordeum marinum. NCBI lineage: Eukaryota > Viridiplantae > Streptophyta > Magnoliopsida > Poales > Poaceae > Hordeum > Hordeum marinum. The sequence continues at coordinate 25,587,759 of CM039678.1, forward strand.
GCTAAAGGTAAGATCAATATTCTCTCAAGTCCTATCTTCCACCATTATGACTCTACGTACACCAAATGTTTGCTTCCATCTAGAAACGAGAAATAAAACTACATTGTGGGTATGAAGAGGATAGCTTTGCATGATAACAGAGAACTAAAATATAAAAATAGTTGCTATTAAGATAATATTACAATATCTTACAAATAGCGAGTGTGGAATAATGATGGGTCGGTGTGCGGAATTATCCTAGGCAATTGTTAACAAGATTGGAAGTCATCATTGCAATTTTATATGAGGGAGAGGCATAAGCTAACATACTTTCTCTACTTGTATCATATGCACTTATGATTGGAACTCTATAGCAAGCATCCGCAACTACTAAAGATCATTAAGGTAAAACCCAACCATAGCATTAAAGCATCAAGTCACCTTTATCCCATACGCAACAACACCCTTACTCGCGTTTATGCTTCTGTCACTCAAGCAACCCACTATAAGAGGATCATGAGCATATTGCAACACCCTACAGCGGGAATCCCTCATGTGTTCGCGGCACGGAAGGCACCGTAGGAAAGCACCAAAAAAAACATACAACTCAAACCAATCTAGATCATCAGTTAACCCAAAGGACAAAAGAAAACTACACAAAACATCATAGGATGGCAACACATCATTGGATCATAATATATGGCATAAAGCACCATGTTCAAGTAGGGGATTACAGCGGGGTGCAGGAGAGTGGACCGCTAAAAGTGTTGGAAATATGCCCTAGAAGCAATATATAAAGTGTTTATTATTATATTTCCTTGTTCATGATAATCGTTTATTATCCATGCTATAATTGCATTGATTGGAAACACATTGCATGTGTGGGTAAATAGACAACACTGTGTCCCTAGTATGCCTCTAGTGAACTAGCTCGTTGATCAAAGATGGCCAGGGTTTCCTAGCCATTGACATGTGATGTCATTTGATAACGGGATCACATCATTAGGAGAATGATGTGATGGACAAGACCCAAACTACAAACGTAGCATATGATCGTGTCAGTTTATTGCTACTGTTTTCTGCATGTCAATGTATATGTTCCTATGACCATGAGATCATGCAACTCATGGATATCGGAGGAGTGCCTTGTGTGTATCAAACGTCGCAACGTAACTGGGTGACTATAAAGGTGCTCTACAGGTATTTCCAATGATGTCTGTTGAGTTGGCATGGATCGAGACTGGGATTTGTTACTCCGTGTGACGGAGAGGTATCTCGGGGCCCACTCGGTAATGCAACATCACAATAAGCCTTGCAAGCAATGTGACTAATTGTTAGTTGCGGGATCTTGTATTACGGAACGAGTAAAGAGACTTGCCGGTAACGAGATTGAACTAGGTATGGAGATACCGACGATCGAATCTCGGGCAAGTAACATACCGAAGAACAAAGGGAACGTTATACGGGATTAACTAAATCCTTTACATAGAGGTTCGACCGATAGATCTTCGTAGAATATGTAGGAACTAATGTGGATGTCCAGGTCCCGCCATTGGTTATTGGCCGTAGAGGTGTCTCGGTCATGTCTACATAGTTCTCGAACCCGTAGGGTCTGCACACTTAAGGTTTGGTGACGTTTCGGTAGTATAGAGTTATGTATGGTGGTGACCGAAGGATGTTCGGAGTCTCGGATACGATCCCGGACATGACGAGGATCTCCGAAAGAGTCTGGAGATAAAGATTGATATATGTGATAATAGTGTTTTGATCTCTGGAACAGTTCCGGAAATAACCGGAAGGGGTTCCGGATGTTTACCGAAGTGTTCGGGTACAACAACACTTTATATGGACCAATGGGGTAAAACCCACGAGGTATTGGAAAGGGCAAAAGGAAGTTTTGCTGCTGCCTTAAGCAGTAAGGCAGTACTACCGCTCGTGAAGCGGTACTACCGCTTGTGCACGGGACTGCAGGGATGCGAGTTGGACTCTTTTATTGCGGGCCAAACCGACCTTGTGCGGGAAAAATCGACCTTGTAGAGGTTTTTGCTCCAAGTTTAGACCCCAGGGCTCAACGTATAAATAGAGGGGCTGGGCTAGCACACGGGACACAACTTACGGCCACGTGCTACCCGTTCCACCGGTGCTCCTCTAGATCGGTTTTCTGCAGCGCTTAGGCGAAGCCCTGCCGGAATTGCTCCACCACCACCATCACCGGAGCGCCGTCACGCTGCCGGTGAACTCTCTCTCCTCTCAACCTCCTCTTGCTGGATCAAGACGGTGGAGATCGTCATCAAGCTGCACATGTGCTGAACGCGGAGGTGCCGTCCGTTCGGTACTAGATCGGAAGGATCGTGATCAAGGCCACGGGACGTTCGTGATCGGATCGCGGGACGGATCGTGACGAGATCGTGAGACGGTTCGTGATTGGTTCGCGGGACGGTTCCTGATTAGATCATGGGACGCTCGGCGATTTGGATCGCGAAGAAGTACGACTACACCAACCGCGTTTCTTAACGCTCCCCGCTTAGCGATTTACAAGGGTACGTAGATCTAATCTCCCTCTCGTAGATGCTCATCACCATGGATAGGTTTGCATGTGCGTAGGAAAATTTTTGTTTCCCATGCAACGTTCCCCAACAGTGAGATCATGAGCTAGGTTGATGGTTCGATGAGATCTCGAGTAGAACACAAAAGGTTTGTGGGCGTTGATGCTTAGATTGCTTCCTCCCTTGGTCGGATTTTAGTTCGGCGGGATTGTGAGATGAAGCGGTCCGGACCAACATTACTCGTACACTTACGAGAGACCGGTTCCCTCGACGCAACTTGTTGCTTAGATGGCTTGCGGGTGACAGTTTCTCTCACTTTAGTTGGATTGGATCCGACAAAGGCGGTCCTTGAGAAGGTGGAAAAGCAATCTATGTATCACCGTTGTGGTTTATGCGTAGGTGAGAATCGTTCTCGCTAGATACCCGTAGCAGCCACGTAAAACTTGCAACAACAATTAGAGGACGTCTAACTTGTTTTTGCAGTGTATGTTGTGATGTGATATGGCCAATTACGTGATGATATATATGTGATGTATGAGATGATCATGTGATGTATATATTTTCTCGACTTGCACGTCGGTGAATACGGCAACCGGCAGGAGCCATAGGGTTGTCTTTAATTATTGTATGACCTGCGTGTCAATCATTAAGCGCTATGCAATGCTTTACTTTATCGCTAAGCGGTAGCAATAGAAGTAGAAGCAGGGCTGGCGCTGTTGGAAATATGCCCTAGAGGCAATAATAAATTAGTTCTTATCATATTTCCTTGTTCATGATAATCGTTTATTATCAATGCTATAATTGTATTGATCGGAGACTTAGATGCATGTGTGGATACATAGACAAAACCATGTCCCTAGTATGCCTCTAATAGACTAGCTCGTTGATCAAAAGATGGTTAAGGTTTCCTAGCCATGGACATGAGATGTCATTTGATAACGGGGTCACATCATTAGGAGAATGATGTGATGGATAAGACCCAAACTACAAACATAGCATATGATCGTGTCAGTTTATTGCTACTGTTTTCTGCCTGTCAAGTATATGTTCCTATGACCATGAGATCATGTAACTCACGAATATTGGAGGAGTGCCTTGTGTGTATCAAATGTCGCAACGTAACTGGGTGACTATAAAGGTGCTCTACAGGTATCTCCGATGGTGTCTGTTGAGTTGGCATGGATCGAGACTGGGATTTGTTACTCCGTGTAACGGAGAGGTATCTCGGGGCCCACTCGGTAATGCAACATCACAATAAGCCTTGCAAGCAATGTGACTAATTTTTAGTTGCGGGATCTTGTATTACGGAACGAGTAAAGAGACTTTCCGGTAACGAGGTTGAACTAGGTATGGAGATACCGACGATCGAATCTCGGGCAAGTAACATACCGAAGAACAAAGGGAACGTTATACGGGATTAACTGAATCCTTGACATAGAGGTTCGACCGGTAAAGATCTTCGTAGAATATGTAGGAACCAATGTGGACTTCCAGATCCCGCCATTGGTTATTGACCGTAGAGGTGTCTCGGTCATGTCTACATAGTTCTCGAACCCGCAGGGTCTGCACACTTAAGGTTCGATGACGTTTTGGTAGTGTAGAGTTATGTATGGTGGTGACCGAAGTTTGTTCGGAGTCCCGAATGATATCCCGGATGTCACGAGGAGCTCCGTAATGGTCCGGAGGTAAAGATTCATATATAGGATGTCCCAGTTTGGTTTCCGGAAAAGTTTCGGGCTCATCGGTAGTGTACCGGGAGTGCCGGTAGTGTACCGGGAGTGCCGGTAGTGTACCGGGAGGCCTCCGGGAGGGGTATTTCGAACCCAAGAGGTCCATGGGCTGTGGGAGAATAATAACCAGCCCTTTGTGGGCTGGGAAAACAGCCACAAAGGCCCATGGCGCAGGAGAGAAAGTCCTAAAGCAAAAAGTGGAAAATCAGCCAATAGGAGGCAATCCTACTCCAACTAGGATTGGAGGTGAAGTAGGATTGCTTCCCACCTCCTATTTCGGCCGACCCAAAGGCCTTGGCTGCCTCTCCTCTCCTCTCCTCCTATATATACTAGTGGATTTGGTGGTTTTTGGACCGAATTTCCGGCCACGTGCTACCCGTTACACCGGTGCATAGTTTCTCCTCTAGATCGGTTTTCTGCAGCACTTAGGCGAAGCCCTACCGGAATTGCTCCACCACCATCACCGGAGCGCCGTCACTCTGCCGGTGAACTCTCTCTCCTCTCCACCTCCTCTTGATGGATCAAGATGGTGGAGATCGTCATCAAGCTGCACGTGTACTGAACGCGGAGGTGCCGTCCGTTCGGCGCTAGATCGGAAGGACCGTGATCGAGATCGCGAGACGGTTCGTGATGTGATCACGGAACGGATCGTGATGACTTTGTGGGACAGATCATGATCAAGATCGTGAGATGGATCGTGATGAGTTCACGGGACGGGTCATGATGTGTTCGCGGGACGGTTCGTGATTGGATCGCGGGACGCTCGGTGATTTGGATCGCGAAGAAGTTCGACTACACCAACCGCGTTTCTTAACGCTTCCCGCTTAGCGATCTACAAGGGTACGTAGATCCACTCTCCCTCTCGTAGATGGTCATCACCATGGATAGATTTGCGTGCGCGTAGGAAATTTTTTGTTTCCCATGCGACGTTCCCCAACAGGCGCCACAACCCCAATAGCAACACATTGATGGAGATCAAGATGATGGAGATCATGGTGTTGTGCCGGTGATGATAGAGATCATGGCGGTGTTTCGAAGATGGAGATCTTAAACACAAGTTCATGGCCATATCATGTCACTTATGAATTGCATGAGATGTTAATCCTTTTATGCACCTTGTTTTCAAGATGAACTGTGTTCTCCCCGTGTGTGCACCATTGCGAAAGTTCGTCGTGTCGAGACACCACGTGATGATCGGGTGTGATAGACTCTACGTTCACATACAACGGGTGCAAGCCAGATTTGCACGTGCAGAACACTCGGGTTAAACTTGATGAGCCTAGCATGTACAGACATGGCCTCGGAACACAAGAGACCAAAAGGTCGAACATGAGTCATATGGTAGATATGATCAACATAATGATGTTCACCATTGAAACCAGCTTAACTCACGTGATGATCAGACTTGAGTTGGTGAATTTGGATCATGTGACACTCAGATGACCTGAGGGATGTCAATTTGAGTGGGAGCTTTAGTAATTTGATTAACTAAACTCATTATCATAAACAATGGTCTAAATAACCTTTGCATATTTATGTTGTAGATCAATGGCTCGCGCAGTAGCACCCCTGAATTTTAATGTGTTCTTAGAGAAAGCTAAGTTGAAAGATGACGGAAGTAACTTTGTTGATTGGGCCCGTAATCTGAGGATTATCCTTACGGCTTCCCAGAAACAATATGTCCTTGATGCACCGCTTGGTGACCAACCAGAAGACATGACCTCCGAAGACGTTAAGAACGCTTGGGAGGCTTGTGCTGGACACTACTCAATAGTTCAGTGTGCAATATTGTCTGGCTTAGAACCGGGACTTCAAAGATGTTTTGAACGTCCTGGAGCATATGAGATGTTCCAGGAGTTCAAGTTTATCTTTCAGAATAATGCCCGGATCGAGAGGTATGAGACCTCCGATAAATTCTATGCTTGCAAGATGGAGGAGAACGGGTCTATGAGTGAGCATATACTCAGAATGTCTGGGTACTCAAACCGTCTAGCTGAGTTGGGAATTGCCCTTCCGCAAGTGGTGATCATTGATAGAGTTCTTCAATCACTGCCACCTAGTTACAAAAGTTTTGTGATGAACTATAACATGCACGGGATGAACAAGTCATCATCCGAGCTGTTTGCGATGCTGAAAGTCGCTGAGTCTAAAATCCAGAAAGAACATCAAGTGTTGATGGTCAATAAAACCACTAGTTTCAAGAAAAATGGCAAGGGCAAAGGCAAGAAGGGTAAAACCAAGAAGGATGGCAAAGCAGTTGCTACTCCTACAAAGAAGCCTAAGCATGGACCTAAGCCAGAAACTGAGTGCTTTCATTGCAAGGGAACTGGTCACTGGAAGCGGAACTGCCCCCAAGTACCTGGCTGACAAGAAGGCGGCCAACGACAAACAAGGTATATATGATATACATGTTATTGATGTGTACCTTACTAGTTCTCGTAGTAGTGCCTGGGTATTTGATACCGGTTCGGTTGCTCACATTTGCAACTCAAAGCAGGAACTACGGAATAAACGAAGACTGGCAAAGGACGAAGTGACGATGCGCGTGGGAAATGGTTCCAAGGTTGATGTGATCGCCGTCGGCACGCTGTCTCTTCGATTACCATCGGGATTAGTGATGAACCTGAATAATTGTTATTTAGTGCATGCGTTAAGCATGAACATTATATCTGGATCTTGTTTATTGCGAGACGGTTACTCATTTAAATCAGAGAATAAAGGTTGTTCTATTTATATGAGTAATATCTTTTATGGTCATGCACCCAATGTTAGGGGTTTATTCATATTGAATCTTGATAGTGATGACACAAATGTTCATAACATTGATGCCAAAAGATGTAGAGTAGTTAATGATAGTACCACTTTCTTGTGGCACTGCCGTTTAGGTCATATTGGTGTAAAGCGCATGAGGAAGCTCCATGCTGATGGACTTTTGGAGTCACTTGATTTTGAATCACTTGACACATGTGAACCATGCCTGATGGGCATGATGACTAAAACGCCGTTCTCAGGAACAATGGAACGGGCAAGTGACTTATTGGAAATCATACATACTGATGTGTGCGGTCCAATGAATGTTGCAGCGTGCGGTGGATATCGTTACTTTCTCACCTTCACTGATGACTTGAGTAGATATGGATATATTTACTTGATGAAACACAAGTCTGAAACGTTTGAAAAGTTCAAGCAATTTCAGAGTGAAGTTGAGAATCATCGTAACAAGAAGATTAAATTTCTGCGATCTGATCGAGGAGGTGAATATCTGAGTTATGATTTTGGCAGTCACTTAAGACAATGTGGAATTGTTTCACAGTTGACACCGCCCGGAACATCACAGCGTAATGGTGTGTCTGAACGTCGTAATCGAACCTTATTAGATATGGTGCGATCTATGATGTCTCTGGCCGATTTGCCACTATCGTTTTGGGGTTATGCATTAGAGACAGCTGCATTCACTTTAAATAGGGAACCATCGAAATCCGTTGAGACGACACCATATGAACTGTGGTTTGGCAAAAGGCCGAAGTTGTCGTTTCTTAAAGTTTGGGGATGTGATGCTTATGTCAAAAAGCTTCAGCCTGAAAAGTTGGAACCCAAAGCGGAAAAATGCGTCTTCATAGGATACCCGAAAGAGACAGTCGGGTATACCTTCTATCTCATATCCGATGGCAAAGTGTTTCTCGCTAAAAACGGAACATTTCTTGAGAAAGAGTTTCTCTCGAAAGAATTGAGTGGGAGGAAAATAGAGCTTGATGAGGTTATTGAACCTTTACTTCAACTAGAGAGTAGTGCTGCGCAGAAAGATGTTTCTGTGGAACCTACGACGGTAGAAGAGGAAGTTAATGATGATGATCATGAAGCTTCGAATCAAGCTGCTATTGAACCTCGTAGGTCGACAAGGACGCGTACTACTCCCGAGTGGTACGGCAACCCTGTCTTAGAGGTCATGTTGTTGGACAACAATGAACCTACGAGCTATGAAGGAGCAGTGATGGGCCCGGATTCCGAGAAATGGTTAGAGGCCATGAAATCTGAGATGGGATCCATGTATGAAAACAAAGTATGGACTTTGGAAGTACTACTTGAAGGGCGAAAGGCCATTCAGAACAAATGGATCTATAAGAAGAAGACGTACGCGGACGGTAATGTCACCGTCTATAAAGCTCGACTTGTGGCAAAGGGTTTTTCACAAGTTCAAGGAGTTGACTACGATGAGACTTTCTCACCCGTAGCGATGCTTAAGTCTGTCAAAATCATGTTGGCAATAGCTGCTTATTTTGACTATGAAATTTGGCAGATGGATGTCAAAACGGCGTTCCTCAACGGTTTCCTTGAGGAAGAGTTGCAACCCGAAGGTTTTGTCGATCCAGAGAATGCTGACAAAGTTTGCAAACTCCAACAATCCATTTATGGACTGGTGCAAGCATCTCGGAGTTGGAATAAGCGCTTTGATGTGGTGATCAAAGCGTTTGGGTTTATACAAGTTTATGGAGAAGCTTGTATTTACAAGAAAGTGAGTGGGAGATCTATAAAGTTTCTAGTGTTATATGTGGATGACATATTGCTGATCGGAAACGATATAGAAATGCTGGAAAGCGTGAAGGAATATTTGAATAAGAGTTTTTCAATGAAGGACCTAGGAGAAGCTGCTTTCATATTAGGCATTAAGATCTATAGAGATAGGTCGAGACGCCTAATAGCACTTTCACAGAGCACATACCTTGATAAAGTTTTGAAGAAGTTCAAAATTGAACAGGCCAAGAAGGGGTTCTTGCCTGTGTTACAAGGTGTGAAGTTGAGTAAGACTCAATGCCCAGTGACTGCAGAAGATAAAGAAAAGATGAGCGTCATCCCCTATGCTTCATCCATAGGCTCTATCATGTATGTAATGCTGTGCACAAGACCCGATATCAGCCTTGCCATAAGTATGGCTGGAAGGTTTCAAAGTGATCCTGGAATGGAGCACTGGCAAGCGGTCAAGAATATCCTTAAGTACCTTAACAGGACTAAGGACATGTTTCTCGTTTATGGAGGTGATGAAGAGCTCGTCGTAAAGGATTACGTCGATGCAAGCTTCGACACTGATCCGGACGATTCTACATCGCAAACCGGATACGTATTTATTCTTAACGGGGGAGCGGTAAGCTGGTGCAGTTCCAAGCAAAGCGTGGTAGCTGATTCTACGTGCGAAGCGGAGTACATCGCAGCCTCGGAGGCAGCGAAGGAAGGTGTCTGGAGAAGCCAGTGAGTATGTTTGAATGTACTCGCAAACATCATGAAAACATACATAATATAGCAGGTGAGTTGTATGCACTGAAATTATTCACGGATGTTTCAACCAGTATAATATATAATTATGATGCAAGTAAGCAGATAATTCATGTTAAAAATATATAAGCAATCAGGGAATGATAATAATATAACCCGATCGGTTGTCTGAAGCGATGCCTCGAAAGGGTAAGAAAATAATGTTGGGGAATGTTGCATGGAAAACAAAAAAAACCTACGCAGATGCACGATCTATCCATGGTGATGAGCATCTATGAGAGGGAGAGTGGATCTACATACCCTTATAGATCGCTAAGCGGGAAGCGTTAAGAAACACGGTTCATGTAGTCGAACGTCTTCGCGATCAAAATTGCAAGCCATCCCGCGATCCAATCACGATCTGTCCCGTGATCCAATCACAATCCGTCCCACGATCCAGCCACGGTCCTTCTGATCTAGCGCCGAACGGACGACACCTCCACATTCAGCACACATATGGCTCGATGACGATCTCTACCTTCTTGATCCAGCAAGAGGAAGTGGAGAGGTAGATGAGTTATGCGGCAATGCGACAGCGTGGCGACGATGGTGGTAGTGCTCTCCCGGTAGGGCTACACCTAGCACTACCGAAACCGCAAACGGAGGAGAAAACGATCTAGGGAGAGGGAGGGGCGCCAACGGATTCATGTGTGGTCTTGGGGCGCCCCCTACCCTCTATATATAGGTGGAGGGGAGTGGATATCAGCCCATCCAGGCCCTAGGTCGCAGCCAAGGGGGAGGAGTTGGACTCCTAGTCCAATTCCCTCCTTTTCCAGAACTAGGTGGGCATTCTACCTCCCCAAGCCACATGGGCCTTAAGGGACTTGTGCGCCTGGCCCAATAAGGCGAGGGCATCTCCCCTCAGCCCTTGGGACGTGGTAAAAAATTCTGGACTCCTCCGGAAGTTTTCGAAACCTTCTAGAAGCTTCCTGGTACAATACTGGAAAAAACAAGAAACTTTTCTAGTAGCCAAATATGACTTCCCATATATAAATATTTACCTTCGGACCATTCCGGAGGTCCTCGTGATTTCCAATATCTCATCCAGGTCTCCGAACAACCTTAGGTCACCAACATACATAACTCAATACCACTGAAACATCACCGAACATTAAGTGTGTAGACCCTGCGGGTTCGAGAACTATGTAGACATGATCGACACATCTCTACGGTCAATAACCAATAGGGGACCTGGATGCCCATATTGGTTCCTACATATTCTATGAAGATCTTTATTGGTTAAACCTCTATGTCAAGGATTCAGTTAATCCCGTGTGCAGTTCCTTTTGTTCTTCGGTATGTTACTTGCGCGAGATTCGATCGTTGGTATCTCTATACCTAGTTCAATGTCATTTCCGGCAAGTCTCTTTACTCGTTCCGTAATACAATATCCCGTGGCTAACTCTCTAGTCACTTTGATTGCAAGGCTTATCATGATGTTGTATTGCCGAGTGGGCCCTGAGATACCTCTGTGTCACATGGAGTAACAAATCCCAGTCTTGATTCATGCCAACCCAACAGACACCCTCGGAGATACCTGTAGAGCACCTTTATAGTCACCCAGTTACGTTGCGACATTTTATACACACAAGGTACTCCATTGGTATCAGTGAGTTGCATGATCTCATGGTCATAGGAACAGATACTAGACATGCAGAAAACTATAGCAATAAACTGACACGATCATATGTTGTGTTTATAGTTTGGGTCTTGTCCATCACATCATTCTCCTAATGATGTGATCCCTTTATCAAATGGCATCTCATGTATATGGCTAGGAAACCTTGACCATCTTTATTAGAGGCATACTAGGGACATGGTGTTGTCTATGTATCCACACATGTATCTGAGTTTCCACTCAATACAATTCTAGCATGGATAATAAATGATTTGCATGAACAAGGAAATATGATAATAACTAATTTATTATTGCCTCTAGGGCATATTTCCAACAGTGTCCCACTTGCACTAGATTTAATAATGTAGCTCACATCGCTATGTGTTTTACATTGTTATGAATCTCACACCCAATGAGTTCTGGGGTTCGATCATGTTTTGCATGTGAGAGATGTCTTAGTCAATGGGTCTACGACATTCAGATCTATGTGTAGTTTGCAAGTCTCTATGTCACACTGTAGACACTGCTACCACGCTCCACTTGGAGCTATTCCAAATGGCTGCTCCACTGTACGTATTCGGATTGCTACTTAGTGTCATCCGGATTGGTGTTAAAGTTTGCATCAACATAACCCTTTAGGACGAAATCTTTATCACCTCCATAATCAAGAAATATTTCCTTAGACCTCTAATTACTAAGGATAATTTTTGACCGTTGTCCAGTGATCCACTCCTGGATCACTCTTGTACAGCTTGATAGACTCATGGCAAGACACAGACAGATGTGGTACACATCATGGCATACTATATAGAGCCTATGGCTAAGGCACAGGGGACGACCTTCGTCCTTTCTCTTTCTTCTGCCGTGGTCGAGCTTTGAGTCTTACTCAACTTCACACCTTAAAAATCAGGCAAGAACTCCTTTGACGGATCCATTTTGAACTCTTTCAAAATCTTGTCAAGGTATGTGCTTGTTGGAAATTCTTATCAGACATCTTGATCTATCTCTATAGATCATGATGCTCAATATTCAAAGAAACTTTATGCTTTCGAGAAATTCTACATCATTTTTATCAACAATATGTCATCCACATATACTTATAAGAAATTCTATAGTGCTCCCACTTACTTTCTTGTAAATACAAGTTTCTCATAAAATTTGTATAAACCCAAAAACTTTGATCACTTTATCAAATCTACATTCCATGTCCGAGATGCTCGCTCCAGCCATAGAAGGATCGTTGGAGCTTACGAACCTTTTAGCATCCTTAGGAATGAAAAAACCTTCTGTTTGTATCACATACAACCCTTCCTCAAGTAAGCCGTTAAGGAAATGATGTTTTATTATCCATCTGCCAGATTTCATAATCGAAAAATGCAGCAACTGCTAACATAATTCCAACAGACTTTAGCATCACTACGGGGGAGAAACTCTCATTGTAGTCAACTCCTTGAACTTGTCAGAAACTTCTTTGCAACAAGTCGAGCTTTATAAAGGGTGACATTTACCATCAGCGTCTTTCTTCTTCTTAAAGGTACATTTGTACTCAACGGCCTGCTGTTCAACAGACAAGTCTACCAAAGTCCATACTTGGTTTTCATACATGGATCCTTTCTCGGATTTCATGGATCCTAGCCATTTGTTGGAATCCGGGCCCACCATCGCTTCTTCATAGCTCGTAGGTTCACTGTTGTCTAACGACATGACCTCCAAGATAGGATTGAAACACCACCCAGGGGCGGTACAAGTCCTTGTCAGCCTATGAGGTTTGGTAGTAACTTGATCCGAAGCTTCATGATCAACATCATTTGCTTCCTCTTCACTTCGTGTAGGTGTTGTAGAAACATCTTTCTGTGTCGTTCTACTATCCAGCTGAAGTGATGGTTCAACAACCTCATCAAGTTCTACTTTCCTCCCACTCAATTCTTTGGAGAGAAACTCTTTCTCGAGAAAGGACCCGTTTTAGCAACAACCACTTTGTGTTGGATATGAGATGGAAGGTATACCCAACTGTTTCCTTAGGGCATTCTATGGAGATGCATTCGTCCTCTTTGGGTTCGAGCTCATCAGGTTGAAAACCTTTTTCACATAAGCATCGCAGATCCAAACATCAAGAAATGATAGCTTAGGTTTCTACCAAACCATATTTCGTATGGTGTCATCTCAACGGATTTAGATGGTGCCCTATCTAAAGTGAATGTTGTTGTCTCTAACACATAACCCTAAAACGATAGTGACAAAACGATAAGAGACATCATACTATACACCATATCACATAGATTACGACTACGACATTCGGACACACCATCACACATGGTCTTCGAGGTGACGTGAGTTTTGAAAAAACTTCCACATTGTCTTAAGTTGTATACCAAACTCGTAACTCGGATATTCACCTCCACGATCATATCGTAGACATTTTATCTTCTTGTCACGATGATCTCAAACTTCACTCTGAATTTTCTTGAACTTTTTAAACGATTCAGAGTTGTGTTTCATTACTTAAATATACCCATATCTACTGAAATCATCAGTGAAGGTAATAAAATAACAATATGCACCGCATGCTACAACATCTATTGGACTGCGTACATCAACATATATCATTTCCAATAAGTTAGTTGCCTGCTCCATAATATCGAAAATGGGGTCTCAGTCATGTTTCCCAAGAGGAATGGTCTACATGTCTCAACCGATTCGAAATCGAATGAGTCCAAAGATCCATCAACATGGAGTTTCTTCATGGGCTTTACACCAAATGACATTTAAAGGCAGTGCCACAAGTATGTGGTACTATCATTATTAACTTTGTATCTTTTGGCATCTATATTATGAACATGTGTATCACTACGATCAAGAATCAATAAACCATTCTCATTGGGTGTATGACCATTAAAGGTATTATTCGTGTAAATAGAATAACCATTACTCTCTAGATTAAATGAATAACTGTATTGCAATAAAAATGATCTAATCATGTTCATGCTCAATGCAAACACCAAATAATATTTATTTAGGTTCCCCACTAATCCCTAAGGTAGAGGGAGCGTGCGATGGTGATCACATCAACCTTGGAAACATTTCCAATACACATCGTCACCTCACCCTTAGCTTGTATCCGTTTATAACGCAACTTTTATTTTGAGTTACTAACATTTAGCAACTGAATCGGTATCTAATACCCAAGTGCTACTAGGAGTACTAGTAAGTTACACATCAATAACACTTATATCAAATATACTTTTGTTGATGTTGCCATCCTTCTTATCTACCAAGTATCTAGGGTTGTTCCGCTTCAGCAACCATTCTCCTCATAATAAAAGCACTTAGTCTCGGGTTTGGGTTCAACTTTGGGTTTCTTCACTGTAGTAGCAACTGGCTTGCCATCCATGAAGTTTACCTCCTTGCCCTCGCCCTTCTCAAAACTACTGGTTTTACTAACCTTCACGGTGTCAAACATCACGAATAGCTCAGGGACCATCTTTTCCATCGCTCGTATATTTATAGTTCATCACGAAGCTCTAGTAGCTTGGTGACAGTAACTTGGAGAACTATATCAATCACTATCTTATCTAGAAGATAAACTACCACTCGATTCAAGCGATTGCAGCACCCAGACAATCTGAGTACATGCTCACTGACTGAGCTATTCTCCTTCATCTTATAGGCAAAGAATCTCGTTGGAGGTCTCATACCACTCAACATGGGCACGAGCCTGAAATCTCAATTCCAGCTCTTGTAACATCTCATATGCTCCGTGACGTTCAAGTAGTCATCACAATGTGCCTGTCAGATGTTCAAAACATCTATAGACAACGCAAGAGGGGGTGGCGCACCGAGCGGTGCATCAAGGGCATAAGCCTTCTATGCAGCAATTGAGGACAATCCTGTGATCATGGACCTAGTCCGCATAATTGCTACCATTATATTTCAACTTTATTTACTCTAGGAATGTATTAAAACCAAAGGGGAGTTACAGCATGAGCTAGTGATCTACAACATTATTTGAAAGACATTTTGACTATATTCATGACAATGAGTTCAATTAATCTTATTACTTAAGAACTCCCACTCAAATTGACATTCCTCTGGTCATCTGAGTGATACATAATCCAAATTCACCAACTCAAGTCCGATCATCACGTGAGATGAGGTGGTTTCAATGGTGAACATCATCATACTGATCATATCTACTATATGACTCGTGTTCGACATTTTGGTCTCTTGTGTTCCGAGGCCATGTCTGTACATGCTAGGCTCGTCAAGTTTAACCCGAGTGTTCTACACGTGCAACACTGGCTTGCACTCGTTGTATGTGAGCGTAGAGTCTATCGCACCCGATCATCACATGGTGTCTCGAAACGGGGAACTTTCGTGACGGTGCACACTCGGGGAGAACACAATTTATCTTGAAATTGTAGTGAGGGAACACCTTATAATGCTACCATCGTCCTAAGCAAAACAATGTGCATAAAAGGATTAACAACACATGCAAATCATAAGTGACATGATATGGCCATGAACTTGTGGTTTTGATCTCCATCTCCAAAGCACCGGCATGAACTCCATCGTCACCGGCATGACACCGTGATCTCCATCATCTTGATATCCATCAACGTGTTGCCGTGAGGTTGTCATGCCAACTGTTGCTTCTACGACTATTGCTAACTCATAGCGATAAAGTAAAGCAAAAACGGCAACAACAATTAAAGACAACCCTATGGCTCCTGCCGGTTGCCGTACTCACCGACATCCAAGTCGTGATATTCTATATAAAACATGATCATCTCATACATCACATATATCTCATCATGTAATTGGCCATATCACATCACAACATACCCTGCAAAAACAAGTTAGGCGTCCTCTAATTGTTGTTGGATGTTTTACGTAGCTTCTATGGGTATCTAGCAAGAACGATTCTTACCTACGGAAAACCACAACGGTGATACACAAACTGCTATTCAACCTTCTCAAGGACGGCCTTTGTCAATCCGATCCAACTAGAGTAGGAGAGACATACACCTGCCAGCCATCTTTATGCAACAAAGTCACATATCAGTCGATAGAACCGGTCTCTTGTAAGCATACGAGTAACGTTGGTCCGGGCCGCTTCATCCCACAATACCGCTGAATCAACAAAAGACCAAGGGAGGAAGCAATATGAGCATCAACGCCCACAAACTCCTTTGTATTCTACTCGTGATCTCATCTACGTACAAACCTAGTTCATGATGCCACTGTTGGGGAATGTTGCATGGGAAACAAAAAAATCATACGCAGACACAAGATCTATCCATGATGATGAGCATCTACGAGAGGGAGAGTGCATCTACATACCCTTGTAGATCGCTAAGCAGGAAGCATTAAGAAACGCGGTTGATGTAGTAGACTGTCTTCGCGTGATCCAAATCGCAAGTCGTCCCGCGATCCAATCACGATCCGTCCCGCGATCCAGTCGCGGTCCTTCCGATCTAGCGCTAAACGGACGGCACCTCCACGTTCAGCACACGTACGGCTCGATGATGATCTCCGCCTTCTTGATCCAGCAAGATGGAGCGGGGAGGTAGATTAGTTCTCCGGCAGTGTGACGATGATGGTGGTGGTGATATCCTGACAAGGGTACGCCTAGCGCTACCGAAACAGCGAACAGAGGAGAAAACGATCTAGGGAGAGAGTGGCGCCAAGGGCTTCGTGTCTGCTCTTGGGGCTCCCCGTCCCCTCTATATATAGGTGGAGGGGCATGGAGATCGGCCCCTCCAAGCCCTAGGTGGAAGCCAAGGGGGGGAGTTGGACTCCTAGTCCAATTCCATCCTTTTCCAAAACTAGGTGGAGTTTTGACCTTTCCCAAGCCACATGGGCCTTAAGGGACTCATGCGCCTGGCCCAATAAGGCTAGGGCGCCTCCCCTCAGGCCATGCAAACCCTTGGGACGTGGTGGAACCCTTGTTGGACTTCTGGACTCCTCCGGAAGTTTCCGTAACCTTCTAGAAGCTTCTCGATACAATACTAGAAAAACCAAAAACTTTTTGGGTAGCCAAAATATGACTTCCCATATATAAATATTTACCTCCGGACCATTACGGAGCTCCTCGTGAAACATACATCCGGGACTCATCCGGGACTCCAAACAACCTTCAGTCACCAACATACATAACTCAATACTATCGAAACGTCACAAACATTAAGCGTGCAGACCCTGCGAGTTCGAGAACTATGTAGACATGACCGAGACACCTCTATGTTCAATAATCTCTATGTCAAGGATTCAGTTAATCTCGTATGTAGTTCCCTTTGTTCTTCGGTATGTTACTTGACCGAGATCCGATCGTCGGTATCTCTATACCTAGTTCAATCTCATTACTGGCAAGTCTCTTTACTCGTTCCATAATACAAGATCCCGTGGCTAAATCTTTAGCCACTTTGCTTGCAAGGATTATTATGATGTTGTATTACCGAGTGGGCCCTGAGATATCTCTCCGTCACAAGGAGTAACAAATAACAGTCTTGATTCGTGCCAACCCAACAGACACCCTCGGAGATACCTGTAGAGCACCTTTATAGTCATACAGGAACAGATACTTGACATGCAGAAAACTATAGCAATAAACTAACACGATCATATGCTATGTTTATAGTTTGGGTCTTGTTCATCACATCATTCTCGTACGATTTGATCCCGTTATCAAATGACATCTCATGTCTATGGCTAGGAAACCTTGAAAATCTTTGATCAACAAGCTAGTCTATTTGAGGGATACTAGGGACATGGTGTTGTCTATGTATCCACACATGTATCTGAGTTTCCAATCAATACAATTCTAGGATGGATAATAAACGATTTTCATGAACAAGGAAATATTATAATAACTAATTTATTATTGCCTTTAGGGCATATTTAAAACATATAAAGCATGCCTCAGTCGGGCGTCTGAGTGACGCCACATAAAAGGCATATAAAGGAAATATATACCATGCATGCCGCGGTCGGGCGTCTGTGCGACGCCACATAAAGGGCTTAACCGCGGACACGGCTATTCGAATATGTATATACTCTTGAGAGGTTGTACTCTTTATCCACGAGTACCAGATTTCTTTTGTCAATTCGAGACTAATTTCGCTTACGGTCTTTTATTTGAAAAGACACCTAACTCGCACACACCAGCTTAAGTTCCTGATGCCTGGAATCACCCACGACCCTCATTAAGTAAAACTCTGAGTGGGGAGACCACAATCTCGATTAGCATGGGATCACAAAATTTATACCGCGCGGAAACAAGGGTGCTACCCCCTCAGTCCAAATGAAAACCCATGCCGCCGGACCAGGTGGAATGCCTATCGGATGCCTCTGGTATCTTCCACTGTGGCCTCTTTGTACGGTGTGTGCCAAGACAGGAGTTGATAACTTACTGAACCATACCCTACCCGTGGTAGGGACAAGTGCTAGCACGGAAAAAGTATGGGGGTTAATGGAACAAGACTCGATCTACGGTCGACTCAGGAGGTTTGTATTTTCCTTGCAAGGTTAGCTCGCAAATTATACTTCACAAATTTTCTGATAGAATCACCAATATCGTACCTCACACCATGCCTCCACTCATCATCCCCGTCACAACGGGACACCAGCTCCGTGGTCATGTCTACTCGAGACATAACCCTTCTCGGGAGTTCCTCTGGCTAGCATAGACATCTGTGGCATGAAGAGGTGACTGCTATCATCACGCACTTCCGGTTTAATGGAAATGCAACTTTCACCATATGCATAAAATATCACCATATGGATGTAAATTTCTTTCACATCATATCCATGCAAATTATGCAACACAACAATCAATCACATACTAAGTCATAACAGTGTTCAAGATGGTTGCTTTCAATCTGCACAGAGGTGAGGTGCACTCCAAAACTTTTGAAAGTTTAACCTTCCCTCCAAATTCATATTTTTGAAAATATTCAAATCAACATACAATTCAAACCAGCTTTGAAAAGTTGTTTGTCAGTTTTTGAAATAAATCTTCAAATAAACTAGGTGAAATTTGAGAAATAACAGAAAAATAATCATGTCCATTAGAGTTGTGGTTTAAAAGTTATAGCCAGTCAAAGTTAGGTGAACTGTCTGCTTTTTAATAAATCAGAAAAAGGAAAACGCTTCAGCGGGTGTCTCGGCCGGGGTCCAAGTGGAGCTAATGGTGTAGAGAAAGGGGAGGGGGGGCACTGGTTTTGCCGGAATTGACAGTGGGACGGTGGCGGGTGTCTCGGCCGGAAGCAAGAGGGATGGCGTCTCCGGTTGAATTGGGGCTATGGGAGAATTCCTACTGTAGGGTAGGGGTGGCTTTGATGGCCAGAAGATCTCGGGGGGTCCTTTTATAGCCGGGCGAGGTCGGTTCCGCAGCGGCCGTGGATAACTCCAGCGAACTGTTGCTAGGGGGCGATGTGGCGATGGCTCGCAGGGCCAGGAGCTAGCGGACGAGCTCGTGGATGAGCTCAATCTGTTCCGGGGGGCAGTTGGCGCACATGGACGGGCTGGGCGGCGCTGCCATGGCAGGGGCGAGTTGCGGCCGGCGGCCAGCCTCCAAGAGGCTACAGCGGCGGCTCTGCGAGGTGCAGGGAGGCTGTCAGGGTGACGCTAGCGGGCTGGAGAGAACGGGGGCAGCTTTGCGAGCGGGGAGAAGCTAAGGGCGCGGGGGTAGGTGGATGTGGCTGCACGGTGCGGCTGCGTGCAATACGCGCGCTCTGGCCTCGCCCAGAGCACGCACACCATGTGCTTGGCGAAATGTTGAGACATGCCACGAGGATTGGGTGGAGCTGAAATTTCACAGGGTGGTTAGTGTGAGTGTAATTGGCCTATTGTACATGGTAATTGGGTCAGGGGATCAGGTTCACAAAGCAATCTCATCACCATGACAATTCTGGTCGGGCACTCTAGGTGCTCGATAGAATGCTATGGCCATCTACGGGTTTTTTATGCGGACCAAAATTAAGAGGATGGAGTCTCTTTAGGTACTGGTAATTAATGATGGCATGGTTAGTTTGGCAAAAACAAAAACTTCCTAGTGCAAGTTTATACTAACTTTGTTCCTGAACAGAAACTATAGGGCATTATTGCATGGGCTTAGAATATACCAATGGGTCTAAAATCTTGGACTTAAGAGTTTGGTAGTATGTACTACAATAAGGAAAAATCCCAAGGTCATTAGAGAAAAATAAAATAGGATTGCGGTACAAAATACCAAACTGGACCAAAATGAAAAAGAGGATGATTTGCTCAAAATTTCCAAAACACAAAGCTGGGATTTTGCATAAAAGTGATCCAGGGACATCACATGTCATCTACAAATTTTTGTGGGATATATAAGTGAATTTATAAAATGGTTGTAGTGCAATGGAGGACCGTAAAAGAGTGAAAAAGCTTTTAAGACCAATTAAATTTGGCAGATTTTATTATAAAAATATTTCCACTAAATTGACCAAATGAAATGAAATGTTTTTAGCAATCATTCAAGTCCCACAATATTATTCAAAAGTTTTCTAATAGGAGGGAAGAATTTCACAATCCACAGAAAAGGGGTGGTCCTTAAATCAACAGAAAATCCAAAAAACTAAAATTAACAATCCCGGCAAAAATTAAATTAAAAACATGATTAAATTTTTGGGGAGTTACAGCGATGTACATGTTATTGAGCTCAAAAAACAATATTCTCCCTTTGTGACATAACCATGTGGAGGCCGAATATTTTCTTTAGTGAGGAATTTCGAGTTAACTTAAGTCGGCCTCTGTTTCATAAAAGCAAATGGACATCATGTTATAAGGAAATCCTATTACCAACCGTTTTTGGCCGGCCCATGTGTGGTGCGGGACGCAACCTGTTTTTTTTATTTTGTTTTTTTCTTGCTCTTTTTCTTTTCTTTTCTTTTCTTTTCTTTTCGTCTTTACAATAATTGGTGATTTCAAAAATTCTCGTGGATGTGAAATCAACTATTCTCATATACAAAAAATCAACTGACCTAAGTCGCCCTTTGTTTCATAAAAGCGAATGGACATCATGTTAGACGGATGTCCAATATGACGACAGTTTTGGGCCAACCGATGTACAAGGCAGGATGAAACCTATATTATTTTAAGTATTTTTCTTGTTTCTTAATTATTTTCTTCCTAAATGTTTTTATATAAATGGTCATGACTTTTTTTTCTTGTTTCTTTTGAAGTTTTTTTTTCATGTTTCTTCATTAATGGTTGTGATTTTAAAAACAATTGTTCAGATATAAAAAAAGGGTTGCCATTTAGAGAATAAATTTTAGGATGTTCATGTATTCAGAATATATTTGTGAATTTCAACAAATATTTGTGAATACAAACAATGTACACTAAATTCAAAGAAAGAGACTGAATT
Source organism: Hordeum marinum (assembly GCA_022496015.1). Classification (NCBI taxonomy): domain Eukaryota; kingdom Viridiplantae; phylum Streptophyta; class Magnoliopsida; order Poales; family Poaceae; genus Hordeum; species Hordeum marinum. The sequence continues at coordinate 25,609,329 of CM039678.1, forward strand.
AAAATAATTATCCTCAAATTATAAACTAAGTTCATTGATTATAAACTGTTAATTAAGTTAAAAAATAATGATCAAAAAATATTTTTTGAATTAAAAAATTATTCCAAAATTTCGAAAAAAATGTTTGTCAGTTAAAATAGTCTTTGCCGATTCAAGAAATGTGCATGAGTTTATTTTTTTGACAATTAGCCAAACAATTCGTGAATTTGAAAAATATTGAAAATTTACTAAAATATTGGCGTGGTTGTAAAAAAAATTTGCAAAATAAAAATTATTCAAAATTTCAAAGAAACATGTCATGAATTCAAAAAATATTCATGAATTTGTACTTTTTGTGTGTTTCAAAACATGTTCAGGCATTTCTTATAAGTTAACTAATTGAAAAATTGTTCGCAAATTTTTGAAAAATATACATGCTTTTAAAACATGTTAAACAAAACACATTTTCAGGTTTGCAAAAAGATCACGAATTGAAAAAAGTTCGTGAGTTCGCAAAAACGTTCAGGGATTTGATAAGAGACTAAACCGTGTTGAAACTAAACCTGGGCATACACCGTGCCAGGCCGGGCTTCGGGCTGGGCTTTAGAAAGCCCGAATCAAAAACCTAGGCACGAGCCCGACCTGGCCAAAAAAGAGCAACTTCAGGCCCGAGCCCGGCCCAAATGGACTAAAAAGGTTAATTCCGGGCCAGGCCGGGCCTCTGTGTAAAACGCATATTTCCTGAAGCCCGAGCCCGGCCCGAATCGCCTACCCAGCCGAACAATAAGCCTGGCCCGGCCTGGCTCGGGTTTTTCGGGCCGGGGTCGGGCTGGGCTGCCCATGCCCATGTTTAGTTGAAACCGAGGTGTTCTAGGAGCTCGGTATAATAAATTTTCTGTTGCATTGCACGGATATGTTTGCTAGCATATAGAAAAGTACTTTCAGCTGTAACATTTGGAGAAAAAATAGTGTGTGAGATACATGTATGATTTTAGAATAAGCTCGAACGCATTGTTCACAACCATGTTGGTCAAGTCGGGACACATGCTCTAGACACATTTAGGCAAAAATGTCATGTGGTTATCTTTGACAACAACCCCGATTCACAACTTCCATAATCCACCTATAGAATGGTTGTAAAGTTTTTGAACTCAACGAGCCGGGTGGAATCGAACATCAAACTTTTACACCCGTCAAATCATCTAGTCATAGTTCTCATTCATAATTTACCTTTAGGTCATTTCCAGACGGACATTTCTGATGTTGACATGATTAGAATGTGAGCTGCCACCGCAAAACATGAGGGCTGATGTGGAGGTACGGGAGATACAAAGTTTTAAAAACTAGTCCAAAGCGTTGGTTGGACCAAAAACACCGAGGACTGGTGTGTCCTGAAGCTCTACAGACGACCTCCCCTCCCACCCCCACAAATCAAACCGTTGAAAACTGGTCAAACGGACTGGTTAATCGGGGAGTAAACCGGGTGTAGCGAGAACAATGTCATAAGAGAAGTGAGAGTAGACATACCAGTGCATATATTCGCATGTATACACTACATGTAACCATACCCGTAAAATTAAGGTCTACAGGAAGAAGAAAAAAAACAGGGCACAACTACCTTTGGCAATAAACCTTGTTCGCATGCGTCATATCAAGGATCAGCTTTACAAATGGATTAGCTTTATTCATGTGTACGTGTCAACCCAAAGTATTCGCCGGAAACAATGAATCATGAGTACTTCGGCTAGTTTACAAGGGCGAGACATAAGTCGGGGCGAGGGGCACGCAAGGAAGCCGTGGAAGACACGATGTAGACACACACGATTTGACAACCTCGAATTCTATCCTGATCTAGTAGAGTGCGTGCGTTCTCTTTATTCACATGTCTTGGGAAGCACATACGAAATACAAAAAATGTTTTGGTAGATCTAGGATATCATGATAGTGTGACAGAAGTTATCTATAATTAGTTGTCTTGCATCTATATACCGCCGAAGCTCCAAGCTCAAAGATGTTCACAATACGTCATATGTGGCATGAGTGTGCCTTCACGCAATTATCAGCATAAAATTGCAGAAACTATGGGACGATGTACTTTTGTCTTGATAAGTAAAGTGTTCACGCGACTGGAACTAAAGCTGGAAGATGTAGATGTTGAGTCAGCAAACTAATCCCAGATTATCGAGTGTTGATACGGTTCTCTTTCTTCACGCTTTGGCGGCTCTCGGTTCTGCCTTTTCCAACACATGGTCTCGGTAATAGCATTCCAGGCAATTAACCCCCTCCTCTCTGTTTTTTCTAAAAAATAATCTCATTCTCATTCATGCATCGATTCCACACGAAAATGTGCAAAATTGATGCATAAATTATTTTACGAGTGGCAATCATAATTCGCTGGAAGGAAATTTAGAAAAATGGAACCACTGTATATAACTTGCCTTATATTAGCACCTAAGGAATACATTCCTTGTGTGAGATTTTTTTGTAACCCATTCAAACCCCAACATATATAAATACACTCTAGGAATTCCTACGGTTAGGCCTAAAAAAATGTGCTTGTACCGCAACCACTATTGTCCACTTAGTGGGAAAGGTGGTTACAAATGGACATTGCGATTGTTGAGAGAAAATTCGTTAAGAGAACTTAAGTTCAGATAGCAGATGCAATGTTTGCAGAAATTCAGATTATCTGGACATGAGATGTGGCCTGTCCTCACACTTTAGCAACTCCAGGTTGTTGCTTCATTGGACTCTATTTTGGTAAATGCACACCACTCCCCAACACATAGTTAACCCTCTCATATTTACTTTTCAAAATAAGCCCCCTTCCCTTCCTCATTCTACTACCGACACACGACAAAGTGACGTCTAAATGTTTTGTGGAAGTTAGGATATTTATCGCGTGACGACTATAAAAGGGGAGGGGGGGGGGGGCGTAAGAGGTGCATATCCCATAGGACAACCTAAATACAAGTAAGGTAACCAAATATTGTAGGTGTGCTCTCAGAGAACTTCCAATGAGAGTCATATTCGGAGGCGAGGTATTATTCGCTCTAACATCATACTCCGTTGAATCTTTGTACAAAGGTAGATTATTTGGGCAATGGCACAATTAAATTAGTTCATAGATTTGTTCGCATGCCATTAAACAGTTAATTTTATGAATAAACGATCAACCTGACAATAGGAACCTATGTAGATGGCATGCTTATGGTCTACCTGATTTTAATGTGCGCTGCAATCACTCGACGATGGGGTTAGTGTTTTACTACAGTGTACGGTATTTGGTTGGTTCGGAACTAGGTACCCACTTAATAGGAATTCTTAGTGTTATATATTAGATGAACCAAGGAACTACATTTTAAGTAATTTTAGTGTTCGTAAGTGTCGTTATGAAGCTATAGTAAATGAAAGAATCAATAATTTCCATAAAATTTCCTTGTGAAGTAGAAATAGAGAAGGGTGTGAATATATTTAGTTGGCAATTTGAGTTAACGAGGTCAAATGAATACTTTGTGCTATTGGACCAGAACGACTGAAAATAGGCTAGTGATGCTTAAGAGGAATATAACAATACTAGATTTCCAAATAGAAATATTCACGGTTGGGAGAACACCGTACTAGTTCGCCTAAGAAAGGATTATGAGGTTTCTCCCAAAATGGAATGATGGGAAGATTAGTTGAAGATATGTGCAAAACCATAAATAAAAGGTCCTTCGCAGTTACGAGGTAATTCTAAAATTATGACTTAAAATTAGCCAACTTAATCCAGATTTATTTCATCATGAAACAATTTATTTGTACTACAACGAAAAATTGAATTGAATTCATATTGTATAGCTATGAAAAAGGTAATATAAGTACTCTTCAAAAGACCCCATCTTGTGTACGAGAATTTTACAAATGGCTCCATAGGCCAACACAAAACCTTTCAATATTGTAATTTCCAACTACGGATATAGCTATGTAATGCAGCAATATCACAGGAATTTGAGAGGAAACAGTTCAATCTTCGCTCGTCGTAATTTGGATGGAGGAGACGACGCGTGCGACCTATTGGTGTTAACCTCTATATACCAAGGTACTATCTAGGATAAATTGTTCCACAAAAGCAAAATCATTTGGAAATTCTGCAATGACACCTGCCAGCACTATATTAACCCCTTCGCCCCCTGCCCTTGCACACACACAAAGAGATTAAAAAGGTTTTAGAAGTACAACTTGCACACACTATATAAACCCTATCCTCATCCTCCTCTACACATAGGGCAGACCAATTCTCTCAAAGACAAGCGATCAGGCACCACCTTTGCCACCTGACCGTGCTTGCAATGAAAATTCCAGGGGCATCATCTCGGCGCTCCATGGCCATGTCATCAGCCTCACTGCTAAAGCGATTGAGCGGCGTAGCACAGTCGCCAAAAGGGTGCCGCTACAACCCAGACAGTGCCGGCGTCGGGATTGTCTCGGCTGTTATGGAACCAACAGCTGCACGAATACACATCGTCGGGCCTCTCATCCACACCAACGCGCGTGAGATCCTAGAGGTTACATTACCAAACCTCTCCTGCAGCAATAGGAGGCCATTCCGAGCAGCCATACTGTCGTGCGGTCTATGCCGCACCTGGATCGGTAGTGGCACCGTCCACATGTTCAAGTAAGCAATTGATTGTCACGACAGCAATTCCCCTTAGCATCCAAGAAACATTAATTATAATCTATATGCATGCATGGCATGTTTCGTTTTTTATGTGGCAGAGGTGAGACGGGATTCTGTACAAAAGAGTGTCTCGGCGACTATATCATGGAGCAGTTGGAAAAACAGAGACATAGCGTGAGGTGGTGTGAAAGAGAAAAGGTGCCACCAATGGAGGACGATAAGGAAGGCGATCAGAGCTGCATTTTCTTCACTTGCGCTGTCAGCCTATGATGCACATACATATATGTTTGAGAGATGTATGAGATTAGAAGGACCGGAACTTATTTTTCACAACTGTATAACTTGCTGCTTTTGTAAGTAATACAACACCTGATGGTTAGCAAATAGCAATACACTTTTGGCGTGGTACCAGCATATCTCCTCCTTAACATGTAACGAGGCATGCATACGCTCGAGATAGTGTCCACCGTATTGCATGCTAGCTATGCAACACTCTCACGGTATAGATTGTCACAACTAGCTCGACGTGAAAGCTACACTGTCCTATACTTTTGGTAACTATGGAACAAAAGTTGTTGGCTTCGAGACAAGATATGTTTGTGTTCTTTCCAGATCTAGTAGAGTGTTTGTGTTCTCAGTATTCACATGTCTCAAGAAGCATAAGCATATCTGTCGCACGAACAATTGTTTTGATCGACCAAAGTTAGCATGATAGTGTGCCGCAACTTACCTATAATAATGTGTCTTTGCATGTATGTACCGCAGAAGCTCCAATCTCAAAGCTGTTAACAATACATCAGTGTGACACAAGTTTGCCTATAAAAAATGATCAGAATAAAGTTGAAAATTCTATGAACAATGGGAGCAATTCAATTCTACAGTGTTGCAAAAAGCAAGAAAAATCTATTTGATTACTTTTGTCTTGCGAACGAACATGTTCAGGCGAGTGGAATTAAAGTTGGAAGATGTAGATGATATCTAAGAAAATTAAATCCATATTATTTAGATTTTATATAGTTCACTCTCCTCACGCTTCAGTTCTATCTTTTCTGAACTCGGTTTTGGTAATAGCACTCGACTCACTCAACACGTAATAAAATAACCCACCTCTTTTTTAGAAATAATCTACCCCATCAACTCAGCGCCAACTGGTGTAGCAAACTAATGCATAAATTTATTTACTACTCCCTCCTTTCCAGTTTATAGGTTTTTCGTTTTTTTATTTAGAGGACTCATCTCCATGTCATCTCAAGATTTTGAGGCGCATTAAATCTTTGCATGCAATAATTAAAAAGGAACATACCAATAAATGCAATGTTCCTACTCATCAAGTGGCCAAGCATGCATGCAGTGTAATTAATCCAAATTAATGCATTAATTTAATTTGGATAGTTTTGTAAAGTACGAGATACTTTCGTTCACTCACGATACGCCTTGGCTTATGAGATTTTTGATTTGAGTCCTATAAACCGGAAATGAGGGAGTAGTTATAAAATTGTAATTCTTTGTTTTGTGGGTGGTAAAATCATAATTTATGAAATGAATTATAGATATATTTTGTCATCGTATGTAATGTGCTTGTTTGCCCCAACAATACTTGTCTCCACCTATTGGGAAAGGCTATTTATCCATGTGTGCTTTTGGACCATTTAGAATATTGAGCCAAAATCAATTTCGGTTGGCTTGAAAATGAAATGTGTTGTGTCTAGAGGAACTAATGTTCGGATATGTAAGTCCAGATCATCAGGACATGATATGGTTGAGTCCCATCACAGCCTCGCACTTTAACAAATCCAGGTTTTCTGCCTTGACATCCAAGATTGCATGATAGTGTATCCTAGGTTACATATAATTAGTTGTCTTGCATGTATGTACCACATAAGCTCCAAGCTCAAAGTTTTTCACAATACATCAGATGTTACTCGTATATGCCTCACCATAAAGTTTGTCTTGAAAAGGAACATGTTAAAGCAAGTGGACATAAAGTTTGAAGATGTAGATCTTCGGTAGGATAATTAAACCCAGATCATTGATATTTGATATGGTTTTCTCTCCTTATGACTTTAGCAGCTCTTAAATCTACCTTTTTTGAGAATATTTTTTTAAATGGAAATCAACCCACTCAACATGTTTTAAAAATAACCTTGTCCTCTTTCACCGATAAACTTAGGGTCGATGGTTGTAAAATTGACGCATTAATTCTTTTACTACAGGTAAAATGATAATACAAAGTAAGGAAATTCAGAATATGCAATGATTGTATGCATTCGTTTGTTTGCCCCGACAATATTTGGCACCTTTTGGGAAATTCTATTTATAAATGGATAATTTTCAAACATTGCAAATGTTGAACCAAAATCTGTTTACTTTAGCTTGACGACAAAACATGTTCTGTCAAGAGAAACTAAAGTTGAAAGGTGTAGGTCGAGATTGTACAAACATGATATGGTTGTGTTCTCTCACACTTCAATAACTCTAGGTACTGCCATTTTGGTACTAAAGCACCCTCCCCTTCCTCCCTCGCACTATTACCGACAAGTGGCAAAAGGACCTCTAAATATTTTGCCAATTTTAAAGTACAATAAGTTAGTCTAAAGGTATTACATTTTATCCTGTGACAACTATAAAAGTGGGGGCTGGGGAGGGTGCAGTTCAGATCCGCAATGGCAACCTATATATAATTAACGTAACCAAAATTTAAAGGTGTTCTTTCGACGGAACTACCAAGGAGAGTCATGTTTCGAGGCAACGTAATATTCATTCTAACATCACACTCCATTATATAGAGTGTCTGAGTATTTGGGTAGAATTACAATCAGTTCACACATTTACTCATGTCATTAAGAAATGAATGTTGTAACTAAGTGCTTGACATTGGAACACAAACTAATATGCACAAGCTCCGACCACAGTTTTTAATGTGTGTTCCAGTAGCTTGATGACAGGATTTTTGTTTTACTACAAGGTATGTGCTTCGGTGGGTTAGAAACTACTCCCTCCTTCCCATAATAAGAGGATTTCTAACAGTACACTAGTGTTAAAAACGCTCTTATATTATGGGACGGAGGGAGTTACCCTCGTAATAACAGCCCCTGGTGTCAAATAATAGATGTAGTAAGGAACTGTATTTCAGATAATTTCAGTGTTTGTAAATTTCGTTATGGGGCTCTTCCCAACGAAATAAACACTATCAAATTCCTAAAAAGAATCTTCTTGGACAATTAGAGAAGGTCGTGAATATATTTAGTTGGCATCTGCGTTACGGAGGGTTAATGAACAACATGTGCCATGCGAGCGGATGGTCCTAAAATAGTCTACTGCTATATACGTGGAATACGAATACTGGGCTCCATGATATTGATTTGAGTAAATTACGAATTATGGGGGCTATCATTTGAAGATAATTTTCATTGCAAAACCATAAATAAAATTCAATCTGCATTTAGGTGGTTCATATAAAGTTTGTTAGAAAGTTAAATTTAGCATTCTTCATCCAGATTTACTTTTTCATACAACAATCTTGTCATACTACTATCCTAAACTAACGTCATAATATGTACCTATGAAAATGTGAAAGAAGTAATTTTTAAAAGATCACGTCATGTTCACGAGAATTCTGGCACATATTTTTACAATCCAGATAAAATCTGTTTATTTTTTATTCCGGACTAAGGTGTTTTATCTGTAATGCAGCTATGTAGAGGGACTTTCGGAGAAAATAGATCAATCTTTGCACGAGCTAGGATAAATTATTGTGGATTGGATGGAGGGACGATGCTTGTTGTTTGCAGATGCTCTATTTCTTCCGGACCAGTGTGTCCCTTGCTCAAACTACTCCTGCGCATGATCGATCGGTAGTGATGGACATTACCAGGGACGAGGATATCCTCAAGGCCAGTGAGGGAGGAGTCCACACCACCTTGCCCTACGAGGAATGCCTGTGAGAATTTAGATATACCAACTTGGGTAAATTATTCCATAAAAGAAAAGGCTTTGAATGTTTTGCAAGTACATCATGCATGTACTCCCTGAGAGATGCATGGGTTTTGAAGGATTTGACAATCTGTACAGATTACGTGAAAGAAATTGGGACTGGCACAGTGTTAGTCTCTCCACCGGTAGCCTGGAGGTCCTGCGTTAGAACCAGCCTCCTTGCAGAATTATTATGCAAGGGCAAGGTTGAGCAATTCCATTCCCTAGACCCACCGTGTGTGAGCTTTCATCATTGGATACGCCCATTGTACAAATTAAGTGAGTCTGAAGTGAAATAATGTCAAAGTTAAGCATTGTCCACATAAATTTACGCTCTTGTTTTTAATTTATCATTGTGTTTTTGCCGGGCACAATTTTTCTGCTACTCGATTTCTTGTCCTTTGGTTAATGGTTACCGTTTGATATATGTGTCTAGCTAATTCTGGAGTCTCCGGTGTATCAAAAGTGGGTTATACCTGCAAGGTACAAAACAGAGATGGAAGCATTTTGTTATAAGTATTGATGGTTCTCCCCATATATATACCATATATATATACCAAAAAAGAGACCACTTACTTGAGTGTATGACCATTTCCCAACAGTATTTGCCACAACTGCAAAAGCTAGTACATACATTGTGCACGTGGTATGAGCCTATCTCTTCATTCACATGTAACGAGGCATGTGTTCTTGTGTTGTTGCCCTAGCTGTCGTAAATCTATCTCTTCATTATGAGAGAGAGACAATGTATTTGAGCCAATGTTTTTTATTTTTCTTTGTTTTTACGACCATTTTCTTTGGTTTTATCCGATTTTTCTTTTTTTTTCTTTTTTTCCTCACTATTATTTCAAAAACAATTTACGGAATTCTTTGTTTTTTGTTTTTTCCTACTTTTACTTTGATAATCTTTGTTTTCTACTTCCTTTACTTCCTTTTTATTTTTTGTCAGTTTTCTGTGATTTTTGTTTTTTTAAAACATGTCTACTTTTTTTTCCTTTGCCCACAACTTGCCTACTTTTGTACATTTTTCGTATACATGCAAAAAAAACATGTTTTGAATAAGGTTTTCAAATACATGTTAAAAAAAATCATATGATAAAAATATTATTTTCCAACTATGCATACATTTTCATACATTGAATAAACAACTTTTAAAAATGGCATGAGCACAATTTTGAAACTTGCGAAGATTTATTTAAATGCAACGTACATTTTTCTGACTGTATGTAACATTCTATATCATTTGCATAAACATTTTTGTACATTGTACAAAAGCTTTTGAAAAATGTCACGTACATTTGTTCTAAATGTCTGATATATTTTAGTTGTCACAAAATATATTCATACACATGATTAATATATTCAGTACAAATAATTTACATGTTTTCTACACATGATTAACATTTATTATAAACATACTAGATATTTCTATTTTGTCATTCACGTTACAAAAAGTTTGTATACACCATAAACACTTCTGTGTACACGCTTAACATTTTTTGAATGTGAGATTTTATTTTAAATTTTTTATGTAAACTGTTTTTAAATATTTATAAGAATGTGAAGAAAAACAGAAAACGAAAAGAAACATGCACGACGTGAGTGTCATGTTGCAATTGTTTACTAGGCGAGTCCTGGTTGGGCTACCTGCAGGCGAGCTGTGTGTCGGTGTCGTTGTGGTGGCACATAGCCCTGTTCTACATCATGGGAGTAAAAAATCTAAGAGGACGAAAAGCTCACATTTGGGCTGCTGGCGGCATTTGGCAGACATACCTGTCTTTTCACAATCAAATCGGGCTTGCCCAATTTCACCATCCTTCTTTTATTTTTCTCTATATACTTACCTGGCCAAGCGTGTCTCCCAACAGAGAAATCACTAGTTAATGGTTACCCCTTTCAAACTAACTCCACCTTCTTATGCGCTGATAAGTGGTGCACTGCATGTGCGCCAGTTGTCACTACCTGTGAATTTTTATTTTTTTCCTATATTCGTTTATATTCAAAAAATTATTTCTTGAAGTGTGCGTCCAAATCATGAATCATTTGCATCCTTGGATTCCTTGCATTGAGATGTTTAAAAGTAGATCCCATGTTAAAAGGTATCGTTAAATATTTTTTCACAAAAAATGGAAAACAATTAAAAATCTATGAAAATGATAATAAAATAATCAAGAACGAAATAAAAACTAATGACGGAAAAAAGGAAGGAAAACCCCATAGCAGAAAGCATGGTTGTTGTTTCTCATTTTTTTCCATTTTCAACAAACACGATTGTCCTTCTTGTTGAAGCACAAACTTTTTTGTTCGAGAAGCACATAGAACAAATGTGTTTCTCGCAGAAACAAATATGTGTCTTCACACGAAGCTAATCTATAAAGAACATTTTTTTTTCTTTTCGAGAACACGACTCGCCGAAGCAAAATTGCGCTTCCACGAGAAGCAAATGTGCTTCTTGTGGAAGCACAAATTTTTTCAGAGAAGTACATATGTGCTTCTTGTGGAAGCATATTTTTTCGAAGAAGTGCAGATGTGCTTCTCAAGGAAGCAAATCTTAGAAAATATGTGCTTCTCATCGAAGCATAATTTTTTCCACAACACAAAAATATCTCCAAGATCTAGGGAAACTGGTCAAAATTTAAAAAACCAAAAAACCAAAAAAATCTTCAAAACCCCGAATATACGTATAAAAAACACCCTACCTGGGAAGGATAGGCTGGTTCACTTGAGAAGAATATCTTCTATGATCATACCGCAACCATGTCATCCATGAACATGCTCCATAAGATCCCATAGAGTTGAAATGGAATCAGTCATGTGACATGATCCAATTCTCTATTTATCACACTTACCTTTTTTTATTATAGTATGGAAATGCATTGATTTTCTTTGCATCGATTGTGATCCACAATACTATCAGAGTAAAAGAACGGATCTAAGGAACAATGTAGCTTAACCTTTTGATTTTTTATTAGTAACAAGTAAATATTTTGTTTGGAGGTAGGAAACTTGCGATATTGAGGGGACAGATACCAAGTAATCAAGAGATGAGTAAACAAAATAAAAAACAGAGGGTGCATCCATCACGTGACATATGGCGGCGGCTAGATGCACTAACTCGCATGCTCCCAGTCCAGCAAAAATGACCCCTCAAGGTCCCCCAAAGGGGTAACCTTCAGTTAGTTGCTCTCTATAGAGAACTCTTATTTTGGGAAGGGATAAGTCTCGCTTCTACCGAGTGTTGGGTAACATTGCATGGGAAACAAAAAAATTCCTACGCACACGCAGATCTATCCATGGTGATGATCATCTACGAGAGGGAGAGTGGATCTACGTACCCTTGTAGATCGCTAAGCGGGAAGCATTAAGTAACGCGGTTGGTGTAGTCGAACGTCTTCGCGATCCAAATCGCAGTGCGTCCCGCGATCCAATCACGATCCATCCCGCGATCTAATCACGATCCGTCCCGCGAACTTGATCACGATCCGTCCCACGAAATTGATCACGATCCTTCCGATCTAGCGCCGAACGGATGGCACCTCCGCGTTCAGCACACGTACAACTTGATGATGATCTCCGCCGTCTTGATCCAACAAGAGAGAGCGGAGAGGTAGAAGAATTCGCCGGCAGCGTGACAGTGCTCCGGCAATGGTGGTGGAGCAATTCCGGCAGGGCTTCGCCTAAGCACTGCAGAAATCCGATCTAGAGGAGAAACTATGCACTAGAGATTAGGGTTGCACGTGGCTAATATCTGCTGCCAAAAAACCCTAAAACCTCTACTATATATAAGAGGAAGAGAGGAGGAGGCTTGGCCCTCAAAGGACCAGCAATTGGGTCGACCAAATCAAGTGGGAGAGGTGGAATCCACCTCCAATCCTAGTAGGACTAGGATTCACCCTATTTTTTTGTCTTTTTCCACCTTTTTCTCTTTGGGCTTTTCTTCCCAGCCTCATGGGCCTTGTGTGGGATTTCCACCAGCCCACTAAGGGCTGGTATTTACTCTCCCACAGCCCATGTAGCCTCTTGGGTCGAAATACCCCTCTCGATGGTCTCCCGGTACACTAACGGCACTCCCGGTACACTACCGATGTGCCCAAAACTTTTCTGGCGACCAAAATAGGACTTCCTATATATGAATCTTTACCTCCGGACCATTCCAGAGCTCCTCGTGACGTCCGGGATCTCATACGGGACTCCAAACAACCTTCGGTCACCACCATACATAACTCTATACTACCGAAACGTCACCAAACCTTAAGTGTGCAGACCCTGCGGGTTCGAGAACTATGTAGACATGACCGAGACACCTCTACGGTCAATAACCAATAGCGGGACATGGATGCCCATATTGGTTCCTACATATCCTACGAAGATCTTTATCAGTCGAACCTCTATGTCAAGGATTCAGTTAATCCGTATGATGTTCCATTTGTTCTTCGGTATGTTACTTGCCCGCGATTCGATCGTCGGTATCTCCATACCTAGTTCAATCTCGTTACCGGCAAGTCTCTTTACTCGTTCCGTAATACAAGATCCCGTGACTAACACTTAGTCACATTGCTTGCAAGGCTTATTGTGATGTTGTATTACCGAGTGGGCCCTAAGATACCTCTCCGTCACACGGAGTAACAAATGCCAGTCTTGATCCATGCCAACTCAACAGACACCCTCGAAGATACCTGTACAGCACCTTTATAGCCACCCAGTTACGTTGCGACGTTTGATACACACAAGGCACTCCTCTGATGTCTGTGAGTTGCATGATCTCATGGTCATAGGAACATATACTTGACATGCAGAAAACAGTAGCAATAAACTGACCCGATCATATGCTACGTTTGTAGTTTGGGTCTTGTCAATCACATCATTCTCCTAATGATGTGATCCCGTTATCAAATGACATCTCATGTCAATGGCTAGGAAACCTTGACCATCTTTGATCAACGAGCTAGTTCACTAGAGGCATACTAGGGACAGTGTGTTGTCTATTTAGCCACACATGTAATGTGTTTCCAATCGATGCAATTATAGCATGGATAATAAACGATTATCATGAACAAGGAAATATAATAATAAACACTTTATTTATTGCCTCTAGGGCATATTTCCAACAGTCTCCCACTTGCACTAGAGCCAATAATCCAGTTCACGTTACTATGTGATTTACATGGTAATGAATCGAACACCCATGCAGCTCTGGTGTTGATCATGTTTAGCCCTTGGAAGAGGTTTAGTCAATGGGTCTGCAACATTCAGATCCGTGTGCACTTTGCATATATTTATGTCCTTCTCCTCGATGTAATACCGGATGGAGTTGAAGCGTCGCTTTATGTGTCTGGTCCTCTTATGAAACCTTGGTTCCTTGGCTAGAGTAATGGCACCAGTGTTGTCACAGAACATGTTCATTGAATTCAGTGCACTAGGCACTACTCCAAGATCTGTCATGAACTGCTTCATCCAGACACCTTCCTTCGCCGCCTCCGAGGCTGCGATGTACTCTGCTTCGCACGTAGAATCAACTACCATGCTTTTCTTGGAACTGCACCAGCTTACCGCTCCCCCGTTAAGAATAAATACGTATTCGATTTGTGACTTAGAGTCATCCGGATCAGTGTCAAAGATTGCATCGACGTAACCCTTTACGACGAGCTCTTCATCACCTCCATAAACGAGAAACATTTCCTTTGTCCTTTTCAAGTACTTTAGGATATTCCTGACCGCTTGCCAGTGCTCCATTCCAGGATCACTTTGAAACCTTCCGGCCATACTTATGGCAAGGCTGACATCGGGTCTTGTGCACAGCATTGCATACATAATAGAGCCTATGGCTGAAGAATAGGGGATGCGACTCATCTTTTCTTTATCTTCTGGAGTCACTCGGCATTGAGTCTTACTCAACTTCACACCTTGTAATACAGGCAAGAATCCCTTCTTGGACTGATCCATTTTGAACTTCTTCAAAACTTTATCAAGGTATGTGCTCTGTGAAAGTGCTATTAAGCGTTTCGATCTATCTCTATAGATCTTAATGCCTAATATGTAAGCAGCTTCTCCTAGGTCCTTCACTGAAAAACTCTTGTTCAAATATTCCTTCACACTTTCCAGCATTTCTATATTGTTTCCAATCAGCAATATGCCATCCACATATAATATTAGAAACGCTATAGAGCTCCCACTCACTTTCTTGTAAATACAAGCTTCTCCATCAACTTGTATAAACTCAAAAGCTTTGATCACCTCATCAAAGCGCTTATTCCAGCTTCGAGATGCTTGCACCAGTCCATAAATGGATCGCTGGAGTTTGCAAACTTTGTCAGCATTCTCTGGATCGACAAAACCTTCGGGTTGCATCATATACAACTCTTCCTCAAGGAAACTGTTGAGGAACGCCGTTTTGACATCCATCTGCCAAATTTCATAGTCGAAATAAGCAGCTATTGCCAACATGATTCTGACAGACTTAAGCATCACTATGGTTGAGAAAGTCTCATCATAGTCAACTCCTTGAACTTGTGAAAAATCCTTTGCCACAAGTCGAGCTTTATAGAGAGTGATATTACCGTCTGCGTTTGTCTTCTTCTTAAAGATCCATTTGTTCTGAATGGCCTTTCGCCCTTCAGGTAATACTTACAAAGTCCATACTTTGTTTTCATACATGGATCCCATCTCGGATTTCATGGCCTCTAACCATTTCTCGGGAATCCTGGCCCATCACTGCTCCTCCATAGCTCGTAGGTTCATTATTGTCCAACAGCATGACCTCTAAGACAGGGTTGCCGTACCACTCAGGACTAGTACGCACCCTTGTCGACCTACGAGGTTCAATAGTAGCTTGATCCGAAGCTTCATGATCATCATCATTAACTTCCTCTTGTACCGTCGTAGGTTCCACAGAAACAACTTTCTGCACTGCGCTACTTTCTGGTTGAAGTAATGGTTCCTCCCACTCAATTCTTTCGAGAGACTCTTTCTCAAGAAATGTTTCGTTCTTAGCAACAAACACTTTGCCTTCGAATCTGAGATAGAAGGTATACCCGACTGTCTCTTTCGGGTATCCTATGAAGATGCATTTCTTCGCTTTGGGTTCCAGCTTTTCAGGCTGAAGCTTTTTGACATAAGCATCACATCCCCAAACTTTAAGAAATGACAACTTTGTCCTTTTGCCAAACTATAGTTCATATGGCGTCGTCTCAACGGATTTCGATGGTGCCCTATTTAAAATGAATGCAGCTGCCTCTAATGCATAACACCAAAACGATAGTGGCAAATCAGCAAGAGACATCATAGAACGCACCATATCTAATAAGGTTCGATTACGACGTTCGGATACACCATTATGTTGTGGTGTTCCGGGCGGTGTCAACTGTGAAACAATTTCACATTGTCTTAAGTAACTGCGAAACTCATAACTCAGATATTCACCTCCTCGATCAGATCGCAGGAACTTAATCTTCTTGTTACGATGATTCTCAACTTCACTCTGAAATTGCTTGAACTTTTCAAACGTTTCAGACTTGTGTTTGATTAAGTAAATATACCCATATCTACTTAAGTCATCAGTGAAGGTGAGAAAATAACGATATCCACCGCGCACTGCAACATGTTGGGAGACGTAGTAGTAAATCAAAATTTTCCTACGTGTCACCAAGATCTATCTATGGAGAAACCAGCAACGAGAGGGGAGAGATTGCATCTTCATACCTTTGAAGATCGCTAAGCGGAAGCGTTGCTAGAACGCGGTTGATGGAGTCGTACTCGCAGCGATTCAGATCGCGGTAGATCCGATCAAGTGCCGAACGGACGGCACCTCCGCGTTCAACACACGTGCAGCCCGGTGACGTCTCCTACGCCTTGATCCAGCAAGGAGGGAGGAGAGGTTGAGGGAGAGCTCCGGCAGCACGACGGCGTGGTGGCGGTGGAGCTGCGTGGTACTCCGACAGAGCTTCGCTAAGCGCTACGGAGAACGAGGGGAGGAGGAGGTAGGGCTGCACCAGAGAGAGAGGGAGAACCGTGTATTGTGCAGCCCCAAATACCTCCACTATATAGGAGAGAGGGAGGAGGGGTGGCTGCGCCCTAGGGTTCCACCCTAGGGGTGGCGGCAGCCACCAGATGCCATCTGGCCGGCGGCTAGGGCAAGGGAGAGGTGGGGCGCCCTAGGGTGGGCCTTAAGGCCCATCTAAGCCTAGGGTTTGCCCCCTTCCACCTTTGCCACGCCTTGGGCTGGGGTGGGAGGCGCACCAGCCCACCTAGGGGCTGGCTCCCTCCCACTCTTAGCCCACGGAACCTTCCGGGGCAGGTGGGCCCACTTGGTGGACCCCCGGAACCCTTCCGGTGGTCCCGGTACACTACCGGTGACACCCGGAACACTTCCGGTAACCAAATCCTCACTTCCTATATATCAATCTTCGTCTCCGGACCATTCCGGGACTCCTCGTGATGTCCGGGATCTCATCCGGGACTCCGAACAACCTTCGGTAACCACGTACACTATTTCCCTATAACCCTAGCGTCATCGAACCTTAAGTGTGTAGACCCTACGGGTTCGGGAGACACGTAGACATGACCGAGACACCTCTCCGGCCAATAACCAACAGCGGGATCTGGATACCCATGTTGGCTCCCACGTACTCCACGATGATCTCATCGGATGAACCACGATGTCAGGGATTCAATCAATCCCGTATACAATTCCCTTTGTCTATCGGTATGGTACTTGCCCGAGATTCGATCGTCGGTATCCCCATACCTTGTTCAATCTCGTTACCGGCAAGTCTCTTTACTCGTTCCGTAATACATCATCCCGTGACTAAGTCCTTAGTCACACTGAGCTCATAATTATGATGTCTTACCGAGTGGGCCCAGAGATACCTCTCCGTCACACGGAGTGACAAATCCCAGTCTCGATTCGTGTCAACCCAACAGACACTTTCGGAGATACCCGTAGTGTACCTTTATAGCCACCCAGTTACGTTGTGACGTTTGGCACACCCAAAGCATTCCTACGGTATCCGGGAGTTACACAATCTCATGGTCTAAGGAAATGACACTTGACATTGAAAAGCTTTAGCAAACGAACTACACGATCTTGTGCTATGCTTAGGATTGGGTCTTGTCCATCACATCATTCTCCTAATGATGTGATCCTGTTATCAACGACATCCAATGTCCATGGTCATGAAACCGAGACCATCTATTGATCAACGAGCTAGCCAACTAGAGGCTCACTAGGGACACGTTGTGGTCTATGTATTCACACATGTATTACGGTTTCCGGTTAACAAAATTATAGCATGAACAATAGACAATTATCATGAACTAGGAAATACAATAATAACCATTTTATTATTGCCTCTAGGGCATATTTCCAACACAACATTCATTGGACCGCACACATCAGTATGTATGATTTCCACTAAGTCACTTGCCCGTTCCATTGTTCCAGAGAACGGCGTTTTAGTCATCTTGCCCATGAGGCATGGTTCACATGTGTCAAGTGATTCAAAATCAAGTGACTCCAAAAGTCCATCAACACGGAGCTTCCTCATGCGTTTTACACCAATATGACCTAAACGGCAGTGCCACAAGAAAGTGGTACTATCATTATCAACTCTACATCTTTTGGCATCAATGTTATGAACATGTGTGTCATCACTATCAAGATTCAATATGAATAAACCCCCTAACATTGGGTGCATGACCATAAAAGATACTACTCATATAAATAAAACAACCTTTATTCTCTGATTTAAATGAGTAACCGTCTCACAATAAACAAGATCCAGATATAATGTTCATGCTTAACGCAGGCACTAAATAACAATTATTCAGGTTCATCACTAATCCCGATGGTAATTGAAGAGAGAGCGTGCCGACGACGATCACATCAACCTTGGAACCATTTCCCACGCACATCGCCTTCGCCAGCCTTCGTTTATTCCGTAGTTCCTGCTTTGAGTTGCAAATGTGAGCAACCAAACCGGTATCAAATACCCAAGCACTACTACGAGAGCTAGTAAGGTACACATCAATAACATGTATATCATATATACCTTGTTTGTCGTTGGCCACCTTCTTGTCAGCCAGGTACTTGGGGCAGTTCCGCTTCCAGTGACCAGTTCCTTTGCAATGAAAGCACTCAGTTTCTGGCTTAGGTCCGTGCTTAGGCTTCTTTGTAGGAGTAGCAACTGCTTTGCCATCCTTCTTGGTTTTACCCTTCTTACCTTTGCCCTTGCCATTTTTCTTGAAACTAGTGGTTTTATTGACCATCAACACTTGATGTTCTTTTTGGATTTCAGACTCAGCGACTTTCAGCATCGCAAACATCTCGGCGACTGACTTTATCATCCCGTGCATGTTATAGTTCATTACAAAGCTCTTGTAACTAGGTGGCAGTGATTGAAGAACTCTGTCAGTGATTGCCTCTGGCGGGAGAGTAATTCCTAACTTCGCTAGACGATTTGAATACCTAGACATTCTGAGTATGTGCTCACTGATAGACCTGTTCTCCTCCATCTTGCAAGCATAGAATTTATCGGAGGTCTCGTACCTCTCGATCCGGGCATTCTGCTGAAAGATAAACTTCAACTCCTGGAACATCTCATATGCTCCATGACGTTCAAAACGTCTTTGAAGTCCCGGTTCTAAGACATACAATATTATACACTGAACTATTAAGTAGTCTCCAGCACGAGCCTCCCAAGCGTTCTTAACGTCTTTGGAGGTCATGTCCTCTGGTTGGTTACCAAGCGGTGCATCAAGGACATATTGTTTTTGGGAAGCCGTGAGGATAATCCTCAGATTACGGGCCCAGTCCACAAAGTTACTTCCATCATCTTTCAACTTCGCTTTCTCTAGGAACGCATTAAAAATCAGGGGTGCTACTGCGCGAGCCATTGATCTACAACATAAATATGAAAAGGTTACTTAGACTATTGTTCAAGGTAATGAGTTTAGTTAATAAAATTACTAAAGCTCCCACTCAAATTGACATCCCTGAGGTCATCTTAGTGTCACATGATCCAAATTCACCAACTCAAGTCCGATCATCACGTGAGTTAAGGTGGCTTCAATTGAGAACATCATTATGGTGATCATATCTACTATATGACTCATGTTCGACCTTTCGGTCTCTTGTGTTCCGAGGCCATGTCTGTATATGCTAGGCTCGTCAAGTTTAACCCGAGTGTTCTGCACTGCAAAACTGGCTTGCACCCGTTGTATGTGAACGTAGAGTCTATCACACCCGATCATCACGTGGTGTCTCGACACGACGAACTTTCGCAACGGTGCACAGTCGGGGAGAACACAATTTATCTTGAAATTAAGTGAGGGATCACCTTATAATGCTACCGTCGTTAAGCAAAACAAGGTGCATAAAAAGGATTAACATCACATGCAAATCATAAGTGACATGATATGGCCATGATCTTGTGCTTTTGATCTCCATCGTGAAAGCACCGGCTTGATCTCCATCGTCACCGGCACGACACCATGATCTCCATCATCTTTATCTGTAACATCCCAATTTTATTAAATTAGGATGTTAATAGAATCATCATATTGCATGTCATATTTTTATTGCATTTGGAGTTTATGATGTTCAAGTTTTCCACTCACATAAAATCATAGAGAGGGGATAATTGACTTCCTCAACATTATATATATTCGAGTGGGAAAAATATTTTCTTTGCATTTGATGTTTTAAAATTGCATTGGGGGAAATTATTTTGTTAGCCAAAAGTTAGATTATTGCATTAGATATATATATATAGATTTTTTTTCTAAAATTATATGAGCAGGAGTTAATATTCTTACCATATAGGGAGATCTCATCACTCTTAATTAATCAATTGGGTATGAACTTTTGTAATGGTTGAGATGGGCATCATCTCAGACTTATGATAATTGTAGAAGTAGAGCAATCATTTTTGGTAGGGAAAAAAACTAGCTTTATGCAAAACCAAACTTAGAGCTTTCCACTAGCCAAATTGCATGTACTATGTAGGTTCATTACACTTTATGATGTGACTTGCCAGTACATTCCATGTACTGACCTACACGGCTGCAACCTATCATGTTGCAGATTTATCCGACGACGAATAAGGTGCGATAGGTCGTTGTTCTGCACTCAGCTTGCTCCTGGAGTTGATGGACTCATTACCTTTATTTGCTTCCGCATGTTTTTGTTTTACTTGGCCTTAGGCCACATTATTATAATAAATACTCTTTGAGGATTCTCGATGTAATAAATGTGTGATTGAACTCTGTTGTAAATCCTCAAGTACTGTGTGTGTCAGCATACCGATCCAGGGATGACACCTAAGCACAGAGACTTCGATCCCTTGAGATCGGGTCGCTACAAGATGGTATCAGAGCACACGTTGACTATAGGACGCGACCCTAGAAAATGGAAAGCCATAGGATAAAAACCATATTTTTACAACACTTTTATACCCCTGTTTTGGTCTCATACTTTTCCCTGCTTCACTACTAATTTCTCCTCTCTTTCAAACTGTAGATGTCAACCCCCATCGTTGAGTTTGCTCAGCCCGACGCAACCATGCCCTTTGGAAGACAGCTCGTGGATATCGCAGGACATTTGCGCATTGCCCTGCCTAGCTTCACCGGTACCTTCACGACCACTCTACCTGAGGAGATGCGCTGGAAGATTGATGTCCACATTCCAAGGCAAACTTTTGGAGATGCCATTGAGCTGATCGACTTCTACATAGAAGTAAGATCATGGGGCATTGGCAAAGGGATTGTTGCGCTCCTTGCACTCGAGCGCATCTGCCAGGACTACCGCGAGGATCTCAGGAAGACTAACAACGACCTGTACGCGCGCCGCGACCCGGATGGAGATGTGGTGCGCACCAGGGAGGATGACACCATCACCTCACACATTGAGGACCTGTTGGAGCTCATCACCAGGATGAAGGAAGAGATGGACGACTACCTCATCACCACCCACAACCTGACTACCTGCAAGGTCGAGCTGGAAGAAGAGCTGCAGAACACCCGCGCAGAACATGAGGCGGAGCTCGATGCGCTGCAGGAAAAGTTTGACGACTTCAAGCTTCAGCTGGAGGAAGCTGAGGACGAGCTTGACAAAGGGGAGAATCTCCAAGAAGATCACTCTTACGGGGACTATGTCAGTCAGGACAGAGACTATCAGGATGACGACGAGGAGGTACAAAGTGATGCCACTGGAGCCGACATCAACATGATAGATCTCTCTTCCGATGAGGAGTAGACTTAGACCACCATGAGAGATTAGGATTCGATAGTCGATTAGTATTTGATTGATTTATTTGTGGGACCTTGTCAAACCTTGTGACATGGCTCACCCTAGATTTGTTTCGTGTGAACTCTTTGATTGAATTGAATTGGAGTGATTTGGATTTTTATTTGACATCATGTGCATATGGGTAGTGTTTCTCCCTTAGGCCTAATTCTATCTATACCTCATCTATGCTGACCCAACAGATGCGACCAAGGCGCGACCCTTCCGGGAGTGGCTCAGGGAATGATATCCCACCCGCCTTGGAGCAATTGCTTCAGACCCAGAACCATATGATACAGTTGATGATGCAGAATATGGCCCAGAACAACAACAACAACCCGCCTCCACCTCCACCTCCACCTCCACCACAAATTGACAGCCTTACCTGTTTTTTGAGGCTGAATCCTCTAATCTTCACAAGCAGCCCGGAGCCAATTATCGCAGATGACTGGCTTCGCAACATGGGTAGGAAGCTAGCCACAGCAGGATGCACTGATCAGGAGAAGGTGAGGTTTGCCTCTCACCAACTGGATGGACCAGCAGCTTCGTGGTGGGAGAACTACACCGCCACGTACCCCATGGAGAATGTGACTTGGGCTCAGTTCCAGCAAGCATTCCGCACTGCTCATGTTTTAGCGGGAGCTATGGCTCTTAAGAAGAGGGAGTTCCGCAACTTACGCCAGGGAAGTCGCTCAGTGTCTGAGTATGTTGATGACTTCAGCAAGTTGTCCCGTTACGCCCCAGGTGACGTGGCAACCGATGCAGCCAAACAAGAGAAGTTTCTGGAAGGACTGAATGATGAGCTGGGAGTTCAGTTGATGGTAGCGACTTTTGATAACTATCAAGAGTTGGTGGACAAGGCGATCACTCTAGAGGGTAAGCATCAACAGATGGAAAATCACAAGAGGAAATATGGCCAGAGCAAGTTTCAGTCTGAAGCTCAGCAGAAGCCTCCCTCTGCCCCTTTCTCAGGATATACTGGTACAGGACACAGGATGTTTGGAGGGCACAATCATCACAACCATGGTGGTCATTCTCAGCATGGAGGAAATGGACACAACCACAATGGCCATAAAAATGGCAACGGGAATGGAGGAAACGGCAACCCCAATCACCCTACCCCGGCTACACTAGTGAGGAAGGATATGACTCACATCACCTGCTTCAAATGCAAGAAGACAGGGCACTACTCCAACGAGTGTCCTGAGCTACAGAATGGGAATGGCAATGGAAGTTCTGGAGGCAACAAGCCCAATCCTTTCACTAAGGGGCATGTGAATCATGTCAATGTGGAAGAAGTCTGTGAACAACCTGATGCGGTGATTGGTAAGTTCTTGGTTAATTCATTTCCAGAACTTATTCTATTTGACACTGGTGCATCGCATTCATTCATATCGAGGGGATTTGTGGATAAGCATAAGTTGCCTACCGTAGCTCTTAAGTCACCTATTCTAGTGAGTTCCCCAGGAGCAGAGTCTATGACTAGTCAGGCATGTTTTCAGTTGCCTTTGAACATAGGGGGACATGCTTTTCCCACGGATATGATCGTACTTGAGTCACAAGGGTTGGATGTAATCCTAGGTATGGATTGGATGTCCAAGTATCAGGGAAGCATTGATTGTGCCAGTAGGTCAATTCTTCTCACCACTCCAAAGCATTAAAGGATCAAGTATGTATCCAGGCTTAAGCCTAAGAAGACTCAAGTGAACTTTCTTACGGGAGTTGTCCAGGAAGAAGTACCAGTGGTGAAGGATTATCCCGATGTATTTCTAGAGGAGTTACCCGGTATGCCACCTGATCGGGAGATTGAGTTTCTCATTGAGTTGCTGCCAGGCACTGGACCTATCTCCAAGAGGCCATACCGGATGCCTGCTAATGATCTAGCGGAAGTCAAGAAGCAAATTGAGGAGTTACTAGAGAAGGGGTATATTCGCCCGAGTTCATAAACTTGGGGATCCCTAGTACCCTTAGTGGAGAAGAAGGGTGGAACCTTGAGGATGTGTGTGGATTATCGTTCCTTGAACGAGGTGACCATCAAGAACAAGTATCTGTTGCCGATGATCAATGACTTGTTCGACCAGCTAGAAGGAGCAAGTGTTTTCTCCAAGATTGACCTTCGATCAGGTTATCATCAGTTGAAGATCCGTGAGAAGGATATACCTAAGACGGCTTTTACCACGAGGTATGGGCTTTATGAGTATATAGTCATGTCGTTTGGTTTGACTAATGCCCCTGCCTATTTTATGAGCATGATGAACAAGGTATTCATGGAGTACTTGGATAAGTTTGTCGTGGTATTCATTGATGATATATTGGTTTTCTCCAAGAATGAGAAGGAGCACGCTGAACATCTGCGCTTAGTTCTGGAGAAGCTCAGAGAACACCAACTTTATGCCAAGTTCAGCAAGTGTGAGTTTTGGTTGAAGGAAGTCAGATTTCTCGGACATGTTGTGTCAGGAGAAGGAATTGCCGTGGACCCTTCCAAGGTGGAAGCAGTCACAGAATGGAAGGCACCGACCTCAGTTAGCGAGATCCGCAGTTTCCTTGGACTTGCAGGATATTATCGGAGGTTCATTGAGAATTTCTCCAAGATTGCAAAGCCCATGATGGAGTTGTTGAAGAAGGAAACCAAGTATATTTGGACTGAGGAATGTGAAGCCAGTTTCCAGGAGTTGAAGAAACGTTTGGTTACAGCTCCAGTGCTAATTCTACCGAACATACACAAGGATTTTCAGGTGTATTGCGACGCTTCACGCCAAGGACTTGGATGCGTGCTTATGCAAGGAGGAAAGGTTGTAGCTTATGCTTCACGATAGCTTCGACCTCATGAGTTGAACTATGCCACACATGATCTAGAGTTAGCAGCAGTGGTGCATGCACTCAAGACCTAGAGACATTTCCTTATCGGGAACCAATGTGATGTTTACACCGATCACAAGAGTTTGAAGTACATCTTCACGCAGAAAGAGTTGAACCTTAGGCAAAGGAGATGGTTGGAGCTCATCAAGGATTATGACATGAATTTGCATTATCATCCAGGAAAAGCCAACGTTATGGCAGATGCGTTGAGCCGTAAGAGCTATGTCAACACTCTTGTCACAGGAGGATTGCCTAGGAGTTGTGTGATGAACTTAGAGATCTCGAGTTGGAAATAGTTCCAAGAGGCTATGTTGCCGCACTCGAAGTTCAGTCCACCTTGTTGGGAAGGATCAGAGAAGCTCAGAAGTTGGATCAAGGTATTGTTGAGATAAAGGAGAGGATCAGCAAAGGAAAGGCAGAAGGATTCCGTGAGGATGAGCATGGAACCATATGGTTTGAGCAGCGTATTTGTGTGCCCAATGATCCAGAGATCAGGAAGTTGATACTTCAGGAGGCTCATGATTCACCTTACTCGATACATCTGGGAAACACCAAGATGTATTTGGACTTGAAGGAAAGTTTTTGGTGGACCGGTATGAAGAGGGAAATTGCTGAGTATGTAGCAGTATGTGATGTATGTCAAAGGGTAAAGGCAGAGCATCAGAAACCAGCAGGTTTACTTCAGCCATTGCCGATACCTGATTGGAAATGGGATAAACTTGGCATGGATTTCATCACGTGATTACCCAGGACCCGTTCAGGTTATGATTCCATTTGGGTAATAGTTGATCGCTTGACCAAGGTTGCTCACTTCATTCCCGTGAAGACTAAATATACAAGTGCCAAGCTGGCGAAGATATATATGACCAGGATTGTATGTCTACATGGAGTTCCGAGGACCATTGTACCAGATAGAGGAACACAATTTACTTCAAAGTTTTGGCATCAGCTACATGAAACTTTGGGTACCAGGCTGGAATTTAGTACAGTTTTCCATCCACAGACAGATGGGCAGACAGAGAGAGTAAATCAGATTCTGGAGGACATGTTGAGAGCTTGTGCGCTAGACTACGGGTCTAGTTGGGATGATAACTTACCTTATGCAGAGTTCTCATACAACAACAGCTATCAAGCCAGTTTGCAGATGGTCCCTTTTGAGGCATTGTATGGGAGGAAGTGCAGAACACCGTTGATGTGGGATGGAGTTGGTGATCGCAAATTGTTTGGATCGGACTTGATTCGTGATAGACTCAAGATAGCTCAGTCTAGACAGAAGAGTTATGCCGATGCTAAACGCAAGGAAGTGATTTATGAAGTGGGAGATAGAGCTTATCTGTGAGTGTCTCCACTTCGAGGTATTAAGAGGTTTGGAGTCAAGGGAAAGTTAGCACCACGATTCGTGGGGCCATACAGAGTTCTGGAACGCAGGGGAGAAGTTGCATACCAATTGGAACTACCAGAGGGTTTGTCAGGAGTTCATGATGTGTTTCATGTTTCCCAACTGAAGAAGTGTCATGCAGAGATGGCAGATATTCCTTTGAGAGATACAGTGCCTCTAGAAGCAATTCAGTTGGACACCGACCTAACTTATGAGGAGAAGCCTGTTAAGATTCTTGAGACTGCCGAGAGGATCACTCGTACCAAGGTCATCAAGTTCTGCAAGGTTCAGTGGAGTCACCACACTGAGGAGGCAGCTACTTGGGAACGAGAGGAAGATCTCAAGCGTGACCATCCTCACCTTTTTGCTAGCCAACCCTAATCTTGAGGACGAGATTCATCTTAAGGGGGGTAGGTTTGTAACATCCCAATTTTATTAAATTAGGATGTTAATAGAATCATCATATTGCATGTCATATTTTTATTGCATTTGGAGTTTATGATGTTCAAGTTTTCCACTCACATAAAATCATAGAGAGGGGATAATATGACTTCCTCAACATTATATATATTCGAGTGGGGAAAATATTTTCTTTGCATTTGATGTTTTAAAATTGCATTGGGGAAATTATTTTGTTAGCCAAAAGTTAGATTATTGCATTAGATATATATATAGAATTTTTTTTCTAAAATTATATGAGCAGGAGTTAATATTCCTTGTGCTCTATTTTATCAATATGGATTTTAGAAATTTTCTGATATATATATATATATATATATATATATATTCTGATTTTGATTTTGTTTCATTTTGGATGTCTTTAAATAATGTTTTTATAAAGTTTTTTTTAGACTCTAAAGAAATGTTCACGTTGTAGGATTTATTTTTCTGACTGTTTTGGTATATAATACCCTAGTATAACCTCTACTGTATCTACTCTTGAAATACAAACCTATTCTAATTCATGAGGTGGAATTTTGAAAGGAGCTAAAAGCCGCGGTAACTTTATTCTGTATACTGACCAATTTCCGAGAATGAAGATTTGGGACTTTCCATTTACTACAGGTACTGCCTTGGTTAATTCAGGGAACTCAATTTCATTTCCGACTGGCTGATCTAGACACCACCGCTGTTGCCGTCTTAATGCTTCATGCAATGCATGCATTATGGTCATGCAGTTCCTGCATAGTGTGTGATTGACTCCTTCATGCAACTCTTGCATAAGGCACATGCTACTTACTGTTACTCCTCATGAGTTGCAACATTCAATCACACTTGCTGGCTGTTGGTTTTACTAAACCTTAGTGGGTGCTCTGCCTCGTTATATACCCTTATACCATTTACTCATTTTGTCTATGCATTTGTTTCATTGATCGTTGGCTTATGTATCTTACAAGTGAGATGAGAGTTTAGAAGAAACTGAAAGAAGACGCGTGTTGGGAGGAGCCAAGGACCTATGATTCATGGGCACATATTGTGTGTGCAAGAAAAGAGGGATAATGCAATAACCCGATGACCTATGATTCATGTACATAATTCTTGGTTCTTGGTCTCGATTAATTAAAACGTGTGATGTGTTTGGGTTATTTGAAATGTCAGCTGCTAAGTTGACTGAAGTCTCGAATATTGCATTATCTCTCTCTATACAGTTCTGTACCATTTACACCATTTGTGTTTGTGCTCCTTAGTTGGTCATCGGGTTATGACGTATGAGATGCTGAAATATACTATTGGTGCGCCTTACTAATGAGGTGAGGTACTAGAAGAAGGCGAAAACATATGTGAATTGTTGCTGGGATAACTGAAGTGTACTGCACACTATAGAATATCTCAACAGGAAAATGCACTACTACACAGATTTGAGCAGACATTGACCTGATATTGTTGAGATTGTATCCAAGGAAAATTGCCCGCTGATCAAAGTGTGCAGCACCAAGTCATTGATCTAATGCATGTTTAGATCGAGTAATAGCGCACACTTATCGCACAGAATGAAATTAGTGTTTGCTTGATTTTGCGTTTTACAAACTACTCCCTCTGTCCCATAATGTAAGACGTTTTTTAACAATATGGGACGGAGGAAGTATAAATTAATAATTCAGTTAGTTAACCAGGAGCCCCGGCCTCATGGTTATCTCATAAGTTATCAAGATTATTTAGTATGTCAATCCAGAATACACATGAACCATGAATGCGAATTTGAGATGGATTCATCTCCGGCTTTTCATAATTTTTCTGCTTCTCTATTCAGTTAGAACACGGGATGAGGACAATCTATTGTGCCTACAACCTCTGGCTTTTCGTAAATTTTCTTCTTCCCTATTCAGTTAGAACACGAGATGAGGACAATCTATTGTGCCTACAACCTCTATTGTATATGGAAATGCAAATCTATTCTACTAAACGAGCTGAGAATTTAAAAGATGCTCAAAACTGTGTAAACATTATTCTGTATGATGACCAATTCGGGACCTTCCATATACTACGGGCACTTTCTCGGTTGATTTCAAGGAACTCAATTACATTTCGACTGGCTGTGGCTAATGTTGGCTTCATGCTTCATGCGATGCTTCCATTATTGTCATGCAGTACTTGCATAATGCATCATAGACTTCTTCATGCAACTCTTGCACCATGCCTGTTACCCATCATGAGTTGCAACATTCAGTGTTACACTTGTTGTGCTGTCCGATTAACTAAATTTTAGCCGGTGCTCTGCCTCCTTATATATATTTATACCATTTCCTCATTTTGTGCATTCATAGTCAGGTTATGTGTCTTGCCAGTCAGCTGGGAGTTTGAGAAGAAACTGATAGAAGATGCCTGTTGAGAGAAATCAAGGATCGATGATCAGGTCGTCATTACATATTGTGAGGAGATGTCACGTAGTTTTCTGCATGGTTAAGCATATGAGCACTGGGTTCCTATCGCTTACTCATTAGGTTATGATTGTACGCTATTACTGAACTTTAGATCTGTTTTCTAGCTTATGAGTTGAGATTTTAGAAGGAACTGAAAGGGAATGTGGACAAACCTCCCTCCTCCTGCCGACTCTTGCCCACTTAGAAACCATGGAATTTTGATAGGAAAGAGAGCTGCTGCAGATCCAACATTCATAGATGAACACAAGCCCGACAAAACGGCATGATTTTATCCCATGCAGAAGAGGTCAGGTTGTTGGATTTTTTTTTTGAAATAAAAGGTAGAGCATTTTCTACCTTATCCATTTCAAAACAGGCGAAAGGCCTGGGTGACCGAAGTCAATTACATGAGAGACTATGTGAGCGCTGCATAAGCAGGTGCAGCAGGCCATAGTCAAGCCTATAAAGGTACAAAAGAAAATACAAGGAACGATAAAGAGGTCAGACCACCTCCTGTGGCAGAGACAGAGATTGAAGAAAGAGGAAAAACTAGAACAGCGCTAGCCAATTGAGCATCGTGTGCCTGTGATGTTCTTTCTTAGCGCGGTGGCTCCACAAGTGCAAAAGCTCGTTGATGAAAGCATTGATTCGTGGAAGCCCCCCGCATTGATTCTCAAAAATCCGAGCGTTCCGAGCATGCCAAATGGTGACCGCACAGGCTGCGAACAGGATATGCCATAGTGCCCCAAACTTTTCCGCAGTTTCAGGTGAAGAAACGAAAACTGCAATATTTGGTGACCTGAGTGCAAGGTTATCCAGTCCCAGCCGACGCCAAATTAGATCAGCTTGGCGACATCGGAGTATCAGGTGCGCGATACTCTCAGGGGCAGGGCAGACATCACAGCCATTTGTTGGCGCAACCTTGGTCCATCCTTTATGAAACATGTAGTCCTTTGTGTTTAGCCTCCCACGGAAGGCAAGCCATAGGAACACTCTGTGTTTGGAAGGAATAATGTTATCCCAAACGACGTTGTTGTGAGGCCATATAATACCCCTGAAATTAAGCAGCCTGTAGAAGTAAGCTATGGTCGCCCCAGAATTGTCTGCTGCCGATGTCCTAGTGTCGCTCTCTTCAGGATTCAGTGCAAAATGACCCAAAATTTGATTTAGCATATCAAGCTCTCTGGTTGCTGTGTAGGACAGATTTGGGAGCAGCTCAATTTCCCAAAGGCCATCCACAAACTGTGATGATACCGAACAGGATGGTGACTTTGCAAAGGAGAATAAAGTAGGGAAAGTGTGGACTAATCTGCCGCTGCCGGACCAGTCATCATGCCAGAAGGATGTCTTCGTACCATTGCCAACAGTGCATTTTGTTGAATTTAGCACAAAGGGAATAGTATTGCAGATAGCTCTCCAAATGGGCGTTGCGGTGCTACAAGCTTGGAGAGGTATGTAGCGCTGACAGTAGGTAGAGGAAAACCATTGGTAGTAGGGGACCATACTGTCTTGTAGAATTTTAGCAGCCATTTTACTGATCATTGCAATGTTGTGTGATTGAAGGTCCTTGATGCCTAGGCCGCCGTTCAGTTTATTCATAGTGACGACATCCCAAGCAACTAAGCAATGTCCAGCAGTAGCGTGGTTAGACCCTTGCCATAAGAACCCACGCAGAATCTTTTCCAGTTTGTTGAGGGACTCTTTTGGCCAAGTAAAACATGCCATGAAGTAGCTTGGGATAGCCGCGAGCACTGCATTAATCAGCGTTAATCTTCCTCCCCAGGAGAGGTATGAAGCAAGCCATCCTGATAGCCTTCTGTCTACTCGATGTATGACAGGGAGGAGCATGGCGTGAGAGACCTTGTTCATGCTAAGCGGCAGCCCTAGGTAGGTGCACGGGAAGGAGGAGATGGAGCATCCAAGGAGTCCGGCAACAACATTGGTAGTGTCAGCATCCAGGCATACTGGAACAAAAGTACTTTTGCTGAAATTGATTTTCAGTCCTGTCTCCTGTGTAAGCTGAGAAGGCAGTCAAAATTCTCTTGATAACAACATCTTGTTCAATGGTCCCCTTAATCATCATTAAAGTATCATCCGCGTACTGTAGGACTGGGAAGAAGAAATCCACATCAAGGGGATGAAGCAGGTTACCTTGTGTGAACTCACGGCAACAGAGCTGCTGTAGCACGTCCGCTACAAGGATGAAAAGGTATGGAGATATGGAGTCACCTTGCCGTAAGCCACTGCTGCATTGTATGGCACTGCCAATCTCATTGTTGACCATGACGCGAGAGGAACTGGTTTGCAAAAGGTCCTTTATCCACTTTATCCAAATTGGGGGGAAGCCTCTAGCAGCCAGAACTTCAAAAAGGCAATCCCAGCTGACACTGTCAAAGGCTTTTTGAAAGTCCAGTTTAAGCACAATCATTGGTTTCCTCCTCTTGTGCGCGTATTGGACCAGCTTAGCAGCTAACGCAAAATTCGCGACGATGCATCGTCCGGCTAGGAAGCCAGACTGCAGAGGGTGCACAAGTTCAGGTATAAAATTTTGCAGGCGGGAGGTCAAAACCTTGGAGGTTAGCTTGGGGAGGCTATGGATGAGAGATATTGGGCGGAAATCCTTGATTTCTTGGGGCACTTCTTTCTTTGGTATAAGCACTATAGATGCCATATTGACACCGTTGAGGTTTGCTTGTCCCTGGAAAAACTCCGGGAAGTAACCTAGCAGATCATCTTTGAGAGTATGCTTGAACTTCTTATAGAACTCATTTGTGAACCCATCAGGCCCCGGACTGCGATTGTTTGGCATCTTGTTGATAGCATAGACAATCTCTCCCCAGTGGAAAGGTTCTGCTAGCGGGTGAGATCAGCCGGCGTATATAACTGATTAATATCCACAGTTGGCAGGGACGGGCTGTGTTGCCCAAACAAGCTTGAAAAAAAGTCTGTGGCAATCTGCAACTTGTTCTTGTTGTCATAAAACTCCACTCCATCAGCTATCAACACTCTGATTTTATTCCTTCTAGCATGGCAGTTGGCTGCAGCATGGAAGAAACTAGTGCTCTCGTCACCGGAAGCACTCCAAGACAGTTTAGCTCTCCTTCTCCAAGCTGCAGTCTGCCAGAGAATGAGCTGTTGAGATTTGGTGCAAGCGTGCTTCCGCAGGGAGCGTTCCAAGGTAGTCAGTTGTCTGCGTTCTTCTACTATGGTCAGGTAATTTACGACATGCTTGTTGTTCTTCAGAAGATCTTGCAGGCTGGTGCTGCGCCGGGACCATTGCCTGATGGCAGCTCTGACACGTCTCATCTTAAAGCTGATAAGGGAGGTTTTGGCGGAGAAGTATCTAGCGTTTCTGGTCCACTCCTTGGCAACCAACTCCCTGACCTCTTCAGAATCCAGCCAGTGGTTTTCGAAGCGAAACATCTTGTTCTTCGGGGTGTCTCGGTTGAATTCCACAAGAATAGGAGTGTGGTCAGATGTAATCATTGCTGTGGCCGAGGTATTGAAGAAGCCTAAATTCCATTCTGCATTGACTAAGACACGGTCCAGCTTGACCAAGGTGGGTTCAGCTCGCTTGTTCGACCAGGTGAAACTTCTGTTGCTGATTTCAACATCATCAAGCGCATGTTGCCGGATCCATTCATTGAATACTTCCATCAGAGTCCAATTGATTCGCCCTTTAGACTTTTCATGTTCATGTCTATACATATTGAAGTCCCCGACTAGCATCCAAGGGCCACTAACATAGCTGGCAACAGACTCTAGAGATTGGAAGAACTCACTTCTTTCAGCAGCATCACAAGGCGCGTAAACAGTTGTGATTATGGCTGATTCATTGTTGCTGGTGGATGTAACCTTCATGGTGATGTGGAACCGGTGTTTGGCCATCTCACAGCAATTGACGGCTGCATGATCCCAAGCCATCAGAATTCCGCCAGCCGTGAGGCATGCTGGCATTATGTTGTATGAGCGCAAATTTGGAGGCAGGAAGGACGACGCTTTGAACATATTCAGATTTTGCAGCTTGGTTTCTTGAATGCAAACCACATCAGGGCGACTTGAGCGAATTGCATCTTGCACCAAAGAACATTTGTCGGTGTCTCCGAGACCACGAACGTTCCAGTTAAGAATCCTCACGGTGGACGGGTCAAATTCACAAGAGGAAATAAAAATAGAGAAAACAGAGGCAGAGCAAGCAGGTAAACAAACGGGAATTCATTGATAGAAGCCATGGAGAGGCAGGGTACATGATGCTGATGAAGCATGAAATGGAAAGCATGATAAACCTTGAAGAGGATGCGGTTACTGCTGCTAGAAAAAGAAGAAAAATAAAGACACGAGCTACTACTGCTAAGCCAGTTTCTCAGCCAAGGACTATTGCAACAACTGCTGCCTAACATGCAGGAAACATGATCAACCGAGGCATCTTGCATACTAGTCGACCAACTACTCATCGAGGGACCTGGTTGTCGCCGCAGATGCGGAGGAGTCTCCTGCTCCTGCTGATGAAGCACTGGAGGCAGAAGCGTTAGAGATAATGGCCTCAAAATTCAGGTCGCAGCAACGGGCGAGCTGACGAGTCTTGCCCCTGGTCAGGGGCCTTGGGTCCTTCTTAACAGGCATCTTGAAGAATTTCCTCAGTGGAAGCAAACTTGATCTTTTTCCGCCTTGAAGAGGATGGACCAACGCGGCGGGCAACGCTGCCAGCAACCGGCACCACCGCAGCTTTGCGCTTGGACGCGCGCTCAACCGAACCGACTCGGACTCCGTCATGCAGCTTCTGGATGCGCGAGCTGCAACGAGGAGAGGGTGCTGGCTCATGGCCGCGAGGCGGCGAGGTGGGCATCGGCTCCAGGTCTCTTGCGGAGGAGCCCGACGCCTGGACTTGGCTTGCTGGAGGGGAGGTTGGCGTCGGCCCCTGGCCTCCTGGGGGGGAGGCTCGGGCAGAGGACGCCGGGACGGGAAGGTGCTCGGCGGCGCCGCCTCCTTGCATCGCCAGATCCGCCCGGAGCACCTGGGCAGAATCACCAGAAATGCATATGGTTGGGGGTGGGGGGAGGGGGAAGAGCTGCAGGATGGGTGGGGAAGAGAGTCGGCTGGCAGGAGAGGGCTCCGATGGTGGCGCCCTGCAGCTGCAGATCGTAGCCGCGATGGACGCCGGAAGGATAGCGCAGGCGCCGTACTGCATATCAGTTGATAAGACAGGAGAAAACATCCCGCTTGGCAGCAGGCCCAGGACAGGCGAAGGAACAGCGGCGAGGGGGCGTGAGCAAATGGAGCGGGAAGCTAGGACTTGGTGGGCCTGAAGAAGGGTTTGGCTGGGAGGCTGGTCCAGAATGGGGTAAGAATTCTTGCCAGCGAGAGAAAAGTACGGCCCAGCAGCAGGCAGCATGCTAGCAGGAACAATGGGCTTTGGTGGGTACCTTCCCTCGACCGAAGGGAGCAGCGGCAGTGTGTGCGAGCATAAATCGCCCGAGAAGGTTTTGGGCCAGAATTTGAAAAGAAGCGAGCGGCAGGTTTGGCGCTTAACATTTCCAGTGGCTGCATCGAAGCAGGGGAAGAGATTGTCGTGCGCCGCTCCGACGGCGCCAACCTCGATCACGACCGGAGACCGACCGGCCGCGGCTGAGCTCATCCTTGAAGGAGAAAGAGAGACCGTCTACGTCAAAGGTGACGGAGGCATGCGGCCGACGAACTTCTGCTGCCAGCAGGATAGGTTTGAGGAAGGATCGATCATCTATCTCGTGCGTGATTTCTTCATTGGAGGGGATGGCGAAGGTGCCATATTTGATCAGCTTGGGCTTGACGGAGATCTTGAGCATGGCGATGAAGTCTCCAAACGAGGCAATGTGCGGGAACTGGAAGGCCCGATACGCCCGTCCGGGCCATCGTCTGGACGCTGTCGGCCGGTCCGTGCGCCCCGCGAGGGATACGCGGATTAGCATGTCCCTGCCGAGTGCCACGAGGAGGGGAGCGGTCACCACCCCCTGAGGGACGATCAGCGTGCGGGCTGGGCTGCACGGATGGGGCGCCGAGCGTTCGGGCAACGTCCCAGATCTCGTTGATGAGCACATCCGCGTAGATTCCCACACCGTCGATGCGGTGGAAGGCAAGATGGTGGGGGATGTGCTGCAAAGCCTCCACCTTGACGAGGACGAAGATGCAGGAGAAGTCGCTCCCATGCAGGTAGGCGTGGTCCAGCCCTAGGAGACTGGCGAAGCCGGCGACGCTCGCCAAGACGCCACGGCGGTCCCAGAGCTCCAGTGGCATCTTCTCAAGCGATAAGCTGACGATATGGCGGAAGGAGAAGGTGAAGGCGTTGTCGCCGGCGTTGTGCGGCAGGATGGAAATCCTATAAGCACCTTCTTCTAGCGGGCTAGCGTGCATGCCAGCCGCCAGGGCCGGCCCTGAACAGGTGCGTCCGGTGCGGTCGCATAGGGACCTCACCTGCCGAGGTCCCCCACCTAGGTAGCACATACGAAGGGGCCTCGACTCCTCCTCCATACAAAAAAAAACAAAGGCAGTTCCTCGACTCCTCGTTCTCCTCCGCCCTCCCTGGCTCCTCGTTCTCCTCTCTCTGCGGCGGCAGCAGCGCCCTGCCCTCCCCAATCACACCTGCCGGCGTTAATGGAGCGGAATAAATGGAGGAGAACCGGAGGAGATCCCAATTTACTTTCACCAACAATCTGCAACGGTTAATTCTTCCTATTCCCCTTCTATAAATCTCCCTAGGTCTTTGTTCTTCTTCTTTCGATCTACCCCTAACCGGCCCTGATTCGATTCGCCCCTTACCTTACCTATTGTCTGCCATAGAAGAAAGGGAGGAGGGGATCAAGGGAATAGGCGGCCGGTACAGTATTGCTGCCCTGCCCCCTGACTGTTGTTGGACCTGAACCACGGAGGTGCTGCAAGAGGCGGCGGCAAAGGCAAGGGGGTTGAGGGGACGGGAGACCCGAGACGGCAAGCTGCAGCAAGCAAGGGCAACCAGAACCGGATCCAGGTGCTTTTGTTCCAACATTCAATCTCATGGCATAATTTTTGTAGTCATTGTTTGTTGTGTTATGAGATGTCATTTAGAAAGTGCAAATCTTGTCATGAGAAGAGGCTAAAGAGAAAGAAAGAGGATGAATTTATAGCAACCCAAAAAGGAGCCCTCGACCCATTTTTTAAGCCAAATAAAAAATCTGCTTGTACTAATCAGGAACTAGCTCTGGTGATTTATGAACCCCCCAATGGAAATTTAGATGAGAAAGATAACAATTCTAATGATCATGAAAATTTAGGTGATGCTGTTGGTGATGCGAGTGGACATGAAAATTTAGATGGTAATGATAATGAACCAGAACAACAACCTTTTACTGCGAACATTTATGATCCAGCAAACTGGGGTCCTTTAGATGATAAATCAAGAGATATTTTAGTGGAAAAGGGTCCTATAAGAGAAGACAATCTTGATTTTCCTTTGGATGATGATTCTAGGCATTTTGCATATTGTCATTATTCCAAAACATTACGGAATGGGGAAGTCCATGATCGAGAATGGTTGGTATATTCTAAGCAATGTTGACAAGGTGTTTTGCTTTTGTTGTAAGCTTTTCATGTCTAACAAATACAAGAGTGCATTAGCAACCGATGGATTTAGAGATTGGAGACACCTTAGTGTGAGGATAAATGAGCATGAAAATAGTGTTGAGCATATTAGTAATATGAGCACTTGGAATGAGTTGGGAATACGACTAGCAAAGGGTCAAACCATTGACCAAGATTTGCAACAGCAAATCATCAAAGAAAAAGAACGCTTGAAACAAGTTTTGCGAAGAATAATTGCTGTTGTGAAATATCTAGGAAAACGTAATTTAGCATTTCGGGGATCTAGTGAGAAGCTTTATGATGCTAACAATGGTAATTTCTTAGCGACTATTAAGATGATTGGAGAATTTGACTTGGTAATGCAAGATCATCTTAGGCGCATTGAAAAAAATAAAATTCACTATCATTACCTTAGTCATAAAATCCAGAACGAGTTGATCTCTCTTTTAGCATCTAGTGTTACAAGTTCTATCATAAACATTGTTAAAGAGGCCAAGTATTTCTCCGTTATTCTTAATTGCACTCCAGATGTGAGTCACTAGGAGAAAATGACTCTACTTGTTCGATGTGTTAACCTATCAAATAAAAAAATTCAAGTTGAAGAGTTCTTTCTAGCATTCCTTAAGGTTGATGATACATCGGGTTTGGGTCTTTATAATGAATTGCTTGATGCGTTGACGTCTTTTGGTCTTAATATTGATGACGTGAGGGGCCAAGGTTATGATAATGGTTCAAACATGAAAGAAAAATATCAAGGAGTACAGACATGATTACGAAATATAAATCCAAGAGCGTTATATATGCCATGTGCTTGTCATAGTCTTAATCTCACACTTTGTGACATGGCGAATTCATGCAATAAAACAAACGGGAATTCATTGATAGAAGCCATGGAGAGGCAGGGTACATGATGCTGATGAAGCATGAAATGGAAAGCATGATAAACCTTGAAGAGGATGCGGTTACTGCTGCTAGAAAAAGAAGAAAAATAAAGACATGAGCTACTACTGCTAAGCCAGTTTCTCAGCCAAGGACTATTGCAACAACTGCTGCCTAACATGCAGGAAACATGATCAACCGAGGCATCTTGCATACTAGTCGACCAACTACTCATCGAGGGACCTGGTTGTCGCCGAAGATGCGGAGGAGTCTCCTGCTCCTGCTGATGAAGCACTGGAGGCAGAAGCGTTAGAGATAATGGCCTCAAAATTCAGGTCGCAGCAACGGGCGAGCTGACGAGTCTTGCCCCTGGTCAGGGGCCTTGGGTCCTTCTTAACAGGCATCTTGAAGAATTTCCTCAGTGGAAGAAAACTTGATATTTTCCGCCTTGAAGAGGATGGACCAACGCGGCGGGCAACGCTGCCAGCAACCGGCACCACCGCAGCTTTGCGCTTGGACGCGCGCTCAACCGAACCGACTCGGACTCCGTCATGCAGCTTCTGGATGCGCGAGCTGCAACGAGGAGAGGCTGCTGGCCCATGGCCGCGAGGCGGCGAGGTGGGCATCGGCTCCAGGTCTCTTGCGGAGGAGCCCGACGCCTGGACTTGGCTTGCTGGAGGGGAGGTTGGCGTCGGCCCCTGGCCTCCTGGGGGGGAGGCTCGGGCAGAGGACGCCGGGACGGGAAGGTGCTCGGCGGCGCCGCCTCCTTGCATCGCCAGATCCGCCCGGAGCACCTGGGCAGAATCATCAGAAATGCATATGGTTGGGGGTGGGGGGAGGGGGAAGAGCTGCAGGATGGGTGAGGCAAAGAGGCGGCTGGCAGGAGAGGGCTCGGATGGTGGCGCCCTGCAGCTGCAGATCGTAACCGCGATGGACGCCGGAAGGATAGCGCAAGCGCCGTGCTGCATATCAGTTGATAAGACAGGAGAAAACATCCCGCTTGGCAGCAGGCCCAGGACAGGCGAAGGAACAGCGGCGAGGGGGCGTGAGCAAATGGAGCGGGAAGCTAGGACTTGGTGGGCCTGAAGAAGGATTTGGCTAGGAGGCTGGTCCAGAATGGGGTAAGAATTCTTGCCAGCGAGAGAAAAGTACGGCCCAGCAGCAGGCAGCATGCTAGCAGGAACAATGGGCTTTGGTGGGTACCTTCCCTCGACCGAAGGGAGCAGCGGCAGTGTGTGCGAGCATAAATCGCCCGAGAAGGTTTTGGGCCAGAATTTGAAAAGAAGCGAGCGGCAGGTTTGGCGCTTAACATTTCCAGTGGCTGCATCGAAGCAGGGGAAGAGATTGTCGTGCGCCGCTCCGACGGCGCCAACCTCGATCACGACCAGAGACCGACCGGCCGCGGCTGAGCTCATCCTTGAAGGAGAAAGAGAGACCGTCTACGTCAAAGGTGACGGAGGCATGCGGCCGACGAACTTCTGCCGCCAGCAGGATAGGTTTGAGGAAGGATCGATCATCTATCTCGTGCGTGATTTCTTCATTGGAGGGGATGGCGAAGGTGCCATATTTGATCAGCTTGGGCTTGACGGAGATCTTGAGCATGGCGATGAAGTCTCCAAACGAGGCAATGTGCGGGAACTGGAAGGCCCGATACGCCCGTCCGGGCCATCGTCTGGACGCTGTCGGCCGGTCCGTGCGCCCCGCGAGGGATACGCGGATTAGCATGTCCCTGCCGAGTGCCACGAGGAGGGGAGCGGTCACCACCCCCTGAGGGACGATCAGCGTGCGGGCTGGGCTGCACGGATGGGGCGCCGAGCGTTCGGGCAACGTCCTAGATCTCGTTGATGAGCACATCCGCGTAGATTCCCACACCGTCGATGCGGTGGAAGGCAAGATGGTGGGGGATGTGCTGCAAAGCCTCCACCTTGACGAGGACGAAGATGCAGGAGAAGTCGCTCCAATGCAGGCAGGCGTTGTCCAGCCCTAGGAGACTTGCGAAGCCGGCGACGCTCGCCGAGACGCCACGGCGGTCCCAGAGCTCCAGTGGCATCTTCTCAAGCGATAAGCTGACGATATGGCGGAAGGAGAAGGTGAAGGCGTTGTCGCCGGCGTTGTGCGGCAGGATGGAAATCCTATAAGCACCTTCTTCTAGCGGGCTAGCATGCATGGCAGCCGCCAGGGCCGGCCCGGAACAGGTGCGTCCGGTGCGGTCGCATAGGGCCCTCACCTGCCGAGGTCCCCCACCTAGGTAGCACATACGAAGGGGCCTTGACTCCTCCTCCATACAAAAAAAAACGAAGGCAGTTCCTCGACTCCTCGTTCTCCTCCGCCCTCCCTGGCTCCTCGTTCTCCTCTCTCTGTGGCGGCAGCTGCGCCCTGCCCTCCCCAATCACACCTGCCGGCGTTAATGGAGCGGAATAAGTGGAGGAGAACCAGAGGAGATCCCAATTTACTTTCACCAACAATCTGCAACGGTTAATTCTTCCTATTCCCCTTCTATAAATCTCCCTAGGTCTTTGTTCTTCTTCTTTCGATCTACCCCTAACCGGCCCTGATTCGATTCGCCCCTTACCTTACCTATTGTCTGCCATAGAAGAAAGGGCGGCCGGTACAGTATTGCTGCCCTGCCCCCTGACTGTTGTTGGACCTGAACCACGGAGGTGCTGCAAGAGGCGGCGGCGAAGGCAAGGGGGTTGAGGGGACGGGAGACCCGAGACAGCAAGCTGCAGCAAGCAAGGGCAACCAGAACCGGATCCAGGTGCTTTTGTTCCAACATTCAATCTCATGGCATAATTTTTGTAGTCATTGTTTGTTGTGTTATGAGATGTCATTTAGAAAGTGCAAATCTTGTCATGAGAAGAGGCTAAAGAGAAAGAAAGAGGATGAATTTATAGCAACCCAAAAAGGAGCCCTCGACCCATTTTTTAAGCCAAATAAAAAATCTGCTTGTACTAATCAGGAACTAGCTCTGGTGATTTATGAACCCCCCAATGGAAATTTAGATGAGAAAGATAACAATTCTAATGATCATGAAAATTTAGGTGATGCTGTTGGTGATGCGAGTGGACATGAAAATTTAGATGGTAATGATAATGAACCAGAACAACAACCTTTTACTGTGAACATTTATGAGCCAGCAAACTGGGGTCCTTTAGATGATAAATCAAGAGATATTTTAGTGAAAAAGGGTCCTATAAGAGAAGACAATCTTGATTTTCCTTTGGATGATGATTCTAGGCATTTTGCATATTGTCATTATTCCAAAACATTACGGAATGGGGAAGTCCATGATCGAGAATGGTTGGTATATTCTAAGCATGTTGACAAGGTGTTTTGCTTTTGTTGTAAGCTTTTCAAGTCTAATAAATACAAGAGTGCATTAGCAACCGATGGATTTAGAGATTGGAGGCACCTTAGTGAGGATAAATGAGCATGAAAATAGTGTTGAGCATATTAGTAATATGAGCACTTGGAATGAGTTGGGAATACGACTAGGAAAGGGTCAAACCATTGACCAAGATTTGCAACAGCAAATCATCAAAGAAAAAGAACGCTTGAAACAAGTTTTGCGAAGAATAATTGCTATTGTGAAATATCTAGGAAAACGTAATTTAGCATTTCGGGGATCTAGTGAGAAGCTTTATGATGCTAACAATGGTAATTTCTTAGCGACTATTAAGATGATTGGAGAATTTGACTTGGTAATGCACGATCATCTTAGGCGCATTGAAAAAAATAAAATTCACTATCATTACCTTAGTCATAAAATCCAGAACGAGTTGATCTCTCTTTTAGCATCTAGTGTTACAAGTTCTATCATAAACATTGTTAAAGAGGCCAAGTATTTCTCCGTTATTCTTAATTGCACTCCGGATGTGAGTCACGAGGAGCAAATGACTCTACTTGTTCGATGTGTTAACCTATCAAATAAAAAAATTCAAGTTGAAGAGTTCTTTCTAGCATTCCTTAAGGTTGATGATACATCGAGTTTGGGTCTTTATAATGAATTGCTTGATGCGTTGGCGTCTTTTGGTCTTAATATTGATGACGTGAGGGGCCAAGGTTATGATAATGGTTCAAACATGAAAGAAAAATATCAAGGAGTACAGACATGATTACGAAATATAAATCCAAGAGCGTTATATATGCCATGTGCTTGTCATAGTCTTAATCTCACACTTTGTGACATGGCGAATTCATGCAATAAAGCTATTACGTTTTTTGGTGTTGTTCAACGAATATATGTGTTGTTTTCAAGTTCAACTAAAAGATGGAAAGTTCTCCTTGACCATGTTCCAAGTTTCACTCTTAAATCTTTGTCTAATACCCGTTGGGAGAGTAGGATTAAAAGTATCAAGGCTATTAGATATCAATCTCCTGAACTAAGGGCAGCTTTGTTTGAATTATCTAAATCTAGTGATGATGCCAAGGCGAGAAGCGATGCGAAAAATTTATATGATGTGATTGGTACTTTTGAGTTTTTACTTAGTATGGTAATTTGGCATGATATTTTATTTTCCGTAAATATGGTGAGAAAAACGTTGCAATCTCCTTCCATGTGCATTGACTCAGCTTTGAAACAAATTGAGGGAATAATGAAATATTTTGATAAGTACAGAAGTGAAGGTTTTTTAGCTAGTTTGGCTATTGCCAAAAAACTTGCAACTGATATGAGCATCCGAGCATCATTTCCAATAAAACGACGTATTACTAGGAAGAAACATTTTGATGAAAATGATGATGATGATAATAATGAAGAAATTCTAGCTGCAGAGAAAGATTTTGAGGTTAACTTCTTTTTTGTTATGTTGGACAAGGCAAATACTTCTCTGAAAAATAGATTTGAGGAACTAAGTGCCTTCAAAGAAATATTTGGGTTTTTGCTTAGCTCATCAAATTTAAAGTCACTTGATGACATTGAGCTACGAAAGTGTTGCACAAAGTTTGCTAAAACCTTCACTCATGATCGTTCATGTGATGTTGAGTTGGATGATTTCTTTTCTGAATTAAGAATGTTGCAAATGACCTTACCAGATGAGCCAATGTGTGCTATTAAGATGTTTGAATTTATTAGAAATATAAACTGTTTTCCAAACATCTCTATTGCTTATAGAACTTTATTTACCGTACCTGTGACGGTAGCTTCAGCTGAAAGAAGTTTTTCAAAGTTGAAATTACTAAAAAATTACTTGAGGTCAACAATGTCACAAGAAAGATTGAACGGTCTAGCTAGTATATGCATCGAGAAGGATTTGCTAGACAAGGTTAATGTTGATACAATTATCGAGGACTTTGCCTCAAAAAATGTTAGAAGAAAATGCTTTACATTATTGGTGCGTTTGTCTGTTTTGCAAGATTCATAAGGACTGGAGCGCAAAGTTGGAGAGTGCGAACTGAAGTGGAGAGGAGGACCTTGTTATGCTGGAGAGTGTGGGCTGGAGTGGAGAGGAGGACCTTGTTATGCTATCTTGCACAAATGTAGTTGCTTTTTCAATTAAACATTGTTAGTCTGTCACCAATAAAATAAGGTAGTATCTGTGGTTTAACGTGTCTATTGAAAATATAGAGAGAATTGTTGACAAGGTGACTCGACCATAATCAATATATAAGTTAGTATCAAAATAACAAAATGAGCTATATAATTTTTTTTGTAGGGGCCCATTTTTTTGTCTTGCACCGGGGCCCGTATTTCTCAGGGCCGGCCCTGGCGGCCGCCTGCTCGGTCTCCCGCTGGAAGACCACGAACACTGTCCCCGTGGTACACCCAGCGAAGCGGACGGCCGTGATGCCAAGCCGCTGGCGAAAAACTCTCTTGAGCCACGGCAGGAAGCCTGGCATGGGTGGGGTGATGTTAACAAGGCAAACAAGGGATTGCTGGTCGGGGACGAGGGGGTAGCGGACGTCCAGGGAGGTGGGGCGGCCACGCACTACAGGCTCCATGGGAATGACGGTGACAAGCTCGGAGCTCTCTCTAGGGGCAGGGGCGCTAGGGGCAGCAGACAAGGAAGGAAGGGCTGTTGAAGAAGGACGAAGGATCAGGGAGCTATTAATAGGCGTGGCAAGAGGGTTAGCTGCCGATTGGCGCGAGGCAGCGGGCTGGAAGCGTCTAGGGCATTTGGAATGGATGTGACCAACTGATCGGCAAGTCCAGCACACAATCGGATCACGGCAATCGATCCTATGGTGGAGATACGATAAGCACTTGAAGCACCTACGATGCATGTCTTTAGGCTTGGCAAAAAGTCTATTGGCATAGGTCGTGGGCGGGGAGCTGGTCGGGTTGGATAGCAGCGCATGCAAATAGGAATGATGACCTTGCGCATGCAAATAGGTTGTTGGATTTCAACCCGTGAATGTTCCAAGTG
Organism: Hordeum marinum; assembly: GCA_022496015.1. NCBI lineage: Eukaryota > Viridiplantae > Streptophyta > Magnoliopsida > Poales > Poaceae > Hordeum > Hordeum marinum. Next base: position 25,653,151 of record CM039678.1, read on the forward strand.
ATTCATAGTTTCATTGTTACGAGTATTTAAAGAGTGTGACAATGAAATATATTTTGCTTCCTGCAGATTATGTTGAAAATATAAAAATGTAGTTATCCATCCGCACAATGTTTCTACTATCAATTTGCCACCATCCACGAAATCAAGTTTATTTCGTTAAGTTTTGTCCATCCGTGAGTTGCAACATTAAGCAAGTGATATGATCCGGTTCCACGCCTACAGAGCGTGTCTGGGCCAGTGATAAACTGGGACATGCATACGGATGGAGGATGTCGGCAGTAAGCCATGCTCGTGATGGTGGCGACTGGCGTGAGCGCGCCCAGGTCGAGTCCGTGGCGGGCATGGGCACGTGTGCGTGCGTGGGCGCACGTGTGTATGTCGTGAGTGTGTGTGCACGCGCTCGTGACCGTCGTAGTTAGTGCATACAGGTTAGCTGCGTAGATACATATAGAGAGACTGAGTCTGAGTTAGTTGGCATCATCATGGCATGCGTGGCGCAAGGATCGGCCGGTAGTTGTGCGCAGGACGTGGGCTTGTGCATGGCAAAGTGACCGAGTAATGCGGACCGTAGCTAGTAGGTCGACAATGGAGTTGCAGCTCCAATAGGTGTGTATTCCCTGGCCTATAAAAGCCATTGTCCTCCTCAGTTGTAATTTTTGAGCCAACTGAAATACAAGAGTGAAAATGTCCTGGCCGTCGCCGGGAGGGCGTCCGTCATCGCAGGCGTTTGTCGCCTGGCAAAATTCGTCTCCTCGTGTTCTTGTATGGTCGTTCATCAATCCTTGGTTCCAACAATTGGTATAGGAGCTGGTCAGTCATGGGTTCGCACCCTTCGTGTGGCGCATTGGTGGTGGCCGGTGTCGTGATGGTGGTGAGTGGCGGCGGTGCGACGAGGTTGTCGAGACATGTGTCAGCCATGCTTGGTCACCAGTGATGGTGTTGCGGCAGTGGATCGTGTGTTGGTCCTGCTGGACGTGATGCACTCAACAGCGAGTGTCACCGGAGAAGTGGTGTGTGTCGTTGGAGAGGAAGAAGCAAACACGGTGGTGATCGGCGACAGCGTGCCCGGTCGAGTGCTGGAGACGTAGAAGAGACGTTACCGGTTACAGTTAGGACGGCCGGCGTTTTGTACGTCAGGATGGCTGGCGATGTCGTGGCTTAGGGGATGGCATTGAAATATTATAACGCCATAGATACATATGATAATGTTGTTATGCAAACAAGACCCAACGCCATCGGTATCTATAATACTGCTGACTTAGGTTCCAGCGCTATCGCTATTTTTTTAACAGTGGCGCAATATTCATGGCTTCGAATGTCCGCTCCAGCAAAACCGTTTCTGACACGGCATATCTAGGCTTTTCTGCACTAGTACATGGATGACTTGATTTATGTTTCATTCTTTAACTTTCTCGACACATGGTTGTTCTTTTCCCTACACTTTGTTTTGCGAGTTATGGTGTCATATCAGCACTTGTCACCAAATAATGAAGTTTATTCATCCGTAAAGTTTGGGGTAGTGAGTGATCAGCTGGACGATCAGCAATAATGTATAGTTTTCAGTTGCAAGCAAAGTGCAATTCCAGACAGACACAGACGACAAGAGATGATGTAGACAAGATATCATTATTACAGTTTCCAAAACTGAGTGGCAACTAATCAGTACTAATCATAGTGCGGTACATATAAAATAAATGAACTGACTAACTTAACTCACATGCGAAGAAAATAACCGGAAGAAAAGCAGTATGACGAGGATACGTACCTAGGATAGGGTCTAGGCCTGACCTACATACCCTACCTAAGCACACTACATTGGAGGACTTGAAGATCACAAGTAAGATTCCGACTGGATTTCCGATGACGCTCAAGTCACTCGACAGGCAATCCACGCGGCGACTTCCTTCTCCGCTTGACAGCCGCCTGTCACTCGGAAGACCTCATTTCCAGTCGACACCAGAAGACAAAAAGCCACCCCCAGGAGGCCAACGGGCAGGCGTTAGACCTTTCGTCATTAGTAGCTTTTATTATGTACGTTACCTGCGACGGTAGTCTTTAAATCCACGATAGGACCATTGGATGACGGGTAATTATGAGGGGCAGCAAACTCTATATAAGCCGCCCCTCCCCTCCGGCACAAGAGTTCGCAATCACTGTAATCTCAAATTTCACACGACAAAGCTTCCGAGCACTGAGACGTAGGGTTGTTACCTCCACGAGAGGGGCCCGAACTCATACATTCGTGTGTACATCCTCGCCGTAGCTAGGACTCTGTCCTCTCCATTCGTACCCCTACGTTCTACTGTCAGGCTCGTTCCCACGACAGTTGGCGCCCACCGTGGGGCAGGCGTCTAAGCGACTTTCGGCGAAGTTGCGTTTTTCATCCTTCGACATGTTTTTTGGCGGTGTTTTCGCTCTGTGCCACAAGATACGTTTCGGATCGCTCACCTTCATTGCCGATGATTCGGCATGGCTTCAGGAAGCGCCTCTCGACGTCGAGGCACTCCCAGTCTGTGGGGCCGCGCACTTCCGCGTGAGTTCCTGTGGCGTGCTGCTGCGTCAGCCGTCGACTCCCTATGTGTTGGCGCCCCTCGCTGTCCGTGGCCGCAAGCGGTCCGGCCGCTCATGAGTCCAGCGTTGGGTCAAACATGCAGTGGCGCGCCAAATTGCTTCTCCGTAGATCGCAGCACTCGAGCCCGTCGAGTACCTTCACGGCTCTGATTCGGCGAAGTACCTTCCGAGTGCTGCGATCGGAATCGGACGGACGGATCGGAATCCGGATCGCAGCACAGCGTTCGAGTCGGATTCCGATCCGTCCGATGTACCTTCCGAGTGCGAGAGTTGTGATCCAGCAGCGGAGGTCCTTATGGCGGGCTCTGATCAAAGCCCGCCGCCGGGCTTTGGCCACGACAATCGCGATGCTGGCGGCGTGTCGAGTGAACAACCCCGTCGCGATGGTGAAGTTCTTCATACTCCCATCATCGGTACGACCGCCGAGGCTCGGGCCTTGGAGGCCACGCGTATTCAGCTGGAAGACCTACAGAGGGAACTCGACGAGCGCGCTCGCCAGCGCCCACTAGTTTCCGATCGACGTCAGCGATAGCTGTTTCCGACTGGATCTCACAACAACGTTGAGGTATATCGTACCCCTGTATTAAATGTTGCAGTTGTTTCTAGGATAGCAGATTCCATTCAGCCATCACGGTCAGAGGCTGGAAGAGGGTTGATGCAAATCAGAGCTTTGCTAGATGCAGCGCAGCGTCAAAATTCTGTTGTTTCGTAGTCGCGTAACAGAATACACAGCAACTCACCCAGGACAGAAACCGTTCAGTCGGCACACAACCCTGGATCGCCCTTGCTCCATAGGGGTGGAGGTTTTTGTGAAGAACAGGTCGGAGATCAGTTTCACCATGAAGACCACCGTCGAGTGTCCACTCCTCCGCAATGTGGTCCGCGCGTGCCCCAGCACCAGGACAAAAGGCGCTCGTTCGGCGATGAGCGGAATGCAGGTTTTGATGCTCGTGATATCCTCACCCAGATGCAGATCGACAGGGGCAGAGCTCACAAAGAAGGAGAAGACAGAGATTTTCCGAGTGGCAGCTCAGCTGTGATTTCTGGCCCTAAGTGTTTTAGCAGAGCCATCCGTTCTGCATAGATTCGTCCCAACTTCAGGTTGGCGGCTAGGATCGGGAAGTTTTATGGCGAGTCAAAGCCAGAGACTTGGTTGGATGATTACCGAGTGGCTATACAGATTGGTGGCGGCAATGATAACGTCGCGATGAAACACCTGTCCTTGATGTTGGATGGTTCAGTTCGTGCTTGGTTGAATCACTTAGCTCCATCCAGTATATATTGCTGGGAAGATCTTGCACGAGTGTTTGTCCGTACCTTCAAGGGCACTTGCAAGCGTCCTACCGGGCTGGTTGACTTACAACACTATGTCCAGAAGCCAAATGAGACCTTGAGGGATTACATTAAGCGTTGGTCCACTCTGCATCATACAGTGGAGAATGTTTCCGAACACCAAGTTGTGTGTGCCTTCAAGGCTGGTGTGAAGTACAAAGAGCTTTATTTGAAGTTCGGTCGATCAGGCGACATATCGCTCAACAAGATGATGGAAATCGCCACACGGTGTGCTAATGGCGAGGAAGAAGACCGCCCCCGTAGCGGCAAAGGAAAATTAGTCGTTAGTGATGCTGGCGGTAATCCCAATCGGAAACAGAAGCGGAAAGCTGAGGGCCCGGTCCAAGCAGAGGCAGCCACATTGGCGACTCAAGCAAAGAATAAGGGGAAGGCTAAAGCACAATATGCCCCTAAGAAAGGAAAGAATCAGTCAGGAACCGATATTATGGATTAGCCATGTGTAATCCACACGCGGAAAGATGAGGAAGGCGATGTGATTTTGCCCAAGCACACCACTCGGCAGTGTCGGACGCTTATACAGCAATTCAAAGAGACTCTGCCGAGTGATAAGACTCCTGAGAAGGATGAAGATGAAGATAAAGAAACATTCCCGAATTTCACCGCTACACTTTGCTGGTGTCGAGAGCAAGAGCCGATTGAAGGTTATCAACAGGGAAGTCAACATGGCCGTACCTACCACCCCCACCTACCTCAAGTGGTCCCACTATGCTATCACATTTGACCAAACAGACCACCCTGCTCATGTGGCCACTCCCGGTCAGCAGGCTCTGGTGGTTGATCCGGTGGTGGGGGCCACTCGACTCTGAAAAGTCCTCATGGATGGTGGCAGTGGTCTGAACATCCTCTATGCAGATACCCTAAAAGGGATGGGCATTCCGATGTCTCGACTGAGTGAAAGCAACATGAAATTTCACAGAGTCATCCCAGGGAAGAAGGCCAAGTCACTCGGCCAGATTGCGTTGGACGTGACATTCGGGAACGATAAAAAAATTCGAAAGGAAAAGTTGACGTTTGAAGTCGTGGATTTCCAGAGTGCCTGTCATGCAATTTTGGGTTGACCCGCGTATGCTCGTTTCATGACCCGTCCATGTTACGTGTATCTCAAGTTGAAGATGTCGGGCCCTAAGGGTGTGATCACGGTCACTGGCAATCGACAGCGGGCCAAAGAATGCCTGCAGCAAGGCTCCAAGATCGTCGATCATCAGATGGCTATGGTCGAGCTGGAAGAATACAAGAAGAGCGCTGGCCCTGTTGATTTGCTCCGCACAAAGAAGCCCACTTCCGAGTCGGCCTTTCAGTCAGCAGGGGAAGTGAAGAAGGCGCACATCCACTCGACGGTCCAACTGCTGCCTCGACAATTATATCATCAACACTTGACAAGTAAATAGGAAGCCGAGCTCATCCAGTTCCTCCGTGATAACTGGGATATCTTTGCATGGAAGCCAGCTGACATGCCGGGGGTTCACACGGGACTGGTTGAGCACCGTTTGAGAGTTGATCCGAAAGCTAAACCCGCCAGGAAGCATTTGCGTAGATCAACGGAGAAAAAGCGTAAAGCAATCGACGAAGAAGTGGCCCGTCTCTTGCAAGCCAAGTTCATTCGGGAGATTTACCACTCCGAGTTGCTCTCTAATATTGTGATGGTGCCCAAGAAGGATAAGTCGTTGCGTATGTGCATTGACTTCAAACATATCAATTAGGTATGCCCGAAGGATCATTTTCCACACCCTCGCATAGATCAAATTGTTGACTCGACTATGGGATGTGAGCATTTGTCGTTTCTAGATGCTTACTCTGGGTATCATCAGATCCGTCTGTATAGCCCAGATGAAATAAAGTTAGCCTTCATCACCCCATTCGGGTGTTTTTTTACATCACTATGCCATTCGGTCTGAAAAATGCTGGCGCTACTTTTATGCGCATGATTCGGAAGTGTTTACTCGACCAGATCCCTCAGAATGTCGAGGCGTACATGGATGATATAGTTGTCAAGTCCCGCAAAGGTTCCGACCTGCTGTCTGACTTGGCTAAAACATTCGCCAATCTGAGGAGATACGACCACTAGTAGAAAACAGACCTTTCGTCCCAAGCATTAGTTCCGGTCTAGTTACGAGCCGGTACTAAAGACGATATTAGTCCCGGTTCATGCCGGCTCCAGCGGCTAGGAGCAGGGCAACCTTTAGTACCAGCTCGTAAGCGATCTTTAGTACCGGTTCATGTCACGAGCCGGTACTAAAGGGGCGTGGCAGGCTTTTGGTTAGACTTGGGCCCCGCATGCACCTTTAGTACCGACTGGTTACACCAACTGGTACTAAAGGGCAACCTTTAGTACCGGCTGGTGTCACCAACCGGTACTAATGACTTCCTACATATACGGTAATTTTTAGGTTTATAAAATTTTAGTTTCAAAAATACTAGAGGTTTATAAAAGTTGTTAGAGTTTCTTTTTGCTATTAGAGTTTTATAAAAGCTTTTTAGTTGATTCTTTTTCTTTTGGAAAATATTATAGTTCATAAAATAATATTTAAATTGATTATTTTTAGTTCATTCTTTTTGCTGGATGCACTTCACGTATAAAATGGACAGTCTCTTTCAAAGTATCACGGCTTCAGACGGAAACTCATCTGTTACCAAAGGCATTTCATTTTCCTGAACTTATTTGAACTCCAGGCTTTTTGTGTGTTCAAAATGCACCATTCAAAGCCACATCATCAATTTTCAATCCTTTCTGACTTCATTTGTTATTTTTCATGCAGTTATTGATTTTTTTGAGCTAAATGATCCTGAAATTGAAAAGCACTACAAATGAACTCTGAAAATGTTGAAAGTTGGCAAGGTATCATCATTTCACCCACATAGCATGTGCTAAAAAGTTCAGAGGGTTAAAGCTGGATGCACTTCGTGTACAAAACGGACAGTCTCTTTCGAAGTATCAGGGCTTCGGACGAAAACTCATCGGTTACGAAAGACATTTCATTTTCTTGAATTTATTTGAACTCCAGGTTTTTTGTGTGTTCAAAATACACCATTCAAAGCCGCATAATCAATTTTAAACCCTTTCTGACTTCATTTGTTGTTTTTCATTCAGTTATTGATTTGTTTGAGCTAAATGACCCTGAAATTGAAAAGTACTACAAATGAACTCTGAAAAGATTTGAAAGTTGGCATGGTATCATCATTTCACCCACATAGTAGGTGCTAAAAAGTTGAGAGGGTTACGACAAAAGCTGGATGCACTTCGTGTACAAAACGGACAGTCTCTTTCGATGTATGAGGGTTTCGGATGGAAACTCATCTATTACAAAAGGCATTTCATTTTCTTGAACTTATTTGAACTCCAGGCTTTTTGTGTGTTCAAAATGCACCATTAAAAGCCACATCATCAATTTTCAACCCTTTCTGACTTTATTTGTTATTTTTCATGCAGTTATTGAATTTTTTTAGTTAGATGACCCTGAAATTGAAAAGCACTACAAATGAACTCTGAAAAGGTTGAAAGTTGGCATGATATCATCATTTCACCCACATAGCATGTGCTAAAAAGTTGAGAGGGTTACATCAAAAGTTGGATGCACTTCGTGTACAAAACGGACAGTCTTTTTCGAAGTATCAGAGTTTCGGACGAAAACTCATCGGTTACAAAAGACATTTCATTTTCTTGAACTTATTTGAACTCCAGGTTTTTTGTGTGTTCAAAATGCATCATTCAGAGCCGCATCATCAATTTTGAATCATTTCTGACTTCATTTGTTGTTTTTCATGCAGTTATTGATTTTTTTTAGCTAAATGACCCTAAAATTGAAAAACACTACAAATGAACTTTTATAAGGTTGAAATTTGGCATGGTATCACCATTTCACCCACATAGTATGTGCTAAAAAGTTGAGAGGGTGACGACAAAAGATGGATGCACTTCGTGTACAAAACGGACAATCTCTTTTGAAATATTAGGGTTTCGGATGGAAACTCATCTATTACAAAAGGCATTTCATTTTCTTGGACTTATTTCAAACTCCAGGCTTTTTGTGTGTTCAAAACGCACCATTCAAAGCCACATCATCAATTTTCAACCCTTTATGACTTTATCTGTCATTTTTCATGCAGTTATTGATTTTTTTGAGCTAAATGACCCTAAAATTGAAAAGAACTACAAATGAACTCTGAAAAGGTTGAAAGTTTGCATGTTATCATCATTTCACCTACATAGCATGTGCTAAAAAGTTGAGAGGATTACGGCAAAAGCTGGATGCACTTCGTGTACAAAACAGACAGTCTCTTTCGAAGTGTGAGGGTTTCGAACAGAAACTCATCGGTTACAAAAGACATTTCATTTTCTTGAATTTATTTGAACTCCAGGTTTTTTGTGTGTTCGAAATGCGCCATTCAAAGCCATATCGTCAATTTTCAACCCTTTCTGACTTCATTTCTTATTTTTCATGCAGTTATTGTTTTTCTTTGAGCTAAATGACCCTGAAATTGAAAAGCACTACAAATGAACTCTGAAAAGGTTGACAGTTGGCACGGTATCATCATTTCACCCACATAGTATGTGCTAAAATGTTGAGAGGATTACAACAAAAGCTGGATGCACTTCGTGTACAAAACGGACAGTGTCTTTCGAAGTATCAGGGTTTCGGACGGAAAGTCATGTATTACAAAAGGCATTTCATTTTCTTGAAATTATTTGAACTCCAGGATTTTTGTATGTTCAAAATGCACCATTCAAAGCCACATCATGAATTTTCAACCCTTTCTGACTTCATTTGTTATTTTTCATGAAGTTATTGATTTTTTTTGAGCTAAATGGCATGAAATTGAAAAGCATTACAAATGAACTCTGAAAAAATTGAAAGTTGGCATGGTATCATCATTTCACCCACATAGCATGTGCTAAAAAGTTGAGAGGGTTACGGCAAAAGCTGGATGTACTTCGTGTACAAAACGGACAGTCTCTTTCGAAGTATCAGGGTTTCGGACGGAAACCCATCGGTTACAAAAGACATTTCATTTTCTTCAATTTATTTGAACTCCAGGTTTTTGTGTGTTCGAAATGCACCATTCAAAGCCACATCATCAATTTTCAACCCTTTCTGACTTCATTTGTTATTTTTCATGTAGTTATTGTTTTTTTTGAGCTAAATGAACCTGAAATTGAAAAACACTACAAATGAACTATGAAAAGGTTGAAAGTTGGCATGGTATCATCATTTCACCCACATAGCATGTGCTAAAAAGTTGAGAGGGTTATAGCAAAAGCTGGATGCACTTCGTGTACAAAACAGACAGTCTCTTTCGAAGTATCAGGGTTTCGGACGGAAAGTCAACTATTACAAAAGGAATTTCATTTTCTTGAACTTATTTGAACTCCAGGCTTTTTGTGTGTTCAAAATGCACCATTCAAAGCCACATCATCTATTTTCAACCCTTTCTCGCTTCATTTGTTATTTTCATGCAGTTGTATTTTTTTGATCTAAATGATCCTGAAATTGAAAAGCACTACAAATGAACTTTGAAAAGGTTGAAAGTTGGCATGGTATCATCATTTCACCCATATAGCATGTGCTAAAAAGTTGAGAGGGTTACGATAAAAGCTGGATGCACTTCCTGTACAAAACGGACAGTCTCTTTCGAAGTATCAGGGTTTCGGACATAAACTTATCTGTTACAAAAGACATTACATTTTCTTGAACTTCAGCTTCCCCCATTGCAGCCTCACCGTATTCAGGGGGAGGGTAGTTATCGCCATCCTCTTCTTCTTTGTTGTCTTCCATCATAACCCCTTCTTCTTCGTTGGACCAAGCACGGAGAAAGAGGGGTTACAATGGAAGACAATGAAGAAAAAGAGGATGATGACAACTATCCTTTCGCCAATACAACAATGGGGGAAGCTGAAGAAGAGGCATCGATGACCCCGCTGATGATTTGGGTCGGGTCATTGCTGATGCAAAGAGAAACTGCGAAAATGATAAGGAGAGGTTGAAGTTGAAACGCATCTTAGAGGATCACCGGGGTTAGTTTAATATATCAGAAAAATTACAAAAATATTGGGACTCGATTTCACCGGGGTTTACCCAGTGAAGTTTTCTCAGATTCTTGAAATCCTAAAGTAAAAAAAGTTATTTCAAAAAGAAGATTTTTTCCTACAAAATCAAAAAAATAAATTAAAAATAATTTTATTAAAAATAAATAAATGATGTCATATTTGGATTCCTCACATTTTTCTGATAATAATGGATATATTATTTGTTGAATTTCGATTTACAGATTTAAGGATATTAATTATGCCATATGAATTGAATATATGGCAAAAAATGAATAAAATAATAATATTACTTATTTTATTTTCATAGATATTCAATATTATCATTATTTATTTATTTTATTTTAATAATTGTTTGGAATTCAAAAAATTAAATAATGTGACATCAAGACCTAAGGGTTAATAGGATTGATAGCTTACTATTGTCAAGAAAAACAACAAGTGCAGACTTGGAAACAAAGGGTGATAGAACTCAAAAGTTAAGCGTGCTCGAGTTAGAGTAGTGAGAAGATGGGTGACCGGCTGGAAAGTTAGATGATTTGGAGCGAGGGGTGATTAGAGATTAAATTGTCAAATAATTCAAAAGCAGTGAAGAGGGGTGATTAGAGATTAAATTGTCAAATGATTCACAGATTTGAAAATCAGAAAAAATAAAAAATTCAAAAAACAAAAATAAAAAAATAATTTTAAAAACCGGTTGGTATCACCAGCTGATACTAAAGGTCCTCCACCACCAGCCCACGCAGGCAGCCACGTGGTGGGCGTTTAGTACCGGTCCGTGGTCCAAGCGGTACTAAAGGTCTAGACCTTTAGTCCCGACCCTTTAAAGGCACATCCCAACCGGGACTACTGATCGACATTCTACTAGTGGACGACATAGAGCTAAATCCGGCCAAATGTACTTTCGGCGTCCCTGGCAGCAAGTTACTCAGTTTTCTCGTTTCCGAACGAGGGATCGATATGTCAATCCTGAGAAAATCAGCGCCATTACCCGAATGAAGACTCCCGTGCATGTGCACGATGTTCAGAAACTCACAAGTTGCTTGGCGGCATTGAGTCGATTCATTTCTCGTCTCGGTGAGAAGGCACTACCTTTGTACCGATTGATGAAGAAGTCTGACACGTTCGAGTGGACTCCTGAAGCCGAAGCAGTGTTTGTTGAACTCAAAGCCCTAGCTTGAACCCAACCGGTGCTTGCCGCTCCTCGTAGCAAAGAGCCCTTGATCCTGTACATCGCGGCCACTAATCAGGTTGTCAGTACGGTCTTAACTGTCGAGCGGGAAGAAGAGGGTAAAGCTTTCAAAGTCCAACGACCAGTTTATTATGTCTCTGAAGTTCTATCTCCCTCGAAGCAGAGATATGCACACTACCAGAAGCTGGTTTATGGTATTTACCTGTTAGTGAAGAAGGTGGCACATTATTTTCAAGACCACTCGATTTCAGTCGTCAGTGATGCTCTGTTATCTGAGATTGTCAACAATCGAGACGCATCTAGTCGATTGGCTAAGCGAGCAATTGATCTCTTATACTTTGACATTAAGTTTGAAGCCAAGAAAGCAATCAAGTCTCAGGCACTCGCAGATTTTATTGCCGAGTGGATTGAACAGCAACAGCCAACCCAGATTCACTCGGCACACTGGACCATGTTCTTCGACGACTCTAAAATGTTGAATGGGTCCGGTGCTGGTCTTGTCCTGATATCTCCAAAAGGCGACAAGCTCAGTTATGTCTTGCAAATTCACTTCAATTCCTCCAACAATGAGGCAGAGTATGAAGCACTTTTGTATGGGTTGCGCATGGCTAGCTATCTCACTCGGCGCTAAGCGCCTGATGGTCTATGGCGACTTAGATTTGATAATAAATCAAGTGATGAAAGAATGGGATATTCGAAACCCCGCTATGACGTCCACCAGGATTCCCACTTGTACTTGTTCCTCTTCAGACACCTTTAGAGATTTGGGGATGGCTGGGCGATCGGATGTGAAAGGGTAAAGACCAGTCGACATGTTGGGAGAAGCTACATCTTTGCAGTAAAACCAAGTCGACTGCCAACTTCTAACAGATCCAGGAAAGGTCATAGAGGGGAAAGAACTACGAGCTCTCTTTTGAAGTCCTAAACCCCCACACTGCTGCAGTACATGAGTTTTGCCATCCTCTGGAGCGCTTTCTTCACAGTCTGAGATCTAACTGTAAAAATGTGCTTGAACAGTCCCTGGTGAGGAGGACATCCTAGGAAGCACTCGCACAAACTAATGAAAGCAGACAGGTAGGCAATTGAATTCGGCGGGAAGTGGTGGAGCTGAGCACCAAACAAGTTCAGAAATCCTCTAAAGAACGGGTGGGGAGGCATGAAAAAACCTCTTTCAACATGAGAGAGGAGGAGAACCCGCTCTCCCTTGCGCGGCTCCGGCTCGTGCTCTCCCTCCGACAACCTCCAGGCACCATCCACCACGAGCCCGTCGGCAACCAGGTCGTCGATGTCCGCTCGAGAGACCACCGAAGGGAGGAAGTCTCCCTGCATCCATCCTGCCGGCGTGTTGAACCGGGCGGTCGAGGGCTTCTTGCCCTTGCCCTTCTCCATCCCCTTCTTGGCACGCTCTAACTTCTCCATCCTTCCCTTCGTCATCACGGTGGCTATGCTCGTCGGAGATGGGCGTAATGTTGCGCTGAGGACAGAGGAGACGGAGGAAGATAGCAGATTAGGGAACAATACTATGCAAACCGCGGCGCTTCGGGATTTATACCCCACCGAGTGCCTCACTGACGGTTGGGCCTGCGAGATCACCGCACACGCCAACCGCTGACGGCGTCCTATAAGTGGCGAAATGACCGGCACGAGAATCGAGGTGTCATGCCCCCACTTGCCCCGATCGTGGCGTCATCGCCGCGGGTGCGCGCGCTTCCCAAATTTTCGTATCCCGCAAAATCCGAGTCCGGCAGACCGACCCGTCGCCTCAAAAGATTCCTTCAGATCACTCGGAACAAAATCGGCATTGAACATTCACTCGGACACTTTGAAGGATGAATTGATCTGGGCGAATGGTGAAGAGTTCAGTCGACGCAAGTTTAATTGAAGCCTCGAATATCATTCGGAAGACTTGGTGTCTTGTCCCGAACTGACATCGATAGCTCCCATTCACCACTCGAACCCTGATCCACTCGGGGGGTAATGACGAGGATACGTACCTAGGGTAGGGTCTTAGGCATGACCTACATACCCTACCTAAGGACACTATATTGGAGGACTTGAAGATTGATACGTCTCCAACATATCTATAATTTTTGATCGTTCCATGCTATTATATTATCAACTTTGGATGTTTTATGTGCATGAATATGCTATTTTATATGATTTTTGGGACTAACTTATTAATCCAGTGCGCAGTGCCAGTTCCTGTTTTTTTCGTGTTTTTGACCCTTTTCAGATAGGAATATCAACCGGAGTCCAAATGGAATAAAACTTTCGCCGTGATTTTTTTTGGAAATATAAAAAACAGCTGAAGAAAAAGATACCGGAGAGGCGGCCCGAGGGAGCCATGAGCCTGGGAGGCGTTGCCCCCCCCCCCGGCCGCGGCTAGGGGGCTCGTGACCTCCTCGTGCCACCTCTTGACTTGTTCTTGACTCCAGATGGCCTTATAAATACAAAAACCCTCGAAAATAAACCAAGATAGCAAGTTCCGCCGCCGTAAGCCTCTAGAACCACCAAAAACCAATCGGGAGACCGTTCCGGCGTCCTGCCGGAGGGGAATCCATCTCCGGTGGCCATCTTCATCAACATCCTTGCCTCTCCGATGATGCGTAAGTAGTTCACATCAGACCTTCGGGTCCATAGCTAGTAGCTAGATGGCTTCCTCTCTCTCTTTGATCTTCAATACAAAGTTCTCCATGATCTTCATGGTGATCTATCCGATGTAATCTTCTTTTGCGGTGTGTTTGTTGAGATCCGATGAATTGTGGATTTATGATCAGATTATCTATGAATATTATTTGAGTCAATTCTGAATTCTTATATGCATGATTTCATATCCTTGTAAGTCTCTTCGAGTTATAGGTTTTGTTTGGCCAACTTGATCTATGATTCTTGCAATGGGAGAAGTGCTTGGTTTTGGGTTCATACCGTGCGGTGTCCTCACCCAGTGACAGAAAGGGTAGCGAGGCACGTATTGTGTTGTTGTCATCAAGGGTAAAAAGATAGGGTTTATATCATATTGCATGAGTTTATCCTTCTACATCATGTCATCTTGCTTAAAGCGTTACTCCCTTTGTTATGAACTTAATACAGTAGATGCATGCTGGATAGCGGTCGATGTGTGGAGTAATAGTAGTAGATGCAGAAAGTATCAGTCTACTTGTGTCGGCCGTGATGCCTATATGCATGATCATTGCCTTAGATATCGCCATGACTTTGTGCTATTCTATCAATTGCTCAACAGTAATTTGTTCACCCGCCGTAATACTTGCTATCATGAGAGAAGCCTCTAGTGAACACTATGGCCCCCGGGTCTATTTTACATATTATATATTCAGATCTAAACATAAAAATACCAAAAAATACCTTCCTGCAATTTTATTTACTTATTTATATTTACTCATTATCACTATCAGATCTCACCTTGCAAGTAATCGTGAAGGGATTGACAACCCCTTTATCGCGTTGGGTGCAAGTTTGTTTGTATTTGTGCAGGTTTCTTGGTGCCTCATCTTGATACTCCTACTGGATTGATACCTTAGTTCTCAAACTGAGGGAAATACTTACCTCTACTTTGCTGCATTACCCTTTCCTCTTCAAGGGAAAAACCAACGCACGCTCGAGAAGTAGCAAAGATCGCAAGTAAGATTCCGACTGGATTCCCAATGACGCTCAAGTCACTCGACAGGCAATCCACTCGGAGACTTCCTTCTCCACTCGACAGCCGCCTGTCACTCGAAAGACCTCATTTCCAGTCGACACCAGAAGACCAAAAGCCACCCCCAGGAGGCCAACGGGCAGGCGTTAGACCTTTCGTCATTAGTAGTTTTTATTATATACGTTACATGTAACGGTAGTTTTTAAACCCACGATCGGACCCTTGGATACCAGATAATTATGAGGGGCAGCAAACTCTATATAAGCCGTCCCTCCCCTTCGTCACAAGGGTTCGCAACCACTGTAATCTCACATTCCACACGATAAAGCTTCTGAACACTGAGACGTAGGGCTGTTAGCTCCATGAGAGGGGCCTGAACTCGTACATTCGTGTGTACATCCTCGCCGTAGCTAGGACTCTGCCTTCTCCATTCGTACTCCTACCTTCTATTATCAGACTCGTTCCCACGACAGAGTATGAAAAAGGAGTATGAAAAGTGCCATATGGAAAGTGCACGACATTCTCTCTATCAGGAGTTTAGGAAAATAATATGATTATTTACACAAACGTATACATGTGATCGGCATGTAAAGAACTGAATGTCATGCACAACTAGCCGACGTGAGAATTGTTGTTACTCCTCACGATCTACACACCATTCAACACCACAGCATCACGGTTATCGTGTTGCTGATTTAACCGACGTGGTATGAGCATTGGTCGCTCTGCCCCTTATATATCTCCATGCCATATGCATCTCTTCTGCAGGGATTACCTCTCTGTTTGTCCAGAGGTTATACCATGCACACCATTACATAATATTTGATGTGTTTGCTAGCAGATGAGTTAAGATTTTAGAAGAAACGAAAAGAGAATGTGGGTAACCGCTGAGATGGTCTAGTTTTATTTACCCTATTAAACAGGAAAGTGTACTGCTGCAAAGCAAACAATGTCTACCCGGCTGAGAAGTGTGTGACCCCGAGAGAATGGATATGATTCTGTCCCATGGACAAGTGCTTGGTAGGTTATTTTTGAAATCGATAGAGTGCATGCGATTGAGAAGCACGGTAAGTCCGCAAGATAAATCAAGGTGTTTTTTTTATTTACAAATCGAAGATATAGAGTGGAGCAAGTACATGATTTTTTTTGTTCTTCTGAGTAATTAATGCTATAATACGTCTTACTTTCAAAGAATTATAACAGAGGGTGTAAACATGAAGTCACTCATCTATACAATTTCTCTATTATCGGTTTCTCAACATCCACGAAAGCAATTTGCCCAGTACATCTTAATTGTTTATTTCCTTGTGTTGTTTGTCCATACGTGAATTGGTGTTCAGGAGGGAAGTTCAAAAATATAGCAGAGGGTAACTAGAAATAAAAGCTACGGAATAACGGGAGACTATCTAAGGGAGAGGTGACGATGTGTGTTGGATGTGTTTCTAAGGTTAATGTGATCACCATGGCATGCTTCCTCTACCTTCGGGATTAGTGTGGGACCTACATAAATGTTATTCGGTGTTTGTGTTGAGCATGAATATTATTAGATCGTGTTTACTGCAATATGATTATTCATTTAAGTAAGAGAATAATGATTGTTCTGTTTACATGAATAATACCTGCATGTCTCTCTCTTTCTCTGTCCTGTAGATACTGAACTATCTAACTTGTGTCTATGTCCGCCGCGGGGGAGTGAGACTAGGGTCAGCGGCGGAAAAAGTCCAAAACAAACCTTAAAGTTATGGACGAAAGCTAAATCAAATTTTAAACTTTTAATCCGTGAAATCAGCACACCGAACTATTTAACTCGGGTCTATTTTAAACCTTGAACGTGTTCCCAAATGGGATTATAGATGTGGCAAGTCGAACCGGGATCCGCACGCGACTTGGCCCGCCCACCAGGCGCGACGAGTATTTTCATTCTTTTTACAACCTTTTTTTCAAATCGTGCGATGTAAAAATACCAAAAAAGAATGGCTGCCATGAATCGAACTTGTGACCTGCACTTGTGAAATCCTCCTTCTATACTCTCTACTTCATGGCTAAAGCTGGCATAGGAGAAGCATGAAAGTATTTCAACACGCCACAGCGTTGAGATTTGAAAACGTTTTTTGCTATAGTTCAAAAACAATTCTTGAAAGCTTCAAAAAAATGAAATACGAATATTCCTAAAAGCAAAACATAATTAAAATTCCATTTTTTTCTAGAATGTCAACAATTTATTAGAATTATGAACAGTTTTTGAAAAACATTATTTTTAACATGAATCAGTTTTTAGAGCCCCAAATTTTTTTAATGTGCGGCTTTTTGGAAAATAAGGAAGGAATTGTTGAAAGCACGAACAATTTTGAAACCGAGCAAAATTGTCATTTAGCAAACCATTCAGCGCGGCTGGTCAGTGTCAGGAACATGAATTGTTACTGCCCATGACAATGAGCTAGACACCATTCAGCACACAGCATCACGCTTATCACGCTGTTATTTAGTTTTGCCGATGCCTCGAACATTGCTACTCCATCTCTTTAGTATAATTCTGAACCGTTTATTTCTGAGATCCAACGACATAGATATGACAATACTACCACGAAATCCTTGTAGTATATTCAGGGGTGAGGGGCAGTTTGGATAGTTCATTATTGTAGATCCTGCAGCCGGAGAGGGAGAGAGGTCGCCGGAGCTGCCGATAAGGCTGCCGGCTGAGTGGGCGATGGTGGTGGGGACCAACCACGGCTTTGGGTTGGAATGCTGGCGGGGCGTCGGCGGGAGCATGGGTCTGATCGACGCGGAGACGAAAAACACACAAGGCTCCTTCGGCCGTTCCGCCCTTCAAGACACTGCTCCTTCGTTAAGTTTGACGTTCATGTATATAAATACGTACCTCGTCTCTTCTTCCATTTCCAATCGGTTCATCACAATTCATATGGCGCTAGCTCGTTAATCCTTTGATTTGAAATTAACTCTGAAGCATGAGAGGGGACTTGTTAAATTACGATCCAAATTCTACCGTGTTGGACTAGACGTAGTACAAACGGTGTGGGCCTTTTGCGTTGGCACCGACGCGTATGAGTACAACTCGTTTACTTGTTCTCCAAGGACTCTCATGTATTGCCCATCGTATATACTCCACGTAGTCGCATCTAAAGACGTTCTGTCGTCTCGTGCTTGTAATACTCCTCCTCATAGTGATTACGTCTTCATGCGTCCGTGGTTTTCTTCCGCAAAGTTTCCACGTAAAACTCTGTGTCTCTCGTGTCTCGTTTATCTCGTTTGATTTAACAAGTGATATCAGAGCTAAGGTTATATAGATACGAGATTAGAGAGTTCGAGAGAAGCTAGGGTTGCGTCGGCTTCGCGGCCGCCGCATGTCGCCGAGATCGAGAAATCGTTCCGTAGCGGCTGCATTCTGCGATTCATTGGGTCGCTGTATTCCACTGCTGCGCCGCCGCCCGAGATCGATTGTGTGGTGCAGCTGCCGTGCGTAATCACCTCGGCTGCAGACGAGGTAATCTGCGTATCCACCGATTTCCGCTGCTGCTCCCTGTACGTGCGCAAATCAAGTCCAGAGGCTGCTCCCGATCGTGACGTGAAGGTCGATCAACACAATCAAAGTACTAGTACTACCTGGCGTGGCCTGCAAGGACTAGTTTAGTACTAGATCAATTTGTTCTCCCGTCAAGTGCTATATCCACCCGCATACTTTTTTTTTGGGGTAATATCCACCCGCATACTACCAGGTGCTATTTACCTATTTGGTTTTGATTTGCATATTAATTCTGTCAAGAATTTTTTCTGCCAGTTTGTACTACTTTGTGTACACAGATTCATCTACTCATGGCATCCATGAAGTACGATCTTCCGTTGCTGGATCATGACACAAGGTTTATCCTATGGCAAGTCAAGCTGCGGGCGTTATTGGCTCAAGCCGACTATGATGATGCACTGGGTAGTTTTGAAAATAATAGAATTGAGTATTAGACTGCCGAGGAGAAAAGAAGGAACCGTAAGCCTTTGTCATAAATTCAACTCCATTTGCATAATAATATTTTGCAGAAAGTTCTGAGCGAGAAAACTGCCGCCGCTCTATGGCTAAAGCTGGAAGGGATTTGCATGCCGAAAGATCTCACCAGCAAGATGCATCTGAAGCAAAAATTATTCATGCACAGGTTACCCGAGGGAGGTAATGTTTTGAATCATATTTCTGAGTTTAAAGAGATCATATCTGACCTAGTTGCAATGGAGGTTAAGTATGATGAGGAAGTACTGCTTTAATGTTACTTTGTTCACTGCCGAGTTCTTATATCAATTTTCGAGACACCATATTATATAGTCGTGATACTCTCACGCTTAATGAAGTTTTTGAAGCTTTGAACTCTAAGGAGAAGATGAAATTGATGGTGCCTCATGATGGTTCAAGTTCATCCCAAGCCGAGGGATTATCTGTTCGTGGCAGGACAAAGGAGAAGAACTCACGTAATGGAAACCCTGGCAAAAGTAAGAACGACCAGAGGGGCCGGTCACAATCCAGAGACAAGAAACCGTGGCAGGACATCTCAGACTGTTTCAAGTTGCAGAACAAGGAAAAGAGGAATGGTACATACAAACCGAAAAGTAACAAACAAGGTGAAAATTCTGCTAATGTTGCACTACCAGAAAAAAGGCTATTAGTGGCGCACCACATATTGCTATTAATGGCGCACTATGGATACGCCACTATTAACACGCCATTAATAATTGTTAGTAATGACGCACCTTTGATGCGCCATTGGTAATCCAAATATCAGTGGCGCCACTACTAACACTTAGGTGCTCCACTGGTATTCCCTACAGGTGCGCCACTAATAGCCTTATAGGTGCGCCACTAGTAATAAAGGAAGGTGCGCCACTAATAAGGGTTGAAATGCGTCACTAGTACTCCCTCCGCTCCATAATGTAGTGCATATAGATTTTTTTAAAGTCAAACTTTGTCAACTTTAACCAAGTTTATAGACAAAACTATTAATATCTATAATACCAAATATATATAATATGAAACTACGTCTTATGATGAATCCTATGATATATGTTAGGCATTCTAGATGTAATTGTTTGTTTCCACAAACTTGGTCAAAGTTGATGAAGTTTGACTTTTTAAAATATCTATATGCACTACATTATGGAATGGAGGGAGTAATGTATTTGGAAAACAAAAAAAATCCAAATTTACAGAAAACAACCTATAAGGAAAAATAATTTAAAAACAAAAAATGAAATAGAATCATAATTTTTATTATAATAAGAATATTACAATGTCTTTACAAGTATCCAATAAAAGGAAAATTGCAAGGAAATGAAAGAAAATCCTAAAACTAATCTTCTAGTAATCTTTTCTTCTTTTTCTTCACTTTATCCCTACAAAATGTAACAAAATAAACAGAAAGACAAACAAATTATTTATAACATGTCAATATTGTCATTTTTTATGTAGAACTAGATATGAGCATATATTTCCAGAATTACATGGTGTGAATATTGTATGAGTAACATTATAATGGAAATGAATTTTGATAGGAGCCCACTTTCGACGAGTATTTATCTGACAGAGCTAAATAATCAGGGCATTTACCTTTTGATAATATTATTATACTATACTACCGGTATACTACTCCACTTGGATTTTTTAGATGAGCAGATCTGATATAGACATCTGTTCAAGTGGCTATAGGTAGGCTTGAAGAATTCTCATCAGTTCAAGTGGCTACAAGTAGTCGCACAGCTGGAATATAGACTACTAGTACTATTTGAAAAGAAAACAAGAGCAAATCTGAACGTACTAGTCATGGGTTAGTTTACTTCCGTCTCTCCCTCTCTCTTGGAGTATTCTTTTTGTGGGGAACTCTTTGGAATAAGTCTACATTCATCTCTAATTCTCAATATATCTCGTTAGTTTGTAGAATCTCATTTTCCAATGTGAAAAATTGTAGAAACTACAAACATTGAAATTAATTAGGGCCTATCTGATTGACCAGTCATGCTTGTGTTGATAACTTGACATCAACTTACCTGACTACCGATGAATTTAGCCCTCCTTAAGCATTCGCGGTATAACTACATCATAACAAAAGAAGCTTATAAGCACCAATAACATTTTCTCCTCATGCCATCATTTATTTATTATTTTGTGAGACCAGTTCTGATGATGATGAAGAGATAGGTGCACGAGAGTACCAGGCATTATTTGCAAAAGCTGAAGCTAAAAGGGTAAACTAACTGACAGAGCTACTCCGCATACAGAAATGAAATTTCAGAACTTACTACTCATTACCATCACCATGTACAGGTCATGATGCGGGTAATTTGTCTATTAAAAAGGTGTGATAGGAGCCTTACTCTAAGCGCATTATCGGCAAGTTCTGGAGGTAAAGCTTTCTTAAGTGAAGGCATCTTCCTTTACTCTGAAATAGTCAGTAAACAAGAAAGTCGGTTACTTAAACATGTAAATCTCAAAGCTTTATTATTCGCCTATAGAAATTAAGGAAAAACAATCCAGACAATGTTTTTCATTACAAAAAGGTTCAAGGCACACACACCAGTACAACATACCACCATAGAAAGGAGTATAGATTAGAAAAATACCAATATGCACACAAAAGCTATATATCAACAGCTTAAAAGAAACAAGGAAACACAACCATATCCAAAAATGTGATACACCGTTACAGTCACACCAAGGACCTGGTCCAAGTAGTAAGAGACTGCATGAAAGTACCAGCTTCTCAATGCAAGGACCATCCAAATAGTAAAGAGGCAGGAATTGCTCCTTCATTGACCAACACAAACATTAGAGATGAACATATCACAACATCTATAAAATCATCTGGGCCTTGGGCTGCTACCCAACAGACAAAGAGCAAATTCATTGAAGTTGCCTTTCTTCCACAAGCAATTCCTACTAAACTGTGGACACTGCAAATTCATAGTAATTATGAACTAATGATCCAGGCATTTCATGGAGAAGGAAAGGAGAGGGTGGGTTATTTGGGGCTTCTTTGGTTACCAGGGAGGAAAACCCTCTCCCATGATGGGGGAGATCTCCTCAACTGGGAGAAATCCCTGACGCTATTTGGGCAACATGTGGTTAGGGGGGGGGGGGAATTCCAGGCAAAAAATTATCAGAAATATTGTAACAAAGATCAAAACAAGTCATAATGTTTGGACAACTAATTGCAGTACACTATGTTGAATTTATTTCCTGACACTGTCTTGCTTGTGTGACTTTATTTTTCTTCCTCTTCTAGATACTGAAGAATTCAACAGAGTGTACTGCAATTAGTTTTCCACACGTTATGATTTGTTTTGATCTTTTTCACAATATTTCTGATAATTTTTTGCCTAGAATTCCCCCCCTAACAACATGTTGCCCAAATAAGGTCATCTCGAAGCTCACCAATGGCATGGAGTACCCTTTTTAAGTAACAGCTCACAACTTCACCGGATCCACCAAAATTGGCGTCAATCACCCTATTTCTAATGCTGTGCCCAACGGTGTGCAAGAACATCGCTACTTGTTGCTCAACAGTCAAGTGTATTGTGTCCTTTAGCAAGCTGCGATCCCTAAAGAGTTGAGAAAACCTAAAGAAAGGTTCTTTCCCAAGCCTAAGCATGTTCACACAAGTTGTGCCATTCTTCCATATTTTGTTGTCAAAATACTCTCTCCTCATCCTATCTCTGTCATCAATTGGGGGCATACGCAATTGTTTATCTCCTTTTTCTTTTTCTGGATTGAACAACCAATGTTATCATGCTGATAAACCATCGTGCCGCAGCCGCGTAAATTAACATCTTTGTTTTTCTTTTTCTGGATTGAACAACCAATGTTAACATGTGAACAAGAATAATTCAGTAGCACACAATCTGTTTACAAGAAGCCAATTACTGGTAAATCGACGTTCTCTTCTAGTGTCAAATATTTCAAAAAAAGAAACAGCGGGTTAGGCAGTGGGGTGCATGTTTTACCTCAGGTTGAGGGAGTTGTGCTGCTAGATGTGCTCACGGTGACTTCAAATATCCTGCAACAGTCGATAATATACAATCAATTCCAGCAAAAAAAGATAATATACATCAGTCTAGCACACGCACATATGAGCAGACTCTAGCACACGCACGCATGAACACTATGCATCAGCGTACAACCGCAAAGCATCAGAACACACACACGCCGGCGCAGCCGAGCGGATGCAGCCGTTCGCGGCTCCACCGGATGCACTTGCGCAGGTCCACCGGATGCATTTGCGCTTGCCGTAGAGAACCCTGCGGTGGGCAGTTGCGCCGCTCGCCGGGGAATCCTTCTCCACCTCCGCCTGCAGGCCCTACCTGGTGGTGAGCTCCTCCCATGGCCAGGCTCCCCGTGGTGGGAAGGGGTGGTCTCCTGGTGCCACTCGCGCCTCCTCAGGCCCCCACCCGCCGCCCTCGTTTAGATCGACTCGCGCCGCCGCCTCAAATCTAGCCCGCGTCGCCCCCGTGCACACCCTCCGCAACATCCGGCCGGCACACGCGATTGATGGCGGTGGGGAGATAGAATGAAGGGAGGAGAGAGGAAAAGAATAGATAAGAATGGATCCGGTGAGGAGGGTTGGGGAAGGAGCTCACCACGGCTCCATGCCCTGGATCTGGTGTGAGGCAGGGGAAGGGGGCTATAACAATGGCGCATCTTTTACTGGTGCGTTATTACTAGTTAAAACTTAGTACCGTGGTGTGCCACTGCTAAGTCTGGGAAGGGGTGTGAGGTCAGGACAAACTTAGTAGTGGCGCACCGTGGGTGTGGTGCACCATTACTAGTTAAAGGTAGTAATGGCGCACTTTCCCTGGTGCGTCACTGCTAAGTTTAGGGAGGGGTGTGGGGCCAGGACAAAACTAGTAATGGCGCACCACACACCAGGTGCGCCATAGTAATATGACCATTAATGGCGTACCCATATCTGGTGCGTCATTGCTATATAGCAGTGGCGCACCACATACATGGTGCATCATTAATGTCCATATTAGCTATAGCCGTTTTTGTAGTAATGTTGTTCGTGATGATAGTTTCGATGACGCTCTTGTTGTTATTACTGGATGTGCTGAGACCAATGATGAGTGGGTACTTGACACTGCGTGTACTTTTCATATGTGCCCTCATAGAGATTGGTTTACTACTTTTGATTCTACTACTGCTGGTTCCGTTTTGGGTTTTGATAATTCACCATGCAAGATTGAAGGCATAGGTTCCGTTCGAATCAAGATGTTTGATGGCACAATCAGAACTTTGACAGATGTTCGATATATTCCGAAGATGAAGAAAAATCTTATCTCTGTCAGCGCCCTTGATGCAAAGGGGTACAAATATTCAGGTGGATATCGCGTTTTGAAAGTCACCAAAGGCTCTCTTATTGTGATGAAAGGTGACTTAAGTTCGATCAACGGTCTTTATTACCTTCGAGGTTCTATCGTTTCAGGTAATGCTACTCCAGTTATTTCAAAGAATTCTGATTGTGATGCTGCTAACCTTTGGCATATGCGTCTTGGACATATGAGTGAACTTGGTTTGGCAGAGTTACATAAGAGAGGTCTCCTTAAAGGATATGAAACTGGTAAATTAAAATTTTGTGAGCATTGTATCTTCGGAAAGCACAAGAGGGTGAAGCTCAACACTTCGACTCATACAACTAAAGGTATTCTTGATTATGTGCATTCTTATTTATGGGGACCATCTCGCAGAAAGTCACTAGCTGGTGCTAGTTACATGTTGACTATTATTGATGATTAGTCGAGAAAAGTTTGGCCTTATTTATTGAAGCATAAATGGCAAGCTTTCTCAGCTTTTAAGGAGTGGAAGATTATGATTGAGAGACAAACTGAAAAGAAGGTAAAAATACTTCACACTGATAATGGTATGGAATTCTGTTCTAAGCAATTAAGAATTATTGCAAGTCTGAAGGCACTGTGAGACACTACACCATTCCTTATACTCCTCAACAAAACGGTGTTGCTGAGCGTATGAACATGACCATTATTTCTAGAGCCGGTTGCATGTTGTCCAATGCAGGTTTGCATAGGCGTTTTTGGGTTGAGGCCGCTTCCACTGCTTGTTATCTCATTAACCGTTCACCGTCTATTCCTCTTAATAAGAAAAATCCAATTGAGGTATGGTTTGGTTCACCTGCTGATTATTCACAGTTGAGAGTTTTTGGTTGCACTGCTTATGCTCATGTCGATAATGGAAAGTTGCAGCCTAGGGCTGTTAAGTGCATCTTTCTTGGTTATAAATCTGGTGTTAAGGGTTTTAAATTGTGGAATCCTGAAACACAAAAGGTTGTTATTAGCAGAAATGTTATCTTTAATGAATCTTCTATGTTACATGATGTTCCATCTACTAATGTTCCTATTGAGAGTGAACAGCAGCCTACTATTCAGCAGCCTGCTGTTCAGGTGGAGCATGATATTTCAGATGATACTTTTGATAAGAAAATTTTTGATGCACATGATGAACCCGTCGTTCATGATGAGCATGTCGCTCCAAATCAGCCTATTGTTCCACCCAGTTGGAATCTTGCACGTGACAGAGTTAGGCGGGGTATTAATGCACCTGAAAGGTTAATTGAGGAGTGAAATATTGTTTCTTTTGTTTTATCTGTCGTAGAAGAAATTGAAGGTAATGCTGAGCCTTCTTCATATTCCGAGGCTATTATTTCTCGTGATAGTAATAAGTGGATGACCGCTATGCATGATGAGATGGAATCACTTCAAAAGAATGGCACTTAGGATTTAGTAAGATTACCAAGAGAGAAGAAACCTATTCGTTGCAAGTGGGTTTTCAAAAGAAAGGAAGGTGTTTCTCCTAATGATGAGGCAAGATATAAAGCAAGGTTAGTTGCTAAAGGTTATAGCCAAATTCCAGGTATTGACTATAACGAAGTCTTTTCTCCTGTTGTGAAGCATAGCTCTATTCGCACTTTACTTAGTATTGTTGCCATGAATGATTTTGAGCTTGAACAATTGGATGTTGAATCTACATTCTTACATGGAGAATTAGAAGAGGATATTTATATGGAACAACCTGAAGGTTTTATTATTCCTGGTAAAGAAAAGCTTGTATGTAAGTTAAAGAAATCTCTTTATGGATTGAAACAATCCCCTCGACATTGGTACAAGAGATTTGACACCTTTATGCTCTCTCAAGGTTTTAAACGGTCCAATTATGATAGTTGTGTTTATTTGAAAACTGTCAGTGGTCCAACTATTTATTTGCTCCTTTATGTTGATGATATGTTAATTGCTGCAAAGAGCATGTCAGAGGTTAATGAACTAAAGAAGAAATTGATTAATGAATTTGAGATGAAGGATTTGGGTGTAGCAAAGAAAATACTTGGCATGGAAATATCCAGAGATAGACCGTATGGAAAATTATATCTCAGTCAGAAGGGATATATTGATAAAGTTCTTCGTCGTTTCAATATGCATAATGCCAAGCCAATAAGTACTCCGTTAGCTGCACACTTCAAATTATCATCAGCCTTATGTCCTCAGTCAGATGCAGATATTGAGTACATGTCTAGAGTTCCCTATTCGAGTGCAGTTGGTTCACTTATGTATGTCATGGTTTGTTATCGTCTGGATTTATCTTATGCAATGAGTGTTGTTAGTAGATACATGGCTAATCCTGGAAAGGAGCATTGGAAAGCAGTTTAGTGGATATTCAGATACCTGCTAGGTACTTCTAATGCTTATTTACAGTTTGGGAAAACTGAAGATGGACTTGTTGGTTTTGTTGATTCTGATTTTGCTAGTGATTTAGACAAGAGAAGATCACTCACAGGTTATGTTTTCACCATTGGTGGTTGTGCTGTGAGTTGGAGAGCAACTTTGCAGTCTATTGTGGCTTGTTCTAGTATCTATGCCGAGTATATGGCTATTTGTGAGGCATGCAAAGAAGCTATCTGGTTGAGAGGTTTATACACTGAGCTTTGTGAAGATTCATCTTGCCCTACCGTATTTTCGGACAGTCAAAGTGCTATATATCTTACAAAGAATCCAATATATCATGAGAGAGCAAAGCACATTGATGTCAGATATCACTATATTCGAGATGTTGTTGCTGAAGGTGATTTGAAGGTATGCAATATAAGTACTCATGATAATCCAGCTGATATGATGACAAAGCGAGTTACTATCAATAAGTTTGAGCTTTGCTCAGGCTTAGTTGGTATTTCTCACTAGTCCTATGGACTTTGATGCACGAGGTGTTTATGCTGATTTGGATGGAGTAATTTACTTTCTTCGACTACCGGAGGGAATTTGGCTCAAGGTGGAGATTGTTAAATTGTGATCCAAATCCTACCGTGTTGGACTAGACGTAGTACAAACAGTGTGGGCCTTTTGCGTTGGCACCGACGCGTATGAGTACAACTCGTTTACTTGTCCTCCAAGGACTCTCATGTATTGTCCCTCATATATACTCCACGTAGTCGCACCTAAAGACGGTCTGTCGTCTCGTGCTTGTAATACTCCTCCTCATAGTGATTACGTCTTTGTGCGTCCGTAGTTTTCTCCCGCAAGGGTTTCCACGTAAAAATTTGTGTCTCTCGTGTCTCGTTTATCTCGTTTGATCTAACAGGACTTTTTTGGCATTCAGGTGAGGTTGGTTGGGTAATGTGTGTGTTCTGCTCTACTAGCTGATATTACAAGTGTGAGGGTGATCGTGGTTGACGCTTTAAATGGATTCCAAGTTTTTCGTTGTTTGTGTTGAATATGGAGACGAGCAGTGGTCGGCGGCGTCATCCTCTGCGGCCACTCGCCACGCAACAGCGCGAGAGCGTGCTGCGGCTCTCATCACGAGCGAGAGCGCCATTGGAGATTGGATTCAGTCGCGAGGACGTGAGGACGGGGAGCAAGGCTGATCGTGTGCGCGGCCACGATTGAGTATGTTTCTTTATCCCTCGATCGATCATAGGCATTGAATCTGGGTATTTCGTGACTTCGAAACACGTGAAGTTCTAACTAGCCAAACCAGATCAAAACATTGGTATGGTTGAATTTACGAAGCTGTCCACAAGCCAAATCTAAAAGGAATAATATCCACCATTGGATCAACTTAATACTACTCATTAAATCTGGTAGTATGATGTACCGTAAAATATCTCTTTATATAAGTCCAAACCATATACATCTTTTCTGTGGGTATTCCTTCCAATGATTATTAAGTTATCATTGTACACACAGTACCGAAGTTTTGATGTGTTTTCTTGGCGATGGGTTGAGATTTTCGAAGAAACTGAAAGAAAATATGGACAATCCTGACGTCCTTGCATTTGTGAAAATATGGTGCTGCAAACCCAGCATCCCTAGACCAGATTCTACTCCATCACAAGTAGTCAGTTTGTTCGAATCAACTATGAGTGTGTCTAATTGTGAAGTTCTGAGTGTGTCCACCAAACCAAAATAAATTAAAGTAGAGCCATGTACATAATTCTTGGTTCTTGGATTAGGGTAACTAAAAAGTATGATGTGTTTGGGTTATTTGAAATATACGAATTAATTGCACAAGAGCACCACATTTAGGGCTTCTTTTGCAGAATACTACATGGTCCCTAATCATTTGCAAATCACCACACATTGACTCCTCTCTTAGTAGCGTTTGAGGGCGTTTCCGACAGGTGGGGCCCAAAATAGTTGACATGGCGTAACGGCCAACCGGACGGCGCCGTTTCCGATAGAACAAACTGGCGATGTCTGAGTGTCCGACCGCAGCAGCTTTCTCTCTCTCTCCCTCCCCCTCTCTCTCGTACTCTCTCTCTCCCTCCCTTGTGCTCCCACTCACGGCGGCAGCAAAATCCCGCGCTGAAGGAGATGAGTGTACACTATTACTGAACTTCTGATGCTATGTGCGGCGCTGATGGAGATGAGTGTACACTCTTACTCAACTTCTGATGTCAGCGGTCGTGGATCCACCTAGAAAGTAGGAAAAATCAACAGGAAAATGTTATGCTGCAAATCCAGGTTATGTCCCATGGAGAAGTGCTCGGTTTGTCTAAATAAGAGCCGTCCACTTAAGTA
The DNA here is from genome assembly GCA_022496015.1 of Hordeum marinum. Classification (NCBI taxonomy): domain Eukaryota; kingdom Viridiplantae; phylum Streptophyta; class Magnoliopsida; order Poales; family Poaceae; genus Hordeum; species Hordeum marinum. The sequence continues at coordinate 25,682,029 of CM039678.1, forward strand.
AATCATATGGGTGATCTAAGTTGGTACTCCAACACAAAACCAGAGGACTACGACCTTCAAATACTATGGACTAACGCGCCGAGAGACTTCCTTAATCGTCTTCATAATTACTAAATTCCAGGTATTGCCATCTATGTTGACGGTTATGCCGTTGACATAGTTACCATAAATTTTTTTCATTTATTTGGTTGCATTTCCATTCAAATACACAACATACACAGTATATACAACATATATACATATATATCATCAACTATAGTTCAACGTAGGCATCGTTCAATCTAGGAAACATTGTTCAACATAGGCATAGTTCAACATAATGACAAGTTCGACAAAGCCAACCACATAATGACAAGTTTGACAATTTCAATAAGTTCAACAAAATATAAAGGCTAGAGCCACCACTAGCATAGTTCAACATAGGCATAAAGGCTTAAGCCCCATCACTTCAAACGCCAAAGCCAAAGCCGAGGTCATCACCGCTAGTGCTACCACCACCGCCGCCGCTAGCGCTACGGACAATGCCACCGCTAGCGCTACCGCCACTTCTAGCTCCTTGCCAGACCGGAGTGACTAGGCTTTGAGACTCGGGAGTGGAACCATAAGTAGCACCACCACCAGCGGATGATCCACTGGGTCCCTCCATGTTTGAAAGGAGATGAGAAGGCAATATATGATTGTATTGAATAAACGGTAAGTTGTGGTTGAATAGTTTGGTCATGTGCTAACCGGAGTGCCATAGTGTTCTGCCAGGAATCGTTGAAACGTAGGCGGCACTGGTTGTGGTTCAGGAGGTGGTGGTGGAGGCAGTGTAGGAATTTGCCCGGTTGCCATAGACGCAACCACAAGCTCCGCCATGTGGCTGTTGTGCTCAGTGACTGCTGCAACTCTCTCGTTCCAGTCGAAGAGTTGCTAACGTACGAAGTCCATGTAAGCCTACAAATATGACATGATGGTACTCATAAAACATAGCAATGTGGAAAATAAAGGTCGAATAAAAGAAGATAAGAGGCAAAATACTTACAGAGTTCTGCTGGGCTAGGAGTTATAGTGCAGTGAACGCGCTGGGGCGCGGGCACGGGCTCGGCCTCGGGTTCGCAGCACGGATCCGTCTGTAGGAGACAGAAGGGGTGATCACAGAATCCAGAATCGAACGCCGACCATGACACTTCGGTCCTATGCTGACGGTGGCGTCAGGATTCCACTTCTGAAACAGCTTCATGTATGATGTCAGGCTCTTCTCGGTATGGCTGTAGTACTCACTCTCCCCAGCCTAGGGATTAGGCCGCAGACGGGTGAGCCTCCACGACTCGTTGTATGGGAGTGGCCGCTTCATTTTCTCCTCCTGCACCACCAAACATACGTTAGTCACACAAGAACATACGATAAGCAGAAGATCATGAATGTTTCATGTACATAGATATACCTAAATTTTCTTGTGGCGCCAGTGGCTCCGGTTTCCTTGACGTTGTGTTCCGTCGGTTTGTCGATTACCCTTGATTATCTTGCGCGTGGCAGCAAACTCTGCGTCCTCGCCGACCCACAGATCCACCAATCCCACCTATCCATCATTCTTTCCAAAACACCAAGTAGGACAGACCTACATAATGAAGCATAATGGCATGTGACCACGAAAAAATGAAATTTACCACAAACATCAAAATGAAAAGTCTATTATACTTACCAACATGTACTCCTCCCTAGTCAAGGTAAGGTTATGCTCCTTTATATCATCCTTGGTCACCTTCTCCTTATGTACCTCGTTATAATAATGCGAGATGGCCACCCAGCTCACCTCGTACTGCATCTGACGGGCCTGCTTCCTCGCAGCCCGCAACAAGTACTCATCGGCCTGGGCCTTGTCCTCCTCAAGAACTCTATAAAATTTCTACAGTCATTCATGAAACCAGAATGGAACAAGCCATGAGTTAAACGATTTGATGATAAACTATGAAAGGAACTCAAGAGTTGTGCTTCTAAAAAGAAGTTACCCAAAACTTTGATATCACGGCCTTAGCGGTCGTCACATGGGTTGGGTGGAAGGCTGCTTCGTAGTGCTCCCAGCAAGTGGCCAAAAGCTTGCACTCCTTGTTGTTTCGGTCCGGAGCGAACATCCCCGACCAAAGTTTCTTCAACAGGATAGTGAGGATGCTGTTTGGAACAGATGAACCTTCAGGATGTTTCCAGCTACTGCAAAAGAATTAAAATATTAGCAGGTGTACAATCAAAATGATAATATGTGTTTAAAATATTATTAAGGGGCACTTACCTTTTCCCCTTGGGTTTAATGAGCCACTTCATCTCCTCGGTATCCGGAGCTTTTGTGAGTCGCGCACCACCACGCAGCCAGCCCTTCTTCTTGCCACCAGCTCCTCGCCACCACCCTCCTCCTCGCCACCCCCTCCTCGCCACCATCCTCATCCTCGGACTCCTCCTCTCTAACCTCATGCTCCTCCTCCTCTCTAACCTCCTTCTCCTACTCCTCCTCCTCCCTAACCTCCTACTCCTCCTCATCCTCCTCCCCAATCTCCTGCTCTTCCTCAGAGGGTACGTCACTAGAGAAGGGTCGTGAAGATGACCCCACTATGTCGGTCACAGAGCGCAGTTTCTGGCCCCGAGAGCGTCCCCCTCGGCCTCTCCCCCACCCCGTCCTCATCTAGGGGCACCTCTCCCTCGACCTTCCTATGAGAACTCATCGTCAAGATGTCGATAGGGGACACTACGGGGTCAACCACTCCGACTAACCTTCGCGGCGAGTTTGCTTCGCAAACCAGTACCATCGGCCTTTCCCTTTCCCATACTTAGCAAAGTTGCATTGACAATAGAATGAAAATTTATTGTATTAATAATGAAGGAGTAGCAATGTTGAGGATATCACTTATCGTTATCGTCTCGGTCAGCTTGGGATTAGAGATTAGTCAGAAATCGGCCGATTAATCGATTTTATTGGTCGACTATTAATCAGCCATTTTTTGTAAATCCCATGTTCCCAACATTGAAATATGCTTTATTTAACACCAAAAATATATTGAACATAAGTATTACCTTGATTCCTAGCCTCTGAATCCTCGTATAATGACAACCAAAATAGTGAAATAGTACATATTGCATAACAAATTCCACAAAATCAGAAATAAACATAATTTTTACAAACATAGTGCTATGAATATTCCTGATTTATCAGAAGATTCTCCATAAATCGCTTGTCAGAGTAATAAATCGTCCAAAATAAAAATGGTGAAGATAAAGCATAATCTTATTGGTCGCCCCAAGAGTAGCGATAAATCAGATGATAAATCGCTGAATCGGAAGATTTTTTGAACAGTGAGGAGTAGATATAATAAAAAGGAATAAAAAAGCACATTAATAATAATAAACCATAAAAAAGACATATTATTAGAACATACAAATAATATATATAACATACATCTACTAGAACCGATACGAATCATCACTTTTGTAACTGTTTCCTCGACTGGTCTAATCGTCACTATCACGCATATCATCTTCGTTGTTTGACGTAGGTGCAGGCTCTTCCTCGCCTTCAACATCTTCATTTAATTTCTCTAGCATAAGTATGTCTTGGTTGTTCACAATGGCCTCGCCATCATTCCGTGCATCATCATCGTTTGGATCCACATCAACATCACCCAAGGCATCAAGGCCATTGTATCAAACCACCTCAACATCATCAAGTTACTCTTGATAAAACACTTCCTTGTATGTCATGGGGTTAATGTAGAAGTAATGGTCATCGTCCGGGTCTGGTAGCTTACCATGTGGAGCCACCTTGAACACAACTTTTAGGTACTCTTTCTGGTATGGGTAGGACAGATAATAAACTTGTATCGCTTGGGTAGCCGCAATACATAGATCGGCTCTTGCATAAACGATGGATGGTTTAAATTCGATCAAACCTAGGGAAGGCATATGTCTCAATCCCTCATATGGATCGAACCATCGGCATTTGAACAAAGCTAGATTTAGGTCCTCGCTCCCAAGGTCGAATGACAGCTCGTATATTTTTCCTACCCTTTCGTAGTAATCGACTTCATTTTCTCCTGGGGTGTACACTCCTGTGTTTATAGTTTTGGGATCAGGCTAGCTGTTTTGGTGATCCTCTGTATGGAAGCGATACTTTTCACATTTCATGACCCGAGCGTTAAAACCCATGGAAACCCGTCTCAATTCTTCATCCATAGAGGTGTTCAGATCTTTGCCCTACAAGTTCAATTGAAATTGATGGGTGCATTAGTTCCATCAACTAATAAATGTTGAACTAGGAAGTTGAACTAGGGGAATGTGAGAAATTACTTTATCCATGAACCAAGCAACAACTTTTTTTTCCGTCAGAGGCACCATTCCGTAAAAGAGTATGTGCCTACGCTTTAGTAGGAGAAATCATTGTCGTCCACTCTTCATGTAGGAATTGACTAAAAAAATAAAATCGGTGTTAGACCGAGACTCATCCTCAACGAAATCCATAAAGGAATGGTGTAGCGGTATTACCTCCTCCACTCTTCCTCGAGTTCCTTGATGTTGTGCAAGACATAGAACATGATGTCCTCCCACTCTTGTTCTGACATGTTATAAGGTTTTGAACCCCCAACCCTGCCATATTGCCCGTTGAATAGATCGAGCTTGGGTTTATACATGGGCTCTTCTATATTGTATCGAGACAACGTATTATGCAGAGTGGGAACGTGGTCTGCGTAGTACGATGTCGAGTGGTCTAACACCTCCTCGACGATAACTTCCTAAGCTATGGAAGCTTCAATCTTACCTTTCTTTCCACATTTTTTTCAGAGATGCTTGTTTTGTCTCTTATCGCCGTACTACCAACGATTCTGCACAGGGCCCCCCAACAATACCTCCTTCGCGAGGTGCAAAATGAGATGTGTCATCGGAGTAAAGAAGCTTGGCGGAAAGATCTTCTCTGACTTGCATATCAAGTCCGGTGCCTTCGTATGCAATTGTTCAATCACCTCGGTACATATTTATTTAGCACATATCAAGCAAAAGAAATGGCTTAGCTCTGCAAGCACTCGCCGGACATGCTTGGGGACATACCCTCGGACCATTACGGGCATTATCCGCTCAATCGATACATGATAGTCATGACTCTTGAGCCCGGTCACTTTGAGCCCGGTCACTTTGCCCGGTTAAAGATTGACTCACTTACTTATATTTGATGCATAACCATCAGTGAACTTCACAATGTGTTTGAGCCACATAAGTGCTTCCTTCTTTTCTGGCGGTTTAAGGCCGAAGTCAGGATCTGGTTTGAACCAGTTTCTTTGATCGTCTGTTCGAGGCCGCATGTTTAGACGTGGTCTATCACAAATTTTCAGTTGATCGGCACTAGCTTTAACGTTATCCTTTGTCTTATCAGGAATGTTGAGGATCGTGAAAAAAATGTACTCTGCGACATTCTTTTAGGTGTGCATCACATCAATGTTATAAGGAAGTTTGAGGTCCTTGAAATAGGGAAGCTTCGTGAATGGGGTAATGTGAGCCCAGTTGTTCGTCTCACCATATCCCTCAAAGTGTTTCGCCTTGCCTTTGCCTTTGCATTTGCATTTGTCTGGGCCTTCACCTTAACTTTTCCCATTGTCTTTGCCTTTGCCTTCGCCTTTAGGCTTGAGAGCTTTTAGCCGAGCAAGCACATCTGCCCCAGAAAACCTTGGAATCTCGTTTACTTCATGGACAACCCGGCCTCTCGTGAAGTTCTTCTTGTCATCCCTGTCGGGATGGTCTGGAGGGAGGAACTTTTGATGCATGTCAAAGGCTACATACTTGCCACCCTTCTATAGCCAAATAAAACGTAGAGCCTGCATGCACACTGGGCATGGCATCTTCCCACTTGTACACCATCCGCAAAAAAGGCATAGCGGGGAAAGTCATGCATGCAATACATCAACCAAACTTTCATTAAGAAATTTTTCTAATGTCGATCGTACGTCAACCTAGACAAATACCAACAATGGAGAAAATCATCCACTAGCGGCTGCATAAACACTCACAAATTCTGTCCTGGTTAGTTAGGCCCCGTAATGATCAGCGACAAGAACATGGTCTTGTGTTGCATTACGAGACCGGGAGGGAGATTGAGCGGAATAATAAACACGGGCCAGCAGCTGTATGGATTGGAGGACATACCATATGGATTCAACCCATCACCTGTTATCGCAATCCTGACATTCCCTGCCTCGGCTGCTTCCTCGGGGTATTCTTTATCGAATGACTTCCATGCTTCAGCTTGCGATGGATGTATGATTTTTCTATCGTACCTTTTCCCTTCCTTGTGCCACTTCATAATTTTGGCAGACTCCTCCGTAATGAAAAGGCGCTGCAGTCTTTTTATAAAATGGAGATACCGAAGAATATTTACGGGGATGTCTGGTGTTGCTTCTTCTCACCATGCTCATCGACCACCTCAAGGTACCGAGAGGAACCGCACTCCCTACAGTACTTGTCACCGTATACTCTTGACTAAACAAAAGGCAATTCTTCGGGCAAACATCTATTTTCTCATATTTCATAGATAGTGCGTTCATGATTTTCTTCATATAGTATATGCTTTTTCGCAGTTCATGAACCTCACGAAGGCTGTTAGCCCATACTCCCAGAAATGCTTCAAAGCAAGCTTGGGTACAGCCATATTCAGCCTTGACTACCATCAGTTGCAAGATGCCATCCAACTGAGAAATTTTGGCACCCACATAAAGAGATTTGTTTGACGAGGTCAAGACCACCAAGAAGGCCTTTGTGATTGCCTCTCACTCCTCTTGTTCATTCTTTGAAGGAGTTGTATGTGTCGTCTCGGTAGCAAAGACATCATCTAGCATGTCTCTAACACCATCGTCCTCATAACCACTGATGCGTTGTCGCATCACCTCCTCTCTACCACGGTCCCGCTCGGCAAAGTTTATGGACATGTTAAAGTCTTCCATATATCCAAACGTCCGAAGGTGCACAGTCATTTCTCCCTTATCTTGACGATGATGTCTTTCACATTTTGCACATGGGCATTCTGGATTAATTATCATTGGACAATGGAATATCTCCTTCAAGAACACGTCGGTTTTCTCGACCCACTCTGTTGTCACTTCATTCATACAGATAAAACCATTGTACATCCACTGGTTATCTGCCATCCTCAGCTTTATCACGAGCCACACAACAAAATTATGGATTCATTAAATTTAATCACATACAATTTTTATTTACTATCGGGTTGACAAGAAACAACACTGAATCGACCTACATCTCTAATAGGTAAAGAGGGTCCTAATCCCACTCGAGAATGCGTAAATTGAGTACGATCTGCATGCTCTACCCCGTTCCGAGATAAAATTCTGATAGCACCTCCCCGTTGTTCTTCAGATACGCATTACAAGAAACTTGTTAATCCATGATAGATTTCTGATGACGTTTTCAAAAACTGTCAAGGACGGACTAGTACAGCCTCGCAAGACGCCAAAGCCCGCTAAAGCCCGCCTAACCTCTACCCATATAAAAACCAAACCCTAACCCTCCTCGCTCCCTCCTCCACAGCCCCGTCAACCTCACACATCGCCGCCACCCACCATCTCCTTGGCTCTCTCTTCCCATCGCTTATCGCCGGCCTCCCCCTCCTCTCCTAGAGCCACCCATCCCACTATATCTTCTCCCTCCCCTCTGCCTCCACCTCAACCGCCAAGCAATAGCACATCACCGTCGCCCGCACCCACCGGCAACTTGCTCACGGGCTCGGCCCTCTCCCCTCCCCTCCCCTCCCGTTCATACCCAGATCAGAGCAGCCGGTAACCAGATCTTCTATGATGCATTCGGGACCCAAGCCATGGAGTTCTTCCATCAGGTCCCCTCTTCTTCTCCCCGCTCCTCCCTTCCTCCCCCCTTTTCTCATTGATTTGTCTCGATTCAGTTTCGCAGGCATGATTCAATTTCATCAAGTTGGTGTTGTTGTTGCCTCGATGGACCTGACGAGGTGAAAAAAAGCACTACCTGTGCCATGGGCTGACGGGAACCAAGTCAAGACCTCTGAGACACCATGGAGCTCAAGACCTCCGAGACATCATGTAGCTCCAGCCCCACATCGTGCGCACCTCCCCCCTCCCCTAGAGAGCACCAAGGTCTTTCTTCTCCTCCCCGCAACATGCATATCTCTCTTTTGGTGATGACAGATCCCATATTCTAGCTAGGGTTATACAAATTCGTGATTTTTTCTATGATTAGGGTGAGTAGAACAATTGAGGAAAGCTCATGGTGATTCTGCATACGAATCTATCCTTAGGAGGGTTATACATGAAACTTTTATGTAGTAAGTACATAATGTTATTCTCAGTTGTAGGCACTATAAGGTTTCAGAATTTTGGACAACATGTAATTCATTTTTTTTCAAATTTGCTGCAATTCTCTTATTTCTACTATCAATTCATAGTTAAAAATATATAATGTTGTTGTAAAGCTGCTAGGTGATATACATATACGTTTCATGATATCTTATTTGAACCATCTATACATATAAGTTTCATGTATATCTGAATTAATTAACACATCCTTATTGGTATATTTATGGGATCCTTATGGTGATCATGTTCGTTCAAAATGGTATTTATATCTGCTTGCCTATATAGATTGATAACAAAGGTACAACACTATCCTACTGTGGTACTGCATTCTTTAACTTGTGTGTGTGTGTGCGCGCGCGCTAACAAGGTGGCAGCAGCTGCTATCAATGGCTCGTGTGCAGCAGCCAATGTGTTGTGTGTCCGTGCTTCCTCTCTGAATCTTTAACACTGAATTTTCTCTGAATTTTTTCCGTATCTTGTACCAGGGTACACAAGTAGAGACAAACCGCTGCACTCTGTTATGTCGTCTGCTATCAAGATCTAAAGATCTAATTCAATTTAGTTTTGTACCAAGATTTAATTCAGTTTGGACTCTTTTCCTTAGGTCTTGGAGACATGATCTTTGTTACTGTATTAACATGTCGATATGTTCTGTTTTGAGTTTATGTATTCCAGAAATAAGTTTAATCTGAATCTAAGAAGAAAATTACAGCGTTACATTGTGGCTATCCTACAGTATGAATACAGAGGTTCAACCTATTAATTTGTGTATAAAGCAAATGTATTAGGGAGTCAATTTAGAATAGTACTACTGCTAGTTGTGCACCTACTAGTACTAGTACCAAGGTCACGTGTTAGCTCACTGTCTCTCAACCTGGAGGCACACATAAAGCTAGCGCTTGCCAATACAGTGGCACACCACGTTTTTTCTTCAACTCTTCGCTCCATGCGTAGTTCGCCCTCCTCAATAGTCCTCTTGACAAGTGATCCTAAATCTTTTTCTTGATGTTATTCTTCTCTTTTTATTTTGATCACCTAACACTCTAACTATCAGATTATGATCTCTTGATTTTGGTATGCAGGTCTAGGTAGCGTCGAAACAGTCCTGCCGCCGTGTGGCATACTATAGAGCTTGAGAGGGCGGCCTTGGTTGGGCTGCTCCGTGATCAACCAAGGGTTTAGTTCTCTACTACCACTCCTATGATTTCTCTGTTATTGCCATTCCCCAGCTCAATTGCTCCCGAACTACTTTTGTTGATCTAGTTAGAGTTACACATTTTTCACTTGGGTGTGATTTTGAACTAATTTGTTTGTGCCCCATGAATCTTGGTGGTTAAATTTGTCACCTCATGCACTTGAAACAAAGTAATCTGATACATCCTAACCACTAGATAGAACCATTTGCCACTTCTATAGATCTATTAGTGGCCTTGGCTCTTAGTTTGTCTTGATTATCTTGAAGTTAGTCTCTGCCAACTTGTTTACTGTAATTTTTGTTTGATAAGGAATGGTGTTGTACAGTGTAGATGCTAGAAGAATTTTCTTTACATAATTTTTAGCCGATCGCTTGTCCAGAAAATTTTGATCCAGAAAAACTAAGTACTTGTACAGGCGCGTACAACTTCGTGTACAGAAATGTTTGATCCAGATAAACTAAATACCTGTACAGGCACACAACTTCCTCTAACAAAATATTGAAGTACATGTCTCATATGTTTGCTTTCCTCTGTGGTGAGCACTTGTACTTATCCGTCCCTCCTATGCTCTGGGCCTGTGACTGTGCCATACTCTGTTTCGTGGCCATGAAGCCAAATGTTATCTGGGATAGTGAGGGATTGGTGTTGTTTGTGCTCGATCAACTTGATTCGTTTTTTTTTACACTTGAGCAAAGGTGTTCTCTGGTTAAGTTATTCCTCCCGTATTATTTTGTGTTTCTGATTGAATCTTCAAGTTTTGTATTAATATGGTTGCAAACAACGCTGATGCAAGAAGCCAAGAAGCTAGAATGGTTCGTTCTATGCAAACACCGGAATTTTTTACTTTGTGCGTCACTTCCTAGCATGGATGAATGTACATCTTCATCCTGCTCTACTCATTGTTTCTCTACCATGCTAGTCTTTGTCTGATTGCATCTGCTTTGTTCAAATAGGTGACACAAAGTGAAACCCTTGAAATGAACTTCATTACTGCCTTGATGTCTACTTCAATTATTAACTGAGTTCTTAATACCTTCCGTTTGTTTTTTGGACTGGCTTTTATAACCTAATACAATTTTGTATGTGTTTTTATTCTATGCAGGTTTGGCAGTTAATCCGTGTTACTGGAGATCAAAAAAAATTAGCAGGAGTTACTTGGGTCCGAATAGTTGCCTTTAAGAAGTGGTGTAGTACAAGCGATTAAATCAGCTAGTAGTGCATTTTCTTTGGAGTCTTGTTACTCATTTCTTTTAAGAATGCTTATAGCGCTTTCGAAACATGGTTGCGATATTAAGCTTTGTTTTTCAAATCAGACTTGTTCGAACTTTGTATTTTCATGTGAACAATTTCTATTTTTTGAATGAATATAATTTGGTTGTCTTGTTGTAAATTTTATTGCATTGAGAAAATAGGCTGGACTAAAAAAAGGGGCTAATGGGCTGGACTAAAAAAAAGGTAGGCTAATGAGCAGGACAAAGATAAACAGCTAATCAGTTGGACTGTCCATGAAAATCATTGGGCCAAATCCCTAATTGGGCTGGTTACAACATGGGCCATGTTAGCCGCCACGTCAGATCCATGTAGACATCTTGTTAGGTCCATGTTGCATCCACGTTAGGTAAATCGATGACGGTATGTTCCATCACGGCCTAGTTTGGGCTTGGCGGGCTTGGAACAAATCCATGACGGACACGAACCGTCGTGAAAGGTATGATGTCAAATTATGACGCGATATACATGACAGATTTTAAATCCGTCAAGGATGGGCATGCATGTGAGTTTTTGTCTTATCGGTGACGGACTAGGACCGTCATGTATACATGTCTCGGCAAAAAGCGGAGAGAATGTGCATCCGGAGAACAACGGGGAGGCGTGGCAGAAATCCTGTCTCTGAACGGGGTAGAGCATGGAAAACGTATCCAATCTACAAATCCTTGGGCTGTTCGTGGAAAAAAATTGGAAAATTTGAAATAGCCGCATTGATACATATGTAATTGAATACATATTTATCCATGCAACCATTTTGTACGGGAGACACCTAGGTTACGCAACTTGACGTGAAATTAAATCTAGTGACATGATTAATAAAGCATAGAAGACGAAGGTGGATTCGTACCTCACCCTCGGCTGTAGAGGAAGTAGTCGAACAGTGGAGGGACGATCGGGGACCAACAGCTCTGACGTCGGCGATCACTCTGATATGTCCATTATGCACCATGATTTTATATTGATATTTATTGTATTATGGAGTGTTATTACACATTATGATACAATCACTACTGTAACCAGAAGATTTGTCATCTGCCACATCTTTGCCGTCAGCTAGGAAAAAGCAGACGACAAAGATCTAGCACACGGCAAAGAAGGGCTTTGCCATCAGCCAACTCTTTGCCGTCTGCTAGCTGACGGCATAGATTCTTTGCCATCAGGTAGCGGATGACAACGAGGTGGGTGGGGTCTAGTCGACGACATTACTATAACGGCCCACCACCCCACCTCTTTGCCGTCTGCTAGCTGACGGCAAAGAATCTTTGTCGTCCGCTAGCGGACGGCAAAGAGGTTAATACCTAACCGCTACTAATGACACACCCTCACGCCTCTCTCTCTTCTCTCTCTCATCTCCCCCGACCCAACCGCACGCCCGCCGCCGCCGACCACCGCCCAGCCCCCAACCCCCACCGTGCCCCCGCCGCCGCTGACCCCCCACCGCCCCACCCCCGACCAACACTGCGGCCTCGCCACCCCACACCCAGCCCCCGTCGCGCCCCTCGCTGCCCCACCCCAACCCCCACCGCGCCTCCGCCGCCCCGCACCCGGCCCCCATCGCGCCCCCGCCACCCCTGCCCTCCGCCGCCCCAACCCGCTGCCCCGCCGCCCTGCTCCCGACGCCCACCGCGCCCCCGCCGCCCCGGCCACAACGCCCCTCCCCTGCGGCGGCCGCCCGAGCACGACCATGAGGAAGGCCGCGGCGTCGCCCCCTCCCTTGCGGCAGGCCTCCCCCCTCCTCCACTGGCAGCCCCCTACCCTACGGTGAGCTCCTCCTCCTCCTCTTTTTTTTCTGTTTTTTTAGTTTTAGGTTTATGCTTAGTTTAGATTTAGATTTAGTTTTAGTCTTAGGTTTACGTTTAGTTTAGTTTAGTTTTAGTTTTAGGTTTAGTTCTGAAAAAAGAAAAAGAAAGTAAGAATAATTAGAAAATGAGGAAGAAGAAGAAGAAGAAGCAGAAGCGGAAGAAGAGAAAGAAGAAGAAGAAGAGGAAGAAGAAGAAGAAGAAGAGAGGAGCCCCCAACCCCCGACGCCACTAACCCCCAACCTCCGACGCCACCGATCCTCAACCCCCCTACGCCATCGACCCCAACCCCCGACACAACACCCTGACACCCCGACCCCGACACGGCACCCCCGACACCCCGACCCCGACACGGCACCCCCGACACCCCGACCCCGACCCGACACCCCCGACACCCCGACCCCGACATGACACCCCGACACCCTGACACGGCACCCCGACGCCACTAACCCCCAACCTCCGACGCCACCGATACTCAACCCCCGACGCCACCGATCCTAACCCCCAACACGACACCCCAACACCCCGACGCCGACACGGCACCCCCTACACCCGACCCCGACATGGCACCCCCGACACCCGACCCCGACACGGCACCCTCGACACCCCGACCCCGACAAGACACTCCCGACACCCCGACCCCGACACGACACCCCCGACACCCCGACCCCGACACGACACCCCGACACCCTGACACGGCACCCCCGACCACGACACAGCACCCCTAGCCCGACACGACACCCCCGACACCCCGACCCCGACACGACACCCCCGACATCCCGACCCCGACACGACACCCTCGACACCCCGACCCCGACATGACACCCCCGACACCTCGACCCCGACACGACACGGGTCATATATTTGTGAATTATGGGTTAGGTCATATATTTTTCGGTTTTGTTATATAGAACATCATATTTATTTTGAACAGGTGGATTTAAATGTGCAGTTGTTTCATCGTTGCGAGGGTCTGGTGTTCGACGACCTCCCCGTGCGTTCGACGAGCTCCGCCCCTGCATTCGTGGGTGATCACAAATGACATCTCCTCCTGCCCCCTTCATTTCCTCTGTTCCGGTCTTCGTGCCGATGAAACTTGATAGCTATATGTGTCTTCAATCATCAGTATGCGTGACCACTATGCGTCTCCCGCTCGAAAGGGTTACATCTATAAATATGCATTCATTAGCATATTTATAACCGTGATTCTTTCAAATTGTCCAACATTATCCATGGACAGCCCGAGTATGTGTAGATTGGGATCGTTTTCCCATATGCTCTGCTCCGGATCCGATGCAGAATTTCGTCAGTGCCTCCCTGTTGTTCTCCGGGTACACATCCCCTCTGCTTATTGTTGAGACATGTATCAGGAGAACAGCGGGGAGGTGCTGCCGAAATTGTGCGTCGAATCCGGAGCGGAGCATGGGAAAACGAACCCAATCTACACATACTCGGGTGGGATTAGGACCTATCTTTACCTACTAGCGTCTAGGTTGCATCGACGTAGTGAAACTGACAAATTCTATTAACCGATGAATATGGTTTGCTGAATTATATATATATTTTGTGTGTGTCCAGTAGCTAGGCAAGATGAGTGATCGTGGGTGGATGTACACCGGTCACACTAGTCAGAAAGACATGACCCGTGAATGGTTAACAAAAACCAAGGAATTTGTGAGAGTAGCATTTGCAAATGGACAGAAAACAACCTGGTTCCCTTGTCGCGATTAAGAAAATTATAAAAAGAGGTCAGAGTTTGAAATGATCAAACACCTGCAGAAGTGGGGTTTTACGCCTAATTATACGGTCTGGAAATTTCATGGTGAGTCTGCCCAACGTGCCAGAGCTGAGGTGCTTCGTCGTCGCACCGACGAGCATGGTACCGGGATCGAAGACATGGTGCAAGACTTTGAGGATGCTCGGGATTCGAACGATAAGATGGAGGAATCTGCAAAGGCCTTTCATGAAATGTTGGAGTCTTCAAAACGTCCTCTCCACGAGCACACTGAGCTTTGTCAGCTGGATGTCATCGCACAAGTAATGGCTCTAAAGGCTCAGTTCAACCTGGGCAGAGAATGCTACGACGCGATGATGACAATATTTGGACGCTTTCTACCCAAAGGCGATGTATTGCCACCAAACCTTGTACTAGTCGGACAAAATCCTATATACACTTAAGATGCCCGATGAGAAGATAGATGCCTGTGAGAATGGATGTGCCTTATTTAGGCTTGAGTATGCGGGCTTGAACTATTGCCCCATTTGCAATGCTTCCAGGTATGTTCTGGTAGACAACGATATCGGTGAGAAGAGTCAGACCAAAATCCCCATTAATTTTCTTCAGTATCTGCCAATCATACCAAGACTTCAACGTCTTTTCATGGTCGAAGAGACGGCTAGACATATGACGTGGCAGAAATTCGGCAAAAGAACAGAACTAGATGTAGATGGGAATCCGATGTTGGGACGCACGTCAGACGCTTTTGTGTGGAAGCACTTTGATGCATTACATAAGGTTAAAGTGGCAAATCCAATGCATCCTCGAGTTGCCATCAGCATGGATGGGTTCAATGTGTATGGTATGACGGCAACATAATACAGTTGTTGGCCTGTATTTGTCATTCCACTCAATCTCCCCCCCGGAGAGATTATGAAAAGAAAGAACATTTTCCTGACGTTGATAATTCTAGGGCCCAAATATCCAGGGAAGAATATGAATGTGTACATGCAACCTCTTAACGATGAATTGCAAGAAGCCTGGGATAATGGGATCAAGACATACGACGCCGCTACAAAAAAGAACTTCAAAATGCATGTGCGGTATATGTACTCGATGCATGACTTGCCGACGTATGCGCTATTCGTTGGCCGGTGTGTGCATGCAAGGTTTTCGTGCCCCACATGCAAGGCAACTCTTCAGTTCCGTTGGCTGGAGGCGTGATAACCCACAAGTATAGGGGATCGCAACAGTTTTCGAGGGTAGAGTATTCAACCCAAATTTATTGATTCGACACAAGGGGGGCCAAAGAATATCCTCGAGTATTAGCAGTTGAGTTGTCAATTCAACCACACCTGAAAGATTTAGTATCTGTAGCAAAGTTTTAGTAGCAAAGTAGTATGATAGTAACAGTAATAGTGGTAACAGTAGCAGTAGTGATTTGTGTAGTAAGTGTGACAACAGTAGCGGTAAAGTAACATAGCAAAGACCAGTATAGGAAAATCTTGTAGGCATTGGATCGGTGATGGATAATTATGTCAGATGGCATTCATCATGTAACAGTTATAACATAGGGTGATATGTAACTAGCTCCAGTTCGTCAATGTAATGTAGGCATGTATTCCGTATATAGTCATACGAGCTTTTGGAAGAGAACTTGCGTGACATCTTTTGTCCATCCCTCCCACGGCAGCGGGGTCCTAATGGAAACTAAGGGATATTAAGGTCTCCTTTTAATAGAGAACCGGAACAAAGCATTAACACATGGTGAATACATGGAATCCTCATACTATGGTCATCCCCGGGAGTGGTTCCGGCTATTGTCACTCCGGGATTGCCGGGTCATAACACATAGTAGGTGACTACAACTTGCAAGACAGGATCAAGAACACACATATATTGATGAAAACATAATAGGTTCAGATCTGAAATCATGGCACTCGGGCCCTAGTGACAAGCATTAAGCATAGCAAAGTAGTAGCAACATCAATCTTAGAACATAGTGGATACTAGGGATCAAACCCCATCAAAACTAACTTGATTACATGATAGATCTCGTCCAACCCATCACCGTCCAGCAAGCCTACGATGAGATTACTCACGAACGATGGAGAGCATCATAGAATTGGCGATGGAGGATGGTTGATGATGACGATGGCGTCGATTTCCCCTCTCCAGAGCCCAGAACGGACTCCAGATCTGCCCTCCCGAGGAAGAACAGGTGGTGGTGGCGGCTCCGTATCGTGAAACACGATGAATTATTCTCGTTGTTTTTTTCTGGGCGAGAGAGGTTCTATGGAGTTGGAGAGGAGGTCGGAGGAGCCACGTGGGCCCCACGAGCCTGCCAGGCGCGCCCTAGGGGGGGCGCCTCCTGGGCTCGTGGCCCACTGAAAGCATATCTCCAGTTGATTCCTTCTCTGGTATTTTTTATATATTCCATAAAAAATCCTCGTAAGTTTCCAGGTCATTCCGAGAACTTTTATTTCTGCACAAAAACAACACCATGGAAGTTCTGCTGAAAACAGCATCAGTCCGGGTTAGTTTCATTCAAATCATGCAAATTAGAGTCCAAAACAAGGGCAAAAGAGTTTGGAAAAGTAGATACGTTGGAGACGTAACAAGGCGGGTCGCAAGTTTTCTTGCTTCGACATGCATAGGCAGTTCCTGGATCCTGACCATAAGTTCAGAAAAGACAAGAAAAATTTCATGAAAGGTAGAGTTGTCAAAAACACTACACCACCTGCGTTGACAGGCCAACAGATCCTGGATCAGATAAACACTCTCGAGCCGGATCCGGATCGTACATGGTATTTCAAAGGGTATAATACGGAACACGCCTGGAGTCACAAGATATGTTTGCGGGATCTGCCTTACTTTAAAGACCTCCTTTGCCCACACAAAATCGACATGGTGCACACTAAAAAGAATATCGCAGAGGCCCTTTTTGATACATTGTTCGGATAGAGGGGAAGTCAAAGGATAATCCTAAGGTTAGAGTCGACCAGGAGGCTCTATGTGATAGACCATTGATACGTCTCCAACATATCTATAATTTTTTATCATTCCATGCTATTATATTATCAACTTTGGATGTTTTATATGCATGAATATGCTCTTTTATATTATTTTTGGGACTAACTTATTAACTCAGTGCCGAGTGCCAGTTCCTGTTTTTTCCGTGTTTTTGACCTTTTTTAGATAGGAATATCAAACGGAGTCCAAACGGAATAAAACTTTCGCCGTGATTTTTTATGGAAAATCTCAAAAATACCAAAAGGAAAAGATACCGGAGAGGAGGCACGAGGGAGTCACAAGCCTGGGAGGCGTGCCCCCCTAGGGCGCGGCTAGGAGGCTCGTGACCTCCTCGTGGCCCCTCCTGACTTGTTCTCGGTGCTATATGGTCTTATAAATACGGAAACCCTCAGAACTAAACCTTGATCGCAAGTTCCGCCGCCGCAAGCCTCCGTAGCCACCAAAAACCAATCGGGAGACCATTCCGGCATCCTGTCGGAGGGGAATCCATCTCCGGTGTCCATCTTCATCAACACCATTGCCTCTCTGATGATGCGTGAGTAGTTCACATCAGACCTTCGGGTCCATAGCTAGTAGCTAGATGGCTTCTTCTCTCTCTTTGATCTTCAATACAAAGTTCTCCATGATCTTCATGGAGATCTATCCGATGTAATTCTCTTTTGCGGTGTGTTTGTTGAGATCCGATGAATTGTGGATTTATGATCAGATTATCTATGAATAATATTTGAGTCTCCTCTGATTTCTTATATGCATGATTTCATATCCTTGTAAGTCTCTTCAAGTTATGGGTTTTGTTTGGCCAACTTGATCTATAGTTCTTGCAATGGGAGAAGTGCTTGGTTTTGGGTTCATACCGTGCGGTGTCCTCACCCAGTGATAGAAAGGGTAGCGAGGCACGTATCGTGTTGTTGCCATCAAGGGTAAAAAGATGGGTCTTATATCATATTGCGTGAATCTATCCCTCTACATCATGTCATCTTGCTTAAAGCGTTACTCTGTTTGTTATGAACTCAATACACTAGATGCATGCTAGATAGCGGTCGATGTGTGGAGTAATAGTAGTAGATGCACAAAGTATCGGTCTACTTGTCTCGGACGTGATGCCTATATGTATGATCATTGCCTTAGATATCATCATGACTTTGCGCGATTCTATCAATTGCTCGACAGTAATTTGTTCACCCGCCGTAATACTTGCTATCATGAGAGAAGCCTCTAGTGAACACTATGGCCCCCGGGTCTATTTTACATATTATATATTCAGATCTAAATATGAAATACCAAAAATACCTTGCTGCACTTTTATTTACTTATTTATATTTACCTACTATCACTATCAGATCTCACCTTGCAAGTAATCGTAAAGGGATTGACAACCCCTTTATCTCGTTGGGTACAAGTTTGTTTGTTTTTGTGCAGGTTCCTTGGTGCCTCATCTTGATACTCCTACTGGATTGATACCTTGGTTCTCAAACTGAGGGAAATACTTATCTCTACTTTGCTGCATCAACCTTTCCTCTTCAAGGGAAAAACCAACGCAAGCTCAAGAAGTAGCAACCGTTACAAAACATTCGACAACCGAAAGGAAAGAAGAACTAGAGGAAGCCAAAGGCATGGTTCAATCTTCAAAGGCCAGCTATGAGGGAAATTATCTTGTGGGTGAAAATGCAGTTGATGTTCCCCTATGGGTATGCAGCGAATCTAAACAGGGGAGCGAGTCCTGACAAATTGAAAATATTTGGTCTCAAGAGTCATGATTGGCACATATGGCTTGAGCGGGTAATGCCGGTGATGTTGCGTGGCTTTATCCCTGAGGATGAATGGATAGTATTGGCAGAGCTGACCTATTTCTTCCGTGCTCTTTGTGCAAAATAACTATCGCCTGACGTGCTAGACGAATTGGAAGAGTTGGCGCCGGAGTTGATCTGCAAGTTAGAAAAGTTCTTTCCACCAGGCTTCTTTAATCCAATGCAACATTTGATTTTGCATCTCCCGATCGAGGCAAATCGTTGGTGCTTTGCAAATGAGAGGATGCAGAAGACGCTTCGAGCAAAATAAAAATAAACGTATAGTTGAAGCATCGACGGCCGAGGTATTCATTACTGAGGAGGCGGCAAACTTCGTGACAGCACACTACAAAGCCAAGAATCATCATTTGCATAATCCGAAGCCTTGGTACAATGATGGCGACCGTGAAAAAGGTCGATCCAACCTCAGCCTATTCAAAGGGAAGCTCGCAGCAGCCGGTGCTTCCAAATCAATAGGGTTGGATGTCGAAGAATGGCGGACCATTTCGTTGTATATCTTCAACAACCTAACAGAATTGCGGACGTACATCGAGTAAATTCTCGGTACATTGTTTCGCAACTTCTAATTCCTTTGAAATATTCTTATTCCCAGATATATATGAGATACAGTCGATACGTTGCCAAATTCTCGGATGGAGCGGTGATCCAAAAAGATTCCATCGAAGAGTATGAGCTACTGGCAAAGCATGGAGGGGGCTATCCCGGTTTCATCTCTTGGTTCAATCAAATGGTAATTTCCATTAATTAGACGATTTCATTTCTTCGCCTATTTTGCGCCTAATGCAACTATCCTTTCGTATTAAACTTGTAGGCTAATGTAGAGCCTATGGACTCCGGACTGACACAAGTCGCTATTGATTTTGACTTTAAGGTCCATTCATTTGACAAATACGACATCAACGGGTATCGCTTTTGTACTTTTGGCAAAGAGCTATCTATGGCCGACCGAAAGTCTACAAATTGTTGTGTCTCCGTTGTCGGCAAAGGAGGGGTCGAGTATTATGGAAGAGTTGAAGCAATTTATGAACTTACATTCTTTGGTGAAAACCCACCAAACGTCGTAGTCTTCAAATGTTATTGGTTCCAGCCGAAGGAGACTAGAAGGAGTCATGAACATATAGGGCTAGTCGAAATCAAACAAAGCACCCATTTAGATGTTCTCGATGTCTATATTACGGTTCAGCAGGCGACCCAAGTTTTCTATCTACCGTGGTCCTGCCAAACGGATCCAAATTTGAAAGGTTGGGATGTCGTTTATGATGTGCCGCCACATCTTAGACCACCTCCCCTCAATGAAGATGATTATGAACCTCACATTAACCCAAACACATATGAAGGAGAATTCTTCCAAGAAACATGTGTTTCCAAAAAACTTTTCAAGAACCGCTCTACTTCACCGCAGAACATTGAGGTCGATAGTGATAGTGACCCGGACTTCACCCCTGAGCAGGAACAAGAAGAGACGGAAGAAGAATAGGTTACTGTTGCGGATGACTTGACAATGCTTGACCGATTACATAGAGGCATGGCACATGTTGATGCATTTATTGATGATGCTGATGAGCACGTCATTACTGATAGTGATGATGATTACGCATTTATTGATCCCGGAGCATATATAGACGATGAAGATTAATATTAGTAATGTGAGGTATTCAATTATTATTATGTACATATATATTATTAATTATTTCATGTTATTAGTTATTCAATATTTTTATGTTGAACTAATTTCGTTCACTCTTTGTCATTGCAGGTGTTGACAGATGGTGGGCGGGGGTCGAGAGCGCTCTGAGCCTCCTTCCTCGGTGCGTGCTGGGAGGGGTGCTATTATTCCACCCCAGCGATTACGGAGAGCGCCGGTACACAACATGCAGACCCCGGCGGACGCTTCTTCTTCGACCGAGAGGCTCGGGGGAAGCCGAATAGAGGTGCTAGAGGTAGGAAGGCTGTTGCGCCTTCCTCGCCGCCACCCCTAACTGATTCTCCCGACCACAGGAGTGCTGCGTATCAGGTGGACCCATCTGACTTAGACCCATCTCGGACTTCGGTCGACGAGCCTCGGGTCACCGAGCCTTCGTCCCAGGAGACTCCGGTCCGAGAGTCTTCGTCCTAGGACACTCGGGTCGTAGAGTCTTCGTCTCACGTGACTCCGGAGGCTAGTGGCCATGCTAATGGTGGCAAGGACAACTTGTCTGATGGTGGCGAGGACAACTTGTCTGAGGACACCTATAGCGAGGGCGAGCTGGTTGAGGAGGGCAAGAAGGTCTACCAGCGTGGTTGTACAAAGCTGCCGCCCGTGCTGACTACCCGCGAGCAGAGGTGGTTGATTGTGCCTAATGCCAAGAAGTAAGTGCATTTACTCTTTTTTAACCTTTTGCCTTCATGTTTCTTCAAATTAATATCTAATGTGTTGGCCGTGTCCTACTGCATGGGTTGGAAACACGAGCGTGGTGTCCGCAGGCCCAACCAGGTCCTTGGTGTGCTTCTCCGGCACCACTTCCCGGGGAAGGTCCAGTTGGCCGTTGAGGGTGAGTCCCCACAGGTAGCACTGCCTGGGAGCTGTACAAGGCTGCCCTGGCCCCGCCAGAGGAGATGGTTGACGATGTCTTGTGCGAGACGGTGGCTGACATTGTGATCCGTCACTTTTGGGTAATTCCTTTACAGAATTAAAAATCAACAACACCTAGTGATTGTACTAATAAGTGTTGTCTTGTTTGATTGCAGACCTTCTACAGGTGTCTTGAGGAAGACGAGGCGAAAGCGGCCGTTGTTCTCGAAACGGAATGCAAGCGCCTACTTCAGAACTTACGACACGAGGCTCGGGTGCAGTCTATTCGAGACTACTACGCCTCGAGTAGCATTAAGAGGGCCAAGAAGAAGTGCCGCAAAAATTATCCGAGTAAGGAGAAGTTAATGAAGGTAATTATCTATTCTTAAGGCCTTGTACTTAGTTTCTTTGATTTGATTCGTAGGCGTAGCGCTGAAATTTCTCTTGTCTAACTTAGGTGCCCCCGAGATGGTGTGCAGATAGGATGGACTATTGGGAGGCATTCGTGGATGAGTGGTGCTCTCCCGAATGGCTAGCCGAACATAACAAGGCCAAGGCTGCGTGCCCAAATGAAAGGTGTGCCACACCATCAAGGGAGCTCCAACATGTTTGAGTTCGGGGATCACTGGGTATGTGGTTTGCTTCATGATTCATGCAATTTCATTCTTCATGCTAGCTTGAACCCTTAACTAATAATTTGTTCCTCTCTTTTAGGCGCGACACAACAAGAAGGAGGTGCCACCTATGTTCGACCTCTATTCCATGGCCCATACTGCCTCGTACAAGAAGGCCAAGGCATTCTCTGAGGATGACCTCGATCATCCATAGAGCTTCAGCAACATCTCCTCCCACAACCAGCTCATGAGGTATAGGGACGAGGGAAAGACGGGGAAAGGGGAGGACTTCAACCCGAGCCAGAGTCCTTTTGATCCAGAGCTCATGATGATATCTAGTGGTGGAAGGCCCCATGGCTCGATAGCCATTGGGGATGGACTGATACGTTGTCCTAGAACTCTCCCAGAGATCAAGAAGCGTCAGACGAGCTTTGATCCTGAGATAAGGCCTCGTCCATGGCCAATGGAGCTCGCCATTGAGGCTAGGGCCCAGGAGCTTTGGGCGAAGGCAAATAGGCAGGCGGTGCAGAGCGAGAGGGACATGGAGGAGAGGATGGCTAGGCTATTAGAGGAGGAGAGGAACCGGAATGACGCATCTCATCGAGCCCTATATGAGCTCCTCGTGGTAAGTTTCTCCTGCATATTAGCCAAATCATGCACTTAATGTTTGTTTCATCACTAACTAATATGAATGACTCGTGAAAACAAAATGTGCAGACCGTGTGCAAGAACAATGGTCAAACCCTTCCGTCGATGCCCCATATTGCTATAGCACCCACGATGAGTTTCATTTAAATGGTCATTAGTTACTAGTATTCATATTTGAGTTGCATCATGCTAAGGAGACATTGCAAATGATCTTTGGTGCAGCGTGCCTCCCAACAAGCATCGACCCATCCTTCTGCGTCTGTCGCAACCCCGACCGGTCCTTCTACGTATCACCCTGGCGCAAACCCTACCGGTCCTTCACCTCCGTGTTGATGGTAAGTTTTCCCAAGTGTTTTCATTAACAAATGCATACTTAGCTTAAGAAATGACCTACTTAGCTCGAAAATGACCTATACTTAGCTTATTTTACTCAAAAATGACTTGATATGCTTAGTTAGCTTGAAAATGGTATATTCTACCTAGGATAGCTATAAAATGACCTATACTTAGCTTTTTTCCTCCAAAATGACTTGATATGCTTAGTGATATCCCACAAGTATACGGGATCGCAATAGTTTTCGAGGGTAGAGTATTCAACCCAAATTTATTGAATCGACACAAGGGAAGCCAAAGAATATCCTTGAGTATTAGCAGTTGAGTTGTCAATTCAACCACACCTGAAAGATTTAGTATCTACAGGAAAGTTTTAGTAGCAAAGTAATATGATAGTAACAGTAATAGTGGCAATAGTAGCAGTAGTGACTTGTGTAGCAAGTGTGACAACAGTAGCGGTAAAGTAACAAGCAAAGAACAGTATAGGAAAAGCTCGTAGGCATTGGATTGGTGATGGATAATTAAGTCGGATGTCATTCATCATGTAACAGTTATAACATAAGGTGATATGTAACTATCTCTAGTTCATCAATGTAATGTAGGCATGTATTCCGTATATAGTCATACGTGCTTATGGAAAAGAACTTGCATGACATCTTTTGTCCATCCCTCCCATGGAAGCGGGGTCCTAATGGAAACTAAGGGAAATTAAGGTCTCCTTTTAATAGAGAACCGGAGCAAAGCATTAGCACATGGTGAATACTTGGGATCCTCATACTATGGTCATCTCCGGGAGTGGTTCCGGCTATTGTCACTCTGGGGTTGCCGGGTCATAACACATAGTAGGTGACTACAACTTGCAAGATAGGATCAAGAACACATATATATTGATGAAAACATAATAGGTTCAGATCTGAAATCATGGCACTCGGGCCCTAGTGACAAGCATTAAGCATAGCAAAGTAGTAGCAACATCAATCTTAGAACATAGTGGATACTAGGGATCAAACACCAGCAAAACTAACTCGATTAAATGATAGTTCTCATCCAACCCCTCACCGTCCAGCAAGCCTATGATGAGATTACTCACGAACAGTGGGAAGCATCATGAAATTGGCAATGGAGGATGGTTGATGATGACGATGGCTTCGATTTCCCCTCTCCGGTGCCCAGAACGGACTCCAGATCTGCCCTCCCGAGGAAGAACAGGTGGTGGTGGCGGCTCCGTATCGTGAAACGCGATAAACTCTTCTCTCTTAATTTTTTCTGGATGAAAGAGGTTATATGGAGCTGGAGAGGAGGTCGGAGGAGCCACGTGGGCCCCATGAGCCTGCCAAGCGTGGCCTAGGGAGGGGCTGCGCCTCCTAGGCTCGTGGCCCACTGGCAGCTCCTCTCTAGTTGATTCTTCCTCCGGTATTTTTTATATATTCCATAAAAAATCCTCGTAAGTTTCCAGGTCATTCCGAGAACTTTGATTTCTACACAAAAACAACACCATGGCAGTTCTGCTGAAAACAGCGTCAGTCCGGGTTAGTTTCATTCAAATCATGCAAATTAGAGTCCAAAACAAGGCCAAAAGAGTTTGGAAAAGTAGATACGTTTGAGACGTATCAACTCCCCCAAGCTTAAAGGCTTGCTTGTCCTCAAGCAATTCAGTTGATAAACTGAAAGAGACAAAAGAAAAACTTTTACGAACTCTGTTTGATCTTGTTGTTGTAATTATATCTAGCTCATATTCAGATTTTCAGCAAGATCATAAGCTAACGACATAAGCAATGACATTTAGGTCTCATGGTATACTCATATCAATGGCCTAATCAACCAGTGAGTAATGATAATAAGTCTCAAACGTCAACACTTCAATCAAAACAATCATGATACAATATGAATAGATGGTATCTCGCTAGCCCTTTGTAAGACCGCAAAACACAAATGCAGAGCACTTTCAAAGACCAAGGGCCGACTAGAAATTGTAATTCATGGAAAATAAGATCCAGTCATAGTCATACTCAATATCAATTAATAGCAAAACATACAAATGACAGAGGTGCTCTCTAGCTGGTTCTTTTAATAAGAAGAGGGTGACTCAACAGAAATGTAAATAGATAGGCCCTTCGTAGAGGGAAGCATTGATTCGCAGAGGTGCCAGAGCTCAAGCTTTTTAAAATAGAGATAAATAATTTGGGGGTGGCATGCTTTAATTGTCAACACGATGACCAAGAGTTTTCACCATCTTCCATGCTACACATATTATAGGCGGTTCCCAAACAGAATAGTAAAGTTTTGACTCCCCCACCACCGATCAATCACACTCCACGGCTAGCTGAATCCTCGGGTGTCGTCCATACCAACAACAATCCAGGGGGAGTTTGTTTGCAATTATATTTTTATTTGATTTGAGCATGGAACAGGGCATTCCGATTACCGTCCCCTTTCTCGTGAGTGATAGTGAATAAACACATATCAAGGATAACATGCCTAGCATGGAAGATACTAACCGCCCCTTGTCACCACATGAGCGGTTCGGGCATACAAAATAGATTATTATTTGAAGGTTTAGAGAATGGCACATGCAAATTTACTTGGAACGGCAGGTAGATACCGCATATAGGTAGGTATGGTGGACTCATATAACAACTTTGGGGTTTATGGGAGTGGATGCACAAGCAGTATTCCCGCTTAGTACAAGTGAAGGCTAGAAAGAGACTGGGAAGCGACCAACTAGAGAGCGACAACAGTCATCAACATGCATTAATATTAACCAACATTGAGTGCAAGCATGAGTAGGATATAAATCACCATGAACAAGAATATCGTGGAGGCTATGTTGATTTTGTTTCAACTACATGCGTGAACATGCGCCAAGTCAAGCCACTTGAATCATTCAAAGGAGGATACCATCCTATCACACTATATCACAATCATTTTAAAATTCATGTTGGCATCCAAGACAAACAATTGTAAGCTCCTAGCTAATTAAGCATGGCATAAGAAACTATGATCTCTAAATTGTCATTGCAAACATGTCTCTCTCATAACAAGGCTGAATTAGGAACAATGAGCTAGTCATATTTACAAAAACAAAATAGATCGAGTACATACCAGCTTTTCCAGGCTCAGTCACTTCATCATATATCGTCATTATTGCCTTTCACTTGCACGACCGAATGATGTGAATAATAATAAGAGTGTTTGTGCATTGGACTAAGTTGGAATCTGCAAGCAAACTCAGAGGAGAAGCCAAAGTAATATGGATCTTTGACGGATAAACAATAATGCATATGAGAGCCTCTAATCAGTTTAATCATGGACTTCTACCTCGACCCAAAGAAAAAGAAAACTATTTACACGGGAAAGCTCCCAACAAGCAAAAGAAGAATGGGAAATCTTTTTGGTTTTTATTTTTAGTTACTACTAAGCATGGAAGAATGTAAAGTTACAACTAATTTTTTTGTTTTTCTCATTTTTATTGTTATTTTGGATTTTCTCAAGTTAATTAAACACACAAAAAGAATGCGAGAAAAAGAAAATAAAGTAGCATGGATGATATAATGAAAAAGTGTGAACACCGACTATCAAAGTTAATGTATGAACATGAATATAAAGTCGGTGAGAAACACATACTCCCCCAAGCTTAGGATTTTGGCCTAAGTTGGTCTACTCCCAAGGCGGAAAGTAACCAGCTCCGGGGTACTCCGGAGTGTACTGAGGACGCCACTGTTGGGTGAGCTCCTCTGACTCCCACTGATAAACTGGAGTCTGGTACTCGACTGGTGGCTCGGGCACGGGAGCCTGAGGTGGTGCCATGCCCCAGTATACGTAGATGTCCGAGGGCATAATGATGTACCTTCCTAGATGAAGGTTGAACAAATAAGGAGCAGGCAAAGTAATGACCTCACGAGTACCCTGGATAAATACCAAGTTATAAATCAACCTCTCATTATCATTTTTATCAATAAATTCACGGCGAACCATGCTATCATAATCTAAATATCTCTCTGGAAGGAGCATCTCTCCCTCCTCATGCAGCCTAGCAGGTATTCCAAAATGTTTAGCTAGACGAGTAGCATAGATACCTCCATCTACCGCGCCCTTGGAACGGTTCGTGTTCAACCGGTGGGCAACAATAGCGCCCAAACTATAAGTTCTATCATTATGCAAAGTTGATCGTAGAACTGCAAGATCTGGGGAACTAAGACCCCTAGCCTTTCCAAGGCAATCAAACATTTTCCTACAAATAAAGAGAAATAACGAAGCACGGGAAAATGTATACTGGCAATTCTGGCGCCAGACACCCCGCTCTCCTCTCCTACGACAATAGTATCAATGAAAGCCTCCAAGTCTGGTGGGCGAGGTTCATGAATATCCCAACATAGGGTAACTTGCAAACATTGCAAAAATCCTGAAGTGACATGCGCTGGGGGATATCATATAACTTAAACTCAACCATAGGAGGACTCTTCCTCGGATAGAAATTAAAGCTTTGCACGAAAGTATTAGTGAGGAGGAGGTATTGTGGACACTTATCTTCGACAAATGCGGTAAGGCCTGCGTTCTCCAACAAGTAATAAAAATCCCTATGAAGACCGACAGCATGCAAGAATATATCGCTTGGCCACTCGCATGCTCGAACTTCCGCAACTCGGGGGACTGGATACTTGGGTTTCTTCTTCTCATTTTCATCTTCCTTGGGGTTATGACTCGGAGAACCCCTTAGAAACCTCCTCATAATTCCCTTTCTTTCTCTGAAAAATTGTGAAATTTTTAGTGACTCAAAATAAAAGTGAACAAAACTTAACAAAACTCATAGCAACTACTCCTACAAGTGCCTAGAGGCCATATCTTGCATCAAAACTACTTGGGACCAAATCAAATTAACATGCAAAGCTCAAGAACAGTGTCACCAAGGCAGCAATACTATGCAATGAATAAAGCACTAGAACAAAAACTAATTGGACCAATGGAGGAGTCACATACGAAAGAACGATTCCCCAAAACAGTTTGGTGAATTGGGCTTTGCACAAGGAGATCGAAAAACGCAGCAAAATGAGCAAGAACACGGGTTTGAGCTGTGGGATGATTTTTTCTGGAGGTAGAAGGAGATGGGTGCTGGAATAAGTGGAGTGGGGCCATGTGGGACCCACGAGCCTGCCAAGCGCGCCTAGGGGGGTGGCCGCGGCTCCTGGGCTCGTGGCCCACTGGTGCATCCCCTTGACTAGTTATCTATCTCAAAAATTCTTAAATATTCTAGAAAAAATCATACTTGAATTTCAGGGCATTTGAAGAACTTTTATTTTCAGGTCATTTTTTATTGGATGGATAATACAGAAAACAGGAAAATAATGCTATATTTATTATGTTTCTACTAAATAACAGAAAGTAAAAGTTGGGAACAGAAGGTTGTGACTTCTAGATTCATCCATCTCATGGTCATCAAAAGAAATCCATCAATGAGGTTGATCAAGTCTCCTTGACAAACTTTTTTTGAATCACATAAAACCGGAGAATCTTCAAAAAAACACTAGGTTACCTCAATGGGGATGTGCATATCCCCAACAATAAGTATATCATATCTCATCTTGACAGTAGGTATGGGGCATTCAAAGCTTCCAATAGTAATGGATGAAGGTTTTTCAATAGAATTTATGCAATGAACCCGATATTGTTTCTTCGAAAAGTGCACCGTGTGCTCATTACCATTGACATGGAAAGTGACATTGCCTTTGTTGCAATATATAACAGCCCCTGCAGTGTTTAAGAAGGGTCTTCCAAGGATGACTGTCATGGCATCATCCTCGGGAATATCAAGAATAACAAAGTCCGTTAAGATAGTAACGTTTGCAACCACAACAGGCACATCCTCGCAAATGCCGATATGTAAAGCAGTTGATTTGTCGGCCACTTGCAAAGAAATGTCAGTAGGTGACAACTTATCCAATTCAAGTCAACGATATAAAGAGAGAGGCATAACACTAACACCGGCTCCAAGATCACATAAAACAGTTCTAACATAATTTCCTTTAATGGAGCATGGTATAGTGGGTACTCCGGGATCACCTAGTTTCTTAGGAGTCCCACCCTTAAAAGTGTAATTAGCATGCATGGTGGAAATCTCAACATCAGGTATCTTTCTTTTATTAGTCACAATATCTTTTATGTATTTAGAATAAGGAGACATTTTAAGCATATCAGTCAAACGCATTTGCAAGAAGATAGGTCTAATCATTTCAACAAAGCGCTCAAAATCCTCATCATCCTTTTTCTTGGATGGTTTGGGAGGAAAGGGCATGGGTTTCTGAATCCATGGTTCTCTTTCTTTACCATGCTTATTAGCAATAAAATCACTCTTATCATATCTTTTATTCTTAGGTTATCAGGATCAATAGCAGGTTCAATCTCCACATCATTATCATTACTAGGTTGAGCATCAATATGAGCATCATTATCAATATTATCACTAGGTTCATGTTCATCACCAGATTGTGTCTCAGCATCAGAAATAGATATATCATTTTGATTCTCAAGTGTAACAACAACAGGTTTACTAGCATGCAAGTTCCTATCATCTTTCTTTTTCTTCCTATTACCAGGATGACTAGGTGCATCAGTATTAATTCCTTGAGAATCTTGCTCAATCCTCTGAGGATGGCCTTCAGGATACAAAGGTTCCTGAGTCATTCTACCACCTCTAGTAACAACTTTAACAGAATTATCATTCAATTCGTTAAGCAAGTCATGTTGAGCCTTAAGTACTTGCTCTACTTGAGTAGTGACCATAGAAGCATGTTTACCAATAAGCTTAAGATCATTAAAATTTCTATCCACACAAGCACTTATATGATCTATCATAAGAGCATTTTGTTCCAGTTGTCTGCTAACATAATCATTAAAACTTTGTTGTTTGGCAACAAAGTTATCAAATTCATCTAAGCATAAGCTAGCACGTTTATCAGAAGGAATATCACTCTCATTGAATCTACGAAGAGAATTTACCTCTACTACCTGTGTTGGGTTATCAAGACCATGTATCTCTTCAATAGGTGGTAGATTCTTAACATCTTCAGATTTAATACCTTTCTCTTGCATAGATTTCTTTGCTTCGTGCATATCTTCAGGACTGAGGAATAGAATACCTCTTTTCTTCGAAGTTGTCTTAGGAGGTGGTTTGGGAATAGTCCAAGCATTATCATTGCTCAAGATATTATTTAATAGAATTTCATCTTGTTCCACAGTTCGTTCCCTGAAAACACAGGCAACACAACTCTCTAGGTGGTCCCTAGAAGCATTGGTTAGTCCATTATAAAAGATATCAAGTATTTCATTTTTCTTAAGAGGGTGATCAGGCAAAGCATTAAGTAACTGGACAAGCCTCCCACAAGCTTGTGGGAGACTCTCTTCTTCAATTTGCACAAAGTTTTATATATCCTGCAAGGCAGCTTGTTTCTTATGGGCAGGAAAATATTTCTCAGAGAAGTAGTGTATCATATCCTGGGGGCTACGCACACAACCAGGAGCAAGAGAAGTAAACCAAGTTTTAGCATCACCCTTTAGTGAGAAAGGAAACACTTAAGGATATAGTAATGGCGAATTTTTTCCTCATTAGTGAACAGGGTGGCAATATCATTTAGTTTAGTAAGATGTGCTACAACAGTTTCTGATTCATAACCATGAAAAGGATCAGATTCAACCAAAGTGATTAACTCAGGATTGACAGAGAACTCATAATCCTTATCAGTAACAAAGATAGGTGAAGTAGTAAACTTAGGATCATATTTCATTCTAGCATTTACGGATTTTTCTTTCCACTTGCGTAATAAATTCTCAAGATCATAGCTATCCTTACAAGCAAGAAAGTCTTCAGCTACCTCTCCTTCCATAACATAACCCTTAGGTATATTAGGCAATTCATATCTAGGAGGGCTAGATCTAACAGGTGTAACAACAGGTTCCATTTCAGTAATTTCATAAGTTTCAGAAGTATCGTTTGATTCAGTAGTAACTCTAGCAATTTGTGCATCAAGAAATTCACCAAGTGGCATATCCTTATAAAGCAAAGCATCATCATAACTATCATGTATAGCAGAAGTAGCATCATCAAGCACATGCGACATATCAGGATTAATAGCAGGTGGTGGTGTCGCAAATTTACTCATAACAGAAGGTGAATCAAGTACAGAGCTAGATGGCAGTTCCTTACCTGTCCTCGTAGTTGAGGGCAGAACTTTAGTTTTTGGATCTCGCAAATTCTTCATAGTGATCAACAGATATAAATCCCAAGTGACTTAGAGAATAGAGCTATGCTCCCCGGCAACGGCGCCAGAAAAAGATCTTGATAACCCAGAAGTATAGGGGATCACAACAGTTTTCGAGGGTAGAGTATTCAACCCAAATTTATTGATTCGACACAAGGGGAGCCGAAGAATATCCTCGAGTATTAGCAGTTGAGTTGTCAATTCAACCACACCTGAAAGATTTAGTATCTGCAGTAAAGTTTTAGTAGCAAAGTAATATGATAGTAACAGTAATCGTGGCAATAGTAGCAGTAGTGATTTGTGTAGCAAGTGTGACATCAATAGCGGTAAAGTAACGTAGCAAAGAACAGTATAGGAAAAGCTCGTAGGCATTTGATCGGTGATGGATAATTATGTCGGATGGCATTCATCATGTAACAGTTATAACATAAGGTGATAGGTAACTAGCTCCAGTTCATCAATGTAATGTAGGCATGTATTCCGTATATAGTCATACGTGCTTATGGAAAAGAACTTGCATGACATGTTTTGTCCATCCCTCCCGTGCCAGCGGGGTCATAATGGAAACTAAGGGATATTAAGGTCTCCTTTTAATAGAGAACCGGAACAAAGCATTAGCACATGGTGAATACATGGGATCCTCAGACTATGGTCATCTCCGGGAGTGGTTCCGGCTATTGTCACTCCGGGGTTGCCGGGTCATAACACATAGTAGGTGACTACAACTTGCAATATAGGATCAAGAACACACATATATTGAGGAAAACATAATAGGTTCAAATCTGAAATCATGGCACTTGGGCCCTAGTGACAAGCATTAAGCATAGCAAAGTAGTAGAAACATAAATCTTAGAGCATAGTGGATACTAGGGATCAAACCCCATCAAAACTAACTCAATTACATGATAGATCTCATCCAACCCCTCATCGTCCAGCAAGCCTACGATGAGTTTACTCACGAACGGTGGGAAGCATCATGAAATTGGCGATGGAGGATGGTTGATGATGACGATGGTTTCGATTTCCCCTCTCCGGAGCTCAGAACGGACTCCAGATCTGCCCTCCCGAGGAAGAATAGGTGGTGGCGGCGGCTCCGTATCATGAAACGCGATAAACTCTTCTCTCTTTATTTTTTCTGGACAAAAGAGGTTATATGGAGCTAGAGAGGAGGTCGGAGGAGCCACGTGGGCCCCACGAGCCTGCCAGGCGCGACCTAGGGGGGGCTGCCCCTCCTGGGCTCGTGGCCCACTAGCAGCTCCTCTCTAGTTGATTCTTCCTCCGATATTTTTTATATATTCCATAAAAAAATCCTCGTAAGTTACCAGGTCATTCCAAGAACTTTTATTTCTGCACAAAAACAACACCATGGCAGTTCTGCTGAAAACAGCGTCAGTCCGGTTTAGTTTCATTCAAATCATGCAAATTAGAGTCCAAAACAAGAGCAAAAGAGTTAGGAAAAGTAGATACGTTGGAGACGTATCACTTAGTTAGCTAGAAAATGGCATTACTACATAGTATAGCTCCATAATGATCTATAGCTAGCTTAGCTAGTTCATTTATGACATAATTAGCTCACTTGGGTAAAAAAGGCATAATAACCTTGGTTTAGCTCCAAAATAACCTATACTTAGCTTATTTTCCTCAAAAATGACATAATAACCTTACTTACCTCCAAAATGATATATTCTACCTAGGATAGCTATAAAATGACCTATACTTAACATTTTTTCCTCCAAAATGACTTGATATGCTTAGTTAGCTGGAAAATGGCATTACTACCTTGGAGAAGAGGAGAGGAGAGGAAAAATAAAGAGAAGATAAATTGTTCTTCTTCTTCTTCTTCTTCTTCTTCTTTTTATTCCTTTTCTTCTACCTAGTCTTCTTCTTCAAACTTTCATATTTCCTACTTTGCAGATTTGCTATAGATGAGGAAGGTTGCATTGATGGAGTGTACTCTTGTAGTTTGCTTCCTTTTTGTTTATGGAAACTTGTTGGAAACTTGCTTTGGATGTGTATGTTGGATATGTTGTTCGAAACTTGTATATGTTGGATATGTTGTTGGAACTTATTGTTGGTATGCTTGTTGGAACTTATTGGTTGTATGCTTGTTGAAACTTATTGTTGATATGCTTGTTGGAAACTTGTATTGTTGATATGTTGGATATATATATGTGATATTCTATCAAATTGAATGATTTTAAGAAAAAACAGAAAAAGGGGCTATATAGCCACTTTGCCGTATGCTGGCGGATGGCAAAGAGCTTTGCCGTCAGCTAGTAGCCGGCAAAGATGCCACGTGGCAGCTGCCTGTGCAACCTAGGGCTGGCCTAGGCGGGTTCTTTGCCGTCCGCTGGCAGACGGCAAAGAACTAAGGTCTTTGCCGTCTGCCAGCGGATGACAAAGCACGCCGTTAAGACCTTAACGGAGCTAAGTTGCCACGTGTGCCGCCCTTTGCCGTCCACTGGCGGATGGCAAAATTCAAATGTCTTTGTCGTCCGCCAGCAGATGGCAAAGTGACCTTTACTGTGGCTTATTGAGCCGGACGGTTGGCCTTTTGCTAGCGGACGACAAAGACTATGCCGTTCGGGATGCATGCCTTTGCCATCTGGGATGGCTAACGGCAAAGTGACTAATTCCTATAGTGAATACTTATGCCTTTTCTCTCTTATTTTACAACGTTTACATGAAGAGGGAGAATGCCAGCAGCTGGAATTCCGGACTGGAAAAGGAGCAAATCTGATATACCTATTATGCACAACTTCAAAAGTCCCGAGTGAGAAAACTATAAGTCCCTATCTGCCTCTTTGTTCGATTGAAGCTTTGGTCTTGTGGGAACCACATGAGTGCTAGCAATTGTGCAAGACCAAAATATGATTGATTATGTGGATTTGCTTTACAAGCTCTTATATTGACTCTTTCCGATGTTATGATAAATTGGCAATTGCTTCAATGACTGAGATCATAGTTTGTTGGTTGTCAATAGGGTTCTTGATTCATACTTTATCTTGTGAATGAATTGATATTCTGGTATAAAGAATCTCATAAATGAGTATTGCTGTTCTAAAGTTGATCATGATACCCTCATGTCCATATTTTATTTTATCGACACCTCTATCTCTAAACATGTGGACATATTCATCGATCTCGACTTTCGCTTGAGGGCAAGCGAGGTCTAAGCTTGGGGGAGTTGGTACGTCCATTTTGCACCCTGATTTTATATTGATATTTATTGCATCATGGGCTATTATTACACTTAGGGTACAATACTTATGCCTTCTCTCTCTTATTTTACGAGGTATACATGAAGAGGGAGAATGCCACCAGCTGGAATTCTGGACTTGAAAAGGAGCAAATCTGAGATACCTATTCTCCACAACTCCAAAAGTCCTGAAACTTTATGGAGAATATTTTTGGATTTAATAAAAAATACTGGCGCAAGAATCAACCGGAGTGGGGGCACGTGCAGGCCACAAGCCTACTAGGCGCGACCACCCCCTAGCCACGCCTAGTAGGCTTGTGGGTCCCCTGTGGCTCCCCCGATGCCCATCTTATACTATATGAATGGTTTTGACCTGGAAAAATAATCATAAGAGAGCTTTCGGGACGAAGCACCGCCGTCTCGAGGCGGAACTTGGACAGAACCAATCTAGAGCTCTGGCAGGGCTGTTCTGCAGGGGAAACTTCCCTCCGAGAGGGGGAAATCGAATCCATCATCATCACCAACGATCCTCTCATAGAAAGGGGGTCAATCTCCATGAACATCTTTACCAGCACCATCTCCTCTCCAAACCCTAGTTCATCTCTTGTATCCGATCTTTGTCTCAACACCTCAGATTGCTACATGTGGTTTGCTAGTAGTGTTGATTACTCCTTGTAGTTTATCCTAGTTGGTTTACTTGGTGGACGATCATATGTTCAGATCCTTAATGATAATTAATACTCCCCTGATCTTGCACATGAATAGGCTTTGTGAGTAGTTACGTTTGTTCCTGAGGACATGGGATAAGTCTTTTTATAAGTAATCACGTGAATTTCGTATTCGTTCGATATTTTGATGAGATGTATGTTGTGTCTCCTCTAGTGGTGTTATGTGAACGTTGACTACATAACACTTCACCATTATTTGGGCCTAGGGTAAGACATTGTGAAGTAATAAGTAGATGATGGGTTGCTAGAGTCATAGAAGCTTAAACCCTTGTTGATGCGTTGCTTCGTAAGGGGCTGATTTGGATCCACACGTTTCATGCTATGGTTAGATTTATCTTAATTCTTCTTTTGTAGTTGCGGATGC
This sequence comes from Hordeum marinum, assembly GCA_022496015.1. Taxonomy (NCBI): domain Eukaryota; kingdom Viridiplantae; phylum Streptophyta; class Magnoliopsida; order Poales; family Poaceae; genus Hordeum; species Hordeum marinum. Next base: position 25,717,894 of record CM039678.1, read on the forward strand.
TTGCAAGGGGGGTTAATCATAAGTGGGAGGTTTGTCCATGTAAGGGCAGCATCCAAGAACTGGTTCACCCACATATCAAATTATCAAACTAACGAACGCGAATTAAATGAGCATGTTGAAAACTAGCTTGACAGAAATTCCCATGTGTCCTCGGGAGCGCTTTGCTTTATGTAAGAGTTTGTCCAGACCTGTCGTTTGCTACAAAAAGTATTGGGATACCTTGCTGCACCGTTGCTACACTTGTTACTTGTTACTCGTTAAAAATTATCTTATCACAAAACTATCCCTTACCGATAATTTCAGTGCTTGTAGAGAATACCTTACTGGAAACCGCTTGGCATTTCCTTCAGCTCCTCATTGGGTTCGACACTATTACTTATCGAAAGGACTATGATAGACCCCCTATACTTGTGGGTCATCAAGACTCTTTTCTGGTGGCATTGCCGGGGAGTGAGGCACCTTTGGTAAGTGGAATCTGGTAAGGAAAAATTTATATAGTGTGCTGAAATTTATTGTCCCTTGTCACTATGGAAAGTAATCCTTTGAGGGGCTTGTTCGGCGTATCTTCGCCTCGACCGGAAACACAAAGAGTGTTCCCTCAACCTACTGAACCTATTAAAAATATTTATTATGAAATTCCTTCGGATATGATAGAGAAACAGCTGGCTAATCCTTATGCAGGAGATGGAACACTACATCCCAATTTGCATCTAATCTATGTGGATGAAGTTTGTGGATTATTTAAGGTTGCAGGTCTGCCCGAGGATCACGTCAACAAGAAGGTCTTTATTTTATCTTTGAAGGAAAATTCATTGACATGGTATAGGCTATGTGATGATATTGGATCATGGAGATACAACCGATTGAAAAATGGAATTTCATCAGAAGTTTTATCCTAGGCATCTAGTTCATCGTGATCGGAATTATATTTATAATTTTGGCCTCGTGAAGGAGAAAGAATTGCTCAAGCTTGGGGGAAGCTTAATTCAATGTTATATTCATGGCCCAATCATGAGCTCTCGAGAGAAATTATTATTCAGAATTTTTATGCTTGGCTTTCTCGTAATGATCAATCCATGCTTGATACTTCTTGTGTTGGTTCCTATATGAAGAAATATATTGACTTCAAATGGGATTTATTGGAAAGACTTGAATGCAACTCTGACGATTGGGAACTCGACGAAGGTAAGGAGTCAGGTATGAACCTTAAGTTTGATTGTGTTAAATCTTTCGTAGACACCAATGCTTTTCGTGAATTTAGCACTAAATATGGACTTGACTTTGAGATAGTAGCTTCTTTTTGTGAATCTTTTGCTCCTCATGTTGATCTCCCCCAAGGAGAAGTGGTTTAAATATCATCCTCCCATTGAAGTGAAAGTAGTTTAACCTATTAAAGTTGAAAATAAAACTATTACTTATAATGTTGATCCTGTTATTCCCACTACTTATACTAAAAAACCACCTTTCCCAGTTAGAATGAAGGTACATGCTAAAGCTTCAACTATGGTTCGTAAGAGCTGTGCTAGAACACCTACACCCCCTGAGCAAATTAAAGTTGAGCCTAGAATTGCTATGCTTAAGGATATCTTGGTTGATAATATTGATGGGCATGTTATTCAATTTTGTGATGAAGCTGCTAGAATTGCTAAACCAGATGCTAAAGATAAATATAGACCCATTGTTGGCATGCCTATAGTTTCTGTTAAAATAGGAGATCATTGTTATCATGGCTTATGTGATATGGGTGATAGTGTGAGTGCAATTCCCATTTCCTTATATAAAGAGATTGCGAATGATATTGCACCATCCGAGTTAGAGGAAATTGATGTAACAACATTAACCTTGGTAATAGAGACACTATATCACCAGTTTGGATTATTAGAGATGTTGAAGTCTTGTGTGGGAAAATAAAATATCCTACTGATTTTCTTGTTCTTGGTTACCCACAAGATGATTTTTGTCCCATTATATTTGGTAGACCCTTTGTGAATATCGTTAATGCCAGGATAGATTGTGAGAAGGAAACGATTATCGTAAGTTTTGGGAACACGTCTCATGAGTTTAATTTCTATAAATTTTGTAGGAAATCCCATGAAAAAGAATTTCATAGTAAGGATGAAATTATTGGTCTTGCCTCTATTGTTGTGCCTCCTATTGACCCTTTAGAGCAATATTTGCTAGACCATGAAAATGATATGCATATGAATGAAAGGAATGAAATAGATAGGATTTTCATTGATCAACATCCTATTCTGAAACACAGCTTGCTAGTTGAAATACTTGGGGATCCTCCTCCACCCAAGGGTGATCCCGTGTTTGAGCTTAAACAATTACCAGATATTTTGAAATATGCTTATCTTGATGAAAAGAAGATATATCCTGTTTTTATTAGTGCTAACATTTCAGAGAATGAAGAACAGTGATTATTGAAAACTTTGAGGAAGCACCGTGCTGCTATTGGATATACTCTTGATGATCTTAAGGGAATTAGTCCCACTCTATGTGAGCACAAAATTAAAAAGGAGCCTCATGCTAAACCAGTTGTTGATCACCCACGACGGTTGAATCCTAAAAATGAAGGAAGTGGTAAGAAATGAAATATTAAAGCTTCTGGAGGTAGTTATCGTTTACCCTATTGCTGATAGTAGATGGGGTAGTCCCGTTCCTTGTTTCCCTAAGAAAGGAGGTATTACTGTAGTTCCAAATGATAAAAATGAATTGATCCCAAAAAGAATTGTTACAGGTTATAGAATGGTAATTGATTTTAGGAAATTGAATAAAGCTACTAGAAAGGATCATTACCCTTTACCATTTATTGATCAAATGCTAGAAAGATTATCCAAACACACACACTTATGCTTTCTAGATGGTTATTCTGGTTACTCTCAAAAACCGATGTCAAAAGAGGACCAAGATAAGACCACCTTTACCCGCCCTTTTGGTACCTTTGCTTATAGACATAGGCCTTTTGGTTTATGTAATGCACCTTCTACCTTTCAAAGATGCATGACTGCTATATTCTCTGATTTTTGTGAAAGGATTGTTGAGGTTTTCATGGATAATTTTTCCGTTTACGGAACTTCTTTTGACGATTGTTTGAGCAATCTTGATCGAGTTTTGCGGAGATTTGAAAAAACTAATCCTTTCTTGAATTGGGAAAAGTGCCAGTTTATGGTGAATGAAGGCATTGTCTTGGGGCATAAAATTTCCAAAAGTGGTATTGTAGTTGATAAAGCTAAAGTTGATGCTATTGAAAATAAGCCGTGTGCTATGGATATCATAGGTATAAGAAGTTTCTTTGGTCATGTTGGTTTCTATAGGAGATTTATTAAAGATATCTCTAAGATTTCTAGGCCTCTCACTTATATTAAGAAAAAAGATGTGCCTTTCGTTTTTGATGATGATTGTGTACAAGCTTTTGAAATTCTTAAGAATGCTTTAATTTCTGCACCTGTTGTTCAATCACCTAATTGAAACCTACCCTTTGAAATTATGTGTGATGCTAGTGATTATTGTTGGAAATATGCCCTAGAGGCAATAATGAATTAGTTATTATCATATTTCCTTGTTCATGATAATTTTTTATTATCCATGCTAGAATTGTATTGATTGGAAACTCAGATACATGTGTGGATACATAGAAAACACTATGTCCCTAGTATGCCTCTAGTAGACTAGCTCGTTGATCAAAGATGGTTAAGGTTTCAAAGCCATGGACATGAGATGTAATTTAATAACGGGATCACATCATTAGGAGAATGATGCGATGGAAAAGACCCAAACTATAAACGTAGCATATGATCGTGTCAGTTTATTGCTACAAGTTTTCTACATGTCAAGTATCTGTTCGTATGACCATGAGATCATGCAACTCACTGACAGCGGAGGAGTGCCTTGTGTGTATCAAACGTCGCAACATAACTGGGTGAATATAAAGGTGCTCTACAGGTATCTCCATGGGTGTCTGTTGGGTTGGCATGGATCAAGACTGGGTTTTGTTACTCCGTGTGACGGAGAGATATCTCAAAGTCCACTCGGTAATACAACATCATAACAAGCCTTGCAAGCAATGTGACAAAAGAGTTAGCCATGGGATCTTGTATTATGGAATGAGTAAAGAGACTTGCCGGTAATGAGATTGAACTAGGTATAGACATACCGACGATCGAATCTCGAGGAAGTAACATACCGAAGAACAAAGGGAACAACCTACGGGATTATGTAGGAACAAACTAAATCTTTGACATAGAGGTTCGACTGATAAAGATCTTCGTAGAATATATATGTAGGAACCAATATGGGCATCCAGGTCCCACTCCACCACCACCACCACCATGTCATTGTGCTGGCGGAGAAATCATCTACCTCTCGGTTCCCTCTTGCTGGATCGAGAAGGCGGAGATCGTCATCGAGCTATACGTGTGCTGAATGCGGACGTGCCGTCCGTTCGGCACTAGATCGGATGGACTACGATGGGATCGCGAGACGAATCATGATTGGATCATGAAGGCATTCGACCGCATCAACCGCGTTTCTTAATGCTTCCGCTTAGCGATCTACAAGGATATGTAGATCCATTCTCCCTCTCATAGATGCTTATCACCATGGATAGATCTTGCGTGTGCATAGATTTTTTTTGTTTCCCATGCAACGTTCCCCAACAGTGGTCTCAGAGCCAGGTTTATGTGTAGATGAAATCTCAAGTAGCACACAAAGGAGTTTGTGGGTGGTGATGTAATGATTGCTTCGTCCCTTGGTCATGTTTTGGTTCAGCGGTATTGTGGGATTAAGCGGCCCGGACCAACCTTACTCGTACGCTTACGAGATATCAGTTCCATCGACTGACATGTAACTTCGTCGCACAAAGATGGCTGGCGGGTGTCTGTTTCTCCTAATTTACTTGGATCGGATTCGACAAAGGGGGTCTTTGAGAAGGTTGAAAAGCAACTTATGTATCACCGTTGTGGTTTTGCATAGGTGAGAATTGTTCTTGCTAGATACCCGTAGCAGCCATGTAAAACTTGCAACAACAATTAGAGGACGTCTAACTTGTTTTTGCAAGGTATGTTGTGATGTGATATGGCTAATTACATGATGAGATATATGTGATGTATGAGATGATCATGTGTTGTATAGAATATCACGACTTGCATGTCGATGAGTACGGCAACCGGCAGGAGCCATAGGGTTTTCTTTAATTATTGTATGACCTATGTGTCAATCATTAAGCGCTATATAATGCTTTACTTTATCGCTAAGAGGTAGCAATATTAGTCGAAGCATTGTGGGCGCGACAACCCCGATGGCGACACGTTGATGGAGATCAAGATGATGGAGATCATTGTGTCATGTCGGTGACGATGGAGATCATGTCGGTGCTTTAAGGATGGAGATCAAAACCACAAGTTCATGGCCATATCATGTCATTTATGATTTGCATGTGATGTTAATCCTCTTTATGCATCTTGTTTTGCTTAGGATGACGGTAGAATTATAAGGTCACACCATCACTAAAATTTCAAGATAAATTGTGTTCTCCCCGAGTGAGCATCCACTACTGGAATCAGGGACTTTGCCATCTGCCAGCTCTTTGCCGTCTGCTGGCAGACGACAAGGTGGTCGTTTGCCGTCAGCTTTGGGAAAGAAAACGACAAAGAGCTGGTTGATGGCAAAGACACTATTTGCCATCTACCTTTGCCGTCCGCTAGCAAACGGCAAAGAGGTGGGGTGGGGCCCAGTGGAGGCCAATTAACTGCAACGGCCCACCCCACCTCTTTGCCGTCTGCTAGCCGACAACAAAGAAACTTTGCCGTCTGCTAGCAGATGGTAAAGAAAATAACTCCTATAACAGATCGTTACCCCCCTCCTCCCTCTCTTATCTCTCCCTCTCTCTCTCTTCTCTATCCCCTTTTAATTTTTGTCTCCCACCGCCTTCGCCCTCTGCTCCCCCGCCCCTTCCCCTCTGCCGCCACGCGCTGCCCCCCTCCACCATCCCGCACCGCCCTCCCGCCCCCCGCCCCGACCGCACCCCGCTGCCACCCCGACCCCATGCGGCCTCGGCCCGCCTCCCGCCGCACGCCGCCACCGACGCCCCCCGACCACCAACTGCCCCGCGGCCCCTGCAGCCCAGTGGCCCGCCGCCCCGATGCCCTCGCCGCCCCGCCGCCCCACTGCGGTGAGCTCTCCCCCCTGTTTTTTCTTTTTTTGCTGTTAGTTAGGTTAGTTACTACCGTTAGTTAGGTTAGTTAGATTAGTTCTAGGTTAGTTAGGTTAGTTCTAGGTTAGGTAGGTTAGTTTCTACGTTAGTTAGGTTAGTTCTTGAAAAAAAATATTAGGAGAAGAAAAGAAGAAGAATAAGATGAATAAGATGAAGAAGCGGAGGAGGAGGAGAAGAAGAAAAGGGGGAGGAGAAGAAAAGAAGAAGGAGAAGAAGAAGAAAAAGAAGAAGAGGAGGAGGAGGAGGAGGAGAAGGAAAGGGGAAGGAGAAGAAAAGATGAAGAAAAAGAAGAGGAGGAGGAGGAGGAGGATCGAGGGGTCGAGGCTCGTCGAGGGGTCGAGGATCGAGGGGTCGAGGGTCGTCAAGGGGTCGAGGATCGAGTGGTTGAGGGTCGAGGGTCGAGGGGTCGAGGCTAGGAGAAGAAGAAGACCCCCGACCCCCAACCCTCGAGGATCGAGGGGTAAAGGAGTCGAGGGTCGCCGAGGACATGACACCACCGGCACCCCGACCCCTGACATGACACCCCGACACCCCGACACGACACCCCGACCCCGACCCGACATCCCGGCCCCGACACCCCAACCCCGACACGCCACCCCGACCCTGACACCCCGACACCCCGACCCCGACACACCACCCCGACCCTGACACCCTGACACCCCTGACACCCCGACAACACGACACCCAGATACGACACCCCTGACACCCCGACACCCTGACCCCGACACGACACCTCGACACCCCGACCTCATCATGACAAAGCAGACACCACGACACCCAGACACGAAACCCCTGACACCCCGACACCCCTGACACCCCGACACCGACACCCCGACACGACACCCCGACACGGCACACCGACCCCGACACCCCGAGACCCCGACACAGCACCCCGACCCCGACACCCCGACCCCGATACGACACCCCAGACACCCCGACCCCGAAACAACACGGGTCATATATTTGTGAATTATGAGTTAGTTCATATGTTTTTCGATTTTGTTATACAAAACATCATTTCCTCTGTTCCGGTCTTCGTGCCGATGAAACTTGCCAGCTATACGTGTCTTCAATCATCAGTCTTTTGTGTGTGTCCAGTAGCTAGGCAAGATGAGTGATCGTGGGTCTATGTACATCGGTATAATGCGTGTGTGACTTTCGGTCCGTCGAGGCTTTCCTTAAATAACTTTCATGTGTGTTCTTGATGGAGGAATCCCGCTGTTGTCGTGGGGGACGCCTCATCATTCTTCTCTTCTTTGTGATATACTCGTTGATATATTGCACAAGAAGAGAAGAGGTGAGGCGTCCATCACAGGCGGTCGAACTATTAGAGTGAGACAGTGCCCACCAACATATATACACCACCATATCAGTGTGAGAGAGAGCGCACCAACACACAGTGAGATATGAGAGTTACTTAAGGAAAGCCTCGACGAACCGAAAGTCACACACGCATTATACCGATGTGCACCGACCCAGAACTATTGCTGCGCGCGGGACACTCTAACCCGACACCACGACACGACACCCCCGACCCCCGACCCCGACATGACATCTTGACCCCGACACGACACCCCGACACCACGACACGACACCCCCGACCCCCTTCACCCCTTCGGCCTCCTGTTGACCGAAAGGGTGCTCTTCGGTCTTCCAGAGGCCGACGGGGTCATATATGTGTGAATTATGAGTTAGGTCATATAATTTCAGATTTTTTATGAAAAACATCATATATATATATATATATCTGTGTTCATCGGGTGGATTTAAATGTGCAATTGTTTCGTCGCTGCGAGGGTTTGGTGTTCGACGACCTCCCCGTGCGTTCGACGAGCTCCGCCCTTGCGTTCGTGGGTGAGCACAAATGACATCTCCTCCTCTGCCTTCATTTGCTCTGTTCCGGTCTTCGTGCCGATGAAACTTGCTAGCTGTAGGTAGATTGAATGATCCGTATGCGTGAACACTATGCGTCTCCCATTCGCAGGGGTTACATCTATAAATATGCATACATTTGCATATTTATAAGCGTGATTCTTTCAAATTGTCCAACGTTATCCATGGACAGCCCGAGTATGTGTAGATTGGGTTCGTTTTCCCATATGCTCTGCTCCGGATCCGAGGCAGAATTTCGTTAGTGCCTCCCTGTTGTTCTCCGGGTACACATCCTCTCTGCTTATTGCCGAAATGTGTATCAAGAGAACAGCGGGCAGGTGCTTCCGAAATTTTGCATCGGATCCAGAGCAGAGCATGGGAAAACGAACCCAATCTACACATACTCGGGTGGGATTAGGACCTATCTTTACCTACTAGCCTCTAAGTTGCATCGACGTAATGAAACTGATGAATATGGTTTGCTGAATTATGTATATATTTTGTGTGTGTCCAGTAGCTAGGAAGGATGAGTGATCGTGGGTGGATGTACACCGGTCACACTAGTCAGAAAGACATGACCTGTGAATGGTTAACAAAAACCAAGGAGTTTGTGAGAGTCGCATTTGCAAATGGACAGAAAACAACCTGGTGCCCTTGTGTCGATTGCCACAACTATAAGAAGAAGTCAGAGTTTGAAATGATCAAACACCTACAGAAGTGGGGTTTTACACCTAATTATACAGTCTGGACATCTCATGGTGAGTCTGCCCAACGTGCCAGAGCTGAGGTGCTTCGTCGTCGCACCGAAGAGCATGGTACCGGGATCGAAGACATGGTGCAAGACTTTGATGATGCTCGGTCTTCGGACGATGAGATGGAGGAATCTGCAAAGGCCTTTTTTGAAATGTTGGAGTCTTCAAAACGTCCTCTCCACGAGCACACTGAGCTTTGTCAGCTGGATGCCATCGCACAAGTAATGGCTCTAAGGGCTCAGTTCAACCTGGGCAGAGAATGCTACGACGCGACTATGACGATATTTGGATGCTTTCTACCCAAAGGCCATGTATTGCCACCAAACCTGTACTAGTCGGACAAAATCCTACGTGTGCTTAAGATGCCCTATGAGAAGATAGATGGCTGTGAGAATGGATGTGCCTTATTTAGGCTTCAGTATGCAGGCTTGAAGTATTGCCCCATTTGCAATGCTTCCAAGTATGTTCTGGTAGACAACGGTATGGGTGAGAAGACTCAGACCAAAAACCCCATTAATGTTCTTCGGTATCTGCCAATCATACCAAGACTTCAATGGCTTTTCATGGTCGAAGAGACGGCTAGACAGATGACGTGGCATACGATGCCACTACAAAAAAGAACTTCAGAATGCATGTGTGGTACATGTACTCGATGCATGACTTGCCGGCATATGTGCTATTCGTTGGCTGGTGTGTGCATGGAAGGTTTCCATTCCCCACATGCAAGGAAGCTCTTCAGTTTCGTTGGCTGGAGGCGGGTCACAAGTTTTCTTGCTTCGACATGCATACACAGTTCCTGGATCCTGACCATAAGTTCATAAAAGACAAGAAGAATTTCATCAAAGGTAGAGTTGTCAAAAACATTGCACCACCTGCGTTGACAGGCCAACAGATCCTGGATCAGATAAACGCTCTCGAGCCGGATCCAAATCGTCCAGGGTATTTCAAAGGGTATAATACGGAACACGCCTAGACTCACAAGATATGTTTGTGGGATCTACCTTACTTCAAAGACCTCCTTTGCCCACACAACGTCAACGTGATGCACACTGAAAAGAATGTCACAGAGGCCCTTTTTGGTACATTGTTCGGCATAGAGGGGAAGTCGAAGGATAATCCTAAGGCTAGAGTCGACCAGGAGGCTCTATGTGATAGACCGTTACAAAACATTTGACAACCGAAAGGAAAGAAGAACTGGAGGAAGCCAAAGGCATGGTTCTATCTTGGAAGGCCAGCTATGAGGGAAATGATCTTGTGGGTGAAACTGCAGTTGATGTTCCCCGATGGGTATGCAGCGAATCTAAAGAGGGGAGCGAGTCTTGAAAAATACAAAATATTTGGTCTCAAGAGTCATTGTTGGCAAATATGTCTTGAGCGGGTAATGTCGGTGATGTTGCGTGGCTTTATCCCTGAGGATGAATGGCTAGTACTGGCAGAGCTGAGCTATTTCTTCCGTACTCTTTGTGCGGAAGAACTATCGCCTGACGTGATAGACGAACTGGAAGAGTTTTCGCCGAAGTTGATCTGCAAGATAGAAAAGAACTTTCCACTGGGTTCTTTAATCTAATGCAGCATTTGATTTTGCATCTCCCGACCGAGGCAAGATTGGGGGGGGCATGCAAAATCGTAGGTGCTTCTCAATTGAGAGGATGCAGAAGACGCTTCGAGCAAAATATAAAAACAAACGTAGAGTTAAAGCATCGATGGCCGAGGCATTCATTACTGAGGAGGCGACAAACTTTGTGACAGCACACTACACAACCCAGAATCATCATTTGCATAATATGAAGCCTCGGTATAATGATGGCGACCGTGAAAAAGGTCGATCCAACCTCAGCCTATTTTAAGGAAAGCTCACACCAACCGGTGCTTCGAAATCAATAGGGTTGGATGTCGAAGAATGGCGAACCATTTCGTTGTATATCCTCAACAACCTAACAGAAGTGCAGCCGTACATCGAGTAAGTTCTCGGTACATTGTTTTGAAACTTCTAATTCCTTTGAAATGCTCTTATTCCCAGATATATATGTGATACAGTCGATACGTCGCCAAATTCTCAGCTGGAGCGGTGATCCAAAAGGATTCCATCGAAGAGTATGAGCTTCTGGCAAAGCATGGAGGCGCCTATCCCAGTTTCATCTCTTGGTTCAAGAAAATGGTAATTTCCATTAATTAGATGATTTCATTTCTTTGCCTAGTTTGCGGCTAATGCAACAATCCTTTGGTATTAAACTTGTAGGCTAATGCAGAGTCTATGGACTCCGAATTGAGACAAGTCACTAATGGTTTTCACTTTAAGGTCCGTTCATTTGACAAATACAACATCAATGGGTATCGCTTTCGTACTTTTGGCAAAGAGCTATCTATGACCGACCGAAAGACTACAAATTGTTGTGTCTCCGCTGTCGGCAAAGCAGGGGTTGAAGAGTTGAAGCAATTCATGTACTTACATTCTTTGGTGAAAACCCACCAAAAGTCGTAGTCTTCAAATGTTATTGGTTCTAGCCGAAGGAGACTAGAAGGACTCATGAACATATAGGGCTAGTCGAAATAAAACAAAGCACCCATTTGGATGTTCCCGATGTCTATATTACGGCTCAATAGGCGACCCAAGTTTTCTATCTCCCATGGGCCTGCCAAACCGATCCAAATTTGAAAGGTTGGGATGTCGTTTATGTTGGAGATATGCCCTAGAGGCAATAATAAAATGGTTATTATTGTATTTCCTTGTTGATGATAATTGTCTATTGTTTATGCTATAACTGTGTTAACCGGAAACCATAATACATGTGTGAATACATAGACCACAACATGTCCCTAGTGAGCCTCTAGTTGACTAGCTCGTTGATCAATAGATGGTCACGGTTTCATGGCCATGGACATTGGATGTCGTTGATAACAGGATCACATCATTAGGAGAATGATGTGATGGACAAGACCCAATCCCAAGCATAGCACAAGATCGTGTAGTTCATTTGCTAAAGCTTTTCAATGTCAAGTATCGTTTCCTTAGACCATGAGATTGTGCAACTCCCGGATACCGTAGGAATGCTTTGGGTGTGCCAAACGTCACAACGTAACTGGGTGGCTATACAGGTGCACTACGGGTATCTCTGAAAGTATCTGTTGGGTTGGCACGAATCGAGACTGGGATTTGTCACTCCGTGTGACGGAGAGGTATCTCTGGGCCCACTCGGTAAGACATCATCATAATGAGCTCAATGTGACTAAGGAGTTAGCCACGGGATGATGTATTACGGAACGAGTAAAGAGACTTGCCAGTAACGAGATTGAACAAGGTATGGGGATACCGACGATCGAATCTCGGGCAAGTATCATACCGATAGACAAAGGGAATTGAATACGGGATTGATTGAATCCCCGACATCGTGGTTCAAACGATGAGATCATCGTGGAGTACGTGGGAGCCAACATGGGTATCCAGATCCCGCTGTTGGTTATTGGCCGGAGAAGTGTCTCGGTCATGTCTACGTGTCTCCCGAACCCGTAGGGTCTACACACTTAAGGTTCGATGACGCTAGGGTTATAGGGAAATGGTATACGTGATTACCGAAGGTTGTTCGGAGTCCCGGATGAGATCCCGGACGTCACGAGGAGCTCCGGAATGGTCCGGAGGTAAAGATTTATATATAGGAAGTCCAGTTTTGGTCACCGGAAAGTTTTCGGGCTCATCGGTAGTGTACCGGGAGTGCCGGGAGGGTGCCGGAGGACCCCCGAGAGGGGTGTGACGACCAAAGGACCTCATGGGCCCTTAGAGGAGGTGTGCCATCCCATATTGGGTCGGCCAAGACCATCTATGTGGGCCCATGTGGCTGGAGATAAGGAGATAAGGCAAAAGGGATTTAAAAGGAGGAGATCCACCTCCCTTGTGGGAGGTGGACTCTCCCTTTAATTCGGCCGACCCTCTCCTCCTTGGAGGAGGGGCCAAGCCAGCCCTTCCACGTCCCTCCTCCTATATATACTTGAGGTTTTGGATGTTTTGAGTTAAGATTTGATCTCTCTCTCTCACGGCAAAGCCCTACCTCTCTTCTTCCTCCTCCGCAGCGCTTAGGCGAAGCCCTGTCGGAATACCTTGCTACTCCACCACCACCACGCCGTCGTGCTGATGTTGGAGCCCTTCCCCAACCTCTCCTTCCTCCTTGCTGGATCAAGGTGTTGGAGACGTCACCAGGCTGCACGTGTGTTGAACGCGGAGGTGCCGTCCGTTCGGCACTTGATCGGATCTACCGCGATCTGAATCGCTGCGAGTACGACTCCATCAACCGCGTTCTTGTAACGCTTCCGCTTAGCGATCTTCAAAGGTATGAAGATCCACTCTCCCCTTGCTCGTTGCTGGTTTCTCCATAGATGGATCTTGGTGAACGCGTAGGAAATTTTTTTGATTTACTACTACGTCTCCCAACAGTGGCATCATGAGCTAGGTCTATGCGTAGAATCTATGCACGAGTAGAACACAAAGTAGTTGTGGGCGTCGATTTTGTTAATATGCTTGCCGTTACTAGTCTTATCTTGATTCGACGGTATTGTGGGATGAAGCGGCCCGGACCAACCTTACACGTACGCTTACGTGAGACCGGTTCCACCGCCTGAGATGCACCAGTTGCATAAGGTGGCTAGCGGGTGTCTGTCTCTCCCACCTTAGTCGGATTGGATTCGATGAAAAGGGTCCTTATGAAGGGTAAATAGCAATTGGCATATCACGTTGTGGTTTTGACGTAGGTAAGAAACGTTCTTGCTAGAAACCTATAGCAACCACGTAAAAACTTGCAACTACAAATTAGAGGACGTGTAACTTGTTTTTGCAGCATATGCCGTGTGATGTGATATGGCCAAAAGGATGTGATGTGATGCATTGTGATGTATGAGATTGATCATGTTCTTGTAATAGGGTTCACGACTTGCACGTCGATGACTAAGACAACCGGCAGGAGCCATAGGAGTTGTCTTATACTATTGTATGACCTGCGTGTCAATCATAAACGCCATGTAATTACTTTACTTTATTGCTAAACGTTAGCTGTAGTAGTAGAAGTAATATTTGGCGAGACAACTTCATGAAGACACAATGATGGAGATCATGATGATGGAGATCATGGTGTCGTGCCGGTGACAGTGATGATCATGGTGCCCCGAAGATGGAGATCAAAGGAGCAAGATGATATTGGCCATATCATGTCACTATATTGATTGCATGTGATGTTTATCATGTTTACATCTTATTTGCATAGAACGACGGTAGTAAATAAGATGATCTCCCAATAAAATTTCAAGAAAGGTGTTCACCCTAACTGTGCACCGTTGCTAAGGATCGTCGTTCCGAAGCACCACGTGATGATCGGGTGTGATAGGTTCTAACGTTCGCATACAACGGGTGTAAGCCAAATTTACACATGCGAAACACTTAGGTTGACTTGACGAGCCTAGCATGTACAGACATGGCCTCGGAACACGGAGGACCGAAAGGTCGAACATGAGTCGTATAGAAGATACGATCAACATAGAGATGTTCACCATGGATGACTAGTCCGTCTCACGTGATGATCGGACACGGGCTAGTTGACATGGATCATGTATCACTTGGAAGACTAGAGAGATGTCTATCTAAGTGGGAGTTCATTAATAATTTGATTAAATGAACTTAATTATCATGAACTTGGTCTAAAAATGTCCTTGCAAATTATGTCGTAGATAGCTCACGCTGTAGCTCCCCAGTTTTATTGATACAATCCTAGAGAAAAGTAAGTTGAAAGTTGATGGTAGCAATAATGCGGACTGGGTCCGTGATCTGAGGATTGTCCTCATTGCTGCACAGAAAGCTTATGTTTTTGATGTACCGCTAACTGCACCACTCCCTCAAGCGTTGTCTGTAGATGTTGTGAACATATGACAGGCACTTTTTGGTGACTACGTGATAGTTCAATGCGTCATGCATTACGGCTTAGAATTGAGGCTCCAAAACATTTTGAACGTCGCGGAACATATGAGATGTTCTAGGAGCTGAGATTGTGATCTCAGGCTCGTGCCTATGTTGAGAGGTATGAGACCTCCAACAAGATTCTTTGTCTGCAAGATAAAGGAGAATAGCTTAATCGGTGAGCGTGAGCTCAGATTGTCTGGGTGCTACAATCACTTGAATCAAGTGGGAGTTAATCTTCCAGATGAGATAGTGATTAATGCAGTTCTCCAAGTCACTGCCACCAAGCTACTAGAGCTTCGTGATGAACTATAACATGCCAGGGATGGATAAGATGATCCCTGAGTTGTTCGTGATGTTTGACAGCACGAAAGGTAGAAATCAAGAAGGAGCATCAAGTGTTGATGGTTAAGTAAAACCACTAGTTTCAAAAGGGGCAAGGGCAAGAACGGAAAACTTCAGGAATGGCAAGCCAGTTGTTGCTCTAGTGAAGAAACCCAAGGTTGAGCCCGAACCCGAGACTAAGTGCTTCTGTTATGAGGAGAATGTTCGCTGAAGCGGAAAACCCCTAGATGCTTGGTAGATAAGAAGGCTGGGAATGTCAATGGAAGTATATTTGATATACGTGTTAGTGATGCGTACCTTGCTGGTACTCCTAGTAGCACCTGGGTATTGGATACCGGTTCGGTTGCTAAGTGTTAGCAACTCGAAATAAAAGCTACGGAGTAAATGGAGACTAGCTAGGTGAAAGGTGACGATGTGTGTTGGAAGTATTTCCAAGATTGATGTGATCACCATCGCACGCTCTCTCTACCTTCAGGATTTGTGATAAACCTAAATAAATGTTATTTGGTGTTTGCGTTGAGCATGAACGTGATTAGATCATGATTAGTGCGATACGGTTATTCATATAAGTTAGAGAATAATGGTTATTCTATTTACATGGATAATGCCTTCAATGGTCATGCACCCACTCGAAATGGTTTATCGAATCATGATCGTAGTAGTACACATATTCATAACATTGGTACCAAAAGATACAAAGTTAATAATGATAGTACCACATGCTTGTGGCACTGCCACATAATGTCATATTGGTATAAATCGCATGAAGAAACTCCATACTGATGGATTTGTGACTCACTCGATTTTGAATCGGTTGAGACATGCGAGCCATGCCCTTTTGGCAAGATGACTTAGACCCCGTCTTCCGGTATGATGGAGTGGACTAGTGGCTTATTGGAATTAATACATGTTGATGTATGTGGTCCAATGAGTGTTAAAACACACAGTGAATATCGTTATTTTTCTTTTACCTTCACTGATGATTTGAGTGAATATGGGGATATTTACTTAAACACGAGTCTGAAATGTTTGAAAGGTTCAAGGAGTTTCACAGTGAAGATAAAGATCATCGTGACAAGGAGATGAAATGTCTACGATATGATCGTGGAGGTGAATATCTAAGTTACGAGTTTGGTATGCAATTTTAGACAATGTGGAAATTGTTTCACAGCTCACGCCTCCTGGAACACCATAGTGTGATGGTGTGTTCGAACGTCGTAGTCGTGCTCTATTGGATATAGTGAGTACTATGATGTCTCTTATCATTTTACCACTATCATTATGGGGTTATGCATTAAAGACAAATCCATTCACTTTAATAGGGCACCATCTAAGTCTGTTGAGATGACACCGTGAGAATTATGGTTTGACAGAAGCCTAAGCTGTCATTTCTTAATGTTTGGGGCTGCGACGCTTATGTGAAAATGGGTTTTTCACCTAGCGAGCTCGAAGTCAAAGTAGACAAATGCATCTTCATAGAATACCCTAATGAGACATTGGGTATACCTTCTATCTCAGATCCAAGCGCAAAAGGTGTTTGTTGCTAAGAACGGGTCCTTTCTTGAGAAAGAGTTTCTCTCGAAAGAATTGAGTGGGAGGAAGATAGAACTTGATGAGGTTGTTGAACCTTTGTTTCAACCAGAGAATAGCGCAACACAGAAAGATGTTTCTGTAGAGCCTACTCAGTTGAAAAGGAAGTTAATGATGATGATCATGAAGCTTCGGATCAAGTCACTATCGAACCTCGTAGGTCGACAAGGACGCGTACTGCTCCTGAGTAGTATGACAACCCTGTCTTGGAAATCATGTTGTTGGACAACGATGAACCTACGAACTATGGAGAAGCGATGGTGGGCCCGGATTCCAACAAATGGCTAGGAGCCATGAAATCCGAGAAAGGATCCATGTATGAAAACCAAGTATGGACTTTGGTAGACTTGCCTGTTGAATGGCGGGTCATTGAGTACAAATGGACCTTTGAGATAAACATAGACGCTAATGGTGAAATGTCACCGTTTATAAAGCTCGACTTGTCGCAAAGAAGTTTCCGCCAAGTTCAAGGATTTGACTGCAATGAGATTGTCTCATCTGTAGCAATGCTAAAAGTCTATTAAAATTTTGTTAGCAGTTGCTGCATTTTTCGATTATGAAATCTGGCAGATGGATGACAAAACAAGGTTTCCGTAATGGTTTCTGTGAGGAAGAGTTGTATGTGATACAACCAGAAGGTTTTGTCAATCCTAAGGATGCTAATAATATGCAAACTCCAGCGATCCTTCTATGGACTGGAGCAAGCATCTCGGAGTTGGAATATATGCTTTGATGAGGTGATCAAAGTGTTTAAGTTTATACAAAGTTTATGAGAAACTTGTATTTGCAAGAAAGTGAGTGGGAGCACTATGGAATTTCTTATAAGAATATGTAGTTGACATTTTATTGATCGGAAATGATGTAGAATTTCTGGAAGAGCATGAAGGGTTGTTTGAAAAGAGTTTTTTCAAAGGAAGACCCAGATAAAGCTACTATTTTATTGAGCATCAAGATCTATAGGGATAGATCTATTTGCTAGATAAGTTTTTTCGACGAAGACATACCTTGACAAGTTTTTGAAGGAGTTCAAAATAGATGGGTCAAAGAAGGAGTTCTTGACTGTATTGTAAGGTGTGAAATTGAGTAAGACTCAATACCTGACCACGGCAGAAGATAAAGAAAAGATGAGTGTCATCTCCTATGCTTTAGCCATAGGCTCTATATAGTATGCCATGCTGTGTACCGCACCTGTGTGTGCCTTGCCATGAGTCTGTCAAGGGGTACAAGAGTAATCCAAGAGTGGATCACTGGACAATGGTCAAAGTTATCCTTAGTAACTTGAGAACTAAGGAAATATTTCTCGATTATGGAGGTGATAAAGAGTTCATCGTAAAGGGTTACGATGATGCAAGCTTTAACTCCAATCCGGATGACTCTTAGTAGAAATCTGGCTACGTATAGTGGAGCAGCCATTTGGAATAGCTCCAAGTGGAGCGTGGGAGCAGTATCTACAAATATGACATGGAAAGTTTGTAAGGTACACACGGATCTGAATGTCGCAGACCCGTTGACTAAAACCTCTTTCACGAGCAAGACCTGAACAAACCCCAGAACTTATTGGGTGTTAATCACATGATGATATGATCACATGGTGATGTAAGTGTTAATCACATGGTGATGTGAACTAGATTATTGACTCTAGTGCAAGTGGGAGACTGTTGGAGATATGCCCTAGAGGCAATAATAAAATGGTTATTATTGTATTTCCTTGTTGATGATAATTGTCTATTGTTCATGCTATAATTGTGTTAACCGGAAACCATAATACATGTGTGAATACATAGACCACAACATGTCCCTAGTGAGCCTCTAGTTGACTAGCTCGTTGATCAATAGATGGTCACGGTTTCATGGCCATGGACATTGGATGTCGTTGATAACGGGATCACATCATTAGGAGAATGATGTGATGGACAAGACCCAATCCCAAGCATAGCACAAGATCATGTAGTTCATTTGCTAAAGCTTTTCAATGTCAAGTATCGTTTCCTTAGACCATGAGATTGTGCAACTCCCGGATACCGTAGGAATGCTTTGGGTGTGCCAAACGTCACAACGTAACTGGGTGGCTATAAAGGTGCACTACGGGTATCTCTGAAAGTATCTGTTGGGTTGGCACGAATCGAGACTGGGATTTGTCACTCCGTGTGACGGAGAGGTATCTCTGGGCCCACTCGGTAAGACATCATCATAATGAGCTCAATGTGACTAAGGAGTTAGCCACGGGATGATGTATTACGGAACGAGTAAAGAGACTTGCCAGTAACGAGATTGAACAAGGTATGGGGATACCGACGATCGAATCTCGGGCAAGTATCATACCGATAGACAAAGGGAATTGAATACGGGATTGATTGAATCCCCGACATCGTGGTTCATCCGATGAGATCATCGTGGAGTACGTGGGAGCCAACATGGGTATCCAGATCCCGCTGTTGGTTATTGGCCGGAGAAGTGTCTCGGTCATGTCTACGTGTCTCCCGAACCCGTAGCGTCTACACACTTAAGGTTCGATGACGCTAGGGTTATAGGGAAATGGTATACGTGATTACCGAAGGTTGTTCGGAGTCCCGGATGAGATCCCGGACGTCACGAGGAGCTCCGGAATGGTCCGGAGGTAAAGATTGATATATACGAAGTCCAGTTTTGGTCATCGGAAAGTTTTTGGGCTCACCGGTAGTGTACCGGGAGTGCCGGGAGGGTGCCGGAGGACCCCCGAGAGGGGTGTGACGACCAAAGGACCTCATGGGCCCTTAGAGGAGGTGTGCCAGCCCATATTGGGTCGGCCAAGACCATCTATGTGGGCCCATGTGGCTGGAGATAAGGAGATAAGGCAAAAGGGATTTAAAAGGAGGAGATCCACCTCCCTTGTGGGAGGTGGACTCTCCCTTTAATTCGGCCGACCCTCTCCTCCTTGGAGGAGGGGCCAAGCCAGCCCTTCCACGTCCCTCCTCCTATATATACTTGAGGTTTTGGATGTTTTGAGTTAAGATTTGATCTCTCTCTCTCACGGCAAAGCCCTACCTCTCTTCTTCCTCCTCCGCAGCGCTTAGGCGAAGCCCTGTCGGAATACCTTGCTACTCCACCACCACCACGCCGTCGTGCTGCTGTTGGAGCCCTTCCCCAACCTCTCCTTCCTCCTTGCTGGATCAAGGTGTTGGAGACGTCACCGGGCTGCACGTGTGTTGAACGCGGAGGTGCCGTCCGTTCGGCACTTGATCGGATCTACCGCGATCTGAATCGCTGCGAGTACGACTCCATCAACCGCGTTCTTGTAACGCTTCCGCTTAGCGATCTTCAAAGGTATGAAGATCCACTCTCCCCTTGCTCGTTGCTAGTTTCTCCATAGATGGATCTTGGTGAACGCGTAGGAAAATTTTTTGATTTACTACTACGTCTCCCAACAAATGGTGCGGACGGCGGACGGGGTAAATTTTGATAGCCTTGATTTACTACTACATCCTGGGCGAGGGTGAGACGTAGAAGGACCAGTCGGGGTAAATTTTTTGTAAGATTCTTGGCCGTCTGCCAGCGGACGGCAAAGAACCCACCTAGGCTATCAAAAAAATCGTGCTTTGCCGTCAGCCAGAGCTCTTTGCCGTCAGCCAGCGGAAGGCAAAGCACGCCATTAAGCCCCCTAACGGAGCTAAGTGCCCACGTGTGCCATCCAGGCTCTTTGTCGTCCGCCAGCAGACTGCAAAGTGGCCTTTACCGTGGATTATTCAGCCGGACGGTTTGTCGTCTGCTAGCGGACGGCAAAGCCTTTGCCGTCCAGGATACATGCCTTTGTCGTCCGGGATGGCGGACGGCAACGTGCCTGTTTCCTGTAGTGATCGTTGCGAAAGTTCGTCGTGTCAAGACACCACGTGATGATCGGGTGTGATAGACTCTACATTCACATACAATGGGTGCAAGCCAGTGTTGCACATGTGGAACACTCGAGTTAAACTGGATGAGCGTAGCATGTACAAACATATATGGCCTCGGAACACAAGAGACCGAAGGGTTGAACATGAGTCATATAGTAGATATGATCAACATGATGATGTTCACCATTGAAACCACCTCAACATGATGGTGCAAGCCAGTGATGTTCACCATTGAAACCACCTCAACTCACGGGAGGCGGAGCGGCTGTAGGGGCGACAGCAGCGGCGCTCGCGGAGGCCTAGGCAGCGACGATTGCGGGTCGGCCGGTGGCCGCGAGGGGAGGGTGATGGCGGCGGCGCTGGCGAGGAGAGGGTGGCGGCAGTAGTTGACAGAACAAGAGAGAGATGAGGGTGAGAGAGAGCTAGAGAACACGTGAAGGAGAGGGGCTGTGGCCGAAAGGAAAGGTCGTGCTATGCTGACGACCTAGCCATCGGCATAGCCTACTAGAGCCAGGTGGTAGTATATGTCGACAGCCTAGCCGTCAGCATAGTAACTTTCTTTTTTTTCTTTTTTGTAGGGTTTTATTTACATTTTTCAGGGGAGTTATTTTTTTTCTTTTCATTACATCAGTGCACGGCTCCAGTGTTACTATGTTGTGTGTTAATACTTTTCTCGCCAACGCTAGTGCGGCGACGTCCGTGATGGGGTCACACTATGGAGTCGCGTGTCGAGTGCTTGCACCTGCCACCAAACTTCTCGATGTGTAAGAGAGCCCAGCACAAGACCTGGCGGCATAGCTACCCATGTAAGTCCCCCGTCCCATATAACCGTCCCACTGTTGACCGGATGGGTCTACCCCTTTGACTTTGATCGGACGGGGTATGACAGATGGACATTTTCACCGGGTTGTGATAGACCAGCCCATAGGTACACTTCGGATCAAGGTCCGGGCCCAATTTGCCACAATATTACCTTCGTGTCTCCCTAATGTAGCCGTTTCCACCCTTCGTGTGATGGCAACATCTTCGTCCGTGAGGGGGGGCACACCCCGGAGTCGCGTGTCATGTGCTTGCACCTGCCACCGCACTTCCCGACGTGTAAGAGGGCCCAGCGCAAGACCTGGCGGCATTGTCACCCCCAAGTACCCCGTCCCGTCTAACCCTGGCACTATTGACTGCACAGGTCTACCCATTCGACATTCACCGGACGAGGTATGACCGACGGACATTTTCACCTGGCTGTGATAGGCCAACCCATAGGTAGCTGCCACCACACTTCCAAACGTGCAAGAGGGCCCAGCAGAAGACCTAGCAGCATTGCCACCCCCCTCCCCAAGTACCCCGTCCCGTGTAACCCTGGCACTATTGACTTTCACTGGACGGATCTACCCCTTTGACTTTCACCGGACGGGGTATGACCGATGGAAATTTTCACCTGGTTGTGATAGGCCAAGCCATAGGTACACTTCGGATCAAAGTCCGGGCCCAACCAACCGCAAGATTCGCTCCGCGACGACCTGACGTGACCGTTTCCACCCTCCGTTTGGTGGCGACAGCGATGTCCGTGAGGGGGGTCACAATACGGAGTGGCGTGTTGAGTGCTTGCACCTGCCACCACACTTCCATACGTGTAAGAGGGCCCAGCGCAAGACCTGGCGGCATAGCTACCCCCATAAGTCCCCTGTCCCATATAACACTGCATTGTGGACCAGATGGGTCTACTCGATTGACTTTGACCGGACTGGGTATGACCGATGGACATTTTTCACCTGGTTGTGATAGGCCAGCCCATAGTTACACTTCGGATCAAGGTCCGGGCCCAACTCACGACAAGATTCCCTCTGTGTCTCCCCGACGTCGCCGTTTCAACCCTCCGTGTGACGGCTGCATCGACGTCCCTAAGGGGGGGCACACCCCGGAGCCGCGTGACAGGTGCTTGCACCTGCCACCACAATTCCAGACGTGTAGGAGGGCCCAACGCAAGATCTCGTGGCATTGCCACCCCCCAAGTACCCCGTCCTGTCTAACCCTAGCAATGTTGACCGGACGGGTCTACCCCTTTGACTTTCACTGGACGAGGTATGACTGATGGACATTTTCACCTGGTTGTGATAGGTCAGACCATAGATAGCTTCCACCACACTTCCAAACGTGCAAGAGGTCCCAACGAAAGACCTGGCAGCATTGCCACCATCCCAAGTACCACGTCCCGTCTAACCCTGACAGTGTTGACCAGACGGATCTACCACTTTGACTTTCATCGGACGGGGTATGTCCGATGGACACTTTCACCTGGCTGTGATAGGCCAAGCCATAGGTACACTTCGGATCAAAATCTGGGCCCAACCCACCGCAAGATACCCTCCGCGTCGACCTAACGTGACTGTTTCCACCCTGCGTGCGGCGGCGGCAGCGACGTTCATGAGGGGGGTCACACTACAGAGCCGCGTGACGAGTGCGTGCACCTGCCACCACACTTTCAGACATGTAAGAGGGCCCGGCGCAAGACCTGGCGGCATAGCTACCCCCATAAGTCGCCCGTCCCATATAACCCTGGCACTATTGACCGGATGGGTCTACCCCTTTGACTTTGAGAGGATGGGGTATGACCCAACGAAAATTTTCACCTAGCTGTGATAGGCCGGCCAATAGGTACACTTCGGATCAACGTCCTGGCCCAACCCACCACAAGATTCCCTGTGTGTGTCCCTGACGTGGCCGTTTTCCACCCTCCATGCGACGACGGCATTGACGTTCGTGAGGGAAGGCCACACCCCGGAGTCGCATGCCGAGTGCTTGCACCTGCCACCACACTTCGTGACGTGTAAGAGGGACCAGCACAAGACCTAGCGGCATTTCAACCCCGTCCCGTCTAACCCTAGTATTTTTGACCGGATGGGTCTACCCCTTTGACTTTCACCTGACGAGGTATGTCCGATGGATATTTTCACCTAGCTGTGATAGGCCAGCCCATAGGTAGCTACCACCACACTTCCAAACGTGCAAGAGGGCCCAGCGGAAGACCTGGCAGCATTGCCACCCGCCCAAGTACCCCGTCCCGTCTAACCCTCGCACTGTTGACCGGACGGATCTACCCCTTTGACTTTCACCGGACCGGGTATGACCGATGGACATTTTAACGTGGTTGTGATAGGCCAAGCCATAGGTACACTTCAGATGCAAGTCCGGGCCCAACCCACTGCAAGATTCCCTCTACGTCGACCTGACATGACCGTTTCCACCCTCTGTGCGGCGGCGACAGGGATGTCCATGAGGGGGGTCACATTACGGAGCCGCCTGCTGAGTGCTTGCACCTACCACCACACTTCCAGACGTGTGAGAGGGCCCAGCACAAGACCTGGTGGCATAGCTAACCCCGTAAGTCCCCCGTCCCGTATAACCCTTGCACTGTGGACCGGATGGGTCTACCCCTTTGACTTGCACCAGACGAGGTATGAACGATGAACGTTTCCACATGGCTTTGATAGGCTATCCCATAGATACAGATATATAATTTATGCGAAAGAACATGAGGTCACATTATAACATACTCGAAAACATTTCATGCGAAAGAACATGAGGTCATCCAAATCGATATATAATTTATGCATGTTTATGTTTAGATAAGGGACATTTACCTAAAAACATATTAAAAAAGAGATGCTAGAAAACAGATTAAAAAATATAATAAAAAGATACGGTTTGTATTTAGAAAACATATAAAAATAAAAAAATAAAACAGATTAAAAAAAGGTAAAGCCGTCGGCATACCTATGCCTGCATCGACGAGGAATGCCCTCACACATGTCTCGGATCGATGACGTGCCACGAGCCGCGGATCGATGACTTGGAGGACAACTATGCCGACGGTTTGGCCGTCGGCATAGCTATGGCGACGGCCTCCGTTAGAGCCGTCGGCATAGATCAGACGGCGTTAGCTCACCGTCCATCCTAGGGTCGCCTACGTCACGTCTACACCGACGGCCCACGTATACCAACGGCCACCGTCGGCATAGATAAACGATATGCCGACGGCCTCTCTATTTCTACGGCCACCGTCGGCATAGATGGAGGTATGCCGACGGCTTCTTTACCCCTACGGCCTTGCAATGGCCGTTGGCATACCTCCATCTATGCAGACGGTGGTTGTCGACGTAGATAAGGCCGTCGTCCGTTATTCTAGTAGTGATTCAACACATGATTTTATTTATTTTATGTTTTGGAAAGGAGGATTACCCCGCCTCAGTTCGAGAAATGGTAAACAACTTTGCTTCTGGTGAAAATGTGATGACATATTAGTTGGAGCTGAAAATGAATATTTACTCCAAGATGTACAACAGAATAATATTTGCAAGTGAACAACACGAGAAACACTATTACTCATCATGAACTACATGCCATTTAACAGCATCACACTTATCACGCGCTAATTGGACTGGAGTTTTGAGCATTGCCCACTCTTTCTCTTTATATATATCTAAATCATATGCACATTATCTATGTTCCTTTTTTAGGTCATTAGGGTATGACTATATAATTACTACTGTCTTTTCATGTGTTCTCTTGCCATGGCTGTGTGCATCGCTCGATGCAGAGGCCGTGGTTTGCTCCCTTTTCGGGAAAGAAAAACTGTTTTCTTTGCGACGAGTTGAGATTTTAGAAGAAAATGAAACAACTTGTGGACAAGTAGCGGGACGGTGATGTGTGTGTGCCTGCTAAGAAACCATGAAAAATTGACAGGAAAGTGTGTTGCTGCAGATCCAACATCCATTGACCTGATACTCTGACAGACTTTATATCCCATTAAGACTTGAGAGACTTTATGCAAGCCCGGCAAAATGGACCGATTATATCTCATGGAGAAGTGCTCAGTTTGTTCGAGTCAAGTGTGGCGAACATCAAACGGCAAAGACGAAGTCAAAGGTCAAACTGACCAGGATCGAAGGGCAGGAAATGCATGACATCGGGGGCTCGCCGGGGGAGCGAGTTGCCCAGCCACCTTATAGGTTAGAATACACCTCTAAACGACAAAATCATATGCACTTATTCTGTTGGGTTGCTTCCGTCGGCTGTAAAAAAAAGTTATGAGTGTACACTGTTATTGAACTTTTGATGTGTTTTCCTGTTGATGAGCTGGGATTTTAGAAGGAACTGGAAGACAATGTGGACAAACGGACGGTGTAGAGTTGCAGATGTGCCCACTATATTGAGCAACGTGGATAATTCACCAGGAAATTGTTCTGCTGCAAATCCAGGTTCAACCCCATGCAGAAGTCCCCAGCTTGTCCAATTTGAAGTGCATAGGGTATGTCTCGTTGAGAAGCACCCAGCCATAATTAAATTAATTAGGGAAGTAACTCCCTGTACCTAGCGACCGTGCATACGCGAGTAACTGCACATGAGTTCCGGGTCAAGATCGAAACAAATCCAGGAATTTATGCACGGGCTGTTGCACTGTAAGCAAGTTAATCCTTTATCAGGATAAAAACAATTGTGCTAATTGGAAGTGGGCATGTGAAATTGATTTCCTACAACGAGTATAACTATATATATCTTTGTTGAGATTCCTAAGGTAGCCCAAACAAATTTAAAGGGAGGGAGTAGATTCCAATCTAATTGTTCTGTTGCACTTTCATTTTATTTATGGTTGGCGTGAAGAGAATTGTCGTACAAAATTTTGTACCGAAAGTATGCGCCCCTTGTTGGGGTCAGATTGCACCATCCGATGTTGTTGTGTTGTGTTGATGGATCTTTTGATGCACTTGCCAGTTACATTTCCCGTTGCAACGCACGGTCATTTTTGCTAGTAAATATAATTGCAATGGTCCGATGCACGATTGAGAGAAAAATAGATGATCAATACAAGGCATCTGCCGTACAACTAGAGGTTAGGGTTGTCGTGCAAGCAATTAAACAGCTCGATGGGTCGATAGCGACTCACGGGACGACTCCCGTCCGTCACGACACGAGCATCCTCCAGCGCTCCTCCCCTTGCCGCTACCGCCGGTGGCCTCCTGGCCGGCCCCGCCGCCAGTCCTTTCCCTCTCCTGTTTCCCTCTCCACTTGATCATGCGACGCCTCTCGGCCTGCACGCGCTGATGTTCCTATTCGCCTTGATTTGGCGACCTATACACTCGTGGCGGCGTTTAAGTAGATCGGCTGCCTCAGCGGGCTCCCTCTGCTGTGAATCGGGCCAGATCAGGGGTCCTGCCCTTGTATGGTCTGGCCACGGCCAGTCCATCAGATCTGACGGCGTTCGGGTCCTACTAGTTGTTGACATCCTGCTAGCCTCAGCGGGTTTTCAAGGCATTGATAAAGATGGAGAAATTCATGCGGTTGGAGATCTTGAAGCTTTGGTGGAAGGGTGTATTGGACGCGATGAAGGCTATATGTTAGGTGTTTGGTGACTTGGAACAACGGCCTCGGCAAGCGGGGGGCGGCAGCACTAGAGGACTACATTTTTTATGATGCTCCTCGAGTACCGAGTCTCGATTCTCAGGGTGAAAACTCAAAATCTGGCCTTTATTGTTTGTTCCTGGCAATGACCTTGTTGAAGGCATTGTTTTTGGGTGAACTCGGACTTTCTTCAGGGTGAAAATAAATGATTTTCGATCGTGCAACGACAACAATTGTGCCTTGGTTTTCTCTTGGAGGCGTTGCTTTTGCAGAACCTTTTTATAATGCCGGTGTTCTTTTTGGCGATGGTTAGAGTATTGTTGATGTTAGTGATTGATCGCCGTGGCGGGGTCTTGTTTCTGTTCTTCTTATTTTCTTCTTAATTTTGAACACCAATTATATTCATCTCAGAGTGCAACTTTTCTTCTTCTTGGCTTCAAAAGGAAAAACAAATTAAAATCTTCTCGTTGGATGAACTCTGGAAAATATAATTGCAACGGTCTTATGCACAATTGAGAGAAAAGGCATATATAGTTTTCTGTTGAAGAGAGATGATCAAGCAGGGCATCTGCAGTACCGCTAGAGGTTCAAAATGTCATGCAAAATGAAACGTGAATTAGCAAGATGTGAGGGTAAATCTTAAAGAATCCCTTCCCGGAACTGGTAGAGGAAAAACCCCAGGTTATCAGCTTATTATGAATCATGCTTTCAAAGTCCTTTTCTAGCTGAAAATATTTCTTTGATTTCATAGACAGGTGCACTTAAAAACTGATGCCTGCCTTCTGTTTCTTTGACAGACTAATAAGGAACAGTTCAGTACGAGAATGTTGTGTACGACAAAATTCGGTACAAATACAATTCGAAAGAAGCAATTCCATCAATGCTGTTGGATTTAGTGACTTCATTGATGTTCTAAGAAGCATGGCAAAAGTTCAGTAGGCCAGCCAGCATGCATCCGGAGAAGGCTGACTGCATGCGTCAGAACCATATCACTGTTATTAGATCATTTCATATATGTACTAACGTGCTTGGTAGATTTCAGCAGCACGGATGACCGGTACAAGACTGTCGGTAATGGCCTGTCGAGTCGCACACCACCTCGTAGTCATCTCAGAACGTAACATACCAAGATTCTTTAGGCCTCCTTTTGTTCATAGGATAGGAAAATCATAGGAATTGAAAATCATAAAAAGTAAGATGACATGTATCTCAAGTCTTATTGGGAAAGAGATGTCATTTGATACATAGGATAGTAATTTTTTCATTGAGTCTAGGCTAATTTTTTTTTTCATTTGAAATGTAAAGGATTGGTTTTTATCCAACATAGAAATAGAACCTGTTCCTACAAATGAAAGGGCTCTAAAGGAATTTTTATTTGAAAATCCTATCCTACAGAATTCCTGCAAACAAAAGGATGCCTTAGAGTGGCAACATGGTTTCTGCATGTGAAAATTTTGCAATAATGCGGACAATGTTCCCCGGTTGTGGGCGCCATCAAGTGATATTGCATAGCAGGTGATGCCTGAAAATCCAGAATACATATAAACCGGGGAATGCAAATTTGCAGTGTTTTTTTCTTCGAAAAAGGGTGTTCTTTAGTACCTCATGATGAGATGAAAATTTGAAAGACGTTGAAAACCGTGTTAACATTATTCAGTATACTGAGTTACAGTTACGGACCAATTTTCCAGAATGAACATTTGGTACGTTCCATACACTACAGGCACTATCTTGTTGATTGAGGGAACTCAGTTGCATTTCTTCCTGGCTGTGGCTGATGTTGGCTTAATCCTTCATGCAATGCTTGCATTATGGTCATGCAGTTCTAGCATAACGTATGATGGAATCTTTTATATTTAACTCTGAACTCTTGCACAATGCACATGCCATTTAGCCCTCGTGTGTTGCAATACTAGTATCACACTTGTTGTGCTGTTGGTTCAACTAAATTTTAGAGCGAACTGATAATGATTATTTGCTCCAAATATACATGTGATCAGCATGTTAACAACGGAAAATTATGTCCAGCTGGCTAACACAAGAAACACTTACTCTTCATGAGCTACATGCCATTCAGCATCATCATGCTTATTTTGCAGCTATAACCGACATTTTTTTAACATTGCTCACTCCATCTCTTTATATATTCTAAGCAACATGCAGCTTTTCAGCTAGGTTCCTTCCGTTTCTTCATACACTACTACTGAACTTTTGATGTGTGTTTTTTACTGATGAGTTGAGATTTTAGAAGGAACTGAAAGGGAATGTGGACAACGCACGGTCGCGATCTTCGCTTGTGCCCATGACAAACACTGAAAATTTTACATGAAATTGAGCTGCTGCAGATCCAAAATCCATAGAAGAATGCAAGCCATGCAAAATGGACGTCATTCACTGTTTTGTTATTGCGAGTAATTAAAGAGTGTGACAACACGATAACTTTTCCTTCCTCAAGATTATGCTGAAAAATATAAAATGCAGTAATCCATCCGCATAATGTTTATACTATCAATTTGTCACCATCAATGAGTGCACGTTTATTTCGTTGAGTTCTGTCCATCCATGATTTGGAATCACGAAGGAAGGTGACATGCTGCCGTTCCACACCTACAGCGCCTATCTGGGTCGCTGATAAAGTAGGAGAGGCATAGGGCTGAAGGAGGTTGCTGGGCCGGGTACCTGAATTCCGAGTTGGCGGCTACTGATGACGGTGCCTGAGTAGTGTCTATCCATGGTCAACAGTGTCGGCTTACATGGCCAGACTTGTATGGTTTCTTCAATGGCTGTGAGGCCCTAACACTGGCCGGCTAGTCTCCAACACTTGTAAATATATACGTACAAAACATTCATGTTCACCTCAAAGTGCAATTTTTCTTCGACATTGCTTCAGAAATAAAATCATTTTCTTCTTCTGGCTCAACAAACTCTGGAAAACAATATTGAGTTGGTCACAGCAGAGAAAGTTTGTAGTTGAGGAGCAAACTGTCATTTTCAGACAGGCAAATGACAAAGGTACATTTGATAGGAAAATGCTCTGTTTTTTTAGCTGAACCTGTAGATATTTCTTCCCATGGGGTATACCTGATTATGTCCCAACAAGAAGTGCACAAACCCCACGAAACTGAACCGTATTCTGTTACATGAAGAACTCTTAGTCAAAGTGTGTACAGCTGCTAGTGTACATCACTGAAAAGCGCAACATGTACCATTCAAATGAATTAAATATATATTTCAGTCATTTTGGTCTTATTGCTCGCAGCAATGATGTATGATGGTTCCTTCATGCTTTCTTGCATTCTGGTCATTCTAATTAACTCCTCATGAGAAAGACACTATTCAGCATCATACTTTCTGAGCTGCGAAGTAGCTGAGGTTTGAAATATTGCTCCTGTGTCTCTATATGTTTCTGTATATTTCTATCCCATGTGCAGAGTTTGTGTTTGTGTTTGTGTTCCTTTAGTTGTTCCTGACGTTATGTGATGCTGAAATGGACAGACTTCTGGTGTGTTCTGTTCTTGGTAGTGAGGTGAGATCTTAGAGGAAACTGAAGGGAGATGTAAATGGTTGTTAAGATTACATGTGTGTACCACCCTTTGTAGAACATCTCGACAGGAAATTGTGCTGCTACAAATATGTGCGGATGTCCTTCCCGCGCATAGGGTCCAGATCATGCCCGAAGAAAAGTGCACGGTGTATTCAGAGTGTGCAGAATGAAGCCACGATTTTGGTGCTCTAAATGAGTGTTCACCATGCACTAGGCAACTCATATTTCATTATACAAGTTATTGTCTGCTTGGTTTTTTGTTTAGATGTTATTTATCCTTTAATTAGTTCAGTGAACATCGAAGTAATAATGTTCCAAACTGCAATTTGGACTATCATCGTTCTGGTGTTGTGAGAGATTTGGACTGAAAGAAACCGGTGCACCTTCAGGGGCAAGGTGGCAGCAGGAGAAGATGTCCTGGCTGCTGCTCGTCGTAACATTGAGCTTTGGTGCCAAGCAGGGGCAAAATGCCTTGACCTACCTTTTGCAGAACCTCCAGCGGGAATCGGCTAACATTGAAGCTTAGCTTCTGATAGCATTTTCTTTTCTTTATCTTTTATGTCCCTTTATGATCTGGTTTTGCTAAAGAACATCCATATGTGACATAAGTATTGCACATCTAAGTCCCTTATGATCCCCCCATGTTCACCATTTTTCCCATCGCTTCTTGCTTAATATATGAATACCAGCGGGTTGCTGGATCGTTATGAAAAAAACTGCGATTTGCGATAATCCATGTATCTACGGAGTTGCATCTGAAAGTTTGAGCTTTTGTGTGGGTCAGCCAGAAAAATGTCTGTTAGCACCGGGCTGGCAGAGAGGCCCGTACCAGAGCCTTTCGGTACGTTGTGCCGGCAGGATCAACGACGAGGACAAGCCGATGCAGGGGTGAAGTCGTGAGCATCCTTGTGTGCATCAAGTCCTACTAGATGACAGTCCTACTGAAGCATATGTAGATGACTTATTTCAGTTTTCCTTTTTCACTCTTTTTTTTCACGAGCTATGATAATATCAAAGAGTTTCTTCATCTGCAAACTTCAGGGCAATGAGTGATCAGAGACGCGATCAACAGAGATGCACTGCCTTCAGTTGAAGCAAAGTGCAATCTCCAGACAGACATTTGACGAGATGACCTTGACAAGACATCCTTAATCCAATCAACAAGTTTGCATAGTACGGTAAGGTGCATAAAAATAAAAATAAAAACTGCACTAACTTAACTCGGTACGAAGCCAACAAAGGAACAACAGAAGCACACAGAACATCTCTGGCCTTCACAGGACCCATCACCTTCAAGATAACAACACCCAAGTGATGATACTACAAATGAAACAGGGCCTTCTTTAACATCTGTGTCTGTGAGCGTTTTCATCTTCCGACATTTTCCGTTGTCACTAATTTGCACCGATGGAAACTCTCCGTCTCTTCCATAAATAGGTTTGCATATGCATTGCTAACAAGAGCTGTACCGATGTTGCCCCTCTCTCGCGCGACCGCGTCGCTCCCGCAGGCGATTGGCTACTGCCCCGGTGCCTTCCTCCTACTTTCCTCCCCCATGCCTCCCCTCCCGCCGCCGTCGCTGGCATCCGACACCGGGCCTGGCTCGGGCGGCGGCGGTGGCGGTGCCCCTGGCATTTCCCCTTGCGGTGTCACGTCGACGCGAGGCGTAGAAAGTCGTGGCGTGCACCTAGGCAGCGGAGGTCCGGCACGGTAGCGTGGTGGCCTATCGTGATGACGGGTGGTCTGCTGGGCGTTTGTATTGCCGTTGGCCACGGGGGGCACAGCGGTGCGATTTGGTTGCATCCGCTCAGCCAAGATCTAGGCCCTTTGGGGCTCATCTGGGTCTGGCCGGGTCGTCGATCTGGCTTTCGGGAGGCAGAGGTGCGACATTGGGATGGTGGGTGGCAGCGGCACTGCAGCCGGCCTACTACAGCGTGGTGGCCGGGGCTTTGTGGGCCAGTTTTGGGCCTGGCTGGCGACGACCACGACGGTGATGGAGGCACATGCCTTTCTCACGACGGTGGTGGAGGTGGTTCCCTCCTGCGTGGCTCCGGTGGGGCCGCTCTCGATTCCTTGCTCCCTCTCTTCGTCCTCTTGGCCTTGTGTTGGCGATCTCAGTGAAGCGGCATGGATGACCTCATGACCGTACTTGCGTATGCTGACAGGTGGCAAGATGGCTAGTTGGTTCTGGTTCGGGTGAGTTATGGTGTTTGGTTTGCGGGAGATATCCTTGTCGGTTCATCCGGCTCCGACGCGGTGTTGCCTGCAGGTGCCGCCATTCCTACCTAAAGGGTGTCGGTGTCACCCATCTCCCACCACCTTCCTCGTACCGAGGGAAGCCTTAGGACATTTCCTGACAGCAGTGTCGTCAACGTCGCCTCTCTTTTTGAAGGTGTTGCTTGGTACACGGCAGTTTGGAGCTTTGGAGTGTGTTGGGACGAATTCGGAGGGCGCAGCGGTGGGCGGATCATCCGTGCTTTGCTGATCTGCCATCGTTAGCATTTATTTATTTATTATATTTATCTTTTGGGCTTTATGTGTTGTTCGGCCATTCAATTACATTTTGATCGGTGTAAGTTGCCTTATAATATAAAGCGAGGAAACCTTTTTCGGTGCATCGCTAACAAAATTATCGCCCCAAAGAAATGTGGCAGAACTTGCGAGGCTCCACTTACAGCAGAAACTAGGTTAAGGGCCTCTTTGATTAGTAGAATTTCGAAAACATAGAAATAGAAAAAGTATAGTGTGGAAGACTGTTGGAAATATGCCCTAGAGGCAATAATAAATTAGTTGTTATCATATTTCCTTGTTCATGATAATCGTTTATTATCCATGCTATAATTGTATTGATCGGAGACTTAAATGCATGTGTGGATACATAGACAAAACCATGTCCCTAGTATGCCTCTAATAGACTAGCTCGTTGATCAAAAGATGGTTAAGGTTTCCTATCCATGGACATGAGATGTCATTTGATAACGGGATCACATCATTAGGAGAATGATGTGATGGACAAGACCCAAACTACAAACGTAGCATATGATCGTGTCAGTTTATTGCTACTGTTTTCCGCATGTCAAGTATATGTTCCTATGACCATGAGATCATGCAACTCACGGATATCGGAGGAGTACCTTGTGTGTATCAAACGTCACAACGTAACTAGGTGACTATAAAGGTGCTCTATAGGTATCTCCGATGGTGTCTGTTGAGTTGGCATGGATCGAGACTGGGATTTGTTACTCCGTGTGACGGAGAGGTATCTCAGGGCCCACTCGGTAATACAACATCACAATGAGCCTTGCAAGCAATGTGACTAATTGTTAGTTGCGGGATCTTGTATTACGGAATGAGTAAAGAGACTTGCTGGTAACGAGGTTGAACTAGGTATGGAGATACCGACGATCGAATCTCGGGCAAGTAACATACCAAAGAACAAAGGGAACGTTATACGGGATTAACTGAATCCTTGACATAGAGGTTCGACCGATAAAGATCTTCGTAGAATATGTAGGAACCAATGTGAACATCCAGGTACCGCCATTGGTTATTGACTGTAGAGGTGTCTCGGTCATGTCTACATAGTTCTCGAACCCGCAGGGTCTGCACACTTAAGGTTTGGTGACGTTTCGGTAGTGTAGAGTTATGTATGGTGGTGAGCGAAGGTTGTTCGGAATCCCGGATGAGATCCTGAACGTCACGAGGAGCTCCGGAATGGTTCGGAGGTAAAGATTCATATATAGGATGTCCTAGTTTGGTCGCCGGAAAAGTTTCGGGCTCATCGGTAGTGTACCGGGAGACCTACGGGAGGGGTATTTCGACCCCAGAGGGTCCATGGGCTGTGGAGGGTAGTAACCAGCCCTTAGTGGGCTGGAGGAACAGCCACAATAAGGCCCATGGCGCAGAAGGCAAAAGTCCTAAAGGAAAAAGGTGAAAAAAAGGCAAAAAGGAAGAGTCCTACTCCTACTAGGAGTGGACGAGGAGTAGGACTCCTCCCCCTTGGGCCGGCCGACTCCTAGGACGCCTTGGCCCTGCGCCAAGGCTGTCTCTCCCTCCCTCCTTTATATACTAGTGGATTGGGGGCTGTTTAAACACAGTTTACGGCCACGTGCTACCCGTTCCACCGGTGCTCCTCTAGATCGGTTTTCCGCAGTGCTTAGGCGAAGCCCTGCCGGAATCACTCCACCACCATCACCGGAGCGCCGTCACGCTGCCGGTGAACTTTCTCTCCTCTCCACCTTCTCTTGCTGGATCAAGACGGTGGAGATCGTCATCAAGCTGCATGTGTGCTGAACGCGGAGGTGCCGTCCGTTCGGTACTAGATCGGAAGGACCGTGATCAAGGCCACGAGACGGATCGTGATGAGATCGCGGGACGGATCGTGATGAGATCGCGGGACGGATCATGATGAATTCACGGGACGAATCGTGATTGGATCGCGGGACGGATCGTGATGAGATCGCGGGACGCTCGGCGATTTGGATCACGAAGACGTTCGACTACACCAACCGCGTTTCTTAAAGCTTCCCGCTTAGCGATCTACAAGGGTACGTAGATCCACTCTCCCTCTCGTAGATTCTCATCACCATGGATAGGTTTGCGTGTGCGTAGGAATTTTTTTGTTTCCCATGCGACGTTCCCCAACAGGAGTGGCATGTCCATTTGAACCCTATAGGATTAGCATGAAATGGTTGATGTCTCAGGAAAAACAATGGAATTGTAAAAAAGGGTTGGAATAGATGTTAAATTTCCTATGAATTATAGTACAAAACATTTCATAGGGAAAAAATCCTATAGGATCCAATCCTATGTATCAAATGATCAACGTAAAAAAGTTCCTAAGGATCTCATTCCTACAAAAACCCTATAAAATTTCTTTGAATCAAAGAGCCCTAACTTGGGAGCTGAAAGCCTTCAACCTTCATGTAGGTTTCCTCTTTTGCCATGTCCTGACAAAGATTATGATCACAATGAGCAAGCCTAATTCTTAAAGAATATGGTCTGGATGGTAGTCTCCATGACTTTCACATCTTCGATATTTAGACTGTCGCATCCCAAGGAACTTCTTTCCAGCTGACGTGTACATTTTGCTTAGTAATGCCGTATATATTTTTTTATTGAAGGAAGAAAGAAGCTATACAAGAGACATCATTCAGGTCACACGTTTTGTGTCTTTCTTCAGGTCTTCGACGATTTTTTTAGCTCCTCTGTGTCTTTCTTCTTGTCGATGTATCCCATCAACGCATCGATCACGTAGTTGCACCAAAACCCTAGCACTGTTGTGTTCCTTCCTAATTGCACAGTCGGTGCACCAATGATCGATTTGGATGTTTCAGGTTAAGAACATCTCGCACAAAACCAATGAACTTTGTGAATAGGACATAACAAAGAAAATTGGGTTCTTCTACCTTCATGATTAATAGTACAGAAAAGAATACCTAGGTCTGTGGGAAACTAAGATGTCTCCGTTTTTACCTTCATGATTTCCAAGGTCGCTGATTTAATTACAGCGATGATAACTGTCAAGTCCTCGAGAACGCGGTTGACAAGATCATATTCATTGATAACCATACTATCACTCATGAACAAATATGTTGCTGACTTCATCGGGCTTCACTTATAGAGCAGACTGCACCTAATTTGAGACCTCGTACCTCCCTATAGGTTTCTTCTTTCACCATCCCAGGACAAAGATTATGATTGAAATAAGCAATCTTAACTTTTACAGACTAGGGTAAGAACATGCGACCCGTTTACGGCTGCTTCCGTAGGTCATCTCGAGCAGGTCACGTAGGTCATCTCGAGCAGGTGGCTGCTTCAGGTTTCCCTGCGAACGTTTCAATTTTTTCTCTCCCAAAGAACATGCGACCCGTAGTGTGCCTCCCCTAACACTGGACTGTTTCAGGTTATGTGTACATTTGCACTTAAACATGTTTCTATATATCTTATGAAGCTAATTTTCTTTTCGTTTTTTAATTAATGTTTAAGTTGGAAAAAAAATCCAGAATGTTTTTACATTTTGGTAGAACAAAAATAATAATATTTAGAGGTTGTTTTTCTAAACTTGTCATATGCATTTTTATTGTATATGTGGCATGAAATTTTTCTAGGTCCTTTTTAGCACCCCCGCATGGAATTTTTTGTAAAGAGCATGGCATTTTTAATAATTAATAACATGGCATTTTCTATTATTAGTAGGATGGTAGTTTTATTATTAGTAACATGGAACTTTTTTTTAGTTACATGACATTTTTATTTCAAGAGGGGTGGCAGTTTATTATAAAGAACATGGCATTTTTATTATTAATAACATGTCATTTTTATTATTGTTTTCATGGCATTTTTTATTATCTAGAGGATGGCATTTTTATTAGTAACAGGATAGCAACTTTTTTGCCATAGCAAAAAAGAATCGAATGGCATTGCATTCTTCATGAATCTGCGCAGAGTTGGCAAAATAAAGAAAATAAATTATATCATACTCCCTCCGTTTCTAAATATAAGTCTTTTTTGAGATTATACTATGTACTACATACGGATGTATATAGACATAGTTTGGAGTGCAAATTCACCCATTTTGCTCCGTACGTAGCCTTTAGTGAAATTTGTAAAAAAGACTTATATTTAGGAAGGAGGGACTAGCATTTTTTTGTAAAGTAGTGTGTCTTTTTTATAATTAACTTGGCATTTTTTGTAAAGTAGCATGGCATTTTTCATATATATTTTATATTCATAGCAATTATACAACGTTTATTTCTCTATGTTTACAAAAAAAATATGTTCTTTTTGTTCGTGGTATTTAAATAAAAAATAGTAAACTGGGCTTCTCAGCCATTGGGGGTTCGCCATGGTCCTTCCCGTGTTGGACGATTAAGGAGGGTTTATATACCTCTAAACAATATGCACCTTTTATGTTGGTTTGCTTTCGTTGGCAATCAGGTTATGAGTGTACACTCATTAATGACCTTTTTATGTGTTCTCAGGTGATAATGAGTTGAGATTTTAGAAGAAACTGAAATAAAATGTAGACAATGAGGCAGATGATGCTTGTCATGTGTCCCCTTAGAAATCATGAAAATTTGACATGAAAATGTGTTGCTGAAAATCATGCAAATCTACCTAGCCAACGGGGAAGGTACACATACACCATAGCTGGAAAGGTAGAAACCATTCAACATGCCGGCTGCAGGGTACATCTGCTGATTTAGGGAGTTCAACTGCATGCTTTGGCATGGAAATCAGGATTCCAATCGATTTGAGATTAGTGCCTGCAGCAATACTGTATGATGTATTCCTTCATCCTCTTATTGCACTATGGTGATGCTAGTTAACTCTTCATGAAATAGATACCATTTAGCAGCATCACCCTTTCTGAGCTGCCAAGTTAACTAAATTTTCGACTATCACTCTGCCTCTATATATAACTGAGACCATTCTACACCTTTTTTTGTTTGTGTTCCTTCGGTTGTGTGACTTTTGATGTGTCTATTTGCTAGTGAGGTGAGATTTTAGAAGAAACTGAAAATGAGATGTCGGTAGTTCAAACATGACAAATTTGGTGGCTTTAACCAGCTTCCCGACAGGCCAGCAAGGTTCGGTTGTAAGACTGAAGCTCGGACGGGAGGCTGCAGAGGAGAGGGCTGCTCCATGAGGAAAAGTAAAAAGATGAGAGACGGAGAGGAAGCGCAGGGGAAAAAGAGGAAGCAGATGACCACAGTTGGAAAGGGAGAGAAAAAGGATGAAGCCTCCTGCCCTCCTGTTTGATTGTCTAGATGGGTGGGTTGTGTGCTCTGGTTGCTCAATTTTGCATGCACGTATCATGAATGAATGATTATGTTCAGTTATGAATTCCCAAATGCGCTTGTATCCCATGTACCAAAGCCTGCCCAGCGGCCTTGGCAGATTTTTCCTACTGGTTGTTTCGCAATTTTGTTGCATATCAGCACTTGTGCAGTCAGAAATGAAATTTCTTAGTAGTGAAAATCAAAAGGCAATTTGCGGGAGGACAGACAATCGACAAAAGACAATCAAGACTAGACATCCTTAATACAGTACAAATTTGTGCGGTAATCGCATAATGGTACATACAAAAGAAAAGAACTTAAATAATTTAACTCAGAACAGCAAATGAACAACAAGGGGCACACAGAACATCTCTCACAGACCCATCAACTTCCAGAATAACATCAATTGATTGATGGTTATAAAATAGTAATACAGAAAAGAACTAAAGCGAGGACTGTGCACATTACGAAGGCAAAGTGGGTTCTTCTACTTTACATCCATGTGCGTGGGTGTTTTCATCTCCATTATTTTCGTTCTCTCTAATTTACACTGATGAAAACTCCGCAACTACTATACATCGCAAACCAAGCTATCACCCTGAAAACAAATATGTTGCTGAATTCGCAAGGCTCTACTTGCAGAGGAAATAACAGTTAATTTGGGAGCTGGAACCTCCCTGTAGGGTTCCTCTTTTGCCTAACTTCTACAGAATATGGCCAGAATTACTTTAGTACTTCAAAAGAAGGACATGAAGAAGCGATAATTCATCTTGTTTAACAGTTGAATCGAAATAAATAGTAAGAAAATCAACAAATCTGAAACTGTTTTGCATGCAAGATGCTCAAGTGCATCAGGTGCGTGCAAAAAATAGTGGGTAAAAGACATTCGAGGAGCTCATTCCAAAAAAGAAAAATGAGCCATGAACAGTGGGTTTGTAAAAGAGTGAATAACAAAGCCGTGTCTAGTTTCGTCCTCTCTATTGTGAGTTCGGGAAGAAAAAAGAAGATGCAACTTCGACTCCCACCAAAAATGAGCTGAGATATTAGTTTGAACTGAAATGATTATTTGCCTCACCATATACATGTGATCTGTGTGTTTACAACTGAAGATTATGCATAGCTAGCCAACACGAGAACCATTGTTACTCATGAACTACACATTATTCAGCAGCACCATGCTCATCGGGCTGCTAATGTAACCGACGTGTTGCACATTGTCTGCCATGTTTCTATATATATGTAGACCATATGCATTTTTTTTGCCGGGGTCCTTATGTTGGTCACTAGGTTATGAGTCTGTTCTCATTCGTCCATACGGAAATATTGATGTGTTTTCTTGCTGCTGGTTTGAGATTTTAGAGAAAACACGTGGACTATTGGGTGCAGCGTAGTGCTTATAGGTATGCCCACCAAGAAACAAAATCCTCCATTGCAAATCCATCATGGGTACCATTGAGAAGCACTCAGGTTCCCCGGCTGCGATCACTGTGTCTTGGGTATACTGCAAGATCCATTTCAATGACTTGAGGTCGACAGAGGACCTGGCCTCCCAGCTGGCGGACGACAGTGTCATCACTAGATCCACCGATTGTAGCAAAGGCTCTAACGCCTGCTAGCTGTTATGATCATGACAATTGTTAAAAAAATAATATAATATATTTATATAAAGATGATACCAAGTATATACATGCTTCGCAATAACATAATGTCAAGAGTCAGAAAAGACATTAAAGATGCACATAACCAAATAATGAAAAAGATCATCAGTTTTCACTCTAAGCATCAAGCCCGAGCTTGCATCTTTAACTACTTTATACGCCATGGGTATCTAAATGCACACATAGCCTGCTTGATCTTGCCTCTCGCTATTCTGCTCAGCAAAAAAAAAATTATTCTTACAATTATTTTCTCTCCGTAATCCTAGTCACAAGGCATCTAGCCTTTACATCTTTTTGCCTGTATCTTTCCTCTCGCTATTCTAGAGTACGCATGAGTATGTGTATCTTATATTTAAAGAAGAACAGGGTGAGACACCCATCCACCATTTTCACACGCCAGGCATTAGGGCTCAGAAATCGTGACACTGTTAAAGATAATGACTCGTTGGCGCACACGGCAACGTATGGAGATATGACAAGAGATAGAGATAGATAGAGATAGAGTTGTTTTGGTTAGGTAGTTTAAATCTTCTGTAACCGAACGTATCCTATCTCCTCCTCTCTTATTCTCCAAGCTTTCTAATCTATCCGATGTATGCGCTATAGGGAGGTGCGCCCTTGGACTATAAACACGAAGCGCATCCCCTCGCACCGAGGTCAAGAAGCTTAAATCAACCTTCACAGACACAACCGACTACTCCCAACCGTCCGGCAATACAAAATTTGGAAGCACATATGCATATCGGCCCTAAACTTGCCTACCAACGCCCGAGCTCATCCTTCTTGCATGATCTTCTGTGAAACCCTCGCAGATTTTGTGGTTACGTTGTCTAAGACTACCGCATTCTTGCGCTTCTAAATCTCCCAAATGACTATCAATGTGAGTGTGCGGGAATCCTTGCATGTGTTGGGTACTGGTCGCAAGTCAGTGCACTAGTCAAGCAGCATGTTATCGCTCGTTAGGATCCACTCCAACTTGCCTAGAGCCGAGAACACAGGGAACAAAACCGCCCACGCAAAGACACATGAGACAAGGAAGTAATCAATGCTCTCCTCCACCTGATCGCCAAGCGGGCAAGCATCCTGGTCTGGAAGACCTATCCTGGCGAGACGATCGGAAGTCCAGCACCGGTTCTGCATGGCCAGCCAGGAGAAAAACATACACCTGAGAGGAGATGAGCACAACATTCTCAGGTGACCAACGCTGCCAGATCATGCTGCCACCCAACAACGTTCGGTGCGTATGTTGAGCGCACCAAGAAGATACCCGAGGGTTCCCATGCCCAACGAATTCGGCCCTTGACATCGTTTGTGATGATGGTATCCGAAAGTCTCGTCCATAATGCTAAGTATTCAGCCAATTCCTCAGCAGATAAATTTGGGCGTACATCACAAGCTCACGAGCTGCTGATCGCCTGTGCCATTGATCTCATCTCCCATCCCAAACTCTCGGTCAAATGTGATTGTAAATAAACAAAATGATCTCTTGGATGTGGTAGCCGTCAATATCCACTTGTCCTCCCGGAAAAGCGCATTCCTTCCA
The DNA here is from genome assembly GCA_022496015.1 of Hordeum marinum. NCBI lineage: Eukaryota > Viridiplantae > Streptophyta > Magnoliopsida > Poales > Poaceae > Hordeum > Hordeum marinum. Next base: position 25,759,399 of record CM039678.1, read on the forward strand.
TTCCTTGGGCACCGAGATGTCAAAGTCTGCCCCAGAGTCTCTCTCTCTCTCTGTGTCGCGCGCGCACGCGCGGGCGTGCGTCATAACCACCGCGTCCTCCGAGTTAAGTTGAACGAACACATGTTGGGGAGACCTAGATCTCCACTCCATTTGGGTGTGCAACACCTCCCAAGCGACAGAAAACTATCCACCCTTCCCGTCGGAGGCACCCGCCCACAGGAAACCGCGACATATCTTGATCATTTGTACCAAAAGTTTCGGAGGGATATCCAAGGCCATGATAGCATGGATCGGAATCGCACTAAATGACCCATTCAGTGAGATCGGCCATTTTTGTGTGGAACTTAAACACCAAATGATGGTTGCAATCATCCCTGTTTAATTAGCGAGGATATGGGGGGGAAATTCACTTCAGACACACTCCCTTTGCATAAATATAAATAGTTTAGAGTAGCAAAGGATTCGTTAATCACGGCTCATATCCAGGGCCGTCCCTGAACAGGTGCGTCCGGTGCGGTCGCACAGGGCCCTCACCTGCCGAGGGCCCCCACCTAGGTAGCACATACGAAGGGGCCTCGACTCCTCGTTCTCCATACAAAAAAAAACGAAGGCAGTTCCTCGACTCCTCGTTCTCCTCCGCCCTCCCTGGCTCCTCGTTCTCCTCTCTCTGCGGCGGCAGCGGCGCCTTGCCCTCCCCAATCACACCTGCCGGCATTAATGGAGCGGAATAAATGGAGGAGAACCGGAGGAGATCCCGATTTACTTTCACCAACAATCTGCAATGGTTAGTTCTTCCAATTCCCCTTCTATAAATCTCCCTAGGTCTTTGTTCTTCTTCTTTCGATCTACCCCTAACCGGCCCTGATTCGATTCGCCCCTTACCTTACCTATTGTCTGCCATAGAAGAAAGGGAGGAGGGGATCAAGGGAATAGGCGGCCGGTACAGTATTGCTGCCCTGCCCCCTGACTGTTGTTGGACCTGAACCACGGCGGTGCTGCAAGAGGCGGCGGCGAAGGCAAGGGGGTTGAGGGGAGGGGAGACCCGAGACGGCAAGCTGCAGCAAGCAAGGGCAACCAGAACCGGATCCAGGTGCTTTTGTTCCAACATTCAATCTCATGGCATAATTTTTGTAGTCATTGTTTGTTGTGTTATGAGATGTCATTTAGAAAGTGCAAATCTGGTCATGAGAAGAGGCTAAAGAGAAAGAAAGAGGACGAATTTATAGCAACCCAAAAAGGAGCCCTCGACCCATTTTTTAAGCCAAATAAAAAATCTGCTTGTACTAATCAGGAACTAGCTCTGGTGATTTATGAACCCCCCAATGGAAATTTAGATGAGAAAGATAAAAATTCTAATGATCATGAAAATTTAGGTGACGTTGTTGGTGATGCGAGTGGACATGAAAATTTAGATGGTAATGATAATGAACCAGAACAACAACCTTTTACTGCGAACATTTATGATCCAGCAAACTGGAGTCCTTTAGATGATAAATCAAGAGATATTTTAGTGGAAAAGGGTCCTATAAGAGAAGGCAATCTTGATTTTCCTTTGGATGATGATTCTAGGCATTTTGCATATTGTCATTATTCCAAAACATTACGGAATGGGGAAGTCCATGATCGAGAATGGTTGGTATATTCTAAGCATGTTGACAAGGTGTTTTGCTTTTGTTGTAAGCTTTTCAAGTCTAATAAATACAAGAGTGCATTAGCAACCGATGGATTTAGAGATTGGAGACACTTTAGTGTGAGGATAAATGAGCATGAAAATAGTGTTGAGCATATTAGTAATATGAGCACTTGGAATGAGTTGGGAATACGACTAGGAAAGGGTCAAACCATTGACCAAGATTTGCAACAACAAATCATGAAAGAAAAAGAACGCTTGAAACAAGTTTTGCGAAGAATAATTGCTGTTGTGAAATATCTAGGAAAACGTAATTTAGCATTTCGGGGATCTAGTGAGAAGCTTTATGATGCTAACAATGGTAATTTCTTAGCGACTATTGAGATGATTGGAGAATTTGACTTGGTAATGCAAGATCATCTTAGGCGCATTGAAAAAAATAAAATTCACTATCATTACCTTAGTCATAAAATCCAGAACGAGTTGATCTCTCTTTTAGCATCTAGTGTTACAAGTTATATCATAAACATTGTTAAAGAGGCCAAGTATTTCTCCGTTATTCTTGATTGCACTCCGGATGTGAGTCACGAGGAGCAAATGACTCTACTTGTTCGATGTGTTAATCTATCAAATAAAAAAATTCAAGTTGAAGAGTTCTTTCTAGCATTCCTTAAGGTTGATGATACATCGGGTTTGGGTCTTTATAATGAATTGCTTGATGCGTTGACGTCTTTTGGTCTTAATATTGATGACGTGAGGGGCCAAGGTTATGATAATGGTTCAAACATGAAAGGAAAATATCAAGGAGTACAGACACGATTACGAAATATAAATCCAAGAGCGTTATATATGCCATGTGCTTGTCATAGTCTTAATCTCACACTTTGTGACATGGCGAATTCGTGCAATAAAGCTATTACGTTTTTTGGTGTTGTTCAACGAATATATGTGTTGTTTTCAAGTTCAACTAAAAGATGGAAAGTTCTCCTTGATCATGTTCCAAGTTTCACTCTTAAATCTTTGTCTAATACCCGTTGGGAGAGTAGGATTAAAAGTATCAAGGCTATTCGATATCAATCTCCTGAACTAAGGGCAGCTTTGTTTGAATTATCTAAATCTAGTGATGATGCCAAGGCGAGAAGCGATGCGAAAAATTTATATGATGTGATTGGTATTTTTGAGTTTTTACTTAGTATGGTAATTTGGCATGATATTTTATTTTCCGTAAATATGGTGAGCAAAACGTTGCAATCTCCTTCCATGTGCATTGACTCAGCTTTGAAACAAATTGAGGGAATAATGAAATATTTTGATAAGTACAGAAGTGAAGGTTTTTTAGCTAGTTTGGCTATTGCCAAAAAACTTGCAACTGATATGAGCATCCGAGCATCATTTCCAATAAAACGACGTATTACTAGGAAGAAACATTTTGATGAAAATGATGATGATGATAATAATGAAGAAATTCTAGCTGCGGAGAAAGATTTTGAGGTTAACTTCTTTTTTGTTATGGTGGACAAGGCAAATACTTCTCTGAAAAATAGATTTGAGGAACTAAGTGCCTTCAAAGAAATATTCGGGTTTTTGCTTAGCTCATCAAATTTAAAGTCACTTGATGACATTGAGCTACGAAAGTGTTGCACAAAGTTTGCTAAAACCTTCACTCATGATCGTTCATGTGATGTTGAGTTGGATGATTTCTTTTCTGAATTAAGAATGTTGCAAATGACCTTACCAGATGAGCCAATGTGTGCTATTAAGATGTTTGAATTTATTAGAAATATAAACTGTTTTCCAAACATCTCTATTGCTTATAGAATTTTATTTACCGTACCTGTGACGGTAGCTTCAGCTGAAAGAAGTTTTTCAAAGTTGAAATTACTAAAAAATTACTTGAGGTCAACAATGTCACAAGAAAGATTGAACAGTCTAGCTAGTATATGCATCGAGAAGGATTTGCTAGACAAGGTTAATGTTGATACAATTATCGAGGACTTTGCCTCAAAAAATGTTAGAAGAAAATGCTTTACATTATTGGTGCGTTTGTCTGTTTTGCAAGATTCATAAGGACTGGAGCGCAAAGTTGGAGAGTGCGAACTGAAGTGGAGAGGAGGACCTTGTTATGCTGGAGAGTGTGGGCTGGAGTGGAGAGGAGGACCTTGTTATGCTATCTTGCACAAATGTAGTTGCTTTTTCAATTAAACATTGTTAGTCTGTCACCAATAAAATAAGGTAGTATCTGTGGTTTAACGTGTCTATTGAAAATATAGAGAGAATTGTTGACAAGGTGACTCGACCATAATCAATATATAAGTTAGTATCGAAATATCAAAATGAGCTATATAAATTTTTTTTGTATAGGGGCCCATTTTTTTTGTCTTGCACCGGGGCCCGTATTTCTCAGGGCCGGCCCTGCTCATATCACAGAGTAGCAACAGATATTGCAGTCAAATGAGATGTATTAAATTTCGATTCCAACTAGGGAAACATGTATACTATATTCGGTCGACCATAGCACAACCGAAAAGCACAACATTTCAAACAGCCCAAGGACTCGGACTGCATGCAGAAGCAGCCGACCAACATAATTGAATGTCAGGCTAACATTTCGGCATGCATCCTGGAGTCACAGGTTTTGCAGAAGAAAACAGCAAAAACAAAATAAAATCTGAAAGCACCCTGTTGTTTAGAAGAAACAAAGTGGGATGCTAATCAACATAATCAATCAACGCAGATGGAATCGACCAGCTTGTCGGTGTTGCCGCTGACTTCCCTGTTTTAGATCTTTATACGGTGTCGCTTCCCGAGGAACTTCTTCCCAACCGTAACGTACGTCTATACCAGCGGTTCAAACACCATTGCCCCCAGATCTTTTTGCACCTTCTTCAGCATCTCGACCAATTTCTCTGCTCCGTCAACGTATTTCTTCTTCTCAAAGTAGCCCATCAAGGTCTTGGTCACGTCATGTTGTGGCACCCAGATCCTGCAGTTGATGTGCCCTTTCTTGATTGCTCTGTCATCACACCAATGGGATTCTTGAGACCCCCTACCTTGAGATAGTGCTCCATGAAAATTTCCAATGTCTCCCAGTTAAGTCTCTCACCGTGCATCCGGCAGGCTTCTTGAGAGCGTCCGCCTTGTCAAGCATACCCTCTGTAACATATGCTTGCATCAGAGCATTTGGATGTTTCAGGTTAGGCTCCTGCTCCACACGAAACAGAGACACATAGAACATATTTCATAGAACCCATGAACTTCGTGAAAATCATCCGCGACTTATTATAAAATACTTGATATTACAGAAAATAAGAGCCAAGATAACGAATGCGTACTTAACAGAGTCAAGTGGGGTTCTTCTACTTTAACCTCCATGTCCGTGGGCAGCTGAGATTTTTTCTGTGTTTCACCTTCCATGATTTCTAAGGTCACTAAATTAGACCGATGATAACGGCCAAGGTCTTTGAGAAAGCAGTTTGCAACATCATATTCATTGCTTACCAAACTATCACTCATGAACAAATAATTTTCTGAATTCATCAGGTGTAGCTTACAGAGCAAAACACAGTTAATTTTCTTTATCCGGTTGGTTCTTGGATGCAGTCGGCTGGTAGCTACATTGAGACGTCATGGGTGCTCAGCGGCAGTATGCTCAAGGACGAGTGGACTCCGTTTGTGGCCTGCAGCTGGTCTCGTCATGGGCTCACGTACGTGGGCTGTCTCTGACATCGAGCACCAGATCGAAAATCCATCTTCAAGCCCCCGCCAGTACCGATCTTTGATGACCCCGAAATATAGGGGACAAATCGTAGTTTCTTTTATAAGTAAGAGTATTGAATCAAACGAGAAGCAGAAACAAATGATAAGAAGTTTTTAGCAAAGTATTCTCTGTAAGTGTTGTGAGTACACTACCGGAAAAGGATGCTAACCCGACGGCTAAAACAATGCCGACGGCCCCTGTGGGTCTAGTCGTAGCTATGCCGACAACCTGGTCCTGGCCGTCGGCGTATCCAGGCCGTCGGGCTACACCGATCTAAGCCGACGGCTGCCGTCGGCACAGAAAGGTTGTCGGCCTAGATGCGAGCACGCCGACAGCGGCCGTCGGCATACACTCGCCGTCGGCATACTCGTGGACCCGACGACCCCATGCGTGACGGACGGCTAACGTCGTCAGAGCTATGCCGACGGTGGAGACGTGCGGCCGTCGGCATAGGTCCGCATGCCACGTCACCGATCCGCGGCGCACCGTCCAGCGTATATGCCGACGGCTGCCGTCGGCATACCTGCCACATCACCGATCCGCGGGAGGCAGCCCGCCCCTGGCCGTAGCTATGACGGCATTGTCGTCGACATAGTTAGATTTTTTTTTTACATTTTTTTATGCTTTTTTATGTATTATTATATTAACTGACATGTAGCATGTGTAAATATAAACATAGATATGAATATATATGTAGTTTGTATTTTTTTCCATAGATTATGAATATATATAGTTTGTATTTTTTTTTCAAGAACGTTAATATATAATGTGCCGTCATGTTCTTTTGAATATAGGTCCTTATATTTTATTAAAATAAAAAACAGCTATCCGATAGAAGCTTTGTGGCGGTTGCAAACGCCCGGCACCCGTCTCCGGAGTGTGACCCCCCTCACGTCCATGGTGTGCCCCCCTCACGGACGGCGCCGCCGCCGGCACCTGGAGGGCGGAAACAGCCGCATCGCGTCTATACAGAGGGGACATTGCTCCCAAGTGTTTCTATGGGACGACGTACCACAACCGGGTGGTGTTGTGGCATGTTCGAAGAGGCGGCACGCGTCCCGAGGTGTGGGCCCCCTCACGAACGGCGCCGCCGCCGGCACCTAGAGGGGGGAAACGAACGCGTCGGGTCTACACGGAGGGGATGTAATTGTGGGTTTGCCCGGATGTTGCTCCCAGGTGTCCCTTTGGGCTGACCTGACACAACCGGGTGGAGAGGTCCACTAGTCAAAGCCCGTCCGTGGAAAGTCAAACTATTAGATCTCGTGGTCAACCGCTCCAGGGTTAGATGGGACGGGGGCCCTGGGGGATAGCAATGCCATCGGAGCGTCGCACCGGCCCCTCATACATGCGGGGTGGTGTTGTGGCATGTCCGAAGAGGCAACACGCGTCTTCGGAGTGTGGCCCCCCTCACGGACGGCGTCGCCGCCGGCACCTGGAGGGGGAAACGGACGCGTCGGGTCTACACGGAGGGGATGTAGCTGTGGGTTTGGCCCGGATGTTTCTCCCAGGTGTCCCTCTGAGATGACCTGACACAACCGGGTGGAGAGGTCCACTGGTCAAAGCCCGTCCGTGGAAAGTCAAAGCGCTAGATCTCGTGGTCAACCGCTCCGGGGTGAGGCGGGACGGGGGCCCTGGGGGTAGCAATGCCACCGGAGCGTCGCACCGGCCCTTCATACATGCGGGGTGCTGTTATGGCATGTCCAAAGAGGCGGCACGGGTCTCCGGGGTGTGGCACCCCTCATGGACGGCGCCTCCGCCGGCACCTGGAGGGGGGAAACGGACGCATCGGGTCTACACGGAGGGGATATAGCTATGGGTTTGTCCCGGATGTTTCTCCCAGGTGTCCCTCTAGGCTGACCTGACACAGCCGGGTGGAGAGGTCCACTCGTCAAAGCCCATCCGTGGAAAGTCAAACCGCTAGATCTCGTGGTCAACCGCTCCAGGGTTAGGCGAGACGGGGGCCCTGGGGGTAGCAATGCCACCGGAGCGTCGCACCGGCCCCTCATACATGCGGGGTGGTGTTGTGGCATGTCCGAAGAGGCGGCACGCGTCTCCGGGGTGTGGCCCCCCTCACGGACGGCGCCGCCGCCGGGACCTGGAGGGGGGAAACGGATGCGTCGGGTCTACACGGAGGGGATGTAGCTGTGGGTTTGTCCCGAATGTTTCTCCCAGGTGTCCCTCTGGGCTGACCTGACACAACCGGGTGGAGAGGTCCACTGGTCAAAGCCCATCCATGCAAAGTCAAGGTGCTAGATCTGGTGGTCAACCGCTCGAGGGTTAGGCGGGACGGGGGCCCTGGGGGTAGCAATGCCACCGGAGCGTCACACCGGCCCATCATACATGCGGGGTGGTGTTGTGGCATGTCCGAAGAGGCGGCACGCGTCTCCGGGGTGTGGCCGCCCTCACGGACGACGCCGCCACCGGCACCTGGAGGGGGGAAACGGACGCTTCGGGTCTACACAGAGGGGATGTAGCTGTGGGTTTGCCTCGGATGTTCCTCCCGGGTGTCCCTCTGGGCTGACGTGACACAACCGGGTAAAGAGGTCCACTGGTCAAAGCTCGTCCGTGGAAAGTCAAAGCTCTAGATCTCGTGGTCAACCACTCCACGGTTAGGACGGTGCCGCCGCCGGCACCTGGAGGGGGGAACGGACGCGTCGGGTCTACACGGAGGGGATGTAGCTGTCAGTTTGGCTCGGATGTTGCTCCCAGGTGTCCCTCTAGGCTAACCTGACACAACCGGGTGGAGAGGTCCACTGGTCAAAGCCCGTGCGTGGAAAGTCAAAGCGCTAGATCTCGTGCTCAACCGCTCCAGGGTTAGGCAGGACGGGGCTCCTGGGGGTAGCAATGCCACCGGAGCATCGCACCGGCCCCTCATACATGCGGGGTGGTGTTGTGGCATGTCCGAAGAGGCGGCACGCGTCTCCGGGGTGTGGCCCCCCTCACGGACGGCGCCGCCGCCGACACCTGGAGGGGGAAATGGACGCATCGGGTCTACACGGAGGGGATATAGCTGTGGGTTTGGCTCGGATGTTGCTCCCAGTTGTCCCTCTGGGCTGACCTGACACAACCGGGAGTAGAGGTCCACTGGTCAAAGCCCGTCCGTGGAAAGTGAAAGCGCTAGATCCCGTGGTCAATTGCTCCAGGGTTAGGCGGGACGGGGGCCCTAGCGGGTAGCAATGCCACCGGAGCATCGCACCGGCCCCTCATACATGCGGGGTGGTGTTCTGGCATGTCTGAAGAGGCAGCACGCGTCTCCGGGGTCTGGCCCCCCTCACGGACGGCGTCGCTGCCGGCACCTGGAACGGGGGAAAGGGCTGCGTCGGGTCTACACGGAGGGGATGTAGCTGTGGGTTTGGCCCGGATGTTGCTCCCAGGTGTCCCTATGGGCTTACCTGACACAACCGGGTGGAGAGGTCCACTGGTCAAAGCCCGTCCGTGGAAAGTCAAAGCGCTAGATCTCGTGGTCAATCGCTCTAGGGTTAGGCGGGACGGGGGCCCTGGGGGTAGCAATGCCATCGCAGCGTCGCACCGGCCCCTCATACATGCGGGGTGGTGTTGTGGCATGTCCGAAGAGGCGACACGGGTCTCCGGGGTGTGGCCCCCCTCACGGACGGCGCCGCCGGCGGCACCTGGAGGGGGGAAACGGACGCATCGGGTCTACACGAAGGGGATGTAGCTATGGGTTTGGCTCGTAAGTTGCTCCCAGGTCTCCCTCTAGGCTGACGTGACACAACCGGGAGGAGAGGTCCACTGGTCAAAGCTCGTCCGTGGAAAGTCAAAGCTCTAGATCTCGTGGTCAACCACTCCACGGTTAGGACGGTGCCGCCGCCGGCACCTGGAGGGGGGAACGGACGCGTCGGGTCTACACGGAGGGGATGTAGCTGTCAGTTTGGCTCGGATGTTGCTCCCAGGTGTCCCTCTAGGCTGACCTGACACAACCGGGTGGAGAGGTCCACTGGTCAAAGCCCGTCCGTGGAAAGTCAAAGCGCTAGATCTCGTGCTCAACCGCTCCAGGGTTAGGCAGGATGGGGGCCCTGGGGGTAGCAATGCCACCGGAGCATCGCACCGGCCCCTCATACATGCGGGGTGGTGTTGTGGCATGTCCGAAGAGGCGGCACGCGTCTCCGGGGTGTGGCCCCCCTCACGGACGGCGCCGCCGCCGACACCTGGAGGGGGAAATGGACGCATCGGGTCTACCTGGAGGGCATGTAGCTCTGGGTTTAGCCCGGATGTTGCTCCCAAGTGTCCCTTTGGGATGACCTGACACAACCGGGTGGAGAGGTCCACTGGTCAAAGCCCGTCCGTGGAAAGTCAAAGCACTAGATCTCGTGGTCAACCGCTCCAGGGTTAGGCGGGACGGGGGCCCTGGCGGGTAGCAATGCCACCGGAGCGTCGCACCGGCCCATCATACTTGCGGGGTGGTGTTGCGGCATGTCCGAAGAGGCGGCACGCGTCTCCGGGGTGTGGCCTCCCACACGGACGGCTCTGCCGCCGGCACCTGGAGGGGGAAATGGAAGCGTTGGGTCTATACAGAGGGGATGTAGCTGTGGGTTTGGCTCGGATGTTCCTCCCAGTGTCCCTCTGGGATGACCTGACACAACCGGGTGGAGAGGTCCACTGGTCAAAGCCCGTCCGTGGAAAGTCAAAGCGCTAGATCTCGTGCTCAACCGCTCCAGGGTTAGGCAGGACGGGGGCCCTGGGGGTAGCAATGCCACCGGAGCATCGCACCGGCCCCTCATACATGCGGGGTGGTGTTGTGGCATGTCCGAAGAGGCGGCACGCGTCTCCGGGGTGTGGCCCCCCTCACGGACGGCGCCGCCGCCGACACCTGGAGGGGGAAATGGACGCATCGGGTCTACACGGAGGGGATGTAGCTGTGGGTTTGGCTTGGATGTTGCTCCCAGTTGTCCCTCTGGGCTGACCTGAGACAACCGGGAGTAGAGGTCCACTGGTCAAAGCCCGTCCGTGGAAAGTGAAAGCGCTAGATCCCGTGGTCAATCGCTCCAGGGTTAGGCGGGACGGGGGCCCTAGCGGGTAGCAATGCCACCGGAGCATCGCACCGGCCCCTCATACATGCGGGGTGGTGTTCTGGCATGTCTGAAGAGGCAGCACGCGTCTCCGGGGTCTGGCCCCCCTCACGGACGGCGTCGCTGCCGGCACCTGGAACGGGGGAAAGGGCTGCGTCGGGTCTACACGGAGGGGATGTAGCTGTGGGTTTGGCCCGGATGTTGCTCCCAGGTGTCCCTATGGGCTTACCTGACACAACCGGGTGGAGAGGTCCACTGGTCAAAGCCCGTCCGTGGAAAGTCAAAGCGCTAGATCTCGTGGTCAATCGCTCTAGGGTTAGGCGGGACGGGGGCCCTGGGGGTAGCAATGCCATCGCAGCGTCGCACCGGCCCCTCATACATGCGGGGTGGTGTTGTGGCATGTCCGAAGAGGCGACACGGGTTTCCGGGGTGTGGCCCCCTCACGGACGGCGCCGCCGCCGGCACCTGGAGGGGGGAAACGGACGCATCGGGTCTACACGAAGGGGATGTAGCTATGGGTTTGGCTCGTAAGTTGCTCCCAGGTCTCCCTCTAGGCTGACCTGACACAACCGGGAGGAGAGGTCCACTGGTCAAAGCCCGTCCGTGGAAAGTCAAAACGCTAGATCTCGTGGTCAACCGCTCCAGGGTTAGGCGGGACGGGGGCCCTGGCGGGTAGCAATGCCACCTAAGCGTCGCACCGGCCCATCATACTTGCGGGGTGGTGTTGTGGCATGTCCGAAGAGGCGGCACGCGTCTCCGGTGTGTGGCCTCCCACACGGACGGCTCTGCCGCCGGCACCTGAAGGGGGAAATGGAAGCGTTGGGTCTATATAGAGGGGATGTAGATGTCGGTTTGGCTCGGATGTTCCTCCCAGTGTCCCTCTGGGATGACCTGACACAACCGGGTTGAGAGGTCCACTGGTCAAAGCCCGCCATGGAAAGTTAAAGCGATAGATCTCGTGGTCAACCGCTCCAGGGTTAGGACGGTGTCGCCGCCGGCACCTGGAGGGGGGAATCGACGCGTCGGGTCTACACGGAGGGGCTGTAGCTGTGGGTTTGGCTTGGATGTTTCTCCGAGGTGTCCGTCTGGGCTGACCTGACACAACCGGGTGGAGAGGTCCACTGGTCAGGGCCCGTCCGTGGAAAGTCAAAGCGCTAGATCTCGTGTTCAACCGCTCCAGGGTTAGGCAGGACGAGGTCCTTGGGGGTAGCAATGCCACCGGAGTGTCGCACCGGCCCCTCATACATGCGGGTTGGTGTTGTGGCATGTCCGAAGAGGCGGCACGCGTCTCCGCGGTGTGGCCCATCTCACGGATGGCGCCGCCGCCGGCACCTGGAAGGGGGAAACGGACGCGTCGGGTCTACACGGAGGGGATGTAGCTATGGGTTTCGCCTGGATGTTTCTCCCAGGTGTCCCTCTGGGTTGACATGAGACAACCGGGGTGGAGAGGTCCACTGGTCAAAGCCCGTCCGTGGAAAGTCAAAGCGCTAGATCTCGTGGTCAACCACTCCAGGGTTAGGCGGGACGGGGGCCCTGGGGGGATAGCAATGCCATCGGAGCGTCGCACCGGCCCCTCATACATGCGGGGTGGTGTTGTGGCATGTCCGAAGTGGCGGCACGCGTCTCTGGGGTGTGGCCCCCCTCACGGATGGTGTCGCCGCCAGCACCTGGAGGGGGGAAACGGACACGTCGGGTCTACACGAAGGGGATGTAGCTATGGGTTTTGCCCGGATGTTTCTCCCAGGTGTCCCTCTGGGCTGACCTAACACAACCGGGTGGAGAGGTCCACTGGTCAAAGCCCGTCCGTGGAAAGTCAAAGCGCTAGATCTCGTGGTCAACCACTCCAGGGTTAGGCGGGACGTGGGCCCTGGGGGGTAGCAATGCCACCGGACCATCGCACCAGCCCTCATACATGTGGGGTGGTGTTGTGGCATGTCCGAAGAGGCGGCACGCGTCTCCGGGGTGTGGCTCCCCTCTCGGACAGCACCGTCGCCGACACCTGGAGGGGGGAAAGGGACGCGTCGGGTCTACACGGAGGGGATGTAGCTGTGGGTTTGGCTCGGATGTTGCTCCCAGGTGTCCCTCTAGGCTGACCTGACACAACCGGGTGGAGAGGTCCACTAGTCAAAGCCCGTCCGTGGAAAGTCAAAGCGCTAGATCTTGTAGTCAACCACTCCAGGGTTAGGCGGGTCGGGGGCCCTGGGGGGGGTAACAGTGCCACCAGAGCGTCGCACCGGCCCCTCATGCATGCGGGGTGGTGTCGTGGCATGTCCGAAGAGGCGGCACGTGGCTCCGGGGTACGTGCCCCCCTCACGGACGGCGTCGCCGCCGGCACCTGGAGGGGCAAACCGACGCGTCGGGTCTACACAGATTTATTTGTTGCTAATAAAAAAAATTGTTGCTAATAAAAAATAAATTAGTAGTAGATTTATTTTTAAAAATTAATTTTGTTGCTAAAAAGATAAAAAAATATGCCTACGGCTAAGCCGTCGGCATAGGTGCCACGTGACATCATAACCTATGCTGACGGCTTAGCTTTCGGCATAGTTACCTTATCCATCCCCCCATCCACTCATTCCTTGCCGGCCCCACCCCGACCCTGCGCGCCCCCACCCCGATGCGGCCTCAGCCTCCCCCGCCGCCCCACTAGCCCCAGCCTCTCCCCCGCCGCCCAGCCCCCGCAGCCGCCCTTCCCCGCCGCCCCGGCCTCCCCCTTCCACGCGCCCGCCGCCCTGGCCTCCCCCTCCCGCGCACCCATTGCCCCGGTCTCCCCCTCCCGTGCGCCCGCCACACCAGCCCCCGTCGCCCCGGCCTCCCCCGATCACGCGCCGGCCGCGGCTCCTGTCGACGGCGGCTCCTTCCAGCCCACGCGTTGTGCGCCGCTGCTTCTCCGACCGGCCCCGGCCCTCCCGTCCCCGGCCGCCCCTGGCTCACCAGCCCCTACACTGCCACCCCCTGCCACGCCCCTCTTGGTGAGTTACCAAATGTTCTTAACATTTTTTTGCATTTTTTTGCTATAGTTGGATGGATGAATGGATGCATGGATGGATGTTGGATGTTAGATTGTTAGGTTAGATGTTGGATGTTAGGTTGTTAGGTTGATACATAGGTGAATGTTAGATGTTAGGACGTTAGGTTGCATTATGTTTATCATGATGATCTTGTCATTTGAGATGTGCTCCAAAATTGGTATAAGATAAGTGGTTATTTTTATCATGATGATCTTGTCGAAAAAATTGAACCCGACAAAATTTGACACTTGACGAAACATGATTTGTTTTCATAGTTTTAAGTGTCAATGCTTAATGTTAAGTGATCATGTGAGATGTGCTCCAAAATGGGGATATGATGAGTGGTTATTTAATCATGATGATCTTGCTAAAAAAATTGAGGGACAAAATTTGACACTTGACGAAACATTATTTTTTTCATAGTTAAAAGTGTCAATGCTTAATGTGAGGTGATGACCTAAATTTTTATCACTCGGTGGAATTAACAGGATTTGTGGTGTTCCATCTTCGTGGAGTGATCGTCGATATTGGAGGTGTTGTTCCACGATAGTAATTCCTTTGATCGACTACATCCTCTACATCGGAGGGTGAGAAACAATTCCATGACCTCGTCCACTTTTTTTCCATGTCACTAGATTAGATTTTCACATGAAGTCGCGCAACCTAGGCGTCTCCCGTCCGAAAGGGTTGCATCGATAAATATGCATTCAATTGCATATTTATCACCGCAGCTCTTTCGGATTGTCCAGCGTTTTCCACGGACAGCCCGAGGATGTGTAGATTGGGTACGTTCTCGATGCCGTACCACGTTGAGAGAAAATATTTCGGTGGCGCCTCCCCATTGTTCTTTGGATCACATTCTCTCAGCTATTTGCCGAGACGTGTATGTGGAGAACAGCGGGGAGGTGCTGCCAAAAATTTGTCTCGGAACGGGGTAGGGCATGGAAAACGTACCCAATCTACACATCCACCGGTGGGATTAGGACCATCTTTACCTATTAGAGATGTTGGATTCACTGAGGAAGAAAATAAAAATTTGATGTGATTTAATCAAATGAATCCTTAATTTTGTTGTGTGGCTCCCAATAAAAGAGAGAATGGCAGATAATCGGTGGATGTATGGTGGCTTTATCCGTCGGAATCGAGTAACATCAGAGTGGATCACGAAAACCGATGTGTATTTGAAGGATATATTCCGTAGTCCAATGAGAATTATCCCACCATGCCCATGTGCAAGATGTGGCAGATGTCACCGTAAAAATCAGAAGGACATGACTGACCACCTTCGCACGCACGGATATATGGCAAACTTTGACATGCCACCGATAAACTTAGCTGAGCATGACCGTGGCAGAGAGGAGGTGATGCAACAACGCGTCGATTGTTATGAAGACGACGGGGTCAGGGACATGCTAGATGATATCATTGTTGTAGAAACGACAAATGTGACACCTTCAGAGAATGAACTGGAGGAGCCGGAGGCAATCGCAAAGGCCTTCTTGGAGGTCTTGGCAGTAACAGGGTACATCCTGAAGGGGCCCGTGTTACCAATGGCATCATCACCGTCTTGCTGAAGGAATACTGACCGGGGCTATACTATCTGGATCCAGTAAGGCACCCGGATCTTTGGGTTTTGGCTAAGACCTGGGAGCACTGGGAAGCGGCCCCCACGCGGAGTATGTGACCCATGCTAAGGTCGTGATCACTAATTTTTTGGGTGAGTTCTCTTCACAAGCACGCATCCATTCTGGTTTCATTAATGATATAACTCATGGCTTCTTCCATTCTGGTTTCATGAATGATTATAGAAATACTATCGAGTTCTTCCGGAGCACAAGGCCACTGCCGACGAGATCGTGCTACGCCAAGCGAAGAAGAAGGCCCGCCAGATGCAATATGAGGTGCGGTTGGTGGCCATCACGCAATACTATCATGACTATCTTGGTATGAAGATGACCAAGGAAGGAGCGAAGGCGCGACACATTACCTTGGACCGGTACGAGTACTTGTCGGTAAGTATTAACAATTTTTCATTCTGAAGTTTGTGGTAAATTTCATCGTTTCATGTTAGACATGCCATTATGCTTCCTATTATGTAGGTGTGTCCAAATTGGTGTTTTGGAAAAGACGAGTCCTGGGCGGCATTGGTGGACCTGTGGTGTGGTCAGGATGAAGCCTGGGCGGCTACTAGCAGCAAAAACAAGGCTAATCAAGGGAACGAGGGAGTACATGCTCAGGGAAACCGGAACCACTTTCTCCACAAGGCACTTGAGGTATGACTAACCTCATTAAACAATCTCTTCTATTTACCTTCACTTTTTTATGTATGACTAACATCTGTTTGTTGGTGCAGGAGGAGAAACTCAAGCGGCCGCTCTCACACATGGAGGTGTGGGAGATCGCCCATACTCGGAGGAAGCCCAAGCCTGGGGAAGACAAGTACTACGGCAAGACCATGGAGAAGAAGAAGAACTACACTGCGGCGTATCTGAATCTACATCCTGACACACCTGACCCCATCAAGGCGCCTTTGGACGACAGGGCGGTGGTTGGCATGGGCCGAAGGCTCATGGTCGGCAGCCGGTTGTGGATGCTGTGGTCACTCCTTCTATCTCCTACACACAGCTCCGAGCTACTGACCAAAGCCTGAGACAACGCAAGCCCACGACCACTCCGCAGTCACAGTCCCTCCTAGCCGAGCGGCACTTTGTAAGTATTTTTCCCTCCTATCTTCATTGCTCACTTTCTTTCCCCCATTTATATGTTTAATGAGTTCCATCATGTCATATTATAGTCCTACATTGAGTACACACGACAGGAGACCATGGCGTGGAGCGCGAGAGTTGCAGCCGTCCAAGACCACAGCACTCGCATGATGACGGTTAGTTTAGCCCCTTTCATTTCATTTCCATATTGACACTTTCATTTCTGCTAACATTGGTGTTTGCTTTGTCAATTAACATGCAACTTGTGTTTGAGAGCATGAGGAACGGCACGATTCCTAAAATGGAACCAGCACCACCAGCTACAGGACCACAACCAGTGCTGCTTACCTTTGAGGAATTTCTAGCACAACAACCGGGGACAACGGTGGTTAGTACATCCACAAACTATTCAACCAACGCTTACTATTTATTCAACACAATATCATTCACTCAACATGTCTTTTCAAACATCTAGGGAACCGGTAGATCATTTGTTGGTGGTGGATCACAGAGCACGGTCACTCCAATCCACCGATGCGGTACCGCTGCCGCTAGTAGTGAAGACCTGGGCTTTGGCGGACTTGGCGTCGACGACCTTGGAGGTGTAAAGCCGAGCGCTCCTTAGATGACTTGTGCTCTTTTTACGCTTCTTAGATGACTTGTATTTCGCTACTTATATTTCGGAGCTCCTTATGCTGTTGATTGTGAGGATCTGATGGTGGTGGTGTTGATGACGTCTGATAACCTACAAGTATAGGGGATCAATTGTAGCCTTTCTCGATAAGTAAGAGTGTCGAACCCAACAAGGAGCTAAAGGTAGGACAAATATTTCCTCAAGTTCTATCGACCACCGATACAACTCTACGCACACTTTACGTTCGCTTTACCTAGAACAAGTATGAAACTAGAAGTACTTTGTAGGTGTGATAGGATAGGTTTGCAAGATAATAAAGAACACGTAAATAAAAACTAGGGGCTGTTTAGATAAAGAAACAATTACTTTAGTTTAACGAGTGTGGAAAAGTGGTGGTAGGAGTTGCGGAATTGTCCCTAAGCAATTGACTATGTTACTAGACCGATAGCAAGTTTTATGTGGGAGAGGCCACTGCTAGCATGTCATCTCTTACTTGGAATTCTATGCACTTATGATTGGAACTATTAGCAAGCATCCGCAACTACTAACGTTCATTAAGGTAAAACCCAACCATAGCAATAAGATATATTGGTCCCCCTTCAATCCCATATGCATCAATTTCTATGCTAG
This sequence comes from Hordeum marinum, assembly GCA_022496015.1. Classification (NCBI taxonomy): domain Eukaryota; kingdom Viridiplantae; phylum Streptophyta; class Magnoliopsida; order Poales; family Poaceae; genus Hordeum; species Hordeum marinum. The sequence goes on from CM039678.1 coordinate 25,776,793, forward strand.
GTTGAAGCTTCTGTCACCCTTGCCCTCCAATACATAGTCCTATCAACATACAACTAACCCTATGGTGTGATCCACATGCGCGCTCATATGATGGGCACCAAAGGACGTCAACATAACCACAAGAAATTTAAACCAATCATAGCAATTCATCAATCACCGATAGGACAACGAAAATCTACTCACACATCATAGGATGGCAACACATCATTAGATAATAATATGAACCATAAAGCACCATGTTCAAGTAGAGGGTAGAGCGGGTTGTGGGAGAGTGGACCACTTAATATAGAAGGGGGAAGGTGATGGAGGTGTTGGTGAAGATGACAGAGGTGTTGGTGTAGATCGCCGTCACACGATGATGTCCCGGGCGACGTTCCGGCGTCGCCGGGAGAGAGGGGGAGAGAGCCCCCCTTCTTATTCTTCTTCCTTGACCTCCTCCCTAGATGGGAGAAGGGTTTCCCCTCTGGTCCATGGTATCCATGGCGACGGAAGGGCGAGAGCCCCTCCGAGATTGGATCTCTCTCTTTGTGTCCTTCTGTTTCTACGCTCCCAGATTTTGGCCTTTCACCGTTTCTTAAATAACCGGAGATCCCTAACTCCGATTAAGGTGTCCTTTTAACACGATTTTTATCTGGATATTAGCTTTCTTGCGGCGAAAGAAGAGCCGCAACCGCCTTAAGGGTTGGTCACGAGCCTGCCAGACGCGCCTAGGGGGCTAGGGCGCGCCTCCTGGGCTAGTGACCTCTCGGGCATCGTTTCGCGTTGATTCTTCTTTCCAAAAATCATAAATATTCCCAAAAAAATCCCCGTAGCTTTTTTATTGCGTTTGGACTTCGTTTGGTATGGATATTCTGCAAAACAAAAAACATGCAACAAACAGGAACTGGCACTAGGCACTGGATCAATATCTTAGTCCCAAAAATAGTATAAAAAGTTGCCAAAAGTATATGAAAGTTGTAGAATACTGGCATGAAACAATCACAAATTATAGATACGACGGAGACGTATCAACGTCCGTTGTTTATGCTACTTATATTTATGATGCTCTTGATGGTGCTGTTGTGCATTTATTTTTCATTGTATATATCCTGATATTTTGAATTGAAATGACTTTGCAGCAAATAGGAAAAAGAAAAAAAAACAGCACCAAACTACGCCGACGGCTAAGCCGTTGGCATAGAGGGCGTGCGATTCACCAGCGCTTGCCACGTGGCCAGATATGCCGACGGCTAGGCCGTTGGCATAGATTTTTAGCCTATGCCGACGGCCTGAGCCGTCAGCGTAGGCATGCCCAAGAGCTACCAGCGGCAGCCACGTGTCAGCCTATGCCAACGGCTAAGCCGTTGGCGTATCTGGGGACCTATGTCGACGGCTAAGCCGTCGACATAGGTGCACCACCAGGGACCCTCACCGGCCGCCACGTGGCAGTCTATGCCGACGGCCGTCGGCATAGCGGGACACGTGGCCGTCTCAGGACGAGCCGCTCTTGACGGCAGCACTAACGGACGCCGTTTGCCATGAAGCTATGCCGACGGCCGGGGCCGTCGGCATCAACGTACGGACACCGTCGTCATAGCATATATGCCAACGGCTTTCCTATGCTGATGGAAGCCCGGGGTACGCCGATATATATGGTGTCGACGGTGCTACACCGACGGGGGCCGTCAGCATAGGTCTATGTCGAAGACAATCGGGGCTATGCCGACGGCTCCCGCCGTCGGCATAGGACTTTATCCTGGTAGTGGTACCAATAGTAGATAGTTTTGCAGCAAGATAATTCGTAACATATAACAAGTAACAATAGTAACCAAGGTTCAGCAAGGTAGCCCAAAGCTTTTTATAGCAAAGAACTGGCCAAAAAGTACTCTTATATGAAGCAAGCGCTTCCAAGGACATATGGGAATTTGTATCTAGTCATGTTCATCATGTTGAGTTGATTCGCGTTCGCTACTTTGGTATTTTGATATGTGGGTAGACCGGTGCTAAGGTGTTGTTCTTACTTGAACAAGGAACTCAATTATGATTATTCCCTCTCACAAGCATCCGCAGCAATGAAAGAAGAATGAAGATAAATATAACCATAGCTTGAAACGTGTTGGTCCAAATAAACCCCTCATGAAGCAACACATAAACTGGGGTTTATCCTTCTATCACTCTCGCAACCAATCATCTACTTGTTACTGCACAATGCCTTTCCTTAGATCCATAACATGGTGAAGTGTCGTGTATTCGACATTCACACGACACCACTAAGGAAAGCAACAAAAAACACATCATCAAAATATCAAATGAATAGCAACTTCATATGATTACTTATAACAAGACTTTCCTCATGTCCTCAAGAACAATAGTAACTACTCACACCTCATCAACATGTTCAAGATCATAGGTATAATAATGGAGATAAAGGATTTGAACATAATATATTTTACCAAGTAAACCAACTAGGATCCACTACAAGACGTAATCAACACTACTAGTAACCCACAGGTACCAATCTGAGATTTTGGGACAAAGGCTGAATACAAGAGATGAACTAGGGTTTGAGATGAGATGGCTCTAGTGAGATGTTGATGAAGATTGGTCCTCCCATGAAGGAGCAAGCATTGGTGATGATGATGGCTTCGATTTTCCCCTTCCGGAGGGAAGTTTCCACGACAAAATCTCTTTGTCGGAGAGCAACAGGGCCTCTGCCCTGGTTTGCGCCAAAAGACAGCGATGCTTTATCCCAAAAATATCTTTATGTTTTTTTGGGTAAAACACACCATATAGGAAAAGATGGGGGTCAACAGACCTGGTGGGTCCTCACAAGCAACCAGGACGTGCACGGGGGGGGGGGGGGGGGGGCGTGCCCTATTGGCCAGTGGCCAGCAGGTGGCCCCCCTCTGGTATATTTTTGTCCCAACAATTCTAATACATTCCATAAAATTTCTCCGGGAAGTTTCAGGTCATTTGGAGTCCAGTGAATTTTCAGCGATTTTCTTGCTTTTCAAGTCCAGAATTCCAGTTTCTAGTAATTTCCTCTTGTGATGCACCTTGCATATTCAGAGAGACAACACATAAGAATTGTATCATGATGAGGAATAATGGACAAGAATAACTTAAATATCAATAAGAATTCATGATGCAAAATGGACATATCAATCTCCTTGGCGAGTATCTCCACAAGGGCTTGCCGAGGGAGCCATGATCCTCCTCCACACCAACCTCGAGTCAAGTGGCATGGGACATTTGAAAAATCTCGATCGGTCATGGTGGAGGCAAGTGGCGGCTGCATTTCATCATGGATGAGGCCGATGCCACCATCTCCAACTCCTCGATGCATCGTCCACTTGTCGCTGTCTGTGTGCTGCTAAGCAAAGCTCGCAGTGGCTGGTGGGGCGATGCGTTGGAGTTGATCTCGGCAATGACCACTGTGCTTGCACATCAGCAGGTGGTGGTGGTAATGGTGGGTCTTTGTGGCACAGAGTAGGCTTTGTCGGATACGGCGATCGGGCCTATTTGCGGCTTCTCGTCGGGGCGCGTGACGGCGAGCGTGATTGCGGTGTCCACTAAAAGGTCTTCGTGAGGTTTCTTCCTCTAGATCCGATGGTTGACTTTTGACAGGGATATGCAAACTATGGACAATTGTTTGATGCAGAGGTACGGTTGTTGCAGCAACGATGATCGTGAGTCGCATGTGACTGATGGGATCGTGGAAAAGTGGTGGTGACAACACTTGTGAGATCCATGGTGGTGCTACTCGAGCACCTGATCTCGAGCTCCGGGGTGAAAGCCTAGGTCTAGTCTGAGTTGGTTATATCTGATAATAGCGACGTTTTTATGTCGTTACCTTGTTCAAGGCATTATTCGGATATGCTCAGACTGATTCTTATGAATGAAAACCTAGTTTCTGACCTTGGTTGGTTGAATCATGTGACGGTGATGCGGATATGACCTAGTTTCTTCAAGGCATTGTTATTGAAGAACCACTACGTCCATGTGGTGTCATGAGATGATTGGTGCGGATATGACCATTCTTGTAATTTATTGATTGCTGATCTGGTCGCTTTGGTTTTTTCCTTTTCCTCACCTATGCATAGCTTTGATCTTATTTGATTTTTCTATTTGCTGTTTTTTTTTGGTGTGTGCATTGGCATTGATTGTGCGCATGTTAGCTCTGCAGAGGCCGGATGTGTGCTCATTCTGTTTGTATCCTCTTGATGCTCCATTTTGAGGCAATAAAATCCATCCTTTATCGGAAAAATAAGAAAACAAAAATATATATGAATAGTTGTTCCGATTACTTGCGCGTGCTGCACGCTCTAGAACATCTCAACATGAAAATGCACTGCTACAGATTTGAGCAGGCATCAAGCACGATATTGACCCTGATACGTCCAGATTTTATCAAGGGAAAGTTGCTCGCTGGTAAAAATGTGCAGAACCAAGCCATAATTGTAGTGATCTGAATGCACGTTTTGATTGAGTAAAGCTCACACTTATTACACGAGATGAAATTAGTATTTGCATGATTTTGCTTTTTACAAACTATAAAATAATAATTCAGTTTGTTAACGAGGAATTAGTTGAAATTATAATTCCTAAATTGTGTACTTGTGATAGTTCCTAGCGGCCGCCAAAGCCTGTCGACCAGACGGGCAGCAGTGAAACCTCTTTTGGTTTGTACCACGCTGGCATGAGGCTATACTTCTATATAGACTTGATCCCTTCGCACAGACCTAAACCTTCAGCTAATCTGAAACAGAGCATTGGAAAAGCCAGTACGTGAAGTAGGTGTGTAACAGTCAAATATTATGCAGTCATGGAAGTATTTAAATTTCACCCCAAAATAAATCAAAGTGGAGCCCTGTACATAACTCTTGGTTCTTGGTTTCGTGTAACTGAAAATTTAAGTATGATGGTTTGAGTTATTTGAACAATACCGAAGTCTCGAATATTGCGCTATCTCTCTCTATATAATTCTGGGCCTTCTACATCATTTGTATTTGTGCTCCTTGGTTGGTCATCGGGTTATGACTTATGAGATGCTGAAAAGACTATTGGTGCATCTTACTAATGAGGTGAGATACTAGAAGAATCCCAAAACAGATTTGAATAGTTGGTCAGATTATTGAAGTGTACTGTAAACTCTAGAACATCTCAACAGGAAAATGCATTGCTACAGATTTGACCAGACATTGACCTGATATTTAAGTTTGTACCCAAGGAAAAGTGTCTACTGATCAGAGTGTGCAGAACCAAGCCATAATTTTAGTGATCTGAATGCACGTTTTGATCGAATAATAGCTCACACTTATCACACAGGGTGAAATTAGTGTTTAATTGATTTTGCTTTTTACAAGCTATGATACTTCAGTTAGTTAATCAGGAATTGATGTTCCAAGTTATGGTTCCTAAATTCTTTGCTTTTAATGATCCCATCTACCTAGGGTGAGGATCTATGGATGACTTGGTTTCAGTTTCATTTCACTTTCTTGACATCTGATGGTTTCCTTTTCTACTATTTGTTCGATAAGTTGTGTTGTCCTATCAGCAAATCTCACCACATAATAACTTTTCTACAAACCACAGTAAGGGAGCTGCCTCAAAACAATACCTTCAGTAAGGTATTTGCCAAATCGAGTCGGGCCACTTCTCGCATAGTGTCAGAATCTGAATGAGCGGGAGAGTGGCGGGGCGACGGCCGGAACGACGCCGCCCCAACGGACTCCGGCGCCGCTCCTCTCCTAGTCGCACGATCACGCAGGGTCTCAGTCAGGCGGTCTGGTCGCTCACGCGGCTGAGGAGTGGCCTCGCGCGGACGATCAGACACCGGCAACCCTAGCGGCTGACGGAGTGCGCCATGGTGACGAGAAGGAAGGAGATGCGATGGCACAAGCAGCGATCAGCGTGTCTGACGGATCGGTATCGTGGGTCGCCGGGAGTAGGTTCTATCTACTTCCCGATGACTGCACCGGTGATTCGGACACGGAGGACACGGACGGAAGAGCATCGCCGCTGTCATTAAGATACATCTGGCGATCGCCAACGCCGGTATCGGACGGAGATGGATTTGAGGTCTCTGGCCAGACGGCAAAGCGGGAAATGGCTAGGCAAAGACAGCGGGAGGCGGCGATCTCTCCATTGCAAGCCTCTCCCATTGCATCAAAGGATTCAGATAAGGTATGTGCATCATCTTCTCAACCAATTCAAATTTCAATTTCAAAGGCAAAATCACTATCATATCCACCGATCGAAGCAACATCCTTTGTGGATGATGGTGTTGGTGATTGGATTCTTGTGCGACGAAATCGTCGTGCTCACTCGATCCAGAACAGAGTGCTGGCTCCATGGGATCCGAAAGTTACGGCTAATTCAAAATCGTCCATCCATCGATACAAACCCAGAGGCCCATAGACTTTTCGCGGGCCATTGGTTTCTAAACCAAAAGAGCACGGGCTTGAAAATTGGCAGGCCCAGCGAGCAAACAGCAAATCATGCCCATCGGGATCGTACGTAAACCCTCTCGCTGGACAGGGTCGCACATATCCCCTAGGGTTTATCGGGCGGAAACATACACCAGCTATCGATCTACGCCGGCAGGCTATTGCGATTAACCGAGGAGGCGAACGGGCACCCGCCGGCAGTAACGGCGCCCCCTACCTAGGACGCTTCGACGCCAATGGAAGGGGAGGTGGCCGGAATCAGGGGACTCATTTTGGCCGGAATTTTGCTCAAGGGGAGGGCAGCGGTTCTAATGCACATCGAGATGAGTACAACAATGGAAGGGATCAAGGGTACAACCCCAACTTCCAACACCGCCCCAATCTGAACCAGACGCGGGGTGGCTACCAAAATCGGGGCAGTACTGGCAGAGGAGGGTACGGCTCTAGGAACGATGGGAACTCACATAGAGATGATGCTGGTGTTGATCACAATCTGATTCAGAAAACAGTCGAGGCGGTTGTGGCTGCTGTTACCGCCGCGTCTGGGGGGTCTCTCATGAAGACATCAATGGCTGTGGATCCGACCACTATAGCGGCAGCCCCTACTCCGGCTGACCGAGGGACAACCGTTGTCGAGCAGCAGCAGCAAGATGCAGGTATGAAGATGATGGTTGATGAGAGTATTCAGGGTAAGAAGAACAAAACAGATGTATGCTTTAGATGCAAGCAACCGGGACACTTTATCGATGAATGTACTGTTCCCACATGTGATATATGTGAGTCCATTCGTCATGCCTCAGCAGTTTGTCAATTGTTGCAAGCTCCGAAACCCACTATGACGATGCATGGTTATGCCAATGAGGCGCTCATGTTTTTTGAACTTTCTCTCTCGGGGTCTTTCAGGCCTAAGGTGGAAAATGCAAAGATGGCAAAGGTCACGGTGGAAGGGGATGTTATGACAATCCCAGAGATTATTGAACAGCTTAAATGGATTGTGCCGTCAGAGAACTTCCAATGGGAAGTGCTGCACTACCATGGCAATGTTTTCAAGGTAAAGTTCCCGAGTAAAACTGAGGTACAGCGCATGAAACACTTCAAAACATACCCTGTGCCCTTAAGAGCTTCTAACCTTGTTTCTGATGAATGGGCAATAATGGAGGAGCCGGAATATATGTTACCTGAGGTTTGGGTGCGTGTAAACATCGGATGTTAGAAAAGATTTCCTAGCACTATGGGCGTTGGGATCTCTGTTTGGGAAAACTCTTGAGGTGAACATTCCTTTTACTAGGAAAAACAAAATACTGAGATCAAAAATTGGTTGCATGGATCACACTCTCATTCTGGACACAATGGATGTAATGATCAAGGGAGGTTTCTACAGACTTCAATTCGAAGTAGAAACGGTGATGCCTAACACCCAAGGACAAAGAACCTTGAGAGATGCCGATAATGGTAATGCGGGAGGAGGCAATGGAGGTGATGACGAGGGAGATAAAGGTAAGGATGCTGCAACAGATATGAACGTGGAGAAAACCTTTGAACCAGCAACAACTCAAAACCCCAATGTTATGACTGAGGGGAATGAGAACACCGGCCATGCTGCAACACAACTCTCCATCATATTTGGTGACTTCCCTCCCTATCCTGTCAAGCCACTTCAAGGCATCAGCATGGCCAAGAAAAAGGCAATTGAGGAGGATAAACACGCTGCGATCGTCGGACTTAATTCAATGCGCCAATCTACTCTATTGAGCGCAATAAGTACAGTAGATGGGGCCAAGGAGGCTGCCACGGTGTTGGGGACGACCATTGGCAACGAATCCCAGCGCCAGGAAGACCTGCCCGTTACCCACACTATCACACGCATAACCGCGAGTGCGTGGAGAGTGGATGAGATGCCGTTCTTGGAGGTCGCGGATGACTCGATACAGCAGACCAATGCCGGGCATGAAGATGATGACAACATAACAGGGCACCCTGGCGTGGTTGTTGGTGATGTTATGACCGTCATGCAGATTGTGACACAGATACCGGAGGTGGGGACTGCCAATGGAGATGACACACAGAGATCGGGGAAGGTAATACATTCGTCACAAACATCGGATGAGCTCACTGGAGCTTTTATCTCATCACATGATGATGTGGTGCCTCTCTTGTCTGAAAATATACAGGAAAAAAGGAAGCCCTCGTTGGAGGAGGTTATTGCATTTGGAGGGATCACACAACCATATTGGATGGTGCGATCAAGCTCACGCATTAGGGCTCAACAAAATGCTGATGACACCCAAATGGCGCGGGCGATGCAACAAGCGCGACAACGTGCTAAGGCAACTCAATCAGGTACTAAACAATCCCCCAAACTTTCTATCATTAATTTGACAAATGATGAAATTATTAGTAGAGCCTCTCATATAGGAGTATGTCTAGGGAAGGATTTTGATGAAGTGGTACAAACAATAAAAAACATTAAAGGAGTAGAGCAGAACAGAAACTTGCAGTTCCTAGAAAAGAATTTGAAAGATAACACTGTAAAGGATGATGATCCCTCAAATAGAATTATGTCCACTGTCTCACATCTGTGTGAGGATCTAGTCGTTGATGAGACGGATGATCTAGAGTTAAATGAATTCATAAATAATCCAACACCTCCAATTAAACAAAAGAAAACCAGACAGAGAAAGGTTTATGATACTACGAAAATCCGGAAAAGCAACCGGAAGAGAATCAAAAAAAATATTAAGAATGCAGAATCTAATGGGCATGACATGGAATAGTGGTGGTTTTGCTAACCCCTCTAAACACATTTTTGTTAAAGAATCAATCCGTGAACATAAATTGGATTTTATTGCCTTATTGGAGACGGGAAGATCTAATTTCACGGTTGCTTTTTTAGCTTAACTTGCGTCCGGTTTCAATTTTGCGTGGTTTTGTCTACCACCTCATGGTCGATCAGGTGGTATCTTAGTTGGAATTAATTCGGACACTCTGGATGTGCTGAAAATGACAACGGGAGACTACTCGGTCCATATGCACATGAGGTGCAAGAGAGATGGTTTTGAATGGAATTTTGTGCCAGTCTATGGGGCTGCCCAAGATGCACAGAAATCTGATTTCTTAATAGAATTAGTTCACATGTGTGAATTGCAGTCGCTTCCTATGTTGGTAGGAGGGGACTTCAATATTATGAGAAATCCATCTGAAAATAACAATGATAACTTTAATGTGCGATGGCCATTTATTTTCAATGCTATCATCCAAGAGTTAAACCTGAGAGAGATTGCTCTTTCAGGGAGGCAATACACTTGGGCAAATAGGACAGATAATCCGACCTTCGAAAAACTGGACAGAATTCTAGCAAGTGTGGACTGGGAGCAAAAATTCCCTCTCGTTACTGTACGAGCTCTCTCTAGGACCGGGGCGGGGTCCGACCACACTCCGCTATTAATTGACTCTGGCATCAAGGCCCATAATGAAAACCAGCCACGTTTCTCTTTTGAACTTTTTTGGCTTAGACAAGAAGGTTTTATGAGATGGTAGCGGCTGAATGGGTTAAGGTAACAGAAGGTACGGATCCTATAGAGAGATGGAAAAATAAAATTCATCATCTGCATCGTTTTCTAAAGGGTTGGGAAAAGAACATGAGTGGAAAATATAAGAAAGAAAAGAAAGACTTCTATCAATCATTGATGTGTTAGATGTTAAATCTGAGACCAACCCCTTAAGTGAAGCAAAGAGAGCTGCTTTAAAAAATGCTAATGAGCAATTATCTAAACTAAGAAGAGATGAAGTGATAAAATGGGCACAACGTGCAAAAGTCAAATACATCCAGGAAGGGGGAAACGATACCAAATATTTCCATTTGATTGCTAATGGGAAGAGAAGAAAGAAGAAAATCTTCCAATTAGAGCAACCAGAAGGAACTATAACCGTAGAGGAAAATCTACGTACGTATATTACTGAATTTTATAAAAAGCTCTTTGGGCAGCCTACGCCATCTAGTGTTTCAATGATAGAAGAGGTAAATCAGGATATACCTCAAATATCAGATGTGGAAAATAGCATACTCGCATCTACTTTTACTGAGAAGGAGGTGCATGATGCTGTTTCATAGATGGAACATAATAAGGCACCGGGCCCAGATGGCTTCCCGGCTGAATTCTACCAGAAGTTCTGGGACATTCTAAAAGGAGATATGATGGAACTGTTTGATCAGTTACACAAGGGAGAGTTACCCTTGTTCAAATTAAATTTCGGTATTATTACCTTATTGCCTAAGAAGGAAAACGCGATTCAAATCCAACAATACAGACCGATTTGCCAGCTAAACGTTAGCTTTAAGATATTCACCAAAGTTGGAACAAACCGCATAACGGGTATTGCTCCGAAGGTGATTAGGCCAACCCAATCGGCTTTCATGCCTGGGCGAAATATTCTTGAAGGGTAGTCATACTTCATGAGACTATTCATGAACTTCACTCTAAAAAAATGGACGGAGTTATTTTTAAGATTGACTTTGAAAAGGCATATGACAAAGTCAAATGGTCTTTTCTCCAACAGACTTGCGTATGAAGGGGTTTGCCCCTGAATGGTGCCATTTTATAAAGGATTTTGTGCAAGATGGGAGTGTAGGGGTCAAAGTAAATGAGAATATCGGCCGCTATTTTCAGACTCTAAAAGGTTTGAGACAGGGAGACCCTCTCTCACTTTTACTTTTCAATATTGTAGTAGACATGCTTGCTATTCTTATTGAGCGTGCAAAACTGGATGGTCAAGTGGGTGGTCTCATTCCTCATTTGGTTGAGGGAGGCTTATCAATACTACAATATGCAGATGACACCATCTTGTTTCTGGAGCATGACATACAAAAGACACTTAACATGAAACTAATACTATGCATTTTTAAACAACTATCGGGTTTGAAAATTAACTTCCACAAAAGCGAGATATTCTGTTTTGGCAAGGCAAAGGAGGATGAACAGCAATTCAAACACATTTTTGGATGTGAGGCGGGTTCACTTCCTTTCCGATACCTGGGGATACCTATTCATTATCGTAAACTTAGGAACTCAGATTGGTACCCAGTTGAAACCCGTTTTGAAGGCAAATTGGGTTGCTGGAAGGGCAAAATGTTGTCATACGGTGACAGATTAGTCCTTATAAACGCTGTGTTAACCAGTCTACCCATGTTTATGCTATCCTTTTTACAAATACCAAAGGGTGTTTTAAAACATCTAGATTTTTATAGATGACGCTTCTTCTGGCAAAGTGATGACGAAAAAAGAAAATATAGATTAACTAAATGGAATATTTTGTGTCGGCCTAAAGAACAAGGTGGCCTTGGAATAGAAGTTTTGGAAATAAAAAATAAATGTCTACTAAGTAAATGGTTATATAAGCTTCTTAATGAGGAAGGTGTATGGCAAGAACTACTTCAAAACAAATATTTAGGCCAAAAAACATTATCTGAGGTTCAAGTAAAACCAACAGACTCTCCTTTCTGGAAGGGACTCATGAATGTGAAAGATGAGTTTTTTGTTAGGGGCCATTTTCAGGTGGGTAATGGCACTACTGTTAGGTTCTGGGAAGACGTCTGGTTGGGTGACACTAGTTTAGCACAACAGTATCCAGTCCTGCATAACATTGTGCAACATAAGAATATCTCTGTCGCAAGTGTATTGTCTCAACAACCTCTGAATATTAGTTTCAGACGGTTACTAACTGGGAACAAAAGGACGGCTTGGCTGAACCTTTGTAGGCGACTAATGACGATTCCCTTGATAATGAACAATATAAGTTTGTTTGGAACCTTACTACCTCAGGTATCTTCTCCGTCAAATCCATGTATGAAGACCTGATGAATGGTCATACACCTTATTTTAAAAAATATCTTTGGAAACTTAAAATACCTTTGAAGATAAAGATTTTTTTGTGGTTCTTAAGCGACAAAGTCCTTCTGACCAAAGACAATTTAGCTAAGAGGAAGTGGAAAGGATGTACAAAATGTGTTTTCTGTGAGGAGCAGGAGACGGTAGAGCACCTTTTCATACAGTGCCCCTTTGCTAAGATTATATGGCGCATAGTTTATTTCTCGTATGATCTTCCTCCTCCAACGAATATTACTAATATGTTTGGTAATTGGTTGAATGGAGTAGACAAAAGTTCTAAGGCTCGCAATCGCATTGGTGTTTCAGCCTTACTTTGGTCAATATGGAGATGCAGAAATAATATTGTGTTTAACAAACAAAAATCTTTTAATATCTTGCAGGTTATCCATATGGTGGCTCGTTGGGTACAGCTATGGGCACTACTTTCTCCTCGGACGCAGAGGGATGTTATGGATTCTGGATGCACCCATCTCCTGACGGTTGCTCAGGATATCTTGTCCCGGGATGGCTGGCGGCATATTAGTCGACTACAGGATGCTTAGTCTACGTTATGTCTTCTTAGCCAATCTTTTTCGCTGGTTGATATTGGTCTCAACTTTTAGCGATCCTTGAGATGTAATAAATACAATGACTCTTTTGAGATTTAGTTAATAAAGGGCTGTGTGTATCGTATGATGCAGAGGCCGGGGTATTATTTCCCTTTTCGAGAAAAAAAGTAAGGTATTTACCAGGCACAACCAATTAAGACCAGGCTAAGCAAAATATAACCCCAGAACAAATATGTTCTCGAATTTGCCAGCCTTGCGCTTATAGAGCAAACCACAGTTAATTTAGGAGCTGCAACCTTCCTGTAGGTCTCCTCTTTCAGCATCTCCGAGCAAATATTATGATTACAATAAGCAAGCCGAACTCTTACAGAATATGGTCAGAATCAGCTAAGTGCATAAAAAATAATATACTTCAAAATTTGTGTGGAAAAGGTGTTTGAGTAATCGAGTATGGCAAGAGCAACAAAGCCATGTCTAGTGTCCTCCTCTATTAGGAGTTTGAGAAGAAAAAACGAAGCACTTTGACTCCCACAAAAAATGAGTTAACATATTAGGTTGAACTAAAATGGTTATTTGCCCCCACCATATACTTGTGATCGGCATGTAAACAAAGATTATGCATAGGTTAGTTAGCCAACATGAGAAGCACTATTACTAGTCATGAGCTGCACACCTTTCAGTGGCATCACACTTATTTGCTGCTAATGTAACCGTGTTTTGAACATTGTCCACTCTGCCTCTTTATATATCTCCGAACCATATGCACCTTTTCAGTTGGGTACCTTCCGCTTGTCATCGGGTTATGAGTTTACACTATTACTAAACTTGTGATGTGTTCTTGCTGATTAGTTGAGATTTTAGAAGGAACTGAAATAGAATTTTGACAATTCATTCAGCCGTCGTGGTCCCACCAAGAAAGCAGGAAAATTGAACAGGAAAATATTCCTCTGCAAATCTAGGTTCTGTCCCATGGAGAAGTCCTCGGTTTGTCTGACTTGAAGTGCCTACAGGAAAGGGTAGTTTACCTGTTAGAGTGTTTCCCGTTAAGAAGCACTCAGTGTATGTGTGTAGAGCTGACATACCAAATTAATTGTTTCCTTGTTCGGAGTGATTAAAGAGCGTGAGTGATAATTTTTCCTTGCCCAACATTATGATCAGAATATTATGGCAGAGTTATCCATATGTACAGTGTTTATAATATCAATTTGACACCATCCTTGAACGCAATCCATGGTATTTATGAAATATTTATTTTGAGGTTCAAGGCATTGGTTAACGGATTCATTCATCACGGCTCACATTAGAGATATAAAGGGCATTGCAGTCAAAGTTGATAATTATAATTTTGTTCTAACAAGCAAGACATGTAGAGTACATTCAGTCGATGGCAGTACAACTGAAAAGCGGAGCGTTTCAAACAATCCGAGGACGGCGATGGAGTACCGAAGTAGCCGACGAACAGAAATAATTATTAGGCTAAATTTATATCGAAAAAGGCTGCCGCCCCGCTTGATAAATAAAGCAACCACCGCAAACAAGGTCAAGTACAAACACACACAGTACACTGAACAATCTACACACCACACGGAAAGTAGAGGTCCTGTTGATGGCACGGCTCAACAAGCCAAGAAAAAACACAGGGAAGAACACAAAGAGGGACCCTGAGGGCTTAGCCACAATTACGGCCCAATAGGGAGGCGACTAATCTGGATCGGGTAGTGTAGGAGGGAGTGGCGGCGTCATAAAGAGCGTGATGGAGCAGAGCCCAGCTGCGACGTAGTCAATGATGGCGTGCTCTGGGTGCCGGCTAACAGGTTTCCACAGCTGTAGGAAACCACAAAATCTGTATAGGCCATTAGTAGCTCGTCGAAGAGGAGAGCGCTTGATCACAAGTTTTGCCTGAATCGTCCACAAGGTCCAAACGAGGACGCCCACTCCCAGCCGCCTAATGTGGCGGGATCCCTTCAAAGAGGTTTGTAATTCCGCAAACAGGCCAGGGAAGTTTGTGTGGCACCAGGCACCACAGCAGACTTCCCGGAAACAACTCCACAAAATATGGGTCGTCATACAGGAGAAGAGTATTTGGTTCGAATCCTCCATGGTGTCGCATAGCGGGCAACACCCATCACCAGGGCCCTTGCGATTGAGCACCTCCACTATCTTCAAGGGCACCCTTACGAAACACGGATGCGAGAGTGGCTCCGGCCCGAAGGTTGCCATAATGGAATGGTAAACGGACTTTGTAGTAAAGCGACCATTCTTCTCAACGCACCCAAAGATGGTACCGGGATCCAAGCTTGGGGTATGAAGCGCAACGCGGTCTAAGAGGTCTTCACATGCATCTCGATCGATCGGTCCAGAGGACCAACGAAAGGTGAGGCTCCTAAGTCAATACGAGCATCCTCTCAACAGAAATATGCGGCACCAGACATATGGCAAAAACCCTTGAGAACCTGGCTGCCAAGGGTTGATCCCTATCCACCGACCGAACCAAATAGGGTCGCAGATCCGGAGCCGACTGATATGGACGAACCAATCTGAAGGAGAAGGAGGAGCTGGATGACGGATCACCAGGACTGGGATCTGCCAGAACGTTGGCAGAAGGCAAGGGGCTACCCTCAAATATACTTTTCCTTGATGATGTCGAGCCTTAGTCCACCTTCATCATTCGCAATCCCTCAGAGCCACATAGATAGTCATGCAATGTTCATGCGTTTAGAAGACATGCTCCCAAAGCTTAGGACGGCAAATATCTACCCAACGAACCATATGATATTTCTGTTTTCCCCTCTCCCGCCTAGAAGATGCGGGATAAAAAATTCATGATATGGTGGTGAAGGGTTTCATGAGGATTATAGAAGCTCATGACGAACTTGAGTAGACTAGAGAGGGACGAGTTGATCAAGAAAGTGCGGCCCGCGTTGGACAGTCACCGGCCCTGCCAAGGCTCCACCCGATGTTGCAGCTTTGTAACCACTAGTCTAAGATTCGTGATAGAGAGTGGCGCATCACTAATGGGAATCCGTAGGTAACTGGTTGGCTGAGTACCCGAGATCCATCACTTCTCTCTTAGAAAAGTTGATCAAGAGCCCAGATATCTGCTGGAAGTATAGTAGAAGGAATTTAAGAGTCACAATGTCCCTCTCGGAGCCCTCGACCATAATGATTGTATCATCCGCGTACTGGAGTAGGGAGACCCCACCCTCACAAACCACATGAGGAAAAACGACGCACAAATGCCCAACGGCCTTTGCCTTATCCAGAATAGCAGCCAGGGCGTCCGTGACCCTGTTGGATAGGAAGGGAGAGAATGGGTTGCCCTGTCTTACCCCACATAGGGTGGGGAAGAAAAGTCCACTTTGCCGTTAATGTTGATGGCACTACAGCCGTGGGATACTATCTGCATGACGCGCATGATCTACCACGCATCGAAGCCCTTCCTAGTAAAAACTTCCCGAAGGAAAGGCCAATCAACCGTGGCGTACGCCTTATGGAAGTCAATTTTGAGGAAGGCTTCCTGATGGCGACTGCTCTTCACCTCATGCACAACCTCAAGGAAGACCAGGACGCCATCCAAAATGTATCGTCCCTAGATGAAAGCCGATTTGTATGGATGTGATGATCCGCCGGAATGGGCAACCCTATTGGCATGCACCTTGGCGAGAATACGGAAAAGCACATTCATCACCATTATTTGGCGGAATTGCTGAATATCGGTAGCCCCCGACACCTTCGAGATTAATGTGATGACCCCATAGTTAAGCCGGCGGAGATCTAGTACCCCGACGTAGTAGTCCTGGAACATGGCCATGATCCCACATTTCACCATGTTCCAAAACACCTGGTCGAATTTGATAGGTAGACTGGCCGGTCGAGGCGCGGACGTGGGGTTCATTCCCTTGATGGCCAGGAAAACGTCCTCCTCTGTGAAGGGTTCCAATTGAGCCATGTCTGCAGCCCCCGACACACTCTTATGTCCTCTCTAGATGTCCGGGGCGAGGGCCATCCTGCTTCTAGTAAAGGAGGAGAAGAGATCTTTGTAGAAGCGATCGACATGTGCACAATGTCAAGTAATCTATCACAATGCCACATTAATGGGATGATATTGCGGCGACGCTTCGCATTCACGATAGCCTGAAAGTAGGCGATGTTAGCGTTACCCTAAGCACCCACCGTTGGGTGCCTCGTTGTCTAGCACTCCTCGCCGGTGTAGATGTCCATCAGTTCCTCCTCGAGAGTGTACCGATGCATCCACTCACCGGGTCTAACATGACGAGCATGTATGTCCGGAGCCTACATGGAGGACAGCAGAACCGATTTGCGCTCCCGGAGGTCACGGCCAATGTTTGTTCCCCACCCTTCTATGAACTGTCAGACACGTTTGGGATGGAAGTGCCCGGTGTCGACGGCCGACATGGAGTGGTGGGGCTCGGACCTAGCGGCGATCCAACGAGCATGAACCACAGCCACGAAACCTGGCCGAGCCAGCCAGGAAATTTCGAATCGGAATCCCGGTGGGTGGCCTGCCAGGCTGGATTTTAGTATTACATCCTGGCGTTGCAGATTGTGCAGGAGAAACAGAGAAAAGATCTATAAGCACGCTCATGAGATTGGCATGTGAACAAGTGAGGATTATGCAAATTCAGAAAGCAAATACTTGAAAAATTCAGAAAATTCCAAAAAACAATCGTAGTAGAGAATTTGATGTGTGATGTCATCTCCAAATTTAAAGTTATTTGGACATCCGAGTAGGTCTCGGCAAAAATGACAAATTTGGGGTCGGTTAAAAAGTATACTGTTCGGACCCAATTTGTCTTTTTTGCTGAAAGCTACTCAGATCTCCAAATGGTCTGAAATTAGGAGCACAGCTCACGCATCAAATTATCTACCTTGCAGAAAAAGATTGAAAGTTTTTTTGATGAATTGTTTTCTGACCGGATGTTGATGAGCCTAGACTCAGAATTGGATATTCGATCATTTGCTATAGACTGAAAAGATTTAGCACTAGGGTGGCCGAGTGTACAGTGCCACAAATCGCCATCGGAGAAGGTAGTGGTGAAGGCGGTGCGCCAAGCCTTGTTATTGCCAAAAAAGGGTATATGTTGCCGGAGCTAGCGGAGATCGGGATAACTTTCCGAGTTCGAAGATCCTTCACAAGAAAACCAAAGGGGTAAACTTAAATAGAGCAAGAATGGTCTCTAGTAAATTGACGGACAGAGATATGGGTAGAAGTAACACGAGGAGAGAATAAAGACATCACGTAAATGGAAATTAGAGGGAGAAAGTGTAGTGAAGCCAGTACCATGGATAGGAAGATGACTCCCATTGCCTACAACAATGCTAGATTATTTATGCCTTAATGGAGAATTTGAGATGGTCGGGTTACCAGGGTTGCCGGTCCTATGGTTGGAGGCACTGCTACCAAGGTACCACTCGTTGGACGAGGGGACATGGTTGGGGAAGCCTTGGCACCGTAGGCGGCACCGTTAAGCATGGCGAGAAGGTCCCATGATGGTTGCCGGTACGACTCTGGCGTGGCGTAGCCGGTGTCCTACATTGGATAGGCCCAGGCATGTGAGCCCGCGCATGGACCAAGGACGCCTGCGGAGTTGGGAGGAATCCAACCGGGACGGGACGAGGGGGTGTGGCCATGCCATATGGGGCGAAGAAACATAGGTAAGAGTTGAATGGTTATGCGTTGCCGTGACTGCCCTGGTCACCACGTCCTCAATCGGGGGCCCGTCCGCGTCCTTGTCCATGGTCACCACCATCGATCTGACGGGAGGAGTTGTCGTGACCATGGGTCGGGCCTTGCCCACGGTCGTTCCGCGATTAGAGGAGTGGTCCACACGATCCCTACGAGAGTCGGGGCGACTCAAAGAGGTCGAGCCGTTGGTTCCAGAGGAGCCACCGGGAGATGCACCGCTCTCGTGGATGGCGAACATCGTGGCGCTCTCTCTTCAGACTCATGCTGAGCCAGATTCTCCTCGACGAGAAGACTTTCTCGAACGGCGGCTGGGGGGCTATGTCGCTGAGCACGACACGGATGGTGTCGAGGCCATGAAGAAATTGTGTGGTGATATCCACCTTGGTGATTTAATGGGCGATGTCGACGAGACCGGCAATGAGAAATTTCATGCGGCGGGCATATTCAGCGTCTCAAAGATAACCTTATTTAAGTTTGTGGTACTGCCGGTTGAGCATAATGTACCGGGCATCCCTGTTTGCAAGGAAGTAGTCGTGGATCCTGGTCAAGAGATCGTAAGATGAGGTTGCGCCGATGACGTGATTGCCAAGAAGGTCAGCCAAAGTGGCGCACATGTTGAGGACAAGCGGCTGCTCAAGGAGGTAGGTGACACCATAGCGGATCAGGACCATGAGCAAGAAATATTTCCATTTGTGGTAGTTATGGTCATCTAGGTTTCTAAGGAACTTGATGTGATTGTGGATATGATCCTTGAAGAACGAGGCACGGTAGAGGAGAAGAGTGGGGGAAATTGGGAGCTTGAGGGGTTGGAGGTGCCACCGCCCACCGAGGAGAAAGAGGAGTATGTGCCGAAGACAATGGGTGGGGATGAGCTTGCAACAGTGGTGCCAATGGCGGAGGCTGTGGCCGAGAGGTTGCTCGGCGAGATGGCAGCGCTAGTCCCCGGGAGATGGCGGATGAGGTAGAAGAGTTCTCGGCCATGCAGATAACCTGGTTTCTGATAGCAAGTTGAATAGTGGAGATGTCATGCGTGACACGTCACACCTATTATACAAAGGAAAATAGTGCTTTCTTGACGTTTTCTTTAACGCAGTACAGACGCAATCGCTCATATACACGTGCATACATTCACCCCTACGAACGCACACACGCACACCCAATCTCTATGAGCACCTTCAAGCGACTAAGCCGGCATATCATCTTGAAATTTACGAAGTCACCGTAGGCACCTCGTCGTCGATGGAAACGTCTCCTCCCACTGAATGCGCATCGTCAAAAATTCTGAAATAATTCCAAAAATAAATGCGAGCATCAGAATTTGAATCCTGGTGGGCTGGAAATACTACGGTCCGTCTAATCATCGAACCACATGTTGGTGCAATAAAGCCATGTCTAGTTTCCTCCTCTCCGTGAGGAGTTCGGAAAAAAAAATACAACTTTGACTCCCAGCGAAAATGAGCTGGGATTTTAGAGCGAACTGAAAAGGGATATGATTATTTACACTGAACTATACATGTGACCGGCATGTGAACAACTGACTATCATCATGCACAGCTAGCCGACTGGCGCGGTCAGCAGCACATCATCACAGTTATCATGTTGCTAACTGAACCGGCGTGGTTTGAGCATTGGTTGCCCTGGCCCATATATATCTCTAGACAATATGCACCTCTTCTGCAAGTGTTACTTCTGTTGGTCAAGAGGTTGTAAGATATACAACATTATGAAACTTTTGATGTGTCTTCTTGCTCGTGAGTTGAGATTTTAGGAAAAACTGAAAGATAATGTCGGCAATTGTGAAAATGGTCTTGTGGAATTGACCACCGAGAAACCAGGAAAAATCAACAGGAAAGTGTACTTCTGCAAGGAGAGCAATATCCATCCGACTCAGAAGTGCTAACCTGGAGAAAATGGATTTGTTCTCTCGCTGATGCACCAAAGGTGCTTGATGTAATGACAAGAGAGAGAAAGACAGGAGACGAAAAAAAGGACCAAGTCAACATGCCCGTGTGAACAATATTTTTGCCAACTCAGCTCGATGGGCGAGCCCTACCGGTCAGAAACGTCATCAAAGAGTGCTAAATGAACTGTCAATGCTTACTATGAAAAATAGTGTTGCATTTGGTGCAATTTGCGATCACGACCTGGTGGCTTTTTCCTAACGACGACACAGTTGTGTATGTTTTACACATTTCCCTCCATGAAGAAGTGCGCGGTACGTTTGATTTTAAATGTGTAGAGTGTGTCCTGTTGAGATGCGCACAATGTGTCCACAAATCGAAGTGGGTAGAGTGGAGCAAGTTTGTGATTGGTTTTGTTTCATTTCAAATGAACTGTTCCTGTTATGTTATGCTCCAAATTCTAATATAAAGAGGAAGGTCAACTTCTGACGAGCGAGCGGAGCGAGGCCCGTCGCCGGTAGGCTTGGACCGGTAGGCTTGGGCCCGTCGCCGGTACGGATCAGGGTTGACCTAGGACACCTGTGTTATATATACCTTTTGTAAGCCGCCGCACGGGATAAGTTGATCAGTTGTAAATCCCCGGCGTTTGTAACCTCTCCCGATCATAGTGAAGTTTGGCTGGCTGGCGCCCGTGGTTTTTCCCCTTCATCTTGGAGGGGTTTTCCACGTTAAAATCTCGTGTCCCTTTGTTTGATTCCGTTCTTCATCTTATCGATTGCGTGTCGTATCTCTAACAAGTGGCATCAGAGCCTTGTTTTTGTTTAGGGTTTTCTTCGACGACATGGCATCGATGAAGTACGATCTTCCGCTGCTGGACTACGACACCAGATTTTCATTGTGGCAAGTGAAGATGCGGGCAGTGCTGGCGCATCCCGATCTGGATGAGGCGCTCGATGGATTCGGCGGTAAAGAAAAGAAGACTTGGACCGCTGATGAGAAGCGTAAAGATTGTAAGGCTATGGCTCTGATTCATCTTCATCTATCTAACAATATTTTGCAAGAAGTGTTGGCAGAGAAAACTGCAGCAGGTCTCTGGCTAAAGCTGGAATCGATCTGCATGTCCAAGGATCTGACTAGTAAGATGCACATGAAGATGAAGTTGTTCATGCACAAGTTGCAAGAAGGTGGTTTGGTGCTGAACCACTTATCGATCTTCAAGGAGATTGTTTCTGACTTACAGTCTATGGAGGTAAAGTATGATGATGAAGATTTAGGTCTTCTACTTTTATGCTCGCTACCTAGTTCCTTTGCAAATTTTCGTGATACGCTATTATATAGCCGTGATGAATTAAGTGTTGCGGAAGTATATGAGGCCCTTCAATAGAAGGAAAAGATGAAAGATATGTTGCAATCTGAGGAATCGTCCTCCAAAGGAGAAGCATTGCAGGTACGAGGCAGGCCTGAGCAGAAAACATACAACCCCAACAATAGAGATAAAAGTAAGAACGACAAAGGTCGTTCGAAGTCCAGAGGATCTGGGAAAGAAAAGTTTTGCAGGTATTGTAAGAAACAGGGTCACCTGATTGATGATTGTTGGAAGCTGGAAAATAAGGAGAAAAGGAACAGTACGTGGAAACCTAAAAACAAATCTGAAGGTGATGGTAAGGTCAATGTTACATCTGGAAATAAATCTGATTCAGATGATGCTCTAGTTGTTTTTGCTGGTTGTGTTTCATGTCATGATGAATGGATACTTGATTCTGCATGTTCGTTTCATATATGTTGTAACAGAGATTGGTTCAGTACTTATAAGTTTGTGCAGAGTGGAGATGTTGTGCGTATGGGAGATGACAACCCACGTGAGATTGTGGGCATTGGTTCTGTTCAGATCAGGACACATGACGGCATGATACGCACGTTGAAAGATGTGAGGCACATACCAGGCATGGCCAGAAACCTCATCTCGCTGAGTACTCTTGATGTCAAAGGGTACAAACACTCCGGTTCAAGTGGAGTTTTGAAGGTAACAAAAGGTTCCCTCATTCATATGATAGGTGACATGAATTCTGCAAAGTTATATGTTCTTAGAGGAAGCACTATTACTGGTACTTCTGCTGCTGCCGTTACTTCTGATAAATCCAGTAAAACTAACATTTGGCATATGCGCCTTGGGCATATGAGTAAACTTGGCATGGCAGAATTGACAAAGAGGGAACTCTTGGATGGCTGCAACGTAAGTGATTTGGAGTTCTGTGAGCACCACATCTTTGGTAAGCACAAGAGGGTAAAGTTCAATGTTGCTGTTCATACCACATAAGGTATATTAGATTATGTACATGCTGATTTGTGGGGACCTTCCCGTAAACCCTCGCTTGCTGGTGCTCGTTATATGCTAACAATTATTGATGACTACTCCAGAAAAGTGTGGCCTTATTTTCTAAAAAATAAATATGATGTGTTTAATACCTTTAAGGATTGGAAAGTTATGGTAGAAAGGCAAACTGAGAGGAAGGTAAAAATACTTCGTACTGATAATGGTATGGAATTTTGTTCAAAAGCTTTTAAAAGGTACTACAGAAACTTGGGCATCGTCAGGCACCACACCGTCCCATACACTCCTCAACAGAATGGTGTGGCTGAGCGTATGAACAGAACCATCATCTCCAGGGCTCGCTGCATGTTGTCCAATGCTCGCATGGGCAAGCATTTTTGGGCTGAAGCAGCCTCCACCGCCTGCTACCTCATCAACAGGTCTCCATCCATTTCACTAAATAAGAAAACTCCCATTGAGGTATGGTCTGGTACACCAGCTAATTATTCACAGTTGAGAGTTTTTGGTTGCAATGCATATGCACATGTTGATAATGGAAAACTTGAGCCTAGAGCTATTAAGTGTGTATTTGTCGGATATGGTTCCTTAGTAAAAGGATATCGCTTATGGAATCCTGAGACTAATAAGGTTTTTGTGAGCAGAAGTGTTGTTTTCAATGAATCTATTATGTATCATGATGATCTATCCAATGATAGTTTTGATGTGGAGCCACAACGAGTTACTGTGCAGGTGGAGCATTTTGAGGATGAGGAAAACGAAATTGTTGATAATAATGTTACTACTCCAGATGCACAGGTTCATGATAATGTTGATAGAGGGATTCATGATGATGATATTGTGCAACGCTCACCCCCTGTTTTGCAGCCACAAATTCAGTCTCTTGTCGATGGCAGGACAAAGAGAGTCATTAACAAACCAAAACGCCTAATTGAGGAGTGTGACATTGTTCATTATGCTTTTAGTTGTGCAGAACAGGTTGAGAACATCCATGAGCCATCCACATATACTGAAGCTGTTGTTTCCGGTGACCGTGAGAAGTGGATTGCTGCTATGCAGGAAGAGATGCAATCACTTGAGAAAAATGGCACATGGGATGTTGTTCGCTTGCCTAAACAAAAGAAGACCGTTCGTTGCAAATGGATCTTCAAAAGAAAGGAAGGTTTGTCTCCTAGTGAGCCTGCAAGGTTTAAGGCAAGGTTAGTGGCTAAGGTATTTAGTCAAATAGCAGGTATTGATTATAATGATGTGTTCTCTCCAGTTGTCAAGCATAGTTCCATTCGTGCATTTTTCGGTATTGTTGCTATGAATGATCTTGAGCTTGAGCAGTTAGATGTCAAAACTGCTTTTCTACATGGAGAACTAGAGGAGGAAATTTATATGGACCAACCAGAAGGTTTCATAGTACCTGGTAAGGAGAATTTTGTTTGCAAGTTAAAGAGGTCCCTATATGGTTTGAAACAGTCTCCAAGACAGTGGTATAAACGGTTTGATTCATTCATGATTGCACATGGTTTTAAGAGGTCCGCATATGATAGTTGTGTTTACATTAAATTTGTTGATGGATCACCTATATACTTGCTGTTATATGTTGATGACATGTTGATTGCTGCCAAGGGCAAGAGAGAGATCACTGCTTTAAAGGCACAATTAAGTAGTGAGTTTGACATGAAGGATCTTGGTGCTGCTAAGAAAATTCTAGGTATGGAGATTACTAGGGACAGAAATTCTGGTTTGTTATTTCTTAGTCAGCAAAGTTACATTCAAAAGGTCCTTCATCGCTTTAACACGCATGATGCTAAGTCAGTAAGCATTCCTATTGCTCCTCATTTCAAATTGTCATCTTCTCAATGTCCTAGTACAGATGAAGAGCTTGAGTATATGTCAAGAGTTCCATATTCTAGTGCTGTCGGTTCTTTAATGTATGCCATGGTGTGTTCTAGGCCTGATCTGTCATTTGCAATGAGTTTGGTCAGTAGATATATGGCTAACCCTGGTAAAGAACATTGGAAGGCTGTTCAGTGGATTTTCAGGTACCTTCGTGGCACTTCCAATGCTTGTTTGAAATTCAGCAGGACTGGTGAGGAACTAGCTGGCTATGTGGATTCAGATTTTGCTTCCCGCGATTTGGACAAGAGGAGGTCCCTTACAGGTTATGTGTTCACTGTTGGTGGTTGTGCCGTGAGTTGGAGGGCGACACTGCAAGCAGTAGTTGCTCAATCTACCACTGAAGCAGAATACATGGCTATTGCAGAAGCATGTAAAGAATCAGTTTGGTTGAAAGGTTTGTATGCTGAGCTTTGTGGAGATAATTCTTGCATAAATCTGTTTTGTGACAGTCAGAGTGCCATATACCTCACTAAGGATCAAATGTTTCATGAGAGAACAAAGCACATTGATGTCAAATATCACTTTGTTTGAGACATTGTTGAGCAAGGTAAACTAAAGGTATGCAAGATTAGTACTCATGATAATCCTGCTGATATGTTTACAAAGTCAGTTCCTGTTGCTAAGTTTGAGCTTTGCTCAGACTTAGTTGGTATAACTCATTAGCCCGAGTGGCTGTTTGGCGCCGAAAGTGTTTTCTTTGTTGTTCAGGGAGAAGGTTCTCACTCACGCTACAAGATGAAATTTGTCTCAAGGCGGAGTTTGTTATGTTATGCTCCAAATTCTAATATAAAGAGGAAGACCAACTTCTGACAAGCGAGCGGAGCGAGGCTCGTCGCCCGCCCCATCAGGGACGCCTGGGGGTGCGGGGGGCGAAGCCCCCCGCGGTACGGATCAGGGTTGACCTAGGACACCTGTGTTATATATACCTCTTATAAGCCGCTGCACGGGATAAGTTGATCAGTTGTAAATTCCCGGCGTTTGTAACCTCTCCCGATCATAGTGAAGTTTGGCTGGCTGGCGCCCGTGGTTTTTTCCCTTCATCTTGGAGGGGTTTTCCACGTTAAAATCTCGTGTCCCTTTGCTTGATTCCGTTCTTCATCGTATCGATTGCGTGTCGTATCTCTAACAGTTCCGTTGCAAATCCAGTTTCTGTCCCATGGAGAATTGCTCTGTTTGTTGAAGCACCTACATATATGTGCAGTATATCCATTAGAGCGTGTCCCATTACGAAGAACTCAGCATGTGTGCAGCGAGATACAATGTGTATAGAGCAGTGTTACCTGATTCTAATTCATTTTCCCCTTGTTCGGGGTGATTAAAGAGCGTGAGTGTTACTTTTTCCTTCCCCAAAATTATGACAAGAATATAAAAACAAAGTTACCCATATGTAGAATGTTTATAATATCAATTTGACACCGTCATCCATGAATAAAATCACCTGGTATTTCTAAATTGTTTATTTTGAGCTTTGGGCTGGTGTTTGACGGATTCATTCACCGTGGCTCGCGTCTGAGATATAGAGGGCATTTGCAGACGAAGTACACGAATTCGAAAAAAAATATGTGGGGAAGAGTTGATTCAGTCAATGGCAGTACAACTGAAGATCAGAGTATTTCAAACAACCCAAGGCCTGCATCACTGCGATGCTGTCAGAAGCAGCCAACGAAAAAAAATGTCAAGCTAAATTTCAGCATTATATCCAGCCTTTGCAGATTTTCCAATACAGCAAAAAAAAATCTGGAAGCACCCTCACATTTTTTGGAAATGGAGTTTAAGACACCGGCCTCTGCATCAATTGATGCGTACGGCCACGTTTATTAATTATTTAACAAATGTCTGACAAGAACTTGCATCAAGCTGCCCGAAGACATCATTTATACATACAAACTCGATAATTTGGAGTGCTCTTACTTTTATCAAAAAGGCTTTCGTCCCGCTTTATATTATAAAGCAACCATCAAACTAGAGATACAAGCATATGCGCAAGTCCGCACACACATCCAAACACACATATACTGGAGTACAACATCAAGTACAGAGGGTTCTGCTGAGGGTACAGCTCAACAAGCCCTTAAGAAAACAATAAAACAAAGCATAAGATGCGCCTAAGTGGAGGAGCTAATCTGGCTCGGGAGGTGGCGGGGAAAGCTGGAGGCCAACGTCTGAAGATCAGCAGTGATATCTAAAGCCGATGTCGGCGTCGATCCATCCATATAACATATTAGAAGCAACCACCGGTGTAGCAAACCTAAAGCATACACCAGTTTTAGAAGCTGCCATCATCATCGAACCACAATCTCATCTTCAGAAGAGATATCGCATCATCTTTGCCAGTCCGACCATCCGTCGACGCTACCACGACAGCCAACGGCGCCACTGCCCTGCGCTCGTCCATCCTGACGCGGAGACTCTGAAACATCTTTCGTGCATAGCACCTGCAGAACAGATATTGATCTGACACTTATATGGGTATATATAGGAGTGCAACGTGGGAAGAGGATTGAAGTATAGCGCAAGTCATTGTTGGTTTATACCAAACCTATCTTTATCTCTCCTAATACCTAACTAACACGTTTATACTTCTAGCGAAAAATAGATGGGGCATTAGTTCAAGCTAAGAATGAATATTTACCGCAGCATATATGCATGTGATCAGCATGCGAACCACGATGCATAGCTGGCCAATTTGAGAAACATGAATTGTCACTCCTCATGAACTACACACCATTCGACCGCGTCACACCTATCACACTCCTAATGTAACAGATATTTCGAACATTGCTCGCTCTTTCTCTTTATATACCTCTAAACCATATGCACTTGTTCTGCGGGGTTCCTTCCGTTGGTCATCAAGTTATGAGCGTACACTATCATTGAACTTTTCATGTGTTTTCTTATTGATGATGAGTTGAGATTTTAGAAGGTACTGAAAGACAACGTAGACAATGGGCGTTGGAGACATGCGTGCATGCTCATTGAGAGACCAGAAAAATGTTCTGCTGCAAATCTAGGTTCCATCGCATGAAGAAGTCCTCAGTTTATAAGATTTGAAGTGCATACAGTGTGTCCCTCTGAGAAGCGCTCAGTGGCCTGGGCTGTATCAGTAGCGCCGGCGCGGGCTTTATCCAAATTCCATAGAGTTTACTACTGAATTTTTTCAATGCCTCAGGCCGTGGACTCAGTTGCCCGGGCCCAGCGCTCCATGCAATCAGTGTGTGCGGCAAGATAAAATGGATCGACGTATGTACAGTAGAGGTTGTTTTCGCTTTTTCCAAGCGATTATTTAAATTGTTTATGTCGTTATGTTCCTATTCACCTGTTCTTTATCTACAGTTGTGTGCCGAATCGAGATGATCAAGACAGGGCATCTGCAGTACAGCTAGAAGTTCAAAATGTTATGGAAAATGAAACATGAAATATCAGAATGTCAGGCAAAATCTTGAACAATTGCTGCTACGGTATAACGTTATTATAGATCAAGCTTTCAGGGTATAGTATTTTTCTTGCTGAAAATATTTTGCTTTAATTTGATAGGCATCTTCAATTAAAAACGGATGCCTGCCTTATGTTTTCTTGTCAGACTAATAAGGAACAGTTCAGTAGGAGAGTGTTGTGAGCTTTTGCTGGACAAGAACACGTAGGCTACAAATACAAGTCCAAAGAACCACCACCATTGCTATTGCGTGAAGTGACTTCATTGATGTTCTGAGAGACACGACACTAGATGGATACATGACAAATGTTAAGTAGGCCAGCCAGCACGAATGCATTAGGAGAAGGTTAACTGCATACATCGGATTCAGAATCACCACCGTTGTTAAATCATTTCAGCAGCACGGTCGACCAGAACAAGTCTGTCGGTAGTGGCCTGGTGATCTCAGACCGTACCAATGTTCATTAGAGTGTCAACATGGTCTTTGCATGTGGAGAATTTTGCAGTAGTGCGGATAATGTGCTTTTCAAAACCTTCTTCCCCCATTCAGTTAGAACATGAGATGAGGTCAATCAATATATTGCCTGTACAAAATCTACTTTATCTACTCATGAAATACAAACCTATTCTATTGCATGAGCTGAAATTTTGAAAAGAGCTGAAGACAGTGTTAACATTATTCTGTATAGTGTCCAATTTCCGACAATGAACATTTGGGACCTTCCATATACTGCAGGTACTATCTTGGTTGATTCAGGGAACTCAATTGCATTTCCGACTTGCTGATCTAGATACCACCGTTGCTGCTGGCTTAATGCTTCATGCAATGCAAGTTTGACTGAAGGTCCTTTTCAAAAAAAAAAAGTTTGACTGAAGGTGTGCGTGTACAAGCTGGCTAGTCTAGGTTCAGTGTTTTGTCTGCATTTGTTACAGCTGAAAGGTGTTGTATTTGTTACAGCTGAAAGAAAAAGAAAAGAATGCATTCGTTGCCTAAAAACTGCTTGTCTCTCTCTTTCTCTGTCTAAACTGAACTAGTACTCTGTTTTTCCTCTGCTTCGTGTATGCCTGGTAGATACTGACCCAGCATGCTTATGTCGGTGTCCGCCACCGGGGAGCGAGACGAGGTCCAGCGGCGAACAATGCTTGCATTATGGTCATGCAGTTTCTGCATGCTAAAAGTGTTGCCTTTGTCTCACTCTCACTAAACGACACTCAATGACATGTACCAATTATTCCATCAACCGAAGAACGATAGGTTAATTCATTGTCACACTGCCGACGATAGGTCATTAATACGCTCATAAGTTAGAGCCCGTGTTGTTCTAGCTCTTATTCAGGGATGACATTTTTCTCGATATGGACCACACGCTGAGGGGAAAGCACGACGATATTCCAAGATGATGCTAGTGTCCTACAATAAGACCATAGAGCTAGACCGTTGACATAATGGAAAGGACATGGTACAGTAGGAGAATATCAGTTTACTTGACCAGGAATATCATTAGTAAGTAGTAATGCTCTAATAGATAAATGGCTGCATGCATCGCAAGATGCAGAGGCCGGGGGTAATCTTCTTTTTCTAAAAAAAATGCTCTAATAGATAACTTTTGTTTACTTCAGTTTCCTGCTTTGGCTTTCTTGGCATATATACTTTCCCATTTTACTTATGTTTAATGAAGTATGTTGCTGCATCTAGTTACCATGGCAATTGCTAGATACATATGCTTGTTAACTTCTATGTATGTTGTTGGAGGAAGTAGAGATATTCCTCCCCACCATCGGTTTGGAAAAAAAGAAGGCCGCATTCCTTGCCCCCTGACTGGTCGGGCGGAAAACCCTAGCCGCCGCCACATCTTGCTGATTGGACGGCAACGGCGAAGCCTCTTTTGGTTAGTAGCAGGCGGGCGGGTGGCCGTGTGGCGGTGTACTGGCATTCAGAGGCAGCAGTGGCAGCGGCAGCATGAGCCGGTGAGTGGAAGTTGTGTTACTTACATATCTCCTTCAGTGTAACTTCTGCCATCTCAGAGAGTCCAGCATCAATCGTATAACATCAAACATACATAGTACAAAAAATATTTTAAGATCTATAATATTAATTATACAATGCAACTAATTTGGTATTATAGGTATTGGTATACTTTTTAATAGATTTGATTACATAGGACAGACCTAAACCTTCACCTAATTTGAAACAGAGCATTACAAAAAACCCATACATGAAGCAAAAGCAGTACAATCATGGTAGTATTTTAAATGTCAGGGCATGCATCTATATTAACTTAACAGACCCCAATGCAGTTAGCTGAGAATTTTTAGCAAATTGAAAATGACTATTTACCTTAGCATGTAATCAGCATGTGAACGATTGCAAGCTATGCACAGCTGGTCAGTGTGAGGAATATTAATTGTCACTGCCCATTGGTTACACACCACACCATTCAGCACGCAACATCATGCTTATGATGCTGCTATTTAATTTTAGCGACATTTTGAACAATGCCACACTGTCTCTTTATATATATGTCTAAACTATATACTCCATCTGATCCATATTACTGGTCGCTCAAATGGATGTATCTGGACGTATTCTTGTGCTAAATCCATATTACATCTTTTCTACGTGTGTTCCTTCTTTTTATTATCAAGTTATCAGTGTACACACAGTACCAAAGTTTCATGTGTTTTCTTGACGATGAGTTGAGATTTTAGAAGAAACTGAAAGAAAATATGGACAAGCAGTCCTCCCATCCTTGCATCTATGTGTACGTACTGGGAAACCAGGAAAATTGGACACGGAAATATACTACTCCGAATCCAGCATCCGTAGACCAGATTCTATTCCATCGATAGGTGTTCAATTTGTTCGAATCAAACTATGCAGTGTGTCTGGTTGAGAAGTGCTCACTGTGTCCACGACACCAATATAAATTCAGTTGGAGCCATGTACATAATTCTTGGTTCTTGGTCTCGATTAAATAAAAAGTTGATGTGTTTGGGTTATTTGAAATATCTGAGCTGCTAAGTTGACTGATTTCTCGAATATTGCATTATCTTTCTCTATACAGTTCAATACCATTTACACCATTTGTGTTTGTGCTCCTTAGTTGGTCATCGGGTTATGACTTATGAGATGCTGAAATATGCTATTTGTGTGTCTAACTAATGACGTGAGTTACTAGAAGAAGCCGAAAACAGATGTGAATTGTTTCTCGGATAACTGAAGTGTACTGCACACTATAGAATATCTCAAGAGGAAAATGCATTGCTACACAGATTTGAGCAGACATTGACCTGATATTGTTGAGAATGTATCCAAGGAAAATTGCCCGCTGATCAAAGTCTGCAGAACCAAGTCATTGATCTAATGCATGTTTTGATCTAGTAGTAGCTCACACTTATCGCACAGGATGAAATTAGTGTTTGCTTGGTTTTGCGTTGTACAAACTATGAATTAATAATTCAGTTAGTTAACCAGGAACCCCGGTCTCGTGGTTATCTCATAAGTTATCAAGACTATTTAGTATGTCAATCCATAATACACATGAACCACGAATGTGAATTTTAGGTGGATTCATCTCTGGCTTTTCATAATCTCTGCTTCCCTATTCAGTTAGAAGACGAGATGAGGTCAATCTATTGTGCCTACAACCTCTATTGTCTCTGGAAATGCAAATCTATTCTACTAAACGAGCTGAGAATTTGAAAGATGCTCAAAACTGTGTAAACATTATTCTGTATGATGACCAATTTGGGACCTTCCATATTCTACAGGCACTTTCTCGGATGATTCAAAGAACTCAATTACATTTTGACTAGCTGTGGCTAATGTTGGCTTAATGCTTCATGCCATGCTTCCATTATGGTCATGCAGTACTTGCATAATGTATGATAGACTTCTTCATGCAACTCTTGCACCATGCCCATGCCTGTTACCCCTCATGATTTGCAACATTCAGTGTTACACTTGTTGTGCTGTGCCTCCTTATATATATTTATACCATTTCCTCATCTTGTGCATTCATAGTCAGGTTATGTGTCTTGCCAGTCAGCTGGGAGTTTGAGAAGAAACTGATATAGAAGATGCCTGTTGAGAGAAATCAAGGATCGATGATCAGGTCGTCGTTACATATTGTGAGGAGATGTCACATAGTTTTCTGCATGGTTAAGCATATGAGCACTGGGTTGCTACTGCTTAGTCATTAGGTTATGAGTGTATGCTACTACTGAACTTTTGATGTGTTTTCTAGCTTATGAGTTGAGATTTTAGAAGGAACTGAAAGGGAATGTGGACAAACCTCCCTCCTCCGGCCGACTCTTGCCCACTTAGAAACCATGAAATTTTGATAGGAAATAGAGCTGCTGCAGATCCAACATTCATAGATGAACACAAGCCCGACAAAACGGACATGATTTTATCCCATGCAGAAGAGGTCAGGTTGTTGGATTTCAACCCGGGAATGTTCCAAGTGATTCATAGTTTCATTGTTATGAGTAATTAAAGAGTGTGACAATGAAATATATTTTGTTTCCTGCAGATTATGTTGAAAATATAAAAATGTAGTTATCCATCCGCACAATGTTTCTACTATCAATTTGCCACGGTCCATGAAATCAAGTTTATTTCGTTAAGTTCTGTCCATCCGTGAGTTGCAACATTAAGGAAGTGATATGATCTGGTTCCACGCCTATAGAGGACAGGCATACGGATGGAGGATGTCGGCAGTAAGCCATGCTTGTGGCTGTGGCAACCGGCGTGAACGCGCCCAGGTCGAGTCCGTGGCGGGCATGGGCGTGTGTCAGTGTGTGCGTGCGTGGGCGTGCCTGTGTATGTGGGCGCATGTGCGTGTGTGGGCGCGCGTGTGTATGTCGTGAGTGTGTGTACACGCGCTCGTGGCCGTCGTAGTTAGTGCATACTGTAGTAATTAATCTAGTTGTAATGTGTGTCCTAGTTTGGTTAGTATTGCAAACCGAGTAGGATTAGTAGTACTACACCGAGTAGGATTAGAAGTAGGCTACGCTTAGCATATATATATATGTGTTTACCCCAGCCCTTGTAAATACAACGAAAAGCAAAGCAATACAAAGTACCAGGCTCGCTACGAGCCTTTGGCGATCCATTGATCAGTTTTTCCGTTCGCAAGTCGCCGCAAGAGTGCCGCATAGAAGAGTCGATACTGTCGATCGGGTAGAGCAGCTAGCTAGGTTCATACGCGGAGGCTAGACACACGAACAAGAGCTGCTACTGTAGATTAATCAAGCTGCTAGCTTGCTTGCTTCTTCAGCTAGTTTTGCACGTACGTGTTTAGTTTTCGGTGGATTTTGTTCTAGCGCTGCAAAGCCAACAATTGTTATCTAGAGCCTCGACGATCTACGATCTACGATGATGGACAGCGACGCTGAGTCGGTCAAGTCCGGCAAAGGCGGTTCCAAGGTGAACAAGAACGGCGACAAGGTGAAGAAGGGCGACAAGTCAGCGACCAGTGGTGGAGCGGGTAGCGCCAACGTCCAGGCGCATCGCAACATCCCCATCCAGTACCCGATGCTCACCGACGCCAACTATGGCGTGTGGGCGGTGAAGATGAAGATTATTCTCCGAACTCTTCGAGTGTGGCAGGCAATCACAGACGACGACGTCGACGAGGAGTGCGACGAAGGTGCCATGGCCGCCATAGCCTAGTCTGTGCCGGATTCCGTGTTGATGACATTGGCGGAGTTCGAGACGGCAAAAGAGGCATGGAACGCACTCAAGGAGATGAGGATCGGAGAAGATCGCGTCACCAAGGCTCGGGCACAAGTGCTGAAGCGCCAATTTCACAAGTTGCAGATGGAGGAAACTGAATCGGTGAATGACTATGCTATGCGTCTTACTACTCTGGTGGGAGAGATCCGTGCGCTTGGTGCAAAGCTCGAGGAGACCGAGATTGTGGAGAAATTTTTCAGTTCGGTGACTGACAAATTCACATACATCATTGGCACGCTCGAGCAGCTTTACGACATCGACGACATGACCATAACGGAGGCGATCGGACGCCTGCGAACGTGGGAAGAGAATGCTCGTGGCTGTCGGAAAGGCAAAGGAGGAGGTAGTGACCAACTCATGTACTCGCGCACAGATTGGGAGGCCCCAAGTAGCAAAGGAAGGCGTGACGGTGGCGAAAGCTCAAGCAACGCGAAGCGCGACAGACAAACCGGAAAAGGCAAAGGAAAAGGCAAGCCACAAGGTCGTGGTAAGGCGGACCAATCTAAAGGGCGGAAGCCACGGAACTTGGATTTATCCGAGGTCAAGTGCTATAACTGCAACGAGATGGGTCACTTTGCAAAGGATTGTCCGAAGCCTAACAAGCAGGAGATCAAGGCAAATTTGGCGAAGCAAGAAGGCGAAGGTCTAGGTCTTCTGATGGCCGAAGTTTGTGATCTCGCTGAAACGGTGGTTGTGAAACCAAGCCGAAAGGTGCTACTTCACGAGAAGAAAGTGACACCAAAGCTATCCGGGGATCAGAACATGTCGTGGTATCTCGACACGGGTGCCAGTAACCACATGACGGGGTGCAAGGAGAAATTCCTCGAGCTGGAATACGATGTTGAAGGCTTGGTGATGGTTCAGCTATGGAGATTTGCGGGCAAGGATCTGTCCTCTTCGAGGGTCTCACAGGTGAACATCGCATACTCACCAGAGTGTACTACATCCCACGGCTTCGCAACAACATCATCTCTATCGGGAAGCTTGATGAGAATGGATGCAAGGTGAATATCGAGAGCGGAGTGTTGACGATCTTCGACAACCTCCGAAACGTGCTGGCCCGTGTTAATCGCACACGGAACAAACTCTATATCCTCAACCTTGATCAATCTCAACCGGAGTGTTGGCTCGCCAAGAGTGATGATGATTCGTGGTTATGGCATGCTAGATTTGGACACGTTAACTTCTACGCCTTGAAGAAGATGTCAAAGATGGAGATGGTATCCGGGATGCCATTTATCGACCATGTTGATCGAGTATGTGACGGGTGCTTGGTTGGAAAACAGCACCGCAGGCCGTTCCCTGCTCAGTCTACCTATCGTGCAAGTGATGCACTCGAGCTGCTCCATGGTGATCTATGTGGCCCTATCACCCCGGCAACTCACGCAGGAAAGAAGTACTTCTTCCTTGTGGTAGATGACTACTCGAGATATATGTGGGTCGTTCTCCTACGATCTAAAGATGAGGCGTTTGAAGCGTTCAAGAAGCTAAAGGCTGCAACGGAGATGGAACACAAGTTGAAGGTTCACGCTCTACGGACAGATCGCGGCGGAGAGTTTACATCGAACGAGTTCAACGACTACTGCGAGAAGATTGGCATAAAAAGGTTCCTCACGGCACCTTATACGCCGTAGCAGAACGGGGTTGTTGAAAGGCGCAATCGAACCGTCGTTGACATGGCAAGGAGTTTACTCAAGAGCAAGAAGCTGCCGGGGACTTTTTGGGGAGAAGCTGTCTCGACGGCGGTCTATCTTCTCAATCGGGCTCCAACGAAGGCGGTGATTGGCAAGACTCCGTATGAAGCAATTACGGACGCAAGCCGAATGTGTCTCATCTACGAACGTTCGGGTGCGTGGCACATGTGAAGACGGCAGAGCCGCATCTCTCAAAGCTTGCCGATCCTAGCACAAAGATGGTGTTCATCGGATACGAGAGCAGTTCCGGCACCAAGGCACACCGCTTCTATGATCCACAAACCAAACGTCTACGGATTTCACGCGACGTCGTGTTTGAAGAAAACAAAGCGTGGAATTGGAGCGCAGCAGCCAACGATGCTCCAAACGGTAACATATTCATAGTTGAGTTTCCCGATGATGATGCAGGGGAAGACGTCCAGGTGGTTGGCAAGACGCCCAACCAAGGTGACCACAATGGTAGTGATCATCATGGTGCCAACACCGACGACGGCGCACATGGGTCGCAAAGTGATAGCGACAACGACGTGCACGACACAAGCGGAGATCTCGGCGACCACATCGACAACGAGGCGCATAGTGACAACGACAATCAAGATGATGGTCACGGTCACAACGACTACGTTGATGACACGGATGTCGATGACATGCCCGAGACTCAGCCGTCTTCCTCAAGTGCATCAACACCGACACAATTTGTGTCGCCTCTTCGCAAGACACAACGGACTCCTCCGGGCCTCGCCGCTACAAGACCCTCAAGAAAGTCTACAAGTACACAAAGCCAGTTACGCTCGAGTACTCCGGACTATGTCTGCTCGGAGTTGAGGAGCCGTCGAACTTCGTAGAGGCAAGGAAAAGTCCTAGCTGGATGCACGCCATGGATGATGAGATGAAGGCGATTGAGAGCAATGACACGTGGACTTTGGTAACCCGACCTCCGAACCAAAAGGCCATAGGTTTGAAGTGGGTTTACAAGTTAAAGAAGGACACACAGGGTGCTATTGTGAAGTACAAAGCAAGACTCGTTGCAAAGGGCTATGTACAACGTCAAGGAGTTGACTACGATGAGGTGTTTGCACCGGTTGCTCAACTCGAGACTGTGAGAGTGCTCCTAGCTTTGGCAGCACAAGAGGATTGGAAGGTTCATCATATGGATGTTAAATCCGCTTTTCTCAACGGTGATCTCACAGAAGAAGTGTACGTAGAACAACCCCTCGGCTACGAGAAGAAAGGCGAAGAAGGGAAAGTTTACAAGCTCAAGAAGGCACTTTATGGGTTGAAGCAAGCACCAAGAGCTTGGAACTCAAAGTTAGACCGAAGTTTGGTCTCGCTCGGATTCAAGAGATGTCCCCTCGAGCACGCAGTCTATACAAAGAACTCCAAAGGCTCAAACCTGCTAGTGGGGGTTTATGTCGACGATCTGATTATCACCGGGGATAGCGTACAAGAAATTGAACGTTTCAAGGCACAAATGAAGAACAAGTTTAGCATGAGCGATCTGGGATTACTCAGCTATTACTTGGGCATCGAAGTAAAGCAAAGCTCCGGTGAGATTTCCCTATGTCAATCGGCTTATGCGGTCAAGTTATTGGAAAAGTGTGGCATGTCAGATTGCTACGAGACACAAGTTCCAATGGACCAACGTCACAAGTTGAGCAATCGTAGCTCAAATCCGCCGGTGGACACCACAATGTATCGAAGCGTTGTGGGCAGCCTAAGATACTTGGTGCATACCCGACCTGACTTGGCTTATTCAGTCGGGATCGTGAGTCGTTTCATGGAGAATCCGACAACCGAACACATGAGCGCGGTCAATCAAATCTTGCGCTATGTGAAAGGCACTATTAATCTTGGCTGCATGTACAGAAAGGGAAAGGAAGGATTGATCCTTCGTGGATATTCAGATAGTGACATGGCAGGTGATGTGGATGACCAGAAGAGCACAACGGGCATGGTATTCTACCTTGGTCCGAATCCGATTAGCTGGAATTCTCAGAAGCAAAAGGTGGTGGCACTGTCTTCATGCGAGGCAGAATACATAGCGGCAAGCACAACGGCTTGTCAAGCAGTGTGGCTGAGAAGACTCCTAGCTATTCTTACGAAGCGGGAGGTGCAGAAGGTGTCATTAAAGATCGACAACCAAGCTGCAATCTCATTGTGCAAAAATCCGGTTCATCACGAAAGGAGGAAGCACATAGACACTCGGTTCCACCACATCCGGGAGTGCATTGAGAAAGGGATGATCGAAGTTCAGCACGTAAACACGAAGGACCAGCTTGCCGATATTTTCACCAAGTCCCTCGGTCGACAGAAGTTCATCGAGATGAGGAAGAAAATCGGACTGCAAGCAATGGAGACAAAGCAACCAGATTAAGGAGGTGAATGTAGTAATTAATCTAGTTGTAATGTGTGTCCTAGTTTGGTTAGTATTGCAAACCGAGTAGGATTAGTAGTACTACACCGAGTAGGATTAGAAGTAGACTACGCTTAGCATTTATATATGTGTCTACCCCAGCCCTTGTAAACACAACGAAAAGCAAAGCAATACAAAGTACCAGGCTCGATACGAGCCTTTGACGATCCATTGATCAATTTTTCCGTTCGCAAGTCGCCGCAAGAGTGCCGCATAGAAGAGTCGATACTGTCGATCGGGTAGAGCAGCTAGCTAGGTTCATACGCGGAGGCTAGACACACGAACAAGAGCTGCTACTGTAGATTAATCAAGCTGCTAGCTTGCTTGCTTCTTCAGCTAGTTTTGCACGTAACGTGTTTAGTTTTCGGTGGATTTTGTCCTAGCGCTGCAAAGCCAACACATACATGTTAGCTGCGTACATACGTATAGAGAGACTGAGTCTGAGTTGGTTGGCATCATGGCATGCATGGCGCAAGGATCGGCCGGTAGCTGTGCGAAGAACGTGGGCTCGTGCATGGCAAAGTGACCAAGTAACGCGGATTGCAGCTAGTAGGTCGACAATGGAGTTGCTGCTCCAATAGGTGTGTTCCCTGGCCTATAAAAGCCATTGTACTCTTCAGTTGTAATTTTTGAGCCCACTGAAATACAAGAGTGAAAAAGTCCCGGCCGTCGCAGGGAAGGCGTCTGTCGTCGCAGGCGTTTGTCGTCTGACAAAATTCGTCTCCTTGTGTTCTTGTATGGTCGTTCATCGATCCTTGGTTCCGACAATTGGTATAGGAGCTGGTCAGTCATGGGTTCGCTCCCTTCGTGTGGCGCATTGGTGGTGGCCGGTGGCGTGACGGTGGTGAGTGGCGGCGGTAAGACGAGGTCGTCGAGACATGTGTCGGCCCATGCTTGGTCACCAGTGATGGTGTTGCGGCAGTGGATCTTGTGTCGGTCCTGCTGGGCGTGATGCACTCTACGGCGAGTGTCACCGAGAAGTGGTGTGTGTCGTCGAAGAGGAAGAAGCAAACACGGCGGTGATCGGCGACAGCGGGCCAGGTCGAGTCCATGGCGGTGGCGATCGCCCTCAGTGCGTCAGGTCGAGTGTGCGGTTGTGGCGGCGACGAAGATGGGAGCACCAGCGTCAACTCCGGGGACGGCGAGCATGCGGCGGCCCTGGAAACGAAGAAGGGACGTTACCGAGTACAGTTAGGATGGCCGGTGTCCTGTACGTGAGGATGGCCGGCGATGTCATAGCTTAGGGGGTGGCATTGAAATATTATAATGCCATAGATACATATGATAGTGTTGTCGTGCAACAAGACCCAACGCCATCGGTATCTATAATACTGTTGACGTAGGCTCTAGCACTGTCGCTATTTTTTTAACAGTGACGCCATATTGATGGCTTCGAATGTCCGTGCCAGCAAAACCGTTTCTGACACGGTATATCTAGGCTTTTCTGCACTAGTACATGGATGCCTTGATTTATGTTTCATTCTTTAACTTTCTCGACACATGGTTGTTGTTTTCTCTACACTTTGTTTTGCGAGTTATGGTGTCATTTCAGCACTTGTCACAAAATAAATGCAGTTTATTCATCTGTGAAGTTTTGGGTAGTGAGTAATCAGCTGGACGATCAACAATGATGTATAGTTTTCAATTGCAAGCAAAGTGCAATTCCAGACAGACACAGACGACAAGAGATGATGTAGACAAGATATCCTTATTACACTTTCCAAAATTGAGTGGTAATTAATCAGTACTAATCACAGTGCGGTACATAGAAAATAAATGAACTGACTAACTTAACTCACATGCGAAGAAAATAACCATGTCTAGTTTCCTCCTCTATAAGGAGTTCGGGAAGAAAAAGGAGTATGGAAAAGAAGTATGGCAAGTGCCATATGGAAAGTGCATGACATTCTCTCTATCAGGAGTTTGGGAAAAGAATATGAGTATTTACACAAATGTATACATGTGATCGGCATGTAAAGAACTGAATGTCATGCACAACTAGCCGACGTGAGAATTGTTGTTACTCCTCACGATCTACACACCATTCAGCAGCACACCTTCGTGGTTATCGTGTTGCTGATTTAACCGACATGGTTGGAGCATTAGTCGCTCTGCCTCTTATATATCTCTAAGCCATATGCATCTGTTCTGCAGGGATTACCTCTCTGTTGGTCAAGAGGTTATAGAATGCACACCATTAAATAATATTTGATGTCTTTTCTAGCAGATGAGTTAAGATTTTAGAAGAAACGGAAAGAGAATGTGGGTAACCGTTGAGATGGTCTAGTGTTATTTACTCTATTAAACAGGAAAGTGTACTGCCGCCAAGCAAACAATGTCTACCCGGCTGAGAAGATTCTGTCCCATGGACAAGTAACTGGTAGGTTAATTTTGAAATGGATAGAGTTCGTGCTATATATTGAGAAGCACGGTACGTACGTCCTCAAGATAAATCAAGGTGGCTTTTTTTTATTTATAAATCGAGATATCAGAGTGGAGAAAGTACTTGATTTTTTTTGTTTCTTCTGAGTAATTAATGCTACAATACGTCTTGCTTTTCAAGAATTATAGCAGACGGTATAAACATGAAGTCACTCATCTATACAATTTATAAATTATCGGTTTGTCAACCTCCAGGAAAGCAATTTGCCCAATATATCTAAATTATTTATTTCCTTGTGTTGTTTGTCCATAAGTGAACTGGTGTTCAGGAGGGAAGTGCATGAGTATTTCTAACCATTCCATTAAAGTTTAGAGGAGGATACGACTGAATATCCTTTAAAGGAATATATTTATAACTTTTGAAAAGGTGTCATTTTTGACCGACCCCTGAATTTAACGCAGTAAAACTAAATAAATAAAAATTCAGTGCAAATTTGGTCCAAACTACTACATCAAACTTGATTTGAAATGCAAACCAACCTATGGTTGGATGGTTAGAGGGACAGTGGTATCCCCAGCCCGCCAGGGTTCAAGTCCTGGTGCTTGCATTATTCCTGGATTTATTTCATTATTTTTGACAATGAGCATTCAGTGGGAGGAGACGTTCCCATCGACGACGAGGCGTCTATGGTGACTTCATAAATCTCAAGATGATATGCCGGCTCAGTCTCTCAAAGGTGCTCATAGGGGTAGGGTGTGTGCGCGCGCATTCATAGGGGTGAGTGTATGCCCGTGTATATGAGCACTTGCGTCTGTATTGTGTTAAAAAAACTTGATTTGAAATATTTTACATAACTACTTTATATAACTTAAACAAAATTAGACTAGATTGCATAAAAACACACTAAAACTATTCACTATGGTGGCACCGGTGAGCTGCCGAGCGAAAGCTCCGCGCTCCGGCGGCATCGACGATTACATCTGCGTGTCGTTATCCTTAAGATATCGTTGTGGTTCTCCTCTTCATGGCTAGTCTCTGTATGAAAACCCTTGTCTTTGGGCTTGGCAACGACGGTTCTTGCATTTCTCTCCTAAGGGTCTTATCGTGTAGGCTAGGTGTCTTTGGTCGTGTCATGCCGTTGTAATCTGGTCGTCAGGTGTTTAGTTGCTCAGCAATGTAGTAGTGTGCAGTTATGTTCGCGAGGTATTTAGGGATTTGCAGTGTCAGAGAGCTACCTCGCCACATTGTATCCGTCCGTCATGTAACTTGGAGTTGCTGCTTATACATAATGCTTGGTGAGAACCTGTTTCAAGAGTAATTAAGAAACAATCATTTCATGATTTTACATAAGGTGCAACTTAGTTTAGAGTACCAGTGACGTATAGCCAAGTAACTCAGAGTAGCAACAGATTTATTGATTGCAGCTCATATAATATATGTAAGGAGAAATGCACTCAATGTGAATGAATTCATAATTTGATTCCAACAAGCGAAGCATGTATAGTTCAGACGGTTGACCGCGGACAAGGCCACCATAAAACTGAAAAAACGGAACATTTCGAACAGCCCAAGGGCCCAACGGTGTGTCGAAGCAGCAGATGAACGGAAATATATGCCAGGATAAGATTTCAATATGCATCCTGGCGTTACATGTTTTGCAGAAGAAAAGACAAAGAAAAACAGAGAACGCCCTGTTGTCTATTATTGAGATAAACCAAAGAGGGATGGATGCTAATCAATTCAAACCATCGGTACAAAAAGAAGACTTTGAAACGAGGCCAAAAGTTTGCAACCCACGTCAAGAAAAGAAATAAAACAAAATTATGAATAAAGTGAATCATCTTCCCAAAGTATGTCTATATACAGAACAAAATAAATGAATCTATACTCTAAATTATGTCTATATACATCCGTATGTAATCCGCAGTGAAATCTTTACAAATATTTATATTTAGAAACGGAGGGAGTACATTGTTGTGCCAAACTGAGAAAAGATCACAACATATGCTAGTTATTACGTGGTTGACAAGAGATCCACGTTTTACATAAAAAACGCAAGAAAGTTTTCAAGAGACAAATCGCACGAGCCTCCTCAACTACACAAAGATTTTCATATCCAGTTATGCATCAGGAGCCAAAGCATGAACCTCCTTAGGAAGCTCCGCCACCACAATCTGGCTCTTCGGGTTAAACACGATTAACTACAAATCATCTTCCTTCCAATCTTTCACATGGGGCTTCAAAAACGAAATGAATGAAAAAGACAAGACAGAAAGGAAAGGAGAATCAACCAAAAATTGAAATGAAACATGAACAAGCAAAATAAAATGGATCGAAGTGTGTACAGTAGAGGAAGTTTTCGCTTTTTCCAAGTGATTATTCAAATTATTTATGTCGTTTTGTTCCTAATCCACCCGTTCTTTATCTACGGCGGTGTGTCGGACCGAGATGATCAAGAGAGGGTATTTGAAAGAAGTTCAAAATGTTATGCAAAATGAAACATGAAGTATTAGAATGTCAGGCAAAATCTTGAAGAATCGCTCGCCACAGGTTATGACATTATTATGGCGTTTTCGGTTGTCCACTAGCAAAATTATAATGACGCACTATTCATATATCATTCAACATTAATCCACCAACAAGCATTAATAAGCTATTTGAGACGTGACTCAATGGAGTAGGCGGCACTATAGCAAATCATATCCGGATTGTAATAAGTGCATTATTTTAGGCTATATGGAACGCTAGAAACGATATGATTTTTAATGGCAAGACAATTTTTCACAGGTTATCTACAGAGCCATGGCTTGAATCCGTAGGTGGTCATTACTCCCTCATACAGAGGCCATGAAGCTTATGGTTATTGGGTGCAACCGGTGGGAGATGGTCGTACGAACTATCTTCAGCCGATTTAGATGGCGAGGTAATTATAAGATAGGTGTATAGGCATCGTAGCCTGCTTTGATCTCGTCAGATGTGCAGTTTTTATTTCACGTACTTGCTTTTCTTATGCTCAGATTGTGAACCCTTCGTGGATCTAAGACTTTATTTTTATATTTATTTAATAATATGGATGCATGTATCAATTGATCCAGAGGCCGGAGGCTTCGTTCCTCCTTTCCTCAAAAAATGACATTATTATGGATCAGGCATCTGAAATTAAAAAGGGATGCCTATCTTATGTTTTCTTGTCGGACTAATAAGGAACAGTTCAGTAGGACAGTGTTGTGTGTTTTTGTTGGACAAGGACAAGTTCGGTCTAAATAGAAGTCCAAAGAATCAATTCGGTCATTGTTGTTGGGTGAAGTGACTTCATTGATGTTCTGAGAGACACTGGATGGATACATGAAAATATTCAGTAGGTGCCAGCATGCATTTGTAGAAGGTTGACTGCATACAGGGGCGTAACCAGGCCCCAAGCTACCATGGCGATGGCCTGGGGCTCAAGATGGGAATGGGCCTGCCCGGACCTGGCCCGTGGCCTCAAAGCAAATTTCAGGCGCCAGGGGTCAACCTAAACCTGGGCATATCCCGGGCTAGGCCGGGTTTTAGGCCGGGCTTAAAAAAGGCAGAACGGGAAAACTCAAGCCCGAGCCCAGCCAGGCCCAGCTGTCAGGCCTAAGAAATCGGGCCCGAACCCGGACCGGACATCCAAAGCCTGGTAAAGCCCGGCATGCCCGGCTCGAAAATTACATTTTGCAAGCACGAGCCAGGCCAGGTCTGCTCTTCGGGCTCACTTTTTAGGCTCAAGCCCGGCCCGATGGCACGATCAGGTCCGGCCCGGCCTGGGATTTTCAGCATGGGGCCGGGCTGCCCATGCCCAGATTTAGGTCAACCCATTCTTGTCAGTTTTTGTAATCTTGATTCACATGTATATCTGCATATTAGTTTGCTTGTCCATGCATATAGCTAGTTAGTTGTAGGAGGTGAAGCCTCGGAGGACATGCAGGAGGTGAGATGCGAGGCGCCGTGAGATGTGGCGCATG
Organism: Hordeum marinum; assembly: GCA_022496015.1. Lineage (NCBI taxonomy): Eukaryota > Viridiplantae > Streptophyta > Magnoliopsida > Poales > Poaceae > Hordeum > Hordeum marinum. The sequence goes on from CM039678.1 coordinate 25,821,130, forward strand.
GCGAGATGCCGAACGGTGGCGAGAGGCTGCTGTGTATGCATGTAGGAGGTTGTTAGCTGCTGCTTCATGTGTGGCCTGGTTGTGTGGTTCTTAGAGTGATTCTAGGAAAATATCAGGTTACTGTTAGTGGTGTGAGTGCATGCGTGCGTGCAGTTAGTGGGCTAGTTAGTGGCCCGGCTGCTGCGTGGGCGTGAGTCTAGTTAAACACCTGTAGCATGTTTGCTTTGTTCTAAGAGAAATAGAGAAGAAAAGAGCTTGGCTGTGTGATACGGCAGCTCACAAAACATCTGTGTCTCCATTGTTCTTGAGTTGGCTGTAAGAGGCAGCCGGGAGAGAAGAGAGCTGAGAGAGTTAGCCCCAACAATTCTAACAAAATCATGTGGCCTCGCTGGCCCATTGGGTACCCCCAAGGTCGATCCGAAATTCAGCTAGAATTCCAAAGTTTTTTGTAATGCCCAAATTTCATTTACTTGTACTAGTGCGGGACAACCACAGATTTTGTATATGAACTGGGATTCATTTTGCCACACATTTGGGGATTGACATCACACAAATAGCACTGGTAATATCTCAACACACGCACAACATACATCGACAGAGCCACACATTCCAAATGGACATACTACTAAACTGCCTCATCAGCGAGAAAATTCTACGCATTTATTGATCACAACTACACAAACAAGCTGCTACAAATGGGTTATCAAATATGATCCGGTATAAATATTTCAAATCAAATACTGTATGATCTAGTTGTTCAGTATAAATGGATTTATCTCTGGTTTTTCATAACGTCCAGCCCCTATTCAATTCAGTTAGAACACGAGTTGAGTTCTCTAGAATGGCTTTTCTACTCTCAGGGGTGTGCACACCCCTTATCTAGGCCGCTGGCTGATGTGTGAACAGCCTCGAGATCCGTAGGGTGTAGCCCACTCTGGTGCATCAGTTACATTTAAAGTATCTTGAACAGTAACACAGGCAGAAGCAGTGATGTATTCTTCATCTCGATGGCTCGCATATGGCACTGTTCATATCTTTGCAGGTCGCATCTAAAAAATTCAATCTCTTTACCTTTGCAGGTCGCATTAAAAAAAATCGACATGTAGGGCACATACACTCTTTTAATCTTTGCATGCAACACACTCTGTAGTATATTTATTTTTCCTTTCACTCTCGGTGGTAACTTTTCTTAACCTTTGCAAAACACCCACTCTCTCTTGACTTGGATTGCATTCACTATACACACTCTCTTGACTTGGATTGCATGCACTATACACACTCTCTTGAGCAAACCATCCAAACAACACGTGACCCTTTTTCAAAAAGATGCTAGATAGAGTGATGCATTGGCCCGGCTAGCTGCTCTATCTAGACACACTCGGACAAGGACGTGACCTGACACAGCTGCTATGAATAGGGCCTACTAGGCTACTAGGACCTATGGTGCACCTACGTGCTAGTGGACGATCGTTCCACTCTTGAAATTTAAGTTTGATCATAAATTTAACCAACGAAACCGATTGCGACAGGAGTAAAAATTATATCATTGAATTCATATTCGAATGAAGTTTTCGATGATATAATTTTTACTCCCGCCGTAATCGGTCTTGTTTGTTAAATTTATGATCAAACTTAAAACTCGAAAATCGAGAACGCACTATATTATGAAATGAAGGGAGTACGAGTCAAATGACCAGCTTGAACGCACAGGTCCTGCAAATATTCTGCAAACGTCAGACCCATGACCGAATCTCAACGATGGTTCACGGCCAGGATAACGGCTGTGTGCACTCCCGAGAGTAGCCACACCTTTCCCTTTGTCTATACAACCTCCACTGCATCTACTCTTGAAATACAAACCTAGTCAATTGCATGAGCTGAAATTTTGAAAGGAGCTGAAGACTGTGTTAACATTATTCTGTATACTGACCAATTTCCTAGAATGAACATTTGGGACCTTCCATATAATACAGGTACTATCTTGGTTGATTCAGGGAATTCAATTTCATTTCCGAATGGCTGATCTAGACACCAGCTCTGTTATTGGCTTAATGTTTCATGCAATGCTTGCATTACGGTCATGCAGTTCCTGCATGATGTGTGATTGACTCCATCATGCAACTCTTGCATAATGCACATGCTACTTAGTGTTATTCCTCATGAGTTGCGACAGTCAATCACACTTGTTGCACTGTTGGTTTAACTAAACCTTAGTGGGTGCTCTGCCTCGTTATACACCCTTATACCATTTACTCATTTTGTCTATGCATTTGTTTCGTTGAACGTTTGCTTATATGTATCTTACAAGTGAGATGAGAGTGTAGAAGAAACTGAAAGAAGATGTGTGTTGGGAGGAGCCATGGGCCTATGATCAATTGGTACATATTATGTGCGGAAAAAAAGAGAAGCAAAGATAGAGGAGAGCCATGGCCGATGCCCCACTGTACTCCCCATAGCACAGATACATTAGTTAGTACAAAGGCATCAAGTTCCACGACAAAGAGAAGTTGCATGTCATCTACACAACCAAGGCCAAGGACGCCGACATGTTGCTGACCAAGTTCAAGCACATGCTCTTTACCATGAGCGACAGGAGTTTTGGTCGTTGGCCCATGTCACTGCGCTTTGTCTCACTCTCACCGTACGAAAGTGCAGTGACATGTATGCATTATTCCATCAACCGAAGAACGATAGGTTAATTCATTGTCACACCGTCCACGATAGGTCATTAGCACCCACAAAACTCAGAGCCGGTGTTTTTCTGGTTCTTATTCAGGGATGAAATTTTCCTCGATATGGACCACACGCTGAGGCGAAAGCATGGCCAATGTCCTACGATGAGATCAGAGAGCTAGACCGTCGACGTAATAGAAGGAACAGGGTACAATGGGAGAATATCAGTAGTAACGCACTAATAGATAACTTTTGCATGCACAGGTCCTTGCGTGAGTGGAGGCGAGGCGAGAAAAAGGATCGCTCCCGCGGGAGCGATCACGGGAGGTTACCCAGCCGCCGCGGGAACAGCGTCCCTCATCTATACTCTACCCTCGCCGTCGCCGATCCGCGCCGCCGGGCATGCCTGGCTGGTGCTGGCGGTGGCGGGGACCTCTCTCCTCTCCGCATGTAGGGATGGCACCCGCAGGGTATAGGTACGGGTGGAGGTTTCCCATATCCTTACTCGTCCCGCGTGAGCTTACCCATGACCCGTATCCATATCCGTCAACGGATACATTTTTTATCCATACCTGTTATCTGGCAGGATAGACGGATACCCGATTATCCATATTTATAAAACATCAATTTGAACAACTTATAGTTATAAAAGACATCATATAATATAGTTTACATAAATAGATTAAAACCAAAATATATACTTATAAACAACATCATATAATCATAAACAAAAACACATTGTCATACATTTTCAGTTCACAAATTCTTTACATAGTGTAGATTGTAGATATAATTTTCAGTTTAAATAGATTTTATACGGGTACATGGGTATGTGGGTATGGGTTATATGATCCCATACCGTACCCGCTCTACCCGATGGGTTTCAGACTTTTTTATTTATATATTCATGGGTAAATTTTTATCCCATACCCTTATCCTAATAGGTTTTTTACCCGCAGGGTACGTGGGTAATGGGCACCCATTGCCATCCCTATCCACATGTGGGGGCTCGGAGGCGCGGCGCTGGGCTAGGGCACGCGCGGCGGCGTTGGACAAAGCTCAGAGGCGATAGGTCTTTGGTTCTTCGTCTCGGACATGGAGGGCTGGTCGTAGCGGCGGCTCTCGCCTGGGTTGGCGACAGTCGGAGGCAACATTGCCTAGATCCGATCTGTCGGGACCTAGGGGAGTTCTGTGGTGGTTGGCCCTGCTGTTCTTCGTGCTCTAGAATTTTGACTTGTTTCATACCGGCCTCCTTGATCTGGACACTGACGGGTTCTGGTCTTCCTGTGTGTCGGGTGTGAAGACTTGTAGCGGCAGCCTTGACAGGAGGGGGCAGCAACACAGGCGGACAACATTTTTGGGGGTGCTTCCCGAGTACCGAGCCACGGTCTCCAGGGTGAAAAATCAAGGTCTGACCTTTATTGGTTGTACCTGGAAATGATTTTGCGAAGGCATTGTTTTTGAGATCTCGGACTCTCTCTAGGGTGAAAACTCAAGATTCTTGATCGGGCACTAGTAGAAAATAGGGCTTTTATCCTGGCCAGATCAGAGCATTAGTCCCGGTCATTTTACGAACCGGGACTAATGGGAGCATTAGTCCCGGTTCGAAAGGCTAGGACGCCGGTCAGGCATCGGTAGCCATCAGTCCCGATTCAGATGGGACCTTTAGTCCCGGTTTGAGCCACGAACTGGGACTAAAGGGGTGGTGGCAACCGTTCACCTGGCGCGAGCCCTTTTAGTCCCGACTCGTGGCTAAAACTAGGACTAAAGGTCCAAACCGTTCGATTACCGCGCCTTGGAAGTTGTTCCGCGCAAGATCAAACGCTACATTAACCTCGACGCTACAGTAAACGCGACCAACGCCTCCATATCTGTTTGTCTCCCTCTCCTCTCTTCTTCCCATCCTCCACCATGCATCCAATCACTCACTACCGGAAGGTGCTCGCACATGGCACGACCAATCTCCATGTCGTCTACATGAACTACAGCGCAAAGTGAAGGTTTTTCTTTCCATGTTCGAGGAATGGCTTCAAGAGGAGAAACACAAGTTCATGGGCCTCGATCTCGAGTGCACGGCCGATGTTTGCGATGTTGCCGTTGTCCAACTTTGTTTCAAGCAATGTGTCATGGTCTTTCAATGGGCAAGGTAATACGAAACTTGTCATAGTTTTAATTGGGGCTTTTGTTTGATTCATAGGATAGGAAAACTGCATAGGAATAGGAGGATTGGGAATGTCGAGAACATGTCATAGTTTCCTTGATTCACGGGAAAAATGCATAGGAAAATTGGGGCTTTTTCTTTGATTCATAGGAATGGGGCTTTTCTTTGATTCATAGGAAAATTGCATAGGAATAGAAAATTGCATAGGAACAGGAGGATTAGGAAAATTGCATAGGAATAGGAATAGGAGGGTAGGGATAGGATAGGAAAATTGCATAAGAATTTTCCTTGTAGTTGCATATTGGCCATCGTGGTAGAACATGTCATAGTTTAGGGTCTTCTTTTGATTCATAGGATAGGAAATGCGGGAAATAGGAAACTTGCTATGATTCTTATTATACTTGTTATGATTCTTATTATACTTGTGCTGAATTATATTTATTATGATTCTATTATACTTGTTCTAAAATATAATTGTTGTAGCAGTATTTAACACATTTGTTCCATTTTGTTGTTGCAGTAATGACAAGCACTATCCAAAACTCATGGAGTTTCTTCGCAGTGGCATATATTTTGCTAGCGTTGATATAACGAATGACAAGATCAAGATGAGGCGCACTTGGGGTATGGAGATACCAGCTGAATGCCACATTGATCTTCAGGGCAGGTTCGGGCTTGAGCATGACAAGACTTCAATGGCTGATATGGCAGCCGCCCTGATCGATGAGGAGTATGCTGATATGAAGACAAAATTCCCCAAGTCAGGGCACCAACTTTGGGAGAAGACCCCACTTGACCCTATCAACATTGAGTATGCAACAATAGATGGGTACGTTGCATACGAGTTATAGAGCAGGATTGGAATCTGCAATTATGGGCAGTGTCACCTCGTACCACTAGCATCTCTTGCTTGGGGGTATTCTGATCTGAACGACGAGTAGTGTTTGCAATAGCGAACACTTTTATCTCTATTACGTAGTGCTTGGGGGTCTCCTGATTCGGACGAGTAGGATTGCAATCCGGAAGACTAGGATTGGTATCTTCAATTATGCAGTACTTTCTGTAATGGATATCTGAACTATTATTTCTATTATGTCCGTGTTTAAGTACGGTTTGTGTGTAAGAATATTTAGTATGATGTGAGCTATCTTTCTGAAGCATTGTGATGTATGTGATGAAGATTGTCCATGGTTACGGCGCAATAAGCAAGGGACCACTAGTAGAAAACAGACCCTTTGTCCACATCATTAGTCCCAGTCTGGTTTTGAATCGGCACTAATGTGACCATTAGTCCCGGTTCGTGATGGGCATCATTAGTGCCGGTTCGTTCCGGACCTTTAGTCCCGGTTCGTGCCACGAACCGGGACTAAAGGGGTGATGGCAGGCTGGTGTCAGCCTGGGGCCCCATGATCACCTTTAGTCTCGGTTCATGGCACGAACCGGGACTATAGGCTAACCATTAGTCCTGGTTTGTGTCTCGAATCGGGACTAAATGTCCCCTATATATGAACCCTTCAGCCAGCCCGAGTTCTCTGTTCTTCCCCTTTCCTCTACTCTCTGCTTCTTCCTCTCTTCCCTGAGCTCATCCTCCATTTTTATCAAAGGTTAGCAACTTTGTCCTTTCATCTCTCATTGCTAGATTAGCTCTTGCAATGCTCTATAAGTATAGTGGTTTGTGCTTTTTAGTTTGGGAGTATTTATATGTGGTAGTTTATTTGATTTATATGCAATTTGAGCTCAAATTAACTTCTTACTTTGCATGTGTAGGTGTGGTTTACTTAGTGTCTTCCCGCCCCTGTCCTAACCACTGTCGATCGCCGGCACTGTCCCGTCGCCGGCACCACCTCGGTGAGCCTCTTGTTCTTATCCTTTTATAAAAAAATCATGTTTGTAAGATTTAGTTAGTTACCTGTATAGTTTTCTTACCTATATGGTTGTTTTTATACATAGTGGCATGATTTTGATATCCGTCCCCATTGGCCCTCGTCCAGTTTATGATTCGGATGTGGTATATACCCTCTTTTATAACCATTTGTTGCATTTCGTGTTTATGAAAATTATGCCCCTCAAATTGACATAGATATTTTTATCTAGGAGGTATGTGAACCGGAAATTCCAACCAACATAGATATTCTTGTCAAGAAGTTAAATTTAGTTGAAAAATAAAATGAGTATTTGAAAGAAAAATTGAAAAGATTTGAAGAAGAGAAGATGAAACTGGAGATGTATGTTGTCAATGTCGTTGATGATCACAAGATCAAGATAGATGCAATGCGCTTGAAGATTAGAAGATTTAAAAAGATATGCCATAGATAGTGAGGCTTGGTATCACTATGCCGTTGGATCAATTATTACCTTAGTTGCGATGTTGATCGCATTTGTTGTGGCATTGAAATGCTTTAGCTAGAGAGTTTGTATGCCATCAGTCAGTTCTTTGTCGTCTGCCAACGGATGGAAAAGAACGTCTTTGCCATCCACTTGTGAAAAACAGACGACAAAGAACTGACAGATGGCAACGAACCTGGCTTCCATCGGTCAATTCTTTGCCATCCGCCAGGGGATGGCAAAGAGTCTTGGTCGTTTGCTGGTAGACGACAAAGAGGTTGGTGGGGTCCAGTGGACACCAGTGCTGCAACGGCCTATCAACCCCACCTCTTTGCCGTCTGCCAGCAGATGGCAAAGAGGTTGCTGGGGTCCAGTGGACACCGGTGCTGTAACGGCCTATCAATCCCGTCGGTGCTCCGCCTAGTCGTTCCTCCACACTGTCGGCCCTCTGCCTGCCCTCCCCGCCGCCCTACCACCGCCTGCACCACCACCCCGTGCCGCCCGCACCTCCTACGGTGAGTCCTTTATGTGCCAATTAGGTTAGTGTGGATGTTAGTTAGGTTAGTTAGGTTCGTTCTTCAGATTACTTGTGGATGTTAGTTTGGTTAGTTGTTAATTAGGTTAGTACTATTAGTTAGGTTAGGCTCTTTTCCATTATGTACTGTTAGTTAGGTTAGTTATTAATTAGGTACTCTTAATGAGGTTAGATAGTTGTTATTAGTTAAGATGGAAAAAAATGAGTGAGTAGAAGAATTATAGAAGAAAAAAGAAGAACAAGAAGTGGTAGAAGAGGTCAAGAAAAGAAGAAGAAGAAGAAGAAGAAGAAGAGAAGAGGAGAAGAAGAAGAGGAGGAAAAAGTAAAAGAAGGAAGAAGAAGAAGAAGAAGAGGAGGAAGAAGAAGAAGAAGAAAAGGAAAAAAAGGAAGAAGAAGAAGAAGAAGAAGAAGAGAAAGAAGAAGAAGAAGAAGAAGAAGAAGAAAAGGAAGAAGAAAAGGAAGAAGAGGAAAATAAGAAGAGTAAGAAGAAGAAAACGACACCCTAACACCTCGACACCCCGACACGACGCCCCGACATGAGACCCCGACACGACACCCCGTCAACTCAGCACGACACTCCGCGCAGTTGTTAATACGCCCCTCGACGCCACTGACCCCCGACCCCCGACCCCCGACACCTCTTCGGCCTCCTGTTGACCGAAAAGGTGCTTTTCGGCCTTCTAGAGGCCGACGGGGTCATATATTTGTGAATTATGAGTTAGGTCATATATTTACCGATTTTTTATGAAAAAACAACTAATATATTTGTCTTGATCGAGTGGATTTAAATGTGCAATTTGATGAGCTCCGCCCCTGCGTTCGTGGGTGAGCACAAATGACATCTCCTCATCCCCCCTTCATTTGCTCTGTTCCGATCTTCGCGCCGATGAAACATGCTAGTTGTAGGTAGATTGAATCATCAGTATGCGTGACCACTATGCATCTCCCGTTCAAAAGGGTTACATCTATAAATATGCATGCATTTGCATATTTATAACCGTGATTCTTTTGAATTGTCCAACGTTATCCATGGACAACCCGAGTATGTGTATATTGGGTTCGATTTCCCATATGATCTGCTCCGGATCCGATGCAGAATTTTGTCAGTGCCTCCCTGTTGTTCTCCGGGTACACATCCTCTCTGCTTATTACCGAGACGTGTATCAGGAGAACAACGGGGAGGTGCTGCCGAAATTTTATGTCGGATCTGGAGCAGAGCATGGGAAAACGAACCCAATCTAGACATACTCGGGTGGGATTAGGACCTATCTTTACCTACTAGTGTCCAGGTTGCATGGACGTAATAAAACTGACAAACTCTATTAACTGATGAATATGGTTTGTTGAATTATGTATATATTTCTTGTGTGTCCAGTAGGAAGGCAAGACGAGTGATCGTGCGTGGATGTACACCGGTCACACTAGTTAGAAAGACATGACCCATTAATGGATAACAAAAACCATGGGGTTTGTGAGAGCCACATTTGCAAATGGACAGAAAACAATCTGGTGCCCCTGTGTCGACTGCGACAACTATCATAAGATGTCAAAGTTTGAAATGATCAAACACCTGTAGAAGAGGGGTTTTACACCTAATTATACGGTCTGGACATTTCATGGTGAGACTGCCCAACGTGCTAGAGCTGAGGAGGGCCGTCGTCGCACCGACGAGCATGGTATCGGGATGGAAGACATGGCGGAAGACTTTGATGATGCCTGGGATTCGGACGATGAGATGGAGGAATCTGCAAAGGCCTTCAATGATATGTTGGAGTCTTCAAAACATCCTCTCCACGAGCACACTAAGCTTTGTCAGCTGGATGCCATCGCGCAAGTAATGGCTCTGAAGGCTTAGTTCAACTTGGGTAGAGAATGCTACGACGTGATGATGACACTATTTGGACACTTTCTACCCAAAGGCCATGTAATGCCTGCAAACCTGTACCAGTCGGACAAAATCCTCCGTGTACTTAAGATGCCCTATGAGAAGATAGATGCCTGTGAGAAAGGATGTGCCTTATTTAGGCTTGAGTATGCGGACTTGAAGTATTGTGGTGTTTGCCAGTCTTCCAGGTATGTTATGGTAGACAACGGTATGTGTGAGAAGAGTCAAACAAAAATCCCAATTAGTGTTCTTTCTTATATGCCAATCATACCAAGACTTCAGCGTCTTTTCATGGTTGAAGAGGCGGCCAGATAGATGACATGGCACAAATTGGGCAAAAGAACCGAACTAGTTGCAGATGGGAAGCCGATGTTGGTACACACATCGGATGCTTTTGCGTGGAATTGCTTCGATGCAATACATCATGCTAAAGCGGAAGATCCAAGGCATCCTCGAATCGCCATAAGCACGGATGGGTTCAATGTGTTTGGTATGATGGCAGCCCAATACAGTTGTTGGCCTGTATTTGTCATTCCACTCAATCCCCCCCGGACAGATTATGCAAAGAAAGAACATTTTCCTGACGTTGATAATTCCGGGGCCCAACTATCCGGGCAAGGGTATGAATGTGTACATGCAGCCGCTTAAGGATGAACTAGAAGAAGATTGGGATAATGGGATCAAGACATACGATGCCGCTACAAAAAAACTTTCTAATGCGTGTGTGATACATGTACTCGGTGCATGACTTGCCGACGTAAGCGCTATTTGTTGGCTGGTGTGTGCATGGAAGGTTCCCGTGCCCCACATGCAAGGCAGCTCTTGAGTTTCCTCGACTGCAGGCAAGTGGCAAGTTTTCTTGCTTTGACATGCATAGACAGTTTCTGGATCCTCGCCATAAGTTCAAAAAAGACAAGAAGAACTTCATCAATGGTAGAGTTGTCAAAAACTCTACACCACCAGCATTGATAGGCCAACAGACCCTAGATCAGTTAAACTCTCTCGATCCGGATCCAGAGCGTTCTGGGTATTTCAAGGGGTATAATTCGGAACACGCCTAGACTCACAAGACATCCTTGTGGGATCTGCCTTACTTCAAAGACCTCCTTTGCCCACACAAAATCGACATGATGCACACTGAAAAGAATGTCGGCAAGGCCCTCTTTGGTACATTGTTTGGCATAGAAGGGAAAACAAAGGATAATCCGAAGGCTAGAGTCGATCAGTAGTCTCTATGTGATAGACCGCTACAAAACATGCGACGACCGAAAGGAAAGAAAAATTGGGCGAAGCCAAAGGCATGGTTCAATCTTGGAACTCTAGTTATGAGAGAAATAATCAAGTGGGTGAAAAAGGAGTTGATGTTCCCCGATGGGTATGCGACGAATCTAAAGAGGGGAGCGAGCCTTGAAAAATTGAAAATATTTGGTCTCAAGAGTCATGATTGGCACATATGGCTTGAGCGAGTAATGTCGGTGATGTTGCGTGGCTTTATCCCTGAGGATGAATGGCTTGTATTGGCAGAGCTGAGCTATTTCTTCTGTGTTGCTTGTGTGAAAGAACTATCGCCTGGCTTGCTAGAAGAACTGGAAGAGTTGGCGTCGGAGTTGATCTGCAAGTTAGAGAAGATCTTTCCACTGGGCTTCTTTAATCCAATGCAACATTTGATTTTGCATCTACCGACCGAGGCACGGTTGGGGGGGAATGCAGAATCGTTTGTGCTACACAACTGAGAGGATGCAGAAGACGCTTTGAGCGAAATGTAAAAATAAACATCACATTGAAGCATCCATGGCCGAGGCATTCATTACCGAGGAGGCGACAAACTTTGTGATAGCACACTACGAAGCCAAAAATCGTCATTTGCATAATCCAAAGCCTCGGTACAATGCTGGCGACCCTAAAAAGGGTGGATCCAACCTCAGCCTATTCAAAAGGAAGCTCGCGCAAGCCGGTGCTTATACTTCATTATCGTTGGATGTTGACGAATGGCGGACCATTACGTTGTATATCTTGAACAATCTAATAGAAGTGCGGCCGTACATTGAGTAAGTTCTCGGTACATTGTTTCACAACCTCAAATTCCTTTGAACTGCTCTTATTCCTGGATATTTGATACAGTCGATACATCACCAAATTCTCGTATGGAGCGGTGATCCAAAAGGATTCCATCGAAGAGTATGAGCTTCTGGCAATGTATGGAGGCGGCTATCCCAGTTTCATCTCTTGGTTCAAACAAACGGTAATTTCCATTAGACCATTTCATTTCTTTGTCTAATTTCCCGCTAATGCAACAATCCTTTCGTATTAAACCTGTAGGCTAGTTTAGAGTCTATGGACGCCGAATTGAGACAAGTCTCTAATGGTTTTCACTATAAGGTTCGTTCATTTGACAAATACGACATAACCGGTATCGCTTTTGTACCCATGGCAGAGAGCTATCTATGGACGACCGAAAGTCTACAAATTGTTGTGTCTCTGCTATCGGCGAAGGAGGTACCGAGTATTATGGAAGAGTTGAAGAAATTTATGAACTTCTATTCTATGGTGCAAACCCACCGAGCGTCGTAGTCTTCAAATGTGATTGGTTCCAGCCGAAGGAGACTAGAAGGACTCATGAACATCTAGGGCTAGTAAAAATCAAACAAAGCACCCATTTGGATGTTCTCGATGTCTATATTACGGCTCAACAGGCAACCCAAGTTTTCTATCTACCGTGGGCCTGCCAAAGTGATCATCTGAATGGTTGGGATGTCGTTTATGAAGTGCCGTCACATTTTAGACCACCTCCCCCCAATGAAGAGGATTATGAACCTCACATTAACCCAAACATGTATGAAGGAGAATTCTTCCAAGAAACACGTCTTTCCCAAACTCGTTTCAAGAACCGCTCTACTTCACCCCAAAACATTGAAGTAGACAGCAGCTGTGAATCCGAGCCTGAGCCGGAACAAGAAGAGCCAGAACAAGAAGAGGTTACTGCTGCGGATGACCTTTCAATGCTTGACCGATTACGTACAGGAGTCCTTCCACATGTTGATGCATTTATTGATGATGATAATGAGCACGTCATTACTGATAGTGATGATGATGATGCATTTATTGACCCCGAAGCATATATAGACGATGATGATGCATCTATAGATGATAACGATGAAGATTAATATTATAGTTCATGTCAGGTATTCAATTATTATTATGTACACATATATTATTAATTAGTTCATGTTAGGTATTCATTTTTTATTATGTTCATGATGATGCTACGCTTAAATTATATACATATTATTATTCAAGTCAGGTATTCAATTTTTGTGTTGTACTAATTTCGTTTACTCTTTGTCATTGCAGGTGTTCACAGATGGTGGGCGCGGGTCAAGAGCGCTCCGAGGCTTCTTCCTTGGCGCGTGGTGGGAGGGGTAGTTCCATTCCACCCAGAGCCTCCGAAGAGCGCTGCATTTCAGTATGCAGACACCACCGTCGACCGTGAGAGTTTGGGGAGGGGGGAGAAGGATATGGCTGGTAGAGGTGGACGTGGTAGCGGGAGAGGTAGGAAGGCTGCTACTATACCTTCCTTGCCGCCACCCCCAGCTGATTCATCGGACCACATGACTGTTCAGTTTGAGATGGAGCCACCTGAGGTGGACCCATCTCGAACTCTGGTCCACGAGCCTCGGGCCGACGAGTGTATGGCAGACGCGCTTACGACCGATGAGCCTCGGGCTGCCGAGCCTTCGTCCCATGAGACTCCGGTCCTAGAGGCTCTGTCCCATGAGACTCCGGAGCAGAGCAGGGATCAGGCTGAGTCACAGCCAAACCCATGGGTGGACTGGCCGGGGTTGAGTGGCTATGCTGAGGGTGACTATAGTTTAGATAGCTATAGCGAGAGTGAGTGGGTTGAGGGGCGCAAAGTCTACCAGCATGGTGGTACAAAGCTCCCGCCCACCCTAACAACCCGCGGCCAGAGGTGGTTGATTGCACCTCACGGGGAGAAGTAAGTGTATTTACTCTTTTGTAACCTTTTGCCTTCACATTTCTTCCAATATATAATGTGTTGGCCTTGTCATACTAAAGTTGTTGGAAACACGACCGTGGTGTCCGCAGGCCCAACACTGTCCTTGGTGTGATTTGTCGTCAAAGCTTTCCGGGGTGGGTCACGTTGCCCGGTGAGGGCCGGGTTCTAGAGCTAAGAATGACCTGGGAGTTCTACTTGGCTGCCCCAGCCCCGCTGGGGCATAGGATCGGCGATGTCGAGTGCCACACGGTGGCCGACATTGTGATCCAGACGTTTTGGGTAATTTCTCGTTTGCCGTCTATGTTGTGTTTTCTTCTTTGATTGGCAAGTACTGATCCATGTTTTCTTGTTTGATTGTAGACCTTCTAGAGGTGTGCTGAGGGACAGGAGGAGGCCGCGGCTCGGGTTATCGACGCCGAGTGCAGGCGCCTACTTCAAAACTTTCGGTACGATGCTCGGACGTAGGCTATTCGAGACTACTACACCTTGACTGGTATTAGGAGGTCCAAGTCAAAGTGCCGCACAAAGTATCTGAGTAAGGAGAATTACATGAAGGTAATTACCTATTCTTAAGGCTTTGTACTTAGTTTCCTTGATTTGGTTCGTAGGCGTAGCGCTCAAATTTCTCTTGCGTAACTTAGGTGCCCCCGAGATGCTATGCTGATAGGCAGGATTGTTGGGAGGCGTTGGTGGATCAGTGGTGCTCTCTCCAATGGCTATCCACCCACAACATTGCAAAGGAGAAGCATGGCAAAATGAAAGGTGTGCCACACCATCTAGGCAGCGTCAACCTATATCAGTTCAGGGAAAACTGGTTATGTGGTTTGCTTCATGATTCATGCAAATTCATTCTTCATGCTATCTTGATCCCTTAACTAATAGTTTGTTCCTCTCTTTTAGGCACGACACAACAAGGCTCTAGTGCCAGAGCTGTTCGACCTCTACGCCATGGCCAATACTGCCTCGTACAAGAAGGCCAAGGCATTCTCTGAGTCTGACATCGATGATCCAGAGAAATTCACCAACCGCGCCTCCCACAACAAGCTTATGAGGTACAGAGACGAGGGGAAGGCAAGGAAAGGGCCGGACTTTAACCTGAGACAGCCTATTGATCGAGAGCTGGTGATGATATCTAGTGGCGGGAGGCACCATGGCTCGTTAGCCATTGGGGATGGACTGATACGTTGTACTAGCACTCTTCCGCAGATCAAGAAGCTCCAGACCAGCTTCGATCCTGAGATAAGGCATCCTGCATGGCCAATGGAGCTCGAATTGAAGGTTAGTTATACTGAATCAGATACCTTTCCTCCATTACATTGTGTGTGCGGCCGTCGATGATTACAATGCTAACGAGTGCTGTTGCAGGCTGCTATTAAGGCAGAGAGAGTGAAGACCTAGGCTGCTATTAAGGAAGAGAGAGCGAAGACCCAGGCGCTTCTAGAGGAGAGGGACCGTCATTAGGCAGATAGGGAGAGGGTGGCAGAGGAGAGGACGGCTATGCTAATGGAGGAGGAGAAGAACTGGAATGACGTGGGTCAACGGGCCCTATACGAGCTCATCGTGGTAAGTTTCTTCTACATATTAGCCAAATCATGCATGTAATGTTCCTTTCATTACTAACTAATATGACCGAGTCAAGAAAACCAAATGTGCAGACCATGTGCCAGAACAAAGGCATGACCCCTCCGCCGATGCCAGTCATTGCTCCGACGGGCATGGTGAGTTTCATTTGAATTGTCATTAGTAACTAGTCTTCACATTTGAGTTGCATCATGCTAACGATACATTGCAAATGATCTTTGGTGCAACATAACTCTCGACAAGCATCGACTGATCCTTCTCTGACTGCCACTGGCTTGACCGGTCCTACACCTACACCTCCGTGATGACGGTAAGTTTTCCCAAGTGTTTTGCTTAACAAATGCATACTTAGCTTAAGAAATGACCTATTTATCTCCAAAATGCCGTATACTTAGCTTAGCATTTTTTCCTCCAAAATGACTTGATATGCTTAGCTAGCTCAAAAATGGCCTATTTAACCTAGGATAGCTCTAAAATGACCTATACTTAGCATCTTTTCCTCCAAAATGACTTAGTATGCTTAGCTAGCTCTAAAATGACATAATATACTTACGAAATGACATATTTTAGCTCCTAAATGACTTCATATGCTTAGCTAGCTCCAAAATGACACAATAACCTTACTTAGCTCTAAAATGACCTTACTTAGCATTTTTACACCAAAATGACTTAGTATGCTTAGCTAGCTCAAAAATGACCTATTTAACCTAGGATAGCTCTAAAATGACCTATACTTAGCATCTTTTCCTCCAAAATGACTTAATATGCTTAGCTAGCTCTAAAATGACATAATATACTTAAGAAATGACATATTTTAGCTCCTAAATGACTTCATATGCTTAGCTAGCTCCAAAATGACATAATAACCTTACTTAGCTCCAAAATGACCTTACTTAGCATTTTTTCCTCCAAAATGACTTAGTATGCTTAGTTAGCTAAAAAATGAACTATTTAACCTAGGATACCTCTAAAATGACATATACTTAGCATTTTTTCCTCCAAAATGACTTAATATGCTTAGCTAGCTCTAAAATTACATAATATACTTAAGAAATGACATATTTTAGCTCCTAAATGACTTCATATGCTTAGCTAGCTCCAAAATGACATAATAACCTTACTTAGCTCCAAAATGACCTTACTTAGCATTTTTTCCTCCAAAATGACTTAGTATGCTTAGTTAGCTCAAAAATGACCTATTTAACCTAGGATAGCTCTAAAATGACATATACTTAGCATTTTTTCCTCCAAAATGACTTAATATGCTCAGCTAGCTCTAAAATGACATAATATACTTAAGAAATGACATATTTTAGCTCCAAAATAACTTCTAATGCTTAGCTAGCTCCAAAATGACATAATAACCTTACTTAGCTCCAAAATGACCTTACTTAGCTTTTTTTACACCAAAATGACTTAGTTTGCTTAGCTAGCTCAAAAATGACATAATAACCATACTTAGCTCCAAAATGACATACTTTACACATATAAGTTGCATCATAATAATCTTCACATTTTAGTTGCATCATAATAATATTCTTCTTCTAACTTTCTTCTTTCCCATTTTGCAGATTTGCTTCATATCACGGAAGCTTGGTTTGATGAAGTGCATGTCTTTAGTTTTTGTTTTGAGTTTGTGAAACTTGCTACCTATGGATGAAACTGTGTAATACTGATGAAACTATGAATATGTATGGATGAAACATGCTACTATTGGTAACATGTGTTGGATATGTGTGTTCATGGATATGTGTCGGATATATATGTGTTCATGACTATTGGTAATATGTGTTGAATATGCTATATATATATATATGGGTTTGATTTTCTATGAAAATGAATTGATATAATAAAAAACAAAATCAAATGGGGGCATTATAGGCACATTGCCATCCGCTGGCTAATGGCAAAGAGGCCACGTGACAGCTACTTGATCAACCTCGGAAGCACTCCGCTGGCCTATTTGGTCTCTTTGTCGTCTGCCAGTAGATGGCAAAGAGCCTGCAGCCTTTGCCATCTGCTGGCAGACAGCAAAAAATCTGTTGCCTTTGCCATCCGATGGCAGACGGCAAAGAGCCTGCAGCCTTTGCCATCAACTGGCGGACGACAAAGAGCCTGCAGCCTTTGCCATCAGCTGGCGGATGACAAAGCACTCCGTTAGCCTCCTAACGGGGCTAACCCTGTCCCTCTGTTGTACAGAGGCTTTGCCATCTGCCAGCAAGCAGACGACAAAGAAGCCTTTATTGTAGCTTATTCAGCCGGACCTTTGCCATCTGCTGGTTCCTGTAGTGAAGTGTGTATGAACTTTATGTATGAACTTGTATTAATTTGTTCTTTTCGATGTTGTGTAACGAAGATGAGCCGACAATGGATGTACGACGACCGATGCTCCCCCCAGTTGATTAATAGCATGCATACTTTTCTGGTCGTGGCTGAGGCAAACAAGCGGACGGATGGTTTTATGTATTGTCCATGTGCTGGCTGTAAGAATGATCAAAATTACTCTAACTTAAGAACCATTCACGTGCACTTGTTTGAGTCTGGTTTCATGTTTGGCTATAACTGTTGGACCAATCACGAAGAAAGAGGGGCCCTAATGGAAGAGAATGAACAAGAAGAGGATGACGACATCTATCCTGGCCATGGGTTCCATGAATACGATGGTACAACAATGGGGGAAGAATTTAAGCCGGCAATGCGGGAAGGAGCTAAAGAAGAGGCATCGATTGAGCCTGCTGATGATCTTCGTCGGGTCATTGCCAATGCAAAGAGAAACTACGCAAGTGAAAAGGAGAAGCTGAAGTTGCAGTGCGCATTAGAGGATTACAAAAAAGGGTTGTACCCAAATTGCGAAGATGACAAGAAAAAGTAGGGTACCACACTAGAATTGCTGCAATGGAAGGCAGAGAATGGTGTATCTCACAAGGCATTTGAAAAGTTGTTGATAATGTTAAAGAAGAAGCTACCACAGGACAACGAATTGCCTGAGAGTACGTACGAAGCAAAGAAGGATGTGTGTCCTCTAGGATTAGAGGTGGAGAACATACATTCATGCCCTAATGACCGCATCCTCTACCACGGTGAGTACGAGAATTTGAATGCATGCCTGGTATGTTGTGCATTGCGCTATAAGATCAGCCACGATGACCCTGGTGATATTGAGGGCGAGCACCCCAGGAAGAAGATTCCTTCCAAGGTGATGTGGTATGCTCCTATAATACCACGGTTGAAAAGTTTTTTCCAAAACAAGGAGCATGCCAAGTTGATGCGATGGCACAACCAACACCGTAAGAAAGATGGGAAGTTGAGAGTACCCACTGACGGATTGCACTAGAGAAAAATCAAGAGAAAGTGGAAGGACTTTGCAAAGGACGCATGGAACGTATGGTTTGGTTTAAGTGCAGATGGCATTAATCCTTTTGGGGAGCAGAACAACAATCATAGCACATGGCCTGTGACTCTATGTATCTATAACCTTCCTCCTTGGTTGTGCATGGAGCGGAAGTTCATTATGATGCCAGTGCTCATCCAAGGACCCAACCAACCCGGCAACGACATTGATGTGTACCTAAGGCCATTAGTTGAAGAACTTTTACAGTTGTGGAATGGAAAAGGTGTACGTGTGTGGGATGCAAAAGAACAGGAGGAATTTGACCTACATGTGTTGCTGTTTGTAACCATCAATGATTGGCCTGCTATTAGTAACCTTTCAGGATAGACAAACAAGGCATACCATGCATGCATGCACTGTTTAGATGATACCAACAGTATATATTTGGATAAATGTAAGAAGAATGTGTACCTGGGGCATCGTGAATTTCTTCAGAGTAGGCATCCCGTAAGAAAGAAAGGCAAGCATTTGAAAGGTGAGGCAGATCACCGGAAGAAGCCTCGCCACCGTACTTGTGATGATATACTTGATATGGTCAAGGATTTAAAAGTAATCATTGGAAATGGTCCTGGTGCACAATGTGTTCTGAATGACTCTAACAAACGCACACCCATGTGGAAGGAGAAATCTATATTTTGGGACCTACCCTATTGGAAAGACCTCGAGGTCCACTCTGCAATCGACGTGATGCACGTGACGAAGAATCTTTGCGTGAACCTGCTAGGCTTCTCAGGCGTGTATGGGAAGACAAAAGATATGCCGGAGGCACAGGAGGACCAGCAACATATGCACGGAGAAGACGTCATGTATCCAAAGCAGTTTTAGGGTCATGACAGCTATGCTCTTACCAAAGAAGAGAAGGAAATCTTCTTCGAATGCCTTCTCAGTATGAAGGTCCCGACTGGCTTCTCGTCGAATATAAAGGTAATAATAAATATGCAAGAGAAAAAGTTCCAGAACCTAGGGTCTCATGACTGCTACATGATTATGACGCAACTGCTTCCCGTTGCATTGAGGGGGCTTCTACCGGAAAACGTTCGATTAGACATTGTGAAGCTATGTGCATTCCCGGATGCAATCTCTCAGAAGGTAATCAATCCAGAAATCCTACCAAGGTTAGAGAATGATTTGGTGCAATGTCTTGTCAGTTTCGAGTTGGTGTCCCCATCATCCTTCTTCAATATCATGACACACGTCCTAGTTCACCTAGTCGAGGAGATTGCCATTCTAGGTCCTGTATTTCTACACAATATGTTCCCCTTTGAGAGATTCATGGGAGTCTTAAAGAAATATGCTCATAATCATGCTAGGCCAGAAGGAAGAATCTCCAAGGGCCATGAAACAGAGGAGGTCATTGAGTTTTGTGTTGACTTTATTCCTGACATTAAGCCTATTGGTGTTCCTGAATCACGGCATGAGGGCAGACTGGGTGGAAAAGGCATGCTAGGAAAGAATTCACTAAGATGTCGGGATGGACATTCTTTGGCGCAAGAACACTACACGGTTCCACAGAGTTCAGCCTTGCTGGCTCCGTATATCCAGCAACCCAAGAATATTCTACGCTCCAAACACATGGAGCAGTCTGACGAGTGGATTACACATGAACAAACAGTGACTTTTGCCAGTTGTTGCAAACACGTCTCATGCATGACGACACTGTTGAAGATGACTTGTACTTTCTGTCCAAGTTACCATCTTTGACTATATTGACTTCAAAAGGTACGAGATAAATGGGAATACATTTTACACGATCGCCCAAGATAAAAAGAGCGCCATCCAAAATAGTGGTGTCCACTTTGATGCAGCAAACATCAATGGGCCAATGGTCACATATGATGGTTACATAGAGGAGATATGGGAACTTGACTATGGACTTGGTTTGAAGGTCCCTTTTGCGGTGAAAAATGGGTCAATCTGACAGGAGGTGGTGTAAAGGAAGACCAGCAGTACGGAATGACAAAAGTGGATCTCAACAATCTTGTGTACACACACGATCCATTCGTCCTAGCCAATGATGTGGCACAGGTTTTGTATGTGAAGGACATGTCTACCAAGCCGAGAAAAAGAAAAGATGAGGAAGAGAATACATCATATGATGAGCCAAAGCGCCACATGGTTCTGTCAGGGAAAAGAAACATCATGGGAGTGGAGGACAAGACAGACATGTCAGAAGATTATGAAAAGTTTCATGAAATTGCTCCCTTCGCAGTGAATGTTGACCCGAGCATCAATTTAAACAATGAAGATTGTCCATGGTTACGACGCAAAGGGACACATGCGAAGAATTTTTTTTATACCAAAGATCCCACTCAGGGATGTGACCGGCTTCTCTAGTTAGTTTTCGGACTTATATATCTGGAAAGTCTGACTTCGGACAAACCGGTGGGAATCTTTGTAATAGTAGTGTACTTATGTGTTTTGTGCGTTTAGTATGCACCATTCGAAGCCATATCATAAATTTTCAACCCTTTGTGACTTCATTTGCTATTTTTCATTCATTTACTATTTTTTTTGAGCTAAATGATCTTGAAATTTAAAAAGCACTACAAATGAACTCTGAAAAGGTTGAAAGTTGGCATGGTATCATCATTTCCCCCACATAGCATGTGTTAAAAAATTGAGACGGTTATGGCAAAAACTGGACGCACTGCATGTAAAAAATGGGCAATCTCTTTCAAAGTATCAGGGTTTCAAACGAAAACTCGTCTGTTACAAAGGCATTTCATTTTTTAACTTATTTCAACTCCAGAATTTTTGTGCGTTTAGTATGCACCATTTGAAGCCACGTCATCAAGTTTCAACCCTTTCTGACTTCATTTGCTATTTTCATTCATTTACTTATTTTTTTAGCTAAATGCCCCTGAAATTGAAAAGCACTACAAATGAACTCTGAAAAGGTTGAAAGTTGGCATGGTAGCATAATTTCACGCACATAGCATGTGCTGAAAAGTTGAGAGCATTGTGGCAAATACTGGACGCACTTCGTGTACAGAATGGGCAATCTCTTTCGAAGTATCAGGGTTTCAAACGAGAACTCGTCTGTTACAAAGGCATATCATTTTTTTGAAACTTATTTCAACTCGAGAATTTTTGTGCATTCAGTGTCCACCATTCGAAGCCACGCCATCAATTTTCAACCCTTTCTAACTTAATTTGCTATTTTTCGTCCATTTACTTATTTGTTTAGAGCTAAATGACCCTGAAATTGAAAAGCACTACAAATGAACTCTCAAAAGGTTGAAAGTTGGCATGATATCATCATTTCACCAACATAGCATGTGCTAAAAAGTTGAGAGGGTTATGACAAACACTGGATGCACTTCGTGTACGAAATCGACAATCTCTTTCGAAGCATCAGGCTTTCGAACGAAAACTCATCTGTTACAAAGGCATTTTATTTTCTAAATAACCTAAGAATTAAAAAATTGAATATAATGATAAAACACACTAATATTAAACAACAGAAATAAGAATCACGGAAAAATCTATTTTTGAATTATTATTCCCAAACTATTGATTCACACAAATTTCAAATAATTCAAATGTAAACTATTGAAATTTGAAAACCACTAGCACTAACAGAAAGTTTATATTTTTTACCTAAAGCTAAAGGATTCACAAAGAAACTCTGAAAACAAACCAACTCTAAAAACAAAACAACTTAGAAACAAAACAAAATAAATAAAGCAGAAAACAAAAGAAAATAAATAAAGCAGAAAACAAAAAATTTTTTTTTTTAAAAAGCCCGCCACGGCCTACATATGATTAGAAACCCAACCTCTAGTTGGGCTAGGACGGAGGCACGTACGGCCCAGTAGGCCACACTGGGCGGCAGAGGTGTGGTAGGCCCAGTAGGCCTGCATTAGGGAGAAGCTCGAAACGGTAGCCGCGGCGGGGCTTATAAACCGGTGCGAGATCATCTCGACTAGCGAGGTGGGACTAAACATCCACCCCATCCCTCACCTAGCACACCACCCTTTAGTCGCGGTTGGTGGCTCCAACCGCGACTAAAGGGTGGTCTTTAGTCGCGGTTGGAGCCACCAACCGCGACTAAAGGTGAATTTCATCCACTCCAAGCGGTGGGAAGCCAGAACTTTAGTGGCGGTTGGTGGTTCCAACTGCGACTAAAGGTCGCCTTTAGTCGTGGTTGGAGCCACCAACCACGACTAAAGGTTCCTCTATATATCGAACAATTACGAAAATTTCCACAAATCAGCCTTCCTTCCATCCGCGCGCCCCTACCCCTCGACGTCGCCGTTCGTCTGTCCACGCCCCGCCGAACCTCGACGCCGCCGTCCGTCCGCGCCTTTGCCGCACCTCGATGTCGAGGCTTCCATGCCTCTGCACCTCACCATTGCCGTCCATCCGTGGCCCTTCCGCACCTCGCCGCCGCCGTCCGTCTGTGCCTCTCCCGCACCCCTAGACGGCGTGGCCGCCATGCCCCTGCACCTCTCCGTCGCCGTCACCGCCCCTCCTCAACCTTGCACTCCGTCGCACCGCTATGAGCCCTGCCGCCATGGCCGCCCCCTCCCATCGAGCCCCCCCCCCACACACATGCATGAACACACACACACACACATTTTCTATATTTAGATGATTTTTTTCACTAGTATATATATATATATTTATGAATGCATGTTAGATGGATATAATTGGTGTTTAATTAGTATAGATTTTTTTATATAATGTTGTTTTTCTATTTTTTAATCGATGTATAGAACTATATATGCTTAATTAGTGTTTCTTTTTCTGTTTTTTAATTTTATACAATGTTGTATATCATAGTATAGAAAAAATTGCATATTGAAAAGTTGCATATGAAAAAGTTGACCATATATATATTTGTTAGAAAGAATATATATAAGTGGGAAAAGTTTCAGAATTTTTTGAGAAAGGAATATTATTAGGCTAGTTATAACCTAGGAATGGGACATTATAATTGAAAAGAGGATATTTTGCTCAAAATTTCCTAATAAAATGACATTACATATAGAGGGAAAAAATCCATAAGAATTTTTTCTCGGAGTCAGCGTTGCCCAGCCCGAATCCACGTTGTTGACTCGTTCGCGATGACGTGCTGCTTCAGAGGAGAAACGTTCGGGACTGGGCTCCGCCGGGCTGCCACTGGGAGGTGCTACCTGCTACTTCTTGAGGTTGCGTTGGTTTTTCCCTTGAAGAGGAAAGGGTGATGCCGCAAAGTAGAGATAAGTATTTCCCTCAGTTTGAGAACCAAGGTATCAATCCGTTAGGAGTATCTAGATGAGGCACCAAGGCACCTGCAGAAAACAAGCAAACTTGCACCCAATGCGATAAATGGGCTGTCAATCCCTTTACGATTACTTGCAAGGTGAGATCTGATAGTGATAATAGGAAAATATAAATAAATAATAAAAATGCAGCAAGGTATTTTTGGTATTTTTGTATGTAGATCTGAATATACAATGTGTAAAATAGACCCGGGGGCCATAGTGTTCACTAGAGGCTTCTCTCATGATAGCAAGTATTACGGTGGGTGAACAAATTACTGTCGAGCAATTGATAGAATCGCGCAAAGTCCTGACGATATCTAAGGCAACGATCATACATATAGGCATCACTTCCGAGACAAGTAGACCTATACTTTCTGCATCTACTACTATTACTCCACACATCGACCGCTATCCAACATGCATCTAGTGTATTAAGTTCATAACAAACAGAGTAACGCCTTAAGCAAGATGACATGATGTAGAGGGATAGATTCATGCAATATGATATAAACCCCATCTTTTTACCCTTGATGGCAACAACACGATGCATGCCTCGCTACCCCTTCTGTCACTAGGTGAGGACACCGCACGGTATGAACCCAAAACCAAGCACTTCTCCCATTGCAAGAATTATAGATCAAGTTGGCCAAATGAAACCCATAACTCGAAGAGATTTACAAGGATACGAAATCATGCATATAAGAAATCAGAGGAGACTCAAATAATATTCATAGATAATCTGATCATAAATCCACAATTCATCGGATCTCGACAAACACACCGCAAAAGAAAGTTACATCGGATAGATCTCCATGAAGATCATGGAGAACTTTGTATTGAAGATCAAAGAGAGAGAAGAAGCCATCTAGCTACTACCTATGGACCCAAAAGTCTGTGGTGAACTACTCACGCATCATCGGAGAGGCAATGGTGTTCATGAAGAAGCCCTCCGTGTCCGAATCCCCCTCCTGCAGGGTGTCGAAACAGTCTCCCGATTGGTTTTTGGTGGCTACAGAGTCTTGCGGCGGCGTAACTTTCGATCTAGATTAAGTTCTGCGAGTTTCAGTATTTATAAGACCGTATGGCGTCGACAAAAAGTCAGGAGGGGCCACGAGGAGGTCACGAGCCCCCTAGCCGCGGCCTAGGGGTGGGGTCGCGCCTCCCAGGCTCGTGACTCCCTCGAGCCTCCTCTCCGGTATCTTTTCCTTCTAGTATTTTTGATATTCTCCATAAAAAATCACGACAAATTTTTTATTCCGTTTGGACTCCGTTTGATATTCCTATCTGAAAATGGTCAAAAACACGAAAAAACAGAAACTGGCACTGGGCACTGAGTTAATAAGTTAGTCCCAAAAATAATATAAAATAGCATATTCATGCATATAAAACATCCAAAGTTGATAATATAATAGCATGGAACAATCAAAAATTATAGATATGTTGGAGACGTATCAAGCATCCCCAAGCTTAACTCCTGCTCGTCCTCGAGTAGGGAAGTGATAAAGAACGAATTTTTGATGTGGAATGCTACCTAACATATTTGTTCTATGTAACTTCTTTATTGTGGCTTGAATGTTCAGATCCATAAGATTCAAAACAATAGTTTAATATTGACCTGAAAACAATAATACTTCAAGTATAATAGCAAAGTAATCATGAACTTTTGAAATAACAAGGCCAAAGAAAGTTATCCCTACAAAATCATATAGTTTGGCTATGCTCCATCATCCCCACACAACAAATTTAAATCATGCACAACCTCGGTATTGGCCAAGTAATTGTTTCCGCACTCTTATTTTTTCATACCTTTTCAACTCTCACGCAATACATGAGTGTGAGCCATGGATATAGCACTATAGGTGGAATAGAGTGCGATGGAGGTTGTGAGGCAAAAAGGAGGAGATGGTCACATCGACTTGGCGTATCAATGGGCTATGGAGATGCCCATCAATAGATATCAATTTGAATGAGTAGGGATTGCCATGGAACGGATGCACTAGAGCTATAAGTGTATCAAAGCTCACAAATGAAAACTAGTGGGTGTGCACCCAACTTGCTTGCTCATGAAGACCTAGGGCAATTTGAGGAAGCCCATCATTGGAATATACTAGCCAAGTTACATAATGAAAATTTCCACTAGCATATGAAAGTGACAAAACAAGAGACTCTCTATCATGAATATCATGGTGCTACTTTGAAGCACAAGTGTGGAAAAAGATAGTAGCATTGTCCTTTCTCTCTTTCTCTCTCATTTGGGCTCTTTGGCCTCCTTTTTTTATTTGGGCTCTTCGGCCTCTTTTTTTTATTTGGTGGGCTTTTATTTCCACACATGGGACAATTCTCTAATAATGATGATCATCACACTTTTATTTACTTACAACTCGATACTTAGAACAATAATGACTCTATATGAATGAAAGTGATGGCACAACTCATGAGACGGAACGGTGGAAGTTGCATGGCAATATATCTGTGAATGGATATGAAAATGCCATAATAGGTAGGTATGGTGGCTGTTTTGAGGAAGATATATGGTGGGTTTGTGCACCGGCGAAAGTTGCGCGGCACTAGAGAGGGTAGCAATGGTGGAAGGTGAAAGTGCATCTATACCATGGACTCACATTAGTCATGAAGAACTCATATAATTATTGCAAAAGTTTTATTAATAATTGAAACAAAGTGCTAAACGCATACTCCTAGGGGAAGGGTTGGTAGGAGTTAACCATCTCGCAATCCCGACCGCCACACAAAGGATGACAATCAATAAATCAATTATGCTCCGACTTCCTAACATAGCGGTTCACCATACGTGCATGCTACGGGAATCACTAACCTCAACATAAGTGTTTCTAGATTCACAACACCCTACTATCATAACTCTAACATTATCACCTCCATATCTCAAAAATAATCGCGAGGAATCAAAACTTCTCTTACTAATCAATGCACTTGAATATGAAAGTTTTTATTATATCCTCTTTGGATGCCTATCATATTTAGGACTAATTTCATAACACATGCCAATTACCAAGTTACTTAGAGAGATCACTCTGAAAATGATATAAGTGAAGTTCGAGAGTTTTTATTTCTACAAAATATGACACCGCGTTCTCTACAAAGATTTAAGTGAAGCACTAGAGCAAAATTATCAAGCTCAAAAGATATAAGTGAAGCATATGGGAGCAAAGTTACCAAGCTCAAAAGATATAAGTGAAGCTCATGGGAGCAAAATTACCAAGCTCAAAAGATATAAGTGAAGAACATGTGAGCTAAATCACCGAGCTCAAAAGATATAAGTGAGGCACATGTGAGCTCAATTGCCTAACTCAAAAGATATAAGTGACGCTCATTGTGTATTCTAACAAATTCACGATGAGTGCATGTCCCTCTCAAAAGGTGTGAAGCAAGGATGATTGTGATAAAACAAAAATAAAAGACTCCTATAATACACGACGCTCCAAGCAAAACACATATCATGCGGTGAATAAAAATATAGCTCCAAGTAACATTACCGAGGGATTGAAGACGAAAGAGGGGATGCCTTCCCGGGGCATCCCCAAGCTTAGGCTTTTTGGTGTCCTTGAATTTGTCTTGGGATGACTTGGGCATCCCCAAGCTTAGTCTCTTTCCACTCTTTATTCCATTGTCCATAAGAACATCACCCAAAACTTGAAAACTTCACAACACAAAACTTAAACAGAAACTCCTGATAGCATTAGCATAAGAAAACAAACCACCAAATTTTTAGGTACTGTAGTAAACTTAATTTCCATTTAAAATGATTTTATATTACTGTATTATCACTTTTCCATGGCTCGTACCCCCCGAGACTAACCATAGTATGATCAAAATAAGCAATCAACACAACAAAAACAGAATCTGTCAAAAACAGAACAGTCTGTAGCAATCTGTATATTTCGTATACCTTTGCTAATCCAAAAATTCTGAAACAATTATGAAAATTCAGGAAATTTGCATATAAATCAGAATAAAAAATAATCAACTCAAAATCTCTTTCTAGATAGGAACTAAAAATAATTTCGTGAGCACAAAGTTTCTGTCTTTTTTCAGCATGATTAAACAACTATCACCAAAACTAATCATAAAGGTTCTACTTGGCACAAACACTAATTAAAACATAAAAAACACAATCATAACAGAATCATGATGGTGTGGACTCCACAAAACAGAAAGTAAAAAGCAAAAATAAATCTATTCATTGGGTTGCCTCCCAACAAGCGCTATCGTTTAACGCCCCTAGCTAGCTAGGCTTAACGATTTCAATGATGCTCACATAAAAGTAGTAGTTGAGATATGCAAAAGAGCATCATGAATGGCAAAAAACACGTTTAAGTCTAACCCACTTCCTATGCATAGGGATTTTGTGAGGAAACATTTTATGGGAACAAGAATTAACTAGCATAGGAAGGCAAAACAAGCATAACTTCAAAACGTTGAACACATAGAGAGGAAACTTGATATTATTGCAATATGTAAAAGCATATGTTCCTATCTCATAGTAATTTTCAATAACATCATGAAGGAATCTTACAATATAACTATCACACAAAGCATTCTTTTCATGATCAATTATAGCATAAGGGTCATCACCAAAACTTGGTGAACAAAAAATATCATCTTCATTAACCATAGCACCCCCAAGCTTGTGGTTTTGCATATCATTAGCATGATAGATATTCGGAGAATTAATACTAACAACATGGCAATCATGTTTTTCATTCAAGCAGATATCATGAACCACTTTATAATTTTCTTCTTTCAACACTTCATCAAAATTTCCAGATTCATGATTTTCAAACAAAACTTCATAGAGATAGTCAAGTGCACTCAACTCACTAGAAAATTGTTCATCATAATTTGGTCTTTTGAAAAGATTAGCAAGTGGATGAGGATCCATATCAATAGATGTTTAGCAAGCAAAGATGCAAGCAAATAGAAGGCACATGGCAACACAAGCAAACATAGCAACAAAAAGGCGAACGAAAGAAGAGCGAATAAAAAGGAAAATCTTTTTGGTATTTTCGGAAAATGATTTTAGAAGTGGGGGAGAGGAAAATGAGAGGCAAATGGCAAATAATGTAAATGCAAGAGATGAGTTTGCGATAGGTACTTGGTAGATATGCTTCATTTGAATACTCCCCGGCAACGGCGCTAGAAATTCTTCCTACTACTTCTTGAGCTTGCATTGGTTTTTCCCTTGAAGAGGAAAGGGTGATGCAACATAGTAGAGATAAGTATTTCCCTCAGTTTGAGAACCAAGGTATCAATCCAGTAGGAGTATCAAGATGAGGCACCAAGGCACCTGCACAAAACAAGCAAACTTGCACCCAACGCGATAAAGGGGTTGTCAATCCCTTTACGATTACTTGCAAGGTGAGATCTGATAGTGATAATAGGTAAATATAAATAAATAAATAAAAGTACAGAAAGGTATATTTTGTATTTTCATATGTAGATCTGAAAATATAATGTGTAAAATAGACCCAAGGGCCATAGTGTTCACTAGAGGCTTCTCTCATGATAGCAAGTAATACAGTGGGTGAAGAAATTACTGTCAAGCAATTGATAGAATCGCGCAAAGTCCTGACGATATCTAAGGCAACGATCATACATATAGGCATCACGTCCTAGACAAGTAGACTGATACTTTCTGCATCTACTACTATTACTCCACACATCGACCGCTATCCAGCATGCATCTAGTGTATTAAGTTCATAACAAACAGAGTAACGCCTTAAGCAAGATGACATGATGTAGAGGGATAGATTCATGCAATATGATATAAACCCCATCTTTTTACCCTTGATGGCAACAACACGATGCATGCCTCGCTACCCCTTTTGTCACTAGGTGAGGACACCACATGGTATGAACCCAAAACCAAGCACTTCTCCCATTGTAAGAATTATAGATCAAGTTGGCCAAACGAAACCCATAACTCGAAGAGATTTACAAGGATATGAAATCATGCATATAAGAAATCAGAGGAGACTCAAATAATATTCATAGATAATCTGATCATAAATCCACAATTCATTGGGTCTCGACAAACACACCGCAAAAGTAAGTTACATCGGATAGATCTCCATGAAGATCATGGAGAACTTTGTATTGAAGATCAAAGAGAGAGAAGAAGCCATCTAGCTACTAGCTATGGACCCGAAGGTCTATGGTGAACTACTCACGCACCATCGGAGAGGCAATGGTGTTGATGAAGAAGCCCTCTGTGTCCGAATCCCCCTCCGGCAGGGTGCTGGAATGATCTCCCGATTGGTTTTTGGTGGCTACAGAGGCTTGCGGCGGCATAAATTTCGATCTAGGTTTAGTTCTGCGGGTTTCAGTATTTATAAGACTGTATGGCGTCGAGAACAAGTCAAGAGGGGCCACGAGGAGGTCACGAGCCCCCTAGCCGTGGCCTAGGGGTGGGGCCGCTCCTCCCAGGCTCGTGACTCCCTCGAGCCTCCTCTCCGGTATCTTTTCCTTCTGGTATTTTTGATATTTTCCATAAAAAATCACGGCAAAAGTTTTATTCCGTTTGGACTCCGCTTGATATTCCTATCTGAAAAAGGTCAATAACACGGAAAAAACAGAAATTGGCACTGGGTACTGAGTTAATAAGTTAGTCCCAAAAATAATATAAAATAGCATATTCATGCATATAAAACATCCAAAGTTGATAATATAATAGCATGGAACAATCAAAAATTATAGATATGTTGGAGACGTATCACTACCTTCAAGGGCTCGCAGCTTGGTGAAGAACCTGGCCCCGGGCCCCGTCGTCGATCGAGAGATGCTTTGGTGTCGTTCGCGTGGGCCACTTTCAGTGCGGAGGCAGCCGGCCCCGCTGGAGGTGGTACGTTGCCGTGTTAGGGAGGAGGACGAGCACGTCCGTCGCTACATGGACGTGTTGTACGTCAGGTTCTCCACTA
This sequence comes from Hordeum marinum, assembly GCA_022496015.1. Lineage (NCBI taxonomy): Eukaryota > Viridiplantae > Streptophyta > Magnoliopsida > Poales > Poaceae > Hordeum > Hordeum marinum. The sequence continues at coordinate 25,851,899 of CM039678.1, forward strand.
CCTGGCAGGTTCTTCAGGGATCTCACCGGAGCTAGCGGTACTACTACGACGGCTAGCGGTACAAAAGGGAAGAAATTCAAATATGGTCCAAGCCTCAAGCCTCTTCCGAAGTTGCCTTACCACCGGACTGAGGAGGAACTCGACACCGCAGTGGATGCCAAACTGAAGGCCCATTTTGGACTGAAATCGCCCCCACTGCCAAAGGAGAAACTACCTGAGCATGTCTCACAACACTTTATATATATGGCTTGACCGGCTATCAAGAAGTCATATCTTGCAGGAAAAAAGGAGTCGAGTTCGAGCTCGAGCCAAGGAGTTGGCAAAAAAGCGGGAAAACTATTCCCCGGCTAGGAGAACAGGCAGTGCAATCGATCCCCCTGCTCATTGTACAAACACCTGTGAGTACCGCCGATTGGCTAGGAGTAACCGACGATCATATAAGGCGGGCTAAAGAGGCTGGTGTCACTGTTGAACAACTCCCAGGCCTTGAGGAAATCCCTAGGCGTAAAGAGGAGGTAGTAAAATATCAATATGGCCGTGGCAAACCTCTCGTCAAGCCTGAAGATATCAAGCTTCTACCAACGAGATTTTACAATTTGCATATGTGGTACATGCAAGAAACAACAAATACCAATATAGAGTCCCTGATGGTGAAAGTCAAGAAGAAGTATTACATCCATAAAAAAGATTTGTGGATTCATTATTCCGAGTTATTTCAGTTATTCAATCAAGACGCACTCGACAAATCTATCGTCAGTTGATATTGTCTGTGAGTGATTTCTTTCTGTAATTTAAGTCTCTAGCTAGTTGTGCTCTCGTTCATTACCTGTAATTATCTACTATATTCTTTTCTATGGTATTATGCAGAATGAAGATGTATGAAATGAAAAAAGTTGGACGCTATGGCATTGGGTTCATTTACCCAAATACGGTTAATCAAAAGATATGGGAAACTGCATATTCGAAAAAAGACACACAGAAATCCCTGCTAGATCTTTTGAAGAATCTAAACACCCAAGCAGAAATACTAATTGCTTACAACTTCGGGTGAGTGTTACTATATCTTGTACTATTTTTTTTATTTTTTTGCTTACTAGATGTTAATAAGTGTGGTTGATGAGTTATGGACATGCCCTCTTAATTATACAAAATGTGTGCGCATGTAGTTACCACTAGATCTTGTTAATCATTGAAGTTGATAAGGGAAAATTTGAAGTATTGCACTCACTATATAAGGATCCATCCGAATACGCAACCGTGAGGGGGATGGTTGACAGGTAATTTCAAGCATTATTGCAATATGTCGGCCTCTTTACTTCATTTCCTGATATCAACAAGTTAATAACTTCTTTATTCATTTTCTTTGTCGGTGGGCAGGGCTTGGACCAAGTTCATCAAACAGGTCCCAGGCGACTGGGCACAATATCTGAAATGGGTGCGACCCAAGGTAATTAAGTAGTACTAGCTAGCTAGCTATGTCCGTACATCTCTTTAATTATAGTTTCAATACCATTATCATGCTTGATTAATTATTACCTGATTGAATTTTATTCTCGTAAAGTGCATGAGGCAGGAGCAGGGGAATAGTTTATGCGGATACTACATCTGCGAGAACATTCGCATGATCACGTCTGAAAGGAGCAGAAACGAAAGAAATCTTTGGGTACTTTGCCAGAACACTATCCATAATTTTTTATCATGATCTAGCTAATATATATAGACACAACTAATATATTCATCTTGATCTCCTTCTTATAGCTGACGGAGATGCGGAGCCAGCTCCTACCAACGGATCGCGTACGAGCAATTCAAGAGGAAATAGCTGGATTTCTGGTCAACCAGGTCATAGATCCCAAAGGAGAATACCATTGCAAGATCAAGAAGTAATGCCTGCATCTATAGTGATCCTAAATTGTAGGAGAAATTATTTATATACACATATATATATAATGATCGGTTCTACAAGAAATTCTATTTATATATATATGCACAACGTGTGTACAGTATGTAGTAGCGTAATATATGTTTGAGATGAAAAATAATTAAATGGAAAACACAAAATTAAAAGGAAAAATAAAACATAATTAATTCATAAACCCTTAAAGGATTAAAATGAAAAATTAAAAAAAATTAAAAGGACTAAATACTTTCAGTCCTGGTTGGTGTTACCAACCGGGACAAAAGGTCCCCCAGCCCACGACGCCGGCAGATGCCACGTGGTGGGCCTCTGATGCTGGGCCGTGTCGAATCGGAACTAATAGGGGGTGCGCTTTAGTTCCCACCCTTTAGTTCTGTTTCGAGAACCGACACTAAAGGCCCTTACGAACCGCGACTATAGGCTGATTCTGCACTAGTAGACACACGCGAAGAAAAAGTTAAGACTTTCTCTCCACAACTATTCTGATGAGGGCTTCGATTTAGAATATCACTTCAGTTCAATATAATATTAACTAAAATTGTCAAAGTATTTATTTGTTACAAATAATGAAATAAAAAGAATCAACTAAAATATTAACTAAAAAGAATGAACTCAAAAGAATCAGTTAAACAGTAACTAAAAAGAATGGACAAAAAAGAATCAAAATAATATTAACTAAAATTATCAAATTATTTATTTGTTAAAAAGAATGAACTAAAAAATCAACTAAAATCATCAACATCGCATGCGCTAAAAAGTTGAGATCGTCTAGTTTGTACACGAAGTGAATCCAGTTTTTGCCGTAACCATCTCAACTTCTTAGCACATGCTTTGTGAGTGTAATGATGATACCATGCCAACTTGCAAAAATTTCAGAGTTATTTTGCAGTGCTTCTCAATTCAGGGTCATTTTAGCTCAAAATAAATCATGAAATGCATGAAAAATAGCAAATGAAGTCAGAAAAGGGTTGAAAAGTGATGATGTGGCTTCTCAATTCAGGGTCATTTTAGCTCAAAATAAATCATGAAATGCATGAAAAATAGCAAATGAAGTCAGAAAAGGGTTGAAATGTGATGATGTGGCTTTGAGTGGTGCAGATTGAATGCAGAAAAGTCTTGAGTTCAAATATGTTTAAAAAATTGAAATCTTTTTGTAACGGATGACAGGGTATGGGTACGAAAGGAGAGGGCAGAGTCCTAGCTACGGCGAGGGTGTACACACATATGTATGAGTTCAGGCCCCTCTCGTGGAGGTAAAAGCCCTACGTCTCAGTGCTCGGGAGCTTTATGTCGTGTGGAATAGTGAGATTACAATGGTTGCGAACCCTTGTGTACGAGGGGAGGGACGACTTATATAGAGTTCGCTACCCCTCATAATTATCCTGCATCTAAGGGTCTGATCGTGGGGCTTAAAGCCTGCCGTTACTGGTAACATACGTAGTAAAAGCTACTAATGACCATTGAACCAGCGTTTGCCCGTTGGGCTCTTGATGATGGCTCCTGGTCTTCCAACGTCGAGTGAAGCGAGGTCCACCGAGTGACATGTGACTACCGGGTCAGAGGAGGACTTCCGAGTGAAGTACTGTTGAGTGGTCTTTAGACGTCTGCAGGGATACACTCAGAAGTTCATGCTTGATCTTCAAGTCCTCTAATGCAGTGTCCATAGGTAGGGTATGTGGGCCTTGCCTAGGAACCTTCCCCAGGTACATATCCTCGTCATTAGCCCCCGAATGGATCGGGGTTTGAGTGGGTGAAGAAGGCATCGACGTCGACCTAGAGTTAGTGCGTTGAATTCTCTGAACGATATTTGGAGTTTCCATGAACTTTGCGTCGATTGAATTCTAATCGTCGGAGTCCACTCAGGATTGTCATGAAAAATCTTCTGAATGATATTCGGGGCTTTAGCGAAATTTACGTCGACTGGATTCTTCTTCGCTCGCCTGGATCCATTCAGCCTCAAAAGTATCCGAGTGGATATTCAAGATCTATTTTGCTCCGAGTGAACTGAGAGTATCTTGGGAGGCGACAGGTCGGCCTGTCAGACACGAATTTCCTGGGATATGAAAATTTGGGAAGCGCGCGCGTGTGTGAAGATGATGCCACGATCAGGGCAAGTGGGAGCATGACGCCTTGATTCTTGCGCTGGACACCTCGCCACGTACCGGGCGCCGTCAGCGGTTGGCGTGCGCGGTTATCTCGCGGGTCCACCAGTTAGCGAGACACTCGGCAGCGTATAAAGCTTCCCGCGCCGCGGTACGTACAGTACCTTCCACCAGTTCTGTCTCTTTTCCTCCGCCTCCTTTGCCTCCACCGCCGCACTCCGCTCCTTTCCGACAAAAGCCACCACACCAGATGACAAAGAATGCGATGGAGAAGCTGGAGCGGGCGAAGAGGGGGTCGTCGAAGCTCAAGGGCAAGAGGCCCTCGACCGCCCGGTTCATTGCGCTGGCGGGCTAGATGCAGGGGGATTTCCTCCCCTTAGTCATCACCACCGAGGACGTCGAGGGCCTTGTCTCGGACGGGCTCGTGGCGCATGGTGCCTGGAGGTTGCCGGGAGAGGAGCGCGAGCCAGAGCCGCACGATGGGGAGCGGGTACTTCTCCTCTCTCATGTCGAAAGGGGTTTCTCCATGCCTCCCCACCCATTCTTTAGGGGATTTCTGAATTTCCTTGGTGCGCAATTGCATCATGTCCCGCCAAACACCATTACATATCTGTCGGCATTCATCACTTTGTGCGAGTGTTTCTTGGGGTGTTCTCCCCATTGGGGGTTGTTTAAGCACATCTTCACGGTCAGATCTCAGACCGTGAAGAAAGCCCTCCCCGCTGATGGGAAGACCAACATACTCCAGATGTGTGGAGATTTAGGGGTCCAGAAAAGAAACCGTAGCTCCTTCCCTGCCATTACTTTACCTGAGTCCATCAGAGGCTAGCAGTCGACCTGGTTCTACTCCAAGGATGCGGCATCGCCCAATATGTCGACTGGCTTCCCCCCTATATGTTGGATCGCCCCATTGCTGCCAAGTCTCCGAAAGCGACTGATGAGGAGCACGTCCAAGTGAGTATCCTAGTCGAAGCGGTGGGGCAACTGATCCGAGGTGGCGTGACGGGGTTGGATTTGTTGGAGACGTTCCTTGGTCGACGTATCCAGCCACTCCAGGCGAGAGACCACACCATGTGGCACTATGCTGGCCCAGAGGACACGACCAGGTCGCACCCAGAAGAGGTCACGCAGGAGACCGTTGAGCAGTGGCTTCAGAGCATGATTGGAGCTGGCGACAATCCCGTGGGAGCCAAGAGGATCTAGCCTTATTCCACCAAGAACCCCTCAAATAACCTGGTGAGTATTGTCATGTCGACTGATGTATTCACACCATCGAGTGGTACATTGCCTTGTAGATTGACTCTCTTGTTTGAACCATGTAGGAGTGGACGAGCATGCACTCGCCCGTTCCCAATGGGAACCACGTGGAAGACGGCGTGGTGAGCGAGGGTGGCAGTGTGGACGGCGACGGCCATTCCGACTCTGAAGGCGAATACAAAGACTCTGGCGACGAGGAAGAAGTCGAGCCACCTCCCCGGCGTGAAGTTTGCTCTAAGGCTCGCCAGGATCCGGCAGTTGCTGAGGACCAAACGTCGGGCACCAGCGAGGGGAACCGAAAGCGGAGCCTCCCCTCGACTGTTGAGTCGAGTGAAAAGCCGGCCAAGCAGCCCAAGCCAGTCACCGTCAAACCTCGCAAGGCTCTGCCTCGCATGAGGATGGTCGTTCGTGTCGTATCCACGTAAGTGCTTGTCTCTGAATTTTTCTGTCGACTGAAATCTTGAGTCGCTTTTTATCGAATGATGTTCAATCTTTCAGAGCTGCTACGTCCATGACCTCGCCTCATAGGGATTGCGGGGACGCTATGGATGTTGACACTACGGATGCAGCCACCTCTCATAGAGGTTAGTGAGTTGTTGATTTGTCTGGACGTGACTCGACATATGCAAATGTTGACATTGTCGATTGTTGTTGTAGATGTCATTCAGGTGGAGGATGACGAGGAGCAACTGTTCACTTCGTGTCCTCGCGCTCGTAGGGCTTCGTCGGCACACGCGCCTCAGCGTTCGGCTGCGGAGTCTTCCCAAGGGGGGGTGGCTCGACTCAACCCCGAGCCGAACCCGCCATACCTCCGTCGCATGCTCCTCCAACTGCCTCGATCATTGTGACGTCGGCTCCAACAGGACCTGTCGAGACTGCCTCGGCTACCCCAGTGACCGTGCCGACTCCACCCGTGACGGCCTTCTCTCTACATCGCACCCCGGAAAATCAGACCCGGGCTGCAAAGAAAGCCATGATTCAGGCGGAGCAGCTCGTGCAGAAGACCAAGGAGGCGTTCGAGGTGAGGAAACTGGCTTTTGACGTCAGCTCATCCCTCCGCACCAATGTCCGAGTAAGTTTGATTGTAAGTCCATTGTCGATGGAATTTCTGTCTTCTCTTTGTTGCTTTGCACCCACTGGGTGACTGCTGTAGAGTGTGTGAACTTCCTTCGCTCGAATAGATCGGATTATAGTTGAGTAGGGTTGAGATTGATAGCACGTGTAGCACCGCTCGACATGTCGAGTTTTTTTGTTTTTCTGACAAGTGACTCGACGGATCGAGAGTCAACCGTCTCAGTGGGGGCGCTCTTAGGGCACCCACTGGGTGTAGTCCCCGAGACCGCTGCCGAATGCTTGTGTCGACAGGGGTCTTAGATTTTGTTGTGTATAGGGTACATACTTCTTGCAACCACAGAACTCTGCAGCTACCTTGCAGGTTTCATGGATATAATTGACAAACAATGATAAGACGCTGCATAAGGATAGATTGAACTTCGCAGAGTAGGGAGTTGTGTCACTCGAAGGGTCGAGTGTACTGACAGGTCAGACCTTGTCGAATGTTTTAGTAACCAATGGGGGCACTCTTAGTGCACCCACTGGGTGTAGTCCTGGAGACCACTGTTGAGTGCTTGCATTGGCAGGGGTCTTCTATAGAGACCGTTCATCGCAGACGATAAACTGTAGATTTGAACACTTGTGGTACGCGTGGTACTAGTGTCACTCGACATGTTGAGTTTTTTCATTTCTGACGAGTTGCTCGATGGATCGAGAGTCAACCGTCTCTGTGGGGGCGCTCTTAGCGCACCCACTGGGTGTAGTCCCCGAGACCGCTGTCGAATGCTTGTATCGGTAGGGGTCTTAATAGAGAGAACTTTGGAGTGTGTTTATGACGCGTGGAGCACCAAAGCCACTCGACATGTCGAGTGGACTTTTTGTTTGAATTCTCCAAATATACCCAGTCGACTGTCCCAAGTATCACTTGCTGAATGAATTTCTGTCTTGTGTTGACTCTGGAGGGCTTGTGAACTTGGGGCGGAGTACAAGGACATGGAAGACGAACGGAACCGACTACAGGTGGATCTGGCTGTTGCCAAAAATGCCCTGGAGTGGGCGCGTGGTGAAGTGAAGACCTTGGGAGGTAATGACTACTGAATTTCCACATTTTCCTCTTCACTCGACTTATTTTGAACTGAGTGCCTTCACTCGAGCAGCCATACGCAATGAAAACCGTCGACTCCAAGCGCGACTCAACGATGTTGTTTCTTTAGATTCCATGAAAAAGGCGTTGGAGGACAAGGACAAGGTGCTTGCTGACGCCCAATAGGTGGCCAAGGAAAAAGTTGAAGCTGCGGACCGTAAGATGGAGGCCGCCAAGAAGCTCGATGACGTGAACACCAAGCTGAAGCAGGAGAGCGCGGACCTTACCAAGAAGGTCGAGCAACTGACGAAGAGGAGTGATGGTCTGGAGAGGCATTTGGACGAATTCTCCAGGAAAATGTATCTTCTGCTCAACGGTGAGTGTTTCTTGTCGACTGACTTGTGCAAACAAATTTTTTTAGGGTCGCAGCTTACTGACTCCCTTCCTATTCCCCTTTCTTCAACAGACTCCTGCCAGGACTTTGAGAAGGAGACAGAAGAGATTAAGCCCAATCTTGACCCTACCAAGTCGCCGGTGGTTGACGCGGTGGCAATGAACATGCTACGACTCAACTATAGGCTTCAAAGTGTCCAGGCCTACATCGCTCGACTGAAGTCTGCTATGGAGAGAATCGACAAGGAGCTTTGGCCTGAGGACACTCTTCAGCTGGACCTCAACGCCGTCATGGCATGCCTGAATGAACTCCCCAGTTGAGTGCAAGCCTGGAAAAAATCTGCAGCTCATTGAGGGGCCGATGTGGCCTTATCACTCGTCAGGGTCCACTTTAGGGATGTGCGGGAGGAGAAGCTGAAGGAACTCCAGGTGGTGAACACAAAGAAACTCCAGTTTGAAGACTTTATGGAGACCTTCATTGAGGCAGCCACCAGAATCGCGGACGACATCGACTAGGACACCTTCGTCGAGCCCGCCAGTCCATCTCCCGCTTAAAAACTTTGTTCTTGAGAAAAAAATAGTTAAATTTTCCTCGGTATGCCAAGTGAATTTGTATATTTGAAACTTCATTTAGGCCTTAGGCCTGAGCACGTTTGCTTTTGCACAAAACATTTATCCATTGTTTTACCCTTTGGATTCTATTCATCTTTGGCTTTCAACCTTCTGTTTGGCTGAGTTTGTTTTTAACTTAGGTGAATGTCGATTCGCAACTAAGTTGTCGAGTGTATGGACTGTTGTCTACTCGACGAGGTCTTTTAACTTAGGCGAAGCGTGTTCGCAGCTAAGCCCCCGAGTGTGAGGATTGCTCACCACTCGGCGTATTTTTGAACTTAGGCGAATGTCGATTCGCAGCTAAGTTGTCAAGTGTATGGACTATTGTCCACTCGATGGAGTTTTTTAACTTAGGCGAAGCTAGTTCGCAGCTAAGCTCCCGAGTGTGAGGATTTCTCATCACTCGGAGTATTTGTGAATTTAGGCAAATGTCGATTCGCAGCTAAGTTGTCGAGTGTATGGACTATTGTCCACTCGACGGTTTTTTTTAAGTTAGGCAAAGCGTGTTCGCAGCTAAGCCCCCGAGTACGAGGATTGCTCATCACTCAGAGTATTTGTGAACTTACGCAAATGTAGATTCGCAGCTAAGCCCCCGAGTGTGAGGATTGCTCAGCATTCGGAGTATATTTGATCTTAGGCGAATGTCGATTCGCAGCTAAGCTTTCAAGTGTATGGACTATTGTCCACTCGACGGGTTTTTAAATTAGACGAAGCATGTTCACAGCTAAGCCCCCGAGTGTGAGGGCTGCTGATCACTCGGAGTATTTTTGAACTTAGACAAATGTTGATTCGCAGCTAAGCTGTCGAGTGTATGGACTATTGTCCACTCGATGGGGTTTTTAACTTAGGCGAAACATGTTTGTGGCTAAGACCCCGAGTGTGAGGATTGCTCATCACTCGGAGTATTTTTGAACTTAGGCGAATGTCGATTCGCAGCTAAGCTGTCGAGTGTATGGACTATTGTCCACTCGACGTTTTTTTAACTTAGGCGAAACATGTTCGCGAATAAGCCCCCGGGTGTGAGGATTGCTCATCACTCAGAGTATTTGTGAATTTAGGCGAATGTCGATTTGCAGCTAAGTTGTCGAGTGTATGGACTATTGTCCACTTGAAGGGTTTTTTAACTTAGGCAAAGCGTGTTCGCAGCTAAGCTCCCGAGTGCGAGGATTGCTCATCACTCAGAGTATTTGTGAACTTAGGCGAATGTAGATTTGCAGCTAAGCCCCCGAGTGTGAGGATTGCTCAACACTCGGAGTATGTTTGATCTTAGGCGAATGTCGATTCGCAGCTAAGCTGTCAAGTGTATGGACTATTGTCCACTCGACGGGTTTTTAACTTAGACGAAGCATGTTCGCAGCTAAGCCCTCGAGTGTGAGGGCTGCTCATCACTCGGAGTATTTTTGAACTTAGACGAATGTCGATTCGCAGCTAAGCTATCGAGTGTATGGACTATTGTCCACTCGACGACGTTTTTAACTTAGGCGAAACTTGTTCGCGGCTAAGCCCCCGAGTGTGAGGATTGCTCATCACTCGGAGTATTCCCAAGAACGTAATTGTACGATCGGAGTCGACAATGTAAATCGCAGGAACGTGGATTGTATTGATGAAGGTAATCTTATTACATCCGAAAACTCTTGTCTCAAGTGTAAAAACGTCTGAGCAAATCAGCATTCCAAGCTCGTGGCTCATCCATCCGCTTCATGAGATTATACAGGTGATAGGCCCCATTGTTTAGCACTTTAGTGACAACATAAGGGCCTTCCCATGCAGGAGCAAGCTTGTGAGGTCGATGTTGATTCACTCGGAGCACCAGGTCCCCTTCATGGAACGCTCGACTCTTGACGTTCCTCGCATGGAAGTGCCGCAGGTCTTGCTGATAGGCAGTAGTCCTGATCAGAGCCGTCTCTCGCTCTTCCTCCAGAAGATCTACTCCATCTTGCCTTGCCTGTTCAGCTCCAGCTTCATTATACAGTTCTACTCGAGGAGAATTGTGAGCCAAATCACTCGGCAGTATGGCTTCTGCACCATAGACAAGGAAGAAAGGAGTTTGTCCTATCGACCGGTTGGGCGTTGTCCTCATTCCCCACAAAACAGACAGCAGTTCAGTTACCCAGGCACCAGCGGCATGATCCAAGTCACGCATAAGACAAGGCTTCAGACCTTGCAGAATGAGACCGTTAGCCCGCTTGACTTGCCCGTTGGTTTGAGGATGAGCCACGGAGGCATAGTCCACTCGGGTGTCCTGGGAGTTATAGAAACTTCTGAATTCTTCCGAGTCAAAATTTTTGCTGTTGTCTATGATGATGTTGTGCGGGATGCCATATTGGATAATGATTTCTCTCATGAACGTAACTGCAGTACGAGCATTCAACTTCTTGATGGGTTTGGCCTCAATCCACTTGGTAAATTAGTCGACTGCTACCAACAAGTGAGTGAATCCTCCTTTTCCAGGTCGGAAGGGCCCAACGATGTCGAATCCCCAAACCGCGAACGGCTAGGCGAGAGGGATTGTCTTCAGGGCAGACGCTGGCTTGTGTGAGAGGTTTGCATAAAATTGACACCCATCGCAATGATCAATGATGTCTTTGGCCATCTCATTAGCTCGCAGCCAGTAGAAACCAACTCGGTATGCCTTAGCGACAATCGCCCTTGAAGATGCATGGTGACCACAAGTTCCCGAGTGGATCTCATCCAAGATCATTCGACCTTCCTCGGGGGAAATACAGCGCTGGGTGATAGCGGTTACACTCTCTATGAACAACTGATCTCCCATCACAGTGTAAGCTTTCGACTTGCGCACAATCTGCCGAGCCTCTGCTTCATCTTCGGGGAGCTCCTGTCTGAGGATGTATGCAATGTACGGCACAGTCCAGTCGGGAATGATAACCGAGATCTCCATGACGAGGTCAATCACAGCAGGATCATCGACTTCAGTCGAGTCAGTGGAACTCAGAGCTTGCGGGGGTTCTTCAGTGAAGGTATCCTCTTGAACCGAAGGAGTGTGCAAATGCTCCAAGAACACACCACTATGGACAGCCCGTCGAGTGGAACCAATCTTGGACAGCTCATCAGCCACTTGATTTTTCAATCGGGGGACATGGTGAAGATCCAGGCCTTCAAATTTCTTTTCCTATTTCCGGACTGCGTTGCAATATCCAATCACAGAGGGGTTTCTGACGTCACACTCTTTCATCACTTGATTCACCACCAAATCTGAGTCGCCGTAAACCATCAGGCGTTTTACGCCGAGTGAGATAGCCATGCGCAACCCATATAAAAGTGCTTCGTATTCTGCCTCATTGTTGGAGGAATCAAAGTGAATCTGCAGGACATAGCTGAGCTTGTCACCTTTAGGAGATATCAAGACAACGCCAGTGCCGGATCCATTCAGCATCTTAGAGCCATCAAAGAACATTGTCTAATCTGTCGAGTGAACTTGGATAGGCTGCTGCTGCTCAATCCACTCGACCATGAAATCTGCCAATCCCTAGGATTTAATTGCTTTTTTGGCCTCAAATCTGATGTCAAAGCGTCCAATCTCTATAGCCCATTTAGCCACTCGACCTGATGCGTCGCGATTATTAAAAATCTCGGACAAAGGAGCATCCTTGACGACTGAGATCGAGTGGTCCTGGAAATAATGCGCCACCTGCTTTGCTGAGATGTAAATACCATACACCAGCTTCTAATAACGCGGATATCTTTGTTTTGAAGGGGACAAAACTTCCGAGAGATAATACTGGCCGCTGGACATCATAGGCTTTGCCTTCCTCCTCTCGCTCGACAGTGAGCACTGTACTGACGACCTGATTTGTGGCCGCGATGTACAGGAGCAAGGGCTCTTTGCTGGCAGGAGCGGCTAGCACCGGCTGGGTGGAGAGAAGGGCTTTGAGCTCCACAAATGCTGCATCGGCTTCAGGAGTCCAGACGAATGTGTCAGACTTCTTCATCAACTGATATAAGGGTAGAGCCTTCTCACCAAGGCGAGAAATGAATCGACTCAATGCCGCCAAGCAACCTGTGAGCTTTTGTACGTCGTGCACTCGCACGGGAGTCTTCATACGGGTAATGGCGCTGATCTTCTCGGAGTTGACATCAATTCCTCGCTCGGAAACGAGAAAACCGAGTAACTTGCCGCCAGGGGTGCCGAAGCTACATTTAGCCAGATTCAGCTTTATGTCGAATCGCCTCAGATTGGCGAATGTCTCAGCCAAGTCAGTCAGCAGGCCGGAACCTTAGTGGGACTTCACCACTATGTCATCCATATATGCCTCGACATTCCGAGGGATCTGATCAAGTAAGCACTTCTGAATCATGCGCATAAATGTAGCGCCGACGTTTTTGAGACCGAAAGGCATGGTGATGTAACAAAAGCACCTGAATGGGGTGATGAAAGCTGTTCTTATTTCATCCGGGCCATACAGACGGATCTGATGGTACCTGGAGTAGGCATCCGAAAACGATAACCGCTCGCATCCCTCTGTCGAGTCAACAATTTGATCTATGCGGGGAAGCGGAAAATGGTCTTTAGGACACACCTTATTGAGATGCTTGAAGTCGATGCACATGCGCAACGACTTATCCTTCTTCGGCACCATCACGACATTCGAGAGCCACTCAGAGTGGTAAATCTTCTGAATGAACTTGGCTTGCAAGAGACGGGCCATTTCTTCTCCGATTGCCTTGCGTTTCTCCGCCACAGATCGATGCAAATGCTCCCGAACGGGTTTGGCTTTCGGATCAACTCGCAAACGATGCTCAGCCTGCTCCCTGGGAATCCCTAGCATGTCAACAGGCTTCCATGCAAAGATATCCCAGTTCTTACGGAGGAACTGGATGAGCTCGTCTTCCCATTTGCTGTTGACTGTTGTTGAAATGTTCGCCGGGGCAGCATCTGGATCTCTCGAGTGGACGTGCACCTTCTTCACCTCCCCTGCCGACTGAAATGCCAACTCGGAAGACGGATTTTTTGCATGGAGAAAATCAGCAGGGTCGGCTATTTTCTTGTATTCCTCCAGCTCTACCATGGCCATCTGCTGATCGGCAATCTTGGAGCCCTGTTGGAGGCACTCTTCAGCCCGCTGTCGATTGCCCGTGACCGTGATCACGCCCTTAGGGCCAGGCATCTTCAACTTAAGATACACGTAACATGGACGGGCCATGAAACGTGCGTAAGCGGGTCGACCCAAAATGACATGGTAGGCACTCTTAAAATCCACGACTTCAAACGTCAATTTTTCTTTTCGGAAATTTTTGTTATCTCCGAATGTGACATCCAAAGCTATCTGGCCGTGTGACCTGGCCTTCTTTCCCGGGATGACCCAGTGAAACTGCATGCTGCTCTTGCTTAGACGGGACATCGGAATGCCCATCCCTTGCAACGTATCTGCATATAGAATGTTCAGGCCGCTGCCACCATCCATGAGGACTTTTCTGAGTCGAGTCCCCTGCACCACCAGATCAACCACCAAAGCTTGCCGATCGGGAGTGGCCACACGAGCAGGACGGTCAGTCTGGTAGAATGTGATAGCGTATTGGGACCATTTGAGGTAGGTTGGGGTGTCCGGTACAGCCATATTGATTTCTCGGTTGATGACTTTCAGCCGACTCTTGCTCTCGACATCAGCGAAGATCACCAGCATTTCAGTGACATCCGGGAATGTTTCTTTTTCCTCATCGTCATCTTCCTTCTCAGGAGACTTCTCACTCGACTGGTCCCCTTTGAACTCCTGGATTAGGGTTCGACACTGTTGAGTGGTGTGCTTGGGCAAAATCAGGTTGCCTTCAGCATCATTCCTCGTGGGAATTACACACGGCTGATCCAAAATGTTAGCTCCTGACTGACCTTTCCCTTTCTTGGGACCGTACTGAGCTTTGGCCTTGCCCTTGTTTTTCGGCTGAGTCCACAAAGTTGTTGCCTCTGCCGGAGTTGGGTCTTTAGCCTTCCGCTTATGTTTCCGATTGTTGCCGTTGCCTCCATTGCCTTCATTGGCGACTGTCTTTCCTTTGCCGCCTCGGAGGCGGTCTTCTTCTTCACCATTGGCGTACCGAGTGGCGATTTCCATCATTTTGCTGAGTGAAATATTACCCGTCAACCCAAACTTCAGGTACAGTTCCCTGTATCTCACACCGGCCTTGAAAGCACAAACGGCCTGGTGTTCCGACACATTCTCCACAGTGTGATGCAGAGTGGACCATCACTGAATATAATCCCTCAGGGTTTCATTGGGCTTCTGGACGCAATGTTGCAAGTCGACCAAACCTGCCGGGAGCTTGCACGTGCCTTCAAAGGTTCGGACAAACACTCGGGTAAGATCCTCCCAGCAATGTATACTGGATAGAGCCAAACGGTTCAGCCAAGCACGAGCTGGACCATCTAACATCAGGGGCAGGTGCTTCATTGCGACATTGTCATTTCCGTCGCCAATCTGCACATCCACTCGGTAGTCATCCAACCAGGTCTCTGGCTTTGTTTCGCCAGAAAACTTTCCGATTCCCGCCGCCATTCTGAAATTGGGGGGGGGGGATCTCTGCAGAACGTATAGCTCTGCTAAAACACTCGGGACCTGACACTAAGGCTGAGCTTCCACTCGGAACATCTCTGTCGTGCCCTTCTCTGTATGCTCTACTCTTGTCGATCCTCTTCTGAACGAGGTATGCGCGGGCATCAAAGTTCGCATCCCGCTCATCACCCAAGGAGCGTCTGTCGTCCTAGTGCCGGGGCTTGTACGGACCACTCCGCGGAGGAGTAGACGCTCGACGGTGGTCATCACGGTGAAACTGATCTCTATCTTGCCCTTCATGGTAATCGCCGCCTCGACGACGCAAGGGCGAACCAGGGCTGTGTGCCGACTGAATGGTCTCCGCCCTGGGTGAATTACTGTGGATCCTATGGCGTGACTGAGAAACTGCTGAGTTTTGACGTTGTGCCGCATCCAACAGCTCTCTGATCTGTATCAACCCTCTTCTAGCCTCTGACCGGGACGGATGAATGGAGTTTGCTATCCTTACAACAGCAGCAATGTTGAGAACAGGAGTTCGGTATACCTTAACATCATCGTGAGGTTTTCGCCGGTGTCGACTGGGACGAGGAGGGCACTAGCGAGCACGCTCGTCGATCTCTGCTTGGAGCTCTTCCAGTCAAATGCGCGTTTTCTCCAGAGCCTGGGATTCGGCGGTCGTGCCGATGATGGGAGTGTGAAGAACATCCTCATTGCGACGCGGCTGCCCAGTCGACGGCCCTTCAGCCTCGCGCTTGCCATGGCGGAAGCCAGGCGGCGTACTCTGATGAGAGCCCGCTGATGTCTACTATGCAACCTTCTCCTTGTAGACGTTGTTGGGCCTCCAAGTGCAGACGTTTGTAGGACAGTAGCAATTTTCCCTCAAGTGGGTGACCTAAGGTTTATCAATCCGCGGGAGGCATAGGATGAAGATGGTATCTCTCAAGCAACCCTGCAACCAAATAACAAAGAGTCTCTTGTGTCCCCAACACACCCAATACAATGGTAAGTTGTATAGGTGCACTATTTCAGCGAAGAGATGGTGATACAAGTGCAATATGGATAGTAGATATAGGTTTTTGTAATCTCAACATATAAAAACATCAAGGTAATTAATAGTAAAAGTGAGCACGAATGGTATTGCAATGCGTGGAACAAGGCCTAGGGTTCATACTTTCACTAGTGAAGTTCTCTCAACAATGATAACATAATTGGATCATATAACTAGCCCTCAATGTGCAACAATGAGTCACTCCAAAGTCACCAATAGCGGAGAACAAACGAAGAGATTATTGTCGGGTACGAAACCACCACAAACTTATTCTTTCTGATCAATCTATTCAAGAGTCCGTAGTAAAATAACACGAAGCTATTCTTTCCGTTCAATCTATCCTAGAGTTCGTACTAGAATAACACCTTAAGACACACATCAACCAAACCCTAATGTCACCTAGATACTCCATTGTAACCTCAAGTATCCGTGGGTATGATTATACGACATGCATCACACAATCTCAAAATCATCTATTCAACCAACACATAGAACTTCAAAGAGTGCCTCGAAGTTTCTACCGGAGAGTCAAAACGTGTGCCAACCCCTATGCATAGGTTGCCGAGGTCACGAAACCCGCAAGTTAATCACCAAAATGTACATCAAGTACTCACATGAATATCCCATTGTCACGACATATAGACACGTGCAAGATATACATCAAGTGTTCTTAAAGACTCAATCCGATAAGATAACTTCAAAGGGAAAACTCAATTCATTACAAGAACGGAGAGGGGGAAGAACATCATAAGATCCAACTATAATAGCAAAGCCCACAGTACATAAAGATCAAGACATCTCAAGAACACGAGAGAGAGAGAGAAATCAAACACATAGCTACTGGTACATACCCTCAGCCCCGAGGGTGAACTACTCCCTCCTCGTCATGGAGATCGCCGGGATGATGAAGATGGCCACCGGAGCTGGATTCCCCCTCCGGCAGGGTGACGGAACGGGCTCCCGATTGGTTTTTTGTGGCTATAGATGCTTGCGGCGGCGGAACTCCCGATCTAGGTTTAGTTCTAGAGGTTTCTGTATTTATAAGACCAGATGGCGTCGAAAACAAGTCAGGAGGCCCCACAAGGGAGTCACGAACCCCCTAGGCGCGCCCTAGGGGGGCGTGCCTGCCGGGCTCGTGACTTCCTCGGGCCTCCTCTCCGGTATGTTTTTCTTCTGGTATTTTTGATATTTTCCATAAAAAATCACGGCAAAAGTTTTATTCCGTTTGGACTCCGTTTGATATTCCTATCTGAAAAAGGTCAACAACACGGAAAAAACAAAAACTGGCACTGGGCACTGAGTTAATATGTTAGTCCCAAAAATGATATAAAATAGCATATTCATGCATATAAAACATCCAAAGTTGATAATATAATGGCATGGAACAATAAAAAATTATAGATACGTTGGAGACGTATCAAGCATCCCCAAGCTTAACTCCTACTCGTCCTCGAGTAGGAAAGTGATAAAAACAGAATTTTTGATGTGGAATGCTACCTAGCATATTTATTCTTATAATCTTCTTTATTGTGGCATGAAGGTTCAGATCCATAAGATTCAAAACAATAGTTTAATATTGACATGAAAACAATAATACTTCAAGCATACTAGCAAAGTAATCATGAACTTTCGAAATAACATGGCCAAAGAAAGTTATCCCTACAAAATCATATAGTCTGGCTATGCTCCATCTTCCTCACACAATGAATCTAAATCATGAACAACCCCGGTATTGGTCAAGCAATTGTTTTCACACTTTTACTTTTTCAAACTTTTTCAACTCTCACACAATACATGAGCGTGAGCCATGGATATGGCACTATAAGTGGAATAGAATATGGTGGAGGTTGTGAGGCAAAAAGGAGGATATGGTCACATCGACTCAGCATATTAACAGGCTATGGAGATGCCCATTAATAGATATCAATGTGAATGAGTAGGGATTGCCATGCAACGGACGCACTAGAGCTATAAGTGTATGAAAGCTCAAAAGAAACTAAGTGGGTGTGCATCCAACTTTCTTGCTCACAAAGACCTAGGGCAATTTGAGTAAGCCCATCATTGGAATATACAAGCCAAGTTCTATAATGAAAATTCCCACTAGTATATGAAAGTGACAATATATGAGACTCTCTATCATGAAGATCATGGTGCTAATTTGAAGCACAAGTGTGGTAAAGGATAGTAGAATTGTCCCTTCTCTCTTTTTCTCTCATTTTTCTGTTTGGGCCCTTTGGCCTCTTTTTTCATTTTTTTGGTGGGCATCTTTGGCCTCTTTTTTTATTTTTTAAAGTCCGGAGTCTCATCCCAACTTGTGAGGGAATCATAGCTTCCTTTCTTTCCTGACATGGGACAATGCTCTAATAATGATGATCATCACACTTTTATTTACTTACAACTCGATACTTAGAACAAAGATATGACTCTATATGAATGCCTCCGACAGTGTTCTGGCATGTGCAATGACTCATGAGTGACATGTATGAAAGATATGAACGGTGGCTTTGCCACAAATACGATGTCAACTACATGATCATCCAAAGCAATATGACAATGATGATGCGTGTCATAATAAACGGAACGGTGGAAGTTGCATGGCAATATATCTCAGGATGGCTATGGAAATGCCATGATGGGTAGGTATGGTGGCTGTTTTGAGGAAGGATATATGGTGGGTGTATGCACCGGCGAAAGTTGCGCGGTACTAGAGAGGCTAGCAATGGTGGAAGGGTGAGAGTGCGTATAATCCATGGACTCAACTTTAGTCATAAAGAACTCACATAATTATTGCAAAAGTTTTATTAGTAATTGAAACAAATTGCTAGACGCATGCTCCTAGGGGACGGGTTGGTAGGAGTTAACCATCGCGCGATCCCGACCGCCACACAAAGGATGACAATCAATAAAAACATCATGCTCCGACTTCCTAACATAGCAGTTCACCATACGTACATGCTACAGGAATCACAAACTTCAAAACAAGTATTTATAGATTCACAACACTCTACTAACATGACTCTAATATCATCTCCGTGTCTCAAAACTAGATGCAAGGAATCAAACTTCTCTTACTACTCAATGCACTTGAATATGAAAGTTTTTATTATATCCCTTTTGGATGCCTATCATATTAGGACTAGTTTCGTAACCTAAGAAAATTACCATGCTATTTAATAGTCTCAAAATGATATAAGTGAAGCATGAGAGTTCATCAATTTCTCTAAAATATAAACATTGCAATGCTCTATAAGGATATAAGTGAAGCGCTTAGAGCAAAAGACAAACTAATCCAAAAGATATAAGTGAAGCTCAATGAGTAGTTGAATAATTATTTAGCTATGTGAAGACTCTCCCATATAATAATTTCAGATCGTAAGTACCTTATTCAAACGAAATAAATTGACACTCCAAGAATAGCACGAATCATGTGAAGAAGCAAAAACTTAGGTTGAACCGATACTAACCGATAATTGTTGAAGAAGAAAGGTGGGATGCCAACCGGGGCATCCCCAAGCTTAGATGCTTGAGACTTCTTGAAATATGGATTGGGGTGCCTTGGTAATTCCCAAGCTTGAGCTTTTTTGTCTCCTTAATTCCTCTCATATGGTGGTTTCCAATATCTTAAAAACTTCATCCACACAAAACTTAACAAGAACTCGTGAGATAGGTTAGTATAAATCAACGCAAAACTTTATCATCATCTACTGTAGCAAATCACTAAGATTATTATTTGACATTGCATACTAAATGCCTCTGCATATTGAAAACTCCCATCATCAAATGGAATCATTAAACAAGCAAACATATGCGAACAATGCAAACATAACAGCAATCTGCCTAAATAGAACAGTCTGTGAAGAATGCAGCAATATCCATACTTAATTAATTCCAAAAAATCTGAAACAATTTCACGCTGTATGGAATTTATAATTTCATACTGTGTCCAAATTTCAAGTTATTCTGACATACAGAAAATTCTAGGGAATTTTTGCACTACAAGCAAACTTTCTATTTTGGAACAGCAACTCCTATACTTGCAAATTAAGCTTGGTAAAGGCTATCCTTGGCATTTTTATTGAAATAAATGATGAAAAACATTAAAATTAATATAAATAACATCCAGTAAGTACTAATAAAATAAAATGACGCTCCAACCAAAATACATATCATGTGGTGAATAAAAATATAGCCCCAAGTAAAGTTACCGATGGATTGAAGACGAAAGAGGGGATGCCTTCCCGGGGCATCCCCAAGCTTAGGCTCTTTGGCGTCCTTGAATATGGCTTGGGATTTCTTGGGCATCCCCAAGCTTAGGCTCTTTCCAATCCTTGTTCCGTTGTCCATCCGAACTTTACCCAAAACTTGAAAACTTCACAACACAAAACTTAACGGAACTTCGTGAGATGGATTAATATAATAAAGACAAATCATTCATTTTGGTACTGTCAATACAAGATTAATAAATGTTCCCACACAATTCCTACTGTATATTATAATTTCCACAATTTAAATTACTTAATATAGTCTATGAAAACACTAAAACAAGCAAACTATGCATTGAAAACAGAATATGTCAAGAACAGAACAGTCTGTAATGATCTGAATGGTAACCATACTTATGCACCTCAAACAATTCTGAAAGAATGATTAAAATTAAGGCAATTTTTATATGAATCATCATCAAAAAGATTCAACTCAAAATCTCTATCTGGATAAAAATTAAAAATAATTTTGTGAGCACAAAGTTTCTGTCTTTTTCAGCATGATCAAACAACTATCACCCAAACTAATCATAAAGGCTTTACTTGGCACTTTATTGAAATATAAGCTATAAAACATGATTAGTACAGTATACTAATCATGTGAACACACAAAAACAGTAATGATACATACTGGGTTGTCTCCCAGCAAGCACTTTTCTTTTATACCTTTCAAGCTAGGCATGATGATTTCAATGATGCTCACATAAAAGATAAGGATTGAAACATAATGGAAGCATCATGAAGCATATGACCAGCACATTTAAGACTAACCCACTTCCTATGCATAGGGATTTTGTGAACAAACAATTTATTGGATCAATAATCAACTAGCATAGGAAGGTAAAACAAGCATAGCATCAAAGCTTTCAACACATAGAGAGGAAACTTGATATTATTGCAATATGTAGAAGCATATGATCCTCTCTCATAATAATTTTCAGTAGCATCATGGATGAATTCAACAATATAACCAGCACCTAAAGCATTACTTTCATGATCTACAAGCATAGAAATTTTACTACTCTCCACATAAGCAAATTTATTCTGATGATTAATAGTGGGAGTATCATAGAAGACTTGAATACTACGAATAGTTTCCACATTAAAAGAGTGATGTTTAGCAAAAGGGTACTCATAATTGTGATAAGTTTTATCATCATTCTTCTTTATAGAATAAGTATCATCACAATAATCATCATAGATAGGGGCATGCTTTCATCATAATAAATTTGATCACTCAAAGTGGGGGGGCTAAAAGGATCAGCTTCATTTAACATAGCATCCCCAAGCTTGTGGTTTTGCATATCATAGACATAATCACTCTCATCATTAATAGTATGAATAGCACCAATAGTATAGCAATTATTATCATCCTCCACATTTATTTTTGATTCATTCTCATGAGGCATATCAATAATAGGAGCAACATTATTTGGGAGAGATATCACTTTACCTTTACTTTTTCTTCTTTTCTTCTTCTTCACCCCATCATGTGAAGGTTTACTTAATTTTTCTAGGCTTCTTTTTATATAGGTTGGTTGAATAGAAAGCTCCTCCTCGTTACCTGATTCATCATAATAAATAATAGGAGGGTATTGGGAAACCTCTTCCCCTTCATTAGTATTATCTTTATTTTCCATTTGTTTTCTTGCCTTTAAGTAATTGGCGATATAAGGATTCTCAATGCAATTTAGCGCACAATATAAATAAATTTCTTCTAGATCATAATCAAGCATATTCATGACAGCCCAATCTAGGAGGCTCTTAGTTATACGTTTCATTTCTTCATATCTCAGAAGCAAACTAAGTTCAGTATGATGCGCAAGGGAAATCAAGTAATCACAATTTTTGGACACGATTCAATCATTAAACAATTTGCATTGGAGATCTAAATGACCATGTTCATAGCAAAGTTCACAAGGACGGCTATCAATATTAAATATTTCAGCACAATCATCTAGCCTCACATGCAACGACTTAGTTTCTAAATACTTATGTGTCTTACAAAATCTATCTTCCCTTTTTGGTATATATTTGGAAACTCTATGCATTCCACAGAAATCAACATGCTTATAGGAAATATTCTCATCATGAATAGTGCAATCAGAATTAGCATCATGGATATTCAAAGTATTCATACTAACAACATTGCAATCATGATCTTCACATATTTTATGCCAAGCATCCTATGTAATTCTTCTTCTAGCAGTTGAGCACAATTTTCTTTTCCATCATTTTCACGAAAGACATTAAAAAGTTGAAGCATATGAGGTAACCTTAATTCCATTTTTTTGTAGTTTTCTTTTAAAAAACTAAACTAGTGATAAAACAATAAACTAAAAGATTCAATTGCAAGATCTAAAGATATACCTTCAAGAGCTAACCTCCCCGGCAACGGCGCCAGAAAAGAGCCTGATGTCGACTACCCAACCTTCTCCTTGTAGACGTTGTTGGGCCTCCAAGTGCAGAGGTTTGTAGGACAGTAGCAATTTTCCCTCAAGTGGGTGACCTAAGGTTTATCAATCCGCGGGAGGTGTAGGATGAAGATGGTATCTCTCAAGCAACCCTACAACCAAATAACAAAGAGTCTCTTGTGTCCCCACCACACCAAATACAATGGTAAGTTGTATAGGTGCACTAGTTTGGCGAAGAGATGGTGATACAAGTGCAATATGGATAGTAGATATAGGTTTTTGTAATCTGAAAATATAAAAACATCGAGGTAATTAATAGTAAAAGTGAGCACGAACGTTATTGCAATGCGTGGAAACAAGGCCTAGGGTTCATACTTTCACTAGTGAAGTTCTCTGAACAATGATAACATAATTGGATCATATAACTAGCCCTCAATGTGCAACAATAAGTCACTCCAAAAGTCACTAATAGCAGAGAACAAACGAAGAGATTATTGTCGGGTACGAAACCACCACAAAGTTATTCTTTCTGATCAATCTATTCAAGAGTCTGTAGTAAAATAACACGAAGCTATTCCTTCCGTTCAATCCTAGAGTTTGTACTAGAATAACACCTTAAGACACACATCAACCAAACCCTAATGTCACCTAGATACTCCATTGTCACCTCAAGTATCCGTGGGTATGATTATACGACATGCATCACACAATCTCAAAATCATCTATTCAACCAACACATAGAACTTCAAAGAGTGCCCCGAAGTTTCTACCGGAGAGTCAAAACGTGTGCCAACCCCTATGCATAGGTTCCCGAGGTCATGAAACCCACAAGTTGATCACCAAAATATACATCAAGTACTCACATGAATATCCCATTGTCACCACAGATAGACGCGTGCAAGACATACATCAAGTGTTCTTAAAGACTCAATCCGATAAGATAACTTCAAAGGGAAAACTCAATTCATTACAAGAACGGAGAGGGGGAAGAACATCATAAGATCAAATTATAGTAGCAAAGCCCATGATATATCAAGATCAAGACATCTCAAGAACACGAGAGAGAGAGAGAGAGAGATCAAACACATAGCTACTGGTACATACCCTCAGCCCCGAGGGTGAACTACTCCCTCCTCGTCATGGAGATCGCCGGGATAATGAAGATGGCCACCGGAGATGGATTCCCCCTCCGGCAGGGTGCCGGAACGGGCTCTCGGTTGGTTTTTGTTGGCTATAGAGGCTTGTGGCGGCGGAACTCCCGATCTAGGTTTAGTTCTGGAGGTTTCTGTATTTATAAGACCAGATGGCGTCGAAAACAAGTCAGGAGGCCCCACGAGGGAGTCACGAGCCCCCTAGGCGCGCCCTAGGGGGGGCGCACCTCCCAGGCTCGTGACTTCCTCGGGCCACCTCTCCGGTATCTTTTTCTTCAGGTATTTTTGATATTTTCGATAAAAAATCATGGCGAAAGTTTTATTCCGTTTGGACTCTGTTTGATATTCCTATCTGAAAAAGGTCAAAAACACGGAAAAAATAGAAACTGGCACTGGGCACTGAGTTAATAAGTTAGTCCCAAAAATGATATAAAATAGCATATTCATGCATATAAAATATCCAAAGTTGATAATATAATAGCATGGAACAATTAAAAATTATAGATACGTTGGAGACGTATCTCCCGCCATCAGGACCTCCGTTGCAGGATCGCAGCTCTCGCACTCGGAAGGCATGTCAGACAGATCGGAATCTGACTCGAACACGCCATGAAGGGACTCGGCGGGCTCGAGCGCTACAATCTGCGGAGAAGTTTGCCGCGCCGCTGCGTGTTCAACCCAACGCTGGAGTCGTGAGCGGCCGGATCGCTTGCGACTGCGAGCAGCAAGAGGAGCCGACGCGTAAGGGGTTGACGGTTGACGCAGCAGCACGCCGTAAGGAATCATGCGGAAGTGCGCGGCCCCATGGACCAAGAGAGCCTCGACATCAAGAGGCGCCTCCTGGAGCCATGCCGAATCGTCAGCGATGAAGGTGAGCACACCGAAACGAATCTCATGGCCGAGAGCAAAAACATCACCGGAAGACATGTCGAAAGATGAAAACCGCAACCTCACCGGAAGTCGCTTAGACGCCTGCCCCACGGTGGGCACCAACTATCGTGGGAACGAGTCTGACAGTACAAGTTATGGGTACGAAAGGAGAGGAAAGAGTCTTAGCTACGGCGAGGGTGTACACACGTATGTATGAGTTCCGGCCCCTCTCATGGAGGTAAAAGCCCTACGTCTCAGTGCTCGGGAGCTTTATGTCGTGTGGAATAGTGAGATTACAATGGTTGCGAACCCTTGTGCAAGAGGGGAGGGGCGGCTTATATAGAGTTCGCTACCCCTCATAATTATCCTGCATCTAAGGGTCTGATCGTGGGGCTTAAAGCCTGCCATTACTGGTAACTTACGTAGTAAAAGCTACTAATGACCATTGAACCAGCGTATGCCCGTTGGGCTCTTGATTATGGCTCCTGGTCTTCTGGCGTCGAGTGAAGCGAGGTCTACCGAGTGACACGCGACTCCCGGGTGAGAGGAGGACTTCCGAGTGAAGTACTGTTGAGTGGTCTTTAGACGTCTCCAGGGATACACTCGGAAGTTCATGCTTGATCTTCAAGTCCTCCAATGCAGTGTCCTTAGGTAGGGTATGTGGGCCTTTCCTAGGAACCTACCCCAGGTACATATCCTCGTCAATTAGTTTTCGTCCGAAACCCTCACACTTCGAAATAGATTGTCTAGTTTGTATACGAAGTACATCCAGTTTTTGCCATAACTCTCTCAACTTTTAAGCACATGCTACGTGGGTGAAATGATGATAGCATGCCAACTTGCAACCATTTCAATGTTCATTTGCGATGCTTTTCAATTCATGGTCATTTTAGCTCAAAATAAATCATTAAATGCATGAAAAATAGCAAATGCAGTCAGAATAGGATTGAAAAGGGATGATATGGCTTTGAATGGTGCATATTGAATGTCAAAAAAGTCTTTAGTTGAAATATGTTTAACAAATTGAAATCCTTTTGTAACAGAAGAGTTTTCGTCCAAAACCCTGACATTTCGAAACAGATTGTCCAGTTTGTACAAGAAGTGCATCCAGTTTTTGCCGTAACGATCTCAACTTTTTAGCACATGCTATGTGGGTCAAATGATGATACCATGCCAATTTGCAACCATTTCATAGTTCATTTGCAGTGCTTTTCAATTCAAGGTCATTTTAGCTCAAAATAAATCATTAAATGCATGAAAAATAGTAAATGAAGTCAGAAAAGGTTTGAAAAGTGATGACGTGCCTTTGAATGGTGCATATTGAATGCATAAAAAGTATTTAGTTCAAATATATTTAAAAATGTGAAATCCTTTTGTAACAGAAGAGTTTTCGTCCAAAACCCTTACACTTCGAAAGAGATTGTCCAGTTTGTACACGAAGTCCATCAAGTTTTTTCCATAACCGTCTCAACTTTTTAGCACATGCTATGTGGGTGAAATGATGTACCATGCCAACTTGCAACCATTTCAGAGTTCATTTACAGTGCTTTTCAATTAAGGGTCATTCTGGCTCAAAATAAATCATGAAATGCATGAAAAATAGCAAATGAAGTCAAGAAAGGTTTGAAAAGTGATGATATGGCTTTGAATGGTGCTTATTGAATGAAGAAAAAGTCTTTATATCAAATACGTTTAAAAAAATTGAAATCCTTTTGTAACACAACAGTTTTCATCCAAAACACAAACACTTTGAAAGAGATTGTCTAGTTCCTACCCGAAGTGCATCCAGTTTTTGCCGTAACCCTCTCCACTTTTTAGCACATGCTACGTGGGTGAAATGATGATACCATGCCAACTTGTAGCCATTTCAGAGTTCATTTGAAGTGCTTTTCAATTCAGGGTCATTTTAGCTCCAAATAAATCATGAAATCATGAAAATAGCAAATGAAGTCAGAAAAGGTTTGAAAAGTGATGATGTGGCTTTGAATGGTGCATATTGAATGCAGAAAAAGTCTTTAGTTGAAATATGTTTAAAAAAATGAAATCCTTTTGTAACAAAAGAGTTTTCTTCCAAAACCCTCACACTTTGAAAGGGATTGTCCAGTTCGTACACGAAGTGCATCCAGTTTTTGTCGTATCCCTCTCCACTTTTTAGCACATGCTACGGGGTGAAATGATGATACCATGCCAACTTGAAACCATTTAAAAGTTCATTTGCAGTGCTTCTCAATTCAGGATCATTTTAGCTTAAAATAAATCATGAAATGCATGAAAAATAGCAAATGAAGTCAGAAAAGGTTTAAAAAGTGATGATGTGGCTTTGAATGGTGCATATTGAATGAAGAAAAAGTCTTGAATTAAAAACTTTAATAGTAAAATGAATTTTCATAAAGTATATTTTGTTACAAGCTTTAATGGAAACTAAAAAGCTTTTATAAAACTCTAATAGCAAAAGGAATCAACTAACAAGAACTGATAAAAAACAAAACTTATGTAGCTAAAATTATATAACAAAAAATAACATACGCAAAAAATAACATTAAAAATCATAATATATGCAATAAAAGGCCCACCTACTAGGGACGATGGCCTACATACAACTATAAACCCTATAAATGGGCCAGGTTGCACGCCCGCAGTGCTAGCAAGCCCACGAGGGCATCAAATAGGCATGGACTGCCTGCATTAGAGAGGAGCCCGAGAGGGCAGCGGCAGCATCGCTTATAAACCACTCCGAGCCCCTCTCGGCTAGCGAGGTGGGACTAAACTTTTGGTACGGGAAGCACAGCCCTTTAGTCCCGGTTGGAGCCTCGGTTGGAGCCTCCAATCGGGACTAATGCCCCCCTTTAGTGTCGGTTGGTGCTTCCAACCGAGACCAAAGGTCTCTGCTTCCCGCCCTTTGGGCTGCTGGAAATTGACCTTTAGTCCCGGTTGTTGGCACCAACCGGGACTAAAGGGGGGGCATTAGTCCCAGTTGGAGCCACTAACGGGACTAAAGGTCTCTGTATATAAGCGGTAGTTGTGAAAAATTCCAATCTATTGATGTTTCTTCTCTCCTCGGCATCGACGACGACATTGACACTGTTAGGCTACCGGATTTGGTTGTCACCGTCGCCGATGCGCTGTCGTTCCCGAGACCGCTGACCGTCACCGGTGGCGGACCTGCGCGCGCGCCCTCCTCACTGTCGCCATCGCCACGCCCTACCCCGCTGTCGTCGCGCCCCTGCCCCTACGTCGTCGTCGTCGGCACCGCGCCCTGCCCCTATATCTCCCTCGACGTCGCCTCGCCCTGCCCCGCTGTCGCAGTCACCTCGCCCTGCCCCGTCGTCATTGTTGCCTCGCCCTGCCCTGCCGTCGTCGCGCCCCTGCCCCTACGTTGTCGTCATCATCGCCGCGCCCTGTGCCTACGTCGTCGTCGCCTTGCCCTGCCCCGCTATCACCATCGCCTCGCCCTTCCCCGCCGTCGCCTCCCCATGCCCCATCACCATCGCCGCGCCCCTACCGACCTCGACGTCGCCGCGTCGGCCGCTACCCCTACAGTGAGTCCATTGAAGATGGATTATTGATGTTGATGGCTTTGTTGCCTTTTCAGAGTTCTTGTTTATTGTTAATTACTGTAACGCCATACCCGTATTGCCGTATCTCCGTATCCATATCGTCGTACCCGTATTGGCGTATCCCATATCGTCATACCCGTGTCGCTGTATCGGTGCTTCGTAGGTTGCCAGTCCCATCATATGAACATAATGCACTTGAGAATTTTCATATCTTGGTAGAATGATAACTTCAACATGAGGGGGCTGGGGGTACGCAAGTATCCTCGAGGACCATGAGAAAGGCGTACGGGTTCAAACCCGTTTCAGTAATACCCGAACCCGAAACTCACCATCCCCGTCAAAATATAATGCTAAGCATATTGGGCCATTCAGCCTTCACTACAAGCCCAGTTTAGCGACATGAGGGGGGTGGAGGTCCGCAAGTATCCTCGAGGACCATGAGAAAGGCGTACGGGTTCAAACCCGTTTTAGTAATACCCGAACCCGAAACCCACCATCCCCGTCAAAATACTGCGCTAAGCATATTGGGCCATTCAGCCTTCACTACAAGCGACCATGAGAGAGGTGGTCCACAAATTATCCTCTCTCGCAAGATAGGGCGACTCATCAGACATGAGGGGGGAGGAGTCCTCGACGATCGTCTGAAACCGACTGTTATAAAACTTGGCAATTTTGCATGATGTTTCCCACTAATCCATTGCTCATATGCATATGATTCCTTGTTGGGATTAAGTCTATGTTTGCCAGTAATCCATCTCTCATGGTTGTATATTGCCGCGTTGTAATATTTGCAGAAACTATGACGGACAGAGACTTAGAAAAAGAACATTTGTTGGGGGATATAATACGAGAGGTAGGTGATATCGATCTCACCTGCTTTTCGTTTCTCAAAGAGACCGATGGTGAGGAAAGAGAGGATGGCAGCTCCGGTGAGGAGGAAGGAGATCATGACTGCTCCAGTGATCGAACTGAGGACGAAGGAGATCATGACGGCTCCGGTGATTGAATGGAGAAGGGAGCCATAACTGCTTCACAGTCCGACGAGGTATATATTAATTAATCCTCTGCTGACTAGATGCATTAATTTTTGCATATGTACATATATTAACGCTTCTTTCTACATTTAATTAGCCATCCGGATCGAGCTCTTCTTCCGTAAGGAGACGAGGCCAGATGAGAAGCTTGGATGCGCAAGAAAGGTTCACAATCGAAGAAGTCTCTCTAGAAGGCCAACCGATTGCTCCCTACTGGACCGAGAACAAATTTTTAATCAGTGCAGAGTGGATGTTAGGGACATCGTCTCGATCACCTGCCAAGAATGGAATCAGAAGAAGGACCCTCAAGTTCCCTATGTCAAAGATATACTGAATGATGATCTTTGGACCAATTCGATGAGAAATTCCAGTCTACCGCCAGAGTAGGATCCGAATAACCCGGTTATACAGCGAAAGGTCAGGGTGTTTGCTCTTAAGAAGATGGCAAAACTATTCAAGAACTGGAAGAAAGTATTGAACAAGAAGTTTGTCAAGAAAGACAAGACACTAGAATTAAGAGGTCAATATGAGAAGATGAGAGATCACTGGCCCGCATTTGTGGCCTACAAGAAATCGGAGATGGCTAAGAATAGGTCACTTACAAATAAGAAAAATGCCGCAAGGAAGGAGTTTCACCATGTTACGGGGTCAGGTGGCTACAGCAAAGCCCGGCCTACGTCGGACAAAGCTGAGCAAGACTTGCTTGCTAAACATGTCCAACCAGCGACATTGCACTGGCCAGATCGGGCAAGGACTTGGTTCTTCGGGGTTAGGGGAACTTTGGACCCAGAAACAGGGAAGTGTGTCTGGGTGAAATCTCAACTTGCAATACCATTCAAAAAGCTTGAGGAAACAATCAAGAAATCGCTGGAAGGGACGTTCGTTCCCGACAAAGAGAACACGAGGCACATCAGGCTCTGGTCCGTGGAAGGTTGATTTCGCCGACATTGCTGGTTATAGAAGCCGACAGAGAAAGAAGAGGAAGCAAGCAAAATGCAGAAGTTGAATGAAACAATAGTGAAACTAGAGGCATTTGAGAGCAAGCGAGCTATCGGCCAACCATCTCAGCTGCACGACGATCCTTCATTGGAGACTACCCACGATGCTACCCCACCATCTCAATGGAGAAGCATTATGGCTTCCACTGAGCTCGTTCATGCTAATAGCACGGATCCTTGCTACTCCGTGGATGGTATCTCGCATAATGAACATTGTGTGCTAATGGCGAAATGGCATAACCTGACCTCCAAGGCAGCGGTCGGTATGTCTTACCTCCTCGACCTGATGAAACTTTCCATTGCACTCCGGTTCCAGTTGGCTTTGCCATTGTTGGCATGGATGAAATAATGGACAGATTTGATGGGCTGCAGCTTGATTACACTATAGGTGAAGCGGATCTTCTTCTTCGATATGGCTTAAGGACTACCTGTCTATGGAGAGAGGAACACATCATGCTTACAAACTGGACGCCGCCTCAGCAGACTCAGATGTCGCAGGCCCCGGTGCCTGAGTCGTCTCCGGTGCGTCAGCCATCTCTGGTGCATCAACCATCTCCGGTGCATCAGCCGTCTCCGGTGCATCAGCCGTCTCCGCCGCCTGAGCAGACTCCGATGGAGGAGGGCCCTTAGCAGAATCCTCCTCTGCCTCATCTGTCTCCGCCGCGTCATCGGATTCCGCCTCCTCCGTCGCGTAAGCAACAGCGAAAGAGAGTCGCCACCGCTCCGGTGGCTAGCGGCAGTACAAAACAGAGGAGATTCACATACGGCCCAAGCCTGAAGCCTCTTCCTAAGTTACCCTACGAGAGGTATGAGGAGGAACACAATGAGATCATGGATGCCGATGTGAAACGTCTGCTCGCACCAAAACGCCCACCTGAAGAGGAGAAAATAGATCTAGTGAAAGCGAAGCGAACTCTGGATGCCCTTAGGTGACCACCACCCCCTCCGCTGCCATGAAACTATGACCGATGTATTCAAGAGAAATATGATCAAGCGAGGCGGCCGAGAAGCATAAGTAGAAGTAGCTCAAGAAGTGGGAAAACAATTGCCCAGCTCAAGGTGGTTACCGATATCGCTAATGATCCAGAGAAAGCGATTGATGGTCTTTCTATCACTACTCATGATTACTTACCCGATTCGGTATAGTTCTAAATGGCTGAGGTAGTAGCATCCTTAAGCTACGAGCATGCGAAGCCTCTCGTCAATCGTGAGGAGCTCAACGGTCTACCAACGAGGATGTGACATTTGCATGAATGGTACTTGGAAGCTTGCAAGGAGGGGAACAACAATATCTTGGTGGGAATAGAAAATGAGCACTTCTTCAATGGAAAGCAGAAGTTGTTTCTTGAATTTGAAGAAAATTTTCAGTTATACAACCAAAAGGAGCTCGACAAAACTATCGTCAGTTACTATTGTGTGTAAGTATTTTTTCTGTAATTAAGTCTCTAGCTCAGCTCATTCATTGCATGTATTAATTATCCTCACACTATATTATGCAGAGTGAAGATCCTCGAATGCAAATAACTACAAATCATTAACATTGGGTTCATTGACCCAATTTCATAAATGAATATACATTAGAAGAATTTCCAGCTAATATAGAGAAAAAATTTCTAGATGCGTTACTTGGAGAACAAACTAGAAAGGAAATACTATTTCCTTACAACTTCAAGTGAGTGTTACTATCTTGTGCACATTATGTTTCGCTTACTCGAGGATAAGTGCAATTAATGAGTTATGCATGCACAATTACCACTTTACCCACGATGCGCGCCAATCCATATTAAGGCAGGAGGACCTCGCAAGGGATAGAGGCGCATCTTGTCGTTCGCAAGTATAGCATCATTGCATCATACATTACAGAAGAGATGAGTATATGAGTTGGCTTACACTCGCCACATACTAAAATTACAATTCCACATAAAGTTCAAATCATCAAGATGAAGACAGGGTCCGACTACAGACAAAATCAAACGATATAATAGATGCGAGTGATACTATCTCGCTAGTCCCGAAGATCATGACCACGGTCCTCTACTCATCTAGATAAGTCACGTACATCCTGCCTCTTTCCTTGTGATACACCCACTGGAGCTGCGTCAGATCATCCTGGACGAACTCATCTATACCTATACCTGGATTGTTGTAGTAATCTGGGAGCCACAAGGACTCAACAATCATGCGCCCGGGTACCGAGACTATTCAAGCTTAAAGGTTGGGAGGCGTATGTGCTTAGTTTGCAGCAGCACTAAGCATTTATGGTGGCTAAACTTACGTAACATGAAAATAAATATGTGGCCTATGAAGAACGATCGAATCTAGAGTGACCTCTAAGAGATCCTGAACACTTACTAACGTCAATCATAACCCCACCGTGTTCTCTCTTGGTTCATGTTCACGAGCAGAGACGGTCACGGTTACTCACACAGTTGGTGCATTTTATTAGAGTTTACTTCAAGTTAACTATAACCGGGTGTTAAACAAAAATCCAAGTTGCCACATAACCGCGGGCACGGCTTTTCGAAAGATTTGACCCTGCAGGGGTGCTCCAACTAGTCCATCACAAATTAACCACACTCCGCGGGAATAGCCTCGACCACGGGTCTCGTGATCATCATAGGTAACTCCAAAGGAATTCCAACACCTCGAGAAAACCCAAAGAAAGTCAGAGTCCACACGCAAGACACTCGATAAAGGTAAAACAAATCCAGCAAGACCTCCCGACGTGTCGACGAACCCGATAAGAGCCGTGTATCTCGTTCTCAGGACACGACGGATTGTCCAAACTTCCGATGGGCCAAACATAGAGTTGCCCCTAGTGGCCACTGGCGGTTGACATTTTGGACCAACACTCATGAGGAGCACTAGCCCGAGGGGTTGATTAATTATCCACGGGGTTGCAAAGCCCTATGAAAATTTATTAAGTTGTTAAGCAAATGCAGAACCAATGTTGGGCCTTGCCAGACAAGTCTTGGTCTCAACCGTATAAACAAGGGGGTCCCCATAACAACCCCGAGCATGTTAGGAATGCAAAGTATGGAAACATAACACCGGTAACAAGAACTATGACGGTAACAGCGAAACAAAACACTTAGCAAAAGGCCAAGTCTTCCACCAATACCAAGATATATATGTGCATTAAATTAAATAACAGATAATATTGTGATATGCCAAATCCATGTTATCAAAATATGGCCACCACTCTTCATGGCATAAAAATAACATCAGATTCTCAGACTTAGAAATATTTAGCATGGTGAAAACAGCAACATTAAGTTAGCTACTTTGCAGCAAGTTTCCCACTTATATGGGTGATTCTCATGTCAAACAAATATACCATGGCATAATAGACATAAAACACTAACACTTCCATGTTGGCACATGTCCCAAAGCACGCATGGATTAATTCATGCAAAAATGACAAAGTAGCATCACAGCAGAAAATGACAGTCTTATAAACTTGCTCAAAAGTGAAATCCAATTGCACCAATGGATTCCTTGGCTCTTTCTACCCCAAAATTATGTATAATACTCATATAGTCACATGAAGCATCATTGGAAAAACTACACTAGCAAATCAACCACCTGTCTTATAAGTGAAAACTTGCTAAAAATGCACATGAGCATATATGGACATAACCAGATTTGGAAACTTAGCTTGAAATGTAAAAGCACTAGAAACCCCCAAAAAGCATCGCATAACCACAAACATACGGTATGGCAAGTGGGGGAAGGACCCACTTGTCACACACACACCTACATACATACTAGCATGCACACACACACACATGGCATACACACACATATGCACCATATGCACAAGTGCACATGGCACATACACTCATGAAACACACACACTCATTTGTGTGGGTGTTCACCCACACACATATGCACACATATATGCACATTGCATATATGCATATACATATGCATGTGTAACTCACACACACACATATACACATGCATATGTGCTAACTTACACATATGCACCACACCACACTACACATACAACAGGAAAAACACTCATGCAGGTTTGCACATACACATATACATGCAACATCAAAGGAGAGAAAAAAGACAAAAAAACAAAAGAAAAAAAACAAAAGAAAAAAAAACAAAACAAAAGGGGGAGGGGTTCGGGCTCGAACCCTCGACCTCACGGTCGATCTCCCAGCGCGCTACCACTACGCTACGGCGCGACAACGGAACAAGGGCCGGCCTTGCTGAATTTCTACCAACAACTGCGGGTGCTTAACTGACGAAACTGAAATAAAAGGTCACCGGCAACAGGAAACGGTGGCGACTACTCCGACTGCTACAGGGGCCCTCCGGCGACATGGACTGGCTGAGGAGGAAGCGGGCACACCGAAGGATCAATTCCCGCGCCCACGACGGCAGAATGCGGTGGCGGGGAGGCGCTCGAGCTCGAACTTCCGCTCGGCTTAGGGCACGCGGCGATACAGCTACGGCGACGAACTTGGCCTACGCGGGGGAAGAAACGGGGGGAGCAGCGACGGCTGCTCACTAAGGGCTTCTCAGAGACACGGGGATGCGGACGGCAGCAAGACGAAGAGGAAGAAGGCGGTGACGACAAGCTTCCCCCTTTGTGGACGACAGCGACGGCGAAGCAGTGCTGCAAGGAGTTGCTCCTCACCCCCCTAGCGTGGGGGGTGGTATGTGGCCGGCACCACGAGGCAACACACCGTTTCGACGACGACGGGCACCACCGGAGGCGACGACGCGACGGACGGCCGACGGGTTCCACTCTCTCTGAACTACCTCTTTGCTCGCCAACTAACAGAGAAGAGGGAAGGGGGAAGGAAGAGGGAGGAGGAGAGGGGAGATGGGATCGGCGGCGGCAGGAAGGGGGGAGGAACCCTAGGGATCTGCGCCCCTTTTAAAGGGGGGGCAGACGGTACCGGCCTCGG
The DNA here is from genome assembly GCA_022496015.1 of Hordeum marinum. Taxonomy (NCBI): domain Eukaryota; kingdom Viridiplantae; phylum Streptophyta; class Magnoliopsida; order Poales; family Poaceae; genus Hordeum; species Hordeum marinum. The sequence continues at coordinate 25,887,083 of CM039678.1, forward strand.
CGTCCGTGAGCCCTGACGGTGACGGCACACGCACTCGCACTCCACTGCACTCTGAAGCTAATGGCGAGCAATGGGAGCAGGTAGCAGCTAGGCCACCTGGGCTGGGCCACGCTGGGGAGGAACCAGCCTAGTCACTCCCTCTCTCCACAGAATTAAATCAGCAGGGTTTTTAACAATTAAAAAAATAGCAAGATGAGAAAAACCCTGAGAGGAAAATAAAGAGGATTTTTGATAAAACAAAATACTTTTGTCTAAACTAAAATGAGACCTATTTGGTAAAATTAACAAGAGGATGTTTGAAGCAAGTATATTTTAACACATCAATAAAACAACACCTCTGTTATTTAAAACCCCAACATCATACATCTCAAATCACCAAAAGGACAACACACATGGGCTCAAACTACTTCTGGCTACAACATGAACATTTTTAACAACTTTAATAAAGCAAGTAATTTCTGTTGATTAATGGCAATGCGAATAAAGAGTATAAGATGGTTTTGTTTTGAAATAATAAGAGAGCGGGAAGAGAAGTTGATTCCACTCAAACACAAACAACCACAAGTCCACTCAAACACCACAAGGTCAAGAAGCACACAACATATCCAATGCATGACAAGATGATGAATGATATGATGCATAATGCATGGATGCGTGAGACAATGACATGGCAAGGAGAACTCCAAATACAATCACCACATGACAATAAGATCCACATAGGTACATGCCATAACTGGTAGGGACAGCACTTGGGCTGTCACAACTCTCCCACACTACAAGAGGATCTCGACCCGAGATCTAGGAACGAAAGAACCCTAGAAATTCGGAACGGAGAAGGTCCTCGCGTTCCCAAGTAGCTTCTTTGTCAGAATGATGAGACCACTTCACCTTGAGGAACTTGATAGATTTGTTGCGAGTCTTACGCTCAGTTTCTTTGAGAATTGCAACTGGATACTCACGATACGAGAGATCTTCTTGGAGATCAATGTCTTGGAGGTCAATAGTGCGCTCTGGAGTCTTGAAGCACCTCCGGAGCTGAGAAACATGGAAGACATCGTGCACACTTGTGAAATTTGGAGGAAGCTCTAGTTGATAAGCAAGTCCACCTCTCTTGCCAACAACTTTGAAAGGACCAACAAAACGAGGAGCTAGCTTCCCTTTAATTCCAAACCAATGAGTGCCCTTCATGGGAGAGACTCTGAGATAGACTAGATCATCCACTTGAAAGGAAACATCCCGATGTTTGTTATCGTAATAACTCTTCTGTTGGGACTGAGCTGCTTTGAGGTTCTCACGAATGACACGGCACATTTCTTCTGCTTCAGTGATCATGTCATTGCCCAATATCTGAAGCTCACCGGTTTCAAACCAGTTAAGCGGGGTACGACACTTCCTGCCGTAGAGAATCTCGAAAGGGGCCTTGCCTGAGCTGGCTTGAAAGCTAATGTTGTATGAGAATTCAGCATATGGAAGGCAGTCTTCCCATTTCATGCCGAACGGAATCACACAGGCTCTGAGCATATCTTCAAGGATCTGATTGACTCTCTCAACTTGACCGCTTTGCGCATGGAACGTAGTGCTCAAACAGATCTTCGTACCCATAGCAGCCTGGAAGGACTCCCAAAACTTGGAAGTAAGGAGGCTTCCATGGTCAGATGAGATGAGCTGAGGAATACCATGCAAAGATACTGTCCTTGACGTATACAACTCTACAAGCTGAGCTGCCGAGATGGATTCTTTGACTGGCAGGAATTGAGCAACTTTTGTCAGCTTGTCGATAACCACAAAGATGGCATCGTTGCCTCTCTTGGACTTGGGAAACCCAGTGACGAAATCCATCTCCACATGATCGAATTTCCACTCTGGGATGGGCAAAGGCTGAAGAAGACCTATTGGACGTTGATGCTTCGCCTTCACTCTGCGACAAACATCACACTCGTTTACAAACTGAGCAATTTCATGTTTCATGCGAGTCCACCAGAAGGTTTGCTTGAGATCCTGATACATCCTGGAACTACCTGGATGAATGGATAGAAAAGAATTGTGCGCTTCGTCCATGATAACTTTTCTGAGATCACCTTTTGGAACCACAAGACGGTCCTCAAATAACAAGGTGTCCTTGTCATCAACTCTAAAGCACTTATACTTCGGAATGTCCTTGGCCACACCTTTCTTCACTTTCTTCACCATAGCGTCAAGAAGCTACGCCTAGTGAACCTGATCTTCCAGAGTCGGAGAAACTTGAAGATTGGCTAGAAATCCTTGCGGAATCATCTGAAGGTTGAGCTTGCGGAATGCTTCACAAAGCTCGGGTTGAAGAGGCTTGAGAATGAGACTATTGCAGTACGCCTTACAGCTGAGCGCGTCTGCAGTGACATTTGCTTTTCCAGGAGTATACTCAATGCTTGGATTGAAGTCCTCAAGCATTTCCACCCAACGAGACTGTCGAAGATTAAGATTGGGTTGAGTGAAAATATACTTCAAGCTCTTGTGATCGGTGTACACCTCAAATGGTCTACCCAACAACAAATCCCTCCAAGTCATTAGAGCGTGGACAACTGCCGCCAACTTTAAATCATGAGTGGGGTAGTTCTTCTCGGCAGGCTTCAACTGACGCGAGGTATAAGCAACTATCTTCTTATCTTGCATGAGAACACCACCAAGACCTTGGAGGGAAGCATCACAGAATACTTGGAAAGGCTTTGACTGCTCAGGAGGAACAAGAACTGGAGCTGAACTCAATCTTTGCTTGAGCGTATTGAACGCCACATCACACTCAGGAGACCAAACATACTTGACACTCTTCTGGAGGATATTGAACAGAGGCTTAGCAATTTGAGAGAAGTTCTTCACGAATCTTCTCCAATAACTAGCAAGCCCGAGGAAGCTCCAAAGATGCTTCACATTCTGAGGAGGCTCCCACTTCAAGATTGCCTCAACTTTCTTAGGGTGAACTTTAATTCCCTCAGCAGAGATCACATGCCCAAGGTACACCACTTCATTGAGCCAAAACTCACACTTGGAAAACTTGGCATAGAATCGATGCTCCCTTAACTTGTCAAGCACAAGGCGGAGATGCTCTACATGCTCTTCTTCTATCCCCAAGAACACAAGGATATCATCCAAATAGACCAAGACGAACTCATTCTTGAAAGAAGATAAAATGAAGTTCATCATTCTTGAGAAGGTTGGAGGAGCATTTGCAAGACCAAACGACATGACGGTGTACTCATAAGAGCCAAAACTCAGCCTGAAAGCGATCTTAGGAATGTCTTCTTCGCGAATGCGAATCTGATGATAGCCCATGTGAAGATCAAGCTTCGAGAAAACCTTGGCACCTTTCAGTTGTTCAAACAACTCATTTATGTTGGGAAATGGGTACTTGTTTCTGATTGTCTTCTTATTCAATGGACAATAGTCGAAAGAAAGCCGGTCCGTGCCTTCTTTCTTCTTGACAAACAAAACACCACAACCCCATGGAGAAGAACTTGGTCTGATCAGACCCAGACGCTCTTGCTCATCTAGCTGCTTCTTCAACTCTTTCAGCTCTTCAGGGCCAAGTTTATAAGGGCGCTTGCAAACTGGTTCAGTTCCGGGCTCAAGATCAACCACAAAGTCGACTGGCCAGTGTGGAGGCATTCCTGGCAATTCTTCTTGAAATACATCTTCATACTCATTAACCACCGGAATTTGAGAAATCGCCGAGATTTCACCCTTCTCATTAAGAGCAAAGAGACGGATTCTGTCATCGCGAGCCGCAAAAAATATTCACATCTTTTGAAGGATGAGTCAGCTTGACTTCTTTTGCTTGACAATCAACATATGCCTTGTTCATAGCAAGGAAGTCCATGCCCAAAATGAGATCAATGTCGGAATTACCGAGAACAATTGGAGAAGCCAGAAAAGAATAATTGCCCATCTTGATAGAAGCATCACGAACCACAAAATGAGAATTCATTTGCAAACCCGGAGACACCAAAGTCAACGATCTAGACAATTCTTCGCAACAAAACTCATGCTTTGAAACAAGTGGCCTTGATATGAATGAATGCGATGCACCAGTATCAAATAAGACTTTTGCAGATAGAGTTAACTGAGAGATTACCCATGATCACTTGACAAGAATCTTCTATCTCTACTGCATTCACCATATTCACTCTTGCAAACTTGGGATTATGCTTCACTATAGCATTGCCTGGAGGCTTGACAGGAGGAGGAGGCGGAAGACGTCGCTGGTTGCACTTGTTTGCATAGTGACCCTTCTGGCCACACTTGTGACAAGTAACCTCAGAAAGCGGATGAACATTGCCTGGAGGAGGAACAAGAAGTGCCTTGGATGCCTGGCGTCTCTGCTGAAATCTTGGGTTGGGTGGGTGGGAAGAACCACGGCCACCGAACTGCTTCTGCTGCTGCGGAGGACGAAATGGAGGAGGATTTGGCACCCAATACTTCTGCTTCTTAGGAACCAACTGATAGATGGAAGAAGAAGAATATGAATCCCTTGAGCACTTCCTTGAGATCTCCAACTTAAGCTGAGTTGCCTCGACCTTCAAAGCCATGTTATAGAATTGATCAAACTCATGAGGCTCTTGAAGAACTAGGCCTGGAAAAGCTCATCCTTGAGACCACCTTTGAGCTGATAGATCATCGTCTTGTCATCTAGAACATCTTACTTAGCATAGTGGGCTAGATTCTGGAACTCGACATTATACTGCTAGACGGACTTGCTTCCCCGCTTCAGGTTCCTGAACTTCTCACGCATCTCCTCGACAAAGCTTGTTGGAATGTAATCAGCCCTGAAGTCACGACGGAAATCGTCCCAAGTAACAACACGATCGCCCCTGGAATCCTTGTACTGCTGCCACCAATCAGCTGCTTGACCCTTGAGCTGGAAGGATGCAAATCTGACAAAGTCCTCTGGTCTGACATTGCTACACTCAAAATGCTTACTCATATCACGGAGCCAATCATCAGCATCAAGAGGCTGCTCACAACAGGTGAAAGACTTGGGCTGGTTGGCAAGGAACTGATTGAGCGTCACAAACTGAGGTGGAAACTAAAAATTCCCTTGAATGCCTTGCTGACCTTGCTCCCTTTCTTGCAACAGCCTGAGCAACATCTGAGTGTTTGCATTGGTCGCGGCCATCACAGCTTGCCAAGCTTCTAAATGAGGAGGCGGAGGAGGCGGAGGCGGGGGTGGTGGAACATCAGCCTGCTCCTCAGCACGACCTGGATTTCCGCGAGTTGGTGGAGCCATCCTGAAGATGGACAAACACATTAGCACCTCATTGATAAAATGAATTCAAAAGATGAATCAAATGCTTGAAAGAAATTGAGAAAATAACACCACAACGTTCCTACTGAAAAATTAGTAAGAATGCTTCTTCGGTTTCACGATAACATCATTAGATATTAGAAGCCACTTGCAATAACACAAACACTACAGGAATCAGGCACTTTGCCGTCTGCCATGGAAGACGACAAAGGCATGCATCCCGGACAGCAAAGGCTTTGCCGTCCGCCAGCAGACGGCCAACCGTCCGGCTGAACAAGCCACGATGAAGGGCGCTTTGCCGTCTGCTGGAGGATGGCAAAGACCTTTGAATCTTTGTCGTCTGCAAGCAGATGGCAAAGGTCCTGGACGGCACACGTGGCAACTTAGCTCCATTAAGGGCTTAACGTCATGCTTTGCCGTCCGCTGGCAGACGGCAAAGACCTTAGGCCTTTGTCGTCTGCCAGCGGACGACAATGCACCTTTTTTTTGCCAGCTAGGTGGATTCTTTGCCGTCAGCTGGCATACGGCAAAGACCTAAGGTTCTTTGCCGTCTGCCAGCTGACGGCAAAGAACCCACCTCGGCCAGCCCCAGGTTGCATAGGTAACTGCCATGTGGCCACTTTGCCATCTGCTGGCGGACGACAAAGAGCTTTGTCGTCTGCCAACAGACGGCAAAATGGCTATATAGCCCCTGTTTTTTCTTAAAATCATTCAATTTGAAACATATATATCCAACAATATCACATATATATCCAACAATACAAGCATACCAACAATAAGTTGAAACAAGCATATACCAACAATAAGTTCCAACATACAAGTCCAACATATATACAAGTTTCCAACAATACACGATGGGTTCCAACAACATATCCATACATACGTATCCAAGACAAGTTTCCATAAACACAAAGGAAGCAGAAGTAGAAGAGTACAATCCATCAATGCACTCTTCCTCATCTATAGCAAATCTGCAAAGTAGGAAAGATGATAGTTATAAGAAGAAGAAGACTAGCTAGAAGAAAAAGAAGAAAAAGAAGAAGAAGAAGAAGAAGAAGAAGAAGAAAAAGAAGAAGAACAAGAAATTATCTTCTCTTTCTTTTTCTCCTCTCCTCTCCTCTTCTTCAAGGTAGTAATGCAATTTTCTATCTAACTAAGCATGTCAAGTCATTTTGGAGGAAAAAATGCTAAGTATAGGTCATTTTATAGCTATCCTAGGTAGAATATATCATTTTGGAGGTATGTAAGGTTATTATGTCATTGTTGAGGAAAATAAGCTAAGTATAGGTCATTTTGGAGCTAAACCAAGGTTATTATGCCATTTTTACCTAAGTGAGCATATTATGTCATAAATGAACTAGATAAGCTAATTATAGATTATTATTGAGCTATCATTGGTAGTTATGCCATTTTGTACCTAAGTGAGCTCATTATGTCATAAATGAACTAGCTAAGCTAGCTATAGATCATTATTGAGCTATATTAGGTAGTAATGCCATTTTCTAGCTAACTGAGCATATCAAGTCATTTCGGAGGAAAAAATGCTAAGTATAGGTCATTTTACAGCTATCCTAGGTAGAATATATCATTTTGGAGGTAAGTAAGGTTATTATGTATTTTTGAGGAAAATAAGCTAAGTATAGGTCATTTTGGAGCTAAACCAAGGTTATTATGCCATTTTTACCTAAGTGAGCATATTATGTCATAAATGAACTAGTTAAGCAAATTATAGATCATTATTAAGCTATCCTAGGTAGTTATGCAATTTTGTACCTAAGTGAGCTAATTATGTCTTAAATGAACTAGCTAAGCTAGCTATAGATCATTATTGAGTTATACTAGGTAGTAATGCCATTTTCTACCTAACTAAGCATATCAAGTCATTTTGGAGGAAAAAATGCTAAGTATAGGTCATTTTATAGCTATCCTAGGTAGAATAAACCATTTTCTAGCTAACTAAGCGTATCAAGTCATTTTTGAGGAAAATAAGCTAAGTATAGGTCATTTTGGAGCTAAGTAGGTCAATTCTTAAGCTAAGTATGCATTTGTTAATGAAAACACTTGGGAAAACTTACCATCAACACGGAGGTGAAGGACCCATAGGGTTTGGGCCAGGGTGAGACATAGAAGGACCGATCGGGGTTGCGGCAGACGCAGAACGATCGGTCGATGCTTGTCGGGAGGCACGCTGCACCAAAGATCATTTGCAATGTCTCCTTAGCATGATGCGACTCAAATGTGAATACTAGTAACTAATGACCATTTAATTGAAACTCATCATGGGTGCTATAGCAATATGGGGCATCGACGGAGGGGTCTGACCATTGTTCTGGCACATGGTCTGCACATTTTGTTTTCACGAGTCATTCATATTAGTTAGTGATGAAACGAACATTACGTGCATGATTTGGCAAATATGCAGGAGAAACTTACCACGAGGAGCTCGTATAGGGCCCGATGAGATGCGTCGTTCTGGTTCCTCTCCTCCTCCAACAGCCTAACCGTCCTCTCCTCCATGTCCCTCTTCCTCTGCGTTGTCTGCCTGTTTGCCTCCACCAGAAGCTCCTGGGCCCTACCCTCAATGGCGAGCTCCATTGGTCGTGGACAAGGCCTTATCTCAGGATCAGAGCTCATCTGGCGCTTCTTCATCTCCGGGAGAGTTCTAGGACAACGTATCAGTCCATCCCTAATGGCTATCGAGCCATGGGGCCTCCCGCCACCAGATATCATCATGAGCTCTGGAACAAAAGGACTCTTGCTTTGGGTCGCCTATTGAGCCGTAATATAGACATCGGGAACATCTAAATGGGTGCTTTGTTTGATTTCGACTAGCCCTCTATGTTCATGTGTCCTTCTAGTCTCCTTCGGCTGGAACCAATAACATTTGAAGACTACGACGTTTGGTGGGTTTTCACCAAAGAGCGTAAGTTCATAAATTGCTTCAACTCTTCCATAATACTCGACCCCTCCTTAGCCGACAGCGGGGACACAACAATTTCTAGACTTTCGGTCAGCCATAGAGAGCTCTTTGCCAAAAGTACGAAAGCGATACCCGTTGATGTCGTATTTGTCAAATGAACGGACCTTAAAGTCAAAACCATTAGCGATGTGTCTCAATTCGGAGTCCATAGACTCTGCATTAGCCTACAAGTTTAATACCAAAGGATTGTTGCATTAGCCGCAAACTAGGCGAAGAAATGAAATCGTCTAATTAATGGAAATTACCGTTTGCTTGAACCAAGAGATGAAACCGGGATAGCCGCCTCTATGCTTTCCCAGAAGCTCATACTCTTCGATGGAATCCTTTTAGATCACCACTCCATCCGAGAATTTGGCGATGTATCGATTGTATCACATATCCGGGAATAAGAGCATTTCAAAGGAATTCGCAAAACAATGTATCGAGAACTTACTCAATGTACGGCCACACTTCTGTTAGGTTGTTGAAGATATACAATGAAATGATCCGCCATTCTTTGACATCCAACTCTATTGATTTTGAAGCACCGGCTGGTGTGACCTTCCCTTTGAATAGGCTGAGGTTGGATCGACCTTTTTCATGGTCGCCATAACTGTACCAAGGCTTCGGATTATGCAAATGACGATTCTGGGCTGTGTAGTGTGCTGTCACAAAGTTTGCAGCCTCCTCAGTAATGAATGCCTCGGCCATCGATGCTTCAACTCTACGTTTGTTTTTACATATTTCTCGAAGCGTCTTCTGTATCCTCTCAGTTGAGAAGTACCAACGATTTTGCACGGGCCCCCCAATCTTGCCTCGGTCAGGAGATGCAAAATCAAATGTTGCATTGGATTAAAGAAGCTTAGTGGAAAGATCTTTTCTAACTTGCAGATCAACTCCGGCGCCAACTCTTCCAGTTCGTCTAGCATGTCAGGAGATAGTTCTTTCGCACAAAGAGCACGGAATAAATAGCTCAGCTCTACCAGTACTAGCCATTCATCCTCATGGATAAAGTCATGCAACATCACCGGCATTACCCGCTCAAGCCATATGTGCCAATCATTACTCTTGAGACCAAATATTTTCAGTTTGTCAAGACTCGCTCCCCTCTTTAGAATCGCTGCATACCCATCGGGGAACATCAACTGCATTTTCACCCACAAGATCATTTCCCTCATAGCTGGCCTTACAAGATTGAACCATGCCTTTGGCTTCCTCCAGTTCTGCTTTCCTTTCGGTTGTCGAATGTTTTGTAACGGTCTATCACATAGAGCCTCCTGGTCGACTCTAGGCTTAGGATTATCCTTCGACTTCCCCTCTATGCCGAACAATGTACCAAAAAGGGCCTCCGCGATATTCTTTTCAGTGTGCATCACGTCGATGTTGCATGGGAAAGGAGGTCTTCAAAGTAAGGTAGATCCCACAAACATATCTTGTGAGTCCAGGCATGTTCCGTATTATACCCTTTGAAATACCCTAGACGATCTGGATTCGGCTCGAGACTGTTTATCTGATCCAGGATTTTTTGGCCTGTCAACGCAGGTGGTGCAATGTTTTTGACAACTCTACCTTTGATGAAATTCTTCTTGTCTTTTCTGAACTTATGGTTAGGATCCAAGAACTGTCTATGCATGTCGAAGCAAGAAAACTTGCAACCCAACTCCAGCCAACGAAACTAAAGAGTTGCCTTGCATGTGGGGCACGGAAACCTTCCATGCACACACCAGCCAATGAATAGCGCATATGCCAGCAAGTAATGCCTTGAGTACATGTACCACACATGCATTTTGAAGTTCTTTTTTGTAGCGGCATCGTAGGTCTTGATCCCATTATCCCAGGCTTCTTGCAATTCATCCTTAAGCGGTTGCATGTACACATTCGTATTCTTCCCCGGATATTTCGGCCCTGGAATTATCAACGTCAAGAAAATGTTCTTTCTTTTCATAATATCTCCGGGGGGAGATTGAGTGGAAAGACAAATACAGGCCAACAACTGTATTGTGCTACTGTCATACCATACACATTGAACCCATCTGTGCTGATGGCAACTCGAGGATGCCTTGGATCTGCCACTTTATCCTTATGTAAGGCATCGAAGTGCTTCCATGCAAAAGCGTGTGAAGTGTGTCCCAACATCGGATTCCTATCTGCATCCAGTTTTGTTCTTTTGCCCAATTTATGCCACATCATCTATCGAGCCGTCTCTTCGACCATGAAAAGTCGTTGAAGTCTTGGTATGATTGGCAGATACCGAAGAACATTAATGGGGATTTTGGTCTGACTCTTCTCACCCATACCGTTGTCTACCAGAACATACCTAGAAGCATTGCAAATGGGGCAATAGTTCAAGCCCGCATACTCAAGCCTAAATAAGGCACATCCATTCTCACAGGCATCTATCTTCTCATAGGGCATCTTAAGTGCACGTAGGATTTTGTCCGACTGGTACAGGTTTGGTGGCAATACATGGCCTTTGGATAGAAAGTGTCCAAATATTGTGATCATCGCGTCGTAGCATTCTCTACCCAGGTTGAACTGAGCCTTTAGAGCCATTACTTGCACGATGGCATCCAGCTGACAAAGCTCAGTGTGCTCGTGGAGAGGACGTTTTAAAGACTCCAACATTTCACAAAACGCCTTTGCAGATTCCTCCATCTCATCGTCTGAATCCTGAGCAAAGTCTTGCACCATGTCTTCGATCCCGGTACCATGCTCGTCTGTGCGACGACGAAGCATATCAACTCTAGCACGTTGGGCAGACTCACGATGAAATGTCCAGACCGTATAATTATGCGTAAAACCCCACTTCTGCAGGTGTTTGATCATTTCAAACTATGACTTCTTCTTACAGTTGTCGCAATCAACACAAGGGCACCAGGTTGTTTCTGTCCATTTGCAAATGCGACTCTCATAAACTCCTTGGTTTTTGTTAACCATTCATGGGTCATGTCTTTCTGACTAGTGTGACCGGTGTACATCCACCCACAATCACTCATCCTGCCTAGCTATTGGATACACACAAAATATATACATAATTCAGCAAACCATATTCATCAGTTAATAGAGTTTGTCACTTTCATTACATCGATGCAACCTAGACGCTAGTAGGTGAAGATAGGTCCTAATCCCACTCGAGTATGTGTAGATTGGGTTTGTTTTCCCATGCTCCACTCTGGATCCAACGCACAATTTCGGCAACACCTCCCCGCTATTCTCCTGATACACGTCTCAGCAATAAGCAGAGAGGATGTGTACCCGGAGAACAACAGGGAGGCACTGACGAAATTCTGCATCGGATCCGGAGCAGAGCATATGGGAAAATGAACCCAATCTACACATACTCGGGCTGTCCATGGATAATGTTGGACAATTCGAAAGAATCACGGTTATAAATATGCTAATGAATGCATATTTATAGATGTAACCCTTTCGAACGGGAGACGCATAGTGGTCACGCATACTGATGATTGAAGGCACCTATAGCTAGCAAGTTTCATCGGCACGAAGACCGGAATAGAGGAAATGAAGGGTGCAGGAGGAGATGTCATGTGTGCTCACCCACGAATGCAGGGGCGGAGCTCGTCGAGCGCATGGGGAGGTCGTCGAACACCAGACCCTCGCAGCGACGAAAGAACTACACATTTAAATCCACCTGATCAACATAAATATGATGTTCTGTATAACAAAATCGAAAAATATATGACCTAACTCATAATTCACAAATATATGACCGGTGTTGTGTCGGGGTCGGGGTGTCGGGGGTGTCGTGTTGGGGTAGGGGTGATGTGTCATGGTCGGGGGTGCCGTGTCAAGGTGTCGGGGTGTCGTGTCTGGGTCGGGGTGTCGGGGGTGTCGTGTCGGGGTCGGGGGGTCGGGGGTGTCGTGTCGGGGTCAGGGTATCAGTGGTGCCGTGTCGGGGTCAAGGAGTCGGGGGTGTCATGTCGGGTTAGGGGTGTCGGGGGGTGTCGTGTCGGGGTAGGGTGTTGTGTCCTGGTCGGGGGTGTCGTGTCAGGGTGTTGGGGTGTCGTGTCTGGGTCGCGGTGTCGTGGTTGTCGTGTCGGGGTCGGGGTGTCGGGGGTGTCATGTCGGGGTTGAGGTGTCGGGGGTGCCGTGTCGGGGTTGGGGTGTCAGGGGTGTCGTGTCGGAGTAGGGGTGTCGTGTCGGGGTAAGGGTGTTGTGTCATGTTCGGGGGTGCCGTGTCAGGGTGTCGGGGTGTCGTGTTGGGGTCGGGGTGTCGGGGGTGTCATGTCGGGGTCGGGGTGTCGGGGGTGTCGTGTCGGGGTCGGGGTGTCGGGGGTGTCATGTCGGGGTCGGGGTGTCAGGGGTGCCGTGTCGGGGTAGGGGTGTCGGGGGTATCATGTCAGGGTAGGGGTGTTGTGTCATGGTCGGGGGTGTCGGGTCAGGGTGTCGGGGTGTCGTGTCGGGGTCGGGGTGTCGGGGGTGTCGTGTTGGGGTCGGGGTGTCGGGTGTGCCGTGTCGGGGTCGGGGTGTCGGGGGTGTCGTGACGGGGTAGGGGTGTTGGGGGTGTCGTGTCGGGGTAGGGGTGCTGTGTCGTGGTCGGGGTGCCGTGTCAGGGTGTCGGGGTGTCATGTCGGGGTCGGGGGGTCCGAGGTGTCGTGTCGGGGTCGGGGTGTTGGGGGTGTCGTGTCGGGGTCGGGTGTCGGGGGTGCCGTGTCGGGGTTAGGTGTCAGGGGTGCCGTGTCGGGGTCGGGGTGTCGGGGTGTCATGTCGGGGGTTGGGGTCGGTGGCGTCGGGGGTTGAGGATCGGTGGCGTCGGAGGTTGGGGGTTAGTGGCGTCGGGGGTTGGGGGCTCCTCTCTTCTTCTTCTTCTTCTTCTTCTTCTTCCTCTTCTTCTTCCTCTTCTTCTTCTTCCTCTTCTTCTTCTTCTTCTTCCTCTTCTTCCTCTTCTTCTTCTTCCTCTTGGTCCTCTTCTTCTTCTTCTTCTTGTTCTTGTTCTTCTTCTTCTTCTTCCTCATTTTCTAATTATTCTTATTTTCTTGTCTTTTTTTCAGAACTAAACCTATAACTAAAACTAAACTAAACTTAAACTTAAACTAAAACTAAATCTGAACTAAGCATAATTAAACCTAAAACAAAAAAACAAAAAAAGAGGAGGAGGAGCTCATCGCAGGTAGGGGCTGCCGGTGGAGGAGGGGCTTGTCACAGGGGAGGGGGCGGCGCCGCGGCCTTTCTCACGGTCGTGCTCGGGCGGCTGCCATAGGGGAGGTGCGGCGGTTGCAGGGGCGGGAGCTCAGCGGCGGGGCGGCGGGTCGGGGCGGCGGGGGAAGGGGCACGGCGGTGGCGGGGGCGACAGCGTGGTGGCGGGGGCGGGGGCGCGCGACAGCTGGGGTGGGGGCGCGGCGGCAGGGACGGGGGCACGCGGCGGCAGGGGCGGGGGCGCGCGGCGACAGGGGCGGGGGCGCGCGGCGGCAGGGGCTCGGGGGCTCGGGGGCGTGCGATGGTGGGTGCGCACAACGGCTAGGGGCGGTGGGGGCGATGAACGATGGGGGAGGACAGAGGAGAGAAAGAGAGAGAGAGGCGGGCCCGGGGGGCGTTAGCCGTCAGCTAACCCCCTCTTTGTCGTCCTCTAGCGGACGGCATAGAGGGGGGGCGTTAGGTCAACTAGCGGGCTGGGTTTAGGGTGGGCCCCCTCCCTTTTTTGCCATCCGCTAGCTGACGGCAAAGAAGTGGCTGATGGCAAAGCCACCCTTTGCCGTCTGCTACCTCTATGCCATCAGCTTTCTTCTAGCTGATGGCAAAGCCACTATTTGTCGTCCGCTAGCTGACGGCAAAGAGGTGGCAGACGGCAAATCTTTTGATTCCACTAGTGAAAAGTATTGAGCTAATGTTGCTCGGAACAAATTTATATGCCCACATACATCTGAGGACGATGATCCTAGGTAACTAGAAGATTTCCCACCTAATAACTTCCGAAAACTTTCTGGTTATGCAATCCGGTGTGGGGGATACAAGGAGGAAATATCTCACACAACTAGCAATCCTACACCCCAACTGTATCCATCCTTCAAAACATAACCAGAGGCTTTCGCAAATTCATCCAACTCGAATCCTCGAACTCACAACGATACTAAACCATGGTGGTACCCCGGACGCCTCCCCAGTACTGGGTGACTCCGACCTTATCTCACCACGATAAGTATTGAAGTAATTCCGAACACTCTCCGTCCTGAGATATCAAGGAAGCTGAATGATAAAGATGTGCCAACATTCCCTGGAGCTCAACTCCCCAGAAGAAATCAAGTTAGACAGGAGGCACCAAGACAGAACCCTGTCACATCGGTATCATATAGACTCCAAAATACCCGCGTGATCCTAAAAAAAATTTGAGCGAGAAGAGGAGTAGAATCAAAATTCCTAAGTCGAATACCTCACCAGAGCATAGAAGAGGAGTAAAAAGAATCCTACTCTCCGATATAACTAGACTCAAAATTGTTTGAACTAGATTCGACTCGGCCAAGTTCAATCAAGGAAAGGCTCCTATGGTCGTATGGCTCTGATACGAACTTGTCACGCCCAAGATGCACGCCTATCCATATTAAGGCACGAGGGTCTCGCAAGGGATAGAGGCGCATCTTGTCGTTCGCAAGTATAGCATCATTGCATCATACATTACAGAAGAGATGAGTATATGAGTTCGCTTTCACTCGCCACATACTAAAATTACAATTCCACACAGAGTTCAAATCATCAAGATGAAGACAGGGTCCGACTACGGACGAAATCAAGCGATAAAACAGATGCAAGTGATACTATCTCGCTAGTCTCAAAGATCACGACCACGGTCCTCTACTCATCTGGATAAGTCACGTACATCCTGCCTCCTTCCTCATCATACTCCCACTGGAGCTGCGCCAGATCATCCTGCACGAACTCATCTGTAACTGTACCTCGATTGTTGTAGTAATCTGTGAACCACAAGGACTCAGCAATCATGCGCCCGGGTACCGAGACTATTCAAGCTTAAAGGTTGGGAGGGGGTATGTGTTTAGTTTGCAGCAGCACTAAGCATTTATGGTGGCTAAACTTATGTAACATGAAAATAAATATGGGCCCTACAAAGAACGATCGAATCTAGAATGACCTCTAAGAGATCCTGAACAGTTACTTACGTCAATCATAATCCCACTATGTTCTCTCTCGGTTCATGTTCACGAGCAGAGACGATCACGGTTACTCACACAGTTGGTGCATTTTATTAGAGTTTACTTCAAGTTAACTATAACCGGGTGTTAAACAAAAATCCAAGTTGCCACATAACCGTGGGCTTGGCTTTCCAAAAGATTTGACCCTACAGGGGTGCTCCAACTAGTCCATCACAAATTAACCACACTCCGCGGGAATAGCCTCGACCACGGGTCTCGTGATCATCATAGGTAACTCCAAAGGAACTCCAACACCTCGAGAAAACCCAAAGAAAGTCAGAGTCCACACGCAAGACATTCGATAGAGGTAAAACAAATCCAGCAAGACCTGTCGACGTGTCGACGAACCCGATAAGAGGCACGTATCTCGTTCTCAAGACACGACGGATTGTCCAAACTTCCGGTAGGCCAAACATAGAGTTTCCCCTAGTGGCCACCGGCGGATGACACTTTGGACCAACACTCATGAGGACCACTGGCTCGGGGGGTTGATTAATTATCCATGGGGTTGCAAAGCCCTATGCAAATTTATTAAGTTGTTAAGAAAATGTAGTACCAATATTGGGCCTTGCCAGACAAGTATTAATCTCAACCGAATAAACAAGGATGTCCCCATAACAACCCCGAGCATGTTAGGAGCGCAAAGTATGGAAACATAACATCGGTAACAAGAACTATGAAGGTAACAGCGGAACAAAACACTTAGCAAAAGGCCAAGCCTTCCACGAATACCAAGATATATATGTGCATTAAATTAAATAAAAGATAATATTGTGATATGCCAAATCCATGTTATCACACGGAACAACCTGTACCTGCAACTAGAACGCTATAAGAGGGGGCTGAGCAGCGGTAACTTAGCCAATCAAAGGTTTGCTGGGATGTGGAGGTTAGAGGCTATCATGGAAAATAGGAGGATGACATTAAAGTGGTAGGTAGCGCAATTGTGACGATAATAGTGAGACAACTAGCAAGGTAAAATAGTATCGGGATCCGGATACGATCATCTTGCCTGTTGGTTCTTCAGAGGGACAAGTAGCTGGGTCCTCGTAGTGGTACTCTCCTAGACACTCATACTCAGTTTCAACACTCACGTCTACCCAAGAGAAACAACAAAAATAAACATCCAACCAAGGTGCAAAGAACAAACAAGATGATGCATGATTCATTTATGAAGAATTTACATGGCAATCCAAAACTACTCATTTTTCACATGCATTGGTTGATTAGTTTCCATTCTGGACAGAACCTCATGTTAAGTTATTTAAACATGCATGAGCATGGCAAATATGGATGCATCATTCAAAATCGATAAAAATGCATATAAAGAATGCAAGAAACGGAGTTACGGTTCTCACGCTACGCTCTCGGCAAGATACGACGGCAAAACACAAGACCACAAGGCCATGGGCTAATCCTTGCCTTTCCAAGGTATCCACTGGATAGGCAATGAAAAACTAACCACAATAGATCCAAAAATCAAGCAATTCCATGGAGTATAGCTCCCACAAGTCACAAAACAATAAAACAAACAATCTGCCACAAAACAGCAACGTAGCAACTTGCACAGCCAATAACTTGAGCTAAAGGAATCCTACACCAACAAACAAGGTATTGACAGAAACTACATAGCATTCTTATCAACTTTTCCAACTAAACAATCTAGAAAGGAGGCACACATCAATAATCATGAAGCTCACAAGTTGGCATGATGAAACAGAAATCTGGAACTTAGTGAAAATAATAGTTTTCTGGAATCTGACTTAATCTGGTAGCATGTTGACAACATAAGTTGAAGGTGTTAGAGACCACCTCTTGGCGTGAAAATTAACAGGGTGGTAGTAGAAAATATCTACTTCAAAACACTAGCAATGAGCTTAAGCTAATTCTCAACATATCACAAGATGGCAACCACTCTTCATGGCATAAAAATAACAGCAGATTCTCAGACTTATTTAGCATGGTGAAAACAGCAACATTAAGTTAGCTACTTTGCAGCAAGTTTTCCGCTTATATGGGTGATTGTAATGTCAAAAAAAATACCATGGCATAATAGACATAAAACACTAACACTTCCATGTTGTCACATGTCCCAAAGCAAGCATGGATTAATTCATGTAAAAATGACAAAGTAGCATCACAGCAGAAAATGACAGTTTTATAAACTTGCTCAAAAGTGAAATCCAATTGCACCAATGGATTCCTTGTCTCTTTCTACCCCAAAATCATGTATCATACTCATATAGTCACATGAAGCATCATTGCAAAAAGTACACTAGCAAATCAACCACCTCTCTTATAAGTGAAAACTTGCTAAAAATGCACATGAGCATATATGGATATAACCAGATTTGGAAACTTAGCTTAAAGTCGAAAAATACTAGAAACCCCCACAAAGCATGGCATAACCACAAACATAGGGTATGGCAAATGGGGGAAGGACCCACTTGTCACACACACACCTACATACATACTAGCATGCACACACACACACATGGCATACACACACATATGCACCATATGCACAAGTGCACCTGGCACATACACTCATGAAACACACACACTCATGTGTGTGGGTGTTCACCCACACACATATGCACACATATATGCACAATGCATATATGCATATACATATGCATGTGTAACTCACACACACACACACACACACATACACATGCATATGTGCTAACTTACACATATGCACCACACCACACTACACATACAACAGAAAAACCACTCATGCAGGTTTGCACATACACATATACATGGAACATCAAAGGAAAGAAAAGAACAAAAAAAACAAAAGAAAAAAACAAAACAAAAGGGGGAGGGGTTCGGGCTCGAACCCTCGACCTCACGGTCGATCTCCCGGCACGCTGCTGATACGTCTCCGACATTTCAATAATTTTTGATTGTTCCATGCTATTATATTATCAGCTTTGGATGTTTTATGTGCATGAATATGCTATTTTATATGATTTTTGGGACTAACTTATTAACTCAGTGCCTAGTGCCAGTTCCTGTTTTTTCCGTGTTTTTGACCTTTTTCAGATAGGAATATCAAACGGAGTCCAAATGGAATAAAACTTTCGCCGTGATTTTTTATGAAAAATATCAAAAATACCTGAAGGAAGAAATACCAGAGAAGTGGGCCGAGGTAGCCACGAGCCTGGGAGGCGCGGCCCCCCTAGGCCGCGGCTAGGGGGCTCGTGGCCTCCTCGTGGCCCATCTCCACTTGTTTCCACCGCCATACGGTCTTATGAATAGCCAAACGCACAGAAATAGACCTAGATCACAAGTTCCATCGCCGAAGCCTCCAGAACCACCAAAACCCAATCGGGAGACCGTTCCGGCATCCTGCCGGAGGGGAATCCATCTCCGGTGGCCATCTTCATCAACACCATTGCCTCTCCGATGATGCGTGAGTAGTTCACATCAGACCTTTGGGTCCATAGCTAGTAGCTAGATGGCTTCTTCTCTCTCTTTGATCTTCAATACAAAGTTCTTCATGATCTTCATGGTGATCTACCCGATGTAATTCTCTTTTGCGGTGTGTTTGTTGAGATCCGATGAATTGTGGATTTATGATCAGCTTATCTATGAATATTATTTGAGTCTCCTCTGATTTCTTATAAGCATGATTTCATATCCTTGTAAGTCTCTTCAAGTTATGGGTTTCGTTTGGCCAACCTGATCTATGATTCTTGCAATGGGAGAAGTGCTTGGTTTTGGGTTCATACCGTGCGGTGTCCTCACCTAGTGACAGAAGGGAAGCGAGGCACATATCGTGTTGTTGCCATCAAGGGTAAACAGATGGGGTTTATATCGTACTGCATGAATTTATCCTTCTACATCATGTCATCTTGCTTAAAGCATTACTCCGTTTGTTATGAACTTAATACACTAGATGCATGCTGGATAGCGGTCGATGTGTGGAGTAATAGTAGTAGATGCAGATAGTATCAGTCTACTTGTCTCGGACGTGATGCCTATATGTATGATCATTGCCTTAGATATCGTCATGACTTTGCGCTATTCTATCAATTGCTCAACAGTAATTTGTTCGCCCACCGTAATACTTGCTATCATGAGAGAAGCCTCTAGTGAACACTATGGCCCCCAGGTCTATTTTACATATTATATATTCAGATCTAAACATAAAAACACCAAAAATACCTTGTTGCAATTTTATTTACTTATTGGTATTTACTCATTATCACTATCAAATCTCACCTTGCAAGTAATCGTGAAGGGATTGACAACCTCTTTATCGCGTTGGGTGCAAGTTTGTTTGTGTTTGTGCAGTTTTCTTGGTGCCTCATTTTGATACTCCTACTGGATTGATACCTTGGTTCTCAAACCTAGGGAAATACTTATCTCTACTTTGCTGCATCACCCTTTCCTCTTCAAGGGAAAAAACAACGCACACACGAGAAGTAGCAGGAGGAATTTCTGGCGCCGTTGCCGGGGAGTATTCAAGTGAAGCATATCTACCAAGTACCTATCACAAACTCATCTCTTGCATTTATATTATTTGCCATTTGCCTCTCGTTTTCCTCTCCCCCACTTCTAAAACAAAAATTTACAAAAACATCTGCCTTTCTTTATTTGCCTTTTTCGTTCGCCCTTTTCTTTCGCTTGCTTTCTGTTTGCTCGTGTGCTTGTCTGCTTGCTAAGTCACCATGTCTGAATCATCCAAACACAAGATTACTCTACCTAGGTTTAATGCCTGGGATAGCCCCTCTGTCCTCCCCAAACACACAAATAATGAGTCTGTGGGAAGACTTCCTAAGGTTGCTAGAGATGCTTTCAGTAATTTTGATGATGGGGATCTTGTACTGTTTCACTACTCACTTAATGAATCCTTGAAAGACGCTTGGAACAGACTGCTGAGAATTCAAACTAGTCATATCCCTCCTTATCATATTGATTTATACTTAAAAAGCTTTTACACCGGATTGCCCCACCCGTTTAAACAAATCTTGGATTCTATATTTGATAAGGGTTTCCTTGTAGGAGATGCCTATGACACTTATGAAAAAATGAAAGCTATATTTGGGCATCCCAAGGGAGAAAATGATACCACTGCCCTCATCTATTTCTACCAAAATGAATCAATAAAAGACATGAAGGCTAGTTTAGACACAAACTTTCGTAATATGCTTAATCTTTCTTCTGCTATAAATGGTCATGTACTTTCAAAAAATAGGAAGATAGATGCTCTCTACAAAAAGGTCTCCCCTTGTTTTCAAAGGAAGGAGTACGACAATACTTGATTCCATTGCCTTATGCCTAGCTAAGGGTGTTAAACGATAGCGCTTGTTGGGAGGTATCCCAATGAATAGATTTATTCTTGCTTTTTAATTTCTGTTTTGTTGAGTCAACACCATCATGATTCTGTTATGATTGTGTTTTTTATGTTTTAATTAGTGTTTGTGCCAAGTAGAACCTTTATGATTAGTTTTGGTGATAGTTGTTTAATCATGCTGGAAAAAGACAGAAACTTTCTGCTCACGAAATTATTTTTCATTCCTATCCAAAAAGAGATTTCGGGTTAATTCTTTTTGCTTCTGATTGATATGCAAATTTACCCAATTTTCATAATTGTTTTCAGAATTTTTGAGTTAGCAGAGGTTTTCGAAATATATAGATTGCTATAGACTGTTCTGTTTTTGACAGATTCTGTTTTCGTTGTGTTGATTGCTTATTTTGATGAAACTATGATTAGTATCGGGGGGTACGAGTCATGGAAAAGTGAGAATACAGTAATATAACATCACTCTAAATGTAAATTAAGTTTACTACAGTACATGAAAAGTTGGTGGTTTGTTTTCTTATGCTAATGCTATCACGAGTTTCTGTTTAACTTTTGTGTTATGAAGTTTTCAAGTTCCGGGTGATGTTCTTATGGACAATGGAATAAAGAGTGGAAAGAGCATAAGCTTGGGGATGCCCAAGTCATCCCAATCCAAATTCAAGGACACCAAAAATCCTAAGCTTGGGGATGCCCCGGGAAGGCATCCCCTCTTTCGTCTTCAATCCATCGGTAACGTTACTTGGAGCTATATTTTTATTCACCACATAATATGTGTTTTTCTTGGAGCGTCGTGTGTTATAGTAGTCTTTGATTTTTTTTATCACAATAATCCTTGATGCACACCTTTTGAGAGGGACATGCACTCATCGTTAATTTGTTAGAATACTCAATGAGCTTCACTTATATCTTTTGAGTCAGGCAATATTAGCTCACATGTGCTTCACTTATATCTTTTGAGCTTGATGATTTTGTTCACATGGGCTTCACTTATATATTTTGAGATTGGTAATATTAGCTCACATGTGCTTCACTTATATGCTTTGAGCATAGTAATTTTGCTCCCATGTGCTTCACTTATATCTTTTGAGCTAGATAAATTTTGCTCTAATGCTTCACTTAAATCTTTGTAGAGCACGGCGATGTCATATTTTGTAGAAATCAAAACTGTCTAATCTTCACTTATATCATTTTGAGAGTGCTCTCTCTCTCTCTCTCTAAGAAACTTGGTAATTGGCGTGTGTTATGAAATTAGTCCTAAATATGATAGGCATCCAAAGAGGATATAATAAAAACTTTCATATTCAAGTGCATTGATTAGTAAGAGAAGTTTGATTCCTCGTGATTAGTTTTGAGATATGGATATGGTAATATTAGAGTTATGTTAGTAGGGTGTTGTGAATCTAGAAATACTTGTGTTGAGGTTAGTGATACCAGTAGCATGCACGTATGGTGAACCGCTATGTTAGGAAGTCGGAGCACGATTGATTTATTGATTGTCATCCTTTGTGTAGAGGTCGGGATCGCGCGATGGTTAACTCCTACCAACCCTTCCCCTAGGAGTATGCGTTTAGCACTTTGTGTCGATTACTAATAAAACTTTCGCAACAAGTATATGAGTTCTTCATGACTAATGTGAGTCCATGGTATAGATGCACTTTCACCTTCCACCATTGCTAGCCTCTCTAGTGCCGCGCAACTCTCACCGGTGCACAAACCCACCATATATCTTCCTCAAAACATCCACCATACCTACCTATTATGGCATTTTCATAGCAATTCCGAGATATATTGCCATGCAACTTTCACCGTTCTGTCTCATGACATGTGCCATCACTTTCATTCATATAGAGTCACTATTGTTCTAAAGTATCGAGTTGTAAGTAAATAAAAGTGTGATCATCATCATTATTAGAGCATAGTCCCATTTGAGGGAATAAAAGAGGCCAAAGATGCCCACCAAATTAAAAATATATAAAAAAGGAGGCCAAAGAGCCCAAACAAAAAATGAGAGAAAAAGAGAGAAGGGACAATGCTACTATCTTCTTCCACACTTGTGCTTCAAAATAGCACCATGTTCTTCAAGATGTAGAGTCTCTTGTTTTGTCACTTCCATATGCTAGTGGAAATTTTCATTATGTAGCTTGACTTGTATATTCCAACGATGGGCTTCCTCAAATTGCCCTAGGTCTTCGTGAGCAAGCAAGTTGGGTGCACATCCACTAGTTTTCATTTTTGAGCTTTCATACACTTATAGCTCTAGTGCATCCGTTTCATGGCAATCCCTACTCATTCACATTGATATCTATTGATGGGCATCTTCATAGCCTATTGATACGCCAAGTCGATGTGACCATCTCCTTCCTTTTACCTCACAACCTTCACCACACTCTATTCCACCTATAGTGCTATATCCATGGCTCACGCTCATGTATTGCGTGAGAGTTGAAAAAGGTTTGAGAAAGTAAGAGTGTGAAAACAATTACTTGGCCAATACCGAGGTTGTGCATGATCTAAATTCGTTGTGTGGCGATGATGGAGCATAGCCAGACTATATGATTTTTGTAGGGATAACTTTCTTTGGCCTTGTTCTTTCAAAGTTTATGATCACTTCACTATTATGCTTGAAGTATTACTGTTTTCATGTCAATATTGAACTATTGTTTTGAATCTTATGGATCTGAACATTCATGCCACAATAAAGAGATTACATAAAACAAATATGTTGGGTAGCATTCCACATCAAAAATTCGGTCTTTATCACTTCCCTACTCGAGGACGAGCTGGAGTTAAGCTTGGGGATGCTTGATACGTCTCCAACATATCTATAATTATTGATTGTTCCATGCTATTATATTATCAACTTTGGATGTTTTATATGCATGAATATGCTACATTATATGATTTTTGGGACTAACTTATTAACTCAGTGCCCAGTGCCACTTCCTGTTTTTTCCGTGTTTTTGACCTTTTTCAGATAGGAATATCAAACGGAGTCCAAAAGGAATAAAACTTTCGCCGTGATTTTTGATGAAGATATCAAAAATACCTGAAGGAAGAAATACCACAGAAGTGGGCCGAGGGAGCCACGAGCCTGGGAGGCGCCCCCCTAGGCCGCGGCTAGGGGGCTCGTGGCCTCCTCGTGGCCCATCTCCACTTGTTTCTGGCGCCACATGATCTTATAAATAGCCAAACGCACAGAAATAGACCTAGATCGCAAGTTCCGCCGCCACAAGCCTCCAGAACCACCAAAAACCAATCGGGAGACCATTCCGGCATCCTGCCGGAGGGGAATCCATCTCTGGTGGCCATCTTCATCAACACCATTGCCTCTCTGATGATGCGTGAGTAGTTCACATCAGACCTTCGGGTCCATAGCTAGTAGCTAGATGGCTTCTTCTCTCTCTTTGATCTTCAATACAAAGTTCTCCATGACCTTCATGGTGATCTACCCGATGTCATTCTCTTTTGCGGTGTGTTTGTTGAGATCCGATGAATTGTGGATTTATGATCAGCTTATCCATGAATATTATTTGAGTCTCCTCTGATTTCTTATATGCATGATTTCATATCCTTGTAAGTCTCTTCGAGTTATGGGTTTCGTTTGGCCAACTTGATCTATGATTCTCGCAATGGGAGAAGTGCTTGGTTTTGGGTTCATACCGTGCGGTGTCCTCACCTAGTGACAGAAGGGGTAGCGAGGCACGTGTCGTGTTGTTGCCATCAAGGGTAAAAAGATGGGGTTTATATCATATTGCATGAATTTATCCTTCTACATCATGTCATCTTGCTTAAAGCATTACTCTGTTTGTTATGAACTTAATACACTAGATGCATGCTGGATAGCGGTCGATGTGTGGAGTAATAGTAGTAGATGCAGACAGTATCAGTCTACTTGTCTCGGACATGATGCCTATATGTATGATCATTGCCTTAGATATCGTCATGACTTTGCGCTATTCTATCAATTGCTCAACAGTAATTTGTTCACCCACCGTAATACTTGCTATCATGAGAGAAGCCTCTAGTGAACACTATGGCCCTTAGGTCTATTTTACATATTATATATTCAGATCTAAACATAAAAACACCAAAAATACCTTGCTGCAATTTTATTTACTTATTTATATTTACTCATTATCACTATCAGATCTCACCTTGCAAGTAATCGTGAAGGGATTGACAACCCCTTTATCGCGTTGGGTGCAAGTTTGTTTTTTTGTTTGTGCAGGTTTCTTGGTGCCTCATCTTGATACTCCTAGTGGATTGATACATTGGTTCTCAAACTGAGGGAAATACTTATCTCTACTTTGCTGCATCACCCTTTCCTCTTCAAGGGAAATACTTATATCTACTTTGCAGCTACCACTACGCAATGGCACGACAACTGAACGAGGGCCGGCCTCGCTAAATTTCTACCAACAACCGTGGGTGCTTAACTGAAGAAACTGCAATAAAAGGTCAACGGCGACAAGAAATGGCAGCGACTACTCCGGCTGCTACAGGGGCCCTCCAGCGACACGGGCTGGCTGAGGAGGAAGTGGGCACACCGGAGGATACATTCCCGCGCCCACGACGGCAGAATGTGGCAGCGGGGAGGCGCTCGAGCTCGAGCTTCCGCTCGGCTTGGGGCACGCGGCGACAGAAGCTACGGCGACGAACTCGGCCTACGCAGGGGAAGAAAAGGGAGTGGAGTGGCAACGACTGCTCACCGAGGGCTTCTCAGAGACGCGGGGACGCGGATAGCAGCGATACGAAGAGGAAGAAGGCGGCAACGACAAGCTTCCCCCTTTGCGGACGACGGCGATGGCGAAGCGGCACAGTGGGGAGGTGCTCCTCACCCCCCTACCGTGGGAATGGTACGCGGCCGGCACCAGGAAGCAGCACACCATTCCGACGACGACGGGCGCCACCGGGGGCGACGATGCGACGGCCGGCTGGCGGGTTCCACTCTCTCTGAACTACCTCTCTGCTCGCTAACTAACAGAGAAGAGGGAAGGGGGGAGGAAGAGGAAGGAGGAGAGGGGAGATGGGATTGGCGACGACAGGAAGGGAGGAGGAACCCTAGGGATCTGCGCTCCTTTTAAAGGGGTGGCAGACGATGCCGGCCTCGGCGTCCGTGAGCCCTGACGGTGATGGCGTGTGCACTTGCACTCCTCTGCACTCTGAAGCTAACGGCGAGCAATAGGAGCAGGTAGCCGCTGGGCCACCTGGGCTGGGCCGCACTGGGGAGGAACCGGCTCAAAATAATTCTGGCTACAACATGAACATTTTTCACAATTTTAATAAAGCAATTAATTTATGTTGATTAATGGCAATGGGAATAAATATTATAAGATGGTTTTGTTTTGAAATAATAAGAGAGGGTGAAGAGAAGTTGATTCCACTCAAACACAAACAACCACAAGTCCACTCAAACACCACAAGGTCAACAAGCACACCACATATCCAATGCATGACAAGATGATGAATGATATGATGCATAATGCATGGATGCATGAGACAATGACATGGCAAGGAGAACTCCAAATACAATAACCACATGACAACAAGATCCACATAGGTACACGCCATAAATGGTAGGGACAGCACTTGGGCTGTCAC
Source organism: Hordeum marinum (assembly GCA_022496015.1). Taxonomy (NCBI): domain Eukaryota; kingdom Viridiplantae; phylum Streptophyta; class Magnoliopsida; order Poales; family Poaceae; genus Hordeum; species Hordeum marinum. The sequence goes on from CM039678.1 coordinate 25,913,398, forward strand.
ACGAACTCCTACCAACTGATCGCATACGAGCAATTTAAGAGGAATTGACTGGATTGTTTGTTCAGCATGGCATACCTAAAGACGAAGAATGCCATCGGGATTGGTAATATAAGTTAGGATCGTAAGAGATGTTATATTGTATATTAGCATGAACGTTTACTGTATGTAATATCGTCGAATAGATTTACAAAAACTTGTTGCATATTTTTTGACCAAGCACGAAGAAAGAGGGTCACTTGTCTCTATATATTGATCATGACGATGTTGTGTAATGGTTCCTTCATTGCTATATGTAGTAGCTAGCGTCGAGTTGAATGAAAAGCGTAAAATAAAAATGGTAAACACAAAAATAAAAGGGGGAAACACAATAGGAAAACCCCTAAACCCCTCCTTTCAAAAAACAGCGCCTGGCAGGTGCTGACGCGTGGCTACCTGATATGTCTCCAATGTATCTACTTTTCCAAACTCTTTTGCCCTTGTTTTGGACTCTAATTTGCATGATTTGAATGAAACGAACCCGGACTTACGTTGTTTTCAGCAGAACTGCCATGGTGTTGTTTTTGTGCAGAAATAAAAGTTCTCGGAATGACCTGAAAACTTACGAGGAATTTTTGTGGAATATATAAAAAATACCGGTGAAAGAATCAACCGGAGGGGAATTGTCAGTGGGCCACGAGCCCAGGAGGTGCCCCCCCTAGGCCGCACCTGGCAGGCTCGTGGATCCCACGTGGCCCCTCCGACCTCCTCTCCAGCTCCATATATTCACTTTCGTTCAGAAAAAATTAGGAGAGAAGAAATCATCACATTTTACGATATGGAGCCGCCGCCACCACCTGTTCTTCCTCTGGAGGGCAGATCTGGAGTCTGTTCTGGGCTTCGGAGAGGGGAAATCGAAGCCATCATCATCATCAACCATCCTCCATCGCCAATTTCATGATGCTCCCCATAGTTCGTGAGTAATCTCATCGTAGGCTTGCTGGACGGTGAGGGGTTGGATGAGATCTATCATGTAATCGAGTTAGTTTTGATAGGGTTTGATCCCTAGTATCCACTATGTTCTAAGATTGATGTTGCTACTACGTTGCTATGCTTAATGCTTGTCACTAGGGCCCGAGTGCCATGATTTCAGATCTGAACCTATTATGTTTTCATCAATATATGTGTGTTCTTGATCCTATCTTGCAAGTTGTAGTCACCTACTATGTGTTATGACCCGGCAACCCCGGAGTGACAATAGCCGGAACCACTCCCGGAGATGACCATAGTATGAGGAGTCCATGTATTCACCATGTGCTAATGCTTTGTTCCGGTTTTCTATTAAAAGGAGACCTTAATATCCCTTAGTTTCCATTAGGACCACGCTGCCACGGGAGGGATGGACAAAAGATGTCATGCAAGTTCTTTTCCATAAGCACGTATGACTATATACGGAATACATGCCTACATTACATTGACGAACTGGAGCTAGTTACATATCACCCTATGTTATAACTGTTACATGATGAATGCCATCCAACATAATTCTCCATCACCGATCCAATGCCTACGAGCTTTTCCTATACTGGTCTTTGCTACGTTACTTTACCGCTACTGCTGTCACACTTGCTACACAAATCACTACTGCTACTGTTGCTACTGTTACTGTTACTATCATATTACTTTGCTACTAAAACTTTGCTGCAGATATTAAATCTTTCATGTGTGGTTGAATTGACAACTCAACTTCTAATACTCGAGGATATTCTTTGGCTCCCCTTGTGTCGAATCAATAAATCTGGGTTGAATACTCTACCCTCGAAAACTGTTGCGATCCCCTATACTTGTGGGTTATCAAGACCTTTTTCTGGCGCCATTGCCGGGGAGCATAGCTCTATTCTCTGAGTCACTTGGGATTTATATCTGTTGATCACTATGAAGAAATTTTGAGATCCAAAAACTAAAGTCCTGCCCTCAACTACGAGGACAGGTAAGGAACTGCCATCCAGCTCTGCACTTGATTCACCTTCTGTTATGAGTAAATTTGCGACACCGCCACCTGCTATTAATTCTGATATGTCGCTTGTGCTTGATGATGCTACTTCTTCTATACATGATAATTATGATGATGCTTTGCTTTATAATGAGATGCCACTTGGTGAATTTCTGGATGCACAAATTGCTAGAGTTACTACTGAATCAAATGATACTTCTAAAACTGATGAAATTATTTAAATGGAACCTGTTGTTACACCTGTTAGACCTAGCCCTCCTAGATATGAATTGCCTAATATACCTAAGGGTTATGTTATGGAAGGAGAGGTAGCTGAAGACTTTCTTGCTTGTAAGGATAGCTATGATCTTGAGAAATTGTTACGCAAGTGGAAAGAAAAATCTCTGAATGCTAGAATGAAATATGATCCTAAGTTTGCTACTTCACCTATCTTTGTTACTGATAAAGATTGTGAGTTCTCTGTTGATCCTGAGTTAATCACTTTGGTTGAATCTGATCCTTTTCATGGTTATGAATCTGAAACTGTTGTGGCACATCTTACTAAACTTAATGATATTGCCACCCTACTCACTAATGAGTAAAGAATTCTCTATTACTATATCCTTAAGTTGTTTCCTTTCTCACTAAAGGGTGATGCTAAAACTTGGTTCACCTCTCTTGCTCCTGGTTGTGTGCGTAGTCCCCAGGATATGGTATACTACTATTTTGAGAAATATTTTCCTACCCATAAGAAACAAGCTGCCTTGTAGGATATATATAACTTTGTGCAAATTGAAGAAGAGAGTCTCCCAAAAGATTGGGGGAGGCTTGTCCAGTTACTTAATGCTTTACCTGATCACCCTCTTAAGAAAAATGAAATACTTGATATCTTTTATAATGGACTAACCAATGCTTCTAGGGACCACCTAGATAGTTGTGTTGGTTGTGTTTTCAGGGAACGAAGTGTGGAACAAGATGAAATTCAACTAAATAATATCTTGAGCAGTGATAATGCTTGGACTATTTCCGAAGCCAACTCCGAAGAAAAGAGGATTCTATTCCTCAGTCCTGAAGATATGCAAGAAGCAAAGAAATCTATGTGAGAGAAAGGTATTAAATCTGAAGATGTTAAGAATCTACCACCTATTGAAGAGGTACATGGTCTTGATAACCCGACACAGGTAGTAGAGGTAAATTCTCTCCGTAGATTCAATGAGAGTGATATTCCTTATGATAAACCTGCTAGCTTATGCTTAGATGAATTTGATAACTTTGTTGTCAAACAACAAAGTTTTAATGATTACGTTAGCAGACAACTGGAACAAAATGCTCGTATGATTAATCATATAAGTGCTTGTGTGGATAGAAATGTTAATGATCTCAAGCTTATTAGTAAACATGCTTCTATGGTCACTACTCAAGTAGATCAAGTACTTAAGGCTCAAAATGACTTGCTTAATGAATTGAATGATAACTCTGTTAAATTTGTTACTAGAGGTGGTAGAATGACTCAGGAACCTTTGTATCATGAGGGCCACCCCAAGAGAATTGAGAAAGATTCTCAAGGAATTAATACTAATGCACCTAGTCATCGTGGTAATAGGAAGAAAAAGAAAGATGATAGGAACTTGCATGCTAGTAAGCATGTTTCTGTTACACCTGAGAATCAAAATGATATATCTATTTCTGATGCTGAGACACAATCGGGTGATGAACAGGAGCCTAGCGATAATGTTGATAATGATGTTCATATTGATGCTCAACCTAGTAATGATAATGATGTGGAGATTGATCCTGATAACCCACAACCTGAGAATAAAAGATATGATAAGAGTGATTTTATTGCTAAGAAGCATGGTAAAGAAAGAGAGCCATGGGTTCAGAAACCCATGCCCTTTCCTCCCAAACCATCCAAGAAAAAGGATGATGAGGATTTTGAGCACTTTGTTGAAATGATTAGACCTAGGTTCTTGCAAATGTGTTTGACTGATATGCTTAAAATGTCTCCTTATGCTAAATATATGAAAGATATTGTGAAAAATAAAATAAAGATACCTGATATTGAGATTTCCACCATGCTTGCTAATTAAACTTTTAAGGGTGGGACTCCTAAGAAACTAGGTGATCCCGGAGTACCCACTATACCTTGCTCCATTAAAGGAAATTATGTTAGAACTGCTTTATGTGATCTTGGAGCTGGTGTTAGTGTTATGCCTCTCTCTTTATATCGTAGACTTGAATTGGATAAGTTGACACCTACTGAAATTTCTTTGCAAATGGCCGACAAATCAACTGCTTTACCTATCGGCATTTGCAAGGATGTGCCTGTTGTGGTTGCGAACGTTACTATCTTAACAGACTTTGTTATCCTTGATATTCCTGAGGATGATGCCATGGCAATCATCCTTGGAAGACCCTTTTTAAACACTGCAGGAGCTGTTATTGATTGTAACAAAGGCAATATCACTTTCCATGTCAATGGTAATGAGCACACGGTGCACTTTCCGAAGAAACAATATCGGGTTCATTGCATAAATTCTATTAAAAGATCTTCATCCATTATTGTTGGAAGCTTTGAAATTCCTTTACCTATTGTCAAAATGAGATATGATATACTTATTGTTGGGGATAGCATATCCCCATTGAGGTAACTTAGTGATTTTTTTCGAAGATTCTCCGGTTTCATGTGATTCGGAAAAAGTTTGTCAAGGAGACTTGATCAACCTCATTGATGGATTTCTTTTGATGACCATGAGATGGATAAATCTAGAAGTCACAACCTTCTGTTCCCAACTTTTACTTTCTATTATTTAGTAGAAATATAAGAAATATAGCATTATTTTCCTGTTTTCTCCATTATCCGTCCAATAAAAAATGACCTGAAAATAAAAGTTCTTCAAATGCCCTGAAATTCAAGTATGATTTTTTCTGGAATATTTAAGAATTTTTGACAGAAATAACTAGTCAGGGGGATGCACCAGTGGGCCACGAGCCCAGGAGGCGTGGCCACCCCCTGGCCACGCCTGGCAGGCTTGTGGGGCCCACGTGGCACCCCTCCACTTATTCCAGCACCCATCTCCTTCTTCTACCTCCAGAAAAAATCATCCCACAGCTCAAACCCATGATCTTGCTCATTTTGCTGCATTTTTCGATATCCTTGTGCAAAGCCCCATTCACCAAACTGTTTTGGGGAAATTGTTCCTTGGTATGTGACTCCTCCATTGGTCCAATTAGTTTTTGCTCTAGTGCTTTAATCATTGCATACTATTGCTGCCTTGGTGACCCTGTTCTTGAGCTTTGCATGTTAATTTTATTTGGTCCTAAGTAGTTTTGATGCAAGATATGGCCTCTAGGCACTTGTAGGAGTAGTTGCTATGAGTTTTGTTAAGTTTTGTTCACTTTTATTTTGAGTCGCTAAAAATTTCAGAATTATTTCAGAAAAAGGAAAATGTTTAGGAAGAGCTATCATGGTGGTTCCTCAAGCAAGAGGGGTCCCCGTCTCGCAATTCGGGAGCCCGATCCTTATCAGCCGAGGGACGCACTCGCGCAACCATGTGAATGGCCTTCCGACGAATTCATGATTGATGCAGGTTTCAAGGACGAGTTTGATATACTTATTCGCAATGCCGGGCTCGAAGAGTTCATCTCCAACAGATGTGAACAGTATACTATACTCACTTCCTCTTTTGTTCGTAGATTCAAATTTTCAGTTGGCCGTGACACATCCATATTGTTTGATCTTTATGATAAATCGTATGCTATGGACTTAGAGGATTTCAATAGAATATGCAAGATACCTGATTGGGGTAGTCCCAATGACCCTCCTAAGTCCTTTGTTAGAGACTTTATTTCCAGTATAATTGTCGGAGAAACTAGAGATATTACGCAGGCTACCATGGGGAGCATTCATTTTCCTGCCCTACATTATTTTGCCCTCTTCATAGGTAGATGCATTAATGGTAAGCGCGACCACAGCCACCTCTGCGCACCTGACCTCAGTATACTTTTCGATTTCACTTATCTTTCATAAACTATATCCATAGAAAACAGACCTTTTGTCCCCATCATTAGTCCAGGTTGGGTTTTGAACCAGCACTAATGTGCCCATTAGTCCCGGTTCGTGACGGGCATCATTAGTGTCGGTTCGTTCTGGACCTTTAGTCCTGGTTCGTGCCACGAACCGGCACTAAAGGTGTGGTGGTAGGCTGGCATCAACCTGGGGCCCCACAGGAACCTTTAGTCCCGGTTGGTGGCTCCAACCGCGACTATAGGCTAACCTTTTGTTGCGGTTGGAGCCACCAACCGGGACTAAAGGTCCCCTATATGAAACCCTTCGGTGCCAGCCCGAGCAGAGTCCTCTGTTCTTCCCCTTTACTCTCCTCTCTGTTCTTCCTCTCTTCCCCGAGCTCATCCTCCATTTTTGTAAAAATTTGTCAAGATTTGGAGCCATCCCACCCATCCAAGTGTTCACAAAGGTTAGCAACTTTGTCCTTTCATCTCTCATTGCTAGATTACCTCTTGCAATGCTCTATAAGTATAGTAATTTGTGGTTTTTAGTTTGTATATTCTAGTTTATTTGATTTATGCAATTTGAGATCAAATTAACTTCTTACTTTGCCTTTGTACGTGTGGTTTACTTAGTGCCTTCCCGTCCCCGTCCTAACCACCGTCGATCGCCCGCACCATCCTGTCGCCGGCACCACCTTGGTGAGCCTCTTGTTCTTATCCTTTTTATAATAAAAAACCATGTTTGTAAGATTTAGTTAGTTAGTTGTATAGTTTTCTTACCTATATGGTTTTTTGTTATAAATAGTGGGATCGTTTTGAAATGTGTCTCGTCGGCCCTTGTCCGGTTTATGATGCGGATGTGGTATATACTCTCTTTTATAACTCTTTGTTGCATTTCGTGTTCATGACAATTATTGTTGGAAATATGCCCTAGAGGCAATAATAAATTAGATGTTATCGTATTTCCTTGCTCATGATAATCGTTTATTACCCATGCTATAATTGTATTGATAGGAAACTCAGATACGTGTGTGGATACATAGACAACACCATGTCCCTAGTATGCCTCTAATAGACTAGCTCGTTGATCAAAGATGGCTATGGTTTCCTAGTCATGGACATGAGATGTCATTTGATAACAGGATCACATCATTAGGAGAATGATGTGATGGACAAGACCCAAACTATAAATGTAGCATATGATCGTGTCAGTTTATTGCTACATTTTTCTGCATGTCAAGTATTTGTTCCTATGACCATGAGATCATGCAACTCACTGACACAGGAGGAGTGCCTTGTGTGTATCAAACGTCGCAACGTAACTGGGTGACTATAAAGGTGCTCTACAGGTATCTCTGAGGGTGTCTGTTGGGTTGGTATGGATCAAGGCTGGGATTAGTTACTCCGTGTGACGGAGAGGTATCTCAGGGCCCACTCGGTAATACAACATCATAATAAGCCTTGCAAGCAACATGACTAAGTGTTAGTCATGGGATCTTGTATTACGGAACGAGTAAAGAGACTTTCCGGTAACGAGGTTGAACTAGGTATGGAGATACCGACGATCGAATCTCGGGCAAGCAACATACCGAAGAACAAAGGGAACATCATACGGGATTGACTGAATCCTTGACATAGAGGTTCGACCGATAAAGATCTCCGTAGAATATGTAGGAACCAATATGGGCATCCATGTCCTGCTATTTTTTATTGACTTTAGAGGTGTCTCGGTCATGTCTACATAGTTCTCGAACCCACAGGGTCTGCACACTTAAGGTTTGGTGACGTTTCGGTAGTATAGAGTTATGCATGGTGGTGACCGAAGGTTTTTCAGAGTCCTGGATGAGATCCCGGACATCACGAGGAGCTCCGAAATGGTCCAGAGGTAAAGATTGATATATATAGGAAGTCCTATTTTGGTCACCGGAAAAGTTTCGGGCTCGGTAGTGTACCGTGAGTGCCGGGAGTGTATCGGGGGACCATCGGGAGGGGTATTTCGACCCAAGAGGCTACATGGGCTGTGGGAGGATGAATACCAGCCCTTATTGGGCTGGTGGAAGTCCCACACAAGGCCCATGTGGCTGGGAAGAAAATCCCAAAAGGAAAAAGGTGGAAAAGGGCAAAAATCGCTAGATAAGGAAGGAGTCCTAATCCTACTAGGAGTGGAGGAGGAGGACTCCTCCCTCCTGGTTCGGCCAAAGCCTAGGGCTGGATCCTTGAGGGAGAGGCCTCCTCCTCCTATCCTCCTATATATACTAGAGGGTTTTAGGGTTTTTGCACAAGTTCTTTCTTCCACTTGCAACCCTAATCTCTAGTGTATAGTTTCTCCTCTAGATTGGTTTTCTGTAGTGCTTAGGTGAAGCCCTACAGGAATAGCTCCACCACCATCGCCGGAGTGCCGTCACGCTGCCGGAAAACTCGTCTACCTCTCCGATCCCTCTTGATTGATCAAGAAGGCGGAAATCGTCATCAAGCTGCACGTGTGCTAAACACGGAGCTGCCGTCCGTTCGGCACTTGATCGGGACAGATCGTGATTGGGTCATGGGACGATCGGCGATTTGCATCGCGAAGACGTTCGACTACACCAACCACGTTTCTTAACGCTTCCCGCTTAGCGATCTACAAGGGTACGTAGATCCACTCTCCCTCTCGTAGATGCTCATCACCATGGATAGATCTTGCGTGTGCGTAGGAAAAAAAAATTTCCCATGCAACGTTCCCCAATGGTGGCATCATGAGCTAGGTCTATGTGTAAATGAGATCTCGAGTAGAACACAAAGAATTTGTGGGCGTTGATGCTTAGATTTCTTCTTCCCTTGGTCGTGTTTTGGTTCAGCGGTATTGTGGGATGAAGCGGCCCGGACCAACCTTACTCGTACGCTTACGAGAGACCGGTTCCCTCAACTGCACTTGTTGCAAAGGATGGCTAGCGGGTGGCAGTTTCTCCTACTTTAGTTGGATCGGATTCGACAAAGGCGGTCCTTGAGAAGGTTGAAAAGCAACTTATGTATCACCATTGTGGTTCATGCGTAGGTGAGAATTGTTCTTGATAGATACCCGTAGCAGCCACGTAAAACATGCAACAACAATTAGAGGACGTCTAACTAGTTTTTGCAGGGTATGTTGTTATGTGATATGGCCAATTACATGATGAGATATATGTGATGTATGAGATGATCATGTGATGTATAGAATTTCACGACTTGCATATCGATGAGTACGGCAACCGGCAGGAGCCATAGGGTTGTCTTTAATTATTGTATGACCTGCGTGTCAATCATTAAGCGCTATGTAATGCTTTACTTTATCACTAAATGGTAGCAATAGTAGTAGAAGCATGGTGGGCGCGACAACCCCGATGGCGACACGTTGATGAAGATCAAGATGATGGAGATCATGGTGTCATGCCGGTGACGATGGAGATCATGTCGGTGCTTTCAAGATGGAGATCAAACGCACAAGTTCATGGGCATATCATGTCACTTATGATTTGCATGTGATGTTAGTCCTTTTATGCACCTTGTTTTGCTTAGGACGACGGTAGCATTATAAGTTTCAAGATAAATTGTGTTCTCCCCGAGTGTGCACCGTTGTGAAAGTTCGTCATGCCGAGACACCACGTGATGATCGAGCGTGATAGACTCTACGTTCACATACAATGGGTGCAAGCCAGTGTTGCACATGCAGAACACTCGGGTTAAACTTGACGAGCCTAGCATGTACAGACATGGCCTCAGAACACAAGAGACCAAAAGGTTGAACATGAGTCATATAGTAGATATGATCAACATTATGATGTTCATCATTGAAACCAGCTCAACTCACGTGATGATCGGACTTGAGTTGGTGAATTTGGGTCATGTATCACTCGAATGACCGGACGGATGTCAATTTGAGTGGGAGTTCTTAAGTAATATGATTAATTGAACTCATTATCATGAACATAGTCAGCAGTGTCGTTGCAAATTATGTTGTAGATTACTAGCTCACGCTGTAGATCCCTTGTATTTTTATATGTTCCTAGAGAAATAGAGTTGAAAGATGATGGTAGCAATATTGCGGACTGGCTCTGTGATCTAAGGATTGTCCTCATTACTGCACAGAAGGCTTATGTCCTTAATGCACTGCTCGGTGCGCCACCCCCTCTAGCATCGTCTGTAGATGTTGTGAACATCTGACAGACACGTTCCGATGACTACTTGATAGTTTAGTGTGTCATGCATTATGGCTTAGAATTGAGGCTCCAAAACATTTTGGAAGTCACGGAACATATGAGATGTTCTAAGAGCTGAAATTGGGATCTCAGGCTCGTGCCTGTGTTGTGAGATATGAGATCTCCAACAAGATTCTTTGCCTGCGGGATGAAGGAGAATAGCTCAATCATTGAGCATGTGCTCAGATTGTCTGGGTGCTGCAATCGCTTGAATTGAGTGGGAGTTGATCTTCCAGATAAGATAGTGATTGATATAGTTCTCCAAGTCACTGTCACTAAGCTACTAGAACTTGGTGATGAACTATAAAATGCCAGGTATAGAAATAATGATCCCTGGGCTGTTCGTGATGTTTGACACCGCGAAGGTAGAAATCAAGAAGGAGCATCAAGTGGTGATGGTTAGTAAAACCACTAGTTTCAAGAAGGGCAAGGGCAAGGAGGGAAACTTCATGGATGGCAAGTCAGTTGCTGCTCCAGTGAAGCAACCCAAAGTTGAACCCAAACCCGAGACTAAGTGCTTCGATTATGAGGAGAGCGGTCACTGAAGCGGAACAACCCTAGATACTTAGTAGATAAGAAGGCTAGCAATGCCGACAGAAGTATATTTGATATACGTGTTATTGATGTGTACCTTGCTAGTACTCCCAGTAGCACCTGGGTATTGGATACCGGTTCGGTTGCTAAATGTAAGTAACTCGAAATAAAACCTACGGAATAAACGGAGAACTAGCTAAGGGTGAGGTGACGATGTGTGTTGGAAATGTTTCCAAGGTTGATGTGATCAACATCGCACGCTCTCTCTACCTTCGGGATTAGTGACGAACCTAATTAAATGTTATTTGGTGTTTTGCGTTGAGCATGAACGTGATTAGATCGTGTTTATTGCAACATGGTTATTCATTTAAGTTAGAGAATAATGGTTATTCTGTTTACATGAATAATACCTTCAGTGGTCATGCACCCAGTGAGAATGGTTTGTTGAATCTCGATCATAGTAATAGACATGTTCATAACATTTATGCCAAAAGATACAAAGTTAATAACGATAGTACCACATACTTGTGGCACTGCCGCTAAATGTCATAAAGCGCATGAAGTAACTCCATGCTGATGGATCTTTGGACTCATTTGATTTCGAATCGGTTGAGACATGCGAACCATGCCTCTTGGGCAAGATGACTAAGGACCCCATTTTCCGGATTGATGGAGCGGGCAAGTGGTTTATTGGAAATGATACATGTTGATGTATGCAATCCAATGAGTCTTGTAGCGTGCGGTAGATATCGTTATTTTCTTACCTTCACTGATGATTTGAGTAGATATAGTGTATATTTACTTAATGAAACACAAGTCTGAATCATTTGAAAGGTTCAAGCAAATTCAGAGTGAAGTTTAAGATCATCGTGACAAGAAGGTAAAAATGTCTGTGATATGATCGTGGAGGTGAATATCTGAGTTACGAGTTTGGCATACAACTTTAGATAATTTGAAAGTTATTTCACAACTCACGCCACCTGGAACACCATAGTGTGATGGTGTGTCTGAACATCATAGTCGTGGTCTATTGGATATGGGGCTTGCTATGATGTCTCCTATCGTTTTGCTACTATAATTTTGGGGTTATGCATTATAGACAACTACATTCACTTTAAATAGGGCACCATCTAAATCTGTTGAGATGACACAGTGTGAATTATGGTTTGATAGAAACCTAAGCTGTGATTTCTTCATGTTTGGGGCTGCGACGCTTGTGTGGAAAATGTTTTCACCAAATGAGCTCGAACCCAAAGTGGACAAATGCATCTTCATAGAATACCCTAAGAACAGTTGGGTGAACCTTCTATCTCAGATCCAAGCATAAAATGTTTGTTGCTAAAACTGGGTCCTTTCTCAAGAAAAAGTTTCTCTCAAAAGAATTGAGTGGCAGGAAGATAGAACTTGATGAGGTTATTGGACCTTTGTTTCAACGAGAGGGTAGCACAACGCAGGAAGATGTTTATGTGAAGCCTACGTTAGTTGAAGAGGAAGTTAATGATGATGATCATGAAGCTTCGGATCAAGTTACTATCAAACCTCAGAGGTCGACAAGGACGTGTACTGATCCTGAGTGGTACGACCACCCTGTCTTGGAGGTCATGTTTTTGGACAACGATGAACCTACGAGCTATGGAGAAGCGATGATGGGCCCGGATTCCGATAAATGGTTAGAGGCCATGAAATCCGAGAAAGGGTCCATGTATGAAAACCAAGTATAGACTTTGGTAGACTTGCTCGTGGGACGGCAGGTCGTCGAGTACAAATGGACCTTTAAGATGAAGACAGATGCTGATGGTGAATGTCACTATTTATAAAAGCTCGACTTGTCACAAAGAAGTTTTCGACAAGTTCAAGGAGTTGACTGCGATGAGACTTTCTCACTCGTAGTGATGCTAAAGTCTGTTGGAATTATGTTAGCAGTTGCTGCATTTTTCAATTATGAAATCTGGCAGATGGATGACAAAACATCGTTTCCTTAACAGTTTACTTGAGGAAAAGTTGTATGTGATACAACCAGAAGGTTTTGTCAGTCCTAAGGATGCTAAAAGGTGTGCGAGCTCTAGCAATCCTTCTATGGTCTGGAGCAAGCATCTCGGAGTTAGAATATACGCTTTGATGAGGTGATCAAAGTTTGTAGTTTATACAAACTTTACGAGAAACTTGTATTTACAATAAAGTGAGTGGGAGCACTATAGAACTTCTAATCAGTATATGTGGATGGCATATTGATGATCGGGAATAATGTAGAATTTTTGGAAAGCATAGACGGTTGTTTGAGAAGTGATTTTCAAAGTAAGACCTGGACAAAACTACCTAATTGTTGAGCATCAAGATCTATAGAGATAGATCAAGATGCTTGATGAGACTTTCAATGAATACATACCTTGACAAGATTTTGAAAGAGTTCAAAATGGATCAGTCAGAGAAAGAGTTCTCGCCTGATTTGTAAGGTGTGAACTTGAGTGAGACTCAAAGCTCGACAACGGCAGAAGAAAGAGAAAGGACGAACATCGTCCCCTATGCCTTAGCCATAGGCTCTGTATAGTATGCCATGCTGTGTATCGCACCTGTGTGTGCCTTGCCATGAATCCGTCAAGGGCTCCAAGAGTGATCCAGGAGTGGATCACTGGACAGCGGTCAAGATTATCCTTAGTAACTAAAAGACTAAGGAGATGTTTCTCGATTATGGAGGTGATAAAGAGTTTGTCATAAAGAGTTACGTCGATGAAAGCTTTAACACCAATCCGGATGACTCGTAGTAGAAATCTGGATGCGTATAGTGGAGCAGCAATTTGGAATAGTGCCAAGTGGAGTGTGGTAGCAGTGTTTACAATTTGACATAGAGATTTGCAAAGTACACACAGATCTGAATGTCGTAGACCCGTTGACTACAAGACCTCTCTCACATGCAAAGCATGATCGAAACCCAGAACTCATTGGGTGTTAGATTCATAACAATGCGAATCACATGGTGATGTGAACTGGATTATTGATGCTAGTGAAGGTGGGAGACTGTTGGAAATATGCCTTAGAGGCAATAATAAATTAGTTATTATCATATTTCCTTGCTCATGATAATCGTTTATTATCCATGCTATAATTGTATTGATAGGAAACTCAGAGACATGTGTGGATACATAGACAACACCATGTCCCTAGTATGCCTCTAATAGACTAGCTCGTTGATCAAAGATGGCTATGGTTTCCTAGTCATGGACATGAGATGTCATTTGATAACGGGATCACATCATTAGGAGAATGATGTGATGGACAAGACCCAAACTATAAATGTAGCATATGATCGTGTCAGTTTATTGCTACATTTTTCTGCATGTCAAGTATTTGTTCCTATCACCATGAGATCATGCAACTCACTGACACAGGAGGAGTGCCTTGTGTGTATCAAATGTTGCAACGTAACTGGGTGACTATAAAGGTGCTCTACAGGTATCTCCGAGGGTGTCTGTTGGGTTGGTATGGATCAAGGCTGGGATTTGTTACTCCGTGTGACGGAGAGGTATCTCAGGGCCCACTCGGTAATACAACATCACAATAAGCCTTGCAAGCAATGTGACTAAGTATTAGTCACGGGATCTTTTATTACGGAACGAGTAAAGAGACTTTCCGGTAACGAGGTTGAACTAGGTATGTAGATACCGACGATCGAATCTCGGGCAAGTAACATACCGAAGAACAAAGGGAACATCATGCATGGTGGTGACCCAAGGTTGTTCGGAGTCCCGGATGAGATCCCGGATGTCACGAGGAGCTCCGGAGTGGTCCGGAGGTAAAGATTGATATATAGGAAGTCCTATTTTGGTCGCCGGAAAAGTTTTGGCTCGTCGGTAGTGTACCGGGAGTGCCAGTAGTGTACCGGGGGACCATCGGGAGGGTTATTTCGACCCAAGAGGCTACATGGGCTGTGGGAGGATGAATACCAGCCCTTATTGGGCTTGTGTAAGTCCCACACAAGGCCCATGCGGCTGGGAAGAAAATCCCAAAAGGAAAAAAGGTGGAAAAAGGCAAAAAGGGCTAGATAAGGAAGGAGTCCTAATCCTACTAGGAGTGGAGGAGGAGGACTCCTCCCTCCTGGTTCGGCCGAAGCCTGGGTCTGGCTCCTTGAGTACCAGGCCTCCTCCTCCTCTCCTCCTATATATACTAGAGGGTTTTAGGCTTTTTGCACAAGTTATTTCTTCCATGTGCAACCCTAATATCTACTGCATAGTTTCTCCTCTAGATTGCTTTTCTGTAGTGCTTAGACGAAGCTCTGCAGGAATAGCTCCGCCACCATCGCCAGAGCGCCGTCACGCTGCCGGAGACCTCATCTACCTCTCTACTCCCTCTTGCTGGATCAAGAAGGCGGAGATCATCATCAAGCTGCACGTGTGCTGAACGCGGAGGTGTCGTCCGTTCGGTACTTGATCGGGAGGATCGTGATTGGATCGCGGGACGCTCAGCGATTTGGATCGCGAAGACGTTTGATTACACCAACCGCATTTCTTAATGCTTCCCGCTTAGCGATCTACAAGGGTATGTAGATCCACTCTCCCTCTCGTAGATGCTCATCACCATGCATAGATCTTGCGTGTGCGTAGGAAAATTTTTGTTTCCCATGCAACATTTCCCAACAATTATGCCAATCAAGTTGACATCAATGCTTTTATCTAGGAGGTATGTGAACAGGAGTTTCCAACCGACATAGATATTCTTGTCAAGAAGTTAAATTTAGTTTAAAAATAAAACGAGTATTTGAAAGAAAAATTGAAAAGAGTTGAAGAAGAGAAGATGAAACTGGAGTTGTATGTTGTCGATGTCGTCGATGATCACAAGATCAAGATGGGTGCAATGCGCTTGAAGATTAGAAAATTTAAAAGATATGCCATTGATAGTGAGGCTTGGTATAGCTATTGGATCAATTGTTACCTTAGTTGCGATGTTGATCGCATTTGTTGTTGCATTTAAATGCTTTAGCTAGAGAGTTTGTATGTTATTTTCTGATAACAAGTGTGTATGAACTTTATGTACGAAATTTTATTAATTTGGTCTTTTTGGTGTTGTGTAATGAAGATGGCTGGCAATGGATGTACGACGACTGATGCTCTCCCCAGTTCATTAATGGCATGCATACTTTTCTGGTTGTGGCTTTGGCAAACAAGCGGACGAATGGTTTTATGTATTGTCCATGTGTTGGCTGTAAGAATGATCAAAATTAATCTAACTCAAGAACCATTCACGTCCACCTGTTTGAGTCCAGTTTCATGTCCGGCTATAACTGTTGGACCAAGGCATCCTCTACCGCGGTGAGTACAAGGATTTGAATGCATGTCCGGTATGTTGTGCATTGTGCTATAAGATCAGCCACGATGACCCTAGTGATGTTGAGGGCGAGTGCCCCAAGAAGAAGATTCCTTCCAAGGTGATGTGATATGCTCCTATAATACCACGGTTGAAATGTTTTTTCCAAAACAAAGAGCATGTCGAGTTGATGCGATGGCACAACCAAGACCGTAAGAAAGACGGGAAGTTGAGAGTGCCCGCTGATGGGTCGTAGTGGAGAAAAATCGAGAGAAAGTGGAAGGACTTTGCAAAGGATGCAAGGAACGTATGGTTTGGTTTAAGTGCATATGGCATTAATCATTTTGGGGAGCAGAACAGCAATCATAGCACATGGCCTGTGACTCTATGTATTTATAACCTTCCTCCTTGGTTGTGCATGAAGCGGAAGTTCATTATATTGCCAGTGCTCATACAAGGCCCCAAGCAACCCGGCAACGACATTGATGTGTAGCTAAGGCCTTTGGTTGAAGAACTTTTACAGCTGTGGAATGGAAAAGGTGTACGTGCGTGGGATGCGAAAGATCGGGAGGAATTTGACCTATATGCGTTGCTGTTTGTAACCATCAATGATTGGCCTGCTCTCAGTAACCTTTCAAGATAGACAAACAAGGGATACCACACATTCAGACACTGTTTAGATGATACCGACAATATATATTTGGATAAATGTAAGAAGAATGTGTATCTGGGGCATCATTGATTTCTTCAGAGCAGGCATCCCGTAAGAAAGAAAGGCAAGCATTTCAAAGGTGAGGCAGATCACCGGAAGAAGCCTCGCCACCGTACGGGTGATGAAATACTTGATATGGTCAAGGATTTAAAAGTAATCTTTGGCAAGGGTCCTGGTGCACAATCTATTCCGACTAACGCTGACAAACACGCACCCATGTGGAAGAAAAAATCTATATTTTGGGACCTGCCGTATTGGAAAGACCTCAAGGTCCGCTCTGCAATCGATGTGATGCACGTGACGAAGAATCTTTGTGTGGACCTTCTAGGCTTCTTGCGCGTGTATGGGAAGACAAAAGATATGCCGGAGGCACGGGAGGACCAGCAGCGTATGTAAGGAAAAGATGGGATGGGTCCAAAGCAGTTTCAAGGTCATGCCAGCTATGCTCTTACCAAATAAGAGAAGGAAATCTTCTTCGAATGCCTGCTCAGTATGAAGGTCCCGTATGGCTTCTCGTCGACTATTAAGGGAATAATAAATATGTCCAGAACCTAAATCTCATGACTGCCACGTGATTATGACGCAACTGCTTCCGGTTGCATTGAGGGGGCTTCTACTGGAAAACATTCGATTAGCCATTGTGAAGCTATGTGCATTCCTGAATGCAATCTCTCAGAAGGTAATCGATCCAGAAATCCTACCAAGGTTAGAGAATGATTTGGTGCAATGTCTTGTCAGTTTCGAGTTGGTGTTCCCACCATCCTTCTTCAATATCATGACGCATGTCCTAGTTCACCTAGTCAAGGAGATTGCCATTCTGGGTCCTGTATTTCTACACAATATGTTCCCCTTTGAGAGGTTCATGGGAGTCTTAAAGAAATATGTTCATAATCATGCTAGGCCAGAAGGAAGCATCTCCAAGGGCCATGAAATAGAGGAGGTCATTGAGTTTTGTGTTGACTTATATGAAGGCTAGTTCAGAGTCTATGGACGCCGAATTGAGACAAGCCGCTAATGGTTTTGACTATAAGGTCCGTTCATTTGACAAATACGACATAACCGGGTATTGCTTTCGTACCTATGGCAAAGAGCTATCTATGGCCGACCGAAAGTCTAGAAACTATTGTGTCTCTGCTATTGGCGAAGGAGGTACCGAGTATTATGGAAGAGTTGAAGCAATTTATGAACTTCTATTCTATGGTGCAAACCCACCGAACGTCGTAGTCTTCAAATGTGATTGGTTCCAGTCAAAGGAGACTAGAAGGACTCATGAACATCTAGGGCTAGTCAAAATCAAACAAAGTACCCATTTGGATGTTCCCGATGTATATATTACGACTCAACCGGCAACCCAAGTTTTCTATCTACCGTGGGCCTACCAAAGTGATCAAAATCTCAATGGTTGGGATGTCGTTTATGAAGTGCCGCCACATTTTAGACCACCTCCCCCCAATGAAGAGGATTATGAACCTCACATTAACCCAGACATATATGAAGGAGAATTCTTCCAAGAAACACGTCTTTCCAAAAAACGCTTCAAGAACCACTCTACTTCACCCCAAAACATTGAAGTAGATAGCGGCGGTGAATCCGAGCCTGAGCCGGAACAAGAAGAGCCGAAACAAGAATAGGTTACTGCTGCGGATGACCTTTCAATGCTTGACCGATTACGTACAGGAGACCTTCCACATGTTGATGCATTAATTGATGATGATGATGATGAGCACACCATTACTGATAGTGATGATGATGATGCATTTATTGACCCCGAAGCATATATAGACGATGATGATGCATCTATTGATGATAACGATGAAGATTTATATTATAGTTCGTGTCAGGTATTCAATTATTATTATGTGCATATATATTATTAATTAGTTCACGTTAGGTATTCAATTTTTTATTATGTTCATGATGATGCTACGCTCAAATTATATACATGTTATTATTCAAGTCAGGTATTCATTTTTTTATGGTGTACTAATTTCGTTTACTCTTTGTCATTGTAGGTGTTGACAGATGGTGGGCGCGAGTCGAGAGCGCTCCGAGGCTCCTTCCTTGGCGCGTGGTGGGAGGGGTAGTTCCATTCCACCCTAGAGCCTCCGGAGAGCACTGTATTTCAGTATGCAGACACCACTAGCGGCCGGGAGAGTTCGGGGGGAGGGGAAGAAGGATAAGGCTGGTAGAGGTGGACGTGGCAGCAGGAGAGGTAGGAAGGCTGCTACTACACCTTCGTCGCCGCCACCCCCAGCTGATTCATCCGACCACATGACTGTTCAGTCTAAGATGGAGCCGCCTGAGGTGGACCTGCCTCGAACTCCGGTCCACGAGCCTCGGGCCGACGAGCGTATGGCAGACGCGCCTACGGCCTACGAGCCGACGAGCCTCGGGCCGCCGAGCCTTCGTCCCACGAGACTCCGGTCCTAGAGGCTCTGTCCCATGAGACTCCGGAGCAGAGCAGGGATCAGGTTGAGTCGTAGCCGAACCCATGGGTGGACTTGCCGGGGTTGAGTGGCTATGCTGAGGGTGACTATAGTTCTGATAGCTATAGCGAGAGTGAGTGGGTTGAGGGGCGCAAAGTCTACTAGCGTGGTGGTACAAAGCTCCCGCACACCCCGACAACCCGCGACCAGAGGTGGTTGATTGCGCCTCACGGGGAGAAGTAAGTGTATGTACTCTTTTTTAACCTTTTGCCTTCATGTTTCTTCGAATATATAATGCGTTGGCCTTGTCATACTGAACTTCTTGGAAACACGACCGTGGTGTCCGCAGGCCCAACACTGTCCTTGGTGTGATTTGTCGCCAGAGCTTTCCAGGGTGGGTCACGTTGCCCAGTGAGGGCCGGGTTCCAGAGCTAAGAATTACCTAGGAGCACTACTTGGCTGCCCTGGCCCCGATGCGGCATAGGATCGGCGATGTCGAGTGCCACACAGTGGCCGACATTGTGATCTAGACGTTTTGGGTAATTTCTCCTTTGCCGTCTATGTTGTGTTTTCTTCTTTGATTGGCAAGTACTAATCTGTGTTTTCTTGTTTGATTGTAGACCTTCTACAGGTGTCCTGAGAGACAGGAGGAGGAGGCGGCTCGGGATGTCGACGTCAACTGCAGGCGCCTACTTCAAAACTTTTGGCACGATTCTCGGACGCAGGTGCTACTTCTCGAGCGTGCGTTGGTTTTTCCCTTGAAGAGGAAAGGGTGATGCAGAAAAGTAGAGATAAGTATTTCCCTCAGTTTGAGAACCAAGGTATCAATCCAGTAGGAGTATCAAGATGAGGCACCAATAAACCTACACAAATACAAACAAACTTTCACCCAACGCGATAAAGGGGTTGTCAATCCCTTCACGATTACTTGCAAGGTGAGATCTGATAGTGATAATGAGTAAATATAAATAAGTAAATATAATTCCAGCAAGGTATTTTTGATGTTTTTATGTTTATATCTGAATATATAATATGTAAAATAGACCCGAGGGCCATAGTGTTCACTAGAGGCTTCTCTCATGATAGCAAGTATTACGGTGGGTGAACAAATTACTGTTGAGCAATTGATAGAATAGCGCAAAGTCATGAAGATATCTAAGGCAATGATCATACATAGAGGCATCACGTTCGAGACAAGTAGACCGATACTGTCTGCATCTACTACTATTACTCCACACATCGACCGCTATCCAGCATGCATCTAGTGTATTAAGTTCATAACAAACGGAGTAATGCTTTAAGCAAGATGACATGATGTAGAAGGATAAATTCATGCAATATGATATAAAACCCATCTTTTTACCCTTGATGGCAACAACACGATACGTGCCTCGCTACCCCTTCTGTCACTAGGTGACGACATCGCACGGTATGAACCCAAAACCAAGCACTTCTCCCATTGCAAGAATCATAGATCAAGTTGGCCAAATGAAACCCATAACTCGAAGAGACTTACAAGGATATCAAATCATGCATATAAGAAATCAGAAGAGACTCAAATAATATTCATAGATAAGCTGATCATAAATCCACAATTCGTCGGATCTCAACAAACACACCGCAAAACAGAATTACATCTGGTAGATCACCATGAAGATCATGGAGAACTTTGTATTGAAGATCAAAGAGAGAGAAGAAGCCATCTAGCTACTAGCTATGGACCTGAAGGTTTGATGTGAACTACTCACGCATCATCGAAGAGGCAAGGATATTGATGAAGATGGCCACCGGACATGGATTCCCCTCCGGTAGGATGCCGGAACAGTCTCCCGATTGGTTTTTGGTGGTTCTGGAGGCTTGCGGCGGCGGAACTTGCGATCTAGGTCTATTTCTGTGTGTTTGCTATTTATAGGACCGTATGGTGGCGGAAACAAGTGGAGATGGGCCACGAGGAGGTCACGAGCCCCCTAGCCGTGGCCTAGGGGTGGGATTGCGCCTCCCAGGCTCGTGACTCCCTCGAGCCTCCTCTTCGGTATCTTTTCCTTCTGGTATTTTTGATATTTTCCATAAAAAATCACGGCGAAAGTTTTATTCCGTTTGGACTCCATTTGATATTCCTATCTGAAAAAGGTCAAAAACATGGAAAAAACAGAAACTGGCACTAGGCACTAAGTTAATAAGTAGGTCCCAAAAAGAATATAAAATAGCATATTCATGCATATAAAACATCCAAAGTTGATAATATAATAGCATGGAACAATCAAAAATTATAGATATGTCGGAGATGTATCAAGCATCCCCAAGCTTAACTCCTGCTCGTCCTCGAGTAGGGAAGTGATAAAGACCGAATTTTTGATGTGGAATGCTACCCAACATATTTGTTTTATGTAATCTCTTTATTGTGGCATGAATGTTCAGATCCATCAGATTCAAAACAATAGTTCAATATTGACATGAAAACAATAATACTTCAAGCATAATAGCAAAGTGATCATAAACTTTTGAAATAACAACGCCAAAGAAGGTTATACCTACAAAAATCATATAGTCTGGCTATGCTCCATCATCCCCACACAACAAATTTAAATCATGCACAACCTCGGTATTGGCCAAGTAATTGTTTTCACACTCTTACTTTCTCAAACCTTTTTCAACTCTCACGCAATACATGAGCGTGAGCCATGGATATAGCACTATAGGTGGAATAGAGTGTGGTGAAGGTTGTGAGGCAAAAAGAAGGAGATGGTCACATCGACTCAGCGTATCAATAGGCTATGAAGATGCCCATCAATAGATATCAATGTGAATGAGTAGGGATTGCCATGAAACGGATGCACTAGAGCTATAAGTGTATGAAAGCTCAAAAATGAAAACTAGTGGGTGTGCACCCAACTTGCTTGCTCACGAAGACCTAGGGCAATTTGAGGAAGCCCATCATTCGAATATACAAGTCAAGTTACATAATAAAAATTTCCACTAGTATATGAAAGTGACAAAACAAGAGACTCTCCATCTTGAAGAACATGGTGCTATTTTGAAGCACAAGTGTGGAAAAAGAGAGTAGCATTGTCCCTTCTCTCTTTTCTCATTTTTTTGTTTGGGCTCTTTGGCCTCTCTTTTTTGTTTTTTTTACTTGGTGGATTCTTTGGCCTCTTTTATTTCCTCACATGGGAAAATGCTCTAATAATGATGATCATCACACTTTTATTTACATGCAACTCGATACTTAGAACAATAGTGACTCTATATGAATGAAAGTGATGGCACATGTCATGAGACAGAACGGTGAAAGTTGCATGGCAATATATCTCAGAATGGCTATGAAAATGCCATAATAGGTAGGTATGGTGGCTGTTTTGAGGAAGATATATGGTGGGTTTGTGCACCGGCGAAAGTTGCACGGCACTAGAGAGGCTAGAAATGGTGGAAGGTGAAAGTGCATCTATACCATGGACTCACATTAGTCATGAAGAACTCATATACTTGTTGCAAAACTTTTATTAGTAATCGAAACAAAGTGCTGAACGCATACTCCTAGGGGAAGGGTTGGTAGGAGTTAACCATCGCGCGATCCCGACCTCTAAACAAAGGATGACAATCAATAAATCAGTTATGCTCCGACTTCCTAACATAGCGGTTCACCATACGTGCATGCTATGCGAATCACTAACCTCAACACAAGTATTTCTAGATTCACAACACCCTACTAACATAACTCTCATATTACCATATCCATATCTCAAAACTAATCATGAGGAATCAAACTTCTCTTACTAATCAATGCACTTGAATATGAAAGTTTTTATTATATCCTCTTTGCATGCCTATCATATTTAGGACTAATTTCATAACACAAGCCAATTACCAAGTTTCTTAGAGAGAGAGAGCACTCTCAAAATGATATAAGTGAAGATTAGAGAGTTTTGATTTCTAAAAAATATGAATTCGTCGTGCTCTACAAAGATTTAAGTGAAGCACTAGAGCAAAATTTATCTAGCTCAAAAGATATAAGTGAAGCACATGGGAGCAAAATTACTACGCTCAAAGGAT
Organism: Hordeum marinum; assembly: GCA_022496015.1. NCBI lineage: Eukaryota > Viridiplantae > Streptophyta > Magnoliopsida > Poales > Poaceae > Hordeum > Hordeum marinum. The sequence continues at coordinate 25,936,609 of CM039678.1, forward strand.
ATAAGTGAAGCACATGGGAGCAAAATCATCAAGCTCAAAAGATATAAGTGAAGCACGTGTGAGCTAATATTACCAATCTCAAAAGATATAAGTGAAGCACATGTGACAAAATCATCAAGCTCAACAGATATAAGTGAAGCACATGTGAGCTAATATTGCCTAACTCAAAAGATATAAGTGAACCTCATTGAGTATTCTAACAAATTCATGATGAGTGCATGTGTTGGAAATATGCCCTAGAGGCAATAATAAAATGGTTATTATTGTATTTCCTAGTTCATGATAATTGTCTATTATTCATGCTATAATTGTGTTAACCGGAAACCGTAATACATGTGTGAATACATAGACCACAACGTGTCCCTAGTGAGCCTCTAGTTGGCTAGCTCGTTGATCAATAGATGGTCTCGGTTTCATGAACATGGACATTGGATGTCGTTGATAACGGGATCACATCATTAGGAGAATGATGTGATGGACAAGACTCAATCCTAAGCATAGCACAAGATCGTGTAGTTCGTTTGCTATAGCTTTTCAATGTCAAGTATCATTTCCTTAGACCATGAGATTGTGTAACTCCCGGATACCGTAGGAATGCTTTGGGTGTGCCAAACGTCACAACGTAACTGGGTGGCTATAAAGGTACGCTACGGGTATCTCCGAAAGTGTCTGTTGGGTTGACACGAATCGAGACTGGGATTTGTCACTCCGTGTGACGGAGAGGTATCTCTGGGCCCACTCGGTAAGACATCATCATTATGAGCTCAATGTGACTAAGGAGTTAGTCACAGGATGATGTATTACGGAACGAGTAAAGAGACTTGCCAGTAACGAGATTGAACAAGGTATGCGGATACCGACGATCGAATCTCGGGCAAGTACCATACCGATAGACAAAGGGAATTGTATACGGGATTGATTGAATCCCTGACATCGTGGTTCATCCGATGAGATCATCGTGGAGTACGTGGGAGCCAACATGGGTATCCAGATCCCTCTGTTGGTTATTGGCCGGAGAGGTGTCTCGGTCATGTCTACGTGTCTCCCGAACCCGTAGGGTCTACACACTTAAGGTTCGATGACGCTAGGGTTATAGGGAAAAGGTATACGTGATTACCGAAGGTTGTTCGGAGTCCTGGATGAGATCCCGGACATCACGAGGAGCTCCGGAATGGTCCGGAGGTAAAGATTGATATATAGGAAGTCCAGTTTTGGTCACCGGAAAGTTTTCGGGCTCATCGGTATTGTACCGGGAGTGCCGGGAGGGTGCCGGAGGACCCCCGGGAGGGGGTGACGACCAAAGGACCTCATGGGCCCTTAGAGGAGGTGTGCCAGCCCATATTGGGCCAGCCAATACCTTCTAGAAAGGGCCCATGCGCCAGGGATCTGGAGATAGAGGCAAAAGGGATTTAAAAGGGGGGGGTCCACCTCCCGTGTGGGAGGAGGACTCTCCCCCCACTTCGGCCGAATCCCTCCTCCTTGGAGGAGGGGCCAAGCCAGCCCTCCCTCTCCTTCCTCCTATATATATGCAAGGGTTTGGGCAGGTTTGAGACGACGAACTCTTTCTCTCTCGCTGCAGCCCTATTCTGCTACTTCCTCCTCCACAGTGCTTAGGCGAAGCCCTGCCGGGATACCTTGCTACTCCACCACCACCACGCCGTCGTGCTGCTGCTGGAGCTCTTCCCCAACCTCTCCTTCCTCCTTGCTGGATCAAGGCGTAGGAGACGTCACCGGGCTGCACGTGTGTTGAACGCGGAGGTGTCGTCCGTTCGGCACTTGATCGGATCTACCGCGATCTGAATCGCTGCGAGTACGACTCCATCAACCGCGTTCTTGTAACGCTTCCGCTTAGCGATCTTCAAAGGTATGAAGATCCAATCTCTCCCCACTCGTTTGCTGGTTTCTCCATAGATAGATCTTGGTGACACGTAGGAAAATTTTGATTTACTACTACGTCTCCCAACAGCATGTCCCTATCAAAAGGTGTGCAGCAAGGATGATTGTGATAAAACAAAAATCAAAGACTACTATAACACATGATGCTCCAAGCAAAACACATATTATGTGGTGAATAAAAATATAGCTCCAAGTAACGTTACCGATGGATTGAAGACGAAAGAGGGGATGCCTTCCCGGGGCATCCCCAAGATTAGGCTTTTTGGTGTCCTTGAATTTGGCTTGGGATGCCTTGGGCATCCCCAAGCTTAGGGTCTTTCCACTCTTTATTCCATTGTCCATAAGAACATCACCCAAAACTTGAAAACTTCACAACACAAAACTTAAACAGAAACTCGTGATAGCATTAGCATAAGAAAACAAACCACCAATTTTTCATGTACTGTAGTAAACTTAATTTCCATTTAGATTGATGTTATATTACTGTATTCTCACTTTTCCATGACTCGTACCCCCCGATACTAACCATAGTTTCATCAAGATAAGCAATCAACACAACAAAAACAGAATATCTGTGAAAAACAGAACAGTCTGTAGCAATCTGTATATTTCGAAAACCTCTGCTAACTCAAAAATTATGAAAAAATTATGAAAATTAGGGAAATTTGCATATCAATCCGCAGAAAAAAGAATCAACCCAAAAGCTCTTTATGGATAGTAATGAAAAATAATTTTGTGAGCAGAAAGTTTCTGTCTTTTTCTAGCATGATTAAACAACTATCACCAAAACTAATCATAAAGGTTCTACTTGGCACAAACACTAATTAAAACATAAAAAACACAATCATAACAGAATCATGATGGTGTTGACTCAACAAAACAGAAAGTAAAAAGCAAGAATAAATCTATTCATTGGGTTGCCTCCCAACAAGCGCTATCGTTTAACGCCCTTAGCTAGGCCTAAGGCAATGGAATCAAGTATTGTCATCTTTAGTGCTCAAACCATAAGTAGCTCTCATTATGGATTCATAAGGCAATTTTATTCTTTTTCTAGGAAAATGTTCCATGCCCTTCTTTAATGGTAATTGAAATTTAATATTCCCTTCCTTCATATCAATAATAGCACCAATAGTCCTAAGAAAAGGTCTACCAAGAATAATGGGACATGTCGGATTACAATCAATAACAAGCACAATGAAATATACGGGCACATAGTTCCTATTTGCAATAATAAGAACATCATTAATCCTTCCCATAGGTTTCTTAATAGTAGAATCCGCAAGATGCAAATTAAGACAGCACTCATCAATCTCATTGAAACCTAGAACATCACATAAAGATTTTGGAATCGTGGAAACACTAGCACCCAAATCACACAAAGCATGGCATTCATAATTTTTAATCTTGATTTTTATAGTAGGTTCCCACTCATCATGAAGCTTTCTAGGAATAGATATTTCCAACTCAAGTTTCTCTTCAAGAGATTTCATATCATCAACGATATGTTTAGTAAAAGCCTTATTTTGGCTATAAGCATGTGGAGAGTTTAACATGGATTGCATCAAGGAAATACATTCAATAAAAGAGCAGCTATCATAATTAAATTCCTTGAAATCAAAAGTAGTAGTTTCATCACTATTCAAAGTTTTGATATCCTCTACTCCACTTTTAGTATTTTTAGCATCAAGATAGATAGACTCTGAATCATTGGGGCGTTTCTCAACCAAAGTGGATTCACATCCAGACCCATCATAATTAAGATTGATATTAGAAAATAAGGATTCAATAGGAGTCACATCAAGCACTTTAAGATCATCATGATTTTCATCACATATTTCAGGTTTAGCAGCCATTTTATTGACTAAGGTAGCTTGTTTATCAGAGATCTGGCCTACCAATTTCTCAAGATGAGCAAATTGAGAATTTAACACAAGGAATTATTTGGTCATATCATCAACCTCTTTATTCATATAAGTCATAAAAGAATTTTGCTCCCTTAGTTCTCTACGAAAGAAACTATTATGATCAAACTATGTAGACATGAAGCTTTTGACACTAGTTTCAATCTCTTCCAACCTTTTATAGTAAGTATCATAATCTTTTGGTTGGGCCATGAGGATAAATAAGATAGCACACACGAGCAAACAGAAAGCAAGCGAAACAAAAAGAGTGAACGAAAAAGACAAATAAAGAAAGGCAAATATTTTTTTCAATTTTTGTTTTAGAAGTGGGGGAGAGGAAAACAAGAGGCAAATGGAAAATAATGTAAATGCAATAGATGGGTTTGTGGTAGGTACTTGGTAGATATGCTTCACTTGAATACTCCCCGGCAACGGCGCTAGAAATTCTTCTTGCTACTTCTCGAGCGTGCGTTGGTTTTTCCCTTGAAGAGGAAAGGGTGATGCGGCAAAGTAGAGATAAGTATTTCCCTCAGTTTGAGAACCAAGGTATGAATCCAGTAGGAGTATCAAGATGAGGCACCAAGAAACCTGCACAAACACAAACAAACTTGCACCAAACGTGATAAAGGGGTTGTCAATCCCTTCATGATTACTTGCAAGGTGAGATCTGATAGTGATAATGAGTAAATATAAATAAGTAAATAAAATTGCAGCAAGGTATTTTTGGTGTTTTTATGTTTAGATCTGAATATATAATATGTAAAATAGACCCGGGGGCCATAGTGTTCACTAGAGGCTTCTCTCATGATAGCAAGTATTATGGTGGGTGAACAAATTACTGTTGATCAATTGATAGAATAGCGCAAAGTCATGACGATATCTAAGGCAATGATAATACATACAGGCATCATGTCCGAGACAAGTAGACCGATACTGTCTGCATCTACTACTATTACTCCACACATTGACCGCTATCCAGCATGCATCTAGTGTATTAAGTTCATAACAAACGGAGTAATGCTTTAAGCAAGATGACATGATGTATAAGGATAAATTCATGCAATATGATATAAACCCCATCTTTTTACCCTTGATGGCAACAACATGATGCATGCCTTGCTACCCCTTCTATCAGTAGGTGAGGACACCACACGGTATGAACCCAAAACCAAGCATTTCTCCCATTGCAAGAATCATAGATCAAGTTGGCCAAACGAAACCCATAACTCGAAGAGACTTACAAGGATATGAAATCATGCGTATAAGAAATCAGAGGAGACTCAAATAATATTCATAGATAAGCTGATCATAAATCCACAATTCATCGGATCTCAACAAACACACCGCAAAAGAGAATTACATCGGGTAGATCACCATGAAGATCATGGAGAACTTTGTATTGAAGATCAAAGAGAGAGAATAAGCCATCTAGCTACTAGCTATGGACCCGAAGGTCTGATGTGAACTACTCACGCATCATCAGAGAGGCAAGGATGTTGATGCAGATGGCCACCGGAGATGGATTCCCCTCCGGCAGGATGCCGGAACGGTCTCCCGATTAGTTTTTGGTGGTTCTGGAGGCTTGCGGCGGCGAAACTTGCGATCTAGGTCTATTTCTGTGCGTTTGGCTATTTATAGGACCGTATGGCAGCGGAAACAAGTGGAGATGGGCCACGAGGAGGCCACGAGCCCCCTAGCCACGGCCTAGGGGGGCGCGCCTCCCAGGCTCGTGGCTCCCTCGGACCACTTCTCTGGTATTTCTTCCTTTAGGTATTTTTGATATTTTTCATAAAAATCACGGCGAAAGTTTTATTCAATTTGGACTCCATTTGATATTCCTATCTGAAAAAGGTCAAAAACATGGAAAAACAGGAACTGGCATTGGGCACTGAGTTAATAAGTTAGTGCCAAAAATCATATAAAATAGCATATTCATGCATATAAAACATCCAAAGTTGATAATATAATAGCATGGAACAATCAAAAATTATACATATGTCGGAGACATATCAGCAGGCTATTGGAGACTACTACGCCTTGACTGGTATTAGGAGGTCCAAGTCAAAGTGCCGCACAAAGTATCTGAGTAAGGACAAGTACATGAAGGTAATTACCTATTCTTAAGGCCTTGTACTTAGTTTCCTTGATTTGGTTCGTAGGCGTAGCGCTCAAATTTCTCTTGCGTAACTTAGGTTCCCCCGAGATGGTGTGCAGATAAGCAAGATTGTTGGGAGGCGTTGGTGGATCAGTGGTGCTCTCCCCAATGGCTATCCACCCACAACATTGCAAAGGAGAAGCATGGCAAAATGAAAGGTGTGCCACACCATCTAGGTAGCGTCAACCTATATCAGTTCGGGGAAAACTAGGTATGTGGTTTGCTTCATGATTCATGCAAATTCATTCTTAATGCTAGCTTGAGCCCTTAACTAATACTTTGTTCCTCTCTTTTAGGCGCGACACAACAAGGTTCTAGTGCCAGAGCTATTCGACCTCTATGCCATGGCCAATACTGCCTCGTACAAGAAGGCCAAGGCCTTCTCTGAGTCTGACATCGATGATCCAGAGAAATTCACCAACCGGGCCTCCCACAACAAGCTTGTGAGGTACAGAGACGAGGGGAAGGCGAGGAAAGGGCCAGACTTTAACCCGAGCCAGCCTATTGATCGAGAGCTGGTGATGATATCTGGTGGCAGGATGCACCATGGCTCATTAGCCATTGGGGATGGACTGATGCGTTCTACTAGCACTCTCTCGCAGATCAAGAAGCTCCAGAGCAGCTCCAATCCTGAGATAAGGCCTCCTGCACGGACAATGGAGCTCGAATTGAAGGTTAGTTATACGGACTCAGATACCTTTCCTCCATTACATTATGTGTGTGGCCGTCGATGATTAGAATGCTAACGAGTGTTGTTGCAGGATGCTATTAAGGCAGAGAGAGCGAAGACCCAGGCGCTTCTAGAGGAGAGGGACCGGCAGGAGGTGGAGAGGGAGAGGGAGGCAGAGGAGAGGACGGCTAGGCTAATGGAGGAGGAGAGGAACCGGAACGACGCGGGTCAACGGGACCTATACGAGCTCATCGTGGTAAGTTTCTTCTGCATATTATCCAAATCATGCATGTAATGTTCCTTTCATTACTAACTAATATGACCGAGTCAAGAAAACCAAATGTGCAGACCATGTGCCAGAACAATGGCACGACCCCTCGGTCGATGCCAGTCATTGCTCCAGCGGGCATGGTGAGTTTCATTTGAATGGTCATTAGTAACTAGTCTTCACATTTGAGTGGCATCATGCTAACGATACATTGCAAATGATCTTTGGTGCAACATAACTCCCGACAAGCATCGACTGATCCTTCTCTGACTGCCACTGGCGCAACCGGTCCTACACCTACACCTCCGTGATGACGGTAAGTTTTCCCAAGCGTTTTGCTTAAAAATGCATACTTAGCTTAAGAAATGGCCTATTTATCTCCAAAATGCCGTATAGTTAGCTTAGCATTTTTTTCCTCCAAAATTATGCTTAGCTAGCTCAAAAATGACCTATTTAACCTAGGATAGCTCTAAAATGACCTATACTTCGCATCTTTTCCTCCAAAATGACTTAATATGCTTAGCTAGCTCTAAAATGACATAATATACTTACGAAATGACATATTTTAGCTCCTAAAAGACTTCATATGCTTAGCTAGCTCCAAAATGACATAATAACCTTACTTAGCTCCAAAATGACCTTACTTAGCATTTTTACACCAAAATGACTTAGTATGCTTAGCTAGTTCAAAAATGACCTATTTAACCTAGGATAGCTCTAAAATGACCTATACTTAGCAGTTTTTCCTCCAAAATGACTTAATATGCTTAGCTAGCTCTAAAATGACATAATATACTTAATAAATGACATATTTTAGCTCCTAAATGACTTCATATGCTTAGCTAGCTCCAAAATGACATAATAACCTTACTTAGCTCCAAAATGACCTTACTTAGCATTTTTTTCCTTTAAAATGACTTAGTATGCTTAGCTAGCTAAAAAATGACCTATTTAACCTAGGATAGCTCTAAAATGACATATACTTAGCATCTTTTCCTCCAAAATGACTTAATATGCTTGGTTAGCTCTAAAATGACATAATATACTTAAGAAACGACATATTTTAGCTCCAAAATGACTTCATATCCTTACCTAGCTCCAAAATGACATAGTAACCTTAGTTAGCTCCAAAATGACCTTACTTAGCATTTTTTACACCAAAATGACTTAGTATGCTTAGCAAGCTAAAAAATGACATAATAACCATACTTAGCTCCAAAATGACCTATTTTACAGATATAAGTTGCATCATAATAATCTTCACATTTGAGTTGCATCATAATAATATTCTTCTTCTAACTTTCTTCTTTCCCATTTTGCAGATTTGCTTCAGATCACGGAAGCTTGGGTTGATGGAGTGCTTGTCTTTAGTTTTGTTTTGACTTTGTGAAACTTGCTACCTATGGATGAAACTTAGTAATATTCATGAAACTATGAATATGTATGGATGAAACTTGCTACTATTGGTAACATGTGTTGGATATGTGTTCATGGATATGTGTTGGATATATATATATATGTGTGTGTGTGTGTGTGTGTGTTCATGACTATTGGTAATATGTGTTGAATATGCTATATTAGTCATATATATATATGTATATATATATATGTATATATATATATGTATATATATATATATGCATATATATATGTACATATATATATGCATATATATATATATGTATGTATATATATATGGGTTTGATTTTTTGTGAAAATGAATTGATATAAGAAAAAGCAAAATTAAATGGGAAGCACTCGGCTGGCCTATTTGGTCTCTTTGCAGTCTGCCAGCAGATGGCAAAGAGCCTGCAGCCTTTGCCAAAAGATACGCGGAGGCACGGGAGGACAAGCAACGTATGCACGGAGAAGACGTCATGGATCCAAAGCAGTTTTAAGGTCATGCCAGCTACGCTCTTACCAAAGAAGAGAAGGAAATCTTCTTCGAATGCCTGCTCGGTATGAAGGTCCCGTCTGGCTTCTCGTCGAATATAAAGGTAATAATAAATATGGAAGAGAAAAAGCTCCAAAACCTAAAGTCTCATGAATGCTACGTGATTATGACGCAACTGCTTCTGGTTGCATTGAGGGGGCTTCTACCAGAAAACGTTCGATTAGCCATTGTGAAGCTATATGCATTTCTGAATGCAATCTCTCAGAAGGTAATCAATCCAGAAATCCTACCAAGGTTAGAGAATGATTTGGTGCAATGTCTTGTCAGTTTCGATTTGGTGTTCCCACCATCCTTCTTCAATATCATGACACACGTCCTAGTTCACCTAGTCGAGCAGATTGCCCTTCTGGGTCCTGTATTTCTACACAATATGTCCCCCTCTGAGAGGTTCATGGGGAGTCTTAAAGAAATATGTTCATAATCGTGCTAGGATAGAAGGAAGAATCTCCAAGGTCCATGAAACAAAGGAGGTCATTGAGTTTTGTGTTGACTTTATTCCTGACATTAAGTCGATAGGTGTTCCTGAATCGCGGCATGAGGGCAGACTGGGTGGAAAAGGCATGCTAGGAAAGAATTCACTAATATGCCGGGATGGGCATTCTTTGGCGCAATCACACTACACAGTTCTACAAAGTTCCGCCTTGGTTGCTCCATATATCAAGCAACACAAGAATATTCTATGCTCCAAACACCCGTAGAAGTTTGACGACTGGATTACATATGAACAAACGGTAACTTTTGCCGGTTGGTTGCAGACACGTCTCATGCGTGACGAGACTATTGAAGATGAGTTGTACCTGTTGTCCAAGTTACCATCTTCGACTATATTGACTTTCAAAGGGTACGAGATAAATGGGAATATATTTTACATGATCGCGCAAGATAAAAAGAGTGCCAACCAAAATAGTGGTGTCCCCTTTGATGCAGCAAACAACAATGGGCCAAAGGACACATACTATGGTTACATAGAGGAGATATGGGAACTTGACTATGGACTTGATTTTAAGTTCCCATTGTTTAGGTGCAAATGGGTCAATCTAACAGGAGGCGGGGTAAAGGAAGACCCGTAGTACGGAATGACAACAGTGGATCTCAACAATCTTGGGTACGCAGATGAACCATTCGTCCTAGCCAACGATGTGGCGTAGGTTTTCTATGTGAAGGCATGTCTACCAAGCCGAGAAAAGATAAGGAAGAAAATACATCATGCGATGAGACAAAGCGCCACATAGTTCTTTCAAGGAAAAGAAACATTGTGGGAGTGGAGGACAAGACAGACATGTCAGAAGATTATGAAAAGTTTCATGAAATTGCTACCTTTACAGAGAATGTTGACCCGAGCATCAAGTTAAATGATGAAGATTGTCCATGGTTACGACGCAAAGGGACACACGCGAAGAAAAAGTTTTACACCCAAAGATCCTACTCTGGGATTTGACCAGCTTCTCTAGGTAGTTTCCGCACTTATATATCTAGAAAGTCCCACTACAGACAAACCGAAGGGAATCTTTGTAATAGTAGTGTACTTATGTATTTTGTGCGTTCAGTATGCACCATTCGAAGGGAGGCCATCAATTTTCAACCCTTTCCGACTTCATTTGCTATTTTTCATGCATTTACTATAAAAAATTGAGTTAAATGACCCTGAAATTGATAAGCACTACAAATGAACTCTAAAAAGGATGAAAGTTGGCATGGTATCGTCATTTCACCCACCTATCATGTGCTAAGAATTTGAGAGGGTTACGGCAAAAACTAGATGCACTTCGTGTACAAAATGGACAATCTCTTTCGAAGTATGAGGGTTTCAGACGAAAACTCACCTGTTACAAAGGCATTTCATTTTTTTACTTATTTCAACTCCAGACTTTTTGTGCCTTCAGCATGTACCATTCGAAGGGAGGCCATCAATTTTCAACCCTTTCTGACATCATTTGCTATTTTTCATGCATTTACTAATTTTTTTTGAGCTAAATGACCCTGAAATTGATAAGCACTACAAATGAACTCTGAAAAGGTTGAAACTTGGCATGGTATCATCATTTCACCCACATAGCATGTACTAAAAAGTTGAGAGGGTTATGACAAAAATTGGATGCACTTCGTGTACAAAATGGACAATCTCTTTCGAAGTATCAAGGTTTCAGACGAAAACTCGCCTGTTACAAAGGCATTTCATTTTGTTTAACTTATTTCAACTCCAGACTTTTTGTGTGTTCAGTATGCACCATTCGAAGGGAGACCATCAATTTTCAACCCTTTCTGACTTCATTTGCTATTTTTCATGCATTTACTGATTTTTTTTGAGCTAAATGACCCTGAAATTGATAAGCACTACAAATGAACTCTGAAAAGGTTAAAAGTTGGCATAGTATCATCATTTCACCCACATACCATGTGCTAAAAAGTTGAGAGGGTTATGGCAAAAACTGGATACACTTCGTGTACAAAATGGACAATCTCTTTCGAAGTATCAGGGTTTCAGACGAAAACTCGCATGTTACAAAGTCAATTCATTTTTTCTTAATAACCTAAGATTTACCAAATTGGATATAATGATAAAACATGATAATATTAAACAGTAAAAAAAGAATCACTGGAAAATCTATTTTTAAATTAAAGTTATTCACAAACTAGTGATTCACAAAAATTTCAAATAATTCAAATTTAAACTATTCGAATTTGAAAACTACTGCCACTAACAAAAAGTTTATAATTTTTTTGACCTAATGCAAAAAAGATTCACTCATTAACTCTCAATAAAGCACAAAAAACTCAGAAACAAAAGAAAATAAATAAAGCAAAAAAATGAAAAATAAATAAATAATAGGCCGCCACGGCCTGCATATGACTAGAAACCCAACCTGGGCCAGGATGCAGGCCCGCAAGGCCCAGTAGGCCCAACAGGGCCGCACAGGTTCAATAGGCCCACATAGGCCTGCTTAGAGAGGAGCTCGAGGGAACAGCCGTAGCCGGGCTTATAAACTAGTGTGGCTGCCCCTCACATAGGCCATCTTTGGTGGCTGCTACTTCTCGAGCTTGCGTTGGTTCTTCCCTTGAAGAGGAAAGAGTGATGCAGCAAAGTAGAGATAAGTATTTCCCTCAGTTTTAGAACCAAGGTATCAATCCAGTAGGAGTATCAAGATGAGGCACCAAGGAACCTGCACAAACACAAACAAACTTGCACCCAACGCGATAAAGGGGTTGTCAATCGCTTTACAATTACTTGCAAGGTGAGATCTGATAGTGATAGTAGATGAATATAAATAAGTAAATAAAGGTGCAGCAAGGTATTTTTGGGGGTTTTCTATTTAGATCTGAATATATAATATGTAAAATAGACCCGGGGGCCATAGTGTTCACTAGAGGCTTCTCTCATGATAGCAAGTATTATGGTGGGTGAACAAATTACTGTTGAGCAATTGATAGAATCGCGCAAATTCATGACGATATCTAAGGCAATGATCATACATATAGGCATCACGTCCGAGATAAGTAGACCGATACTTTCTGCATCTACTACTATTACTCCACACATCGACCGATATCCAGCATGCATCTAGTGTATTAAGTTCATAAGAAACGGAGTAACGCTTTAAACAAGATGACATGATGTAGAGGGATAGATTCATGCAATATGATATAAACCCCATCTTTTTACCCTTGATGGCAATAACATGATGTGTGCCTCGCTACCCCTTCTGTCACTAGGTGAGGACACCGCATGGTATGAACCCAAAACCAAGCACTTCTCCCATTGCAAGAACTATAGATCAAGTTGGCCAAATGAAACCCATAACTTGAAGAGACTTACAAGGATATGAAACCATGCATATAAGAAATCAGAGGAGACTCAAATAATATTCATAGATAATCTGATCATAAATCCACAATTCATCGGATCTCAACAAACACACCGCAAAAGAAGATTACATCGGATAGATCACCATGAAGATCATGGAGAACTTTGTATTGAAGATCAAAGAGAGAAAAGAAGCCATCTAGCTACTAGCTATGGACCCAAAGGTCTGAAGTAAACTACTCACGCATCATCGGAGAGGCAATGGTGTTAATGAAGATGGCCACCGGAGATGATCTCCCCTCCGGCAGGATGCCGGAACGGTCTCCCGATTGGTTTTTGGTGGCTCTGGAGGCTTGCGGCGGTGGAACTTGCGATCCAAGTTTAGTTCTACGGACTTCGGTATTTATAAGACCGTATGGCGTCGAGAACAAGTCAAGAGGGGCCACGAGGAGGTCACGAGCCCCCTAGCCGCGGCCTAGGGGTGGGGTTGCGCCTCCCAGGCTCGTGACTCCCTCGAGCCTCCTCTCCGGTATCTTTTCCTGCTGGTATTTTTGATATTTTCCTTAAAAAATCACGGCGAAAGTTTTATTCCGTTTGGACTCCATTTGATATTCCTATCTGAAAAAGGTCAAAAACATGGAAAAAACAGAAACTGGCACTGGGCACTAAGTTAATAAGTTAGTCCCAAAAAGAATATAAAATAGCATATTCATGCATATAAAACATCCAAAGTTGATAATATAATAGCATGGAACAATCAAAAATTATAGATATGTTGGAGACGTATCAAGCATCCCCAAGCTTAACTCCTGCTCGTCCTCGAGTAGGGAAGTGATAAAGACCGAATTTTTGATGTGCAATGCTACCTAACATATTTATTCTATGTAACTTCTTTATTGTGGCATGAATGTTCAGATCCATAAGATTCAAAACAATAGTTTAATATTGACATGAGAACAATAATACTTCAAGTATAATAGCAAAGTAATCATGAACTTTTAAAATAACAAGGCCAAAGAAAGTTATCCCTACAAAATCATATAGTCTAGCTATGCTCCATCATCCCCACACAACAAATTTAAATCATGCACAACCTCGGTATTGGCCAAGTAAATGTTTTCGCACTCTTATTTTTTCAAACTTTTTCAACTCTCACGCAATACATGAGCGTGAGCCATGGATATACCACTATAGGTGGAATAGAGTGTGATGGAGGTTGTGAGGCAAAAAGGAGGAGACGGTCACATCAACTCGGCGTATTAATGGGCTATGGAGATGCCCATCAATAGATATCAATGTGAATGAGTAGGGATTGCCATGGAACAGATGCACTAGAGCTATAAGTGTATGAAAGCTCACAAATGAAAACTAGTGGGTGTGCACCCAACTTGCTTGCTCACGAAGACCTAGGGCAATTTGAGGAAGCCCATCATTGGAATATACAATCCAAGTTACATAATGAAAATTTCCACTAGCATATGAAAGTGACAAAACAAGAGACTCTCTATCATGAAGATCATGGTGCTACTTTGAAGCACAAGTGTGGAAAAAGATAGTAGCATTGTCCCTTCTCTCTTTTTCTCTCATTTTTTGGTTGGGCTCTTTGGCCTCTTTTTTTTATTTGGTGGGCATCTTTGACCTCTTTTATTTCCTCACATGGGAAAATGCTCTAATAATGATGATCATCACACTTTTATTTACTTACAACTCGATACTTAGAACAACAATGACTCTATATGAATGAAAGTGATGGCACATGTCATGAGACGGAACGGTGGAAGTTGCATGGCAATATATCTCGGAATGGCTATGAAAATGCCATAATAGGTAGGTATGGTGGCTGTTTTGAGGAAGTTATATGGTGGGTTTGTGCACCGGCGAAAGTTGCGGCACTAGAGAGGGTAGCAATGGTGGAAGGTGAAAGTGCATCTATACCATGGACTCACATTAGTCATGAAGAACTCATATACTTATTGCAAAAGTTTTATTAGTAATCGAAACAAAGTGCTAAACGCATACTCCTAGGGGAAGGGTTGGTAGGAGTTAACCATCGCGCGGTCTCGACCGCCACACAAAGGATGACAATCAATAAATCAATCATGCTCCGACTTCCTAACATAGTGGTTCACCATACGTGCATGCTACGGGAATCACTAACCTCAACACAAGTATTTCTAGATTCACAACACCCTGCTAGAATAACTCTAATATTATCACCTCCATATCTCAAAACTAATTGCGAGGAATCAAACTTCTCTTACTAATCAATGCACTTGAATATGAAAGTTTTTATTATATCCTCTTTGGATGCCTATCATATTTAGGACTAATTTCATAACACACGCCAATTACCAATTTACTTAGAGAGAAAGCACTCTCAAAATGATATAAGTGAAGTTCGAGAGTTTTTATTTCTAAAAAATATGACACCGTCGTGCTCTACAAAGATTTAAGTGAAGCACTAGAGCAAAATTATCAAGCTCAAAAGATATAAGTGAAACACATGGGAGCAAAATTACTACGCTCAAAAGATATAAGTGAAGCACATGGGAGCAAAATTACCAAGCTCAAAAGATATAAGTGAAGCACATGTGAGCTAAATTACCAAGCTCAAAATATATAAGTGAAGCACATGTGAGCTAAATTCATCAAGCTCAAAAGATATAAGTGAAGCACATGTGAGCTAAATTGCCTAACTCAAAAGATATAAGTGAAGCTCATTGAGTATTCTAACAAATTCACGATGAGTGCATGTCTCTCTAAAAAGGTGTGCAGAAAGGATGATTGTGATAAAACAAAAAGCAAAGACTCCTATAATACATGACGCTCCAAGCAAAACACATATCATGTGGTGAATACAAATATAGCTCCAAGTAACGTTACCGATGGATTGAAGACGAAAGAGGGGATGCCTTCCCGGGGCATCCCCAAGCTTGGGCTTTTTGTGTCATTTAATTTGGCTTGTGATTCCTTGGGCATCCCCAAGCTTAGTGTCTTTCCACTCTTTATTCCATTGTCCATAAGAACATCACCCAAAACTTGAAAACTTCACAACACAAAACTTAAACAGAAACTCATGATAGCATTAGCATCAGAAAACAAACCACCAACTTTTTGTGTATTGTAGTAAACTTAATTTCCATTTATATTGATGTTATATTAATGTATTATCACTTTTCCATGGATCATACCCCCCGATACTAACCATAGTTTCATCAAAATAAGCAATCAACACAACAAAAACAGAATCTGTCAAAAACAGAATAGTCTGTAGCAATCTGTATATTTCGTGTACCTCTGGTAACTCAAAAATTCTGAAAAAATTAAGAAAATTAGGGAAATTTTCTTATAAATCAGCATAAAAATTAATCAACTCACAACCTCTTTCTGGATAGGAACTAAAAATAATTTTGTGAGCACAAAGTTTCTGTCTTTTTTCAGCGTGATTAAACAACTATCACCAAAACTAAACATAAAGGTTCTACTTGGCACAAACACTAATTAAAACATAAAAGACAAAATCATAACAGAATCATGATGGTGTGGACTCAACAAAACAGAAAGTAAAAAAGCACAAATAAATCCATTCATTGGGTTGCCTCCCAACAAGCGCTATCGTTTAACGCCCCTAGCTATGCTTAACGATTTCAATGATGCTCACATAAAAAGTAGTAGTTGAGATATGAAAAAGAGCATCATGAATGGCAAAAAAACACGTTTAAGTCTGACCTACTTCCTATGCATAGGGATTTTGTGAGAAAACAATTTATGGGAACAAGAATTAACTAGCATAGGAAGGCAAAACAAGCATAACTTCAAAACGTTGAACACATAGAGAGGAAACTTGATATTATTGCAATATGTAAAAGCATATGTTACTCTCTCATAGTAATTTTCAGTAACATCATGAAGGAATCTTACAATATAACTATCACACAAAGCATTCTTTTCATGATCAACTATAGCATAAGGGTCATCACCAAAATTGGGGAACAAAAAATATCATCTTCATCAAGCATAGCATCACCAAGCTTGTGGTGTTACATATCATTAGCATCATAGATATTCAGAGAATTCATACTAACAACATGGCAATCATGTTTTTCATTCAAGCAGGTATCATGAACCACTTTATAATTTTCTTCTTTCAACACTTCATCAAAATTTTCAGATTCATTATTTTCAAACAAAACTCCATAGAGATAGTCAAGTGCACTCAACTCACTAGAAAATTGTTCATCATAATTTGGTCTTTTGAAAAGATTAGAAAGTGGATGAGGATCCATATCAATAGATTTTTAGCAAGCGAAGATGCAAGCAAATAGAAGGCACATGGCAACACAAGCAAACATAGCAACAAAAAGGCGAACGGAAGAGGCAAATATAGAAAGGCAAATATTTTTGTAAATTTTTTTTTAGAAGTGGGGATAGGAAAACGAGAGGCAAATGGCAAATAATGTAAATGCAAGAGATGAGTTTGTGATGGGTACTTGGTAGATGTGCTTCACTTGAATACTCCCCGGCAACGGCGCCAGAAATTCTTCCTACTACTTCTCGAGCTTGCGTTGGTTTTTCCCTTGAAGAGGAAAAGGTGATGCAGCAAAGTAGAGATAAGTATTTCCCTCAGTTTTAGAACCAAGGTATCAATCCAGTAGGAGTATCAAGATGAGGCACCAAGGAACCTGCACAAACACAAACAAACTTGCACCCAACGCGATAAAGGGGTTGTCAATCCCTTTACGATTACTTGCAAGGTGAGATCTGATAGTGATAGTAGATGAATATAAATAAGTAAATAAAGGTGCAGCAAGCTATTTTTGGTGTTTTTGTATTTGGATCTGAATATATAATATGTAAAATAGACCCAGAGACCATAGTGTTCACTAGAGGCTTCTCTCATGATAGCAAGTATTACGGTGGGTGAACAAATTACTGTTGAGCAATTGATAGAATCGCGCAAAGTCATGAAAATATCTAAGGCAATGATCATACATATAAGCATCAAGTCCGAGACAAGTAGACCGATACTTTCTGCATCTACTACTATTACTCCACACATCGACCGCTATCCAGCATGCACCTAGTGTATTAAGTTCATAAGAAACGGAGTAACGCTTTAAGCAAGATGACATGATGTAGAGGGATAGATTCATGCAATATGGTATAAACCCCATCTTTTTACCCTTGATGGCAACAACACGATGCGTGCCTCGCTACCCCTTCTGTCACTAGGTGAGGACACCGTACGGTATGAACCCAAAACCAAGCACTTCTCCCATTGCAAGAACTATAGATCAAGTTGGCCAAACGAAACCCATAACTTGAAGAGACTTACAAGGATATGAAATCATGCATATAAGAAATTAGAGGAGACTCAAATAATATTCATAGATAATCTGATCATAAATCCACAATTCATCGGATCTCAACAAACACACCGCAAAAGAAGATTACATCGGATAGATCACCATGAAGATCATGGAGAACTTTGTATTGAAGATCAAAGAAAGAGAAGAAGCCATCTAGCTACTATCTATGGACCCGAAGGTCTGAAGTAAACTACTCACGCATCATCGGAGAGGCAATGGTGTTGATGAAGATGGCTACCGGAGATGATCTCCCCTCTGGCAGGATGCCGGAACGGTCTCCCGATTGGTTTTTGGTGGCTCTAGAGGCTTGCGGCGGCGTAACTTGTGATCTAGGTTTAGTTCTGCGGGTTTCAGTATTTATAAGACCGTATGGCGTCGAGAACAAGTCAAGAGGGGCCACGAGGAGGTCACGAGCCCCCTAGTCGCGGCCTAGGGGTGGGGCCGCGCCTCACAGGCTCGTGACTCCCTCGAGCCTCCTCTCTGGTATCTTTTCCTTCTGGTATTTTTGATATTTTCCATAAAAAATCACGGCGAAAGTTTTATTCTGTTTGGACTCCGTTTGATATTCCTATCTGAAAAAGGTCAAAAACACGGAAAAAACAGCAACTGGCACTGGGCACTGAGTTAATAAGTTAGTCCCAAAAATAATAGAAAATAGCATATTCATGCATATTAAACATCCAAAGTTGACAATATAATAGCATGGAACAATCAAAAATTATGGATATTTTGGAGACGTATCAGTGGCGTTCGCATGGGCCACTTTCGGTGCGAAGGCAGTCGGCCCCGCTGGAGGTGGTACGCCGCCATGTTAGGGAGCAGGACAAGCACGTCCGTCGGTACATGCATGCGTTGGACGTCAGGTTCTCCAATACCTGGCAGGTTCTTCAGGGATCTCACCCGAGCTATGATCCTGTCATAGTTCCTTCCCTTTGGGTGTCCACCGCCTACCGTGCGAGACGTCAACTGGATCTGTAGTAGTAATATTTTATAATCAATAATATTCGAGATGTATTAGTAATAATATTCGACATGTATTCGAGATTATATTCGATAATATTCGAGACGATTTATTCCAGATTATATTCGATGATGCATATTATGTACTATGATTCACTTTTCCTTATTGATTGCATGCATTCTAATTTGAATACTAAATTGTTTTATCTTTCTTCTAGGCTAGTTAAATAAAAGCTATGGACAATACCGGCAGAGAAGGAGAAGAGGCTCTGTTCAACATCATACACTCCATGAGCCCAGAGCATGAACATGAAGATGATGACGGCTCGCAATATCTGAACAATTCCGGTGAGGGTTGTATGTTTAATGAAGACGAGAGAATAGATGAATTCGACAACAATGTTGACGAAGAAAATGTTCTTCAAATAACAAAGACCGGCAAGGTATATTTATTATATAAGCCACCGGTGATCATTACATGTCTTAATTGAGTTGTATATGTATTAACGAATTGATCTTTCTTCTTTTAGGCCTCCGGATCGAGCAAATATTCTACAAGCGACAGGGTAGTTCGAGGCCCGGCCAAAAAGTTGGACCCTGACATAAAGTTCAGCATCGATTCCATCAATGCATCAATTGGCGAACCGCTTGAACCTAAGAAAACTGCGACCAAGTTCAAGAATCAATGCGGAGTTATTGTCAGGGACCAAATCCCGATCACCACACAAGAATGGAAAAGGCAAGCAAAGGGAGATCGAGAAGGAGTTACTTTTGTCGATGAAAGAGCAAAAGATGTGCTTTGGACCGAGCTGATGTCACATTTCACACTACCAGATAACTTGACAGATGCAGATCTGAAGAAAGTCAGAAACTATGCTCTTAAAAAGATGGCGATTGCATTCAACACCTTCAAGAAAAATGCATGGGTTGCGTACGTCAAAGCAAACAAGATGACTCCAAAATTCGAGGGAGCACCGGTGAAGGCAAAAGATCACTGGGACGATTTCGTGAAGTTCAAGGAATTAGAAGTAGCTAAGGAATGGTCGAGAAAGAACAAGATTAATGCTACGAAAAAGGAGTGGCATCATACTCTGGGGCCAGGTGGCTACCAGACGGCCCTGCCTAAGTGGGATCAATCCAAAAAACATATGATTAGTGCAGGGGTCACTCCAGTTACAGCGACCTGGCCCCCGAGGTGCAGGACATGGTTTTATGCGCATGTGGGGAAGTTGGACCCAAAGACAGGGGCTATTATGGTGAAGGCAAGTCTTACAAAAGTGATAGATGAAATTCTGATGAAAATAGAAGAAGCTCGGACGGGTGTGTTCACGCCCAATAGAGAGGATGATGAGCTTACGCGCACCCTGAAGAATCCTGAACACCTGGTAAGAACACAAGGGAAAGGTGTTGTTCCATGGTTTGAGGGGTTTGCTGGTTGGAACGACGACTACAGAAGCCGTGCGACAAAGAAGATGCAGGAGGAGCGGAAGAAGAAGGAGGAAACACTCCGCCTTGAAGGCCTAGAATCAAAGCACCTGGAGTTGGAATCCAGACTCAGGCGGCAGCAGGAGCAGATCGACTCACTCAGCCAGGAAAGGGCGTCTTAGCGGCAGCATGAGCAGATCGATCCAGCATTGGATACCACCGTCCCATCTATGCCGAGAAGCAGCGTGGGTTCTACCCTGGCCGATATCGATGAGGATGCACTGCTAGCTAGCTACCCTATGGATGATATAAAAGACAGGACTAACTGTGAGCTAACACATGAAAGTGAAGAACTTATCCATGAAGGTTGCGGACGGCTATGCTTTAGCAAATCCCCTAGAAGCAACCTTCCATTGCAATCCCATTCCAGCTGGCTATGCTCGTGTCGGGGTTGATGAAGTGATGTCAGCATATCACGAGCTACAACTTGACATTCCTGGAGGTGAAGAGGAGAGAACACTGGAGGCCATACATCGTATCATTCTATGGAAAAGAATTGCATCGTTTTTCCAAGGCCACCAACTCCTCCTCCTTCAAGTCCGCCGTCGCGTCAGTCGACTCCTCCTCCTCCTCCAAGTCTGGCACCGTGTCAGCCGACTCCTCCTCCAAGTCCGGCATAACGTCAGCCAACTCCTCCTCCAAGTCCGGCACCGCGTCAGCTGACTCCTCCTCCAAGTCTGGCACAACGTCAGCCAACTCCTCCTCCAAGTCCGGCACCGCATCAGCCGACTCCTCCTCCAAGTCCGGAACAACGTCAACCAACTCCTCCTCCAAGTCCGGCAACGTGTCAGCTGACTCCTCCTCCAAGTCTGCCACCGCGTCAGCATGCTCCGTCACCTAAGCTACGACGACTAGCGGTACAACAGGCAAGAAATTCAGATATGGTCCAAGCCTCAAGCCCCTTCCGAAGTTGCCTTACCACTTGACCAAGAAGGAACTCGAGAGCGCAGTGGATACCAAAGTGCAGGCCCATTTTGGACCGAAACCGCCCCAGCCGCCAAAGGAGAAAGTACCTGAGCAGGTCTCACAACTCATTGATATGGCTCGACCGGCTTAGAAGGACAATGACTATGTGCGATCTATCAAGAAGTCATATATTGCAGGACAAAAGGAGTCGAGCTCGAGCTCGAGCCAAGGAGTTGGCAAAAAAGCAGGAAAACTATCCACCAGCCGGGAGAACAGGCAGTGCAATCGATCCCCGTGCTCATTGTACAGACACCTGTGAGTACCGCCGGTCGGCCAGAAGTAACCGAAGAACATATTAGGATGGCTAAAGAGGCCGGTGTCAGTGTTGAACAACTCCTAGGCCTTGAGGAAATCCCCCGGCTTAAAGAGTCAGAAGTAAAATATCAATATGTCTACGGCAAACCTCTGGTCAAGGCTGAAGATGTCAAGCATCTACCAACGAGATTGTACGATTTGCATACGTGGTACATGCAAGAAACAGCAAATACCAATACAGAGTCCCTCATGGTGAGAGTCAAAGGGAGGCATTACTTCCATAAAAAAGATTTGTGGATTCACTATTCAGAGTTGTTTCAGTTATTCAATCAAGACGCACTCGACAAATCTTTAGTCAATTGCTATTTTCTGTAAGTGATTTTTTTTCTATAATTGAAGTCTCTAGCTAGTTGTGCTCTCGTTCATTACATGTAATTATCCTCACTATATTCGTTTTTGTGGTATTATACAGAATGAAGATGTATGAAATGAAACAAGCTGGACGCTATGACATTGGGTTCATTGACCCAAATACGATTAATCAGGCAATATGGAAAACTCAATATTCGAGAAAAGACACAGAGAAATTCATGCTAGAGTTTTTGAAGCATCTAAACACCCAACCGAAAATACTACTTCCTTACAACTTCGGTGAGGGTCACTATAATATATATAGGTAAATTGTTTGGAGTGTCACTATAATATATATATATATATATATATATAGGTAAATTGTTTGGCGCACCTAGGTGCCTGGGCACCTAGCATTTTATATTATGCATGTCAATCCATTAGCATTTATTTATTTGGTAGGAATTAAACACACATTAATTGGTGGAGAGAGAATAAGAAAATAAAAGCAAAGAGGTATGCATTTTTTTAGATCGAGATATACATACATATACACACAATGTGACTCATCGACCGACCGACGAACCTTATACGCACATATGAAAAGCCATCGTATATAATACCTACGTGGGTATATATATCCAGTAATTTATTATAGGTTGAAGCTAGGGAAAAAATATACGTATGTGGATATATATATACCTAGTAACGACAATATGTACATACACAGATTGCATATACCTACTAAAAATATTACGTATATACATGGGTATATATATCCAGTGATTTATTCTAGTTTGTAGCTAGTGAAAAAATTATGTACATGCACCAATATATCTATACCTACTAACAATATTGTGTACATGCGCAAGTATGCATATACCTACTAATGAAATTAGGTACATACACAGATATGCATATACCTAGTCATTTATTCTAGGAATCAATAAATGTTATATAAAGATATAGTAAAATGTTAATTTATATTCATTATGATATATTTAATCACCTTCCTTTATATCACGTGACATGCATGCATGAGACTAAATTAACTAGGAAATGTGGCATTTACATTGGTTTTCAAATCAGCCGATCCAACGATGAATAGGCAAAGTGAGCAGGCACCTAGGTGTCCCAAACGCTCGCACACATGCCCGCTTAATTATACAAAACGTGTGTGCATGCAGTTACCAGTGAATCTTGTTAATCATTGAAGTTGATAAGGAAAAAGTTGAAGTACTCGACTCACTATATAAGGATCCATCCGAATACGCAATCGTGAAGGGGATTGTTGACAGGTAATTTCAATCACTATTGCACTATATATGTCGACATCTTTAATTACTTCATTTCCTGATATCAACTAGTTAATAACTCCTTTATTCATTTACTTTGTCGGCGGACATGGCTTGAGCCAAGTTCATCAAACAGGTCCCAAACGAGGGGACACAACAGCTGAAATGGGTGCGACCAAAGGTAATTAAGTACTACTGTCTAGCTACGTCCATGCATCTTTTTAATTGTAGTTTTAATACAATTATCATGCTTAATTAATTATTACCTGATTAAATTTTATTATCGTAAAGTGTACGAGGCAGGAGGAGCAGGGGACCAGTTTATGCGCATAATACGTTTGCGAGAACATTCGCATGATCACGCCTGAAAGGAGCAGAAAAGAAAGAAATTTTTGGATACGTTCGCCAAAACACTATCCATAATTTTTTTATCATGATATAGTTAATATATATACATATTCATCTTAATCTCCATCTTGTAGCTGGCGGAGATGCGGGGCCAGCTCATATCAGAGGCTCGGATACGAGCAATTAAAGAGGAATTAGCTAGATTTCTGGTTGACCAGGTCATAGATCTCAAAGAAGAATACCATTACAAGATTAAAAAGTAATGTCTGCATATATATATATATATATATATATATATATATATATATATATATATATATGTAATGATCCTCAAATTGTAGGAGAAATTATATATATATATATGTATGTGTGTGTGTGTATGATCGGTGATCTACGAGAAATTCTATTTATATATATGCACAACGTATGTACAGCATGTAATAGCGTAATATATGTTTGAAATAAAAATTAATTAAATAGGAAACACATAATTAAAAGGAAAATTAAATCATAATTAATTCATAAACCCCTAAAGGATTAAAAGGAAAAATAAAACAAAAAAATACTTTTAGTCCCGGTTAATGTTACCAACCGGGACTAAAGGTCCCCCGCCCCACGGCGCCGACGTATGCCACGTGGAGGGCCTTTAATACCGGGTCGTGTTAAACTGGGACTAAAGGGGTGTAGGCTTTAGTCTCCATCCTATTACGACCCGCGACTAAAGGCTGGTTCTGCACTAGTGATCGCCATCGCCGCATCTAGTTACCATGGAAATTGCTAGATACATATAATTGCATGTATCTTGTTGGAGGAAGTAGAGATATTCCTCACCACCATCAGTTTGGAAAGAAGACGACCGTGTTGCTTGCCCTCCGGCCAGTCGGGCGGAAAACCCTAGCCGCTGCCAAATCCTGCTGATTGGAGGGTGGCGGCGCAGCCTCTTCTGGTCGGTGGCAGGCGGGTGGGCGGCATTATGGCGGCGTTCTGGCATTCGGAGGCGGCATGAGCCAGTGAGTGGAAGTTATGTTACTTACCTATCTCCTTGAGTGCATCTTCTGCCATCTCAGAGAATTCAGCATCAATCGTATACTATTATACGAAAATATGCTAAGATATATAACATCAAATATACATAGTACAGAAAATATTTTAAGATCATAACATTAATAATACAATGCAACTAATGTGGTATTGTAGGTATTTGTATACTTTTTAATAGGCTTGATTAATTAGGAGTTAGGACAGAGCTAAACCTTCAACTAATTTGAAACAGAGCATTAGAAAAACACATGCATGAAGCAAAAGTAGCACAGTGAAATGTTGTGCAGTCATGGTAGCATTTTAAATGTCAGGTAATGCATCTATATTAACCTAACAGACCCCAATGCAATGAGCTGAGGATTTTGAGCGAACTGAAAATGACTATTTACCTTGGCATGTGACCAGCATTGAACGATTGCAAACTATGCACAGCTGGTCAGTGCGAGGAATATTAATTGTGACTGCCCATGAGCTACACACCATTCAGCACACAGCATCATGCTTATCATGCTCTATTTAATTTTATCAACGTTTTGAACATTGCCACACCGTCTCTTTATATATGTCTAAACCATATACTCCCTCTGGCCCATATTACTTGTCGCTCAAATGGATGTACCTAGATGGATCGGAGGGAGTACATCTTTTCTGCGGGTGTACACTCCATTGATTATGAAGTTATCAATGTACATGCAGTACCAAAGCTTTGATTTGTTTTCTTGGCGATGAGTTGAGATTTTAGAGAAAAATGAAAGAAAATATGGACAAGCACTCCTCCGGTCCTTGCATCTATGTGTACGTACTGAGAAACCATGAAAATTGGACAGGGAAATATGCTGCTGCAAATCCAGCATCCGTAGACCAGATTTTGTTCCATCGACAAGGGTTCAGTTTGTTCAGATCAAACTATGTAGTGTGTCTGATTAAGAAGTGATCATTAAATTGGCCCTGTACATAATTATTGGTTCTTGGTTTGGGGTATTTGAAACATCTGAGCTGCTAAGTTGACTGAAGTCTCAAATATCGCACTCTCTCTCTCTCTACATAATTCTGGACCATTTAGACCAATTGTGTTTTGCTCCTTACGTTGTCATAGGGTTATGACTTATGAGATGCTAAAATAGACTATTGGTGCGTCTTACTAATGAGGTGAAATACTAGAAGAAGCTGAAAACAAACAGATGTGAATAGTTGTTCAGATTACTAAAGTGTACTGCACACTCTAGAACATGTCAACAGCAAAATGCACTGCTACAGATTTGAGAAGACATTGACCTGATATTGTTCAGATTATATCCAAGGAAAACTGGCGACCGATCAAAGTGTGCAGAACCGAGCCATAATTCTAGTGATCTGAATGCACGTTTTGATCAAGTAATAGCTCAGACTTGTCACACGGGATGAAATTAGTGTTTGCTTGATTTTGCTTTTTACAAACAATGAATTAATAATTCAGTTACTTAACCCGGAATTAACGTTCCAAATTACTATCACCCCAGAACAAAATATGTTTCGGAATTCGTCAGGCTTGCGCTTATAGAGCAAACCACATTTAATTTGGGAGCTGCAACCTCCCTGTAGGTTTCCTTTTTCACCATCTCCAAGAAAAGATTATGGTTAAAATAAGCAAGCTCGACTTTGACACAATATGGTCAGAATCAGCTGCTACAATTGCTTTAGCCAGAGCTGCTGTCGATATTGGAAACGTCCTCAGTTCTTTGATTCATTCCATGGTGAAGTGCTTAAAAAATAAGACTTCAAAATTTGGGGTAGAAAAAGAATTTGAGTAACTGAGTATGGCAAGAGGAACAAAGCCTCTCGGCCAATGGGGGTTCACCCTGGCCCTTCCTCTGGCGAGCAATCAAGGAGGGTTGATTCGTTTGCAGGGAGCAGCTCATCATAGCGACAAAATCGTTCGATCGACCCTCTCCCGTGGCGGCTGTTCCTCAGTTATTCGGGTCCGTTAAGAAAAGAAAAATTAAATACAACTTTGCCTCCCAGTAAAAATGTGCTGATATACGAGTTTGAAATTCCGAAGTGAAAATAAACACCAGGATTTCAATCTAAATGCTGAAGAAGACATCATCCAATGCAAGTGGGCAGAGCCTGGTAATTATGCTGCAGCTTCTGTGTACGCCTGGCAAATCCATGGGTTATCCGGGCATCAATTTCTCCAAATTTGGGAAAGGAAAGGTCCTGCCTAAATGCAAGTTCTTCTCTAGTCGTTGTGGTTGAGGAAAAGAATCCGGACAGTTTACTTCTTTTGTTAATTTACTTTGTGACTGTTATGTTCTTGCTAGATTCTCTCTGGTAACTTCATAATTCCTTCCAATTACTTGAATTACCGGAACTTTAACACTAAAAAAATGAGTATTTAACCCTAACACATTCATGTGATTGGCATCTGAACAACGGAAATTATCTGCAGGCAACCAACACGAGAAACACTAATTGCTACTCCTCATGACCTACATGCCATTCAGGAGCGTCACACTTTATCAACGCTGCTAATCTAACCGAAGTTTTTAGCATTGCCCACTCGATCTATCTCTTTACATACCTCTAAACCATATGCACCTTTAATCTTGGGTTCCTTTCATTGGTCATCAACGCTGCAAGGAACATCTGCTGAGCTAGGGAGTTCAACTGCATACTTTGACTTGGAAATCAGGATTCCAATTAATCTGGGCTTAATGCTTGCATCAATAGCGTATGATGAATTCCTGGATGCTCTTATTGCATTATGGTCATGCTAGTTAACTCTTCATGAAATAGACACCATTCAGCAGCATCACACTTTCTGAGCTGCTAAGTTAACTAAAGGTCTACTATCACTCTGCCTCTATATATACTTGAGACCTTTTTACACCTTTTCTGTTTGTGTTCCTTCGGTTGTGTGATTTTGATTTGTCGTTTTGCCAGTGAGGTGAGATTTTAGAAAAAACTGAAAAGGAGATGTGAGTAGTTCGAACATGGCAAATTTGGTGGCTTTCACCAGCTGCCCCACATGCCAAAAATGTTCGGGTGTAAGACCGAAGCTCGGGCGGGAGGCTGTAGAGGAGCGGGCTGCTCCATGAGGAAAAGTAAAAAGAGGAGAGACAGAGAGGAATCGCAGGTGAAAAGGAGGAAGCTGGCGACCACGGTGGAAAAGGGTGAGAAAAGGAAGAAGCCTCTTGTCCTCCTGTTTGATTGTCTATATGGATGGGTTGTGTCCTATGGTTGCTCAATTTTGCTTTCACATATTATAAATAAATGATTCCGTTTACTTACGAATTCCCAAATGTACTCGTGATAATCCTGTTGGGGACATTCTCAGGTTGGTTGACCTTGGTGTAGTGTCATTAAACTGTTGTAGGACATGGCAGTGAAAACAAAGTTGAGCTCCTTTAATAGTTAGCAGAAGGATTTATTTTTATGTCGCAAGTGTTGCTATCTCTTCAGAATGTTCAGGCTGTTCCGAAGCTGCAATGTTCCCAATACAATCTGGAGGGATATAGGACCATTGCAGCAACCTTCCTTAGTTCAAATATGTGCGACGCCATTAACCGAACGCCTCACCCACTCAACCATAAATTTCTGATGACTTTAAAGCATCTCCTTCACTTCTTCGAAGCACGGCCCTATCGTAGATAATCACTCAATAGCTAGCAAAGGATCTGGCGGGCAAAAAAACTGATTTCCATGTTGTGCACAGTAATTTCCTTGAAGTGCCAATTTTGCAATCAAAGTTGTGACAGATCTTCACAAATTTTTACAATTCAGACGCACTCACAGAGGTTCACTTTCGAATGCCTGCCAAATAACCATATATAATTCAGGGTAGCAAAGTATGCATTCATGGTAGCTCATATCACATATTTAAGGGCAATGCAGTCACAGACTTACAGTACAAGAATTCAATTTTTGTTTGAAACAAGCAAAGCATGTATAGTTCATTCGGTACCAAAGACAAGGACACAACACAACCGAAAAGCAGAGTATAACACACAAGCCCAACTGAAAAGCAGAGCACTTGCAACAGCCCAAGGACTGCGATGGCACGCAGAAGCAGCCGATGAACAAAAAATAAATGGCAGGCTAGCGTTTCAGTATACATCCTGACGTTACAGGTTTTGTGGAAGAAAACAGCAAAAATATGGATAACACCCTGTTGTCTGTTATTGAGATGAACACAAAGTGCGATGCTACTCAACTAATCAATCAACACAGATGGAGTCGACAAGCTTGTCAGTTTCCTCGCTGAGTTCCACGTTTTCGATCTTTAGACGGTGCCGCATCCCGGGGAACTTCTTTCCAGCCGCCACGTACGTCCGTACCAGCGGCTCGAACACCACCGTCCCCAGATCTTTCTGCACCTTCTTCAGCACCTCGACGAAACTCTCAGCGCCGTCCACGTCTTTCTTCTTCTCAAAGTAGCCCATCAAGGTCTCGGTCACGGCATGTGGTGGCACCCAGATCCTGCCGCTGCTGTGTCCCTTCTTGATTGCACGGTCGGCGCACCAATGGGCACTCTTCAGATCCCCTACCTTGAGATAGTGCTCCATGAAAATCTGCCACGTCTTCGCGTTAAGCCTTCCTCCACGCATCTTGGCATGCTTCTTGAGAGCAATGGCCTTGTCAAGCATACCCTCCGTAACATATGCTTTCATCAGAGCATTTGCAACCCGGATGTCATATTTAGGACGTTTCAGGTCAAGCTCCTCTTTTCCCTTGTCCTCAGTTCCCTTAATATCCGAATCATTGCTAGACACCTCGGTTGAAGTTTCTTCATCCAACTTAGAAGTTTCCGCTGTCACAGCATCAGTTGCTGTAGACTTAGGTGGACGGATGTACCGGGCTTCCCACTCTTTGAAGCAGGCCTCAGCAGCAGGCAGATCCTTCAAGTTCGCCAGAACCTGAATCATGTTAAGATAGCTCATGTTTGCCTTCCTAGGATTATTCCTCTTCAGTGACCGCCAAACACGATGAACTTCTGCTAAATTTTGTGTGCGCCCATACAGCGTAATCAGGAACTGGTAGGCTTCAAGATCATTGCCAGTGTTCCGCTTCTCTAGCTCCTTAAGAGCGGCTTCTGCCTTCTCAGACAGTCCAGCATCAACGTATATGGAAGCC
The DNA here is from genome assembly GCA_022496015.1 of Hordeum marinum. Classification (NCBI taxonomy): domain Eukaryota; kingdom Viridiplantae; phylum Streptophyta; class Magnoliopsida; order Poales; family Poaceae; genus Hordeum; species Hordeum marinum. The sequence continues at coordinate 25,966,437 of CM039678.1, forward strand.
AGGTTACTGTATGTTGTCCAATCAGGAGCAACACGGCCATCCCTTGTCATCTCTTCAATCACCCTCTCGACCCCTGATATGTCCTGACGAGCTGCAAGTGACCTCATCCAGACATTATAAGTGTATACATCTGGTAGAACATCATCAGCCTTCATGTCCTGGATGATGCTGGGAACCATCTCAGGTTGGTTGACCTTGGTGTATAGTGTCATTAAGCTGTTGTAGGACATGGCAGTGAAAGCAAAGTTGAGCTCCTTCATTTTCTCCATAAGGGACTCAGCCTTCTCAGTCATCAACTCTTTGCAATAACAATTGAGAAGAGCGCCATATGTGAGATGAGTTTTGGAAGTTTCTGGGAGGTCCATGAAGTACTTCTCAGCAGCAGCAATGCCTCTTGATTTGGCAACAAGATCCAGACGGATTGCTTGGTCACCGACTGTCGGATTCATGCCTCTTCTGGTCATAACTTCTGTAAGCTGCAGAAATGAACAATAGAAGGGGTAAAGAACCACCACAAGAAGATATGCAACATTCAAAATCATATAATAATCTCCATCTGGGATATGTTATATGCATTTTATGTACTGATTCATTGATCATACCCGTCATAATAAAATCGAAGAATAAATCTCAAAAAGAAATTTTGTTTTTAGCAAAGTTAAACACACGAACTTGAGCAGTGAAAAGAATAGTAGATGGGTTCACTAGTACTGCTCCAAGTAAACTAAGAATGAAAACATAATGAACGCTTGTCAGTGTAAGCTCTTTTATGTTCACATAGTAGTAACATGAATAAGAGGGAGCAAATACTACAACAGCATGTACATACACATTCACAAGCTACCACTACATTGAGGGGCATTCAGATGAGAGGTTGCCACAGAACAAGAAAAGTCAACTACTATAATAGGCAACTAACTAGCTAGTACAAAGCATTGGAAAAAACTGTGAAGCAGAAATACTACAGTCAAATGTCAAGCAGTAACAGTAGTAGTATTTGAAATGTCATGGCATGCATCTAACAGACCATAATGGAACACAAATAGTAATATTTCCTTTGAATGGACAGTTACACACCACTTCTACAATTTCTGTTCTGTTATGTAGCACCAACTGTCACAATTTAACAAAAGAGACAACTTAACAGTCCATAATGTCAGACATGAGGTTTAACCTAAAAAAATCAGGCCAAAAAGAAGAGAAGCCATCGAAAACCATGCCCAGAAATGCCACATACCAAAACTAAGACAAATATCTTGTCAAAGCATTTAGCATTGCTAGAAAAGTTAGATGCCCAGGCATCTACCTGAGAGGGTCCACTCCAGGCGCAAAATGCAGGAAAAAACCATAAAGGGTTCTTATTGAGTGTGTAAAAGCACATTAAAAATATTAGAAAGAAAAAGCATCAGGTTCAGAAAAGAGACTATTTACACAGTCCGAGTGTGCAAGTGTCAATAAGTGCGGGAACTTTAGAACATGCAAACTAAAGTTTGACAAAGATTACTAAAATATACATATAAGTATAGTAACTTGTAATGATGTCAACACACATTGGAGTATAGATCACCTTGATTATTCATGACAACAGGTAGCAAAGCATAAGCAGCAATGCTTATTCAGAATGAGGCATCCCATAAAAAAAAAAGGAATGAGGCAGTGCCAAGAGAAAACCACAAGACTAAGAACCTAACTGTGTGACAGAAATAGGCACAGAGAAGTTAAAGGTAACCCAGAAAAATGCAGACGAAGCGTTATCAGTACAGTGAAGCATACAGATGAGCAAGCCATCGGTAACACAGAAATGACAGGCTTTCAGCAGAAATGGAGTCACTCTATGGACAACTAACTATCTGAACCAACCAAACTATGCAATCCAACATTTGCTGTGTCCCAGCAGAGGCATATACTGCATTCAGCCAACCAGAACAGAACATGACTTTGACAACAAAACTCGTATGTATCCCGCACGACTCAGCACCACATTCCACAAATGAACCGCCAATACCAAACCTATCCTGTTTGCGTAAACAGCACCGCACAGAGTGGGGAGCATAATTGGAGGACACCTAGAGGCAATTCATTCCAATGCTTCGACACTCACCCCTGTTTCGCTCATCAATTTGACAGCATCAATACCCCCACACAAAACGATGTGGATATCCAGAGAGCAAACATACAACACGGATAATGATCAAATCAAGCATTCCGGTGGACGAAACAAACGGATGATTTCGAGGCCTGCGAAGCAAATTCGCAATACAAATCTCGATCTTTGCGTGGCACGCTACCACACCAGTAAGCAGCGTCTCGCATGTTGTATTCCCCGCCGTGAGCACACGGCCGCCGTCAGATCTAGCCTACTGCGACAGCGGAGGGCATCACGGAGCACCAGAGTAGCGACGGGATCGGGAGGGGAGTAGAGGGGGGTGGGGGGCCGGACCTTGAGGGCGGGGCGGTAGAGCTCCTGGCGGCGGAGGCGGCGGACGCAGACGCCGACCTCCCACTTGAAGGCGCGCTTGCGGCTGCCGAGGAAGCCGTCCACCTCCTCCCGCACCGCCTGCGGCGTCGACCCCCGCCGGAACAGCCGCCGGTAGAGCGCCTCTTCGATGTACTTCTTCGGCGACCGCCGCGCCAGGTCCTTCGCCCTCGTCGCCATCGCCGCCGCCGCCGCCTCTCCTCGCCGCTCGCCGGGGGTTTTGAGGGTTTTGGCGGCGCGAGGAGGCCCTCCCCTCCCCCATAGCCACCACTCCGCTCTTTCCGGGCTCGTTGGGCCTGGGCCTCCCTAGCCCGTCACGGCTCCGGGCTCGTTGGGCCTGGAGTGGGCCTCGAGTGATAAGACGAAGGCGTTGGTTTCTCTCGGCGATGACCCAGGGGCAAAATCGGAATTTTGAACAAGGAAAACAGCAGCGGGGAGAGAGGCGAGGTCGCCGGCGACCGGAGGCGGGTGGCGGGGATGAGCCGGAAGGAGGCGGCGGCGGGGGCGGTGGAGGAGGGGGGAAGAGGGGAGGGATCTTCGGCGCGGGAGGAGGGGGGCGGGGAGCTGGCGGAGGCGCTGGCGCGGCGGCGGGTGTACCGGGAGGTGACGCTGGCGCTGCGGGCCGGGCTGCGCGACGCCGGGGCCGACTTCTCCTTCCTCCGCGCGCGGGGGCTCCGCGGCCTGCTCGGCTTCCTCCGCTCCACCGCTGCCGCGCCCGACGACTCGCAGCTGCTCCTCTTCCGCCACTCCCAGTCCATCCCCGATCTCCAAGGTAACCACGATCTCCCCGGCCGCCCATTCCGGTGATGTGATCCACCCAACCGAGAACACACTGGACGCTGACTGATGATTCAGCCAATGCAGCAACGCGATAACCAGTGGATGTTTAGATGGAATCAATGGAGAAATGCCAGTTATACTATGGTTGCCTAGAATTAGTTGCAATGGCTACAATGCAGTAACATCTGAGATCATTGAGGAACCCCTTGCTGGGAACCTAACCGCGTTAGGCTTTGGGTTATTTTGTTGCCGCACAGTTTGCCAGGGTATGCTGTTCGGTATTAGGTGATAAATTTCACAGCCAGCTCCATGATCTAGCATTTGTGTCATAAATGTAAAAATAATCTTGCTGATGTGGATGCATGAGTACTGGCAGGTTTTTATATACCACAGCTCTCGTGATGCACTTAGGGGTGGAGAGCTAGCCTGCTTCTTTCTTTGTTACCTTTTTCGCAAACAACAATGCAATGCATACGGCGAATTTCCATCCAATGCTAGTACGCAGAACAGTTTTGTCTCGCAAATATGGCATCACTAAACTTAGTTGAACCTTACTCTTTTATTTAGTGATTATTACAGCTCTCAGCCTCATCGGAACGTTATAAGTGAGCTACTAATTTTAGAATAAATTGGACTGGACTCCCTTGTTTGTGAATCAATAAATTCTCATGTTCAATTTCCTGGAGTCGAATGATCACTAGGATCTAGTATGGCTTGCTGTGAAATTCGAAAGGAAAATATCAAGTATTTTTCCCTTACTGTAGTTCTTTTCGTGTGTATAACGTCATCATTAAGATTCAATTTTATTTGAATTAAATGTATGTGTGCACCTGAGTAAGGAGCGATGCTGACACGTTTATGTTCTGTGACAGTTATTCCAGTTCTCTTTCAGAATTCATTGCATCAACCAAAGGATCCCGTTGTGACATTGGATCATATATTTGGAGTCGAACCAACGAAGATTACGAGCCCCTCAACAGATTCCGAAATTGCTCTAGCTCTTCGGGTTTTGGAAGGTTGTTGCCTTTTGTATAGCAGATGCACGGCTCTGGCCCATAAGTACAAGGCTGTGCAGGTATCCGCCGCTCATTTTTTTTTATCACTACTGTTCTTGGGTCTTCTTAATGCAATTAATGACTTCAATTGGTGTAGGTACTGCTGAATATATTAGCCAGCCGAGGTCCAACTGAGCAAGGGGTGTGCTTAGATGCTCTGATATCGTTGATGTTGGATTCACCTTCTAATCAGATTGTACGCTTTACCTCTTTCCTGAATCTGTTATGGTTGTCTTAAATTTTGTATATAAGAAAGAAGTTCCAAATATAGGCTAGCAGGCATGGTTGAAATGCCTAAATCTTTGATGGTTTGTCTTTCAAGATATGCTCTGTTTGGCCCAGTATGTCTGAGTACTAATTTTCATTCCAGAACATGATTAATAGTCGGTGTGAGCGTGTTAAATAATTGTTGGGCTTGATTATTTCTGGTCACTGTGGTTATTTTTGTTCTTCAGCTGGTCTGTACCTTATATAACTGCTTCCTTCTACAGGACTTCGAGGAATGCAGTGGACTTGAAAAGGTTGCTGAGCTTTTGAAGGATGTTCAAGTGGAAGAACACATAAGGCAAGTATAAATCCTGAATTGTTCTTATATTAACTCTGAATGCATGCCCAACAATTTGATCCTAAGTTATTGTCCCAGTCCCATGTAAATTATAGCTAAAAGATGCTTCATTCATCTGATTGATCTGCCTAAGAATTATGAACAAGCAAGATGTCTATGTGTCCAAGTCTGGCTTAGTTACAGAAATGTCCACTACAATGCTATCTTTGAAATGTATCAGTTGTTGACCTCTGCGTGTTCATTATTGTTATATTTTTTGGGTGGCTAAGCGTGTACACGATGAACGGTTGAGATAAGCAGCTGAATAATATGCCTTCCTAGTTTTGAATTTCCATTGCAAAGCTCTTGCCTCTCCAGCTCCTCTCTAGTAGAAACAGTATCAGCTGCATATTCGTTTCTCCAGTTTGTTTAGTTGTTGTTCAATTGACTAAATTTTCTTGTTCGTTTAATGCAGGTTGAAATGTGGGGAATTTTTACTGTTGCTCATCGGGCATGTTTATGTGAAGGAAAACACCCCCATTCATGAGCAGATGAGAAACCTACTGGGGGAGCAGTGCGCGTCGCTCATATGGGCAGCGAGCCGGTTTGGATCCACCCTCGACGCGGATCAGAGGCAGATGGCCCTGCAAATACAAGCGAGGAGAGTGGTTGAATCCCTGGAGCCCTACTAGGACCACCGCACCAGTGTGTTCCTGGCGATGAATGTCATGTTGCCGGTCTCAGTTGCATGCTTCATTCTTTCCCGGATAAAAGGATGTGTGTAGCCTTGCATCCTCCATTTTGCCACCCATCGTGAAGCCTTTTTCTTTCTTTTTCTGTGCAAAGCGATTCTTAAGTTTGCTGCTTGTGTAAGTTTGTCCGGAAATAAATTGTTTCATCTTTTTTGTGAAGATGGTCCTGTTTAGTTTTGTCTGAAGACCATGTACGTACTATATAGAGGAAATGAGCTTGGGTTTAAACGGTTGAAACTGCCTGTCTGGTTCCATATGAAGACCATGGGATGAAGGGATTGATACATGAAGCTTTCAAATTTAGCAAAAATATTGATGTGCCATTATCAGTTTGGCCAGCATCATCTACAGCCAAGAATAAAAACATTGTATGTTGCCTTAGCCTGTTTGATTCAACGGAATATAAAATGAGGATTTTTATGATTCTTATAACTAAGCCTATTTTATTCTGGCATTATGAGGGTTTTTATAATTCTTAGAATGATGCATGTGTGGGTTGTTTGATTATCATGACTGCAATCCATACAAAAATGCTAAATCAGATTGGACCCAAGATGGTGACATGTCATTATAATCCTACTTTTTTTTCTTGTTCTAGTGAATCAGATCAAAGAGGTGCTAGCTTGCATCACTTCCATGGATCTATAGCTCCTTCGAAATGCAAAGCACCAATGTGTCATTTCTTTGCTTCAACATTTTTGAGTAAAAAGTGCACTGGAGGTCCTTATTATATTTCAGAAGCGCTAAGTAAGCGCTAAGTTTGTTATAACTAGAACTTGGCAGGCGGTGGTCGGCTAGGGATTTAGTGGCGGAGAAGGGGGAGAGCGGAGTGGGTATAAAGGGTGGGGGCATGTTGTCGGGCCGACGTGACGGAAGTCTTGGCAGACCCATTTTGCCTCACATACGGGCTGGATTTGGGGGTGTCTTGGAAAATCCGAACATATGGGCTAGGTTTCAAGAAGCTCGTTGGGCGGTTGTTTTTGTGTCCGAACATGTCCAGACTGTCCAAGCGGACATATGGGGTGAAATGGTTATGCCCTTGGAGATGTCGTTAGCACGACAACTTCTATACACTTTTATGTCAACATCAGTAGAAAAACACGTCATTTTTTTCTTCCCTTGGAACGTGCACTTTCTGAGTTCTGCTTGGCGAATCAAGGAAAGGCCGGAAGGATGGGGAGGGGGTGGTAATCTTAACACATCTTCATGACAACTTCAAATGAGGATTCGTGATAACTTTTTGTAAACTCGTGTGGTTTCTGTCTTCGTATTATGGTGAATTACACAAGTATGGAAAGGTTGCATGTTCTCCCTTGGCAATCCCTTGCTAACCGTGTTGTTTCCGTTAAACTTAGTTGGATAAGGATGGGGGAGTGGCAAGATAGAGAGAGCCTAGGCCTAACCCGCAATGTTGGTGGAGACTGGGGATGGGTGGGGGGCAACTTCCTGATCTAGGAGTGTTGGGGTTCTTTGCTTCAATCAAGAAGATGGGGAGGAGGTCGAGCAGGGCGGCAGGCAGAGGCATTTTTTGCTTGCGGATGAAGAACATGTGGGAGAAGATTTGGTACGAAGGGTTTTGGCACTCGTGCTCGTGGTGAAAAGAGCCATGACGTGCAGTTGTGTGATGTCGTGCACTCGTGATCGTCACATATACCCTCCAACACGGATGGTTTCAGCGCACACTTACACCATAGCGAGTGTACCTCTTGTCATGCCATGGGCACACAAGGCGAAAAATCATGTTGTATTCACATCCAAAATACGAGAAGTTGCTTCTAGACACATCATACCATTATCTCATGTACCTATCTAACAAGGAGTTCCTTAAAAAATCTTAGCATCGAGATTCTTTGTCAACTATGTGGAAAATGAACCCATCATATTCATCATACATGCTTTCTAAAAATTGTTTGCTCGAGGTGGTGTTGACGGACAAATTCTTACGGTTCGGGGTATCAAGATTTGAGAAAATATCCCATGATATGGTGCTCTGGAAACTCCTGTTCCTGATTACAGAACAGGGAGTAACTCGCAAGTTAATGCCTAAATAAAAGGTGAAGGCAATAGCATAGTAAAAGATGTAGATTGAAGTTGAATGCGCAATAAAACGTACACTACATATTCGTTTTACCGTGGATTGGCAAGAACCATTTTCAGCAATATTCAGACCATTTTCACAGCAATCCTCATCAAATAACTGGGTATGTAATTATTTGACAATGACGTTGCAAGGAGGTTGGAACTTTTGTTAATGTAATTATGGTCATTGCAAGGAAGTTTTGAACTGCTCGATCGTTTTGTTACTTGTACGGTGCAAGATTTTGATTCGACCAAGCATTAGCTAATTGTACTATGGAATGACTGGTATGTAAATTTGCTTGGTATATAGAGATTCTGATCAAACCCATGGCACCACATAACTAGGCTTATATATCTCAAATCCAATCATTAGTTTTAACAGAGATGAATGTAAGATAAATTTGCTTCAAGTTGGTTTAATTTCTTTTTCTTGCAAATCTGTGAAACACATATGAAGTAGCACAATTATGAGGATTAATGGGTTAATCAACACGTGCATGCAGAAAAATTTTGTTATTAAATAAGGAGGTAAGCATGCACTTATATCGTTTTTTCCAAAATGAACCACTCGCTAATTAGAAGCAGAACGAGTACCCTTTTTTGCGTTGCTCACTTCGCTTAAAAGTTGCACACAAGTTTGTCTTTGGCATCAGATATGAAATTTCTTAATTTATCTATCCCAGCGAAAGTGATATGCCCCAGTGCAAATAAACACAGATGATATTCTGTACTGTAAATTTAAAACTGATAAATTATAATAAATTTCAAGGCTTGTTTTTATATTTGACTATGGATTGTGTGGATCTTCTAGGGACATATCCAACAGACCACATTTCCTAGTATCACCATATCATACCGCTGCATGTATTACTGAATATGCACTCATCTAGCTTTATATATTGATTAGGAGTGTTCGTCGGGTCCGAATCAGCATCGAGTTCAGTACATTGTCATAGATGTTATAATCGTGAGCAGATTTGACCACCAAGAAAAGTCGGTCATTCAATGTCATATAATTCATACTTCCTTAGAATCAAAATAATTTGTAGTCTGCTGGTGAGTATTTTGTTGACACCAAAAACAAGTATTATGCCATTGTTTCTTAAAACTCGAAGGTGAATATTGTTTCTTCAAATAACTCAGTTGGACTTAGCGTGTGGCTATTAACTACAAACTTTGAGCACTCATTCTAGCATTTTATCTTTCTTTTGTTGCCTCTCATTTAATTATAAATAAATGCTAATATTTTATCTAAACAATTAAGGTACCTAGATTTTTGAAATAGACTAGAATACATATTTCAGATATAATATTTATGTTATGTTTAAGCAAAGTTTCCCTAAAACGGGTAATTGACATAGTCTATGATTTCATCTTAGAGATAAAAAAACAAAAAATCCATGACATTGTTCACTCAACCTACTACAATAATTTGGCATGGGAAGATGTGAACATGTTACACATTACCCATTTTTATGTATTGTCACATACTGCTTTAGCATGTAGCATTTGACTTTTCTTTGCTATTTATATTATCAACAACTATTCTACTACCAGATTATCATAGCATCAACCAACTTCATTTATATTTGTTCAACGCTTGGATACGTGTGGTGGTCATTGTTTCTGAAGATGGGTTTATGAGTTTCATCATGTGTTATTTATCTTTGGTAGCACACGACACCTACAACTGTATGAAGAAACTTCTAGTGCATAACACCGCAGTCTGTCCCCGCTGGTGTTGTTGTGTGCCTGTTGCTAGGTTACTAATCCGGAGTTGGTTGTTGGTATACATGTTGCACATAAGTTTGCTTTGATCTAGAATGAGCATCCATGAGAGCATTTCTACCCATTGCACTAAAACTAAGGATAACATTTTGAATAGTTGAGGAGTTATCCATATACCCCACTCCAATCCAAGAATTGAGATTGTACATACTGTAAATATTGACAACGTAGCATATTCTTTACACGGTACGTATGACCATGAGGCCTTGGTTTTGCACCATTCTTGCCAACTCAATATTAGGAGTTACATAGAGATTTTGTATGATGCTCTCACTTGTGCCGAACAAGTGACATGTACTATATTACCCATCAGAAGAAAGTGGGGTGCTATATATCATCAATTGCCTTTGTGTGTGGAATCTCAGTTGACATGATCAGGTGTCTATTAATGATTGATTGTTTGCACTCATTCCACCATTTCTTTAAACTGGATAATCTCGAAATATCCGAGAGAATCACTTCAGTACAAACACTAATGACTAATGAATACATGAAATTTTGAAATACTTTGTTTAACGTGTTTCCGCGGGAAAATGGACCCAAAGATGAAAGAAAATCATCGCATGGAAAGAAAAAACAAGTGTGTGAGGCAAGCCAAGCCAAATGAGGTCGCTAGGAAGGCAACAGAGCAAAAGATGTTGCATGGTACGAGTGTGCCGGCTTGTACCAAAGTTGGTACCACACGCCCTCATCACTTTGGCATCCAACCAAGCACACTTTATAAAAGGGACTATGTCTGATTTGCAACAAAGGGCCACACATCGATGAAACAGAGAATTAGAAGTCATTCACAAACCCTAGATGCCGCCATTTCTCATCTCACCTCCATAACATCACCATCATATCCATCCTCTTGAATTAGCTATACTTGTAATTGGTGCATCCCAATCGGCGACTATTGTGAGACTATTCATTGATAAATCTTTCATCTTCATGCCGTCTTCATTGATTTCTTCTTGCGATGCGATCATGATGTGTGGGTAATGCCCTAAGACAATGGGTTGAAGTTACAACCCTATGTATGTGTTCATGGGATCATTGGAATGTCTTTGGTTGATTGACGTTATTTGTATGTGTGATTCGCAATGAAGTTATATTTTGTAGTATTGTTCCCGTTCTAAGGCCATGCAGGCACCCAGGATCTCGTAGATTGATCAAGGAGGAGGTAAGAAGCGAGAATGTGTAGAACCCTATTGTAAACACCAGTGACATAAAGGATTAGTACAATAATGGAAATTAATTCCTTGGGGATAAGTGATGTATAGTTATTGAACGTCCAATGCTTTTGTAGAAGTAATTTTCATATAACCGAGGTAACCTTGCGCGACGGTAAGGGCCAGTAGTTGGACGACTGGCTCTTGATGCAGGTCGTGAATAGTCATGATGTACTTTGGACCCACCCCCACTTCATCGTGTTTTTAGCACATCACAATGGGTGTCTTGCAGGACCATGTTTAATATCAAGACCAAACCCCAAGCATAAGTACAATGTTTTGAGTGTAAGTCTTCATACCCATGCCTATTTCCATATCATTGTTTACATCCAAAAGGTTGATAAAGGTTCAATTGAAAACTGGAATATTTTACAAGAACAATAACTTATTTGAATTTTTGTCATAGAGCACATCCTTCCGCGGGTTCGATACTCAAAGTGACTCCTTGGGATTACAAAGGGTCATCATCAGTCTTTATCGACGACCATTTTGTAGCAGCATTATCTGAACATTGTTACTCTCTTGTCATCATGTGTGGAGAAGTAGTAAAGATTGTTTTCTGAGTTACAAATCATGCATCTTCCTGTTGCCTCCACTATCCATCTGGTCCATGTATGTTGGGATTATGTTAGGACATTGACCTAAGTTGGTAAAGTTCTTGAAGAATTTTGCTTTCATATTAAAAGAACTGGATACTCCAGCAGGCAAGCCGAATATGACACTCAGACAACCGATTCGATTTGATACTCTATTAGAAGCTAAAGCGCGCTTTGTTGCGCGGATAAATCATCATGATGATCCACATTAGCATGTTTCATAATAATCTTTTTTTTCTTGCCGAGAGTGTTTCATAATAGTACGTTGCAATCGACACAGATGTTCCTCAAGCATGGGGCAATAGAAAGAACATGAATAAGCAATCCTTCATGTGTTACATATATCTATAGCGGTACGGAAACAATAATCACATAAGTCTGTAACAATACGATGCAATCAATGCTATATTGTACTTTCCAGCACTTAAACATCGCCAATACTCTACTTGTGTTGTGTATGGCTAATACGCGTGTGACAAATGCCAAGTATCGATGCATGTAGAAGTATTAGGGTTTTCAGTTTCTACCCGGCTATGAAGCAAGTGTTATGTGGACGTTTTTGGTAGCCCTACCAAGTTGCAACACCATCCATGCACACTCAAAACATCTTACTACCAGGATGTGTCCATTCCTCCTAACTGAGCATGAGTTGTTCAACAAGTGAGGACACATACCATGAGTTGATCCTTGCGAATAGCTACCTGCACATAGTTTGAATCAGTAGGGAGTAAACATGTTCAGGTTAGCAAAATCCGCCTTCAATTTGTTTTGCTATCAAGAGAAGTCCAAAATTAACTTTCCGACCATGTGAAAATTAGAAATGGAATGAATATGACATGTTCTTCTCGTGCATAGTTACCCGTGCCACCTACCCAGATTTTAACATTTTATTTCCATTATGGCCAGGCTAATAAACAAAACGTTAGAGTTCAGACCATGTGTTCTCCCTCTAGTATGAATTGCCCAGAAGAGATTCTCCTCTGTATAACAAAAAGTATAACCCACCATAGTCCGTATCAAACACTGCATAGTTTCATAGACACATGAATTGACCAATTAAAAGGTACATGTAGACATTTGGAAAGATAAGGCTAAACCACTCTGACAAACTACAGGCATATACTTAGTTTAAATGTCAATACATACAAAAGAGTGCTATTGTAATCAATCGCAAAAAAGAAATGCTATCGTATTAAATCGGAAGCTACACTCCCAAATTAAGTAATGAAGACCTAAATAATATCAGATCCATACTCTAGTCTAACACATCCACGACTCATGATTGATGGGCCGAGGAGCTAGTACCACCACATGTGAAGGCGATAGTGGCGAAACCCTGCTCCTTCACTCGCTTCTTAGAAACGAGCTTTAGCTCACCCCCCCCCCCCCCCTAGCGACGACGACGCACATGAGAGAGAGAGGAGAGATTGGGAAAGGAGCCTTTTATTTTTAAAAAGAAAAGAATACCAAAGCGCAAATATGTTTCGCGACGAGCCCCTGCTGCGGACGTTGCGGTAGCCGAAGCGTCGGTAGTCGAAGCGACACCCCGATCGAACCCCGGTTAGCTAGACAAAGAAATGCATTTCCGAAGAATAGACCCAATTTGACAAGTTTGGAAAGAAAAAGGAATCATGACCTTGGATGACTTTTGCGCAACCTTTTCTTTTTTTCCTTTTGAGAATTTCACTCGGCATTTTTGGGTCGGCGTTGTGCACACTGCCTGCGGATGCGAGCGAGGTCGGCGTGGATATCTATCTGCGTGGTCCGGTGGCCAGGTGGCGGCCCGATCGGAAACGGACGGGCCAGATGGAGCCCGGCCATCCCCTCCCCCACCGCGTGCACCCCCCCTTCCCATCCCACCACACCACTCCCCCCCAAGTTGCAACGCCCACCGCTCTCCCCCCCCCCCCCTCTCTCCCTCACTCCCCTCCCCGGCGACGGCGACGGCGACGAGCACCGCATCCTCTCCTCCGCGCTCCTCCCAGGCCATCCGCTCGCCGGCGATCATCAAGCTTACCTTAGGTACTGCGCCCCCGATCCATCCACCCACCCCACTCAGCCTTGTTCCCCGCCGCGGATTTCGCCGTCGCGGCGCTCAAATCTGGGCGGGGCTCCGTCGCTATGAGCGCGGGTTAGGGGTAGAGAGGCCTCGTGGCGCCGGCTTTGGTCTCCGACGATCGCGTAGGTATCGGTTTTGCTCGGTCGAGGCGGAGGATGGGTGGGTTCCAGGCTTCTAGTCGAGACCACTGGTTGTAGATACTCCGACGAGCCCCCTCGATTTCTCCTTAGCTTTAGCGCGCATGGTGCCCGCGGATCTACAACATCCGCGTATCGAGTTCCGGCCCAAGTGTGAGGAAATGGGGTGTTGCTTCTCTGCAGCAGGCCAGAGGCAGCTGTTTCAGCCATGCACAGTATGTCAAGTGGTCAAGTGTTGGATCTGATCGATGTGTGAGTGTTCTGGCGCTCCAGTGCCGCTAGATAGTACCCATGAAACAATCTAAATAAGACAAGGCCGCGTAGCTAACAGGGTGTCTGACTGAATGCCGACTCTAAATCGGATTCAGATTCGGACGTCGGGCAGTATGTTATTCATTTCCATTTATTTGCTTCGGGCAGCAATGTCGTTGGATTCATGACCGCAGCTTCTGTTTTGTGCCCATGGCCGAAACAACTGATCGTGTTTTCGTTATGTGTGTGCAGGCTTGTGGGGTTTCTGTTGCGAATGAAGGTGGAAGACTGCTGCCACTGATCTCCGGTGTATACTTTATAGCTCACATATGGAGACGGTCAATGCAGTCGATGGATACAAGTTTGCTGACGAATCTACGAGCGATGTCCGTGTTTGCTTCAGGCGGGTCGGCGGCAACGAACAGCAGCCAGAACGGTTTCCCTGCCACTCGACCGTCCTCTCTGACAGGAGCAAGTATTTTGAGGACTTGCTGGGTCGACACGATGTTCCTTATGGTAATAATAACTGCATTGAAGTCGAGTGCCCGAGGGCTGAGTATGACCATTATGTCAAGCTGTTGAAGTTTATGTATCTTTCGAGAGAATTGATCGAGGAAGAGTTCACCTCTGTTAAGTCAGCTCTTGGCGTTCTTCGAGCAGCGACCTGTCTCAAATCTGACTTCATTGCCGAAACCTGCATCGGATACCTTGAATCTGCTTCCTGGGATGAAAAAGAGGAGGAAGAGATTTTACAATTTGCTCAGACCCTGGGACCAGAAGCTGCTGCACCTTTGTTAGCCCGTTTGCAACCTCCCAGTGCGAACGCTGTGAAGACTGTTTTCATCTCCGCTGTACGTTTTGCTACGTCCATGGAAAGTTCATCCGCTCCTGTCTTCGATGACCTAAAGACTGCTGCTCAAGAGCAGATTGACTTCATGCTCCATGATGGTGATGACCCTGCAATTGTTATGATGGATGAAGATGTAAGTTCTGTCTTGAGGGAAGGTTTGACAAAGCTGTTATCAACTCTTAGGACTGGACTAGATCTCTTGGCCTCAGAGTTTGATCAATTGCCTGAACAAGCAGAGCAAAGGATCCTGCATAGCTTAGTTGACATTGACTGGATAACCTCTGTCTTGACAAAGATTGAGTTGATGAATGAGTTTGCTTCTGGCTGGTTAGAAATCTCAGACCATGTCATCTCAGTGGTTCAGGACGAGAAGTATAGCTCGGGTCTGTGGGCTGTGAAGAGAAAGCTTATAGAAGTGACTGGAAAGGCCTTGGATGCTGTTGGCTATGGCTCTGTCATTCTCCCGTCAACATCCAGAACGCATCTTGTGAAGACATGGCTCCCATACATCCGAACGACAAAGCGCTTGCTTGATGGTAAGACGAAAGACGAGGCGTTCCCTGAGATGGATGCAAACCTGTGTCAGAACATTGAGAGCGCAATCGTTTCGTTGATTTTAGCATTGCCTTCAGGTGACCAGTCGGATATCCTGTCGGACTGGATGCAGAAAGCAGACCAGTTCAGATATCCTGACCTCACCGAGGCATTTGAGATGTGGTGTTACCGCAGCAAAACGGCAATCAGACGGCTGAATGGGGCGATAGATAAGGCCGGCAACCCTATCAGCTTGTAAGGCTACCATTGATTTAATTGTAGACTGTAAGAGTGATATTAGCCGGTCATACCAACCAAATTCTCATTGTCGGATGTTGTTGTTGTTGTTGTTGTGGATGTTGTAAAACAATCACCCATGTTCAATACAGTTCAGTTCTTCTGCAGTACCTTTTTATTGTTCAGTTCTTTTGCAATACCAACCAAATATTGCTCGGAGTATGCTTTTCTTGAAAATCACCGGCTTTATCTATTAATTATACCGGTGCAGAGATATCTGAGCATCAGCAGTGTTGAAAAGCCTATAATTATTGTTTTAGTGATACACATGTTGATTTTTTTCCCTTATTACATTGTACACCAGGTTAAGAGTTCCTGGACCGAGTGATTCCCAGTTCCAACCAGGTCTGGTGTACCTTTGTTCCTGAGGACCGCTTAAGCATGGATCCGGAAGGACTTCGTTCTCTGGCATGCTTTCCAGGTTCCATGGCCAAAACTCTCTAAAAACAGAGTTTGATGCTTGCTTCTTTCCATGTTATGCTGCTAAAAATGGTTCCTCCTCCTGTTTAATACTAGTAAGCAAATAGCCTGATGTTTATCAAAAACTCTTAGCTAGTTTATTTCCTTAAATAAGGGAAATCTGGCAACATGATGTATAAACAATTTCCACAGAATAAATTAATCGAAATGTTTATCAGGCTTTTATGGTGTTCACCATTTGCCTACCCATTCAATTTTTTTTTATCTTTCTTCCGCATATAAATTGGTTAAGCTTGCGCTTTGCGATATGCATTAGAGGGGAAGTCATTCTTTATACTAGGGTTCTTGCACAACTTAATGAAAGTGGTCCATGTCTCCTCAGGTAGGTTTGGGAAACTTAGTTGCTAGAGATCATTGTCTTCACTAAACTGCTCGATTCGAAAACAACACTAAATTACTGGCCACCCTAACCCCAGCTACTCATGCATCATTAGCCCACTTGACCTCCGAATCGAATGAAACCATTTGGGGGTTTGGCAACTTCTGTGAAAGCAGGGCATTCGTTAGTTGTCCCGTTGTCACACAGGAATCTTCTTGGCCTTTTTCAGCTATATATATAACCTGCAACTGATTGATGCAATCATGAGGCCAATCTCGTGCTAATCATATCCTAACATCATTCGAAGCACCTTGTTAAGTACGAACAGTAGGTTCGGTTACGTGCTTAATTCGTCGAAAGTCGCTTTGTGTTTGTGATTATGATTATGATTAGCGGGGGGAGGGGCAGGAGATGATTGCTGGCAAATGCCCATCCAGCTTAATCCTGCCCGATCTCCTGATGTGTTAGGGCTAGCCGAAAAAGCGAGCTTTCCTCGTAGTGGAACGCAAAGCGGATGATTAAAAACCGTTCTTCGCGCTAATAAAAGAAATCTCTTCATTTTTATCGATGACTTTTTTCCGCCCGTGCATCGCGAGATTTTAAAATTTTGCAAGCTGCTCCATTTGGGATTGGAGGCCAAATCCAAGGCCCCCTTTTCTCTTCAGTTACAGACAAGCGGTTTGATTCCTGGCATGATTAGCTGACGTGCAAACAGTGAATGAACTGCACTAATGCAATGTGCCAACCTAAAAAGAAGAGTATCTATGTATGTAGCTCAATGGGCTGGGATCATTATTCATGCTAGTGGAGTTGAACATTTGAGCTAATCTATTGTAATCTAGTGTGTGTGATTGATTGATGGACAGGGAAGATCAGCATGTGACATGCAGATTCAGAGGAGGCTGCTCAGGAACGCACTGGCATTATATCTTGCACTGATGGTATATGTACATATATTATATATATGGGATGTATTTACATCTTATACTCTTATACATATATGTATATACTATATATGCTCCTGCTGCTAATTCTACTGTAATATAGTTTCTTGAAACTAACATCTAGCCTCCATGTTTGGGTCAGGTCCTGCGACGAGAGCCGTTTGTTTCATGGCCCGCCCGCCGGTGATGGATCAAAATTTACGGTGCTCGGATCCCTAGGCGATGGCCATGCCGCGGTCGGCGTTGGAGCTCTGGACCTGGAACCTGAAGCTGGTGACTGGGAGGCTCGTCTCCTTCTCCTTCTCCTTCTCTGCGGTGATGCCCTCGGAGAAGCTCCACAGCCTGGAGGCCTCCTCGGCGCTGCACGCCAGCCTCGACGGCGCCGCCTCGTTGCAGTCGGCAAAGTACCTCCCCGACACCCCCGCCACCGCCGGGTGCACCGCCGCGTAGCATGTCGTCGCCGCCGCCTGGACATGCACACAAATGGTCAGGATCCCGGCGGCATAGGAACTGTTGATCGGCCGAGGCCGAAGTGAAGTTAGGAGGAAGTGACTGACCTGGGGGACCGTCTTGAGGAGCTTGGACGCCAGGAAGAACACCGTGTCTGCAGTGGCCAAGTCGTTCCGGATTATAATAAGATCACCATTTGCCACATTTATTTGTTGACTCGGGTCAATGCGGTGTGAGGCCGACACGTAGCGCCTGGGCCCACGCGCCGGCCTCACATCATCGTCGAAGACGGTGTTTTCTGACCTCGGATTATTGTCGCGAAACAAGAGGGGAGGGAGAGGAGGAAGAGGACGACGTACTGGTGACGAGGCCGGCGCGGTCGCGGATGAGGCGGGTCCGGACGATGCCGGGGTGGACACAGTTGGCGGTGACGTCGGCGCCCATCTCCCTGAACCGGCCGGCGAGGGCCGTGGTGTGGAGGAGGTTGGCGAGCTTGGACAGCGCGTAGGCCCGCGTAGGATCGTACGGCCTGCACGCACGGTTATTAGACCAGTTTGACGCGAATCTCAACGCACCGTGTGGTGTGAGTGAGTCTCCCGGCGGTGAGGAGGAAGAAAGGTAACGGACGTACGTGGCCTTGCGGGTGACGCGGTGGAGGTAGGCGAGGGGGCCGTCGTCACCGGCGTCGGCGGCGAACCAGGCGTGGACGGTGGAGGAGACGTTGACGACGCGGCCCTGCACGCCGGTGGCCCTGGCCGTGTCCGCCATGGTGGCCAGCAGCAGGTTCGTGAGCAGGAAGTGGCCCAGGTAATTGGTGGCGAAGGTCATCTCCACCCCGTCCTCCGACACCGCGAACCGCTCCGCGTACTGCCCCGCGTTGTTTCTGCGCATACATAGAGCCGATCGGTCAGTTTTGGTCACGGCCGGCGACGGAGACGACTACGGTGAGAGGATGAGGACCGTACATGAGGAGGTTGAGGGGGAGGCCAAGGGCGAGGAAGCGGGCGACGAAGCGGCGGACGGAGCCGAGGGAGGAGAGGTCGAGCGGGAGCACCACGACGCGGCCGCCGTCCCCGAGGCCGGCGAGGATGCGGGCGCGGGCCTCCTCGGCGGCCTTGAGGTTGCGCGCGGGGAGCACGAGCCGGGCGCCGCGCCGGGCCAGCACGCGGGCCGTCTCGGCGCCGATGCCCGAGGTGGCGCCGGTGACGATGGCGGTGATGTGGCTCAGGTCGCCGGCGGGCAGGGTGGCCTCCTCGGCGGTGGTGCGCGAGCCGTAGCCGCTCGGGCCGGACGAGCCGGCCAGGTACCTCAGCGAGCTCAGCATGGCGCTCATGGAGGCAGTCAGGCAGAGAGTGAGAAAGAGATGTGTGGTGAGGGAGAGGAGGACGGGGGTATAAATAGCCGGCCGGAGAGATGACCGTCCGTCGATGGCACGCACGCCGGACGCACGGCGCGTCGCTGAGTTGCACTACTACTAGGTGCTCTGGAAAGCGGCATGCACTGCAGAGCGCACGTACAAACGATCGATTTCAACCTTGTTCATTAAATTTCGTACATAGATAGATGGCGATCGCCACCGAAAACAAATTGACCCTCAAACTGTACTTTTAAGAAAGATATCAATTGTGAACCAAGCCTCTGATTGGATGGATAGAAAAACAGTGATATCCCCACACACATGCGAGACTTCTAAATCCTAGGTTCATCGGCCCACACACATGCGAGACTTCTAAGTCCTAGATTCATCAGTGTTTACAATTTTTCTAAATTTATTTCAGGTCATCCGATGACGTGCGTTCTGTGCGAATAACCCTCACGTTGACTATGAAGGCGTCTGTTGCTATTTCGCCAATCGGAAAATGATGTGTCGGCTTAGTCTTTTGAAACTGCTCATAGAGACGAATGTATGTGTGTATGTATGAAACATGTGCATGCATGTGTATAGTTTAAAAATAATAATAAGATCGACTTTGTTCAAAGGAAAGAAAAAAATTGACCGAATGCAACCGTCTTAGTTCGGAGTAGTTTTGTGAGCCAGCCAACATTACAAATTTATAAGGTTGGTCAATATTGTGGTTGTACGAAATCAGTAATTGAAAAGTACTCCTTTTAAAGATCACTCTCACTTTTCGAGTTTACGACAAGTGCCATACTGCATGTGTGTCATTTGTTGCAACCTGATTTTTTTTTATATATTCGTATTTTCAAATAATTTTATCTTTTAAACCGCGCATCCAAATCTCGAACCACTTTCATCATTGGATTCCTCGCGTCAAGATCTTCAAAACTAGATACCATGTTGATAGGTTTTGACGAACTTATTTTTACGAAAAAACCATTCCTCTCGCGGAAAGAAAAAAGATAATGCGTTTTTTTCGTTTTTGAGAGGCACGCAGAAGCAAATTTATGCCTCTCGCGGAATCAAAATCGTGCCTCTCGCAGAAGAGAAAAAAACACAAAACGCGTATTCTTTCGTTTCCGAGAGAGATGACCGTGCTTGTTGTGAAAGCAAATCTATGCTTCCCGCGAAAGCAAAACCGTGCCTCTCGCGAAAAAACACGTTTTTTTTCCTTTACCAGGCCGTGCCTCTCGCGAAAGCAAAATCGTGCCTCTCGCAACAAAAAAGAAAGAGAAAACGTTTTTATTTTCATTTCCGAGAGGCACGGCCGGGTCTTTCGCGAAAGCAAAACCGTGCCTCTCGCGAAAAAACAAAAAACACGTTTTTCATGTTTTCGAGAGGCATGGCCGTGCCTCTTGCGGAAGCACTGTGCCTCTCGTGGAAGACCCCCTCCCCCCCGCGCAATCTCTTCGGCATGATATCCGCAAACTATTGAGAGTGTTGGGGATATAATCCTATAACCCCACGGTGAGACCCGCCCCTGAGGCTCCGGGTCACACCAGGCGGCTCGTACACCAGCCCAAGAGCGGGCCGTGAAGACTTAAGCCCAAGACGTTTGGCGGCTTGCCAAGATGGGCCGGGACATGGCCCATCAGAAAAGGTATGAAGACCCGGGCGGGTGAGCCGCCCGGAGACAACTTGGTCAGGAAGGCAAGATAAGGTAGAGATAGACTCAGACACGATTGTGAGAGTCGGTTACGACTTGTATGACCCGTGGTCTTGACCTCCTATATAAAGGCGAGACCCGGGGCGACTTAGGGGGGGGGGGCAATCATCGAGAACTAGGTCAAGCAATCGGCTTCCCTGTAATCGATACACCAAGCAATACAAACACAAGCAGGACGTAGGCTGTTACCTCGACTTGAGGGGCCAAACCTGGATAACCCCGTGTCCTTCGTCCCAATCAACCCCTTTGAGTCCATCACCTTAGCGATGGCCTCGAATCCAAGTCCGTCACCCGGACATCTGCCGTGAGAAAACCACGACAGTTGGCGCCCACCATGGGGCTAGCACTCGGTGGTGTTGAGTTCTCAAAGGGCTATCTCCCAGGGCTTGAGGGATACGTGGTCGGAAGGATGAACAAGAGTCGTCGCGGCCGGATCTACATTGACGACGCCGGCTGGGGTCCTGAGGCCGACTCTGTTGAATTTGGATTCCGGGTTCCCTTCGGTGGAATCCACGTATTCATCGGCAAGGTCGGCGGATCTACACCCGAACCGGATGTCTGCACCGACATCGTCGAGCCGGCTCGGCGCGCGCAACCCGTTCGACATGTGCGACCCGCCCGTGTTAACCCAGGCCGGAAGCACGTCTTCGTGGGCTTTACTCAAGGTATGGATCTTGAAACTTCTGCATCGCAGGAGACTCTTGTCTATTCAGAGAATGGATCTTCGAGCGGAGAAGCAGAATCGATCTACCAGCTTCACAACGGTGGGCTCGGGGGCTACGACGAGTCTTACCCTGAGTCGGAGCGTTCTAAGCCGGATGATCTTGGACTGCCGGTTCATGTAGCCGTGTTCATGATGGGGTCAGCCCTAGGCATGAGAAGTACAGCCGCTGGAGCAGCAAATACGGGAGCTAATCCGCCATCGCCGGCTCAAGTTCTTCTGGATCTGATGAACGAGCTGGCAACTCTGATGGCCACCGAAGTCACACCGGACAATTAGTCCGCACGGAACTTGGAGATCACAAGACTCAAGGACTGTATGGCGGAGGAGCAACAGAGAGTAGCCGAGTTAAAAGTTCAGATGGAGGCAGAGGCAGAACATCTTAAGACGGATGCTTTCCGTCTTGAGCTAGAGCAGCAATCAGCGGCTGCGGTCCAGCGGATGAGGCATCAATCCCGCTTACCAGAACATTATGAGGCTAGGAATCTCTTTAATACGCCAGGAACGGGGCGAGCAGCGGATGCGCCTGGAAGTCGGCCAGCGGTTCGACAACAACTTAACCCGTCTCGACGAAATCAGGCCTCACTAGTGGTTTTTCCAATGCCGGCGGGCCATTATTCCAACCCGGCAGAGAACATGGTGGCCGCAACCACCCGACTTGAAAACAATCCCTATTCCAGATGAGGCACCTTTTGTAGAAGAGGTACAGAACGCCATTGGGTACCTTCAGATGGCGATGGCCCAACAGGAGAAATACGCTTACAGCCGGAGCCGCGTTCATTCAACCCCCTCCCCAGTCATAGCTTTAGCCGGCGCTATGAGTCGCCAGCGGTTTCTAGCAGCGATCGGCATAGGGGGCCTCCAGGGGATGATCAGGCGGCTCTGGATGCACAGGCGCTCATAAACCGGGCAAGAAACCAGCAAGAAGCACCGACTTCCTTACCGACTCACCAAGAGCCCGCGCCCTCTATTTCAGTAGGAGCGGGAGTGATCACCAGAACCGGCTCTACGGAATGAGCGGTTGCCAAAGGATTTCAAAGGGCCTCGTAAGGTCCCGAATTACACTGCCGACTTACCTCCGGAGGCCTGGATCGAAAGCTATGAAGTGGCTATGGAGATGTTGGATGTTAATGAGGCGGTGTGTGCTAAATATTTCATCATGATGCTTGAAGGTCTGTCTCGCACGTGGTTTAAGGGTGTGCCGCCCAATACCATCAATTCATGGGCTGACTTGAGAGCAAGGTTCATCAAAAACTTTCAAGGGACTTGCAAACAGCCTATGACGATTCTGGATCTGGATCACTGTGTCCAACAGGAGAATGAGTCGGCTCATCATTGGGTTCGGCGGGTGTCGACCATCATCCACTCGTCTGAACAGATCACGACGGCTCAAGCAGTGCTGATCCTAGAGAAGAAATGTCACTTCATCCCATTGAAGCAGAAGCTCGGCCGAGTCAAGCGTACGTGTCAGGACATGGGAGAACTCATGGTGGCTCTCACAAAGTATGCCGATTCTGATAACATGAAGGATCCAGGTTCTGATGAGGAGAAGACCGACCAAGGTAAAAAGAACAATCAGGGCAAGGGTGCGGCAGGTAACGATAACTAGGGCAAGCGAAACCCGGATGGCGGGTCAGAACTGGTGGCCAATGCTAGCACCGGCCAGAATCATCCTAAAGGCAATGGGAAGTTTAGACCGCCTTTTAATAGAAATAGGACTCCTTTCAATTTGGAGGAAATGCTCAATAAACCCTGTCCGGAGCACAGCCGCCCCGATAGAGCTGCGGGGCACACATGGGGTCAGTGCCACATCATGCAGAAGTTCAAAAACTACAATCCGCAACAGCACAACAACAATGATGGTGGCCCGCCCAGCGCCTCAGGCTCAGGCGGGTCAGGAGCCGGCTTTGGATCCGGCGGCTCAAGGTCCGGTCATCATGGCCAGGGCAGCCAAGGAGGACATCCTCAACACTCTGGTAACAACAATCCGTAGCAGCATACACAGTCCGGGTATCAAAGTAATCCAAAACAACTCAGTTCGGGCTAGTATCATGTTTTTACGACTAGCCTTAACAAGCGGGATCAGAAGTTGCGCAAGCGGGCGGTTAACGCAATCGCACCGGCTGTGCCGCAATACTTGAAGTGGTCTGAATATGACATAACGTGGAGCCGGGAGGATCACCCACCGCGTGTTGACGACCCGGGGCGGTTAGCCCTGGTAGTTGCCCCCCAAGTGGGAGGATATATGGTGAATAAGGTACTTATGGATGGTGGCAACATCATCAATATCCTGTATTATGATACCTTCCGGCGGATGAAGCTACTTGATAAAGACCTTAAACCCTCGTCAACAGTTTTTCATGGCATAGTACCGGGCAAGTCAGCTTACCCGGTGGGCAGGATTTTTGTGGAAGTCGCCTTTGGTGACGAGTACAACTACAGGGTGGAATCCTTGTGGTTTGAAGTAGTGAAGATCAAGAGCCCTTATCACGCATTGTTTGGGCGGCCGGCTTATGCCAAGTTCATGGCTAGGCTCTGTTATGTCTATTTACATCTCAAGATGCCCGGGTTAAAAGGCACGATTACTGTTCATGGTGATCGGAATACGGCTATTGAGTGTGAAGAAGGGGGTGCTGCTTACGCGAAATCCAGTTGTGCTGAGGGAGAGCTCAAATTCTATAAGGAGAATGTTGACTCGGAGGATATGACCCTACTGAAGAAGCCTACCACGGAGGTTGAGCCGCCCCTCAAGTTTTCGGCGGATGATACCAAGGCGGTGGATTTCACTCAAGGCGACTCATCCAAACAGTTCATCATTGGGGCCAACATGGATCCCAAATAGGAAAGCATGCTCATCGAATTCATCTGTGAGAATCGGGACATCTTTGCATGGAAACCATCTGACATGCCGGGTGTACCGAGAGAGTTCACTGAGCATAACCTTAATGTGGATCCTAAGTTTAAACCTGCCAAGCAATTTCTACGGTGGTTCAATGAGGAGAGACGCAAGGCCATCGGGGAAGAGGTCGCCCGGCTCTTAGCGGCGGGTTTCATCGTCGATATCTTTCACCCAGAGTGGCTTGCTAACCCAGTGCTTTTGCTCAAGAAGAATGGCACGTGGCGTATGTGTGTGGACTATACGGATCTTAACAAGGCATGTCCGGCTGATCCTTTTGCTCTTCCCCATATTGATCAAATCATTGATGCTATGGCGGGTTGCGAAAGTTTATGCTTCCTGGACGCTTATTCGGGATACCATCAGATCAAGATGGCGGTTAAGGACCAAGAGAAGACGACTTTCATCATGCCTTTTGGAGCCTTCTGCTATGTATCCATGCCTTTTGGGCTCAAGAGTGCCCAGGCGACTTATGAGCGCTGCATGCAGAATTATCTTCACAATCAGATTGGACACAACGTTCATGCTTATGTGGATGACATTGTGATCAAGTTAAGGAAGAAGGAGACCCTGCTTGATGACTTAAAGGAAACCTTTGATAATCTGCGGATCTATAAGATGATGCTTAACCCGGCAAAGTGTGTCTTTGGTGTTCCGGCTGGCAAGCTCTTGGGATTTCTGGTTTCTGAGCGTGGTATTGAATCTAACCCAGATAAGATCAAGGCTATCACCTCCCTGGCTGAGCCGGCTTGTATCAATGATGTCCAACGCCTGGCATGGCGGATCGCCGCGTTGAGCTGGTTTATAAGTCGCCTTGGTGAGAAGGCCATCCCTTTATATCAAATGATGAGGAAAACAAACAATTTTGTCTGGAGTACGGCGGCGGGTGAAGCGTTTGAGGCACTCAAGAAGCAGCTCACTGAGCCGCCAGTTTTAGCCGCTTCGGCTGAGAAAGAACCCTTACTCTTATACGTGACGGCTAACAACAGGGCTGTCAGCGCTACAATTGTGGTCGAGCGCAAGGAGGCAGGGAAAGAATATCCAGTTCAGAGGCCGGTTTACTACATCAGTGAGGTCCTGACAGAGTCCAAGCAGAGATATCCGCATTGGCAGAAGCTAGTGTATGGGGTGTTCATGGCCAACCGCAAATTAAAGTATTACTTCTTAGGGCACCAGATCACCATGGTTATCTTTGCTCCATTGGGGGACATAATTCAAAACAGAGAAGCCACTGGTAGGATTGCTAAGTGGGCATTGGAGCTGGGACCACTCAATCTGAAATACGTACCTCGCACAGGTGTCAAGTCTCAAGCCCTTGTGGATTTTATAAACGACTAGACAGAGTGTCAGGCGCCCGAAGAAATGTTGGGAGACGTAGTAGTAAATCAAAAAAATTCCTACGTTTCACCAAGATCTATCTAGGAGAAACCAGCAACGAGTGGGGAGAGATTGCATCTTCATACCTTTGAAGATCACTAAGTGGAAGCGTTACAAGAACGCGGTTGGTGAAGTCGTACTCGCAGCGATTCAGCTCGCGGTGGATTCCGATCTCAGCGCCGAACAACGACGCCTCCGCGTTCAACACACGTGCAACCCGATGACGTCTCCTACGCCTTGATCTAGCAAGGAGGAAGGAGAGGTTGAGGGAGAGCTCCGGCAGCACGACGGCGTGGTGACGGTGGAGCTACGTGGACTCCGGCAGGGCTTCGCCAAGCGCTACGGAGAACGAGGAAGAGGAAGGGTAGGGCTGCACCGAGAGAGAGAGAGAGAAGTCGTGTCTCAAATAAGCCCAAACCCTTGCATATATATAGGACGAGGGAGAGGGAGGGCTGCCTTGGCCCCTCCTCCAAGGAGGAGAGGTTCGGCCGAACTAGGGGAAGAATCCACCTCCCACAAGGGAGGTGGATCTCCTCTTTTAAAACCCTTTTGCCCTTTATCTCTTGATCCCAGCCACATGGGCCTTTCTAGAAGGTCTTGGCCAGCCCAATAAGGGCTGGCACACCTACTCTAAGGGCCCACAAAGTCCTATGGTCGTCACACCCCTCCCGGGGTCCTCCGGCACCCTCCCGGCACTCCCGGTACACTACCGATGAGCCCGAAAACTTTCCGGTGACCAAAACTGGACTTCCTATATATCAATCTTTACCTCCGGACCATTCCGGAGCTCCTCGCGACGTTCAGGATCTCATCCGGGACTCCGAACAACCTTCGGTAATCACGTATATCATTTCCCTATAACCCTAGCGTCATCGAACCTTAAGTGTGTAGACCCTACGGGTTCGGGAGACATGTAGATATGACCGAGACACCTCTCCGGTCAATAACCAACAGCGGGATCTGGATACCCATGTTGGCTCCCACATGCTCCACGATGATCTCATCGGATGAACCACGATGTCGGGGATTCAATCAATCCCGTATACAATTCCCTTTGTCTATCGGTATGATACTTGCCCGAGATTCGATCGTCGGTATCTCTATACCTTGTTCAATCTCATTACCGGCAAGACTCTTTACTCGTTCCGTAATACATCATCCCGTGACTAACTCCTTAGTCACATTGAGCTCATTATGATGATGTCTTACCGAGTGGGCCCAGAGATACCTCTCCGTCACACGGAGTGACAAATCCCAGTCTCGATTCGTGCCAACCCAACAGACACTTTCGGAGATACTCGTAGTGCACCTTTATAGCCACCCAGTTACGTTGTGACGTTTGGCACACGCAAAGCATTCCTACGGTATCCAGGAATTGCACAACCTCATGGTCTAAGGAAACGATACTTGACATTGAAAAGCTTTAGCAAACGAACTACACGATCTTGTGCTATGCTTCCCGTTATCAACGACATCCAATGTCCATGGTCATGAAACCGTGACCATCTATTGGTCAACGAACTAGTCAACTAGAGGCTCACTAGGGACATGTTGTGGTCTATGTATTCACACATGTATTATGGTTTCCGGTTAACACAATTATAGCATGAACAATAGACAATTATCATGAACTAGGAAATACAATAATAACCATTTTATTATTGCCCCTAGGGCATATTTCCAACAGTCTCCCACTTGCACTAGAGTCAATAATCTAGTTACATTGTGATGAATCAAACACCCATAGCAATCTGGTGTTGATCATGTTTTGCTCGTGAGAGAGGTTTAGTCAACGGATCTGCGACATTCAGATCCGTATGCACTTTACAAATATCTATATCTCCCTCCTGAATGTAATCACGGATGGAGTTGAAGCGGCGCTTGATGTGTCTTGTGTTCTTGTGAAACCTGGGCTCCTTCGCAAGGGCAATAGCTCCAGTGTTGTCACAGAATAGGGTCATCGGGCCCGACGCACTTGGAATTACTCCTAGGTCGGTGATGAACTCCTTCATCCAGACTCCTTCCTTTGCTGCTTCCAAAGCAGCTATGTACTCCACTTCACATGTATATGCCGCCACGACGCTTTGCTTGCTGCTGCACGATCTGACTGCCCCTCCGTTCAAAACATACACGTATGCGGTTTGCGACTTGGAGTCTTCCAGATCTGTGTCGAAGCTAGCATCGACGTAACCCTTTACGATGAGCTCTTCGGCACCTCCATATACGAGAAACATGTCCTTTGTCCATTTCAGGTACTTCAGGATATTCTTGACCGCTGTCAAGTGTTCCGCTCTGGGATCACTTTGGTACCTCCCTACCAAACTTATGGCAAGGTTCACATCAGGTCTGGTACACAGCATGGCATACATAATAGAGCCTATGGCTGACGCATAGGGGATGATACTCATCTCTTCTCTATGCTTTGTCGTGGTCGGGCATTGAGTCGTACTCAATCTCACACCTTGTAACACAGGAAAGAAGCCCTTCTTGGACTGATCCATATTGAACTTCTTCAATATCTTGTCAAGGTATGTGCTTTGTGAAAGACCTATGAGGCGTCTCGATCTATCTGTATAGATCTTAACACCTAATATGTAAGCATCTTCTCCAAGGTCCTTCATGGAAAAACACTTATTCAAGTAGGCCTTTACACTTTCCAAAAGTTCTATATCATTTCCCATTATCAGTATGTCATCCACATATAATATGAGAAATGCTACAGAGCTCCCACTCGCTTTCTTGTAAATACAGGGTTCTCCATAAACCTATACAAACCCAAACGCTTTAATCACTTCATTAAAGCGAATGTTCCAACTCCGAGATGCTTGCACCAGCCCATAGATGGAGCGCTGGAGATTGCATACCTTGTTAGCATCTTTAGGATCGACAAAACCTTCCGGCTGCATCATATACAGTTCTTCCTTAAGGAAACCATTAAGGAATGCCGTTTTGACGTCCATTTGCCAGTTCTCATAATCATAAAATGCGGCAATTGCTAACATGATTCGGACAGACTTCAGCATCGCTACGGGTGAGAAAGTCTCATCATAGTCAATTCCTTGAACTTGTCGATAACCCTTAGCGACAAGCCGAGCCTTATAGACGGTTACATTACCGTCCATGTCAGTCTTCTTCTTAAAGATCCATTTATTTTCAATGGCTCGCTTATCATCAGGCAAGTCCACCAAAGTCCATACTTTGTTCTCATACATGGATCCTATCTCGGATTTCATGGCCTCAAGCCATTTGTTGGAATCTGGGCCCGCCATTGCTTCTTCATAGTTCGAAGGTTCATCGTTGTCCAACAACATGATCTCCAGGACAGGGTTGCCGTACCACTCTGGTGCGGAACGTGTCCTAGTGGACCTTCGACATTCAATAGTAACTTGATCTGAAGTTTCATGATCATCATCATTAACTTCCTCTCCAGCCAGTGCAGGCTCCATAGAAACAACTTCTTGTGCTGTGCTACTCTCCAGTTCGAGTGGAGGTACAATTACCTCATCAAGTTCTATTTTCCTCCCACTTACTTCTTTCGAGAGAAACTCTTTCTCGAGAAAGGATACATTCTTGGCAATAAGGACTTTGCCCTCGGATCGTAGGTAGAAGGTATACCCAATAGTCTCTTTGGGATATCCTATGAAGACGCACTTTTCCGCTTTGGGTTCGAGTTTCTCAGGTTGAAGTTACTTCACATAAGCATCGCATCCCCAAACTTTTAGAAACGACAGCTTAGGTTTCTTTCCAAACCATAATTCATACGGTGTCGTCTCAACGGACTTTGGCGGTGCCCTATTTAAAGTGAATGCGGCAGTCTCTAATGCATATCCCCAAAATGATAGCGGTAAGTCGGTAAGAGACATCATAGATCGTACCATATCTAATAGAGTGCGATTACGATGTTCAGACACACCATTTCGCTGAGGTGTGCCAGGCGGCGTGAGTTGTGAAACAATTCCACATTTCGTAAGGTGCATGCCAAACTTGTGGCTTAAATATTCTCCGCCACGATCAGATCATAGGCACTTTATTTTCCTGTCACGTTGATTCTCTACCTCACTCTGAAATTCCTTGAACCTTTCAAAAGTTTCAGACTTATGTTTCATTAAGTAGACATACCCATATCTACTCAAGTCATCAGTGAGGGTGAGAACATAACGGTAGCCACCACGAGCCTCGACACTCATTGGACCGCATACATCGGTATGTATTATTTCCAACAAGTCAGTTGCTCGCTCCATTGTTCCGAAGAACAGAGTCTTGGTCATCTTGCCCATGAGGCATGGTTCGCACGTGTCAAATGATTCGAAATCAAGAGACTCCAAAAGTCCATCAGTATGGAGCTTCTTCATGCGTTTGACACAAATATGACCAAGGTGGCAGTGCCACATGTAAGTGGGACTATCGTTATCAACCTTACACTTTTTGGTACTCACACTATGGACATGTGTAACATCACGTTCGAGATTCATCAAAAATAAACCATTGACCAGGGGGGCATGACCATAAAACATTTCTCTCATATAAATAGAACAACCATTATTCTCAGATTTAAATGAGTAGCCATCTCGCATCAAACGAGATCTAGATACAATGTTCATGCTCAAAGCTGGTACTAAATAACAATTATTAAGGTTTAACACTAATCCCGAAGGTAGATGTAGAGGTAGCATGCCGACGGCGATCACATCGACCTTGGAACCATTCCCGACGCGCATTGTCACCTCGTCCTTTGCCAGCCTCCGCTTATTCCGCAACTCCATCTTGGAGTTACAAATATGAGCAACTGCACCGGTATCAAATACCCAGGAGCTACTACGAGCGCTGGTTAGGTACACATCAATAACAAGTATATCACATATACCTTTAATGTTGTCGTCCTTCTTATCCGCTAAGTACTTGGGGCAGTTCCGCTTCCGGTGACCGGTACCCTTGCAATAAAAGCACTCAGTCTCAGGCTTGGGTCTATGCTTGTTCTTCTTCTTCCCGGCAACTTGCTTACTGGGTGCGGCAACAACTTTGTCGTCCTTCTTGAAGTTCTTCTTACCCTTGCCTTTCTTGAAACTAGTGGTCTTATTCACCATCAACACTTGATGCTCCTTTTTGATCTCGACCTCTGCTGATTTCAGCATCGAGTACAACTCAGGAATGGACTTCTCCATCCCTTGCATGTTGTAGTTCATCACAAAGCTCTTGTAGCTAGGTGGAAGCGACTGGAGGATTCTGTCAATGACCGAGTCATCCGGGAGATTAACTCCCAGCTGAGTCAAGCGGTTGTGTAGCCCAGACATCTTGAGGATGTGCTCACTGACAGAACTATTCCCCTCCATCTTACAGCTGAAGAACTTGTCAGAGACGTCATATCTCTCGACCCGGGCATGAGCTTGGAAAACCAGTTTCAGCTCTTGGAGCATCTCATATGCTCCGTGTTGCTCAAAACGCTTTTGGAGCCCCGGTTCTAAACTATAAAGCATGCTACACTGAACAAGGGAGTAATCATCGCAACGAGAATGCCAAGCATTCGCAACGTATTGCTCTGCTGGGAGAAGGGGTGGGTCACCTAGTGGTGCATCAAGGACATACAATTTCTTGGAAGCTATGAGGATGATCCTCAAGCCATGGACCCAGTCCGCATAGTTGCTTCCATCATCTTTCAGCTTGGTTTTCTCTAGGAACGCGTTGAAATTGAGGGTGACATTCGCGTTGGCCATTGGATCTACAATATAGATTGTAAAGATAATTTTAGACTAAGTTCATGATAATTAAGTTCACATAATCAAATTATTTAATCAACTCCAACTTAGATAGACATCTCTCTAGTCATCCAAGTGACACATGATCCATGTCAACTAGCCCGTGTCCGATCATCACGTGAGACAGACTAGTCATCCATGGTGAACATCTCCATGTTGATCGTATCTTCTATACGACTCATGTTCGACCTTTCGGTCTTCCGTGTTCCGAGGCCATGTCTGTACATGCTAGGCTCGTCAAGTCAACCTAAGTATTCCGCGTGTGTAAATCTGGCTTACACCCGTTGTATGCGAACATTAGAACCTATCACACCCGATCATCACGTGGTGCTTTGGAACGACGATCCTTAGCAACGGTGCACAGTTAGGGTGAACACTTCTCTTGAAATTTTATTGAGAGATCATCTTATTTACTGCCGTCGTTCTAAGCAAATAAGATGTAAACATGATAAACATCACATGCAATCAATATAGTGACATGATATGGCCAATATCATCTTGCTTCTTTGATCTCCATCTTCGGGGCACCATGATCATCACTGTCACCGGCACGACACCATGATCTCCATCATCATGATCTCCATCATTGTGTCTTCATGAAGTTGTCTCGCCAACTATTACTTCTACTACTATGGCTAACATTTAGCAATAAATTAAAGTAATTAAATGGCGTTTGTGATTGACACGCACGTCATACAATAAAATAAGACAACTCCTATGGCTCCTGCCGGTTGTCATACTCATCGACATGCAAGTCGTGAATCCTATTACAAGAACATGATCAATCTCATACATCACAATGCATCACATCACATTCTTTGGCCATATCACATCACAAGGCATATGCTGCAAAAACAAGTTAGACGTCCTCTAATTTGTAGTTGCAAGTTTTTACGTGGCTGGTATAGGTTTCTAGCAAGAACGTTTCTTACCTACGCCAAAACCACAACATGATATGCCAATTGCTAATTACCCTTCATAAGGACCCTTTTCATCGAATCCAATCCAACTAAGGTGGGAGAGACACACACCCGCTAGCCACCTTATGCAACAAGTGCATGTCAGGCGGTGGAACCAGTCTCACGTAAGCGTACGTGTAAAGTTGGTCCGGGCCGCTTCATCCCACAATACCGCTGAATCAAGATAAGACTAGTAGTGGTAAGCATATTAACAAAATCGACGCTCACAACAACTTGTGTTCTACTCGTGCATAGATTCTGCGCATAGACCTAGCTCATGATGCCACTGTTGGGAGACGTAGTAGTAAATCAAAAAAATTCCTACGTGTCA
This sequence comes from Hordeum marinum, assembly GCA_022496015.1. Classification (NCBI taxonomy): domain Eukaryota; kingdom Viridiplantae; phylum Streptophyta; class Magnoliopsida; order Poales; family Poaceae; genus Hordeum; species Hordeum marinum. The sequence continues at coordinate 25,999,145 of CM039678.1, forward strand.
CCAAGATCTATCTAGGAGAAACCAGCAATGAGTGGGGAGAGATTGCATCTTCATACCTTTGAAGATTGCTAAGCGGAAGCGTTACAAGAACGCGGTTGGTGGAGTCGTACTCGCAGCGATTCAGATCACGGTGGATTCCGATCTCAGCGCCGAACAACGGCGCCTCCGTGTTAAACACACGTGCAGCCTGATGACGTCTCCTACGCCTTGATCCAGCAAGGAGGAAGGAAAGGTTGAGGGAGAGCTCCGACAGCACGACGGCGTGGTGACGGTGGAGCTACGTGGACTCCGACAGGGCTTCGCCAAGCGCTACGGAGAACGAGGAAGAGGAAGGGTAGGGCTACGCCGAGAGAGAGAGAGAGAAGTCATGTCTCAAATCAGCCCAAAACCCTGCATATATATAGGAGGAGGGAGAGGGAGGGCTGACTTGGCCCCTCCTCCAAGGAGGAGAGGTTCGGCCGAACTAGGGGAAGAGTCCACCTCCCACAAGGGAGGTGGATCTCCTCTTTTAAAACCTTTTGCCCTTTATCTCTTGATCCCAGCCGCATGGGCATTTCTAGAAGGTCTTGGCCAGCCCAATAAGGGCTGGCACACCTCCTCTAAGGGCCCACAAAGTCCTATGGTCTTCACACGCCTCCCGGGGTCCTCCGGCACCCTCCCGGCACTCCCGCTACACTACCGATGAGCCCGAAAACTTTCCGGTGACCAAAACTGGACTTCCTATATATCAATCTTTACCTCCGGACCATTCCGGAGCTCCTCGTGATGTCTGGGATCTCATCCGGGACTCCGAACAACCTTCAGTAATCACGTATACCATTTCCCTATAACCCTAGCATCATCGAACCTTAAGTGTGTAGACCCTACGGGTTCGGGAGACATGTAGACATGACCGAGACACCTCTCCGGCCAATAACAAACAACGGGATCTTGATACCCATGTTGGCTCCCACATGCTCCACAATGAACTCATCGGATGAACCACGATGTCGGGGATTCAATCAATCCCGTATACAATTCCCTTTGTCTATCGGTATGATACTTGCCCGAAATTCGATCGTCGGTATCTCTATACATTGTTCAATCTCATTACCGGCAAGTCTCTTTACTCTTCTATAATACATCATCCTGTGACTAACTCCTTAGTCACACTGAGCTCATTATGATGATGGCTTTTCGAGTGGGCCCAGAGATACCTCTCCGTCACACGGAGTGACAAATCCCAGTCTCCATTCGTGCCAACCCAACAGACACTTTCGGAGATACCCGTAGTGCACCTTTATAGCCACCCAGTTACATTGTGACGTTTGGCACACCCAAAGCATTCCTACGGTATCCAGGAATTGCACAATCTCATGGTCTAAGGAAACGATACTTGACATTGAAAAGCTTTAGCAAACGAACTACACGATCTTGTGCTATGCTTAGGATTGGGTCTTGTCCATCACATCATTCTCCTAATGATGTGATCCCGTTATCAACAACATCCAATGTCCATGGTCATGAAACCGTGACCATCTATTGATCAATGAGCTAGTCAAGTAGAGGCTCACTAGGGACATGTTGTGGTCTATGTATTCACACATGTATTACGGTTTCCGGTTAACACAATTATAGCATGAACAATAGACAATTATCATGAACTAGGAAATACAATAATAACCATTTTATTATTGCCTCTAGGGCATATTTCCAACAAGAAAAGACGGATAACACATACTGGACAATACACTTTGATGGATCCAAGCAGGTGGAAGGATCAGGGGCAGGGGTTGTCTTAACGTCTCCCAAAGGTGATAAGTTCTGTTATATGCTCCGGTTGATGTTCCCTTGCACTAATAATGCAGCTGAATATGAAGCCCTGCTTCATGGCCTCAGGGTGGCTAAGGAGATGAACTTAAGCCGGGTAAGGTTCTTCGGTGACTCGGATCTTGTGGCTCAACAAGTTTCAGGCACTTGGGATTCCAAGGATCCGCGGATGGCGGCTTATCGTCAGGTGGTGGATGTCATTGCTGGTCATTTCAAGGGTTATCAGGTGGATCATATTGATCGTCGCAGGAACGAGGTGGCTGATGCCCTGTCAAGGTTAGGCTCTCAGTGAAAGCCGGTGCCGCCCAATATCTTTCTGGACGTCTTACATCACCCGATTGTCAAATTACCCTCAGAGGAAGATTTGGATGTTCCTGACCCGGAGGGACAATTGGTGGTAGCTCTACACGCTATCCCAGATTGGATTGTGCCTTACTTGGCGTATTTGACTCGAGGCGAGTTACCTAATGATGAAAATCTGGCGAGACAGATCACCCGACGGTTTAAAGCCATGACGATTGTTAATGGTGAGTTACACAAGTGCAGCGTCACCGGGGTGTTTCAACGTTGTGTTTCCCCTAAGGAGGGTAAGGAAATTTTGAATGAAATTCACGCTGGTGATTGCGGACATCATGCCGGCTCAAAATCTCTGGTGGCCAAGGCTTTTTGGCATGGTTTCTTCTGGTTGACGGCTCACAGGGATGCAGAGGATCTGGTCCGCAAGTGCGATGGCTGTCAAAAGTTTGGCCGGCGTGCTCATGTTCCAGCTCAAGAATTGCGCATGATACCAGTTACCTGGCCGTTTGCAGTCTGGGGGCTCGACATGGTCGGGCCTTTCAAGAGATCCAAGGACAAGAAGACACACCTCTTGGTGGCGGTCGATCAGTTTACCAAGTGGGTAGAGGCTGAGCCGGTTAGCAAGTGTGATGCGGCTACGGTGGTTCATTTTATCAAAAAACTGATCTACCATTTTGGGTACCCTCACAGCATCATTACGGACAATGGCACGAACCTGTCCAAGGGGGCTATGAAAACGTTCTGCGACCTGGAACACATTCAGCTTGATGTTTCTGCAGTTGCTCATCCGTAGTCCAACGGTCAGGCGGAGCGTGCTAACCAAGAAATCCTGAGAGGTATCAAGCCCCGGCTTATGATTCCTTTAGAGCGAACGCCGGGTTGCTGGGTGGAGGAATTGCCGTCCGTCTTATGGAGCATCAGGACTATCCCCAACAGATCAACAGGTTATACACCTTTCTTCATGGTTTACGGTGCAAAGGCCATGTTACCAAGTGACATCCGGCATGACTCGCCATGAGTGGTGGCTTATGTTGAGACGGACAATGAGACGGTGCGTCAAGACGCGTTGGATGCCTTGGAGGAGGAACGAGAACTGGCGGCTGCTCGTTCGGCAATTTATTAGCAAGACCTGCGCCACTATCATAGCCGCAGAGTCAAGACCCGGACGTTTCAAGAAGGCGGCTTAGTGTTGCGGCTGATTCAGGACCAGACAAATATGCATAAGCTGTCTCCTCCATGGGAAGGACCGTTTGTGGTAAGCAGAAATCTCAACAATGGGTTGTATTACCTCATTGACATCCGAGACGATTCAAATACCTCGGGTCAGGAGACCCGCCGGCCGTGGAACATGTCGCATCTGCGGCCTTACTACACTTAAGTCATTGAGACTTGACATTGTATACTATCATTGTACATATCATATTTGTATATGAATAAAATTGGCATCCCTGTCAGTCGGGGCCTCTGCCGTTCTGCATATCTTCATCCATGCAAGAAAAATCCAAACATAGCCGTACAGGGGGCTTCCCACCCTCCGGGTGTAGCTTATCAAACCCTATCGGTCGGCTCTTAAGCCAAAAAAGTTGACAAGTCAACTTGGTTGTTCAGGGAGCTTCCCACTCACCGGGTGTAACTTATCAAACCCTATCAGCCGGCTGTAAAAGCCAAAAATGTTGACAAGTCAACAAAGCCATACAGGGGGCTTCCCACCCTCCAGGTGTAGCTTATCAAACCCTATCGGTTGGCTCTTAAGCCAAAAAAGTTGACAAGTCAACTTGGTAATCAGACCATATCAGCCGGCTCTTAAGCCAAACAGTTGACTCTGTCAACAAGTTAGGAAGATACAACATCTTTGGGTTATGCTTTTAAGCCACCCTCCTAACAATATAAAGATGCATCTATTCTTGCAGGACAGTTAAGCTACCAAGAGCCGGTAAAGAATCCAATGAGAAGTGCAAGGAAGATGACATATATATGTTAAGCCGGACTGTTTTCATATGTGCACGATGGCATAGTTTAGGCAAAGTCAAAGTTACTACAAGCCTATTACATACGCTCTCTGTAGAGCCCAAAAATATCTTAGTATTTTACACCGCTCATGGCAGGTCACAAGAGTCGGCTTATCAACGGCGTTCACAACTCCTTTAGCTGGTCGGCGGGTCACCCTGCTCTGGGTCTTCAACCTCCTTGATCTGAAGATTGTCCAAGTCCCAGTTGCAGTGGGTTAAAGCTGCAAAGTTTCCTTCTTCAAACAAGGGGGACAAGTCAAGTTCAGAAGCAAAAAAGGTACTTACTGCGGGCGGGTGTAAGATCCTTGGACTCAAAGAGGGGGCCACGGATTGTCTTCTGATCTGTGTTGTAAGCCGCCTGATAAGTCGCCAAGTTGACCTCCTCTGCTAACATGGAGGCAAGGACTTTGGAATCCTTCACACATCGTGCATAGTTAGCGTCCGTAAACTCGGAGCCATCATCTTTTTTGGAGGGAAACCCGTCCATCATGTCTGCAGGAGTCAACTCTGGAGCAAAGGCCAGTGCCCGGCTTATAGCTACGATAGCCCCCTGTCGGGTGGCTGATTTCTTCAACTCTACGATTTGCTTTAGCAGCGTGAAAAGAAGCTCTAGGATCCCTTTCATAGTTGAGGGGGTGGTATCCTTGTAGAGCACAACCTTGATCATGCAAACAGCCCCACAGTAAAGCTGTTCCGTCAGAGTATAAATCGCCTTCAGGGGCAGCAAGCTGTCAGAAGCAAGTTGGCGGCTCCTTGGACCTACATAAGACAATTATTCATCATAAGTCGCTAGTACAAGAAGACATACACAAATTGGGTTAACCTATCAAATACTTATGAAAGATGGCGGCTGTCATCTTCTTAATATGGCGCTTCAAAGACTGCAGCTCATCAGACACGATCATCAGCCGCTGGTCAGCATCATCCGCCCGTTGAGCCAGGGCGGCTTGTTCAGCTTTAGCAGATTCTTTGAAGGTTGCAAAGTTGGCCTTGATCTTGGCCAATTCTTCGGAGAGGAGCCGGCATTTTTCATCAGCTTCACTTCGAGCGGCTTGCTACGTGGCTAGATTATTTTTTAAGCCGGCCACTTTTGACCCGGCTTCGTTTAAAGCTTCCTGTGACATATCAAAGTATGGAATGAACCGTCAGGAGGAGAAGTTTAAAAGACTCATCAAGTCTCAAACAGATTGCAAGCAATATGTATGACACTTGGGGGCTAATGTCCATTTGATCTCCTAGATTAAAAGGCAGTTCCGGATCATCTTTATCAAGTTAACCCGGAACTTGGGGGCTACACTTTGGCTTTTCAACTGGTTTCCAAGGAAAAGATCCGACTCAAATTTAACAAGATTGAGCCGGCCCTTGGGGGCTACAATTGGATCTAATAGCTATCTTCAATAAAGCTCCGGCTCAATGTTATCAAATTTGAGCCGGCCCTTGGGGGCTACGAATAATGATTTGCGATTACTTCTAAATAAGTTGAGGCCTACAGGCTAAGCATTTCTACTTCTAGCAGGTTTTGAAGACCCGGATTATCATCAACCAATATTAACCCGGCTCTTGGGGGCTACGTAAGGGTATAAGGAGAGTAAATAATACTTCATATTTCTTCTTCATTAAATTGACAAGCTTGAGCTCCAGGTCCAGGCTTGTGGACAGGCGGCTCATATAACCAACATGAAGTTCATCAGTTGTCATCTTCTCAAGGGCAGGGAGCTCAAACTCCAGCTTCTTGGAGGCCTCAGCCGTCTCATTATGCTTTGTTAGCACATGAGGTTGAGGAGAGTGGAAGTCGGTGCCAGTAATCAAGACGTCTGGAATAGTTGCTTCATCAACAACCTTCGCACGGCTTGGCGGCTTGGAATGATCCTTCGGAGGATTCTCAAGAATCATATCGTCAGCCACCGGGTCCGCAGAAGGGTAAGTCTCTTCAGGTGCCTCTTTGGAAGCCGCCAAGGGATCAACGTCTGGCATGGGAGCATCCGGCTTGGCAGGCTCTAGGTCTTGAGTATTAGGGCCAGGGGAGGACTTGTTGGTTTTCCTTCGCTTAGTTTGAGCCCTGAAAAAGCATAAAGATTAGAACCCAAGGTTTAGAACCGCCAAAGACTCGGATGTAAGGCGTGAAAAACACATACAACGGATTAATCTTTGGAGGCGCTAGAGCAGTGGCCGTAGAGTCGCCAGACGAAGGAGATGATCCCTGAAAAGCAGTTCAAGTAATGTAAGGCAATGTTGGAGTTACAAAGGAAGGACTAGTGAAATCAAGCAGAGAAGAAATATATACCTCCGCGGGGTGCTTCTTCTGAGCCGGGGAGTTAGGTAACCCGGACATGAGCACGGTAGATCCGGCACTCCGGGTCTAGCGTCGGTCGGCTTGTTGTTGCTTTTTCAAAAGAAATTGGGGGTCTAAGTAAGCAAGAGGATGAGAAAGGGAACATTTCGAATGACCCGCCGTATCTTGTGGGGTACAAAGTAGTCTGAGTCAGACGAAACGTAAGTTACCTCAGGGGCGTTGGCGTGGCTGGTCTTTGTCTCGTCCTGTGAATGGATGTTGTCAATAAGGTGAATAAAGAGGCGGCAAAAAATAGTCAAGTTATACCTCTAAGCCGTCTGATCCCAGTTGTTCAAACCATTCTTCCTGAGGAGTGGTCTTCTTCTTCCGGGCTGCGGTTTTCTTCCTGGATTTCATCAGAGGAGGAACATATTTCTTCTTCCAGAAGTCGGAATTAGCCTAAAAATATTGTTGGGGAACGTTGCATGGGAAACAAAAAATTTCCTACGCACACGTAGATCTATCCATGGTGATGAGCATCTACAAGAGGGAGAGTGGATCTACGTACCCTTGTAGATCGCTAAGTGGGAAGCGTTAAGAAACGCGGTTTGTGTAGTCGAACGTCTTCGTGATCCAAATCGCTGAGCGTCCCGCGATCTCATCACGATCCGTCCCGCAATCCAATCATGGTCCGTCCCGCGATTCAATCACGATCCGTCCCGCAAACTCATCACGATCCATCCCGCGATCTCATCACGATCCGTCTTACAAACTCAGCACGATCCATCCCGCAATCTCATCACGATCCGTCTCACGATCTTGATCACGGTCCTTCCGATCTAGTGCCGAACAGATGGCACCTCCGCGTTCAGCACACGTACAGCTTGATGACGATCTCCGCCTTCTTGATCCAGCAAGAGGGAGCGGAGAGGTAGAAGAGTTTTCCGGCAGCACGATGGCGCTTCGGTGATGGTGGTGGAGCTATTCTGGTAGGGCTTCGCCTAAGCACTGCAGAAATCTGATCTAGAGGAGAAACTATGCACTGGAGGAACGGGTAGCACGTGGCTGAAAAACTAATGCAAAAACCCTAAAACCACCAGTATATATAGGAGGAAGAGTGTAGGAGGCTTGGCCCTCAAGGGGCCAGCCCTTTGGTTCATCCGAACTAGGAGGAGAGGAGGATTCCTCCTCCAATCCTAGTAGGACTAGGATTCCTCCCTATTTTTGCCTTTTTGCCTTTTTCCACCTTTTTTCTCTTTGGGCTTTTCTTCCCAGCCTCATGGGCTTTGTGTGGGACTTACACCAGCCCACTAAGGGCTGGTATTCACTCTCCCACAGCCCATGTAGCCTCTTGGGTCGAAATACCCCACCCGATGGTCTCCCGGTACACTACCGGCACTCCCGGTACACTACCGATGAGTCCAAAACTTTTCCGGCGACCAAAATAGGACTTCCTATATATCAATCTTTACCTATAGACCATTCCATAGCTCCTCGTGACGTCCGGGATCTTATCCGGGACTCCTAAAAACCTTCGGTCACCACCATGCATAACTCTATACTACCAAAACGTCACCAAACCTTAAGTGTGCAGACCCTGCGGGTTCGAGAACTATGTAGACATGACCGAGACACCTCTACGGTCAATAAACAATAGCAGGACCTGGATGCCCATATTGGTTCCTACATATTCTACGAAAATCTTTATTGGTCGAACCTATATGTCAAGGATTCAGTTAATCCCATATGATGTTCCCTTTGTTCTTCGGTATGTTACTTGCCCAAGATTCGATCGTCGGTATCTCCATACCTAGTTCAACCTCGTTACCGGCAAGTCTCTTTACTCGTTCCATAATACAAGATCCCGTGACTAAAACTTAGTCACATTGCTTGCAAGGTTTATTGTGATGTTGTATTACCGAGTGGGCCCTGAGATACCTCTCCGTCACACGGAGTAACAAATCTCAGTCTTGATCCATGCCAACCCAATAGACACCCTCGGAGATACCTGTAGAGCACCTTTATAGTCACCCAGTTACGTTGCAACGTTTGATACACACAAGGTACTCCTCCAGTGTCAGTGAGTTGCATGATCTCATGGTCATAGGAACAAATACTTGACATGCAGAAAACAGTAGCAATAAACTGACACGATCATATGCTACGTTTGTAGTTTGGGTCTTGTCCATCACATCATTCTCCTAATGACGTGATCCCATTATCAAATGGCATCTCATGTCCATGACTAGGAAACCATAGCCATCTTTGATCAACGAGCTAGTCTATTAGAGTCATACTAGGGACATGGTGTTGTCTATGTATCCACACATGTATCTGAGTTTCCGATCAACACAATTATAGCATGGATAATAAACGATTATCATGAACAAGGAAATATGATAATAACCAATTTATTATTGCCTCTAGGGCATATTTCCAACAAATATAAGCTGGCAAAAGTTAAAGAGATTGCCAAGATATAACTAATACAGAAAAGAGAGTATAAATAGTCACCCTACATCTGGGGCCGGGTTTGCGGCACAGAAAGGTGCCAGCCCGATGGCGCTGCAAGCTCCTAAAGATTCGTGGACAAGGCTCCGGATGACAGTGGTGATATCATCCTGTGATAACGTTGTCCGATTGAAACAGAGGGAATCATCATACTGGCCTGGATATTCGCACATAAGGCGACTTCGCCGGCTCAAGGGCATGATCCTCCAAGAAATCCAGCAGCGGATCAAATCTAGTCCTGTTAGTCCGCTGGCCATAAGGGCTTTAATCTTGGTATGAGTCGGGGTGTGCTTCGCCCGTTCAGCAGTTGACAGCTGGCCAGGAAGCTCAGAGGTCATTTTGAGCCGGGATGGGCGATAACCCGACAGGGGATGCTCTCCTTCTGGGGAGGAATCTTTACAATAGAACCAAGTCTTGTTCAAGTCTTTTGGATGGCTTGGAATCTGAATAGCCGGAAAGGTTATGACTTGGCGCCTCAGAATAGAAATCCTGCCAAGTTCTAAGATTGGTCCGGCCTTCACCTCCGTCTGCCGGTTTGCATAAAAAAGCTCACGAAAGAGACCAACGGATAGCTCTGTTTGCAAGTACACTTCACTGAGCACTTGGAAGTTGCAGATGTTGGAAACGGAGTTGGGAGCAACGTCTTGAGGGTGCAGCTTGTAAAAGTGAAGAACACCCCAAAAGAATTTTGAGCCGGGGGGTACAAACCCACGTTCGACATGATCTAAAAATACAACTACGTCGCCCTCCTGAGGAACGGGCTTTAGTTCATTACCCAGAACCCGCCAATGGATGACATCTTTGGCGGGAATGGTGCCCGTGTGTACAAAGTCCATTAGGAATTCTTCAGTGATGCAAGAGCCGACCCAGTTGCATGAGTTGAATGCACGAGACATGGCGGCGGTTCAAACTGCGCAAAGTAACAATGTACGGCAAGTCAGGGAACGGCCGACGTCTACGGGCGGTTAAAAGCCTAAGATTTTATAAGATTAAGCCGCCAGGATCCGGTTGGTGAGAGCCAGAATTACATGACAGGTCAAGTTTATGAGAAGACAAGGCAAAATTTTACTAAGTGTGGAAAACAGGTTTCACAACATATCGCTGAGATTACGGATCTACAAAATAGAGAAAAATGGTTTTATTTCAAACCTAGCGACGAACTGTCGGAACGGCGAAAGTTTGAAAACGGCAGGCGGAGCAATCGCGGATCTGCGCAATGCTGCTATCGGTTTTCTACAGAACGCCGCCATGAGGAAAGCATGTCATCGAGTTTTTATGGAGAAAGCATGGCTGGCATTGGAGAGAGGCTCGTATTCTAAGCAGCGGAAGAACTCCATGAAACCCTACCGAAATGGCTACGGATCTACGGAGGAAGGACGTACCGTAGATGGCGCGACAGACGCGGGCAGAACTCTGGAACAAACAGGTTGATGCAGCGGCCTCGACGACGACGGTGTGAAGACGTCACCTAAGCAAGGTGCGCTGGAGCGGCGACATCGGACTGAAGAAGACGAAGAGCGAGCGGGGAGGAAAACGAATGCCACCCTTCGCGGTCCTATTTAACAGGCAAAGGTGGAAACAAGCACGAAAATCCAAGCGACGGATATTATTTGACCGATGCGGACGCCTCGATTCTCGGACCGTCCATTTAATAAGGGAAGATTCGTTGCGAACGTCAGATGATCTTTCTGACAGATTTGAATGCGACATCACGACGGGTTATTGTTTACTTTCAGGTGACATAAGTGAGACTCACCGATGATTAAGAAGAAGGCTGAAGTGAGCAGGCTCAAATCAACCTGGGGCCTAATGTTGGGGATATAACCCCACGGTGAGACCCGCCCCTGAGGCTCCGGGTCACACCAGGCGGCTCGTACACCAGCCCAAGAGCAGGCCGTGAAGACTTAAGCCCAAGACGTTTGGCAGCTTGCCAAGATGGGCCAGGACATGACCCATCAGAAAAGGTATGAAGACCCGGGAGGGTGAGCCGTCCGGAGACAACTTGATCAGGAAGGCAAGATAAGGTAGAGATAGACTCAGACACGATTGTGAGAGTCGGTTACGACTTGTATGACCCGTGGTCTTGACCTCCTATATAAAGGCGAGACCCGAGGCGACTTAGGGGGTAATCATAGAGAACTAGGTCAAGCAATCAGCTTCCCTGTAATCGATACACCAAGCAATACAAACACAAGCAGGACGTAGGCTGTTACCTCGACTTGTGGGGCCGAACCTGGGTAACCCCGTGTCCTTCGTCCCAATCAACCCCTTTGAGTCCATCACCTTAGCGACGGCCTCGAATCCAAGTCCGTTCACCTGGACATCTGCCGTGAGAAAACCACGACGGAGAGGTAGGCCCGTGAAGAACTCGAACGTGATCAAGAGCCACCTGCTCATGAACAAAGTGGATATGCAGCTGAATATTTGGTGTGGCAATGATGAACGGGGTTGATAAAGAGGTGGACGACATAGAAGTTTGTTGCAATACACAACAGTGAACTTGTCGACAAGACAAGAGATCTCGTAGAGAAGTTACCGAAGCCAGGATCACTCAGCAATGCCATTACCCACAACACGATACTCAACCTCGGCACTGAACCGAGAGACTATGGGTTGTCGCTTGGACGACCAACAGATAAGTGATGGTCCAAGGTAGATATAATACCCAGAGGTGGTACGTCTTGTGTCGGGGCAGGCAGCCCAGTCAACATCAGAGTATGCCATGATATCCATAGTTGTCGAAGCATGGAGCGAAAGGCCAATATCCGTAGTACCATGAATGTAACGAAGAATCCGTTTCACCACGGTCTAGTGAGCATCACTAGGAGAATGCATATGAAGGTACACCTGTTGTTCCGCGTACTGCGGCTTTGGGTGAGTGAGCGTCAGATACTGGAGAGCACCCACAATCGAGCAGTAGAAGGTGGCATCTGGCGTTGGTGAACCATCGGTGGTGGTGAGCTTGGCCTTCGTGTCGACAGATGTGACCATGCGTTTGCAATTGAGCATCCCGATGCGGTCAAGCAACTCATGAGAGTACTTCCGCTGATGAAGAAAGAACATGTCCACGCGTCGTACCACCTCAATGGCGAGGAAGTAGCATAGCGGCCCTAGTGCCAATATATAGATATAGAGGGGGATCATCACTTCCATGACTAAATCCTCAGAGAAAAGTCCACATTTCAACCCTAAACTAACCAGTCGGTTTGATTTACAACCCTCAACTTCGAAACCGGTCGAAATACACCCCCAACTTACCACTAGGAGCAAAACTCAACCCTAGTCTCGTTTTTGAGTGGGTCAAGTGGTTTTGACCACAATCAACACTGACTAGGCAGGCCAACTCAGCAGGCACTCTCTCCCTTTATCCCCAACCTCCAACCACTCTCTCCTTTCTCCCGCTCTTAGCCGCCGCATCAGAGAGAAAGAGAAAGAGAGCGCAAGCGCCGCCCCGCACCACTCCGACCAGCCGCCGGTGAGCCTGGGGCCCGCCGCCGCCCGGCTCCCTCGTCCCCTTCATCTCTCCCTTCCTCTTCCTCCATCCCCGATGCGCCACCACAATCTGCCTTGTGCGCGCACCACCCCACGTCCCCACCATCGCTCCTCGGCGAGCATAGCCTTCGGGAAGGTCCAGCATGGCGGCAGCGCCTCGCCTCGTCCCCTCCGCCTCCACCTTCTCTCCTGACGCCCGGGCGCCTCCTCTCCCCCGATCCAGGCGCGCCCGTGAGCCACTGCTGCTGCTGACGGGCCACACTGTTGTGATCATGCCTCGCCGGCGCCTCCATCCAGATGCCTCCAAGTGACCATGCGGCAGACCTTGGCGTCGCAGGCGACCCAGGCAACGGCAGCAGGATTGGATGGGGGTTCGGGCCGGAATGAATACAGAGAGAGGGAGAGAGGGGTCTAGATGTGTGCTTGCGTGGGCTGTTGAGTTGGCTTTCCCGGTCAACGTTGACTATGGTCAAAACCACTTGGCCCACTCAAAACAAAGACGAGGATAGAGTTTTGAACCTAGTGGTTAGTTTGGGGTGTATTTCGACCAATTTTGAAGTTGAGGGTTGTAAATCAAAACGACTGATTAGTTCAGGTTGAAATGTGAACTTTTCTCAAATCTCCTAATAAAATGGACGGAGATTAGTGTCTATATACGAATACACAGGTCACTCAATACATACTTCTAGTAGAGCGGAGTCGGGAGTCTGTCAGCGAGTGGGTGAGTGGGTGGGCTGCGGCATATTTGAGGTCCACCGATCCCACCAATGAAAAGTCCATCTTGAGAGTTGAGACCGTGTTGCGAGATGGATGGCGATCGTCTTAACTGGCAGCAGCTTCTCCCGCTCCTTCTCTTCTGTCAACTCAAAGTAGACGCATGCATGCATGCCCTACCCCTAGTGTAGGGGAAAGACCCTCCCTCGGCCTCTACATCTACACCCAGTGACACATACAGACACAGTGAAACGTTGTTGATCGTTGAAAACGCCGGACAGATCGGCGTGTGTAAAGAAAAATGACAAAATCCTCAAATCATACCGGCAAACTTATTAGGCCTTGTATAATGATGGGTGCTTATGGCCAGGTGCTAAGGAAAAAAGAGCGACGTTGCGTCGCAAATATAGTTGTCTCACAATGCATAGATGCTAGTCAGAGATGCTTCAATTACTTCAAAGTTCGCATAGCGCTGCCCTGGCACCAGTTCTCTCCAACGCTGGGATGCTCGAAGCTCTGTTGCATGCTCATATGCATGCATGGAGGCACGGTTTTTCTTTTCTTTTCCTGATGGAGGCACTCGGGTGAAGCACCCGTGACTTTTCCGAAGCAGTTCCTTCCCCTAAGCACCGGTTGGCACCGGAGCAAAAGTTTGCTTCTCTCCCCCTTCCCCCCCTTTCTAAGCACCCGTGCAGTCCATTCTCAGAAAAGAAAAAGGGTTTTTTTTTCTTTGGCACCTGTCTAAGCACCTGCCATTGTACAGAGCCTTAGGATGCAACACTTAAGTTCGTCGCCTTTATAACAAGGAAACATGTTCGCGCGCCAATGCTGGCTGGTCGAACCACATGTCAGCCAGACCCGGACCTGTGAAACTTAAAAGCGGATTCTCGAACCAACACCTTCGACAAGATTACGTCGACAGCTCAAAACCATAAGGCAAGATCCTCAGTTTCTAAATGGAGACAATGCATCCATCACAATGTCTGCCGGCCGTCCATTCTACTGGACTGCTCACACAGGAACAAGGACAAAATTACATCAACAGTAACTGAATTTGACTCTAGAGTTCATTTTGGTCACTGTATTCATGAACGCGCAACTTACGGTCACCAGGCTCGTTGAACCGGGTCATTGTACGATAACCCGTATCGTATCGGCATGATTTTATTTTACCAAAAACCCGCTTTGACTCGCAGGTGGACATGACACGTCGACAAAAAATAAAGAAGCGAGAAGCTAGCGCGTCATTTTGCATCCCCCCTCGCCTGTTAGTTCGCGACGGTTCACCTTTTCATTGAGGCGGAGGAGAAGAGAAAGGAAGGGGGCGATCGCGGTGGTGATCGGTTAGGGTTTCGTCATCGCCGGCGAAGGTATCCACCGAAGGAACGACGGCGGCCAGAGGGTTCGTCGATGACTTGAACCATGGCGTCTCGTCACCGAGCAGAAGGAGAGCCAGGGCCTGTGTATGGTAAGCCCATGTCTCCCATGTTTCCCTGAACCTCTGCAACACCCCCCACCCCACCCCCCGGCTCTTTCTCTCTGAAACTAGTGATTTGGGATCGATTAGGTGGTTAATTGCTCTTATTTGCCTTCAGATTTTGATGTAACTGCTAGGGTCTTCGTTCTGCTATGTATTTTAGGCGGTTAACCTATGGTTTTATGTCAACATGTGCTTTCGTGAATACAAGTGACCAAAGTGAACCCCAGAGTCAAGTTCAGTTACCGTTAAAGATGTGATTTTCTCAAAAGAAAACACCGCCATGTGTGCGTGTCTCTTCCAGTCACTTGCACACCGCTGTCTCGCCGATGGTTGTCGCGCACACTAGTAGAAAAATGCCCATTTGTCCCGGTTCGTAAGGCCCATTTGTCTCGGTTCTGGAACCGGGACTAAAGGGTCGGGACTAAAGCCCAAAACCTTTAGTCCCGGTTCGCTTACCAACCGGGACAGAAGGGGCTTCACGTGGCCGGTGCTGGGAGCCCAGGCAGGAGGACCTTTAGTCCCGGTTGGTAACACCAACCGGGACCAAAAGGCATCCACGCGTCAACATCATCTCGCAGTTGCTGGGTTTTTTTTTTGAAAGGGAGGGATGGTTTAGGGGATTTTGAACGGTTAATTTAGGGGTTTTATATTGTTTTAGCTAGCTAATTAATGGAAAGAAGTGTCCTCTCTTTCTCCGTGCTTGGTCGACGCTAGCTACTATAGAGAGAACTCGACACGCTAGCTAGTAAGCAAATGAAGGAACCATTAAGTACAGACGATCGTCATGAAAATATAGAGATAGAAGTGACCGGCCTCTCTTTCTTGGAGAGATTGATCGTATAACGACTTTTCGTATATATATCCGATGCTACTAGCTACATATATACAATATAAGATCTCTTACAATCCCTAACATCTAATGTCCAATTCCAGATGGTATTCTCTGTTGGGGAACGTTGCATGGGAAACAAAAAATTTCCTACGCACACGCAGATCTATCCATGGTGATGAACATCTACGAGAGGGAGAGTGGATCTACATATCCTTGTAGATCGCTAAGCGGGAAGCATTAAGAAACGCGGTTGGTGTAGTCGAACGTCTTCGCGATCCAAATCGCCGAGCGTCCCGCGATCCAATCACGAACCGTCCTCACGATCCGTCCCGATCAAGCACCGAACGGACGGCACCTCCACGGTCAGCACACGTACAACTTGATGACGATCTCCGCCTTCTTGATCCAGCAAGAGGGAGCGGAGAGGTAGGAGAGTTCTCCGGCAGCGTAACGGCGCTCCGGCGATGGTGGTGGAGCTATTCCGGCAGGGCTTCGCCTAAGCTCTGCAGAAATCCGATCTAGAGGAGAAACTATGCACTGGAGGAACGGGTTACACGTGGCTGAAAATCAAGTGCAAAAACCCTAAAACCCTCTAGTATATATAGGTGGAGAGGAGGAGAGGAGGCAGCCTTGGCTTCCAAGCCAAGATTGGTTCGGCCGAACCAAAGGGAGGAGTCCTCCTCCTCCACTCCTAGTGGGATTAGGACTCCTTCCTTATTTGGTCCCTTTTTGCCTTTTTTTCACCTTTTGCCTTTTGGGCTTTTCTTCCCAGCTGTATGGGCCTTGTGTGGGATTTCCACCAGCCCACTAAGGGCTGGTATACACTCTCCCACAGCCCATGAAGCCTCTTGGGTCGAAATACCCCTCCCGCTGGTCTCCCGGTACACTACCGGCACTCCCGGTACACAACCGATGAGCCCGAACTTTTCCGGCGACCAAAATGGGACTTCCTATATATGAATCTTTACCTCCGGACCATTCCGGAGCTCCTCGCGACGTCCGGGATCTCATCCGGGACTCCAAACAAAATTCGGTCACCACCATGCATAAGTCTATACTACCGAAACGTCACCAAACCGTAAGTGTGCAGACCCTGCGGGTTCGAGAACTATGTAGACATGACCGAGACACCTCTACGGTCAATAACCAATAGCGGGACCTAGATGCCCATATTGGTTCCTACATATTCTACGAAGATCTTTATCGGTCAAACCTATATGTCAAGGATTCAGTTAATCCCATATGATGTTCCTTTTGTTCTTCGGTATGTTACTTGCCCGAGATTCGATCGTCGGTATCTCCATACCTAGTTCAACCTCGTTACCGGCACCTCTCTTTACTCGTTCCATAATACAAGATCCCACAACTAACACTTAGTCACATTGCTTGCAAGGCTTATTGTGATGTTGTATTACCGAGTGGGCCCTGAGATACCTCTCCGTCACACGGAGTAACAAATCCCAGTCTTGATCCATGCCAACTCAATAGACACCCTCGGAGATACCTGTAGAGCACCTTTATAGTCACCTAGTTACGTTGTGACGTTTGATACACACAAGGCACTCCTCCGACGTCCATGAGTTGCATGATCTCATGGTCATAGGAACACATACTTGACATGCAGAAAACAGTATCAATAAACTTACATGAACATATGCTACGTTTGTATTTTGGGTCTTGTCCATCACATCATTCTCCTAATGATGTGATCCCGTTATCAAATGACATCACATGTTAATGGCTAGGAAATCTTGACCATTTTTGATCAACGAGCTAGTTCACTAGAGGCATACTAGGGATAGAGTGTTGTCTATTTACCCACACAGGTAATGTGTTTCCAATCAATACAATTATAGCATGGATAATAAAATATTATCATGAACAAGGAAATACAATAATAAACACTTTATTTATTGCCTCTAGGGCATATTTCCAATAGTCTCCCACTTGAACTAGAGTCAATAATCTAGTTCACATCACTATGTGATTTACATTGTAATGAATCAAACACCCATGCAGTTCTGGTGTTGATCATGTTTAGCCCTTGGAAGAGGTTTAGTCAACGGGTCTGCAACATTCAGATCCGTGTGTACATTGCAAATATTTATGTCCTTCTGCTCGATGTAATCGCGGATGGAGTTGAAGCGTCGCTTTATGTGTCTGGTCCTCTTGTGAAACCTTGGTTCCTTGGCTAGAGCAATGGCACCAGTGTTGTCACAGAATAGGTTCATTGGATTCAGTACACTAGGCATCACTCCAAGATCTGTCATGAACTGCTTCATCCAGACACCATCCTTTGCCGCCTCCGAGGCTGCGATGTACTCCGCTTCGCACGTAGAATCAGCTACCACGCTTTGATTGGAACTGCACCAGCTTACCGCTCCCCCGTTGAGAATAAATATGTATCCGGTTTGTGACTTAGAGTCATCCGGATCAGTGTCAAAGCTTGCATCGACATAACCCTTTACGACGAGCTCTTCTTCACCTCCATAAACAAGAAACATTTCCTTAATCCTATTCAGGTACTTAAGGATATTCTTGACCGCCGCCCAGTGCTCCATTCCAAGATCACCTTGAAACCTTCCGGCCATACTTATGGCAAGGCTGACATCAGGTCTTGTGCACAGCATTGCATACATGATAGAGCCTATGGCGGAAGCATGGGGAATGACACTCATCTTTTCTCTATCTTCTGCAGTCACTTGGCATTGAGTCTTACTCAACTTCACACCTTGTAACACAAGCAAGAACCCCTTCTTGGCCTGATCCATTTTGAACTTCTTCAAAACTTTATCAAGGTATGTGCTCTGTGAAAGTGCTATTAAGCATCTCGATCTATCTCTATAGATCTTAATGCCTAATATGAAAGCAGCTTCTCCTAGGTCCTTCATTGAAAAACTCTTGTTCAAATATTCCTTCATGCTTTCCAGCATTTCTATATTGTTTCCAATCAGCAATATGTCATCCACATATAATATTAGAAACGCTATAGAGCTCCCACTCACTTTCTTGTAAATACAAGCTTCTCCATAAACTTGTATAAACTCAAACGCTTTGATTTGTTGGGAGACGTAGTAGTAAATCAAAATTTTCCTACGTTCACCAAGATCTATCTATGGAGAAACCAGCAACGAGAGGGGAGAGATTGCATCTTCATACCTTTGAAGATCGCTAAGCGGAAGCGTTACAAGAACGCGGTTGATGGAGTCGTACTCGCAGCGATTCAGATCGCGGTAGATCCGATCAAGTGCCGAACGGACGGCACCTCCGCGTTCAACACACGTGCAGCCCGGTGACGTCTCCAACACCTTGATCCAGCAAGGAGGAAGGAGAGGTTGGGGAAGGGCTCCAACAGCAGCACGACGGCGTGGTGGTGGTGGAGTAGCAAGGTATTCCGACAGGGCTTCGCCTAAGCGCTGCGGAGGAGGAAGAAGAGAGGTAGGGCTTCGCCGTGAGAGAGAGAGATCAAATCCTGTCTCAAAACATCCAAAACCTCAAGTATATATAGGAGGAGGGACGTGGAGGGATGGCTTGGCCTCTACTCCAAAGAGGAGATGGCCGGCTGAATTAAAGGGAGAGTCCACCTCCCACAAGGGAGGTGGATCTCCTCCTTTTAAATCCTTTTTGCCTTATCTCCTTATCTCCAGCCGCATGGGCCTTTAGCAAAAGTCTTGCCCAGCCCAATAAGGGCTGGCACACTTTATCTAACAGCCCATGTGGTCCTTTGGTCGTCACACCCCTCCCGGGGGTCCTCCGGCACCCTCCCGGCACTCCCGGTACACTACCGATGAGCCCGAAAACTTTCCGGTGACCAAAACTGGACTTCCTATATATCAATCTTTACCTCCGGACCATTCCGGAGCTCCTCGTGACGTCCGGGATCTCATCCGGGACTCCGAACAACCTTCGGTAATCACGTATACCTTTTCCCTATAACCCTAGCGTCATCGAACCTTAAGTGTGTAGACCCTACGGGTTCGGGAGACACGTAGACATGACCGAGACACCTCTCCGGCCAATAACCAACAGCGGGATCTAGATACCCATGTTGGCTCCCACGTACTCCACGATGATCTCATCAGATGAACCACGATGTCAGGGATTCAATCAATCCCGTATACAATTCCCTTTGTCTATCGGTATGGTACTTGCCCGAGATTCGATCGTCGGTATCGCCATACCTTGTTCAATCTCGTTACCGGCAAGTCTCTTTACTCGTTCCGTAACACATCATCCCGTGGCTAACTCCTTAGTCACATTGAGCTCATTATGATGATGTCTTACCGAGTGGGCCCAGAGATACCTCTCCGTCACACGGAGTGACAAATCCCAGTCTTGATTCGTGTCAACCCAACAGACACTTTCGGAGATACCCGTAGCGTACCTTTATAGCCACCCAGTTACGTTGTGACGTTTGGCACACCCAAAGCATTCCTACGGTATCCGGGAGTTACACAATCTCATGGTCTAAGGAAATGATACTTGACATTGAAAAGCTTTAGCAAACGAACTACACGATCTTGTGCTATGCTTAGGATTGGGTCTTGTCCATCACATCATTCTCCTAATGATGTGATCCCGTTATCAACGACATCCAATGTCCATGGTCATGAAACCGTGACCATCTATTGATCAACGAGCTAGCCAACTAGAGGCTCACTAGGGACATGTGATGGTCTATGTATTCACACATGTATTACGGTTTCTGGTTAACACAATTGTAGCATGAATAATAGACAATTATCATGAACTAGGAAATACAATAATAACCATTTTATTATTGCCTCTAGGGCATATTTCCAACAGTCTCCCACTTGCACTAGAGTCAATAATCTAGTTACATTGTGATGAATCGAACACCCATAGCGTTCTGGTGTTGATCATGTTTTGCTCGTGAGAGAGGTTTAGTCAACGGATCTGCGACATTCAGATCCGTATGCACTTTACAAATATCTATGTCTCCCTCCTGAATGTAATCACGGATGGAGTTGAAGCGGCGCTTGATGTGTCTTGTCTTCTTGTGAAACCTGGGCTCCTTCGCAAGGGCAATAGCTCCAGTGTTGTCACAGAGTAGAGTCATCGGGCCCGACGCATTTGGAATCACTCCTAGGTCGGTGATGAACTCCTTCATCCAGACTCCCTCCTTTGCTGCTTCCGAAGCAGCTATGTACTCCGCTTCACATGTAGATGCCGCCACGACGCTTTGCTTGCTGCTACTCCAGCTGACTGCCCCTCCATTCAAAATATACACGTATCCGGTTTGCGACTTAGAGTCGTCCGGATCTGTGTCGAAGCTAGCGTCGACGTAACCCTTTACGACGAGCTCTTCGGCACCTCCATATATGAGAAACATGTCCTTTGTCCTTTTCAGGTACTTCAGGATATTCTTGACCGCTGTCCAGTGTTCTGCTCCGGGATCACTTTGGTACCTCCCTACCAAACTTATGGCAAGGTTCACATCAGGTCTGGTACACAGCATGGCATACATGATAGAGCCTATGGCTGAAGCATAGGGGATGACACTCATCTCTTCTCTATCCTTTGCCGTGGTCGGGCATTGAGTCGTACTCAATCTCACACCTTGCAACACAGGCAAGAACCCCTTCTTGGACTGATGCATATTGAACTTCTTCAATATCTTTTCAAGGTATGTGCTTTGTGAAAGACCAATGAGGCGTTTCGATCTATCTCTATAGATCTTAATACCTAATATGTAAGCAGCTTCTCCAAGGTCCTTCATTGAAAAACACTTATTCAAGTAGGCCTTGATACTTTCCAAGAGTTCTATATTATTTCCCATTATCAGCATGTCATCCACATACAGTATAAGAAATGCTATAGAGCTCCCACTCACTTTCTTGTAAATACAAGGTTCTCCATAAACCTGTACAAACCCAAACGCTTTAATCACCTCATCAAAGCGCTTATTCCAACTCCGAGATGCTTGCACCAGCCCATAAATGGATCGCTGGAGTTTGCAAACTTTGTCAGCATTCTCTAGATCGACAAAACCTTCTGGTTGCATCATATACAACTCTTCTTCAAGAAAACCATTGAGGAACGCTGTTTTGACATCCATCTGCAAAATTTCATAGTCGAAATAAGCAGCTATTGCTAACATGATTCTGACGGACTTAAGCATCACTACGGGTGAGAAGGTCTCATCGTAGTCAACTCCTTGAACTTGTCAAAAACCCTTTGCCACAAGTCGAGCTTTATAGACGGTGACTTTACCGTCCGCGTCCGTCTTCTTCTTAAAGATCCATTTGTTTTGAATGGCCTTTCGCCCTTCTGGTAATACTTCCAAAGTCCACACTTTGTTTTCATACATGGATCCCATCTCAGATTTCATGGCCTCTAACCATTTCTCGGAATCTGGGCCCATCACCGCTCCTCCATAGCTCGTAGGTTCATTGTTGTCCACCAACATGACCTCCAAGACAGGGTTGCCTTACCACTCAGGAGCAGCACGCGCCCTTGTCGACCTACCGGGTTTAATAGTAGCTTGATCCGAAGCTTCATGATCATCATCATTAACTTTCTCTTCTACCGTCGTAGGTTCCACAGAAACATCTTTCTGTGCTGCGCTACTTTCTGGTTGAAGTAAAGGCTCAATAACCTCATCAAGCTCTATTTTCCTCCCACTCAATTCTTTCGAGAGAAACTCTTTCTCAAGAAATGTTCCGTTCTTAGCGACAAACACTTTGCCTTCGGATCTGAGATAGAAGGTATACCCAACTGTCTCTTTCGGGTATCCTATGAAGATGCATTTCTCTGCTTTGGGTTCCAGCTTTTCAGGCTGAAGCTTTTTGACATAAGCATCACATCCCCAAACTTTAAGAAACGACAACTTTGGCTTCTTGCCAAACCATAGTTCATATGACGTCGTCTCAACGGATTTTGATGGTGCCCTATTTAAAGTGAATGCAGCTGTCTCTAATGCATAACCCCAAAACGATAGTGACAAATCAGCAAGAGACATCATAGAATGCACAATATCTAATAAGGTTCGATTATGATATTCGGACACACCATTACGCTGTGGTGTTCCGGGCGGTGTCAACTGTGAAACAATTCCACACTGTCTTAAGTGATTGCCAAACTCATAACTCAGATATTCACCTCCTCGATCGGATCGCAGGAACTTAATCTTCTTGTTACGATGATTCTCAACTTCATTCTGAAATTGCTTGAACTTTTCAAACGTTTCAGACTTGTGTTTTATTAAGTAAATATACCCATATTTACTTAAGTCATCAGTGAAGGTGAGAAAATAACGATATCCACCACGCGCTGTAACATTCATTGGACCGCACACATCAGTATGTATGGTTTCCAATAAGTCACTCGCCCGTTCCATTGTTCCAGAGAACGGCGTTTTAGTCATCTTGCCCATGAGGCATGGTTCGCCTGTGTCAAGTGATTCAAAATCAAGTGACTCCAAAAGTCCATCAACATGGAGCTTCCTCATGCGTTTTACACCAATATGACCTAAACGGCAGTGCCACAAGAAAGTGGTACTATCATTATCAACTCTACATCTTTTGGCATCAATGTTATGAACATGTGTGTCATCACTATCAAGATTCAATAGGAATAAACCCCTAACATTGGGTGCATGACCATAAAAGATATTACTCATATAAATAGGATAACCTTTATTCTCTGATTTATATGAGTAACCGTTTCGCAATAAACAAGATCCAGATATAATGTTCATGCTTAACACAGGCACTAAATAACAATTATTCAGGTTCATCACTAATCCCCATGGTAATCAAAGAGAGAGCGTGCCGACGGCGATCACATCAACCTTGGAACTATTTCCCACACGCATCGTCACTTCGTCCTTCGCTAGCCTTCGTTTATTCCGTAGTTCCTGCTTTGAGTTGCAAATGTGAGCAACCAAACTGGTATCAAATACCCAGGCACTACTACGAGAGCTAGTAAGGTACACATCAATAACATGTATATCATATATACCTTGTTTGTCGTTGGTCGCCTTCTTGTCAGCTAGGTACTTGGGGCAGTTCCGCTTCCAGTGACCAGTTCCTTTGCAATGAAAGCACTCAGTTTCTGGCTTAGGTCCATGCTTAGGCCTTTTTGCAGGAGTAGCAACTGCTTTGCCATCCTTCTTGGTTTTACCCTTCTTGCCTTTTCCCTTGCCATTTTTCTTGAAACTAGTGGTTTTATTGACCATCAACACTTGATGTTCTTTCTGGATTTCAGACTCAGCGACTTTCAGCATCGCAAACAGCTCGGCCACTGTCTTGTTCATCGCGTGCATGTTATAGTTCATTACAAAGCTCTTGTAACTAGGTGGCAGTGATTGAAGAACTCTATCAGTGATTGCCTCTGGCGGAAGGGTAATTCCCAACTCCGCTAGATGATTTTAATACCCAGACATTCTGAGTATATGCTCACTGATAGACCCATTCTCCTCCATCTTGCAAGCATAGAATTTATCGGAGGTCGCATACCTCTCGATCCGAGAATTCTTCTTAAAGATAAACTCCAACTACTGGAACATCTCATATGCTCCATGACGTTCAAAACGTCTTTGAAGTCCCGATTCTAAGCCATAGAATATTGCACACTGAACTATTGAGTAGTCTCCAGCACGTGCCTCCCAAGCGTTCTTAACGTCTTCGGAGGTCATGTCTTCTGGTTGGTTACCAAGCGGTGCATCAAGGACATATGATTTCTGGGAAGCCGTGAGGATAATCCTCAGATTACGGGCCTAGTCAACAAAGTTACTTCCATCATCTTTCAACTTAGCTTTCTCTAGGAACGCATTAAAATTCAGGGGTGCTACTGCGCGAGCCATTGATCTACAACATAAATATGCAAAGGTTACTTAGACTATTGTTCAAGATAATGAGTTTTAGTTAATCAAATTTTACTAAATCTCCCACTCAAATTGACATCCCTCGGGTCATCTGAGTGTTACATGATCCAAATTCACCAACTCAAGTCCGATCATCACGTGAGTTGAGGTGGCTTCAATGGTGAACATCATCATGTTGATCATATCTACTATATGACTCATATTCGACCTTTCTCTTGTGTTCCGAGGCCATGTCTGTACATGCTAGGCTCGTCAAGTTTAACCCGAGTGTTCTGCCTGTGCAACACTGGCTTGCACCCATTGTATGTGAATGTAGAGTCTATCACACCCGATCATCACGTGGTGTCTCGACACGACAAACTTTCACAACGGTCACACTCGGGGAGAACACAATTTATCTTGAAATTTAAGTGAGGGATCACCTTATAATGCTACCGTCGTCCTAAGCAAAACAAGGTGCATAAAAGGAATAACATCACATGCAAATCATAAGTGACATGATATGGCCATGAACTTGTGCTTTTGATCTCCATCTAGAAAGCACCAACATGATCTCCATCATCACTAGCACGACACCATGATCTCCATCATCTTGATCTCCATCAATGTGTCGCCATTGGGGTTGTCACGCCCACCATGCTTCTACTACTATTGCTACCGTAGCGATAACCTAAAGCATTACATAGCGCTTAATGATTGACACGCAGGTCATACAATAATTAAAGACAACCCTATGACTCCTGCCAGTTGCCGTACTCATCGACATGCAAGTCGTGATAATCTATACATCACATGATCATCTCATACATCACATATATCACATCATGTAATTGTCCATATCACATCACAACATACCATGCAAAAACAAGTTAGACATCCTCTAATTATTGTTGCATGTTTTACGTGGCTACTACGGGTATCTAGCAAGAACAATTCTCATCTGTGCAAAAAAAACACAACGGAGATACACTAGTTGCTTTTCAACCTTCTCAAGGACCGCCTTTGTCGAATCCGATCCAACTAAAGTAGGAGAAACTAACACCCACTAGCCATCTTTGTGCAACGAAGTTACACGTTAGTCGATGGAACCGGTCTCTCGTAAGCATACGAGTAATGTTGGTTCAGGCCGCTTCATCCCACAATACCGTTGAACCAAAACACGACCAAGGGAGGAAGAAATCAAAGCATCAACGCCCACAAACTCTTTGTGTTCTAATCGAGATCTCATCTACACATAGACCTAGCTCATGATGCCACTGTTGGGGAACGTTGCATGGGAAACAAAAAATTTCCTACGCACACGCAGATCTATCCATGGTGATGCAGATCTACGAGAGGGAGAGTGGATCTACATACCCTTGTAGATCGCTAAGCGGGAAGCGTTAAGAAACGTGGTTGGTGTACTCGAACGTCTTTGCGATCCAAATCGGCAAGCGTCCCGTGATCCAATCACGAACCGTCCTCACGATCCGTCCCGATCAAGCACCGAACGGACGGCACCTCCGCGTTCAGCACACGTACAGCTTCATGACGATCTCCGCCTTCTTGATCCAGCAAGAGGGAGCGGAGAGGTAGGAGAGTTCTCCGGCAGCGTGACAGCGCTCCGGCGATGGTGGTGGAGCTATTCCGGCAGGGCTTTGCCTAAGCTCTGCAGAAATACGATTTAGAGGAGAAACTATGCACTGGAGGAACGGCTTGCACGTGGCCGAAAATCAAGTGCGACAATCCTAAAACCCTGTAGTATATATAGGAGGAGAGGAGGATAGGAGGCAGCCTTGGCTTCCAAGCCAAGACTGGTTCGGTGGAACAAAAGGGAGGAGTCCTCCTCGTCCACTCCTAGTGGGATTAGGACTCCTTCCTTATTTGGTCCCTTTTTGCGTTTTTCCGCCTTTTTTTCCTTTTGGGATTTTCTTCCCAGCTGTATGAGCCTTGTGTGGGACTTCCACCAGACCACTAAGGGCTGGTATAAACTCCGCCCACAGCCCATGAAGCCTCTTGGGTCGAAATACCCCTCCCGGTGGTCTCCCGGTACACTACCGGCACTCCCGGTACACTACCGATGAGCCCGAAACTTTTCCGGCGACCAAAATGGGACTTCCTATATATGAATCTTTACCTCCGGACCATTCCAAAGCTTCTCGTGATGTCCAGGATCTCATCCGGGACTCCGAACAACATTCGTTCACCACCATGCATAACTCTATACTACCGAAACGTCACCCAACCTTAAGTGTGCAGACCCTACGGGTTCGAGAACTATGTAGACATGACCGAGACACCTCTATGGTCAATAACCAATAGCGGGACCTGGATGCCCATATTGGTTCCTACACATTCTACAAAGATCTTTATCGGTTGAATCTCTATGTCAAGGATTCAGTTAATCCCGTATGATGTTCCTTTTGTTCTTCGGTATGTTACTTGCCCGAGATTCGATCGTCGGTATCTCCATACCTAGTTCAACCTCATTACCGGCAAGTCTCTTTACTCGTTCCGTAATACAAGATCCCACAACTAACACTTAGCCACATTGCTTGCAAGGCTTATCGTGATGTTGTATTACCAAGTGGGCCCTGAGATACCTCTCCGTCACACGGAGTAAAAAATCCCAGTCTTGATCTATGCCAACTCAACAGACACCCTCGGAGATACCTGTAGAGCACCTTTATAGTCACCCAGCTATGTTGTGACGTTTGATACACACAAGGTGCTCCTTCGATTTCCGTGAGTTGCATGATCTCATGGTCATAGGAACACATACTTAACATGCAGAAAACAGTAGCAATAAACTTACACGATCATATGCTACATTTGTAGTTTGGGTCTTGTCCATCACATCATTCTCCTAATGATGTGATCCCGTTATCAAATAACATCACATGTCAATGGCTAGGAAACCTTGACCATCTTTGATGAACGAGCTAGTTCACTAGAGGCATACTAGGGACAGAGTGTTGTCTATTTACCCACACATGTAATGTGTTTCCAATCAATACAATTATAGCATGGATAATAAAAGATTATCATGAACAAGGAAATATAATAATAAACACTTTATTTATTGCCTCTAAGGCATATTTCCAACATGCTCCGGCTTTATTTATGACGTGGTCAAGAAAGAATCCTGCCAATTCTTCTTGAATTGCTCGTATGCGATCATGTGGTAGGAGTTCATCCCGCATCTGCCACATCTAATTTGAAGAAGGGGGTCCATACATATATATGGTAATAAAATAAAATTGTGAACATTATTGCTTACGCACTTGAAATTGATTTTCAGAGTAGCCCTGTTGGGGAACGTTGCATGGGCAACAAAAATTTTCCTACGCACATGCAAGATCTATCCATGGTGATGAGCATCTATGAGGGGAGAGTGGATCTACATACCATTGTAGATCGCTAAGCGAGAAGCGTTAAGAAACGCGGTTGGTGTAGTCGAACGTCTTCGCGATCCAAATCGCCAAGCGTCCCGCGATCTCATCATGATCCGCCCCGCGATCCAATCACGATCCGTCCCACAAACTCATCACGATCCGTCCCGCGAACTCATCACAATCCGCCCCGCGATCTCATCACGATCCGTCTCGCGATCTTGATCACGGTCCTTCCGATCTAGCGCCGAACGGACGACACCTCCGCGGTTAGCACACGTACAGCTTGATGACGATCTCCGCCTTCTTGATCCAGAAAAAGGGAGCGGAGAGGGAGCAGAGTTCTCTGGCAACGTGACGGCGCTCCGGTGATGGTGGTGGAGCTATTCCGGCAGGGCTTCGCCTAAGCAGTGCAGAAAACCGATCTAGAGGAGAAACTATGCACTAGAGGAACGGGTAGCACGTGGCTGAAAATCTTGTGCAAAACCCTAAAACCCACCAGTATATATAGGACGGGAGGAGGAGAGGCTTGGATCAAGGGCCAAGCCTCCTTTGGTTCAGCCGAAGTGGGGAGGAGAGGAGGACTCCTCCTCCAATCCTAGTAGGACTAGGATTCCTCCTTTTTTGCCTTTTCCCCACCTTTTGCTTTTGGGCTTTTCTTCCCTAGCCGCATGGGCCTTGTGTGGAAGTTCCACCATCCCACTAAGGGATGGTATTCACTCTTACACAGCCCATGAAGCCTCTTGGTCGAAATACCCCTCCCGGTGGTCTCCCGGTACACTAGCGGCACTCCCGATACACTACCGATGAGCCGAAAACTTTTCCGGCGACCAAAACAGGACTTCCTATATATAAATATTTACCTCCGTACCATTTCGGAGCTCCTCGTGATGTCCGGGATCTTATCTGGGACTCCGAACAACCTTCGTTTACCACCGTACATAACTCTATACTATCGAAACGTCACCAAACCTTGTATTACCGAGTGGGCCCTGAGGTACCTCTCCATCACACGGAGTAACAAATCCCAGTCTTGATCCATGCCAACTCAACAGACACCCTCAGAGATACCTGTAGAGCACCTTTATAGTCACCTAGTTACGTTGCGACATTTGATACACACAAGGCACTCATCCGATGTCCGTGAGTTGCATGATCTCATGGTCATAGGAACACATACTTGACATGCAGAAAACAGTAGCAATAAACTGACACAATCATATGCTACGTTTGTAGTTTGGGTCTTGTCCATCACATCACTCTCCTAATGATGTGATCCCATTACCAAATGACATCTCATGTCCATGACTAGGAAACCATAGCCATCTTTGATCAAGGAGCTAGTCTATTAGAGGCATACTAGGGACATGGTGTTGTCTATGTATCCACACATGTATCTAAGTTTCCGATCAACACAATTATAGCATGGATAATAAACGATTATCATGAACAATGAAATATGATAATAACTAATTTATTATTACCTCTAGGGCATATTTCCAACAGTATCCCACTTGCACTAGAGTCAATAATCTAGTTCACATCACCATGTGATTCGCATTGTTATGAATCTAACACCCAATGAGTTCTGGGGCTCGATCATGCTTTGCATGTGAGAGAGGTCTTATAGTCAACGGGTCTGCGACATTCAGATCCATGCATACTTTGCAAATCTCTATGTCAAACTGTAAACACTGCTACCACACTCCACTTGGTACTATTCCAAATGGCTGCTCCACTATATGTATCCGGATTGCTACCACGAGTCATCCGGATTGGTGTTAAAGCTTGCATCAACGTAACTCTTTACGACGAACTCTTTATCACCTCCATAATCGAGAAACATCTCCTTACTCTTTTAGTTACTAAGGACAATCTTGATCGCTGCCCAGTCATCACTATCAAGATTCAATATGAATAAACCCCTAACTATGGGTGCATGACCATAAAAGATATTACTCATATAAATAGAATAACCTTTATTCTCTGATTTATATGAGTAACCGTTTCGCAATAAACAAGATCCAGATATAATGTTCATGCTTAACACAGGCACTAAATAACAATTATTCAGGTTCATCACTAATCCCGATGGTAATCGAAGAGAGAGCGTGCCAACGGCGATCACATCAACCTTGGAACTATTTCCCACGTGCATCGTCACTTCATCCTTCGCTAGCCTTCGTTTATTCCGTAGTTCCTGCTTTGAGTTGCAAATGTGAGCAACCGAACTGGTATCAAATACCCAGGCACTACTACGAGAGCTAGTAAGGTACACATCAATAACATGTATATCATATATACCTTGTTTGTCGTTGGTCGCCTTCTTGTCAGCTAGGTACTTGGGGCAGTTCCGCTTCTAGTGACCAGTTCCTTTGCAATGAAAGCACTCAGTTTCTGGCTTAGGTCCATGCTTAGGCCTTTTTGCAGGAGTAGCAACTGCTTTGCCATCCTTCTTGGTTTTACCCTTCTTGCCTTTTCCCTTGCCATTTTTCTTGAAACTAGTGGTTTTATTGACCATCAACACTTGATGTTCTTTTTGGATTTCAGACTCAGCGACTTTCAGCATCGCAAACAGCTCGGCCACTGTCTTGTTCATCCCATGCATGTTATAGTTCATTACAAAGCTCTTGTAACTAGGTGGCAGTGATTGAAGAACTCTATCAGTGATTGCCTCTGGCGGAAGGGTATTTCCCAACTCCGCTAGACGATTTGAATACCCAGACATTCTGAGTATATGCTCACTGATAGACCCATTCTCCTCCATCTTGCAAGCATAGAATTTATCGGAGGTCTCATACCTCTCGATCCGGGCATTCTTCTTAAAGATAAACTCCAACTACTGGAACATCTCATATGCTCCATGACGTTCAAAACATCTTTGAAGTCTCGATTCTAAGCCATAGAATATTGCACACTGAACTATTGAGTAGTCTCCAGCACGTGCCTCCCAAGCGTTCTTAACGTCTTCGGAGGTCATGTCTTCTGGTTGGTTACCAAGCGGTGCATCAAGGACATATGATTTCTGGGAAGCCGTGAGGATAATCCTCAGATTACGGGCCTAGTCAACAAAGTTACTTCCATCATCTTTCAACTTAGCTTTCTCTAGGAACGCATTAAAATTCAGGGGTGCTACTGCGCGAGCCATTGATCTACAACATAAATATGCAAAGGTTACTTAGACTATTGTTCAAGATAATGAGTTTTAGTTAATCAAATTTTACTAAATCTCCCACTCAAATTGACATCCCTCAGGTCATCTGAGTGTTACATGATCCAAATTCACCAACTCAAGTCCGATCATCACGTGAGTTGAGGTGGCTTCAATGGTGAACATCATCATGTTGATCATATCTACTATATGACTCATGTTCGACCTTTCGGTCTCTTGTGTTCCGAGGCCATGTCTGTACATGCTAGGCTTGTCAAGCTTAACCCGAGTGTTCTGCGTGTGCAACACTGGCTTGCACCCATTGTATGTGAATGTTGAGTCTATCACACCCGATCATCACGTGGTGTCTCGACACGACAAACTTTCACAACGGTCACACTCGGGGAGAACACAATTTATCTTGAAATTTAAGTGAGGGATCACCTTATAATGCTACCGTCGTCCTAAGCAAAACAAGGTGCATAAAAGGATTAACATCACATGCAAATCATAAGTGACATGATATGGCCATGAACTTGTGCTTTTGATCTCCATCTGGAAAGCACTGACATGATCTCCATCGTCACCGGCACGACACCTAGATCTCCATCATCTTGATCTCCATCAACGTGTTGCCATCGGGGTTGTCGCGCCCACCATGCTTCTACTACTATTGCTATCGTAGCGATAAAGTAAAGCATTACATAGCGCTTAATGATTGACACGCAGGTCATACAATAATTAAAGACAACCCTATGACTCCTGGCGGTTGCCGTACTCATCGACATGCAAGTCGTGATAATCTATACATCACATGATCATCTCATACATCACATATATCACATCATGTAATTGGCCATATCACATCACAACATACCCTGCAAAAACAAGTTAGACGTCCTCTAATTGTTGTTGCATGTTTTACGTGGCTACTACGGGTATCTAGCAACAACAATTCTCATCTATGCAAAAAAAACACAACGGTGATACACTAGTTGCTTTTCAACCTTCTCAAGGACCGCCTTTGTCGAATCCGATCCAACTAAAGTAGGAGAAACTGACACCCACTAGCCATCTTTTTGCAACGAAGTTACACGTTAGTTGATGGAACTGGTCTCTCGTAAGCATACGAGTAATGTTGGTTCAGGCCGCTTCATCCCACAATACCGCTGAACCAAAACATGACCAAGGGAGGAAGCAATCTAAGCATCAACGCCCACAAACTCTTTGTGTTCTACTCGAGATCTCATCTACACATAGACCTAGCTCATGATGCCACTGTTGGGGAACGTTGCATGGGAAACAAAAAATTTCCTACGCACACGCAGATCTATGCATGGTGATGAGCATCTACGAGAGGGAGAGTGGATCTACATACCCTTGTAGATCGCTAAGCGGGAAGCGTTAAGAAACGAGGTTGGTGTACTCGAACGTCTTTGCGATCCAAATCGCTAAGCGTCCCGCGATCCAATCACGAACCGTCCTCACGATCCGTCCCGATCAAGCACCGAACGGACGGCACCTCCGCGTTCAGCACACGTACAGCTTGATGACGATCTCCGCCTTCTTGATCCAGCAAGAGGGAGTGGAGAGGTAGGAGAGTTCTCCGGCAGCGTGACGGCGCTCCGGCGATGGTGGTGGAGCTATTCCGGCAGGGCTTTGCCTAAGCTCTGCAGAAATCCGATCTAGAGGAGAAACTATGCACTGGAGGAACGGGTTGCACGTGGCCGAAAATCAAGTGCAAAAATCCTAAAACCCTCTAGTATATATAGGAGGAGAGGAGGAGAGGAGGCAGCCTTGGCTTCCAAGCCAAGACTGGTTCGGCCGAACCAAAGGGAGGAGTCCTCCTCCTCCACTCCTAGTGGGATTAGGACTCTTTCCTTATTTGGTCCCTTTTTGCGTTTTTCCGCCTTTTTCCTTTTGGGATTTTCTTCCCAGCTGTATGGGCCTTGTGTGGGACTTCCACCAGACCACTAAGGGCTGGTATACACTCTCCCACAGCCCATGAAGCCTCTTGGGTCGAAATACCCCTCCCGGTGGTCTCCCGGTACACTACCGGCACTCCCGATACACTACCGATGAGCCCGAAACTTTTCCGGCGACCAAAATGGGACTTCCTATATATGAATCTTTACCTCCGGACCATTCTAAAGCTCCTCGTGATGTCCGGGATCTCATCCGGGACTCTGAACAACATTCGGTCACCACCATGCATAACTCTATACTACCGAAACGTCACCCAACCTTAAGTGTGTAGACCCTGCGGGTTCGAGAACTATGTAGACATGACCGAGACACCTCTATGGTCAATAACAAATAGCGGGACCTGGATGCCCATATTGGTTCCTACATATTCTACAAAGATCTTTATCGGTCGAATCTCTATGTCAAGGATTCAATTAATCCCGTATGATGTTCCTTTTGTTCTTCCTTATGTTACTTGCCCGAGATTCGATCTACGGTATCTCCATACCTAGTTCAACCTCATTACCGGAAAGTCTCTTTACTCGTTCCGTAATACAAGATCTCGCAACTAACACTTAGTCACATTGCTTGCAAGGCTTATTGTGAAGTTGTATTACCAAGTGGGCCCTGAGATACCTCTCCGTCACACGGAGTAAAAAATCCCAGTCTTGATCCATGCCAACTCAACAGACACCCTCGGAGATACCTGTAGAGCACCTTTATAGTCACCCAGTTACATTGTGACGTTTCATACACACAAGGCACTCCTCCGATGTTCGTGAGTTGCATGATCTCATGGTCATAGGAACACATACTTAACATGCAGAAAACAGTAGCAATAAACTTACACGATCATATGCTACATTTGTAGTTTGGGTCTTGCACATCACATCATTCTCCTAATGATGTGATCCCATTATCAAATAACATCACATATCAACGGCTAGGAAACCTTGACCATCTTTGATCAACGAGCTAGTTCACTAGAGGCATACTAGGGACAGAGTGTTGTCTATTTACCCACACATGTAATGTGTTTCCAATCAATACAATTATAGCATGGATAATAAAAGATTATCATGAACAAGGAAATATAATAATAAACACTTTATTTATTGCCTCTAAGGCATATTTCCAACATTCTCCGGCTTTATTTATGACGTGGTCAAGAAAGAATCCTGCCAATTCTTCTTGAATCGCTCGTATGCGATCATGTGGTAGGAGTTCATCCCGCATCTGCCACATCTAATTTGAAGAAGGGGGTCAATACATATATATGGTAATAAAATAAAATTGTGAATATTATTGCTTACGCACTTGAAATTGTTTTTCAAAGTAGCCCTGTTGGGGAACGTTGCATGGGCAATAAAAATTTTCCTACGCACACGCAAGATCTATCCATGGTGATGAGCATCTATGAGGGGATAGTGGATCTACATACCATTGTAGATCGCTAAGCGAGAAGCGTTAAGAAACGCGGTTGGTGTAGTCGAACGTCTTCGCGATCCAAATCGCCGAGAGTCCCGCGATCTCATCATGATCCGCCCCGCGATCCAATCACGATCCGTCCCACAAACTCATCACGATCCGCCCCGCGAACTCATCACAATCCGTCCCGCGATCTTATCACGATCCGTCTCGTGATCTTGATCACGGTCCTTCCGATCTAGCGCCGAACGGACGACACCTCCGCGGTTAGCACACGTACAGCTTGATGACGATCTCCGCCTTCTTGATCCAGCAAAAGGGAGCGGAGAGGGAGCAGAGTTCTCTGGCAGCGTGACGGCACTCCGGCGATGGTGGTGGAGCTATTCCGGCAGGGCTTCGCCTAAGCACTGCAGAAAACCGATCTAGAGGAGAAACTATGCACTAGAGGAACGGGTAGCACGTGGCTGAAAATCTTGTGCAAAACCCTAAAACCCACCAGTATATATAGGACGGGAGGAGGAGAGGCTTGGATCAGGGGCCAAGCCTCCTTTGGTTCAGCCGAAGTGGGGAGGAGAGGAGGACTCCTCCTCCAATCCTAGTAGGACTAGGATTCCTCCTTTTTTGCCTTTTCCCCACCTTTTGCTTTTGGGCTTTTCTTCCCTAGCCGCATGGGCCTTGTGTGGAAGTTCCACCATCCCACTAAGGGATGGTATTCACTCTTACACAGCCCATGAAGCCTCTTGGTCGAAATACCCCTCCCGGTGGTCTCCCGGTACACTACCGGCACTCCCGATACACTACCGATGAGCCGAAAACTTTTCCGGCGACCAAAACAGGACTTCCTATATATAAATATTTACCTCCGTACCATTCCGGAGCTCCTCGTGATGTCCGGAATCTTATCCGGGACTCCGAACAACCTTAGTTTACCACCGTACATAACTCTATACTATCGAAACGTCACCAAACCTTAAGTGTGCAGACCCTATGGGTTCGAGAACTATGTAGACATGACCGAGACACCTCTACGGTCAATAACCAATAGCGGGACCTGGATGCCCATATTGGTTCCTACATATTCTATGAAGATCTTTATCGGTCGAACCTCTATGTCAAGGATTCAGTTAATCTCGTATGATGTTCCCTTTGTTCTTCAGTATGTTACTTGCCCGAGATTCGATCGTCGATATCTCCATACCTAGTTCAACCTCGTTACCGGAAAATGTCGTTACTCAATCCGTAATACAAGATCACGCAACTAACACTTAGTTACATTGCTTGCAAGGCTTATTGTGATGTTGTATTACCGAGTGGGCCCTGAGATACCTCTCCATCACACGGAGTAACAAATCCCAGTCTTGATCCATGCCAACTCAACAGACACCCTCGGAGATACCTGTAGAGCACCTTTATAGTCACCTAGTTACGTTGCGACGTTTGATACACACAAGGCACTCATCCGATGTCCGTGAGTTGCATGATCTCATGGTCATAGGAACACATACTTGACATGCAGAAAACAGTAGCAATAAACTGACACAATCATATGCTACGTTTGTAGTTTGGGTCTTGTCCATCACATCACTCTCCTAATGATGTGATCCCATTACCAAATGACATCTCATGTCCATGACTAGGAAACCATAGCCATCTTTGATCAAGGAGCTAGTCTATTAGAGGCATACTAGGGACATGGTGTTGTCTATGTATCCACACATGTATCTAAGTTTCCGATCAACACAATTATAGCATGGATAATAAACGATTATCATGAACAATGAAATATGATAATAACTAATTTATTATTACCTCTAGGGCATATTTCCAACAGTATCCCACTTGCACTAGAGTCAATAATCTAGTTCACATCACCATGTGATTCGCATTGTTATGAATCTAACACCCAATGAGTTCTGGGGCTCGATCATGCTTTGCATGTGAGAGAGGTCTTATAGTCAACGGGTCTGCGACATTCAGATCCATGCATACTTTGCAAATCTCTATGTCAAACTGTAAACACTGCTACCACACTCCACTTGGTACTATTCCAAATGGCTGCTCCACTATATGTATTCGGATTGCTACCATGAGTCATCCGGATTGGTGTTAAAGCTTGCATCAACGTAACTCTTTACGACGAACTCTTTATCACCTCCATAATCGAGAAAGATCTCCTTAGTCTTTTAGTTACTAAGGATAATCTTGACCATTGCCCAGTGATCCACTCCTGGATCACTCTTGTACCCCTTGATAGACTCATGGCAAGGCACACACCAGGTGCGGTACACAGCATGGCATAATATAGAGCCTATGGCTAAGGCATAGGGGACGAAGTTCGTCCTTTCTCTTTCTTCTGCCGTTGTCGAGCTTTGAGTCTCACTCAAGTTTTACACCTTACAAATCAGGAGAGAACTCTTTTTCTGTCTAATCCATTTTGAACTCTTTCAAAATCTTGTCAAGGTACGTACTCATTGAAAGTCTCATCAAGCATCTTGATCTATCTCTATAGATCTTGATGCTCAACAATTAGGTAGCTTTATCCAGGTCTTCCTTTGAAAAACTCTTTTCAAACAACCGTTTATGCTTTTCAGAAATTCTACATCATTTCCGATCAACAATATGTCATCCACATATACTTATCAGAAATTCTATAGTGATCCCACTCACTTTATTATAAATACAAGTTTCTCATAAACTTTGTATAGACTCAAAAACTTTGATCACCTCATCAAAGTGTATATTCCAACTCCGAGATGCTTGCTTTAGTTCATAGAAGGATCACTGAAGCTTGCACACCTTTTAGCACCCTTAGGACTGACAAAACCTTATGGCTGTATCTCATACAACCTTTCCTTAAGGAAGGAAACGATGTTTTGGCATCCATCTGCCATATTTCATAATTGAAAAATGCAGCAACTGCTGACATAATTCCAACAGACTTTAGCATCACTATGAGTGAGGAAGTCTCATCGTAGTCAATTCCTTGAACTTGCCGGAAACTTCTTTGCGACAAGTCGAGCTTTATAAATGATGACATTCACCATCAGTGTTTGTCTTCATTTTAAAAAGATCCATTTGTACTCAAGGACCTGCCATCCAACGAGCAAGTCCACCAAAGTCTATACTTGGTTTTCATACATGGATCCTTTCTCAGATTTCATGGCCTCTAACCATTTGTCGGAATCCAGGCCCATCATCGCTTCTCCACAGC
The DNA here is from genome assembly GCA_022496015.1 of Hordeum marinum. Lineage (NCBI taxonomy): Eukaryota > Viridiplantae > Streptophyta > Magnoliopsida > Poales > Poaceae > Hordeum > Hordeum marinum. The sequence goes on from CM039678.1 coordinate 26,036,535, forward strand.
TCGTAGGTTCATCGTTGTCCAACAACATGACATCCAAGATAGAGTTGTCGTACCGCTCAGGAGCAGTACACATCCTTGTCGACCTACGAGGTTGGATAGTAACTTGATCTGAAGCTTCATGATCATCATCATTAACTTCCTCCTCAACCAACGTAGGCTTCACAGAAACATCTTCCTACGCTGCGCTACTCTCTGGTTGAAACAAAGGTTCAACAACCTCATCAAGTTCTATCTTCCTCCCACTCAATTCTTTCAAGAGAAACTTTTTCTCGGGAAAGGACCCGTTTTAGCAACAAACACTTTATGCTTGGATCTGAGATAGAAGGTTCACCCAACTGTTCTTAGGGTAATCTATGAAGATGCATTTGCCCGCTTTGGGTTCGAGCTCATTAGATGAAAACATTTTCCACACAAGTGCGCAGCCCCAAACATTTAAGAAATGATAGCTTGGGTTTCTATCAAACCCTAATTCACACGGTGTCATCTCAACGGATTTTAGATGGTGCCCTATTTAAAGTGAATGTAGTTGTCTCTAATGCATAACCCCAAAATTATAGTAGCAAAACGATAAGAGACATCATAGCACGCACCATATCCAATAGAGCACGACTATGACGTTCGGACACACCATCACGCTATGGTGTTCCAGGTGGCGTGAGTTGTGAAACAATTTTCACATTGTCTAAAGTTGTATGCCAAACTCGCAACTCAGATATTCATCTCGATGATCATATCATAGACATTTTTATCTTCTTGTCACGATGATCTTAAACTTCATTCTGAATTTGCTTGAACCTTGCAAACGATTCAAACTTGTGTTTCATTAAGTAAATATACACTATATCTACTCAAATCATCAGTGAAGGTAAGAAAAGAACGATATCCACCGCACACTACAAGACTCATTGGATTGCATACATCAACATGTACCATTTCCAATAAATCACTTGCCCGCTCCATCCATCTGGAAAATGGGGTCCTTAGTCATCTTGCCCAAGAGGCATGGTTCGCATGTCTCAACCGATTCGAAATCGAGTGAGTCCAAAGATCCATAAGCATGGAGTTTCTTCATGCGCTTTATACCAATATGACATTTAGCGGCAGTGCCACAAGTATGTGGTACTATCATTCTTAACTTTGTATCTTTTGGCATCAATGTTCTGAACATGTGTATTACTATGATCAAGATTCAACAAACCATTCTCACTGGGTGCATGACCATTACAGGTATTATTCATGTAAACAGAATAACCATTATTCTCTAACTTAAATGAATAACCGTGTTGCAATAAACATGATCCAATCACGTTCATGCTTAACGCAAAACACCAAATAACATTTATTTAGGTTTGTCACTAATCCCAAAGGTAGACAGAGCGTGCGATGTTGATCACATCAACCTTGGAAACATTTCCAACACACATCGTCACCTCACCCTAAGCTAGTTCTCCATTTATTCCGTAGCTTTTATTTCTAGCTACTAACATTTAGCAACCGAACCGGTATCCAATACCCAGGTGCTACTAGGAGTGCTAACAAGGTACACATCAATAACACGTATATCAAATATACTTCTGTCAATGTTGCCAGCCTTCTTATCTACCAAGTATTTAGGGTTGTTCCGCTTCAGCGACCGTTCTCCTCATAATCAAAGCACTTAGTCTCGGGTTTGGGTTCAACTTCGGGTTGCTTCACTAGAGCAGCAACTGACTTGCCATCCATGAAGTTTCCCTCCTTTCCCTTGCCCTTCTCGAAACTTAGTGGTTTTACTAACCATCAACACTTGACGCTCCTTCTTGATTTCTACCTTCGTGGTGTCAAACATCGCGAACAGCTCAGGGATCAATATTTCTATCCCTAGCATTTTATAGTTCATCACCAAGTTCTAGTAGCTTAGTGACAGTGACTTGGAGAACTATATCAATCACTATCTTACCTAGAAGATCAACTCCCACTCGATTCAAGAGATTGTAGCACCCAGACAATCTGAGCACATGCTCAACGATTGAGCTATTCTCCTTCATCTTGCAGGCAAAGAATCTTGTGGGAGATATTATATCTCGCAACACGGGCACGAGCTTGAGATCCTAATTCTAGCTCTTAGAACATCTCATATGTTCCATGACGTTCAAAACATTTCAGAGCCTCAATTCTAAGCCGTAATGCATGACGCACTAAACTATCAAGTAGTCATCAGAGTGTGCCTGTCAGATGTTCACAACATCTACAGACGACGCTAGAGGGGTTGGCGCACCGAGCGGTGCATTAAGGACATAAGCCTTCTGTGCAACAATGAGGACAATCCTCAGATCACAGACCCAGTCCGCAATATTCCTACCATCATCTTTCAACTCTATTTCTCTAGGAACATATAAAAATTCAAGGGAGCTACAACGCGAGCATGTAATCTATAACATAATTTGCAAAGACACTACTGACTATGTTCATGATAATGAGTTCGATTAATCGTATTACTGAAGAACTCCCACTCAAATTGACATCCCTCGGGTCATTCGAGTGATACATGATCCAAATTCACCAACTCAAGTCCGATCATCATGTGAGTTGAGGTGGCTTCAATGGTGAACATCATCATGTTGATCATATCTACTATATACCTCATGTTTGACCTTTTGGTCTCTTGTGTTCCGAGGCCATGTCTGTACATGCTAGGCTCGTCAAGGTTAACCCGAGTGTTCTACATGTGCAACACTGGCTTGCACCCGTTGTATGTGAACGTAGAGTCTATCACACCCGATCATCATGTGGTGTATCAACACGGCAAACTTTCGCAATGGTGCACACTCAGGGAGAACACAATTTAACTTGAAATTAAGTGAGGGATCACCTTATAATGCTACCGTCGTCCTAAGCAAAACAAGGTGCATAGAAAGGATTAACATCACATGCAAATCATAAGTGACATGATATGGCCATGAACTTGTGCTTTTGATCTCCATCATGAAAGCACCGGCATGATCTCCATCGTGACCGGCATGACATCATGATCTCCATCATCTTGATCTCCATCAACGTGTCGCCATCGGGGTTGTCATGCCCATCATGCTTCTACTACTATTGCTACCGTTTAGCGATAAAGTAAAGCATTACATGGCGCTTAATGATTGACACGCAGGTCATACAATAATTAAAGACAACCCTATGGCTCCTGCCGGTTGCCATACTCATCGACATACAAGTCGTGATATTCCATACAAAACATGATCATCTCATACATCACATATATCTCATCATGTAATTGGCCATATCACATCACAACATACCCTGCAAAAACAAGTTAGACGTCCTATAATTGTTGTTGCAAGTTTTACGTGGCTGCTACAGGTATCTAGCAAGAACAATTCTCACCTACGCAAAACCACAACGGTGATACATAAGTTGCTTTTCAACCTTCTCAAGGACCGCCTTTGTCGAATCCGATCCAACTAACGTAGGAGAAACTGACACCCACCAACCATATTTGTGCAACAAAGTTACATGTCAGTCGATGGAACCGGTATCTCGTAAGCGTACGAGTAAGGTTGGTTCGGGCCTCTTCATCCCACAATACCGCTGAACCAAAACACGACCAAGGGAGGAAGCAATCTAAGCATCAACCCCCACAAACTCTTTGTGTTCTACCCAAGATCTCATCTACACATAGACCTAGCTCATGATGCCACTGTTGGGGAACGTTGCATGGGAAGCAAAAAAAATTCTACGCACACGCAAGATCTATCCATGGTGATGAGCATCTACGAAAGGGGGAGTGGATCTACATACCCTTATAGATCTCTAAGCGGGAAGCGTTAAGAAATGCGGTTGGTGTAGTCGAACATCTTCGCGATCCAAATCGCCAAGCGTCCCGCGATCTCATCACGATCTGTCCCGCGATCCAATCACGATCCATCCCGCGAACTCATCACGATCCATCCCGCGATCTCATCACGATCCGTCTCGCGATCTTGATCACGGTCCTTCCGATGTAGCTCCGAACGGACAGCACCTCCGCGTTCAGCAGACGTATAGCTTGATGACGATCTCCACCTTCTTGATCCAGCAAGAGGGAGCGGAGAGGTAGAAGAGTTCTCCGGCAGCGTGAAGTCGCTCCGGCGATGGTGGTGGAGAAACTATGCACTAGAGGAACGGGTGGCACGTGGCTGTAAATCTTGTGGAAAACCCTAAAACCCACTAGTATATAGGAGGAGACAAGGAGAGGCTTGGCGCAAGGGCCAAGCCTCCTTTGGTTCGGCCGAAGTGGGGAGGAGAGGAGGACTCCTCCAATCCTAGTAGGACTAGGATTCCTCCTTTTTTGCCTTTTTCCACCTTTTCCTTTTGGACTTTTCTTCCCTAGCCGCATGGTCCTTGTGTGGAAGTTCCACCAGCCCACTAAGGTCTGGTATTCACTCTTACACAGCCCATGAAGCCTCTTGGGTCGAAATACCCCTCCGGGTGGTCTCCCGGTACACTACCGGCACTCCCGGTACACTACCGATGAGCCCAAAACTTTTCCGGCGACCAAAACAAGACTTCCTATATATAAATCTTTACCTCTGGACCATTCCGGAGCTCCTCGTGACATATAGGATCTCATCTGGGACTCTGAACAACCTTCGGTCACCACCATACATAACTCTATACTACCGAAACGTCACCAAACCTTAAGTGTGCAGACCCTGCGGGTTCGAGAACTATGTAGACATGACCGAGACACCTCTACGGTCAATAACCAATAGCGGGACCTGGATGCCCATATTGGTTCCTACATATTCTACGAAGATCTGTATCGGTCGAACCTCTATGTCAAGGATTCAGTTAATCCCCTATGATGTTCCCTTTGTTCTTCGGTATGTTACTTGCCCGAGATTCGATCGTCGGTATATCCATACCTAGTTCAACCTCATTACCGGCAAGTCTTGTTACTCGTTCTGTAATGCAAGATCCCGCAACTAATACTTAGTTACATTGCTTGCAAGGCTTATTGTGATGTTGTATTACCGAGTGTGCCCTGAGATACCTCTCCGTCACACGGAGTAACAAATCCCAGTCTTGATCCATGCCAACTCAACAGACACTCTCGGAGATACCTGTAGAGCACCTTCATAGTCACCCAGTTACGTTGCGACGTTTGATACACACAAGGCACTCCTCCGATGTCCGTGAGTTGCATGATCTCATGGTCATAGGAACACATACTTGACATGCAGAAAACAGTAGCAATAAACTGACACGATCATATGCTATGTTTGTAGTTTGGATCTTGTCCATCACATAATTCTCCTAATGATGTGATCCCATTACCAAATGACATCTCATGTCCATGACTAGGAAACCATAGCCATCTTTGATCAATGAGCTAGTCTATTAGAGGCATACTAGGGACATGGTGTTGTCTATGTATCCACACATGTATCTAAGTTTCCGATCAACACAATTATAGCATGGATAATAAATGATTATCATGAAAAAGGAAATATGGTAATAACTAGTTTATTATTGCCTCTAGGGCATATTTCCAACAAGCCCCGCTTAGGGGTCGCCGCGTTGTAGATGAACTCGCAAATGTAGTATCCACAAAAATCATTCCCGGTTTCCTGCCACAAGCACTTTACGAGAAATAAAGTTCAATCAAACTAATAATCACGCATGATAAATGGTATTGATGAAACTAGAATCAATGGGAGATGCGCGGAACTAGCTAGTAGTACTTACTTTCGGGTGTGTAAATCGCAGCTCCCCCGGCAGTGCCGGAACAATTGCTGTGAACTCTTTCCAAACCCTGCCAGACAAAGAAAATAATTACTTGATATCAAGAAATGAACAATGTTGCGGATATGATGCGATAATGATCGATTGAACTTCTGGAGCATTTCAGTCATGCCCGCATATTTCTGGGGATCTTTTCATTTCGAGTCTAAGACGATTACTACTCCCCGCTCAAGCTTAATCTCTAGCAGAATAAAGTGGAAACTGCGCACGCATGCATAACTCATCAATTACATTACTATAAACCTTGAGTAATAAGGGAAACCGAATATGCACAAGACAGTAACACTCACTTGAAGTTCTAAGGAAAGAGTATTGTCCCTTTGTTTTGATTTTTAAGCAATGATTGTAGCAAGTTGTCCTCGGTTTGTGTGGCATTCTTTTGAACCGTATACTCATGTATGATATTTGGGTTAATGAACCCAATGTCATAGATTTTTGCTTTTCTGCATTCGACGATATTCAATCTGCATCATATAGTGAGGATAATTATATATACATGCAATGAAAGAGCTGAGCTATATACATAGAGAGACTTAATTACAGAAGTAGTACTTACAGACAGTAGCAAGTCACGATTGTTTTGTCGAGGGCCTTTTGATTGTATAACTGGAATATCTCCTCAAATTCAACATTCAACAGATCCATTCCAATGAGGTCGTGCTCCTCTTTAACTAACAGCGTCAAAGAATCCTTCCCAGACTCGCGGCAGGTTTTCATGCTTGTTGAATCCCTTGGGTTCAACCTTATGTCTGTCTCAATGCTTTGTGATCTTGATATGATCGTCGTATTTGGAAAATATCGTTGTGTTGTCATCATGGAATCTGACAATTCCAAAGTCTTCGAAGGCTTTAGGAGAGGAGACTTGTATACTGTTGATTTCTCTACAGGTCCTCAACCTGCCACATGCTTACTTGCAAAGTCTTCAGAAGGCTAGTTGTGGAATCGACGACTTGAACATGCGGGTATGAGGAACTTGCACACGCTCGTGAAGAAAAAACATGCCATCGGCATCAAGGGTGTCAAATTCCACAAGGACCACCTCTACGGTGCATGTGAATCTAGGAGGATGACCAGATCCAAGCATCCCTCGAAGACAATCATGACCACGACTCGACCCTTTGAATTGCTTCACATGGATGTAGCGACCCGACTCAAAACGAGTCAAGCCTCTGTGTTTTCTGTGCCATCCCTAGATCAGTATGCTGGCACACACAGTACATCAATGTATATATCAAAGTGCAATCACATGTAAATAGCGTAAAACTGATATATACCTTAAAATAGCAGCGGATACAGTTAACGGGAGTGGAGTCCCAATAACACCAACGGCAAGTTGAGTGCGGACCATAACCCTGAATCGTACTCTTACCCGTCGTAGAAGAGTATCTGCAACATGAGACGTTGCAGCCGTGTAGGTCAGTACATTGAATGTACTGGCAAGATCACCATAGAAGAACAGAAGAATAAAGACTATTCTATATGCAAAGGCTTTGTGGCTCTGTGTCTAAGTTTTTGCGTAAAAGCTGATTTTATTTTCCCTACAACAAAGGAATATCAGGAAATTCACTATGGACTTACCTATCATGACATGGTTCCGCCAACCGATGTCTCAATGCCCATAAGTATCATTAAGTTGCCCACAATTAGTTATCAGTCCAGTGTTGAGAGTTCAGAGATAGATCCAAGTCTAGAAGCTCAAATTGTCCGTAACCGGGGACACGGCTAATCGATTAGGTTTAACTCTGCAGAGTGTTGTGTACTTTACCCACAAGATTCTTTCCCTCCTGGTAAGTCCTCGCACTGCCTGGTGTTTGAGAACAGGATGAAAGAAACATGGTCTTTCAGAGTGCTTCCCTGACTGTCCGACAGTGCCCATCCCAATCCTAACATCGACTACATCTCGTAGCACTGCCCAGCAGAGTCACAACAAAGATCAACCAAGCCAGAGCCCATAATGACTTGTGGCTACACAGGTAAGCTTCCGGGCATGAAGTATTCATCCTTCTCTTTGAGTCTGGGTGAAGCTTTCCGCAAGATGTCATGGCGCTTCTCCATGCATCCCGGCCATCCACTGGTTTCTCCAGGGATGCCCAATCAACCATCCTTCACCCAGTAGTGTGTATTGAAAACTTGTCTTCTCGAGTCTTGAAGTCTTGAGGTCTTGAAGATGCAGGACTTGAAGATGTCTTCATGAAGTCGTCGTTTTGACGTGGAGTCCTTCTTCACACCACTCACGAACACTCATACCAGACCCCGTCTACTTTAGCATAGCATTGCACTAACTAGCGTTCCCGGGCTTTAGTAACAAGTGGTGGGTTCCTACCTCATGCATTCTACTCAACTACAAGAATTTCAATAACACTACGGGAGGGATGTGCTGAATGATGTCACTACATGCAATAAAACATAGGTATGAAAAGATGGTCAAAGTGAACTTGCCTGTACTGTTGATGAAGAGAAAGATCGCTCTCAGAAATAACTTGATAGACTATACGTCACTCTCCGATGAAAATCTATATACCAAACATTGCATTCATAAGCAAACACTTCTAGCAATCAAAACTGACAATCACAATGTAACACAAGAACAAAAGCAACAAGGTTGATGAAGGAAACACTTAAGACAAAAGTTGAAACACAAAACTCCAACAAATTCAAAAGTAACACAAAACCCAAAACAAAGTAAAATATAATAAAAGGGTTTTACTAATATTTTACTAGCAAAAATAATTACTTTTGAAGAACAACTAAAACTATGAAAACAACATCCTAAACAACATAAATGTTTGCCTAATAAACTTAACAATGAGTGAAACACTTAACATAAGAGAAAACACTTTTATAAAACCACTAAGTTAACAGAAAATAAATAGTAAAATCATTTATTATAAAACATAATTAAGTCATCTATTACTTTGTGAAAAGAGTTTCTATGAAACTAAATTGTTTTTATAACATATTACCTAATGAAAATAATATAGTTTTCCTATCATAATAGAACTAATCTAAATTATTTTTATTAACTAAGTATTTCTTAACAGAAAGAAATTACTACAAATTTTTATTAGAAAACAGAATCTAATTACGTAAAACTTTAGTTAAAAGAATTGTTACTAACTAATTTGCTTTTAAAACAACTATACCTATTTGAAAGAGGGTATAGATCCCTACAACAAAATTATAAACTAAACAAATTAACTTTTGTTAACAGCAAGTAAATTACTAAGGTTTGGAACAACAAAACTAAATGAAATCTGAAACTTAATATAAATCATATTCAGATTTTCAAAAATAAAACAAAGTAAATCAATCTAAATAAACTAATATGAAACTAAACATATTCTGTTTGGTTCGAAAACACTATTTAACATTATTATCAAATTCTCAAACTCTACCAAATGATAGCTATGGTCACTAGTGACAAGTAGGAAAAAGAATCAATCAAAAATTCATTTTAGAACTCAAGATATTCAGAAAACAAAATTTAAATCAAATCTGTTCAAATTCAAATTTTATTGTTCAAACATAGGCAAAATTTTATATCTACAGAAACTAGATAAAATTTGTGACACAATTCAGAAAGAATCAATTAAAAATACTTAAAAACATAAAAGATATAAGAAAAACAAATCAGAAACTATTCTGTTTTTGAAATTAAAACAGAAAAAGAAAAAAACAATTTTAACGGACAGGGGGTGACGTGTCGCTCTCTGGTTGGTCTAAGGGTGTGCGTGTTCCAGAGATTCGGGCGAATGACCGACAACTAAAGAAAACGTTTCGGTCTAAAATTAGAAAAGAAAAATCCGGCCGGTTCTTTTAAAAGAACCGAAGAGGTAAGTTACTTCTAATCTGGGCCGTTCGTTCGAGATCGGATGGAGGAGAGGGAGAGGGAGGCTCACCGCGGCGGGGTGAAGTCCGGCGAGGTCGTCGTCGACGGCAGGGAGGGCGAGGTCGTCGGGGAGATGGCTTCTGGGGGGTCTCCGGCGATGGCTCCGGCACTGGTCGACGCAGGGGAGCTCGGCGATGACGATGGCGGCGTCGGAGGGGCCTCGGGGCGACGGAGGTGAGCGGCACGTGCTCGGGGTGGTTCGGACTCTGGCGAGGTTGTGGGTACGGCGTTCCAGGGGCGGTGGATCACGGGCAGGGGGATGGGGAGGTGCGGGCGATCGAGAGGGGCTCGGTGGTGCGCTCGGGAGAGGACGGGGAGGTCGGAATGGAGCTAGGCGATGGCAATGGCGCGGCGGCACCGAAAGATCCGGTGAGCGATTCCTGCGACGGGAGGCGGTGGCAGTTGGGGGAGAGTAGGGGAATGGACGCGGGAGGTCTCGGGCTCTTATATAGGGCCGCGGGTGGGGCGAGAGAAAGGAAGGAGGAGGAGATCCGCGGCGAGGGGAACCGGCGACGACAGCGCGTGCGGGAGGAGGAGGACGACCGGTGATGTTTGCGGTCGGGCGGCGGGACCGGCTTGTCAGTGAGAGAGAGAGGGGGGCGTTATTAGCGGGCGACCGACCGGTAACGGTCTCGGCATTTAATGTCGTTGGGCCGGCCGGTTTTATTATAAACCGTTACCGTTTTCTATTTATGATTTTACCAGAGCCATAAAACTTGTTCAATGCATTCGAATAAATTCCAAATATAGTCAAATTTTATATCAAAATTAACAGAATAATAAATTCCATTTAATGGACATTTTTATTCTGGCATTTGAATAATTTGGAGAAAATATTATTTTCAAAAATTGCCCTTTTGCTTTTAAATCCCTTTGCAAATATTTTTCAGAATAACCCCTGGTTTTTATTATTCAAATAAATCACCAAGAAGTCCCTGGTGTGGAGTGTCATGTTACTCCTCTCAAATTTTTGTCAGGGGTTTGAATACTTTGAAAATTGGAATAGGAACCAAATATGAAATGATTCCAAAAGAAAATCCAGAGATTTTCACATTCACTATTCAAAGATTTATTTTAAACTTCCAACTCATATTTCATATAATTTGAAGAAGCCATATTATCCTCTCTCATGAAAATCATTGAGTTGCATAAAGTTTCTGAATTTTGAAATATTTTCAAATGAAATTCAAATTCTTTTCAAATCCCTTTTCATTTCTTTAAATGGAAGAAGTCATGTCATCTTCACTCTAGGGTTTTGTGATGAAATGAATTTGAATTCCTGGTGATCAAAATGCAGATTGAAAGTTTTGGGAAGGTCATTTCATTCCCTCTCATCAAACTTTCAAAAAGTTTCAAATTTCACTCACTTTCAATCACTCAAGCAAACAACAATTCATTCTAATAATTATTATAACATTCCAAAATTTGGGATGTTACAAACCTACCACACTTAAAATGAATCTCGTCCTCGAGATTCGGAAGAGCTAGAAAGAAAAGGTTAGGGTTTGGGGGTCTTCTAACAAATCCACAGACCAAGAAGGTGTGGGGTCTTCCAACAAAGGTGGGTCTACCACACTTAAAATGAGAGTTACTCGTCCATCAAATCTTGGCAGTCCTCTGGGTGCATCTGTCTGTTCACCTTCTTCATGATAGCTTCTTCGGTGATGCTCTTCCGTTATATCAAAATCTTGTGTTCTCATAACAGCATGTATTTCCTCCGATACTGGGTCTTCTTAACTCGCAGGTCTCGCGTTCATTCTAAGTAACTTATCGATGATCTCATGGTGGTCTACCACTTGTGGTTATCCTGCAGTGAAATGGGTCTTGGCTTCATTCCTCACCGTAAAAATTCCTACGTGTGACAGCAACTGTCATGTACTAGGGGTTTCATCCTACCATTCTAAGGCTTAAACAAAAGCTTTCAAAGAACGTCGTCTCTTTACTATGGGTAAGTCACTCAGATTTACCATTCCGAATAGCAAGAGAATGATAAGAGTAAGTCGTCATGGTGGCCAAACCATGTCGCACTGAAATCATTGCCTTGTATAAGGTTTAGTGAATCTCGTATTCTAGCACTTGGGCTTTCTCACAAGCGTTGCAGAAAATTTCTCTTGTCAACGAACAAAGTTTGGATAAATCCATTTATTTCTGCAAGCCGGACAAAAACATCTATCGTTTCTTCACAACTCTCAGGTTTTCGTAATACTCCTAAGGAAAACGTTTGCTGATCAGTCGTAGCTTCTTCCAAGTTTCTTCCTTCACAAGAGTGGGACTTTATCCTTATCAATTCTAAGGTCAGTGACTTGTGGGTTCACTTGAGTACTTGGATCGCTTTAACTCACTCCTGGGTTACTATCGTTCCATATACCAGCATTTCCTTCAGTTCACTCCATTATACCCTTGAGGTAACAAATCACAGACTTATTCTTGTCTAGATTCCACTCTGCAGAATCCATTTTCCTTCCCATTGGTCTGTTTAACCTTGGGTATGGTTTCATCACAATCATTCTCTATTCCAACTTCAAAAGTACCTTGTCACAAAGGTTATCATCCACACAGTTTGAGATGGTTCCACATTCTCTTCACCTGTATTCACTTATCCAAACTCCTAAATCCGGAAAAGGTACCTGTGGTTACTACCACACTTAAAAATGAAATGCACTCATGTATGCATAGACCATATTTTCTCATATCCTCGAAAATGGTAGGAGACCTTGGGTCATAGAGTAACAACTCATGAAATGCAACATAAGGTAAATCATGACACCATAAATTTCCATTGACTCATGAATTTATTACAAACTCTGAGACTTCCATTACATAACTCCAAAATTGTAAGAGTGCTACTTATTACATTTGGTACATCCAGAATCCAAAACTCAGACTACTCATGCTTAGCCATTCTTCTCTGGACAGGTATAGGAGTAGTGTCCTGTCTTCTTGCACTGAAAACAAATGATTTCTGACATATCTCGGGTCTTCTTGATGTTGGTTTTTGCTCTTGGGAGTTCTGGTTCCTTTCTTGGGCACTTATTGGTGTAGTGGCCTATATCCTTACACTTGAAACATCTGATATGACTCAGGTCCTTTTGTTCAGGGGCTCGTCTCTTCCTAAGGTTCTTTGTTCCGATCAAAGCTTCAATTTCCTGTGGATCAAACTCCACTTCTTCCTTCGGGAAGTTCCCAGAATACTCTTTTCTTTCCTTCGTACAGTCCTGTGAGAAATGTCCTTCTTCTCCACATGTATAGCAGGCATTTGAGTAAAATCTGGTTAATCCTTCTCCATCAGGGTCTTCAACATCTTCCTTCTTCACAAGTTCTCCTAAAGTTTCTCTAAAGGCTTCCTTCATTGCTTCCTTCTACTGCTTGATGACTTCTTGTACCTTGGGGTACATTTGGCATTGAGCCGGGTAATGCATAGTCCCTTCACACAAGAAACAAGTCACCCTACTAGTTGGGCACTCCTCAACTGGGTGATTTTCTTCACAATGACGACATCCATCCTTGTGTTCTTCCTGGGTGTGTCCTATTTCTCCACAGATTTTGCATGCTCGGGTCTTCTTCATCGGGATAACACAATGATTCTGAATGAGACGGGATCTTAACAGAGTCTTCTTGAGTTCTTCCCAATTCCTTGCTCCATTAAATCCTTGTATGGCATGATGCATTTTCCACCAAGTTGTGGCACTTTGGGTAAAGTGCTGGAGAGCATATTGAACCTCATACTTCTGTGCTATCGAGTTGCTCCTGAAGTGATTCTCCATGTTGTGTATCCATACTTCTGCCTCTAGCTGGGTCATTGGTCCAGAAAGTACAAGTCCAGCTTCATTCATCATCTATTGGGGTCAAGGTTTTGGGATGAGATAGGTAAGAGAGAGAAAGGAAGGGATACACACAATACAAACAATGGTTTTGAAAATAGATTTTTTTGTTGTGGCTGTCGAAAATTACACACAAATGACAGCTCACAAATCTTCGTATCTAACGTAAGTTTACATCAGGGGTTGGGTCTTCTAGGGGCATAACATCTTGGAAATTCTTCATGGTCTTCAATTTCTTCAGGTCTATATAGTCTTCAATCCTTTTGTAGCTCTTCCATAATGGAATACATCTTTGTCTGAGTTGGTCACCAGTTGTCTGATATCTTGTCCTTCTTGGAGGGCTTCAGTTGATCCTTCGTGTGGTCAAGGGGGAAAGGGGTATTTTCTAACTATTTGATAAAACTCAGAAGAGAGGAGAAGTAAAAGATATTTTGAAAACAAAATTTTCGAGAAATCATTTCCTAAGGCTTTCCAGTTTCTAGGGTCACGTCCTACAGTCAACATGTGCTCTGATACCATTTCTATAGCGACCCGACTCAAAACGAGTCAAGCCTCTGTGTTTTCTGTGCCATCCCTAGATCAGTATGCTGGCACACACAGTACATCAATGTATATATCAAAGTGCAATCACATGTAAATAGCGTAAAACTGATATATACCTTAAAATAGCAGCGGATACAGTCAACGGGAGTGGAGTCCCAATAACACCAACGGCAAGTTGAGTGCGGACCATAACCCTGAATCATACTCTTACCCGTCGTAGAAGAGTATCTGCAACATGAGACGTTGCAGCCGTGTAGGTCAGTACATTGAATGTACTGGCAAGATCACCATAGAAGAACAGAAGAATAAAGACTATTCTATATGCAAAGGCTTTGTGGCTCTGTGTCTAAGTTTTTGCGTAAAAGCTGATTTTATTTTCCCTACAACAAAGGAATATCAGGAAATTCACTATGGACTTACCTATCATGACATGGTTCCGCCAACCGATGTCTCAATGCCCATAAGTATCATTAAGTTGCCCACAATTAGTTATCAGTCCAGTGTTGAGAGTTCAGAGATAGATCCAAGTCTAGAAGCTCAAATTGTCCGTAACCGGGGACACGGCTAATCGATTAGGTTTAACTCTGCAGAGTGTTGTGTACTTTACCCACAAGATTCTTTCCCTCCTGGTAAGTCCTCGCACTGCCTGGTGTTTGAGAACAGGATGAAAGAAACATGGTCTTTCAGAGTGCTTCCCTGACTGTCCGACAGTGCCCATCCCAATCCTAACGTCGACTACATCTCGTAGCACTGCCCAGCAGAGTCACAACAAAGATCAACCAAGCCAGAGCCCATAATGACTTGTGGCTACACAGGTAAGCTTCCGGGCATGAAGTATTCATCCTTCTCTTTGAGTCTGGGTGAAGCTTTCCGCAAGATGTCATGGCGCTTCTCCATGCATCCCGGCCATCCACTGGTTTCTCCAGGGATGCCCAATCAACCATCCTTCACCCAGTAGTGTGTATTGAAAACTTGTCTTCTCGAGTCTTGAAGTCTTGAGGTCTTGAAGATGCAGGACTTGAAGATGTCTTCATGAAGTCGTCGTTTTGACGTGGAGTCCTTCTTCACACCACTCACGAACACTCATACCAGACCCCGTCTACTTTAGCATAGCATTGCACTAACTAGCGTTCCCGGGGCTTTAGTAACAAGTGGTGGGTTCCTACCTCATGCATTCTACTCAACTACAAGAATTTCAATAACACAACGGGAGGGATGTGCTGAATGATGTCACTACATGCAATAAAACATAGGTATGAAAAGATGGTCAAAGTGAACTTGCCTATACTGTTGATGAAGAGAAAGATCGCTCTCAGAAATAACTTGATAGACTATACATCACTCTCCGATGAAAATCTATATACCAAACATTGCATTCATAAGCAAACACTTCTAGCAATCAAAACTGACAATCACAATGTAACACAAGAACAAAAGCAACAAGGTTGATGAAGGAAACACTTAAGACAAAAGTTGAAACACAAAACTCCAACAAATTCAAAAGTAACACAAAACCCAAAACAAAGTAAAATATAATAAAAGAGTTTTAGTAATATTTTACTAGCAAAAATAATTACTTTTGAAGAACAACTAAAACTATGAAAACAACATCCTAAACAACATACATGTTTGCCTAATAAACTTAACAATGAGTGAAACACTTAACATAAGAGAAAACACTTTTATAAAACCACTAAGTTAACAGAAAATAAATAGTAAAAGCATTTATTATAAAACATAATTAAGTCATCTATTACTTTGCGAAAAGAGTTTCTATGAAACTAAATTGTTTTTATAACATGTTACCTAATGAAAATAATATAGTTTTCCTATCATAATAGAACTAATCTAAATTATTTTTATTAACTAAGTATTTCTTAACAGAAAGAAATTACTACAAATTTTTATTAGAAAACAGAATCTAATTACGTAAAACTTTAGTTAAAAGAATTGTTACTAACTAATTTGCTTTTAAAACAACTATACCTATTTGAAAGAGGGTATAGATCCCTACAACAAAATTATAAACTAAACAAATTAACTTTTGTTAACAGCAAGTAAATTACTAAGGTTTGGAACAACAAAACTAAATGAAATCTGAAACTTAATATAAATCATATTCAGATTTTCAAAAATAAAACAAAGTAAATCAATCTAAATAAACTAATATGAAACTAAACATATTCTGTTTGGTTCTAAAACACTATTTAACATTATTATCAAATTCTCAAACTCTACCAAATGATAGCTATGGTCACTAGTGACAAGTAGGAAAAAGAATCAATCAAAAATTCATTTTAGAACTCAACATATTCAGAAAACAAAATTTAAATCAAATCTGTTCAAATTCAAATTTAAATGTTCAAACATAGGCAAATTTTATATCTACAGAAACTAGATAAAATTTGTGACACAATGCAGAAAGAATAAATTAAAAATACTAAAAAACATAAAAGATATAAGAAAAACAAATCAGAAACTATTCTGTTTTTGAAATTAAAACAGAAAAAGAAAAAAACAATTTTAACGGACAGGGGGTGACGTGTCGCTCTCTGGTTGGTCTAAGGGTGTGCGTGTTCCAGAGATTCGGGCGACTGACCGACAACTAAAGAAAACGTTTCGGTCTAAAATTAGAAAAGAAAAAGCCGGCCGGTTCTTTTAAAAGAACCAAAGAGGTAAGTTACTTCTAATCTGGGCCGTTCGTTCGAGATCGGATGGAGGAGAGGGAGAGGGAGGCTCACCGCGGCGGGGTGAAGTCCGGCGAGGTCGTCGTCGACGGCAGGGACGGCGAGGTCGACGGGCAGATGGCTTCCGGGGGGTCTCCGGCGATGGCTCCGGCACTGGTCGACGCAGGGGAGCTCGGCGATGACGATGGCGGCGGCGGAGGGGCCTCGGGGCGACGGAGGTGAGCGGCACGTGCTCGGGGTGGTTCGGACTCCGGCGAGGTTGTGGGTATGGCGTTCCAGGGGCGGTGGAGCACGGGCAGGGGGATGGGGAGGTGCGGGCGATCGAGAGGGGCTCGGTGGTGCGCTCGGGAGAGGACGGGGAGGTCGGAATGGAGCTAGGCGATGGCAATGGCGCGGCGGCACCGAAAGATCCGGTGAGCGATTCCGGCGACGGGAGGCGGTGGCAGTTGGGGGAGAGTAGGGGAATGGACGCGGGAGGTCTCGGGCTCTTATATAGGGCCGCGGGTGGGGCGAGAGAAAGGAAGGAGGAGGAGATCCGCGGCGAGGGGAACCGGCGACGACGGCGCGTGCGGGAGGAGGAGGACGACCGGTGATGTTTGCGGTCGGGCGGCGGGACCGGCTTGTCAGTGAGAGAGAGAGGGGGGCGTTATTAGCGGGCGACCGACCGGTAACGGTCTCGGCATTTAATGTCGTTGGGCCGGCCGGTTTTATTATAAACCGTTACCGTTTTCTATTTATGATTTTACCAGAGCCATAAAACTTGTTCAATGCATTCGAATAAATTCCAAATATAGTCAAATTTTATATCAAAATTAACAGAATAATAAATTCCATTTAATGGACATTTTTATTCTGGCATTTGAATAATTTGGAGAAAATATTATTTTCAAAAATTGCCCTTTTGCTTTTAAATCCCTTTGCAAATATTTTTCAGAATAACCCCTGGTTTTTATTATTCAAATAAATCACCAAGAAGTCCCTGGTGTGGAGTGTCATGTTACTCCTCTCAAATTTTTGTCAGGGGTTTGAATACTTTGAAAATTGGAATAGGAACCAAATATGAAATGATTCCAAAAGAAAATCCAGAGATTTTCACATTCACTATTCAAAGATTTATTTTAAACTTCCAACTCATATTTCATATAATTTGAAGAAGCCATATTATCCTCTCTCATGAAAATCATTGAGTTGCATAAAGTTTCTGAATTTTGAAATATTTTCAAATGAAATTCAAATTCTTTTCAAATCCCTTTTCATTTCTTTAAATGGAAGAAGTCATGTCATCTTCACTCTAGGGTTTTGTGATGAAATGAATTTGAATTCCTGGTGATCAAAATGCAGATTGAAAGTTTTGGGAAGGTCATTTCATTCCCTCTCATCAAACTTTCAAAAAGTTTCAAATTTCACTCACTTTCAATCACTCAAGCAAACAACAATTCATTCTAATAATTATTATAACATTCCAAAATTTGGGATGTCAAATTCCACAAGGACCACCTCTACGGTGCATGTGAATCTAGGAAGATGACCAGATCCAAGCATCCCTCAAAGACAATCATGACCACGACTCGACCCTTTGAATTGCTTCACATGGATCTCTCTGGCCCCACTCATTACTCCATACTAACAAATGATTCAATTTTTTATGTCTTTGTCATTGTTGATGATTACTCTCGTTACACTTGGGTGCATATTATTCTGTACAAAAATGAAGTGCAGGATGTCTTCAGACGATTTGCTTCAAGGGACTCCACCAACTTCGGCGTCAAGATCAAGCATATTAGGAGTGATAATGGGACTGAATTCAAGAATACTAATCTTGATGAATATCTTGATGAACTTGGTATTACTCATGAGTTATCTGCCCCTTATACTCCTAAACAGAATGGCATCGTGGAGCGCAAGAACAGGACTCTAGTTGAGATGGCTCGCATCATGCTTGATGAATACAAGACTCCTCATCGCTTCTGGCCTGAGGCAATTGATACTGCATGCCACATCATCAACATGGTATATCTTCACAAATTCTTCAAGAAGACTTCATATGAACTTATGACTGGCAAGAAACCCAATGTAAGTTATCTCAAAGTCTTCGGTGCAAAATGCTAGATCAGAGATCCTCACCATAGTTCTAAGTTTGCACCGAAAGCACATGAAGGTTTTATGCTTGGTTACGGAAAGGACTCGCACACCTACAAAGTCTTTAACACCTACCATCACAAGGGTGTTGAAACTGTAGATGTGCGGTTCGATGAAACTGACGGCTCGCAAAGAGAGCACCTGCCTTCTGTGTTTGATGAACAGTCTCCTGAGGAATCCATTAAGCTGAAGGCAACTGAAGATATCATACCCACTGAGGAAGTCATCCCATCGAATGAAGACTTTCATGTTGATACACCTGAAGAAAATGGTGCTGAAGGAAGTCCTCAGCCACGTCAACCTGCTCATCCTAGAGTTGCAAATGAAGTGCAGATTGACAAAATCATCGATGACATCAATGCACCAGATCCCCTCACTCGCTCAAAAGCTTCACATTTAACTAACTTTTGTGGGCACTTTGCCTTTGTCTCTATCATAGATCCCACCAAAGTTGATGAAGCATTCAAGGAGCCTGAGTGTATTCAAGCTATTCAAGAGGAATTGCATCAGTTCAAGCTCAACAATGTGTGGGAACTTGTCAAGCGGCCAGATCCTTGTAAACATAACATCATAGGTACCAAGTGGATCTACCGCAACAAGCAAGATGAAAATGGCCTTGTGGTGAGGAATAAGGCTCGTCTTGTATCTCAAGGCTACACACAGGTTGAAGGAATTGACTTTGATGAAACATTTGCACCTGTTGCTAGACTTGAAGCTATTCGCATATTGCTTTCTTATGCTAACCATCATAATATGATCTTATATCAAATGGATGTGAAAAGTGCATTCCTCAATGGTAAGCTTGAGGAAGAAGTATATGTTGCTCAACCCCCAGGTTTTGAAGACCCTAAGCATCCTGACAAAGTCTTCAGACTCAACAAGGCCCTCTATGGCCTCAAGCAGGCCCCTCGGGCGTGGTACGACACTCTGAAGGAATTCCTCATGAAGAAAGGCTTGAAACCCGGTTCACTCGACCCAACTCTTTTCACAAAATCCTATGACAATGAACTATTCATATGCCAAATATATGTAGACTATATTATATTTGGTTGTACTAACAAACGTTACAGTGATGAATTTATCTATATGATGAGTGAAGAATATCAAATTTATATGATGGGAGAGTTGAAATTGTTCCTAGGTCTTCAAATTCGTCAGCAAGACAACGGCATCTTCATCTCACAAGAGAAATACCTCAAAGATGTTCTGAGGAAATTCGACATGCAAGATTGCAAAGGCGTCAAAACTCCAATGCCTTCAAAAGGCCACCTCTGCACTGATGAAAATGGTAAAGATTTCGATTAGAAGGTATACCGCTCCATGATTGGTTCAATATTGTATCTATGTGCATCTAGGCCTGATATTATGCTAAGTGTTTGCATGTGTGCCTGATTCCAAGCAACACCAAAGGAATCACACCATAAGGCTGTGAAACATATTCTTCGATACTTAGCTCACACACCAACACTTGGATTATGGTATCCCAACGGCTCAAATCTTCACCTCGTCGGATACTCTGATGCTGACTATGCTGGAGATCGTTTGGATCGCAAGTCAACCTCAGGTACATGTTATTTTCTTGGACGATCCTTAGTCTGTTGGTCCTCGAAGAAGCAAAACTGCGTGTCACTCTCTACTACTGAAGCTGAGTACATTGCTGTCGGCTCATGTTGTGCTCAGTTACTATGGATGAAGCAAACCCTCAAGGACTACGACATCAAGTTGAAGAATGTGCCTCTCTACTGCGACAACGAGAGTGCCATCAAGATTGCTTACAACCCAGTTCAGCACTCCAAGACCAAGCACATCCAGATTCGTCATCACTTTCTTCGAGATCATGTACTCAAGGGCGACATCTCCATCGACCACATCCCCACTGAAGAACAACTGGCCGATATCTTCACCAAGCCCTTGGATGAAAATTGATTTTGCAAGTTGCGGTGTGAGCTAAATATCTTAGAATCTTCGTATGTTCGTTGAAAAAGGACACACATCCTAACACTTATGCAAAATTGATGACTTAGATGTGCAACACACGAATTAAAGTTTTTCTTCAATCAATGAAGAATAACCCTCTAAGTGTGAAAAAATTCATGAAGAATTTCATTCTCAGAACCCTATGACAATTGTACGCGGTGTCTGAAATCATCATTCTTATACGGTGGGTCACGCCACCAACCAAAGTTGAAATTCTTCAAAATTCTTATACGGTGGGTCATGCCACCAGCCGCCGGCAAAGAACCCACCTAGGCTATCAAAAAAAGGTGCTTTGTCGTCTGCTGGCGGACGGCAAAGACCTAAGGTCTTTGTCGTCTGCCAGCGGACGGCAAAGCACGCCATTAAGCCCCCTAACGGAGCTAAGTGCCCACGTGTGCTGTCCAGGCTCTTTGTTGTCTGCTGGCAGACGACAAAGATTCAAAGGTCTTTGTCGTCTGCCAGTAGATGGCAAAGCGGCCTTTACCGTGGCTTATTCAGCCGGACGGTTTGCCGTCTGCTGGCAGACGGCAAAGCCTTTGCCGTCCGAGATGCATGCCTTTGCCGTCCGGGATGGCGGACGGAAAAGTGCCGGTTTCCTGTAGTGATTCACACCGGTGCTCCAAGTTCTTCATGATGCAAGCATTCTCCCATTCTGCATCGACATCTGCGACTGGAATGAATAACTCATTCTTTAGTTCTATGCCACATTGCATATCAGCGGAAATGCTTCAGACGTCAACTCCTGGATATTGGACTGGATGACAGGATCAGCACACTTCACTGCTCAAGCTTTTGAATTGCTTCAGTGTGTACCAGTTCCAATTCCCTCAGACGAAGCTCGCAAACTGTTTGATGATCCTGCACTTCCAAATCAGCTGATGCAAGTGTTGATGAAGACATTGCCTCCTGGAAAGCCTCAACAAAAAGCCTTCCTTGTGAAGGATCTGATATATGTGCCCAGGACTGTCTACCGTATCCTCACAAATACGCTATGTCCTCAGAAAGGCCACAATTCCGAAGAAGAAGAAGTGGAAGGAGTCATGAAGAATAGGCTCTGCAACATCATTCATGGGATTCCCATTGACTTGCACCATTTCTTCATGAGGACTTTCGCCAGTGATGCTTTAGCTCCATTTGAACAGAAGCCCTATGCTCCTTGGATAATGAAATTCATCAGGACAAAGTCCTCAGTTCCCTTCAAGGCTGATTTCTAGAACCACTTTGGCTTCCTGCCTCCAATTGAAGTCATCAAGAGCACAATTGCCTCAGTTGAAGGAAAAGGCAAGACTGTCATTGATGAAGTCACTCGTCCATTGGATGGACAGTTTCGCAAAGCCGCTTCCTTCTCCACCAATGATGACACTTCCACTCAAGACTCCAATGCAAAGGCCTCTGCTCACAAATATCAAGAGTCTGCCCCTCGTGTGATGACTGATCGCGAGCTTCTAATAAGTCTTCATCAGAAGGTCGATCGCAATCACAAGTGGGTGAAGCGCCAACTTGGTTACATTGCGCAGAACATGACTGTGACACAGAACACTATGAAGAGGAATCACTACTATGCGCATGAAAACCTCAACCGCTCTTGGGCCATACTGTCTCACCTCATGTCTTCTGAAGAACTGGATGAGCTGAATCTTGAGGAACATCCTGACTGGGCTCGTCGACCTCAGAAGAAATTCAAGAAAGTTCAAGTTCCTCTGATGGTCACAAGTTCATTTTCTTCATCTCGAGCGCGATGATGATGAAGACATTGAAGACACTACGGCAGGCACTGCATCGACAGGCGACCCCAACAATGCTGGCGCTCCTTCCTCACCAACACGATGAAATTCTTCAAAGGGCATTACTCCTCACTTTTTCGTCCCTTTTCGTCTTCGATGACAAAGGGGGAGAAAATTTGAGTTAGTCTTCAAGCGGGTCTCTATATATGGGCTATTTTTGTTTAAGTTACAACTCTCGCTCTTCTGAAGCTTTTGTTGAGTTGTAAACTTAAGTCCGATGGTGGTCTGACACTTTTGAACTATTTCCTCGCATGTTTATTTCCTCAAGTACCCTAATGCATACATGCTGAATTTCGTCAGACACCATTTTCCTCACGCATTTCAAATTCTTCATATCATATGTTCAAATGCGTGTATGAATTACAAGATATAGGGGGAGTTCTCCATGTTTTAACCTGCCATGTGCATTTGCAGTCCAAAGCAAATTCCTAAAATATGCACATCTTCAGGGGGAGTTCTTCTATATCTTGCAATCAAATTCCTCAAACTCTGTACTTTCACTTCATATGTTTATCCCCATTGAAAACTTAACCTATTTGTCATCAATCACCAAAAAGGGGGAGATTGTTAGTGCATCTAGTGCCCCTTAGTGATTTTGGTGTATTGAAGACTTATAGGTTAAGGCACTAATGTGTTTGTGAGTGTACACAGGCTCTATAAGTCGATGAGGAGTTTGATATATCCGGAGATTATCGACCCCTAAAAATGTATGTCTTCAACTGAAGACTTTGCTGAAGACTTTGTGAAGACTTTGGTGAAGACTTTGTGAAGACTTTGAAAATGAAGAAGTTGGTGTGACCTTGAAGATATGAACGAGGAATATGAAGCGTGAAGACTTTTGTTTTCGTAGTTTCATTTCCTTATTTGAGTCATAGGAAACACCGTACTGTTAAAGGGGGGCGAGGTAATACTAAGGAAAATTTCCAACTGATGCTCAACTCCAAAATCCTCAACCCATACAATCCTTCGAGTGAAGCCTTTGGAAATCTCTTACGGTTCAGACAAGTTCTTCAGTGACAGAGACGAAGTTCTTCTGGTCTCTGAGGAAATTGATCCAACTGAGGAGTTAGGATTTCGCTAGTGCGAATTGCCTACAAGTGAGGAACATGGTAAGCCTGAGGACTTTCATAGTTCGAAATTCCGACCGTTGCTGTGCTTAGCGCCAGCTTTCCCTAATCATAACATCCACATAATGGTCATATCATTGGGGGCATTTATGTCTTATCATGTCAGGTTGCACCCTGGCTATAAATAGCCACCCCCACAACCACTAGTTGGTTGGCTACTCCGAGAGAAAACTGACACTTGTCATTTGAGAGCAACCCATCCTCCGAGGACTTTGAGAGAAAATCATCAGTGAGGAAAAACCCACAACCAAACCACCAAACCCATAGTGATTGAGCATCACTAAAGAAATTCCTATTTGGATCCGACCCTTGTTACCTTTGAGGACTGTGTATCCTCCAAACGGTTAGGCGTCATGGTCTAGTGCTCCTGCAGTCAATTGGGGATCACAAAGTGACCCTGGTCTAGAGCATCTAGCAGTAAATTGTGGATCGTCGGGTGACCAGTTTGTGAGGGTTTTGGAAGTCTACCCTGAAGACTTACCACGAGTGTTGGGCGAGGACTGTGTGACCTTAGCTCAAGGAGAATACGGTAAGGACTGTGTGTCCTGGGACTGTGTGTCCTCTGGTTTAAATACCTGGCCGCTCCAAACCAGACGTACGACTGTCACAGCAGTTGGAACTGGGTCATCAAACCATTGTCTTCATCGAGCTATCTGGTTCTATTTCCTCAACCCCTCTATTCCTCATATACCTGTTGATGAAATTGATTGTTACTGTTTGAAGAATTTGACTGAAGACTTTCACAAATTCCTCACCTCAAATTCTTAAAGTTACCTTGTTCATCACTTCTTATCCTGTATCACGCTACTCACTATTTGTGCATGTTTCATTTCATCATGAAGACTATGCTGTTACTATGATTATCATGCACTTGAGTACTTATTCCGCTGCTTGTTATTCATCACATTTCAAATTCCTAAAAGTTGAAATTCCTCAAGTGATGAATTTGTAAAAATCGCCTATTCACACCCCCTCTAGTCGATATAACGCACTTTCAACAAGAAGCATTGGTCCCGGTTGGTGGCACCAACCGGGACCAATTCCAACCTTTAGTCCCGGTTGGTGCCACCAACCAGGACCAAAGGTCTCTTTTTGGCAGCCCAAAGGGCGGGAAGCAGAGACCTTTGGTCCCGGTTGGTGCTGGCACCAACTGGGACTAAAGGTGGGCATTGGTCCCGGTTGGTTCCATCAACAGGGACCAATGGCCTTGCACAGCGGCATGGTGGGAGTTTAGTCCCACCTCGCTAGTGGAGACTGTGTCGCACCTGTTTATAAGGCGTGGTGCGCCTGAGCCTTCGAGCTCCTCTCTAAAGCAGGCTTACAGGCCTAACCACTTTGTATCTACTTGTGGGCCTAGTGGGCCTTCTGTGGGCCTGAATCTTGGCCCAATTGGCTGGTTGGGTTTCTAGTCGTATTCAAGCCATGGTGGCCCAGTAGGCGGCATTTTTTTATTTTTTCCAGTACTTTTGTTTTCTTTTTTGCTTTTTTATTTTTTTATTTTTTTCCAGTATTTTTCTTCTGTTATTTTAGTTCATTTTTTTAACAAATAAATACTTTGATATTTTAGTTGCATAATTTCCATTATTTTGTTTTGTTTCTTTCTTTCTTTATTTTTTGTTTTATTTATTTCCAGTGTATTTTATCATTATATTCTTTTTGCTATTAATGTTTTGAACAAAAAATACTTTGATAATTTTAGTTGCATAATTTTTATATAATTATAGTTTCAAAAATACTAGAGGTTTATAAAAGCTTTTTAGTTGATTCTTTTTTGAACTCCACTCCCATGATGTTTTGAAAGAAATTAAAAAGCACTTCAAACAAACTCTGAAAAGGTTGAAAGTTGGCATGGTATAATCATTTCACCCACATAGCATGTGCTAAAAAGTTGAGTGGGTTACGACAAAAACTGGATGCACTTCGTGTACAAAATGGACAATCTCTTTCAAAGTATCACGGTTTCGAACGAAAACTCATCTATTACAAAGGGATTTCATTTTTTGAACTTATTTGAACTCCATACTTTTTGTGTGTACAAAATGCACCATTCAAAGCCACATCATCAATTTTCAACCCTTTCTAACTTCATTTGGTATTTTTCATGCACTTACTGGTTTTTTTGAGCTAAATGGCTCTGAAAAGCACTTCGAATGAACTCTGAAAAGGTTGAAAGTTGGCATGGTATCATCATTTCACCCACATAGCATGTGCTAAAAAGTTGAAAGGTTTACGGCAAAAAAAGGATGCACTTCGTGTACAAAATGGACAATCTCTTTCGAAGTATCAGGGTTTCGGACGAAAACTCATCTGTTACAAAGGGATTTCATTTTTCTGAACTCATTTGAACTCCAGACTATTTGTGTGTTCAAAATGCACCATTCAAAGCCACATCATCAATTTTCAACCCTTTCTGACTTCATTTGGTATTGTTTATGCACTTACTGATTTTTTTTGAGCTAAATAACCCAGAAATTGAAAAGCACTTCAGATGAACTCTGAAAAGGTTGAAAGTTGGCATGGTATCATCATTTCACCCACATAGCATGTCATAAAAAGTTGAGAGGGTTACAGCAAAAACTGGATGCACTTCGTGTACAAAACGGAAAATCTCTTTCGAAGTATTAGGGTTTCGGACGAAAACTCATGTGTTACAAAAGGCATTTCATTTCTTCACATGCCATTTCAATGATATAGTTGTGGAGAGAAAGTCTTTACTTTTTCTTCGCTTGTGTCCTTTGCTTATTGTGCCGTAACCATGGATAATCTTCATCGTTTAATAGGGTGCTTGGGTCAGCCTTGACTTTGAAGGGAGGAATTTCATGAAACTTTTCATAATCTTCAGACATGTCTATCTTGCCCTCCAATCCCACGATGTCTCTTTTTCCTGAAAGAACTATGTGGCGCTTTGGCTCATCGTATGATGTATTCGCTTCCTTATCTTTTCTTTTTCTCGGTATGGTAGACATGTCCTTCACATAGAAAATCTGCGCCACATCATTGGCTAGGACGAATGGTTCGTCTGTGTACCCAAGATTGTTCAGATCAGCTGTTGTCATTCCGTATTGTGGGTCTTCCTGTACCCCGCCTCTTGACAGATTGACCCATTTGCACTGAAACAAAGGGACCTTGAAATCATGTCCATAGTCAAGTTCCCATATGTCCACCATGTAACCATAATATGTGTCCTTTCCCCTCTTGGTTGCTGCATCAAAGCGGACACCGCTGTTTTGGTTGGTGCTCTTTTCATCTTGGGCGATCGTGTAAAATGTATTCCCATTTATCTCGTACCCTTTGTAAGTCAATACAGTCGAAGATGGTCCCCTAGCCAACGAGTACAGCTCATCAGAAACAGTGTTGTCACCCATGAGACGTGTTTGCAACCAACTACCAAAAGTCCTGATGTGTTCATATGTAATCCAGTCGTCACACTGCTCCGGGTGTTTGGAGCGCAGAATATTCTTGTGTTCATCGACATACGGGGTCACCAAGGTGGAATTCTATAGAACTGTGTAGTGTGCTTGAGACCAAGAATGCCCGTCCCTACATATTATTGAGTCTGCTCCTAGCGTGCCTTTTCTAGTCAGTCTCCCCTCATACCGCGATTGAGGGAGACCAATCTTCTTAAGGTCAGGAATGAAGTCAACACAAAACGCAATGACATCCTCTGTTTGATGGCCCATGGAGATGCTTGCTTCTGGCCTAGCGTGGTTACGAACATATTTCTTTAAGACTCCCATGAACCTCTCAAAGGGGAACATATTGTGTAGAAATACAGGGCCCAGAACGATAATCTCATCGACTAGATGAACTAGGACGTGCGTCATGATATTGAAGAAGGACCGTGGGAACACCAGCTCGAAACTAACAAGACATTGCACCAAATCACTCCTTAACCTTGGCAGGATTTCTGGATCAATCACCTTCTGAGAGATTGCATTTAGAAATGCACATAGATTCACAATGGTTAATCGAACGTTTTCCGGTAGAAGCCCCCTCAATGCAACCGGCAGCAGTTGCGTCATAATCACGTGGCAGTCATGAGACTTTAGGTTCTGAAACTTTTTCTCTGCCATATTTATTATTCCCTTTATATTCGACGAGAAGCCAAACGGGACCTTCATACTGAGCAGGCATTCAAAGAAGATTTCCTTATCTTCTTTGGTAAGAGCGTAGCTGGCAGGACCTTCATACTGCTTTGGATGCATGCCGTCTTTTTCATGCACACGTTGTTGTTCCTCCCGTGCCTCCGGTGTATCTTTTGTCTTCCCATACACTCCCAAGAAGCCTAGCAGGTTCACGCAAAGATTCTTCGTCACGTGCATCACGTCGATTGCAGACCGGACCTCTAGGTCTTTCCAATAGGGTAGGTCCCAAAATATAGATTTCTTCTTCCACATGGGTGCGCGTCCCGCATCGTCAGTCAGAACAGATAGTCCGCCAGGACCCTTTCCAAATATTACTTGTAAATCATTGACCATATCAAGTATGTGATCACTAGTACGGAGGGCGGCCTTCTTCTGGTGATCTGCCTCACCTTTGAAATGCGTTCCTTTCTTTCGACATTGATGGTTGGTCAGAAGAAATCGACGATGCCCCAGGTATACATTCTTCCTGCATTTATCCAAATATATACTGTCGGTGTCATCTAAACAGTGTGTGCATGCATGGTATCCCTTGTTTGTCTGTCCTGAAAGGTTACTGAGAGCAGGCCAATCGTTGATGGTTACAAACAGCAACGCATGTAGGTCAAATTCCTCCTGTTCGTTCTCATTCTACTCACGCACACCTCTTCCATTCCATAGCTATAAAGTTCATCAACTAATGGCCTTAGTTACACATCAATTTCATTGCCGGGTTGCTTAGGGCCTTGGATGAGCACTGGTTTCATAATGAACTTCCGCTTCATGCACAACCAAGGAGGAAGGTTATACATACATAGAGTCACAGGCCATGTGCTATGCTTGCTGCTCTACTCCCCAAAAGGATTAACACCATCTGCACTTAAACCAAACCATACGTTCCTCGGGTCACCTGTAAAGTCGCTCCACTTTCTCTCGATCTTTCTCCACTGCGACCCGTGAGCGGGTGCTCTCAACTTCCCGTCGTTCTTACGGTCTTTTTTGTGCCATTGCATCAACTCAGCATGCTTTTTGTTTCTGAACAGACGTTTCAACCGTGGTATTATAGGAGCATACCACATCACCTTGGTAGGAACCCTCTTCCCGGTGCGCTGGCCCTCAACATCACTAGGGTCATCTCTTCTAATCTTATACCGCAATGCACCACATACCGGGCATGCGTTTCGTTCCTCGTACTCACCGCGGTAGAGGATGCAGTCATTAGGGCATGCATGTATCTTCTGCACCTCCAATCCTAGAGGGCATACAACCTTCTTTGCTGCATACGTACTGTCGGGCAATTCGTTATCCTTTGGAAGCTTCTTCTTCATTATTTTCAGTAGCGAACTAAATCTCTTGTCAGATACACCATTGTCTGCCTTCCATTGCAGCAATTCCAGTGTGGTACCGAGCTTTTTGTTATCATCTTCGCAATTTGGGTACAACCCTTTTTTGTGATCCTCTAACATGCGATTGAACTTCAACTTCTTCCTTTCACTTACGCATTCTCTCTGTGCATCAACAATGACCCGGCAAGATCATCATCGGGCACATCGTCTGGTTCCTCTTAATCTTCAGCTTCCCCCATTGCAGCATCACCGTATTCAGGGGGAGGGTAGTTGTCGTCATCCTCTTCTTCTTCGTTGTCTTCCATCATAACCCCTCTTTCTCCGTGCTTGGTCCAAACATTATAGTGTGGCATAAAACCCTTCTGAAGCAGGTGGAAGTGAAGGGTTTTAGAGTTGGAGAAAGACTTCGTATTGTCACAGACAGTACATGGACAAGGCATAAAACCATTCTGCTTGTTTGCCTCAGCCGCTTCGAGAAAATTATGCAGGCCCTTAATATACTCGGAAGTGCGTCGGTCACCGTACATCCATTGTCGGTTCATCTGCATGCGTTATATAATAAAATGTATTAAAAAACCATTACAACATATCATGAATAGAGAAGTGACCAAATTAATAGAAATTCATCATCACATTAAAGCCAAAGTACAATAATGACCAAAATAAATACATATAGTTCATACATAGTTGTCATTATTGAACAACATATAGCTCTCTAGAGCATCTAATTAAAACATACAGCAAAACTATGTAAAAAATTTAAATGCAACAACAAATGCAATCATAACCGCTACTAAGGTACCAATTGATCCAACGGCATAATGATACCAAGTCTTAGTATGAATGACATATTTTCTAATCTTTCTAAGCTTCAAACGCATTGCATCCATCTTAGTCTTTTGATCATCGACGATATCGGCAACATGCAACTCCAATCCCATCTTGTCATCTTCAGTTCTTTTCAATTTTTCTTTCAAATGATCGATTTCTTTTTCAGCTTTAGTTAACTTGTCGAGCAGAATTGCATAGTCAGTATCCATTTCTAGTTCAACTACTTCCTATAGATAAAAACATCTACGTTAAGTTGGTGGCATAATTAATTGTCATAGACATTAGATGTGTGAAATAGCTATATAAAAGATAATATATCACATCTGAATCATAGAATGGACGAGGGCCGACGTGAGCGGATACCATAACCATGGCACTATATAATAACAAACAATAATAAAAGTAAGAAAATCATACGAATAAGTATATTTTCTTTTAGCAAGAAGATAAGATCAAGAGGCTCACCACGCGCAGGCGATCGACGGTGGTTTCAGGACGGGGATGGGACATGACGAACTGTCAAACCTAGACAAATCTTGACGAAAATGAAGTTTGGACAAGGAGCTTCGAGAGGAGAAATCTTAAGTTTGGCTTGGGCATTTCATCAAACACCTCATGTGCATAGGAGGTGAGCTAAAGCATCACAAAGCTCTTCCCTCGCCAGCCTGAAAAACAGAGCAATGTGGAGTGCTCTGCTTGCTGGCGAGGGGGTATATATAGGCATCTCATTGGTCCCGGTTCGTGGCTGAAACCGAGACTAAAGGACCCCCTTTGGTCCCGAATCCAGTCACGAATCGGGACCAATGGTTGTGGGCCAGGAGCGAGACACATTGGTCCCGGTTCGTGTTTGGAACCTGGTCCCGGTTCCAGACAAACCGGGACCAATGTCCGGCCCCTGGCCTCACGAACCGGGACCGTTGCCTCCATTGGTCCCGGTTCGTGACTGAACCGAGACTAATGGGCTGGTCTGGCCTGGACCAAAGTCTTGTTTTCTACTATAGTGGCACGCCATGACCACACCTTATAGTCGTGCCCGCCGGCAGCCGTTGGTGAGAGTTAGGCTGCGCCCCGCACAACCTCCCACTGCTGGCTTGCTAGCCATGGAGCTGTAGGTTATGTGCATCTTTTTATCGTGTGCACGCAGATGCATGATGGTATAGCTACAAGGAAGGAAGGAACGAAGGAAGGAGACGGATGAAGAAAGTGAAGACGCGCAACAATCTCACTAAACTCGTGCCACTCACACCGACGGGAAGTGGTTGAAAGAGAGCGTGCAGCTAGCCAGCCCTAACCAAACACTTGGCTACTAGCTAGCTACGTTGCTGCTGCCACTTAATTTCCCCGTGCCTGAATTTTTCTTCCCCTCACTTGTGTTGGCTTTCTGGCGGGAAGATACGGACTATGCTACTCTGTTTGTTACTCTGTTTCTGCTGATACTCCCTCCATTCCGATTTATAGAGCTTATCTCAAAATTCTAGTTTTTTCATTTTATAAATCTTAATTTAATTGTTTTTCATCACATGTTTAGATTCCAAGGTGCACGTGTTGTATGTAAGGACCAAAAAAAATTTTGACCCATGCATGTAAAAGTTCTCGGTCATTTATTGATCATGCATGCATTGCAATTAATGCAATGATGAACATAATTTTTTGAGGAAAACGAACACATTAATTGGATATTTTTACAAACTATAGAAATTATTTCAATACTCACCATCTACCTTGATTTGATGAGATTTTCGAATTGAGACCTATAAAACTGGAAGCGAGGGAATATGCAGTAGTCGTATCATGACGGACAAGTCAGAATTCGATTGGTCATCAGGTGTTTGGCAACGTTGAAAAATGGTGGCATCAACGCATGAGGAGATCATGTACGGGGCTCAGGGCGCAGCCTCGGCGATTTCGTGCAAGCCAAGTCTCCGCCCCGCTCCTCGGGGCGCGCATCTATTGTGTTCTTCAAAAGCCTATATGAGATGTATGCTCGGTCCCCTCATCCTCTCTTCCTTCGGAGGTGGCACCGTTGGCTGTGACGAGAGCTGTGAAATGGCCATGGTTATATGGTTCCATCGGAGGAGAAGGCCGTGTAGTTTCTTTCATCTTGTTTTCTTTTCTGTCAATGGCTTCCCTGCCTTCTCACGAATGTGTGTCCCTTTCTACTAGCTGCCCCTTCTTCTTCCGATGTATCCAGACACGCTTTCTGTGTGTTTGTTCACTCATTTTAGTTTTTATGTAGTCTATATTAAAATATTTAAAACATCTTATATTTTTTAACGGAGGGGGTACTATTTTCCTCGACGAAAAGTCAGATATGGGATGCCCTCTGGATGTCCCTTTCCGAGATCCTTACCAACACAAACATTTGTAAGAATGTCAATGCATGCATGGTGGATTGGATATACTCCCTCCTTTCCTAAATATAAGACTTTTTAGAGATTACACTATAGACTACAAACGGATGTATATAAACATATTTAAAATATAGATTTACTCATTTTGCTCCGTATGTAGTCTTATGGTGAAATCTCTAAAAGGTCTTATATTTAGGAACGGATGGAGTAAGAAACAATGGATACAGGTACAGCATCTTAGAAGTTGAAAATAATTTAAAAGTGCTCAAAAAAAGCTGTGGAAGGTGCACCCTCTGTTCCTAAATGTACAACGCTTTGACAGTTTAAGTTTAAACTGCTAAAACGACTTGCATTTAGGAACAGAGGTACTAGTACTTAGTACTAGCGGGAGTTAGGTTTCATTTTGCAGACTGAAATTAAAAGTTATTATTAGTCAGTACTTACTAGTGTTGCTAGTCAAACAAAAGCTCCAATAGGCCCATGGTGGTGGGTGGGGAGCAAGATATATATACCTCCAATGCAAGGCTGGGTGCTAGCAAAGAGGAGCACATCACATTTGCCAAAAAGCAAACTAAACAAAATTAGAGGGATATTAGGAGGTGATGGAGACTGAAGCTTAATTATGGAACCGTAGTTGCGGTCGTGGTAATCCATATCTGTGCAGAGATTTGATGGCCATTGTTTTAGGGTGTGTGCATGGCTGCATCACAGGTAACAAAAAGGGAGTGCAAGTGTGCAACACCATGCAAATAGCCAAATGGGTTGAATAATGTAGCTTTCCTTGTGTGCATGCATTTTCTTCCTCCTTCCTCTGATCTTCTGGATGATGTTATTACCATGGGTGCTAAAATAAATAAACAAATTGTGTAAGAAAGTTGAAGGAAAGAAAGAACAACTTCCTGGTTAAAATTACATCACAAAAGAATAGGTAGTTATCTGACTGAATCTAACCCAGTGACCTAAAACGTCTTACATTTGTTTATAGAGGTAGTACCTCCATTCCTAAATACTCCCTCCGTCCAGAATTAATTGTCACCAAAATGAAAAGAAATGAGTGTATCTATAACTAAAATATGTCTAGATACATTCATTTTTATGACAAGTATTTCTGGACGGAGGGAGTATAAAATGTTTTGGCAGTTCAATTTATAGGCAATGCTTTCTAAGTTATTAATTTCGCAATTCAAACTGAACTGCCAAAACGCCTTATATTTCAGAACAGATGATGTATTGTATACTAGCTCTTATATCATTATCATTATGCACTTTTCTTCTTTTTATTTTGATCATTAAGTATATGTAAGCATGCACCATCAGTCCAGTAGCTCTCTAACAAGAAAGAAAGTAGGCATTGTGCACTAAACTAGTAACTTATGGGTCAGCAAACCAAATATATATATGGAATGCACTGCACAAGGAGATCCTCCATTTCCCTTTTTCCTGCGATTCCTATGCTTCTTTTCAGGAAGAAGGCCCCATGAGGATCCTCTTGACTCTAGAAAATACTAATTTGGAAACACTTTATAGGCGATGCTTTCTATGACAGATCTCCCAATTGTTGCTGCAATAGCCATATATTCTAAGCCCTCTCCGGTTTGGAGCCTATTTTTTGTGGGCCCCCCTGAAAACAAAACTGCATACAGCAGCAACTTTGCAAATAATTGGCTGAAAGTCGAAACGAAGCAA
This sequence comes from Hordeum marinum, assembly GCA_022496015.1. Lineage (NCBI taxonomy): Eukaryota > Viridiplantae > Streptophyta > Magnoliopsida > Poales > Poaceae > Hordeum > Hordeum marinum. The sequence continues at coordinate 26,070,606 of CM039678.1, forward strand.
CGGTATCAGTTCTTTCCAGGCAGGTATACCTGTCTTACTCTGATCAGTCAGATCTATGCACAACTGTTCCTGCCCAGCTGTTTTCTTTTTCCCAGCAAGTAGTGACACAATTTATCAGGTCAGTAGTACACACACAAATTGTTTTTTTTCTTTCAAAAACACCAGGGATGGGAGGTCTGGTATGGTGTCACCTTGATGGATTCCCTCCCTGCAATGATCTGCTTGACCTCTGTTCTTCCTTTTGTTCTCATCCTGCAAGGTTAATGCCAGGAGAAAAGAAAATATAAAAGGTTTTGTCATGAGCCCAATAGGCGATAAAGAATTCGGCAAGGTGATAGGGCTGCATGACCTGTGAAGGTGATGCCCATTTTGGATACAAATGGTTGTTGCAATCATTGCTCAGTCATAGCTCATTGTTTAGAATCCAACCTGCATTTGTTCTTCTTTGTTTATCCTAGAGACTAGAAAGTAGTCTGACTATCAGAGCACCTACTCTAGCTTGTTAGATAGAGAAAATTATTTGTAGGATGCAAGACTAACAATATCATCCCAATTTACTGACATGTATTCTCACTTTTTCTTCTGTATGCATAATTATAAGTGAACTAATAATAGCGAAAGAGAAGTTAGCATGCTTATTTTCTCTTCCTGGGAAACCATGCATATTTTTTGTTCATGTGGGATCCTACAGTAGATCCATGATTCAGAATAATAAAACTACACGCAACAAGAGAAAACGAAGTGGGCGTCCATACCTAGGCGGAACACACGTCAGATAAATTGGTTCTGCCCAGGATCCTTCAAACTTGTTCCTAGAAAACAGGCATCTCCCCTTGGCTTCTCATGGGACTGAATCTGATCTTATCAGCAAATCTCAATTAAGAAACACACTAATCACAACTGCTAGTGCATGAGAGCAATAGTGGACAACAAGTGTACTTCCAAAGCCAAAATGTTATCCCCCAGGATGGGGGATTCCATTAGATTTCCTTTCCTGGTGTCACCTGCTCTTCCAACAAGCACACAAACCAATGGAAGCCGATCCGGGTGACGTTAACTGTATCCTACTCCTGCCCCCACACTCCACTACGAGCACCGATGAAGTTAGTTCCAAATACAAAGCAGCTTCGTTTCGCTCACAGAATAATAATATGCTCACCTCCATCTCCAAGATGCTTCCCTGATGCCGTGATGCGTGCAGGTTTGGTCTTTTGGACCATTCTATTATGTATGTACTCACTCCCAAGACACGCGCGCCATACTTGCTCCTTTCTCGGCACAGCAATACAATACTTGGGTGACGTTAACTGTATCTTACTTTTCGGCTACACGATCAACGGACCAAGAGCATGGTGTAAGTGTAATGTAATGAAAAAGAAAGTTTTGAGCGTGCACTGACCGAAAGCACATTCTTTGCCATACAAGAACCAGTATCGTCTCAAATCTCCGGCGATAGCAATAGAAGTGGCAGAGTCAAACCCACCGAGTAACATACTAGCTCAACCTTCCAGTCCCCTGCAAAGTGATAGATTAAGCCTCAATGATGAGTGATTATACAAAGTGGTGCCGAATTGTTTTCAAGTGGAAGACCCATGACCAAGTGGACGCTATCTTAGGCTATCAGCAAACACTCAGCACACTACAGGTGGTGAAGGCATGATCAGTCTAACTAGTGTGAAAGAGACTGCAGACAGGTACATATTAGTTGTGCAAGTTATCTCACTACTCTGCCATCATTAATAAAATGGCCTCTATTAATATATATGTATTGGAAATGTTTCTCCAAAAGCTGATTATACGACAGGAGACACAGCAATATGATGGGTCACGTGCTTTTTTGATTAATTTGTTTCAGAAAAACAACAACGCAAATTCAGATGGAAGAATGGATCCAGGAGTCCATTGATATAGAGTGGGGAGAATAAAGATCATTTTTTCTCAACTGGCTTAATAGTGCACACTGAACTACAAGGAATAAGAAACAACTCAATGATGAGACGGAAAACCAATTTTTCTGTTCATTCAGAAAAGAGTATGCATTCTATTGCTAAATCTAGGTAGAAATATACTTGTTCTATGGACCATGCAGTGTGATGATAAGCAAGCAGCGAGCAGCTTCACCACTGTAAAATATGTTAGGTTGTTAGAGAGCCACGAATGAAGTAGTCAGTACAAATGAAAAGCTTACATTGGAAACTGAACTCTTACAGTTGTGGAACTGGAGTGTGAACCAGAGAACTGTATATGTAGGGTAGATGTGTTAGCAAGAGGAGAACTGCAGTCCAGATTACTTCCTAGTATAATCAGCACAGTTTGAAGTCATAACTCAGACAGAACAACCATCAGTTATCTGGGAAGTTCAACAAGCATGTTCACAATTTCAAAATTACAAGAACTGGTGCATATGTAGATTCACAATCGCAAACTGAGTTTTGCAGCGCAATCCACTTTCCTTATAACTCAACGCAAATTCAGAGAGAAGAATGGATTCAGGAGTCCATTGCTGTACATGTTGATGTATCTGGATAAGGCGGACCTTTCTAGAAATCAATTCATGAATACAGACTGAGGAGAATGAAGATCAATTTTTCTCAACTGGCTTAATAGTGCACACTAAACTACAGGGAACAAGAAACAACTCAATGTTGAGATGGAAAACCAAATTTGATGTTCATTCAGGAATCAGCAAAGAGTAAGCATCTATTGCTTAATCTAGACAGAAATACACTTGTTCTGCAGCTTGAAGTATTCAGCATTCAGTACAGATTGAAAGCTTAGATTGTGCAACTGGAGTGTGAACAAGAGAACTGTTTTTGTAGGGTAGATATGTTGGCATCAGGAAAACTGCAGCCAGACTAGCTCCTAGTATAATCAGCACGCTTGGAAGTCGCTAGTCAGGCCAGTTACTTGGGAAGTTCAAGAAGCATGTTAAAAATTTCAAATTGTAAGAAATGGTGCATATGTAGATTCGCAATCACAAACAAAATCAGAGCTTTGCAGCTCAATCCACTTTCCTTGTATGCCAGGACTATTGCCACTTCCCCAGATATGCACTGAAAGAAGCTAAAGTTGCTACTGTACAATATTGGGACAAGTAAACTGGAACAGACACATACACAGAAATGTGATCAGGTCAATAGGTTACTACCTATTTTATGGAGCACAAGCGTCATATTATGCAGATTTGAGTGGTGATAAACTATCTTACTCTAAGTATTTACATCTAGATGGCAATCCCAGTCTTAACTTTCTCTAAGCTACCTCAGAGAAGAAAAAAGATGTTTCAATGCTCGAACGCATAGTATTACCTCCGTTAGGAAATAAGTGACACTGGAGCGGAGGGAGTATGTTCCAAGAGCAACACATTCAAGACAAAACACAGAAGAGCAATTTCTTTTCTTCAACTGGAAGCAGAAAATTTCTGAACCACTTACATTCAGATGATTTTACATAATGATACAATTTACATGTTCATTCCAACTGAAAAATTAAGTGATTCATTGGTATCTATGAAAGAGGATACAGTGAGAATACAACAGGGTGACTGACTAGTCAGTTTTCTGATTGTGAAATATCTCTGCCCAACAGTGTATAAAAACTGATCTTACATTGCTTCTCCAGTAAAGAAGCGCCTCAGCAAAAATCAAAAGTTTCAATCCAACATTGCTCCCCAACAGAGAAGTACATACCAAAAACTTGCGCCGTCCTACCAAAACTCCGGTGTAGAATCTGGCTCTATCAAATACAAGTCCATCCGAAACAGTCACGCAGCAAACGATCTAAGAGGCGTGATCGGTCACAAGACGAACAACCATCCACGTTTGTAGCCCACGAGCGTGCCCACGGTCACCGCCGTCCACACTGCCACCACCCAACGGGCCGCAAGCAATGCCGCCTCCTTCATGGCGACGGACCACCCGACGAGCCAGTCGAGCCCCTCCACGCCCTCAAAGAAGTCCTTCCCTTGCACCCACCACAGTGCAAGCAGCGAGAGCACGAGCAGCGGCGGTGCGATGAACTGCGTGGCCGCCGCGCAGAGATGGTGGTTGTGCAGGAACAGCTTGGCGCGGCCGTACTCGGTGTCCGGCGCGCGGTTGGCGTGCAGCCGCTGGTACCAGCAGAAGACGGCCTCGTTGAGGTACATCTGCACGGCGGCCCTGGATGCCAGCAGCTGCAGCCCGGCCGCGGCGGCCAGCAGCTTGACCTCCAGCTCTGGGCCGTCGACGAAGCCGCAGCACTGCAGGATGGAGGCGGCGGAGGAGACGAGGACGGCGAGGTGGAGCAGGAGGCGCGCGGAGGCGGAGGATGCGAGGACGGCGAGCCCGGTGCGGGGCTGGTCGGTGCCGAGCCAGAAGGCGCGCGCGAAGCGCCAGGCGGGGAGCGCGGCGAGCGAGGCGACGGAGCCGGCGAAGGGGCTGGAGGAGAGCACGGTGGCGGCGAGCAGCGCGGCGAGCGAGGCGACGAGGTGCGCGGGGCGCGGCGGCGAGGCGAGCGCGACCTGGCGGAGGAGCGCGACGAAGAGGAAGGCGAGCGGGAGGAGCGGCGCGAGCGGGGCCGCCGGGGAGCGGGGCGGCGGGAGGAGGAGCGCCGGGGGCAGCAGCGCGAGCGGGAGGAGCAGGGAGAGGTGGAAGCCGGCGAAGTGCGGGCGGGAGGCGAGCGTGGCGTGGGAGAGGCGCAGCCGGTAGAGCTGCGCCGAGCCGTCGGAGGCCGGGGCGGCCGCGCCGCGCTTGCCGGAGGGGGTTGCGGCGGATCCTGGCGGGCGGAGGACGGCGCGCGGCCCCGTGGACGGGACGGCGTCCGGGTGGATGTAGGTGTGCACGGCGAAGAGGAGGAGGGACGGGACGTGGAGGAAATGGGCGGCGGCGGCGAGCGCCAGCGACGCAGCGACCTGCGGGGCGTACGGAGGGACGGCGAAGGGGAGGAGGTCGTAGATGGCCATCGCCGGCGGCCGGAGTTGGGCGGCGGAGTGGTGGGTTGGTGGATCGATCGATCGGCGGAGTGGAGATCTGGGTAGGAGTGTGACGGAGTTAGCAGAGCAGAGACGAGGGGAGGACTGGGTTGTACATGGGCCGGGCCTACGGTCGTAGATCTGGGCTCGGTTTGGACGCTACTTGGCCCATGTGCAGAGCATTCGAACCGTGTCTTTCTTAGATTTTCAAAAAAATCGCGTCCTCATCAACTTTTTATACTGTATTTAACAAAAACTTAAAAAATAACTTCTTCTTGAAAGGAAACTTGAGACTTATGTGTTTTGAGGATCAGGATCCTGAAGTTCTTATGAACAGATTCACGCACCCTTGAATTTGATATCACAATACATGCAAGATCTGTAAAAAAAAAAAAAAAAAAAAAAAAAAAAAAACGAGGCTGACACACCAAACAGTTTCAGGCAGCATCTTCGGCTCCAATTGAAAAGGTAGATGTATCTTACAAATTAGCAAATCAGAGCAAATATTGTGCCGCAACAAGCGGTTTCAAGAGATCCAACCAAAGAGCAGAGGGGCGGCAGGATGGATAAACAGAATCACCATTATTATTTGTGTATATAATACAATTTGCATACACTAATCACAGCGTGTCTCCTCGGAGGACATACGAGTAGCAAAATCTCACAGCGGGTTCTTTATTTCAGTTATGGCAGCAAAATGAATATAGGTTCTCAACCGAATAATGATACATCAACAGTGGATCTTAAATTATCTTCAGGCCAGGGCTCACTCGCCGCTCAGGATGGGGTTGATCAAAGGCTTCATCTGTGCGAGGTACACGATTGCCCACCTGCAGAGAAAGATTAATTTAGTGTTAGCAAAGAAGAGCTGAGACTAGCAGAATGTAACCATACCAAGAAGAGGGCTCGTGAATGCAAGGATGAGCTCAGTCAATTCTTGTGAATATACGAAAAATTGGAACAAGAAATTAAGATAAAGTAGGAACAACTGGCATGCATAGAAAAGAATGGCACCACAAGAATCCGTTCAAGGATCTGGGACATTTGTGTCACTTCTCTCTTCTTGTTCTAGAATCATTGTAATCTACTTTTATAGCAAAAATTAGGAAAACAGCAGCAGCAATGATTCTAATAAGCAAGTTGCATAGGTAAGAGAATTCTCATGATTAACTTTAATCAGAAAAAAATCCTAAAACCAAAACCTTCAAACTGATTAGTACGAAATATATTGCTGGACAAAGAAAAATCAAATTTTCACAAGGCTTGAATACTGGGTTTGGATTCCCAGGTATCCTTTCAAACAATTTGGAACACAGGCATTTAATTTGATGTATTATGCCTGGAGGATCACAGAACTAACAGTATTGACTTTTACGAGACAAAAAGGTACATAACCTCTTTCAATTAATGAAATTATATACTCTGGGTGCTGAACTAGAAATATTCTGGCTTATCCTATATCAAATGTGAATTAACATTGAACAGCATGCATATGCATATTACAAGAACAAGTTGAGAGAAATATGTATGGACGAGTTGAGCTACAAATCAAGGAAATAAAGCGATAGGTGTGCATTTTGCCACTTCATAGCGTCCATCATGCCTAAGTGCAGGCCTTGGGACAAATAGGCACAAGCCAATCATGATTAAGCGCTAGGCATGCAGTTGCCATGCAACACCTAGGCACACTTAAGTGCAGGCCTAGGCAAACTTTTACTTTTTACACTGCTACAAATAATACCATTTGTTGTATACCAGATACATTGGTCATCATTATATTGGCCCAAATCTGATAGACAACATGGTGTTAAAGAAATACCTATAGCTAATGCAAATTAGCAACCTAGTGCAAGCCAACAGATAATTTATGCCAAATGATAATAAGTAGCGTGCATGTTTATAGCCACGAATTTTCAAGTCACAATTGCACGTATGCAACATAAATTTTGATATGAGCAGATTTTTTAAAAATGATATGAGCAGGGCATCAACAGTTTCTGGGGCAACCTAACTATGTAAGTATAAGAAGAAAGGAGAAATCAAAAATGCAAATGGGTAAAATGAATCAGAACTTACATCATCCAACAACAAACTGTAGCAGTAATAACCAGAGTCAAATGGAATCTGCAAAACAAGAGCGAAGACTGACCATTAGTTAACAGGTTATAAAAAAATAATGGATGCATATAAATGAGTGCATAGACGCATCCGAGAACGTAACAGAGCCCAAGGATAAATGAGTGCAGAGGTAAACGCATCCGAGAACTTAACAGCCCAAGGATAAATGAGTGCAGAGGTAGACGCATCCGAGAATGTAACAGAGCCCAAGGTTTTCAAGGCATACACAAAATTCGTCTTTGCCCAATGATAATCGACGTAAAATGAAGAATGCATCGATCGCATAGCACAAACCATAGGAAAACGTTGCTATTTTTAACCTGTCAACTCAGCTGGTGTCGATTTAGATGAAGTTAACAAGCACTGACTTTGGGCGAAGTTGCTGTGTGTGCAGAAGCAGCAGAACATTGCAAAAGCTGCACTTTCCCCCAATTGTGCAACGAGGAACAAAGCCTATGGCCCGAAATTCGTCTTGGGTGGGCAACTAGCGGCAATGGCTAGAAGAATTAGACAGGATTTTGAGTGCAGGGCTGCAAGTTCCACGGAACCTTCGTAGCTCACAGCAACGACCCAACGATCCAGCCTGGATCCAGCCACTCTACCAAGAGGCCCCAGCGGGAGATCACGCGACGTCGAACAGGCATGCGCCGGCCCGCGGATCTCAGGAGGGCGAGCTCTACCAGACCCGACCTCCCAGCCTAACCCTAGATCGAGCTCCCTCCCCGTTACCCGGCGGGAAGGGGAGGGGAGGGGAGGGGAGGGGCGGGACGGCCGGATCCGAAGCCCCCGGGCGAATCCAGGGACGGGAGCGGCGGCGAGACGTCCCGAGTGGATGGGCAGGTGGGAGGAGGGCGGGATCGGAGGAGGGGAGGGGAGATGGTTTGACGTACATGTTGGTGGAGGCGCCGCGGTTGCAGCAGAGGAGCGAGAACATGCAGGCGATGAAGCCGGCGAGGAAGAAGATGGCGGAGGTCACCAGGAACCCCATCGCTGGCGCTTCGTCGGGCTCGCCGGATCGGATCGCCGGGTCGGTCGGGGTTGGAGGAGGAGGACGAGACGCGGTGGGAGACGAGGAGGAGGTGATGTGGGGGGTGTGGGGTTGCCACGTGACGTGCGCGCTCGTCGTGGATCGGATCGGATCTGGACGAGCGCGGGCCGCTGCGAGAGATGGGAAGCCCACGTCTACGGCCCACTTAGCCCACATCGACAGCGTTGTGTTTGTGTGTGTTTTCCGAATTTAAAAAACACCGAGCACAACATCATACACGCACGCACACGCACACGCATTAATAACCCCTGCATTGCCTAAATATAAAGGAAAAAATCTTACCTTCCGCCCGCCGATCTCGCGCACACGTCCGCCGGCTCAGTGTACGTTGGATTGTCTTTTGATCCAATAGCCGATAGCACCCGCATCTACGCGCACAGGTCTGCAACTCACTTGTTGTTTCAAAAACGTTTTTTGCAACAAAGCGCTTGTTGCGGGGCTCTGTGGTGGTTAGATCTAGCAGCAACAGCGGTGTTGCTACTCCCTCACCGTCTAACCAGCGACAGCTGATTATCTACACGCAACTCAACTATCGGGTTGAGTTGCCACGATATGAAAGTGCGGATTGGAAAAACAATCCTTGTACCCCCACAATCCAAATTAAAATAACATGACATCTACTCGGTTTCTTTGAATTGCATTGTACTACCAAAGCCACGTGCACAAACATAAGAGAATGCAACAAATCAAAGATAATTGTTTGTAGGTAGGATATTTTTGATTCAGACAAAGTACATTTGTCTACGAATCATTTTGTTGAGTTGGCTCAACTTACTGGATTAAAAATAGTACCATTTGAGTCTGCTATTCTTGTTTACATGAGAGAGATAGAGAGAGATGTTTAGTCGAATCCATCACTAATTTTTATTAGTGACATCATATTGGTGGCATGGGGTCCACTCGCCACCAATGTGGTTTTTGGCACGCCACCGCTAGAGTTTCTTTTCTAGTTTCTTTGGCCTCTGGAGCGTGTCTAATGCATGAGTAGAGATGACAAGGTTTTAGGGAAAGTTTAGTAAATGTTGTTGACATGCCTACATACCAATCTCTAATAAAAACCCATCTAGGTCTAAATATGAAATATTTTCTCACGCAAATGCTTTATTTTGGCGACATTGTACGAAATTATAACTTAACATTTTTTGCCCACCATCTTTTCTATTGTCTAAGAGGCTTGATTTATTTAGATTATTATACATTTATATATCAAAGCAATATTACCAAATTGTAAGACCAAACATAAATGAGTTTTCCCTATTGTCAACAAAGATATCGGATGGAATGAAGCTTGCTTAAAATAGTTTACAATGAAAAATGGCAAGTTCCAACATGGACCTCTCTAATGTGCATATTTTGTGCGCATCACAAAATACTTACAAGTGTATTTACAGGAGACGGCATGAAAAGGCTAGATGAGTAGACTACTCGGGCCGATGACATAGTATCAGCACATCACAACATACTTATCTTTGTGTTTTCGCTAGTATGATTCATAATTTGCCAGTGAAGAGTGCAAATGTGCATGTTGGCTTTGAAATTTTGATTACATGATTGTGTTTTCTGAAACACAAATTGCCCGCGCAGATGAATAATGTATGCTCACCCGCAAAAAGAAGAGAAAGAGAATAATGTATGCTTGCGTGCTGTGTTTGTACGATTTTGTCAATCTTATTTGCAGCGCTATTATAAAAACAAAAACAATGACTAGTCCTTAAAGAGGAAATGAACACTATTGCAAAGATGAAACCTCCTTGACTGATAACATAGTAGAATCAAAGATGTAATTAAGACACAGACTATCGCAGTGGAACAATGTCGGAGAAATCGTAATCATAGAGTACCATCAAAGATCTAAACTAAGACACAAACTACCGACCGCATGTGGAACAATGTCTCGGCCCCCCCCCACCCCACCCCCTGCATCGTCTCCCTGGAGGCGGCTCGGGCGGGACCCCTAGCCGCTGTTGCCTCCACCACCAGCCCTCGCCACCTTCCCTTGCCGCCGTCGGCAGACGTCATCGAGCAAAGCCCGTCGGCGGCCGGTGGCGGCGAGACCCCTTCCCTCGCGCTCGGGGCTCTCCACCCCCCCACCCCCACCCCGCCTCCAGTGGCCACGCTGGATCTCGTGGTGGTCGCGGGCCACGTTGTAGGGGATGCCGCCGGTGGCCTTCCCCCGCGTTTCGGTGTTCCCCTTGCTCTAGATCCTCTCCCCCGTGCCCCGGTGACACCTCACTCCCAGCTGGATCTTGGGGCGGCCGTTGCACCTCGCGTGGGCGTCGTCGGTGATCCTCTTCGCCATGCCACGGCGTGTCCTCCTGTCCCTCCAGTACCACCTCCGCCAGCCCCCCCCCCCCCCGTCCTCGCTCATCCAATCTTTTGCTACTCTACCTCGGCCGGCCCCTGACCTCCGATTACAGCCAAGTCCACCGGCGTCTTCTCTCCCGGTGGCTTGGTCTAGCCATGCCTCGCTCCCCCTCGAGCTGGCTGGTGGCGGTGGTTCTGGGCAGGCGGGTGTTTGCAACGACGCTTGGGTTGATGGTGGGTCCGACGGTGCCCGATGTCCTTTGCTCGACGACGGGCGGGTCTTGCCTCCCTGTAGCAGTGACCCCAACCAGCGGTTTGGCTCCCACGTCTTTGAATCCTCCAGCGGCATGGGTATTATTCAGTCACAGGCGGGGGCAAAATCCCTGCACAGTTGTGCTGGCAGCGGCGGCATCCGCGGGGGTCGTCCTCTTCCTGAAGACGCTGTTGATCATGGCCTTCTTTGTACCCCTCTTCGAGCACCGGGTCCTATTTTGGCTATTCGTGGCGTCCCTGGTCTTGGATTTTTAGTTGTCGGGTGTCGTGCTTGGTGTGGGTACTTCTTCGGGCATGGGCATCCGGGGGCGCAATGTATGACATCGTTGGCTCCTCCTCCATGGCTCCTTCCTCAGGCCCGGTCATGTCTTGCAAACCCACTTGCTGACTCTTCTAGGCGCTTCGGGTGGGGGGAGGTGCGTTGATCCGGTCGGTTCTTGAGTCGTAGCCACGTGTCGTGGATGCCTCGCGTTGGTCGTGACGCGGCCTTGGTGTCTTGTGTCTCGTCTCCTCACCTTTCTTGGTTGGAGTTCGAGTTAGGCTAGCTTAGGGCTGTGTTGTTTCTCTTCTTCTGTCTTCCCACATTTTGGTGTGGTGTTCTTCCTCTCTGTGTAACGCTCTTTCTTTGTAATGTTATCTCCTACACTATCAATGAAACGATAGGCAATCATTGCGTATTCGTGAAAAACAATGTCTCGGGCTTCTCCTCCCCCCCCCCCCCCCCCCTCTCGTCCGGCGACGGCGAGGAAATCCCGGTGACGCCGGAGTCCGGGCCACCATGTACTCCCCCTTCTCACCGGGCCGGTCGCCTTTGACGGCTAGGGTTTCACCGGGCTCCTTCCTATGCGTTTTGCCATATTTGTACGTAGAAACGATCTGCAAGAGAAATTCTCCAGGATAGAGACGAGAACTCATGTAGACCTGGAAACCAGTTGTGACCCGTCACGTCTACATGTAGCCCAAAAGTTCCCGGGAAAACTAATTAACAAGCAAAAGTCAGGCACCCGTTTCCGAACGAATTCCACGAGAGTTCCCGATTGGCCTCATTTAAATATCCCAAACTTTTGTAACGAAAACCGAGCTGGACTCGACCGTCTTGTTCCAAGTGGGCAGCGCGAAGGCGCCCAGAAAGCCTGCGTCCGTGACCGCCGGACCGGTGCGGGTGCTACGTCCGAAAGCAATGTGCTTCCCTCGTTGGCGCCAACCTTCTCTGCGGCTTCGCGCGCTCCATGCCAGAAGCTGCCTCCTCGTCCAGCTCGAGGAACCCTTCAACCCCCGCCCATGGGTATAAACCACCGGGCACCGGCGGGCGACCACGCCAGCCCCACTCCCACCCGCCGTACGCCGCCGATCCATCGAGGCCGTCTGCCGTGAGCGCGCTAGCTAGAGAGCAAGGACGCGATGCCGTCGTCGAGGCTCGTGCCCCCCAAGGACGGCGAGTGGGGCGGCGACGGCGGCGTGGCGCTGGAGGTCACCGTGCTGTCGGCCGAGTCGCTGCGCCTGCCGCCCACCTACTCCCCTCTGCCGCGCCGCATGCGGCCCTACGTGGCGATGTCCTCCTCCTCGTCTTCTTCCTCTGCGGGCTGCAGCACGGGCGTGGCGCCCGCGTCGTCGGGCGCGGGGGAGCACTCGTGGGAGGACGTGGGCGAGGACGCGCGCCTGGTGGTGCCCGTGGGCGCGGGGTTCCTGGAGGGCCGCGACGACGTGCGCGTGGCGGTGCTCTCGGAGTCGGGCTGCGCGCGCCTCGTCGGCGACACGCCGCTCGGCTGGTGCCGCGTGCCCGCCGCCGACGTGCTCGACGGCCTCCGGCCGCCGCGCGCGCTCCGCAGGCTCAGCTACTCGCTCCGCTGCCCGCGCCGCGGCGGGCCGGGCCACGGCGTCGTCCACCTCGCCGTGCGCGTCCTCGGGGACGTCCACCTCGCCGCCCGGCCGGACCCGGCCCCGCCCGCGCAGCCCGGCTGGTGCCGCGTCGCCATGGGCATACCGGTCTCCGGCGCCTCCGCCGGTGCCGCGGCCGTCGTCGGCACGCCGTCGCCCTGGGCGTGGAGCCAGGCGTCGCGGTGATCGATCGATGACTGCTCGTGACTAGCCGTGGAAGAACGGTGGAACTTGCGCGCGCGGGCGCGGCGACCGGTTCTTGGGTTTGACTAACCACTGCCCGGAGCACGTACGCAGGTAGCCGCCGGACCGGGAGACGAAAGCGACGGCTGATATTAGTCAAAGCTCAAAGCTAGCTGCCGGGCTTATTCCTCGCAGCTGCGTACGGACGTACGTGACGGTATCCGATTGGACACGCTGCCGGCTGGCCGGCCGTCGTCGGCGGTGCTTGACCCTGACGTGCGGAATACGGCCGAACGTGCCGGTGTATATACACACGTCATCTTCTAGGGAAGGTTCCTTCCTAGTGATGGAGATTATGTGTGAGGGGCATGCACACATCTCTGTCGTCCAAAGTGTAAATTCAGTAGACATGTACAAAGGCTATAGTGATGAAGTTTTCAGTGCAAACTAGACAACTTTGAATGCAATTTTATTTTTGTAGATTATTAGTAGTTGCTCTCCTTTGATCCATATAGATGTGAGCTCACAACCACCGACGGTGGATCTACCGTCCCTCTTTTCTGGGCCTTTGATCTGTCTTCCTTTACACTTTGTCGAAATGTTAAGGGTCAATTTAGAATCTGTTTCTTACTACCATGGTCAAATTGGACTCTTGCGTCAATTGTTCCTTTTGAATTGATGTTTCAGTGTCGCTATTGGGCCTCACTAGCCATGAAACTTACATAGGCATAGCCAGATTCCTAGGTCCACCATTGTTGACTACTCGTAGAGAAGTAGAGCTTCTTTTGTTTGCGCCACCAAAGAGTTGACTACTAGATGAATGACATGATCTATGGTATTCCACATCCATCAACCCGCAGAGCATGTTACGCCTTGCTTCCTTCGATAAGCGTCCGATACCCCCGAGAGCAGTGGCGAAGCTATGAATTGGGCATGGCCCAGGCCGACCCAGGCAACCTTCCTTAACTTAACTGTAGCGTTTACTGTAGCTATAGTGCAACAATATGCTACAGTATACGTATGAAGGGATTAGGATTCACTCCCCCAGGCTGCCGCCCCTTCTGCCTAGGGCCTGTCTCCGCCCATGCCCGAGAGCATCCATTGGACATGGACTAGCAATGGGGAGTACTCGTCCAAAGACACATGCTGAATATCAAGGGATGTGCCATGGAACCTCTTGTAAGCTTTGCCTAAATGCTTCCAATATTGCGATCGACATGTGATCACATGTACCTCTAGACCCTGGGAACGGGGGCTCACGCATGCCACTCATCGACCCCCTCACTCATAAAACCATGGAATATCATGCTACTCGGAGTAAGATATGCCATGAAGCATTGGCCAAATGGTGGGAGCTTTGGGGAGGAATAAGAAAAGTGCAACCTTCGTGGCACAATGCCAAACTTATGTGAAGGTAGTCGCCATGACCTTCAAATACCTAAGATATAAAAAAGTTTCACTTTACAACCCTCATTATGATTAAATGGGTTTTGTCCTATTTGGCTCCGCTCCTGTGATAATCCGTAGTGACACATCACATATTTTCTCTCATATCCGGCACATCATCTCGTTTCTCTCTCTCTCTCTCTCTCTTCAAAACTAATAATAAACCATCAAGTTTCTATCAAGTATCAAACTTATGTCTATTTTAGGTAAGACTTCAACTAAAGTGATCACTGATTGAATCTTCAAGAAAATATTGAGTGTGGGAGTGCTTGTGTCGCTTACTATGGTTGACAAAGAGGTGTGTGTGTGTGTGTGTGTCAATTTAGGCTTAGGGTTAGTTTTTTTAGCGATAGACTTAGGGTTAGATGGGCGGGAACCCTATTCGACGCACAGGTCGACATTTGTCGAGCAAATGCGAACCCGAGCGGTCTCACACATGCAGATATGAGCCAGCCCAAGTAGACTTCTGAGTAGACACACTTTTCGATTCTGGGAGGGTTCTTGAACCTTTCAAGACTTTTTCTTTCGGTTTTTGTTTTTCATCTTTGTTTTTATTTCCTTTTTCTTTTACAACCTTCATTTACTTTTATTTTTTAATTTCTATTTTTTATATATGTCCTATTTTCTTTTCAGTCTTATATTTCAAATTCACTAACATGTTTTGGAACTTATGAACAGATTTCTATTCGGTGAAGGTTTTTCGAAATTTACAATATTTTGACAATTGTGATTTTAAAAAACTTGCATTATTTTCTAAATTCATGAACATGTTCTAAAGCAGAGATTATTTTTCAAGCTTGTTAACATTTTTGTACAAATTCATGACATTTTTTAAATTAAAGATCATTTTTTCAAAATTTTGAACACGTTTTCCAAATCCACGAAGATTTTTTCTATTCTTAATTCTTTCAAAATCCGTGAACATTTTTTTGCAATTCTAGAAGATCATTTAGAAAATTTGCGTGTTTTTTTTTTGAAATTATGAAGATTTCCACTTTGTTAAAAAAAATCACAAAGATTTATCAAATTTCGTAACATTTCTGAAAAAATATCAAATCCATAAATTTTATTTGTATTTTTTAACATGTTTCAAATTCATGTATATTTTTTGAAATTCGTAACATTCGAAAAAAATCAATGTTTAGTTAAAATTATGATCATTTTTTGAAATTCAAAACCTTTTTCAATCCCTTGATTTAAAAAATTAAAATAAAAAAAATTCAAGGTTAGGCCATGGGGGGTGGCCCATCCACTTATGAACAAAATTAGAAGAATGAAAACCCATAATCTCGCCAAGCGTGTGGATGGTAGGTATAAGCCGTCATGTGTGGTTGGGTCACCCCATGATCCAATTCTTGTACCTATGACCATTACTGTTACTTAAAAAAGTTGGGCTTGTGTTGCTCAAAAAAAAACTTTAAAAAGTTGGGCGAGATTGGTGAAAAAGAATGTCATTCGTGACTAGCCCCGGTTTTGGTCTGTTAGTGGCAAGATTTTTCGCTGATTTGAAACCAAAAATGTACGAATCAACACTTGCAGTTACCCCTACTGCCCATCTGCGATAATTTGCAATGCTGACAGGTACACTTGGGCTTGTTAGAGGTAAACCGATCATGACCACTTGACCAGGAAGAAATAATCCATTATATGATACTTCCTCCATCCGGATTATTGCCGCTTACGTATATAGACGTATTTCATTGTTAGATACATTCATTTGATCAACAAGTTAATCCAAACGGAGGGCTTCCTTCTTCTTCTATTACTTCCTACGTACCATAATATAAAAACATTTTTAACACTACATTAATATAAAAAAAACGGTCTTATATTATGGAACGGAAGGAGTAGTTGACATGCATTGCGTAAACGAACAAAGTTTAGCAATCACCCTACATGCATTTTGTAGTCCTCGCCCTGATCGGAAAGAATCGCAAGTTCATAAGATCGAGTGACTATAATTTACAAGAAAGAATTTCTATGAATGTCCACTACCCGTCATCCCACCACCGTATCCACAGCATTTCACAAACACAAACGCAAACACAACAAATCAAATGGTATGTATGCCAGCTTCTACGTATGCATGTCTGAATGTATGCATGTATGTATACTACTCCTGTGAAACTTGTATGTGCATGCTGAAACTTCTGCGCCATCTCAGGACAAGATGGCGGAGGGGCCGGTGAACGGGGCGCAGTACAGGGGAGCTATGGCGGACTCCGGGCCGCCCAGCCCGCCGCCGCCGAAGCTCCGGCCGCCGGAAGACCGGCATGTGTTCTTCTTATCCTCCTCCTCGTCCTCCTCCGGGCCGCCGTGGCGGTCCTGGCAGCGCGCGCACGCGCAGGGGAGGCTGCTGCTGCTCATGCTCGGGTGGTCGTCTTCGGGCGGCGCGGCGGCCGCGACGACGGCCTTCCTGAAGGAGGAGATGCCGCTCCGGCAGAGCGGGCACGGGACGGCGCCGGCCAGCCCTGGCACCTCGTACGCCTTCATCACCGTGCACAGGTCCATCGCGCACTTGAGACACAGCTCGTGCCCGCACACTGCACATCGATTCGTCATTCGTCAATGCGATTAGATTCGGGCCTCAAACAGAGCACGCCCGTACGTACCTTCGGCGGCGACGTTGCAGGATCTCTCGAGGCAGACGGAGCAGGCGTCGTCGTCGTTGCCGGCGGCGGCGGCGAAGGAGTCCGGCGAGGCGGCGTAGTCCATGGCGACGGCGAGGAGGGAGGGGAGCGGTAGGGAGAGGAAGGCCGAGGGCGGGAACTTGGGGATGGGGAGCTGCGACTTGGGCGCCAGCACGTGCTCCAGCCAGTTGCACTTCCACATCCGGGCCACGTCCACGGCCAGCCACCCGTTGCAGTTGGCGGCCATGCGGTCGGCGCCCCGGGACACGAGCACCTGGCAGCACCGGACCTCGCCGCCGGACGCCGCGTAGTGCAGCGGCGTGCTCCCTGCGCCGATGGCCGCCATGGGGGCCGCGGCGCAGGGCAGCGTCTGCGCGTCCAGGGACGCCTGCTCGTCGACCAGCAGGTGCACGCAGTCCACGTGGCCGTGCAGCGCCGCCAGGTGCAGCGCCGTGACGCCGCCGCCCGCCGCCCGGTTCGCGTACCGCGCCCTGGCGCCCTCGCCCGCGCCGGCCGCGTCCGCCAGCAGCAGCCGCACGCACCGCACGTGCCCGCCCGCCGCCGCCGCGTGCAGCGCCGTGCGCCCGGTCAGCCCGTCGGCCTTCCATACCTGATCCATCGTTGCACAAGCACAAAAATCACAATCAAATTGGATTGATCTGCAGAAAAAACACGATCAAATTGGATTAATCTTGGCTGCATACGTTGCATCTGAAGGCGAGCAGCGTCTGAACCACCTCCCAGTGCCCTGAGCGGCACGCTTGCATCAACGGCGTCTGCAGTTTCAGCCGTCCATCGATTAGCATTTGAAACACGGTCAGGTTCCATTTTACTGAGCAAAACAAAAGCTACAAATTTGTCTGGTGGAATTACAGTGGAGACAAAAAAAAACTCAAAGTATGCAACTTGCAACACAGAAATTTTCTTGCGACAAATTATTTTTCCATGACAGTGTTGCTAAATTTCAGTCGACTGAGACTTGATTATTTATATGTCAATACTATATTTTGAAGTATTGTGTAGAGATTCGTGACAAATTTTCTTTTAAGCGTTTTTATTTCTTATATGTTACTCCCTCCGTCCCAAAATAACTATCTCAACTTTGTACTAGCTCTAGTACAAAGTTATACTAAGCTTAAGACGAAGGGAGTATGTCACTAGATTGAGACTTGGTTAAATCTCAGTCGACCGAGACCTAACCAAACCCTTCCCATTATGCTTCTACATAATAATTTTCAGACCACATATTATATTTTTCATTTAGGAAACATTTTGGGCTGCACTACAATTTTGACGTCAGATTTTAAATCATGACAAATCAGACATTTTTTTGACAAAATTATGTTTTTCGAGGATGACAAGTTTAGTTGACGCGCACGGCAAATCCGTCTTAATTTAATTATTTTGTCAGAAAATTGCCGCACTTGCGAACTAAATTTGCCATCATCATGTCAATATAAATTATCATAGAAAATGTCAGATTTGTCATGCATAAAAATATGATGTCAGCTTTTTAGTGTTTCGGACATTTTTGCTTTGCGTCCAATTCATGCAAAGGTTCAGGTGGGACTGCAAATATATGCTTTTTTAATCTCTTATTGCTCAATCGCTTCGACGACTAAATAGAATATCCCTAATAAAAGCTTTAAATCAACCATAAATTTATAAGAAATAATATGTAGTGGATCCTGTAACTATCCAAACTCTAAGTTAATTTGGTCTCCCAGTTTCAATACAAGACATTTTTCTACCCTCGGCCTTGGTCCATTTCTTCAATGTAAATCGTATTGGATGGTATTACAAAGTTTTTTGTTCCAAGTCTTCGATTTTTGCCCATTTTTTCTTCAGAATAGTCAAGTTTACGAATAACAAGAAAGGCGTTATTAATTTATTATCCAGGTTGTGTCTGATTGCGTGGGAATCTGTTGGCACGACACAAAATACTTGTTCTATACGATGATTGAGGGGACGCAACTATTCTGCTCCTGAGCTCAAATGCACCTGATTGAGAAAAAAAAATCATAATTTTTTTTAAAACAAATCAGAAAAAAATGATTTCTTTTGTGAGAAACATTGACAAAATTCCTAGATGCCTGCAAAATTTTATCATGAAAACACATTTGTGAAAGTCGTAGCAAAATAAAATAAAATCAATACTTCAAAATGTGTCAAAAAAATTCATATTTTTCTAATTTGTTTTGAAGTTTTTATGAATTTTTTTCTCAGTCAGGTACATTTAAGCTCGGAAGCAGGAACAAACTTATTCTACTTTCTGAAGGACCAATACGTTCCTCGAGTGAAGTTGTTGCAACCAACCAACTAACAATAGCATACACAATTTCTATACGCACATAAAAATACAGCAACAACAACAACAACACGTGCGCGCTGACAAGAGGCAGCAGTGTTGCATTGACGATCGATGGATCGATCCAGCGATGGACTGAGAACTCAACTGCTCAGAGAGACTGACACATAGAGTTGGTTGAGAACTTGAGATGAGCAATAACACAAGCCAGCACTGTTCACCTCACACTCTGTCACTGACATACTACATACATTGGTACATACCTGTCCGTACACGTTCCTCGCGTTCGCGTCCGTTCCCTTCTCCAGCAGCAGCGCCGCGATCTGCACGTACGTACGTAAAACACTTTCAGAAATGCGCTGGCAAAAATTTTTTTTCTGAGAATATCAGGCTACAAGAGGGAGACCGGGCTCGATTTTATTTTCTTTTGCGGAAAATAAACTAAATCAAATCCAATGTATGGAGATATTGCCTATACGCATCAAAATATAAGACACTTTTTAGGCTAGTTTAGCCTGAAAACATGTCTTATGTTTTGATACGGAGGTAGTATGTATTAATTTAGTCGATTGTACTATGTATATGCAGTAGCTAGCGTTGTGTGTCTAAGTCGGGAAACATGTGATTTGATCGTTAGCGACTGTACGAGTGCAGATGGAAACAGTTAACCAGCTGGGCTCGCTCGCTAGCTACCCATCATCAACTCATGTACTCCTAGTACATAATCACAGGCTGAGCAAATAATTTTCGACAAAATCGTCAAAGCTAGCCAGCCGGATTGATCGGGAGCACAGGACGTCGCATTTAATTAATTTCTCTGTGACTTTGGTGATGGCGTCCTGACGCGATGGCTTTTAAAACACATGGAATTAGGCTTGGCTAGCCGGACTATTGATCGCTACTGGTGTTTACTTACCACGTGCGTCGACAGCAACAACTTGTGCCGCACAAAATTTTTACTACGTACTGTACATGTGTACTTCATTTGCACGGGCATTTAGTTTTTTGTAGCAAGCCTTAAAAAAATATGACCCCACATTATACGGATTCTTTCTAATTACAGAGCACTCAAGCCATAGACATTTAGGTGTGTACTGCATTTTTGCCTTGCTCATTCCTAAAAAGGCACTCTTCTCGTAAAATTTGGACCTTCACATTTTCTATTGGTAAGTTGCGTATGAATTGAATAGGTGTAAGTCGGTGTAGCTCCGAGGCCGAGCCAGGAGCGACCCGGAGCTGGGGATGACACGATAACATCATCGTCGGCCGAGGGGAGTTGGGGGTTTCATGGTTCAGGATGCGCGAAGAAGTGTGATGATGGGAAGAAGGGGGCGGGGCGGGATGGCTTAGAGAGATGGTCCGTTGGGAAGGGGCCGATAGACCGGCGAAGGTGGCGAGGCAGGCACACATGGAAATATCATTGGACGCGGATGACGTCAGCAAGTGGTTGGGCAATGTTGGATCGGGCGGATCAGTAGGAAGGACAAGGCACAACAGCCGCCGAGTAAAGATCGGACGGCTAAAACCCCACATACAATAAAAAAAATCAGGCAACTGGTTGGATTTTCCTACATTTTTACGTCAACCTCTGCGTGTCACTGTCTAATACGGTGAATGCACCTACCTGGCTGCCTGGCTCCAATTATATACCATCAACTTGGGTGAGAGGAAAATCAACAAGTCAACCAAACGTTTGATCGATCTACCTTATTACACATCAGCGTGACAGTAACCCGGTCTGAAAAATATCCTGCTAATTAACTACTGGTGCCAACTTGCGTGCAAAATAATGCATCGCTGCAATGGTGACTCGACGTGCTTGCCGTGAATTTTTGGCCACACACGACGAAGGAGTCATTTTCTACCAAGGAAAAATGAGTCGTGCTTGCTTGGAAAACCATGCATAGCCTGACGACGCACGCATGCACCTCAAATCAAATCAGATCGATATGATGGAGTAGGTAGTGGGTTTTCATGTCGACACGTGACTTTTATTATTTTATATTTTTGTCATCAGTGGTTTGTCCGTGGTTAAGTTAAATCTATGGTGGTTATGCTAGATAGGCGTCCATAATAGTAATCAATTAATTAAGGGAACAAATCGGATATGGTAGCACCTTTCCAGACATTACTAGGAGGATCAGTATGTGGGATCTAGCTAATTAATCTGGGCCACATGTTTTTTCAACTTTTTGTTTCGTTGTAATTTATTTCGTTTTTTCGTCTTTTCGTTGTAATTTATTTTGTTTCGTTGTCTAGTTGTTGTTTGACGAAAATTTCAAATTTAAGCTGACACTCTAAGACTCGCAGTCTGCAATGCGATTTGTGTTTCACGTTTGCATTTTTTTGTTTTCAGGAGAAAAAATCATTGCAAAGTTGTTTTTCGTAACACCGGCCATATTGAACTTGTAAGGTTAAAGAAAAAAACATGTTGAACTACGTACGCGCCTTGTTTGAATTGTTTTGAATTTCAAATTTAAAATTGCACCAGCCGAACTAGTCCATGCAAAACGGAAACAAATTCGCATGCATGCAGGAGGAGGCGCGCGTGGCCGCCGCCGGCGTCGAGAAGATGCCACACCGCACGTACGAGCGGGTCGTCGTCGGGCCATCTCGGCGGCCGGCCGGCGCGCGCGCGAGGGCAGGTGCACGTGCACGTACGTACCTCGTGGTGGCCCTTGGTGGCGGCGAGGTGGAGCGGCGAGCTGAGGTTGCCGAAGGTGGCCGTGCACCGCGCGAGGCCCGGGTCCGCCGCCAGCAGCCGCCGCACCTCCGCCGCGTCGCCGTCCCTCGCCGCCGCCGCCAGCCGCTCGCCCAGCCCGGCGCACCCCAGCGCGTTCCCCATGCGTACAGGATCGACCGATCGATCGATGCCTCGATCGTCCGCCTCCGTCCACGCTCCGCACCGCCGGCCGGCCGGCGCCCCGTCGTTAGCAGGAGAGCTAAGCTCACGGGGCTTCTCCGGTCGTTGTTGGCAAAGGAGATTGAGTCTGCTGGTGAGCTAGCTAGGTGCGTGTGGTGTGAGCCTAACACCAGGCCAGCCAGCACATATATTTGAGATCGATTTTCTGTCAATCTCTCGTGCATTAATCTTCTGGCCTGGCCAGCCTAGATAGTTTTATATGTGCACTCTTCTAGTTCTGGCCTAGTGTGACCATGACCCATGAGAGAATTCTTTTTTCCTTCGTCTTCTCTGGCTGATATGATATCTTGCTGCGAGTACATGAAGGCCGGACAGCTGGGCACTAGTGTATTGATTAGTTGTGCATGGCTGTTTTTGCACGTACACCCCCGTACATGTGTAGATTCACTTGCATGCCCGCTAGGCCTAGGGGTAACCGTGGCACACACCCTGCCCCCTTTCTTTGAGTTGGACACACTCCCTCCCCCCTGTAAATGTTATTTTGATTTGATTTCGCGCGTGCTTTTTTCGGCGCGACATGTCACCGCTACATGTAGACTACCTGGTTGAACAAGATGAGTGACTTGGGAGTCTCATTTCGTAAGGACGTCGGTCAACAGGTGAAGGGTCGATCTCCTAGAGAAGATATACGGGCCGACAAATATCTAAAGCTTTTATTGACAAAATGTTGCTCGCCAATGCAATATCTTTTTGATTGCATCCTATGGTCGAAGAATGTCCCGAGGAAGTGAAAGTGATGCATGCATAAAATTGTATTGAAAACGCCATGAGTCAATTCATTGTCGATCATATATACCGACCCTTGGCGTTAAATGGAGAACCGCGATGAGTCGGTCCTAGTGCTAGAAGAGTCGATCAACCTATGGCGCACTTGGTTGTGTGGTGCTAAGTTGGCGTGGGAAAAATCTTGCTATACAGTGTGTCTAAATCATCCCCAGCCAAAGAGACCGTGCAAGATATATACGTACGCTTATGATATGATAGCATGCATGATCAATCGGTGTAAGTACCTGCCAACCCCCACTTAGCACTAACTCACGGGTGCAGCTAATCTAGCTAGCTAGTGGATCAAGTTTCTCCACTTGGTAGCATCAGTTTCCTTCACTTTCTGCCACTTGCATTTGTGTCTATTCACCGAGAGGAAATACTATTGTATTTGGTTTTATCACTTTCATTGTCATCAGAATATTTAAAAAGGTTATTTACAGGCTAATAATGAGTAAGGCTTTCCGGTCATTTTCAGTGTCTTTCGTAGGATATCCTTTTTTTCCCTGATTTCTGGTAGAAAACCTATGCACTGAAAGACATGTCCCAACCAATTCATGCGCGTTTCAATTTTCTGGCAAAACAAGAAAAATATCACAAGAGGACATGTTGGGTCCCAGTGTCATGCAGAGAGAGACAAGTTATTTCATTCAACCAGAAGTGCATCAATGCACACTGTTCACTGGTGTGCTCTGATTTCATTCAACCAAAAAACCCTTCATATATACTACCAGTGTCATAGAAAATATTGTCCAGAGAAAAACGACTGTCAAAAAATTCGTTAGAAGGTTCCTGACCTCAGTTAGCAAGATATAGAATTAATGGATACACGATCAAGAGAGATAGACAAGGTTTATTATTAATAATCAATATAGTCACAAGAGGGCAGCGGCCTTGAGTGAGACTTGGCGAGAGAAAAGCAAGGCATCCAATGGACGCATAGAGCAATCAATGATGATATCTTTCTCAAATTTCATTACGAAAAGTGACTTGTTTGGTGGCCAAGCAATTAGGTAGGCGTTAAGCAAACAAAGTGCCTGTATGTCACCATCTTATTCATAACATATAATAATACATACTATTAGCTGAAAGCCAAATGAGATATACACAGTAGTAGTTTTGCAAATGAAAAAATATTATAATTTCTTTTTGCTCAGCCTCATACTCTTGAACAGCTGCACTATCATTAGATTGATTACAAGATAAGGTGGAGCATACTACGGTTCTCACTTGTGAATGTACACAAGTGGGCAAATCATTTCGTACAATCTCTGTACACGACTTGGAGACTTTGAAAAGAGGTACAATAATTTATTGTGACAGCATGAACTTCATTTCGTATCACATAATGTCCTACCTACCGGCGCTATTTCGTTGACCAAACAGTGGAGACTGGTAGTACGTGTCACGTATAGGTATAGTTATGAAGTGTACAAATTCATGATCAAGGACACATTTCAAAATAATAAATTTACAGAGGGCAGGGTTGCAAAGTAGCACATAACTGAACACGTCATCATGGAATCGTCGTCGTAGTAGCAGAAATCGCTAATTAGTGCGCATAATTAAAAAATAAAAAGATAGTCATTATTTTTAAATTTGAGGAGGGCAACTTGTGTCAGCACTCACGAGTGTTTTCGACCCGTTCTGGAGTCCAAGGGTCGAGTATGTATCTCGATCGATCGTGGGAATCTCTCTGGAGGTGGTGGATTCTTGCAAGAAAAGAGAATCTCCAGTTGCTTCGTCCACGCCAACGTTTGAACGTTCGCTAATCACCAGGTTGCATTTCCGTATCAACTTGACCCTCTGCGTGGATAGGATATACAAGACAGATTTTAAAATCTAATTGGGGTCCCTTTTTTGTATAATACTAAGACTCAAGGGTATCTTTGATTCCAAGGGTTTTTATATGATTTTGAAGATCACTTCAACACATTTAGAAACTTTACCCACTTGTGCCGATTGATTTGTACTCCCTTCATTCCATACTTCTTGTCGTGGTTTTTGCTCATGAGAATATTTACGAGATTACTTTGCATTCTATTTCATTTTTCAGTAAAAAATGGTTACGGAATCATAATAAAGCATCAAAAAGATATACAAAATATGATGAGTATAAACCTGGCCTCTTCACAATAAGAATACATGCACACGAGCTCACATACGGGCAGGCACACACACACGTACAAAATGATGTATGTGTATGCCGTACGTCATATCCAGGCGAACTGAAATCATGCACGAGTCGGCCATCCAAAGCTAAGGGAAGCCATTGACCGCGGGGCGAGAGAAGACTACACCACTAAATCTAACCTTGGAGATGATACAATCGCACACATTCTTCACTGGTGTTTGTTAGTGATAAATTTGTGCACCCCACATAATACACCACGAGTAGTCATTGTACTGGCAAGACTGCGATTATCACAGACAAATTTACATGCACCATCTTCATGATGCAACATTGCAATTAAGGAGAGCCGCCGCCCGGTACCATGCTTTGTCTTGATGCCTCAGCCACCCAATGCAAGGCACTCACGAGACATGGAAGCACCCCCACCCCCTCCAAAAAAAAACCCAATACAACACTGAATTGATGCTCCCAAGAGAGAGAAACGACACCACTGACATCATCATCCGATCCGAGATGATCCTATCCCATGGCTTCCCCTACAGAAACATGTTTGTAGGCAAAGATGACATCGACGATCCATGAAGACCAAAGGTGTCATTATCGCTAGCCCCCAAAAAATAAGAGCAAAACTTTCGGTGACCATCTCATCGCAGCTGGACAATCCATCCGCGGCACGCCTCCTAGGTCCTAATCAGACCTACTTGTCCACTAGCCATCATCGCATGCCTAGTCAGGCCAGAACGACGGTCTGCAGTCGACACTGCACCTCCGGGGTACCATGTCGCCCTTGTCCTCAACACGGGCCCGACGCCTCCTCGTCGAGTGATGGACCTTCACTTTGATGAGCCGACACCTACGCCACACTTGTGCTCAAAGAGATGTAGAGATGGGACCATGTTTTTGTCGAGGCCATGCAGGCTTTGTCCTCTATCGGTGGCGAGGTGGATTAGAGCGAGTAGGGGCGGTGCTTGTTATTCACAGCAGATAGTGTACATGGCAAAGTACTCTTCTTGTAATAAAATGGCAAATAAAATAAGAGACAAAGCCAAATTTACCTTCAAAAAAAGGAAAATGTTCGTACCCGGTCGACCGGCCGAGTTTGCGCCGGTCGGGCGCTGGTCGTTAGATCGAGGCCAGATCCAAGTCTATTGTTGTGCCACGTAGCCGAGTGCCGCCCACGTGCACCGCCTTCTCTTCAATATTGGCGGACACTTTAAAACCGAAAACCATAAAACCAAATCGTACCGAACCTTTTTAACAAATTTGTCGGTTTATTCGTTGTTCGGTTGTATGGTTTGGTGTGCAAGTTGGACACTATTTGGTGTTCAGTGTTTTGTTCGGTTTTCATTCCTAAGAAACTGTATTCACGGAACAAACCGATCAATACATTTTTTTTAGGGGAACCGATCAATACATGCTCTGGTTGATTTTGTTCCTCTGAGAGCAAGCCGCCACAGTTTAGGAGAAACTGTATTCACCTCGACAGCAATGAGGGGAGAGGAGCAGTGGCGGAGGAGCCAGTGGGTAAGGTGTGGCAGCCGCCGCAACTTGATTTGGCACCAATTTTTTTTATATATAAGCATATACCTTTTTCTTCACGGAAATATCTAAATATATACTGCTTGTAAGTTTTAGACCACGCTAGATCGATTCACCCAAGCAAAGCTAGATGGAAGCACATAAGTAAGATCGGAAGCACACAAGCAGACAACTTGATTGATGTGTTGCCTAGCACATGCCCATCTCACTATGTTGACGTACGTGAAACAACTCGCTTCCGCTGCACAATGATCAGATCGATTCTTTCCGCGCCTCGCTCATGATGGAACTCTAGTGATATATATAAAAGTACATGATTGACTACCAACACGACTAGAACCCAGTGTTAGGTTTAAGAGCATCTCCAATAAAAGATGTATATACGGAAATAACTATCTTTTGCATCTTCAAGGCTCAAAAACACCCCCAAACAGAGGGTGTAGATGAAAAAAGAATACATCTTCGTCTTCTAAAGATGTAAAATACAACACCTTTCGGTGCAAATTTGCATCTCCACCTTGAGGAGATGTAAAACCGGCGGTCGCGCGTCAGCACCCAACCACCTTCATTTCACTTCGGCCAGCCGCTCGTCGGCGATTTTTGCCCTGAAACGCGCAGTCATGGCTCGTCGTCACATCCCCGACCCCGTCGCCTATCCCCCTCACCGGCCATGCCATCGTAGCTTCCGCCGACCCACCGAGTTGAGTCTACTACACTGATGCCTGCCACCTCTGCCGCAAGCGATTTGTGCCAGGAAACGTCGCCGCCGTCCATTCGTCCAACCCTAACTCCGTCGCGACCTGGCGGCCTATTCCTGCCACTGCATGCGTATTCTAGATGTCATTAAAAGATTTAGTGCAATGCAGTGCAATATGAATTGACTATTATGTTTTTGCATCAATTTTTTAGGGGGCATTAATTTTGTTTAGTTGACAGTTTGCCACACCTTATTTTTTTTCGTCCTTCGCCTCTGGAGAGGAGGACACCCGAACCTCGTGCTTATTGCGTCCTCCCTCTTCGCCATCTCCCCGGCTGTTTATCATCGACTTCGTCGCCAGACCTGCCCCCTTCATGGAACTCGCCGCATGAAGTTCTCATCTTCCTCTGTCGGAGCTCCTCTTCACCTCAAGCAGTCAG
This sequence comes from Hordeum marinum, assembly GCA_022496015.1. Taxonomy (NCBI): domain Eukaryota; kingdom Viridiplantae; phylum Streptophyta; class Magnoliopsida; order Poales; family Poaceae; genus Hordeum; species Hordeum marinum. The sequence goes on from CM039678.1 coordinate 26,098,240, forward strand.
GATGCGCCCCCTGCTAATTGACAAAAGTTTCTAGTTATACGCGCCAAAGTTTATCCATGTTACTGACATTATTTTTAACCCTGTGTTTGATCTAATCAGGGCTCCACCAATAAGTGCACACGGAAAAGTCAAGTTGACACTTGACAAGAACCAAATGGAGAACATGGTATCCACATAGCAGGTCATATCTGGAAATGCAATTACCCAGGGATGAATGCAAAATGACACTCCATTTTTCTATTTTTATTTTATGTCAAGCTTAAAAAGTTTAACAAAATTCATGTTGAAAAATGTCAATATCTACAAAACCAAACAAACATAATATGAAAATATATTTCATAAATGATCTTTGTGAATGTTGATTTCTTCCATAAACATGGTTTAACTTCAATCCATCGTTATTTAGGTGGGTAGGTAGGTACGGTGGAGGGATCAGAATAATGATGTAGAGATTTCTCATAATCTCATATGGTAGCTCAGTGCCGGATCATATCCTAACTACATGAGATATGATCGTCCATAAGACCATAACCATGAGTAGCAAGATAAGCTAGTGCATCGAGTGGGAACAAAAGAAACTGATTAATGGTGCCTTGAACAGGCAGAGTTAATTGCCACCCGTTGAATCCGTTGGCAATTAGTACAAAACGCCTCCACTCCACCAAGTCACCAACCTAATTAATCAACAGCGAAAGAAATGCAGTGTTGTTTTTCATCTCTTCTAGAAAAGAAAGAAATCAACGGTGATGGACGGATCCGTTTAAACGCACGCGGTGTAGACGACATAGCGCACGTGGTTTTCTGCCGCGTAGGTACGTACGTACGAATAAGCAAAGCAGCGCCGTCGACGCCGGACGGTGACCAAGCAACCAACTCCGGCGTGCCTAATCAATTAAGTCACACATGATCGATCTCCATGATAAAACTGTTTGTACGGAATGGCCTCCGTTTTAGCCATGAGTTTCCTTGTGGACTGGACGGGGTGGCTAGCCACAAGGCAACCGGTGTGCATGGTCACATCTTGGATTCATACGTGATCGTTACTCACGCCTGTGAAATTCAGAGAATTTTTGGGTACTTGGTGCAGCCGGTGAAAGACGACAGCACAGGCTATCTTCAACCGATATTGATGGCGTCACACTAATAGGCTAGGTGTTTAGTCATCGTAGCCTATTTTCATCCTGCCAGATGTGGCATGTAATCTTCGTTTTTATTATGAGCTATTTTGAGCTCTTGATGGGTATTGCATTTGTTTGGAACCTTGCACTTTAATAAAATGACTGCATGCATCATTATAATGGAAAGGCCGGGGGCACTCTTCCTTTTCAAAAAAGAAAACCCTGGTGTGCATGGCCGATGGCGAGCACCCGGCCATGCCACATACATCTGACCTTTATGTAACGAAATATAAGACATTTTTCTTATGTAGTTGGCTGGAAAAAAGTCCTACATTTTGTTAGGAAGGGAGTATCAAATTGCGTGAGAAAACCTTTGTAAGTGCTGCATGCTTAGGCCAACTCTATTCGATCCCCTACCCGCCGCCACCCTGTCAGCCACCGTCGCCGGAAACCACCCCCGCGTCGCCACCCGTGTCCGAAAAAAGGTTTGGGTTGAAAATTCTCTATCGGCCTCAAGCACTGGCTCCAACTACGACAAAGGCCTTCAGGGTCGCAACTTCATCTCCGACGACGGTTGAACTCCATCCCTTGCTCCCACCGGAGCCAAGAGAGCTAGAAAACCGACGGCGGTGATGGTAGCTCTCGTCGAGGAGGCCGCAAAGAAGAAGAAGAAGAAGAAGAAGAAGAAGAAGAAGAAGAAGAAGAAGAAGAAGAAGAAGAAGACCACTCCTATGCCCCATCCACATATGGCGCCTCATGTGGCGTCTCCGGCGACCCCTACGACCACTACTCCTGCGCGTCCGGTGGCCACATCCGGCAATAAGGGTGTTGGCCGCCAAGTGCTCGACGAAATCCCAACAAGGTAAAAAAAAACATCTTTCACATTTCGACCAAAAAAATTTAGACGGTGATTGTTGGTGGACGAGGGTGATGGAGTTTGTTCATTTTGTTGTCATAGTGTGGAGATGAACACTGCTACTTCTTAGCCTATTTCGAGTCTTTAGCTTTGATGGGGCTAGACGATCTCAATTATGACTCAATTTAGGATCATTCGAAGGCAGCCGAAGAAGAGGAGGTGGACAAAGATATTGAAGAAGAGTAGGTGGTCGGACCCAGCACAAGGTCTTCAAGGTCAAGCACACATGAATCGAGTTGAAAATGTTTTTCTATTCTATGCTTGGATGAACATCTCCATGGATGCATTGGTGGGAACGAGTCAAACGAAGGCTATGTTTCGGGAGAGAATTGTGGATTACTACAACAACTTCGTGGAGGTGCAATCAAGCCGTACACAAGGTTCTCTTGGGCATCATTGGGGCACCATGCACAACCACTGCAACTGATAGTGAGCGATGTGCAAGTGGCGGAGTATGGCCCCTATATCCAAGAACCATTCAATCAGAAGAACATCAAATTTGGCCACAAACCCTTCACTTTATATCATTGCTACAAAGGGCTATCCAATGAGTTGCAGAGACCACTCCAAAGAGATCAAGGTTGAGCATATCCGTTGAGGGCGACAACGAGGTGGATGAAGAAGCCAACAATAGACGAAAAGGGAACAAAATTGCAAAAGAGAGAAAGAAGAGAAACGCATACGGTGGCACATACTAAGACTAACTTGTGGCCATGATTAAGGCCAAGAAGGCGTTGGCGGCCGAACACAAAAAAAGAGAAGATGATGAGTTGAAATGAGCTCAGTTTATTGGAGGATGAGAAATGAAAGACCAAATTTGTGGTTGAAGAGAAAAAATTGAAGGCAGAGGAGCATAGACTTGCACTTGATGATGAAAGTATTTGTGATGCCAAGAAAACCGAAGATCATGCTATCATGTTCACGAATCTAACGACAATGAATGAAACTGCAAGAATGTATTAGGAGCTCACTGGTAGAGAGATCTTACACAAACGAAAAGCTCTCTTTGGAATGGTGGTCGTGGATGAGAGGATGGTGGTGGTGATGATGGGTATGGTGGCGGCGGCCGAGAGGATGGTAGTGCCGGTGGCGGTGATGATTTTTCGGCCAAGACTTCGATTGAGTTCATGCATGTCATTGGTTGGCTCGATCCACAACAAACACATGTTATGTTTGCGGTGATTCTAAATCAAAATTTGTGTTTGAAGTGATTCTTGTTGGATGAACTATGCATCTTTTAGTTTGAAAATGGCGATGATGAAACATGCTATGTATGTTTTAATTTAAATGTTTTTATGATATATATTATGAAGAGTTTGAAATTCATGCGGCTAAGATACAAAACCTATACAAAAATAATTTTTACTCCATTAAATTTAGGGGATCGACTAGGTGCGGCCACCTCTCCGGTCAATAACCAATAGCGGGATCTGGATACCCATGTTAGCTCCCACATGCTCCATGATGATCTCATCGGATTAACCATGATGTCGGGGATTCAATCAATCCCGTATACAATTCCCTTTGTCCATCGGTATGTTACTTGCCTGAGATTCGGTCGTCGGTATCCCTATACCTTGTTCAATCTCATTACCGGCAAGACTCTTTACTCGTTCTGTAATACATCATCCCGTGGCTAACTCCTTAGTCACACTGAGCTCATTATGATGATGTCTTACCGAGTGGGCCCAGAGATACCTCTTCGTCACACGGAGTGACAAATCCCAGTCTCGATTCGTGCCAACCCAACAGATACTTTTGGTGATACCCGTAGTATACCTTTATAGCCACCCAGTTATGTTGTGACGTTTGGCACACCCAAAGTATTCCTACGACATCCGGTAGTTGCACAATCTCATGGTCTAAGGAAACGATACTTGACATTAGAAAAGCTTTAGCAGACGAACTACACGATCTTGTGCTATGCTTAGGATTGGGTCTTGTCCATCACATCATTCTCCTAATGATGTGATCCCGTTATCAACGACATCCAATGTCCATGGTCATGAAACCGCGACCATCTATTGATCAACGAGCTAGCCAACTAGAGGCTCACTAGGGACATGTTGTGGTCTATGTATTCACACATGCATTACGGTTTCTGGTTAATACAATTATAGCATGAACAATAGACAATTATCATGAACAAGGAAATATAATAATAAGCATTTTATTATTGCCTCTAGGGCATATTTCCAACAGTCTCCCACTTGCACTAGAGTCAATAATCTAGTTCACATCGCCATGTGATTAACACTTACATCACCATGTGATCATATCATCATGTGATTAACACCCAATCAGTTCTGGGGTTTGATCATGTTTTGCTCATGAAAGAGGTTTCACTCAACAGATCTGCGACATTCGGATCCGTGTGTACTTTGCAAATCTCTATGTCATACTGTAGACACTGCTCCCATGCTCCACTTGGAGCTATTCCAAATGGCTACTCCACTATACATATCCGGATTGCTACCAAGAGTCATCCGGATTGATGTTAAAGCTTGCATCGTCGTAACCCTTTACGACGAACTCTTTATCACCTCCATAATCAAGAAAAATTTCCTTAATCCTTTAGTTACCAAGGATAATTTCGACCGCTGTCCAGTGATCCACTCCTGAATCACTCTTGTACCCCTTGACAGACTCATGGCAAGACACACACACAGGTGCGGTACACAACATGGCATACTATATAGAGCCTATGGCTGAAGCATAGGGGATGACACTCATCTTTTCTCTATTTTCTGCCGTAGTCGGGCATTCTGCTATGCTCAATCTCACACCTTCTAATACAGGCAAGAACTCTTTCTTGGACTGATCCATATTGAACTTCTTCAATATCTTTTCAAGGTATGTACTTATTGAAAGTATTATCAAGCATCTTGATCTATCTCTATAAATCTTGACGCCCAACAATTAGGTAGCTTTATCCAGGTCTTCCTTTGAAAAACTCTCTTCAAACAACCGTTTATGCTTTCCAGAAATTCTATATCATTTCCGATCAATAATATGTCAACTACATATTCTTATCAGGAATTCTATAGTGCTTCCACTCACTTTCTTGTAAATACAAGTTTCTCATAAACTTTGTATAAACTCAAAAACTTTGATCACTTCATCAAAGCGTATATTCCAACTCCGAGATGCTTGCTCCAGTCCATAGAAGGATCACTGGAGTTTGCATACCTTTTAGCATCCTTAGGATTGACAAAACCTTCTGGATGTATCACATACAACTCTTCCTCACGGAAACCGGTAAGGAAACATTGTTTTGATATCCATCTGCCTGATTTCATAATCGAAAAATGCAGCAACTGCTAACATAATTTCAACAAACTTTCAGCATCTCTATGGATGAGAAAATCTCATCGCAGTCAACTTCTTGAACTTGGCAGAAACTTCTTTGCGACAAGTCGAGCTTTATAAACGGTGACATTTCACCATTAGCGTCTGTGTTCATCTCAAAGGTCCATTTGTACTCAACGACTTGTCGTTCAACGGGCAAGTTTACCAAAGTCCATACTTGGTTTCATACATGGATCCTCTCTCGTATTTCATGGCTCCTAGCCATTTGTTAGAATCCGGACCCACCATCGCTTCTCCATAGTTCGTAGGTTCTTCGTTGTCGAACAACATGATTTCCAAGACAGGGTTGACGTACTACTCAGGAGCAGTACGCGTCCTTGTCGACCTACGAGGTTCGATAGTAAATTGATCTGAAGCTTCATGATCATCATCATTAACTTCCTCTTCAACTGACGTAGGCTCCACAGAAACATCTTTCTGTGCTGTGCTACTCTTTGGTTGAAACAAAGGTTCAACAACCTCATCAAGTTCTATCTTCCTCTCACTCAATTCTTTCGAGAGAAACTCTTTCTCGAGAAAGGACCCGTTCTTAGCCACAAACACTTTTGCGCTTGGATCTGAGATAGAAGGTATACCCAATGTCTCCTTAGGGTATTCTATGAAGATGCATTCGTCTGCTTTGGGTTCAAGCTCACTAGGTGAAAATCCTTTTCACATAAGCGTCGCAGCCCCAAACATTAAGAAATGACAGCTTAGGCTTCTGTCAAACCATAATTCACACGGTGTCATCTCAACAGACTTAGATGATGCCTTATTAAAGTGAATGGATTTGTCTTTAATGCATAACCCACAACGATAGTGGCAAAACAATAAGAGACATCATAGTACTCACTATATCCAATAGAGCATGACTACGACGTTCGGACACACCATCACACTATGGTGTTCCAGGAGGCGTGAGTTGTGAAACAATTTCCACATTGTCTAAAATTGCATACCAAACTCGTAACTCAGATATTCACCTCCACGATCATATCGTAGACATTTTATCTTCTTGTCACGATGATCTTTAACTTCACTCTGAAACTCCTTGAACCTTTCAAACATTTTAGACTCGTGTTTCATTAAGTAAATATCCCCAAATTCACTCAAATCATCAGTGAAGGTAAAGAAAATAACGATATCCACTGTGTGTTTCAACACTCATTGGACCACATACATCAACATGTATCAATTCCAATAAGCCACTAGCCCGCTCTATCATACCGGAAGACGGGGTCTTAGTCATCTTGCCCAAGAGGAATGGTCCGCATGTCTCGACCGATTCGAAATTGAATGAGTCCAAAGATCCATCAGCATGGAGTTTCTTCATGCGCTTTACACCAATATGACGTTTGTGGCAGTGCCACAATAATGTGGTACTATCATTATTAACTTTGTATCTTTGGTACCAACGTTATGAGCATATGTGTTACTATGATCAAGATTCAATAAACCATTCCCATTGGGTGCATGACCATTGAAGGCATTATTCATGTAAACAGAATAATCACTATTCTCTAACTTAAATGAATAACTGTATTGCACTAAACACGATCCAATCATGTTCATGCTCAACCGCAAACACCAAATAACATTTATTTAGGTTCATTACCAATCCCGAAGGTAGAGAAAGCGTGCGATGGTGATCACATCAATCTTGGAAACACTTCCAACACACATCGTCACCTTTCAAATAGCTAGTCTCCATTTATTCCGTAGCTTTTATTTCGAGTTGCTAACACTTAGCAACTGAACCGGTATCTTATACCTAAGTGCTACTGGGAGTACTAGCAAGGTACACATCAATAACACGTATATCAAATATACTTCTATTAACATTGCCAGCCTTCTTATCTACCAAGTATCTAGGGTTGTTCTGCTTCAGCGACCGTTCTCCTCATAATAGAAGCACATAGTCTCGGGTTTGGTCTCAACCTTGGGTTTCTTCATCAAAGCGGCAACTGGCTTGTCATTCCTGAAGTTTTCCCCTTCTTGCCCTTGCCCTTCCTGAAACTAGTGATTTTCACTTAACCATCAACACTTGATGCTCCTTCTTGATTTCTACCTTCGCGGTGTCAAACAACGGGAATAGCTCAGGGATCATTATCTCCATCCCTGGCATTTTATAGTTCACCACGAAGCTCCAGTAGCTTGGTGGCAGTGACTTGGAGAACTGTATTAATCACTATCTTATCTGGAAGATTAACTCCCACTCGATTCAAGTGATTGTAGCACCCAGACAATCTGAGCACATGCTCACCGATTGAGCTATTCTCTTTTATCCTGCCGGCAAAGAATTTTGTTGGAGGTCTCATACCTCTCAACACAGGCATGAACCTGAGATCCCAATCTCAGCTCTTAGAACATCTCATATGTTCCGTGACGTTCAAAACGTTTTGAAGCCTCAATTCTAAGCCGTAATGCATGACACATTGAACTATCAAGTAGACATCATAAAGTGCATGTCAGATGTTCAAAACATCTACAGACAACGCTTGAGGGAGTGGTGCACTGAGCGGTGCATCAAGGACACAAACCTTCTGTGCAGCAATGAGGACAATCCTCAAATCACGGACCCATTCCGCATTATTGCTACCATCATCTTTCAACTTACTTTTCTCTAGGAACATATCAATAAGACAGGGGAGCTATAGCGTGAGCTATCTAGAACATAATTTGCAAAGATACTTTTAGACTAAGTTCATGATAATTAAGTTCACATAATCAAATTATTTAATGAACTCCCACTTAGATAGACATATCTCTAGTCATCCAAGTGACACATGATCCACGTCAACTAGCCCGTGTCCGATCATCACGTGAGACGGACTAGTCATCCATGGTGAACATCTCCATGTTGATCGTATCTTCTATACGACTCATGTTCGACCTTTCGGTCTCCCGTGTTTCGAGGCCATGTCTGTACATGCTAGGCTCGTCAAGTCAACCTAAGTGTATTGCGTGTGTAAATCTGGCTTACCCGTTATATGTGAACGTTAGAGCCTATCATACCCGATCATCACGTGGTGCTTCGGAACAACGATCCTTAGCAACGGTGCACAGTTAGGGTGAACACATTTCTTGAAATTTTAGTGAGAGATCATCTTATTAAGCTACCATCGTTCTAAGCTAATAAGATGTAAAAACGTGATAAACATCACATGCAATCAATATAGTGACATGATATGGCCAATATCATCTTGCTCCTTTGATCCATCTTCGGAGCACCATGATCATCATTGTCACCGACACGACACCATGATCTCCATCATCATGATCTCCATCATCGTGTTTTCATGAAGTCGTCTCGCCAACTATTACTTCTACTACTATGGCTAATGATTAGCAATAAAGTAAAGTAATTACATGACGTTTATGATTGACACACAGGTCATACAATAAATTAAGATAACTCTTATGGCTCCTGCCGGTTGTCATACTCATCGACATGCAAGTCATGAATCCTATTACAAGAACATGATCAATCTCATACATCACAATGCATCACATCATATCCTTTGGCCATACCACATCACAAAGCACATGCTGCAAAAACAAGTTAGACGTCCTCTAATTTGTTGTTGCAAGTTTTTACGTGGCTGCTATAGGTTTCTAGCAAGAACGTTTTTTACCTACGCCAAAACCACAACGTGATATGCCAATTGCTATTTATCCTTCATAAGGGCCCTTTTCATCGAATCCGATCCGACTAAGGTGGGAGAGGCAGACACCCGCTAGCCACCTTATGCAACAACTGCATGTCAGGCGGTGGAACCAGTCTCACGTAAGTGTACGTGTAAAGTCGGTCCGGGCCGCTTCATCCCACAATACCGCCAAATCAAGATAAGACTAGTAATGACAAGCAAATTAACAAGATCGACGCCCACAACAACTTGTGTTCTACTCGTGCATAGGTTCTACGCATAGACCTAGCTCATGATGCCACTGTTGGAGGATGTAGTAGTAAATCAAAAAAAATCCTACGTGTTCACCAAGATCCGTCTATGGAGAAACCAGCAAATGAGCAAGGGGTGAGTGCATCTTAATACCTTTGAAGATCGCAAAATGAAAGCATTACTAGAACGCGGTTGGTGGAGTCGTACTCGCAGCGATTCAGATCGCGGTGAATTCCGATCTAAGCGCCGAACAACGGTGCCTCCGCGTTCAACACACGTGCAGCCCGGTGACGTCTCCTATGCCTTGATCCAGCAAGGAGGAAGGAGAGGTTGAGGGATATCTCCGGCAGCACGATGACATGGTGATGGTGGAGCTACGTGGTGCTCCGACACGGCTTTGCCAAGCGCTACGGAGAACGAGGAAGAGGAAGAGTAGGGCTGCGCTGAGGGAGGAAGAAACTTGTGTTATTGGCAGCGCCAAAACCCCCACTATATGTAGGAGGAGGAGGAGGGAGGGCACAACCCCTAGGGTTCCCACCCTAGGGCTGGCGGCAGCCCCAGATGGGATCTGGGCGGCAGCGAGAGAGGGAGAGAGGGGGAGGCGTCCTAGGGTTGGCCTTAGGGCCCATCTGCGCTAGGGTTTGCCCCCTTCCCACCTTGCTGCGCCTTGGGCCTTGGTGGGAGGCGCACCAGCCCACCTTGGGGCTGGTTCCCTTCCACCTTTGGCCCACGCAGACCTCTGGTGCTGGTGGCCCCACTTGGTGGACCCCCGGAACCCTTTCAGTGGTCCCGGTACGTTACCGGTAATGTCTGAAACACTTCCAAAGACCAAAACCTCACTTCCTATATATCAATCTTTACCTCCGTACCATTCTAGAACTCCTCATGACGTCCGGGATATCATCCGGGACTCCGAACAACCTTCGGTAACCACGGACACTATTTCCCTATAACCCTAGCGTCATCGTACCTTAAGTGTGTAGACCCTACGGGTTCGGGAGACACGCAGACATGATCGAGACACATCTCCGGTCAATAACCAACAATGGGATATGGATACCCATGTTAGCTCCCACATGCTCCACGATGATCTCATCGGATGTACCACGATGTCGGGGATTCAATCAATCCCGTATACAATTTCCTTTGTCCATCAGTATGTTACTTGCCCGAGATTCGATCGTCGGTATTCCTATACCTTGTTCAATCTCGTTACCGGCAAGTCTCTTTACTCGTTCCGTAATACATCATCTCGTGGCTAACTCCTTAGTCACACTGAGCTCATTATGATGATGTCTTACCGAGTGGGTCCAGAGATACCTCTCCGTCACACGGAGTGACAAATCCTAGTCTCGATTCGTGCCAACCCAACAGATACTTTTGGTGATACCCGTAGTATACCTTTATAGCCACCCAGTTACGTTATGAATTTTGGCACACCCAAAGTATTCCTACGGCATCCGGGAGTTGCACAATCTCATGGTCGACTAAGGAAACGATACTTGATATTAGAAAAGCTTTAGCAGACGAACTACACGATCTTGTGCTATACTTAGGATCGAGTCTTGTCCATCACATCATTCTCCTAATGATGTGATCCTGTTATCAACGACATCCAATGTCCATGGTCATGAAACCGCGACCATCTATTGACCAACGAGCTAGCCAACTAGAAGCTCACTAGGGACATGTTGTGGTCTATGTATTCACACATGCATTACGGTTTCCGGTTAATATAATTATAGCATGAGCAATAGACAATTATCATGAACAAGAAAATATAATAATAATCATTTTATTATTGTCTCTAGGGCATATTTCCAACACTATAGTGGAGTAAAAATTTATTCCTCTAACCATACTCGGCCGAATTCTTTTTTATTTTTTAGAGATGAGTAAGAGTTGACCTTATTCATCGCTTGCCTACTTTCTGACAGTGAAATGCTATTTAGTTGGACGGTTGCTGGCAGGCCGAGTGTTTGTGATGGGGGAGGTAGGGAGACAGAGGTGTAAGTGTAATGATACGTGGATGTGGATCCACGTCCCGGCCGGCGTCAATTCGCTCGTACCATGTCCAAAGGTAGGTATGGGAGGGTGATCACGGTACTAACGACCTACAGCGATCGCGTACGCATCTATCCACCAGAGGAAATGCATTGTTTGTTCCAGTCGTTGCTCCACGTAACGCCGGCGGTTTCTGGCCGGCCATGTACACCCACCGTCGGCGACCAGCAACCAGCTCCGCCACAACTAACCTGTTGGACAGCGGACCGCTTGGCCAAGCGTGGTTGGCCTAACTGTGGTGCCCGCTTTGCCGCACCACCACGGAGTCCAACGCACACCTATTCTTCCGGTGTCGCTTTTCTCTTCAAATTTGGGACTCTCTCCGGGAGTGGCTTGGCCAACAATGCTTCAACCCTACCACTTGGGGTGGGAATCGACAATGTGTCCGATTGGTGGGATCACTTCATGGACGAAAATCACGCCAACCGTAAAGGGATGGCATCGCTCGCATGGAAACTTTGGCTTCTTGAGCGTAACGTGAGGGTCTTCAACAACAAAGTCGCGACGTCGGGGTTCGTCTTCTATAAAATCCGTGACGAGATTTGCACATGGGTCAAGGCGGGGGCCAAGGGTTTGAGTAAATTAGTGTCACGAGAGTAGGCTGTTGTTTCGGACGGTGTGGCCTTCGGGCATGTAGGAAACCCATTTTTTCCTTAATTAATGAATGTGGCAAGGCTTTTGCCTTTTTCAAAAAAAAAAACTAACCTGTGTTACCAGTCTTTATTATTCCCTTTGTTAACTTTTATAAGATCGTTTAGATTACTAGGAAGTGACACAATGCTTCGCTCGTTCGTTGCATTGTGTGACGCAATTTGCTCCATCACCCATCGTGATGCATCGGAGGATTCACAAACATAGGTCTAGAAGAGCCCCTAATTTCTACACTGGTGTTTGCCCTGTCACACAATATTAGTGTTCTACGTGTATGATGTATAGTTTTGGAACCTGGATCTACGACTAACTATGTAATTATCTTCGTATACATCAAGCATATATAGCTTGCACTTTTCAAGCTTTGATCCATCTTTTTGGCACTTTGTGTTATCATGACATTTAAAAAGCATATGTTTTTAGCAGAAAAAAATATGTGACCTAAAAATTGATTTCTAGATGCATTTATGTGTTTATTAGCAATATTTCATACACATATCAATTATTACTGCTACGCTATTTATACGAAGGGCCTCGAGTTTTAGGTTCGCTCCGGACTACCAAAATCTCAAAACAGGCCTTGGAAGTGTATAATATTCCTTCATCTTAAAGTAAATGTCTCAAAAAGTTGAGACATTTATTTTATTTTGGTACGAAGGAGTATTCCGCAAGCCGACAGACGCGGCAGCGACATGATACAGACTACAGAGATAGAGACAGAACGCGGAAGCATGCTATTGCTACGTACGCTGCCCCCATTAGATCGCCATTACGGCCGTGCCTGAAATCGCGACCGTCGAAGCCGAGCACCAGAGCTCGAGAAAAATCGGCGTCCCGTCGTCCCGCCATTGGCACCGGCGACCAACTAACTCCACCGCAGCCAACCAGAATTGGTACGCTGCACAGTACGAAGTACTGTGAGTCCTATGGTACTAAACTACTAATCCATGCGACGCCATCACAGGACACAAGAACACGTTCCTCTCCTGCATTGGCATGATAAAACCGCTGCACCACTAAGAGCATCTCCAGCCACGGTCTCAAAGGACCCTCTCGGGCCTCTTTTTTATTATCGGCGGGCGAAAAAATCTCCAGCCACGGCCCGAAAACGTCGTTTTTCGCCGGTTGAGGTCTTTTTTTGGACCGGCGAATCCAGTCCGAATCCAGGGCGTTGGGGGTCTCCTGTGCGCGCTGGCTAAAGTGAAAAGGCAAGTGGGACCAAGGTGTCGGCAACACCGGCTGCTACTTCCCGCCACTTCCCCCTCCTTTTCCATCTACCCTTGCCGTTTCGCTCGCCAGTTCTTCTCTCAATTTCCCTTCATTTTCCCTTTCTTCGCCGCCATGCCGTCGAAGAAGTACGCCGCCCCTCGCCAAGCCACCGGCCCCGCCGTCGCCAAGCCCCGCAAGCCCCGTGCGTCGATGGAGAGACCGGCGGGGATGACAAACGCCGAGTGGAAGGCCGACGTCGAGCGAAGGGAAGCGGTGGCCGCCGATCGCCGCAACAAGCTCCTCATGAAGAAAGCCCGGGGCACGGCGGCGGCGGCGGCGGTTGAGCAGGAGGTGTCGTGTCGCCGCCCGATCTTCCTGGGGAGACAGCCCGCGGGCCCGTTCCCCCATGGCGCCGACCATCAAATCGCCCAGGCGACCCGCACTTTCCTTCGCCGACCTTCCCTTCGCCGGGGTGGGGGTACGCGCCCTCGTCGGAGTACGTCGACGGCGACGCCCTTGGCGGGTTCAACCCCAACATTACCTTTCCTCCATGGTGCGGATGTTCGAATTGTTTCGCCGGGACGCCAGCTTCGACTTCAAGTTCCTCCATGTGTTCACACGGATCAAGTCATGCGAGAAATGGGCCGAGGTTTGGCGTCAGCTCGCCAACAAGGACGGCTCGCTCAGCCCGGACGCACCTGTTCTCGGGACGGCAGAAGGGCGACCAGACGGGAACAAGAAGGCGAAGCAAGCCAGGAACGACGCGCCGGCGGCCGAGCACCTGCAGGCGTCGATCGAGCAGTGCATCGCCGATGCAAAGACCCACTCTACCCTGAGAGAGGAGAAGACGGAGGCGAGGTGGTCGGCGCTGTTGACGAAGCAGGACGCAAAGCTCGACCTCCTCAGGACCAACGTCGCTGCGAAGAGACGCAATATCGACTTGACGTTCCTCATGGGAGGCGTCACGACGGACATGGACCCGCTGGTCAAGGCGTGGTACCTGGCGGAGCGCGACCTCATCCTCAACAGCATGCCGACGCAGCCACCCGCACCGCCCACACCGCCGCCGAGCCTTCCGCCCGCGTCTCCGAGGTTGGAAGTGCCCGCTACGCCGACCTCGCCCACGCCGACCGCTACGCGGACAGCTCCGGCAGACGGCGGGGAGCAGGCCGCTTGAGGAGTTCGCTAGCTTCTTTTTATACGCCGGACTATTTGCATGTTTCGCCGAATCTGTGGCGATCGATCGCCGGCCGATGGCATGATGACGCTGGACCGAATCCCCGGAGGCGCGACTGGAAAGCCGAGCCCCAGGCCGATTTTAGCGCTGGCTTGTCCCCAGACGACGCTATTTTGGGTCATGGGACCAACGGCTGGAGATGCTCCAAATGAATGGATGATAGGAGCAGAAGGCGAAAACGAAGCTCTGGCTGCGCAGAGCCAGAAATGAAATATCACATCGTGCAAACAAACAGCTGGATGAGTGGATGGTGCTTTGCCACGCACGCACGCACAAATGGAGGGAAACAAGCTAATGCTGCTGCTGCTGCTTACGGACCGTTGAAGCCAACAAAAAAATGTACTATCTTTAAAAATGAAATTCTTGAAATTCTTTAAAGAAAACAAATTAGTGGCAATGGTGTTACCGTGACAGAGAAATGAAAATATAGGAAAAATAATAACGAAACAAATAATGGAAAATTGGACATGATTTACATAGAAATTGCGCCTTCTTATAATATGCAAGAATAAGCATATAATAGTAAAAAAATCACAAAAAAGGAAAATTCCTAAGAGGGAATGAATATGAAATAAAAACCAAATAATGAAGTTTTTGTATGAAAGAATGAATTAGTGGTTTCGGTATTGCCCTTTAGGAAGAAAGAAAACGAAAAACAAAAATAATGAAGTTTTCTTCGAAAGGATGAATTAGTGGTTTTCATATTACCCTCTAAGAAGACACAAAAGAAAAATAACATAAAATGAATTTTTCTATGAAAGAATGAATTACTGGTTTTTGGTACTATCCTTTAAGAAAAACGAAAAAGAAAAATAATACAATGAGTTTCTAATGAAAAATGAATTAGTGGCATTGGTATTACTTTTAATAAGAAATTAAATGAAAACTAAAAACTAAAACTAACAATAACAAAATTTGCACACGATAACACATAAATTACGCTTTTTAAAAATATGCAAGAATAAACATACGATAGAGAGATTTTCGTAAAAAAAACTAATAAGAAAAGAAGTAGTGCATTAGTATTATTTTTAGAAAATAACTAAAATATTAAAATAAGAAAGTTACATATGAAACAATGAATCATTGGCATTGGTATTACACTTTAAAAAGAAAGAAGGAAAACCTGCACATAACTTTGCACTGAAATTGCACTTTATTGTAGTGTGTGAAAAATAGTTATATAATACTCCCTCTGTTCACTTTTTTAAGGCGTTGGAGAAGTTTCAGTCAACATGCAAATTAGCTTAATCTTAGTTGTCCAAAACGACCTACAAAAGTGAACGGAGGGAATAGTACAATTTTGCATAAATTTTTACGTTATTTGTTCGTATATATTTTGCATTCACTCAACATCCCAGAAATACCCACTCAAAAAAACCTGACAAATAAAGAGAAAGAAATAAGAAAAGCAGAAACAAATAAGAACAGAAAAAACAAAAAATGGGAGAGAGGGGCTTTAGCCCGTTTAGGAATTGACTGGCCCCAATATGTGGCCAGTCAAAAAAAAAACACAGACACAAAACAACTCATATAACAAATCGAAAGAGCACAGATCTTAAAGCAGAATCAATGGCCGAAAAAATTGACTGACCCAAAATCAAATTTTAGGAGACTTACATATAGCTAAAATGAACAAACAATAGCAGGGTGAGTCAATAAGGGCCATCTAAGGACAATAAAAGATGATCTGGAAATAAAACCGCACTCTGGTAAGAAACTTTCAAGTCCCGTTGGCGCTTGGCAAGAACCAAATGGGGGACGTGGTACCCTATGAAGCAAGCCATGTCTCCATACCAAAAAGATCACCAACATCATATTTTTGAGTGTTGACCAACTGTTCAGTCATATTTCTTGAAAAGCATGTACCCAGCTCTAAACTGAGTCTTGAATAGAAAAAAATGCCTTCAACAAAGTACGATGATAACAAGAAATATCGAGTCACAAGATTGACACTTGACAAGAGTGAGATGAAGGATATGATATCCTATAAAGCATGACATATCTCCAGATTCAGAAGACCACCAACACCAAATTGTTGACTAACTGTTTACTCATTATTTCCTGAAAAGCAAATTGTTGACTAACTGTTTACTCATTATTTCCTGAAAAGCAAGTGCCCAGCAGTAGACTGAGTCTTAAACAGAAAACATGCCTTGAGAAAATATGCCGATGACAAGAAATTTTGAGCCACGTTAACACTTCAGAAAAACCACATGCAGGAAACCATACCTACCCCCTGTGTTCTTAAATATAAGACTTTTTAGAATTTTCAATATGAACTGCATATAGAAAAAAATGAGTGAATCAACTCTCTAAAATACATCTATACACATCTGTATGTAGTCCATATTGAAATCTTTAAAAAGTCTTATATTTAAAAACAAAGGGAGTATAAAGCAGGTCATATCTTCAGATTGAAAAGGTGACCGACAAAAATTGTTGACTACTAGTTCACTCATTATTTATTGAAAAGCAAGTGCCCAGCTGAACACAAAATAACTTTATTACGTGACCAAGTTGCACCAATGTTGAACAATGAAAACTACCAATGAACTATCGTTTTGGCAAAGAATTTTTTTTTGTTACTGTGCCCAAGACACCCATGAATTTAATTGAAAATATCTAATTCCATAAAAAAGAAATTGTTTTCCACCATGTCCATGTAGCTTAATTTACGAAAGCAGGAGAATTAGTAATGTTTCGTTTGCCGCATAGAAATGTTATTATTTAGTTTAGGGCCAGTTCTTTTGTAGCTTATTTTGGGCTTTCAGAATAAGTTGTCCCCCACCCAGCTAAAATAATTCTGTAAGCCCAAAATAAACTACAAAAGAACTGGCCCTTAGTTTATCATGAAGGCAATTGTTTATGACCTCTCTTTTGATGCTTGTCTCTTGGGAACTTCGGAAGGAGCGTAATGCGAGAGTGTTCCGCAACTCGACGACCCCCACCACGATCCTAGTGCGCAACATTACGGAGGAAGTTAGATTATGGGCGATGGTGGAGCAAAGAACTTGTGTGTT
Organism: Hordeum marinum; assembly: GCA_022496015.1. Lineage (NCBI taxonomy): Eukaryota > Viridiplantae > Streptophyta > Magnoliopsida > Poales > Poaceae > Hordeum > Hordeum marinum. Next base: position 26,115,705 of record CM039678.1, read on the forward strand.
GTAATGTCGCGAGAGTGATCGACTTTTATTTGCCCTTTGTTGGGATACTTGTCTTAAACCATCTTCTCTATCAATGAAAATGACAAGTCTTTTGCCTTGTTTAAAAAAACCAATGGTTAAATCCGTCACAAAGTACCAAACACGGTATGGAGGCAATGCCTTAGTATGAGCTTTTGAGCATTGCTTCTCACAACCAAAGGAACTCAAACTAAACGCTGACATGCTAGGAATTTCTTGTAAAGAAGCAGTAGTGTATAATTAATTCGAAAGTAAACAGAGCTCAGCTGCTGTTTGGTAAGTTTTCAAATTTGCGGCCAACAATAATCTTCCCGTATGTCTACATGTGTATTGCAGGAAGCAGCTAAACTGTGCATACATCCGTCTAGTAACAGCTTCAAGAGATGGCAAGGTTCAGAGTGCCGGATATGGGGCCCAAATAAGTTTGGCCTAGAACGAGCGATATCTGAGAAATATCAGGCGTTACCCAGTATGAACAGATAAGTCAAGGGGGGTCGGTCAAGAATTGAAGTGTCGAGCTCCTAGAAAAAATATAGCAGCCAACAAATCTCCAAAGCTCCTATCAACAAAGCGTCGCTCGCAAACACAATATCATCTCGAGTCCATCCAATGGTCGAAGAATGTCCCGAGAAAATGAAAGTGATGCATGCATAGAATTTTACGTATTCGAAACGCCACAGGTTAATTCATTGTCGATCGTGTATACCGATCCTTGGCATTAGACGGAGAATTGCAAAGAGTCAACCCTAGTGCTGGAAGAGTTGATCGACCTATGGTGCACTTGGTTGTGTGGTGCTAAGTTGGCATGGAAAAAATCTTGCTACACTGTGTGTCTAAATCATCCTCACCCGAAGAGACCTTGCAAGATACTTTTTTCGTTTTAAAATAAATGACTCATACAAAGTTGAGCCACTTATTTTGAGACGAAGAATATAATCATACGTGTATGATGATAATATAATGGATCGATCTCTGTACCTGCCATCCCACTTAGCACTAACTCATGGGTGCAACTAATCTAGCTAGTGTGGATGAAGTTTCTCCACTCGGTATTATCAGTTTCCTTCACTTTCATCCACTTGCCTTACGTGTCTATTCACTGAAAGGAAACACTATTTTGGTTTTATCACCTTCATTGTCATCGGAAAATAGAAAACAAAGGGTTGTTGACCGGTTAACAATTAGTCAAGGCTTTCTGATCATTTTCAGTGTCTTTTGTGAAATAACTTTTCCCCCTGATTTTTGTTAGAAAACATATCTACGGAAAGACATGTCTCAACCAATTCAATCGGGTTTCAATTTCCCAGCAAAATAAGGGGGGGAATCACAAGATAAGATGTAGGGTCCCAATGTCATGCAGACAGAGACAAGTCGTTTCATTCAACCAGAAGTGCATCAATGCATACTGTTCACTGGTGTGCTCTAATTTCATTCAATCAGAACCCCCCTTCATATATACTCCAGTGTTATAGGAAAGCTGTTCCAGAGAAATAAAAGAAAATTAGACATACTAGTACACGGAGCGTAAAACAGCAGTAAAGACAGGAGTACCATTTACATGTTAAAAGCTTAAGAAAGAGATCAGGAGTTAGAAGATTCCTGACCTCGTTTAGCAAGATAAGGGATTAATGGATACTACATCAATAGAGAGGGACAAGGTAATTATCATTATTAATCAATATAGTCACAAGAGGGCAGCAGCCTTGAGTGAGACTTGCCGAGAGAAAAGCAAGGCATCCAATGGACCTCTAACGCAATCAATGATGATACCTTTCTCAAATTTCATTACGAAAAGCGACCCATTTGGTGCAATTAGGTATTAAAAAGTCTAATTATTCAATAAATTAGATTGATTAATACAAATGACTTTCCCAGGTCGTATACCCTTATGAAATGGGGGGAGTATCTGAAACTGTTGCTCGGCGTTCAGCAAACAAAGTGCTTGCATTGGGTTACCATCTCATTTATAACCCTATCTATTTTAAAATCAATGCAACGTGTTTTTACGTCCCATTTCTTACTTCATACATACAAAGAGAACGTAAGAAGATATTAAATCATCGTAAAAAATATTTTATGTTCCTAAAATTACGAATGTAAAAACATAATATATATATAGGGATTGACTATTCTTCCGTCATGAACAGTAGCATCCCTTGACTCCATGAGGGCATTTCAACGCTGACCTATAAATTTGCTCTGGCATCCGTTCATGGATAGGGGGACTAGACCGTGAACAGGGATGCGGAAACCCGACCATCCAACGCTACTAGCATACATACGACCCCAAAAAATTTAAGTCTGTATGTTTAGATAGCCGCATATATAGTCTAAAATAGTTTAAATGTTCAAATGCAGCGGTAGTTCTAACTAAAAAAGTTTAAATATTACACTCCAATATTGTTATCCCCCTTCATCGTCCATAGATACTCAATCAGATCTTCCTTCAACTGCTCGTGACTCGATGCCGAATTTGTTGATGCATTTGAACAAACTCTTAAAATGTGGCCGAAGTTTGGTCGATAAGTTTGATAGGATCACCCATATTCTCAAATTCAAGGAATGCGGCAGCATCCTCATCCCCATCCTTCACAATCATCTTATGCATGATCACACAACAAGTCATCATCTCCCATAAGGTCTTCGGATCCCACTGTTTAGCAGGTACACGAACAACTGTAAAACGTGCCTGTGGAATTCCAAAAGCCCTCTTAACGTCCTTTCTACCTGCTTCTTGTACATCTTTTAGCAATGTGAGACTTTTTCTGACCAACTGGGTTAGAGATGGTGTTCACAAAGTTAGCCCAAGAAAAATGGATAGTGTCAACCAGAGAGTAGTCCATGTTGTACTCAGTATAGTGGCAAGGAGGAGTTTTGCCTTCAGTCAAGCTAGCAAACAATGGTGATATCTTCAACACATTGATGTCATTGTGACACCTGGATATGCCAAAAAAAGTGTGCCAAATCTAAAGATTATGTGATGCAACTGCTTCAAGAATGATCGTGGGCTTCTTAACATGACCCTTGATATTGCCCTTGCAAAGTTTTTGGGCAGTTCTTCCATTTCCAATGCATGTAGTCAAGCGATCCGAGCAAACCTGGCCACCCTCTTACTTCCGATATTGCAAAGAGCCTCTCCATAGTTGGTTCTCTTAGGTACTACGATGCAAACATCGAGACCATGGCAGTTTCAAACCTGACCATGGCATCTCCGCACGTGCTCTCGGACATCCGTAGGTACTCGCCCCATTAATCAGCAGTCGTGCCATATGCAAGCATCTGCAGTGCGGCCGTGCACTTCTGGTAACCAGAGAAACCAATCCTTCACACGGAGTCCTTCTTCAAGATGAAGAACTCATCAAAGGACCGGACACCATGGTAGATACGACCGAAGACATTTTTGGGCATCCTAAAGAGCCCGCGAAAATTGTCAGCGAAGGGGGTATTGGGGGCTAAGTAGTCGTCCATTATCGTCAAATGGTCGTGCGCCTGGTTGCGGTTGAGTACTCGATGACCCTTGATCGATCCCTTGAAATTGAGAACATGCTCCCCCGCACGCTCCACATTTGAATGCACCGCTTGCATCATCGCCATCTCATCCATGTAGTCCTGTTCATCGAACGAGTCGGACGACTCAACATAGTGCTCATATATGTACTCCATATCCGAATCCATTGCTTCAAAGAAGAAGGGATAAATTTCTTAGCTCGGGCTATTCACCGAACAACTGTCATGAATGGTGAGCATCGTAGGAGTAGATGGTACCTGAGAGACAGTCGGAGGAGAGGGTCGTACCGGCGAAGGAGGAGAAGTGACGTGGAGCACGGGTGTACCGTTGGATGTGACGGATTCGTCGAGTTCCAGCAGGGGTGTGGCGCGGTGGCCGGTATGGTGGAGTTGCCGCGATGGCAAGATAGAAAAAGGGGAGGAGAGAAATTGCGAGGATGAAGGAGTGTGGTCCAGGAGGGGTTTTGGGTGGGGTTTTGTGTCGGCCAGGAGTGTCGGAGTTTTTACGTGGCTGCTGTCCGGACTCCAGCAAAGCCCTCTACTTTGTCTCGGGTTTACCAAAAAGTACATGTGGTCTGGACCGTTCGACGAATCGATACATGTTTGCGTTGAATGACACGACACATTCGAACCGCGTAGTCCGGACGGTTGCAGGCAGTTCGAAGGCCCGCTTTGGAGATGCCCTAATTTGCGAACTTCATACACTTGCACAGGTGCAGTGTCACTAGATTTCATTACAAGATAAGGTGGATCATACTATTCTCAGTTCTCAGTGCACACAAGTGGGCAAATTGTTTCCTACAGTCTCTGCACGCGACTTTGAGACTTTGAAACCAAAAAAATTATTGTGACAGCATGAATTTGTATTTCATACCTACCGTCACTATTTTTTTGACTAAATAGTGGAGACTGATGTGTCACGTATGGTTCAAACCAGACCTGGCCATGGACAGTCCGGCCCGAAAAAACCTGACCCGGCCCGGCCCGACCTTGCCCACGGGCCGGGTTCGGGCTAGATTTTGAGCCCGGCGACCGGACCGTGCCGGCCTTGGGCCTATGAAAATCTTGTTTTACGCCTAAGTCGGGCCAGGCCGAGCCGGCTTTCTTCGGGCTCGGGCCGGTCTTGGGCCCAGAAATTAGGCCCGACGGTCGGGCTCGGTCCTGGGTTTTTTGCACCGGGCTTTTTTAGACCCGGCCCGAGGTTTAGTCAGGTATAGTTCAAACTAAAGGGTACATGTAAAAACAGTAGCTTCAGAGTATGAAGCGGTACATGATCGAACACGTCATCATGCAATCGTCGGAGCAGAAGTGACTAATTAGTGCGCATAGTTAAGAAAGTGCTAATTCTTTTCAAATTCCGGCAGCTATGACTATGACTAGGCGAAGAATCTTTATAATTATTGTTAATTTTTGTGAATAAAGAGTGGCAACTTGTAGCAGCACTCATCAGCGAGTTTGATCCGTTCTGAAGTCGAGAGGAAGAGTATCTTGATCGTAGGAATCTCTCTGGAGGTGGTGGATTCTTGCAAGGAAAGTGAATCTCCAATTGCTTCGTCCACGCCAACCTTTGCCTCCCAATCACCTTGACCCTCTATGCAGATAGGATTTAGGAAAAGAACCATTTGAATTTATTTTTATTTTTTTGCGGGTAAACCATTTGAATTTCTTACTTGTATAATACAGTAACTCTTTTTTTTGCGGGAAACCTAACTCTCCAGGGTATCTTTGATTTGAACGACTGTTATATGAATTTTAAAGATCACTTCAGAATCTTTAGAAATTGTACCCAATTTGTGCTGATTGATCTGTACATAAGAATGATTCTAAAGATCCCCTTGCACTTCATTTCCTTTTTCCGTAAAAGGGTGTTTTTATTTACTCATAATAGCGATACATTAAGAGGATACAATCGCAATGAGAATATTTTGTGCCTCTATACAAATAGGTTGCACACAACCAACAACAATGAACACATGACGAATCATGCCGGCAAATCACAAAGACATAGAAGACAAACACTATGACTAGGCAGGGGGAAAAGAGAAAAAATGCAGCATTGATCCCCGTCGAGCGGTCCCGATTATCACCGGAAAATTGCCATGCACCATTTTTGTGACGCGACGTGCAACGAAGGATTACTGCCACTCGCCGTCGTGCTCCGACTTGATGCCTCAACCATCCAAAACAGCGTCATTGAGGTATGGAAGCAGCAACCACAACGTCATTCTGCCATCATTCACTACCCTCCTAACCAATGCAACTCCAAAACGATGATCTCAAGAGAGAAAACCAACACCATTGATGTCATTTTTCTGACCCGAGATCACCCTTAGGGTTGCTCCCAGAGTAGCAGGCAGAAAGGAGAGAATGACACCGACAACTCCTAATGACCAAAGTCATGGTCGTCGTCGGCCCAAAAAAATAAATATCTAAGCACAACTTTCGCCGACCATCTCGTCGAAACAACCGACCTGCGACATGCTGGCTAACACGGAACTACGTCATCGCCACATGCAGAAATTGTTGCTCCACGACGCTTCCTATTCTGCGTGTAGGTCGCTATCTAGAGACCTTGCGCATACCCCTTGCCCGCTGGTGTAATGCACGGGCCGGCCCAACCTTGTTATTTTCCACCTGGTTTTGGGAAGGTTCTAAAACCTTCCTTGAACCGATTTTTCTTTTTTTCTTTCTTGTTTTCCTTTTCCACTTTTTTACTTTTTGTTTTTTTTTTTCATTTTCGTTTTCTCCTTTCCTTCAAGTTCGTTTTTATTTAATTTTTATTGTTATTTTTTATTTGTTTGCAAGTTTTTGTTTTTTATTTTCTTATCATTTTGAGAACATGTTTTAAATTCATGAATATATTTTAAAACCGTAAATATCTTTTGAAATTATGGACGTTTTTCGCATTAGCAAATATTAGTTGAGAACATTTTCAAAATTTGCGAACTGTTTTACAATTTTGCGAACTGTTTTGTGGCATCATGAACATTTTGAAAATTAAAGAATATTTTTGAATCTGTAAAGATTTTTGGATTTGCAAACATTTTTAGAAATTCACAAACATTGTTTTAATAATTTCTGAAAATGCGTTCACATTTTTAAAATCATGAATAAATCTAAACTGGTGAACATGTTTTGGATTGAATAAATTGTATTTAATTTTGGGAACAATTTAGTGAATTCCGGATTTTATTCAATTTTGATTTTTTTAGAAAATCCATAAGTATTTTTTTTGATTTGTAAACCATTTTTAAAATTCACCAAACATTTTTGTCATAACCATGAGTAATTTTTAAATATGGTAAAAAATGAAAATCATGTACAATTTTTGAATTTACGGACATTTTATGACTTCCTGAACATTCTTGAAAAAAAATTGAAAAAACAATAAGGCAGAAGATAGGAAATAGAAAGTCATGTTGGTCCTCTAACGCCGCGCACCCAACCCACCGCCACTATTGCACGGTAAGTCGGGCCAGAATGATGCGCCCATCAAGATTCTTTCTCGGTAAAGAAATATGCTCCCTCGGTAAAGAAATATAAGAGCTTTTAGATCACTCTGCGCTTAGTGATCTATCTATATAAATGTTCATATATTATTTCCGGCCGTGCGCCGAATTTTACTAGAAAGAAGGAGAAGCAATACAACAAATGTTAGCAGTCTATGCGAACTAGAACTAGAAACCTATGGAACTAAGTTATTCCGAGAATACAAGAAAGCCGACAACAGCCGTGAAGCAAAAAAAAAAAAAAAAAAAAAAAACGAAACCCAAACAGCAAATCAGGAGCGGATGCTAATGTCTGTAATACAGCCGGCCGCCCTCCAAGTTCCAATATCTTCTCTGATCCGATCTAAAACTCTGAAGGGACTGCTCGCTTTGTCCTAAAAAATTCTGGAGTTCCTTTCCTTCCAAATCCTCCTGTGAATTAACATGGATGCGTGGGCTTTGAAACAACCTTATGTGCTTGCAGCCACCGGTCTTCTGTATTGATGAAACGGTCCTCCGCCACCTGAAAATCCGCCAGTCTGAACAAACTACAAACCTGGTGTGTGAACCTCAGTGCACGAACAGGTGAGTGCAGTCCTCGGTGTCACAAGGCACAGAGGGCAGTTCCTGTTTGAGGGCCAGCCTCTGCGCTCTAAGTTGTCCGCCGTCAGGCACCGGCGATGCACCACCAGCCACATGAAAAACTTTCATCTTGGAGGAGCTTTTGACTTCCATATTGGCTTATAGCAGGCGAAGCGCACCGAGGCCATAAAGAACATGTTGTAAGCACTCTTATATAATAGAGAAAAGATGATCCTCAGTAAAATTTCCACAGTAGACGATCGGGCACACCCGGCGTCAACGAGATATTTTGAGTAATATCCTAGACAGTGAGATATTCTGCAATGGCTACGACTGAAACTCCTCCTGAGATGTCTCGGACTCAGCTGCGATTATGGAGGGCATCCCGGACAGTGCGGCCCGGCTTCTTGACAAACGAAAAGAGGACCGAGGCTATGGTCGCAATGGAGCCACTCTCCGGTAGTCAATTATCCATTTATCCGTCCAGAACTTGGCTACAGGGCCTCGCCGCCGCAGCTTCTTTTCGTGTTAATTATACGTGCATCACGGTCTTCACCATCCGGCAACATCCGCCATGGTCACTCCTCAGGGTCCCAGCGCAGCCAGGGCCATCGACAAAGCCGAACCACTTCAAATTCAAATTGCCCAGGACGCAGTGCTCCTTTCGCATACACACTCTTTTTTTTTTTGAACGGTTTGGCATACACACTCTAGCCCAAGGCACAAGGCAATGACCACCACTAATCTCATTTTCCACCCTTCCAGATGAAGCTGCTACACCTCGTGTTGATGATTTCCAAAGCCCATGCCTGCAGTGGCAGCACTATAAGTGCAGGGCAATGCCATCAACACGTACAGATTGCGTAAGTGCCAACCGTCCCGTTGGTGCAAGTATCCTTGACTTCCATCCTTTCATCCTGCTGGAGACCTGGAGTACTTGTTTAAGAGGGGTAGGATGTGCTGGAGTTTTGTAATCTGAAAATTGGCGGAGGGAGCCCTAAATATTGAATGGGAAATTGCTTCAGCTCCAAAGTCCATGCCTGGCAGCACTGTAAGAAAATACAGGGGCAATGCCATCAACACGTACAGATTGCGTAAGTGCCAACCGTCCCGCCGGTGCAAGCATCCTTGACTTCCATCCTTTCATCCTGCTGGAGACCTGGAGTACTTGTTTAAGAGGGGTAGGATGTGTTGGAGTTTTGTAATCTAAAAATTGACGGAGGGAGCCCTAAATATTGAATGGGAAATTGCTTCAGCTCCAAAGTCCATGCCTGGCAGCACTGTAAGAAAATGCAGGGGCAATGCCATCAACACGTACAGATTGCGTAAGTGCCAACCGTCCCGCCGGCGCAAGCATCCTTGGCTTCCATCATTTCATCCTGCTGAAGACCTGGAGTATTTGTTTATGAGGAGTAGGATGTGCTGGAGTTTTGTAATCTGAAAATTGACGGAGGGAGCCCTAAATATTGAATGGGAAATTGCTTCAGCTCGAAAGTCCATGCCTGGCAGCACTGTAAGAAAATACAGGGGCAATGCCATCAACACGTACAGATTGCGTAAGTGCCAACCGTCCCGCCGGTGCAAGCATCCTTGGCTACCATCATTTCATCCTGCTGGAGACCTGGAGTACTTGTTTATAAGGAGTAGGATGTGCTGGAGTTTTGTAATCTGAAAATTGATGGAAGGAGCCCTAAATATTGAATGGGAAATTGCTTCAGCTCCAAAGTCCATGCCTGGTAGGACTGTAAGAAAATACAGGGGCAATGACATCAACACGTACAGATTGCGTAAGTGCCAACCGTCCCGCCGGTGCAAGCATCCTCGGCTTCCATCCTTTCATCCTGCTGGAGACCTGGAGTACTTGTTTATGAGGAGTAGGATGTGCTGGAGTTTTGTAATCTGGAAATTGACGGAGGAAGCCCTAAATATTGAATGGGAAATTGCTTCAGCTCCAAAGTCCATGCCTGGCAGCATTGTAAGAAATTACAGGGGCAATGCCATCAACACGTACAGATTGCGTAAGTGCCAACCGTCCCGCCGGTGCAAGCATCCTTGGCTTCCATCCTTTCATCCTGCTGGAGACCTGGAGTACTTGTTTATGAGGAGTAGGATGTGCTGGAGTTTTGTAATCTAAAAATTGACGGAGGAAACCCTAAATATTGAATGGGAAATTGCTTCAGCTCCAAAGTCCATGCCTGGCAGCACTTTAAGAAAATACAGGGGCAATGCCATCAACACGTACAGATTGCGTAAGTGCCAACCGTCCCGCCGGTGCAAGCATCCTTGGCTTCCATCCTTTCATCTTGCAGGAGACCTGGAGTACTTGTTTATGAGGAGTAGGATGTGCTGGAGTTTTGTAATCTGAAAATTGACGGAGGAAGCCCTAAATATTGAATGGGAAATTGCTTTAGCTCCAAAGTCCATGTGTGGCAGCACTGTAAGAAAATAAGGGGCAATGCCATCAACACGTACAGATTGCGTAAGTGCCAACCGTCCTGCCGGTGCAAGCATCCTTGGCTTCCATCCTTTCATCCTGCTGGAGACCTGGAGTACTTGTTTAAGAGGGGTAGGATGTGCTGGAGTTTTGTAATCTGAAAATTGACGGAGGAAGCCCTAAATATTGAATGGGAAATTGCTTCAGCTCCAAAGGCCATGCCTGGCAGCACTGTAAGAAAATACAGGGGCAATGCCATCAACACGTACAAATTGCGTAAGTGCCAACCGTCCCACCGGTGCAAGCATCCTTGGCTTCCATCCTTTCATCCTGCTGGAGACCTGGAGTACTTGTTTATGAGGAGTAGGATGTGCTGGAGTTTTGTAATCTGAAAATTGACGGAGGAAGCCCTAAATATTGAATGGGAAATTGCTTCAGCTCCAAAGTCCATGCCTGGCAGCACTGTAAGAAAATAAGAGGCAATGCCATCAACACGTACAGATTGCGTAAGTGCCAACCGTCCCGCCGGTGCAAGCATCCTTGGCTTCCATCCTTTCATCCTGCTGGAGACCTGGAGTACTTGTTTAAGAGGGGTAGGATGTGCTGGAGTTTTGTAATCTAAAAATTGACGGAGGTAGCCCTAAATATTGAATGGGAAATTGCTTCAGCTCCAAAGTCCATGCCTGGCAGCACTGTAAGAAAATGCAGGGGCAATGCCATCAACACGTACAGATTGCGTAAGTGCCAACCGTCCCGCCGGTGCAAGCATCCTTGGCTTCCATCATTTCATCCTGCTGAAGACCTGGAGTATTTGTTTATGAGGAGTAGGATGTGCTGGAGTATTGTAATCTAAAAATTGACGGAGGGAGCCCTAAATATTGAATTGGAAATTGCTTCAGCTCCAAAGTCCATGCCTGGCAGCACTCTAAGAAAATACAGGGGCAATGCCATCAACACGTACAGATTGCGTAAGTGCCAACCGTCCCGCCGGTGCAAGCATCCTTGGCTTCCATCATTTCATCCTGCTGGAGACCTGGAGTACTTGTTTATAAGGAGTAGGATGTGCTGGAGTTTTGTAATCTGAAAATTGATGGAAGGAGCCCTAAATATTGAATGGGAAATTGCTTCAGCTCCAAAGTCCATGCCTGGTAGGACTGTAAGAAAATACAGGGGCAATGACATCAACACGTACAGATTGCGTAAGTGCCAACCGTCCCGCCGGTGCAAGCATCCTCGGCTTCCATCCTTTCATCCTGCTGGAGACCTGGAGTACTTGTTTATGAGGAGTAGGATGTGCTGGAGTTTTGTAATCTGGAAATTGACGGAGGAAGCCCTAAATATTGACTGGGAAATTGCTTCAGCTCCAAAGTCCATGCCTGGCAGCATTGTAAGAAATTACAGGGGCAATGCCATCAACACGTACAGATTGCGTAAGTGCCAGCCGTCCCGCCGGTGCAAGCATCCTTGGCTTCCATGCTTTCATCCTGCTGGAGACCTGGAGTACTTGTTTATGAGGAGTAGGATGTGCTGGAGTTTTGTAATCTAAAAATTGACGGAGGAAGCCCTAAATATTGACTGGGAAATTGCTTCAGCTCCAAAGTCCATGCCTGGCAGCATTGTAAGAAATTACTGGGGCAATGCCATCAACACGTACAGATTGCGTAAGTGCCAACCGTCCCGCCGGTGCAAGCATCCTTGGCTTCCATCCTTTCATCCTGCTGGAGACCTGGAGTACTTGTTTATGAGGAGTAGGATGTGCTGGAGTTTTGTAATCTAAAAATTGACGGAGGAAACCCTCAATATTGAATGGGAAATTGCTTCAGCTCCAAAGTCCATGCCTGGCAGCACTGTAAGAAAATAAGGGGCAATGCCATCAACACGTACAGATTGCGTAAGTGCCAACCGTCCTGCCGGTGCAAGCATCCTTGGCTTCCATCCTTTCATCCTGCTGGAGACCTGGAGTACTTATTTAAGAGGGGTAGGATGTGCTGGAGTTTTGTAATCTGAAAATTGACGGAGGAAGCCCTAAATATTGAATGGGAAATTGCTTCAGCTCCAAAGTCCATGCCTGGCAGCACTGTAAGAAAATACAGGGGCAATGCCATCAACACGTACAGATTGCGTAAGTGCCAACCGTCCCACCGGTGCAAGCATCCTTGGCTTCCATCCTTTCATCCTGCTGGAGACCTGGAGTACTTGTTTATGAGGAGTAGGATGTGCTGGAGTTTTGTAATCTGAAAATTGACGGAGGAAGCCCTAAATATTGAAAGGGAAATTCCTTCAGCTCCAAAGTCCATGCCTGGCAGCACTGTAAGAAAATACAGGGGCAATGCCATCAACACGTACCGATTGCGTAAGTGCCAACCGTCCCACCGGTGCAAGCATCCTTGGCTTCCATCCTTTCATCCTGCTGGAGACCTGGAGTACTTGTTTATGAGGGGTAGGATGTGCTGGAGTTTTGTAATCTGAAAATTGATGGAGGAAGCCCTAAATATTGAATGTGAAATTGCTTCAGCTCCAAAGTCCATGCCTGGCAGCACTGTAAGAAAATGCAGGGGCAATGCCATCAACACGTACAGATTGCGTAAGTGCCAACCGTCCCGCCGGTGCAAGCATCCTTGGCTTCCATCCTTTCATCCTGTTGGAGACCTGGAGTACTTGTTTATAAGGGGTAGGATGTGCTGGAGTTTTGTAATCTGAAAATTGACGGAGGGAGCCCTAAATATTGAATGGGAAATTGCTTCAGCTCCAAAGTCCATGCCTGGCAACACTGTAAGAAAATATAGGGGCAATGCCATCAACATGTACAGATTGCGTAAGTGCCAACCGTCCCACCGGTGCAAGCATCCTTGGCTTCCATCCTTTCATCCTGCTGGAGACCTGGAGTACTTGTTTGTGAGGGGTAGGATGTGCTGGAGTTTTGTAATCTGAAAATTGATGCAGGAAGCCCTAAATATTGAATGGGAAATTGCTTCAGCTCCAAAGTCCATGCCTGGCAGCACTGTAAGAAAATGTAGGGGCAATGCCATCAACACGTACAGATTGCGTAAGTGCCAACCATCCCGCCGGTGCAAGCATCCTTGGCTTCCATCCTTTCATCCTGCTAGAGACCTGGAGTACTTGTTTATAAGGGGTAGGATGTGCTGGAGTTTTGTAATCTGAAAATTAACGGAGGGAGCCCTATTGAATGGGAAATTGCTTCAGCTCCAAAGCCCATGCGTGCAGTGGCAGCACTGTAAGAAAATGCAGGGGCAATGCCATCAACACGTACAGATTGCGTAAGTGCCAACCGTCCCGCCGGTGCAAGCATCCTTGGCTTCCACCTTTCATCCTGCTGGAGACCTGGAGTACTTGTTTATGAGGGGTAGGATGTGCTGGAGTTTTGTAATCTGAAAATTGACGAAGGGAACCCTAAATATTGAATGGGAAATTGCTTCAGCTTACATGAAAAATGATGTGCCACATCGGGGGCTATGGTGTCGCTTGTCCTGATGCAGTAGGGTTCACCGCGAGCGCCGCGCGTGTGCAAGGAAGGAAGGAAGGATGACCAGGACGAGGAGGATGTATATCTGGGTCGCCTGAGTGTTGGAAATATGCCCTAGAGGCAATAATAAAATGGTTATTATTGTATTTCCTTGTTCATGATAATTGTCTATTGTTCATGCTATAATTGTATTAACCGGAAACCATAATACATGTGTGAATACATAGACCACAACATGTCCCTAGTGAGCCTCTAGTTGACTAGCTCGTTGATCAATAGATGGTCACGGTTTCATGGCCATGGACATTGGATGTCATTGATAACGGGATCACATCATTAGGAGAATGATGTGATGGACAAGACCCAATCCTAAGCATAGCACAAGATCGTGTAGTTCGTTTGCTAAAGCTTTTCAATGTCAAGTATCATTTCCTTAGACCATGAGATTGTGTAACTCCCGGATACCGTAGGAATGCTTTGGGTGTGCCAAACGTCACAACGTAACTGGGTGGCTATAAAGGTACGCTACGGGTATCTCCGAAAGTGTCTGTTGGGTTGACACGAATCAAGACTGGGATTTGTCACTCCGTGTGACGGAGAGGTATCTCTGGGCCCACTCGGTAAGACATCATCATTATGAGCTCAATGTGACTAAGGAGTTAGTCACGGGATGATGTATTACGGAACGAGTAAAGAGACTTGCCGGTAACGAGATTGAACAAGGTATGGGGATACCGACGATCGAATCTCGGGCAAGTATCATACCGATAGACAAATGGAATTGTATACGGGATTGATTGAATCCTTGACATCGTGGTTCATCCGATGAGATCATCGTGGAGTACGTGGGAGCCAACATGGGTATCCAGATCCCGCTGTTGGTTATTGACCGGAGAGGTGTCTTGGTCATGTCTACGTGTCTCCCGAACCCGTAGGGTCTACACACTTAAGGTTCGATGACGCTAGGGTTATAGGGAAAAGGTATACGTGATTACCGAAGGTTGTTCGGAGTCCCGGATGAGATCCCGGACGTCACGAGGAGCTCCGGAATGGTCCGGAGGTAAAGATTGATATATAGGAAGTCCAGTTTTGGTCACCGGAAAGTTTTCGGGCTCATCGGTAGTGTACCGGGAGTGCCGGGAGGGTGCCGGATAAACCCCGGGAGGGGTGTGACGACCAAAGGACCACATGGGCTGTTAGATAAAGTGTGCCAGCCCTTATTGGGCTGGGCAAGACTTTTGCTAAAGGCCCATGCGGCTGGAGATAAGGAGATAAGGCAAAAAGGATTTAAAAGGAGGAGATCCACCTCCCTTGTGGGAGGTGGACTCTCCCTTTAATTCGGCCGGCCATCTCCTCTTTGGAGTAGAGGCCAAGCCAGCCCTCCACGTCCCTCCTCCTATATATACTTGAGGTTTTGGATGTTTTGAGACAGGATTTGATCTCTCTCTCTCACGGCGAAGCCCTACCTCTCTTCTTCCTCCTCCGCAGCGCTTAGGCGAAGCCCTGTCGGAATACCTTGCTACTCCACCACCACCACGCCGTCGTGCTGCTGTTGGAGCCCTTCCCCAACCTCTCCTTCCTCCTTGCTGGATCAAGGTGTTGGAGACGTCACCGGGCTGCACGTGTGTTGAACGCGGAGGTGCCGTCCGTTCGGCACTTGATCGGATCTACCGCGATCTGAATCGCTGCGAGTACGACTCCATCAACCGCGTTCTTGTAACGCTTCCGCTTAGCGATCTTCAAAGGTATGAAGATCCACTCTCCCCTTGCTCGTTGTTGGTTTCTCCATAGATGGATCTTGGTGAACGCGTAGGAAAATTTTTGATTTACTACTACGTCTCCCAACAATGGTATCAGAGCTAGGTCTATGCGTAGAATCTATGCACGAGTAGAACACAAAGCAGTTGTGGGCGTCGAGTTTGTTAATTTGCTTGCCGCTACTAGTCTTATCTTGATTCGGCGGTATTGTGGGATGAAGCGGCCCGGACCAACTTTACACGTACGCTTACGTGAGACCGGTTCCACCGCCTGACATGCACTAGATGCATAAGGTGGCTAGCGGGTGTCTGTCTCTCCTACCTTAGTCGGATCGGATTCGATGAAAAGGGTCCTTATGAAGGGTAAATAGCAATTGGCAAATCACGTTGTGGTGTTGACGTAGGTAAGAAACGTTCTTGCTAGTAACCTATAGCAGCCACGTAAAAACTTGCAACTACAAATTAGAGGACGTCTAACTTGTTTTTGCAGCATGTGCCTTGTGATGTGATATGGCCAAAGGATGTGATGTGATGCATTGTGATGTATGAATTGATCATGTTCTTGTAATAGGATTCACGACTTGCATGTCGATGATTATGACAACCGGCAGGAGCCATAGGAGTTGTCTTATTTATTGTATGACCTGCGTGTCAATCATAAACGCCATGTAATTACTTTACTTTATTGCTAAGCGTTAGCCATAGTAGTAGAAGTAATAGTTGGCGAGACAACTTCACGAAGACACAATGATGGAGATCATGATGATGGAGATCATGGTGTCGTGCCGGTGACAGTGATGATCATGGTGCCCCGAAGATGGAGATCATAGGAGCAAAATGATATTGGCCATATCATGTCACTATATTGATTGCATGTGATGTTTATCATGTTTACATCTTATTTGCTTAGAACGACGGTAGTAAATAAGATGATCTCTCAATAAAATTTCAAGAGAAGTGTTCACCCTAACTGTGCACCGTTGCTAAGGATCGTTGTTCCGAAGCACCACGTGATGATCGGGTGTGATAGGTTCTAACGTTCGCATACAACGGGTGTAAGCCAGATTTACACACGCGAAACACTTAGGTTGACTTGACGAGCCCAGCATGTACAGACATGGCCTCGGAACACGGAAGACCGAAAGGTCGAACATGAGTCGTATAGAAGATACGATCAACATGAAGATGTTCACCATGGATGACTAGTCCGTCTCACGTGATGATCGGACACGGGCTAGTTGACATGGATCATGTATCACTTGGAAGACTAGAGAGATGTCTATCTAAGTGGGAGTTCATTAATAATTTGATTAAATGAACTTAATTATCAAGAACTTAGTCTAAAAATGTCCTTGCAAATTATGTCGTAGATAGCTCGCGCTGTAGCTCCCCAGTTTTATTGATACAATCCTAGAGAAAAGTAAGTTGAAAGTTGATGGTAGCAATAATGCGGACTGGGTCCGTGATCTGAGGATTGTCCTCATTGCTGCACAGAAAGCTTATGTTTTTGATGTACCGCTAACTGCATCACTCCCTCAAGCGTTGTCTGTAGATGTTGTGAACATATGACAGGCACTTTTTGGTGACTACGTGATAGTTCAATGCGTCATGCATTACGGCTTAGAATTGAGGCTCCAAAGCGTTTTGAACGTCACGGAACATATGAGATGTTCTAGGAGCTGAGATTGTGATCTCAGGCTCGTGCCTATGTTGAGAGGTATGAGACCTCCAACAAGATTCTTTGTCTGCAAGATAAAGGAGAATAGCTCAATCGCTGAGCGTGTGCTCAGATTGTCTGGGTGCTACAATCACTTGAATCAAGTGGGAGTTAATCTTCCAGATGAGATAGTGATTAATGCAGTTCTCCAAGTCACTGCCACCAAGCTACTAGAGCTTCGTGATGAACTATAACATGCCAGGGATGGATAAGATGATCCCTGAGTTGTTCGTGATGTTTGACACCACGAAGGTAGAAATCAAGAAGGAGCATCAAGTGTTGATGGTTAAGTGAAACCACTAGTTTCAAAAGGGGCAAGGGCAAGAACGGAAAACTTCAGGAATGACAAGCCAGTTGTTGCTCTAGTGAAGAAACCCAAGGTTGAGCCCGAACCCGAGACTAAGTGCTTCTGTTATGAGGAGAATGTTCACTGAAGCGGAAAACCCCTAGATGCTTGGTAGATAAGAAGGCTGGTAATGTCAATGGAAGTATATTTGATATACGTGTTAGTGATGTGTACCTTGCTGGTACTCCTAGTAGCACCTGGGTATTGGATACCGGTTCGGTTGCTAAGTGTTAGCAACTCGAAATAAAAGCTACGGAGTAAATGGAGACTAGCTAGGTGAAAGGTGACGATGTGTGTTGGAAGTATTTCCAAGATTGATGTGATCACCATCGCACGCTCTCTCTACCTTCAGGATTTGTGAGAAACCTAAATAAATGTTATTTGGTGTTTGCGTTGAGCATGAACGTGATTAGATCATGATTAGTGTGATACGGTTATTCATATAAGTTAGAGAATAATGGTTATTCTGTTTACATGGATAATGCCTTCAATGGTCATGCACCCACTCGAAATGGTTTATCGAATCATGATCGTAGTAGTACACATATTCATAACATTGGTACCAAAAGATACAAAGTTAATAATGATAGTACCACATGCTTGTGGCACTGCCACGTAATGTCATATTGGTATAAATCGCATGAAGAAACTCCATGATGATGGATTTTTTTTGACTCACTCGATTTCGAATCGGTTGAGACATGCGAGCCATGCCTCTTGGGCAAGATGACTGAGACCCCGTCATCCAATATGATGGAGCGGGCAAGTGGCTTATTGGAATTAATACATGATGATGTATGTGGTCCAATGAGTGTTGAAACACACAGTGGATATCGTTGTTTTTCTTTACCTTCACTGATGATTTGAGTAAATATGGGGATATTTACTTAATGAAACACGAATCTGAAATGTTTGAAAGGTTCAAGGAGTTTCAGAGTGAAGTTAAAGATCATCGTGACAAGAAGATAAATGTCTATGATACGATCATGGAGGTGAATATCTAAGTTACGAGTTTGGTATGCAATTTTAGACAATGTGGAAATTGTTTCACAGCTCACGCCTCCTGGAACACCATAGTGTGATGGTGTGTTCGAACGTCGTAGTCGTGCTCTATTGGATATAGTGAGTACTATGATGTCTCTTATCGTTTTACCACTATCGTTATGGGGTTATGCATTAAAGACAAATCCATTCACTTTAAACAGGGCACCATCTAAGTATGTTGAGATGACACCGTGAGAATTGTGGTTTAACAGAAGCCTAAGCTGTCATTTCTTAATGTTTGGGGCTGCGACGCTTATGTGAAAATGGGTTTTTCACCTAGCGAGCTCGAACCCAAAGCAGACAAATGCATCTTCATAGAATACCCTAATGAGACATTGGGTATACCTTCTATCTCAGATCCAAGCGCAAAGGTGTTTGTTGCTAAGAACGGGTCCTTTCTTGAGAAAGAGTTTCTCTCGAAAGAATTGAGTGGGAGGAAGATAGAACTTGATGAGGTTGTTGAACCTTTGTTTCAACCAGAGAATAGCGCAACACAGAAAGATGTTTCTGTAGAGCCTACTCAGTTGAAAAGGAAGTTAATGATGATGATCATGAAGCTTCGGATCAAGTCACTATCGAACCTCGTAGGTCGACAAGGACGCGTACTGCTCCTGAGTAGTACGACAACCCTGTCTTGGAAATCATGTTGTTGGACAACGATGAACCTACGAACTATGGAGAAGCGATGGTGGGCCCGTATTCCAACAAATGGCTAGGAGCCATGAAATCCGAGAAAGGATCCATGTATGAAAACCAAGTATGGACTTTGGTAGACTTGCCTGTTGAATGGCGGGTCATTGAGTACAAATGGACCTTTGAAATAAACATAGACGCTAATGGTGAAATGTCACCGTTTATAAAGCTCGACTTGTCGCAAAGAAGTTTCCGCCAAGTTCAAGGAGTTGACTGCGATGAGATTGTCTCATCTGTAGCGATGCTAAAAGTCTATTAAAATTTTGTTAGCAGTTGCTGCATTTTTCGATTATGAAATCTGGCAGATGGATGACAAAACAAGGTTTCCGTAATGGTTTCTGTGAGGAAGAGTTGTATGTGATACAACCAGAAGGTTTTGTCAATCCTAAGGATGCTAATAATATGCAAACTCCAGCGATCCTTCTATGGACTGGAGCAAGCATCTCGGAGTTGGAATATATGCTTTGATGAGGTGATCAAAGTGTTTAAGTTTATACAAAGTTTATGAGAAACTTGTATTTGCAAGAAAGTGAGTGGGAGCACTATAGAATTTCTTATAAGAATATGTAGTTGACATATTATTGATCGGAAATGATGTAGAATTTCTGGAAGAGCATGAAGGGTTGTTTAAAAAGAGTTTTTTCAAAGGAAGACCCAGATAAAGCTACTATTTTATTGAGCATCAAGATCTATAGGGATAGATCAATTCGCTTGATAATTTTTTTCGACGAAGACATACCTTGACAAGTTTTTGAAGGAGTTCAAAATAGATGGGTCAAAGAAGGAGTTCTTGACTGTATTGTAAGGTGTGAAATTGAGTAAGACTCAATACCTGACCACGGCAGAAGATAAAGAAAAGATGAGTGTCATCTCCTATGCTTTAGCCATAGGCTCTATATAGTATGCCATGCTGTGTACCGCACCTGTGTGTGCCTTGCCATGAGTCTGTCAAGGGGTACAAGAGTAATCCAAGAGTGGATCACTGGACAATGGTCAAAGTTATCCTTAGTAACTTGAGAACTAAGGAAATATTTCTCGATTATGGAGGTGATAAAGAGTTCATCGTAAAGGGTTACGATGATGCAAGCTTTAACTCCAATCCGGATGACTCTTAGTAGAAATCTGGCTATGTATAGTGGAGCAGCCATTTGGAATAGCTCCAAGTGGAGCGTGGGAGCAGTATCTACAAATATGACATGGAAAGTTTGCAAGGTACACACGGATCTGAATGTCGCAGACCCATTGACTAAAAACCTCTTTCACGAGCAGAACATGAACAAACCCCGGAACTTATTGGGTGTTAATCACATGATGATATGATCACATGGTGATGTAAGTGTTAATCACATGGTGATGTGAACTAGATTATTGACTCTAGTGCAAGTGGGAGACTGTTGGAAATATGCCCTAGAGGCAATAATAAAATGGTTATTATTGTATTTCCTTGTTCATGATAATTGTCTATTGTTCATGCTATAATTGTATTAACCGGAAACCATAATACATGTGTGAATACATAGACCACAACATGTCCCTAGTGAGCCTCTAGTTGACTAGCTCGTTGATCAATAGATGGTCACGGTTTCATGGCCATGGACATTGGATGTCGTTGATAACGGGATCACATCATTAGGAGAATGATGTGATGGACAAGACCCAATCCTAAGCATAGCACAAGATCGTGTAGTTCGTTTGCTAAAGCTTTTCAATGTCAAGTATCATTTCCTTAGACCATGAGATTGTGTAACTCCCAGATACCGTAGGAATGCTTTGGGTGTGCCAAACGTCACAACGTAACTGGGTGGCTATAAAGGTACGCTACGGGTATCTCCGAAAGTGTCTGTTGGGTTGACACGAATCAAGACTGGGATTTGTCACTCCGTGTGACGGAGAGGTATCTCTGGGCCCACTCGGTAAGACATCATCATTATGAGCTCAATGTGACTAAGGAGTTAGTCACGGGATGATGTATTACGGAACGAGTAAAGAGACTTGCCGGTAACGAGATTGAACAAGGTATGGGGATACCGACGATCGAATCTCGGGCAAGTATCATACCGATAGACAAATGGAATTGTATACGGGATTGATTGAATCCTTGACATCGTGGTTCATCCGATGAGATCATCGTGGAGTACGTGGGAGCCAACATGGGTATCCAGATCCCGCTGTTGGTTATTGACCGGAGAGGTGTCTCGGTCATGTCTACGTGTCTCCCGAACCCGTAGGGTCTACACACTTAAGGTTCGATGACGCTAGGGTTATAGGGAAAAGGTATACGTGATTACCGAAGGTTGTTCGGAGTCCCGGATGAGATCCCGGACGTCACGAGGAGCTCCGGAATGGTCCGGAGGTAAAGATTGATATATAGGAAGTCCAGTTTTGGTCACCGGAAAGTTTTCGGGCTCATCGGTAGTGTACCGGGAGTGCCGGGAGGGTGCCGGATAAACCCCGGGAGGGGTGTGACGACCAAAGGACCACATGGGCTGTTAGATAAAGTGTGCCAGCCCTTATTGGGCTGGGCAAGACTTTTGCTAAAGGCCCATGCGGCTGGAGATAAGGAGATAAGGCAAAAAGGATTTAAAAGGAGGAGATCCACCTCCCTTGTGGGAGGTGGACTCTCCCTTTAATTCGGCCGGCCATCTCCTCTTTGGAGTAGAGGCCAAGCCAGCCCTCCACGTCCCTCCTCCTATATATACTTGAGGTTTTGGATGTTTTGAGACAGGATTTGATCTCTCTCTCTCACGGCGAAGCCCTACCTCTCTTCTTCCTCCTCCACAGCGCTTAGGCGAAGCCCTGTCGGAATACCTTGCTACTCCACCACCACCACGCCGTCGTGCTGCTGTTGGAGCCCTTCCCCAACCTCTCCTTCCTCCTTGCTGGATCAAGGTGTTGGAGACGTCACCGGGCTGCACGTGTGTTGAACGCGGAGGTGCCGTCCGTTCGGCACTTGATCGGATCTACCGCGATCTGAATCGCTGCGAGTACGACTCCATCAACCGCGTTCTTGTAACGCTTCCGCTTAGCGATCTTCAAAGGTATGAAGATCCACTCTCCCCTTGCTCGTTGTTGGTTTCTCCATAGATGGATCTTGGTGAACGCGTAGGAAAATTTTTGATTTACTACTACTCTCCCAACACTGAGGTGTCGGCGTCTCGGCATCGATCGCGCGCTACAATGCGGAGGTAGGTGCGGGATCTATTACTATTCGTGTTGCTGGATGTGTACGTGCATCACGGTCCTTACACCCAAGAAAAGGAAAACATGCATTTTTTTTCGAAGTGGAGGCAAAGATTGCCCCATCTATTAAATAATAAGAAGAAAATTTTCAGTTAATTACGAAAAATCGAGCAAAAACCGGAACAATAAGGGTCAAGCCCACTTCCATAGGCTGAAAAACTCATGGCAAAGCCCACCGTAAATGACGACTTTGTTGGAAATATGCCCTAGACGCAATAATAAATTAGTTATTATCATATTTACTTATTCACGATAATCGTTTATTATTCATGGTAGAATTGTATTGATCGGAAACTCAGATACATGTGTGGATACATAGACAACACCATGTCCCTAGTATGTCTCTAATAGACTAGCGCGTTGATCAAAGATGGTTAAGGTTTCCTAGACATGGACATAAGATGTCATTTGATAATGGGATCACATTATTAGGAGAATAATGTGATGGGAAAGACCCAAACTATAAACGTAGCATATGATCGTGTCAGTTTATTGCTACAGTTTTCTGCATGTCAAGTATCTGTTACTATGACCATGAGATCATGCAACTCACTGACACCGGAGGAGTACCTTGTGTGTATCAAACGTCGCAACGTAAATGGATGACTATAAAGGTTCTCTATAGGTATCTCCGAGGGTGTCTATTGGGTTAGCATGGATCAAGACTGTGATTTGTTACTCCGTGTAATGGAGAGGTATCTCAGGGCCCACTCGGTAATACAACATCACTATAAGCCTTGCAAGCAATGTGACTAAAGAATTAGTCACGGGATCTTGTATTACGGAACGAGTAAAGAGACTTGCCAGTAAGGATATTGAACTAGAATAGAGATACCGACGATCGAATCTCGGGCAAGTAACATACCCAAGAACAAAGGGAACAACATATGGGGTTATCTGAATCCTTGACATAGAGGTTCAACCGATAAAGATGTTCGTAGAATATGTAGGAACCAATATGGGCATCCAGGTATCGCTATTGCTTATTGACTGTAGAGGTGTCTCGGTCATGTCTATATAGTTCTCGAACCCACAGGGTCTGCACACTTAAGGTTCGCTGACGTTTTGGTAGTATAGAGTTATGTATGATGGTGACCGAAGGTTGTTCGGAGTCCCGTATGAGATCCCGGACGTCATGAGGAGCTCCGGAATGGTCTGGAGGTAAAGATTGATATATAGGAAGTCATGTTTTGGTCACCGGAAAAGTTTTGGGCTCATCGGTAGTGTACCAGGAGTGCCGGGAGGGTGCCGGGGGACCATCGAGAGGGGTGTCTCGATCCAAAGGACCTCATGGGCTGTGGGAGGAGTCAAACCAGCCCCTAGTGAGCTGGCCAAACCCCCTACTAAGGCCCATGTGGCTAAGGGTGGGAAAAACCCCAAAGGTGAAAAGGTGGAAAGAGTTTCCAAGTGGAGAGGAGGAATCCTACTCCTAGTAGGATTGGAGTAGGACTCCACCACCTCCAGTTTCGGCCAAACCTTGAGGGTTTCAGGCTGCCTCCTCCCTTCCCTCCCTCCTATATATACTAGAGGGTTTAGAGGGGATAGCTAACCCTAATTGTCACGTGATGCCTTCTTCTTCCCTAGATCAGTTTCTCCTCTAGATTAGTTCTGTGGTGCTTAGACGAAGCCCTGCAAGATTAGTTCACCACCACCTCCACCACGCCGTCGCGCTGCCGGAGAACTCATCTACCTCTCTGCTCCCTCTTGCTGGATCAAGAAGGCAGAGATCGTCATCGAGCTGTACGTGTGTTGAACGCGGAGGTGACGTCCGTTCGGCACTAGATCGGAAGGACCGTGATCAGGATCGCGAGATGATTCATGGTTCAATCGTGGGATGGATCCTGGTGAGATCGCGGGATGGATCGTGATTGGATCGTGACATGGATCGTGATGGGATCGCGGGACGCTCGGTGATTTGGATCGCGAAAACGTTCGACTACATCAACTACGTTTCTTAACGCTTTCCGCTTAGCGATCTACAAGGGTATATAGATCCACTCTCCCTCTCGTATATGCTCATCACCATGGATAGATCTTACGTGTGCATAGGAATTTTTTATTTCACATGCAACATTCCCCAACAGTGACATCATGAGCTAGGTCTATGTGTAGATGAGATCACGAATAGAACACAAATGAGTTTGTGGGCGTTGATGCTTAGATTGCTTCCTCCCTTGGTCGTGTTTTGATTCAGCGGTATTGTGGGATAAAGCGTCCCGGACCAACCTTACTCTTACGTTTACGAGAGACCGTTTCCATCGACTGACGTGTAACTTTTTTGCACAAAGATGGCTGGCAGGTGTCTGTCTCTCCTACTCTAGTTGGATCGGATTCGACAAAGGCAGTCCTTGAGAAGGTTGAATAGCAATTTGAGTATCACCATTGTGATTTATGCGTAGGTGATAATTGTTCTTGCTAGATACCTGTAGCATCCCCGTAAAACTTTCAACAACAATTAAAGGACGTCTAACTTGTTTTTGCAGGGTATGTTGTGATGTGATATGGCCAATTACATGGTGAGATATGTGTGATTGTATGAGATGATCATGTTTTGCATAGAATATCACGACTTGCATGTCGATGAGTACGACAACTGGCAGGAGCCATAGGGTTGTCTTTAATTATTTTCGCCGTTTTTGCCTTACTTTATCGCTATGAGTTAGCAATAGTCATGGAAGCAACAGTCGGCGTGGCAACCCCGATGGCGATACGTTGATGGAAATCAAGATGGTGGAGATCATGGTGTCCTTCTGGTGACGATGGAGATCATGCCGGTGCTTTGAAGATGAAGATCAAAAGCACAAGTTCATGGCCATATCATGTCACTTATGATTTGCATGTGATGTTAATCTTTTTATGCACCTTGTTTTGCTTAGGAAGACAGTAGCATTTTAAGGTGATCCCTCACTTAATTTTCAAGATGAATTTGTAGGAGATATGCCCTAGAGGCAGTAATAACAGTTATTTTGTATCTCCAAAGTTTGTAATGAATGTTTATGTTCCATGCTATAATTGCAATGATTCTCGAGTCTACAAATTAAACGAGGCTTGGAGGGAAACTCATGTGCACGTGTGGTATAATAAACGGTGAATTGTATTCCTAGTCTTGCCTCTAAGACTGGCTCAAGTGTTGCATGATGGTCCTGTTTTCCTGATCATGGGCATGGCTATGCCAGCAATTTTGAGGATGCGATGTTGGTAGAACACTCGTGTTGAATCGATCCGAATTGATGTTATGCTATGAGATACATTTGTCACAAGTTAATGGTTAATAACACAGAGATGGTTAACGTTTGCATAATTCCTTAGACCATGAGAGTATCGAGTTTCTTCATGCTTGCTTCATGAACTTTGGGGTTTGTTAAACGTCATCCGTAAATGGGTGGCTATTACGGCGGCTTACGGGTTCATGGAAAAGTATGTCAAGTAACTTGATAGCTCAAGATTGGGATTTGCTCCTCCGACGATGGAGAGATATCTCTGGGCCCTCTCGGTGTTACGGTATCCATCATCATCTGGCCAGACACTTTGTGATTTGATCACGGGGATGCCGGAACACGGGAACGAGAAAAGAGAACAATACCGGCAACGAGGTAACTGGCATAGTGGACAAGTTATTGATCCACGAGGATGCCTACATGTCTCACCTCGGGTAATTGTTAACATATCGCGAAGCAACAGGAATAGCTCACGACAACTAGAGGTTCACTCGAATATTCATTCGTGTGGGTATAGGGGTCAATATGGGTGTCCACGGCTCCGATGTTGATCATTGATCGGAAGGGGTTCCGGGTCATGTCTATGCTTCACCGAACCTATAGGGTCACACGCTTAAGGTTCATCTATCTGTTGAATACTAGACAGGGAGTCTGAGAGAAAATCACCGAAAAGTTTCGGACACCGGAAAAGTTTCGGACAGCGGAAAAGTTCCGCAGACAGGTCACCGGAACAGTTTCGGTGAAACTGAAAAGTTGTTTCAGGGGATACCAAAAAGTCAAATTGGTTTTGGCACATGCCTGATAATTCTTGAAGGGTGCCAGAATCGTTCTGGAAACTTTCTGGAATTTTCCGGGATGAAAACCGGAAATGTTCCGGAGCTGCCGGAACCACTTCAAATGCTTTTTGCAGATGAAAATCACTATTCCGGAATTGTTCCGGATCGCATTGAAAATTATTTTAGTGGGGTACTAGAATTGTTCTAAGCCCACATAAATATTTTTAGTTCGAGCGGACGCTGAAAAATGTCGCCGTGAATAGTGAAAGTGCTTTTTGGACTACTTTATGGAAAGCCACCTTTTGGGGCTTTGCTCCAAAAGATCTTGGGGATGACATGGATGGATTGGGGCCATTTTTGGGGCCCCACATGAGGTTGTGTCCGGACACATGGTGGACTCCTTCATGGAGTCCCTCTTGTTCCTTGGTTTCACTTTTATGCCCTTGTGGAAGGACTTCATTCATGTGCATTTTGGGTTTTATTGTAAAACCACCCTACCCCTTGGTTTTCCTATAAATAGGAGGTGAGTGGGCTGCCATTTCTTCATCCTTGTGCTCTCATACACATGCTTTGCTTTGCAAGCTCTCTCTCTCCCTCCCACGAAAAGAGTCTTTCGTAGAGCCGGAAGGCTGTCTGGGTTCCGGCAGGAACTAGTTCTGGACGGCGAAGCCCTGCCGGATAGATGACACTGTATGTGTGCAACCCCATAGAGAGGTCGTAGTTTCGATCTTTTGCCCGAGGGGCTGTTCGTGTGTCCTCCCGTAGGGCTGTCCGAGTCTTCGTTCGAGTTTCGAGGGTCCTCCCGAAGGGCTGTCCGCGACATCGTCCGGGGGACTGTCCGACCGCCTCCCGAAGGGCTGTCCGACGAGGGAGTACATCCTCGCGGTTGGGAGGTTGTAAAATCCTAGCTGCGGGGATCTGCACCAACGATCTCCACCGACTCTTCTTCCGCTGCGCTTCGAGTCGGTACGGATCAGATCAAACCTTGTATGCAGTCTCCATAGTGGTCCCGGGCGTGCTCGCTATACCGGAAATTTTTGTTTTCTGTCGCGTTCCCCAACAGAATTGTGTTTTCCCCAAGTGTGCACCGTTGCGAAAGTTCATCGTGTTGAGACACCACGTGATGACCGGGTGTGATAGACTCTACATTCACATACAACGGGTGCAAGCCAGTGTTGCACATGTGAAATACTCGGATTAAACTTGAGGAGGCTAGCATGTACATACATGGCCTCGGAACAGAAGAGACCAAAAGGTCGAACATGAGTCATATAGTAGATATGATCAACATGAAGATGTTCACCATTGAAACCACCTCAACTCACGTGATGATCAGACTTGAGTTGGTGGATTTGGATCATGTGACACTCGAATGACCCGAGGGATGTCAATTTGATTGGGAGCTTTAGTAATTTGATTAACTAAACTCATTATCATGAACATAGTCAAAATGTCTTTGCAAATTATTTTGTAGATTGCTAGCTCGCGGTGTAGCTCCCTTGAATTTTTATATGTTCCTAGAGAAATAGAGTTGAAATATGATGGTAGCAATAATGCGGACTGGGTCCGTGATCTGAGGATTGTCCTCATTGTTGCACAGAAGGCTTATCTCCTTAATGCACCACTCGATGCGCCACCCCCTCAAGCGTCGTCTGTAGATGTTGTGAATATCTGACAAACACGTTCTGATGACTACTTGATAGTTCTATGCATCATGCATTATGGCTTAGAATTGAGGCTTCAAAACTTTTTGAACGTCACGGAACATATGAGATGTTCTAAGAACTAAATTTGGGATCTCAGCCTCGTGCCCGTGTTGAGAGGTATGAGACCTCCAACAAGATTCTTTGTCTGCAAGATGAAGGAGGATAGCTCAATCGTTAAGCATGTGATCAGATTATCTAGGTACTACAATCGCTTGAATCGAGTGGGAGTTAATCTTCCATATAAGATGGTGATTGATATAGTTCTCCGAGTCACTGTCACTAAGATACTAAAGCTTCGTGATGAACTATAAAATGCCAGGGATGGAAATAATGATCCCTGAGCTATTCACGATGTTTGACACCGCGAAGGTAGAAATCAAGAAGGAGCATCAAGTGTTGATGGTTAGTGAAACCACTAGTTTCGAGAAGGGCAAGGGCTAGGAGGGAAACTTCATGGATGGCAAGTCAGTTGCTGCTCTAGTGAAGAAACCCAAGGTAGGACCCAAACACGAGACTATGTGCTTCTATTATGAGGAGAACAATTGTTGAAGCAGAACAACCCTAGATACTTGGTAGATAAGAAGGCTGGCAACTTCGACAGAAGTATATTTGATATACGTGTTATTGATACGTACCTTGCTAGTACTCCTAGTACCACCTGGGTATTAGATACCGGTTCGGTTGCTAAATGTTAGTAACTCGAAATAAAAGCTAAGAAATAAATGGAATCTAGCTAAGGGTGAGGTGACGATTAGTGTTGGAAGTGTTTCCAAGGTTGATGTGATCACCATCGCATGCTCTCCCTACCTTCGGGATTAGTGATGAACCAAAATAAATATTTGGTGATTGCGTTGAGCGTGAACGTGATTAGATCACGTTTATTGCAATAGGGCTAAGTTAGCACCCTGGCCCCCTAGCCGGCCGTGTCTTGGATCCCATGGCCAAGGCGTGCATGGCGACAGTGGCCCTCATCCCATCGGGGGTCAGCACCCGTATGGCTACAGTGGAGGCAATAGTGCCACTGACTTCGGCTGACCGCAACCGGCCTTCCAACAGTGCCGGCATGCCTCCAACCACTCCATTATCGGCCCCGGCGTAGCTACAGTGCATCCGGTCGTACCGCTGACCGCGGTCGGCTACCGCAAGGCGACGCCCCGAAGGACGACCCTTGTTGAGAAGTGACCGTTGCTGGGACCTACCATGCGGGCCCCTCCGGCTCTTGACGGGACCTCCCAGCCGGCGGGCCCTACCAGCGATGAGACCCTACAGCCGGGGGTCCCATGGCCGGTTACAAAGGCTGCCAGCTGGGGCCCTCCCATGGCTTTCCATCCATATTGTAATCCGGGGTGTTGGACTATAAACCCCCCCCCCCGGAGTCCCCCATGTAGAGGCAGGCAACAGATAGACCAGAACAACACAGAGGAACACCTCATTCCATAGCCACCCTCGTAGCAAGGGAAGGGGAGCCGGCTGCTCCCTCTTCCACCTCCAGAGACAGCTCAAGGAGCACCATTCTAACATTTCCTCATCGATCAACTAGATCAGGCAGGACTAGGGGTATTACCTCCCACGGAGGGCCCCGAACCTGGGTACATCGTGTGTCAGTCGCCGCTTGTGCCTAATCCTGCACCTGTTGGGGAATGTTGCATGGGAAACAAAACATTTCCTACGCACACGCGAGATCTATCCATGGGGATGAGCATCTACGAGAGGGAGAGTGGATCTACATACCCTTGTAGATCGCTAAGCGGGAAGCGTTAAGAAACGCGGTTGGTGTAGTCGAACGTCTTCGCGATCCAAATCGCCAGGCATCCCGCGATCTTATCACGATCCGTCCCGCGATACAATCACGATCTGTCCTGCGAACTCATCACGATCTGTCCCGCGATCTTGATCACGGTCCTTCCGATCTAGCGTCGAACGGACGACACCTCCGCGTTCAGCACACGTATAGCTCGACGATGATCTCTGCCTTCTTGATCCAGCAAGAGGGAGAGGAGAGGTAGATGAGTTCTCCGGCAGCGTGACAACGTTGCGGCGATGGTGGTGGAGCTATTCCAGTAGGGCTTCGCCTAAGCACCGCTGAAAACCGATCTAGAGGAGAAACTACGATCTAGAGGGGAGGTAGCACGTGGCTATTAGGGTTAGCTTTTTTACTCTAAATCCTCTAGTATATATAGGAGGGAGGGAGGGGAGGAGGCAGCCTCAAACCCTGAAGGTTTGGTTGAAATTG
The DNA here is from genome assembly GCA_022496015.1 of Hordeum marinum. Lineage (NCBI taxonomy): Eukaryota > Viridiplantae > Streptophyta > Magnoliopsida > Poales > Poaceae > Hordeum > Hordeum marinum. The sequence continues at coordinate 26,145,948 of CM039678.1, forward strand.
GAGGTGGAGTCCTACTCCAATCCTATTAGGAGTAGGATTCCTCCTTTCCACTTGGAAACTCTTTCCACCTCTCCACCTTTGGATTTTTTTCCTTGTCAAACCACTCCAGCTGCATGGGCCCTTAGAGGAGGCTTTGGCCAGCCCACCAGGGGCTGGTTTACCTCCTCCCACAGCCCATGTAGCCTCTTGGGTCGAAATACCTCTCTCGATGGTCCCCCGGTACACTACCGGCACTCCCGGTACACTACCGATGAGGCCGAAACTTTTTCGGCGACCAAAACAGGACTTCCTATATATCAACCTTTACCTCCGGACCATTCTGGAGCTCCTCATGATGTCCGAGATCTCATCCGGGACTCCGAATAACCTTCGGTCACCACCATACATAACTCTACACTACCGAAACGTCACCGAACCTTAAGTGTGTAGACCCTGCGGGTTCGAGAACTATGTAGACATGACCGAGACACCTCTACGGTCAATAACCAATAGAGGGACCTGGATGCCCATATTGGTTCCTACATATTCTATGAAGATCTTTATCGATCGAACCTCTATGTCAAGGATTCAGTTAATCCCGTATGATGTTCTCTTTGTTCTTCGGTATGTTACTTGCCCGAGATTCGATCGTCGGTATCTCCATACCTAGTTCAACCTCGTTACCGGCAAGTCTCTTTAATCGTTCCGTAATACAAGATCTCATGACTAACACTTAGTCACATTGCTTGCAAGGCTTATTGTGATGTTGTATTACCGAGTGGGCCCTGAGATACCTCTCCGTCACACGGAGTAACAAATCCTAGTCTTGATCCATGCCAACCCAACAGACACCCTCGGAGATACATGTAGAGCACCTTTATGGTCAACCAGTTGTGTTGCGACGTTTGATACACACAAGGTACTCCTCCGGTGTCAGTGAGTTGCATGATCTCATGGTCATAGGAACAAATACTTGACATGCAGAAAACAGTAGCAATAAACTGACACGATCATATGCTACGTTTGTAGTTTGGGTCTTGTCCATCACATCATTCTCCTAATGACGTGATCCCATTATCAAATGACATCTCATGTCCATGACTAGGAAACCATAGCCATCTTTGATCAACGAGCTAGTCTATTAGAGGCATACTAGGAACATGGTGTTGTCTATGTATCTACACATGTATCTGAGTTTCCGATCAACACAATTATAGCATGGATAAGAAACGATTATCACGAACAAGGAAATATGATAATAACCAATTTATTATTGCCTCTAGGGCATATTTCCAACAGCACCCGGAGCCCGTCAGCGTCCATCGGCCCCAACCACCTTCGATAAGCCTACCCATGGCATCTGTCGTGAGAAAACGACGACAGGCTCGGTCAAAGGGAGAAGAGTCATTAATCGGGATAGGGTATCGTGCTCATGAGCATGGAAGAGGAAATGGACTGACAAGTGGAGCATATTCTCAATTTCAAGGACTCGATGATCTGGTGGAGCATATGTGGACCCACAATGGAAATCAAAGAACAGTTGATTGATTGTGCACTTCAAATAAATTTGATGTAAACACTTCTTATTTTCTGTATCAACACTTTGCTTTACGTGCGACGTTTAGTATCGGCTGATCGACATGCATCGCTTTGTATGGATTTGAGAGTCTGGATATGAGGCATGTGGATGCACGGAGCGAAATATGAGGGGTCGTCCGGGCGCATCCACGGGCGTATAGGGGGGCTGATTTACAAGGTCCTGTTGTAGATGCTCTAAGTCACCATATGACTTATTATTATCATCGATACGCTTGGTACAACTAACGTAGTGAGTTCCTTATGCACAAGGATTACTCCTACACTGCTGATTACCCATACATGTTAAGCATGTGATCATCAAATGGAAAAATTTAAGATGAAGGATTTGGGTAAAACCTCGAGCACCTTCACTCATACATTATGGAGCGCCATGTTGTCCATATATCCATATTGTATTGGAGAAATTGATTGTCAACAAGTCTTATCCATCCATAATTTCCATGGTTGTTCATTCTCTAGATATAGAGAAAAATTTATTTAGACCATGAGGAGATGGAAATATGATGTTGGGACATAAAGTTCCATATCACAGTTCATACACTCGATCCATCAAACGCAATTGGTTGGGAGTCAAGAATATCTTTCGATATCTCCAATGCATCAAACATTGTGTCCTAATCTTTCAGTTTCAGAGAAATCTGGACGCCAATATCGTTGGATGTATCGATCAGATCCCTACTATGTCAGATCATAGACAAGTTTTGTGTTTTACTAGGTATGGTAGCCATCTCATGAGAGTTTTTCAAACAGACCTCGTGCCTACATCCACCAATCATTATCTTAAAGATGATGTTTGTTGTGTTGACCGGGTGCAAACAGGTTACGCAATAAACAATATCGCTATATTGCATATCTTGCAAATCAAATCATGTGACTGATTTTCTTATGAAGTCTATACCAAATTTTACATTTCAGAAATGTGTTCATGGAATTGCTATGCGAGGGCTTCCAAATTTGCAAGAATGGGGGGGGGGTGTCTTCCTGAATTGTTCCTGTTCAATGCATCATATTGTACTCTTTTTTCCTTCATGACTTTACTATACATGTTCTTATAAAGGTTTTCAACGAGGTAACATCAACATGAGGTCATATTCGTACTTATGTTTTCCCAATTGGGATTTTTAAGAAAGTATACACGAATGTGTATTGTTCTCTAAACTTTATGTTTCTCACATATTAAGTTAAAAGAGACGAGAACTATTGTATGTTTCAGCATTTTCTCCTTATTCTTTCACTGGGTTTTGCAGGAGTTTTAGCAACATATGAAACACATATATCCTTATTTTTTCACGGGGTTTTGGAGCAGTTTACAAGATGATTATACTTACACTAACAAGCATGGATTAGGGACAGTGTTAGAATCTAATTAATTCTATTAATCCCTGCTTTTTCTAATTGAGACTCTTGCCTCACATCCTTTCGATTGCATCCCTTTGAGGGCTATATATGTGTGTAATCCCATCGTCAATAAAGATAATTGTCACTTTACATCTTTATCTAGTTTGTCTCTCGTTTTCCTTCACAATAGATGCAAAAGGGTTTCAGGCACGATTTTGTCAAGGAATCATGGAAGGTTTTTTATTTTATTTTCGCAGTTATATGCAAGTTTAAATGCAAAACTTCATGGCATCGTATCTAATGCAAAACTTCATGCTTTGTTCTTTTATGCAAACAATCAGCAGCTATCACCCAGGGGAAATAAATGTACAAAAAACTTTGTCAGTATGTGAGCGCTCATCCCTTTATGTAAATGACATATATGAATGCATAATCACAAGGAATGATAAGCACCAAGTTATACTATGCCCTCGTTCTGTTGTATTGCATCACATATCGCAGAACACCATAAAATCCTTGTATTTGCAATTCCTGTCAGATTTTGATCACGTGCGTGGGATGGCGATCGGACGGTCAAGCAGTAGGCGGATACAAGGATTCACGAATCAACTCGGATGCATTAGATACGATGCCAAACTGTCATTTCCCAAATGTTCGACACGAGAACAGTTTCATCTCCAGCGCTTAGGCTAGCGGTTGCTGATGCTGTGAGTACAAATATACAAGCACACTTCAACCGCAGCCAAGTTACATACTCCCTCCGTTCTTTTTTATAAGATGTTTCAGACAGCTCAAATTAAACTGTTTTGGGTACTGTCTGAAATGGCTAGAACGTCTTATAAAAGTGAACAGAGGGAGTACAACCGTAGCACAAAATTCTCAGTGAACATGATGACGTCAAACAAAATCCTCAACAACTCAGCATCTCTGACGTGCAACAGCCATCGGCAGCTTTACATCATACAGAGAGAACAGGGGCAATACTGTCTCATACTTCTGCACGTCTGAAAAGCCATCCAAGATTCCAACCACTCGTATAATACAACATCGGTCCAAAATTTATCGCTGCCAAAATTTTGTAAGCATGTGTCCTCGCTAATCTAACTCTAGCGTAACACCCGATACAGTTTTACATTCATCAGGGGATTAAAACACGTGAAGATATTTCAAGATCTCACACCATCTTGGGTGTTTCTTGTCGCCAGACGAAGTGTCGCAGCGACCTTCGAGTGGGTCATGCAAACAGAGTGTGCTCAGTCCCTCCCCCTGCCCCTGCTCTTGCCCCCTCCCCTACCCCTGCTCATACCCCTGCCCCTGCCACCGCCTCTGCCTCCGCCCCTGCCGCCGCCTCTGCCTCCAAATTCACTTCCTCCCCCAAAACCGCCTCCGAAATCGCCACCACCTCCACCTCTGCCTCCGCCGCCTCTGCCGCGCCCGCCCCCGCCTCTCCTACCACGATCTCCTCCTCCACCTCCCCTGCCTCGACCACCCCCGCCACCTCCTCTGCCTCCTCGTCCGCCGAATAAATAGAACTCGGCTTTGTTCTGCTTTAAACCCAGGGACTGCACGCTTCTCCTCTTGTAGTCTTTCTGCTCTTCTTCGCTGTGCTCGTCTTCTTCGGTGCGCCTTCTTGAGCTCCTAGGGTTGAAGGAGATCTCACGCGAGCCACCGGGCCCGTACTTCACCTTGTCGAGCGCACGCGAGTTCTGTTTCCTTTCCAGTGCAGCTACCCTGTCCCCAATGGGCACAGCTTCCTGGTTGCCGAGGGAGACGCTGTTCAAAAACGCCTCGGCATGGCGTCCATCCTTCACTTCATACAACCTGTAAGGTGAAAAGTTATTAGCACGTTTCTGGAGAGCCAGAAGAATTCAGCAAATGAGAGCATATGACAGACAGTACAGCCATTTTTGGAAACAGATTGGGTGGGATCAGAAGCTAAGACACATGTGCCTGTGTGCGTCTATACATACGAGAAATGCAGCTTTGGAAAATTAAATTATTAAACACTCCAATGTGCTGATGTTGCTTAAGCCTGGAAATACATACAATCTACATACTGAGGTAAACTAAAATTTACACTCCCAGACGCTTTCAGAAAAAGGAAAAAGCTAACAGAAAACACAAATATCTGCACAAGCAAAACAGAAAAACACCAGTTGCAAATATGCAGTTCACCCTAACCAAAATGAAACAAGATCTCACCTTATACGCTTTGAGTTATGCATGCCACTGTCACTGTCAGACTCTGCTGACGCATCAGACGAACCAGCATCTTGTTCGTCTTCATCTTCACTAACACTCTCGAAATGTTCCTCGATTAAATGAGGTTCCTTTGTGGCCACTTGAGGATGGAGTGCTTGATATTCTCTTGAAGTTTCATCGATTTCATAGTCCTGCCCATAAGATCGATGAATTATAAAATCGAACATGATTACCAATTTAGGAACAATTAGCTTAAAAAGTTACTTGTAGTTAAAAGGAACGGCAGCAACTACTGTAAAGTGAAGTTACGATAATGTATTAGTTGCTGGACCACATCCACACTCAGTTTCACATACAGGGTACTTGTAGATGAGGAACAATTGAGTACATACAGCATACACAAATCCAAGGAGATTATGTTATCAACAATGCTAGCATGCATACAGATATACAAGCTTTCAGTTTCAAATGGAACAGTGACATGCCTGAATAAGCATCAAGACAGTACAAGATCAGGAAAACATCAAGGTACAAACATGAAATGCATAATAGAGTTGACCTGATAAAACTTTGTCACGGCTTAGAATTACCACAAAAACATCACATTATCAGGGTACCAGGAAAAGAATGGAGCGGCAACAAAAGATGTGACATCTACATTGCCTAAGAAAAGAGTAATTTCTTTAAGATATACACACTTTGTGAAAACTATTTCAGAACCACGCGTTTAAGAAATTGTTCTGCAGAATTACACTTTTTTTGCAAAGATTGCAGAAAGCCATACTAGATCTGCCGGGATTAGGCTCTTTGACACGCTTGTAAGAAAATGGTATTTTGGGCCCAAAAAAAAAACAAGTGATACTGTCATGGTTTTGGAAGAGAACATTTGGGTATGAGAAATTTGATTCAAAAATCAAGTTGGAAACTGGAATGCATACCTTATTTTCAAACAATGGTTTGAAACGCGGATCAGTCAACAATGCCTTCTTCATTTCTAGTTTTACTTTCTTCTTCCTCATGCTTGATTTACTAACATTCTCCACATCAGCATCTATTTCCTCTTCCTCTGTCCGTATATCGTCCAAAAGTTGCCGGTTAGCCTTTGGTATTTTAACAACTTGCTGCACGAGTAAATTAATATTGGCACTCATTAGGTATGGCAAGGATCACAAGACTGACAAATGCCAGATGTAATACATACAAATACAAGGAACAGATGAGCAAACATTACCGTTATACGAGATTTCCTTAGTGCTGCTATTTTCTTTGCCTTCATCTCGTTTTCAAGAGTCTCATAATCAGCAATATGAAGTTTAGCCCGTTGCTGAAAAGAAATACAGATCCTCGTAAATATAATGTATGAAGTGTTCTTTTTATCAAACCATCCACCGACAACAAATAGATATAGGAAGTCCACGTTTATGTTCAACCACGTTGGTCAGACTAATACATAGAAACTATTTTTACAAAGACAAACTGTGCACAGAATAAAATGTCTTCATGTAATTTAGGTCGGTAGTCAAACATACCTGAAATGTTCAAGTAAATTGCAGTACCATGAATAGATGAACAGAAAAGTAACTACCTTCTTATATAGATCGTAGCGTATCACGTATCCATGTAAATGTGCTCTCACAGCATCACTGTTTTTGTACTCAGAGAGACCCAATCGCTCCATTTCTTCTTCAGTCAAAAACTTGTAATCATCATACAATGTGTTTTCTTGTTTCTCTTCCATCTCCTCCTGTTTGAGGAATTGACAGAAGGAAATGTTAAGGCAAGGTTTACTAAAGTAGCTACAAAACAAATGGGGGTAAATTCACTCACAGTTAGGTTATCAAGATGTGAGCACCACTTTGGAGCAGGGCCAAGTGCAGGAATAAAGTGGGCAGGTATCTGGCTGTTGTCCAGGGCTAATAGCATTAAACCACTATTCGGGAAGATGCAAACATCATTGATAGAGCCATTATCAGGTTCAATGCTAGTCATGTTATTTCCCTATAAAAAGGAAATAGTGAGATGAGACCATCATCGTCTAACAAAGAAGTCAATGCCACCTACAAAAAAATGAGGTTAAGCACTTTTCAGAGATGGAACTCACTGTATTAGGATCCCAAACTCTCACTATATGCTTATCAGCAGTTATCAGTTTAGGTTCAGAAGAATTAAGCGTCTGGTGCCACTTGATATTCAAAATTGGACTGCCATACCTGCGATAAATAAAGAACACCCGTTACATACTTACATGCTTAGTGGAAAGTACAATATCTAACACAGGAATGATCAGCTATTTTTTATTACAGTTACGATTTAGTCAAGCTTCATATCCCTCTGTATAAAGCTTATTCTTATCTGGAGTTGCAAGATTCCAATGAATACAGAATACACTTTTAGAACAGCTCCAAGTGGTACTGTTCTGTATGACCGGGATAACATGCTATGAGAAATATAAGGTCCCATTTGGAATGAAGGATCCGACGGGAATCTCGTCACAAACCGAACATGTAGTGAGAATGGATCTTTTGTTTCCTTAAATTCGATATATTCACACGTTCCTAATGGAATCTAAAGAAAATAATGGTCGAAACTGTTCATGCATAACAGGCAAAAAATCTCTTCCCATAATAAAAAGATACAGATCTTACATGTGATCCTTAACTCGCAGAGGCGAAGACATGCGTATGTCATATATCGATACCTGCAGGAAATCCAAACACAGCTGAAGTGTATGGATAATAAGCTAAAAACAAATTAAATATCATTTTGTAGAAATTAGATTATCAGCATTATCAGTTTGTTAGACAGGATGATCCTTTCATCCAGCCAATGAGTACACAACAAACTCAGCAATCATCACATGACTTCAGGACGAAAAAAGAGGCTACCAAGCACAATTACCTGTAAACTAGCAGTAAGATAATCAATGTCTGATCATTATTTTTAGAAATAGTAAGAAGAGGTGCCAAGTAGACATCAGAAGCAAGTGTTCAATTTGAACAACTGTTACATATGTTTAGCACAGAAACTTGAGACCTAAATGAAGTAAAACTACATGAATCATTCTAGCAACAGAGATAACGCCAAATTTAGTATGCATTGCAAAACAGTGAGATTCCTGCTTGTTATTTCCGACAGGATAATGTTCGATGGAATAATAAAAAATTCAAATGTTTTATAAATTAGCAGTGAAAATCAAATAACATAACAGATGATGAATCGAACCTTTCCTATGCTGCTCCCTACAGCCAGAAGGTACCCTTGATTTTCATCGAACTGCAAAGACGTGACCTCCTGCAGTTTTGAAGCATAAGAACCACAAAAATAATGTCAAGAAATTGCAGTGTTAGTGTATTATTACTAGCAAGTTGCTGACAAGGTACAATAAGATACCTGATCAACATCTTCAGAAGAAGAAGTTGTATTAATTCTGCCAACAGAAGACTTCCTCCTCATGTCAAAGCATTCAACTGCACCATCATCACCACCACAAGCAACGAGCCCATGGATCATACTGGGAGTACCACCAAAGACAATGATAGGTTAATAAATACTCAATAAGAATGCCACTCCAAAGACACGAGTCCATAAAAAAGAACTACCTCCGTGTAACCACATTTATTGCTGGAGATTGGGAAGTAAGGGAAGCGAGGAACCTTCCCTGCAAAATTTACAATTTTAAAATGTGTGCATGTTTATTCTAGAAAGACTGGAAGCGTGACAAGAAAAGGCATAATTGTGGCTCTATGCACAGTGACTTTCAATTCAAAATAACCTGCTCATACTTATTTAATATTAGTTGTGTACTAGCAGTGTCACATAAATTATATGAGAGACTGTGGATAACCAAATAACTCTATATTCATGAATAATCAAGGACTCAAATCTGACCTGCTCTAAGTTGATTCTATAAAGATCTGATGACGAAGCAGCACATAGCAAGTCGCAAGACCAGCAATCATAGGCCAAGTCCCTTCCCATTCTGTCAATATGGATAATATCAATATGTAAATTTAATATTAGGACAAGCAAGGACTATATACAAACTCCTCATTGCCATGGTATCACTGCCTGTTATCATCCAGCACGGAACTCCTCTGTTTATACCAAACAAAACATACTTCAAAAGTGGTGGATAAATCTTGACGAGCTCAAGTCAAAGACAACAGGCAAAATCTTACAAATGGAGGGAGTACTAGTAGTAGTATACAGCAAACAATATGTTGTAACTATAAATGATATATACCAGGACAAACTATATATATCAGAAAAGCAATGAAATGAAAACTAAAGAAATATTAGATGACAGGACAAACTAACCTTGGAATTCTGACGCTATAATGGCTTCCGTACTTTGCATGCAAGCATACAGAACGATCAGCACACAAGAAGGCGAGTTTTGAGTAGTCATCACCAAGGACCTAAAGAAAGATACAATCTAGTTTGTTACATTGAGAACATTAAAGAAGCTCAAGAAAGTGCGGCATGTCTTCTCTAGAATGGAATATTAAAGAACAATTGCCCAGTAGTAGAGAAGACATATGATTCACTACATTAAACTAGAAGTACCTCGAAATCGATAATTTCTGAGATCATGTGCCTCTCAAACTTCATGGACAATTCCTTCAACTCAAAGACTTTCATTTGTGGGGGGTAAATACCTGGCAAATACAAGACGTAAGAATACAAACACCTTACAGTACATAGAAGATCTGGCTAACACTGAAACTCCAAACAGAAGATGAACAAGAACCAGGTAGTAAGTTTCTAAAGCTACAAGTTACAAAGTGTGAATTACATATGGATCATTTCATTAATAACTTGTGATCAGCACGACTATCCAGAACTGGAATGGACTTGCTTTCTGAGAAGCAAACAAATTTAACTCTTGCGACCCACGACCCACACCAACAAGTCTTATCTTTCAACCTCGGTTCGCTCTGCTGGGCTAACTCACCCCTCCAGGTGAAGAGAGGAGCAAAGCTCAATTGCAGATGTGGGTTGGGTGCTGAAGGCATGTCGCGCAAATAATGATGCCTACACCACACACGATCTATGTTGAGTTGAGTTGGCAAACTAATTCTTTCGACGTTTGGTAGAGTAACACGGCGCTCTATTTATTTTTATCAATCAATGCGCTGCCTTGGTTCAGAGCTGCAATGCTTGGGCATCTTTTTTTCTTCTTCTTCATTCATATACACGGCAGCGCCGAGACGGACTGGAAACAAGGAGTGGTTTGGTTGCGTGCGTACCTGAGGCGATGACATACTGGCCGTCGGGCGTGACCTTGATCCTGGTGGTGGCGGTCTCGAACCTGAGGTCGTGGATGAGCTCCAGCCGCCGCTGGTACTCTGGAAGCAAGCAAGCAAGCAGCAACGGCACCGTGAGTGAATCAATAAATGCAGACAAGGAAGTGAGAGAGAGGGATTTCTGGAGTGGGGGCAGCGGCTTGCCTGCGTCCTTGCGGAGGAAGCGCTTCTTCTTGGCGAGGACCCAGGGGGCGACGTAGTTCTTGCCGGTGAGGGAGTAGAGCTTTACGCCGTTGATGGAGGTGGACTTGAGCGTCCCCACCCCGCCGCCGCCCTTGGCGGCCATGCCCGCCTCTTCTTCCGCTCCCTCTCCCGAGCCAGCAAATCGACAGGCAGAGCAACTGAGCAAGACTGGAGCAGGGGGAGCGGTCGGTGACGGCGAGGGGGGCAGGGGAGGTGAGCGGCGGCTGCTTCTGGGATGATGGGAGGGGCGAGAGGGTTAGGGCTATGTTGTCGTGCGCTGGGGGTGGGTAATGGGCTTCCTTGGCGGAGGGAGAGGCGGTAATGGGCTTCTTCTTTTTTTCGTTCGTTTGTTCGTTCGTTCGTGTCTCCATAAAAAGAAATGCTCGCATCTCCATATTTCGTTCGGAATTTCAAAAAAATAAAAAAATTGTTCCCACATTCAAATTGCGTCCTTGATCCGAAAATGCTCATGGCTTCTGATTTTCTTCGGAGTTTCAAAAAGCTCATGATTTCGGAATTTCACAAAACATTCCCCTTCTTTCTTCAATTCAAAGCTTGTTCAAAGATTCAAAAGTGTTCGAGTTTTCAAAAAATATCCGAGGTTTTTTATTAAAAAGTTTCGCTTCAGAAAATGTTATAGCTTTAATAATTATTCATAGTTTTATAAAGGTTCTCATTTAAAAAATCCTATTTTTTAAAATAAAAATGTGTTTGGATTGCCTTTTTTTAGGGTTGAATTTGCTTTTTAAAGTGTTTAAGCTATCTTGTTGTGAGTTGTTCTTATGCTTTCGCGCTACCGAATACTCCCTCCGTTCCTAAATATAAGTCTTTTTAAAGGTTTCATTAGGGGACTGCGTATGGAGCAAAACGAGTAAATATATGATTTAAAATATGTCTATATACATTTATATGTAGTTCATAGTGGAATCTCTAAAGAGACTTATACTCCCTCTGTACCATTATATTAGTTGTTGAAGAGATCTAGTCTAATTCTCCCCAACAACAAGTATTTAGATACAGAGAAAATATTTAGGAACGAAGGGAGTAGATAACAGAAGTCATCAACTCAAGTGGCTAGTCACTAGCTGGAAGTCCCAAGTTTGAATTGTCACACTCGCACTCCTTTACGAGATTTATTTTTTGCCACGGTGACCGTGCAAGCTCCCGGTGTGTACGCAACGGGCCGACCCACTAGGACGCCTCCCATGCGGGCACCCTATCGTGTGTTGGAGTGGAAGGTGTTAAGGAACGTTGCATGGGAAATAAAAAAATCCTACGCACACGCAAGATCTATCCATGGTGATGAGTATTTACGAGAGGGAGAGTGGATCTATATACCCTTGTAGATCGCTAAGCGGGAAGCGTTAAGAAACGCGGTTGATGTAGTCAAATGTCTTCGCGATCCAAATCGCAAGCCGTCCCGCGATCCAATCATGGTCCTTCAGATCTAGCGCCGAACGGACGACACCTCCACGTTCAGCACACGTACAGCTCGATGACGATCTCCGCCTTCTTGATCCAGCAAGAGGGAGCGGAGAGGTAGATGAGAACTCCGGCAGCACAACGGCGTGGTGGCGATGGTGGTGAAGCTGATCCAGCAGAGCTTCGCTAAGCTGTACCGAAGAGATCTAGAGGAGAGAGACGGTCTAGAGGGGGGAGCGCAGCACATGGCTTTTCACGTGGTGGCTGCCCTCAAAACTCTCCACTATATATAGGAGGAAGAGGGGGTAGGTGGGGCATCCTAGGGTTTCCCCTAGGACCCTTGGCTCACAAGAGAGGGAGGAGTCCACCTCCCACAAGGGAGGTGGAGTCCTAGTAGGACTCCCTCCCCTCTTGGCCCTCTTGGCCTCTCCCACCCCTTGCGCAAGGGCCTGCCTGAGGCTGGCTGCCCAGCCCACTGATATGTCTCTAACATATCTATAATTTATGAAGTATTCATGCCATGTTTACAATAATTCTATATGATTTTGGTGTGATTTTATTAGAACTAACCCGGACGGACGTTGTTTTCAGCAGAACTAACATGGTGTCATTTTTTGTGCAGAAATAAAAGTTCTTGGAATGGGCTGAAAATTTATGGCGAATATTTTTGGAAAATATAAAAAATACTGGAGCAAAAAGATATCGGGGAGGAGTTCCGAGGCAGCAACAATCCTTACGGCGCCCCCCCCAGGGCGCGCCCCCTGGCTTGTGGGCCCCTCGGGAGTCCCCTTGACATGAGATGACGCCAAAAATTCCTACAAATCCAGTAACCCCCAGAAACAAACCTAGATCGGGAGTTTCGCCGCCGCAAGCCTGTGTAGCCACTAAAAAACAATCGGGAGCCCGTTTCGACACCCTGCCGGAGGGGGACACCATCACCGGAGGCCATCTTCATCATCCCGGCGGTCTCCATGATGAGGAGGGAGTAGTTCACCCTCGGGGCTAAGGGTATGTACCAGTAGCTATGTGTTTGATCTCTCTCTCTCTCGTGTTCTTGAGATGGCACGATCTTGATGTACTGCGAGCTTTATTGATATAGATGAATCATATAGAGTTTTCCCCTCTCTATCTTCTTGTGACGAATTGAGTTTTCCCTTTGAAGTTTTCTTATCGGATTGAATCTTTAAGGATTTGAGAACAATTGATGTATGTCTTGTGATGGGATATCCGTGGTGACAACGAGATGTTCTATTGATCCACTTGATGTATGTTTTGGTGATCAACTTGTGGGTTCCGTGACCTTGGAAATCTATGCATAGGGGATGGCACACGTTTTCGTCTTGACTCTCCGGTAGAAACTTTGGGGCACTCTTTGAAGTTCTTTGTGTTGGATTGAATATGATGAATCTGAAATTGTGTGATGCATATCGTATAATCAAGCCCATGGGTACTCGTGGTGGCATTGGAATATCTAGGTGACATTAGGGTTTTGGTTGATGTGTATCTTAAGGTGTTATGTTAGTACGAACTTTAGGGATGTTCGTGACACTTATAGGGATAGCTCATAAGATTGATCGGAAAAGATAACTTTGGGATGGTTTCGTACCCTATAATAATTTCTTTGGTTGTTCTCTGGTATTTGTGACTTTGGCAAGAACTCTTTGTCGCACGTGAGGGATTTACATACGATTCAACTATGTCATTATTGTTGAGAGAACTTGCACTAGTGAAAGTATGAACCCTAGGCCTTGTTTCTAAGCATTGAAATGCCGTTTGTGCTCACTTTTATCATTAGTTACCTTGATTTTTTATATTTGCAAATTAGAAAAACTTATATCTACCATCCATATTTCACTTCTATCACCATCTCTTCGCCGAACTAGTGCACCTATACAACTTGCCATTGTATTGGGTGTGTTGGGGACACAAGAGACTCTTTGTTATTTGGTTACAGGGTTTTTTGAGAGAGACCATCTTCATCCTACACCTCCCATGGGTTGATAAACCTTAGGTCATCCACTTGAGGGAAATTTGCTACTGTCCTACAAAACTTTGCGCTTGGAGGCCCAACACGAGTCTACAAGAAGAAGGTTGCGTAGTAGACATCAAGCTCTTTTCTGGCCCTGTTTGACGGGGAGGTGAGTGCTTGAAGGTATATCTTTAGATCTTGCAATTGAATATTTTAGTTTCTTGTTTTTCAATAGTTTGGTTTTATAAAATAAAACTACAAAAAATGGAGTTGAGGTGGCCTCATATACTTCATATTTATAATGTCTTTCGTGAAAATGATGGAAAGGAAAATTGTGCCAAAGTGTTAGAAGAAGAAGTCAATAAAATGTTTGGCACTAAATCTTTGTATGATGAGAATGATTGCAATGTTTTTAGTATGAATTCCTTGAATATTCATGATGCTAATGATATGCAAAGCAACAAGCTTGGGGATGCTATGTTTGATGAAGATGATATGTTTAGTCCCCCAAGTTTTGATGAGCAAATTTATTATGATGAAAGCATGCCTCCTATTTATGATGATTATTGTGATGACATGTATTCTATAAAGAATAATGATAACCATGAAACTTGTAATCATGATTTTAATTTTCAATTGGATTATGCTTCACGTGTAGTTATTTTGTTGAGTTTGCTCCCACTACTATTGATGAGAATAAATTTGCTTATGTGGTGAGTAGTAAAATTTCTATGCTTATGAATCATGAAAAGAATGATTTATGTGATAGTTATATTGTTGAATTCATTCATGATGCTACTGAAAATTATTATGAGGGAGGAGTATATGCTTATAGGAATTGCAATAATATCGAGTTCCCTCTCTATGTGGTGAGAATCTTGAAGTTTTACTTGTTTTACCTTCATATGCTAGTTGATTCTTGTTCCCATAAGTTGTTTGCGCACAAAATCCCTATGTATAGTAAGTGCGTTAGGCTTAAATGTGCTTGTCATGAGATTCATGATGCTCTTTTGCATGTTTCAATTATTATTCCTATGTGAGCATCATTGAAATCAGCATGCATAGCTAAAAGGCATTAAAGAAAAGTGCTTGTTGGGAGGCAACCCAACACTTTTACTTCCTGTTTTTGTGTGTTAACATGATTAAGCTACTGTATTAATCATGTTTTGTGTATTTTATTTCAATAAAGTGCCAAGTAAAGCTTTTGGGATGACTCACGGGAGGAGTAGAATTGATGCTGAACCAATATAGAAACTTTTGACTCCAGTACAGGAATATTCATTTTTTACTGGAGCATGATAATGATCTGAAATTTTTACAAAGTCTTGATAAACAAATTCTTAAGGTTTTACTAATGTTTAAGAATTTTTAAAGACAGGAAAGTATGATTACACTATAGATCTTCACAAACTGTTCTGTTTTTGACAGATTCTGTTTTGCATGCATAGTTTGCTTGTTTTAGTATTCCCATAGCTTATATTCAGTGATATAAATTATGGGAATAGTAGAATATATTAGGTATCATGCGGGAACAATTATGAATCTTGTCTTGACAGTACCTAAGTGAATGATTTATCTTTATTACACTAACCCTTCTCACGAAGTTCCGTTAAGTTTTGTGTGATTGAAGTTTTCAAGTTTTGGGTGAGACACCGGTATGAGGAGAATAAGGAGTGACAAGAACCTAAGCTTGGGGATGCACAAGGGACCCCCAAGGTAATATTCAAGGAAGACTCAAGCGTATAAGCTTGGGGATACCCCAGAAGGCATCCCCTCTTTCGTCTTCAACATTATCGGTATATCTTACTTGGAGCTATATTTTTATTCGTCACATAATATGAGTTTTTCTTGGAGCATAATTTTATTTTGTTTTTATATCTTAGGTGTTATTTATGATATTGTTTTTCAATAAAAAGTTCCAAGAATTTCCTTAGGATGCTTGCATTGCATGTTTGATGTGTGCCGTGTAAAAACAGAAACTTTTGCTGTAGTGTTTGAATTTTCATATTTTACTGGAAGATGGAAAGTTTCTACGAAACTTACACAGTATTTTAATATAAATTATTTAGCATTTCCTAAATGTTCATAATTTTTAGAGTTATAGAAGTACGCTAGTTTCATAAATTGCTACAGACTATTCTGTTTAGATAGATTGTTGTCATAGTTTTGTTATCTACTTATCCTATAGTTTCCATAGCCTATATTGCTAGATATAAATTGTGGAAACGATATTACACAATACCTAATGTTTGAAAATTATTGTGCAACTTGTCTTGGGAGTACATGAAGTGTTGATTTGTTCTTATGTGTACTAACCTATCTCATGAGTTCTTTTTGAGTTTTGTGTGGATGAAGTTTTTGAGAATAGGTGAAACCGGGATATGAGAGGATTGAACAAGATATAAAAGCTCAATATTGGGGATGCCCAAGGCAACCCAAGTAAATATTTCGAGAACTCTCAAGCATCTAATCTTGGGAATGCTACGCATCCCACCTCTCTTCGTCAACTGTCGGTTAGCCTATGTTGAGCCCAAATTTTTATTCATTCACATGATGTGTCCTATTCTTGGAATGCTATTTTTATTTTGCTTGATGTTTAAATAAAATACTCAGATCTGAAAATCTTTATTGAGAGAGAGAGAGAGAGAAAGTCCTCACATAGCTACTTAATTGTTTGACTACTCATTGATCTTCACTTATATGTTTTGGAGTAGTTTTGTCATTTACTCTCGTGCTTCACTTATATCCTATGAGTAAATGGTTGAATGAATTTAATATCATAAATCTGAAATTATATGTGTTTTATATGCTTATACCATGGGTAGTAATGACTTCACATATAAGAAGTATAGGTGGTAAAATTTATTGAAAATTAGCAAACACCACATTGGTCACTTGAACAATTCATGAAAGAATATTTAAGGAAGAGAGATTTCACATATAAATATGCTATCTTGGACATCTTCTATGATTGTGAGCACCATTAATTATTTTCAAACTTGAGCAAATTAGTTGAAGTTGGACAAGGAAGACAACGTAATGAGTTATGCTTGGGTATATTTGTATAGAAGTTATATTGTTATGGATCCTCCAACATGTGGTGCTTGCATATATAGATAATTGTCAACAATAATAATTTATTGAAAGTTAGTAAACACTGCATTGGTCACTTGAACAATTCATGAAAGAATATTGTAGGTAGAGGGCTTTCACATATAAATATACTATCTTGGACATATTCTATGATTGTGACTACCCATTAATTATTTTCAAACTTGAGAAAATTAGTTAAGTTGGACAAGGAAGACAACGTAATAATTTATGGTTGTGTACATTTGCATAGAAGTTATATTGTTATGGATCCTCCAACATGTGGTGCTTGTTTAGAACCTTTTGCTAGCCAAAAATCTGTACTAAGTAGAAATACTACTTGTGCATCCAAATCCTTGAGCCAAGTTTCTTCCAAGAGAGTCCACCATACCAACCTATATGTGGTATTTACCTGCCGTTCCAAGTAAATTTGCATGTGCCAAACTCTAAACCTTCAAATAATATCCTGTTTTGTATGCCTGAATCGCTCATATAATGACTAGGGGCTGTCAGTATCTTCCATGATAGGTGGGTTATTCTCACGATATGTGTTGATTCACTATCATTCAAGAGAAAGTGGCTGGTAATAGGGATTCCCAGTCCCGAAATCAAAGAAAAAAATGCAAATAATTAAACAAAACTCCCCTAGGAATGTTGTTAGTATGGATGGTACCCGTGGATTCGGCTCGTCGTGGAGTGTGATTGATTGGTGGAGGGGGAGTAAAAAACTTTACCATTCTGTTTGGGAACCGCCTATAATGTGTCTAGCATGGAAGATACCGAGATCTCTCGGTTGTTATGGTGACAATGAAAGCATGCCGCCCAAAATTATTATTCATCTCTGTTTTAAAAGCTCGAGCTCCGGCACCTCTACAAATCAATGCTCCCTCCGCGAAGGGTCTATATTTTACTTTCATGTAGTTTCCTTTATGCAAGAGTCATGGTGATCTTCACCACTTCCTATATTTCACCTTTTTCTCTTGGCAAGCGTCATGTGTTGGGGAAAGATCCAAGCATATATGGCCATTCAAATATATTTGATCATGAATTATTATTGTTGACAATTATCTATATGATAAATAAGCTGGGAGGCGAAACTTTAAGCCCCTATCTTTCTCTGTGTTCGACGGATGCCATTTGCTCTAAACATATGCTTTGAGTGTTAGCAATCATGGAAGGCTATATGATAGTTGAGTATGTGGAATTTGCTAAATCAAAGCTCTTACATAGACCCTTCCTGAAAATAAGATGAATTGCAATTGTTTGGTGACTGAAAGCATAGTTTGTTAGTTTTCAAGAAACTTTATGGTCTATACTTTAACATGTGAATAACTTGTTACATGATCATGAGAAATTTTATGAGATGAGCTACTATTTATGGTTTATATTGATGCTAGAGAAATTGATTGGAATTATCATTGATCAAACTTGTGCACTTGCTAGCATTGACACTTCATAAATTATTTCTTTTATCATTCACCTACTCGAGGACGAGCATGGATTAAGCTTGGGGATGCTGATATGTCTCCAACGATATCAGCCCTTTCCTCCTAAACCATCCAAGAACAAGTACTTGAAGGATCATTAGTACTTGAAGGATCTTAAGCTTGTTAGTAAACATGCTTCCATGGTAACTGCTCAAGTAGAACAAGTACTTAAGGCACAAAATGATTTGCTTAATGAAATGAATGGCAAAAACAATGATCATTCTGTCAGAGTTGTGACTAGAGGTGGTAAAATGACTCAGGAACCTTTGTATCCTAAGGGCCATCCTAAGAGAATTGAGCAAGATTCTCAGAGAATTAATACTGATGCACCTAGTCGTCCCAGCAATAAAAGGAAAAAGAATGATGATAGGACTTTGCATGCTGCTAGTGAATCTGTTATAGATACACCTGAAAACCCAAATGGCATTTCTATTTCTGATGCTGCGACACAATCTAGTAACAAACATGAGCCTAGTGATAATATTAATGATGATGTTCATGTTTATGCTCAACCTAGTAATGATAATGATGTGGAGATTGAACATGTTGTTGATCTTGATAACCCGCAACCCAAGAATAAAAGATATGAAAAAAAGACTTTGTTGCTAGGAAGCATGGTAAAGAAAGAGAACCATGGGTTCAGAAACCCATGCCCTTTCCTGCCCTTTCCTCCTAAACCATCCAAGAAAAAGGATGATGAGGACTTTGAGCGTTTTGTTGAATTGCTTAGACCTGTCTTTTTGTGTATGCGCTTGACTGATATTATGAAAATGTCTCCTTATGCTAAGTATATGAAAGATATTGTGACAAATAAAATAAATATACCGAAAGCTGAGATTTCCACCATGCTTGATAATTATACCTTTAAGGGCGGAATACCAAAGAAACTAGGAGATCCTGGAGTACCTACTATACCATGCTCTATTAAAAGAAATTATGTTTAAACTGCTTTATTTGACCTTGGAGCTGGTGTTAGTGTTATGCCTTTCTCTTTGTATCGTAGACTTGATTTGAATAAATTGACACCTACTGAAATCTCTTTGCACATGGCTGATAAATCAACTGCTTTACCTATCGGTATTTGTGAGGAGGTGCCTATCGTAGTTGCAAATGTTACTATCCTAATGAACTTTGTTATTCTTGATATTCCCGAGGATGACAGTATGTCAATCATCCTTCGTAGACCTTTTTTGAATACTACAGAGGCTGTTATTGATTGCAACAAGGGCAATGTCACTTTTAATGCAATGGTAATGAGCATATGGTACACTTCCCGAAGAAACAACCTCAGGTTCATAGTATCAACTCCATTTGAAAATTTTCAATGATTATTATTGGAGATTTTGAATTCCCTCTCCCTACTGCCAAAAAGAAATATGATATACTTATTGTTGGGGACATGCATATCCCCGTTGAGGTAACCTAGTGTTATTCGAAAATTCTCCGGTTCCGTGTCATTCGAAAAAAGTTTGTCAATAAGACTTGATCAACCTTATCGATGGATTCTTTTTGATAAGCATGAGATGGATGAATTTAGGAGGCACAACCTTCTGTACCCAACTTTTACTTTCTGTTATTTAGATTTAATAAAGTAAAATGCTATTATTTTTCTGTTTTATGAATTATCCGTGAAATAAAAAAATGACCTGAAAATAAAAATTCTCCAAATGCCCTGAAAATGTAGTATGATTTTTTCTGGAATATTTAAGAATTTCTAGCACTGAGAACATATCAGGGGGGTGCACTAGTGGGCCACAAGCCGACAGGGCGCGCCCACCCCCTGGGCGTGCCCCCTGGCTTGTGGGTCCCATGTAGGCCCCCTCACTTATTCCAACAACCATCCACTTCGTCTTCCTCCAGAAAAAATCCCACCATTGCTCAAGCCCGTGTTCTAGTTCACTTTGCTGCCATTATTGATTTCTTTGTGCAAAGCTCCATTTGCAAAACTACATTGGGGGACTAATCCTCGGTACGTGACTCCTCCAATGGTCCAAATAGTTTTTTTAGTGCTTTATATATTGATTTTTTTTGCTGTTGTGGTGGCCTTGAGCTTGCATGTCAAATTTGTATGGTCCCAAGTAGTTTTGATGCATGATATAGCCTCTAGGCATTTGTAGAAGTAGTTGCTTTATGTTTTGTTGAGTTTTGTTCACCTTTGTTTTTAGTCACTAAAAATTTCAGAAATTTTTCAAAGAAAGAAATGATGAGGAGATTGTTAAGAGGCTCTTCAAGCCGGGGATCTAAAGAAGATGAAAATGAGGTGAAGAAGAAGTCCAAATACAATCTTCCTCGTGTCACGGAGGTTCGGCCATGTGAATGGCCAAGTGATGCATTCTTGAGGGCGGCCAAAATTTATGAAGATTTCTATTATTTGGCAGAGAATGCAGGCATGACTGAATTCCTCAACAATAAGTGTGACCAGTACCTCCTACTCACTAATATCTTCGTAAAAAACTTTCACTTTTATCCTAGGAAGGATCCTACCATTGTAGAGTTTTACTTGTATGATGTGCCTAAGAAGATGACACTTTATGATTTTTGCAATGTTTGCAAAATACCTTATGAGGGCAGCATCAGTGAACCACGTCCTAGAGACATGGAGGACTTTATTTCCGCAACCACTGTGGGGGAAGAGAGATGGGTGTCAAAGGCAAGAGCAGCTACTTTACATTTTTCATGTTCTACACTATTATTCATTATTTGCGGGGAGATGTTTAGTTGGTCGTGGGGAGAGTGGAGGCCTTAGTGCTCTGACTTTGCCATTCTACGCCATGCTTTACTTGCTGATAGAACTTTTAGTTAGGGCACTATGGTGGCCTAACGGTTGAACTTAAATCATTCGAAGGGCCCCATATTTGGAGGTATCTATGCATCTCGTCTAGCCAAACACTTTAAGATACCCATTAGGCTTGACGAGAAAGAGGAAATGTTGCTACCTACAAAATATTTAGACTATGACACTATGGTAGGACAAGATTTTATTAGGAAGGATAATGATAGGAGGCTGCTTTACAACTTAGTATTTAGTCAAGGTACTTGTGAGATTATTGCTCTACGTGCTTCTTCTTTGCTCGATATCCATTTAGAGAGGTACACTATTATGCCCCAGGGCATCTACAGATTTTGGGGACTGTCGCAACCCCACCACCTAAGCCGGCACCGGCCCTTGATCCGTACCAGGATCTAGTTTTTCAGTGGGAGCCACAGGAGCTCGCCAACCAGTGGAATCCTCAGGACCCTCCAGAGTATCCAGGAGATGGTTATTTTCATCCATGGCACTAGACCAACTTAGGCTAAAAGCGTAAGCTTGGGGGAGTATGTATTTCTCACCGACATTACATTCATGTTCACACACTCATCTTAGTAGTCAGTGCTTATACTTTTTCATTGTACCATCCATAGTAGTTTATTTCTTCTTTCCGCTTTCTTCTTGTGTGCTTAATTAACCTTGAGAAAATCCAAAAAAAATTAGTTCTAGCTTTACCTTCTAGTCTGTTTAGTTGTAGCATTAAAAGAAAACCCAAAAAGATTTCTCGTTCTTCTTTTGCTTGTTAGGAGCTTTCCCGAGTAAATAGTTTTTCTTGTTCTTGTTTTGAAAATTTCTTTCTTTGGGTCGTAAGGAGAAGACCACAATGAAAATGTTGAGTGGCTCTCATATGCATGATTATTTATCTTTCAGAGAGCCCATATTGCCTTGCCTTCTCCTTTGAGTTATTGTTTACAGATTCTAGCTTAGTTCAATGCACGTGCACTCTTATTATTATTCACACCGTTCGGTCATGCAAGTGAAAGGCAATAATGACGATATATGATGAAGTGATTGAGATGGAGAAAAGCTGGTACAAACTTGACCTATTTTGTTTTTGTAAATATGATTAGCTCATCGTTCTGGATTCAGCTCATTATGGATGAAACATGTTTGCAATGACAATTACAGATTATAGTTACTCATGCCATTCTTAATTAGCTAAGAGTGTATAATGGTTTGTCTTGAGTGCCAACATGCATTTTAAAATGGTTGTGATGTAGTATGATAGAATGGTATCCTCCTCTAAATGTTTCAAGTGGCTTGACTTGGCACATGTTCACACATGTAGTTGAAACAAAATCAACATAGCCTCCGCGATATTTATGATCATGGTGATTTATATCCTACTCATGCTTGCATTCAATGCTGGTTAATCTCAATGCATGTTTATGACTGATGTCGCTCTCTAGTTGGTCGCTTCCCAGTCTTTTGCTAGCCTTCACCTGTACTAAGCGAGAATACTGCTTGTGCATCCATTTCCATAAACCCAAGGTTGTTCCATATGAGTCCACCATACCTACCTATATGCGGTATTTACCTGCCGTTCCAAGTAAATTTGCATGTGCCAAACTCTAAACCTTCAAATAATATTCTATTTTGTATGCCCAAATCGCTCATGTAGCGATCGGGGGCAGTCAATATCTTCCATGCTAGGTGGGTTATTCTCACGATATGTGTTGATTCACTATCATTCACGAGAAAGTGGCTGGTATTCGGGATGGCCAGTTCCATGCTCAAAAATCAAATCAAAATATAATGAAACAAAACTCCCCCAGGATTGTTGTTTGTATGGACGGTACTCGTGTTGGGGAATATTGCATGGGAAACAAAAAAAATCCTACGCTTCACCAAGATCAATCTAGGAGATGAGCATCTATGAGAGGAGAGATTGGATCTACGTACCCTTGTAGATCACTAAGCGGAAGTGTTAAAGAACGTGGTTGATGTAGTGGTATGCCTTCGCGATCCAAATCGCAAGTCGTCCCACGAACTCTGATCAAGCGCCGAACGGACGACACCTCCGCGTTCAGCACACATGCAGCTCGATGAAGATCTCTACCTTCTTGATCCAGCAAGAGGGAGCTGAGAGGTAGATGGGTTCGCCGGTAGCACGACGGCGTGGCGGCGGTGGTGGTGGAGCTGATCCGATAGAGCTTCGCTAAGCGGTGCCAAACCAATATACTAGAGGAGAGGTGATCGTGGAGGGAGGAAGGGTTGCGCCATGACTTAGGGTGCGGCTGCCCTCCTCCCTATCACATATATAGGGGAAGAGGAGGAGGTTGGCCGCCCGAGGGTTTCCCTAGGGTTTGGTGCGGCGGCCAAGGAGGTGGGGCGGCGGCCTGGGTGGCTAGCCCACCCTTTTGGCCCAGCCCAAGCCTCTAGCCGCATGGGACTTGAGGTGGGAGGTGTGGCCAGCCCACCAGGGGCTGCCTCGCACCCTCTCAAAGCCCATGTGCCTCTTTGGAGTAGATGGGCCCACCCGGTGGACCCCCAGGAACACTTCCGGCACTCCACCACACCACTTGCAGGTCACGGAACTTTTTCGGAACTCAAATACCAACTTCCCATATATGAATCTTTACCTCTGTACCACTTCGGAAATCCTCGTGACGTCCAAGATCTCATCCGGAACTCCGAACAACCTTCGGTCACCAACACACATAACTCATCTATACCGAAACATCACCGAACCTTAAGTGTGCAAACCCTGCGGGTTCGAGAACCATGTAGACATGACCAAGACACCTCTATGGTCAATAAACAATAGCGGGACCTGGATTCCCATGTTAGTTCCTACATGTTCTAGGAAGATCTTTATCGGTTGAACCTCTATGTCAAGGATTTAGTTAATCCCGTATGATGTTCCCTTTGTCCTTCGGTATGTTACTTGCCCGAGATTCGATCATCGGTATCTCTAAACCTAGTTCAACCTCGTTACTGGCAAGTCTCTTTACTCGTTCCGTAATACAAGATCCCGTGACTAACACTTAGTCACATTGCTTGCAAGGCTTGTTGTGATGTTGTATTACCGAGTGTGCCCTGAGATACCTCTCCGTCACACAGAGTAACAAATCCCAGTGTTGATCCATGCCAACTCAACAAACACCCTCGGAGATACCTGTAGAGCACCTTTATAGTCACCCAGTTACGTTGTGACTTTTGATGTACACAAGGCACTCCTCCGGTGTTAGTGAGTTGCACGATCTCATGGTTATAGGAACATATACTTGACATGCAGAAAACAGTATCAATAAACTGACACGATCATATTCTACGTTCATAGTTTGGGTCTTGTCCATCACATCATTCTCCTAATGATGTGATCGTGATATCAAATGACATCTCATGTCCATGGCTAGGAAACCTTAACCATCTTTGATCAACGATCTAGTTGCTAGAGGCACACTAGGGACGCAATGTTTGTCTATATGCCCACACATGTATTTAGTTTCCAATCAACACAATTATAGCATGGACAATAAACGATTATCATGAACAAGGAAATATAATAATAAACACTTTATTTATTGCCTCTAGGGCATATTTCCAACAGTCTCCCACTTGCACTAGAGTCAATAATCTACTTCACATCACTATGTGATTTACATTGTTATGAATCGAACACCCATGCAGTTCTGGTGTTGATCATGTTTAGCCCTTGGAAGAGGTTTAGTCAACGGATCTGTCTGGTCCTCTTGTGAAACCTTGGCCTTAGCGAGAGCAATGGCACCAGTGTTGTCACAGAATAGAGCCATTGGATTCAGTGCACTGGGCAATACTCCAAGATCTTTCATGAACTGCTTCATCCAGACACCTTCCTTCGCTGCCTCCGAGGCTGCGATGTACTCCGCTTCGCATGTAAAATCGGCTACCACGCTTTGCTTGGAACTGCACCAGCTTACCGCTCCCCCATTGAGAATAAATACGTATCAGGCTTGCAACTTAGAGTCATCCGGATCAGTGTCAAATCTTGCATCGATATAACCCTTTACGACGAGCTCTTGATCACCTCCATAAACGAGAAACATGTCCTTAGTCCTTTTCAGGTACTTAAGGATATTCTAGACCACAGTCCAGTGCTCCATTCCAGGATCACTTTGAAACCTTTCGACCATACTTATGGCAAGGCTGACATCGGGTCTTGTGCACAGCACCGCATACATGATAGAGCCTATGGCTGAAGCATAGGGGATGACACTCATCTTCTCTCTATCTTCTATAGTCACTGGGCATTGAGTCTTACTAAACTTCACACCTTGTAACACATGCAAGAACCCTTTCTTAGACTGATCCATTTTGAACTTCTTCAAAACTTTATCAAGGTATGTGCTTTGTGAAAGTGTTATCTGTTGGAAATATACCCTAGAGGCAATAATAAAATGGTTATTATTGTATTTCCTTGTTCATGATAATTGTCTATTGTTCATGCTATAATTGTGTTAACTGGAAACCGTAATGCATGTGTGAATACATAGACCACAACGTGTCCCTAGTGAGCCTCTAGTTGGCTAGCTCGTTGATGAATAGATGGTCACGGTTTCATGACCCTGGACATTGGATGTCGTTGATAATGGGATCACATCATTAGGAGAATGATGTGATGGACAAGACCCAATCCTAAGCATAGCACAAGATTGTGTAGTTCGTCTGCTAAAGCTTTTCCAATGTCAAGTATCAGTTCCTTAGACCATGAGATTGTGCAACTCCCGGATACCGTAGGAATACTTTGGGTGTGCCAAACGTCACAACATAACTGGGTGGCTATAAAGGTACACTACAGGTATCTCCGAAAGTGTCTGTTGGGTTGGCACGAATCGAGACTGGGATTTGTCACTCCGTGTAACGGAGAGGTATCTCTGGGCCCACTCGGTAAGACATCATCATAATGAGCTCAATGTGACTAAGGAGTTAGCCACGGGATGATGTGTTATAGAACGAGTAAATAGACTTGCCAGTAACGAGATTGAACAAGGTATAGGGATACCGACGACCGAATCTCGGGCAAGTGTCATACCGGTAGACAAAGGGAATTGTATACGAGATTGATTGAATCCCCGACATCATGGTTCATCCGATGAGATCATAATGGAGCATGTGGGAGCCAACATGGGTACCCAAATCCTGCTGTTGGTTATTGACCGGAGAGGTGTCTCGGTCATGTCTACGTGCCTCCCGAACCCGTAGGGTCTACACACTTAAGGTTCGATGACGCTAGGGTTATAGGGAAATGTTGTACGTCATTACCGAAGGTTGTTCGGAGTACCGGATGAGATCCCGGACGTCACGAGGAGCTAAGGAATGGTCCGGAGGTAAAGATTGATATATAGGAAGTCCAGTTGTGGTCACTGGAAAGTTTTCAGGCTCATCGGTAGTGTACCCGGAGTGCCGGGAGGGTGCCAAAGGACCCCCGGGAGGGGTGTGACGACCAAAGAACTTCATGGGCTGTTGGAGGAGGTGGACCAGCCCTTATTGGGCTGGCCAAGTCCTTCCCTAAAGGCCCATACGGCTAGGGATAAAGAGATAAGGCCAAAGGAGATTCAAAAGGAAGAGATCCACTAGGAGGTGGACTCCTCCCTTATCTCGGCCGAACCTCTCCTCCTTGGAGGAGGGGCCAAGGCGGCCCTCCCTCTCCCTCCTCCTATATATACCTGAGGTATTGGGGCTGATTTGAGACACGAGCTCTCTCTCTCTCTCTCTCTCTCTCTCTCTCTCTCGTTCTCCGCGGTGCTTGGCAAAGCCCTGCCGGAGACCACGCAGCTCCACCGTCACCACGCCGTCGTGCTGCCGGAGCTCTCCCTCAACCTCTCCTTCCTCATTGCTATATCAAGGCGTAGGAGACGTCACCGGGCTACACGTGTGTTGAACGTGGAGGCGCCGTTGTTCGACGCTTAGATCGAAATCCACCGCGATCTGAATCGCTGCGAGTACGACTCCACCAACCACGTTCTAGTAACGCTTCCGCTTTGCGATCTTCAAAGGTATGAATATGCACTCTCCCCATTCGTTGCTGGTTTCTCCATAGATAGATCTTGGTGAACACGTAGATTTTTTTGATTTACTACTACGTCTCCCAACAGTGGCATCATGAGCTAGGTCTATGCGTAGAATCTATGCACGAGTAGAACACAAAGTTGTTGTGGGCATCGATCATGTTAATTTGCTTACCACTACTATTATTATCTTGATTCAGCGGTATTGTGGGATGAAGCGGCCTGGACCAACTTTGCATGTACGCTTACGTGAGACCGGTTCCACCGCCTGACATGCACTTGTTGCATAAGGTGGCTAGCGGGTGTCTGTCTCTCCCACCTTAGTCGGATTGGATTCGATGAAAAGGGTCCGTATGAAGGGTAAATAGAAATTGGCATATGACGTTGTGGTTTTGGCGTAGGTAAGAAACGTTCTTGCTAGAAACCTATAGCAGCCATGTAAAATTTGCAACTACAAATTAGAGGACGTCTAACTTGTTTTTGCAGCATATGCCTTGTGATGTGATATGGCCAAAGGATGTGATGTGATGCATTGTGATGTATGAAATTTATCATGTTCTTGTCATAGGATTCACGACTTGCATGTTGATGAGTATGACAACCGGCAGGAGCCATAGGAGTTGTCTTAATTTATTGTATGACCTGCGTGTCAATCATAAACGCCATATAATTACTTTACTCTATTGCTAATCATTAGCCATAGTAGTAGAAGTAATAGTTGGCGAGACAACTTCATGAATACACGATGATGAAGATCATGATGATGGAGATCATGGTGTCGTGCCGGCGACAGTGATGATCATGCTGCCCCGAAGATGGAGATCAAAGGAGCAAGATGATATTGGCCATATCATGTCACTATATTGATTGCATGTGATGTTTATCATGTTTACATCTTATTTTCTTAGAACGACGGTAGCTAATAAGATGATCTCTCAATAAAATTTCAAGAAATGTGTTCACCCTAACTGTGCACCATTGCTAAGGATCGTTGTTCCGAAGCACCACGTGATGATCGGGTGTGATAGGTTCTAACGTTCGCATACAACGGATGTAAGCCGGATTTACACACGCGATACACTTAGGTTGACTTGAAGAGCCTAGCATGAACAGACATGGCCTCGGAACACGGAAGACCGATAGGTCGAACATGAGTCGTATAGAACATACGATCAACATGGAGATGTTCACCATGGATGACTAGTCCGTCTCACGTGATGATCAGACGCGGGCTAGTCGACGTGGATCATGTGTCACTTGGATGACTAGAGAGATGTCTATCTAAGTGGGAGTTCATTAAATAATTTGATTATGTGAACTTAATTATCATGAACTTAGTCTAAAAATTGTCTTTACAATCTGTATTGTAGATCCAATGGCCAACGCTAATGTGACCCTCAACTTCAACGCATTCCTAGAGAAAACCAAGCTGAAAGATGATGGAAGCAACTATGTGGACTGGGTCTGTGGCTTGAGGATTATCCTCATAGCTTCCAAAATATTGTATGTCCTAGATGCACCGCTATGTGTCGCACCCATTTTCCTAGCAGATCAAGACGTTATGAACGCTTGGCAGTCACGCTGCGATGATTACTCCCTTGTTCAGTGCGGCATGATTTACAGTTTAGAACCAGGGCTCCAAAAGCGTTTTGAGCAACATGGAGCATATGAGATGTTCCAAGAGCTGAAACTGGTTTTCCAAGCTCATGCCCGGGTCGAGAGATATGATGTCTCTGACAAGTTCTTCAGTGGTAAGATGGAGGAAAATAGTTCTGTCAGTGAGCACATACTCAAAATGTCTGGGTTGCACAACCGCTTGACTCAGCTGGGAGTTAATCTCCCGGATGACTCGGTCATTGACAGATCCTCTAGTCGCTTCCACCTAGCTACAAGAGCTTTGTGATGAAGTACAACATGCAGGGCATGGAGAAGTCCATTCCGGAGTTGTACTCGATGCTGAAATCAGCGGAGGTCGAGATCAAAAAGGAGCATCAAGTGTTGATGGTGAATAATACCACTAGTTTCAAGAAAGGAAAGGGTAAGAAGAACTTCAAGAAGGACGGCAAAGCTATTGTCGCGCCCGGTAAGCAAGTTGTCAGGAAGAAGAACAAGCATGGACCCAAGCCTGAGACTGAGTGCTTTTATTGCAAGGGTACCGGTCACTGGAAGCGGAACTGTCCCAAGTACTTAGCGGATAAGAAGGTCGACAATGTTAAAGGTATATGTGATATACTTGTTATTGATGTGTACCTAACCAGAGCTCGTAGTAGCTCCTGGGTATTTGATACTGTTGCAGTTGCTCACATTTGTAACTCCAAGCAGGAGCTGCGGAATAAGCAGAGACTGGCAAAGGACGAGGTGACGATGCATGTCGGGAATGGTTCCAAGGTCAATGTGATCGTCGTCGGCATGCTACCTCTACATCTACCTTCAGGGTTAGTTTTAAACCTCAATAATTGTTATTTAGTACCAGCTTTGAGCATGAACATTGTATCTAGATCTCGTTTGATGCGAGATGGCTACTCATTAAATCTGAGAATAATGGTTGTTCTTTTTATATGAGAGAAATGTTTTGTGGTTATGCCCCGATGGTCAATGGTTTATTTTTAATGAATCTCGAACGTGATGTTACACATGACCATAGTGGGAGTACCAAAAGATGTAAGGATGATAACGATAGTCCCACTTACATGT
Source organism: Hordeum marinum (assembly GCA_022496015.1). Classification (NCBI taxonomy): domain Eukaryota; kingdom Viridiplantae; phylum Streptophyta; class Magnoliopsida; order Poales; family Poaceae; genus Hordeum; species Hordeum marinum. The sequence goes on from CM039678.1 coordinate 26,176,016, forward strand.
GGCACTGCCGCCTTGCTCATATTGGTGTCAAACGCATGAAGAAGCTCCATGCTGATGGACTTTTGGAGTCTCTTGATTTTGAATCATTTGACACATGCGAACCATGCCTCATGGGCAAGATGACCAAGACTCCGTTCTCCGGAACAATGGAGCGAGCAACTAACTTGTTGGAGATAATACATACAGATGTATGCGGTCCAATGAGCATCGAGGCTCACGGTGGCTACCGTTATGTTCTCACCCTCACGGATGACTAGAGCAGATATGGGTATGTCTACTTAATGAAACACAAGTCTGAAACCTTTGAAAGGTTCAAGGAATTTCAGAGTGAGGTGGAGAATCAACGTGTCAGGAAAATAAAGTGCCTACGATCTGATCTGGCGGAGAATATTTAAGTCACGAGTTTGGCACGCACCTAAGGAGATGTGGAATTGTTTCACAACTCACGCCGCCTGGCACACCTCAGCGAAATGGTGTGTCTGAACGTCGTAATCGCACTCTATTGGATATGGTCCAATCTATGATGTCTCTTACCGACATACCGCTATCATTTTTTGGATATGCATTAGAGACTGCCGCATTCACTTTAAATAGGGCACCGTCAAATTCCGTTGAGACGACACCGTATGAATTATGGTCTAGAAAGAAACCTAAGCTGTCATTTCTAAAAGTTTGGGGTTGCGATGCTTATGTGAAGAAACTTCAACCTGAGAAGCTCGAACCCAAAGCGGAAAAGTGCGTCTTCATAGGATATCTTAAAGAGACTATTGGGTATACCTTCTACCTCAGATCCAAAGGCAAAGTCTTTGTTGCCAAGAATGGACCCTTTCTCGAGAAAGAGTTTCTCTCGAAAGAAGTAAGTGGGAGGAAAATAGAACTTGATGTGGTAATCGTACCTCCACTCGAACCAGAGACTAGCACAGCACGAGAAGTTGTTTCCGTGGAGACTACACCGGCTAGAGAGGAAGTTAATGATGATGATCATGAAACTTCAGATCAAGTTACTATTGAACGTCGAAGGTCCACTAGGACACATTCCGCACCAGATTGGTACGACAACCCTGTCCTGTGTTGGAAATATGCCCTAGAGGCAATAATAAATTGGTTATTATCATATTTCCTTGTTCATAATAATCATTTATTATCCATGCTATAATTATGCTGATCGGAAACTCAGATACATGTGTGGATACATAGACAACACCATGTCCCTAGTATGCCTCTAATAGACTAGTTCGTTGATCAAAGATGGCTATGGTTTCCTAGTCATGGACATGAGATGTCATTTGGTAACGGGATCACATCATTAGGAGAATGATGTGATGGACAAGACCCAAACTACAAACGTAGCATATGATCGTGTCAGTTTATGGCTACTGTTTTCTGCATGACAAGTATATGTTTCTATGACCATGAGATCATGCAACTCACGGATACCAGAAGAGTGCCTTATGTGTATCAAACATCGCAGCGTAACTGGGTGACTATAAAGGTGCTCTACAGGTATCTCTGAGGGTATCTGTTGGGTTGGCATGGATCAAGACTGGGATTTGTTACTCCGTGTGACAGAGAGGTATCTCAGGGCCCACTCGGTAATACAACATCACAATAAGCCTTGCAAGCAATGTGACTAAGTGTTAGTCACGGGATCTTGCATTACGGAACGAGTAAAGTGACTTGCCGGTAACGAGGTTGAACTAGGTATGGAGATACCGACGATCGAATCTTGGGCAGGTAACATACCGAAGAACAAAGGGAACATCATACGGGATTAACTGAATCCTTGACATAAAGGTTTGACCGATAAAGATCTTCGTAGAATATGTAGGAACCAATATGGACATCCAGGTCCCGCTATTGGTTATTGACCGTAGAGGTGTCTCGGTCATGTCTACATAGTTCTCGAACCCGCAGGGTCTGCACACTTAAGGTTCGGTGACGTTTCGGTAGTATAGAGTTATGTATAGTGGTGACTGAAGGTAGTTCGGAGTCCCGGATGAGATCCCGGATGTCACGAGGATCTCCGGAATGGTCCGGAGGATTGATATATAGGAAGTCCTGTTTTGGTCGCCGGAAAAGTTTCGGGCTCATCGGTAGTGTACCGGGAGTACCGGTAGTGTACCGAGGGACCATCGGGAGAGGTATTTCGACCCAAGAGGCTACATGGGCTGTGGGAGGAGGTAAACCAGCCCCTGGTGGGCTGGCCGAAGCCTCCTCTAAGGGCCCATGCGGCTGGAGTGGTTTGAGAAGGAAAAAAAATCCAAAGGTGGAGAGGTGGAAAGAGTTTCCAAGTGGAAAGGAGGAATCCTACTCCTAATAGGATTGGAGTAGGACTCATCCACCTCCAATTTCGACCAAACCTTGAGGGTTTGAGTCTGCCTCCTCCCCTCCCTCCTTCCTATATATACTAGAGTATTTAGAGGAAAAAGCTAACCCTAATAGCCACGTGCTACCTCTCCTTTAGTGCATAGTTTCTCCTCTAGATCGGTTTTCTGTAGTGCTTAGGCGAAGCCCTGCCGCATTAGCTCCACCACCATCACCGCAACACCGTTGCGTTGCCGGGGAACTCGCCTACCTCTCCGCTCCCTCTTGCTGGATCAAGAAGGCAAAGATCGTCATCGAGTTGTACGTGTGCTGAACGCGGAGGTGTCGTCCGTTCAGCGCTAGATCGGAAGGACCGTGATCAAGTCCGCGAGACGGATCGTCGAGATCGCGGGACGGATCGTGATGAATTCGCGGGATGGATCGTGCTTGGACCGCTGGACGGATCGTGATGAGATCGCGGGACGCTCGGCGATTTGGATTGCGAAGACGTTCGACTACACCAACCGTGTTTCTTAACGCTTCCCGCTTAGCGATCTACAAGGGTATGTAGATCCACTCTCCCTCTCATAGATGCTCATCACCATGAATAGATCTTGCGTGTGCATAGAATTTTTTTGTTTCCCATGCAACTTTCCCCAACAGTGGTATCGGAGCTAGGTCTATGTGTAGATGAGATCTCGAGTAGAACACAAAGAGTTTGTGGGTGTTGATGGTTAGATTGCTTCCTCCCTTTGTCGTGTTTTGGTTCAGCGGTATTGTGGGATGAAGTGGCCGGGACCAACCTTACTCGTACGCTTACGAGAGACCGGTTCCATTGACTGATGTGTAACTTCGTTGCACAAAGATGGCTGGCGGGTGTCTGTTTCTCCTACTTTAGTTGGATCAGATTCGACTAAGGCGGTCCTTGAGAAGGTTGAAAAGCAACTTATGTATCACCGTTGTGGTTTATGTGTAGGTAAGAATTGTTCTTGATAGATACCCGTAGCAGCCACATAAAACATGCAACAACAATTAGAGGATGTCTAACTTGTTTTTGCAGGGTATGTTGTGATGTGATATGGCCAATTACATGAAGAGATATATGTGATGTATGAGATGATCATGTATTGTATAGAATATCTCGACTTGCATGTCGATGAGTACGGCAACGGGCAGGAGCCATAGGGTTGTCTTTAATTATTGTATGACCTGCGTGTCAATCATTAAGCGCTATGTAATGCTTTACTTTATCACTAAACGGTAGCAATAGTAGAAGAAGCATGATGGGAGCGACAACCCCGATGGCGACACGTTGATGGAGATCAAGATGATGGAGATCATGGTGTCATGCCGGTGACGATGTAGATCATGCCGGTGCTTTCAAGATGGCGATCAAAAGCACAAGTTCATGGCCATATCATGTCACTTATGATTTGCATGTGATGTTAATCCTTTTATGCACCTTGTTTTGCTTAGGACGACGGTAGCATTATAAGGTGATCCCTCACTTAATTTCAAGATAAATTGTGTTCTCGCCGAGCACTAGTGCAGAACAGGCCTATAGTCCCGGGCCGGATGGACCTTTAGTACCGGTTCCCTAAACGGTACTAATGGGTCGGGACTACAGGACCAGACCTTTAGTACCGGTTGGACCACGGACCTGTACTAAAGGCCCTCCACGTGGCTGCCTGCGTGGACTGGTGGTGGAAGACCTTTAGTACTGGTTGGTGATACCAACCGGTACTAAGTCTTTTTTTGTTTTAGCTTTTCATTAGGTTTTAATTTTCCTCTCTATTTTTTGTGTTTTCCATTCATTTCAAATTTATTTTACGGTGCTACATACTGTAAACAGTACACAAGTTCATGCATATATATATGTAATATAATATACAATATGTCATACACAGTATACATAATATATACAAATGGAATTACACATCCATATAAATTCGGGACTTATAATTAACTTAAGGCCCAAAACCTGGCCGGGACTAGCTAGCTAGTGCTCCGGATGAAATCTCAGTTCTCTACTACTGATTTGCTGGCATTATTGAGGTGGCGGTAAGGAATAGTGCTCTCCGTTTACATGAATGGTATGTTGAAGAAGAAATGCCGCAAATTCCTCTTGAAGTGCTACAAAGCGTTTCTCGGGTGAGAGCTTCGACATCATCTGCCAAACTTGGAGTTGTCTTTCACGTGCTCCTCTGCGACGTATATGACTTTCGGTCTGGATGCGAATGTTCTCGCAGAGGAAATATCCACATAAATTTGTCCCCTGTGGCTCGCACATTGTAAAAGAATAGAATTGAATAAGATAATTAATAATTGAGCATGATAATGGTATTGAAAATAGAATTAATGAGATGCGCGGACCTAGTAGTACTACTTAATTACCTGCATCTTTTTCCACTTCAGCTTAGGTTTCCATTGACGACCGTGATGGTTTTTTCTATGATCTTTTGCCGAACACTACCCAGCAAAGAAAAAGAACGAAAGAGTTATTATAATTACTTTTGATATCAGGAAATAATGAAAGAAAGCGAGGTCGATAAAGATTGAAATTACCGTTCTATCATAAAATACAAGTTCACGTATGATTGTTCTGGTGTATCTAGTGAGTCGTACACTTGAACAAGTCCATCCGCGAGGATAATATATAGGAGGATATAGTGGTCTCTGTGCAGAAGTTTATATAATTAAGCAGGCATGCATATAACTCATCTACTACACTTGACAGCGAGCTAGTAAGCATAAATAGAATTTGTAGTATACAAGAGAGTAAACACTCACCCCATGTTGTAAGGAAATATTATAGTAGATTTGGTATTCATTAGTGCCTCTAGAAAATTTTCCAAGAGATCTTTTGTGTCCTTGGCATAATGTTTTACCACATGACCATTAACGGTACTTGGGGCGATGAACCCAATGTCATCGATTCCCTCTTGTTTCAATTCCCACATCTTCAATCTGCATAATAGCGGAGAAAAGAACATATATATTGAGGATAAGCCAATGAATGATATCTTAGCTAGAGACTTAAATTACTAAAGATATAAATCACTTACAGACAATAGCAACTGATGAGAGTTTTGTCGATAGAGTCCATGTGGTATAACTAGAAAAGTTCTGAGAATTCAAGACATATGTCACATGCATTGACGTAATGCTCTTTCCTTACTTTGACCATGACCGCCGTCTCCCCTCGCTTTGCTTCACGCATGTACCAATCATGCAACCGTCGCATCGCAGTTGGTAGTTCCTTGTACTGCTCGGGTGTGACAAGTGGTTTTCCGACGGCATATTGCATTGCGTACTCAGTTGCATCGTACCCGTTGATTTCCTCGGTGCCAAGGATTTGGTCAAGAGTGAGACCCGAGCCTTTAGTACTTCGAGGTCGATTGGGTTGCCTTGCACGTCGACTGGTTGGATCGGTTGCTTGCTTGGATTGGTACTCACCTTGAGCGGAGAGATCGATTGCTTGGATTGTTCTCCGAGCTGGGGAACTGTTTTCCCGCTAGTTGATGCCGTACTTCCCGACTTCTTCCTTGGACTGGGCCGACTTCTCTGCTCACTTGCCTTCTGAATCCGTCGCTCATAGTCTGTCGGCATACGCTCGACATATGTCGGGGGTCGATCAATAAAGTGTTCCATAAAGTGCTCTTGGACTTCCTTGGGTATTACCTCCTTTGGCGGCACGGTCATCTTCGCAAAAAAGGCTTTCACTTGGAGATCACATTCAATTTTATTTTCCTCCGGTGTCATGTCATAAGGCAGCTTCCTTTTGGCCGGAGGCTCGGGTTTCTTCTTTGCTTTCTTCCGAAGAGGACTGCTGGTGGCCTTCCTCTTTTGGGAGCCCTGCTGGCGGGACCGCTGTTGGGGTGGAGTCGGCTCATGCGGCGGAGATCGATATCGATGATGATATGGACTCGCGTCGTGCTCCGTCCCGAGGTTGGGAGGACTGCTCATGGCGAGGTGGGGAGGACTGCTGGCGAGGTGGGACGCCTCTCGAGGTGGGGACGACTGTGGGGGAGCTCGAGGTGGGGAGGACTGCTGGCGAGGTGACTGCTGCCGAGGTGACTGCAGGCGAGGTGGGGAGGACTGCTGGCGAGGTGGGGAGGACTGCTGGTGCTGCGATGCCTCTGGCTGGGATCCCTCGCACTGGACATCGATACTCGGAGGAGACGGTGGCCTTAGCGCCGAGTGTGGAAAGACGATGCAGTCCTTACTCCATAGAATGAGACCACGGCCGGCTTCTGCCAATGTGGACTCTCCCTCACCTTCAGGGATGTCAAGCAATAGTTCATCATATCCCGGCTCTATTGCGTCCGTCGCGACACGAGCATACCCAGCTGGAACCGGATTGCAATGCCAGAGAACATCAGGTGTATTTGGTAAAGCATAGCCCGTCGCGACCCGCACAGGTATGTTCTTCATTTTCTGGATTAGCTCACAAGATGTCTTCTCGGTGATATCATCCACGGGGGTGTGACCTAGCGGTGCCCCCGTGGAACCCACGCTGCTTTTCAGCATTGTAGATGGGACGGGTTCTTCCCCTGCCTCCTCCTGTGGAGTTTCCCTTTGCTGGGTCAGTACCTGTATCTGCAGTAGCTGCTGCTTGTACTTCTGTTCCAACTTCGAAAGTCGGTCTGCTTCCACCTTCTTTTTTCTCGAATGGCTTTTATAACTGTCCTTCCATCCCGCAAACCCCTCGTACCACGGAATAACGCCCATGCCTCGTGTTCGTCCTCCGTGTTTGGCATTCCCGAGGGCGCGTGTAAGCTCGTCGTTCTCTCTATCGGGGTGAAACCTTCCTTCTTGGGCATCTTTTATTGCTTGAATCAACTCATCTGATGCATGCTTCAGACTGGCCAGTGCAATAATCTTTCCTGTGGCTGGGTCCAACTTTCCCCCATGCGCAAAAAACCAATTCCTACACCTCTTGGGCCAGTTGAAGGTTACTAGAGTGATCCCTTCAGCAAGCATCTTATTCTCTAATGCATCCTACTTAGGAACGGTTGACTTGTATCCACCTGTCCCTAGTTTTTGGTGGTACTTTTTTTTCTCAGCATTTATCTTATTCTTTGCCGACTTCTCCATAGCAACTATCGATGTCCTGTACTCGATAAATGCATCCCAGTGATCCCTTACCTTCTCGTATATTCCTTTGAATTCGTGTGCCTTCTTGCCTTTAGCGTTGTAGTCGGTCCATAATCTTTTCTTCCAAGTCTGGAACGCACCGGCCATCTTATGGAGAGCAAACTCCTTGACTTTGTTCCTTTGACGCTCCGAGAGAGAATCTGGTAGGGTCAAATGCTCCATGAGCTCTCGCCAAAGGGCATCTTTAATTCTTGTATCGACATAATTCACTCCTGGTTTTGTTTCCTTTGGCTGAATCCATTCATGCATTGTGATCGGGACTCCGTCCCTAACAACCACTCCGCATTGACGCACAAATGTCTTGGCATTGGCTTCAGGATGAGTCGGTTCGCCATTATGTTTGAAAGCATCAAGATTGAGCTTTACGTTGCCGTCCAATATTTTGGCAGCGCCTCGTACATTTCTACTAGATTGGCTCCATCCGGAGGGCTGATAATTAAAATAAGAAAGATTTGTTAATCTATATATATATACAAATCAATTAATACACATGTAATGATCGCCAGAGGCTAATGGATGTGTATATACCTCGTCAAACATTGTTGGTTGTTCCGGATTTTGGAACATAAGTTGTTCTTCCTCGGTCTCACATCCATCACCGTGATCATTCAGATATTGTGAGCCATCATCATGATCATGTGATTCACCTTGAAGGTCCGCTGGGTTTTCGGAGGAGCGTATCATGTCGAAGATGTCTTCTTCATGAGCTCTACCGGTATTGTCCATAGCTTAATAACTAGTCCACAATAATATAGATAAAACAAATTAGTATTTAAATTAGCATGCATTCAAGAAGCAAAATAACTGATAGTTAATTAATAATGCATCATCGAATACATATATAGTATAGTTCTTAGAAAAGATCTCATCTGCATAATCTTGGATAATTTTAATACATCGGCTAATCTCCATCGATCTAGCTAATACATTATAATAGTAGCTAGCTAATATATCGATCTAGCTAGAACCCTAGCGCCCGGCGGATATCGGGGCAGGCGGTGGACACCCAAAGAAAAGGAACCATCACAGGAACATAGCTCCAGTGAGATCCCTGAAGAATCTGCCAGGTATTGTCGGACCTGGCCTCCAAAGCTGCCATGTAGCATCGGACATGCTCGTTCTCCTTGCTGACATGGTACTGTACCACCTCCGCGGGGGACTCAAGCCTCTCGATCGTCTGTGGCCCATGCGGCCACCACCATAGAACCTCCGGGTCGATGACGGGCTGGCTCCTCACCAAGCTGCGCCGCCCGGAAGGCAGCACCTCCTAGTACCAGCCCGGCGGAGCCCAGTCCCTAACATGGCCCCTCGGCTCAAGAAAGTGACCTCCTCCGGCGACTCGACGACGAGGATGCGGGATCGGCATCGTCGTCGTCGAGAAGAAACACTTAATTACGAAAACAAATTAAATAAAACTTAGCAAAATTAACACTTAACAAAATTAACACTTAGCAAAATTAACACTTAGCATCTAGCAAAATCAAGAATTACGGCACGCTTTGGATCCTAATGCGTGTGTGACTATCGGTCTGTCGAGACTTTCCTTTAATAACTCTCACATATCTCATGGTGTGTTGGTGCGCACTCTCTCACATTGATACGGTGGTGTATATATGTTGGTGGACACTCTCTTGCAGTAATAGGTTTGACCAGCGGTGATGGATGCTTCCCCTCTCCTCTTCTTGCACAATATATCGATGAGTATATCGCAAAGCAGAGGAGAAAGAGGAAGCGCCCCCCACGACAACAGTCAGGATTCCTCCATAAAGAACACACATGAAACCCTAAACTAAATTAGGATCGACGACAGACCGAAAGTCACACACGCATTAGGATCCAAACTAAATTAAACCTAAAACTAAACTAAACATAAACTAAATTAAACCTAAACTAAACATAAACTAACACATATCCTAATAACCTGACAACCTAACTAACTAACTAACTAAATATGGGTGTTGTGTCGTGGTCGGGGTCAGGTGTCGGGGGTGTCGTGTCGGGGTGTCGGGGTTCGACGTCGAGGGACCCTAGATACCCTAGCATCTACACACTAGTCGGCGATCATCGGGGCGATCGTCGGGGAGAGGGGTCGGCCGGGAGATCTCACCTAGCCTCCTGACCCGGAGGGGGCGTCGGCGACGGGCTCGGGGCGGCGGCAATGGGATCACGGAGCGGCGGCCGGAGTGAGCGGGCCGACGGCAACGGGACCGGCGACGAGGGGCGGCGTCCGGGTAGGCGAGGGCGACGGTGGTGAGGGCGACGGCGGCGGTGGTGAGGGCGACGGCGGCGAGGGGCGGCGTCCGGGTAGGCAAGGGCGACGGCGGCGAGGGCGACAGTGGCGAGGGCGACGGCGGCGGTGGTGAGAGCGACGGCGGCGCGACCGATGGCGGCAAGGGCGACGGAGGTGGTGGTGCGACGGTGGCGGTGGTGAGGGCGACGACAATGGCACGGTGGTGGTGCGACGGCGGCGAGGGCGACGGCCATGGCGATTTCGGCAGCCTGGCGGCACAAGTTGAGCTCTCCCGGTGCGTTGCTCGGCCCGGGACGACGAAGTCCTCCTTTTATACTAGACAGACTTTTAGTACCGGTGCATGGCACGCACCAGTACTAAAGGTCTTTAGTACCGGTGCTAGCCAGGCACCGGTACTAAAAGGTCCTCCCACCAGAGCGTGGGGGCGGTGGACCTTTAGTACCGACGCGTGGCTCGCACCGGTACTAAAGACCCTTTAGTACCGGTGCTAGTCACGCACCGGTACTAAAGATCCTGCCAAAAGATCACGGGGGCGGTGGACCTTTAGTACCGGTGCGTGGCTAACACCGGTACTAAAAGTGTTTTTTAATTAAATATTAGTTATTATTTTCAGAAAAACCCCATAAACTTTAGAAAATCATAGAAAAAAAGTAGGACTCCAATGGAAATAAATAATATATGAAAAAATATCATAAATATAAAGAATCTGTTTATGGCATTTCCATGCATGTTTGAACAACTTCAACTGCTGTATAAGATAATTTGATTAAATGGCATTTGAAATATTCATATCTCGAGTTTGAAAAGCAGTACAAATAAACTCTGAAAAGGTTGTAACTTGGCATGACATCATAATTTCACCCACATAGCAACTTCTAGAGAGTTGAGAGGGTTACAGCAAAAACTGGATGCACTTAGTGTACAAATTGGACAATCTCATAAGAAGTATGAGGGTTTCGGACGAAAACTCATCTATTACAAAGAGATTTCATTTTTAATAACTTATTTTAACTCCATACTTTTTGTGTGTTCAATATGCACCATTCAAAGGCACATCATCAATTTTCAACCCTTTCTGACTTCATTTGATATTTTTCAGGCATTTAATGATTTATTTTGAGCTAAATGACCCTGAATTTAAAAAGCAGTACAAATAAACTCTGAAAAGGTTGTAACTTGGCATGCCATCATAATTTCACCCACATAGCAACTTCTAGAGAGTTGAGAGGGTTACGGCAAAAACTGGATGCACTTCGTGTACAAATTGGACAATCTTCTAAGAAGTATGAGGGTTTCGGACGAAAAATCATCTATTACAAAGGGATTTCATTTTTAATAACTTATTTTAACTCCATACTTTTTGTGTGTTCAATATGCACCATTCAAAGGCACATCATCAATTTTCAACCCTTTCTGACTTCATTTGTTATTTTTCAAGCATTTAATGATTTATTTTGAGCTAAATGACCCTGAATTTGAAAAGCAGTACAAATAAACTCTGAAAAGGTTGTAACTTGGCATGCCATCATAATTTCACCCACATAGCAACTTCTAGAGAGTTGAGAGGGTTATGGCAAAAACTGGACGCACTTCGTGTACAAATTGGACAATCTAATAAGAAGTATGAGGGTTTCGGACGAAAAATCATCTATTACAAAGGGATTTCATTTTTAATAACTTATTTTAACTCCATACTTTTTGTGTGTTCAATATGCACCATTCAAAGGCAGATCATCAATTTTCAACCCTTTCTGACTTCATTTGATATTTTTCAGGCATTTAATGATTTATTTTGAGCTAAATGACCCTGAATTTGAGAAGCAGTACAAATGAACTCTGAAAAGGTTGTAACTTGGCATGACATCATAATTTCACCCACATAGCAACTTCTAGAGAGTTGAGAGGGTTACGGCAAAAACTGGACGCACTTCGTGTACAAATTGGACAATCTCATAAGAAGTATGAGGGTTTCATACGAAAACTCATCTATTACAAAGGGATTTCATTTTTAATAACTTATTTTAACTCCATACGGCAAAAAATGGATGCACTTCGTGTACAAACTGTTACAAAGATATACCATGCTAGCTAGGAAATGCATGCATGTCCTTCACATAAATATATAGAAAGTGATGACGGTGAAGCCGGTCACATCCCAGAGTGGGATCTCGCGGTGTAAGACTTTTTCTGCGTGTTTGTCCCTTCTTATGATTGCGCCGTAACCATGGATAATCTTCATCATTTAACAGGATGCTTGGGTCAGTCTTCACTCTGAAGGGAGGGATTTCATGAAACTTTTCATAATCTTCGGACATGTCTGTCTTGTCCTCCACTCCCACAATGTTTCTTTTCCCTGAAAGAACTATGTGGCGCTTTGGCTCATCGTATGATGTATTCGCTTCCTTATGTTTTTTTCTCCTCGGTTTGCTAGACATGTCCTTCACATAGAAAACCTGAGCCACATCATTGGCTAGGACGAATGAGTCGTCTGTGTATCCAAGATTGTTGAGATCCACTGTTATCATTCCGTACTGCGGGTCTACCTGTACCCCGCCTCCAGTATATTTGACCCATTTGCACCGAAACAAAGGGACCTTAAGATCAGGTCCATAGTCAAGTTCCCATATCTCCTCTATGTAACCATAATATGTGTCTTCAAAGTTGGTTGCATCATAGCGGACACCACTGTTTTGGTTGGTGCTCTTCTTATCTTGGGCGATCGTGTAAAATGTATTCCCATTGTACCCTTTGAAAGTCGTTACAGTCGAACTTGGTGTCTTGGCCAACCAGTACAGTTCATCTGGAACATCGTTGTCATTGATGAGCTTTGTTTGCAACCAACTAGCAAAAGTCTCCATGTGTTTACGTTCAATCCAGGGGTCAGACTGCTCTGGGTTCTTGGACCATACAATACCCTTGTGTTCCTCCATATATGGAGTCACCAAGGTGGAATTTTGTAAAACCGTGTAGTGTGCTTGAGTGAAAGAATGCCCGTCCATATTTATTTCTTCTTTCTTTCCTAATGTGCCTTTTCCACCCAGTCTCCCCTCATGCCGTGATTCAGGAAGACCAATCGGCTTAATGTTAGGAAAAAAGTCAACACAAAACTCAATAACCTCCTCTGTTCCATATCCCTTGGCGATGCTTCCTTCTGGCCTAGCACGCTTATGAACATATTTCTTTAAGACTCCCATGAACCTCTCGAAGGGGAACATATTGTGTAGAAATACGGGACCCAGAATGTTAATCTCTTCGACTAGGTGCACTAGAACGTGCGTCATAATACTGAAGAAGGATGGAGGGAACACCAACTCGAAACTGACAAGACATTGGACCAAGTCATTATGTAACCTTGGTAGGATTTCTGGATCGATTAGCTTCCGAGAAATTGCATTGAGGAATGCGCATAACTTCGCAATGGCTAATCGAACATTTTTCGGTAGAAGCCCCCTAAGTGCAACTGGAAGTAATTGCGTCATAATCACGTGGCAGTCATGAGACTTTAGATTTTGAAAATTTTCCTCTACCATATTTATTATTCCCTTTTATATTCGACAAGAAGCCAGACAGGACCTTCATACTGAGCAGACATTCAAAAAAGATCTCCTTCTCTTCTTTCGTAAGAGCGTAGCTGGCAGGACCTTGATACTGCTTTGGAGGCATGTCGTCTTTTTCATTAATTCTTTGCTTGTCCTCCCGTGCTTCCGGTGTATCTTTTTTCTTTCCATACACACCCAAGAAGCCTAGCAGGTTCACACAAAGATTCTTCGTCACATGCATCACGTCGATTGCATTGCGGACCTCTAGAGCTTTCCAATATTCAAGTTCCCAAAATATAGATTTCTTCTTCCACATGGGTGCGTGTCCGTTGGCGTCATTCGGAATAGATTGTCCGCTAGGACCCTTTCCAAAGATTACCTGTAAATCCTTGACCATATCAAATATATATTCACCAGTACGGAGGCCAGGCTTCTTCCGGTTATCTGGCTCACCTTTGAAATAGTTGCCTGCCTTTCTTAAGATATGCTTGATCGGTAGAAATCGACGATGTCCCAGGTACACATTCTTCTTACATTTATCCAAATATATACTTTCAGTATCATCTAAATAGTGCATGCATGCATTGTATCCCTTCTTTGTATGTCCTGAAAGGTTACTAAGAGCAGGCCAATCATTGATGGTTACAAACAGCAACGCTCGTAGGTCAATTTCCTTCTGTGTGTGCGCATCCCACACACGCACACCTGGTTTTTTCCACAAATGTAGAAGTTCATCAACTAGTGGCCTTAGGTAGACATCAATGTCGTTGCCGGGTTGCTTAGGGCCTTGAATGAGCACTGGCATCATAATGAACTTCCGCTTGATGCACAACCAAGGAGGAAGGTTGTAGATACATAGAGTCACGGGCCAGGTGCTGTGAATGGAGCTTTGCTTGCCAAAAGGATTCATGCCATCTATACTAAGACCAAACCATAAGTTCGTTGCGTCAGCTGCAAAGTCCTCGAACTCCCTCTCGATTTTTCTCCACTGCGACCCATCAGCGGGTGCTCTCAACATCCCGTCTTTCTTACGTTCTTCTTTGTGCCATCACAACAACTTGGCATGCTCTTTGTTTTGGAAGAAACGTTTCAACCATGGTATTATAGGAGCATACCACATCACCTTGGCACGAACCCTCTTCCTGTGGCGTTTGCCCTCCACATCACCAGGGTCATCGCGGGGGATCTTATAGCGCAGTGCACCGCATACCGAGCATGCATCCAAATTCTTGTACTCCTCACCGCGGTAGAGGATGCAGTCATTAGGGCATGCATGTATCTTCTGTACCTCTAATCCTAGAGGGCAGACAACCTTCTTTGCTTCGTACGTACTTTCAGGCAATTCGTTATCCTTTGGAAGCATCTTCTTTATCATTATCAGCAATTCTTGAAATCCCTTGTAAGTTACACCATTCTTCGCCTTCCATTGCAGCAATTCCAGCGTGGTACCCAGCTTTTTCTGGTCATCTTCACAATTTGGATACAATAATTTCTTGTGATCCTCTAACATGCGTTTCAACTTCAACCTCTCCTTATCATTTTCGCAGTTTCTCTTTGCATCAGCAATGACCTGACCCGAATCATCAGCGGGCTCATCTGATGCCTCTTCTTCAGCTTCCCCCATTGATGCCTCTTCTTCAGCTTCCCCCATTGTTGTATCAACGAAAGGATAGTTGTCATCATCCTCTTCTTCTTCATTGTCTTCCATTATAACCCCTCTTTCTCCGTGCTTGGTCCAACAGCTATAGCCGGACATGAAACCGGACTTCAGCAGGTGGTAGTGAAGGGTTTTTGAGGTAGAGTAATTCCTATCATTCTTACAGTCACAACATGGACAACACATGAAACCATTCTGCTTATTTGTCTCAGCCACACGAATAAAATCATGTAGGCCATTAAGAAACCCTAGACTTAGTCGGTCATCGTACATCCATTGCCGGCTCATGTTCACTACACAACATCGAAGTGGCCAAATTAATACAACTTCATCATCACATTACAACCAAAAGTAGAGCTAGCAGTGACCAAATGTTATTACTGTAAATAATGGATACTTATAGTTCATACATATACATCTCATAAAACAACACCAACTATCTAAAACATGTGAATACAACAACAAATGCGATCATAATCGCAACTAAAGTAACAATTGAGCCAACAGCATAATGATACCAAGCCTCTTTATCAAATGCATATTTTCTAATCTTTCTAAGCTTCAAGCGCATTCCAACCATCTTGTTCTTGTGATCATCGACTATATCGACAACATGCAACTCCAATCCCATCTTCTCATCTTTAGTTCTTTTCAATTTTTCTTTCAAATGATCAATTTCTTTTTCAGCTTGTGTTAATTTCTCGAGCAAAATTGCATAGTCGGCTGGAATTTCTGGTTCAACTACTTCCTATAGATAAAAATATCTACGTCAATTTGGTGGCATAATTAATTGTCATAGACATTAGATGATGTGTGAAATAGTTATAAAAGATAATTAACGACATACCACATCTGAATCATAGACTGGACGAGGGCCGACGTGGACGAATACCATAACCATTACACTATAGAATAACTAACAATAATACAAGTAAGTAAATCGTACAGGCAGCTATCTAAATCATACAAGTAATTTTTTTTAAAAGATTTTAAGAAGAACAAGAGGCTCACCAAGGTGGCCGGTGTCGTGACGAGACGGTGCGGACGATGGACGGTGGTTAGGACGGCCGGGGATGGTGGGAAGGCACACCAAATAAACCACACCTACACATATGCAACCTAACAAGTTAATTTGAGCTCAAATTGGATATAAATCAAATAAAATCCCACAAATCACATATCACATATCTTTGAGCATACCACAAGCTAATCTAGCAAGAGATGAAGGAGCAAAGTTGCTAACCTTTATGAACACTTGGATAGATGGGGTGACTTTAAATCTTGACAAATCCTTGGCAAAATGGAGGATGAGCTTCGAGCAAGAAGAAGAACGGGAAGGCACACCAAATAAACCACACCTACACATATGCAACCTAACAAGTTAATTTGAGCTCAAATTGGATATAAATCAAATAAACTCCCACAAATCACATATCACATATCTTTGAGCATACCACAAGCTAATCTAGCAAGAGATGAAGGAGCAAAGTTGCTAACCTTTATGAACACTCGGATAGATGGAGTGCCTTTAAATCTTGACAAATCCTTGGCAAAATGGAGGATGAGCTTCGAGCAAGAAGAAGAACAGGGTAGAAAACAGAGCTCTTTCGATCGACTGCGGACGGATGTATATGTAGGAAGTCTTTAGTACCGGCTAGTGTCACCAGCCGGTACTAAAGGTTGCCCTTTAGTACCGGTTGGTGTCACCAGCCGGTACAAAAGGTGCAAGTGGGGCCCATGTGCTGACCAAAACCCTGTCACACCCCCTTTAGTACCGGCTCGTGAGACGAACCGGTACTAAAGGTCCCCCACGAGCCGGAACTAAAGGTCGCCCTGCTCCTAGCCGTTGTAGCCGGCATGAATCGGGACTAATACCATCTTTAGTACCGGTTCGTGACCAGACCGGGACTAAAGCTTGGGACGAAAGGTCTGTTTTCTACTAGTGGAGTGTGCACCGTTGCGAAAGTTCGTCGTGTTGAGACACCACGTGATGATCGGGTGTGATAGACTCTACGTTCACATACAATGGGTGCAAGCCAGTGTTGCACATGTAGACACTCGGGTTAAACTTGACGAGCCTAGCATGTACAGACATGGACTCGGAACACAAGAGACTGAAAGGTCGAACATGAGTCATATAGTAGATATGATCAACATGATGATGTTCACCATTGAAACCACCTCAACTCACGTGATGATCGGACTTGAGTTGGTGAATTTGGATCATGTATCACTCGAATGACCGGAGGGATGTCAATTTGAGTGGGAGTTCTTCAATAATATGATTAATTGAACTCATTATCATGAACATAGTCAGTTGTGTCTTTGCAAATTATATTACTTGCTCGTGTTGTAGCTCCCTTGAATTTTTATATGTTCCTAGAGAAATAGAGTTGAAAGATGATGGTAGCAATATTGCGGACTGGGTCCGTGATCTGAGGATTGTCCTCATTGTTGCACAGAAGGCTTATGTCCTTAATGCACCGCTCGGTGTGCCAACCCCTCTAGCATCGTTTGTAGATGTTGTGAACATCTGACATGCACGTTCTGATAACTACTTGATAGTTTAGTGCGTCATGCATTACGACTTAGAATTGAGGCTCCGAAATGTTTTGAACGTCACGGAACATATGAGATGTTCTAAGAGCTGAAATTAGGATCTCAGGTTCGTGCCCGTGTTGCGAGATATGAGATCTCCCACAAGATTCTTTGCCTGCAAGATGAAAGAGAATAGCTCAATCGTTGAGCATGTGCTCAGATTGTCTAGGTGCTACAATCGCTTGAATCGAGTGGGAGTTGATCTTCCAGATAATATAGTGATTGATATAGTTCTCCAAGTCACTATCACTAAGCTGCTAGAACTTGGTGATGAACTATAAAATGCCAGGGATAGAAATAATGATCCCTGAGCTGTTCACGATGTTTGACACCGCGAAGGTAGAAATCAAGAAGGAGCGTTAAGTGTTGATGGTTAGTAAAAACCACTAGTTTCGAGAAGGGCAAGGGCAAGGAGGGAAACTTCATGGATGGCAAGATAGTTGTTGCTCCAGTGAAGCAACCCAAAGTTGAACCCAAACCCGAGACTAAGTGCTTCGATTATGAGGAGAGCGATCGGTGAAGCGGAACAACCCTAGATACTTGGTAGATAAGAAGGCTGGCAACGTCAATAGAAGTATATTTGATATACGTGTTATTGATGTGTACCTTGCTAGTACTCCTAGTAGCACCTGGGTATTGGATACCGGTTCGGTTGCTAAATGTTAGTAACTCGAAATAAAATCTACGGAATGAACGGAGAACTAGCTAAGGGTGAGGTGACGATGTGTGTTGGAAATATTTCCAAGGTTGATGTGATCAACATCGCACGCTCTCTCTACCTTCGGGATTAGTGACGAACCTAAATAAATGTTATTTGGTGTCTTGCGTTGAGCATGAACGTGATTAGATCGTGTTTATTGCAACATGGTGATTCATTTAAGTTAGAGAATAATGGTTATTCTGTTTACATGAATAACACCTTCAATGGTCATGCACCCAGTGAGAATGGTTTGTTGCATCTTGATCGTAGTAATACACATATTCATAACATTGATTCCAAAAGATACAAAGTTAATGATAATAGTACCACATACTTGTGGCACTGTCGCTAAATGTCATATTGGTATAAAGCGCATGAAGAAACTTCATGCTTATGGATCTTTGGACTCATTCGATTTTGAATCGGTTGAGACATGTGAACCATGCCTCTTGGGCAAGATGACTAAGGACCCCATTTTCCAGATTGATGGAGCGGGCAAGTGATTTATTGGAAATGATACATGTTGATGTATGCAATCCAATGAGTCTTGTAGCGTGCGGTGGTTATCGTTATTTTCTTACCTTCACTGATGATTTGAGTAGATATAGTGTATATTTACTTAATGAAACACAAGTCTGGATTGTTTGAAAGGTTCAAGCAAATTCAGAGTGAAGTTTAAAGATCATCGTGACAAGAAGATAAAAATGTCTGTGATATGATCGTGGAGGTGAATATCTGAGTTACGAGTTTGGCATACAACTTTAGACAATGTGAAAGTTGTTTCACAATTGACGCCACCTGGAACACCATAGTGTGATGGTGTGTCCGAATGTCATAGTCATGCTCTATTGGATACGGTGCGTGCTATGATGTCTCTTATCGTTTTGATACTATAATTTTGGGGTTATGCATTAGAGACAACTACATTCACTTTAAATAGGGCACCATCTAAATCTGTTGAGATGACACCGTGTGAATTAGGGTCTGATAGAAACCCAAGCTGTCATCCATCTTAATGTTTGGGGCTGCGACGCTTGTGTGGAAAACATTTTCACCAAATGAGCTCAAACCCAAAGCAGACAAATGCATCTTCATGGAATACCCTAAGAAAAATTGGGTGAACCTTCTATCTCAGATCCAAGCATAAAATGTTTGTTACTAAAACTGGGTCCTTTCTCGAGAAAGAGTTTCTCTCGAAAGAATTGAGTGGGAGGAAAATAGAACTTGATGAGGTTGTTGAACCTTTGTTCAACCAGAGAGTAGCGCAGCACAGGAAGATGTTTCTGTGAAGCCTACGTTAGTTGAAGAGGAAGTTAATGATGATGATCATGAAGCTTTGGATCAAGTTACTATCGAACCTCGTAGGTCGACAAGGATGTGTATTGCTCCTGAGCGGTACGACAACCCTGTCTTGGAGGTCATGTTGTTGGACAATGATGAACCTACGAGATGTGGAGAAGCGATGATGGGCCCGGATTCCGACAAATGGTTAGAGGCCATGAAATCCGAGAAAGGATCCATGTATGAAAACCAAGTATAGACTTTGGTAGACTTGC
This sequence comes from Hordeum marinum, assembly GCA_022496015.1. NCBI lineage: Eukaryota > Viridiplantae > Streptophyta > Magnoliopsida > Poales > Poaceae > Hordeum > Hordeum marinum. The sequence goes on from CM039678.1 coordinate 26,195,778, forward strand.
TCGTTGGACGGCAGATCATTGAGTACAAATGGATCTTTAAGATGAAGACAGACGCTGATGGTGAATATCACCATTTATAAAGCTCGACTTGTCGCAAAGAAGTTTCCGTCAAGTTCAAAGAGTTGACTGCGATGAGACTTTCTCACTCGTAGCGATGCTAAAGTCTGTTGGAATTATGTTAGCAGTTGCTGCATTTTTCAATTATGAAATCTGGTAGATAGCTGACAAAACATCGTTTCCTTAACAATTTACTTGAGGAAAAGTTGTATGTGATACAACCAGAAGGTTTTGTCAGTCCTAAGGATGCTAAAAGGTGAGAAAGCTTCAGTGATCCTTCTATGGACTAAAGCAAGCATCTCGGAGTTGGAATATACACTTTGATGAGGTGATCAAAGTTTGTGAGTCTATACAAAGTTTATGAGAAACTTGTATTTACAATAAAGTGAGTGGGAGCACTATAGAGTTTCTGATAAGCATATGTGGTTGACATATTGTTGATCGGAAATGATGTAGAATTTCTGGAAAGCATAAAGGGATGTTTGAAAGGAGACTTTGAATGAGTACATACCTTGACAAGATTTTGAAAGAGTTCAAAATGGATTAGTCAGAGAGAAGTGTTCTCGCCTTCTTTGTAAGGTGTGAAGTTGAGTGAGACTCAAAGCTCGACCACGACAGAAGAAAGAGAAAGGACGAATGTCGTCCCCTATGCCTTAGTCATAGGCTCTGTATAGTATGCCATGCTGTGTACTGCACCTGTGTGTGCCTTGCCATGAGTCCGTCAAGGGGTACAAGAGTGATCCAAGAGTGGATCACTAGACAGCGGTCAAAATCATCCTTAGTAACTAAAAGACTAAGGCAATGTTTCTCGATTATGGAGGTGATAAAGAGTTTGTCGTAAAGAGTTACGTCGATGCAAGCTTTAACACCAATCCGGATGACTCTTAGTAGCAATCCGGATACGTATAATGGAGCAGCCATTTGGAATAGCTCCAAGTGGAGTGTGGTAGCAGTATTTACAGTTTGACATAAAGATTTGCAAAGTACACACGGATCTGAATGTCGCAGACCCGTTGACTAAAAGACCTCTCTCACATGCAAAGCATGATCAAACCCCAGAACTCATTGGGTATTAGATTCATAACAATGCGAATCACATGGTGATGTGAACTAGATTATTGACTCTAGTGCAAGTGGGAGACTGTTGGAAATATGCCCTAGAGGCAATAATAAATTGGTTATTATCATATTTCCTTGTTCATAATAATTGTTTATTATCCATGCTATAATTGTGTTGATCGGAAACTCACATACATGTGTGGATACATAGACAACACCATGTCCCTAGTATGCCTCTAATAGACTAGTTCGTCGATCAAAGATGGCTATGGTTTCCTAGTCATGGACATGAGATGTCATTTGGTAACGGGATCACATCATTAGGAGAATGATGTGATGGACAAGACCCAAACTACAAACATAGCATATGATCGTGTCAGTTTATTGCTACTGTTTTCTGCATGTCAAGTATATGTTTCTATGACCATGAGATCATGCAACTCACAGATACCAGAAGAGTGTCTTATGTGTATCAAACATCGCAACGTAACTGGGTGACTATAAAGGTGCTCTACAGGTATCTCTGAGGGTATCTGTTGGGTTGGCATGGATCAAGACTGGGATTTGTTACTCCGTGTGACGGAGAGGTATCTCAGGGCCCACTCTGTAATACAACATCACAATAAGCCTTGCAAGCAATGTGACTAAGTGTTAGTCACGGGATCTTGTATTACGGAAAGAGTAAAGTGACTTGCCGGTAACGAGGTTGAACTAGGTATGGAGATACCGACGATCGAATCTCGGGCAGGTAACATACCGAAGAACAAAGGGAACATCATATGGGATTAACTGAATCCTTGACATAAAGGTTCGAACGATAAAGATCTTCGTAGAATATGTAGGAACCAATATGGACATCCAGGTCCCGCTATTGGTTATTGACCGTAGAGGTGTCTCGGTCATGTCTACATAGTTCTCGAACCCGCAGGGTCTGCACACTTAAGGTTCGGTGACGTTTCGGTAGTATAGAGTTATGTATAGTGGTGACTGAAGGTAGTTTGGAGTCCCGGATGAGATCCCAGACGTCACGAGGAGCTCCGGAATGGTCCGGAGGTAAAGATTGATATATAGGAAGTCCTGTTTTGGTTGCCGGAAAAGTTTCGGGCTCATCGGTAGTGTACCGAGAGTACCGGTAGTGTACGGGGGACCATCGGGAGGGGTATTTCGACCCAAGAGGCTACATGGGCTGTGGGAGGAGGTAAACCAGCCCTGGTGGGCTGGACGAAGCCTCCTCTAAGGGCCCATGCGGCTGGAGTGGTTTGAGAAGGAAAAAATCCAAAGGTGGAGAGGTGGAAAGAGTTTCCAAGTGGAAAGGAGGAATCCTACTCCTAATAGGATTGGAGTAGGACTCCTCCACCTCCAATTTCGACCAAACCTTGAGGGTTTGAGGCTGCCTCTCCACCTCCAATTTCGACCAAACCTTGAGGGTTTGAGGCTGCCTCCTCCCCTCCCTCCTTCCTATATATACTAGAGTATTTAGAGGAAAAATCTAACCCTAATAGCCACGTGCTACCTCTCCTTTAGTGCATAGTTTCTCCTCTAGATCGGTTTTCTGCAGTGCTTAGGTGAAGCCTTGCCGAATTAGCTCCACCACCATCGCTGCAGCACCGTCACGCTGCCGGAGAACTCGCCTACCTCTCCTCTCCCTCTTGCTGGATCAAGAAGGCAGAGATCGTCATCGAGCTGTACATGTGCTGAACGCGAAGGTGTCGTCCGTTCGGCGCTAGATCGGAAGGACCGTGATCAAGATCGCGAGACGGATCGAGATGAGATCGTAGGACGGATCATGATGAGTTCACGGGACGGATCGTGATTGGATCGCGGGATGGATCGTGATGAGATAGCGGGTCACTCGGCGATTTGGATAGCGAAGACGTTCGACTACACCTACCGCGTTTCTTAACGCTTCCCGCTTAGCGATCTACAAGGGTATGTAGATCCACTCTCCCTCTCATAGATGCTCATCACCATGGATAGATCTTGTGTGTGCATAGGAATTTTTTTGTTTCCCATGCAACGTTCCCCAACAAATGGCTTGAAGCCATGAAATCCGAGATAGGATCCATGTATGAGAACAAAGTATGGACTTTGGTGGACTTGCCTGATGATAAGCGAGCCATTGAAAATAAATGGATCTTTAAGAAGAAGACTGACGCAGATGGTAATGTGACCATCCATAAGGCTCGGCTTGTCGCTAAGGGTTATAGACAAGTTCAAGGAGTTGACTATGATGAGACTTTCTCACTTGTAACGATGCTGAAGTCCGTCCGAATCATGTTATCAATTGCCGCATTTTATGATTATGAGATCTGGCAAATGGACGTCAAAACGGCATTCCTTAATGGCTTCCTTAAGGAAGAACTGTATATGATGCAGCTGGAAGGTTTTGTCGATCCTAAAGATGCTAACAAAGTATGCAAGCTCCAACGCTCCATCTATGGGTTGGTGCAAGCATCTCGGAGTTGGAACATTCCCATTAATGAGGTGATTAAATCGTTTTGGTTTATACAGGTTTATGGAGAACCCTGTATTTACAAGAAAGTGAGTGGGAGCTCTGTAGCATTTCTCATATTATATGTGGATGACATATTGTTGATGGGAAATGATATAGAAGTTTTGGAAAGCGTAAAGGCCTACTTGAATAAGTGTTTTTCAATGAAGGACCTTGGAGAAGCTGCTTACATATTAGGCATTAAGATCTATAGAGAGAGATCGAAACACCTCATAGGTCTTTCACAAAGCACATACCTTGAAAAGATATTGAAGAAGTTCAATATGGATCAGTCCAAGAAGGGGTTCTTGCCTGTTTTACAGGGTGTGATATTGAGTACGACTCAATGCCCGACCACGGCAAAGGATAGAGGAGAGATGAGTGTCATCCCCTATGCTTCAGCCACATGCTCTATTATGTCTGCCATGCTGTGTACCAGACCTGATGTGAACCTTGCCATAAGTTTGGTAGGGAGGTACCAAAGTGATCCCGGAGCGAAACACTGGACAGCGGTCAAGAATATCCTGAAGTACCTCAAAAGGACAAAGGACATGTTTCTCGTTTATTGAGGTGCCGAAGAGCTCGTCGTAAAGGGTTACGTCGATGCTAGCTTCGACACTGATCCGGACGACTCCATGTCGCAAACCGAATATATGTATATTTTGAACAGAGGGGCAGTCAGCTGGTGCAGCAGCAAGCAAAGCGTCATGGCGGCATCTACATGTGAAGCGGAGTATATAGCTGCTTCAGAAGCAGCAAAGGAAGGAGTCTGGATGAAGGAGTTCATCACCGACCTAGGAGTAATTCCCAATGCTTCGGGCCCGATGACTCTATTCTATGACAACACTGGAGCTATTGCCCTTGCCAAGGAGCCCAGGTTTCACAAGAAGACAAGACACATCAAGCGTCGCTTCAACTCCATCCGTGATTACATTCAAGAGAGAGATATAGATATTTGTAAAGTACATACGGGTCTAAATATCGCAAATCCGTTGACCAAACCTCTCTCACGAGCAAAACATGATCAACACCAGAATGTTATGGGTGTTCGATTCATCACAATGTAACTAGATTATTGACTCTAGTGCAAGTGGGAGACTGTTGGAAATATGCCCTAGATACAATAATAAAATGGTTATTATTGTATTTCCTTGTTCATGATAATTGACTATTGTTCATGCTATAATTGTGTTAACCAGAAACCGTAATGCATGTGTGAATACATAGACCACAACGTGTCCCTAGTGAGCCTCTAGTTGGCTAGGTCGTTGATCAATAGATGGCCACGGTTTCATGACCATGGACATTGGATGTCGTTCATAATGGGATCACATCATTAGGAGAATGATGTGATCAACAAGACCCAATCCTAAGCATAGCACAAGATCGTGTAGTTCGTCTGTTAAAGCTTTCCAATGTCAAGTATCATTTCCTTGGACCATGAGATTGTGCAACTCCCGGATATCATAGGAATACTTTGGGTGTGCCAAACGTCACAACATAACTGGGTGGCTATAAAGGTACACTACACGTATCTCCAAAAGTGTTTGTTGGGTTGGCACGAATCGAGACTGGGATTTGTCACTCCGTGTGACGGAGAGGTATCTCTGGGCCCACTCTGTAAGACTTCATCATAATGAGCTCAATGTGACTAAGAGTTAGCCACGGGATGATGTGTTACGGAATGAGTAAAGAGACTTGCCGGTAACGAGATTGAACAAGGTATAGGGATACCGATGATCGAATCTCGGGCAAGTGTCATACCGGTAGACAAAGGGAATTGTATACGGGATTGATTGAATCCCCGACATCGTGGTTCATCCGATGAGATCATCGTGGAGCATGTGGGAGACAACATGGGTATTCAGATCCCGCTGTTGGTTATTGACCGGAGAGGTGTCTCGTTCATGTCTACGTGCCTCCCGAACCCATAGGGTCTACTCACTTAAGGTTCGATGACTCTAGGGTTATAGGGAAATGTTGTACGTGGTTACCGAAGGTTGTTCGAAGTCCCGGATGAGATCCCTGACATCACGAGGAGCTCTGGAATGGTCCGAAGGTAAATATTGATATATAGGAAGTCCAGTTTTGGTCACTGGAAAGTTTTTGGGCTCATCGGTAGTGTACCGGGAGTGTCGGGAGGGTGCCGGAGAACCCCCGGGAGGGGTGTGACGACCAAAGAACTTCACGGGCTGTTAGAGGAGGTGGACCATAACTTATTGGGCTGGCCAACTCCTTCTCTAAAGGCCCATGCGGCTAGGGATAAAGAGATAAGGCCAAAGGAGATTCAAAAGGAAGAGATCCACCTCCCTTATGGGAGGTGGACTCCTCCCTTATCTTGGCCGAACCTCTCCTCCTTGGAGGAGGGGCCAAGGTGGCCCTCCCTCTCCCTCCTCCTATATATACCCAAGGTATTGGGGCTGATTTGATACACAAGTTCTCTCTCTCTCTCTCTCTCTACGCAGCCCTACCCTTCCTCTTCCTCTTTCTCCGCGGTGCTTGGCGAAGCCCTGCCGGAGACCACGCAGCTCCACCGTCACCACGCCATCATGCTGCTGAGCTCTCCCTCAACCTCTCCTTCCTCCTTGCTGGATCAAGGCGTAGGAGACGTCATCGGGTTACACGTGTGTTGAAAGCGGAGGTGCCGTTATTCGGCGCTTAGATCGGAATCCACCGCGTTCTAGTAACGCTTCCGCTTTGCAATCTTCAAAGGTATGAAGATGCACTCTCCCCACTCGTTGCTGGTTTCTCCATAGATAGATCTTGGTGAACACATAGGATTTTTTTGATTTACTACTACGTCTCTCAACACTATCAAGCGTCTCGATCTATCTCTATAGATCTTAATGCCTAATATGAAATCAGCTTCTCCTAGGTCCTTCATTGAAAAACTCTTGTTCAAATATTCCTTCACGCTTTCCAGCATTTCTATATTGTTTCCAATAAGCGATCTGGCATCCACATATAATATTAGAAATGCTACAGAGCTCCCACTCACTTTCTTGTAAATACAAGCTTCTCCATAAACTTGTATAAACCCAAACGCCTTGATCACCTCATCAAAGCGCTTATTCCAACTCCAAGATGCTTGCACCAGTCCATAAATGGATCGCTGGAGTTTGCAAACTTTGTCAGCATTCTCTGGATCGACAAAACCTCCCGGTTGCATCATATACAACTCTTCCTCAAGGAAACCATTAAGGAACGCTGTTTTGACATCCATCTGCCAAATTTCATAGTCGAAATATGCAGCTATTGCCAACATGATTCTGATGGATTTAAGCATCGCTACGGGTGAGAAGGTATCATCGTATTCAACTCCTCGAACTTGTGAAAAACCCTTTGCCACAAGTCGAGCTTTATAGACGGTGACATTACCGTCCGCGTCCGTCTTCTTCTTAAAGATCCATTTATTCTGAATGGCCTTTCACCCCTCTGGTAATACATCCAAAGTCCATACTTTGTTTTCATACATGGATCCCATCTCGGATTTCATGGCCTCTAACCATTTCTCGGAATCTGGGCCCATCATCGCTCCTCCATAGCTCGTAGGTTCACTGTTGTCTAACAACATGACCTCCAAGACAGGGTTGCCGTACCACTCAGGAGAAATACGCGTCCTTGTCGACCTTCGAGGTTCAATAGCAACTTGATCCGAAGCTTCATGATCATCACCATTAACTTCCTCTCCAACCGTCGTTGGCTCTACAGAAACATCTTCCTGTGCTGCACTACTCTCTGGTTGAAGTGAAGGTTCAACAACCTCATCAAGTTCTACTTTCCTCCCACTCAATTCTTTCGAGAGAAACTCTTTCTCGAGAAATGTTCCTTTCTTAGCGACAAACACTTTGCCTTCGGATCTGAGATAGAAGGTATACCCAACTGTCTCTTTTGGGTATCCTATGAAGACACATTTCTCCGCTCTGGGTTCCAGCTTTTCAGGCTGAAGCTTTTTGACATAAGCATCACATCCCCAAACTTTAAGAAACGACAACTCTGGCTTCTTGCCAAACCACCGTTCATATGGCGTCGTCTCAACGGATTTCGATGGCACCCTATTTAAGGTGAATGCAAATGTATCTAATGCATAACCCCAAAATGATAGTGGCAAATCGGCAAGAGACATCATAGAACGTACCATATCTAATAAGGTTCGATTACGATGTTCGGACAAACCATTACGCTGTGGTGTTCCAGGCGGTGTCAATTGTGAAACGATTCCACACTGTCTTAAGTGACCGCCAAACTCATAACTCGGATATTCTCCTCCTCGATAGATCTTAGGAATTTAATCTTCTTGTTATGATGATTTTCAACTTCACTTTGAAATTGCTTGAACTTTTCAAACATTTCAGACTTGTGTTTCATCAAGTAAATATACCCATATCTACTCAAGTCATCAGTGAAGGTAAGAAAATAATGATATCCACCACGCGCCTCAATGTTCATTGGACCACAGACATTAGTATGTATGATTTCCAACAAATCATTCGCCCATTCCATTATTCCAGAGAATGGCGTTTTAGTCATCTTACCCATGAGGCATGGTTCACATGTGTCAAGTGATTCAAAATCAAGTGACTCCAAAAGTCCATAAGCATGGAGCTTCCTCATGCGTTTTACACCAATATGACCCAAACGACAGTGCCACAACAAAGTGGTACTGTCATTATCAGCTCTACATCTTTTGGCATCAATGCTATGAACATGTGTATCATCACTATCGAGATTCAACAAGAATAAACCCCTCACAATGGGTGCATGACCATAAAAGATATTACTCATATAAATAGAACAACCATTATTCTTTGATTTAAATGAGTAACCATCTTGCAATAAACAAGATCCAGATATAATGTTCATGCTTAACGCAGGCACTAAATAACAATTATTTAGGTTCATCACTAATCCCGATGGTAGTCGAAGAGCGAGCGTGCCGACAGCGATTACATCAACCTTGGAATCATTTCACACGCGCATCGTCACTTCATCCTTAGCCAGCCTCCGTCTATTTCATAGGTCCTGCTTTGAGTTGCAAATGTGAGAAACCGAACCGGTATCAAATACCCATGCACTACAACGAGAGCTAGTAAGGTACACATCAATAACATGTATATCATATATACCTTGTTTGGTGTTGGCCACCTTGTCGGCCAGGTACTTGGGGTGGTTCTGCGTCCAGTGACCAGTTCCCTTGCAATGAAAGCACTCAGATTCCGGCTTGGGTCCAGCCTTGGGTTTCTTCACGGGAGGAGCAACTAGTTTGCCACCCTTCTTGGAGTTACCCTTCTTGCCCTTGCCATGCTTCTTGAAACTAGTGGTTTTATTGACCATCAACACTTGATGTTCTTTCTGGATTTCAGACTCAGCGACTTTCAGCATCGCAAACAGCTCGGCGACTGACTTGTTCATCCCGTGCATGTTATAGTTCAACACGAAGCTCTTGTAGCTAGGTGGCAATGATTGAAGAACTCTGTTAGTGATCACCTCCAGCGGAAGGGGCATCTGTAACTCCGCCAGACGGGTTGAGTACCCAGACATTCTGAGTATATGTTCACTGATAGACCCGTTCTCCTCCATCCTCCAAGCATAGAACTTATCGGAGGTCTCATACCTCTCGATCCGGGCATTCTTCTTAAAGATAAACTCCAACTCTTGGAACATCTCATATGCTCCATGACGTTCAAAACGTCTTTGAAGTCCCGGTTCTAAGACATACAACATTGCACATTGAACTATTGAGTAATCTCCAGAACGTGCCTCCCAAGCATTCTTAACGTCTTTGGACGACACGGGAGCGGGTCGGTCACCAAGCAGTGCATCAAGGACATAAGCCTTCTGGTAAGCCATGAGAATAATCCTCAGATTACGGGCCCAGTCAACAAAGTTACTTCCATCATCTTTCAACTTAGCTTTCTCTAGGAACGCATTAAAATTTAGGGGTGCTACTGCGCGAGCCATTGATCTACAATATAAATAAGCAAAGGTTACTAAGACTATTGTTCATGGTAATGAGTTTAGTTAATCAAATTACTAAAGCTCCCACTCAAATTGACATCCCTCAGGTCATCTGTGTGATACATGATCCACATTCACCAACTCAAGTCCGATCATCACGTGAGTTAAGGTGGTTTCAATGGTGAACATCATCATGTTGATCATATCTACTATATGACTCATGCTCGACCTTTCGGTCTCTTGTGTTCCGAGTCCATGTCTGTACATGCTAGGCTTGTCAAGTTTAACCTGAGTGTTCCGCATGTGCAACACTGGCTTACACTCATTGTATGCGAACGTAGAGTCTATCACACCCGATCATCATGTGGTGTCTCGACATGATGAACTTTGGCAACAGTGCATACTCGGGGAGAACACAATTCATATTGAAATTTAAGCGAGGGATCACCTTATAATTCTACCATCGTCCTAAGCAAAACAAGGTGCATAAAAGGATTAACATCACATGCAAATCATAAGTGACATGATATGGCCATGAACTTGTGCTTTTGATCTCCATTTCCAAAGCACCGACATGATCTCCATCGTCACCGGCATGACACCATGATCACCATCATCATGATCTCCATCATTGTGTCGTCATCGGGGTTGTCGCGCCCACCATGCTCATACTACTATTGCTACCGCTTAGCGATAAAGTAAAGCATTACATAGCGCTTAAAGATTGACACACGGGTCATACAATAATTAAAGACAACCCTATGGCTCCAGCCGGTTGCCGTACTCATCGACATGCAAGTCGTGATATTCTATACAACACATGATGATCTCACACATCACATATATCTCATCATGTAATTGGCCATATCACATCACAACATACCCTGCAAAAACAAGTTAGACATCCTCTAATTGTTGTTGCATGTTTTACGTGGCTGTTATGGGTATCTAGCAAGAACGATTCTTACCTACGCAAAACCACAACGGTGATATGAAGATTGCTTTTCAACCTTCTACAAGGACCGCCTTAATCAAATCCGGTTCAACTAAAGTGGGAGAGACAGACACCCGCCAGCCATCTTTATGCGACGAAGTCACATGTCAGTCGATGGAACACGGTCTCTTGTAAGCGTACGAGTAAAGTCGGTCCGGGCCGCTTCATCCCACAATACGGCTGAACCAAGAAAAGACTAAGGAAGGAAGCAATCTGAATATCAACCCCCACAAACTCTTTGTGTTCTACTCAAGATCTCATCAACGCATAGACCTAGCTCATGATGCCACTGTTGGGTAACATTGCATGGGAAACAAAAAAAATCCTATGCTCCACCAAGATCAATCTAGGAGATGAGCATCTATGAGAGGAGAGATTGGATCTACGTACCCTTGTAGATCACTAAGCAGAAGCGTTAAAGAACGCGGTTGATGTAGTGGTATGTCTCCACGATCCAAATCGCAAGTCGTCCCATGAACTCCCGATCAAGCGCCGAACGGACGGCACCTCCGCGTTCAACACACATGCAGCTCGATGAAGATCTCCACCTTCTTGATCGAGCAAGAGGGAGTGGAGAGGTAGATGGGTTCGCCGGAAGCACAAAGGTGTGGCGACGACGGTGGTGGAGCTGATCCGGCAGAGCTTCGCTAAGCGGTGCCAAACCAATCTACTAGAGGAGAGGTGATCGTGAAGGGAGGAAGGGCTGCGCCGTGACTTAGGTTGCGGCTGCCCTCCTCCTTCTCACATATATATAGGGGAAGAGGAGGAGGCTGGCCGCCCTAGGGTTTCCCTAGGGTTTGGTGTGGCGTCCAAGGAGGTGGGGCGGCGGCGAGGGTGGCTTGGCCACCAAGTTTGGTGGCTAGCCCACCCTTTTGGCCCAGCCCAAGCCTCTAGCTGGATGGGCCTTGAGGTGGGAGGTGCGGCCAGCCCACCAGGGGCTGGCTAACACCCTCCCACAGCCCATGTTGCTCTTTGGAGTAGATGGGCCCACCCGATGGACCCCCAGGAACATTTTCGGCACTCCGCCACACCACTTGCCGGTCATGGAACTTTTCTGGAACTCAAATACCAACTTCCCATATATGAATATTTACCTACGAACCACTCCGAAACTCCTCGTGATGTCCGGGATCTCATCCGGGACTCCGAACAACCTTCGGTCACCAACACACATAACTCATCTATACCGAAACATCACCGAACCTTAAGTGTGCAGACCCTGCGGGTTCGAGAACCATGTAGGCATGACCGAGACACCTCTACGGTCAATAACCAATAGCGGGACATGGATGCCCATATTGGTTCCTACATGTTCTATGAAGATCTTTATCAGTCCAACCTCTATGTCAAGGATTCAGTTAATCTCGTATGATGTTCCCTTTGTCCTTCGGTATGTTACTTGCCCGAGATTCGATCGTCGGTATCTCTATACCTAGTTCAACCTCGTTACTGGCAAGTCTTTTTACTCGTTCCGTAATACAAGATCCCGTGACTAACACTTAGTCACATTGCTTGCAAGGCTTGTTGTGATGTTGTATTACTGAGTGGGCCCTGAGATACCTCTCCGTCACACGGAGGAACAAATCCCAGTGTTGATCCATGCCAACTCAACAAACACCCTCGGAGATACCTGTAGAGCACCTTTATAGTCACCTAGTTAAGTTGTGATGTTTAATGCACACAAGGTACTCCTCCGGTGTTAGTGAGTTGCACGATCTCATGGTTATAGGAACATATACTTGACATGCAGAAAACAGTAGCAATAAACTGACACGATCATATGCTATGTTCATAGTTTGGGTCTTGTCCATCACATCATTCTCCTAATGATGTGATCCCGATATCAAATGACATCTCATGTCCATGGCTAGGAAACCTTAACCATCTTTGATCAACGAGCTAGCTGCTAGAGGCACACTAGGGACACAATGTTTGTCTATATGCCCACACATGTATTTAGTTTCCAATCAACACAATTATAGCATGGACAATAAACGATTATCATGAACAAGGAAATATAATAATAAACACTTTATTTATTGCCTCTAGGGTTAATATCCAACAACCCGTGGATTCGGCCAGCCGTGGAGTGTGTTTGATTGGTGGAGGGGGGGGGTAAAAACTTTATCATTCTGTTTGGGAACCGCCTATAATTTATCTAGCATGGAAGATGGTGAAATCTCTTGGTTGTTATGTTGACAATGAAAGCATACCTCTCAAAATTATTATCCATCCATGTTTTAAAAGCTCGAGCTTTGGCACCTCTGCTTATCAATGCTTCCCTCTATGATGGGCCTATCTGTTTTACTTTACTGTTGAGTCATCCTCCTCTTATAAAAAGTACCAGTTAGAGAGCACCACCATCATTTGTATGATTTGTTATTAATTGATATTGAGTATGACTGTGACTGGATCTCTTTTACCATGAATTACAATTTCCAGTCAGTCCTTGTTCTTCAGGGGTGCTCTGCATTTATGTTTTGTGGTCTCAGAAAGGGCTAGCGAGATACCATTTTGTTATATTGTATCATGATTGTTTTGACAAAATTGTTGTCATCTGAGATTTATCATTATTAATCGCTAGTTGATTATGCCATTGATATGAGTAAATGTGAGACCTAAATGTTATTGTGAACGTGGTTAGTCTATAATCTTTGCTAAAAATCTGAACATTAGTTAGACATATTTACAACAACAAAATCAAACAGAGTTTGTAAAAGTTTTTCTTTGTCACTTTTAGTTTGTCAACTGAATTGCTTGAGGACAAGCAATGGGTTAAGCTTGGGGGAGTTGATACCTCTCCATCGTATCTACTTTTCCAAACTCTTTTGCCCTTGTTTTGGACTCTAATTTGCATGATTTGAATGGAACTAACCCGGAGTGACGTTGTTTTCAACAGAATTGCCTTGGTCTTATTTTTGTGCATAAATAAAAGTTCTTGGATTGATCTGAAAATTCACGGAGAATATACTTGGAATTAATAAAAAATATTGGTGAAATAATCAATCAGAGGGGGGTCCACCCATTGGCCACAAGCCAGGGGCGCGCCCTCCCCCCTAGGGCACACCCAGGTGGCTTCTGGGCCCCCTGCAGCTCCTCCGACCTCAACTCCAACTCCATATAATCCTATTTGGGGAGGAAAAAATCAGAGAGAAGAGTTCATCGTGTTTCACGATAAGGAGCCGCCGCCACCTCCTGTTCTTCCTCAAGAGGGCATATCTAGGGTCTGTTTTGGGCCCCAGAGAGGGGAAATTGATGCCGTCATCATCACCAACCATCCTTCATCACCAATTTCATGATGCTCTCTGTCGTTCGTGAGTAATTCCATCATAGGCTTGCTGGACGGTGATGGGTTGTATGAGATTTACCATGTAATCGAGTTAGTTTTGTTAGGGTTTGATCCCTAGTATCTACTATGTTCTGAGATTGATGTTGCTATGACTTTGCTATGCTTAATGCTTGTCACTAGGGACCGAGTGCCATGATTTTAGATCTGAACCTATTATGTTTTCATGAATATATATGTGTTCTTGATCCTATTTTGCAAGTTGTAGACACCTATTACGAGTTATGATCTGCATCCTCCAGGGTGACAATAACTGGGATTCTTTCTGGTGATTACCGTAGTTTGAGTAGTTCATGTATTCACTAAAGTGCTAATGCTTTGGTACGATCTCTATTAAAAGGAGGCCTTAATATCCCTTAGTTTCCATTCGGACCCCGCTGCCACGGGAGGGTAGGACAAAAGATATCATGCAAGTTCTTTTCCATAAGCACGTATGATTATATATGGAATACATGCTTACATTATATTGATGAATTGGAGCTAGTTCTGTGTCACCTTATGTTATAACCGTTGTATGATGAATGCCATCGTCCGACATAATTATCCATCATTGATCCGTTGCCTACGAGCTTTTTACATATTAATCTTTGCTAAGTTACTTTTCCGTTGCCACTATTACAATTGCTACAAACTGCTAGTGTTACTTTTGTCACCGTTATTGTTACTCTTGCTACTAAATACTTTCCTGCAGATATTAAGTCTTTCAAGTGTGGTTGAATTGACAACTCAGCTGCTAATACTCGAGAATACTCTTTGGCTCTCCTTGCGTCGAATCAATAAATTTGGGTTAAATACTCTACCCTCGAAAACTGTTGCGATCCCCTATACTTGTGGGTTATCATTCTCTCGTACCCCGAACATTTCAGGAAACATCCCAAACTCTTTCCGGTGAATTTCGGAAGCCTTCCGGAGATCAAACACTATTATCCCATATATCAATTTTTACCTCTGGACTACTCCGGAGCTCCTCGTCATGTCCAGGATCTCATCTGGGACTCCGAACAACTTTCGGTCACCAACATAGCAACTCAACTATACTTATATCGTCACCAAACATTAAGTGTGTAGACCCTGCGGGTTCGAGAACTATGCAGACATGACCGAGACACCTCTACGGCCAATAACCAATAGCAGGACCTGGATGCCCATATTGGCTCCTACATATTCTACGAAGATCGTTATCGGTTGAACCTCTATGTCAAGAATTCGGTTAATCCCGTACGGTGTTCCCTTTGTTTATCGGTATGTTACTTGCCCGAGATTCGACCGTCGGTATCTCCATACCTAGTTCAATTTTGTTACCAGCAAGTCTCTTTACTCGTTCCGTAATACAAGATCACGTGGCTAAAACTTTAGTCACTTTGCTCGCAAGGCTTGTTATGATGTTGTATTACCAAGTGGGACCTGAAATACCTCCGTCACACGAAGTAACAAATCCCAGTCTTGATCCATGCCCACTCAATAGACACCCTCGGAGATACCTATAGATCATCTTTATGGTCACCCAGTTACGTTGTGACGTTTGATACACACAAGGTACTCCTCCGGTGTCAGTGAGTTGCATGATCTCATGGTCATAGGAACAGATACTTGACATGCAGAAAACTATAGCAATAAATTGACACGATCATATGTTATATTTATAGTTTGGGTCTTGTCCATCACATCATTCTCCTAATGATGTGATCCCGTTATCAAATGACATCTCATGTCTATGGCTAGGAAACCTTGACCATCTTTGATCAACGAGCTAGTCTATTAGAGGCATACTAGAGACATAGTGTTGTCTATGTACCCATACATGTATATGAGTTTCCAATCAATACAATTACAGCATGGATAATAAACGATTATCATGAATAAGGAAATATGATAATAACTAATTTATTATTGCCTCTAGGGCATATTTCCAACAGACAGATCATGAGTTGCGTGATCTTGCACGTCATTGTGTGACGACGATTCTTTGTGTAGTGGAAACGCAAATTGTGAAGTATCGTGTGGAAGGATTGGCGAGTACTCTTGTTTTTTACGGTGCCTATGGAGTTGGAAGTGGAGGGCTATGCATCTACTGTAAGAATACGGTTGACCTCACACTTCGGAATTACTCCAAATATCACATTGACATGGTTTTGTTAAGGATGATGGAAATAGCCTTGGCCTTTACGGGAAGCGAATAGAAGTTTAAGGCATAGACCGATGAGGTTCCTGCGAGCAAACAAACGAGATCTTCCATGGAGGCGTATCGGCGATTTTAATGAAGTTCTCCATAGGGAAGAACACTTGGGACCAAGTGATCGAGCATGGGCAGAGATTCAATAGTTTAGAGAAGTGGTGGATGGGCATGGACTGGACGTTTGAGAAGAAGGTGCTTGGAGGTCACTACTGTCAGGTTCACCTAGATCGAGCTATGGTGTCCGGTGAGCAGTGTAACATGTTTTCGTTTGCTCCTCTTCTGCATCAAATACTATGCATCAAATACTAGGAGGGCGTCATAGAACCGCTCTAAGTCCCAACAGTCAGATGCTGGACCAGCTGACTGTCGTACACCAACACTCGGCCGATGACGATTGGAGCAGACGGCTACGCCATCAGTCGGTGGCTACCTAGGATACATCTAGACCATGATGTCTTAGTGACGATAGTTACCCAACGGTGATATAATCATTAAATATGACATTTACTAGTAGTAAATTTCATGGAACATTCAGCCACACTTGAGGCCATGAATAGCATTAACACCAGCCCATTAGGTACCCCTAACTAGCGCACTCTATATAAGCTAGGAGGAAAGCCTCGGGCTGAGGGTTGAACATCCACATGTTGTACCCTACGTCAAGAGCTAAGGGCATTTCTAACTGGTCCCCTATCCGGCGTTATAGAGGCATAATTTTGATTTTCCTCACCTAACCGAGACCAAGCCGATCCCCTAAACCAAATAGCGGAGGATAATTATTCTCCAGCGCCTATCCCGCCCCTAAATTTACTCCATCGCTACCACTCAGAGGAGAAACACTTGCCTCTCTTTCGCCTCTCCCCACCGCCCGCCGACCCTGTTGCTACCTAGTTGCCTCCCTTGGCCCTCGCCGCCCTTCTGTCCGACGCCCAGCCCGTTCGCCCCCCGCGGCCGTCATGGAAATCAAGGTGAAACGCCGTTGTCGTCGCCATAACTGATTCTTCGGATTGCTTAGTATTTTCTTCCTCTTTGGCGGCCGCCACATCTGACCTTGCTAGCGCGCCGCTGCAGGTCACTCCCACGCTTCGCCGCTTGCCGGTCGGTTCAGCCGAAACGACGCTGGTTGGACGATGCGTCACCACCGCAGTGCGAGTGTTCGACGGATTGCCTAGGTGAGTTCTTTCGTTCGTTTCTTTTTTAACCAAGTCGTTTGGATTGAACCAAGCCATTTCAATTGTAGACGAAAAGATTGAGGGAGATGGCCTTTGTGGACTCGTCATCATCCGAAGAGGAAGACGACGACGAAGAACCTACCTGCAACTATGCTTTAAAGCAAAGAAATCTATCGAAATTCTCATTCCAGTCTGAGGGGATATCTGAAGCTACCGATCCAGGATCTCACTCAAATCCAAACCTAGCACTTTTGTATTTATTGCTTCTCCTTTTAGAAGGTCCGTAGCCGAGTAAAAGAGAAGAAAAGAGATTTCCTTATCTGCATGCCAGCTTTCATTCCTACTTCAGCCGAAAGCCATAGCTGCAGCCGGAAGCCCCTAAATAGGAGTTTTTGGCTTCGAAGCCGGAAGCGCCGAAAGCTAGCTGGAAGCCCAACCAAACACCCTTTTAAGCATGATTTATAAGTGGAGGAAGACGAAGACGAAGACTTTGAAACCGTTTTAGACATGATTTATAAGAGGGGGAAGTCGATGTCGAAGACTTCAAAACCGTTTTAGACATGATTTACAAGAGCCGAAGAGATGATAAGTTTCATAAGATAAAAACCGGGGACAGCTGGTCTATCCTCGTGCTCGGTCCGATCTATGATGTATCTACCAACTACCCATTGCACTTGCATTTGTATATGCCCGCGGAGATGTACGAAGCAGCATTGGACAATCCAACCTCCTCACAGGAAATAAATACGGTTTATTTATATTTTTATATACTAGTAAAATGCCCGTACGTTGCTACGGGCTTTTTGTTGTTTATGCTTATCAATGGATTTTGAGCCATTTCAACGCCCCTGTCAATGAATTCTTTTTGAATGTTGACATAATCCATCTCCATCTCTTTTATGCTTTGAAAAATAAATATATATATAGAAACACACTTTTTGTATTATCATGCGTAACAAATATACAAAGAACTATTATTTGTATGCATCCCTTCTAATTGTGTAAAACCCGGTGATTTTCCAGTCCAATCCATCATAGAGCTTTATCAATTGAAAGCCATCTGTTTTCAAAGCATCATCGGAAACCATCAGTTTTGATCTCTGGTCTACAAAAGTAAACATATAGACAATATTAATAAAAAAACTCGTACATAATATATGTATATATATTCATTGGTCATACTCTAAATGGGAGTAGGTGACCCTTTAAAGTCGAAGTGAGTGGCATCATCTATTTTTAATAGAGTGAGTCGCATTCCAATTTAAATAAACTGTAAGCCCACCTGCATATCACTTGTTGGTAACTATTCTTCAGAAATGACTTGTTTAAGGTATCTAATATTTCTCACTACATAAAAGTATGTGTCATTTCTCTCATAGAAAACATACACTTTCCCCCCAAAAAAGGAAAATATACTTGCACACATTATCACCAGTAGCAAGATAAACGAAGTGGACATCAGCTTTTAAAGCATAATTAGGAATCAATGCAAACTCTTTTTTCAGGTTCAGAAAGAAAAAGACCAAGTGCAAAAATTGAAACAAATAAGAAGCTTACCATAGGGTTCAGAAAGAAAAAGACCAAGTGCAAAAATTGAAACAAATAAGAAGCTTACCATAGCATGATGCCATTGGGCTTGGATGTCATGAACGGGCCAGAAAAGCTCCCTCACTCTTTCTTACGAAGCTCTCCCTATGACCCACTTCAGAGCAGCCGGCCGTGCTTCTTTCTAGCCCAACTTTTGTGTATAATGCCTCTTAGGAGCACTTGTGTTGCATCGCCCAACATTTTTTATTGCATAGCAGTCAGTCGTGTCGTTTATTATTTTCTCACTATTACACACATTCAGTAGTAATGGAAGATAGTATTGGAATTTTCCTAATACTTAATATTGTGAGATTTCTAACGACCAAACAGTTATGTATAGCTCAGAGAAAATATACATGAATCATAAGACATGGACCTTTTATAGTGCGAAAGGTGAACATAAAACTAAGATACACGTGAAATATATCATAAGTACAAGTATCAAGACATAAGAACATATTTTCCATGCATTTCCAGAAATCCTTAATACACATAGCACGATCGTAATATATGTTGTCCCTTGGATCTGTTTCGTCGATCTTTTTAAACCTTCGCCTACCACGGTGCACTAATCACATACAATATCCTCTTAAGTATTATCATTTAGATGAACTATGATAACATGGTTACCCCCTTAGCTTTTTATCACTTGTATATAATAGAACCGTGCAGCAAATAGATGATTACACAAAAATGTTATTTTAGTTTTATCCTTGTACTTTTTATGTACCAAAACTGTAGAGTCAAATTAAGCCATAGACAAACCTTCTATTTTCTACACTTTTGACTCGAGGGCAATTAGTAACATTACAACTTGAAATATTCTTAACTTTCTTATTTGATTCAAATATCATGTTTTTCTTACTTGAGAAAACTCAATAAGGGCAAGCATGTGGAGTGTACATGATCACCGAGAGAGATCGACTCAGTGGAGCTACATAAATGATAAAGGAAAAGTACCAATATTTTGCGGAAATGAATTCAGTTAGTCATACAAGAGTATGTTCAGAATATAAAAATCATTTGGACACACCTCACACAAATTCTCTCAAGGAAATTCTTCGTGACATCTTCCGGAACCTACATGTTCAGAAAAACAAAGTAAGAGAGCCATGTGTTCTAGCCAAGAGATGAAACCTGCACAATATCCTAGGCTATGAGTGGCGATGGTGGTCGTTCATATTCATCTCGGCTGCCAAAAAACTTTGCTCTTAGCCTCCATTCCGCGCCTTTGGTCCGTCATGTGATGCACCAGACATCACCAAACAATCTCTTGCAACAGCGGGGAGAGATCGTGGCTTGGCCAGTTCAAGAACCCCTTTGGCCACTCCTGTTCCTTCGTAGGCGTTGTTGGTCCGGCACCAGCAACAACTCATCATTGCCGCTGAGCTTGGTCTCCAATGCTTCTTCTAGCCGCCTCCGCACCCTCACGACCTCGAGTAGTATATGAGATCCTTTTTCCAATATTAATATATCTGAATCTGCGCCCAACAGAGAATACAATTTTCATCAGCTAATCTACAACGGCAATATAGTTTCAGAAAATTGACATCATACTGACTAAATTATATTAAGAAATAAACTATACATGATTTACCCTATGCTTGAAAAGAGCCTATCCAATCATCTTTATTGGTCGTATGGCTCTAGTAAAAAAGAATCGAACTTTCCTATGCAAATATGTAGAAGCGATCCAAGCCTTTCAAGAAAGAACATATAAATCATATAAACCCTATAACTTTTGCATATGTAAAGAGGATATGATATATATAAATGATTGCCCTAAGCTGAACCAGTGGTAAATCATGGTATATTGAAGTGAACTGAATACCATCCTGCTTCTTTTGCTAACTGTCCCAAGCACAGAATAGTATGTGTGAGCCACCAACACATTATTCTGCCTCAAGTCTGAGATGTGTTACAAGATCAACAATGAGGTGCGGAAGTACGTTGAATTTAACGATAACCTGTAAAATAAATTTAATTAGACAAAATAACTGCAATTATCAAGTTAATCTTACACATGGCTATTAGTCTGCTACTGATTTATGGGGTGAAAGGTGCAATTCTAAGAAAGCATAATAGCCCGAATGCCATGCAAAATCAACAAAAAAAATGGCTACAAAGAGTGCTCTAACAGCACCTGGCAGCATTATAACTAACCTATAATTATGTTACCCTTGTACCAACTCCTGAAACTCACACTTTTCTAAAAGACTAAAACTGACTGACTCTCCTAGTTAACTTCACTCAAATTTGTTACTACTTACCACGGTTGAATGCTAAATCTTCCTACTTCCTATATTGATCACAGCACCATTGCTCAAATCACACAGTATTGGCAGCAAAGTTGCTGACGCAGTGTACATGGAAGCGGTCACTAAACTCCTAATTATAGCCCTTATACTGGAAAAAAAAACTAAAATGGCTGCAGAGAACAAAATATTCTTTAGTAGCATCAGCAATAGATTGTTTGAGGGTGGGCTGATACAGCGGGGGGGGGGGGGGGTGACCTTCTGGCCCTTCATTGTAACTTCGAACTTCAGGTATGATCAGAGCGATATTCCTTGGCTCTCAATCAACTCCATTATCCTCTTCCTCTCCTTGCGAGCCAAATCCTCCACCGGTGCCGCACCCGTGTTGACCACATCGTAAACCACATCATGTAAACACATATGAAACTCAATTGTATTCTCTAAAAAATGAAAGCTTAGATATATTAGCCAAAAAAATGCACCTCATCACTGGCAGCAGCGTAGGCCACCGTCACGCAAGCACGGCGGCCGCGCCAGCTGCGAATAGGACGTCGTTCTTCGTGGATCATGCGCATTGGGTAAACCTAGGCATGACCAATACCATAGTGCTACAGAAGAACCTTTCTATCACTTGGTAATGGATCATCTTATAAAGCAAGGTTAGTAGGCATACCACTACAGAAAAGCCAACCAACCTGATTTGGTACGTCTAGTAAGCACACGCGTACACAACATCACATCAAAGTGGTCGACTTTGCATTGTGTATTAATCAATGTACCCATGTGACATCATGGGGAAGAAGAAGACACAAAAGGAGAAAATGAATGACAAACCTGGACAAACAATTCACGGGCCATCGTGGGCCGGACCAACCCTCATACCCAGGAGCGGCCGCAGCCAGTGACCATGCTTAAGGTGCTAGGGGAGTTGTGTGCCACTGAGGGTCATGTGTCTGCACCGGATGCAGCCACGGCGGAGGCGGAACGATCGAGCCTTTCTCATCTAAGAATGGACCCATAGGTAGGGGAGGGCAATGACAAAACCCTAGCTAGGGCTTGCCTCTCACCTGTCGCGCATCGGACGGCGATTCTGCCGGCTGCTATTGGTTGATGTCCATCACCGTCACGGCTGAGATAGACCACGTCGAGGAGTGGACTTGACTGACGAAGACACGATCCAAGAGGAGCATGTAGAGGACGCCTCGGGGGAGAACAGGACATCAGTGGTAAGAAGACCGGAGAAAAAAAGTTGTTCCTGAATTTTCCATCATGCCTCTTCCCCTCCACTTATTTATTTCCCAAGAAAGTTGTTCATGAATGTTGCTCATTGCTTCTTTTCTTCCAACAGATCCATGCATCATCCTTCGATTATTTAATTCCCAAGAAGGCTTGTTCGTAGGCAATTTGCTCACATATTTAAACTGGTGCAACCAAGTGTTTCAAACCGATGTGGGACTATCATTTTAATGAGTAAATTAACATGAGAAAGGTTGATTAGGAGCCCACGTGCGGAGTTGCGTGGATGGGCCGACCGAGTTGGTCTTTCTGAATAAAATATATATAAGAGTACTAACTGGCCGTGGAAGAGGCCCAAAACAACGGACAAAGCTTTTTGGTTACGTACATACAAAAAAAACTGGCTCTCCTCGATGCGTGGCTCTCCTCGGTGCGTACCGTACCGAATCTCTACTAATTTCTACAAATAAAGAAGCGGTCCATACGTAGTCTTCGTTCGTTCGCACGAAAGCCAATCCCCACTGATCTCCCCCACCGATTTTTATTTTTAAACCATCGTAGGCCGTCCGGTCTTATTTTGTTACTTCGGTTTTATTTCCTCCCACCCTTATCTCCCCTACACAACTGCTTTTCAAAAAAAAAAGTTTCCAAAAGAAAAAACTATCAACTGATCCTTGACGTAGGTCACGATCCGATCCTGGACGAGGTCCCAGGAACGGTACGCCGCCGCCACGGCCGATCCCGTCGATCCACCATCTGGAATCGCAGGACGCCGCAGCCCGCCGATCCACGATCAGGAACAAGAGGACGCTGCAGCCGCCATTCCGCAACCAGGAACGGCAAGACGTCGCAGCCGCCGATCCAATCATGAACAACAGGGCGCCGCCACAGCCGCCGTCTTCGGTACCCACACGCCACCGATCCTAGCTGATCAGGTACGTACTCTTACAACCATGGCATGTTCCTAGTGCTAACACTAAAAATACAATTAATCTGTTAATAAAAGAGCCAGAACATGTTCCCAGTTCGAACACCAAAAATACAATTAATACAATTAATGTGTGAATACAATGGGAGTCATTTCTTCCCCTAAGTTCCAAGTTCGAAGACCAAAAATACATGTCAATCTAATTGTATAGTATACATACCAAATCATTTTACCTCTTGAATTTTGTTAGGTACAGATGGAAAATGCAACTAGCAAGGCGTCGGAAGAAAAAAAAGGGTCAGATGTTCCTGTACCCCCTCTTGTCGACCTACGTTCACAAGGTGTTGAACACGGATCAGATGTCAATGGTGTCAAACATCATTACCAGCAATCATTGTATCTTGCTAATTTGTTGCATAATGTGTTGCAGGACATAATGTCGACAGAATTAAAAATGAATACAACCCAGCAGTCATTCACGTAGCTGCCAATGTAGAAAATTATCCAAATACTCCAGGTATGGGAGTGTGTAAGTATCCATATCTATTGTATCATATGGTCTTAACATATTCAGTTGTGCAAAACAGACTTGGAAGACTTGGAAACACACCATTTGGAAACACGGTGCCAAACAGAAGGATATGAGATGCTACGATTAGAGCAGGACGAGCATGCAAACCTAACCAAACCTATTCGTTGGCCTGGGCATGCGAGTTTAGGTACATGGGTTCCTTGTTTTAAAACCTACTGTCATTGCGATTTCATGTTTGGCTGCAGCACTTCAGTCATGCATGAGAAAATTGCCAATATGTATCGAGACAAAAGATGTTCTAAAAGATCAAATGCATTACGTACCATAACTGGGATCGAAAAATATTAGAATATACTTGTTGATATGTTTTTTCAATTAAAATTTTATGTGACAGTGATGGACTCAAACGACTTGACCCCGTTTGGCTCCCGTTGGGAAAGGGTAAATCTTGCTAAGCAACACCGACAACGACCAATGTATGCGACAAATGGCCTCCGACAACCTCTTGGTGATATCACCAATGATGAAACACTCCCCAAAGGGGGTACTGGTATATGCAATTTGACTAATATTGGTTTTTAGTAATTTGGCTTCTATTTTGATTTTAACTGATTTGAACAATACCTTTCACAAGCCATGGTATCTTGCCCACAACCATCGAGTGGCCTGTTTGGGGCTGAAGCAACAATCCCATCTATGTCAACCATTGAATGCCCTAAAGGGAGTCGACTACCTGAAGGAGGTACAGGTATAACTTATGAACTCACGCGTTTTTTTAATTTCCAAAATGATTGTACTGGTGGTCCACTTGCTCATAATTTGTTTTGGTATATATTGCAGCCCTCATGTTGCATGATTATAGATTTAAATACTATTAATGTTGTAGCGGAGAGTAAACGGTGAGAACATTGAACTTGTAAAGGTACGGTGAAAGATGCTAATGTGTATACAGTTACATTTACAGGTCCACCTACGAGGGGAAGTGATGGCCAATGTAAAGGGACCTTATCAACACAAGATAGAGATGTCATAAACGCACGGAGAAGAGCAGCTTATAAGAAGAAAAAAGAAGATAACTGTTGGAAATATGCCCTAGAGGCAATAATAAAATGGTTATTATTGTATTTCCTAATTCATGATAATTGTCTATTGTTCATGCTATAATTGTGTTAACCGGAAAAGGTAATACATGTGTGAATACATAGACCACAACATGTCCCTAGTGAGCCTCTAGTTGACTAGCTCGTTGATAAATAGATGATCACGGTTTCATGACCATAGACATTGGATGTCATTGATAACGGGATCATATCATTAGGAGAATGATGTGATGGACAAGACCCAATCCTAAGCATAGCACAAGATCGTGTAGTTCGTCTGCTAAAGCTTTTCAATGTCAAGTATCGTTTCCTTAGACCATGAGATTGTGCAACTCCCGGATACCGTAGGAATGCTTTGGGTGTGCCAAACGTCACAACGTAACTGGATGGCTATAAAGGTGCACTACGGGTATCTCCGAAGGTGTTTGTTGGGTTGACACGAATCGAGACTGGGATTTGTCACTCCGTGTGACGGAGAGGTATCTCTGGGCCCACTCGGTAAGACATCATCACAATGTGCTCAATGTGACTAAGGAGTTAGTCATGGGATGATGTATTACGGAACGAGTAAAGAGACTTTCCGGTAAAGATATTGAACAAGGTATAGAGATACCAACGATCGAATCTCGGGCAAGTATCATACCGATAGGCAAAGGGAATTGTATACGGGATTGATTGAATCCCCGACATCGTGGTTCATCCGATGAGATCATCATGGAGCATGTGGGAGCCAACATGGGTATCCAGATCCCGTTGTTGGTTATTGACCGGAGAGGTGTCTCGGTCATGTCTACATGTCTCCCGAACCGTAGGGTCTACACACTTAAGGTTCGATGACGCTAGGGTTATAGGGAAATGGTATACATGATTACCGAAGGTTGTTCAGAGTCCGGGATGAGATCCCGGACGTCACGAGGATATTTGGAATGGTCCGTAGGTAAACATTGATATATAGGAAGTCTAGTTTTGGTCACCGGAAAGTTTTCGGGCTTATCGGTAGTGTACCGGGAGTGCCGGGAGGGTGCCGGAGGACCTCGGGAGGGGTGTGACGACCATAGGACTTTGTGGGCCCTTAGAGGAGGTGTGCCAGCCCTTATTGGGCTGTCCAAGACCTTCTAGAGAGGCCCATGCGGCTGGGATCAAGAGATAAAGGGCAAAAGGGTTTTAAAAGAGGAGATCCACCTCCCTTGTGGGAGGTGGACTCTTCCCCTAGTTCGGCCGAACCTCTCCTCCTTGGAGGAGGGGCCAAGGCAGCCCTCCCTCTCCCTCCTCCTATATATATGCAAGGGTTTGGGCTGATTTGAGACACGACTTCTCTCTCTCTCTCGACGCAGCCCTACCCTTCCTCTTCCTCGTTCTTCGTAGCGCTTGGCGAAGCCCTCCCGAAGTTCACGTAGTTGCACCGTCACCACGCCGTCATGCTGCCGGAGCTCTCCCTCAACCTCTCCTTCCTCCTTGCTGGATCAAGGTGTAGGAGACGTCATCGGGCTACACGTGTGTTGAACACGGAGGCGCCAATGTTCGGCGCTGAGATCGGAATCCACCGCGATCTGGATCGCTGCGAATACGACTCCACCAACCGCGTTCTTGTAACGCTTCCGCTTTGCGATCTTCAAAGGTATGAAGATGCAATCTCTCCCCACTCGTTACTGGTTTCTCCATAGATAGATCTTGGTGATACGTAGGAATTTTTTTGATTTACTACTACGTCTCCCAACAGTGGCATCATGAGCTAGGTCTATGCGTAGAATCTATGCACGAGTAGAACACAAAGCAGTCATCGGGCTGCACGTGCTTACCACTACTAGTCTTATCTTGATTCGGCGGTATTGTGGGATGAAGTGGCCCAGACCAACTTTACACGTACGCTTACGTGAGACTGGTTCCACCGCCTGACATGCACTTGTTGCATAAGGTGGCTAGCGGGTGTCTGTCTCTCCCACCTTAGTCGGATCGGATTCGATGAAAAGGGTCCTTATGAAGGGTAAATAGCAATTGGCATATCACGTTGTGGTTTTGGCGTAGGTAAGAAATGTTCTTGCTAAAAACCTATAGCAGCCACGTAAAAACTTGCAACTGCAAATTAGAGGACGTCTAACTTGTTTTTGCAGCATATGCCTTGTGATGTGATATGGCCAAAGAATGTGATGTGATGCATTATGATGTATGAGATTGATCATGTTCTTGTAATAGGATTCACGACTTGCATGTCGATGAGTATGACAACCGGCAGGAGCCATAGGAGTTGTCTTATTTTATTGTATGACCTGCGTTATCAATCATAAACGCCATGTAATTACTTTACTTTATTGCTAAACGTTAGCCATAGTAGTAGAAGTAATAGTTGGCGAGACAACTTCATAAAGACATAATGATGGAGATCATGGTGTCGTGCCGGTGACAGTGATGATCATGGTGCCCCGAAGATGGAGATCAAAGGAGCAAGATGATATTGGCCATATCATGTCACTATATTGATTGCATCTGATGTTTATCATGTTTACATCTTATTTGCTTAGAACGACGGTAGTAAATAAGATGATCTCTCAATAAAATTTCAAGAAAAGTGTTCACCCTAACTATGCACCGTTCTAAGGATCGTTGTTCCGAAGCACCACGTGATGATCGGGTGTGATAGGCTCTAACGTTCGCATACAACGGGTGTAAGCCAGATTTACACACGCGATACACTTAGGTTGACTTGACGAGCCTAGCATGTACAGACATGGCCTCGAAACACGAAAGACCGAAAGGTCAAACATGAGTCGTATAGAAGATACGATCAACATGGAGATGTTCACCATGGATGACTAGTCCGTCTCACGTGATGATCGGACACGAGCTAGTTGACATGGATCATGTGTCACTTGGATGACTAGAGATATGTCTATCTAAGTGGGAGTTCATTAAATAATTTTATTATGTTAACTTAATTATCATGAACTTAGTCTAAAATTGTCTTTACAATCTATATTGTAGATCCAATGGCCAACGTGAATGTCACCCTCAATTTCAACGCGTTCCTAGAGAAAACCAAGCTGAAAGATGATGGAAGCAACAATGCGGACTGGGTCCATGACTTGAGGATCATCCTCATAGCTTCCAAGAAATTGTATGTCCTTGATGTACCACTAGGTGACCCACCCCTTCTCCCAGCAGAGCAAGACGTTGCGAACTCTTGGCATTCTCGCTGCGATGATTACTCCCTTCTTCAGTGCGGCATGCTTTACAGTTTAGAACCAGGGCTCCAAAAGCGTTTTGAGCAACATGGAGCATATGAGATGTTCCAAGAGCTGAAACTGGTTTTCCAAGATCATGCCCGGGTTGAGAGATATGATGTCTCTGACAAGTTCTTCAGCTGTAAGATGAAGGAGAATAGTTCTGTCAGTGAGCACATCCTCAAGATGTCTGGGCTTCACAACCGCTTGACTCAGCTGGGAGTTAATCTCCCGGATGACTCGGTCATTGACAGAATCCTCCAGTCGCTTCCACCTAGCTACAAGAGCTTTGTGATGAACTACAACATGCAAGGGATGGAGAAGTCCATTCCCGAGTTGTACTCGATGCTGAAATCAGCAGAGGTCGAGATCAAAAAGGAGCATCAAGTGTTGATGGTGAATAAGACCACTAGTTTCAACAAAGGCAAGGGTAAGAAGAACTTCAAGAAGGACGGCAAAGCTGTTGCCGCGCCCGGTAAGCAAGTGCCAGGAAGAAGAAGAACAAGCATGGACCCAAGCCTGAGACTGAGTGCTTTTATTGCAAGGGTACCGGTCACTGGAAGCGGAACTGCCCCAAGTACTTAGCGGATAAGAAGGATGGCAACATTAAAGGTATATGTGATATACTTGTTATTGATGTGTACCTAACCAGCGCTCGTAGTAGCTCCTGGGTATTTGATAACGGTGCAGTTGCTCACATTTGTAACTCCAAGCAGGAACTCCGAAATAAGCGGAGGCTGGCAAAGGACGAGGTGACGATGCGCGTCGGGAATGGTTCCAAGGTCGATGTGATCACCGTCGGCACGCTACCTCTACATCTACCTTCGGGATTAGTGTTAAACCTTAATAATTGTTATTTAGTACCAGCTTTGAGCATGAACATTGTATCTGGATCTCGCTTGATGCGAGATGGCTACTCATTTAAATCTGAGAATAATGGTTGTTCTTTTTATATGAGAGAAATGTTTTATGGTCATGCCCCGCTGGTCAATGGTTTGTTTTTGATGAATCTCGAACATGATGTTACACATGTCCATAGTGTGAGTATCAAAAAGTGTAAGGTTGATAACGATAGTCCCACTTACATGTGGTACTGCCGCCTTGGTCATATTGGTGTCAAACGCATGAAGAAGGTCCATACTGATGGACTTTTGGATTCTCTTGATTTCGAATCATTTGACAC
This sequence comes from Hordeum marinum, assembly GCA_022496015.1. Classification (NCBI taxonomy): domain Eukaryota; kingdom Viridiplantae; phylum Streptophyta; class Magnoliopsida; order Poales; family Poaceae; genus Hordeum; species Hordeum marinum. The sequence goes on from CM039678.1 coordinate 26,225,070, forward strand.
GTGCGAACCATGCCTCATGGGCAAGATGACCAAGACTCCGTTCTCCGGAACAATGGAGCGAGCAACTGACTTGTTGGAAATAATACATACCGATGTATGCGGTCCAATGAGTGTCAAGGCTCGTGGTGGCTACTGTTATGTTCTCACCCTCATTGATGACTTGAGTAGATATGGGTATGTCTACTTAATGAAACATAAGTCTGAAACTTTTGAAAGGTTCAAGGAATTTCAAAGTGAGGTAGAGAATCAACGTGACAAGAAAATAAAGTGCCTATGATCTGATCGTGGCGGAGAATATTTAAGTCATGAGTTTGGCACGCACCTAAGGAAATGTGGAATTGTTTCCCAACTCACGCCGCCTGGCACACCTCAGCGAAATGGTATGTCTGAATGTCCTAATCGCACTCTATTAGATATGGTACGATCTATGATGTCTCTTACCGACTTACCGCTATCATTTTGGGGATACGCATTAGAGACTGCCGCATTCACTTTAAATAGGGCACCGTCAAAATCCATTGAGACGACACCGTATGAATTATGGTTTGGAAAGAAACCTAAGCTGTCGTTTCTAAAAGTTTGGGGATGCAACGCTTATGTGAAGAAGCTTCAACCTGAGAAGCTCGAACCCAAAGAAGAAAAGTGCGTCTTCATAGGATATCCCAAAGAGACTATTGGGTATACCTTCTACCTACGATCCGAGGGCAAAGTCTTTGTTGCCAAGAATGGATCCTTTCTCGAGAAAGAGTTTCTCTCGAAAGAAGTAAGTGGGAGGAAAATAGAACTTGATGAGGTAATTGTACCTCCACTCGAACCGAAGAGTAGCACAGCACAGGAAGTTGTTTCTGTGGAGCCTGCACCGGCTGGAGAGGAAGTTAATGATGATGATCATGAAACTTCAGATGAAGTTACTGTTGAATGTCGAAGGTCCACCAGGACACGTTCCACACCAGAGTGGTACGGCAGCCCTGTCCTGGAGATCATGTTGTTGGACAACAGTGAACCTTCGAACTATGAAGAAGCAATGGCGGGCCCGGATTCCAACAAATGGCTTGAGGCCATGAAATCCGAGATAGGATCCATGTATGAGAACAAAGTATGGACTTTGGTGGACTTGCCTGATGATAAGCGAGCCATTGAAAATAAATGGATCTTTAAGAAGAAGACTGACGCGGATGGTAATGTGACCATCTATAAGGCTCGGCTTGTTGCTAAGGGTTATTGACAAGTTCAAGGAGTTGACTACGATGAGACTTTCTCACCCGTAGCGATGCTGAAGTCTGTCCGAATCATGTTAGCAATTGCCGCATTTTATGATTATGAGATCTGGCAAATGGACGTCAAAACAGCATTCGTTAATGGCTTCCTCAAGGAAGAACTATATATGATGCAGCCGGAAGGTTCTGTCGATCCTAAAGATGCTAACAAGGTATGGAAGCTCCAGCGCTCCATCTATGGGTTGGTGCAAGCATCTCGGAGTTGGAACATTCGCTTTAATGAAGTGATTAAAGCGTTTGGGTTTGTACAGGTTTATGGAGAACCCTGTATTTACAAGAAAGTGAGTGGGAGCTCTGTAGCATTTCTTATATTATATGTGGATGACATACTGATAATGGGAAATGATATAGAACTCTTGGAAAGTATAAAGGCCTACTTGAATAAGTGTTTTTAAATGAAGGACCTTGGAGAAGCTGCTTACATATTAAGTATTAAGATCTATAGAGATAGATCGAGACGCCTCATAGGTCTTTCACAAAGCACATACCTTGACAAGATATTGAAGAAGTTCAATATGGATCAGTCCAAGAAGGGGTTCTTGCCTGTGTTACAAGGTGTGAGATTGAGTACGACTCAATGCCCGACCACAGCAAAGGATAGAGAAGAGATGAGTGTCATCCCCTATGCTTCAGCCATAGGCTCTATTATGTATGCCATGTTGTGTACCAGACCTGATGTGAACCTTGCCATAAGTTTGGTAGGGAGGTACCAAAGTGATCCCGGAGTGGAACAATGGACAGCGGTCAAGAATATCCTGAAGTACCTGAAAAGGACAAAGGACATGTTTCTCGTATATGGAGGTGCCAAAGAGCTCGTCGTAAAGGGTTACGTCGATGCTAGCTTCGACACAGATCCGGACGACTCCAAGTCGCAAACCGGATACGTGTATATTTTGAACGGAGGGGCAGTCAGCTGGTGCAGCAGCAAGCAAAGCATCGTGGCAGCATCTACATGTGAAGCGGAGTACATAGCTGCTTCGGAAGTAGCAAAGGAAGGAGTCTGGATGAAGGAGTTCATCACCGACCTAGGAGTAATTCCAAGTGCGTCGGGCCCGATGACTCTATTCTGTGACAACACTGGAGCTATTGCCCTTGCGAAGGAGCCCAGGTTTCACAAGAAGACAAGACACATCAAGCGCCGCTTCAACTCCATCCGTGATTACATTCAGGAGGGAGATATAGACATTTGTAAAGTGCATACAACTCTGAATGTCGCAGATCCGTTGACTAAACCTCTCTCATGAGCAAAACATGATCAACACCAGAATGCTATGGGTGTTCGATTCATCACAATGTAACTAGATTATTGACTCTAGTGCAAGTGGGAGACTGTTGGAAATATGTCCTAGAGGCAATAATAAAATGGTTATTATTGTATTTCCTAGTTCATGATAATTGTCTATTGTTCATGCTATAATTGTGTTAACCGGAAACCGTAATACATGTGTGAATACATAGACCACAACATGTCCCTAGTGAGCCTCTAGTTGACTAGCTCGTTGATCAATAGATGGTCACGGTTTCATGACCATAGACATTGGATGTCATTGATAACGGGATCATATTATTAGGAGAATTATGTGATGGACAAGACCCAATCCTAAGCATAGCACAAGATCGTGTAGTTCGTCTGCTAAAGCTTTTCAATGTCAAGTATCGTTTCCTTAGACCATGAGATTGTGCAACTCCCGAATACCGTAGGAATGCTTTGGGTGTGCCAAATGTCACAACGTAACTGGGTGGCTATAAAGGTGCACTACGGGTATCTCCGAAGGTGTCTGTTGGGTTGACACGAATCGAGACTGGGATTTGTCACTCCGTGTGACGGAGAGGTATCTCTGGGCCCACTCGGTAAGACAACATCACAATGAGCTCAATGTGACTAAGGAGTTAGTCACGGGATGATGTATTACGGAACAATTAAAGTGACTTGCCGGTAACGATATTGAACAAGGTATAGAGATACCGACGATCGAATCTCGGGAAAGTATCATACCGATAGACAAAGGGAATTGTATACGGGATTGATTGAATTCCCGACATCGTGGTTCATCCGATGAGATCATCATGGAGCATGTGGGAGCCAACATGGGTATCCAGATCCCTCTGTTGGTTATTGACCGAAGAGGTGTCTCGGTCATGTCTACATGTCTCCCGAACCCGTAGGGTCTACACACTTAAGGTTCGATGACGCTAGGGTTATAGGGAAATGGTATACGTGATTACCAAAGGTTGTTCGGAGTCCCGGATGAGATCCCGGACGTCAGGAGGAGCTCCAGAATGGTCGGAGGTAAATATTGATATATAGGAAGTCTAGTTTTGGTCACCGGAAAGTTTTCGGTCTCATCGATAGTGTACCGAGAGTGCCGGGAGGGTGCCGGAGGACCCCGGGAGGGGTGGGACGACCATAGGACTTTGTGGGCCCTTAGAGGAGGTGTGCCAGCCCTTATTGGGCTGGCCAAGACCTTCTAGAAAGGCCCATGCGGCTGGGATCAAGAGATAAAGGGCAAAAGGGTTTTAAAAGAGGAGATCCACCTCCCTTGTGGGAGGTGGACTCTTCACCTAGTTCGGCCGAACCTCTCCTCCTTGGAGGAGGGGCCAAGGCAGCCCTCCCTCTCCCTCCTCCTATATATATGCAAGGGTTTGGGCTGATTTGAGACACGACTTCTCTCTCTCTCGGCGCAGCCCTACCCTTCCTCTTCCTCGTTCTCTGTAGCGCTTGGCGAAGCCCTGCCGGAGTTCACGTAGCTCCACCATCACCACGCCGTCGTGCTGCCGGAGCTCTCCCTCAACCTCTCCTTCCTCCTTGCTAGATCAAGTCATAGGAGATGTCATCGGGCTGCACGTGTGTTGAACGTGGAGGCGCCGTTGTTCGGCGCTGAGATCGGAATCCATCGCGATCTGAATCGTTGCGAGTACGAATCCACCAACCGCGTTCTTGTAACGCTTCCGCTTAGCAATCTTCAAATGTATGAAGATGCAATCTCTCTCCACTCGTTGTTGGTTTCTCCATAGATAGATCTTGGTGATACGTAGGAATTTTTTTTGATTTACTACTACATCTCCCAACAGAAGGGTACCAATACCAAATTGATAAGGTGAACGCACAAAGAAGAGAAGCTTACCGAAAGAAGAAACAACAAGACACAGGAGAAGAAAGAGAGAATACAAATGCACAAAGACGAACAACTTATCAGAGTAAGCCACAAGATGACACAGACACTGGTCATCTCATGTCACAAGAGCAAAGAGATAAAATAAATGCAAAGAGGCGAGCAAATTACAAGAAGAACAAGGAGCAAATAAACACACATAAACGGGAAAAATATCAGAAACATCAAGATAGCTTAACACCAGAGCAGAAGGGGGAGATGAGTGCTGAGGGTCGTCAGCAGGAGAAAGCTATACGGAATACCCCATGTGCTGAATCGATTGCAATGCCTCGTCCTGATTTGGCAACCTTGGCTTCAGCAAGCACATACGGCCACGCCTTCAATACTTACGGTATTTCACGCATGCGTACTCCACATATTATTGCCCGCATGCATTAAACAAACATTTACTTGTTCCGTATCCGTGCAGCCGCCTACAGTTGCAGTAAGATGGCTGATAATGTTGTCCTGTTGGATCCTGGTCGACAATCTGACAACCAACAACTAGAATCTGCCCCTACCATCACGTCGGCCCCCACATACATTCGCAACATTGAAACCGATGGTAGTTTTCCCAACAATGATCAACTCTCTTGTTGTAATCATTCAACAGTTATTTATTGCTAATTCGATGTTGCAGGTGCCTACTTAAGCAGAACCTTGGGTGACGGTGTTGTAGAGGGAGACCTCATCGAAACCAATGATCACCTAGAATGTGCCGACCAGCAAACCAGTGGTCCAATAACAACAGTTGATAATGGATCTGACAAGCGGAGGCATGAGTCCAAAGATCAGCGTAGGACTCATGAGCGAGCTTGCAAGGGAAGTATGGCGGCGAAGAACCATCGGGAGAAGGCTCTGCTAGATCGTCGTAATGCAAGCTTTACAGCTAGGGTGGAGAACCCAACCATAGGGTCTATATCCACACCGGTAACGAGCTCAATGGGACAACCTACTGGAATTGATGCAAACGATGCCTCAAACTCGTACATAGTCAGAACTGAATGCAGCACGCCGGAGTACACAGTCAGAACTAAAGGTAACACTCCCATCCTTTTCTCTCTTTCTTGTGTCTCTTAAGACTAAACCCTCATTTATTGGTTTGGCACCGGTCAGATGACATGGTCGCATACCTTAGCGGTCTTATGAATGATAATGCCAACCCTGATAACCTCTTTGACGATGAGTATTACATGTTTGCTGTTGAAGGTATGTAGACCCCCTTAAGAAATATCCACACTCCTACCAATTAACAGGCACATCACGAGTAACAAACTAATTGGAAACATTGCCTACAGGCTCAGACGCTGATGACACAGAACACGGTGAAGAGAAAGACTCAAATGACAATAACTATATTGACCATGATCCTTTTGATTATGTCTACTCAAACCTCCCAGATAGCACACACATCCTGAAGCACGCCTCTAACTGTGACCATTGCAAGGCCAGGAAGTTTGAGTCCGAGACCGATGGCTTCTGTTGTCGCAATGGGCAGATTGAGCTGAAGGAACCGCATCCCATACCGGAGCTAATGAGGCTTTGGTCCAGCACAGATGCTGACTCTAGACATTTTCGGGAGAACATACGGTTCTTCAACGGTCACTTCTCCTTCACAACCCTTGGCGTCAGCCTCGATGAAAACTACACAAACATGAAGTCTGGGGTCTACAGGTTCCGGGCACACGACACCATATACCACAACGTGCATTCCTTCAGGCCAGGATCCCGTCCAGAACATCTCCAGTTGTACTTCTACGATGATGACCCCAACCTGACCCATCGTAAGGCTGCCACCAAGCAATTGGACAATAATGTTTTCACCAAGCTGGTGGACATACTCAGGGGAAACCCGTATTCTCAGCAGTTTAGGAGCTTGGGTGCACACAAGGACAACCTCGATGATTATAAGATAGACCTCAACACTGACCAAAGGCTTGACCAACGGAGATATAATAGACCGGTGTCATCTGAGGTCACTGCAATCTGGTCGAGGGCACTGACCTAGCGAAAAGGTTTAATCGTAGTATTAGACTTTTCGGTAACGACAACCAGAAGCATAATATACATGTGACTGATGGCTCATATGACCCGCTGTCTTATCCCTTCTTCTACCCAAGGGGCGAGCTCGGTTGGCATCCAAAACTACCGAAACGTAATGTCCCTTGGGAGGTTGTACAACATCCAAGAGCGGGGCATGATAATGAAGAGGATGCAGGTAGACATTTTGTGGTTTATGTCCTTCTTAAAATAGTATAATTTTCATATGAGTCCTAATCTATGCATTACTCATCGATTTGCAGAGGGGAATAGTAGGTTATGCGTGTCCGTGAGAGACTACTACTGTTACAGGCTGCAGACACGACCTGCGATATTCAATCCCATACTCTGTGGAGCACGAATGCTGCAACAATGGGGGGTCGACATGTACATCAAGACTAAGAGTTGTAGGTTGATATGGTTGAGGAAGAACCAGACGAAGATCCGTGCCGAGCTTTATAAAGGAGTTGTTGATGCTATCACTTCCGGGGAGACACGAGCAAGTGCAGCTGGCGTTAGGATAGTGCTCCCTGGAACGTACCCTGGTGGCGACCGCGACATGAAGCGGAGGGAATATGGATGCAATGGCAATTGTCCATACATACGGGAAGTCTGACATCTTCTTGACCATGACCTGCAACCCTAAATGGGAAGAGATATCGAACGGATTGTTTCCTGGTCAGACAGCACAGGACCGACCTGATCTTGTGGCTCGCGTGTTTCATGGCAAGCTAGAGGCTATGAAAGATATGTTGTTCAAGAAGCATATCCTAGGTGTTGTTGTTGCGTATGTATATGTAGTCGAGTTTCAAAAGAGGGGCCTCCCCCATGCACACTTTCTATTGATCATGGATTCGCCATATAAGCTTGTCGTTCCGGAGCAGTATGACCGAGTCATTTCCGTCGAGCTCCCAGATAAGCAGAAGTATCCCGAACTCTATGACTTGGTCGTAAAACATATAATGCACGGACCTTGCGGTGCTCTCAACCCCAATAATGTGTGCATGCAACAGAACCAGTGCAAGTGCAGATACCCTCGTCCGTTTAATGAAAACACGACACAGGGCAAGGACTCATACCCAGTTTACCGGCGTAGAGACGACAGTCGAAGGGCTAAGGTTCGGGGGAAAATGCTGGACAACAGATGGGTTGTGCCTTATAACCCTTACCTTTTGCAGATGTTCAATTGCCACATCAATGTTGAGGTCTGTTCTAGCATAAAGGTCGTCAAGTACTGCCACATCAATTAATGCACGTAATTTTCAGTTATCTCTTATTTATTCTGATGCAGTATCTCAAGGTGATGTTACATATACCGGTATGTTTTTTTAGTTGAATAAGGGAAGGCATGTTGTAATTCAGACAAACTGAATCAAGCGTGGTGATTTAATGTGAGCAATTTACGTGCATTAGCTGCAGCAATTGGAGCAAGGAGCTCCATCATAAATAGACTCATGTGCATTTAACTAACGAGTAAAAATAAGCACATCATAAGCTTGGAATTCTGTAGTGCCAACATTTCTGACATGAGTAATCCTGTAGTTGGTTCTAACGGTAAGTCTAAGCACTCTCACAAATGTTTTAGGAAAAATGATGCGAAGTGATCTGATTGTGCATGGTCTAATTTTAATATTTCTCCTCCTTTTCATTTGTATAATATGAGGTTGAGGCGTACATCAACAAGTAAACATGATGGACATGCCTTATTATTATTCTCTCAATAATGAAGATGTGGATATGAGTAGATGCTATTGTGTGTGCTATGAATTTCTTATTGTGCTAACTGATCTTGGCTATAATCGATAATAATAATTTCTCTAATTTTAAGTAATACAATAATTTAATTCCTTAGAAAGTTCTGATTTTGGACATCTTTTCTAATCATTTCCAAAAATAGATCATGATCATATCTTTCGCTTCTGATTTCAACTTGGTAAAATAGGCATCAAATGATGTTCATAACCTTGGCTATAGAAATGTATTGAGTGAAAAAAGGAAAGGGATCTGCTCCATACTAGAATATACTATCTAATTAACACTCCTATATATTTGAGCCTCCCATGACATCCATTCTCCCCCTCCCTCCTCTACCTTTTTTTGAGATAACTTACCAGACTTGATGCCTGGTCTCCCTCATCTACCCTCGTCCATCATAGATAACCAAAGAACATGAAGAAGTGAAGGAACATCAATAAGTAAAGCGAGATTCTCAAGGTACGAACATCGTTCAATCTTTCTCTTCTCAAAATGTGTACAATTATTAGATTTCTAGCAGCCAAATTATTTATCTTGGAATGTTACATTGATTCCTATGCATATCTAAGGGAGAAGTCACCAGAAAGCACTTACATAGGTTACATTGATTTCTGTGCATATCAATGGTTCCATTGGTATACTATCAAATTGCTAATGGACAACATTAGTGTAGACAGTGCCACCTTATAAAAATCTCATAGCCACTTTAAATTGATTGTAGATCTAATCAAGCAGTCCTATTAAGTTGGTTGTAGCCCATAAACTAAATTCTCGTGTAGCCTCAATGTGTACTCGATGCATTATGTATTTATGTACCAATATAATGCATCACAAATCTGTATATGTGAGGAAATAGACAGGGATCAAGTGAAACAACTATCTTACCTGACTTAATATATACTCCCTCCTCGCATATACTCCTCTCCCTACTTGCCTTGCTTTTGGCGCACTTGGCGACAAACTAGTCAGAGAGGGTCTTCTCTCTTGCCTTCTCAGCCTTGTACTTGTGGATACTCTCCGTAAGTACCATCTTGTTCTTGAACATGTTACCTTGACCTTCATGTACATGTCATGATACATGTGCTTGTTGATCTTATTGGTCTCATGGTACTTGCACAGAAGATACCTCAGACATACCAGTGTGTTGTAAGCAAGAGAAAGTAGCACTCAGTATGACTATCAAGTAGAAGAAGTAACAAGAGAAACAGGGGAATAGACAGGTAGTAGAAGAAGTAACAGGGGAATAGGAAATTATAAGAAGTAACAAGAGAAAGTGGCACTCACGTATGGTCTTTCCATATTTGGTCGCACTGAAGTGGCAAAATAAGTGTTGCTTCCATTATCTTTGCAATTGCAATTGCATGACATATCTGCAGAAACACCAAACGTTAGAAAAGAACATACGGGCCTATGTTATAACCGAAACTCATTGTCATCTTAGGAAACACGTTACCACTGCCCACTGCTTAAGAAATTGGCATGATCTTCTTGCCTCGTTACCACTGCCCACTGCTTAAGAAATTGGCATGATCTTCTTATGCAAGTACATAAATAAGTAAATGACAGGAGAATCTGATTTTATTTCTTAAATAAGTAGCAGGAGATCATTGCAAAAACATGCTATAGAAAGGAATTACCATAAATATACTAAAGGTATAGGCTGATTACGCTTAAGCAACAACCACCACCATAGGAAATGAAATTATCATGTAATAGAGAGATGCAAAAACTCAGAATAATTCTTAAGATGAACAAAACATTGCACCACTCAAACAAATATTTAACAATCACACAAATTATGTTGAGGAGGGCTGTGAAAAACAGGAATGCATACATACAACTATTTGTTGCTGGTTCAGTACAAAATTACCCACAAGTATCGTTCTCAGGTGGGACATCTGTGTTATTTACAATGTTTTAATTATTATCACTTTTCAGAGCCCAAACATGAAAGGAAACAAATTTATGATGTAAAAGGCAGAAGTTGATGTTTGTTTGCTTTTTGCCAGTATAACAAAGGGTGCACATCTCTCCACTGGGAGAGGCGACTGAGATATCCTTTCTTGCAGTAAAACACTATTGTTCTACACGCAAAAATCAGAATATGACCATGGGGCTGTGGTGGGATGAGAGGCTGCCGGTGGTGATGGATGGAGTGGGTGAGAGACTGCCAGATCTAGGTAATTTTGCCTGAGAGTGACGGGGAGTGGATAGAGTGCGACCGCTGAAGGAGATAGTGAGGTTGAGGGAGACTGGGCTGGTTGGCACGGGCGGTGAACGTAATTGGGTCAATGTTGGGTCGTGCTGGATATCTAATTTGGGCCTTGAATCATCAACTTAGCTATATGAAAAATGCATAAATTGTTCTTAAAAAATGCGTAGAAAAACTCTGAAAAAACATCTATATTAATAGTTGTTTAAAAAAGATATATATTAAAGTATATATATTAATTAAACATGGATCATACCAATATTTTTTTATACTTATTAGATTTATTGAGAGTATCAACAAAAAATGACAATTTTGAAAGAAGAAACTGAATATACATGGTTTATGTTTGATCGCTTGCATGTTTTTAACTTTTGTCGGACAATTTGTCTTGTCCTATATAAATATATTAAAATGATTTAAGGAATATCAAAAGACTGCTTCTTTAAATATGAACATTATAGTTGGTGGCTTGCTTCGAGATAAATGCAATGTGTTCTTTAATAATATGGAAAAAGGTTTTTTGTTTTTTCAAAATAAAACAGCTATGTTAGTTTTACTTTTATTATATTTTATGTATGTTTATATGATGAAATATAAAATATCGTTTATATATTCATCAGAGATAGAAAGTGATGGGTTTCGACATATGCACTGATGTAACGATGATGGACCAGACAGAAACATCACGAGAAGAGGTGCACATAGTTAATCCTTCTTCGTATGTATGTTACACATGATAATACAAAAGGTTTATTATTTTATATTATTATTTTTAGAATATAGGAGACGTAGATATGGATTTTGGAGATGCACAAATAGAATCCATCGGCACGGTTTCTGATGTGGCATCTCTAAAAGGGGCCGAAAATCGACCCATTTGTTTACAACACGATGACGTGGAACCGATGATATCTCATAAGAAACCAAAAAACAATGCCAATTTGAATATTATGACACAAGGTATTTCTCGGTGTAATTGTCGATAATTCATTCTTCATATTGCTTTTTGTATTCAAGTAATTTGGCTCATGGTTTATATTACTAATATGGTTCGTTTTTGTATCGTTACAACAGACTATGTTTGTACCCGTGGAGATATTACAGTACTTGAATCAATAATGTGTGCCCCCGAGAAAACCAAATTCGTGGACATTGGAGATGCCTCGTTATCAAATGAAGATTTAAAATGCCTTATGAGGGATGATATGTTCTTGCACGACAGTGTAAGAACAATTGCATCACGTTGGACTGTGTAATCTAAACCATGTTTAATATCTATTACCGTAATTATTTCTAAACTTGGGAATTACAAGTGATAAATGCCTATATATATTGTATGCTTGCTCACGACCATCTACGAGACAGGGCTGGTGAAAAGGTACATATTATTAGTACCTTTGTATCTGGTCAGATAAAAGAAGACGGAGAAAAAGACATAGACCCATCAAAACACCGTCACATCGTACAACATGTTAATACTTATCTACAACAAGATATGGTTAGTTAATGATGTATTGTTTGAAATTTATCTATTTTTGTTATAATTTTATATCTTATTGTGAATACAACTTATATTATATTTACAACAGTTGTTCATTCCGGTTAACATCCCAAGGTACCATTGGTATCTAGCAGTCTTCAATGCCAAAAAGCATGAAATTCAAGTATTAGACTCACTTGGTGCTAAGGAAACGGAGTGAACTTGCCACTATAGTAAGTATATATTGTTCTTGATCCTTTTGACATAAGTTTTGTTTGCCTTAATCCCTAATGGGTTTTTTCACATATAAAATAGTTACTAGGACTTGAGAAGCGTCTCAAACTTGGAGAACAGAGTTCGAACTTTAACAGAGATCATAAGTGGCTCCATCTCAATGTTACAAAATGGAAGGTCGTAGAACAGTTCCAGGAGGCAACACAAAAGGATGGGTAAGCGTTTGTTAGAAACTGAAAATTATTATGTTTGGTACTCATTAACACAAAAATATTATGTAATGAAAAATATTGATAGTAAATTAACGTATTGTATATATTAGTTGATACAAGATTATTTGATTATTCTAGGTGATATTATAAAGCATTATTTTATAATATTATAGCACGTCATGTGGACTATTCATGCTAAATTATATGGAATATTGGGCAACAGATGCACTATCTGATGAGTTCACCAGGTATTCATTTTCATACATTATCCCGTTGAAAACTCTCAGTATAATATATCAAATTTGATTATTTTTAATATTTTTCAGGAGGATATGAAACACTTTTCGACAAAAAATAGTTTTTATTTTGATTGATTCAGAATTGAATAAGCTAAAAGGATGCCCGTTATATAGCCAATCTGACGATGAAGTTGTCTTACCTAATTCCGATCTTGAGATCCTGGATATTCTACCTAACGAAATTGAAGACAAACGTCCTACCCCAATCACTCTCATGTCCACCGATCAACGTGATTTACTTGCCGGGCTATGCAACTACATGATGTTAATCGATGATGCTGAATCTTTGGAGTAAGAATCATTTATATTTATAATTATGTAACATAGAAGTATATATTATTATTATTCTTACCATCCATTTTGCAGGAAAGAATGGGTCGGAACGTCGACACCTGATCCAATGTGCTTAACTCTCAAAAAACTGCACGACATACTTAACATGGAGCAAAGTATGGACAATGATTGTTTCAACATTGCCGTGCGTATACTCGCATGTGATGAGAGAGTATTGTTCACATACCCTCCTATACACTATATGGATATGCGCTTTTGTGTAAGTTATCATAATTCTTTGGTCAGTGCCATTAGTATCAATTTGGTGAAACAAACATTCTTTTTTTACCCAGACCATGATGCTAGAGTCAACAAGAGGTCAAAAGTTTTGTGAGAAGGAAACTATTCAGATGTTGGGAACATTGTTTGATGGCTGGCCTGGGATAGACAACAACATCTCATCGTGCAACATGGTAAGTATTGTATTTTTTTTCTATTATTGTCATGGTTTATTTGTTGCTACTAATTGCTACCACTTGTAGATTTATCTTCCGTATGCATACGTCGGTCAATATATCTTGTACGTCATCGACAAAGCGGCACATCGTGTATGCATTATGGACCCTATTCATACATCACAGTCGTCACAGAATATAAATCTGAGGCATGTAGTGAAGTTAAAATGTTTTGCAAGGGAATTCAAAGATGCACTCGAAATAAAGCAACCCGACTGGAATTCCGATATATCTAAATGGCAACGTTTATTTCCGTCTGGTATTCCAACGACCACAAACGGATAATAAATTCATAATACAAACATTTATTTTTGTTATCACTTTATTTTATATAGTATTGATTTAGGAAATTGCAGGAATGTGTCTGGTTTTTTTTTATTTTATGCTCTGGTGGAATGGCAAAGAACTAATCAAGCCGATTTGCGCGGTGAGTATTATCCGTTACACATTTTAAAAGATTCGGCATGAAATATTTGTGCTAACTATATATTGATTGTGCAGGATGGGTATGAGTTGAGAAAACATTTTTTTGTTATACTTGCTAAAACATCGTGGGAATGAAGCTAGAGACAACCTTCCTGATATTGTGAGGGAATTTATTAAGCGCATCAAATAGATCTTAATAATTTGTAATGGATTTTTAGTTTGACCATTGCTCAATTTATTACACGGACACGTCGTCAATTTATCTTTTTATTATCAGTTTACATTTGCAAGTGAAGTGAACTTCAATTGTTAAATAATTGTGCTCGTGTTATATTTGTTGGGGAACGTTGCATGGAAAACAAAAAAAAATCTACGCACACGCAAGATCTATCCATGGTGATGAGCATCTATGAGAAGAAGAGTGGATCTACATACCCTCGTAGATCGCTAAGCGGAAAGCGTTAAGAAACACGGTTGGTGTAGTCGAATGTCTTCGCGATCCAGATCGCCGAGCATCCCACGATCTCATCACGATCCATCCCGCGATCCAATCACGATCCGTCCTGCGAACTCATCACGATCCGTCCCGCGATCTCATCACGATCTGTCCCGCGAACTCATCACGATCTGTTTGATCTAGCGCCGAACGGACGGCACCTCCGCGTTCAGCACACGTACAGCTCGATGACGATCTCTGCCTTCTTGATCCAGCAAGAGGGAGCGGAGAGGTAGAAGAGTTCTTCGGCAACGTGATGGTGCCGCGGCGATGGTGATGAAGCAATTCCGGCAGGGCTTTACCTAAGCCCTGCAAAAAACCGATCTAGAGGAGAAACTATGCACTAGAGGAACGGGTAGCACGTGGCTGAAAATCTAGTGCCCAAAACCCTAAAACCTCTAGTATATATAGGAGGAAGAGAGGAGGAGGCTTGGCTCCCAAGGAGCCAGCCCTTGGGTCGGCCCAACCAAGGAGGAGAGGAGGAATCCTCCTCCAATCCTAGTAGGACTAGGACTCCTTATTTTGCCTTTTTGGCCTTTTTCCACCTTTTTCTCTTTGGACTTTTCTTCCCAGCCGCATGGGCCTTGTGTGGGTCTTCCACCAGCCCACTAAGGGCTGGTATTTACTCTCCCACAGCCCATGTAGCCTCTTGGGTTGAAATACACCTCCTGATGGTCTCCCGGTACACTACCGACACTCCCGGTACACTACGGATGAGCCCGAAACTTTTTCGGCGACCAAAATAGGACTTCATATATATCAATCTTTACCTCCGGACCATTCTGGAGCTCCTCGTGACGTCCGGGATCTCATCCGGGACTCCGAACAACCTTCATTCACCACCATACATAACACTATATTACCGAAATGTCACCGAACCTTAAGTGTGCAGACCCTGCAGGTTCGAGAACTATGTAGACATGACCGAGACACCTCTACGGTCAATAACCAATAGCGAGACCTGTATGCCATATTGGTTCCCACATATTCTACGAAGATCTTTATCGATCGAACCTCTATGTCAAGGATTTAGTTAATCCCGTATGATGTTCCCTTTGTTCTTCGGTATGTTACTTGCCTGAAATTCGATCGTCGGTATTTACATACCTAGTTCAACCTCGTTACTGACAAGTCTCTTTACTCGTTCCGTAATACAAGATCCCGTGACTAACACTTAGTCACATTGCTTGCAAGGCTTATTATGATGTTGTATTACCGAGTGGGCCCTGAGATACCTCTCCCTCACACGAAGTAACAAATCTCAATCTTGATCCATGCCAACCCAACAGACACCCTCGAAGATACTGTAGAACACCTTTATAGTCACCCAGTTATGTTGCGACGTTTGATACACACAAGGTACTCCTCCGGTGTCAGTGAGTTGCATGATCTCATGGTCATAGAAACATATACTTGACATGCAAAAAACAGTAGCAATAAACTGACACGATCATATGCTACGTTTGTAGTTTGGGTCTTGTCCATCACATCATTCTCCTAATAACGTGATCCCGTTATCAAATGACAGCTCATGTCGATGACTAGGAAACCATAGCCATCTTTGATCAACGAGCTAGTGTATTAGAGGCATACTAGGGACATGGTGTTGTCTATGTATCCACACATGTATCTGAGTTTCCGATCAACACAATTATAGCATGGATAATAAACAATTATCATGAACAAGGAAATATGATAATAACCAATTTATTATTGCCTCTAAGGCATATTTCCAACAATATTGTCTCTACGTGTGAATATTAACATGCATTATCTTTGTATAACTCATAAAATACTATAAGAGTCTATGGCAACGCACGAGCATTCTACTAGACTCCACTGGAGTGTTTTACTTTAGAGAAATATTATGATGCGGCCCCAAGGCAGGCACACACAATGTCCCCAAAACAAAATTGTCGCTATGGTTGTTTCTTTCATTTATTTTGTGTATGTTTGCTCCTTTTATCTTTTTTAGGCAGTTGGAGCTAGACTCCAATTAGGTGAACTCCTAACTAATGTTTCAGAAATGGAAATAGTAGCAGCAGCATCGCTGTTGAGGTTTTCTATTTTCTCCTTGTTTCTGGCATAGCCATGGTCAACTCGTGGTACGGAGTATTGCTTGTAGTTTAGAGTATTTATCCTTTTGGTAGATTGCTTATTTATATTATTTTTTTGCTGTTTTGTAATCAATCATCTACTGCATCTAAGTAAAACTTGTTGCGGGCATGTAACACACTCCAACATTCATTCTTTACTTAACATTAGTAGACGATGTAAAATAATCATGCTCACAACATTCTAAAGCGATCTATTAGCTACTTTAGCAGTCAACGGACAGAGAGAAGGAATCAATATTTGATTTGCTCATAACAGTGTAGCAGCGAATTCTGCCCAAGGTTTCTCACAGCCCTTGTGGCCAGCGGCGAGGATGTGCACCCACACCCACTCCTTCCTTATTGCTGGCCTCTGCGTCCTCCTCGGTCGACGCGGGTCTATGTGGGGATTTGATCAATAAAATCCTATTGTTAGTTATAACAAATAGATTCTTCAAACTTTATAGGCAAGGCATTGTATATTACGATGTAGACAGAGTAGTACTACAGTTGGCAATTTCAGAACACGATTGCTAGCATAATGATGAAAATAAATACTAATGATTAAACGGACAATGCAAAAGGAGGCATAAGCATGGGAACATATGGTCCACTGATTTATGATTTATTATCTTGTATCACGCAAGGATGTAGTTGATCAGCTTACATAGTAATAGAGTTCTACAGGTTATGCATCAGTGAGAGATGATCCTTTGGTCCCTAATTTTGCCTGTAGTAGACCGGAATGTAGTTGGCCAATATTAGATATGGATGTAGTGGATTAACTTTGGCAGTAGTGAATATCTTCACCAAAACACGCTTTACAATAACAATAATGTGCATTTGTCAGTAGTTCTGATGTTTCTATGTACCAGAGGATACCCGCTGAGTGACATGCATAGCCCAGTTTATTTTTACCAAGAGCAATTAGTAGTAGATTTGTGACATTCAGAACATGCACACCCTGAAAGGCTTTAGATTCGTAGATACGTACCTGACTGTGTACCTTTGTAAGGTGCCCATCGAGCTGATTAGCCTCTAAAACTGTACTGATGGAGAGGAAACAGGGCCATTGCTTCATCTTCCCAGTTATCTGTTGCGAGAAACGCACTGATATTTGAGCAATAACGACGTCGGGCCATGCCTCTGTCTTTTGCTGGGCGGGCATTGCCAGTCTGACAATTAAAGGAATTTTGTAAGACTGACAATTAAATGCTCCACACAAGAAAAAATGTTTCAGATAATTTTAATGCTATGAACATCTGCACCTAACAAAATCTCTAACAAAATACAGCAAGACAGGAAGAACATGCTTTAACCTGAATTGTGAGATCACTAAAGTACAACATGCCTTTACCTGAATAATGCACCAGAAGGTCACTAAAGTACTCCATCCTTTAGTGAATTTACTCCATTATGCACCAGCTGCAGTTAAATGAATTTGATTGAATTATGCACCAGCATTATTCAGTTGATGATATAGTTTGAGATTTCTTCAGTTTTCTCTTGACTGAATTATGCATTAGGAGTATTAAGTTGCAGAAAGCATAACATGGAGCATAGCAGAGAATAACCTGGAGTACCTTCCATGGCGACCCAGGAAGAAGTAGAGTCGGAGAAGATGTGGTCTACCTTCCTTGTAGGCCTGCCTTCCTTGATGTGGTCTAAGATGTGGTCTACCTTCCTTGATGCATCAGGGAGGGCAGCGGCCAAGCAACCAACCAACCATGGGAGACCTTTCATCGTAGACCTGCATGTCCATCTCCATGGAGAAGACCAGACCATAGATGTTACTGTTAATGTTGGTGGCCCTTCCATGGCGTCTCCCTGGTCATGGTCACGGAGACGGGGTCAGAGAGGGAGGGAGAAGAGACGGGGGTGGGTCAGAGAGAAAGAAGAGGACGGATTCGTACCAATGGGTCTACGGCTGCCTGAGCTCGCTGGCTAGGGATTTGGGTCCTCCGCCGCTGCGGCTGCGTAGTCCTGGAGGAGTACGGCGCCGTGGATATGGCCGCCGCCTGATTTGGTGAGATGAGGAAGAAGGCCCCGCTCAGCTGCTCCGGCGTCGCTTCACATCAATCACCGCTGCGAAGCCGGCATCGAAGCACGCGGAACCAGCACCTTTGGCACCCAGAAGCTCGTCGCCGGCGCCTAAAAAAAACACGATTTTGACCTACAGGGGTGGTGGGTTTCTGGCACACCCGGTGGGAGGAAACGGGGTGGTGTGGTGGTGAGGAGAAAGGGAGGAGAGGAGAGGCCGGTGACGGTGCCGAGTACAGGTCGGTGACGATGGCGAATAGAGACCGGCGGCGACGGGGATCTGGAGGGGAATGGGAGGGGTGAGGGAGAGGGAAATGAGAGTGAGGTCGAGTAGGTGAGAGCGGTGGTGGGAGGGCATTTCCGGAAAGAAAAAATAAACCTACGTACTATCTGATGAGTTCACCCAGGTATTCATTTTCATACATTATCCTGTTGAAAACTCTCAGTATAATATGTCAAATTTGATTATTTTTAATATTTTTCAGGAGGATATGAAACACTTTCGACAAAAGTTAGTTGTTATTTTGATTGATTCAGAATTGAATAAGCTAAAAGGATGCCTATTATATAGCCAATCTGACGATGAAGTTGTCTTACCTAATTCTGATTTTGAGATCCTGGATAATCCACCTGACAGAATTGAAGACAAACGTCCTACCCCAATCACTCTCATGCCCACTGATCAACATGATTTACTTGCCAGGCTAGACAATGATGTTGATTCGCTCGATGGGAGCGTTGTTCTCTGCATCTAGCTAGACACAGTACCTTGTCATTCGCTAAATCAGAAGCAGCGACATCGTGGGCAGCAGCGGCATGAAGCTTCTTCTTGGCCCTCTCCGCATCCAACACCTCTCCACTGCTCCGGCTCCCCTCAATTCTTCAGCAAGTTTACAAAAGAGGGCAAAAATTGACTGCCATCGTCACACAGAATCAAGTTCTCCAGAAATTCAGAAGCGTGTTCTATGGCATTCACAAGAAGACAAGCAGCATAGCAGGGCACTAAACGAACCTTGGTGAAGGATTGCTCTGACTTCTCCAGTCAGCCCACAAGGAGAGTGACCCGCCGGAATCGACCTCCATCGTGCCGTTGACGCATGCGAGCAGGGGCTCTGCTGGCTATTGCGCGAGACCGAAACGCCGTGAGTAGCAGCTGTACTTTCCCCTAATGGCCGCACGCTGCTGCAAGCCTTGCCCTTACAGTGCCTTGTCGGGTCAGCTGCCCGCGCGAGCTCCTCCGTCGCGCTCTTCGGGCATGCCGTCGTGGTAGCCACCTTGCAAGAGGTCCACATCCAGGGCCGCTCTGGATCCAGTGTCTGTGCACGCGGATCCAGCGCTGGCGCATCCAGATCCAGCGTCTCCGACGCATACAAGTTCGCCGCTGGCAAAAAGGCTTGAGCTTTTGATGATGGGATGGTGAGGAGAGGCCGGTGGAGAAGAAAACGGGTGGCGCGCGGTGGGGAGAGGAAAGAAGGTGGTGGGGAGAAGCAGGCTACGACGAGCAAAGGCCGGCGACGAGTAGAAGACGGCGGAGAGTCCGGTTGCGAGGGAGAGGAATGAGGGGAACGAGAGGGATGAGAGCGAGGGAAAGAGGGGATAAGAGTGAGCGAGTGCGTGCGAGTGGAGGGAAATTTCAGAAAGAACAAAAATATCGTAGTGTTACCGGATTTGAACTAAGAAGCCTTTTAACGACTTATAATTCAGAACAGAAGGAGTAATAATTAGGTTCGCTAAAACAAAACTAATTGTCTTAAAAAAATACTAATTACATTTATCCAGATTATTTTTTATAAATATAATCAGTTGTGTTAGCCTCACTTTTGTTTTAGTATATTATACGGAGTATATGTCTATATAATGCGGTATAAACTGTTTTTATATTCCAATTTTTGTTCATCTCGATAAAAAAGCGATGGATTCAGATGATGTTTTAAAAACATCGAGTGACATAGCCACCGACGTAACAATGAAGTAACGGACTGAAACACCACGAGAAGAGGTGCATACAAATAATCCTTTTTATATGCATGTTAGACATGATAATACAAAAGGTGCATATTTTTGTTGGAAATATGCCCTAGAGGCAATAATAAATTAGTTATTATCATATTTCCTTGTTCATGATAATCGTTTATTATCCATGCTATAATTGTATTGATCGGAGACTTAAATGCATGTGTGGATACATAGACAAAACCATGTCCCTAGTATGCCTCTAATGGACTAGCTCGTTGATCAAAGGATGGTTAAGGTTTCCTAGCCATGGACATGAGATGTCATTTGATAACGGGATCACATCATTAGGAGAATGATGTGATGGATAAGACCCAAACTACAAACATAGCATATGATCGTGTCAGTTTATTGCTACTGTTTTCTGCATGTCAAGTATATGTTCCTATGACCATGAGATCATGCAACTCACGGATATCGGAGGAGTGCCTTGTGTGTATCAAACGTCGCAACGTAACTGGGTGACTATAAAGGTGCTCTACAGGTATCTTCGATGGTGTCTGTTGAGTTGGCATGGATCGAGACTGGGATTTGTTACTCCGTGTAACGGAGAGGTATCTCGGGGCCCACTCGGTAATGCAACATCACAATAAGCCTTGCAAGCAATGTGACTAATTGTTAGTTGCGGGATCTTGTATTACGGAACGAGTAAAGAGACTTGCCGGTAACGAGGTTGAACTAGGTATGGAGATACCGACGATCGAATCTCGGGCAAGTAACATACCGAAGAACAAAGGGAACGATATACGGGATTAACTGAATCCTTGACATAGAGGTTCGACCGATAAAGATCTTCGTAGAATATGTAGGAACCAATGTGGACGTCCGGGTCCCGCCATTGGTTATTGACCGTAGAGGTGTCTCGGTCATGTCTACATAGTTCTCGAACCCGCAGGGTCTGCACACTTAAGGTTCGGTGACGTTTCGGTAGTGTAGAGTTATGTATGGTGGTGACCGAAGGTTGTTCGGAGTCCCGGATGAGATCCCGAACGTCACGAGGAGCTCCGGAATGGTCCAGAGGTAAAGATTCATATATAGGAAGTCCCAGTTTGGTTTCCGGAAAAGTTTCGGGCTCATCGGTAGTGTACCGGGAGTATCGGTATTGTACCGGGAGTGCCGGTAGTGTACCGGAGGACCTCCGGGAGGGGTATTTCGACCCCAAGAGGTCCATGGGCTGTGGGATAATAATAACCAGCCCTTAGTGGGCTGGGAAAACAGCCACAAAGGCCCATGGCGCACGAGAGAAAGTCCTAAAGCAAAAAGTGGAAAATCAGCCAATAGGAGGCAATCCTACTCCAACTAGGATTGGAGGTGAAGTAGGATTGCTCCCACCTCCTATTTCGGCCGACCCAAAGGCCTTGGCTGCCTCTCCTCTCCTCTCCTCCTATATATACTAGTGGATTGGGTGGTTTTTGGACAGAATTTCCGGCCACGTGCTACCCGTTTCACCGGTGCACAGTTTCTCCTCTAGATCGGTTTTCCGCAGCGCTTAGGCGAAGCCCTGCCGGAATCACTCCACCACCATCACCGGAGCGCCGTCACGCTGCCGGTGAACTCTCTCTCCTCTCCACCTCCTCTCGCTGGATCGAGACGGTGGAGATCGTCATCAAGCTGCACGTGTGCTGAACGCGGAGGTGCCGTCCGTTCGGCGCTAGATCAGAAGGACCGTGATCGAGATCGCGAGACAGTTCGTGATGAGATCGCGGAATGGATCGTGATGAGTTCGCGGGACAGATCGTGATCAAGATCGTGAGACGGATTGTGATGAGATCGCAGGACGGATCGTGATGAGTTCACGGGACGGATCGTGATTGGATCGCGGGACGGATCGTGATGAGATCGCTGGACGCTCGGCGATTTGGATCGCGAAGATATTCGACTACACCAACCGCGTTTCTTAACGCTTCCCACTTAGCGATCTAAGGGTATGTAGATCCACTCTCCCTCTCGTAGATGCTCATCACCATGGATAGGTTTGCGTGTGCGTAGGAAAATTTTTGTTTCCCATGCGACGTTCCCCAACAGTGGTATCAGAGCTAGGTTGATGGTTCGATGAGATCTCGAGTAGAACACAAAAGGTTTGTGGGCGTTGATGCTTAGATTGCTTCCTCCCTTGGTTGTATTTTGGTTCAGCGGGATTGTGAGATGAAGCGGCCCGGACCAACATTACTCGTACGCTTACGAGAGACCGGTTCCCTCGACGCAACTTGTTGCCTAGATGGCTTGCGGGTGACAGTTTCTCTCACTTTAGTTGGATCGGATTCGACAAAGGCGGTCCTTGAGAAGGTTTAAAAGCAAACTAGTGTATCACCGTTGTGGTTTATGCGTAGGTGAGAATCGTTCTTGCTAGATACCCATAGCAGCCACGTAAAATATGCAACAACAATTAGAGGACGTCTAACTTGTTTTTGCAGGGTTGTTGTGATTTGATATGGCCAATTACATGATGAGATATATGTGATGTATGAGATGATCATGTGATGTATAGATTATCACGACTTGCATGTCGATGAGTACGGCAACCGTCAGGAGCCATAGGGTTGTCTTTAACTATTGTATGACCTGCGTGTCAATCATTAAGCGCTATGTAATGCTTTACTTTATCGCTACGGTAGCAATAGTAGTAGAAGCATGCAGGGCGTGACAACCCCAATGGCAACACATTGATGGAGATCAAGATGATGGAGATCATGGTGTTGTGCCGGTGACGATGGAGATCATGCCGGTGTTTCGAAGATGGAGATCTTAAACACAAGTTCATGGCCATATCATGTCACTTATGAATTGCATGAGATGTTAATCCTTTTATGCACCTTGTTTTGCTTAGTACGGCGGTAGCATTATAAGGTGATCCCTCACTTGAATTTCAAGATGAACTGTGTTCTCCCCGAGTGTGCACCGTTGCGAAAGTTCGTCGTGTTGAGACACCACGTGATGATCGGGTGTGATAGACTCTACGTTCACATACAACGGGTGCAAGCCAGATTTGCATGCGCAGAACACTCGGGTTAAACTTGACGAGCCTAGCATGTACAGACATGGCCTCGGAACACGAGAGACCGAAAGAATCGAACATGAGTCATATAGTAGATATGATCAACATAATGATGTTCACCATTGCAGCCACCTCAACTCACGTGATGATCGGACTTGAGTTGGTGAATTTGGATCATGTATCACTCGAATGATCGGAGGGATGTCAATTTGAGTGGGAGTTCTTAAGTAATATGATTAATTGAACTCATTATCATGAACATAGTCAAAGTGTCTTTGCAAATTATGTTGTAGATTACTAGCTCGCGTTGTAGCTCCCTTGTATTTTTATATGTTCCTAGAGAAATAGAATTGAAAGATGTTGGTAGCAAAATTGCGGACTGGGTCCGTGATCTGAGGATTGTCCTCATTGCTGCACAGAAGGCTTATGTCCTTAATGCATCGCTCGGCGCGCCACCCCCTCTAGCGTCGTCTATAGATGTTGTGAACATCTAACAGGCACGTTTCGATGACTACTTGATAGTTTAGTGCGTCATGCATTACGGCTTAGAATTGAGGCTCCAAAACGTTTTGAACGTCACGGAACATATGAGATGTTCTAGGAGCAGAGATTGTGATCTCAGGCTCGTGCCTTTGTTGCGAGATATGAGATCTCCAACAAGATTCTTTGCTTGTAAGATGAAGGAGAATAGCTCAATCGTTGAGCATGTACTCAGATTGTCTGGGTACTACGATCGCTTGAATCAAGTGGGAGTTGATCTTCCAGATAAGATAGTGATTGATTGTTGGGAGACGTAGTAGTAAATCAAAATTTTCCTACGTTCACCAAGATCTATCTATGGAGAAACCAGCAACGAGAGGGGAGAGATTGCATCTTCATACCTTTGAAGATCGCTAAGCGGAAGCGTTACAAGAACGCGGTTGATGGAGTCGTACTCGCAGCGATTCAAATCGCGGTAGATCCGATCAAGTGCCGAACGGACGGCACCTCCGCGTTCAACACACGTGCAGCCCGGTGACGTCTCCAACACCTTGATCCAGCAAGGAGGAAGGAGAGGTTGGGGAAGGGCTCCAACAGCAGCACGACGGCGTGGTGGTGGTGGAGTAGCAAGGTATTCCGACAGGGCTTCGCCTAAGCGCTGCGGAGGAGGAAGAAGAGAGGTAGGGCTTCGCCGTGAGAGAGAGAGATCAAATCCTGTCTCAAAACATCCAAAACCTCAAGTATATATAGGAGGAGGGACGTGGAGGGCTGGCTTGGCCTCTACTCCAAAGAGGAGATGGCCGGCTGAATTAAAGGGAGAGTCCACCTCCCACAAGGGAGGTGGATCTCCTCCTTTTAAATCCTTTTTGCCTTATCTCCTTATCTCCAGCCGCATGGGCCTTTAGCAAAAGTCTTGCCCAGCCCAATAAGGGCTGGCACACTTTATCTAACAGCCCATGTGGTCCTTTGGTCGTCACACCCCTCCCGGGGGTCCTCCGGCACCCTCCCGGCACTCCCGGTACACTACCGATGAGCCCGAAAACTTTCCGGTGACCAAAACTGGACTTCCTATATATCAATCTTTACCTCCGGACCATTCCGGAGCTCCTCGTGACGTCCGGGATCTCATCCGGGACTCCGAACAACCTTCGGTAATCACGTATACCTTTTCCCTATAAACCTAGCGTCATCGAACCTTAAGTGTGTAGACCCTACGGGTTCGGGAGACACGTAGACATGACCGAGACACCTCTCCGGCCAATAACCAACAGCGGGATCTGGATACCCATGTTGGCTCCCACGTACTCCACGATGATCTCATCGGATGAACCATGATGTCAGGGATTCAATCAATCCCGTATACAATTCCCTTTGTCTATCGGTATGGTACTTGCCCGAGATTCGATCGTCGGTATCGCCATACCTTGTTCAATCTCGTTACCGGCAAGTCTCTTTACTCGTTCCGTAACACATCATCTCGTGGCTAACTCCTTAGTCACATTGAGCTCATTATGATGATGTCTTACCGAGTGGGCCCAGAGATACCTCTCCGTCACACGGAGTGACAAATCCCAGTCTTGATTCGTGTCAACCCAACAGACACTTTCGGAGATACCCGTAGCGTACCTTTATAGCCACCCAGTTACGTTGTGACGTTTGGCACACCCAAAGCATTCCTACGGTATCCGGGAGTTACACAATCTCATGGTCTAAGGAAATGATACTTGACATTGAAAAGCTTTAGCAAACGAACTACACGATCTTGTGCTATGCTTAGGATTGGGTCTTGTCCATCACATCATTCTCCTAATGATGTGATCCCGTTATCAACGACATCCAATGTCCATGGTCATGAAACCGTGACCATCTATTGATCAACGAGCTAGCCAACTAGAGGCTCACTAGGGACATGTGATGGTCTATGTATTCACACATGTATTACGGTTTCTGGTTAACACAATTGTAGCATGAATAATAGACAATTATCATTAACTAGGAAATACAATAATAACCATTTTATTATTGCCTCTAGGGCATATTTCCAACAGTCTCCCACTTGCACTAGAGTCAATAATCTAGTTACATTGTGATGAATCGAACACCCATAGCGTTCTGGTGTTGATCATGTTTTGCTCGTGAGAGAGGTTTAGTCAACGGATCTGCGACATTCAGATCCGTATGCACTTTACAAATATCTATGTCTCCCTCCTGAATGTAATCACAGATGGAGTTGAAGCGGCGCTTGATGTGTCTTGTCTTCTTGTGAAACCTGGGCTCCTTCGCAAGGGCAATAGCTCCAGTGTTGTCACAGAGTAGAGTCATCGGGCCCGACGCATTTGGAATCACTCCTAGGTCGGTGATGAACTCCTTCATCCAGACTCCCTCCTTTGCTGCTTCCGAAGCAGCTATGTACTCCGCTTCACATGTAGATGCCGCCACGACGCTTTGCTTGCTGCTACTCCAGCTGACTGCCCCTCCATTCAAAATATACACGTATTCGGTTTGCGACTTAGAGTCGTCCGGATCTGTGTCGAAGCTAGCGTCGACGTAACCCTTTACGACGAGCTCTTCGGCACCTCCATATATGAGAAACATGTCCTTTGTCCTTTTCAGGTACTTCAGGATATTCTTGACCGCTGTCCAGTGTTCCGCTCCGGGATCACTTTGGTACCTCCCTACCAAACTTATGGCAAGGTTCACATCAGGTCTGGTACACAGCATGGCATACATGATAGAGCCTATGGCTGAAGCATAGGGGATGACACTCATCTCTTCTCTATCCTTTGCCGTGGTCGGGCATTGAGTCGTACTCAATCTCACACCTTGCAACACAGGCAAGAACCCCTTCTTGGACTGATGCATATTGAACTTCTTCAATATCTTTTCAAGGTATGTGCTTTGTGAAAGACCAATGAGGCGTTTCGATCTATCTCTATAGATCTTAATACCTAATATGTAAGCAGCTTCTCCAAGGTCCTTCATTGAAAAACACTTATTCAAGTAGGCCTTGATACTTTCCAAGAGTTCTATATTATTTCCCATTATCAGCATGTCATCAACATACAATATAAGAAATGCTATAGAGCTCCCACTCACTTTCTTGTAAATACAAGGTTCTCCATAAACCTGTACAAACCCAAACGCTTTAATCACCTCATTAAAGCGAATGTTCCAACTCCGAGATGCTTGCACCAGCCCATAGATGGAGCGCTGGAGCTTGCATACCTTGTTAGCATCTTTAGGATCGACAAAACCTTCCGGCTGCAACATATACAGTTCTTCCTTGAGGAAGCCATTAAGGAATGCCGTTTTGATGTCCATTTGCAAGATCTCATAATCATAAAATGCGGCAACTGCTAACATGATTCGGACTGACTTTAGCATCGCTACGGGTGAGAAAGTCTCATCGTAGTCAACTCCTTGAACTTGTCGATAACCCTTAGCGATAAGCCGAGCTTTATAGGCGGTGACATTACCGTCCGCGTCAGTCTTCTTCTTAAAGATCCATTTGTTTTCAATGGCTCGCTTATCATTAGGCAAGTCCACCAAAGTCCATACTTTGTTCTCATACATGGATCCTATCTCGGATTTCATGGCCTCAAGCCATTTGTTGGAATCCGGGCCCGTCATCGCTTCTTCATAGTTCGAAGGTTCACCGTTGTCCAACAACATGATCTCTAGGACAGGATTGCCGTACCACTCTGGTGCGGAACGTGTCCTGGTGGACCTTCGAATAGCAACTTGATCTGAAGTTTCATGATCATCATCATTAACTTCCTCTCTAGCCGGTGTAGGCTCCACAGAAACTACTTCCTGTGCTGCGCTACTCTCCGGTTCGAGTGGAGGTACAATTTCCTCATCAAGTTCTATTTTCCTCCCACTTACTTCTTTCGAGAGAAACTCTTTCTCGAGAAAGGATCCATTCTTGGCAACAAAGACTTTGCCTTCGGATCGTAGGTAGAAGGTATACCCAATAGTCTCCTTGGGATATCCTATGAAGACGCACTTTTCCGCTTTGGGTTCGAGCTTCTCAGGTTGAAGTTTCTTCACATAAGCATCGCATCCCCAAACTTTTAGAAACGACAGCTTAGGTTTCTTTCCAAACCACAATTCATACGGTGTCGTCTCAACGGATTTAGACGGTGCCCTATTTAAAGTGAATGCGGCAGTCTCTAATGCATATCCCCAAAATGATAGCGGTAAGTCGGTAAGAGACATCATAGATCGCACCATATCCAATAGAGTGCGATTACGACGTTCAGACACACCATTTCGCTGGGGTGTGCCGGGCGGCGTGAGTTGTGAAACAATTCCACATTTCCTAAGGTGCGTGCCAAACTCGTGACTTAAATATTCTCCGCCACGATCAGATCGTAGGCATTTTATTTTCCTGTCACGTTGATTCTCGACCTCACTCTGAAATTCCTTGAACCTTTCAAAAGTTTCAGACTTGTGTTTCATTAAGTAGACATAACCATATCTACTCAAGTCATCAGTGAGGGTGAGAACATAACGGTAGCCACCGCGAGCCTCGACGCTCATTGGACCGCATACATCGGTATGTATTATTTCCAACAAGTCAGTTGCTCGCTCCATTGTTCCGGAGAACGGAGTCTTGGTCATCTTGCCCATGAGGCATGGTTCGCATGTGTCAAATGATTCGAAATCAAGTGACTCCAAAATTCCATCAGCATGGAGCTTCTTCATGCGTTTGACACCAATATGGCCAAGACGGCAGTGCCACATGTAAGTGGGACTATCGTTATCAACTTTACACTTTTTGGTACTCACACTATGGACATGTGTAACATCACGTTCGAGATTCATCAAAAATAAACCATTGACCAGCGGGGCATGAGCATAAAACATTTCTCTCATATAAATAGAACAACCATTATTCTCGGATTTAAATGAGTAGCCATCTCGCATCAAGCGAGATCCAGATACAATGTTCATACTCAAAGCTGGTACTAAATAACAATTATTAAGGTTTAAAACTAATCCCGAAGGTAGATGTAGAGGTAACGTGCCGACGGCGATCACATCGACCTTGGAACCATTCCCGACACGCATCGTCACCTCATCCTTGGCCAGCCTCCGCTTATTCCGCAGCTCCTGCTTGGAGTTACAAATGTGAGCAACTGCACCGGTATCAAATACCCAGGAGCTACTACGAGCGCTGGTCAAGTACACATCAATAACAAGTATATCACATATACCTTTAATGTTGCCGTCCTTCTTATCCGCTAAATACTTGGGGCAGTTCCGCTTCCAGTGACCGGTACCCTTGCAATAAAAGCACTCAGTCTCAGGCTTGGGTCCATTTTTCTTCTTCTTCCCGGCAACTTGCTTACCGGGCGCGGCAACAGCTTTGCCGTCCTTCTTGAAGTTCTTCTTACCCTTGCCTTTCTTGAAACTAGTGGTCTTATTCACCATCAACACTTGATGCTCCTTTTTGATCTCGACCTCCGCTGATTTCAGCATCGAGTACAACTCAGGAATGGACTTCTCCATACCTTGCATGTTGTAGTTCATCACAAAGCTCTTGAAGCTAGGTGGAAGCGACTGGAGGATTCTGTCAATGACCGAGTCATCCGGGATATTAACCCCCAGCTGAGTCAAGCGGCTGTGTAGCCCAGACATCTTGAGGATGTGCTCACTGACAGGACTATGCTCCTCCATCTTACAGCTGAAGAACTTGTCGGAGACATCATATCTCTCGACCCGGGCATGAGCTTGAAAAACCAGTTTCAGCTCCTGGAACATCTCATATGCTCCGTGTTGCTCAAAACGCTTTTGGAGCCCCGGTTCTAGACTGTAAAGCATGCCGCATTGAACAAGGGAGTAATCATCGCAGCGTGATTGCCAAGTGTTCATAACATCTTGTTCCGCTGGGAGAACGGGTGCGTCACCTAGCGGTGCATCTAGGACATACAATCTCTTGGAAGCTATGAGGATGATCCTCAAGCTACGGACCCAGTCCGCATAGTTGCTTCCATCATCTTTCAGCTTGGTTTTCTCTAGGAACGCGTTGAAATTGAGGGTGACATTCGCGTTGGCCATTGGATCTACATCATAGATTGTAAAGACAATTTTAGACTAAGTTCATGATAATTAAGTTCACTTAATCAAATTAATGAACTCCCACTTAGACAGACATCTCTCTAGTCTTCCAAGTGATACATGATCCATGTCAACTAGCCCGTGTCCGATCATCACGTGAGACGGACTAGTCATCCATGGTGAACATCTTCATGTTGATCGTATCTTCTATACGACTCATGTTCGACCTTTCGGTCTTCCGTGTTCCGAGGCCATGTCTGTACATGCTAGGCTCGTCAAGTCAACCTAAGTGTTTCGCGTGTGTAAATCTGGCTTACACCCGTTGTATGCGAACGTTAGAACCTATCACACCCGATCATCACATGGTGCTTCGGAACAACGATCCTTAGCAACGGTGCACAGTTAGGGTGAACACTTCTCTTGAAATTTTATTGAGAGATCATCTTATTTACTACCGTCGTTCTAAGCAAATAAGATGTAAACATGATAAACATCACATGCAATCAATATAGTGACATGATATGGCCAATATCATTTTGCTCCTATGATCTCCATCTTCGGGGCACCATGATCATCACTGTCACCGGCACGACACCATGATCTCCATCATCATGATCTCCATCATTGTGTCTTCATGAAGTTGTCTCGCCAACTATTACTTCTACTACTATGGCTAACGCTTAGCAATAAAGTAAAGTAATTACATGGCGTTTATGATTGACACGCAGGTCATACAATAAATAAGACAACTCCTATGGCTCCTGCCGGTTGTCATAATCATCGACATGCAAGTCGTGAATCCTATTACAAGAACATGATCAATTCATACATCACAATGCATCACATCACATCCTTTGGCCATATCACATCACAAGGCACATGCTGCAAAAACAAGTTAGACGTCCTCTAATTTGTAGTTGCAAGTTTTTACGTGGCTGCTATAGGTTACTAGCAAGAACGTTTCTTACCTACGTCAACACCACAACGTGATTTGCCAATTGCTATTTACCCTTCATAAGGACCCTTTTCATCGAATCCGATCCGACTAAGGTAGGAGAGACAGACACCCGCTAGCCACCTTATGCATCTAGTGCATGTCAGGCGGTGGAACCGGTCTCACGTAAGCGTACGTGTAAAGTTGGTCCGGGCCGCTTCATCCCACAATACCGCCGAATCAAGATAAGACTAGTAGCGGCAAGCAAATTAACAAACTCGACGCCCACAACTGCTTTGTGTTCTACTCGTGCATAGATTCTACGCATAGACCTAGCTCATGATGCCACTGTTGGGAGACGTAGTAGTAAATCAAAATTTTCCTACGTTCACCAAGATCTATCTATGGAGAAACCAGCAACGAGAGGGGAGAGATTGCATCTTCATACCTTTGAAGATCGCTAAGCGGAAGCGTTACAAGAACGCGGTTGATGGAGTCGTACTCGCAGCGATTCAGATCGCGGTAGATCCGATCAAGTGCCGAACGGACGGCACCTCCGCGTTCAACACACGTGCAGCCCGGTGACGTCTCCAACACCTTGATCCAGCAAGGAGGAAGGAGAGGTTGGGGAAGGGCTCCAACAGCAGCACGACGGCGTGGTGGTGGTGGAGTAGCAAGGTATTCCGACAGGGCTTCGCCTAAGCGCTGCGGAGGAGGAAGAAGAGAGGTAGGGCTTCGCCGTGAGAGAGAGAGATCAAATCCTGTCTCAAAACATCCAAAACCTCAAGTATATATAGGAGGAGGGACGTGGAGGGCTGGCTTGGCCTCTACTCCAAAGAGGAGATGGCCGGCTGAATTAAAGGGAGAGTCCACCTCCCACAAGGGAGGTGGATCTCCTCCTTTTAAATCCTTTTTGCCTTATCTCCTTATCTCCAGCCGCATGGGCCTTTAGCAAAAGTCTTGCCCAGCCCAATAAGGGCTGGCACACTTTATCTAACAGCCCATGTGGTCCTTTGGTCGTCACACCCCTCCCGGGGGTCCTCCGGCACCCTCCCGGCACTCCCGGTACACTACCGATGAGCCCGAAAACTTTCCGGTGACCAAAACTGGACTTCCTATATATCAATCTTTACCTCCGGACCATTCCGGAGCTCCTCGTGACGTCCGGGATCTCATCCGGGACTCCGAACAACCTTCGGTAATCACGTATACCTTTTCCCTATAAACCTAGCGTCATCGAACCTTAAGTGTGTAGACCCTACGGGTTCGGGAGACACGTAGACATGACCGAGACACCTCTCCGGCCAATAACCAACAGCGGGATCTGGATACCCATGTTGGCTCCCACGTACTCCATGATGATCTCATCGGATGAACCACGATGTCAGGGATTCAATCAATCCCGTATACAATTCCCTTTGTCTATCGGTATGGTACTTGCCCGAGATTCGATCGTCGGTATCGCCATACCTTGTTCAATCTCGTTACCGGCAAGTCTCTTTACTCGTTCCGTAACACATCATCTCGTGGCTAACTCCTTAGTCACATTGAGCTCATTATGATGATGTCTTACCGAGTGGGCCCAGAGATACCTCTCCGTCACACGGAGTGACAAATCCCAGTCTTGATTCGTGTCAACCCAACAGACACTTTCGGAGATACCCGTAGCGTACCTTTATAGCCACCCAGTTACGTTGTGACGTTTGGCACACCCAAAGCATTCCTACGGTATCCGGGAGTTACACAATCTCATGGTCTAAGGAAATGATACTTGACATTGAAAAGCTTTAGCAAACGAACTACACGATCTTGTGCTATGCTTAGGATTGGGTCTTGTCCATCACATCATTCTCCTAATGATGTGATCCCGTTATCAACGACATCCAATGTCCATGGTCATGAAACCGTGACCATCTATTGATCAACGAGCTAGCCAACTAGAGGCTCACTAGGGACATGTGATGGTCTATGTATTCACACATGTATTACGGTTTCTGGTTAACACAATTGTAGCATGAATAATAGACAATTATCATGAACTAGGAAATACAATAATAACCATTTTATTATTGCCTCTAGGGCATATTTCCAACATTGATATAGTTCTCCAAGTCACTGTCACTAAAGCTACTAGAACTTAGTGATGAACTATAATACACCAGGGATAGAAGTATTGATCCCTGAGCTGTTCGTGATGTTTGACACCGCGGAGGTAGAAATCAAGAAGGAGCGTCAACTGTTGATGGTTAATCAAACCACTAGTTTCGAAAAGGGCAAGAGCAAGGAGGGAAACTTCATGGATAGCAAGTCAGTTGCTGCTCCAGTGAAGCAACCCAAAGTTGAACTCAAACCCGAGACTAAGTGCTTCTATTATGAGGTGAGAGGTAGCTGAAGCGGAACAACCCTAGATACTTGGTAGATAAGAAGGCTGGCAACATCGACAGAAGTATATTTGATATACGAGGTATTGATGTGTACCTTGCTAGTACTCCTAGTAGCACCTGGGTATTGGATACCGGTTAGATTGCTAAATGTTAGTAACTCGAAATAAAAGCTACGGATAAACGGAGAACTAGCTAAGGGTGAGGTGACGATGTGTGTTGGAAATGTTTCCAAGGTTGATGTGATCAACATCACACGCTCTCTCTACCTTCAGGATTAGTGACGAACCTAAATAAATGTTATTTGGTGTTTTGCGTTGAGCATGAACATGATTAGATCATGTTTGTTGCAATACGGTTATTCATTTAAGTCAGAGAATAATAGTTATTCTGGTTACATGAATAATACCTTCAATGGTCATGCACCCAGTGAGAATGGTTTGTTGAAATCTTGATTGTAGTAGTACACATGTTCATAACATTGATGTTTAAAGATACAAAGTTAATAATGATAGTACCACATACTTGTGGCACTGCCGCTAAATGTCATATTGGTATAAATCGCATGTAGAAACTCCATGCTGATGGATATTTGGACTCATCGATTTCGAATCGGTTGAGACATGCGAACCATGCCTCTTGGGCAAGATGACTAAAGGACCCCGTTGGATGGAGCGGGCAAGTGATTCATTGGAAACGATACATGTTGATGTATGCAATCTAGTGAGTCTTGTAGCGTGCAGTGGATATCGTTATTTTCTTACCTTCACTGATGATTTGAGTAGATATAGTGTATATTTACTTAATGAAACACAAGTCTGAATCGTTTGAAAGGTTCAAGCAAATTCAGAGTGAAGTTTAAAGATCATCGTGACAAGAAGATAAAAATGACCGCGATATGATCGTGGAGGTGAATATCTGAGTGACGAGTTTGGCATACAACTTAAGACGATGTGAAATTGTTTCACAACTAACACCACCTAGAACACCATGGTGTGATGGTGTGTCCGAACATCATAGTCATGCTCTATTGATATAGTGCATACTGTGATGTCTCTTATCGTTTTACTACTATAATTTTTGGGGTTATGCATTAGAGACAACTACATTCACTTTAAATAGGGCATCATCTAAATCCGTTGAGATGACACCGTGTGAATTATGGTTTGATAGAAACCTAAGCTGTCATTTCTTAATGTTTGGGGCTGCGATGCTTGTGTGGAAAATGTTTTCACATAATAAGCTAGAACCCAAAGCGGACAAATGTATCTTCATAGAATACCCTAAGAATAGATGGGTATGCCTTCTATCTCAGATCCGACTGCAAAGTGTTTGTTGCTAGAACTGGGTCCTTTCTCGAGAAAAAGTTTCTCTCGAAAGAATTGAGTGGGAGGAAGATAGAACTTGATGAGGTTGTTAAACCTTTGTTCAACCAGAGAGTAGCGCAGCGCAGAAAGATGTTTCTGTGAAGCCTACGTTAGTTGAAGAGGAAGTTAATGATGATGATCATGAAGCTTCAGGATCAAGTTACTATCGAACTTCGTAGGTCGACAAGGATGTGTACTGCTCCTGAGCGGTACGACAACTCTGTCTTGGAGGTCATGTTGTTGGACAACGATGAACCTACGAGCTATGGAGAAGCGATGATGGGCCCGGATTCCAACAAATGGTTGGAGGCCATGAAATCCGAGATAGGATCCATGTATTAAAACCAAGTGTAGACTTTGGTAGACTTGCTCCTTGGACGGCAGGTCGTTGAGTACAAATGGATCTTTAAAATGAAGACAGACACTGATGGTGAATGTCACTATTTGTAAAGCTCGACTTGTTGCAAAGATGTTTGTGACAAGTTCAAGGAGTTGACTACGATGAGACTTTCTCACTCGTAGCGATGCTAAAAGTCTGTTGGAATTATGTTAGCAGTTGTTGTGTTTTCAATTATGAAATCTGGCAGATGGATGTCAAAACATCGTTTCCTTAATGGTTTACTTGAGGAAAGGTTGTATGTGATACAACCAGAAGGTTTTGTCAGGCCTAAGGATGCTAAAAGGTGTGCAAGCTTCAGTGATCCTTCCATGGACTGAAGCAAGCATCTCGGAGTTGGAATATACGCTTTGATGAGGTGATCAAAGTTTTGATGTTTATACAAAGTTTATGAGAAACTTGTATTTGCAATAAAGTGAGTGGGAGCACTATAGAATTTCTGATAAGTATATGTGGATGACATATTGTTGTTCAGAAATAATGTAGAGTTTCTGGAAAGCATAAAACGGTTATTTGGAAAGTGATTTTCAAAGGAAGACCTGGATAAAGCTACCTATTTGTTGAGCATCAAAATCTATAGAGATAGATCAAGATGCTTGATGAGACTTTCAATGAGTGCATACCTTCACAAGATTTTGAAAGAGTTCAAAATGGATCAGCCAGAGAAATAGTTCTCGTCTGATTTGTAAGGTGTGAAGTTGAGTGAGACTCAAAGCTCGACAACGGCAGAAGAAAGAGAAAGGACGAACGTCGTCCCCTATGCCTTAGCCATAGGCTCTATATTATGCCATGCTGTGTACCGCACCTATGTGTGCCTTGCCATGAGTCTGTCAAGGGGTACAAGAGTGGTCCAGGAGTGGATCACTGGACAGCGGTCGGAATTATCCTTAGTAACCA
Source organism: Hordeum marinum (assembly GCA_022496015.1). Taxonomy (NCBI): domain Eukaryota; kingdom Viridiplantae; phylum Streptophyta; class Magnoliopsida; order Poales; family Poaceae; genus Hordeum; species Hordeum marinum. The sequence continues at coordinate 26,261,101 of CM039678.1, forward strand.
GAGGACTAAGGAAATGTTTCTTGATTATGGAGGTGATAAAGAGTTCGTCGTAAAGAGTTACGTCGATGCAAGCTTTAACACCTATCCGGATGACTAGTAGTAGCAATCTGGATACGTATAGTGGAGCAGCCATTTGGAAATAGTACCAAGTGGAGTGTGGTAGCAGTGTTTACGGTTTGACATAGAGATATGCAAAGTACACACGGATCTGAATATCGCAGGCCCGTTGACTATAAGACCTCTCTCACATGCAAAGCATGATCGAGCCCCAGAACTCATTGGGTGTTAGATTCATAAAAATGCGAATCACATGGTGATGTGAACTAGATTATTGACTCTAGTGCAAGTGGGAGACTGTTGGAAATATGCCCTAGAGGCAATAATAAATTAGTTATTATCATATTTCCTTGTTCATGATAATCGTTTATTATCCATGCTATAATTGTATTGATCGGAGACTTAAATGCATGTGTGGATACATAGACAAAACCATGTCCCTAGTATGCCTCTAATGGACTAGCTCGTTGACCAAAGGATGGTTAAGGTTTCCTAGCCATGGACATGAGATGTCATTTGATAACGGGATCACATCATTAGGAGAATGATGTGATGGATAAGACCCAAACTACAAACATAGCATATGATCGTGTCAGTTTATTGCTACTGTTTTCTGCATGTCAAGTATATGTTCCTATGACCATGAGATCATGCAACTCACGGATATCGGAGGAGTGCCTTGTGTGTATCAAACGTCGCAACGTAACTGGGTGACTATAAAGGTGCTCTACAGGTATCTCCGATGGTGTCTGTTGAGTTGGCATGGATCGAGACTGGGATTTGTTACTCTGTGTAACGGAGAGGTATCTCGGGGCCCACTCGGTAATGCAACATCACAATAAGCCTTGCAAGCAATGTGACTAATTGTTAGTTGCGGGATCTTGTATTACGGAACGAGTAAAGAGACTTGCCGGTAACGAGGTTGAACTAGGTATGGAGATACCGACGATCGAATCTCGGGCAAGTAACATACCGAAGAACAAAGGGAACGATATACGGGATTAACTGAATCCTTGACATAGAGGTTCGACCGATAAAGATCTTCGTAGAATATGTAGGAACCAATGTGGACGTCCGGGTCCCGCCATTGGTTATTGACCGTAGAGGTGTCTCGGTCATGTCTACATAGTTCTCGAACCCGCAGGGTCTGCACACTTAAGGTTCGGTGACGTTTCGGTAGTGTAGAGTTATGTATGGTGGTGACCGAAGGTTGTTCGGAGTCCCGGATGAGATCCCGAACGTCACGAGGAGCTCCGGAATGGTCCGGAGGTAAAGATTCATATATAGGAAGTCCCAGTTTGGTTTCCGGAAATGTTTCGGGCTCATCGGTAGTGTACCGGGAGTATCGGTATTGTACCGGGAGTGCCGGTAGTGTACCAGAGGACCTCCGGGAGGGGTATTTCGACCCCAAGAGGTCCATGGGCTGTGGGAGAATAATAACCAGCCCTTAGTGGGCTGGGAAAACAGCCACAAAGGCCCATGGCGCAGGAGAGAAAGTCCTAAAGCAAAAAGTGGAAAATCAGCCAATAGGAGGCAATCCTACTCCAACTAGGATTGGAGGTGAAGTAGGATTGCTCCCACCTCCTATTTCGGCCAACCCAAAGGCCTTGGCTGCCTCTCCTCTCCTCTCCTCCTATATATACTAGTGGATTGGGTGGTTTTTGGACAGAATTTCCGGCCACGTGCTACCCGTTTCACAGGTGCACAGTTTCTCCTCTAGATCGGTTTTCCGCAGCGCTTAGGCGAAGCCCTGCCGGAATCACTCCACCACCATCACCGGAGCGCCGTCACGCTGCCGGTGAACTCTCTCTCCTCTCCACCTCCTCTCGCTGGATCGAGACGGTGGAGATCGTCATCAAGCTGCACGTGTGCTGAACGCGGAGGTGCCGTCCGTTCGGCGCTAGATCAGAAGGACCGTGATCGAGATCGCGAGACAGTTCGTGATGAGATCGCGGAATGGATCGTGATGAGTTCGCGGGACAGATCGTGATCAAGATCGTGAGACGGATTGTGATGAGATCGCGGGACGGATCGTGATGAGTTCACGGGACGGATCGTGATTGGATCGCGGGACGGATCGTGATGAGATCGCGGGACGCTCGGCGATTTGGATCGCGAAGATATTCGACTACACCAACCGCGTTTCTTAACGCTTCCCACTTAGCGATCTACAAGGGTATGTAGATCCACTCTCCCTCTCGTAGATGCTCATCACCATGGATAGGTTTGCGTGTGCGTAGGAAAATTTTTGTTTCCCATGCGACGTTCCCCAACAATTTTATATCATTATTCTTTCAGAATATGTTAGAGATGTATTCTAGCGACACTAAAAAAGAATCGATCGACAAGGGTACCAAGGCGATGTCACTGGAAGAGGCCAAAAAGTTTACATATTCTTTTACGACACAATGATATGCAAGCTGTGATATCGCATAACAAAGCAAAAAAAAGCAAATATAAAGGCTATCGTACAAGGTATTTTTTTTTTCAATCTGATTATCGGTTTCTCGTTCGTCATATTTTTTTGTATTCAACTAATTTGGCTAATTTTTGTATCCTTAAACACATCAAGTAGATCTTAATTTGTCACAGATTTTTAGTTAAATCATCTTTCTATATGCATACCACATCAAATTGATTTTTTTATTAATTTACACTCCAAGTATAATGGACTTCAATTATTACCAGATTGTGCCCATGCTATCTTTTCTAAACATGTGAAAATTAACATGTATTACACTTATATAAATTCAGTAAAATATTTCAGAAGCCCGTGGCAATGCACGGGCATTCTACTACTATTAAGGTAATGACGTACCATCAGAAGCTTTTACGGATGGAGACGGACGAAATTAGGTGGTAAAGAAGCAATAGCCTCTTTATTAATATATTAATACAAATTCCACATATTTTTATACATGTTTAAACTTTTTTATGATATATTATTAGAACCTTTAAATACAAAATCTTAAAAACAGAAAAGTTCATGTATATAGAAAAGCGAAAATACATATACATACACGCGCACGCGCGTTGATGTTTAGTTTTATCTACATAGTGTACATTTCATGTGTAAATATAAAATATTTGATTATACAGGTTAACTTTAGAAAAAATACATGGCTAACACTTCAGGAAACATATGTTTTGATGTCCACTTTTTTCATACATTTTTTACAATTTTCATATACATCTGCAACATTTTGTATATATGTTTAGCATTATTTAAATACATGACTAATATTTTCTTGAAATACATGTTTTGATCATTATTATTTCATACACATATACATTGTTCTGGTATATACATAATTTTTTATACTTTTGAAACATTTTTCAAATAGATGATTTACATTTTTCTAAAGTGTAATGAATGTTGTAAAAACATAAAAACAAAATAAGATTGAAAAAGTAAGAGCAAACAAAAGAAAAAAAATATGTGAGACGTCTTACTTTCGGATGGGCCGGCCCACAAACCTGCTGTCAGTAGCGAGTCGAGCTATCGCCGGCCTTAATAAGAGGTATACTTTCAATACAGTACCAAATACTTCCTCCGTCCGGTGAAAAGTGTACATGGAAATTTTAAGACAAATTACGGAGTGAAGTAAAAAATGCATTGGAAAGGTGCAAGTTATCATCTCTCTCCTCTTTAATTACCCAACCCCTAATGAGCTAAGTGCATGTAAAAATTAAGAGGACCATATGTAGAATGTTATTGGTCTTGATTACCGTGTGATGAGAGAGAAGTATTTTTTTCTGCTTTAAAGTGAATTGGAAAGATGAAAGTACACTCTTTTGTGATAAATTTTAAAGCCAAATATACACTTTTCACCGGACGGAGGGAGTACATAGGACAGCCTGTTGGTTGAGTCTTGTGTATCTTTTTAGGAAACCACGGTTCAAGTCCGTGTGTGCTCATTTTTTTTCTATTTTAAAACTAATGATGTACGAAACGTTTTTGAGACGAAAAGTGAAGAATCACTTTTTTCTTTAATATTAGGTATAGATATAGATAATAGCAGTGCTCCCCGCTGTCAGCAAAATGGGCTTGGGCAGGTGAGTTGCCGAGAAATTCACCTGCGGCAGCTAGCTCGTACGTCGTACCAGCAGCACCACCAGTTCACCACGATCGTCGGTCGACGGTTATCCAGCTTATTACTACGTGGAAATTTGTCTCGTTTTTTTTCTGTGATAAGAATATCCCGTGAGAAATTTGCCGGTTCCAAATACGTGTTGTGCGTCCTTGATCGGATTCCGTAGTGACCTGGCCTGCAACCGACTGATTGTACTAGCAGCCCGAAATGAATAAATAAAATGAATGATTGTACGCTAGTAATCTGTTTAACTTGAACGAAAAGCGATGCGCTGGCATCACCAACCGCCGTCCGGACCCCCTCCAGTCCCAGCCCGGGGCAGGCAGGCGGACCCAAAAAAGCACCGATGCGGGTGACACGAGAATGACGGGCTGAAAGACCATTCAACACCAAACACCAAACAAAATGGACTGGCCGAATCCACGGCGAAACACCGTGTTTTTTCTTCCGAAAACACAAAAAACACGGTCGATGGCGTTTGGTTTGGTGGCTATCCCAGGGTGGATGAGGGATAGCCAGTTTTCAGGATGTACTAGCCGTTTGGAACAGAGGATGAAGTGGATAAGGGCAGCCACTTTTTCAGAATATTCGATGCAAAATGTGGTTGACGATAGCCGCCAGAATCTGGCGGACTAGGGCAGCCACCCGCGCTCTCGCTGCTCTCTTGTCACCGAAATGTTTTCTTCCCCTTCTCTCGCCTCCCACGCGAATAAAAGCATCATGCTGTTGCTCGTCCGTGAACAGAAACTGCAGCGACGGCGGCTGGGATTTTTGGTCCGCCTGCAGCGGTACCTTTCCACCATTAGCAACAGCGGAAGTGTTACTAGTTAAGCCAACCGCACAAGCACTTCAGAGCATTATAAATTGAGAGAGGATGTTCGTCTTGTGCATGAATCCTAAAATAATGATGTTGTGTACGTTGGTACAAGTGCAGATACATATACTTTGACAAGCAGCACCTGTTGTTTACCTTTTCGGTTAATTTGTATCTGAATGACAACATGTTTCGCGTGTAAGGATCTTCACTGATTCACTATTATTTGATCATCGACGTATATACTTTTTCTGCAACAACATATTATCTGTTTTTGGTATCTGTAGATTTTCGTAAAACAGCACATTGCATGTTACTCCCTCTGTTCCTAAATATTTGTCTTTTTAAATATTTCATTATGGACTACATACGGATGTATATAGACATAATTTAGAATATAAATTCATTCATTTTGCTTTGTATATAGTCCATAGTTGAATTTCTATAAAAAAAAATATTTAGAAACGGAGGAAGTATATAGGAATAATCTCACCACCCCCCTAAAATAATGAGTAATCTCACCATCTCTAAGAAAAAGGTCAACACAAAAACCTATCCACTCCTAATCCTCTCAACCAAACATACAAATGGCTATTGTAAACCACTTTTCATTTTTGCAACCAAACAACAAAAGGTGGCTATCCAATGGCTATTGTAAACCACTTTTCATTTTTACAACCAAACAACAAAAGGTGGCTATCCCTAACCAGTTGGCTAGGATACCCTCAACCAATCCACCCTCGCCCTCCAACCAAACGCCACCTACGTCCTCCCCAGCACACAACACACGCAACACAACTAACCAAGGGTGGGCGTAAAGTCGCAACCAAGCCGGCTGCATGCAAGATCTTTTTCATGTTGGGCTATCTATACCTCTATACCTGAGTACCTACTAATAAAGGAACTAGCGAACCGACCCGTGGTAGATGGTTAGAGGGGATTGTGATATCTCCAGCCCATCAGGGTTCAAATCTTGATGCTCGTATTTATTTCAGGATTTCTGGTGATGTGCATTCAGTGGGATGAGACGTTCCCGTCGACGACGAGGTGCCTACGGTGACTTCGTAAATTTTAAGAGGATATGCCGGCTCAGTCTCTCGGAGGTGCTCATAGGGGTAGGAGTGCGTGTGTGCATTCATAAGGATGAGTGTATGCGCGTGTATATGAGCGCTTGCGTCTGTACTGTGTTCTCAAAATAAAAGAAATAAGTATTCTTGGTCCGTCATGCTATTTTATAAAAAAAAACTAATGTTTTAGACATTAAACCCGTGGCACATACTAAATCTTTACCTAATAATAAAGCACGGAGTGCTTCTGCACATTCACCGTCATCAAAATCACCCTCGAAGTTAACAACAATTACCCATCATGTCATCCGTAAAAAAAGAAAATGATTTGTTTTTCTCTTACGTCCCTGTCCACCACAATCAATTTATACAAAACAGTGCCCTTTTATATCACAACTGAGCAATAACTTGACTGACTGGTGACATCCTCTACTTTTGAGGAGACCCAAGTTTGATTCCCGGTTCTTTCCTTTTTTTGCCTTTTATTCTTTGAATTTCCGTATTCTTCCTTTTATCCTCTGAATTCTTGTTGACGTAAAATAGACCCTTCAGCTACTCTTTATTTATTTTTTTCTATTTTTTGACAGATTCAAATACTTTTTAAAATGTTCATATCTTTCAAATATTAACACAAAATTTAACATGTTATATGTGAAAATCGTTCAGAAAAATGTGTAGATTTCAAATTTGTTGTTATCTTGCATGTTAATCATTTAAAAAATAACAATGCTTTTATTAATATGAGGTGTTTCAAAAATGTCTATTATATATGTTTTCTACCCATTTAAATTGACTAGATTGGATACTTTGATGCTCTCATAAAATATATTACTGGTTCAATAAGGGATGTTCATTTCTACCCATTTAAAATTCCTTGCCAGCTTTTGTTTCTTTTCTAAAAGAAAAACTACTAGCCATATTTTGCTCTTTTTCAATGAAAAACTACTAGCTAGCTTAGTGCTATATATGTACGTGTACAAACATGTCTACACGTCGTTGTATTTGTAATATTATTTCTTTCTATTTTACTATATTAATAATGTTATTCCTTCAAATTTTACTTTAAATTTTATAACGAACTAATAAGCTGAATTAAGTTGACTCGGGACCACATCTCATGTTCCAGACAGACATCCTGAAATACCTTAGCCTCAATCGATTCATTGTTCGACATGTTGTTCATTGTTTTGAAGTTGACCGTTCATGTCGAATGACCATTGGTTGTGATGTTAAAGTAGAGGGTGTGGACTTATATATGAAGGGTCATTAGAATGCTTATCATATTAAAGACTTGTGTTATTGTTTGATCTTCCGTTGAAACGCACGGCCATGTTTGCTAGTATTTTTTAAAATATTCATATCTTCTAAACCGTAACTTCAAATTTAACATGTTATATATGGAATTTGATTAGAAAAATATGTATAATCTGAATGTAATGTTATTTTACATGTTAACCATTAAAAAAACTATCTAGGGTGCAATCTTGATAAATAATGTAGTATCCGTCTTTCTTTCATACCGGTATTGATCCGGATTGGGAATGAACACCTTAGCAAAATCAGGATTGAAGACGAAGTTGAAGGTCAACTGCCTGTTTCTTTGTACGCATTAAACCTACATGTAGACCGTGTTGAAATAGAAGACCTGTGGAATCTTGAAGTGTGATTTTATAGGCTAAGAGCATCTACAGCCGGACATTGCAAATATGACCCCCTAAACGCCCGCGGACGCGCCCGGTCAGTGACCGGGCGTGTCCCCTATTTGTCCGTCCGCGCAGCCACACTCCTCATTTTCTTCCTCATATGTCCGGTCACTCGCACATGATTGGTGGAGAGGAAGAGAGATAAAGAAAAGAATGAAGAAAGAAAAGAAAAAGGTGGTCCGGTGTGAGGTCGCGTCCTGTGTGGCGCACTGACCGGGCGCGCCCGGGCGCATCCGCGAGCCCTCATATCCTTCCCATATTTGAGATGGATATGAGGTTTTGCGGGCAGCCCAGGCATATAGGGATGATATAAGGGGTCCTATTGGGTCACTTTTTTCTTTCTCTCTCCTGTCCGGTCACTGACCAGGCGCGTCCGCGGGCGTATGAGGGGTCATTTGAGGCGTCCGGCTGTAGACACTCTAAGACCATCTTTGTTTGGGTTGTATCTATAAATTCTCAGATTATAGACCAATTTTATAAATTAAGAGCACGTGGTATTCTTTTCTCCCCTTGCAACACATGGGCTCTTTTGCTAGTTTGATTACATGCAAATAATGTATGATCTGTATGACATGGTTTTTAAAGCATCTCTGGGCCTGGCTCACTTGCAAAAGTCGTCTAGCGAGCCAAGCCCGAGCGATGTGAGGAAGCACACATGAATGATTCGTTGGGAAGGCGTCAACGGTTAATCACCTTATCCTCCCGTCCACTACTTAAAAGAAAAACTTATCCCCTCGTCCCCTTCCTCCTTCTCTCACCCATCATGCTCGCGGACCCGCAGAGGGTAGCAGGCAGGCATGGCAGGGAGCCGGGCACGGCCACAGGCACGACCACGACCATGGCAGGTAGCCTAGCATGGCCACAACATGACCACAACATGGATCCGGACGGAGCCACGACAAAGACAGGCAGTCGGGCGCGGCGCGACAAGGCCTTGGCAAGGAGCCAGGCGCGGCCAGGGGCAAGACCATGACCATGGCAGGCAGCCTGGTGCGACCACGACCATGACCACAACATGGATCCGGACGGAGGCACGACCACGGCAGGCAATCGAGTGCGGCGCAACAAGGCCTTGGGAGGGAGCCGGGTGCGACTACGACAATAAGAGGGATCCGGGCGCGACCACGACCACGACAGGCAGTCTGGCACGGAGCGACAAGGCCTTGGCAGGGAGCCGGGCGCAGCCACGACCGCTGCAGGCAATCGAGCATGGTGCGACAAGGCCTTGGCAGGGAGCCGGGCACGACCACGACAACAAGAGGGATCCGGGCGCAGCCATGACCACGGCAGGCAGGCGGACGAGGCGTGACAACGCCATGGCAGGGAGCCGGGCGTAGCCACAACAACAACAGGGATCCGGGCGCGGCCACGACCACAGCAGGTAGTCAGGCGCGGCGCGACAAGGCCTTGGCTGGGAGCCAGGCGCGGCCACGGGCAAGACCACGACCATGACAGGCAGCCTGGCGCGACCACGACCACAACATCGATCCGGACAGAGCCATGACAATGGGAGGCAGTCGGGTGTGGCGCGACAAGGACTTGGTAGGGAGCTGGGCGTGGCCACTGCCAACACCACGGCCGTGGCAGGCAGCCTGGCGCGACCATGACCATGACCACAACATGGATCCGGATGGATCCACTATTGGAAATATGCCCTAGAGGCAGTAATAAATTGGTTATTATCATATTTCCTTGCTCATGATAATCGTTTATTATCCATGCTATAATTGTATTAATCGGAAACTCAGATACATGTGTGGATACATAGACAACACCATGTCCCTAGTATGCCTCTAATAGACTAGCTCGTTGATCAAAGATGGCTATGGTTTCCTAGTCATGGACATGAGATGTCATTTGATAACGGGATCACATCATTAGGAGAATGATGTGATGGACAAGACCCAAACTACAAACGTAGCATATGATCGTGTCAGTTTATTGCTACTGTTCTCTGCATGTCAAGTATTTGTTCCTATGACCATGAGATCATGCAACTCACTGACATCGGAGGAGTGCCTTGTGTGTATCAAACGTCGCAACGTAACTGGGTGACTATAAAGGTGCTCTACAGGTATCTCCGAGGGTGTATGTCGGGTTGGCATGGATCAAGACTGGGATTTGTTACTCCGTGTGACGAAGAGGTATCTCCGGGCCCACTTGGTAATACAACATCACAATAAGCCTTGCAAGCAATCTGACTAAGTGTTAGCCACGGGATCTTGTATTACGGAACGAGTAAAGAGACTTTCTGGTAACGAGGTTGAACTAGGTATGGAGATGCCGACGATCGAATCTCGGGCAAGTAACACACCGAAGAACAAAGGGAACAACATACGGGATTAATTGAATCCTTGACATAGAGGTTCAACTGATAAAGATCTTCATAGAATATGTAGGAACCAATATGGGCATCCAGATCCCGCTATTGGTTATTGATCGTAGAGGTGACTCGGTCATCTCTATATAGTTCTCGAACCCGCAGGGTCTGCACACATAAAGTTTGGTGACATTTCGGTAGCATAGAGTTATGTATGGTGATGACCGAAGGTTGTTCGGAGTTCTGGATGAGATCCCGTACGTCACGAGGAGCTCCGGAATGGTCCGGACGTAAAGATTGATATATAGGAAGTCTTGTTTTGGTTACCAAAAAAGTTTCGGGCTCATCGGTAGTGTACCGGGAGTGCCGGGAGGGTACCGGGGGACCATCGGGAGGGGTGTCTCGACCCAAGAGGCTATATTGGCTATGGGAGGAGGTAAACCAGCCCTGGTGGTCTGGCCGAAGCCTCCTCTAAGGGCCCATGCGGCTGGAGTGGTTTGAGAAGGAAAAAAATCCAAAGGTGGAGAGGTGGAAAGAGTTTCCAAGTGGAAAGGAGGAATCCTACTCCTAATAGGATTGGCGTTGGACTCCTTCACCTCCAATTTCGACCAAACCTTGAGGGTTTGAAGCTGCCTCCTCCCCTCCCTCCCTCCTATATATACTATAGGATTTAGAGGAATAAGCTAACCCTAATAGCCACGTGCTACCTCTCCTCTAGATCGCAGTTTCTCCTCTAGATCGGTTTTCAGCGGTGCTTAGGCGAATCCCTGCTGGAATAGCTCCACCACCATCGCCGCAATGCCGTCGCGCTGCCAGAGAAGTAATCTACCTCTCCGCTCCCTCTTGCTGGATCAAGAAGGCAGAGATCGTCATCGAGTTGTACGTGTGCTGAACGCGGAGGTATTGTCTGTTCGCCGCTAGATCGGAAGGACCGTGATCAAGATCGCGAGACGGATCGTAATGAGATCTCGGGACAGACCATGATGAGTTTGCAGGACGGGTCGTGATTGTATCGTGGGACGGATCGTGATGAGATCGCGGGATGCTTGGCGATTTGGATTGCAAAGACGTTCAACAACACCAACCGCGTTTCTTAACGCTTCCCACTTAGCGATTTACAAGGGTATGTAGATCCACTCTCCCTCTCGTAGATGCTCATCACCATGGATAGATCTTGCGTGTGTATAGGAATTTTTTTGTTTCCCATGCAACGTTCCCCAACAGTGATATCAGAGCTAGGTCTATGTGTAGATGAGATCTCGAGTAGAACACAAAGAGTTTGTGGGCGTTGATGCTTAGATGGCTTCCTCCCTTGGTCGTGTTTTGGTTTAGCGGTATTATGGGATGAAGCGGCCCGGACCAACCTTACTCGTACGCTTACGAGAGACTGGTTCCATCGACTGACGTGTAACTTCGTTGCACAAAGATGGTTGGCGGGTGTCTATTTCTCCTACTTTAGTTGGATCGGATTCGACAAAGGCGGTCCTTGAGAAGGTTGAAAAGCAACTTAAGTATCACCGTTGTGGTTTTGCGTAGGGGAGAATTGTTCTTGCTAGATACTCGTAGCAGCCACGTAAAACATGCAACAACAATTAGAGGACGTCTAACTTGTTTTTGCAGGGTATGTTGTGATGTGATATGGCCAATTACATGATGAGATATATGTGATTTATGACATGACCATGTTTTGTATAGAATATCATGACTTGCATGTCGATGAGTACGGCAACTGGCCGGAGCCATAGGGTTGTCTTTAATTATTGTATGACCTGCGTGTCAATCATTAAGCGCTATGTAATGCTTTACTTTATCGCTAAATGGTAGCAATAGTAGTAGAAGCATGGTGGGCGCGACAACCCCGATGGCGACACATTGATGGAGATCAAGATGATGGAGATCATGTTGTCATGCCAGTGATGATGGAAATCATGCCGGTGCTTTCAAGATGGAGATCAAAAGCACAAGTTCATGGCCATATCATGTCACTTATGATTTGGATGTGATGTTAATCCTTTTATGCACCTTGTTTTGCTTAGGACGACGGTAGCATTATAAGGTGATTCCGCACTTAATTTCAAGATAAATTGTGTTCTCTCCGAGCGTGCACCGTTGCGAAAGTTCGTCATGTCGAGACACCACGTGATGATCGGGTGTGATAGACTCTATGTTCACATACAACGGGTGCAAGCCAGTGTTGCACATGCAGAACACTCGAGTTAAACTTGACGAGCCTAGCATGTACAGACATGGCCTCGGAACACAAGAGACCGAAAGGTCGAACATGAGTCATATAGTAGATATGATCAATATGATGATGTTCACCATTGAAACCACCTCAACTCACGTGATGATCGGACTTGAGTTGGTGAATTTGGATCATGTATCACTCGAATGACCGGAGGGATGTCAATTTGAGTGGGAGTTCTTCAGTAATATGATTAATTGAACTCATTATCATGAACATAGTCAGTAGTGTCTTTGCAAATTATGTTGTAGATTACTTGCTCGTGCTGTAGCTCCCTTGAATTTTTATATGTTCCTAGAGAAATAGAGTTGAAAGATGATGATAGCAATATTGCAGACTGGGTCCGTGATCTGAGGATTGTCCTCATTACTGCATAGAAGTTTTATGTCCTTAATGCACCGCTCGGTGCGCCAACCCCTCTAGCGTCGTCTGTAGATGTTGTGAACATCTGACAGGCACGTTCTGATGACTACTTGATAGTTTAGTCCATCATGCATTATGGCTTAGAATTGAGGCTCCAAAACGTTTTGAACGTCACGGAACATATGCGATGTTCTAGGAGCTGAAATTAGGATCTCGGGCTCGTGCCCGTGTTGTGAGATATGAGATCTCCAACAAGATTCTTTGCCTGCAAGATGAAAGAGAATAGCTCAATCGTTGAGCATGTGCTCAGATTGTCTGGGTGCTACAATCGCTTGAATCGAGTGGGAGTTGATCTTCCAGATAAGATAGTGATTGATATAGTTCTCCAAGTCATTGTCACTAAGCTACTAGAACTTGATGATGAACTAAAAAATGCCAGGGATAGAAATAATGATCCCTGAGCTGTTCACGATGTTTGACACCGCGAAGGTAGAAATCAAGAAGGAGCTTCAAGTGTTGATGGTTAGTCAAACCACTAGTTTCGAGAAGGGCAAGAGAAAGGAGGGAAAGTTCATGGATAGCAAGTCAGTTGCTGCTCCAGTGAAGCAACCCAAAGTTGAACCCAAACCCAAGACTAAGTGCTTCGATTATGAGGAGAGCGGTCGCTGAAGCGGAACAACCCTAGATACTTGGTAGATAAGAAGGCTGGCAACATCGACTGAAGTATATTTGATATACGTGTTAATGATGTGTACCTTGCGAGTACTCCTAGTAGCACCTGGGTATTGGATACCGGTTCGGTTGCTAAATGTTAGTAACTCGAAATAAAAGCTACAGAATAAACGGAGAACTAGCTAAGGGTGAGGTGACGATGTGTGTTGGAAATGTTTCCAAGGTTGATGTGATCAACATCGCACGCTCTCTCTACCTTCAGGATTAGTGACGAACCTAAATAAATGTTATTTGGTTTTTTGCGTTGAGCATGAACGTGATTAGATCGTGTTTATTGCAATACGGTTATTCATTTAAGTTAGAGAATAATGGTTATTCTGTTTACATGAATGATACCTTCGATGGTCATGCACCCAGTGAGAATGGTTTTTTGAATCTTGATCGTAGTAATACACATGTTCATAACATTGATGCCAAAAGATACAAAGTTAATAATGATAGTACCACATACTTGTGGCACTGCTGCTAAATGTCATATCGGTATAAAGCGCATGAAGAAACTCCATGCTTATGGATCTTTGGACTCATTCGATTTCGAATCGGTTGAGACGTGCGAACCATGCCTCTTGGACAAGATGACTAAGGACCCCGTTTTCCAGATGGATGGAGCGGGCAAGTGATTTATCGGAAATGATACATGTTGATGTATGCAATCCAATGAGTCTTGTAGCTTGTAGTGGATATCGTTATTTTCTTACCTTCACTGATAATTTGAGTAGATATAGTGTATATTTACTTAATGAAACACAAGTCTGAATCGTTTGAAAGGTTCAAGCAAATTCAGAGTGAAGTTTAAGATCATCGTGACAAGAAGATAAAAATGTCTACGATATGATCATGGAGGTGAATATCTGAGTTACGAGTTTGGCATACAACTTTAGACAATGTGAAAGTTGTTTCACAACTCACGCCACCTGGAACACCATAGTGTGATGGTGTGTTCGAATGTCATAGTCGTACTCTATTGGATATGGTGCGTGCTATGATGTCTCTTATCGTTTTGCTACTATAATTTTGGGGTTATGCATTAGAGACAACTACATTCACTTTAAATAGGGCACCATCTAAATCCGTTGAGATGACACTGTGTGAATTATGGTTTGATAGAAACCTAAGCTGTCATTTCTTAATGTTTGGGGCTGCGATGCATGTGTGGAAAAATGTTTTCACCTAATGAGCTCGAACCCAAAGCAGACAAATGCATCTTCATATATTACCCTAAGAACAGTTGGGTGAACCTTCTATCTCAGATCCAAGCATAAAGTGTTTGTTGCTAAAACGGGTCCTTTCCCGAGAAAAAGTTTCTCTCAAAAGAATTGAGTGGGAGGAAGATAGAACTTGATGAGGTTGTTGAACCTTTGTTTCAACCAGAGAGTAGTGCAGCGCAGAAAGATGTTTCCGTGGAACCTACATCAGTTGAAGAGGAAGTAAATGATGATGATCATGAAGCTTTGGATCAAGTTACTATCGAACCTCGTAGGTTGACAAGGATGCGTACTGCTCCTGAGTGGTATGGCAACCCTGTCTTGGAGGTCATGTTGTTGGACAACGATGAACCTACGAGATATGGAGAAGCGATGAAGGGCCTGGATTCCGACAAATGGTTAGAGGCCATGAAATCCGAGAAAGGATCCATGTATGGAAACCAAGTATAGACTTTGGTAGACTTGCTCGTTAGACGGCAGGTCGTCGAGTACAAATGGACCTTTGAGATGAAGACAAACGCTGATGGTAAATGTCACCATTTATAAAGCTTGACTTGTCACAAATAAGTTTTCGACAAGTTCAAAGAGTTGACTGCGATGAGACTTTCTCACTCGCAGCGATGCTAAAGTCTGTTGGAATTATGTTAGCAGTTGCTGCATTTTTCAATTATGAAATCTGGCAGATGGATGACAAAACATCGTTTCCTTAATAGTTTACTTGAGGAAAAGTTGTATGTGATACAACCAGAAGGTTTTGTCAGTCCTAAGGATGCTAAAAGGTGAGCAAGCTTCAGTGATCCTTCTATGGACTGAAGCAAGCATCTCGGAGTTGGAATATGCACTTTGATGAGGTGATCAAAGTTTTTTAGTCTATACAAAGTTTATGAGAAACTTGTATTTACAATAAAGTGAGTGGGAGCACTATAGAGTTTGTGATAAGCATATGTGGTTGACATATTGTTGATCGGAAATGATGTAGAATTTCTAGAAAGCATAAAGGGTTGTTTGAAAGGAGTTTTTCAAAGGAAGACCTGGATAAATCTACCTAATTGTTGAGCATCAAGATCTATAGAGATAGATCAAGATGCTTGATGAGACTTTGAATGAGTACATACCTTCACAAGATTTTGAAAGAGTTCAAAATGGATTATTCAGAGAGAAGTGTTCTCGCCTGCTTTGTAAGGTGTGAAGTTGAGTGAGACTCAAAGCTCGACAACGGCAAAAGAAAGAGAAAGGACGAATGTCGTCCCCTATGCCTTAGCCATAGGCTCTGTATAGTATGCCATGCTATGTACCGCACCTGTGTGTTCCTTGCCATGAGTCCATCAAGGGGTACAAGAGTGATCCAGGAGTGGATCACTGGACAACGGTCAAGATGATCCTTAGTAACTAAAAGACTAAGGAGATGTTTCTCGATTATGAAGGTGCTAAAGAGTTCGTCGTAAAGAGTTACATCGATGCAAACTTTAACACCAATCCGGATGACCCGTAGTAGCAATCTGGATACATATAGTGGAGCAGCCATTTGGAATAGTACCAAGTTTAGCGTGGTAGCAGTGTTTACAGTTTGACATAGAGATTTGCAAAGTACATACGGATTTGAATGTCGTAGACCCATTGACTATAAGACCTCTCTCACATGCAAAGCATGATCGAGCCCCAGAACTCATTGGGTTTTAGATTCATAACAATGCGTATGTCACGGTGATGTCAACTAGATTATTGACTCTAGTGCAAGTGGGAGACTGTTGGAAATATGCCCTAGAGGCAATAATAAATTAGTTATTATCATATTTCCTTGTTCATGATAAATCGTTTATTATCCATGCTACAATTGTATTGATCGGAGACTTAGATGCATGTGTGGATACATAGACAAAACCATGTCCCTAGTATGCCTCTAATGGACTAGCTCGTTGATAAAAGATGGTTAAGGTTTCCTAGTCATGGACATGAGATGTCATTTGATAACGGGATCACATCATTAGGAGAATGATGTGATGGACAAGACCCAAACTACAAATGTAGCATATGATCGTGGCAGTTTATTGCTACTGTTTTCTGCATGTCAAGTATTTGTTCCTATGACCATGAGATCATGCAACTCACTGACACCAGAGGAGTGCCTTGTGTGTATCAAATGTCGCAATGTAACTGGGTGACTATAAAGGTGCTCTATAGGTATCTCCGAGGGTGTCTGTCGGATTGGCATGGATCAAGACTGGGATTTGTTACTCCGTGTGACGGAGAGGTATCTCAGGGCCCACTCGGTAATACAACATCACAATAAGCCTTGCAAGCAATGTGACTAAGTGTTAGCCACGGGATCTTGTAACGGAACGAGTAAAGAGACTTGCTGGTAACAAGGTTGAACTAGGTATGGATATGCCGACGATCGAACCTCGGGCAAGTAAAACACCGAAGAACAAAGGGAACAATATACAGGATTAATTGAATCCTTGACATAGAGGTTCAACCGATAAAGATCTTCATAGAATATCTAGGAACCAATATGGGCATCCAAGTCCCGCTATTGGTTATTGACCGTAGAGGTGTCCCGGTCATGTCTACATATTTCTCGAACCCGCAGGGTCTGCACACTTAAGGTTCGGTGACATTTCGGTAGCATAGAGTTATGTATGGTGGTGACCGAAGGTTGTTCGGAGTCCCAGATGAGATCTCGGACGTCACGAGGAGCTCCGAAATGGTCTGGAGGTAAAGATTGATATATAGGAAGTCCTGTTTTGGTCACCGGAAAAGTTTCGGGCTCATCGGTAGTCTACCGGGAGAGCCGGGAGGGTATCAGGGGACCATCGGGAGGGGTGTCTCGACCCAAGAGGCTACATGGGCTGTGGGAGGAGGTAAACCAGCCCCTGGTGGTCTGGCCTAAGCCTCCTCTAAGGGCCCATGCGGCTGGAGTGGTTTGAGAAGGAAAAAAAATCCAAAGGTGGAGAGGTGGAAAGAGTTTCCAAGTGGAAAGGAGGAATCCTACTCCTAATAGGATTGGGGTTGGACTCCTCCACCTCCAATTTCAACCAAACCTTGAGGGTTTGAAGCTGAATCCTCCCCTCCCTCCCTCCTATATATACTAGAGTATTTATAGGAATAATATAGCCCTAATAGCCACGTGCTACCTCTCCTCTAGATTGCAGTTTCTCCTCTAGATCGGTTTTCAGCGGTGCTTAGGCGAAGCCCTGCTAGAATAGCTCCACCACCATTGCCGCAACACCGTCGCGCTTCCGGAGAACTCATCTACCTCTCCGCTCCCTCTTGTTGGATCAAGAAGGCAGAGATCGTCATCGAGCTGTACGTGTGCTGAACGCGGAGGTGCCGTCCGTTCGCCGCTAGATCGGAAGGACCGTGATCAAGATCGCGAGACAGATCGTGATGAGATTGCGGGACAGATCGTGATGAGTTTGCGGGATGGGTTTTGATTGGATCGAGGGATAGATCATGATGAGATCGCGACATGCTCGGCGTTTTGGATCGCGAAGACGTTCAACTACACCAACCGCGTTTCTTAACGCTTCCCACTTAGCGATCTACAAGGATATGTAGATCCACTCTCCCTCTCGTAGATGCTCATCACCATGGATAGATCTTGCGTGTGCGTAGGAAATTTTTTGTTTCCCATGCAACATTCCCCAACATCCACGACCATGACAAAAAGTCAAGCACGGCGCGACAAGGCCTTCGCAGGGAGCCGGGTGTGGCCACAACAAAAACAGGGATCCGGGCGCGGCCACTGATATGTCACCAACGTATCTATAATTTATGAAGTATTAATGCCATGTTTACAGAAATTCTATATGATTTTGGTATGATTTTATTAGAACTAACCCGGACTGACACTGTTTTCAGTAAAACGACCATGGTGTTGTTTTTGTACAGAAATAAAAGTTCTTGGAACGGGCTGAAAATTTATGGAGAATATTTTTGGAAAATATAAAAAATACTGGAGCGAAGAGCTGGGCGAGTAAGTGGACGAGGAGCCCACAAGCCTACTAGGCGCGGCCAGCCCCCTTTCCGCGCCTAGCGAGCTTGTGGGCCCCTCGAGCACCCCCTTGACATGGGATCGACACAAAAAATTCCTATAAATCCAAAAACCACCAAAAAGAAACCTAAATCAGGAGTTCCACCGCCGCACACCTCTAGAGCCACGAAAACTAATCTTGGCCCTCTCCGGCACCCTGCCGGAGGGGGTCACCATCACCAGAGGCCATCTTCATCGTCCTGAAGGGGCCATCAACACCATGGAGGCCAAGGACCAGAGGGAGAACCTCTCCCCACTGAGGAGGAGGCCATGGAGGAGAAAGCACAAGGGGGAGAGCCTCTCCCTCTCTCTCCCGGTGGTGTCGGAGTGCCATCGGGGGAACCATCACCATGGTGATCGTCTTCATCAACATCACCTTCTTCATCACCATCCTCATCTCCTTTTAGCGGTCCACTCCCCCGCACCCTGCAGTAATGACCTACTTGAACATGGTGCTTTATGCCACATATTATGATCCAGTGATGTGTTGCCATCCTATGATGTGTTGAGTAGATTTCTTTTGTCCTTTGGGTTGATTGATGATCTAGATTGGTTTGAGTTGTATGTTTATTTTGGTGCTATCCTATGTTGACTTCCGTGCCGCGCACACGTGAAGGATTCCCGTTGTAGGGTGTTGCAATACGTTCAGGATTCGCTTATAGTGGGTTGCTTGAGAGACAGAAGCATAAACCCGAGTAAGGGGGTTGTTGCGTATGGGATAAAGGGGACTTGATGCTTTAATGCTATGGTTGGGTTTTACCTTAATGATCTTTAGTAGTTGCATATGCTTGCTAGAGTTCCAATCATAAGTGCATATGATCCAAGCAGGGAAAGTATGTTAGCTTATGCCTCTCCCTCATATAAAATTGTAATAATGACTTCCGATCTTGTTACCAATTACCTAGGATAATTTCATACACCGACCCATCATTATTCCACACTCGCTATTTTTCGTATATTGTAATATTATGTTAACAACTCCTATTTTTATATTTTAGTTCTCCGATATCATGCGAAGCTATTCTCTTTATACCCACAACGTAGTTTTATCTCTTGTTTCTAGATGGAAGCAAACGTTCGGTGTACGTAGAGTCGTATTGGTGGCAGATAGGACTTGAGAGAATATTGATCTTACCTTTAGCTCCTTGTGGGTTCGACACTCCATTCTTATCACTTCCACCTTTGGAAATTGCTATGATGATTCCTTGCACTTGGTGATTATCAAGCTCTTTTCTGGCGCCGTTGCCGAGGAGCAATAGCGTGGCATTGATATTCTGGTGTGTGCTTGTTTGCTTTCTTCACTAAATAGATTTTTTTCACTTTTTACTTTCTGTAGTTGTGGATGAAACAAACAAAAAAAATTAAAAAAATAGTTACTTGCCCTTTTCCTAAGAAGTTTTTCAAAAAGAGAAGTGATTGGAAAGTTGTACACTAGAGAAGTGAGGGTCGACCTTGAACACTTGTGTTCATGCTCACGGAAACAATGTAGAATTTTTCATGGAAGCTTCTGAAAAATAATTACCCCCTTGTATATATCCATTGTATTATAAAAATAATGTGCCAAGGTTTGTTTTTAGGATGATTAGATTGCTTGTTGGGTGTGTGCAGTGCAAAAACAGAAACTTTGGTTGTAGTGCGTGAATTTACATTTTTTACTGGAATGTCAAAAGTTTCTGAAATTTTTACACAGTACTTCTATGCAAAAAATTTAATTCTTCCTAATTGTTTCGATTTTTTTTGAGTTACATAAGTGTACGGAGTTTTCAGATTACTACAGACTGTCCTGTTTTTGACAGATTCTATTTTCTATGCATTGTTCTCTTATTTTGACGAATCTATGGGTAGTATCGGGGGGTATAAACCATGGTGAAGTTGTACTACAGTAGATATAATGCTAATATGAATTTGTAATGAGTTCACAACAGTACTTAAAGTAGTAATTTGCTTTATTATACTAACAGATCTCACGAGGGTTTTGTTAAGTTTTGTGTGAATGAAGTGTTCGAAGATCGAGGTGGTATCGATATAAGAAGAATATAGAGAGGCAAGAGTTCAATCTTGGGGATGCCCAAGGCACCTCAAGTAAATGTTTCAAGGAGACTCAAGCATCTAAGCTTTGGGATGCCCCAGAAGGCATCCCATCTTTATTCTTCAACAATTATTGGTATACCTCGGTTTTTGTTTTGTTCACATGTTATGCTTCTTTAGTGTTTTTCTTTTCCTTTATGCACCCTTTTAGTATGAGTTATTCCTTCATTGATTTGAAGAATTCTCTTTGTGCTTCACTTAAATCTTTTGAGTATGGCTTTATAGAATGCTTCGTGTGCTTCACTTATATATTTTGAGCTTGGATATTGGTTAATATATATTAATTGTAGAATTCTCTATGAACTTCACTTATATCTTTTAGAGTATGAATAGAATGATCATCGGAATTTGGCTTGGAAGAGTATCATTGAAATCTCATGCTTAGCTAAAAAGGCATTAAATAAAAGCGCTTGTTGGGAGACAAACCAACATTTTTACTTTCTATTTTGATGTGTTCAAATGATTAAGATACTGTTTTAATCATGTTTTGTGCCTTTTATTTCAATAAAGTGCCAATTAATACCTTTGGGATGATGTGGTTGATAGTTGACTTGATTCTGTGCAAAAACAGAAACTTTGGTGCCCAGTACAGGAATTTTGTAAATTCACTGGAATGTGCTTTTTAGCTGATTTAATTACACATGATTTATATACAAATTTCCTATACTTTCCTATTTTTTAAGAATTTTTAGAGACAGGGAAGTATGTCTATACTATAGATCCTCACCGGTTGTTCTGTTTTTGACACATTCTGTCTTGCATGCATGGTTTGCTTGTTTTAGTGATTCCATAGATTATATTTAGTGGTATAAATTATGGAAATGATATAATACAGTATATATCATGTGGGAACAAGCATTAATCTTGTCTTGACAGTACCTAAGTGAATTATTTATCTTCATTACACTAACCCTTCTCACTAAGTTCCGTTAAGTTTTGTGTGATTGAAGTTTTCAAGTTTTGGGTGAGACGCCGATATGAGAAGAATAAGGAGTGACCAGAACCCAATCTTGGGGATTCCCAAGGCACCCCCAAGGTAATATCCAAGGAATATGCAAACGCCTAAGCTCGGGGATGCCCCGGAAGGCATCCCCTCTTTCGTCTTCAGCACAATCGGTATATCTTACTTGGAGCTATATTTTTATTCATCACATAATATGAGTTTTGCTTGGAGCATCATTTTAGTTTTTTTTCTATGTTAGGTGTTATTTATAATCTTGTCTTTCAATAAAAAGTTCCAAGAATTGCCTTAGGATGCTTGCATTACATGTTTGATGTGTGTTGTGTAAAAAACACAAACTTTTGCTGTAGTGTTTGAATTTTCATATTTTACTAGAACGTCAAAATTTCCTGAAATATTTACACAGTGTTGTCATATGAATTCCTTAGAATGTCCTAATGTTTCATAATTTTTAGAGTTACAGAGGTACACTAGTTCAATAAATTGCTACAAACTGTTATGTTTAGACAGATTGTTGTGATAGTTTTGTTATGTACTTATCCTATAGTTTCCATAGCCTATATTGGAGATATAACTTGTGGAAATGATAGTATACATTACCTAATGTTCGAAAATTATTGTGCAACTTGTCTTGGCAGTACATGAAGTGTTGATTTGTTCTTATGTGTACTAGCCTATTGCACGAGTTCCTTTTTGAGTTTTGTGTGGATGAAGTTTTTGAGAATAGGTGAAAACGGAATATGAGAGGATTGAACAGGATAAAAAAGCTCAAGCTTAGGTATGACCAAGGAACCCTAAGCAAATATTTCATGAACTCTAAAGTATCTAAGCTTGGGCATGCTACGCATCCCACCTCTCTTCATCAACAATCATCGGTTAGCCAATGTTGAGCCTAAATTTTTATTCGTTCACATGATGCATGCTATTCTTGGAGTGTCATTTTAATTTTGTTTGATGTTTAAATAAAATCATTGGATCTGAAAATTTGAATAAGAGAGAGTCCTCACATGGCCATTTAACTAATTGACTACACTTTGATCTTCACTTATATCATTTTGGAGTAGTTTACCATTCACTCTCGTGCTTCACTTATATCCTATGAGTAAATGGTTGAATGAATTGAATATCATAAATATGAAATTAAAAATGCTTGATGTACTTATCCCATGGGGAGTAATGACTTCACATATAAGAAGTATAGGTGGTAAAATTTATTAAAAGTTAGCGAACACTGCATTGGTCACTTGAACAATTCATGAAAGAATATTGTAGGTAGAGAGATTTCACATATAAATATACTATCTTGGACATCTTCTATGATTGTGATTACCCATTCATTATTTTCAAACTTGAGAAAATTAGTTAAAGTTGGACAAGGAAGACAACGTAATAAGTTATGGTTGTGTACATTTGCATAGAAGTTATATTGTTATGGATCCTCCAACATGTGGTGCTTGTTTAGAACCTTTTGCTAGCCAAAAATCCGTACTAAGTAGAGATACTACTTGTGCATCCAAATCCTTGAGCCAAGTTTCTTCCATGAGAGTCCACCATACCAACCTGTATGTGGTATTTACCTGTCGTTCCATGTAAATTTGCATGTGCCAAACTCTAAACCTTCAAATAATATTTTGTTTTGTATGCCCGAATCGCTCATATAATGACCAGCGCTGTTAGTATCTTCCATGATAGGTGGGTTATTCTCATGATATGTGTTGATTCACTATCATTCAAGAGAAAGTGGCTGGTAATAGGGATTCCCAGTCCCGAAATCAAGGAAAAAAATGCAAATAATTAAACAAAACTCCCCTAGGAATGTTGTTGGTATGGACGGTACCCGTGGATTTGGCTCGCCATGGAGTGTGATTGATTGGTGAAGGGGGAGTAAAAAACTTTACCATTCTGTTTGGGAACCGTCTATAATGTATCTAGCATGGAAGATACCGAGATCTCTCGGTTGTTATGGTGACAATGAAAGCATGCCGCCCAAAATTATTATTCATCGCTGTTTTAAAAGCTCGAGCTCCGGCACCTCTGCAAATCAATGCTTCCTTCTACGAAGGGTCTATATTTTACTTTCATGTAGTTTCCTTTATGCAAGAGTCATGGTGATCTTCACCACTTCCTATATTTCGCCTTTTTCTCTTGGCAAGCGTCATGTGTTGGGGAAAGATCCAAGCATATATGGCCATTCAAATATATTTGATCATGAATTATTATTGTTGACAATTATCTATATGATAAATAAGTTGGAAGGCGAAACTTTAAGCCCCTATCTTTCTATGTGTTTGACGGATGCCATTTGCTCTAAAAATATGCTTTGAGTGTTAGCAATCATGGAAGACTATATGATAGTTGAGTATGTGGAATTTGCTAAATCAAAGCTCTTACATAGACCCTTCCTGAAAATAAGATGAATTGCAATTGTTTGGTGACTGAAAGCATAGTTTGTTAGTCTATACTTTAACATGTGGATAGCTTGTTATTTCATCATGAGAAGTTTTATGAGATGAGCTATTGTTTACGATATATAATGATGTTAGAATAAGTGTTTGGAACTATCATTGATCAAGCTTGTGCACTTGCTAGCATTCACAGTTCATAAATTATTTCTTTTATCATTTACCTACTCGAGGACGAGCAGGAATTAAGCTTGGGGATGCTGATACGTCTCCAACGTATTTATAATTTATGAAGTATTCATGCCATGTTTACAGAAATTCTATATGATTTTGGTATGATTTTATTAAAACTAACTCGGACGGACGTTGTTTTTGGAAAATATTTTTGGAAAATATAAAAAATACTGGAGCGAAAAGCTGGGCCAGGAAGTGGACGAGGAGGCCACAACCTGCTAGGCGCGGCCAACCCCCTGGCCGCGCCTAGCGAACTTGTGGGCCCCTCGAGCACCCCCTTGACGTGGGATCGATGCCAAAAATTCATATAAATCCAAAAACCACCGAAAAGAAACCTAGATCGGGAGTTTCGCTGCCGCACACCTTCAGAGCCACGAAAAACCAATCTTGGCCCTCTCCGGCACCCTGTCGGAGGGGTTCACCATCATCGAAGGCCATCTTCATCGTCCCCGAGGGGCCATCAACACCATGGAGGCCAAGTACCATAGAGAGAACCTCTCCCCCACAGAGGGGAGGCCATGAAGGAGAAAGCACAAGGGGGAGAACCTCTCCCTCTCTCTCTCTAGATGGTGTCGAAGTGCCATCGAGGGAACCATCCCCACGGTAATCGTCTTCATCAACATCACCTTCTTCATCACCATCCTCATCTCCTTTTAGCGGTCCACTCCCGCACCCGGATGTATTCACCTACTTGAGACATGGTTCTTTATGCCACATATTATGAACTAATGATGTGTTGCCATCCTATGATGTTTTGAGTAGATTTCTTTTGTCCTTTGGGTTGATTGATGATCTAGATTGGTTTGAGCTGTATGTTTATTTTGGTGCCATCCTATGGTGCCTTCCGTGCCACGCACATGTGAATTCCCGTTTTAGGGTGTTGCAATACTTTCATGATTCGCTTATAGTGGGTTGCTTGAGAGACAGAAGCATAAACCGGAGTAAGGGGGTTGTTGCGTATGGCATAAAGGGGACTTGATGCTTTAATGCCATGGTTGGGTTTTACCTTAATGATATTTAGTAGTTGCGGATGCTTGCTAGAGTTCCAATCATAAGTGCATATGATCCAAGTAGAGAAAGTATGTTAGCTTATGCCTCTCCCTCATATAACATTACAATAATGACTTCCGATCTTGTTACCAATTGCCTAGGATAATTCTACACACCGACTCATCATTATTCCACACTCGCTATTTGTAGTATATTGTAATATTATGTTAACAACATCTATTTTTATATTTTAGTTCTCTGATATCATGCAAAGATATTCTCTTTATACCCACAACGTAGTTTTATTTCTCGTTTCTAGATGGAAGCAAACGTTCGGTGTACGTAGAGTTGTATCAGTGGCAGATACGACTTGAGAGAATATTGATCTTACCTTTAGCTCCTTGTGGGTTCGACACTCCATACTTATCACTTCCACCTTTGGAAATTGCTATGATGATTCCTTGCACTTGGGGATTATCAGCCACGACCACGACAGGCAGTCAGGCACGCGCGCCGCAAGGCCATGGGAGGGAGCCGGGCGCGACCACAACCACAATAGGGACTCAGACGGAGCCATGACCTTGGCAACGAGCCAAGCGCATCCACGACTGGCATGCAATGAGGCGCGTCAAGGCCATGGTAGGGAGTCGGGCGCGGCCTGATATGTCTCCAACGTATCTATAATTTTTGCTTGTTCCATGTTGTTATATTGTCATTCTTGGATGTTTTACAATCATTTTTCCACAACTTTATATTATTTTTGGGACTAACCTATTAACCCAGAGCCCAGTGCAAGTTTCTGTTTTTTCCTTGTTTTTGAGTTTTACAGAAAAGGAATATCAAACGGAGTCCAAACGGAATAAAAATTTACGGTGATTTTTTATGGACTAGAAGACACCCACGGAGCTTGCAGATGAAGCTAGAAGATTCCCGAGGAGGCCACAAGCCTCAGGGGCGCGGCCACCCCCCTGGGCGCACCACCAGGCTTGTGGGCCCCTTGGGAGTCCACCGACCTCCCTCTCAGCTCTATAAATCCTCAAATATTCCAAAAACCCCAACGCAGAACCTAGATCGAGAGTTCTACCGCACAAACCTCTAGAGCCACGAAAAAACAATTGGGAGCCCGTTCTCACCCTGCTGGAGGGAGAAACCATCACGAGAGGCCATCTTCATCATCCCGACGCTCTCCATGACGAGGAGGGAGTAGTTCACCCTCGAGGCTAAGGGTATGTACCAATAGCTATGTGTTTGATCTCTCTCTCTCTCGTGTTCTTGAGATGGCATGACCTTGATGTATCGCGAGCTTTATTGATATGGATTGAATCATATGGAGTTTTCCCCTCTCTATCTTCTTGTGATGAATTGAGTTTTCCTTGAAGTTTTCTTATCGGATTGAGTCTTTAAGGATTTGAGAACACTTGATGTATGTCTTGCGATGGGATATCCGTGGTGATAGAGGGATATTCTATTGATCCACTTGATGTATGTTTTGGTGATCAACTTGCGGGTTCTGTGACCTTGGGAATCTATGCATAGGGGTTGGCACACGTTTTTGTCTTGACTTTCTGATAGAAACTTTGGGGCACTCCTTGAAGTTCTTTGTGTTGGATTGAACATGATGAATCTGAAATTATGTGATGCATATCATATAATCAAGCCCATGGGTACTTGAGGTGACATTGGAGTATCTGGGTGACATTAGGGTTTTGGTTGATGTGTGTCTTAAGGTGTTATTTTAGTACGAACTCTAGGGCTGTTCGTGACACTTATAGGATAGCTCATAAGATTGATCACAAAGGATAACTTTGAGGTGGTTTCGTACCCTACAATAATTTCTTCGTTAGTTATCCGCTACTTGTGACTTTGGAGTGAACTCTTTGTCGCACGAGAGGTGTTTACATATGATTCAACTATGTCAATAATGTTGAGAGAAATTGCACTAGTGAAAGTATGGACCCTAGGCCTTGTTTCCAAGCATTTATACAACATTTTGCTTGCTGTTTACTATTTGTTACCTTGCTGTATTTATATTTTCAGATTACAAAAACCTATATCTACCATCCATATTACACTTGTATCACCATCTCTTCGCCGAACTAGTGCACCTATACAATTTACCATTGTATTGGGTGTGTTGGGGACACAAGAGACTCTTTGTTATTTGGTTGCAGGGTTGTTTGAGAGAGACCATCTTCATCCTATACCTCCCACGGATTGATAAACCTTAGGTCATCCACTTGAGGGAAAATTGTCGTTGTCCTACAAAACTCTGTGCTTGGAGGCCCAACACGAGTCTACAAGAAGAAGGTTGTGTAGTAGACATCAAGCTATTTTCTCGCGCCATTGCCGGGGAGGTGAGTGCTTGAAGGTATATCTTTAGATCTTGCAATCAAATCTTTTACTTTCTTGTTTTTCACTAGTTTGGTTTTATAAAAGAAAACTACAAAAAAATGGAATGGAGGTTGCCTCATATGCTTCATATTTTTAATGTCTTTCGTGAAAATGATGGAAAGGAAAATTGTGCTCAATTGTTAGAAGAAGAAGTTATTAAAATGTTTGGCACTAAATCTTTGAGTGATGAGCATGACTGCAATGTTGTTAGTATGAATTTTGTGAATATCCATAGTCTAATGATGATTGCACTAGTCATGATAAAAATATTTCTTATAAGCATGTCAATTTTTGTGGAGTGCATAGAGTTTGTCAAGACATACCTAAAAGGGAAGATAGGTTTTGTAAGAGGCATAAGTATTTAGAAACTAAATGGTTGCAATATAGGCTATATGTTTGTGCTGAAAGACTTAATATTTCTTGCCGTCCTTGTGAAGTTTGCAATGAATGTGGTCATTATAATTTACAATGTGAATTATTTCATGATCGAATTGTGTCCAAGAATTGTGATAACCTCATTACCCTTGAGCATCATAATGAACTTAGTCTATTTTGGGGGTACGAAGAACTGAAACGTGAAACCAATAATGTTCCAGCATGGGATCTCATGAAAATGATTGACTTTGATCTAAATGAAATCTATATGTATTGCGTGGTAAATTGCATTGAGGATCCTTATATTGCCAATTACTTAAAGACAATGAAAAAAATAGAAGATGAAGAGAATACTAATGAAGGGGGATAGGTTTCCCAATATCCTCCTATTTTTTCTCATGATAAATCAGGTAACGAGTAGAAGCTCTATATTAAACCAACCTTTTCAAAAAGAAGTTTGGAGGAATTAAATAAAGACACACATAATGTGGTGAAGAAAAAGAGAGGAAGGAAAAGTAAAGTTAAAGAGGTATCTCTCCCAAATAATTTTGCTCCCATTATTGATAGGCCTCATGAGAATACAAAAATAGTTGTGGAAGATGATACACTTGAGGACGATTTTGTTATGCCTATTGCTTGTTGTGATAACTATGATTGGGAAGATAATGATACTTCTTATAATCTTGAAAATATTTATGGCACCAACTTGGAGGAGGATGATAATAATTGCTATACTATTGGTGCTATTCATACCATTAATGATTAGAGTGATTATGTTTATGATATACAAAGCCACAAGCTTGGGGATGCTATGTTTGATGAAAATGACATGTTTGAGAATTTATTTGCTGCAATTAATGTTTGTCCCAATCTTGGGGATGCTATGCTTAATGAAGATGATCTTTTGATTCCCCCTACTTTGAATGATCAAATTTGTTATAATGATCGCATGCCTCCTACTTATGATGATTATTGTGATGATACTTATGCAATGAAAAAAAGTGATGGATACTATTATGATACTTGTCATAATTATGAATATCCTTTTACTAAATATTACTCTTTTAGTGTGGAACCAATTTGTAGTATTCAGGTCTTTTATGATACTCCCACTATTAGTCATGAGAAGAAATTTGCTTATGAGGAGAGTAGTTAAATTTCTATGTCTGTAGATCATGAAAATAATGATTTATGTGTTTTTTATATGGTGGAATTACTTCATGATGCTACTGAAAATTATTATGAGGGAGGAACATATGCTTATAGGAATTGCAATAATATCAAGTTTCCTCTCTGTGTGTTCAAAGTTTTGAAGTTATGCTTGTTTTTCCTTTCTATGCTAGATGATTCTTGCTCCCACAAATTGTTTGCTCACAAAATAACTATGAATAGGAAGTGGGTTAGACTTAAATGTGCTTTTCATCAGATTCATGATGCCCTTTTGCATGTTTCAATTATTATTCCTATGTGAGCATCATTGAAATCATCATGCCTAGCTAAAAGGCATTAAACAAAAGCGCTTGTTGGGAGACAACCCAACACTTTTACTTTATGTTTTTGTGTGTTCACATGATTAAGATACCGTATTACTAATGTTTTGTGTCTTTTATTCCAATAAAATGCCAAGTAAATCCTTTGGGATAGTGTTGATACTTGCTTGTTTGATTCTGTGCAAAAACAGAAAGTTTTGCGTCCAGTATATGAATTATCTGATTTTACTGGAGCGTCAAAAAATTCTGAAATGTTTACACAAATTGTATATGCAAATTTCTTGAGTCTTACTAATTTTTCAGAAGTTTTACAGACAGGTAAGTATGGTGATCATTAAGATCTTTACAGACTATTCTGTTTTTGACAGATTCTGTTTTGCATGCATAGTTTGCTTGTTTCAAGTGTTTCTATAGCTTATATTGAGTAATATAAATTTTAAGAGTGATATAATACAGTAGGTATCATGTGGGAACATTTATGAATCTTTTCTTGACAGTACCTAAGTGAACGATCTTTGTTTATTATACTAACCCATCTCACGAAGTTCCGTTAAGTTTTGTGTGATTGAAGTTTTCAAGTTGTGGGTGAGACGCCAATATGAGGAGAATAAGGAGTGACAAGAACCTAAGCTTGGGGATGCCCAAGGCACCCCCAAGTTAATATCCAAGGAAGACTCAAGTGCCTAAGCTTGGGGATGCCCCTGAAGGCATCCCCTCTTTCGTCTTCAACATTATCAGTATATCTTAGTTAGAGCTATATTTTTATTCGTCACACAATATGTGCTTTGCTTGGAGCGTCATATTATTTTGTTTTTATCTGTTAGTTGTTATTTATAATCTTGTTTTTCAATAAAAAGTTTCAAGAATTGCCTTAGGATGCTTGCATTGCATGTTTTGATGAGTGCTGTGTAAAAACAGAAACTTTGGCTGTAGTGTTTGAATTTTCTTATTTTAGTGAAACGTGGAAAGTTTCTGAAATTTTTACACAGAGATTTAATATAAATTTTATAGCAGGTCCTAAATTTTCATAATTTTTTGAGTTACAGAAGTACATTGTTTTCATAAATTGCTACAGACTGTTCTGTTTGGACAGATTGTTGTCATAGTTTCGTTATCTACTTATCCTATAGTTTCCATAGCCTATATTGGCATATATAAATTGTGTAAATGATAGTATACAGTACCTAATGTTTGAAAATTATTATGCAACATGTCTTGGCAGTACATAAAGAGTTTATTTATTATTGTGTGTACTAACCTATCTCACGAGTTCTTTTCGAGTTTTGTGTGGATGAAGTTTTTGAGAATAGGTGAAACCATGATATGAAAGGATTGAACGAGATAAAAAAGCTAAATCTTGGGGATGCCCAAGGCACCCCAAGTAAATATTCAAGAATTCTCAAGCATCTAAGCTTGGGGATGCTACGCATCCCACCTCTCTTCATCAACAATTATCGGTTAGCCTATGTTGAGCCTAAATTTTTTTATTCGTTCAAATGACATGTGCTATTCTTGGAGTGCTATTTTTATTTTGCTCGCTGTTTAATAAAATACTCAGATATTAAAATATTTATTTAGGGAGAGAGAGTCCTCACATAGCTACTTAAATTGTTTTACTACTCATTGATCTTCACTTATATCTTTTGAGAGTAGCTTGTCATTTGCTCATGTACTTCACTTAAATTTGTTTGAGCTTGCCAAAAGGCAATCGAAATATATGAAACTAGTCCCAAAGTGATAGATATCCAAGGAGGATATAA
Organism: Hordeum marinum; assembly: GCA_022496015.1. Lineage (NCBI taxonomy): Eukaryota > Viridiplantae > Streptophyta > Magnoliopsida > Poales > Poaceae > Hordeum > Hordeum marinum. Next base: position 26,292,425 of record CM039678.1, read on the forward strand.
TAAAAACTTCCATGAAGAACATTGGACAAATTAAATTTTATTCCTTGTAATAGTTTTAAAACATGATGATAGTAATATGTGAGTCATGTTAGTGAGTAATTATGCTTAGTAGGAATATTGGTGTTAAGGTTTGTGATTCCCTATGCATGCATGAAAGTCAATAGTTATGCAATGAAGTTATATCCTACTTGTGGTGCATTATTCGGTGTTAGTTATGACTCAACGCTCACTTATGATATTTTTCGTTCCTCGGTTTGGTTGCTTCCCAATCTATTTGCTAGCCTTCATTTGTACTAAGTAGAAATACTACTTGTGCATCCAAAATCCTTAAACCGCCTTATGAGTCCATCATACCTACCTATATGCGGTATTTCCGTGCCATTCCAAGCAAATTTGTGTGTGCCATCTCTAAATTTTCAAAATAAATTTTCTCTTTTGTCTGCCCGTACCGCTCATGAAATGGTGGAGAGTGTCCAATATTTTTCCATTCTAGGTGTGTTATTCTCACGATATGTGTTAATTCACTATCATTCACGAGAAAGTGGCTGGTATCAGGGATGCCCAGTCCCATGCTCAAAATTCAAATCAAAAATATAATTAAACAAAACTCCCTCAGGAATGTTGTTGGTATGGACGGTACCCGTGGATTCGGCTCACTGTGGAGTGTGATTGATTGGTGGAGGGGGAGTAAAAACTTTACTATTCTATTTGGGGACCGTCGATAATGTATCTAGCATGGAAAGTATTGTGAGCTACTTTGTCGTTTTCGTTGATAGGAAAAGAATGCCACTCAAAATATTTCTCTCTCTCAATATAAACCTTGAGCTCTGGCACCTCTACATATCCTACTTCCCTCTACGAAGGGCCTATCTATTTACTTTATGCAATTTTTATTTTTGCTTTGAGTCTCCATCTTCTCTTATAAGCACCAACTAGGGGGCACTATGATCGTACTTGAGCATTGGGCATAGCTAATATTTGAGTGTGTTTCATGAATGGATCAATGATTGAGCATGATGGGCTAGGGATAACTTTCTTTAGTGTTGATATTTTGAAAGACATGGTTGCTTGTTGACATGCTTGAGTATTGAAGTCATTATGTTAAAACTAGACTATTGCTTTGAATCATTTACAAGTCCAAATGTCCATGATATACAAGAAGAAAAGAATATGATGAACATGTTAGGCAGCATTCCATATCAAAAATTCCGTTTTTATCATTTACCTACTCGAGGACGAGCAGGAATTAAGCTTGGGGATGCTGATACGTCTCCAACGTATCTATAATTTTTGCTTGTTCCATGCTATTATATTATCATTCTTGGATGTTTTACAATCATTTTGCCACAACTTTATATTATTTTTGGGACTAACCTATTAACCCAGAGCCCAGTGCCAATTTCTGTTTTTTTCCTTGTTTTTGAGTTTTACAGAGAAGGAATATCAAACGGAGTCCAAACATAATAAAAATTTATGGTGATTTTTTATGGACCAGAAGACACCCACGGAACTTGGAGATGAAGCCAGAAGATTCCCGAGGAGGCCATAAGCCTCAGGGGTGCGGCCACCCCCTGGGCGCGCCCACCAGGCTTGTGGGTCCCTCGGGACTCCACTGACCTCCCTCTCAGCTCTATAAAACCTCAAATATTCCAAAAACCCCAACGCAGAACCTAGATCGGGAGTTCTGCCACCGCAAACCTCCAAAGCCACGAAAAACCAATCGGGAGCCCATTCCGGCACCCTACCGGAGGGGGAAACCATCACCGGAGGCCATCTTCATCATCTCGATGCTCTCCATGACGAGGAGGGAGTAGTTCACCCTCGGGGCTGAGGGTATGTACCAGTAGCTATGTGTTTGATCTCTCTCTCTCTCGTGTTCTTGAGATGGCACGATCTTGATGTACCGCGAGCTTTATAGACATAGATTGAATCATATGGAGTTTTCCCCTCTCTATCTTCTTGTGATGAATTGAGTTTTCTCTTGAAGTTTTCTTATCGGATTGAGTCTTTAAGGATTTGAGAACACTTGATGTAGGTCTTTGTGTTGGATTGAACATGATGAATCTGAAATTATGTGATGCATATCGTATAATCAAGCCCATGGGTACTTGTGGTGACATTGGAGTATCTAGGTGACATTAGGGTTTTGGTGGATGTGTGTCTTAAGGTGTTATTTTAGTACGAACTCTAGGGCAGTTCGTGACACTTATAGGGATAGCTCATAAGATTGATCAGAAAGGATAACTTTGAGGTGGTTTCGTACCCTACAATAATTTATGTTGGAAATATGCCCTAGAGGCAATAATAAATTAGTTATTATTATATTTCCTTGTTCGTAATAATTGTTTATTATCCATGCTATAATTCTATTGATTGGAAACTAAATACATGTCTGGGTATATAGACAACATTGTGTCCCTAGTATGCCTCTAGTAGACTAGCTCGTTGATCAAAGATGGATAAGGTTTCCTAGCCATGAACATGAGATGTTATTTGATAACGGGATCACATCATTAGGAGAATGATGTGATGGACAAGACCCAAACTATAAACGTAGCATATGATCGTGTCAGTTTATTGCTATAGTTTTCTGCATGTCAAGTATATGTTCCTATGACCATGAGATCATGCAACTCACTGACACTGGAGGAGTACCTTGTGTTTATCAAACGTCGCAACGTAATTGGGTGACTATAAAGGTGCTCTACAGGTATCTCCGAGGGTGTCTGTTGGGTTGGCATGGATCAAGACTGGGATTTGTTACTCCGTGTGACGGAGAGGTATCTTAGGGCCCACTCGGTAATACAACATCACAATAAGCATTGCAACCAATGTGACTAAAGTGTTAGCCATGGGATCTTGTATTACGGAATGAGTAAAGAGACTTGCCGGTAACGAGATTGAACTAGGTATGGAGATGCCGACGATCGAATCTCGGGCAAGTAACATACCGAAGAACAAAGGGAACATTATACGGGATTAACTGAATCCTTGACATAGAGGTTCGACCGATAAAGATCATCGTAGAATATGTAGGAACCAATATGGGCATCTAGGTCCCGCTATTGGTTATTGACCGTAGAGGTGTCTCGATCATGTCTGCATAGTTTTCGAACCCGCAGGGTCTACACACTTAACGTTTGGTGATGATATAAGTATAGTTGAGTTATTATGTTGGTGACCGAAAGTTGTTTGGAGTCCCGGATGAGATCCCGGACATGACGAGGAGCTCTGGAATAGTCCCAAGGTAAAGATTGATATATGGGATAATAGTGTTTTGTCTCCGAAAGAGTTCCGGAATTCACCAGAATAATTCAGATGTTTCCCGAAATGTTCAGGGTACAAGAACACTTTATTTGGGCCAAGGGGTAAAGCCCATGAGGCTTTAGGAAGGTGCAAAAGGTGTTTTGCAAAGGCCAGGTGCCAGACGCCAGGGACCCTGGCATCTAGGGCCAGACGCCGCGGACCTTGGCGTTTGGTCCTGGAGTCCGAGGAGGACTCTTGCCTTGCGGGCAAACCGACCTTGAGGAGGATTTTTCTCCAAGTTTCGACACCAGGGCTCAGCATATAAATAAAGGGGCGGGGCTAGCACCGTGAACACATCAAGAATCCCCAAGCCGTGTGCCGGCAACCCCGTCCCTCTAGTTTATCCTTCGTCATAGTTTCCGTTGTGCTTGGCGAAGCCATGCGGAGATTGTTCTTCACCAACACCGTCACCACGTCATTGTGCTGCCAGAACTCATCTACTACTTCACCATTTCTCGCTGGATTGAGGAGGTGAAGGTGTCATCAAGCCGTATGTGTGTTGAACGCGGAGGTGTCATCCGTTCGGCGCTAGATCGGAAGGACCGTGATCAAGATCGCGAGATAGATCGTGATGGGATCGCGGGAAGGATCGTGATGGGATCGTGGGACCCCCAATCCCCAATCCCCTTTCCCTTTTCCCCTCACCGGCGTCAAACCACTCCACCGTCTACCCAATTCCCTCTCCCCGCCCCCGCCCCGCGCAGATCCTGCCGGTGGCCGCCCCGCCACCGGCATCCTTGGCAACTCTTTCACTTTCAATGCATACAATCCATGCTAGCAAGCATTTCCGGTAAGCCTCTATATGCATTGATCATGAACAACCGGGTTGAATCTGCAACACTTGGCCCGCTCAGGTATTAATGGCTATACATTGCCACCACGGTCTTATAGAAATTGTACAATGATGTGAGACATGTGGACTCTCTCATGCAGACGTGCTCATACACAAGATCATTAGGAATTCCGTATGCAAGCTTATGAATAGCCACGTTGCATTTCTGATAAGAGGAGAAACCAACCTTTTCAAGCGCATCCTCCTTGCATGCAAAGTAATCACCATATGCTATCACTCCCTGCCAAATATGGTTGAACACATGTCTCGCTATCAGGAAGCTACGCCGGAAAAGTTTGGGATTCAAGAGCAGGGACGTGCATTGAAAGTAATCGACAAAGACTCCGGTTCAACGTCGAAGCATGGTCCAAGATTGATCCCCTGAACCTCGGCTGCTTCCTAGAAATGTGGTAACCGACGACCATAGTTGCAACCACAAGCTCCTTATCATCCGACGATGAATCGTCTGACGAGGAAATGAAATTGTTGTAAAAAATACCCATCCCCATTACCAACTGTACCTTACAGGAAAAGCATCAAACACCTTGTGGTCTTGGTGAGAGATGCAGCCAATGAAGAGCCCCCCCCCGAGCGTGAGGCAGTAGACCTGGCGAAGCGGAGACGAGGACGACATGCCATTGTGGAGCGCAAGGCCGACAGTACTGCAGGAGATGGGGCGGTTCCGACGGTCATGGTTTCTCGTGGACCGACGACATCAAGAAGAGGCCACCAACAACGACAAGAACCACCTCCGATGTAGTGAGGTGGAGGGAGTGTGTGGTTGCGAGTGAGGGCTTGGGGTGGCGTCGGAGTGGCCAGGAAGTCTGCGGCGGCGACGAGGCCGGCTAGGGGCGGAGGGCGTGGTGAGGGGGATAGCCTAGAGAGACCGACATGCAGGTCACGCGAGGACACAAAAACACCGTGTACGTCCTCATAGACACAAACCATGATCAGATTTAGACTTGAAATGGATCACGGCATAACGAAAAACGGAGGCCCTGTCATTTGGGTCGGCCGCGATTTATGCCAACCCAAACGAGCGCATGGGGAGAAGATTGTGTCGTGTGTGCGTTGGAGTTGGCATAAAAGACCAAACAAACAATGCTGCTGTCCACCACCACGTAGCCATCCCCACAACCTCGAAGAAAACCACCACGCCGTGGCTGACGGACACGGACGACCCAAATCCAACGTCCACGGCACACACAACACACCACAACAGACCAAACCACCCGAGCCGGTGACAACCTAGCCCAGCCACGCCATGCTGCCAACGCCCCTAATCCCCTTTCCCTTTCCCCCCTCGTCGCCGTCGTCAACCCACCCCGATCCCCACCGCCTACCCAAATCCGCCGAATCTCGCCCCACCCCCGCCCACACAGATCCCGCCCGCCCGGCACGCCGGTGGCCGCCCCGCCGTATGCGACACCGCAGCATACCCCCTTCCCTCCCCTCCCCTCCCCTTCCTAGAACTCCCTCTTGATGTTCTCATTGTGGCCTACTTGCGGGCATACACGCTGATAACTTTGAGAACTAAGTCCCCAACTACCAGCTTGACCAGAATAATTTGGTCCTCACGTCTCTTGACGTCTACCACTCCATACTTGAGGCACTTGTTGATCATGATGCCTACTCCATTTCTGTTTGCAGTCGTCCCCGTGTACCACATCTTGAAGCCGGTACCCTCCACCTCCTTCACCTTCTGTCCCCTCCATTTGGTCTCTTGGACGCGAAGGATATCAACACCTCTCCTCACCGTTGTATCAACTACCTCCCGAAACTTACCTGTTAGAGACCCTACGTTACAGCTACCTAAGCGGATCCTCCTAGGCTCGGTTAGCTTCCTTACCCTTCGCACTCGTCGAGTCAAGTGCAAAGACCCTTGCTCATTTTCCACTACACTCGGGTGCCAATGCAGCTCGCCCCTAAGGATGTGACGACCAGATCCTTGCTTCCTTGCCACTGTATCCAGATCATGATACGACGCGCCACCAAGGGGTGACGACCCGACCCTTACCCATTTGACACTACACCCGGATCCCGATGTGGCGCGTTGCTAAAAGGGTTACGCCCCAATGAAAAACTTTTGGGTTTCATCTCCTTAAACATGGCCGAGTTTTGACGTTGGCTCGTCAAACCTATCACAACCCTCCTCTTTTACCCGGACTTGGTACCGGCTATGTTGAGATAACATAGGCGGAGTTTAGTTGAACTCAAGCTACACCTAAAAAAATAAGTTGAATTCAAGTTTGTATGCGCACGGTCTAAGAGCACCATATAAGTTGAATTCAAAGTTTCCCCTAAAAACATAAGTTGAATTGAAGTTCGAATGAGATGTTGATTTTTTTTTTGAAAACTTAACGTTCCAAATATTTATATGTAAATTATTGTTTTGCATTCGAACATTTACACGACTTGAAAAATCATTTATGCTGGCTCCGTATACGTGGCCGTGGACGCGTCCATAGACAGTTTCAGGGTACGTAGTTGCCAGTTGGATATGGCTTGTAATTCTCAGGAGGCAAAGCATCTGGGAAAGCAGACACGACCGTCTCGAACAAAGTTTTCATTAGACGAGAAAAGAAGAGGCAGCTGATTTCTCCTAGCGTGGAGGCGGGCCGATCCATGTCTATCGGCCACCATTGCACTTGATTTTTTTTATATTATTATATATGCCCGCCTGTCCTTCCCTCCTCCTCCTCCTTACCAAAATGCATAACTGGTCGTTGCTGTCCGTCACCAAAATGCCTAGCAGCTCGTTCGTAGCACCGCCGCCACCACGATGGACGGTTCACATGCACATGCTTATGCTTGACGGTTGATTTGTGGGAACAGAACGTTTTTTTTTTGACACAAGATACTCGTACGTCCTTACCGAATTCCGTAGTAACCTGGCCCACAACCAATTTGATTGTACTGCTACCAACTCGAAATAGAAAATCCATATAGATTATTTATCTTGAACCGAAAGGGATCCGCTGGCATCACCAACCGCAGCCCCGGTTCTTCTCCAAAAAAAAAAAAAAACCGCAGCCCCGGTCCAGGGCAGGCAGGCGGACCAAAACACGCACCGGATGACACGAGACCGACTGACGGACTCAACACCAAACAAACAAACCAACAAAGAAACAGCGACGGACCCTCCCTCTCCCTGGATGCGCTGTCCCACCCCACCCCCCGAACCAAACGGACCGGCCCTGTTTTTTTTTCTTTTCCAACGTCCCCACCACAGCGCACACACACAGCACAGCTGGTCCCACAACCAAAACCAAACCGCCCGAGCCGGCCGCCAGCGCCAGCCTAGTCCAGCCCAGCCCCACCACCCCCAATCCCCTTTCCCTTTCCCCCCTTCCCCTCTCGCCGGCGTCAACCCACCCCACCGCCTACCCAAATCCACCCCGCCCCGCGCAGATCCTGCCCGCCCGCCGCGCCGGTGGCCGCCCCGCCGCCGGCGACACCGCAGCCCACGCCCCCTCCCTCCCCTCCCCAATCGCTAGTAACCCGTGCCCCCCTACTCTACTCGACAGATCTGACGGGGGCGAGGCGGCGGACCGGGACCTCAACCTCAACCCCAGCCTGCCCGTCATGGGGGACTTCAACGTGGCGCTGGTGATCGTCGCGGCGGTGGTCAGCGTCCTCGTCCTCCTCGTCAGCGTCTACCTGCTCGTCAACTACCAGCACCCGGACGACGCCAACCAGGCCTACTTCCCCAAGCTCGTCGTCGTGCTCGGCATCACCGTCGCCGTGCTCTCCATCCTCATGCTCCCCGCCGACGTCGCCAACAGGCAGGCCTGCAAGCGCGCCGTCTACAGCGGCGCCTGCACCCTCACCCTCCCCATGAAGACGCTCTGGCTCGTCGTCTACATCATCGACGCCGTCCTCGTCTTCCTCGTCATACCCTTCGCCATGTTCTACTACGAGGGCGACCAGGACAAGTCAGTCTGTCTGTCTGTCCTTTTCATTTTCGATTCTTCATTTCGCCTGCCTTCCTCCGCCTGCTTCGCTGCTGACTCGCTAGATCCGCCCTGCATCCAGGTCCGTCGGGAAGCGCCTCAAGAGCGCCCTCATCTGGGTCGTCGCCTCCGCCGTCGTCTGCGGCCTCATCCTCGGCATCCTATACGGTGCGGATCGCCCTTGCCTTCTGTTATGCTCTGCTCTGCTTAGTGCTTACCCCTAATCTGCTCCGAACAAGTTCAAACCGATTCGAGATTGAAATGTGAATCTCGAGAGGTTCCCGTGCATTTCCATTCTGAATTGGATTGGAGGAGCCTCGAGCTTCAAAGCTTTCACGTTTTTCCTCCATGAGCAGTCAGTGCTGTATATAGCCAGATCTGAAACCGGCTTCACCGTTACTTTTGTGCGTGTTAATCCTACCTTACCATGTCTAGTGCCCATTGGACCTCTGAATTGTGTTTTTCACAGCTTGTTTTGTTGTACTGGGCAGTAGGTTCTGCATTTTGACTGTTCAGTGTGCACCATAGGTAACGTAGAAATTAACACATCATTTTGTCCATGCCATGCTTGCAATGGCGGGCAGCATCCATGTTTCTTCCTAACATCGCATAAAACTTACTTCATGTTGCTACTGGCTTCATTCGGGGTTCATCCTTCCCGTGTATATCTATCTTTTACCCATTTAGACTCCTCAATTTTCTACTGTGCCCACTTGTTTTCTTGTCCTAGGTTGCAGCTTCTACATTTGGACTGGTTAGTTTCGACCACCTAGGAAATGTAGAAAACAACATATCATTTTGTCCTGCTCATTTGGCACATTGTCCATGTTTCTTGCTCGCATCAGACAGACCTTTCATGCCTGTACCTGCATGGGATGAATTATACCTCTATTGATGTGAACTTCTTACATTGTGTGATGTTTCACTTTATACCTTTCGTGATGTTTCACTTTATACCTTTCGTGATGTTGACTTGTTACTAATCCATAATGTCCTGCTTTACCTGACTGCACTCCCGCTTTGTTGCTTCAGCACTTATTGGCAAAGTGGACTTCACTGTCAGGCACCTCTCTTCATCTGTCCAGACATTTCCAGGCCCAAACCAGTTCGGTGCCTTCACAAGTGGCCAACCTTGCATCGCTCCATTGACCCGTCAGGTTAACCCGCTGATCGAATTGTTCTTTCCATCCAGTGTTTCACTTCATGTAGCTCATCATTTCATATTTTTCATCTGGCGACTGAGTTGTTTTGTGTTTTTTTTCTTCTTCAGTGTTCAGCTAATATTGCACCTCCTAATTCTCAAACAACTTGGACAATGCGTGCTACATTCCCTGAATACGTGGTTGCCCTTGCTACCATTGTTGGATCTGTGCTCTTCACAGTGAGTTCTACTTCAATGTTTACAATTAGCTCGATTACTGTTGTATTGTACCTTTGTTTGTTTCTTAGGCAAAGCTATACAAGAAACGATTTCTGCCATGTATTTTTTTCCCCAATTGGTCAACTTTTGCACGCAATCATGCTGGCCTCTTTCTGTACAGTTTTGACTTGGCATCTATTAACAACTTTCTTTATTTGATAGATATTTGGTGGTGTTGGCATTGCTTGCCTTCCATTGAGTCTTATATTCTCGTTTGTCCGGCGTCCAAAAGCTGTCATCACACGCTCACAATATATAAAGGTGTGTACATTCTTATATGCTTTATTTTAGTTATGAAGACTGTTTGCCTCAACTGATTACAGTGAAGGTTTCTGTTGCATGTAATTATTGTGTGATTTAGATATCGATCTGACCTTGAGGTTGAAAACGTTTCCTTTAGGAAGCAACTGAATTAGGTAAGAAGGCCAAGGAATTGAAGAAGGCAGCTGAAGCCCTTCACCAAGAAGAGAGAAGTGGGAACAAAGGCAGAAAATGGCGCAAAAATGTGAAGGCTGTCGAGAAGGTATGCTTGCCCTTCAAACGGATGATATGCTTTGAAACTTGAGCGCATACATATGAACCATTCTCTTCAATATATTGCACATCTTTCAGTGATGTTCTATTATGCTATTAACTATTATATTTAACGTTCCATCTTAATCATTAGGAGTTGTTACTTTTGGAAAATGACATGAATGCTCTGGAAGAGATGTACCCTCAAGGAGAGAAGGTAACTGCTCTTGAATTCTCATATTCATTGTTTTTCATGTCGTCACTTACCCTTGTCTTGACATCCATCATCGTGCAGGCTGAGGCTACCTGGGCTTTTACAGTGCTTGCTTACATTGGAAAACTCATATTCGGCATTGTTGGGTAAGTGTAAATATGTATCTGAACTGTACATCCATTCATTCTAACATATTTCCAAGTGCATTCGTCTGACAATGATTTATGATCTTAGGTTAATTGTATCGATTGCTTGGGTCGCACATATTATCATATACTTGTTGGTTGACCCCCCTCTATCTTCTTTCCTGAATGAGATCTTCATAAAGCTGGACAGTGTTTGGGGTACATTTCTGATCCTTGATATTGTTCTCAACCCATCCAGTTATCCTCTTTGTGAATAAACCGACTAATCTTTTGTTTCGTGTACTAGGTCTGCTTGGGACTGCTGCTTTTGCATTCTTCTGTTTCTATCTCCTCATCGCAGTCATTGCCGGGGAAATGATGCTTGGCCTGAAACTAGTTTTCATCACAATTCACCCGATGAAGTAGTTGACTCATTCCATGACTCTTTTCTTTGCAGTGTCATTTTTTTTTTACATTTACTAACGAGTATTTAATTTATTTCAGATGGGGAGGAACTTTGATGAACTCTTTCCTGTTCAATGTTGGACTGATCCTACTCTGTTCCATCAGGTATGTTGCCAAGGTCTTCTTTTAGAAGTCCATGTCTTATTGTAAGTTCCGATGAAATGTTTGAAGGCTGTAACTTTACAAGAATTAAAGAAGGTAGCGGAGATATGTGCCAGATCTAAAGAAGTCGTTTTCACAAAGCACTAGGACGATAGTTTCTGTTATTAGTCAGGAATAATGCAACACCTGGAAGTGCACATCCCTGAAGCACTGATTCAGCACGAACCTCACTCGGACTTAAATTTGTTGTTCTTTAAGTAGGCCTCTATTGAATATCCATGTTTGTGTTTTATGCAGTGTGATTCAGTTCTGCGCGACAGCCTTCGCATACTACGCACAAGCAACTGCAGCTCAGGAGATCTTTGGCCACACACTGCAGTCTCTTCGCGGAATCAAGTATCTCTACAAGTAAGTCTTCAACTAGCATGACGGTAGTGCAATTATCAACCTGCAGTTGTTGCTTCAATAGTTGAACGTAGATCGTTGTATACCCCAGAATCTCAGAGTTCTGCATACATACTGCTATTGAACATCTGAATACGCAGGTACAATGTTTTCCAGTACGGCTTTGTTGCCCTTGCCATACTCACGCTCTTCTACTATGCACTTTTTGTAAGTCTTTTTTCGAAATACTCAGCCAATTCATATACAAATTCTGTAAAACTTGAGCTTATTTTAATCATTATAATCTTTGTCCAGGGATGGCGAAAGAGGAAACCGACAGGAAGGTTCCAGCTCTCAAATTAATTTTCGGTTTGCTCTGTAAGCAAAGCCTGACAGATTCAACATCATATTTGTTCCTGAGTGATAGTTTGGTTAGCGATGTATATGATCTTCAAACCGCTTTCTGGAAGAGTTGGGGAGTTTTCATGGGTGTAAATTAGCGGCAACGAAAATTTGGAAGATGGAAACACCCGCGGACACGGATGTTGAAGTAGAAGAACCTAGTTTCCTTTGTAATGTACACATTCCTCGTCTCGGTTCTTTTCTGTATTATTGTTTTATGATCATCAATCGGCTGATGTTATTATTGAAGTTCCATTGGTCTGTGAGAGATATGTTCTGTGTTCCCCTTTGTTGTCCCTTTGCGGTTATGAGTTAAATTAGTCCATTTCTTTTCTTTTGTATGTACCATTCCGTGATTATCATTCAAACTTGTAGATTGTATTAAGGTTGGCTTCTCTAGATGTCTATTGTCATTTGTTTGTCTTTCTGGAAATTGCACTTTGCCTTTTCATTTGAAACTTTACGTTGAAAAGTCTGTTTGCGTGTCTGATGACTAAACACTAACCCCTCTGTAAATTTTTATACAATCTTTTAGATCACTACTACTACTAACTTGATTTCTTTCTTGACAAGTGCTGATATGACAAGACAACTTGCATAATAAACAGTGCTGATAGGCAGGCTTCGGTACATGGGATAATGACAAGCGCATTTGGGAATCGTTATTAAACAGAATTATTGATTCATAATCTGTAAAAGCAAAATCGAGCAAGTGCTAACTTTATAATGGAGCAAAATCGAGTAAGCGCTAACTTCAGCTTGGGACATACGTGAGCCAGTACTTTGATTAAATCGTGCATCCAGAGCACAAAAGTTATGTCTTCATCCTAACTGGTTCGAGCAAAAATAAAATAAAATATGGCTTCATTCATCCAACACACTTCGAGCACCAATAACCACACCTTTTGAGTTTTCTGTTCTATGCCTCGACAGTCCCTACCACGCATTGCTGGGCCGGCCCGCTCTCGTGAAGTTCAGGGCGATCCCCCACTACGCCTACCTCAATCTCAAGATGCCGGGTCCCAAGGGCATCATCACCGTCGCCGGCAAATACCAGATGTCAATGGCGTGCGTGCGAGATGACAGCCGGCTGGCCGAGGCCCTAGAAATAGTGGAGGAGAAGCGGCAGCTCGACCGGCTGGTGGCCCTCGCCTCTGCCCAGCCGGCCGTGCGGGCACCTTCGTCCCAGTCGGTCGGCGAAGGCTCGTTCCAGCCGTCCAAGGACACCAGGCAGGTGCCACTCGATCCGGCCAACCCCACCCAGTGCGTGACCATCGGCTCCCGCCTCGACAGCAAATAGGAAAGCGAGCTCATCGACTTCCTCCGTGAGAATCGGGACATCTTTGCATGGTCCCCCAAGGATATGCCGGGTGTTCCGAGGAAGTTCGCTGAGCACAAGCTACACGTACGGCCGGATGCGAAGCCGGTCAAGCAACCCCTGCGCCGTTTCTTCGAGGAGAAGCGGCGTACTATAGGAGAAGAGATCGCCCGGCTGCTCGCAGCCGGCTTCATCATGGAGGTATTCCACCCGGACTGGCTGGCCAACCCAGTCCTGGTGCTAAAGAAAAACAAGACCTGGCGCATGTGTATCGACTACACAAGCTTGAACAAGGCGTGCCTCGAGGACCCTTTCGCCCTGCCGCGGATCGATCAAGTCATCGACTTCACGGCCGGCTGCAATTTGCTGTCTTTCCTGGACGCCTACTCCGGCTACCACCAGATAAAGCTGGACCCAGCCGACCGGCTCAAGACCTCCTTCATCACCCCTTTCGAGGCCTACTGCTACATCACCATGTCCTTCGGCCTGAAGAATGCAGGCCCTACCTTCCAGCGTTGCATGCAGAAGTGCCTCCTGCCTCAGATAGGAAGGAATGTCCACGTCTACATGGACGACATCGTCGTCAAATTCAAGAAGCACTTCAGCCTCCTCGACGACCTCCGGTAGACATTCGCCAACTTGCGCGAATACAAGATCAAGCTCAACCCAGAGAAGTGTGTCTTCGGCGTCCTAGCCGGCCAGCTCCTGGGTTTCTTCGTGCCTGCCTGCGGCATCGAAGCTAACCCCGAGAAGATCCGGGCGATTGAGCGCATGCCCAAGCCGGTCCGGCTCCGTGACGTCCAGAAGTTCACCGGCTGCCTCGCCTCCCTCAGCCGGTTCATCAGCCGGCTGGGCGAGAAGGCTTTGCCCCTCTACGGGCTCCTACGCAAGTTGGCCCTGGTCGAGCCGGGCCGAGACCTCTCGAAGAAGCCGGCTGTTCGACTGGTCCGACGAGGTGGACGCGGTGTTCCGCGGCTTCAAGCAGGCTCTCACCAGCGCGCCCATCTTGGCCACGCCGGCCGACAAGTAGCCTTTGCTCGCCTACATCGCGGCGACCACATGCGTCGTCAGCGTCGTCCTGGTGGTGGAGCGGCCGGAGGAAGGCAAGGCGCTGCCAACGCAGCGTCCCGTCTATTACCTCAGCGGGGTCCTCTCCGCCTCCAAGCAAAACTACCCCTACTACCAGAAGATGTGCTACGGCATGTACTTCACCGCCCAGAAGGTCAAGCAGTACTTCCAGGAGCACGTCATCACCGTAGTGAGCATAGTATCGCTGGACGAAATCATGGCCGGCCGGGATGCCACCGGCCGGATCGCCAAATGGGCCATCGCCCTGGCCGACTACGAAATATGGTACGAGCCACGCACCGCCATCAAGTCCCAGGCAATGGTCGACTTCCTCGTCGACTGGGCCGAAACCCAGTTCGTGTCGCCTCCACCAGACTCCACGCACTGGCGCATGCACTTCGACGGCTCGAAGATGCGAGCCAGCCTGGGAGCCGACATCGTCTTGTCGTCCCCCAGAGGAGACCAGCTCCGCTACGCCCTCCAGATCCACTTCGCCGCCTCCAACAACGTGGCCGAATACGAGGCCCTCGTCCATGGCCTCCGGCTCGCCTGGGAGATCGGCATCCAGCGCATCATTTGCTTCGGCGACTCCGACCTCGTGGTGCAACAGGTCTCTGGCGAATGGGATGCCAGGGACGCCAACATGGCCAGCTATAGCTTCTTCGTCCAGCAGCTCACCGGCTCCTTCGAGGGCTGCGAGTTCCACCACATCCCCCGTGCGGATAACGAGGCGGTCGACACGTTGGCCAAGATCGGCTCCGCCCGGCAGGCCATCCCAGCCGGCGTCTCCCTCGAGCGGCTGCTGAAGCCTTCGATCAAGCCTTCTCCCGAGTCGGAGTCCATCTTTGTACCAGAAAACGCGGCCAGCACCTCGGCGGAACCGGCTGCCCAACCGACCCCGCCGTCTGCGGTAGCTCTGCCGGTACCATCACCACCAGCTGCCGGTCCGGTGCCGTCTGCCACGGCGATTGGGCCGGCCATGTCTACGCACGCCGGCACCGGTCTCGTCGCCGTCATGATGATGGCTAACGCTCCCACCGCCGTCTCGCTCCCGGGGACTAGCGAGCCGGTCCCGGGGGCTGGGCCGGCCGCTATCTCGGCTCCTTCGTGGGCCCAGCCCATCCTGGCGTTCCTCCAGCGCGGCGAGCTCCCCTCCGACGAGCCACTGCAAGGCGAATTCAGCGCCGGGCCCCGGCCTACAGCATCATCAACCACGAGTTGGTTCATCGCAGCACCACCGACATTTTCCAACACTTCGTCGAGCCCGAGGAAGGGCAAGAAATCTTCCTCGACATCCACCAGGGCGAGTGCGGGCATCATGCCGCCTCCAGGTCCCTGGTGGCCAAAGCATTCCGTCATGGTTTCTACTAGCCGACTGCTCTGGAGGCAGCCAAGGAACCTGTTGACAAGTGCGAGGGCTGCCAGCGCTTCGGCACGCAGAGCCATCTTCCGGCTAGCGCCCTCCAGACCATCCCCCTTTCGTGGCCATTCGCCGTCTAGGGTCTGGACATGGTGGGACCCTTTAAGACCGCACGAGGCGGCATGACACATTTGCTGGTAGCCGTCGACAAGTTCACCAATTGGATCGAGGCCCGGCCAATCAAGAAACTGGACGGCCCCACGGCCGTCCGGTTCATCGAAGACATCATGGTACGCTACAGCGTCCCCCACAGCAGCATCACCGACAATGGCACGAACTTCGCCAAGGGTGCGCTAGCACGTTTCTGCTTGAGGCGGGGCATCCGGCTCGACCTGGCGTCCGTCGCCCACCCGCAGTCAAACGGCCAGGTTGAGAGGGCGAACGGCCTGCTCCTGTCTGGCATCAAACCCCGGCTCGTGACACCACTGGTCCGGACGGCCGTCTGTTGGGTCGAGGAGCTGCCGGCTGTCCTTTGGAGCCTCTGATCCACGCCCAACCGGTCGACCGGCTACACTCCGGTCTTTCTCGTTTACGGGTCCGAGGCTATCATCCCCACCGACATCGAGTTCGATTCGCCTCGGGTCACCCTGTACATCGGAGGCCAAGCGGTCGGCTCTAGATGCACAAGCCCTCGCGGACCAGGCGAGGAACAGGCGAGAGGCGAAAATAGCGGCAACCCGTCCAGAGATGGCGCTTTCCGTCTCAATGGGAGTAGTTAGTACTAGAGCCGTAGGGGTGCCATTTTTAACTCTGGCTCTGAGAAGTTAACGACTACCGAAAGATTTCAAGGGGCCTCCAAAGGTTCCGAATTACACAGCTGATCTACCCCTGAGGCGTGGGTTGAGAGTTATGAACTAGCCATGGAGATGCTGGATGTCAGTGAGGCGGTATGTGCAAAATATTTCATCATGATGCTTGAGGGTCCGGCTCGCACATGGCTGAAAGGTCTACCGCCTAACAAGATAAGTTCATGGGCGGAGCTGAGAGCGAAGTTTATTAAGAATTTTCAGGGGACCTATAAG
This sequence comes from Hordeum marinum, assembly GCA_022496015.1. Lineage (NCBI taxonomy): Eukaryota > Viridiplantae > Streptophyta > Magnoliopsida > Poales > Poaceae > Hordeum > Hordeum marinum. The sequence continues at coordinate 26,308,969 of CM039678.1, forward strand.
CAGCCTATGACCATTGTAGACTTAGACCATTGTGTTCAACAGGAGAATGAGTCGGCCCATCATTGGGTCCAGCGGGTGTCGACTATTATTCACTCTTCAAAGCAGATCACGGCGGCTCAAGCGGTGCTTATTATGGAAAAGAACTGTCATTTTGTTCCATTGAAACAGAAGCTCGGCCGGCTCAAGCGCACGTGTCAGGATATGGGAGAGCTCATGACGGCCCTGACAAAGTATGCCGACTCAGATAACACCAAGGATCCAGGTTCGGATGATGAGAAAGCCAATCAAGGGAAGAAAAACAATCAAGGAAAAGGCTTTGTGAACAATGGGAATCAGAATAAGCGGAAGAGCGCTGATGGCGGGTCAGAGCTAGTGGCAAACACCAACACAGGACAGAACCATCCCAAGGGGAACGGAAAATTCAGGCCGTTTCACCAAAGGAACATAGGCCCTTTCAATTTAGAAGACGCGCTTAGGAAGCCTTGTCCGGAGCACAGCACGCCTGACAAGCTGGCGTTACATGCGTGGGGTGATTGCTTTATCATGCAGAGATTTAAAAACCAGCATTACCAACTACGTAATAACCAGGGCGGTGGCCCGCCTGGCGGCTCAAGGCACGGCGGATCAGGGGCTGGATTCGGCGCCGGCGGTTCAGGAACCGGGCATCCGGGTCAGAATAACCAAGGGGGGCACCAACAGCATCCTGGCAACAACAACAATAACAACAATCAGCAGCAGCGCAATCAGTCCGGGTTTCAAAGTAACCCGAAGCAGCTCAGTTCTGGAAAGTATCACGTATTCACGACCGGTCACAATAAACGAGACGAGAAGTTGCGGAGGCGAGCGGTTAATGCGGTTGCTCCGTCTCTCCCGCGGTACTTACCGTGGTCTGAGTATGACATAATGTGGAGCCGGGAGGATCACCCGCCGCGGGTAGATGACCCGGGCCGGCTGGCTCTAGTTGTGGCCCCTCAGGTGAATGGCTATATGGTGAATAAAGTGCTCATGGACGGAGGTAGCAGCATCAACATCCTTTATTATGACACTTTCCGGCAGATGAAGTTGCTTGACAAAGACCTTAAACCTCCCTCCACTGTCTTTCATGGTGTGGTTCCGGGTAAGTCGGCATACCCGGTGGGACGGATTTCATTGGAAGTGGCTTTTGGCGATGAGTATAATTACAGGGTGGAGTCCTTGTGGTTCGAGGTGGTTAAAATCAAAAGTCCCTATAATGCGTTGTTTGGGAGGCCGGCTTATGCCAAATTTATGGCTAGGCCTTGCTATGTTTATTTACAACTCAAAATGCCCGGCTTAAATGGTACAATTACCGTTCACGGTAATCAGAAAATGGCTCTCGAGTCTGAGGAAGGAGATGCGGCGTATGCAGAGTCTAGTTGTACCTAGGAGGAGCTGAAGTTCTGCAAGGAGAACGTTGACCCGGAGGATATGACCCTGCTGAAGAAGCCTACTACGGAAGTTGAGCCGCCACTCAAGTTTTCAGCGGATGATACCAAGGCAGTAGATTTCAATCCGGGCGACTCATCCAAGCAGTTCATCATTGGGGCTCACATGGATCCCAAATAGGAAAGCGCGCTCATCGAATTCATTCATGAGAATCGGGACATCTTTGCATGGAAGCCTTCTGACATGCCGGGTGTACCGAGAGAGTTTGCTGAGCACAACCTTAATGTGGATCCAAAGTTTAAGCCAATCAAACAGTTTCTACGACGGTTCAACGAAGAGAGACGTAAAGCTATTGGGGAGGAAGTTTCCCGGCTCTTAGCTGCAGGCTTTATAGTGGAAGTTTTTCACCCGGAGTGGTTGGCTAACCCAGTGCTAGTGCTCAAAAAGAACGACACCTGGCGAATGTGTATAGATTACACAGACCTTAACAAGGCTTGCCCGGCTGACCCTTTTGCACTCCCTCACATCGATCAGATTATTGATGCTACAGCCGGGTGTGAGAGTTTATACTTCCTAGATGCATATTCAGGCTATCATCAGATCAAGATGGCAGTGAAAGATCAGGAGAAGACGACGTTTATTACACCCTTCGGGGCATTCTGCTACGTCTCCATGCCTTTCGGGCTTAAGAGTGCCTAGGCGACTTACCAACGATGTGTGCAGAACTGCCTTCACAGTCAGATTGGCCGAAATATTCATGCTTACGTAGACGACATCATGGTTAAATCCAGAAATAAAGAAACTCTCCTAGAGGATCTGAAGGAAACTTTTGACAATCTCCGGGTCTACAAGATGATGCTTAACCCGACGAAGTGTGTTTTTGGTGTTCTAGCAGGAAAGCTTTTGGGTTTCTTGGTCTCTGAGCGGGGCATCGAGGCTAACCCAGATAAAATTAAGGCTATCACTTCTTTAGGAGAGCCGACGTGCATTAATGATGTTCAATGCCTTGTAGGATGGATTGCTGCATTGAGCCGGTTCATAAGCCGGCTTGGGGAGAAAGCCATTCCCTTATACCAGATGGTGAAAAAGACAGACAAGTTTAAGTGGAGCAAAGCAGTGGCTGAAGCACTTGAAGCTCTTAAAAAAACAATTGGCTGAGCCGCCAGTGTTAGCCGCTCTGGTTGAGAAAGAGCCGTTGCTCCTTTATGTGGCAGCTAACAATAGAGCGGTCAGTGTAGCAATTGTGGTTGAGCGCAAGGAGGCAGGGAAGGAGTATCCTGTGCAAAGGCCGGTTTATTACATCAGTGAAGTTTCGGCAGAGTCTAAGCAGAGGTATCCGCATTGGCAGAAGTTGGTATATGGAGTTTTCATGGCTAACCGCAAGTTAAAACACTACTTTTTGGGGCACCAGATAACAGTTGTCAGTTTTGCCCCATTGGGAGATATCATTCAAAATAGAGAAGCTACAGGGAGGATTGCCAAGTGGGCCTTAGAGCTGAGTCCTCTTAACATCAAATATGTTCCTCGTACAGCAATAAAGTCTCAAGCTTTGGTGGATTTCATAAATGATTGGACAGAATATCAAGCTCCCGAAGAGAAGTCGGATAACACGTATTGGACTATACACTTTGATGGGTCCAAGCAGCTAGAGGGGTCCGGTGCAGGAGTTGTTCTCACCTCCCCCAAGGGTGACAAGTTTTGTTATGTGCTCCGGTTAATGTTTCTTTGTACTAATAATGCAGCTGAGTATGAGGCACTGCTCCATGGTCTCAGAGTCGCTAAAGAGATGAACTTAAGCCGGGTCAGATGTTTAGGCGACTCAGATCTTGTGGCTCAGCAAGTTTCAGGTACTTGGAACTCCAAGGATTCGCGGATGGCGGCTTATCGACAGGCGGTTGATATCATTGCCGGTCACTTCAAGGGGTACCAGGTGGATCATATTGATCGTCGTAGGAATGAGGCCGCTGATGCCTTATCACGGTTAAGTTCTCAACGAAAGCCGGTACCACCTAATGTTTTTCTGGACGTATTGCATCATCCGACTGTCAAGATACCCTCTAAGGAGGATCTGGCTATTCCTGACCCGGAAGCGGAATTGGTGGCGGCTCTACATGCCATCCCAGACTGGACTATTCCTTATTTTGGCGTATCTAACACGCAGCGAGTTGCCTCAGGAGGAGGATCTGGCCAGGAAGATCACCCAACATTCTAAGTCTATGACGATTATCAATGGTGAGTTACATAAGTGTAGTGCGACGGGTGTCTTTCAACGCTGCGTCTCACCAGAGGAGGGCCGGCAGATCTTGAGTGAAATTCATGCTGGCGACTGTGGACATCATGCTGGGTCAAAATCTTTAGTGGCCAAGGCTTTTCGACATGGATTTTTCTGGTTGACCGCTCACAAAGATGCAGAAGACTTAGTCCGTAAGTGTGACAGCTGTTAGAAGTTTGGCCGGCGTGCTCATGTTCCGGCTCAAGAGTTGAGGATGATACCAATCACTTGGCCGTTTGCGGTCTGGGGGCTTGATATGGTAGGACCTTTCAAGAGATCCAAGGATAAGAAAACACACCTTCTAGTGGCAATTGATAAATTTACTAAGTGGGTAGAGGCAGAGCCGGTCAGTAAATATGACGCGGTTACAGCGGTTCAATTTATTAAGAAGTTGATCTATCTTTTTGGTTACCCCCACAGTATCATTATGGACAATGGAACAAATCTATCCAAAGGAGCTATGAAAGCGTTCTATGAGAAGGAGCATATCCGGCTTGATGTTTCAGCCATGGCACATCCACAGTCTAATGGTCAGGCGGAGCGAGCCAATCAAGAAATTTTAAGAGGAGTCAAACCACGGCTCATGGTTCCTTTAAAGAGGACACCCGGATGTTGGGTTGAGGAGTTGCTTTCCGTCTTATGGAGCATCAGAACTACCCCTAACAGATCTACAGGCTTCACGCCTTTCTTCATGGTGTATGGTGCTAAGGCGGTTCTACCCAGCGACATCCGGCACGATTCACCAAGGGTGGCGACTTATGTTGAGACGGACAATGAGGTAGCACGCCAAGATGCGTTGGACGCCTTGGACGAAGCACGAGAGTTAGCAGCCAGGTCGGCAATCTATCAACAAGACCTGTGACGCTATCATAGCCGCAGGGTGAAGACCCAGACGTTCTAGGAGGGTGACCTGGTGCTCCAGCTGATTCAAGACCAATCTGGAATGCATAAGTTATCTCCACCATGGGAAGGGCCTTTTGTGATCAGCAGAAATCTTAACAATGGGTCATATTACCTCCTTGATATCCGAGATGAGTCGGAAACTGCGGGTCAAGAGAGGTTACGGCCATGGAATATCGCACATTTGCGACCATACTTTACTTAGCAGGCATTGAAAGCTTCTATCATTGTATATATCATGCTTACATGAGTAAAAGCTAGCATCCCCGCAAAGACTGGGGCCTCTGCTCTTATGTATACCTTTGTGCAATCAAGATGAAATTTTTCCGGCTCAAAAATTTGAGTTGAAGTGGTTTGTTCACCGTCAAAACGGCTGATCCGGCTTTATGCCCTATCAAGCGCTGTTGCAGGGAGGCTTCTTGCCTTCGGGTATAGCTTACATCTCCCCTGCACAGTCTGTTTTCACACTGTTGCAAGGAGGCTTCTTGCCTTCGGGTATAGCTTACATCTCCCTTGCACAGCCGGCGTCATGCCCAATTAAGCACTGTTGCAAAGAGGCTTCTTGCCTTCGGGTATAGCTTACATCTCCTTTGCATAGCCAACAGTTATTAAACTGTTGCAAGGAGGCTTCTTGCCTTCGGGTATAGCTTACATCTCCCTTGCACAGTTGGCTTTATGCCTAGTTTGGTTACATTAAGAGCTGTTGTTGATGGAGGATTCTTACCTTTGGTATAGCTTACATGACCCTAAGACAACATCGTGTACACCAAATTCCAGTTGCTTATCAACTGCGGCCATCGAAGGGGGCTTCTTACCGACGGGTATCGCTTATCTCACCCTAATGGCCGGCTTTATGCCACTTCCGGTTACTTATTAACCGCGGTTGTCGAAGGGGGCTTCTTACCGACGGGTTCGCTTATCTCACCCTAACAACCGGCGTTTACGCCAAACCTCAGTTGCTTATCAACTGTAGCTGTTGAAAGAGGCTTCTTGCCTTCGGGTATAGCTTACATCTCCTTTCAAACAGCCGACTTTATGCCATCTCAGTCTAATTATTAGCCGCGGCTGTCGATGGAGGCTTCTTGCCTTGGGGTATAGCTTACATCTCCCATCGACAGCCGGCGTTCGCACATACAACATTTGTTGTTAAAAGGAGGCTTCTTACTGTCAGGTATAGCTTACATTACCCTTCATACAGCCGGCTTTAGGCCGCTTCCGGTTCATCAATAGCCGCAGTTGTCGATAGAGACTTCTTACCATCAGGTATAGCTTACATTATCCTAAGACAACCGGCTCCTTAATGGATTCTTCCGACAAGAGCCGGAGCCATGTTGCTCCGGTTGACAAAATTTGAGTTTTCAAAGATATTATCCGGCTCTAATCTTCTGGAGAAGGAATGACGTCTTCAAAGACAAACACCCCTCATCAGAAGAGCTCAAGGTAAATTTATGCAAAGGAGCGAGCAATCAATGGAGAGCCGGCAATACATAAAGTTGGAACAGAGAGATGAAAATATATACACCCGGCAAAGGCACGATCATCCTTACTCTATTACAAAAAACTACTCTCAGAAGGAGCAAAAGGCATTGCCAAGTTTCAACCGCTCACAGCGGGTCATTACATGAGTCGGTACATGAGTCTGGGCTCAGAAAGATTAAAAGAACAAATTTCAGTTATTGGCCGGCTCATCCCGCTCCAGTTCTTCCGCTGGCTTTATCTGGAGATTTCCCAATTCCCAATTACAGTCAGCTAGAGCAGCGAAAGATCATTCAAGGAAAGGGGACGCATCAAGCTCACAAAGGAAGAGGTCCTTACTGCGGGCGAGTGTCAGATCCTTCCACTCGTAGAGAGACCCGCGGATCCTCTTCTCCTCTGTGTTGTAAGCCGCCTGATAAGTGCTCAAATCAGCTTCATCCGCTAGCACAGAGGCCAGATAACGCGACTCTTTGACACACCGGATGTAATCTTCTTCAGTGAACTCTGAGCTGTCATCTTTTTTGGACGGGTAACCATCCATCATTTTAGCCGGCGTTAGCTCGGGGGCGAAGGCCAAAGCCAGGCTCAATCCAGCGACGGTTCCTTGGCGGAAGGCGGACTTCTTCATCTCCTCTATTTGCTTGGGAATTGTGGAGAAGAGTTCCAAGACACCTTTCAGAGCGGTGGGGATCTTCTCCTTGTATTGAACCGTCTTAATCGTGAAAATAGCGCCGCACTAAAGCTGTTCTGCAAAGGTGTAAATAGCCTTCAGGGGTAAAAGGCTATCTGAAACCAATTGCCGGCTTCTGGGGCATGTATAAGTCGAACAAAGAAAGATGAGTCGCCATCACAACAGATGAATGAGACATGCTGGAAACATGAAGTGAGTAAGAACTTACCAAAGAGAGCGGCTGCCATCTTGGTTATATGACACTTTAGGCCTTGAAGCTCATCCGCTATGGCTATCAGCCACTGGTCGGCGTCATCCGCTCGCTTAGTCAAGGTAGCTTTCTCCAACTCAGTAGATTCCTTTAGAGAAGCAAGCTCCGCCTTAATATGGACCAGCTCTTCAGACAGCAGCCTGCACTTTTCGTCAGAGATGCTGCGGGCCTCTTGTTGAGCTGCTAGGTTTGCCTTTATATTAGACAATTGAGAGCCGGCTTTGTTTAAAGCTTCCTATAATACATCAAAATATAGGATAAGTCGCCAAAATACAGGACACTTGGGGGCTAATGTATATTTGATCTTTCAGCATGCAGCGCAGTTCCGGCTCATCTTCTTCGAAGTTAAACCGGAACTTGGGGGCTACACTATGGCTCTTCAATTTACTTCTAATAGAAGATCCGACTCAACTTCCTCAAGCTTGAGTCGGCCCTTGGGGGCTACGACTGGCGGTTTAAGTTTTCTAAAAGAAGATCCGACTCAATTTTGGCAAATTAAGCCGACTCTAGAGAACAATGGCTTTGAATTTTTTCTAACAGAAAGTTAAACAAAGACCCGGTTCAACGGTTGAGTACATTGAACCGGCCCTTGGGGGCTAAGCAAGGGTATGGCAACAGAAAGAGTACCTCGTATTTTTGTCTTCATTAAAGAGACCAGCCGAAGTTCCAGATCCCGGCTGGTGGTAACCCGGTTTATATACCCGGCGTGGAGCTCCTCGGCTGTCATCTTTTCGTATGAAGAGTCAAAGTTCAGCTTCTTCGAGGCCTCGGCCGGCTCTGTATGCTTGGTCAACACATGAGCCAGAGGAGTTTGATGACCAGACCCGGTGACAACAACATCTGGAGTTTCAGGGGTCTTGGCAGGGGTCGCCGGTTTTGAAGGAGCCCATGGAGGGCTCTCCATGATGATATCAACAGCAGTCGGTTCTGTGGAGGCAGCTAGTGGATTTTCTTCTGCTTCAGCCTCCTCCGGTTGTTCGGGCTCCGACTCTTGGATAACAGGGCCGGAGGATGGCTTGTTGGTCTTGCGACGCTTAGCTTGAGCACTGCAAAATAGAAGGATCAGCAGTTGAAAGATGTTGCTATCATATTAAGAGCCGGATGTCCGTATATCATAGTAAGGAATGCTTACAACGGATTGATCTTGGGCGGCGGTAGAATTGACGCCGAAGAGTCACTGGAGGAAGGTGATTTCTAAAAAGAATAAAACAGAAAGATGAAGAAAGTGTCAAGTTTACAAAGGAAAGTCGAAGGAAAAGTAGAGACATAAACCTCTACGGGGCGTTTCTTTGGAGCCGGAGAATTTGGTAACCCGGACATGAGCTTAGTAGAGCCGGTGCCTCGAGTCTGTCGACGCTCGGCCTGCTGTTGCTTTTTCAAGAGAAAATAGGGAGCCAGGTAAGCAAGAGGGTGAGAAAGAGGAATTTTTTTGATAACCCGCCGCGGCTTTCGGGGGGCGAAACATTCTGAGGCGGAAGAAACATAATTTACCTCAGGAGCATTGGCGCGGCTGGTTTCCACTTCATCCTGCGAGTAAAGCAAGCATTAATAAAGCAAGAAGGTAAAAGATCAAACAAAACAGTTAAAGTATTACCTCTGAGCTGGATGATGGTGGCGGGTCAAACAAATTCTCTTGCGGGGCATCTTTTTTAGCCCTCTTGATCGCGACCTTCTTCCTAGATTTCTTTGGAGGGGCAATATATTCCTTCTTCCAGAAGTCTGAGTCGGCCTACAGGAATGACCCGAAGAATGAATAGCAAATCAACAAAGTACAAGCAACATCTAAGAGACGGATGGGAAGAGATTAACTTACACCGGGAGCCGGATTATTGACGTAGAAAGGCGCCAGGCCGATGGCGCTGCATGAGCCGGAGGCTTCGTGGAGAAGGCTCTGGATGGTAGTGGTAATATGATCCTCTGTCAGTGTTGACTCGCTGAAGCACAACGAGTTGTCATATTTGCCTTCATACTCGCACATAAGCTGACCTCTGCGGCTTAAAGGCATGATCCGCCAGGAAATCCAGCAGCGGATCAAATCCAATCCTATTAAACCGTTGGCCAGGAGTGCTTTGATCTTGGCGTGGAACGGCTCGTATCTGGCACGCTCCGAGGCTGAGAGCCGGGCGGGAAGCTCTGTGTCTGTCCTAAGCCGGGAGGGGCGGTAACCCGCTAATGAGTGCTCTTTCTCAGGAGAGGTCTCTGGGCAATAGAACCACGTCTTATTCCAATCTTTTGGGTGACTCGGCATTGGAGTAGCAGAAAAGATGATGTCTCGGCGGCGTTGAATAGAAATGCCGCCCAGCTCCAGACTCGGACCACCTTTCATTTCAGTCTGGCGGTTGGCATAGAAGAACTCTCAAAAGAACCCCACAGACGGATTAGTTTGCAGATAAGCTTCGTAGAGAACTTGGAAGTTGCAAATGTTTGAGACGGAGTTGGGTGCCAAATCTTGAGGATGCAGCTTGTAAAAATGAAGGACATCCCGGAAAAACTTAAAGCCGGGCGGCACGAACCCTCACTCGATGTGATCAGTGAAGATTACTATCTCTGCTTTTTGGGGAGAAGGCCGGGTCTCGTTACCCGAAACCCGCCAATTGAGAACCTCTTTGGGAGGGAGAGTACCCGCTTCAACATAACCTGCTAAGTACTCCTCCGTAACGCAAGAACCAACCCAGTTCCATGAGTTGGATGCATGAGACATATTGGCGGCTTAAATACTATGAAAGGTAAAAGGCGTGATGAGTCAAGCACAAACAAACATTTAGGGCGGCTTACAGGTTCTACGGATAATGTGGAAAGACCCGGTGGGTGAGAGCCGGAGAAGCTTAGAGGCTCAACAGAGGAAAGGAAGATTGAAAATCAGCTAAGTCCTAAAAAATAGATTCCGTAAACTACTATTATGGCTACGGATCTACAAAAGCGGAGAAAAAGGATTTTAATCCTGACTGAGCGATGAACAGCGGAAGGAAAGAACATGGAGTGGAGCCATCGCGGTCCGCGCATTACGCGTGGCCGGCCCGTGCGCGGCGGCGAGGCGAGAGCGCAATCTAAAGGCTCCAACGGCATCGAGATATACTCGCGGTGGCGGTGCCGGAGCACGAGCGGTGGCGGCGGAGCCCTTGGTGGAACCCTACTACGGTGGTGGGCGATCTAAGAAGAAGGAGAACTCACCAGAGATGTTGCGGCGGAGGCGGAAGGTTTCTGGTACGTATCAGGGTGATGCAGCGGCCCGGTCGGTGTAGATGCGAAGACGGCGCCGGACGACGAGGACGCTGGAGCGGCGGCGACAGGAAGAAGAAGAAGAAGAGGCACGAGCGGGAGGATGAAAAGCTCCGATCCGCACGGGTCGTATTTAAAAAGGGAATAAGGAAGGCGCGAAAATCCAGGCGATGACACCGTTTGACCGAGGCGGACGCCTCGATTCTCGGGATGACAGTTAATGAAAGATTCGGTGGTACTCAGTAGATCTCATGACGTCACGCCGGGTCATTTCCGGGCGACTCGCCAAAATCAGAAGAGAAGGATGAAGTGAGCAAGCTCAATTCAACCTGGAGCCTAATGTTGGGGATATAACCCCATGATATGACCCGTCTTGGAGGCTCCGGGTCATGTTGCTGGCTCGTGAGCCGGCCCAAGGGTGAGCCGTAAAGACTGGTGGCCCAGGAAGATAGGCGGCTCAAGGTGTGGGCCGTATGATGGCCCGGACAGAGAAGACCCGGGTGTGTAAGCCGTCTCATCGACAGCTTGGACAAGAAGATAGAGAGACTCGAACATACAGTAAGACTAGGTTAGCAATTATAATGACCCGATGGTCCTGACCTCTTATATAAAGGCAGACTCGGGGCGACTTAGAGAAGGGGTGATCGAGAACTAGGTCAAGCTTCTAGCTCCTTGTAATCGATACACAAGCAATACAAATACAAGCAGGACGTAGGCTATTACCTCGACTTGAGGGGCCGAACCTTGGTAAATCCGTGTCTTTCGTCCTGACTAACCCCTTTGAGTCCACCCCGTTAGCGATGGCCTCGAATCCAAGTCTATTCACCCGAACATCTGCCGTGATAAATCCGCGACACGCGCGGCAGCCGGACCGGCCCAGCTGAGCTATGTTAATCCTAGTAACCGGCCTCTGTCGGCTCAACCTAGCCCTATCCGGTTGACTCTAGGAGCCCGCTATTTTTCCCCAAGGGTGAAGTCCCGTCCCTGTCCCAGACCGGCCCCTGGCTGGCCGACAGGCGGGGCGGAAGCCAGAAGGAATCCCGGCGCACGGACACAAGACAAAAGGCGAAAGGCGAAAGAAGAGCCGGCACGCTCATCCTTTTTAAGATAAATGGCATAAGTCATAAAAATAAAAGGCCCACGACCACGAGTTCATTACATATACACCCCCAGTGGGTGGAATTCTAGTCTAAAGCAAAAATGCAGGAAAGAAAGTCCTAAGTGATGGCAGCTTCGGGCCGGCCCTCCTCCAGTGCTGATGCCTCTGGAGCCGGCGGTGCTCACGCCTCGGGAGCCAACGGTGTTGGCGCCTCCGAGGCCGGCACCTCCGGGGCGGCCGAGGTAGAAGGCCCCGCAGCCGGAGCCGACTCAGACTCGGCATATTCGTCGGTGTCAGACTCTTCATCGGTCGTCTCGACGGCGCTCCGCTCCAGGTCGTCCAGGGCGAGCCCGTACCGGTCCTCTGGGACCACCACGCCATCCGCCCCGCGCTCCGGAATGTACTCGTCCCACGCGGCGAAGGACGCAAGGTCGCTCGCCCTCGCCAGCATCTCGTCGGCTACCGCCTCCAACTCCGCGTCGACGCCGACATGCTGGGCCGTGAGCAAACCCAAGTCCAGCTCGGGGTACCACGACTTGGCAATGCGGAGCGCCATGCCCGCGCCGGCTCGTGCCGCGGAGGCCCTCCAAGCGTTCACCCGCGCGGTCCCGAGCTCCAGCCACCTCGACAGCCGGTTCATGGAGCCCGGCTCTGCCGCGCCGGGCCAAAGCATGCGGACCAGCGTCATGCTGGCCGCTTGGAGCCGCCTCAGGGCGCCGACCACCTCCGACAGGCGCGCCTCGGTGGCGATCCCCACCTCATCCAGGGTCCAAGGGGCCAGCGGCCCGACAGCCTCTCCTCGCACCCGCCCGGCCTCACGGTCGGTCTCCACGGCCGCCTGTGTGACCTCTCGCGTGCCGGGGAAAAGCCCTAAGAAGAAGACGAGGGTTGAGCAGGGAGGCAAGCCAGAAAACCTAGAAGGAAGGCGCGAGAAGAACAAGGCAACGGAAACTTACTATGCAGCATCCGATCCACCTCGTGCCCTTGCTCCTGCAGCCACACCTTCCTGGCTGACCACTCCTGGCGCCGGTGCTCGTGCTCATCCCGGGCCGCCTGCGCGTCCTCGGCTGCCTTGGCTAGGGCAGCGTCCTTGGCCTCAAGCTTCTCGTGGAGCGCCTTCTCCCACTCCTCCACCTCCCGACGAAGGGACGCCCCTTGGTCCGCTAACACTTGACGGTGGGTCGCCTCGCGGCCCTCCCGATCCACCTTCATCTGGTCCGCGTCCCCATGGAGCCGGTCATGCTCTGTCATCAGGAGTTCCCGCTCCTCGTAAAGGCGCACCACCTGGCATCGGAGGCAGACCGTCTCGGCATGGGTAGCTGCATGAGAAGCCACTGTTGTCAGAAAGGATTCAGCCCGCCTCCGGGGCAGCCGGCCTCATTCCCGGGGGCTACACCCAGTGGGTGCGCTTGCGCGCTCCCATTGGACAATCGCAAGACGCTAAGATCGCAAGAGCACATACCTCGCAAGTCCGCGGACACGACGGCAAGCCGGTTCTCAGCTCCTTGTTACAACCCCAGAAGGGTGTTGTACGTGGCCACCCGGCGGTCATGCGCTGCCTGCAAAACAATAAGAGCTTTAGGCTCGACCCGCCTGCGCCCCAGCTAGCTCGAGCCTCGAGGGCTACACCCAGTGGGTGCGCTGGCGCGTCCCCACCGGGAAAGACGGAAAAACGCAAATCAAGAGAAGAAGGAAAGAAGAAACTCACTGCGACTGCCTGCTCCAACCTCACCAGCCGGTCGTTGGCGGCCCGAGCGTCTTGCGTCGCCTGGGCGCGGCACGCGGCAAACGCTCCAACAACGGCGGCCACCGCCGCCCCGAGGGCACTCGACGGTCCGCCAGGGGCCGGAATCCCGGCCGTCGCCCAGGTCTGCTGTGACCGGACTCCGTCTGCGGGTCCTCCCTTGTTGGAGACCTCGATGGGACCGACCCCTCCTGTCACCGCCGCGCCGGGGGCCGCCGTCGACGTGCTTGCGGCGGCCGTTTCCCCGTCCGTCGCGGATCCCACCTCCGGCATGCCGCCTCCGGCAGCTCCGGGCTGACTCGCCTTCGGTGTCGGCGCCTGTGGAACCGGCGCCTCTGAAGCCGGCATGTCCAGTGCCGGCGCCTCCGGGGCCGGTACCTCCGCTCCCGGCGGCACGTCGCCTGCCACCGGCTGGGCGGCGTCGTGGCCCATTTCCGCCTCGTCCTCCGTGGCCTTCGCGCTTGCCTCCACCCTTTGCCCGGAGCCATGGTGGCCCTTCGACCTCTTCTCCCGGCCGCGGGGGAAAGGCTCCCATGCTCCGCCCGCGGCCTCCCTGCCGGTTCCTCGGAGGAGGGGGAACGGCTCCCACGCTACGCCGGCGGCCTCCCCGCTGGCTCCCCCTCGCCTCTTCGCCGCTTCCTCCCAGGGGCGGAGCTCCTGGACACGCCATTCCCGCTTGGCCACCTCGAAGTCAAGCCACGCCTGGCACTCCCTCTCCTCGGCGGCCGTCGGTGGTGCCGCCCTCTCCGTCCCGCCACCCGGGATCCTCCTTAGGGCGCACGCCTCCTTGGTCACGACGAAGTAAGAGACTGGGGGGAAGGAAGGACGGACCAAGGTGGAGGAGAAGACGGACTTACCCGGCAACGACGGGGACCGCCCTCCTCATGGGTCCTGCCTGGGGGACCTTCTGCTTCTTGCCTCCGCCTCCACGGCTGCCGCCCGGCTGCGCCGTCGCCGCACGCTTACGCACCGGCTTGGTGGCAGCCGGCCCCTTCCCCTTGTCGTCCGTGACCGGGCCTCCCCGGCTGGAGCCGCCGCCGGCTCGAGGTTGGCGCCTCCGCGGCGCCATGACCTCGTCCTTCGAAGCCTCGGGCTTCTCCGGAGCCTCAGCAACACATGCCTGGGGAGGAAACTCTCCCATCGATTCGGCCTCTTCATCCCCCTTCGTCTCCGTCTCCGCATCACCGGCTCCAGACGCTCCGGCTCGCTCGGAGTCAGCCGGCTCCACGTCGTCGGCATCCTCGACCTCCTCGGGGTCCGACTCTGCCGTGTTGGGGGCCGGCTCCCTATAGTTCTGCAGCAACGGGAAAAGCTGCGGGTGGGTCGGGCGGCGCGCTGTCAGACTAAGGGGAGGAGGGCTACTGCCTCTAAAAGAAGATGGATGTGAGGAGCCGGCTTGACACTTACCCGTGGTGCCGGGCGGCTCCGGCTGTATGGGGTTTTCCCCCATTGCCATTCGCCCTCCGCCATCTTCGCCGTCGAGATGGCGTACACCCTCCTCGCCACATAGGCCGGCTTCATCTCCTTGGTGGAGAGCCGACAGGGGTCATGGCATCCCCCCATTTGGTAGATGACGTGCGGCCGGCGCTGCAGCGGCTGCACCCGGCGTGCCTCCATCGTGGCCAGCAGATCGGTGGCCTTCAGCCCCTCTGACCTGGTCATCGCGAGCAGGCGCTTGCAGAGCCGGTCCGCCGTCTCGGGCGCCGAAGACGCGGCCTCTCGCCAGTTCAGCATCGCGGTCGGCGGATGGTTGGCGAAGTCAGGGAGGTTGATGTAGTCCTCCTCCGGCTTCTCGTTCTTCATGTAGAAGAACCCCCGCTGCCAGCGCTTCACCGACTCGTGCAGCGGGAGTTTCGGTAAGCCGGTCCCCTTGCGGATATGGATCAGGGCGCCCTCGCAGGCGGTCATCACCATTTGCTTCATCGCCGGATCCTTCGCCGTTTGCCGCTTGAGGAAGAAGAGCCGGCACTAGAGGTCAAGCCTCGGCGCAACCCCCAAGTACCCCTCGCAAAGGGTGACGAACGCCGCCAGCTGTAGGACAGCGTTGGGGGCGAGGTGGTGCGGTTGCAGGCCAAACCGCGTCAGGAAGCAGTGGAAGAAGGCGCTCCCCGGCAGCCCGAGCCCACGGAGGAAGTGGTCGACGAGGACAACCACCTCGCCCTCCCGCGGGGCCGGGGAGTTCTCCGTCCTGGCTGGGTGTGCCACCAAGTGCTCCTCCGCCGGGAGCTTGCGGCGGTGGCGGAGGTGCTCGATGAAGGTCTCGTCCATGTCGCCACCGTCCCAGGCGCCCTTGCCCGCCATGGTCACCGAGGGGGCGTGCGGTCGCGACGTCGGGTGCGGGTGCTCGGCGGCGGCCCGGGCTCTCTTTGGCGGCGGACGGCGGCGCGGCCTGCCCTTGTGCTCTGGTCTCTCTCTCTATCTCTCTCTCGTGATGGGGGGAGGGAGGCGACGAAGGCGATGCGACGATAGGGGGGAGCGAATGGGCCGTTCTGCCTCCTCCCTCTCGACATTTAAACCCTGCACGGGTGATCGTGGGGGCCGGATTCATTGCGCGCGCCCCTCGCGATTCCCGCGGCGTGCGGGGCGGATATGGTGGCGCTCGGGAACGCCAACCGTCTGCCCCGCGCCGTAAAGGATCCCCGCGCGCGGGCCAAGGCTGCGGTCATGGAGGGCCCCGCCCCGCTGCCCAGTCTTTTCTACCGCGTGGCGCGTCTCCTCTACCCGGTGGGGAACCCGAGGCGGTGCGCGAAGCGTCGGCCAGCTGTGGAGCCGGCCGTCGCTTGCCGGCTACGCTCGACTCTCAAGGCAGCCCGCGGCGCAAGGATGATCTTCAAGCCAACGAGGACCGCTACGGCCCGTCGGCGGGTCCTCCCCGGCTTCGGGGACTACTGACGGGGGGATGACCCCGGGGTAGCCTCAAGCGCCCCCTTTCCCCAGCCTCCTAAACGCAATCAAAGGGCGGGCCGCCTCTCCCCCGCGGTCCGGCTACGCCCTGCCAGAAACGGCCTGCCAGCTACGACCCACCGGTTATGGCGTATCGGCCGGCTGGGGGCGTTGCTGCCTGGACCCCCCAGTCGGCCGCGCATCGGATACCGTCGTCAGGGCGTGCGTGGCAATAGTGCCCCCCATCCCATCGGGGGTCAGCGCCGATATGGCCACAGCGAAGGCGTCAGGGCCTCTGACCCTGGCGGATGGTGACCGGACTTCCAACAGTGCCGGCATGCCCCCAACCACTCCGTTACCTGCCCCGGCATGGCTACAGGGTGGCCGGCCATACCGCTGACCCCGACCGACCGCCGCAAGACGACGCCACGAGGGGCGGCCCGTGCCGTGGTGTGACCGGCATCGGGGCCCGCCGCGCGGGTCCCGCCGGTTCCTGACGGGACCCTTCAGCCGGTGGGACCTACCGGCGACAAGACCCCACGGCCGGGCCCCCACAGCCGGCCAGAGAGGCTGCCAGCTAGGCCCCCCTTTGACCTTCTATTTGTATTGTAATCCGGGGGGTTGGCTTATAAAACCCCCCGGGCCACCCCCATGCAGGGGATGAATCGGCTGCTCTCTGAATTCCCTCCACATCCACTCCACACACACGCACGTAGAGAGGCGGAAGAGCAGGCTAGCTCCTTCTTCCTCCACGATCCATACAGCTCAAGGAGCGCCATTGTAACCCGACCATTGTCTCAACTAGGCCGAGCAGGACTAGCGTATTACCTCCTACGGAGGGCTCCGAATCTGGGTACATCGTGTGTCCGCCACCGCTTGTGCCTAATCCCGCTCCCGAAGCCCGCCGACGTCCTTCGACCCCTCTCGATAAGCCTACCTATGACATCTGCCGTGACGAAATCACGACAATAGACTTTGTCGAGTTCAGCTCTCCGTAAAGCAACTCGGCTCAAAACCTGGCTTTTGTATTCTGATTAACACTTACCCCGCAAAAAAAACACTTAAACTTTGTCTTATGTACTACCGTATTGTGATTACCACTTCTAGCTGTACTGCAGATGTCGTGTACTGGTTGGTCATCTCTGTTATGTTCGTATGCCCGTGTGAAACTACAGTTTATTTCTCGACTGCAAAGCTTCTCCGCTGATTGTGCATTGCACCACCGAAGTTTTTTTTTTGAATCGTTAGCAGAGACGAATAAAAGTTGCACTTTGAGGTGAATAAAAACAAACTTCTAATATATTTCAAATTTTGGAATTTTACAAGAGTAAAAACCAAGCAACTGCCCCCCTAGTAAACCAACACTGGACACTTGGATTCATTTGGTCACACCCAGAGCTTCCAAGGACACCCGCTACACATTTCAAATGGACCAAACTAAAATTTTCTTCACATGATCAAAGCAGTTCCATTTTGTATGGCTCTCAATTTGATAGAATCAGGTCTACCGATGCTGGATCCGCAGAAGAACACTGTTTTGGCAAGTTTCCATTGTTTCTCAATGGGCACACACAGAGACCGGACGAGACAACACGGATGATCCACATTCTCTTTCAGTTTCTTCTAAAATCTCAGAGTCATCACTCATCAGTCATTAACAAGAAAACAAATCAAAAGTTCAATAGTGAGCTTACACTCGTAACTCCTGCAGAAAAGTTGCATATGATTTAGAAATATATAAAGTGAGATAGTGGGCAGTGGTCAAAACGTCGGTTGAAATAACAGCACAATAAGTTTGATGCATTTGGATTGTGTGTAGGCTCATGAGGAGTAGCAATTAATGGTTTTTTTAGAACCTAGACTATGTTAATATCTCTATATTAGGGAGTAACATATGTGTGATGTCATACAACATTTCATTTATTAGGTTAAAGTAGACCTAATCATTGGTCGGGACGGGTCGGGTTCGGGCCAGGCTTAGCAAAGCTCGAAAAAAAAATCCCAAGCACCAACCCGGCTCAAAGCATGAAATGCACTCTTTTTTCAAGCCCGAGCCCCGCCCGGCTCGAAACCCGACCCGAAGCCAGAAAGCCCCGCCCGGATGCTAGTTTTTATTGTTTGCACGTGTAAGCCCGGCCCAAAATCCTTAAAAAGAGAAGCCCGAGCAGGCCCGAACTATCTTTCGGGCTAGAAACTGAAGCCCAAGCCTAGCCCGAATGCCAAGCCCGAACACTAGTAGAAAACGACCCATTTGTTACGGTTCCAAAGGCCCATTTGTTCCGGTTCTGGCACCGGGACTAAAGGGTCGGGACTAAAGTCCTAAACCTTTAGTCCCGGTTTGCTTACGAACCGGGACCAAAAGGGCTCCACGTGGCCGCTACGGGAGCCCAGGCAGGAGAACTTTTAGTCCCGGTTTGTAACACCAACCGAGACCAAAAGGCATCCACGCGTCAGCATCTGACAGGAGCTGTTTTTTTGAGGGGGGGGGGGTTTAGGGGGTTTTGAAGGGTTAATTTAGGGGTTTCATATTGTGTTAGCTAGCTAATAGAGAGAAGTGATCTATCTTTTTCTATGCTTGGTCGACGCTAGCTACTATACATATAGAGAACTCGACGCTAGCTAGTAAGCAAATGACGAAAAATCATTAATTACACAAGATCTAACAACTCATCATCATCTTAAGCATACAAAGTTAAAGTCTCATAAAACAAAACAAAAAAGATAAAATAACAAAGTCCTCCCTCATAGGACCTACTCCTCCCTCTTAGATAAAATGGCATAAAAAAGAATCACACCAATGTCTTCATGATGAAGCAAAAAGATCCAACGGTCTCCAACTTGTGGCTTGCGATCCTTCTTTATTTGTCCCCATGCTTCAATTTGGAGCCTTCTTGGTGGTTTGCGCTCAGTCGGGTATGCAAAAGATAACTCGGGATGGAAGGGGCTTTTTATTGTCATATTACCTTCGGGTTGCATCAACGGTGGCACAACTTCATTTGGCAATTTCTGTTGAAGAACATAATATATAGTAGCCTAGTTAGCAATGTAATCAATACCATTTACGCAACAGTACTAGTGTACTTAATTAGCAACTCTTACCAAGATATTTCGGCGAATGTCATTTGCCCTCAACCTATGCACTAGTGTCCTGTACAATATATAATTTGGGCCAGTTCCCAAATTATACGGAAAGATGTCTCTACCAGCTATGACACCAATAACAAAGTAGATAAGATCATCCTTATCCTTCTAAGTTAGATGTGATCCATAAGTGTAGTGTGTTGTGTCGATTATGTTCTGTATTTCACTCGAAGAAACGAAATAAGCTGTAAATTAAAAATTAACAAATTTAGTACGCATGAACACCTAAATGTCGATGTTTCCTTCAATATGATCTTCGGGACGAAGATCGAAGGTTATTTTCATATCTTCCTGAAATCCATATGCCTTGCAAAGAGCTTCCCAATTTGAGCACCCTATTTCTGTGTTATTAGGTGCATTCATTACTTTCACAGGAAATGTGTGACCATGTTTAGTCCTTAGGTTGGCTGTCCTCGTCTCAAAACTCTCGTGCTCTTTGAAACCGAGCCTCTCCAAATATACCGTCTTGCATGACAGGGGACGAACTAGTCGAATTGTATAAAATAGAAATTACGCGTTGAAGGAAAGAAACAGAAGTCATGCTTAAATACGAAAAAACAGTTGTCATCGTTGTGTACCGTAGAAATATCAAAGTTCTCATAAAGCTTCATGGTGAAGAACCTGCCGTCTCGCAGCCAAGTCTGGTCACAAAGACCTTTATCTTCACCGCAAAATTCACACGTTTGGATCCCATCGTCGTCTGATGACGACGACATTTCCTGTGTTCATGATTCAAGAATTACGGCACAGGCTCATAGTTGAAACATTTAAAACCGATCGAAGAAAACTACGAGAAAACTGATCAACACACAGATCACTATTACTCAATATGCAACGGGTTGACTTTAGGTCTGTCGAGTCTTTCCTTTCTAAACTCTCATCTCACGTATATGGTCTCCCGAACCGGGACTATTGCTCCCATTAGTCCTGATTCATGACTGAACCGGGACTAATGGGCTGGCCGGCCCGAACCGATGCCCTGTTTTCTACTAGTGGAAGCCCGAAGCCCGGTGTTTTCGGACCGGGCTCGAGCCAGGTCATCGGGCCGGGCTGTCCATGCTTAGGTTTAGGTTAAAGACTTATCTTGTTTTGGTATGTGTGATGCTACCCATAGTATGAGGAACTAGCTATGTTATTCAAATCATCTTTTTCGTAATTAAATCAATGCTGCATAAATAAATTTATCGAGTTGGACTTTATCTTATTACTGAAGTTACTACCACTACGGGCAATCTAACATCGCGGTGGCCACCCCTAAGCGCATTTAAGGCTACTTCCAACGCAAAGATATTTAATGAGGTGCTAAGAGCATTAAATAGCTTAACAACTCAAGTCCCCAATGCATAGGTGCTTAACTTGTTGTGGCTAACCTCATTCTATTTAATGATTTAGCACCTAAACTCTTTCATGCATTGATCATCTTCTTTCATTTAAATGGTTTGCTAGGTTCACGTGCATGGCGTTAGTTTTTCCTAGGGTCACCAAAGTACTCAGTTTCGTCCTTAATTACTGTGCCATGTCATTTGTTAGCGTAACATGCCAAACAAATCAGCCCTCGAGATAAGATCCCAATCCATACCTAAGGCTTCTTTGTTGGGAAGGTCCTATCTGTCGCTTATTGCAGCAGCCAGTTGGGCAAATACACGGGCGGCACCGATTGGGCCGGTCCACTGGAGAACGAGCGATGTGCCAGCGATAGAGTACTGTAGCGACTAAAAATTCGCCAAAAAGCCGACCAATATCGAGGATCGAACAAGAGACATCCAACAAAGAATCTTTTGCGCTAACCATCCTGGATTATGAGAGTTAATGATTACTTATTAGCGCAAGACTAAGAACCAACACCAACACAGATCTAAAAGTTTTCTTTTTTATTATTTTCGTGTTTTTGATGACTTTTTTATGTTACAAAAAATGTTCTCGAACCTGAAATTTGTTCGCAAATTCAAAAAATGTTCTTGTTTTCAATTCTATTTTGCAAACGTGAAAAAATGTTCATGTTTTCAGAACTTGTTCGCATCTTACAAAAAATGTTTAAAACTTCAGGGATTCTTTGCTTTTTTGGAAAATGTTCAGGATTTCAAACATTGTTCATGTTTGTAAATTAAATCCAATATTTGTAAAATGAATTCCTAATGAAACGTGAACACTTTTTCTAAAAAACATGAATATTGTTTGAAAATTACAAACCTTTTTTGAATATAAGTACATTTTTAAAAACAGGCATATTTTTTAAGTCCATTTTTTTTCTAAAAATGTGAGAAATTTTGAGAAAGAGAACATTTTTTGAAACTCCCGAAAAATTTGATTACGGGGGAATATTTTGATTATTTTTACTATGGGAACAATTGTTGGAACGCGAAAGTTTTTTGAAAACATGAATATTTTTTAAATTCCAATTTTTTTTTGAAAACATGAATACGTATTGAAACTCCTGAATAAATTATCAAACAGGATCATTTTTGGAAAAAATAGAAACAGTTTTGAAACACAATAAAATGAAAAAAATGTAAGTAAAAACGAAAAAGGAAAGAAAAATAAAAAAGGGTGAAAAAGAACCAGGAAAAAAATATAAAGAGAAAAAGGAAATGTGCATGTTTTTATAAGATTACTTAACAGTATATTTTGAAAACATGAACATACAATTTTTTTGAAAACAAGAACTTTTGTTTGTGAAATTACTGAACATTTTTTGCTATTGTGAACAAAATTTGTAAAGAAGATTGTTTTTAAGCTCCACAAATACTTTTTGAAACACGAGCATTTTTTGAAATTGTGAAAAAAAATTCGTGAACATTTTTTTATAATTGGTAGGAAATTTTAAAAAACGAGAACATTTTATAAAATTACGAATAAATATTTGAAATTTCCAAAAGAGCAACATGAAAAAGAAAAAATGAACGAGCAGAGAAAAGAAAACATAAAAACAAAAGACAAATTTAAAACGAAAAAGAAACAGAAAAAGGAAAGAAACAAAATGTAAAAAAGGAAAAAATAAAAACCGGTTCAGGACGGTTCCGAAAACCAGAGGGTTCCGAAAACTAGAAATAACCGTCTGGGAACCACCTATAAGAGTCCGGAATCAGGAATCGCTCAAACGTTTGAACGACCGGCCAATCCGAACACTTGACAAACTGCGTCGCCCCGACTACTTGCTGCAGCGAGCGGGAAATAGGAATTTCTTTCGCCGACTGCAGTCCAAGAATTTTGCAAGCGGACAAAGCAGCAGTTAATTATCCTCGCGAATCACGATGTCCAGCTGCGCATACTTTTCTGTTGTTCTGATGCCAATATGCGTATGCTATGATAAATCATTTTCAGTTGCCCCTCCTTCGTATCTCTACTCATAATTGGGGAGTTGGTAACTTCCGTTCAATTTTTTTTCGTTCAGTTTTTTTCCATCACACCTCCCACCATCCCTTTCCGTTGGTTTTTCTTATCTACTGGTTTATTTTTCTCCCCACTTATTTTTTTAAATCAGTACTTTCCTAACATATGAAACAACACATATCTCGCTTTCCTAACTTATTCAATCCCACTGATCTCTCTAATTAATGCAATTTGTTTTAGAAGACAAATAGTGTCTTTTCTTTCAAATCAATACTTTCCTAACACATGAAAGAACACATATCTCGTTTTTCTAAATTATGCAATCCCATTGATCTCTCTAATTAATGCAATTTGTTTTAGAAAACAAATAGTTTCTTTTTTTTCAAATCAATACTTTTTTAACATACGAAAGAACACAGATCTAGCTTTCCTAACTTATCCAATCCTACTAATCTATCTAATTAATGCAATTTTTGTAGTAAACAAAT
This sequence comes from Hordeum marinum, assembly GCA_022496015.1. Lineage (NCBI taxonomy): Eukaryota > Viridiplantae > Streptophyta > Magnoliopsida > Poales > Poaceae > Hordeum > Hordeum marinum. The sequence goes on from CM039678.1 coordinate 26,331,866, forward strand.
AGTAAACAATCCCTACTCTTAAAGGAGGAGTGTGTGGTTGTGATGGTAGGTTTAATTGTCGTTTTGTTTCGTTCATTCGCCGCACTCGTCCAGTCCCACCTCTATTCATGATCGAATAAAAGGAAGCGTCCCTCGCCTGCTGTCTCCAATTACTTTTCACGAAATCAGCGTCTCCAATTTCTCTCCACAAAATGAGCGTTCAAGCCCCCTCTTCTGCTCGCGCGCATGCCGTCGCCGCCATCCATCCTCTCAAATGCCTTAGTATTCTCACCGTCTCACCCCACACCCGACCCCCGGCTCCGTTTTTCCTCGTACCCAGCCGCCGGCGACCGGAGTCACTTCCCTCCTTCGGTCGGCGGATCCTTTCCACCCTCCCCGACTCCCTTCGCCGGATTTCTGCACTGCCCTGACGTCACTCCCACCAATCCCCAAATCCCTCTCGACGCCACTCTCCTAGGAGCCGCTGGTGGGTCGCTGCCCAACACTTTTTTGCTTCGAATTTAATCGTGGGTTGACTTGTGTGTGCCTATTTCTCCATGGGTTTTGAGTTCCAGGCGAGGAATGTGCTCGTAGAAGAGGATCGTCGCGGTGCACCCAACCAGCTACGAGCTCCTGTGCACCATGGCCAATGGGTGTAGGTGCATGACTCTACTTCTCTCTATGCCAAGTTGTTTGTGCCATGCTCATAGTTTAGATAGTGCTGAATCGAGCTAAATTGAGGGGAGTTATTGAAGGTTTGGTTGGTGTTAAATGTCATCCTTTCTTCACTATATTACTGTTTTGCAAAATTATTAATTGTTGATGCTAATAAAAGTAAGTACAGTTTGTCTAACAGCACTACCAAATGGTACAACTAAAAATTTGAATCAACATAGCTTATTGATATGTCGATCTGCACTGTGAGCAGTCAAATAAATCCTCAATTTTTCATAAATGAAGCTCGAAGCCTTAGCACGAACTGAAGATTGTCGGTATAGTTAGACATGAAAAATAATCAATCTAGAAGAACCAGTAGATTGTTGATGTGTTGCACTAGGCTGATCCGGAAGTGTGTGGAGCCACATGGTGTTCGACATCCGAAGACGAGGAGTCTCACAACCTAACGTTGTGGAATCACTCCTGCAATAGTCCAAGATGGCGCAGGTCGACGTTGCTGAGAACCTAACGCCAAAGAGCACCAACGATGAAGCGGATTCACGCCTCTACAGGCTGGTGTAGGAGCTAGATAAGGCGAACATAGCTCCATTTGGTTGGAAATATGCCCTAGAGGCAATAATAAATTGGTTATTATCACTTTTCCTTGTTCATGGTAATCGTTTATTATCCATGCTATAATTGTATTGATCGGAAACTTAGATACATGTGTGGATACATAGACAACACCGTGTCCCGAGTACGCCTCCAATAGATTATCTCGTTGGTCAAAGATGGTCAAGGTTTCTTAGCCATGGACAATGATGTCATTTGATAACGGGATCACATCATCAGGAGAATGATGTGATGGACAAGACTCAAACTACAAACGTAGCATATGATCGTGTCAGTTTATTGCTACTGTTTTCTACATGTCAACTATCTGTTCCTATGACCATGAGATCATGCAACTCAATGACACCGGAGGAGTACCTTGTGTGTACCAAACGTCGCAACGTAACTGGGTGACTATAAAGGTGCTCTACAGGTATCTCCGAGGGTGTCTGTTGGGTTGGCATGGATCAAGACTAGGATTTGTTACTCCGTGTGACGGAGAGGTATCTCAGGGCCCACTCGGTAATACAACATCACAATAAGCCTTGCATGCAATGTGACTAAGTGTTAGTCACGGGATCTTGTATTACAGAACGAGTAAAGAGATTTGTCGGTAACGAGATTGAACTAGGTATGGAGATACCGACAATCGAATCTCGGGCAAGTAACATACCGAAGAACAAAGGGAACATCATACGGGATTAACTGAATCCTTGACATAGAGGTTCGACCGATGAAGATCTTTGTAGAATATGTAGGAACCAATATGGGCATCCAAGTCCCACTATTGGTTATTGATCCTAGAGGTGTCTCGGTCATGTCTACATAGTTCACGAACCCGCAGGGTATGTACACTTCAGGTTCGTTGACGTTTTGGTAGTATAGAGTTATGTATGGTGGTGACCAAAGGTTGTTCGGAGTCCCATATGAGATCCCAGATGTCACGAGGAGCTCTGGAGTGGTCCGGAGGTAAAGATTGATATATAGGATGTCCTGTTTTGGTCGCCGGAAAAGTTTCGGGCTCATCGATAGTGTACCAGGAGTGCCGAGAGGGTATCGAGGGACCATTGGGAGGGGTGTCTCGACCCAAGAAGCTACATGGGCTGTGGCAGGAGGTAAACCAGCCCCTGGTGGGCTGGCCTAAGCCTCCTCTAAGGGTCCATGCGGCTGGAGTGGTTTGAGAAGAAAAAAATCCAAAGGTGGAGAGGTGGAAAGAGTTTCCTAGTGGAAAGGAGGAATCCTCTCCTAATAGGATTGGAGTAGGACTCCTCCACCTCCAATTTCGGCCAGGTTTGAGGCTGCCTCCTCCCATCCCTCCCTCCTATATATACTAGAGGATTTAGAGGGAAGAGCTAACCCTAATTGCCACGTGCCGCCCTCTTCTTCCTCTAGATCGTTTTCTCCTCTAGATCGGTTTTCAACGGTGCTTAGGCGAAGCCCTGCTGGAATTCCTCCACCACCATCGCCGCAACGCCGTCGCGCTGCCGGATAACTCGTCTACCTCTCCTCTCTCTCTTGCTGGATCAAGACAGCAGAGATCGTCATCGAGCCGTACGTGTGCTGAGCGCGGAGGTGACGTCCGTTCGGCGCTAGATCGGAAGGCCCGTGATCAAGATAGCGAGACGGATCATGATGAGATCGCGGGACGGATCATGATGAGTTCGCGAGACGGATCGTGATTGGATTGCGGGACGGATCGTGATGAGATCGCGGGATGCTCGGTGATTTGGATCGCGAAGACGTTCGACTACAGCAACCGCGTTTCTTAACGCTTCCCGCTTAGCGATCTACAAGGGTATGTAGATCCACTCTCCCTCTCGTAGATGCTTATCACCATAGATAAATCTTGCGTGTGCGTAGGATTTTTTTTGTTTCCCATGCAACGTTCTCCAACAGTGGCATCATGAGCTAGGTCTATGTTTAGATGAGATCTCGAGTAGAACACAAATAGTTTGTGGGCGTTGATGCTTAGATTGCTTCCTCCCTTGATCGTGTTTTGGTTCAGCGGTATTGTGGGATGAAGCGGCCTGGACCAACCTTACTCGTACGCTTACGAGAGACCGGTTCCATCGACTGACATGTAACTTCGTTGCACAAAGATGGCTGGCAGGTGTCTGTTTCTCCTACTTTAGTTGGATCGGATTTGACAAAGGCGGTCCTTGAGAAGGTTGAAAAGCAATTTATGTATCACCGTTGTGGATTTGCGTAGGTGAGAATTGTTCTTGCTAGATACCCGTAGCAGCCACGTAAAACTTGCAACAACAATTAGAGGACGTCTAACTTGTTTTTGCAGGGTATGTTGTGATGTGATATGGCCAATTACATGATGAGATATATGTGATGTATGAGATGATCATGTGTTGTATAGAATATCACGACTTGCATGTCGATGAGTACGGCAACCACCAGGAGCCATAGGGTTGTCTTTAATTATTGTATGACCTGTGTGTCAATCATTAAGCGCTATGTAATGCTTTACTTTATCGCTAAACGCTAGCAATAGTAGTAGAAGCATGGTGGGCGCGACAACCCCGATGGCGACACGTTGATGGAGATCAAGATGATGGAGACCATGGTGTCATGCCGGTGATGATGGAGATCATGCCGGTGCTTTCAAGATGGAGATCAAAAGCACAAGTTCATGGCCATATCATGTCACTTATGATTTGCATGTGATGTTAATCCTTTTATGCACCTTGTTTTGCTTAGGACGACGGTAGTATTATAAGGTGATCCCTCACTTAAATTTCAAGATAAATTGTGTTCTCCCCGAGTGTGCACCATTGCGAAAGTTCGTCGTGTTGAGACACCACGTGATGATCGGGTGTGATAGACTCTACGTTCACATACAACGGGTGCAAGCCAGTGTTGCACATGCAGAACACTCGGGGTTAAACTTGACGAGCCTAGCATGTACATACATGGCCTCGGAACACAAGAGATGAAGAGGTCGAACATGAGTCAGATAGTAGATATGATCAACATGATGATGTTCACCATTGAAACCACCTCCACTTACGTGATGACCGGACTTGAGTTGGTGAATTTGGATCATGTATCACTCGAATGACCGGAGGGATGTCAATTTGTGTGGGAGTTCTCAGTAATATGATTAATTGAACTCATTATCATGAACATAGTTAGTTGTGTCTTTGCAAATTATGCTGTAGATTACTTGCTCGCGCTGTAGCTCCCTTGAATTTTTATATGTTCCTAGAGAAATAGAGTTGAAAGATGATGCTAGCAATATTGCGGACTGTGTCCATGATCTGAGGATTGTCCTCATTGCTGCACAGAAGGCTTATGTCCATAATGCACCGCTCGGTGCGCCAACCCCTCTAGCGTCGTCTGTAGATGTTGTGAACATCTGATAGGCACGTTCTGATGACTACTTGATAGTTTAGTGCGTCATGCATTACGGCTTAGAATCGAGGCTCCGAAATGTTTTGAACGTCATGGAACATATGAGATGTTCTAAGAGCTGAAATTAGGATCTCAGGCTTGTGCCCGTGTTGCGAGATATGAGATCTTCAACAAGATTCTTTGCCTGCAAGATGAAAGAGAATAGCTCAATCATTGAGCATGTGCTCAGATTGTCTGGGTGCTACAATCGCTTGAATCGAGTGGGAGTTGATCTTCCAGATAAGATAGTATTGATATAGTTCTCCAAGTCACTGTCACTAAGCTACTAGAACTTGGTGATGAGCTATAAAATGCCAGGGATAGAAATAATGATCCTTGAGTTGTTCACGATGTTTGACACCGCGAAGGTAGAAATCAAGAAGGAGCGTCAAGTATTGATGGTTAGTAAAAACCACTAGTTTCGAGAAGGGCAAGGGCAAGGAGGGAAACTTCATGGATGGCAAGTCAGTTGCTGCTCCAGTGAAGCAACCCAAAGTTGAACCCGAACCCGAGACTAAGTGCTTCGATTATGAGGAGAGCGGTCACTGAAGTGGAACAACCCTAGATACTTGGTAGATAAGAAGGCTGACAACGTCGACAGAAGTATATTTGATATACATGTTATTGATGTGTACCTTGCTAGTACTCCTAGTATCACCTGGGTATTGGATACCGGTTTGGTTGCTAAATGTTAGTAACTTGAACGGAATAAACGGAGAACTAGCTAAGGGTGAGGTGACAATGTGTGTTGGAAATGTTTCCAAGGTTGATGTGATCAACATCGAACGCTCTCTCTACCATCATGATTAGTGACAAACCTAAATAAATGTTATTTGGTGTTTTGCGTTGAGCATGAACGTGATTAGATCGTGTTTATTGCAACACGGTTATTCATTTAAGTTAGAGAATAATGGTTATTCTGTTTACATGAATAATACCTTCAATGGTCATGCACCCAGTGAGAATGGTTTGTTGAATCTTGATCGTAGTAGTACACATGTTCATAACATTGATGCCAAAAGATACAAAGTTAATACCACATACTTGTGGCACTGCCGCTAAATGTCATATTGGTATAAAGCGAATGAAGAAACTCCATGTTGATGGATCTTTGGACTCATTCGATTTTGAATCAGTTGAGACATGCGAACCATGCCTCTTGGGCAAGATGACTAAGGACCCCGTTTTCCGGATTGATGGAGCGGGCAAGTGATTTATTGGAAATGATACATGTTGATCTATGCAATCCAATGAGTCTTGTAGCGTGCGGTGGATATCGTTATTTTCTTACCTTCACTGATGATTTGAGTAGATATAGTGTATATTTACTTAATGAAAGACAAGTCTGAATCGTTTGAAAGGTTCAAGCAAATCCAGAGTGAAGTTTAAGATCATCGTGACAAGAAGATAAAAATGTCTACGATATGATCGTGGAGGTGAATATCTGAGTTACGAGTTTGGCATACAACTTTATAAAGTGAGTGGGAGCACTATAGAGTTTCTGATAAGCATATGTGGTTGACATATTGTTGATCGGAAATGATGTAGAATTTTTGGAAAGCATAAAGGGTTGTTTGAAAGGAGTTTTTCCCCAAGGGTGAAGTCCCGTCCCTGTCCCAGACCGGCCCCTGGCTGGCCGACAGGCGGGGCGGAAGCCAGAAGGAATCCCGGCGCACGGACACAAGACAAAAGGCGAAAGGCGAAAGAAGAGCCGGCACGCTCATCCTTTTTAAGATAAATGGCATAAGTCATAAAAATAAAAGGCCCACGACCACGAGTTCATTACATATACACCCCCAGTGGGTGGAATTCTAGTCTAAAGCAAAAATGCAGGAAAGAAAGTCCTAAGTGATGGCAGCTTCGGGCCGGCCCTCCTCCAGTGCTGATGCCTCTGGAGCCGGCGGTGCTCACGCCTCGGGAGCCAACGGTGTTGGCGCCTCCGAGGCCGGCACCTCCGGGGCGGCCGAGGTAGAAGGCCCCGCAGCCGGAGCCGACTCAGACTCGGCATATTCGTCGGTGTCAGACTCTTCATCGGTCGTCTCGACGGCGCTCCGCTCCAGGTCGTCCAGGGCGAGCCCGTACCGGTCCTCTGGGACCACCACGCCATCCGCCCCGTACTCCGGAATGTACTCGTCCCACACGGCGAAGGACGCAAGGTCGCTCGCCCTCGCCAACATCTCGTCGGCTACCGCCTCCAACTCCGCGTCGACGCCGGCATGCTGGGCCGTGAGCAAACCCAAGTCCAGCTCGGGGTACCACGACTTGGCAATGCGGAGCGCCATGCCCGCGCCGGCTCATGCCGCGGAGGCCCTCCAAGCGTTCACACCCGCGCGGTCCCGAGCTCCAGCCACCTCGACAGCCGGTTCATGGAGCCCGGCTCTACCGCGCCGGGCCAAAGCATGCGGACCAGCGTCATGCTGGCCGCTTGGAGCCGCCTCAGGGCGCCGACCACCTCCGACAGGCGCGCCTCGGTGGCGATCCCCACCTCATCCAGGGTCTAAGGGGCCAGCGGCCCGACAGCCTCTCCTCGCACCCGCCGGGCCTCACGGTCGGTCTCCACGGCCGCCTGTGTGACCTCTCGCGTGCCGGGGAAAAGCCCTAAGAAGAAGACGAGGGTTGAGCAGGGAGGCAAGCCAGAAAACCTAGAAGGAAGGCGCGAGAAGAACAAGGCAACGGAAACTTACTATGCAGCATCCGATCCACCTCGTGCCCTTGCTCCTGCAGCCACACCTTCCTGGCTGACCACTCCTGGCGCCGGTGCTCGTGCTCATCCCGGGCCGCCTGCGCGTCCTCGGCTGCCTTGGCTAGGGCAGCGTCCTTGGCCTCAAGCTTCTCGTGGAGCGCCTTCTCCCACTCCTCCACCTCCCGACGAAGGGCCGCCCCTTGGTCCGCTAACACTTGACGGTGGGTCGCCTCGCGGCCCTCCCGATCCACCTTCATCTGGTCTGCGTCCCCATGGAGCCGGTCATGCTCTGTCATCAGGAGTTCCCGCTCCTCGTAAAGGCGCACCACCTGGCGCCGGAGGCAGACCGTCTCGGCATGGGTAGCTGCATGAGAAGCCACTGTTGTCAGAAAGGATTCAGCCCGCCTCCGGGGCAGCCGGCCTCATTCCCGGGGCCTACACCCAGTGGGTGTGCTTGCGCGCTCCCATTGGACAATCGCAAGACGCTAAGATCGCAAGAGCACATACCTCGCAAGTCCGCGGACACGACGGCAAGCCGGTTCTCAGCTCCTTGTTACAACCCCAGAAGGGTGTTGTACGTGGCCACCCGGCGGTCATGCGCTGCCTGCAAAACAATAAGAGCTTTAGGCTCGACCCGCCTGCGCCCCAGCTAGCTCGAGCCTCGAGGGCTACACCCAGTGGGTGCGCTGGCGCGTCCCCACCGGGAAAGACGGAAAAACGCAAATCAAGAGAAGAAGGAAAGAAGAAACTCACTGCGACTGCCTGCTCCAACCTCACCAGCCGGTCGTTGGCGGCCCGAGCGTCTTGCGTCGCCTGGGCGCGGCACGCGGCAAACGCTACAACAACGGCGGCCACCGCCGCCCCGAGGGCACTCGACGGTCTGCCAGGGGCCGGAATCCCGGCCGTCGCCCAGGTCTGCTGTGACCGGACTCCGTCTGCGGGTCCTCCCTTGTTGGAGACCTCGATGGGACCGACCCCTCCTGTCACCGCCGCGCCGGGGGCCGCCGTCGACGTGCTTGCGGCGGCCGTTTCCCCGTCCGTCGCGGATCCCACCTCCGGCATGCCGCCTCCGGCAGCTCCGGGCTGACTCGCCTTCGGTGTCGGCGCCTGTGGAACCGGCGCCTCTGAAGCCGGCATGTCCAGTGCCGGCGCCTCCGGGGCCGGTACCTCCGCTCCCGGCGGCACGTCGCCTGCCACCGGCTGGGCGGCGTCGTGGCCCATTTCCGCCTCGTCCTCCGTGGCCTTCGCGCTTGCCTCCACCCTTTGCCCGGAGCCATGGTGGCCCTTCGACCTCTTCTCCCGGCCGCGGGGGAAAGGCTCCCATGCTCCGCCCGCGACCTCCCTGCCGGTTCCTCGGAGGAGGGGGGAACGGCTCCCACGCTACGCCGGCGGCCTCCCCGCTGGCTCCCCCTCGCCTCTTCGCCGCTTCCTCCCAGGGGCGGAGCTCCTGGACACGCCATTCCCCGCTTGGCCACCTCGAAGTCAAGCCACGCCTGGCACTCCCTCTCCTCGGCGGCCGTCGGTGGTGCCGCCCTCTCCGTCCCGCCACCCGGGATCCTCCTCAGGGCGCACGCCTCCTTGGTCACGACGAAGTAAGAGACTGGGGGGAAGGAAGGACGGACCAAGGTGGAGGAGAAGACGGACTTACCCGGCAACGACGGGGACCGCCCTCCTCATGGGTCCTGCCTGGGGGACCTTCTGCTTCTTGCCTCCGCCTCCACGGCTGCCGCCCGGCTGCGCCGTCGCCGCACGCTTAGGCACCGGCTTGGTGGCAGCCGGCCCCTTCCCCTTGTCGTCCGTGACCGGGCCTCCCCGGCTGGAGCCGCCGCCGGCTCGAGGTTGGCGCCTCCGCGGTGCCATGACCTCGTCCTCCGAAGCCTCGGGCTTCTCCGGAGCCTCAGCAACACATGCCTGGGGAGGAAACTCTCCCATCGATTCGGCCTCTTCATCCCCCTTCGTCTCCGTCTCCGCATCACCGGCTCCAGACGCTCCGGCTCGCTCGGAGTCAGCCGGCTCCACGTCGTCGGCATCCTCGACCTCCTCGGGGTCCGACTCTGCCGTGTTGGGGGCCGGCTCCCTATAGTTCTGCAGCAACGGGAAAAGCTGCGGGTGGGTCGGGCGGCGCGCTGTCAGACTAAGGGGAGGAGGGCTACTGCCTCTAAAAGAAGATGGATGTGAGGAGCCGGCTTGACACTTACCCGTGGTGCCGGGCGGCTCCGGCTGTATGGGGTTTTCCCCCATTGCCATTCGCCCTCTGCCATCTTCGCCGTCGAGATGGCGTACACCCTCCTCGCCACATAGGCCGGCTTCATCTCCTTGGTGGAGAGCCGGCAGGGGTCATGGCATCCCCCCATTTGGTAGATGACGTGCGGCCGGCGCTGCAGCGGCTGCACCCGGCGTGCCTCCATCGTGGCCAGCAGATCGGTGGCCTTCAGCCCCTCTGACCTGGTCATCGCGAGCAGGCGCTCGCAGAGCCGGTCCGCCGTCTCGGGCGCCAAAGACGCGGCCTCTCGCCAGTTCAGCATCGCGGTCGGCGGATGGTTGGCGAAGTCAGGGAGGTTGATGTAGTCCTCCTCCGGCTTCTCGTTCTTCATGTAGAAGAACCCCCGCTGCCAGCGCTTCACCGACTCGTGCAGCGGGAGTTTCGCTAAGCCGGTCCCCTTGCGGATATGGATCAGGGCGCCCTCGCAGGCGGTCATCACCATTTGCTTCATCGCCGGATCCTTCGCCGTTTGCCGCTTGAGGAAGAAGAGCCGGCACTAGAGGTCAAGCCTCGGCGCAACCCCCAAGTACCCCTCGCAAAGGGTGACGAACGCCGCCAGCTGTAGGACAGCGTTGGGGGCGAGGTGGTGCGGTTGCAGGCCAAACCGCGTCAGGAAGCAGTGGAAGAAGGCGCTCCCCGGCAGCCCGAGCCTGCGGAGGAAGTGGTCGACGAGGACAACCACCTCGCCCTCCCGCGGGGCCGGGGAGTTCTCCGTCCTGGCTGGGTGTGCCACCAAGTGCTCCTCCGCCGGGAGCTTGCGGCGGTGGCGGAGGTGCTCGATGAAGGTCTCGTCCATGTCGCCACCGTCCCAGGCGCCCTTGCCCGCCATGGTCACCGAGGGGGCGTGCGGTCGCGACGTTGGGTGCGGGTGCTCGGCGGCGGCCCGGGCTCTCTTTGGCGGCGGACGGCGGCGCGGCCTGCCCTTGTGCTCTGGTCTCTCTCTCTATCTCTCTCTCGTGATGGGGGGAGGGAGGCGACGAAGGCGATGCGACGACAGGGGGGAGCGAACGGGCCGTTCTGCCTCCTCCCTCTCGACATTTAAACCCTGCGCGGGTGATCGTGGGGGCCGGATTCATTGCGCGCGCCCCTCGCGATTCCCGCGGCGTGCGGGGCGGATATGGTGGCGCTCGGGAACGCCAACCGTCTGCCCCGCGCCGTAAAGGATCCCCGCGCGCGGGCCAAGGCTGCGGTCATGGAGGGCCCCGCCCCGCTGCCCAGTCTTTTCTACCGCGTGGCGCGTCTCCTCTACCCGGTGGGGAACCCGAGGCGGTGCGCGAAGCGTCGGCCAGCTGTGGAGCCGGCCGTCGCTTGCCGGCTTCGCTCGACTCTCAAGGCAGCCCGCGGCGCAAGGATGATCTTCAAGCCAACGAGGACCGCTACGGCCCGTCGGCGGGTCCTCCCCGGCTTCGGGGACTACTGACGGGGGGATGACCCCGGGGTAGCCTCAAGCGCCCCCTTTCCCGAGCCTCCTAAACGCAATCAAAGGGCGGGCCGCCTCTCCCCCGCGGTCCGGCTACGCCCTGCCAGAAACGGCCCGCCAGCTACGACCCACCGGTTATGGCGTATCGGCCGGCTGGGGGCGTTGCTGCCTGGACCCCCCAGTCGGCCGCGCATCGGATACCGTCGTCAGGGCGTGCGTGGCAATAGTGCCCCCCATCCCATCGGGGGTCAGCGCCGATATGGCCACAGCGAAGGCGTCAGGGCCTCTGACCTTGGCGGATGGTGACCGGACTTCCAACAGTGCCGGCATGCCCCCAACCACTCCGTTACCTGCCCCGGCATGGCTACAGGGTGGCCGGCCATACCGCTGACCCCGACCGACCGCCGCAAGACGACGCCACGAGGGGACGGCCCGTGCCGTGGTGTGACCGGCATCGGGGCCCGCCGCGCGGGTCCCGCCGGTTCCTGACGGGACCCTTCAGCCGGTGGGACCTACCGGCGACAAGACCCCACGGCCGGGCCCCCACAGCCGGCCAGAGAGGCTTCCAGCTAGGCCCCCCTTTGACCTTCTATTTGTATTGTAATCCGGGGGGTTGGCTTATAAAACCCCCCGGGCCACCCCCATGCAGGGGATGAATCGGCTGCTCTCTGAATTCCCTCCACATCCACTCCACACACACGCACGTAGAGAGGCGGAAGAGCAGGCTAGCTCCTTCTTCCTCCACGATCCATACAGCTCAAGGAGCGCCATTGTAACCCGATCATTGTCTCAACTAGGCCGAGCAGGACTAGCGTATTACCTCCTACGGAGGGCTCCGAATCTGGGTACATCGTGTGTCCGCAACCGCTTGTGCCTAATCCCGCTCCCGAAGCCCGCCGACGTCCTTCGACCCCTCTCGATAAGCCTACCTATGACATCTGCCGTGACGAAATCACGACAATAGACTTTGTCGAGTTCAGCTCTCCGTAAAGCAACTCGGCTCAAAACCTGGCTTTTGTATTCTGATTAACACTTACCCCCGCAAAAAAAACACTTAAACTTTGTCTTATGTACTACCGTATTGTGATTACCACTTCTAGCCGTACTGCAGATGTCGTGTACTGGTTGGTCATCTCTGTTATGTTCGTATGCCCGTGTGAAAGTACAGTTTATTTCTCGACTGCAAAGCTTCTCCGCTGATTGTGCATTGCACCACCGAAGTTTTTTTTTTTGAATCGTTAGCAGAGACGAATAAAAGTTGCACTTTGAGGTGAATAAAAACAAACTTCTAATATATTTCAAATTTTGGAATTTTACAAGAATAAAAACCAAGCAACTGCCCCCCTAGTAAACCAACACTGGGACACTTGGATTCATTTGGTCACACCCAGAGCTTCCAAGGACACCCGCTACACATTTCAAATGGACCAAACTAAAATTTTCTTCACATGATCAAAGCAGTTCCATTTTGTATGGCTCTCAATTTGATAGAATCAGGTCTACCGATGCTGGATCCGCAGAAGAACACTGTTTTGGCAAGTTCCATTGTTTCTCAATGGGCACACACAGAGACCGGACGAGACAACACGGATGATCCACATTCTCTTTCAGTTTTCTTCTAAAATCTCAGAGTCATCACTCATCAGTCATTAACAAGAAAACAAATCAAAAGTTCAATAGTGAGCTTACACTCGTAACTCCTGCAGAAAAGTTGCATATGATTTAGAAATATATAAAGTGAGATAGTGGGCAGTGGTCAAAACGTCGGTTGAAATAACAGCACAATAAGTTTGATGCATTTGGATTGTGTGTAGGCTCATGAGGAGTAGCAATTAATGGTTTTTTTTAGAACCTAGACTATGTTAATATCTCTATATTAGGGAGTAACATATGTGTGATGTCATACAACATTTCATTTATTAGGTTAAAGTAGACCTAATCATTGGTCGGGACGGGTCGGGTTCGGGCCAGGCTTAGCAAAGCTCGAAAAAAAAATCCCAAGCACCAACCCGGCTCAAAGCATGAAATGCACTCTTTTTTCAAGCCCGAGCCCCGCCCGGCTCGAAACCCGACCCGAAGCCCGAAAGCCCCGCCCGGATGCTAGTTTTTATTGTTTGCACGTGTAAGCCCGGCCCAAAATCCTTAAAAAGAGAAGCCCGAGCAGGCCCGAACTATCTTTCGGGCTAGAAACTGAAGCCCAAGCCTAGCCCGAATGCCAAGCCCGAACACTAGTAGAAAACGACCCATTTGTTACGGTTCCAAAGGCCCATTTGTTACGGTTCTGGCACCGGGACTAAAGGGTCGGGACTAAAGTCCTAAACCTTTAGTCCCGGTTTGCTTACGAACCGGGACCAAAAGGGCTCCACGTGGCCGCTACGGGAGCCCAGGCAGGAGAACTTTTAGTCCCGGTTTGTAACACCAACCGAGACCAAAAGGCATCCACGCGTCAGCATCTGACAGGAGCTGTTTTTTTGAGGGGGGGGGGTTTAGGGGTTTTGAAGGGTTAATTTAGGGGTTTCATATTGTGTTAGCTAGCTAATAGAGAGAAGTGATCTATCTTTTTCTATGCTTGGTCGACGCTAGCTACTATACATATAGAGAACTCGACGCTAGCTAGTAAGCAAATGACGAAAAAATCATTAATTACACAAGATCTAACAACTCATCATCATCTTAAGCATACAAAGTTAAAGTCTCATAAAACAAAACAAAAAAGATAAAATAACAAAGTCCTCCCTCATAGGACCTACTCCTCCCTCTTAGATAAAATGGCATAAAAAAGAATCACACCAATGTCTTCATGATGAAGCAAAAAGATCCAACGGTCTCCAACTTGTGGCTTGCGATCCTTCTTTATTTGTCCCCATGCTTCAATTTGGAGCCTTCTTGGTGGTTTGCGCTCAGTCGGGTATGCAAAAGATAACTCGGGATGGAAGGGGCTTTTTATTGTCATATTACCTTCGGGTTGCATCAACGGTGGCACAACTTCATTTGGCAATTTCTGTTGAAGAACATAATATATAGTAGCCTAGTTAGCAATGTAATCAATACCATTTACGCAACAAGTACTAGTGTACTTAATTAGCCAACTCTTACCAAGATATTTCGGCGAATGTCATTTGCCCTCAACCTATGCACTAGTGTCCTGTACAATATATAATTTGGGGGGCCAGTTCCCAAATTATACGGAAAGATGTCTCTACCAGCTATGACACCAATAAACAAAGTAGATAAGATCATCCTTATCCTTCTAAGTTAGATGTGATCCATAAGTGTAGTGTGTGTGTGTCGATTATGTTCTGTATTTCACTCGAAGAAACGAATAAGCTGTAAATTAAAAATTAACAAATTTAGTACGCTATGAACACCTAAATGTCGATGTTTTCCTTCAATATGATCTTCGGGACGAGATCGAAGGTTATTTTCATATCTTCCTGAAATCCATATGCCTTGCAAGAGCGCTTCCCAATTTGAGCAACCCTATTTCTGTGTTATTAGGTGCATTCATTACTTTCACAGGAAATGTGTGACCATGTTTAGTCCTTAGGTTGGCTGTCCTCGTCTCAAAACTCTCGTGCTCTTTGAAACCGAGCCTCTCCAAATATACCGTCTTGCATGACAGGGGACGAACTAGTCGAATTGTATAAAATAGAAATTACGCGTTGAAGGAAAGAAACAGAAGTCATGCTTAATACGAAAAAACAGTTGTCATCGTTGTGTACCGTAGAAATATCAAAGTTCTCATAAAGCTTCATGGTGAAGAACCTGCCGTCTCGCAGCCAAGTCTGGTCACAAAGACCTTTATCTTCACCGCAAAATTCACACGTTTGGATCCCATCGTCGTCTGATGACGACGACATTTCCTGTGTTCATGATTCAAGAATTACGGCACAGGCTCATAGTTGAAACATTTAAAACCGATCGAAGAAAACTACGAGAAAACTGATCAACACACAGATCACTATTACTCAATATGCAACGGGTTGACTTTAGGTCTGTCGAGTCTTTCCTTTCTAAACTCTCATCTCACGTATATGGTCTCCCGAACCGGGACTATTGCTCCCATTAGTCCTGATTCATGACTGAACCGGGACTAATGGGGCTGGCCGGCCCGAACCGATGCCCTGTTTTCTACTAGTGGAAGCCCGAAGCCCGGTGTTTTCGGACCGGGCTCGAGCCAGGTCATCGGGCCGGGCTGTCCATGCTTAGGTTTAGGTTAAAGACTTATCTTGTTTTGGTATGTGTGATGCTACCCATAGTATGAGGAACTAGCTATGTTATTCAAATCATCTTTTTCGTAATTAAATCAATGCTGCATAAATAAATTATCGAGTTGGACTTTATCTTATTACTGAAGTTACTACCACTACGGGCAATCTAACATCGCGGTGGCCACCCCTAAGCGCATTTAAGGCTACTTCCAACGCAAAGATATTTAATGAGGTGCTAAGAGCATTAAATAGCTTAACAACTCAAGTCCCCAATGCATAGGTGCTTAACTTGGTTGTGGCTAACCTCATTCTATTTAATGATTTAGCACCTAAACTCTTTCATGCATTGATCATCTTCTTTCATTTAAAATGGTTTTGCTAGGTTCACGTGCATGGCGTTAGTTTTTCCTAGGGTCACCAAAGTACTCAGTTTCGTCCTTAATTACTGTGCCATGTCATTTGTTAGCGTAACATGCCAAACAAATCAGCCCTCGAGATAAGATCCCAATCCATACCTAAGGCTTCTTTGTTGGGAAGGTCCTATCTGTCGCTTATTGCAGCAGCCAGTTGGGCAAATACACGGGCGGCACCGATTGGGCCGGTCCACTGGAGAACGAGCGATGTGCCAGCGATAGAGTACTGTAGCGACTAAAAATTCGCCAAAAAGCCGACCAATATCGAGGATCGAACAAGAGACATCCAACAAAGAATCTTTTGCGCTAACCATCCTGGATTATGAGAGTTAATGATTACTTATTAGCGCAAGACTAAGAACCAACACCAACACAGATCTAAAAGTTTTCTTTTTTATTATTTTCGTGTTTTTGGATGACTTTTTATGTTACAAAAAATGTTCTCGAACCTGAAATTTGTTCGCAAATTCAAAAAAATGTTCTTGTTTTCAATTCTATTTTGCAAACGTGAAAAAATGTTCATGTTTCAGAACTTGTTCGCATCTTACAAAAAATGTTTTAAAACTTCAGGGATTCTTTGCTTTTTTGGAAAATGTTCAGGATTTCAAACATTGTTCATGTTTGTAAATTAAATCCAATATTTGTAAAATGAATTCCTAATGAAACGTGAACACTTTTTCTAAAAAACATGAATATTGTTTGAAAATTACAAACCTTTTTTGAATATAAGTACATTTTTAAAAACAGGCATATTTTTTAAGTCCATTTTTTTTCTAAAAATGTGAGAAATTTTGAGAAAGAGAACATTTTTTGAAACTCCCGAAAAATTTGATTACGGGGGAATATTTTGATTATTTTTACTATGGGAACAATTGTTGGAACGCGAAAGTTTTTTGAAAACATGAATATTTTTTAAATTCCAATTTTTTTTGAAAAAACATTGAATACGTATTGAAACTCCTGAATAAATTATCAAACAGGATCATTTTTGGAAAAAATAGAAACAGTTTTGAAACACAATAAAATGAAAAAAATGTAAGTAAAAAACGAAAAAGGAAAGAAAAATAAAAAAGGGTGAAAAAGAACCAGGAAAAAAATATAAAGAGAAAAAGGAAATGTGCATGTTTTTATAAGATTACTTAACAGTATATTTTGAAAACATGAACATACAATTTTTTTGAAAACAAGAACTTTTGTTTGTGAAATTACTGAACATTTTTTGCTATTGTGAACAAAATTTGTAAAGAAGATTGTTTTTAAGCTCCACAAATACTTTTTGAAACACGAGCATTTTTTGAAATTGTGAAAAAAAAATTCGTGAACATTTTTTATAATTGGTAGGAAATTTAAAAAACGAGAAACATTTTATAAAATTACGAATAAATATTTGAAATTTCCAAAAGAGCAACATGAAAAAGAAAAAATGAACGAGCAGAGAAAAGAAAACATAAAAACAAAGAACAAATTTAAAACGAAAAAGAAACAGAAAAAGGAAAGAAACAAAATGTAAAAAAGGAAAAAATAAAACCGGTTCAGGACGGTTCCGAAAACCAGAGGGTTCCGAAAACTAGAAATAACCGTCTGGGAACCACCTATAAGAGTCCGGAATCAGGAATCGCTCAAACGTTTGAACGACCGGCCAATCCGAACACTTGACAAAACTGCGTCGCCCCGACTACTTGCTGCAGCGAGCGGGAAATAGGAATTTCTTTCGCCGACTGCAGTCCAAGAATTTTGCAAGCGGACAAAGCAGCAGTTAATTATCCTCGCGAATCACGATGTCCAGCTGCGCATACTTTTCTGTTGTTCTGATGCCAATATGCGTATGCTATGATAAATCATTTTCAGTTGCCCCTCCTTCGTATCTCTACTCATAATTGGGGAGTTGGTAACTTCCGTTCAATTTTTTTTCGTTCAGTTTTTTTCCATCACACCTCCCACCATCCCTTTCCGTTGGTTTTTCTTATCTACTGGTTTATTTTTCTCCCCACTTATTTTTTTAAATCAGTACTTTCCTAACATATGAAACAACACATATCTCGCTTTCCTAACTTATTCAATCCCACTGATCTCTCTAATTAATGCAATTTGTTTTAGAAGACAATAGTGTCTTTTCTTTCAAATCAATACTTTCCTAACACATGAAAGAACACATATCTCGTTTTTCTAAATTATGCAATCCCATTGATCTCTCTAATTAATGCAATTTGTTTTAGAAAACAAATAGTTTCTTTTTTTTCAAATCAATACTTTTTTAACATACGAAAGAACACAGATCTAGCTTTCCTAACTTATCCAATCCTACTAATCTATCTAATTAATGCAATTTTTGTAGTAAACAAATAGTAAACAATCCCTACTCTTAAAGGAGGAGTGTGTGGTTGTGATGGTAGGTTTAATTGTCGTTTGTTTCGTTCATTCGCCGCACTCGTCCAGTCCCACCTCTATTCATGATCGAATAAAAGGAAGCGTCCCTCGCCTGCTGTCTCCAATTACTTTTCACGAAATCAGCGTCTCCAATTTCTCTCCACAAAATGAGCGTTCAAGCCCCCTCTTCTGCTCGCGCGCATGCCGTCGCCGCCATCCATCCTCTCAAATGCCTTAGTATTCTCACCGTCTCACCCCACACCCGACCCCCGGCTCCGTTTTTCCTCGTACCCAGCCGCCGGCGACCGGAGTCACTTCCCTCCTTCGGTCGGCGGATCCTTTCCACCCTCCCCGACTCCCTTCGCCGGATTTCTGCACTGCCCTGACGTCACTCCCACCAATCCCCAAATCCCTCTCGACGCCACTCTCCTAGGAGCCGCTGGTGGGGTCGCTGCCCAACACTTTTTTGCTTCGAATTTAATCGTGGGTTGACTTGTGTGTGCCTATTTCTCCATGGGTTTTGAGTTCCAGGCGAGGAATGTGCTCGTAGAAGAGGATCGTCGCGGTGCACCCAACCAGCTACGAGCTCCTGTGCACCATGGCCAATGGGTGTAGGTGCATGACTCTACTTCTCTCTATGCCAAGTTGTTTGTGCCATGCTCATAGTTTAGATAGTGCTGAATCGAGCTAAATTGAGGGGAGTTATTGAAGGTTTGGTTGGTGTTAAATGTCATCCTTTCTTCACTATATTACTGTTTTGCAAAATTATTAATTGTTGATGCTAATAAAAGTAAGTACAGTTTGTCTAACAGCACTACCAAATGGTACAACTAAAAATTTGAATCAACATAGCTTATTGATATGTCGATCTGCACTGTGAGCAGTCAAATAAATCCTCAATTTTTCATAAATGAAGCTCGAAGCCTTAGCACGAACTGAAGATTGTCGGTATAGTTAGACATGAAAAATAATCAATCTAGAAGAACCAGTAGATTGTTGATGTGTTGCACTAGGCTGATCCGGAAGTGTGTGGAGCCACATGGTGTTCGACATCCGAAGACGAGGAGTCTCACAACCTAACGTTGTGGAATCACTCCTGCAATAGTCCAAGATGGCGCAGGTCGACGTTGCTGAGAACCTAACGCCAAAGAGCACCAACGATGAAGCGGATTCACGCCTCTACAGGCTGGTGTAGGAGCTAGATAAGGCGAACATAGCTCCATTTGGTTGGAAATATGCCCTAGAGGCAATAATAAATTGGTTATTATCACTTTTCCTTGTTCATGGTAATCGTTTATTATCCATGCTATAATTGTATTGATCGGAAACTTAGATACATGTGTGGATACATAGACAACACCGTGTCCCGAGTACGCCTCCAATAGATTATCTCGTTGGTCAAAGATGGTCAAGGTTTCTTAGCCATGGACAATGATGTCATTTGATAACGGGATCACATCATCAGGAGAATGATGTGATGGACAAGACTCAAACTACAAACGTAGCATATGATCGTGTCAGTTTATTGCTACTGTTTTCTACATGTCAACTATCTGTTCCTATGACCATGAGATCATGCAACTCAATGACACCGGAGGAGTACCTTGTGTGTACCAAACGTCGCAACGTAACTGGGTGACTATAAAGGTGCTCTACAGGTATCTCCGAGGGTGTCTGTTGGGTTGGCATGGATCAAGACTAGGATTTGTTACTCCGTGTGACGGAGAGGTATCTCAGGGCCCACTCGGTAATACAACATCACAATAAGCCTTGCATGCAATGTGACTAAGTGTTAGTCACGGGATCTTGTATTACAGAACGAGTAAAGAGATTTGTCGGTAACGAGATTGAACTAGGTATGGAGATACCGACAATCGAATCTCGGGCAAGTAACATACCGAAGAACAAAGGGAACATCATACGGGATTAACTGAATCCTTGACATAGAGGTTCGACCGATGAAGATCTTTGTAGAATATGTAGGAACCAATATGGGCATCCAAGTCCCACTATTGGTTATTGATCCTAGAGGTGTCTCGGTCATGTCTACATAGTTCACGAACCCGCAGGGTATGTACACTTCAGGTTCGTTGACGTTTTGGTAGTATAGAGTTATGTATGGTGGTGACCAAAGGTTGTTCGGAGTCCCATATGAGATCCCAGATGTCACGAGGAGCTCTGGAGTGGTCCGGAGGTAAAGATTGATATATAGGATGTCCTGTTTTGGTCGCCGGAAAAGTTTCGGGCTCATCGATAGTGTACCAGGAGTGCCGAGAGGGTATCGAGGGACCATTGGGAGGGGTGTCTCGACCCAAGAAGCTACATGGGCTGTGGCAGGAGGTAAACCAGCCCCTGGTGGGCTGGCCTAAGCCTCCTCTAAGGGTCCATGCGGCTGGAGTGGTTTGAGAAGAAAAAAATCCAAAGGTGGAGAGGTGGAAAGAGTTTCCTAGTGGAAAGGAGGAATCCTCTCCTAATAGGATTGGAGTAGGACTCCTCCACCTCCAATTTCGGCCAGGTTTGAGGCTGCCTCCTCCCATCCCTCCCTCCTATATATACTAGAGGATTTAGAGGGAAGAGCTAACCCTAATTGCCACGTGCCGCCCTCTTCTTCCTCTAGATCGTTTTCTCCTCTAGATCGGTTTTCAACGGTGCTTAGGCGAAGCCCTGCTGGAATTCCTCCACCACCATCGCCGCAACGCCGTCGCGCTGCCGGATAACTCGTCTACCTCTCCTCTCTCTCTTGCTGGATCAAGACAGCAGAGATCGTCATCGAGCCGTACGTGTGCTGAGCGCGGAGGTGACGTCCGTTCGGCGCTAGATCGGAAGGCCCGTGATCAAGATAGCGAGACGGATCATGATGAGATCGCGGGACGGATCATGATGAGTTCGCGAGACGGATCGTGATTGGATTGCGGGACGGATCGTGATGAGATCGCGGGATGCTCGGTGATTTGGATCGCGAAGACGTTCGACTACAGCAACCGCGTTTCTTAACGCTTCCCGCTTAGCGATCTACAAGGGTATGTAGATCCACTCTCCCTCTCGTAGATGCTTATCACCATAGATAAATCTTGCGTGTGCGTAGGATTTTTTTTGTTTCCCATGCAACGTTCTCCAACAGTGGCATCATGAGCTAGGTCTATGTTTAGATGAGATCTCGAGTAGAACACAAATAGTTTGTGGGCGTTGATGCTTAGATTGCTTCCTCCCTTGATCGTGTTTTGGTTCAGCGGTATTGTGGGATGAAGCGGCCTGGACCAACCTTACTCGTACGCTTACGAGAGACCGGTTCCATCGACTGACATGTAACTTCGTTGCACAAAGATGGCTGGCAGGTGTCTGTTTCTCCTACTTTAGTTGGATCGGATTTGACAAAGGCGGTCCTTGAGAAGGTTGAAAAGCAATTTATGTATCACCGTTGTGGATTTGCGTAGGTGAGAATTGTTCTTGCTAGATACCCGTAGCAGCCACGTAAAACTTGCAACAACAATTAGAGGACGTCTAACTTGTTTTTGCAGGGTATGTTGTGATGTGATATGGCCAATTACATGATGAGATATATGTGATGTATGAGATGATCATGTGTTGTATAGAATATCACGACTTGCATGTCGATGAGTACGGCAACCACCAGGAGCCATAGGGTTGTCTTTAATTATTGTATGACCTGTGTGTCAATCATTAAGCGCTATGTAATGCTTTACTTTATCGCTAAACGCTAGCAATAGTAGTAGAAGCATGGTGGGCGCGACAACCCCGATGGCGACACGTTGATGGAGATCAAGATGATGGAGACCATGGTGTCATGCCGGTGATGATGGAGATCATGCCGGTGCTTTCAAGATGGAGATCAAAAGCACAAGTTCATGGCCATATCATGTCACTTATGATTTGCATGTGATGTTAATCCTTTTATGCACCTTGTTTTGCTTAGGACGACGGTAGTATTATAAGGTGATCCCTCACTTAAATTTCAAGATAAATTGTGTTCTCCCCCGAGTGTGCACCATTGCGAAAGTTCGTCGTGTTGAGACACCACGTGATGATCGGGTGTGATAGACTCTACGTTCACATACAACGGGTGCAAGCCAGTGTTGCACATGCAGAACACTCGGGGTTAAACTTGACGAGCCTAGCATGTACATACATGGCCTCGGAACACAAGAGATGAAGAGGTCGAACATGAGTCAGATAGTAGATATGATCAACATGATGATGTTCACCATTGAAACCACCTCCACTTACGTGATGACCGGACTTGAGTTGGTGAATTTGGATCATGTATCACTCGAATGACCGGAGGGATGTCAATTTGTGTGGGAGTTCTCAGTAATATGATTAATTGAACTCATTATCATGAACATAGTTAGTTGTGTCTTTGCAAATTATGCTGTAGATTACTTGCTCGCGCTGTAGCTCCCTTGAATTTTTATATGTTCCTAGAGAAATAGAGTTGAAAGATGATGCTAGCAATATTGCGGACTGTGTCCATGATCTGAGGATTGTCCTCATTGCTGCACAGAAGGCTTATGTCCATAATGCACCGCTCGGTGCGCCAACCCCTCTAGCGTCGTCTGTAGATGTTGTGAACATCTGATAGGCACGTTCTGATGACTACTTGATAGTTTAGTGCGTCATGCATTACGGCTTAGAATCGAGGCTCCGAAATGTTTTGAACGTCATGGAACATATGAGATGTTCTAAGAGCTGAAATTAGGATCTCAGGCTTGTGCCCGTGTTGCGAGATATGAGATCTTCAACAAGATTCTTTGCCTGCAAGATGAAAGAGAATAGCTCAATCATTGAGCATGTGCTCAGATTGTCTGGGTGCTACAATCGCTTGAATCGAGTGGGAGTTGATCTTCCAGATAAGATAGTATTGATATAGTTCTCCAAGTCACTGTCACTAAGCTACTAGAACTTGGTGATGAGCTATAAAATGCCAGGGATAGAAATAATGATCCTTGAGTTGTTCACGATGTTTGACACCGCGAAGGTAGAAATCAAGAAGGAGCGTCAAGTATTGATGGTTAGTAAAAACCACTAGTTTCGAGAAGGGCAAGGGCAAGGAGGGAAACTTCATGGATGGCAAGTCAGTTGCTGCTCCAGTGAAGCAACCCAAAGTTGAACCCGAACCCGAGACTAAGTGCTTCGATTATGAGGAGAGCGGTCACTGAAGTGGAACAACCCTAGATACTTGGTAGATAAGAAGGCTGACAACGTCGACAGAAGTATATTTGATATACATGTTATTGATGTGTACCTTGCTAGTACTCCTAGTATCACCTGGGTATTGGATACCGGTTTGGTTGCTAAATGTTAGTAACTTGAACGGAATAAACGGAGAACTAGCTAAGGGTGAGGTGACAATGTGTGTTGGAAATGTTTCCAAGGTTGATGTGATCAACATCGAACGCTCTCTCTACCATCATGATTAGTGACAAACCTAAATAAATGTTATTTGGTGTTTTGCGTTGAGCATGAACGTGATTAGATCGTGTTTATTGCAACACGGTTATTCATTTAAGTTAGAGAATAATGGTTATTCTGTTTACATGAATAATACCTTCAATGGTCATGCACCCAGTGAGAATGGTTTGTTGAATCTTGATCGTAGTAGTACACATGTTCATAACATTGATGCCAAAAGATACAAAGTTAATACCACATACTTGTGGCACTGCCGCTAAATGTCATATTGGTATAAAGCGAATGAAGAAACTCCATGTTGATGGATCTTTGGACTCATTCGATTTTGAATCAGTTGAGACATGCGAACCATGCCTCTTGGGCAAGATGACTAAGGACCCCGTTTTCCGGATTGATGGAGCGGGCAAGTGATTTATTGGAAATGATACATGTTGATCTATGCAATCCAATGAGTCTTGTAGCGTGCGGTGGATATCGTTATTTTCTTACCTTCACTGATGATTTGAGTAGATATAGTGTATATTTACTTAATGAAAGACAAGTCTGAATCGTTTGAAAGGTTCAAGCAAATCCAGAGTGAAGTTTAAGATCATCGTGACAAGAAGATAAAAATGTCTACGATATGATCGTGGAGGTGAATATCTGAGTTACGAGTTTGGCATACAACTTTATAAAGTGAGTGGGAGCACTATAGAGTTTCTGATAAGCATATGTGGTTGACATATTGTTGATCGGAAATGATGTAGAATTTTTGGAAAGCATAAAGGGTTGTTTGAAAGGAGTTTTTCCCCAAGGGTGAAGTCCCGTCCCTGTCCCAGACCGGCCCCTGGCTGGCCGACAGGCGGGGCGGAAGCCAGAAGGAATCCCGGCGCACGGACACAAGACAAAAGGCGAAAGGCGAAAGAAGAGCCGGCACGCTCATCCTTTTTAAGATAAATGGCATAAGTCATAAAAATAAAAGGCCCACGACCACGAGTTCATTACATATACACCCCCAGTGGGTGGAATTCTAGTCTAAAGCAAAAATGCAGGAAAGAAAGTCCTAAGTGATGGCAGCTTCGGGCCGGCCCTCCTCCAGTGCTGATGCCTCTGGAGCCGGCGGTGCTCACGCCTCGGGAGCCAACGGTGTTGGCGCCTCCGAGGCCGGCACCTCCGGGGCGGCCGAGGTAGAAGGCCCCGCAGCCGGAGCCGACTCAGACTCGGCATATTCGTCGGTGTCAGACTCTTCATCGGTCGTCTCGACGGCGCTCCGCTCCAGGTCGTCCAGGGCGAGCCCGTACCGGTCCTCTGGGACCACCACGCCATCCGCCCCGTACTCCGGAATGTACTCGTCCCACACGGCGAAGGACGCAAGGTCGCTCGCCCTCGCCAACATCTCGTCGGCTACCGCCTCCAACTCCGCGTCGACGCCGGCATGCTGGGCCGTGAGCAAACCCAAGTCCAGCTCGGGGTACCACGACTTGGCAATGCGGAGCGCCATGCCCGCGCCGGCTCATGCCGCGGAGGCCCTCCAAGCGTTCACCCGCGCGGTCCCGAGCTCCAGCCACCTCGACAGCCGGTTCATGGAGCCCGGCTCTACCGCGCCGGGCCAAAGCATGCGGACCAGCGTCATGCTGGCCGCTTGGAGCCGCCTCAGGGCGCCGACCACCTCCGACAGGCGCGCCTCGGTGGCGATCCCCACCTCATCCAGGGTCTAAGGGGCCAGCGGCCCGACAGCCTCTCCTCGCACCCGCCGGGCCTCACGGTCGGTCTCCACGGCCGCCTGTGTGACCTCTCGCGTGCCGGGGAAAAGCCCTAAGAAGAAGACGAGGGTTGAGCAGGGAGGCAAGCCAGAAAACCTAGAAGGAAGGCGCGAGAAGAACAAGGCAACGGAAACTTACTATGCAGCATCCGATCCACCTCGTGCCCTTGCTCCTGCAGCCACACCTTCCTGGCTGACCACTCCTGGCGCCGGTGCTCGTGCTCATCCCGGGCCGCCTGCGCGTCCTCGGCTGCCTTGGCTAGGGCAGCGTCCTTGGCCTCAAGCTTCTCGTGGAGCGCCTTCTCCCACTCCTCCACCTCCCGACGAAGGGCCGCCCCTTGGTCCGCTAACACTTGACGGTGGGTCGCCTCGCGGCCCTCCCGATCCACCTTCATCTGGTCTGCGTCCCCATGGAGCCGGTCATGCTCTGTCATCAGGAGTTCCCGCTCCTCGTAAAGGCGCACCACCTGGCGCCGGAGGCAGACCGTCTCGGCATGGGTAGCTGCATGAGAAGCCACTGTTGTCAGAAAGGATTCAGCCCGCCTCCGGGGCAGCCGGCCTCATTCCCGGGGCCTACACCCAGTGGGTGTGCTTGCGCGCTCCCATTGGACAATCGCAAGACGCTAAGATCGCAAGAGCACATACCTCGCAAGTCCGCGGACACGACGGCAAGCCGGTTCTCAGCTCCTTGTTACAACCCCAGAAGGGTGTTGTACGTGGCCACCCGGCGGTCATGCGCTGCCTGCAAAACAATAAGAGCTTTAGGCTCGACCCGCCTGCGCCCCAGCTAGCTCGAGCCTCGAGGGCTACACCCAGTGGGTGCGCTGGCGCGTCCCCACCGGGAAAGACGGAAAAACGCAAATCAAGAGAAGAAGGAAAGAAGAAACTCACTGCGACTGCCTGCTCCAACCTCACCAGCCGGTCGTTGGCGGCCCGAGCGTCTTGCGTCGCCTGGGCGCGGCACGCGGCAAACGCTACAACAACGGCGGCCACCGCCGCCCCGAGGGCACTCGACGGTCTGCCAGGGGCCGGAATCCCGGCCGTCGCCCAGGTCTGCTGTGACCGGACTCCGTCTGCGGGTCCTCCCTTGTTGGAGACCTCGATGGGACCGACCCCTCCTGTCACCGCCGCGCCGGGGGCCGCCGTCGACGTGCTTGCGGCGGCCGTTTCCCCGTCCGTCGCGGATCCCACCTCCGGCATGCCGCCTCCGGCAGCTCCGGGCTGACTCGCCTTCGGTGTCGGCGCCTGTGGAACCGGCGCCTCTGAAGCCGGCATGTCCAGTGCCGGCGCCTCCGGGGCCGGTACCTCCGCTCCCGGCGGCACGTCGCCTGCCACCGGCTGGGCGGCGTCGTGGCCCATTTCCGCCTCGTCCTCCGTGGCCTTCGCGCTTGCCTCCACCCTTTGCCCGGAGCCATGGTGGCCCTTCGACCTCTTCTCCCGGCCGCGGGGGAAAGGCTCCCATGCTCCGCCCGCGACCTCCCTGCCGGTTCCTCGGAGGAGGGGGAACGGCTCCCACGCTACGCCGGCGGCCTCCCCGCTGGCTCCCCCTCGCCTCTTCGCCGCTTCCTCCCAGGGGCGGAGCTCCTGGACACGCCATTCCCGCTTGGCCACCTCGAAGTCAAGCCACGCCTGGCACTCCCTCTCCTCGGCGGCCGTCGGTGGTGCCGCCCTCTCCGTCCCGCCACCCGGGATCCTCCTCAGGGCGCACGCCTCCTTGGTCACGACGAAGTAAGAGACTGGGGGGAAGGAAGGACGGACCAAGGTGGAGGAGAAGACGGACTTACCCGGCAACGACGGGGACCGCCCTCCTCATGGGTCCTGCCTGGGGGACCTTCTGCTTCTTGCCTCCGCCTCCACGGCTGCCGCCCGGCTGCGCCGTCGCCGCACGCTTAGGCACCGGCTTGGTGGCAGCCGGCCCCTTCCCCTTGTCGTCCGTGACCGGGCCTCCCCGGCTGGAGCCGCCGCCGGCTCGAGGTTGGCGCCTCCGCGGTGCCATGACCTCGTCCTCCGAAGCCTCGGGCTTCTCCGGAGCCTCAGCAACACATGCCTGGGGAGGAAACTCTCCCATCGATTCGGCCTCTTCATCCCCCTTCGTCTCCGTCTCCGCATCACCGGCTCCAGACGCTCCGGCTCGCTCGGAGTCAGCCGGCTCCACGTCGTCGGCATCCTCGACCTCCTCGGGGTCCGACTCTGCCGTGTTGGGGGCCGGCTCCCTATAGTTCTGCAGCAACGGGAAAAGCTGCGGGTGGGTCGGGCGGCGCGCTGTCAGACTAAGGGGAGGAGGGCTACTGCCTCTAAAAGAAGATGGATGTGAGGAGCCGGCTTGACACTTACCCGTGGTGCCGGGCGGCTCCGGCTGTATGGGGTTTTCCCCCATTGCCATTCGCCCTCTGCCATCTTCGCCGTCGAGATGGCGTACACCCTCCTCGCCACATAGGCCGGCTTCATCTCCTTGGTGGAGAGCCGGCAGGGGTCATGGCATCCCCCCATTTGGTAGATGACGTGCGGCCGGCGCTGCAGCGGCTGCACCCGGCGTGCCTCCATCGTGGCCAGCAGATCGGTGGCCTTCAGCCCCTCTGACCTGGTCATCGCGAGCAGGCGCTCGCAGAGCCGGTCCGCCGTCTCGGGCGCCAAAGACGCGGCCTCTCGCCAGTTCAGCATCGCGGTCGGCGGATGGTTGGCGAAGTCAGGGAGGTTGATGTAGTCCTCCTCCGGCTTCTCGTTCTTCATGTAGAAGAACCCCCGCTGCCAGCGCTTCACCGACTCGTGCAGCGGGAGTTTCGCTAAGCCGGTCCCCTTGCGGATATGGATCAGGGCGCCCTCGCAGGCGGTCATCACCATTTGCTTCATCGCCGGATCCTTCGCCGTTTGCCGCTTGAGGAAGAAGAGCCGGCACTAGAGGTCAAGCCTCGGCGCAACCCCCAAGTACCCCTCGCAAAGGGTGACGAACGCCGCCAGCTGTAGGACAGCGTTGGGGGCGAGGTGGTGCGGTTGCAGGCCAAACCGCGTCAGGAAGCAGTGGAAGAAGGCGCTCCCCGGCAGCCCGAGCCTGCGGAGGAAGTGGTCGACGAGGACAACCACCTCGCCCTCCCGCGGGGCCGGGGAGTTCTCCGTCCTGGCTGGGTGTGCCACCAAGTGCTCCTCCGCCGGGAGCTTGCGGCGGTGGCGGAGGTGCTCGATGAAGGTCTCGTCCATGTCGCCACCGTCCCAGGCGCCCTTGCCCGCCATGGTCACCGAGGGGGCGTGCGGTCGCGACGTTGGGTGCGGGTGCTCGGCGGCGGCCCGGGCTCTCTTTGGCGGCGGACGGCGGCGCGGCCTGCCCTTGTGCTCTGGTCTCTCTCTCTATCTCTCTCTCGTGATGGGGGGAGGGAGGCGACGAAGGCGATGCGACGACAGGGGGGAGCGAACGGGCCGTTCTGCCTCCTCCCTCTCGACATTTAAACCCTGCGCGGGTGATCGTGGGGGCCGGATTCATTGCGCGCGCCCCTCGCGATTCCCGCGGCGTGCGGGGCGGATATGGTGGCGCTCGGGAACGCCAACCGTCTGCCCCGCGCCGTAAAGGATCCCCGCGCGCGGGCCAAGGCTGCGGTCATGGAGGGCCCCGCCCCGCTGCCCAGTCTTTTCTACCGCGTGGCGCGTCTCCTCTACCCGGTGGGGAACCCGAGGCGGTGCGCGAAGCGTCGGCCAGCTGTGGAGCCGGCCGTCGCTTGCCGGCTTCGCTCGACTCTCAAGGCAGCCCGCGGCGCAAGGATGATCTTCAAGCCAACGAGGACCGCTACGGCCCGTCGGCGGGTCCTCCCCGGCTTCGGGGACTACTGACGGGGGGATGACCCCGGGGTAGCCTCAAGCGCCCCCTTTCCCGAGCCTCCTAAACGCAATCAAAGGGCGGGCCGCCTCTCCCCCGCGGTCCGGCTACGCCCTGCCAGAAACGGCCCGCCAGCTACGACCCACCGGTTATGGCGTATCGGCCGGCTGGGGGCGTTGCTGCCTGGACCCCCCAGTCGGCCGCGCATCGGATACCGTCGTCAGGGCGTGCGTGGCAATAGTGCCCCCCATCCCATCGGGGGTCAGCGCCGATATGGCCACAGCGAAGGCGTCAGGGCCTCTGACCTTGGCGGATGGTGACCGGACTTCCAACAGTGCCGGCATGCCCCCAACCACTCCGTTACCTGCCCCGGCATGGCTACAGGGTGGCCGGCCATACCGCTGACCCCGACCGACCGCCGCAAGACGACGCCACGAGGGACGGCCCGTGCCGTGGTGTGACCGGCATCGGGGCCCGCCGCGCGGGTCCCGCCGGTTCCTGACGGGACCCTTCAGCCGGTGGGACCTACCGGCGACAAGACCCCACGGCCGGGCCCCCACAGCCGGCCAGAGAGGCTTCCAGCTAGGCCCCCCTTTGACCTTCTATTTGTATTGTAATCCGGGGGGTTGGCTTATAAAACCCCCCGGGCCACCCCCATGCAGGGGATGAATCGGCTGCTCTCTGAATTCCCTCCACATCCACTCCACACACACGCACGTAGAGAGGCGGAAGAGCAGGCTAGCTCCTTCTTCCTCCACGATCCATACAGCTCAAGGAGCGCCATTGTAACCCGATCATTGTCTCAACTAGGCCGAGCAGGACTAGCGTATTACCTCCTACGGAGGGCTCCGAATCTGGGTACATCGTGTGTCCGCAACCGCTTGTGCCTAATCCCGCTCCCGAAGCCCGCCGACGTCCTTCGACCCCTCTCGATAAGCCTACCTATGACATCTGCCGTGACGAAATCACGACAATAGACTTTGTCGAGTTCAGCTCTCCGTAAAGCAACTCGGCTCAAAACCTGGCTTTTGTATTCTGATTAACACTTACCCCGCAAAAAAAAACACTTAAACTTTGTCTTATGTACTACCGTATTGTGATTACCACTTCTAGCCGTACTGCAGATGTCGTGTACTGGTTGGTCATCTCTGTTATGTTCGTATGCCCGTGTGAAAGTACAGTTTATTTCTCGACTGCAAAGCTTCTCCGCTGATTGTGCATTGCACCACCGAAGTTTTTTTTTTGAATCGTTAGCAGAGACGAATAAAAGTTGCACTTTGAGGTGAATAAAAACAAACTTCTAATATATTTCAAATTTTGGAATTTTACAAGAATAAAAACCAAGCAACTGCCCCCCTAGTAAACCAACACTGGACACTTGGATTCATTTGGTCACACCCAGAGCTTCCAAGGACACCCGCTACACATTTCAAATGGACCAAACTAAAATTTTCTTCACATGATCAAAGCAGTTCCATTTTGTATGGCTCTCAATTTGATAGAATCAGGTCTACCGATGCTGGATCCGCAGAAGAACACTGTTTTGGCAAGTTTCCATTGTTTCTCAATGGGCACACACAGAGACCGGACGAGACAACACGGATGATCCACATTCTCTTTCAGTTTCTTCTAAAATCTCAGAGTCATCACTCATCAGTCATTAACAAGAAAACAAATCAAAAGTTCAATAGTGAGCTTACACTCGTAACTCCTGCAGAAAAGTTGCATATGATTTAGAAATATATAAAGTGAGATAGTGGGCAGTGGTCAAAACGTCGGTTGAAATAACAGCACAATAAGTTTGATGCATTTGGATTGTGTGTAGGCTCATGAGGAGTAGCAATTAATGGTTTTTTTAGAACCTAGACTATGTTAATATCTCTATATTAGGGAGTAACATATGTGTGATGTCATACAACATTTCATTTATTAGGTTAAAGTAGACCTAATCATTGGTCGGGACGGGTCGGGTTCGGGCCAGGCTTAGCAAAGCTCGAAAAAAAAATCCCAAGCACCAACCCGGCTCAAAGCATGAAATGCACTCTTTTTTCAAGCCCGAGCCCCGCCCGGCTCGAAACCCGACCCGAAGCCCGAAAGCCCCGCCCGGATGCTAGTTTTTATTGTTTGCACGTGTAAGCCCGGCCCAAAATCCTTAAAAAGAGAAGCCCGAGCAGGCCCGAACTATCTTTCGGGCTAGAAACTGAAGCCCAAGCCTAGCCCGAATGCCAAGCCCGAACACTAGTAGAAAACGACCCATTTGTTACGGTTCCAAAGGCCCATTTGTTACGGTTCTGGCACCGGGACTAAAGGGTCGGGACTAAAGCCCTAAACCTTTAGTCCCGGTTTGCTTACGAACCGGGACCAAAAGGGCTCCACGTGGCCGCTACGGGAGCCCAGGCAGGAGGACTTTTAGTCCCGTTTGTAACACCAACCGAGACCAAAAGGCATCCACGCGTCAGCATCTGACAGGAGCTGTTTTTTTGAGGGGGGGGGGTTTAGGGGTTTTTGAAGGGTTAATTTAGGGGTTTCATATTGTGTTAGCTAGCTAATAGAGAGAAGTGATCTCTCTTTTTCTATGCTTGGTCGACGCTAGCTACTATACATATAGAGAACTCGACGCCAGCTAGTAAGCAAATGACAAAAAATCATTAATTACACAAGATCTAACAACTCATCATCATCTTAAGCATACAAAGTTAAAGTCTCATAAAACAAAACAAAAAAGATAAAATAACAAAGTCCTCCCTCATAGGACCTACTCCTCCCTCTTAGATAAAATGGCATAAAAAAGAATCACACCAATGTCTTCATGATGAAGCAAAAAGATCCAACGGTCTCCAACTTGTGGCTTGCGATCCTTCTTTATTTGTTCCCATGCTTCAATTTGGAGCCTTCTTGGTGGTTTGCGCTCAGTCGGGTATGCAAAAGATAACTCGGGATGGAAGGGGCTTTTTATTGTCATATTACCTTCGGGTTGCATCAACGGTGGCACAACTTCATTTGACAATTTCTGTTGAAGAACATAATATATAGTAGCCTAGTTAGCAATGTAATCAATACCATTTACGCAACAGTACTAGTGTACTTAATTAGCAACTCTTACCAAGATATTTCGGCGAATGTCATTTGCCCTCAACCTATGCACTAGTGTCCTGTACAATATATAATTTGGGCCAGTTCCCAAATTATACGGAAAGATGTCTCTACCAGTTATGACACCAATAACAAAGTAGATAAGATCATCCTTATCCTTCCAAGTTAGATGTGATCCATAAGTGTAGTGTGTTGTGTCGATTATGTTCTGTATTTCACTCGAAGAAACGAAATAAGCTGTAAATTAAAAATTAACAAATTTAGTACGTATGAACACCTAATATATATATATATATATATATATAATGCAAATTACTTGATAAATATGCATGGTTGACAAACTCACATGAAGGTAAAATAGGAAACATATCGACATCCACCCAAATGTCGATGTTTCCTTCAATATGATCTTCGGGACGAAGATCGAAGGTTATTTTCATATCTTCCTGAAATCCATATGCCTTGCAAAGAGCTTCCCAATTTGAGCACCCTATTTCTGTGTTATTAGGTGCATTCATTACTTTCACAGGAAATGTGTGACCATGTTTAGTCCTTAGGTTGGCTGTCCTCGTCTCAAAACTCTCGTGCTCTTTGAAACCGAGCCTCTCCAAATATACCGTCTTGCATGACAGGGGACGAACTAGTCGAATTGTATAAAACAGAAATTACGCGTTGAAGGAAAGAAACAGAAGTCATGCTTAAATACGAAAAAACAGTTGTCATCGTTGTGTACCGTAGAAATATCAAAGTTCTCATAAAGCTTCATGGTGAAGAACCTGCCGTCTCGTAGCCAAGTCTGGTCACAAAGACCTTTATCTTCACCGCAAAATTCACACGCTTGGATCCCATCGTCGTCTGATGACGACGACATTTCCTGTGTTCATGATTCAAGAATTACGGCACAGGCTCATAGTTGAAACATTTAAAACCGATCGAAGAAAACTACGAGAAAACTGATCAACACACAGATCACTATTACTCAATATGCAACGGGTTGACTTTAGGTCTGTCGAGTCTTTCCTTTCTAAACTCTCATCTCACGTATATGGTCTCCCGAACCGGGACTATTGCTCCCATTAGTCCTGGTTCATGACTGAACCGGGACTAATGGGCTGGCCGGCCCGAACCGATGCCCTGTTTTCTACTAGTGGAAGCCCGAAGCCCGGTGTTTTCGGACCGGGCTCGGGCCAGGTCATCGGGCCGGGCTGTCCATGCTTAGGTTTAGGTTAAAGACTTATCTTGTTTTGGTATGTGTGATGCTACCCATAGTATGAGGAACTAGCTATGTTATTCAAATCATCTTTTTCGTAATTAAATCAATGCTGCATAAATAAATTTATCGAGTTGGACTTTATCTTATTACTGAAGTTACTACCACTACGGGCAATCTAACATCGCGGTGGCCACCCCTAAGCGCATTTAAGGCTACTTCCAACGCAAAGATATTTAATGAGGTGCTAAGAGCATTAAATAGCTTAACAACTCAAGTCCCCAATGCATAGGTGCTTAACTTGTTGTGGCTAACCTCATTCTATTTAATGATTTAGCACCTAAACTCTTTCATGCATTGATCATCTTCTTTCATTTAAATGGTTTGCTAGGTTCACGTGCATGGCGTTAGTTTTTCCTAGGGTCACCAAAGTACTCAGTTTCGTCCTTAATTACTGTGCCATGTCATTTGTTAGCGTAACATGCCAAACAAATCAGCCCTCGAGATAAGATCCCAATCCATACCTAAGGCTTCTTTGTTGGGAAGGTCCTATCTGTCGCTTATTGCAGCAGCCAGTTGGGCAAATACACGGGCGGCACCGATTGGGCCGGTCCACTGGAGAACGAGCGATGTGCCAGCGATAGAGTACTGTAGCGACTAAAAATTCGCCAAAAAGCCGACCAATATCGAGGATCGAACAAGAGACATCCAACAAAGAATCTTTTGCGCTAACCATCCTGGATTATGAGAGTTAATGATTACTTATTAGCGCAAGACTAAGAACCAACACCAACACAGATCTAAAAGTTTTCTTTTTTATTATTTTCGTGTTTTTGATGACTTTTTTATGTTACAAAAAATGTTCTCGAACCTGAAATTTGTTCGCAAATTCAAAAAATGTTCTTGTTTTCAATTCTATTTTGCAAACGTGAAAAAATGTTCATGTTTTCAGAACTTGTTCGCATCTTACAAAAAATGTTTAAAACTTCAGGGATTCTTTGCTTTTTTGGAAAATGTTCAGGATTTCAAACATTGTTCATGTTTGTAAATTAAATCCAATATTTGTAAAATGAATTCCTAATGAAACGTGAACACTTTTTCTAAAAAACATGAATATTGTTTGAAAATTACAAACCTTTTTTGAATATAAGTACATTTTTAAAAACAGGCATATTTTTTAAGTCCATTTTTTTTCTAAAAATGTGAGAAATTTTGAGAAAGAGAACATTTTTTGAAACTCCCGAAAAATTTGATTACGGGGGAATATTTTGATTATTTTTACTATGGGAACAATTGTTGGAACGCGAAAGTTTTTTGAAAACATGAATATTTTTTAAATTCCAATTTTTTTTTGAAAACATGAACAATGTTTGGAAACATGAATACGTATTGAAACTCCTGAATAAATTATCAAACAGGATCATTTTTGGAAAAAATAGAAACAGTTTTGAAACACAATAAAATGAAAAAAATGTAAGTAAAAACGAAAAAGGAAAGAAAAATAAAAAAGGGTGAAAAAGAACCAGGAAAAAAATATAAAGAGAAAAAGGAAATGTGCATGTTTTTATAAGATTACTTAACAGTATATTTTGAAAACATGAACATACAATTTTTTTGAAAACAAGAACTTTTGTTTGTGAAATTACTGAACATTTTTTGCTATTGTGAACAAAATTTGTAAAGAAGATTGTTTTTAAGCTCCACAAATACTTTTTGAAACACGAGCATTTTTTGAAATTGTGAAAAAAAATTCGTGAACATTTTTTTATAATTGGTAGGAAATTTTAAAAAACGAGAACATTTTATAAAATTACGAATAAATATTTGAAATTTCCAAAAGAGCAACATGAAAAAGAAAAAATGAACGAGCAGAGAAAAGAAAACATAAAAACAAAAGACAAATTTAAAACGAAAAAGAAACAGAAAAAGGAAAGAAACAAAATGTAAAAAAGGAAAAAATAAAAACCGGTTCAGGACGGTTCCGAAAACCAGAGGGTTCCGAAAACTAGAAATAACCGTCTGGGAACCACCTATAAGAGTCCGGAATCAGGAATCGCTCAAACGTTTGAACGACCGGCCAATCCGAACACTTGACAAACTGCGTCGCCCCGACTACTTGCTGCAGCGAGCGGGAAATAGGAATTTCTTTCGCCGACTGCAGTCCAAGAATTTTGCAAGCGGACAAAGCAGCAGTTAATTATCCTCGCGAATCACGATGTCCAGCTGCGCATACTTTTCTGTTGTTCTGATGCCAATATGCGTATGCTATGATAAATCATTTTCAGTTGCCCCTCCTTCGTATCTCTACTCATAATTGGGGAGTTGGTAACTTCCGTTCAATTTTTTTTCGTTCAGTTTTTTTCCATCACACCTCCCACCATCCCTTTCCGTTGGTTTTTCTTATCTACTGGTTTATTTTTCTCCCCACTTATTTTTTTAAATCAGTACTTTCCTAACATATGAAACAACACATATCTCGCTTTCCTAACTTATTCAATCCCACTGATCTCTCTAATTAATGCAATTTGTTTTAGAAGACAAATAGTGTCTTTTCTTTCAAATCAATACTTTCCTAACACATGAAAGAACACATATCTCGTTTTTCTAAATTATGCAATCCCATTGATCTCTCTAATTAATGCAATTTGTTTTAGAAAACAAATAGTTTCTTTTTTTTCAAATCAATACTTTTTTAACATACGAAAGAACACAGATCTAGCTTTCCTAACTTATCCAATCCTACTAATCTATCTAATTAATGCAATTTTTGTAGTAAACAAATAGTAAACAATCCCTACTCTTAAAGGAGGAGTGTGTGGTTGTGATGGTAGGTTTAATTGTCGTTTTGTTTCGTTCATTCGCCGCACTCGTCCAGTCCCACCTCTATTCATGATCGAATAAAAGGAAGCGTCCCTCGCCTGCTGTCTCCAATTACTTTTCACGAAATCAGCGTCTCCAATTTCTCTCCACAAAATGAGCGTTCAAGCCCCCTCTTCTGCTCGCGCGCATGCCGTCGCCGCCATCCATCCTCTCAAATGCCTTAGTATTCTCACCGTCTCACCCCACACCCGACCCCCGGCTCCGTTTTTCCTCGTACCCAGCCGCCGGCGACCGGAGTCACTTCCCTCCTTCGGTCGGCGGATCCTTTCCACCCTCCCCGACTCCCTTCGCCGGATTTCTGCACTGCCCTGACGTCACTCCCACCAATCCCCAAATCCCTCTCGACGCCACTCTCCTAGGAGCCGCTGGTGGGTCGCTGCCCAACACTTTTTTGCTTCGAATTTAATCGTGGGTTGACTTGTGTGTGCCTATTTCTCCATGGGTTTTGAGTTCCAGGCGAGGAATGTGCTCGTAGAAGAGGATCGTCGCGGTGCACCCAACCAGCTACGAGCTCCTGTGCACCATGGCCAATGGGTGTAGGTGCATGACTCTACTTCTCTCTATGCCAAGTTGTTTGTGCCATGCTCATAGTTTAGATAGTGCTGAATCGAGCTAAATTGAGGGGAGTTATTGAAGGTTTGGTTGGTGTTAAATGTCATCCTTTCTTCACTATATTACTGTTTTGCAAAATTATTAATTGTTGATGCTAATAAAAGTAAGTACAGTTTGTCTAACAGCACTACCAAATGGTACAACTAAAAATTTGAATCAACATAGCTTATTGATATGTCGATCTGCACTGTGAGCAGTCAAATAAATCCTCAATTTTTCATAAATGAAGCTCAAAGCCTTAGCACGAACTGAAGATTGTCGGTATAGTTAGACATGAAAAATAATCAATCTAGAAGAACCAGTAGATTGTTGATGTGTTGCACTAGGCTGATCCGGAAGTGTGTGGAGCCACATGGTGTTCGACATCCGAAGACGAGGAGTCTCACAACCTAACGTTGTGGAATCACTCCTGCAATAGTCCAAGATGGCGCAGGTCGACGTTGCTGAGAACCTAACGCCAAAGAGCACCAACGATGAAGCGGATTCACGCCTCTACAGGCTGGTGTAGGAGCTAGATAAGGCGAACATAGCTCCATTTGGTTGGAAATATGCCCTAGAGGCAATAATAAATTGGTTATTATCACTTTTCCTTGTTCATGGTAATCGTTTATTATCCATGCTATAATTGTATTGATCGGAAACTTAGATACATGTCTGGATACATAGACAACACCGTGTCCCGAGTACGCCTCCAATAGATTATCTCGTTGGTCAAAGATGGTCAAGGTTTCTTAGCCATGGACAATGATGTCATTTGATAACGGGATCACATCATCAGGAGAATGATGTGATGGACAAGACTCAAACTACAAACGTAGCATATGATCGTGTCAGTTTATTGCTACTGTTTTCTACATGTCAACTATCTGTTCCTATGACCATGAGATCATGCAACTCAATGACACCGGAGGAGTACCTTGTGTGTACCAAACGTCGCAACGTAACTGGGTGACTATAAAGGTGCTCTACAGGTATCTCCGAGGGTGTCTGTTGGGTTGGCATGGATCAAGACTGGGATTTGTTACTCCGTGTGACGGAGAGGTATCTCAGGGCCCACTCGGTAATACAACATCACAATAAGCCTTGCATGCAATGTGACTAAGTGTTAGTCACGGGATCTTGTATTACAGAACGAGTAAAGAGATTTGTCGGTAACGAGATTGAACTAGGTATGGAGATACCGACAATCGAATCTCGGGCAAGTAACATACCGAAGAACAAAGGGAACATCATACGGGATTAACTGAATCCTTGACATAGAGGTTCGACCGATGAAGATCTTTGTAGAATATGTAGGAACCAATATGGGCATCCAAGTCCCACTATTGGTTATTGATCCTAGAGGTGTCTCGGTCATGTCTACATAGTTCACGAACCCGCAGGGTATGTACACTTCAGGTTCGTTGACGTTTTGGTAGTATAGAGTTATGTATGGTGGTGACCAAAGGTTGTTCGGAGTCCCATATGAGATCCCAGATGTCACGAGGAGCTCTGGAGTGGTCCGGAGGTAAAGATTGATATATAGGATGTCCTGTTTTGGTCGCCGGAAAAGTTTCGGGCTCATCGATAGTGTACCAGGAGTGCCGAGAGGGTATCGAGGGACCATTGGGAGGGGTGTCTCGACCCAAGAAGCTACATGGGCTGTGGCAGGAGGTAAACCAGCCCCTGGTGGGCTGGCCTAAGCCTCCTCTAAGGGTCCATGCGGCTGGAGTGGTTTGAGAAGAAAAAAATCCAAAGGTGGAGAGGTGGAAAGAGTTTCCTAGTGGAAAGGAGGAATCCTCTCCTAATAGGATTGGAGTAGGACTCCTCCACCTCCAATTTCGGCCAGGTTTGAGGCTGCCTCCTCCCATCCCTCCCTCCTATATATACTAGAGGATTTAGAGGGAAGAGCTAACCCTAATTGCCACGTGCCGCCCTCTTCTTCCTCTAGATCGTTTTCTCCTCTAGATCGGTTTTCAACGGTGCTTAGGCGAAGCCCTGCTGGAATTCCTCCACCACCATCGCCGCAACGCCGTCGCGCTGCCGGATAACTCGTCTACCTCTCCTCTCTCTCTTGCTGGATCAAGACAGCAGAGATCGTCATCGAGCCGTACGTGTGCTGAGCGCGGAGGTGACGTCCGTTCGGCGCTAGATCGGAAGGCCCGTGATCAAGATAGCGAGACGGATCATGATGAGATCGCGGGACGGATCATGATGAGTTCGCGAGACGGATCGTGATTGGATTGCGGGACGGATCGTGATGAGATCGCGGGATGCTCGGTGATTTGGATCGCGAAGACGTTCGACTACAGCAACCGCGTTTCTTAACGCTTCCCGCTTAGCGATCTACAAGGGTATGTAGATCCACTCTCCCTCTCGTAGATGCTTATCACCATAGATAAATCTTGCGTGTGCGTAGGATTTTTTTTGTTTCCCATGCAACGTTCTCCAACAGTGGCATCATGAGCTAGGTCTATGTTTAGATGAGATCTCGAGTAGAACACAAATAGTTTGTGGGCGTTGATGCTTAGATTGCTTCCTCCCTTGATCGTGTTTTGGTTCAGCGGTATTGTGGGATGAAGCGGCCTGGACCAACCTTACTCGTACGCTTACGAGAGACCGGTTCCATCGACTGACATGTAACTTCGTTGCACAAAGATGGCTGGCAGGTGTCTGTTTCTCCTACTTTAGTTGGATCGGATTTGACAAAGGCGGTCCTTGAGAAGGTTGAAAAGCAATTTATGTATCACCGTTGTGGATTTGCATAGGTGAGAATTGTTCTTGCTAGATACCCGTAGCAGCCACGTAAAACTTGCAACAACAATTAGAGGACGTCTAACTTGTTTTTGTAGGGTATGTTGTGATGTGATATGGCCAATTACATGATGAGATATATGTGATGTATGAGATGATCATGTGTTGTATAGAATATCACGACTTGCATGTCGATGAGTACGGCAACCACCAGGAGCCATAGGGTTGTCTTTAATTATTGTATGACCTGTGTGTCAATCATTAAGCGCTATGTAATGCTTTACTTTATCGCTAAACGCTAGCAATAGTAGTAGAAGCATGGTGGGCGCGACAACCCCGATGGCGACACGTTGATGGAGATCAAGATGATGGAGACCATGGTGTCATGCCGGTGATGATGGAGATCATGCCGGTGCTTTCAAGATGGAGATCAAAAGCACAAGTTCATGGCCATATCATGTCACTTATGATTTGCATGTGATGTTAATCCTTTTATGCACCTTGTTTTGCTTAGGACGACGGTAGTATTATAAGGTGATCCCTCACTTAAATTTCAAGATAAATTGTGTTCTCCCCGAGTGTGCACCATTGCGAAAGTTCGTCGTGTTGAGACACCACGTGATGATCGGGTGTGATAGACTCTACGTTCACATACAACGGGTGCAAGCCAGTGTTGCACATGCAGAACACTCGGGGTTAAACTTGCGAGCCTAGCATGTACATACATGGCCTCGGAACACAAGAGATGAAGAGGTCGAACATGAGTCAGATAGTAGATATGATCAACATGATGATGTTCACCATTGAAACCACCTCCACTCACGTGATGACCGGACTTGAGTTGGTGAATTTGGATCATGTATCACTCGAATGACCGGAGGGATGTCAATTTGTGTGGGAGTTCTCAGTAATATGATTAATTGAACTCATTATCATGAACATAGTTAGTTGTGTCTTTGCAAATTATGCTGTAGATTACTTGCTCGCGCTGTAGCTCCCTTGAATTTTTATATGTTCCTAGAGAAATAGAGTTGAAAGATGATGCTAGCAATATTGCGGACTGTGTCCATGATCTGAGGATTGTCCTCATTGCTGCACAGAAGGCTTATGTCCATAATGCACCGCTCGGTGCGCCAACCCCTCTAGCGTCGTCTGTAGATGTTGTGAACATCTGATAGGCACGTTCTGATGACTACTTGATAGTTTAGTGCGTCATGCATTACGGCTTAGAATCGAGGCTCCGAAATGTTTTGAACGTCATGGAACATATGAGATGTTCTAAGAGCTGAAATTAGGATCTCAGGCTTGTGCCCGTGTTGCGAGATATGAGATCTTCAACAAGATTCTTTGCCTGCAAGATGAAAGAGAATAGCTCAATCATTGAGCATGTGCTCAGATTGTCTGGGTGCTACAATCGCTTGAATCGAGTGGGAGTTGATCTTCCAGATAAGATAGTATTGATATAGTTCTCCAAGTCACTGTCACTAAGCTACTAGAACTTGGTGATGAGCTATAAAATGCCAGGGATAGAAATAATGATCCTTGAGTTGTTCACGATGTTTGACACCGCGAAGGTAGAAATCAAGAAGGAGCGTCAAGTATTGATGGTTAGTAAAAACCACTAGTTTCGAGAAGGGCAAGGGCAAGGAGGGAAACTTCATGGATGGCAAGTCAGTTGCTGCTCCAGTGAAGCAACCCAAAGTTGAACCCGAACCCGAGACTAAGTGCTTCGATTATGAGGAGAGCGGTCACTGAAGTGGAACAACCCTAGATACTTGGTAGATAAGAAGGCTGACAACGTCGACAGAAGTATATTTGATATACATGTTATTGATGTGTACCTTGCTAGTACTCCTAGTATCACCTGGGTATTGGATACCGGTTTGGTTGCTAAATGTTAGTAACTTGAACGGAATAAACGGAGAACTAGCTAAGGGTGAGGTGACAATGTGTGTTGGAAATGTTTCCAAGGTTGATGTGATCAACATCGAACGCTCTCTCTACCATCATGATTAGTGACAAACCTAAATAAATGTTATTTGGTGTTTTGCGTTGAGCATGAACGTGATTAGATCGTGTTTATTGCAACACGGTTATTCATTTAAGTTAGAGAATAATGGTTATTCTGTTTACATGAATAATACCTTCAATGGTCATGCACCCAGTGAGAATGGTTTGTTGAATCTTGATCGTAGTAGTACACATGTTCATAACATTGATGCCAAAA
This sequence comes from Hordeum marinum, assembly GCA_022496015.1. NCBI lineage: Eukaryota > Viridiplantae > Streptophyta > Magnoliopsida > Poales > Poaceae > Hordeum > Hordeum marinum. Next base: position 26,373,604 of record CM039678.1, read on the forward strand.
GATACAAAGTTAATACCACATACTTGTGGCACTGCCGCTAAATGTCATATTGGTATAAAGCGAATGAAGAAACTCCATGTTGATGGATCTTTGGACTCATTCGATTTTGAATCAGTTGAGACATGCGAACCATGCCTCTTGGGCAAGATGACTAAGGACCCCGTTTTCCGGATTGATGGAGCGGGCAAGTGATTTATTGGAAATGATACATGTTGATCTATGCAATCCAATGAGTCTTGTAGCGTGCGGTGGATATCGTTATTTTCTTACCTTCACTGATGATTTGAGTAGATATAGTGTATATTTACTTAATGAAAGACAAGTCTGAATCGTTTGAAAGGTTCAAGCAAATCCAGAGTGAAGTTTAAGATCATCGTGACAAGAAGATAAAAATGTCTACGATATGATCGTGGAGGTGAATATCTGAGTTACGAGTTTGGCATACAACTTTATAAAGTGAGTGGGAGCACTATAGAGTTTCTGATAAGCATATGTGGTTGACATATTGTTGATCGGAAATGATGTAGAATTTTTGGAAAGCATAAAGGGTTGTTTGAAAGGAGTTTTTCAAAGGAAGACCTGGATAAAGCTACCTAATTGTTGAGCATCAAGATCTATAGAGATAGATCAAGATGCTTGATGAGACTTTGAATGAGTACATACCTTCACAAGATTTTGAAAGAGTTCAAAATGGATTATTCAGAGAGAAGTGTTCTCGCCTGCTTTGTAAGGTGTGAAGTTGAGTGAGACTCAAAGCTTGACCACGGCAGAAGAAAGAGAAATGACGAATGTCGTCCCCTATGCCTTTGCCATAGGCTCTGTATAGTATGTCATGCTGTGTACCGCACCTGTGTGTGCCTTGCCATGAGTCCATCAAGGGGTACAAGAGTGATCCAGGAGTGGCTCACTGGACAACGGTTAAGATTATCCTTAGTTACTAAAAGACTAAGGAAATGTTTCTCGATTATGGAGGTGATAAAGAGTTTGTCGTAAAGATTTACGTCGATGCAAGCTTTAACACCAATTCGGATGACTCTTAGTAGCAATCTGGATACGTATAGTGGAGAAGCCATTTGGAATGACTCCAAGTGGAGTGTGGTGGCAGTATTTACAGTTTAACATAGAGATTTACAAAGTACACACGGATCTGAATGTCGCAGACCCGTTGACTAAAAGACCTCTCTCACATGCAAAGCATGATCGAGCCCCAAAACTCATTGGGTGTTAGATTCATAACAATGCGGATCACATGGTGATGTGAACTAGATTATTGACTCTAATGCAAGTGGGAGACTGTTGGAAATATGCCCTAGAGGCAATAATAAATTAGTTATTATCACATTTCCTTGTTCATGATAATCGTTTATTATCCATGCTATAATTGTATTGATCGGAAACTTAGATACATGTGTGGATACATAGACAACACCGTGTCCCTAGTATGCCTCCAATAGACTAGCTCGTTGGTCAAAGATGGTCAAGGTTTCCTAGCCATGGACATGAGATGTCATTTGATAACGGGATCACATCATTAGGAGAATGATGTGATGGACAAGATCCAAACTACAAACGTAGAATATGATCGTGTCAGTTTATTGCTACTGTTTTCTGCATGTCAACTGTCTGTTCCTATGACCATGAGATCATGCAACTCAATGACACCAGAGGAGTACCTTGTGTGTACCAAATGTCGCAACGTAACTGGGTGACTATAAATGTTCTCTAGAGGTATCTCCGAGGGTGTCTGTTCAGTTGGCATGGATCAAGACTGGGACTTGTTACTCTGTGTGACGGAGAGGTATCTCAGGGCCCACTCGGTAGTACAACATCACAATGAGCCTTGCAAGCAATGTGACTAAGTGTTAGTCATGGGATATTGTATTACAGAACGAGCAAAGAGACTTGTCGGTAACGAGATTGAACTAGGTATGGAGATACCGGCGATCGAATCTCGGGCAAGTAACATATCAAAGAACAAAGGGAACATCATACGGGATGAACTGAATCCTTGACATAGAGGTTCGACCGATGAAGATCTTCGTAAAATATGTAGGAACCAATATGGGCATCCAGGTCCCACTGTTGGTTATTGACCATAGAGGTGTCTCGGTCAAGTCTACATAGTTCTCGAACCCACAGGGTCTGCACACTTAAGGTTCGTTGACATTTCGGTAGTATAGAGTTATGTATGGTGCTGACCGAAGGTTGTTTGGAGTCCCGGATGAGATCCAGGAAGTCACGAGGAGCTCCGGAATGGTCCGGAGGTAAAGATTGATATATAGGAAGTCCTTGTTTGGTCGCCGGAAATTTTTTGGGCTCATCGATAGTGTACCGGGAGTGTCGGGAGGGTACCGGGGGACCATCGGGAGGGGTGTCTCGACCCAAGAGGCTACATGGGCTGTGAGAGGAGGTAAACCAGCCCCTGGTGGGCTGGCCTAAGCCTCCTCTAAGGGCCCATGCGGCTGGAGTGGTTTGAGAAGGAAAAAATCCAAAGGTGGAGAGGTGGAAAGAGTTTTCAAGTGGAAAGGAGGAATCCTCTCCTAATAGGATTGGAGTAGGACTCCTCCACCTCCAATTTCAGCCAGGTTTGAGGCTGCCTCCTCCCCTCCCTCCCTCCTATATATACTAGAGGATTTATAGGGAATAGCTAACCCTAATTGCCGCGTGCTGCCCTCTTCTTCCTCTAGATCGTTTTCTCCTCTAGATCGGTTTTCAGCGGTGCTTAGGCGAAGCCCTGCTGCAATTCCTCCACCACCATCGCCGCAACGCCATCGCGCTGCCAGAGAACTTGTCTACCTCTCCGCTCTCTCTTGCTGGATCAAGACGGCGGAGGTCGTCATCGAGCCGTACATGTGTTGAATGCGGAGGTGCCGTCCGTTCGGCGCTAGATCGGAAGGACCGTGATCAAGATCGCGAGACGGATTGTGATGAGATCGCGGGACGGATCGTGATGAGTTCGCGGGACGGATCGTGATTGGATCGCGGGATGGATCGTGATGAGATGGCGGGACGCTCGGCGATTTGGATCACGAAGACGTTCGACTACACCAACCATGTTTCTTAACGCTTCCCGCCTAGCGATCAACAAGGGTATGTAGATCCACTCTTCCTCACGTAGATGCTCATCATCATGGATAGATCTTGCGTGTGCGTAGGATTGTTTTTTGTTTCCCATGCAATATTCTCCAACAGGTACCAACAACATGTGAAAAAGGTAGTAATCCGTGGAAGAGTGGTAGAAGATTGACCTCTGGGACTCACCTCCCGCCACGGCCATGGCCGCCGATGAGCCCAAGCACAAAGTTTAGTCTCCCCATCGAATTGGCGAGGAAAGAAGGACCAGTACAGTTAGCATCTCTTACTTTGGTGGAATTGATGGGTGTCACTGCTCCTACGCGCTTGCGTCTGAATCCTGGTAAAGAGTGAGATAAAAATCTGGATGAGGTAATAGTATTTTCTGAAAAAAATCTGGGTGGATCTCGTCTGAATCCTGGTAAAGAGTGAGAGAAAAATCTGGATGAGGTAACAATATTTTCTGAAAAAAAATCTGGGTGGATCCAAATCTGGGCAGTGTAAGCACTATTGAAGGTCGATTAGTAGCAACTATACTAGGATTCATGCGCTATTCTTTGGAGCTGGAGTTGGTCAAATGGCACAGATCCAATGTTGCTCTGTGGTATCAAATGACTGCATCCTGTACAAAAGATTATTATGGAATAAGGTGCATGCATACATATAAAGTGATAAACTGAAATACCCTAATTTTTTCTTGACAACACTTAATTATCCTGTTGTCAAATTTTATTTTTCTGTTCTGATTTAATTCTGAATTTGAATAGGATAAAACAAAGAAATGAGTTCCAAAGACCGTTGTTACCAAGACATATATCCCATTAGTAGAAGGATCTCGTTTCATGGAAAGAGACAGTGTTGATCTGAAAATCATCAAGTTTATTCCTGCGAACGGTATTCCTTTCAATGTGATGAGAAGCCATCAATATTAGAAAATCGTAACACATACATATAAAGATCTCTAGTTTCTTAATTCTTGCTAAGTACATACTGCATATTGATAAATGTCGTACTCGTAGGTATACACATGGTGTTTCCATTGTTAGTGCTTAAAAATTAGTCACTCACTAAAGTCACAACTACGATTAATCGTGGATGGATGTTTCTCTATGCAGAAGATTTCTCTGGAACCGAGAAAACTTCTGAAGCTATTGTTATGTTTTTACTCAAATCTAATGATGAAATTGGCCATCAAATGTTCTTCAAGTAGTGACAGATAATGCCTGAAACTGCAGTTCAGCCGGCAATTCTGTGGGGGAAGTAAGTGCATAGTATATAATCAATATATTTCATATTTCATATATTGTTTATTACTTTCGTAGTCATACTTGAGCATGAAGCAACGAGTTTTTACAAAAAAATGGTGAACAGGTGCGCAAGCATATATTTTGGTCCCCTTGTGTGGTTGACACTTCAAATACCTTCCGAAACACTCACATTGCTTGTCACCTTTTAGAGCTAATTCAAAATTACACCATCTGAATGTGGCGAAAACACGCTTCACATCACACTACATTTCCCTAAACATGCTCATGATTTGTCTGAAGGCACATGTTGGGACCGTGATGAATACACAGTGGAAAGAAAAGACAAGGTTGGTGATGAACATGCGAGAACAACAGAAGATCTGGTTACCTACACAATCAAGGATGACGTTTTCTGGGATGAGGGTTGACATCATCCTTGCAAACACAAACCCGTTTTATTTGCGTATCAAATTAGGCGATGGGGAGATAAAGAACGTGATGAAAAAGAGAGACCACCCTCACAAGTGAGATTTCACCAAGATAACGAGATAATTCTTAACCGTTGGGGTAGGATGTATTGGACATTTCATTGCTTAGCTTTTTCCCTTTCCCCTAAATATTATGATCTCCAATATCTCCGATCTATACTTGCATGTGTAGCTAATGACCTATACTGATTAATCATCCATTTGATTGAGAAGGAGTTCATGTGGTCTTGGGAGCTCTAGGGGCTAGAAGAAAAAGATTCGGTGCCTTCATTTTTTTCCTGCAAATATTTGTAGCTCTGTGCTGTTTGGTCTCTACAAGGTAGCAAGGAGTTTGCAACATGCTGAAATATTCAGTTGTTGTATGTTGTCTTATGCTCACACCAAATGTTGTATTTTAGCATTAATGTCAAGTAAAGTCTGTGTATAGTACCTAGCAGAAACATATGTCACAAATTCAAAATATAGACCGTATTTCTTGCTGTACAGAACTCAGGACCTCCATTTCATTTTGTGTAAACTGGAGCCAAATATTGCCTCTTCAAACAAAGTTGGTTATTACATATAGGATTTGTTTTCGCATTGTACTTGTTAATAGAAAGTGCAGTGCTTCTCATACCATCGATCACTCCATACCATTGTTTACATGCGTAATTTCTCTGTCATGGCATATACTAATTGGGTTTTATAACTTTATGTGATTCTGAACTGTTAGTGTTACGTACTTGACAATTGACAGCCTAGGAAATTTTGGCTCTCTCCGTCATGCATGAGGTATGTGCAAGGTTGAGGTTAGGTTCTCGATGCTACTGATCCACTGGTGTATTACAATATCTTTGATGACTTGCTAATCTTTTGTTTGAATTCATGCTTGTATAAATACTTCTTGAGTTTGCCGAAGGATGACACCAATACTGTGGCGAGGATGTACCAAGCGTTCGACCGATAATGAACACCCTGGGAAGTACAAGTAATGTTATCACAGGTAATTTTGTCTTTACCATGGTAATTACTTGTCAACATTAGAAGATATCTGATTATGACCTTTGATGAATTATTATTATTATGATCTGGCTTTGAAGCATAAAAAATACAGTTGCAATGGACATGGTTGTTCACATTATCGCTAACAATATGAGTTGTTCTCCAAAACGTGGCAATAATTGCATCATTGATTACATTTTCATGGATTGTAAGAGAGCAATATTCTTCCATCTCTAATCAGGAGTGGCTGCTAAATGTAACATGTCACAACTGCACAAAATAGCGGTTATAAGAGAATGTAGAGATGACCGGAGAGGTGCAAATAGTTCATAGAATAATGTTCCCTTATAGGATTAGGAATCTATTTGTATCAATGAAATTGTTGTGCATGCTCGTAGGGATATGTTCTCCTATCCTGACAAATGAAATAAGTGACTACAAAAAATATTTTTGATGGATGAAATGGATGTATTTTTTAATGGTCTATGGATGGATATATGTATATCTTTTTATGCAGATTTCATGTATGAACTCTTTTCACTTGTATTATCTTGACCCTTTAACGGAAAAAATATTCTAGGACGGCACAACCGGTTGGTACCATGACTATTTCAGTATCAAGTATCAATGTGAGTCACATGTGTGATTATCGATCAACATGAGCTATAAAAATCTGAAGGGGTCAGCTATTTCCAGTGGATCACTACCACAAATTGGTGAGTTAGACCGTGAAAATGATATGAACAGTCAAAAACATAAAAAGCTAACTTTTCTTAACAACAAACACTGCTTAGTTCTTGGCCCGTGTGCAATTTTTCTTTATGAAATCACATTCATGGAGGTGACAAAAACAATGCTTCATTATGCTTTCAAAAAAGTAATTGGAGCATTGGTTTTTTTGGACAGACCACTAGGAATGTGACCTGTCATGAAAATCCGCACACAGGTGTAACACTCAATGTTCATTAAGAAAACAAAGAAGTGGTTTTTGTTTTATCACATTATAGTGTCCATCTAGGTGCACACAGGGTGCATGTGCACCCGGAAGCGGAAACCCATGTGTGTTTACCATGAGATAATAAAAAATTGCAGACACATTTTATTAACACAAACATGGTGTGAAATATACCATAGCTGGACCATCATGGGTTTGAGATTTGACCTCCTCCTCCTCCCTCCTCCTCCCCCTACTCCTACTCCTGCTAAAGGTGCATGTATATATTAAACTATGAAAATATGAACCAAACTTGCGATGGATTCAGGGCATGACACCATCCAGTTAATGGCTTGCGGGGGCAAGGAGCTAACAACACAGCTGTACTGGACACCAATTTACCTAGAGGTCACGCTTGACATCAAAAATCGGCTTGGGATGGCCAGATCGACGACACGGCTCACCTGAGGTAGAAGTCGTCCTTGAGGTAGACCGGAAATCGCCCTGAGATGGCTAGACTAACAACGCAGGTCGGTAGTAGCTGGACCCGGCTACTCACCGTGACATATATGTGCCCACCGCTGCTCACTGGATCTGATCGGAACAGATAAGCATGGATGGAACATGTGACACCACGACGTAGGGGATTGGAGGCGATGATGAGTGTGGAGGGGAGGCGAAAAAGACATGCCACAAGGGGGACATATGGCGACGACAACATCGTGGCGGAGAGAACGGGTGAGAGGGATGGCTGCGGTGAGAGTAGCGGCTACGAGGGGAGAAAGTGAGAGGAGTGGGTATGGTGAGGATAAAGCTGGTTAGGTGAAAAATATGGTTATGAGTTGAGAAAGAAGTTTTTATTATATTTCCTTAAATATTGTGTGAAGGAAGTTAAAGACAACATTTCTGATATTGTGCAAGAACGTCTTAAGCACATCAAAAAAAATCTTAATTTATAATAAATTATTAGTTGGATCATCTCGCTCTCTATGTATACATCGTGGGATTACTTTTTTATCAACTTAGAATTGCAAGTGAAGTGGATTTTAATTATTGCCGATTGTTATTCACTATCTTTTCTATACATCTGAATTTTGATATGCATTATGTTTCTTTTGAGACAATATATACTTGTTTATTTATGACTCCAACAAAATATTTCAAAAGCCCGTGGCAACGCACGAGCATTCTACTAGTACCAAATAGGATAGGTGTTTAGTCATCTAGTCCTATTTTTGCCGGTTGTGGCATCTTTTTATTTAATTTCCTTTTTTATAGCTTTATTTGAACTTGTCTTGTACTACATAACAATTTGTGGCTTTATTAATAAAAGTCTGCATGCATCAATTGATGCAGAGGCCAAAGTTATCCTCTTTTTCTAAAAAAAATAATCTCTAAACTTTTTTTGTTCGCTTGATTTTGTTTTAGAATGGCTAGGTTTTGGGGTAGAAAATTTTAAAGTTTGACCAAGTTTATAAAAAAATGAACATTCATAGTACCAAATAAACACCATTAGACCCATCTTGGAATATTTTATCAGATTAAATTTATTTGATAATGTAAATTTCTTCAAACTCTTTAAAGTTTGACTTGAGACAAAAGTGAAGAGAATACCTTATATCTTTAGGATAGATAATACCTTTTTGGCATTTTAATAAATTCGTCAAGGAAAAATAAAAGAATTGGCGATTACGCAAACAGAGAAGCCCATATGACGCGATCCCAATGCTTCCTCTTCCTGGCCGTGAAAGTCGGATATTTGGCAGTTTGAATATCTTGATTCACCAGAGTGCAACCATCAACATGGGCTTCACAACATTGCCACCTGTGGACACTTTGATTACCATGCCATTATCCCTCTTTTATTGAATTCCGTCTTCCTTTCCATTTATGAGAAACAGATAGTTGATTAGGTATCAGGTTGGACTGAGCTGGACTGCTGGAATAGAGTGCTAAGTGGTCGACACTTCTCCGTTGTCACTGGGCACTCCTCCCGCCGGGTTGACGTCGCGCGCTCATTAAGACTAGAATATGCTTGGCCACTTAGGAATACTACTTTCCTTCTAAATCCAAACTATTAATGCCTCATGCTGTTTGATCTGAAGGAGGAAATGATACATAATTGCTGAGTTTATTTTGGGGCCCCTGCCTAGTTTACTAGGATGTCAACAAAGTTGCAGATTCCAGTAGCGGTTTCTCGGATCTTTCATACTCCTATTCAGGTTCTTCTAAAATCTCAACTCATTTGTAAGAAAACAAACCAACATTTAAAAGTGTACATTTCATAACCTTTTTTTTGTGATATACATCTCATAACGTGATGACCAATTGAAAGAACCCTACAGTAAAGGTGCATATGGCTTGTTGATATATAAAGAGACGGAGTGGGCAATGTTCTAAAGGCGGTTACATTATCAGTGCAATAAGCATGATGCTGCTGAATGGTGTGCTGCACATGAAGAGTACGCTACAAGGATTCCAGTCTATTGCAATAAAATCGTCCATGGCAATACATGTCGATTTGTGGCGATAAATACCTATCGTCACAAAACGATTTTTGTTGGCAGCCGTTGCGACTGGACGCATGGTAATAGGTTGTTGCCACAAAAAGCAATTGTGGCAATAAAGTGCTCTATTGCAACATCCATGTGTGAAGTTGCCATATGTTTTTCCATGGTAACTTTTACCTGATGTCACAATTTCATTCGTGGAGATAGCTTTAATGCAACATGTGACGAATCATGGCATTTGATAGTTCGTGGTGATAGAAATTTGTGGCAACAACCTATGGCAACAATGCTCGTTTCGTGGTGCAAACTCTTTTGTGGCAATACTTAATTGTGGCAACAAACTATGGCAACAATCCTTGCTTCCGTGGCATTAGGTATTTTGCCACGAACCACTACACTTGTGGCATTAACTTATGACAACAAATTTTCCATTCATCGTAATAGAACATTACAACATACTCGTTTTCGTGGTGACAAATATGTATCACAGCGGATACTTTTTTGTAGCGAGAGACTATTGTGATAATTTAAAATTTTCATGGCGATACTTTATTTCAACAAAACTTAGCTTGGTGACGCAAAATGGTTATCGTAACAGGAAAAATGTTCGTAGCGAGATGCTACTGTGACAATGCAAATTTCCGTGGCGACACTCTATTTCAACAAAACTTACTTTCATGGCGCCACGTAGTTATAGCATCGTGCAAAAAAATTGTGGCGCCAAAGCTATTGCGAGAAAACATGTAGGCGTGGCGACTGAGATTTGATGCAACACTATATTTTTCGTAGTGCTAACATGTGGCAACCAAAAGTGAGTCGTGGTAATAGCCTATTGCAAACGTAAAAAAAATACAGGCATTCAATTACAATATTCAAAACCATGACTATAATATGTATATTCATAACATTCATAATTCTCATAAAAAATATCCAACAAATGAAACTCGTAATTAAGTCATTGTAATTAAGTGCCAAGACTAAACTATCTGTGATCTCGATTCCAATCCAGCTAGTTCCTTGGATCCTGCAATCAAGAAATAATAAAGTTCTAGTTAATGAGCCCAGCATAACATACACCATACAATTATTCCAGTCTCATACTAACTGGACTAATACCGTGTTAGCACAAGTACATCTACTAAAAGCTAAGTTGTGACTCGATGTATAATTTCAATTAAGTTCTTGTCCCTAGCTAGCACATATTCGGTTTTTGTTCAATTTGTGACCATGTAGTATAAGATTTTGACCATGTAGTGCAACTTTATAAACCAACTCACAGTATAGGTAGTTCTCTGTCTAGTGACACTATAATTATATATTACACAACAGGATGAACATGAAGAGAAAGCAAGGTTGTGACTTACCATTATTGCTTTAAACATTTGAGACGCCTTGTTGTAGCTTGTATGAGCGCATTTGAAGAAATAATAGCTGGCCTTGCACCTAGAGACTTATTAGGATTAGATCTATGTAAAACAGTATTATGCAAGTTTGGATTACTATTTTCTTTCTCAATCCTCTTCAAAGGCAGTCGTAAATAGAAGTGCACTTTTAACAATGCAAGTAAGCAACATAAATCTTACAAGGTAGCAAGCAAATGACTATAATCACCCGTTGGGTTCCCATCTGTTGGCTCACTTCTGCAAACTTGCCATCATGATCTTTTCAAAGTCCAGTCTTGATGTTCGATCCGCCTCCAACAATCTTTCCCTTTCAGCACGCTCTTCTTTTAGCCTCTCCTCAAGTTGTTCTCTCTCAAAACGCTCCAAGTTAATCCTCTCTTTTTTGTTTGCCCATTTAGCTTGTAGTTGATCTTGTGATTCATTGACCTGCTGGGTGAGCTCGGAGTTTTGCTGTTGGGTGGTTGCTGTAGCACGAGCTTGCTCTTCAATCTGGATACGAAACCTTTCAAAACCAGTTGAAGGTTTGGCCATGTGTCCATACCCACGAGGCTGCGATGACTTGCATTTCAGAGTGTCTTTGTATGCGGTCTAGAAAATATTGCTTCTCTGCTCACTTGAAAGTGCACCTTGAGTTTCTATTTCTTTCTTTTCAACCTCACGTGCTTTGTCCAAAAAATGAAAAGAACAATTATATGTATGCCATCAATATTGACACTACAAAAGATGAAACAAGAATAACACGATCAAATGAATGAATAATCTCAGCTGATGATGAAGCATGCTGAATGCACATCATTGAATAACTATAGAATAACCAAAAGACAATGTACTCACATAAACATCATGTGACTCTGTGTTAGACCATATTCCGTTCTTCGTGTGGGTGAGTTCCCACAGAGCAATACAATCAGGCTCTTCTCCAGTTACCGGGTTTCTCTGCAAGTGATATAACAATGAGATGCTTGAAACATGAAACCATATTTAGCAGCGAGGCATTTATATGTAGTTAGAGTCATACCTTCTCAAAACTTACTTGCGAGTAAGATTTTGATCCAATTATGTGTTTTGTCTTCTGCTTCTTACGGTTATTAGTGTTCATTTGGCTGCGTTCCTATCAATTCATTGAAACCAAATATAACCAGTCATACAAGCCATTTCATCTTAACACATATTGGACAAACAGTGCTCTTAGAGATAACCTTGAATTTTGAATCGGTGCCAAAGTACTGAATCATACATTCCCACTCTTCTGGTTGTAAATCTTCCGACAGATTAGCCAATCTAGCTGCATCTGTTTTGTATGCCTTGTAAGTGGACGTTAGAGTTGATCGCCAGCCTCTGTATCACTCTTTCGCAATTTAGAGTACTTTTTCTTCTGTGTCTGGTGTATCTTCCAGGTCCCATCTATCCTGTAAAGCATACAACAAATGAACATACATAAGAAATGCATTATCAATGGTAAAATAAGTTAACACAAGTGGAAAAGATTGTACGCACTATCATACCTGCAACAATGAGTCGATGGATGGTAGGGTGAATGTTCGACCACTTCCTCACTCCAATGAGTGGTAACTTTCTTTTCATTATGACTACCACGTCATCCTTGAATGAACGATAGTTCATTCCTACAGTACCCCCAATTTTTTCAGAGAATGCAATATTTAGCTTTGCAGATCCATTGGCAAAACGCTTCTTAGATGCTTTGAAACCTTTTATAACACCTCGCCCTTTCTTCTTCTGTCCAGCAGCTTCTACAGCCCAAATCATTCAAGAAATATTGTATTACTTGGCATTAGATTATAAGAAATGAATACACAGATATAAACAACAGCAGTACCATCCTGTAGTTGCGTAGGGTTGCGACGAGCCTGGGATGGCCATTCATACCGCGCACACATGTCATTAGCAGACACTGGAGTGTCAGATTGGTCTTGAGTTCGTGTATAATGTTTAATAGTTTTCAAGATAAAGCAATCCAGGAATTTCCGCATTATAGAAATAGATTAAGGTTGTGTTTGATAGCAAACTATTATATAAACCAAACTATCAAAAACTGCAGTATTTTTTCCTGTTGGTATGAGATACCATGGTTTTATCGTAACAACGTATTTTGAAGTATTCACAATACATAGAACCAGCAACCAGCAACCAGTAAAAACATATTCCATACAAGGTCGAGCAACTGGATTAAGAATGCTAGCAGACTAGACAAACAACTCGAGCAGTACTGAATTGACAAGCATTGAGCTCGAGCTAGCAGAGTAGACAAACAACTCCAGCGGAGTTGAATTAACACGCTTTGAGATCCGGCTATCAGACTACATGAATAGATCTAAGAAAGCTAAGTGACATGCAAAGTTAGGAAAGGAACAAAGGCATCCAACCGTTCTTTTTTATAAGAAGTCTCGACTTTTTTTCATGCAAAGAAAAAACTACAGTTTAGCTAATACTTCAGTACTAAAGTCATCATTGTTAGAGACAACCAAACACCTTCTTGTAATCAAAACTATGATAATCTGAAAAACTGCAGTATTCTCAGAATACTTTAAAAATGCTGAGCTACCAAACAGGGTAAATGTCATAATTTTTTGTACTAGATCTCGGTTGTCCATGTTGTTTTTTGTAATTTGTTATGCTTTCTATCCTTGTTACCAGAACAGTTCCTTTCTTTACTGAAAACAAAAAAATTAAGGAACTAAGCATTATCAATGTGCACCATTCGTATAAGTGATTAAGAATTAAGGATGTCGTGTACCTTGCGGAAAGGAGTCATGTGCATCATCTCTTTCCTCTGAATGGTGAACATTGCCTGATGCATCCCTAACTGCATGTTAATCCAAAATGTTAATTGCCTACTCTGATATGGCATAAATTGAAGTCAACGTAAATGTTATTACCAAGTCGTCGTGTATTGTACTCGGTCTCCTACCATCAGGATCTTCTATTGAATTCATCATTGTGCCATTCTGTAGGCAATATAATAATTTGAAAAAATATCGAAAGAAACACAATACTTAAAGTAGGCATAAAACAATGACTGGAAAATATCTATGATGGTCTTCTTTTGATCCTAGATGCTAGCTTGCGATAATATTTTGCATGACCTTGAATCCACTATTCCATTGAATATATTTTTCAGCTTGAATCATCAGTATCCCAATAATGCAGAGAACAAACTATAGAGTTAACATGAATCAATGATCTCATCCCATAGAGCTTACTTTTTCATGTCAAGCTATGCAATAGTACAAAGATATGCCAACTGAATAGAGATCAAGAAATATCATGCACCTGACACATGTTAGCGTGTATAGTGAAATAGAGAGCTAGCACACAAACATGATCGGTGATATTCCTCATGATGTACGAGAGCTGTGGCTCTTTGAATGTAATCGTACAAACAAATATTAACAGGAACTTGGAGGGAATACAAATTGCAACCTAATTGGCTACCAATTTAAGCAGGGGAGTAGGGAATACCATAAAAAGGAACATTCATGTACAGGGCTGGCTATGGAGGTTCAGAACTGATGAACCTGCTCTGCTTCTTCTCTGTTCTACAGCGCTTCAGTGTGAGACCAACAACCAATAACAAAAAGGCTGACATACATCGCTTGCTATGGAGGTTCAGGGATGCGGCGAGCAACCCCGACGTGGGGAGGCCGGCAGTGTGGTCGCGATGCAGGGGAGAACATGGAAACTACGCCGGCGCCGACGCCAGACCGCATCGCTGCCGCCGGCAGCATGGCGCTGCGCGGGGCGAGGCGAGGGAGCGCACTGCGGCGAGGCGAGGCGAGGCGAGGCTCCCATCCCTGGAGTGGCGAGGCGAGGGAGCGCACCGCGCGGCGGCGCACACCACAACACACACAACCAGTGGCCGGCGGAGGAATCCAGGCATGGCCGAGGACGCAAGGGCTCTCTGGCTGCAGCTGCGGGATGGATTTTTTAAGGGAGCAGAGAAATTTCTGGCCATAGCTACTCCTCCAATCCAATCCAGTTGCCGGCAATTGGATTGATGGATTTCTCTGCTGCGGAGGATAAAGCGGGGAGGAGGATGGGGATCACGGGGGGTGGGAACCACAAATACCACTGCTACTCCGTGTCCGTGGGGAGGAAGAGATGGGGAATTTGGGGGATTTCTGATCTCTCTCTCTCTCTCTCACGTGGTGGCGGAGGCGGAGACAGAGGTGCGTGCGGTGGCGGAGGCGGAGGAGGAGATCGGGGGAAGAACAACCTGAGACGCGGTTCGCTGTGTCGACGCCGATGCGGTTCCCTGTGTTGACGCCGTCGGAGGACTGCTCAGATTAGAACAATAATCGGGATAATAAACGTGGGTTGTTTGGAAGGTATTTAGCGGGAAGGTTTTATATAGGCTACTTTTTTGACGGAAACGAAGACACTAATTTGGGACCTTTTAACGGGAGGCTAATTTTTTTAGTGGACCGCTAGGTGCCGGCGTGCCGACCAAAATTTCAGCCGATCGGCTGCCTAGCGCGCGCGTTAAGGGCCGTGGCAGTTCACCATCGTCGCCGTTCGCTCACCCATACTGCTCGCTGTTGTACTGGTGGAAGCGGGAAGAAGTAGGCGCGCGTGGTAGCGGGCGATAGGCCCAATCTTCGGTTGGCGCACCGGCCACAAAAGTGTTACTTTTTTTTACACAAACTACAGTACACCTGAATTAAGTGGTGGGAAAGTAAATTTCGTTTCTGAAAAATGCAATTATTTTTGGAGGGAATGTTCTAGGCTAGCTACATCCATATTTTGATAAATCTTAGAAATCTATTTCTTTTGAGGGTTAAGAAATCTATTTTGAGACGAAAGGAATACTAAAATTTATTCGCAAAAAGTTATATCGTGGTGAAAAAGAACACCAAACCTGAGAATCGTGGAGGGACGATTCGGCGCCGTCCCCTCCAACGGTCGATCTATATAAGTCTCGATCTCACATTCCGATTTTGAGATGGGGTGATCTCAACATCTTCTATCTTACCGGACAATCCATGGTGAGTTCCATCCCACGAGAGTAGTCCAACATAATTATGTCGCTTTTGTTTAAATGAAAACCATACAGATTCAACTATGTAAATTAACAACAAAACCAAATCAGTTGTGAGATTTTTTGTGTTGGGAACATATTTCTCCATCATGGATCTATAATTGTGTATATTTGTTTACTACTAGGTTATATTCTTGCCTTGAAACATAAGTTCAGATGGGATGGGTTGATTAGACGGTTGATCTGTATGAGTCTCGATCTCACATTCCGATTTTGAGATGGGGTGATCTCAACATCTCTTATCTTACCGGACAATCCGTGAAGGGTTCCACCACACCAGAGTAGGTCCAACATAAATATGTCGCATTGTTTTAAATGAAAACCATAAAAAAATGACAACAAAACCAAATTAGTTTTGAGATTTTTTGTGTTAGGTACGTGTTTTTTCATCATGGATCTATAATTGTGTATACGAAAAAAACTTGGTATATGTCAAATATTTGTGCTTTGTTGCATCATTCGCCAAAGCGGCAAAACTTTGGTCAGTTTCGAACTACCTCTCACAGAAGCCTCATGCGACCCTCACTTTAAAAGTACTAGGTTATACTCTTTCATTGAAACATAAGTAGAGATGGGATGTGTTGATCAGACGATCGATCTATATAAGTCTCGATCCAACATTTTGATGTTGAGATGGGGTGGTCTCAACATGTTTCATCTTATCAGACAGTGCAGGGTTCCTCTGCTACAGAGTAGGTTCAATATAATAATGTTTCATTTGTTTAACTGATAATCATAGAGATTCAACAATGTAAATTAACAAAAGGAGTTGTGCCATCCGGGCCGGTAAGCGCACATGCGGCCACCGAGGTAGTGTAGGAGACGTCCGTGCACCTGCGTGATCCATGGTGGAACCTCCTCCTTGATAGACTTGTCGCATTGCACCACTCCTACCACGCTGCATGCCTCGCCACCCTCACCTCAGCCGACAATATGGCCTACGTTTGACAAGTCAGCGCCGTCGTGGCCACCGAGGAAATGGAGGAGGTGGCCGCTCACCTTCACGCTCACCGAGGACACCTCCTCCATTCTGGAATTGTCGGGTTGCGCCAATGCTATCATGTCGCCCTTTCATCGACGGATACACTGGTTGTGCGCCGGTAAGGGAGACTTGACCTCATGCGGCACCCGATCTGAACGTCACGGTTGCGTGTAGTGGACAACTAGTGATCTTGGATCTAATGGACAACAACTAGTCATCTTGGACGATAATTATACATGTAGGTGGAAACATTCAAGTAAAGATTTTTTGTATTATTATTTTTCTATTGTTTGTGAAATTGATTTTTTCTCAGCCCATATATATATAAAATGTTTAGAAAAATAAAATAAATTCGAAAAAATAATATTTTCAAAGAAATATGAGATATATATGCTGCTAAAAATAATGTTACAAAAATTTGTTTGGAAAAAATATTCCGTGATGAAAAGACCATCAGATCCTAAAATTGTGGAGGGTTGATCACATCTTATTTCATACCACTATAATAAAATAAATCCGAAACAAAAGAAAACACACAAAAAGAAACTACCCTACATCCTCAAAAAAAAAAACCTCGACCTGTTTTGCCGTCGCCTGACCTGAGCGTTGGCCGCATCCAGAAGCATTGATGCAGCAATATATATAGCTTTGTTTCTCACGTCACCCCTCCACCACCGGAGACAGAGATGCCCAGCCAAACACCACCCCCGCCACCGGAAAACCAAACACAGGAGGCAGGTCACGCAGCTTGTGGCGATACACGGCTTCTATTGCAACAAAAGGAGTACCTAGCGAGGCAAAATGAACATGTGGCAATACGTAGGGTCTTTTACCACGAATTGGAAGTTTGTGGTAATACATCATTTTATTGCAACAAAAGATAGTTGTAGCAATAAATTTTGTTGCAATAGACAAAATCACATGTTGATAATTATTCCTTGTAGTGGTAGCAGTGTTTCTCTTGTTGGCCAGCTGCAAATAAAATTCCGTTGTTCACATGTTGATTGTATGTATATGTTGGGATAAATAATCATTTCATTTCAAACAAAAATCTCAGCTCATTTTTTGAAGGCCAGGACGACAAAATTAGGGTCCTGTGCTAAACTCTAAAATGGGCCTACCTTACTATAAAACTACTATAATAATAATGTATATGTTATAATACATTATGGAAATCTCAAGAATTGTACATATTCAACTGGTTGCACCGTTTTTCTTCTTAAACATCATTTTATCATGCTCTTTGGAATCAAATCTAGTAACTTGTGATTGATTATCGGGGGATCCTTGTGAATAGAATGACTGACCATTGGAAGACACTTGCAGTGTATTAATCATGAACATAACCATAGCTCGGCGTTTTAGCTAAACAGTACTACCAAAAGTGTCTCTGTTCACAAAATATACTATTGAAAATCTGTAGTAGTATTTTGAAATCTGGACCGTCCAAACAGAAAAATAAATGGCCAATGTTGATCTGATGTACCGTAAAAGGTCTTTTTTTTCATCTTACAAACTACTGATAGATTGGATGA
This sequence comes from Hordeum marinum, assembly GCA_022496015.1. NCBI lineage: Eukaryota > Viridiplantae > Streptophyta > Magnoliopsida > Poales > Poaceae > Hordeum > Hordeum marinum. Next base: position 26,391,812 of record CM039678.1, read on the forward strand.
AACTAGACATGGATTTGTTGTTCTTGCTGTTCTCACACTATTTTACTATGCAATTTTGTAAGCCCTACCTTTCGAAGTACTACCTAATTCTCAATAGTTATGTAGAAACTGAGCTTGCTTATTTCATTGACAAATATTTGTCTAGGGATGGCTAATGAGGAAACCCACAGAATGCTATGCACTAGTAGAAGATAGGGCTTTGGTCCAGGCCTGAAATGCCATTAATCCCGGTTCACTCATGAACCGGGACCCATGGTGGCATCGGTCCCGATTCGTGAGGCCAGGGCACCGGCGGGGCCTCATGGGCCATTGGTCCCGGTTCCAGACACGAATCGGGACCAATGGGCCTTGCTCCTGGCTCATAATCATTGGTCTCGGTTTGTGGCTGGAACCGGAACCAATGATCACATAGTTTCAATGTATGTTTTAATTAGATGCTCTAGAGAGCTATATGTTGTTCAATAGTGAGAACTATGTATGAAGTTTATGTATTTATTTTGGTCACTACTGTACTTTGGATTTAATGTGATGATCAATTTCTATCAATTTGGTGACTTCTCTATTCATGATATTTTGTAATGGTTTTTAATACACTTTATTATACTTCGAAAGAGATTGTCTGTTTTGTATACGAAGTGCATCCAGTTTTTGCCGTAACCCTCTCAACTTTTTATAACATGCTATGTGGGTGAAATGATGATACCATGCCAACTTTTGACCTTTTCAGAGTTCATTTATAGTGCTTTTCAATTTCAGTGTCATTTAGCTAAAAAAAATCAGTAAATGCATGAAAAATACCAAATGAAGTCAGAAAGGGTTGAAAATTGATGAGGCTTTGAATGGTGCATTTTGAACACACGAAAAGTCTGCAGTTCAAATAAGTTCAAAAAATGAAATCCCTTTATAAAAGATGATCAATTTTCGTCCGAAACCCTGATACTTCGAAAGAGATTGTCTGTTTTGTACACGAACTGCATCCAGTTTTTGCCGTAACCCTCTCAACTTTTTATAACATCCTCTGTGCGTGAAATGATGATACTATGCCAACTTTCAACCTTTTCAGAGATCATTTGTAGTGATTTTCATTTTCATTGTCATTTAGCTCAATTTTTTTAGTAAATGCATGAAAAATACCAAATGAAGTCAGGAAGGGTTGAAAATTGTTGACGTGGCTTTGAATGGTGCATTTTGAACACACAAAAATTCTGGAGTTCAAATAAGTTCAAAAAAATGAAATCTCTTTGTAACAGATGAGTTTTCGTCTGAAACCCTTATACTTCAAAAGAGATTGTTTGTTTTGTACACGAAGTGCATCCATATTTTGCCGTAACCCTCTCAACTTTTTATAACATGCTATGTGGGTGAAATGATGGTACCATGCAACCTTTTCAAAGTTCATTTGTAGTGCTTTTCAATTTCAGGGTCATTTAGCTCTAAAGAATCAGTAAATGCATGAAAAATACCAAATGAAGTGAGAAAGGGTTGAAAATTGATGATGTGGCTTTGAATGTTGGATAAAAAGTTGCCAAAAGTATATGAAAGTTGTAGAATATTGTCATGAAACAATCAAAAATTATAGATACGACGGAGACGTATCAGCATCCCCAAGCTTAATTCCTGCTCATCCACGATTAGGTAAATGATAATAATGATAATTTTTGATGTGGAATGCTACCTAGCATAATCTTTTTGTATAATCTAATCATGGCCTGAATATTAAGACACGACTGATTCAAAGCAATAGTCTATCATTTGACATTAAGACAATAATACTTCAAGCATACTAATAAAGCAAATGTATCTCTTCAAAATATAATGGCAAAAGAAAGTTGTCCCTACAATATCATATAGTCTGGCTATGGTCCATCTTCCCCACACAAAGTATTTATATCATGCACAACCCCGATGACAAGTCAAGCAATTGTTTCACACCTTTTATGTTCTCAAACTTTTTCAACTCTCACGCAATACATGAGCGTGAGCCATGGATATAACACTATAGGTGGAATAGAATATGGTTTAGGTTATGAAGAAAAAGGAGAAGATAGTATCACCCAACCAGGCGTATCAACTGGCTATGGAGATGCCCATTAATAGATATTAATGTGAGTGAGTAGGGATTGCCATGCAACGGATGCACTAGAACTATAAGTGTATGAAAGCTCAAAAAGAAACTAAGTGGGTCTGCATCCAACTTGCTTGCTCATGAACACCTAGGGCAATTGGAGGAAGCTCATCACTGGAATATACAAGCCAAGTTATATAATGAAAAATTCCCACTAGTATATGAAAGTGACAAAATAGGAGACTCTCTATCATGAAGATCATGGTGCTACTTTGAAGGACAAGTGGGGAAAAAGGATAGTAGCATTGCCCCTTCTCTTTTTTCTCTATTTTTTTTATTTTTTTCATTTTTTTTATTTTTGGTGGGCATCTAAGGCCTCTTTTTTTATTTCGGCTTCGCTGGCCTCTTTTATTGTTCATAAAGTCCGGAGTCTCATCCCAACTTGGGAGGGAATCATAGCTTCCATCATCCTTTCCTCACATGGGACAATGCTCTAATAATGATGGTCATCACACTTTTATTTACTTATAACTCAAGAATTACAACTCGATATCTAGAACAAAATATGACTCTATATGAATGCCTCCGGGGGTGTACCGGGATGTGCAATGATCTAGCATAGCAATGACATCAAAAAACGGACAAGCCATGAAAACATCATGCTAGATATCTTACAATCATGCAAAGCAATATGACAATGATGGTGCATGTCATAATAAACAGAACGGTGGAAGTTGCATGGCAATATATCTTAGAATGGATATGGAAATGCCATAATAGGTAGGAATGATGGCTGTTTTTAGGAAGGATATATGGTGGGTGTAATGCACCGGAGAAAGTTGCGCGGTAGAAGAGAGGCTAGCAAAGGTGGAAAGGTGAGAGTGCGTATAATCCATGGACTCACATTAGTCATAAAGAACTCACATACTTATTGCAAAACTCTATTAGTCATCGAAGCAAAGTATTAGACGCATGTCCTAGGGGAGAGGTTGGTAGGTGTTAACCATCGCGCGCTCCCGACCCTCACACAAATGTTGACAATTAATAAACAAATCATGCTCCGACTTCCTTACATAATGGTTCACCATACATGCATGCTATGGGAATCACAAACCTTTACACAAGTATTTCTACCAATCCATAATTACTCACTAGCATGACTCTAATATCACCATCTTTATATCACAAAACTATTGCAAGGAATCAAACACATCATATTCAGTGATCTACAAGTTTTATGTAGGATTTTATGACTAACCATGTGAATGACCAACTCCTGTTAACTCTCTAAATAGATAGAAGTGAAGCATGATAGTTTAATTCTTTTTATAAAACATATGCCCACGCTCTAACAAATATAAGTGAAGCAAAAGATCATTCTACAAATGGCGGTTTTCTATGTGTAGAGAAACATGCAATCCAAACTTCAAATGATATAAGTGAAGCACATGAAGCATTCTATAAAGCCATACTCAAAAGATATAAGTGAGCCGCAAAGAATCATCTATAAATCAACCATGGACTTTCTCATACCAGCATGGTGCATTATTAAAATAAAAATAAAAATTACATGACGCTCCAAGATTTACGCATATCATGTGACGAATAAAAATGTAGCTCCAAGTAAAATTACCGATGGTTGTTAGAAGAAAGAGGGGATGCCTTCCGGGGTATCCCCAAGCTTAGTTTCTTGGGATTCCATTAATATTACCTTGGGGTGCCCCGGTAATCCCCAAGCTTAGTCTATTTCCACTCCTAATTCCTTCATCCATTGTGATCTCACCCAAAACTTGAAAACATCAAATAACAGGACAATCTGTACCAACTTCAAATAATAAAACAAATCACCACTTTAAGTACTATTGCCAATCAATTCAATTTTTTTTGCATTTTAGCAACTGTAATATAACTTTTCCATGGCTTATACCACTGATACAATCGATAGTTTCATCAAAACGAGCAAACCAATGCATCAAAAACATAACCTGTCAATAATAGGACAGTCTATAGTAATTTGAACATTCACCATACTTCTGTAACACTAAAAATTCTGGACAATTAAGACGTGGTCAAGAATTTGTATAACAGTATTGTGTAAAAAATTCAGAATTTTTGCACTCTCCAGTAAAATATAGAAATTCAAGCACTGCAGCAAAAAGTTTCTGTTTTTACACAACACATATCAAACAAGCAATTTAAACATCCTAAAGGTAATTCTTGGCACATTATTTTTATAATACAATGGATTTGTACAAGGGGATAATTATTTTTGTTGAAAATTTTCTGTAATCAAGATTCATAAAGTTTCCCTGGGCATGAACATGTTGGGAGACGTAGTAGTAAATCAAAAAAAATTCCTACGTGTCACCGAGATCAATCTATGGAAAAACCAGCAACGAGTGGGGTGAGTGCATCTTCATACCTTTGAAGATCGCAAAGCGGAAGCATTACTAGAACGCGGTTGGTGGAGGCGTACTCGTAGCGATTCAGATCATGGTGGATTCCGATCTAAGCGCCGAACAACGACGCCTCCGCATTCAACACACGTGCAGCCCGGTGACGTCTCTGTTGGAGAACGTTGCATGGGAAACAAAAAATTTCCTACGCACATGCAAGATCTATCCATGGTGATGAGCATCTACGAGAGGGAGAGTGGATCTACATACCCTTGTAGATCGCTAAGAGGGAAGCATTAAGAAACGCGGTTGGTGTAGTCGAACGTCTTCGCGATCCAAATCGCCGAGCGTCCCGCGATCTCATCACGATCCGTCCCCCGATCCAATCATGATCCGTCCCGAGAACTCATCACGATCTATCCCGCGATCTCATCACGATTGTCTAGCAATCTTGATCACGGTCCTTCTGATCTAGCGCTGAATGGACGGCACCTCCGCGTTCAGCACACGTACAACTCAATGACGATCTCCGCCTTCTTGATCCAGCAAGAGGGAGCGGAGAGGTAGAAGAGTTCTCCGGTAGAGCGACGGCGCTATGGCGATGGTGGTGGAGCTATTCCGGCAGGGCTTCGCCTAAGCACTACAGAAAATCGATCTAGAGGAGAAACTATGCACTAGAGGAATGGGTAGCACGTGGCTAAAATCAAGTGCCAAAACCCTAAAACCCTCTAGTATATATAGGAGGAGAGGATGAGGAGGCTTGACCCTCAAGGAGCCATCCCTAGGCTTCAGCCGAACCAGGAGGGAGGAGTCCTCCTCCTCCACTCCTAGTAGGATTAGGACTCCTTCCTTATCTAGCCCTTTTTGCCTTTTTCCACCTTTTTCCTTTTGGGCTTTTCTTCCCAGCCGCATGGGACTTGTGTGGGACTTTCACCAGCCCACTAAGGGCTGGTATTCATCCTCCCACAGCCCATGAAGCCTCTTGGGTCAAAATACCCCTCCCGATGGTCTCCTGGTACACTACCGGCACTCTCGATACACTACCGATGAGCCCGAAACCTTTCCGGCCACCAAAATAGGACTTCCTATATATCAATCTTTACTTCCAGACCATTTCGGAGATCCTCGTGAAGTATGAGATCTCATCTGGGATGCCGAACAACCTTCGGTCACCACCATGCATAACTCTATACTACCAAAATGTCACCAAGCCTTAAGTGTGCAGACCCTGCGGGTTCGAGAACTATGTTGACATGACCGAGACACCTCTACGATCAATAACCAATAGCGGGACCTGGATGCCCATATTGGTTCCTACATATTCTACGAAGATCTTTATCGGTCGAACCTTTATGTCAAGGATTCAGTTAATCCCGTATGATGTTCCCTTTGTTGTTCGGTATGTTACTTGCCCGAGATTCGATCATCGGTATCTACATACCTAGTTCAACCTCGTTACCGGCAAGTCTCTTTACTCGTTCTGTAATACAAGATCTCGCGACTAACACTTAGTCTCATTTCTTGCAAGGCTTATTGTGATGTATTACCGAGTGGGCCCTGAGATACCTCTCCATCACACGGAGTAACAAATCCCAGTCTTGATCCATGCCAACTCAACAGACACCCTCGGAGATACCTGTAGAGCACCTTTATAGTCACCAAGTTACATTGTGACGTTTGATACACACAAGGCACTCTTCCGGTGTCCGTGAGTTGCATGATCTCATGGTCATAGAAACATATACTTGACATGCAGAAAACAGTAGCAATTAACTGACACGATCATATGCTACGTTTGTAGTTTGGGTCTTGTCCATCCCACCATTCTCCTAATGATGTGATCCCGTTATCAAATGACATCTCATGTCCATGGCTAGGAAACCTTAACCATCTTTGATCAAGGAGCTAGTCTATTAGAGGCATACTAGGGACATGGTTTTGTCTATGTATCCACACATGCATCTAAGTCTCCGATCAATACAATTATAGCATGGATAATAAACGATTATCATGAACAAGGAAATATGATAATAACTAATTTATTATTGCCTCTAGGGCATATTTCCAATAGTCTCCCACTTGCACTAGAGTCAATAATCTAGTTCACATCACCATGTGATTCGCATTGTTATTAATCTAACACCCAATGAGTTCTGGGGCTCGATCATGCTTTGCATGTGAGAGAGGTCTCGTAGTCAACGGGTCTGTGACATTCAGATCCATGTGTACTTTGCAAATCTCTATGTCAAACCGTAAACACTGCTACCACGCTCCACTTGGTACTATTCCAAATGGTTGCTCCACTATACGTATCCAGATTGCTACCGTGAGTCATCCGAAGTGGTTATAAAGCTTGCATCGACGTAACTCTTTATGACAAACTCTTTATCACCTCCATAATCGAGAAATATCTCCTTAGTCTTTTAGTTACTAAGGATAATCTTGACCGCTGTCCAATGATCCACTCCTGGATCACTTTTGTACCACTTGTCAGACTCATGGCAAGGCACACACCAGGTGCGGTACACAGCATGGCATAATATCGAGCTTTGAGTCTCACTCAACTTCACACCTTACAAATTAGGTGAGAACTCTTTCTCTCACTGATCCATTTTGAACTCTTTCAAAATCTTGTCAAGGTATGTACTCATTGAAAGTCTCATCAAGCATCTTGATCTATCTCTATAGATCTTGATGCTCAACAATTAGGTAGGTTTATCCAGGTCTTCCTTTGAAAAACCCTTTTCAAACAACCGTTTATGCTTTGCAGAAATTCTACATCATTTCCGATCAACAATATGTCAACCACATATGCTTACCAGAAACTCTATAGTGCTCCCACTCACTTTATTGTAAATACAAGTTTCTCATAAACTTTGTATAGACTCAAAAACTTTGATCACCTCATCAAAGTTTATATTCCAACTCCGAGATGCTTGCTTCAGTTCATAGAAGGATCACTGAAGCTTACACACCTTTTAGCATACTTAGGACTGACAAAACCTTCTGGTTGTATCTCATACAACCTTTCCTTAAGGAAGGAAACGATGTTTTGGCATCCATCTGCCAGATTTCATAACTGAAAAATGCAACAACTGCTAACATAATTCCAACAGACTTTAGCATCGCTATGAGTGAGAAAGTCTCATCGCAGTCAACTCCTTGAACTTGGCGGAAACTTCTTTGCGACAAGTCGAGCTTTATAAATGGTGACATTCACCATCAGCGCCTGGCTTCATCTTAAAGGTCCATTTGTACTCAACGACCTGCCGTCTAACGAGCAAGTCTACCAAAGTCTATACTTGGTTTTCATACATGGATCCTTTCTCGTATTTCATGGCCTCTAACCATTTGTCGGAATCCGGGCCCATCATCGCTTCTCCATAGCTCGTAGGTTCATCGTTGTCCAACAACATGACCTCCAAGACAGGGTTGCCATACCTCTCAGGAGCTATACAAATCCTTGTCGACCTACGAGGTTTGATAGTAACTTGATCCGAAGCTTCATGATCATCATCATTTCCTTCTTCTTCAACTGACGTAGGTTCCATAAAAACATCTTTCTGCGTTGCGCTACTGTCTGGTTGAAACACGGGTTCAACAACCTCATCAAGTTCTATCTTCCTCCCACTCAATTCTTTCGAGAGAAACTTTTTCCCGGGAAAGGACCCGTTTTAGCAACAAACACTTTATACCTGGATCCGAGATAGTAGGTTCACCCAACTGTTCTTAGGGTAATCTATGAAGATGCATTTGTCCGCTTTGGGTTCGAGCTCATTAGGTGAAAACATTTTTCCACACAAGCATCACAGCCCCAAACATTAAGAAATGATAGCTTAGGTTTCTATCAAACCATAATTCATATGGTGTCATCTCAACGGATTTAGATGGTGCCCTATTTAAAGTGAATGTAGTTGTCTCTAATGCATAACCCTAAAATTATAGTAGCAAAACGATAAGAGACATCATAGCACGCACCATATCCAATAGAGCACGACTATGACGTTCGGACAAACCATCACGCTATGCTGTTCCAGGTGGCGTGAGTTGTGAAACAACTTTCACATTGTCTAAAGTTGTATGCCAAACTCGTAACTCAGATATTCACCTCTGCGATCAAATCGCAAACATTTTTATCTTGTCACGATGATCTTAAACTTCACTCTGAATTTGCTTGAACCTTTCAAATGATTCAGACATGTGTTTCATTAAGTAAATATACACTATATCTACTCAAATCATTAGTGAAGGTAAGAAAATAACGATATCCATCGCACGCTACAAGAGTCATTGGATTGCATACATCAACATGTATCATTTCCAATAAATCACTTGCCTGCTCCATCAATCCGGAAATGGGGTCCTTAGTCATCTTGCCCATGAGGCATGGTTTGCATGTCTCAACCGATTCGAAATCGAATGAGTCCAAAGATCCATCAACATGGAGTTTCTTCATGCGTTTTATACCAATATGACATTTAGCGGCAGTGCCACAAGTATGTGGTACTATCATTACTAACTTTGTATCTTTTGGCATCAATGTTATGAACATGTGTATTACTACGATCAAGATTCAACAAACCATTCTCACTGGGTGCATGACCATTGAAGGTATCATTCATGTAAACAGAATAACCATTATTCTCTAACTTAAATGAATAACCGTGTTGCAATAAACACGATCTAATCACGTTCATGCTCAACGCAAAACACCAAATAACATTTCTTTAGGTTCATCACTAATCCCGAAGGTAGAGAGAGCGTGCGATGTTGATCACATCAACCTTGGAAACATTTCCAGCACGCATCGTCACCTCACCCTTAGCTAGTTCTACGTTTACTCCATAGCTTTTATTTTGAGTTACTAACATTTAGCAACCGAACCGGTATCCAATACCCAGGTGCTACTAGGAGTACTAGCAAAGTACACATCAATAACACGTATATCAAATATACTTCTATCGACGTTGCCAGCCTTCTTATCTACCAAGTATCTAGGGTTGATCGGCTTCAGCGTTCGCTCACCTTATAATAGAAGCACTTAGTCTCGGGTTTAGGTTCAACTTTGGGTTGCTTCACTCGAGCAGCAACTAACTTGCCATCCATGAAGTTTCCCTCCTTGCTCCTGCCCTTCTCGAAACTAGTTGTTTGACTAACCATCAACACTTGACGCTCCTTGATTTCTACCTTCGCGGTGTCAAACATCGCGGACAGCTCAAGGATCATTATTTCTATCCCTAGCGTTTTATAGTTCATCACCAAGTTCTGGTAGTTTAGTGACAGTGACTTGGAGAACTATATCAATCACTATCTTATCTGGAAGATCAACTCCCACTCGATTCAAGCGATTGTAGCACCCAGGCAATCTGAGCACATGCTCAACGATTGAGCTATTCTCCTTCATCTTGCAGGCAAAGAATCTTGTTGGGGATCTCATATCTCGCAACACGGGCATGAGCCTGAGATCCTAATTTCAGCTCTTAGAACATCTCATATGTTCTGTGACGTTCAAAACGTTTCGGAGCCTCAATTCTAAGCCGTAATGCATGACGCACTAAACTATCAAGTAGTCATCAGAACGTGCCTGTCAGATGTTCACAACATCTACAAATGATGCTAGAGGGGTTGGCGCACCGAGCGGTGCATTAAGGACATAAGCCTTCTGTGCAGCAATGAGGAAAATCCTCAGATCACGGACCCAGTCCGCAATATTGCTACCATCATCTTTCAACTCTATTTCTCTAGGAACATATAAAAATTCAAGGGAGCTACATCGTGAGCTAGTAATCTACAACAAATTTTGCGAAGACACTACTGACTATGTTCACGATAATGAGTTCAAATTATCATATTACTTAAGAACTCCCACTCAAATTGACATCCGCACTACTGGAATTGAGAATTTTGCCGTCTGCCATGCCTTTACCGTCTGCTGACTCATGGCAAAGATCCTCTTTGCCGTCAGCTGGTACAAAGCAGATGACAAAGAGGTTACTGATGGCAAAGGTTTTATTTGCCGTCAGCAGACTCTTTGCCGTCGGCTGACGCATGGCAAAGGCCTCAGAGGCGGACGACAAAGCCCACGAAAACGGCAAAGGGGCGCAACCCTAACGGTCGAAGCCCATCCCACCCCCACCCACCCCTTTGCCGTCTGCCTACCAGCTTCTACAGACAGCAAAGGGGCGCTCCCCCTAATGGCGCCCACCCCCCACCCCCGCTCCCCTAACGGCGCCCAACCCCCGCCCGCTCCCCTCGACTGCCTCTCTCGCGCGCGCCCGGCCCCTGCCCACTCCAGCGTCGCCGCCACCACCAACTGAGCCGCTCCAGCCCACCACCGCCGCCCACGGCCGGAGCTTCCCACGCCCCTCCTCCCCGCGCTCTGCCCACCCCAGCGCCGCCGCCACCACCACCCTTGAGCCGCTCCCGGCCCACCATCGGCAGCCACACCTATGGGAGCTGACTACGGCCCACCGACCGCCGCCTACGGCCGGAGTCACCCTCCCCTCTCCCCGGACCTCCTCCCCGCCGTCCCCTCCTCCCGCGGCACTCTGCCCACCACCCAGCGCCGCCGCACCACCACCGGAGCCGCTCCGGCCCATCACCACCCTCCTACGGCGCTCGCCCTCCCCCTCCTCCCTACCGCCCCGGGCCGGAGCTCGCCCTCCATCCTCCACTGCCCCCTACTATGCAGGTAAGTTTTAAATTAGATAGTTAATTTAGATAGTTAGTTTATTTTCTGTTTTTTCTGTTAAATTGGATGGTTAGTTTTTTTCTGTTTTTATGTTAAATTAGATAGTTAGTTTATTAGGTAGAAAAAGTAGATAGAAAAGAAAAAAAATAGATAGAAAAAAACTTATAAGAAAATAAGAGAATAATAAAGTAGAAGAAAAAAGAAGAAGAAGAAGAAGAAAGAGGAGAGGAGGAGAAAGATAAAAGAAAGAAGAAAAAGAAGAAGAGGAAGAGGAGGAGGAGCAGGAGAAAAAAGAAGAAGAAGAAGAAGAATAAGATGATTAAGAAGAAGAAGAAGAAGAAAAAGAGGAGAGAGGAGAAGAAGAAAGAAGAGGACCCCGACCCCCGACCCCCGGCCCACGACCCCCGACGCTCGACGCCACGAACCCCCGACCCTCGACCCCAACCTCCGACGCCACTGGCACCCGACTCCCAACCCCCGACGCCCGACACCACTGACCCCCGACCCCCGACCCCCGACTCCACTAACCCCCGACCCCCGACGCCCGACGCCATTGACCCTCGGCTCCAAACGCCACTGACCCTCGACCCCCGACCCCCGACGCCCGATGCAATTGACCCTCGACTCCCGATGCCACTGACCCTCGACCCCTGACCCCCGACCCCCGATGCCACTCACCCTCGACCCCCAACCCCTGACCCCCGATGCCCGACGCAACTGATCTCGACTCCCGATGCCACTGACCCTCGACCCCCGACCCCCGACCCCCGATGCCACTCACCCTCGACCCCCGACCCCCGACGTCACTGACCCCCAACCCCCGACCCCCGACACCTCTTCGGCCTCTTATTGACCAAAAAGACCCCAACCCCCGACGCCAGTGACCCTCGACCCCCTACGACACTGACCCCCGACCACCGACACAACTAACCCCCGACCCCCGACGCAACCGACACCCGACACCACCGACCATCGACGCCACCGACACCCGACACCACCGACCATCGACGCCACTAAGCCGACGGGGTCATAGTTTTGTAAATTATGAGTTAGGTCACATATTTTCCGATTATGTTAATTATTAAAACATCATATTTGTGTTGATCGGGTGAATTTCAATGTGAAGTTGTTCGACGACCTCCACGAGCTCCGCCCCTACGTTTATTGGTGAGCACAAATGACTTCTCCTCCTACCCCCTTAATTTGCTCTGTTCCGGTCTTCGTGCCGATGAAACTTGCTAGCTATAGGTTTCTTCAATCATGAGTATGCGTGACCAGTATGCGTCTCCCGTTCGAAAGGGCGACATCTATAAATATGCATGTCTTTGCATATTTATAACCGCCATCCTTTCAAATTGTCCAACGTTATCCATGGACAGCCCGAGTATGTGTAGATTGGGTTCGTTTTCCCATATGCTGTGCTCCGGATCCGATGCGGAATTTCGTCAGTGCCTCCCTGTTGTTCTCCGGGTACACATCCTCTCTGCTTATTGCCGAGACGTGTATCAGGAGAACAACGGGGAGGTGCTGCTGAAATTCTGCATCGCATCTGGAGCAGAGCATGGGAAAACGAACCCAGTCTACACATACTCGGGTGGGATTAGGACCTATCTTTACCTATTAGCGTGTAGGTTGCATGGACGTAATAAAACTGACAAACTTGATTAGCGGATGAATATAGGTGATGAATTATATATTAATTTATTTCTTGTGCGCCCATAGGTAGCTAGGCAACATGAGTGATCGTGCTTGGATGTACACTGGTCACCCTAGTTAGAAAGACAAGACCAATGAATGGTTAACAAAAACCAGGGGGTTTGTGAGAGCTGCATTTGCAAATGGCCAGCAAAAAACATGGTGCCCCTGTCCCAACTGCGACAACTGGAAAAAGCAGACAGAGTTTGAAATGGGTAAACACCTGTAGAAGTGGGGTTTTACGCCTAATTATACGGTGTGGACTTTTCATGGTGAGTCTGGCCAACGTGCCAGAGCTGAGGTGATTCGTTGTCGCACCGACGAGCATGGTACGGGGATCGAAGACATGGTGCAAGACTTTGATGATGCTCGAGATTCAAATGATGAGATGGAGGAATCTGCAAAGGCCTTCTATGAAATGTTGGAGTCTTCAAAACGTCCTCTCCACGAGCAGACTGAGCTTTGTCAGCTGGATGCCATCACGCTAGTAATTGCTCTGAAGGCTCAATTCAACCTAGGCAGAGAATGCTATGACGCGATGATGACGATATTTGGACGCTTTCTACCCGAAGGCCATGTACTGCCTACAAACCTGTACCAATCAGAGAAAATCCTCCGTGTACTTAAGATGCCCTATGAGAAGATACATGCCTGTGAGAATGGATGTGCCTTATTTAGGCTTGAGTATGCGGCCTTGAACTATTGCCCCATTTGCAATTCTTCCAGGTATATTGTGGTAGACAACGGTATGGGTGAGAAGAATCAGACCAAAATCCCCATTAGTGTTCTTCGGTATCTGCCAATCGTACCAAGACTTCAACGTCTTTTCATGGCCGAAGAGACGGCCAGACAGATGACATGGCACAAATTGGGCAAAAGAATCGAACTAGATGCGTATGGGAACAAGATGCTGGTACACACTTCAGATGGTTTTGCGTGGAGGCACTTCGATGCATTACATAAGGATAAATCGGAAGATCCAAGGCATCCAAGAGTTTCCATCAGCACGGATGGGTTCAATGTGTATGGTATGATGGCAACACAATACAGTTGTTGGCCTGTATTTGACATTCCACTCAATTTCCCACCCGGAGAGATTATGAAAAGAAAGAACATTTTCTTGACGTTGATAATTCCAGGGCCCAACTATCCAGGGAAGAATATGAATGTGTACATGCAGCTGCTTAAGGATGAGTTGCAAGAAGCCTGGGATAATGGGATCAAGACCTACGACGCCGCTACCAAAACAAATTTCAAAATGCATGTGTGGTACATGTACTCGACGCATGATTATCCGGCGTATGCACTATTCTCTGGCTGGTGTGTGCATGGAAGGTTCCCGTGCACCACATGCAAGGCAGCTCTTCAGTTCTGTTGGCTGCAGGCTGGTCGCAAGTATTCTTGCTTCGACATGCATAGAAAATTCCTGGATCCTGACCATAAGTTCAGAAAAGACAAGAAGAATTTCATCAAAGGTAGAGTTGTCAAAAACACTGCACCAGCTGTGTTGACAGGCCAACAGATCCTGGATCAGATAAACGCTCTCGAGCTGGATCCTAAACGTCCAGGGTATTTCAAAGGGTATAATACGGAACACGCCTGGACTCACAAGTCATGTTTGTGGGATCTGCCTTACTTTAAAGACCTCCTTTTCCCACACAACATCGACATGATGCACACTGAAAAGAATATTGCGGAGGCCATTTTTGGTACATTGTTCGGCATAGAGGGGAAGTCAAAAGATAATCCTAAGGCTAGAATCGACCTGGAGGCTCTATGTGATAGACCGTTACAAAACTTGCGACAACGGAAAGGAAAGCAAAGCATAGCGAAGCCAAAGGCATGGTTCAATCTTGAAAGGCCAACTATGAGGGAAATGCTATTGTGGGTGAAAATGCGGTTGATGTTCCCTGATGGGTATGCTGCGAATCTAAAGAGGGGAGCGAGTCTTGAGAAATTGAAAATATTTGGTCTCAAGAGTCATGATTGGCACATATGGATTGAGCGGGTAATGCCGGTGATGTTGCGTGGCTTTATCCCTGAGGATGAATGGCTAGTACTGGCAGAGTTGAGCTATTTCTTCCGTTCTCTTTGTGCGGAAGAACTATCGCCTGGGGTGCTAGATGAAATGGAAGAGTTGGCGTCGGAGTTGATCTGCAAATTAGAAAAGATATTTCCACCGGGCTTCTTTAATCCAATGCAACATTTGATTTTGCATCTCCCGACCGAGGCAAGATTGGGGGGGTCCATTCAAAATCGATGGTGCTTCTCAACTGAGAGGATGCAAAAGACGCTTCGAGCTAAGTGTAAAAATAAACGTAGAACTGAAGCATCGATGGCCGAGGCATTCATTACCGAGGAGGCGGCAAACTTCGTGACAACACACTACGAAGCCAAAAATCATCATTTGCATAATCCGAAGCCTCGGTACAATGATGACAATCCAAAAAAGGTAGATCCAACCTCAGCCTATTCAAAGGGAAGCTCGCACCATCCGGTGCTTCGAAAGGGAAATCGTTGGATGTCGAAGAATGGAGGACCATTTCAATGTGTATCTTCACCAACCTAACAGAAGTGCGGCCGTACATCGAGTAAGTTCTCGGTAAATTATTGTTCCGCAACTTCTAATTCCTTTCAACTACTCTTATTCCCGGATATTTGATATAGTCGATACGTTGCCGAATTCTCGGATGGAGCGGTCATCGAAAAGGATTCTGTCGAAGAGTATGAGCTTCTCGCAAAGCATGGAGGCGACTATCACGATTTCATCTCTTGGTTCAAACAAAGGGTAATTAATTACCATTAATGGTCCATTTGATTTCTTGGTCTAATTTGCGGATAATGCATGCATTCTTTCGTATTAAACTTGTAGGCTGATGCAGAGTCTATGGACGCCGAGTTGAGACAAGTCGCTAATGGTTTTGACTATAAGGTCCGTTCATTTCACAAATACAACATCAACGGGTATCACTTTCGTACCTTTGGCAAAGAGCTATCTATGCCCGACCTAAAGACTACAAATTGTTGTGTCTCTACTATCGGCGAAGGAGGCACCGAGTATTATGGAAGAGTTGAAGCAATTTATGAACTTCTATTCTATGGTGAAAACCCACTGACCGTCGTAGTCTTCAAATGTCATTGGTTTGAGCCGGGGGAGACTAGAAGGACTCATGAACATATAGGACTAGTCGAAATCAACCAAAACACCCACTTAGATGTTCCCGATGTCTATATTATGGCTCAACAGGCGACACAAGTTTTCTATCTACCGTGGGCCTGCCAAACTAATCCAAATCTGAAAGGTTGGGATGTCGTTTATGAAGTGCCACCACATTTTAGACCACCTACCCTCAATGAAGAGGATTACGAACCTCACATTAACCCAGACACATATGAAGGAGAATTCTTCCAAGAAACACGCATGTCCAAGAAACGTTTCAAGAACCGCTCTACTTCACCCCAGAACATTGAAGTAGACAACGACAGTGAATCCGTCTTAACACCTGAGCCCGAACAGGAAGAGCAGCAAGAAGAAGAGGTTACTACTGCAGATGACCTGTCACTTCTTGACTGATTACATAATGGTGGCCTTCCACATGTTCTTCCTGATAGTGATGATGATGATGCATTTATTGATGATAGCGATGATGATGATGCATTTATTGACCCCGAAGCATATATAGACGAGCACGATTAGTTCATGTCAGGTATTCAACTTATACTATATATAAATTTTGAGTTCATGTTACGTATTCAATTTTTATTAGTCATGTTGGTATTTATGACGATGATACACTTAAATTATATACATTTTATTACTCATGTTGGTATTTATGTTGTACTAATTTCATTTACTCTTTGTCATGACAGATGTTGAAAGATGGTGGGAATGGGTCGAAAGCACTCCGCGGCTCCTTCTTCGTCGGCGGGTCGTGGGATGGGTACTTCCATTCCTAACTCGCCTCTTCGGAGAGCGTTGCTCTCTACTCTTCATGGAGTGGCTGCTTCTTCCACTCTCGCGGCCCCCGTGAGAGGAGGTCGACTCCCCGCAAAGGCGAGAGGTACTAAAGGTATTACTCATGTTGGTATTTATGTTGTACTCATGTTGTTATTTATGTTGTAGTCATGTTGGTATTTATATACATTTTATTACTCATGTTGGTATTTATGTTGTACTAAAGGTACATGTGCCCGCGGGAGAGGTAGGGCGGTGGCTGCCACGCCTTCCTCGCCGCCACACCAAGCTGATTCACCTGAGCACAGGACTTCTAGGGTGGACGAGCCTCAGGTCGACGAGCCTCAGGTCGACGAGCCTCAGGTCAACGCGCCTCAGGTCGACGTGCCTCAGGTCGATGTGCCTTCGAACCACGAGACTTGTGTCCCAGAGGCTTCGTTCCAGGCGACTCCGGAGCAAAGGAGGGATGAGGGTACGTCCCCAGAGACCCAGTGGGATACCTGGGCTGATCAGGGTCAGTCTGAGCCAAGTGGCCATGCTGATAGCGACGAGGAGCTGGGTGAGGGGGCTACCGTCTACCAGCGTGGTAGTTCGGGGCTCCCGCTCATGCCGGCGACTAGCGAGCAGAGGTGGTCGATTAAGCCAAATGGGGAGAAGTAAGTTAATTTACTCTTATTTAACCTTTTGCCTTCACATTTTCTTAAATATCTATTGTTTTGGCTTTAATTTGTCATACTGCAGCGGTTGGATTGTTGCTAAGGGTGTCCGCAAGCCCAACAATGTCCTTGGTGTGCTTTGCCGTAAAAACTTCCCGGGGTTTGTTACATTGCCCGGTCGGGAGCGAGAGGTAGGAATGACCTGGGAGCACTACTTGGGTGCCCCGGCCCCGCCGGAGGTGGAGATCGACGGTGTTTTGTGCTACACGAGGGCCGACATGGTGATCCGACAGTTCTGGGTAATTTCTCCTTTACACAATTATAAATCAACCGTAGCTAGTTATTGTACCAATCGGTGTTGTCTCGTTTGCGACCTACTACAGGTGTGAGGAGGGATACGAGGAGGACCCGGCAAAGGTTATCGATATCGAATGTCGCCGCCTACTTCAAAACTTTCGACACGAGGCTCGGGTGCAGGATGTTTGAGACTACTATGCTCGCGGCTTATTAGGAAGGACAAGGCAAAGTGCCGCGATTCTAAGATGGAGAAGGAGCATTACATGAAGGTAATTACATATTATTAAGGCTTTGTAGTTAGTTTCCTTGATTTGGTTCTTACGCGCTCAAATTTCTCTTTATTAACTTAGGTGCCCCCAAGATGGTGTGTGGATAAGTTGGATTGTTGGGAGGCCTTGGTGGATCAGTGGTGCTCCTAAACGTGGGAGTCCAGCCACAACAACGCCAAGGAGAGGCGTGGAAAAATGGTTGGTGTGCCACACCATCAAGGGAGCGTCAACTTAATCCAATTTGGCGAGAACTGGGTATGTGGTTTGCTTCATGCCTCATGCAATTCATTCTTAATGCTATCTTGAGCCCTTTACTAATACAGTTTTCCTCTCTCTCTCTCTCTATCTCTCTCTCTTTTAGGCGCATCTAAATAAGACGGAGGTGCCACAAATGTACGACTTGTATGCGATGGCCCATACTGCCTCGTACAAGAAGGTCCAGGCATTCTCTGAGTCTGACCTCGAGCATCCAAAAAACTTCATCAACATCTCCTCCCACCACAAGCTCGTGAAGTACAGAGATCACGGGAAGGCGAGGAAAGGGGAGGACTTTAACCCGAGCAAGGGGCCTATTGATCTAGAGCTGGTGATGATAGCTGGCAACGGGAGGCCCCATGGCTCGATCGCCATTGGAGACGGTCTTATACGTTGTCCTAGCACTCTCCGGCAGATAAAGGCACGCCAAACGAGCTCCTGTCCTGAGATAACACCTCGTCCACGGCCAGTCGAGCTCGCCATCGAGGTTAGTTTAATGGACTCAACTATCTTTCCGCATTATGTTGTGCGTGGGAACCAATATGATTACAATGCTAACAATGAGTTCTGTTGCAGGCTGCTATTCTGAAGGAGAGAGATGCAATGCAGGCGGCTTTGGTGGAGAAGGATAAGGAGATGAAGGAGCTGGAGGAGAGGACGACTGCATTGCTGGAGGCGGAGAGGGCACGGAATGATGCGTCTAATAGGGCCATGTACGAGCTCTTTGTGGTGAGTTCCTTCTTCATATTATTTCAAATCTTGCATTTTAATGTTTGTTTCATTAATTACTAAAAAGTTTGACTTGTCAAAACCAAATGTACAGTCTATGTGCGAGAAGACCGGCCAAGTCCCTCCGGCGATTCCAGTCATTAACATGGCGGGGACGGTGAGTTTCATTTCAATGCATTGATCTTAAGAGTGTCATCATGCTAACGACACATTGCAAACGATGTTTGGTGCAGAATATCTCCCGAAACGCATCGCACAACCCTTCTATAGTGGAGCATTCTTCAGGGCAGCCTTCTCCAGGTGAAACAAGGCAGAGCCACCGTGCTTCACCGTCGTGATGACGATAATGGTATGTTTGGTGAGAAGAAGGAGAAGAAGAGAAGAATAAGGAGGAGGAAGAAGAAGGAGAAGAAGGAGAAGAAGGAAGAGAGAAGCTCCTTCTCCTTCTTCTTCTCCTTCTTCTTTTCTTCTTCTTCTCCTCTTCCTTCTCCTTCTCCTTCTCCTCCTCCTCCTCCTCCTCCTCCTTCTTCTTCTTCTTTTTCTCCTTCTTCTTCTCCTTCTTGCTTCTTGTCTTTCTTCTTCTACGTAGCTTATTTTCCCCAAAAAAGACATAGTTAGCTAATTATCCTCCAAAATGACATAATTAGCTTAGTTAGTTAAACATCATAAGAACCCTGCTTAGCTGATTGAAATGACTAATTTAGATCCAAAATGACATAATAAGCTCAAAATGGATTAATAATCATCCAAAATGACATAATTAGCTCCAAAAAGGCATAATTAGCTAATTTAGCTCGAAGAAGAGGATAAGAGGAGAAGAAAGAGGAAAAATGAAAAGAAGGAAGAAGAAGAAGAGAAGAAGAGAAGAAGAAGGAGAAGGAGGAGGAAGAAGAAGGAGAAGAAGGAGGAGAGAAGCTCCTTATCCTTCTTCTCCTCCTTCTTCTCCTTCTTCTTGTCCTTCTTCTTTTCTTCTTCTTCTCCTCTTCCTTCTCCTTCTCCTTCTCCTTCTCCTCCTCCTCCTTCTTCTTTTACTTGTCCTTCTTCTTCTCTTCTTGCTTCTTCTCTTTCTCTTCTTCTACGTAGCTTAGACTCATCCAACAAAGACTAAATTGGCTAATTATCCAACAAAATGACATAATTAGCTTAGTTAGGTGAAAACATCATAAGAACCTTGGTTAGCTATTAAAATGACTAATTTAGCTCGAAAATGAAATAATAAGCTCAAAATGGCATAAGAACCTTGGTTAGCTCATGAATATTATATACTTAGCTTGGCTTCCACCTAAATGACATAATTAGCCAATTTAACTCCAAAATGCCTTAATAATCATAGTTGGCTCCAAAATGACATATGTTACCCAAGTTAGCTCTAGAATGGCCTATACTTAGCTTGGCTTCCACCTAAATGATAGAATTAGCTTAGTTAGCTCCAAAATGGCCTATTTAATAATAAATGACCTATACTTGGCTATTTATCCTCCAAAATGAAATAATTAGCTCCAAAAAGGCATAATTAGTTAATTTAGCCCGAAGAAGAGGACAAGAGGAGAAGAAAGAGGAAAAATGAAAAAAAGGAAGAAGAAGAAGAAGAGAAGAAGAAGGAGAAGGAGAAGGAGGAAGAAGTAGGAGAAGAAGGAGAAGAAGGAGGAGAGAAGCTTCTTCTCCTTCTTCTTGTCCTTCTTCTTTTCTTCTTCTTCTCCTCTTCCTTCTCCTTCTCCTTCTCCTTCTCCTTCTCCTTCTCCTCCTCCTACTTATTTTACTTGTCCTTCTTCTTCTCTTCTTGCTTCTTCTCTTTCTCTTCTTCTACGTAGCTTAGACTGATCCAACAAAGACTAAATTGGATAATTATCCAACAAAATGACATAATTAGCTTAGTTAGCTCCAAAATGGCCTATTTAATAAAAAATGACCTATACTTAGCTAATTATCCTCCAAAATGACATAATTAGCTCCAAAAAGGCATAATTAGTTAATTTAGCCCGAAGAAGGGGACACGAGGAGAAGAAAGAGGAAAAATGAAAAGAAGGAAGAAGAATAAGAAGAGAAGAAGGAGAAGGAGAAGGAGGAAGAAGAAGGAGAAGAAGGAGAAGGAAGAGAGAAGCTCCTTCTCCTTCTTCTTCTCCTTCTTCTTCTCCTTCTTCTCCTTATTCTTGACCTTCTTCTTTTCTTCTTCTTCTCCTCTTCCTTCTCCTTCTTCTTCTCTTCTTGCTTCTTCTCTTCTTGCTTCTTCTCTTCTTGCTTCTTCTCTTCTTGCTTCTTATCTTTCTTCTTCTACGTAGGTTATTTTCCCCAACAATGGCATACTTAGCTAATTATCCTCCAAAATGACATAATTAGCATAGTTAGGTAAAAACATCATAAGAACCTTGGTTAGCTGATTAAAATGACTAATTTAGCTCCAAAATGACATAATAAGGTCAAGATGGATTTAATAATCATAGTTGGCTACAAAATGACATATTTTATCCAAGTTAGCTCTAGAATGACCTATACCTAGCTAGGTTCTCTCCTAAATGACATAATAAGGCTATGTAGCTCCAAGATGACCTATTCCACCTAACTTAGCTATTAAATGGCCTATACTTAGCTAAGTTCTCTCCGAAATAACCTATATATACTTCTCTTCTTCATCTAGTATTCTTCTTCTAACTTTCTTATTTGTCATTTTGCAGATTACATTCACTTCAGGGGAAGCTTGGATTATATTGATGGAATGCTTGAATATGATTTCTTGTACCATGGCTTCACGGAAGATTGTATTGAAACTATTGTAGTATATGGATATATATGAAACTTTGTATGCATATGGATGAAACTGGTGTAATATATGGTTTGGTACGGATGCAACTTGAATAATATGTATGTACTATGGATGAAAGTTATTTTAATATGGTTATGAGTATGGAAACAAATTTATTTCTATCAAATATATATATATATCCTGATTATTGTGAAAATTGCTGGATATAATAGAAAATAAAATAGGTGAGGGGGCTGTTTTGAGCCTTTGCCATGAGGGGGCAGACGGCAAAGGGGTGAGGGCAGACGGCAAAGGGGTGAGGGCAAACAGAAAAGGGGTGAGGGAGAAAGGCTGGGTGCCACCTTTGCCATGAGGGGGCAGACGGCAAAGGGGGGTAAGGGCAGACGGCAAAGAGGAGAAGCCTGCCGTTAGCACTTAATGGGACAGCCTGTTGATCTGCCGTCCCATTTTATTTGCCGTATGCCCCCTCATGGCAAAGATTCTTTGCCGTTCGTCGTACAAAAAGCAGACGGCAAATAACCTCTTCACCGGATATTTTTTTGCCGTCTAGTTTGCCATCAGCTGACTGACGGCAAAGCCTTTGCCGTCCGTGTTTCCGCCCTTTGCCATTAGCCATAGCAGATGGTAAATTCTCAGATTCCTGTAGTATCCTCCGGTCATTCGAGTGATTCATGATCCAAATTCACCAACTCAAGTGCGATCATCACGTGAGTTGAGGTGGTTTGAATGGTGAACATCATCATGTTGATCATATATACTATATGACTCATGTTCGACCTTTCGGTCTCTTGTCTTCCGAGGCCATGTCTATACATGCTAGGCTCGTCAAGTTTAACCCGAGTGTTCTGCATGTGCAACACTGGCTTGCACCCGTTGTATGTGAACGTAGAGTCTATCACACCCGATCATCACGTGGTGTGTCAACACAACGAACTTTCACAATAGTGCACACTCGGGGAGAACACATTTTATCTTGAAATTCAGTGAGGGATCACCTTATAATGCTACCGTCGTCCTAAGCAAAACAAGGTGCATAAAAGGATTAACATCACATGCAAATCATAAGTGACATGATATGTCCATGAACTTGTGCTTTTGATCTCCATCTTGAAAGCACCTGCATGATCTCCATCGTCACTGGCATGACACCATAATCTCCATCATCTTGATCTCCATCCACGTGTCGCCATCGGGGTTGTCGCACCCACCATGCTTCTACTACTATTGCTACCGTTTAGCGATAAAGTAAAGCATTACATAGCACTTAAAGATTGACACGCAGGTCATACAATAATTGAAGACAACCCTATGGCTCCTCTCGGTTGCCGTACTCATCAATAGGCAAGTCGTGATATTCTATACAACACATGATCATCTCATACATCCCATATATCTCATCATGCAATTGGCCATATCACATCACAACATACCTTGCAAAAACAAGTTAGACGTCCTCTAATTGTTGTCACATGTTTTACGTGGCTGCTACAGGTATCTAGAAAGAACAATTCTCAGCTACGCATAAACCACAACAGTGATACATAAGTTGCTTTTCAACCTTCTCAAGGACCGCCTTAGTCGAATCCGATCCAACTAAAGTAGGAGAAACAGACACCAGCCAACCATCTTTGTGCAACGAAGTTACACGTCAGTCGATGGAACCGGTCTCTCGTAAGCATACGAGTAAGGTTGGTCCGGGCCGCTTCATCCGACAATACCGCTGAACCAAAACACGACCAAGGGAGGAAGCAATCTAAGCATCAATGCCCACAAACTCTTTGTGTTCTACTCGAGATCTCATCTACACATAGACCTAGCTCATGATGCCACTTTTGGAGAATGTTGCATGGGAAACAAAAAAATTCCTACGCACAGGCAAGATCTATCCATGGTGATGAGCATCTACGAGAGGGAGAGTGGATCTACAAACCCTTGTAGATCGCTAAGCGGGAAGCGTTAAGAAATGCGGTTGGTGTAGTCGAATGTCTTTGTGATCCAAATCGCCGAGCGTCCCGCGATCTGATCACGATCTGTCCCGCGATCCAATCACGATCCATCTCGCGAACTCATCACGATCTGTCCCGTGATCTCATAACGATCCGTCTCGCAATCTTGATCACGGTCCTTCCGATCTAGCGCCGAACGGACGGCACCTCCGCGTTCAGCACACGTACAGCTCGATGATGATCTCCGCCTTCTTGATCCAGCAAGAGGGAGCGGAGAGGAAGAAGAGTTCTCTGGCAGCATGATGGCGCTGCGGCGATGGTGGTGGAGCTATTCTGGCACGGCTTCGTCTAAGCACTGCAGAAAACCGATCTAGAGGAGAAACTATGCACTAGAGGAACGGGTAGCACCTGGATAAAATCAAGTGCCAAAACCCTAAACCCTCTAGTATATATAGGAGGAGAGGAGGAGGAGGCTTCGGCCGAACCAGGAGGGAGGAGTCCTCCTCGTCCACTCCTAGTAGGATTAGGACTCCTTCCTTATCTAGCCCTTTTTGCCTTTTTCCACCTTTTTCCTTTTGGGCTTTTCTTCCCAGCCGCATGGGCCTTGTGTGAGACTTTCACCAGCCCACTAAGGGCTAGTATTAATCCTCCCACAGCCCATGTAGCCTCTTGGGTCGAAATACCCCTCCCGATGGTCTCCCGATACACTACCGACACTCTCGGTACACTACCGATGAGCCCGAAACCTTTCTGGTGACCAAAATATGACTTCCTGTTTATCAATCTTAACCTCCGGACCATTCCGGAGCTCCTCGTGACATCCAGGATCTCATCCAGGACTCCAAACAACCTTCATTCACCACCATGCATAACTCTATACTACCGAAACGTCACCAAACCTTAAGTGTGCAGACCCTCCGAGTTCGAGAACTATGTAGACATGACCGAGACACCTCTACGGTCAATAACCAATAGAGGGACCTGGATGCCCATATTGTTTCCTACATATTCTACGAAGATCTTTATCGGTCGAACCTCTATGTCAAGGATTCAGTTAATCTCGTATGATGTTCCCTTTGTTCTTCGGTATGTTACTTGCCCGAGATTCAATCGTCGGTATCTACATACCTAGTTCAACCTCGTTACCGGCAATTCTATTTACTCGTTCCATAATACAAGATCTCGTGACTAACACTTAGTCACATTGCTTGCAAGGCTTATTGTGATGTTGTATTACCGAGTGGGCCCTGAGATACCTCTCCGTCAGATGGAGTAACAAATCCCAGTCTTGATCCATGCCAACTCAACAGACACCCTCGGAGATACCTGTAGAGCACCTTTATAGTCACCCAGTTACGTTGTAGCATTTGATACATACAAGGCACTCTTCCAGTGTCCGTGAGTTGCATGATCTCATGGTCATAGAAACATATACTTGAGATGCAGAAAACAGTAGCAATAAACTGACACGATCATATGCTACGTTTGTAGTTTGGATCTTGTCCATCACACCATTCTCCTAATGGCGTGATCCCATTATCAAATGACATCTCATGACCATGTCTAGGAAACCTTAACCATCTTTGATCAAGGAGCTAGTCTACTAGAGGCATACTAGGGACATGGTTTTGTCTATGTATCCACACATGCATCTAAGTCTCCGATCAATACATTTATAGCATGGATATAAACGATTATCATGAACAAGGCAATATGATAATAACTAATTTATTATTGCCTCTAAGGCAAATTTCTAATAGTCTTCCACTTGCACTAGAGTCAATAATCTAGTTCACATCACCATGTGATTCACATTGTTATGAATCTAACACCCAATGAGTTCTGGGGCTCGATCATGCTTTGCATGTGAGAGAGGTCTTATAGTCAACGGGTCTACGACATTCAGATTCGTGTGTACTTTGCAGATCTCTATGTCAAACCGTAAACACTGCTACCACGCTCCACTTGGTACAATTCCAAATGGCTGCTCCACTATACGTATCCAGATTGCTACCGTGAGTCATCCGAAGTGGTGTTAAAGCTTGCATCGACGTAACTCTTTATGACGAACACTTTATCACCTCCATAATCGAGAAATATCTCCTTAGTCTTTTAGTTACTAAGGATAATCTTGACCGTTGTCCAGTGATCCACTCCTGGATCACTTTTGTACCACTTGACATACTCATGGCAAGGCACACACCAGGTGCGGTACACAACATGGCATAATATAGAGGCTATGGCTAAGGCATAGGGGACGACGTTCGTCCTTTCTCTTTCTTCTGCCATTGTCGAGCTTTGAGTCTCACTCATCTTCACACCTTACAAATCAGGCGAGAACTCTTTCTCTCACTGATCCATTTTGAATTCTTTCAAAATCTTGTCAAGGTATGTACTCATTGAAAGTCTCATCAAGCATCTTGATCTATCTCTATAGATCTTGATGCTCAACAATTAGGTAGCTTTATCCAGGTCTTCCTTTGAAAAACTCTTTTCAAACAACCGTTTATGCTTTCCAGAAATTCTACATCATTTCCGATCAAGAATATGTCAACCACATATGCTTACCAGAAACTCTATAGTGCTCCCACTCACTTTATTGTAAATACAAGTTTCTCATAAACTTTGTATATACTCAAAAACTTTGATCACCTCATCAAAGTGTATATTCCAACTCCGAGATGCTTGCTTCAGTTCATAGAAGGATCACTGAAGCTTGCACACCTTTTAGCATCCTTAGCACTGACAAAACTTTCTGGTTGTATCTCATACAACCTTTCCTTAAGGAAGGAAACGATGTTTTGGCATCCATCTGCCAGATTTCATAACTGAAAAATGCAGCAACTACTAACATAATTCCAACAGACTTTAGCATCACTCCTTGAACTTGGCGGAAACTTCTTTGCGACAAGTCGAGCTTTATAAATGGTGACATTCACCATCAGCGTTTGTCTTCATCTTAAAGGTCCATTTGTACTCAACGACCTACCGTCCAACGAGCAAGTCTACCAAAGTCTATACTTGGTTTTCATACATGGATCCTTTCTCGGATTTCATGGCCTCTAACCATTTGTAGGAATACGGGCCCATCATAGCTTCTCCACAGCTCGTAGATTCATCGTTGTCCAACAACATGACCTCCAAGACAGGGCTTCCATACCTCTCAGGAGCTGTACAAATCCTTGTCAACCTACGCGGTTCGATAGTAACTTGATCTGAAGCTTCATGATCATCGTCATTTACTTCCTCTTCAACTGACGTAGGTTCCATAGAAACATCTTTCTGCGTTGCGCTACTGTCTGGTTGAAACAAAGGTTCAACAACCTCATCAAGTTCTATCTTCCTCCCACTCAATTCTTTCGAGAGAAACTTTTTCTCGGGAAAGGACCCGTTTTAGCAACAAACACTTTATACCTGGATTTGAGATAGTAGGTTCACCCAACTGTTCTTAGGGTAATCTATGAAGATGCATTTGTCCGCTTTGGGTTCGAGCTCATTAGGTGAAAACAGTTTTCCACACAAGCATCGCAGCCCCAAACATTAAGAAATGATAGGTTAGGTTTCTATCAAACCATAATTCACACGGTGTCACCTCAACGGATTTAGATGGTGCCCTACTTAAAGTGAATGTAGTTGTCTCTAATGCATAACCCTAAAATTACAGTAGCAAAATGATAAGAGACATCATAGCACGCACAATATCCAATAGAGCATGACTATAACGTTCGGACACACCATCACGCTATGCTGCTCCACGTGGCGTGAGTTGTGAAACAACTTTCACATTGTCTAAAGTTGTATGCCAAACTCGTCACTCAGATATTCACCTCTGCGATCAAATCGCAAACATTTTTATCTTGTTGTCACGATGATCTTAAACTTCACTCTGAATTTGCTTGAACCTTTCAAATGATTCAGACATGTGTTTCATTAAGTAAATATACACTATATCTACTCAAATCATCAGTGAAGGTAAGAAAATAACGATATCCATCGCACGCTACAAGAGTCATTGGATTGCATACATCAACATGTATCATTTCCAATAAATCACTTGCCCGCTCCATCAATCAGGAAATGGGGTCCTTAGTCATCTTGCCCATGAGGCATGGTTCGCATGTCTCAACCGATTCGAAATCGAATGAGTCCAAAGATCCATCAACATGGAGTTTCTTCATGCGTTTTATACCAATATGACATTTAGCGGCAGTGCCACAAGTATGTGGTACTATCATTACTAACTTTGTATCTTTTGGCATCAATGTTATGAACATGTGTATTACTACGATCAAGATTCAACAAACCATTCTCACTGGGTGCATGACCATTGAAGGTATCATTCATGTAAACAGAATAACCATTATTCTCTAACTTAAATGAATAACCGTGTTGCAATAAACACGATCTAATCACGTTCATGCTCAACACAAAACACCAAATAACATTTATTTAGGTTCGTCACTAATCCCGAAGGTAGAGAGAGCGTGTGATGTTGATCACATCAACCTTGGAAACATTTCCAACACACATCGTCACCTCACCCTTAGCTAGTTCTCCGTTTATTCCATAGATTTTATTTCGAGTTACTAACATTTAGCAACCGAACCGGTATCCAATACCCAGGTGCTACTAGGAGTACTAGCAGGGTACACATCAATAACACGTATATCAAATATACTTCTGTCGATGTTGATCCGCTTCAGCGTCCGCTCACCTCATAATAGAAGCACTTAGTCTCGGGTTTAGGTTCAACTTTGGGTTGCTTCACTGGAGCAGCAACTGACTTGCCATCCATGAAGTTTCCCTCCTTGCTCCTACACTTCGCGAAACTAGTTGTCTGACTGACCATCAACACTTGACACTCCTTCTTGATTTCTACCTTCGTGGTGTCAAACATCGCGAACAGCTCAGGGATCATTATTTCTATCCCTGGCATTTTATAGTTCATCACCAAGTTCTGGTAGCTTAGTGACACTGACTTGGAGAACTATATCAATCACTATCTTATTTGGAAGATCAACTCCCACTCGATTCAAGCGATTGTAGCACCCAGACAATCTGAGCACATGCTCAACGATTGAGCTATTCTCCTTCATCTTGCAGGCAAAGAATCTTGTTGGGGATCTCATATCTCGCAACACGGGCACGAGCCTGATATCCTAATTTCAGCTCTTAGAACATGTCATATGTTCTGTGACGTTCAAAAAGTTTCGGAGCCTCAATTCTAAGCCGTAATGCATGACGCACTAAACTATCATGTAGTCATCAGAACATGCCTGTCAGACTTTCACAACATCTACAAACGATGCTAGAGGGGTTGGCGCACCGAATGGTGCATTAAGGACATAAGCCTTCTATACAGTAATGAGGACAATCCTCAGATCACGGACCCAGTCCGCAATATTGCTACCATCATCTTTCAACTCTATTTCTCTAGGAACATATAAAAGTTCAAGGGAGCTACAGCGTGAGCTAGTAATCTACAGCAAATTTTGCAAAGACACTCACTAATAGAATGTCGACCAGTAGTCCTAGTCGGGATGTGCCTTTAGTACCGGTTCCCCAACCGGTACTAAAGGGTCGGGACTAAAGGTCCAGACCTTTAGTATCGGTTGGCCCACGGACCGGTACTAAAGGCCCACCACGTGGCTGCCTGCGTGGGCTGGCGGTGGAGGACCTTTAGTACCGGTCGGTGATACCAACCGGTACTAAAGGCCCACCATGTAGCTGCCTGCGTGGGCTGGTGGTGGAGGAACTTTATTACCGGTTGGTGATACCAACCGGTACTAAGTGTTCTGTCTTTTTTGTTTTAGCTTCTAATTAGGTTTTAGTTTTCCATTCATTTCAAGTTTATGTTACGGTGCTACATACTGTAAACATTACACATGTTGATGCATATATATATGTAATATAATATACAATATCTCATACGCAGTATATATACAAATGGAATTACACATCCATATATATTCTAGGACTTATAACTTAAGGCCCAAATCCTGGCCGTTACTAGCTAGCTAGTGCTCCGGATGAAATCTCAGTTTTCTACTACTAATTTGCTGGCATTATTGGGGCGGCGGTAAGGAATAGTGCTCTCCATTTACATCAATGACATGTCGAAGAAGAAATGCCGCAAATTCCTCTTGAAGTGCTACAAAGCGTTTCTCGGGTGAGAGCTTCGACATCATCTGCCAAACCTGGAGTTGTCTTTCACGTGCTCCTCTGCGACGTATACAGCTTTCGGTCTAGAAGCGAATGTTCTCGCAGAGGAAGTATCCACATAAATTTGTCCCCTGTGGCTACTTCGCGCACTTTGCAAAAGAATAAAATTCAATAAGATAATTAATAATCAAGCATGTGGTAATGGTATTGAAACTAGAATTAAAGAGATGCGCGGACCTAGTAGTACTACTTAATTACCTGCATCTTTTTCCACTTCAGCTTCGGTTTCCATTGACGACAATGATGGGTTTTTTCTATCATCTTTTTCCAAACACTAACCGGCAAAGAAAAAGAACGAAAGAGTTATTATAATTACTTTTGATATCAGGAAATAATGAAAGAAAGCAAGGTCGATAAAGATTGGAATTACCGTTCTATCATAAAATACAAGTCCACGTACGATTGTTCTAGTGTATCTAGTGAGTCGTACACTTGAACAAGTCCATCAACAAGGATAATATTTAGGAGGATATAGTGGTCTCTGCGCAGAAGTTTATATAATTAAGCAGGCATGCACATAACTCATCAACTACACTTGACAGCGAGCTAGTAAGCAAAAATAGAATGAGTAGTATACAAGAGAGTAAACACTCACCCCATGTTGTAAGGAAATATTATAGTAGATTTGGTATTCATTAGTGCCTCTAGAAAATTTTCCAAGAGATCTTCTGTGTCTTGGCATAATGTTTTACCACATGACCATTAATGGTACTTGGGTCGATGAACCCAACGTCATCGATTCCCTCTAGTTTCAATTCCCACATCTTCAATCTGCATAATAGCATAGAAAAGAACATATATAGTGAGTATAAGCCAATGAACGATATCTTAGATAGAGACTTAAATTATTAAAGATATAAATCACTTATAGACAATAGCAACTGATGAGAGTTTTGCCGCTAGAGTCCACGTGGTATAACTGGAAAAGTTCTGAGAATTCAAGACATATGTCACATCCATTGACGTAATGCTCTTTCCTTACTTTGACCATGACCGTCGTCTCCCCTCGCTTTGCTTCACGCAGGTACCAATCATGCAACTGTCGCATCGCAGTTGGTAGTTCCTTGTACTGCTCGGGTGTGACAAGTGCTTTTTCGACGGCATATTGCATTGCGTACTCAGTTGCATCGTACCGGCGGATTTCCTCGGTGCCAAGGATTTGGTCAAGAGTGAGACCTACAGCCTCTACTTCTTCGAGGTCGACTGGGTTGCCTTGCATGTCGACTGGTTGGATCAATTTCTTGCTTGGATTGGTACTCACCTTGAGCGGAGAGATCGATGTCTTGGATTGTTCTCCGAGCTGGGGAACTGTTTTCCCGCTAGTAGTACCTCCTGTCGTTGATGTCGTACTTCCCGACTTCTTCCTTGGGCTGGGCCGACTTCTCTGCTCACTTGCCATCTGAATCTGTCACTCATAGTCTGTCGGCATATGCTCGACATATGCCGGGGGTCGATCAATAAAGTGTTCCATAAAGTGCTCTTGGACTTCCTTGGATATTACCTCCTTTGGCGGCATGGTCTTTTTCGCAAAAAAGGCTTTCACTTGGCGATCACTTTCAATTTTGTTTTCCTCTAGTGTCATGTCGTAAGGCAGCTTCCTTTTGGCCGGAGGCTCGGGTTTCTTCTTTGCTTTCTTCCGAAGAGGACTGCTGCTGGCCTTCCTCTTTTGGGAGCCTTGCTGGCGGGACCGCTACCGGGGTGGAGTCGGCTCACGCAGCGGAGATCGATATCGATGATATGTACTCGCATCGTGCTCCGTCCTGAGGTTGGGAGGACTGCTGGCGAGGTGGGGAGGACTGCTGGCGAGGTGGGATGCCTCTTGAGGTGGGGAGGACTGCTGGGGAGGTAGGGAGGACTGCTGGTGAGGTGGGGAGGACTGTTGGCGAGGTGGGGAGGACTGCTGGCGCTATGATGCCTCTGGTTGGGATCCCTCGCGCTAGACATCGATACTCGGAGGAGCTAGTGGCCTTAGCATTGACTGTGGAAAGACGATGCAGTCCTTACTCCATAGAATGAGACCACGGACGGCTTCTGCCAATGTGGAATCCCCCTCACCTCCAGGGATGTCAAGCAATAGTTCATCATATCCTGGCTCTATTGCGTCCACCTCGACACGAGCATACCCAGCTGGAACCGGATTGCAATGCCAGAGAACATCAGGTGTATTTGGTAAAGCATAGCCCGTCGCTACCCGCACGGGTATGTTCTTTATTTTCTGGATTAGCTCACAAGATGTCTTTTCGGTGATATCATCCACGGGGGTGTGACCCAGTGGTGCCCCCGTGGAACCCATGCTGCTTTTTGGCAGTGTACATGGGACGGGTTCCCCTTCCTCCTGCTACGGAGTTTCCCTTTGTAGGGTCAGTATCTGTATCTACAGCTGTTGTTGCTCATACTTCTGTTCCAACTTTGAAAGTCGGTCTGCTTCCACCTTCTTTTTTCTCGAACGGCTTTTATAACTGTCCTTCCATCCCACAAACCCCTCGTACCACGGAACAATGCCCACGCCTCGTGTTCGTCCTTCGTGTTCGGGATTCCCGAGGGCGCGTGTAAGCTCGTCATTCTCTCTATCGGGGTGAAACCGTCCTTCTTGGGCAGCTTTTATTGTATCAATCAACTCATCTGATGCATGCTTCAGACTGGCCAGTGCAATAATCTTCCCTATTGCTGGGTCCAACTTTCCCCCATGCGTAAAAAACCAATTCCTGCACCTCTGGGGCCAATGAAAGATTACTGGAGTGATCCCTTCAGCATGCATCTTATTCTCTAATGCATCCCACTTAGGAATGGCTAACTTGTATCCCCCTATCCCTAGTTTATGGTGATACTTTTTTTTCTCCACATTTATCTTATTCTTTGCCGACTTCTCCATAGCAGCTTCTGATGTCTTGTACTCGATAAATGCGTCCCAGTGATTCCTTACCTTCTCGAATATTCCTATGAATTCAGGCGCCTTCTGGCCTCTAGCATTGTACTCGGTCCATAATCTTTTCTTCCAAGTCTGAAACGCGCCGTCAATCTTATGGAGAGCAAACTCCTTGACTTTGTCCCTTTGGCGCTCCGGGAGAGAATCTGGTAGGATGAAATGCTCCATGAGATCTTGCCAAAGGGTATCTTTAATTCTTGTATCGACATAATTCACTCCTGGTTTTGGGTTGTTTGGTTGAATCCATTGTTACATTGTGATCG
Organism: Hordeum marinum; assembly: GCA_022496015.1. Lineage (NCBI taxonomy): Eukaryota > Viridiplantae > Streptophyta > Magnoliopsida > Poales > Poaceae > Hordeum > Hordeum marinum. The sequence continues at coordinate 26,424,938 of CM039678.1, forward strand.
AGACTCCATCCCTAACAACCACTCCGCATTGATGCACAAATATCTTGGCATTGGCTTCAGGGTGAGTCGGTGTGCCATCATGTTTGAAAGCATCAAGATTGAGCTTTACGTTGCCGTCCAATATTTTGGCAGCGCCTTGTACCTTTCTACTAGATTGGCTCGATCCGGAGGGCTGATAATTAAAAGAAAAAAGATCTGTTAATATATATATATATACAAATTAATTAATACACATGTAATGATCACCATAGGCTAATGTGTGTATATACCTCGCCGGACATTGTTAGTTGTTCCGGATTTTGGAACATAAGTTGTTCTTCCTCGGCCTCACATCCATCACCGTAATCGTTCAGATATTGTGAGCCGTCATCATCATGTGATTCACCCAGAAGGTCCGCTGGGTTTTTGGAGGAGTGTATCATGTCGAAGATGTCCTCTTCATGAGCTCTACCGGTATTGTCCATAGCTTAATAACTAATCCATAATGATATAGATAAAACAAATTAGTATTCAAATTAGCATGCATTCAAGAAGCAAAATAACTGACAGTTAATTAACAATGCATCATCGAATACATATATAGTAGTTCTTAGAAAAGATCTCATCTCATAATCTCGGATAATTGTTAATACATCGGCTAATCCATCGATCTAGCTAATACTCCATAATAATACATATATAGTCGCTAATATATCAATCTATCTAGAACCCTAGCGCCCGGCGGATATCGGGGCGGGTGGTGGACACCCAACGAGAAGGAACCATCACAGGAACATAGCTGCAATGAGATCCCTGAAGAATCTGCCAGGTATTGTCGGACCTGGCCTCCAAAGCTGCCATGTAGCGACGGACGTGCTCGTTCTCCTTGCTGACATGGTACTGTACGACCTCCACAGGGTACTCAAGCCTCTGAAAACTCCGTGGCCCATGCGGCCACCACCACAGAACCTCTGGGTCGACGACGGTCCGGCTCCCCACCAAGCTGCGCCGCCCGGAAGGCAGCACCTCCCAGTACTAGCCTGGCGGAGCCCAATCCCTGACAGGGCCCCTCGGCTCAAGCAAGTGACCTCCTCCGGCGACTCGACGAGGAGGATGCGGGATCGGCATCGTCGACGTCGAGAAGAAACACTTAATTATGAAAACAAATTAAATAAAACTTAGAAAAATTAACACTTAGCATCTAACAAATTAAATAACACTTAGCATCTAACAAAATTAACACATACCCTAATAACCTAAGGACAACCTACCTACCTAACTAACTAAACTAAACCTAAACTAAATTAAACCTAAACTAAACTAAACCTAAACTAAATGAAACCTAAACTAAATGAAACCTAAACTAACTAAACTAAACTAACTAACCAATTAACTAACCTAATAATTAACCTAAGAAACTAAATTAAACTAACATAAACCTAGACTAACTAAATTAAACCTAACCTAACTAAATTAAACATAAACCTAAACTAACTAAATTAACAGAAAAAACAGGAATAATGGAGGGGGCGGCCGGGCACTCACCGGAGCCGGAGTTGGGTGCCGGTGCTACCGGCGCAGCGTCGGGGCAGTGGCGGCAGGGTGGCGCGCGACGCCGGGGCGGTGCGTGACGTTGGGGCAGCGGGGTCGGGGCGGCGGACTCGGGGCGGCGTGCGGCGTCGGGGCGGCGGGCGGCGGCGACGGCAATTTCCGGCAGCCTGGCGGTGCGCGAATGAGCTTCTCTCGGTGCGTGGGTCGCACCGAGACGAGGCCTCCACTATTTATATGTGGAGGACCTTTAGTACCGGTGCGAGCCACGCACCGGTACTAAAGGTCCTCCCCAAAAACATGCGGGGTGGTGGACCTTTAGTACCGGTGCGTGGCTCGCACCGGTACTAAAGGTTTTTTTAATTCATTATTAGTTATTATTTTCAGAAAAACCCCTAAAATTTAAAAAATCATAGAAAAACTATGACTCCAATGGAAATAAATAATATATGAAAAAATATCAGAAAATATATAAAGATTCTGTTTATGGCGTTTCCATGCATGTTTGAACAACTTAAACTGCTATATAAGACAATTTGATTAAATGGCATTTGAAATGTCATATCTCGAGTTTGAAAAGTAGTACAGATGAACTCTGAAAAGGTTGTAACTTGGCATGACACCATAATTTCACCCACATAGAAACTTCTAAAGAGTTGAGAGGGTTACGGCAAAAACTGGATGCACTTCGTGCACAAATTGGTCAATCTCTTTTGAAGTATGAGGGGTTCAGACGAAAACTCATCTATTACAAAGGGATTTCATTTTTACTAACTTATTTTAACTCCATACTTTTTGTGTGTTCAATATGCACCATTCAAAGGCACATCATCAATTTTCAACCCTTTCCGACTTCATTTGATATTTTTCATGCATTTAATGATTTATTTTGAGCTAAATTACCCTAAATTTGAAAAGCAGTACAAATGAACTCTGAGAAGGTTGTAACTTGGCATGACATCATAATTTCACTCACATATCAACTTCTAAAGAGTTGAGAGGGTTATGGCAAAAACTGGATGCACTTTGTGTACAAATTGGACAATCTCTTTCGAAGTATGAGGGTTTTGGACGAAAACTCATCTATTACATGCATGTCCTTCACATAGAAAGTGATGAAGGTGAAGCCGGTCACATCCCAGAGTGGGATCTGAAGGTGTAAGACTTTTTTTGCATGTTTGTCCCTTGCTTATGATTGCACCGTCACCATGGAGAATCTTCATCATTTAACAGGATGCTTGGGTCAGTCTTCACTCTAAAGGGAGGGATTTCATGAAACTTTTCATAATCTTTTGACATGTATGTCTTGTCCTCCACTCCCACAATGTTTCTTTTCCCTGAAAGAACTATGTGGCGCTTTGACTCATCGTATGATGTATTTGCTTCCTTATCTTTTTTTCTCCTCGGTTTGCTAGACATGTCCTTCACATAGAAAACCTGAGCCACATCATTGGCTAGGTCGAATGAGTCATTTGTGTATCCAAGATTGTTGAGATCCACTGTTGTCATTCCGTACTGCGTGTCTACCTGTACCCCGCCTCTAGTATATTTGGCCCATTTGCACCGAAACAAAGGGACCTTAAGATCAGGTCCATAGTCAAGTTCCCATATCTCCTCTATGTAACCATAATATGTGTCTTGAAAGTTAGTTGCATCATAGCGGACACCACTGTTTTGGTTGGTGCTCTTTTTATCTTGGGCGATCGTGTAAAATGTATTCCCATTTATCTCGTACCCTTTGAAAGTCGTTACAGTCGAACCTTGTGTCTTGGCCAACCAGTACAGTTCATCTGGAACATCATTGTCATTGATGAGCTTTGTTTCTAACCAACCGCCAAAAGTCTCCATATGTTTACGTTCAATCCAGGGGTCAGACTGCTCCGGGTTCTTGGACCATACAATATCCTTGTGTTCCTCCATATATGGAGTCACCAAGGTAGAATTTTGTAGAACCGTGTAGTGTGCTTGAGTGAAATAATGCCTGTCCATATTTATTGCTTCTTTCTTTCCTAATGTGCCTTTTCCACCCAGTCTCCCCTCATGTCGCGATTCAGGAAGACCAATTAGCTTAATGTCAGGAACAAAGTCAACACAAAACTCAATAACCTCATTTGTTCCATATCCCTTGGCGATGCTTCCTTCTGGCCTAGAACGGTTATGAACATATTTCTTTAAGACTCCCATGAACCTCTCGAAGGGGAACATATTGTGTAGAAATACAGGAACCAGAATGTTAATCTCTTCGACTATGTGAACTAGAACGTGCATCATAATATTGAATAAGGATGGAGGGAACACCACCTCGAAACTGACAAGACATTGGACCAGGTCATTCTGTAACCTTGGTAGGATTTCTGGATCGATTACCTTCTGAGAAATTGCATTGAGGAATGCGCATGGCTAATCGAACATTTTCCGGTAGAAGCCCCCTAAGTGCAACTGGAAGTAATTGTGTCATAATCACGTGGCAGTCATGAGACTTTAGATTTTGAATTTTTTTTCTCTACCATATTTATTATTCCCTTTGTATTCGACGAGAAGCCAGACGGGACCTTGATATTGAGCAGGCATTCAAAAAAGATTTCCTTCTCTTCTTTCGTAAGAGCGTAGCTGGCAGGACCTTGATACTGCTTTGGAGGCATGCCTCTTTTTCTTTAATTCTTTGCTTGTCCTCCCGTGCCTCCGGTGTATCTTTTGTCTTTTCATACACGCCCAAGAAGCCTAGCAGGTTCACACAAAGATTCTTCGTCACGTGCATCACGTTGATTGCATTGCGGACCTCTAGGGCTTTCCAATATTCAAGTTCCCAAAATATAGATTTCTTCTTCCACATGGGTGCGTGTCCGTTGGCGTCATTCAGAACAGATTGTCCGCCAGGACCCTTTCCAAAGATTACCCGCAAATCCTTGACCATATCAAATATATATTCACTAGTACGGAGGCCAGACTTCTTCCGGTTATCTGGCTCACCTTTGAAATGGTTGCCTGCCTTTCTTAAGATATGCTTGATCGGTAGAAATCGACGATGTCCCAGGTACACATTCTTCTTACATTTATCCAAATATATACTTTCAATATCATCTAAACATTGCGTGCATGCATTGTATCCCTTGTTTGTATGTCCTGAAAGGTTACTAAGAGCAGGCCAATCATTGATGGTTACAAACAGCAACGCTCGTAGGTCAATTTCCTTCTGTGTGTGCGCATCCCACACACGTACACCTAGTTTTTTCCACAACTGTAGAAGTTCATCAACTAGTGGCCTTAGGTAGACATCAATGTCGTTGCCGGCTTGCTTAGGGCCTTGGATGAGCACTGGCATCATAATGAAGGTTGTAGATACATAGAGTCACGGGCCAGGTGCTGTGACTGGAGCTCTGCTCCCCAAAAGGATTCATGCCGTTTGTACTAAGAACAAACCATAAGTTCGTTGCGTCAGCTGCAAAGTCCTCGAACTTCCTCTCAATTTTTCTCCACTACGACCCATCAGCGGATGCTCTCAACATCCCATCTTTCTTACGTTCTTCTTTGTGCCATCAAAACAACTTGGCATGCTCTTTGTTTTGGAACAAACGTTTCAACTGTGGTATTATAGGAGCATACCACATAACCTTGGCAGGAACCCTCTTCCTGGGGCGTTCGCCCTCCACATCACCAGGGTAATCGCGGGGGATCTTATAGCGCAATGCACCGCATGCCGGTCATGCATCCAAATTCTCGTACTCCTCACCGCGGTAGAGGATGCAGTCATTAGGGCATGCATTTATCTTCTGCACCTCTAATCCTAGAGGGAAGACAACCTTCTTTGCTTCAATACATACTTCCAGGCAATTTGTTATCCTTTGGAAGCATCTTCTTTATCATTATCAGCAATTCTTGAAATCCCTTGTCAGTTACACCATTCTTCGCCTTTCATTGCAGGAATTCCAACGTGGTACCCAACTTTTTCTGGTCATCTTCGCAATTTGGATACAATAATTTCTTGTGATCCTCTAACATGCGTTTCAACTTCAACCTCTCCGTATCATTTTCGCAGTTTCTCTTTGCATCAGCAATGACCCGACCCAAATCATCAGCAGGCTCATCTGATGCCTCTTCTTCAGCTTCCCCCATTGATGCCACTTCTTCAGCTTCCCCCATTGTTGTATCAGCAAAAGGATAGTTGTCATCATCCTCTTCTTATTCATTGTCTTCCATCATAACCCCTCTTTCTCCGTGCTTGGTCCAACAGCTATAGCCGAACATGAAACCGGACTTCAGCAGGTGGTAGTGAAGGGTTTTTGAGGTAGAGTAATTCCTATCATTCTTACAGTCACGACATGCACAACACATGAAACCATTCTGCTTGTTTGCCTCAGCCACACGAATAAAATCATGCAAGCCATTAAGAAACCCTGGACTTAGTCGGTCATCGTACATCCATTGCCGGCTCATGTTCACTACACAACATCGAAGTGACCAAATTAATACAACTTCATCATCACATTACAACCAAAAGTAGAGCTAGCAGTGACCAAATGTTATTACTGCAAATAATAGATACTTATAGTTCATACATACATCTCATAAAACAACATACAACTATCTAAATACAACAACAAATGCGATCATAATCGCAACTAAAGTAACAATTGAGCCAACAACATAATGATACCAAGACTCTTTATCAATGGCATATTTTCTAATCTTTCTAAGCTTCAAGTGCATTCCAGCCATCTTGTTCTTGTGATCATCGACGATATCGGCAACATGCAACTCCAATCCCATCTTCTCATCTTCAGTTCTTTTCAATTTTTCTTTCAAATGATCAATTTCTTTTTTAGCTTGTGTTAATTTCTCGAGTAGAATTGCATAGTCGGTTGGAATTTCTGGTTCAACTACTTCCTATAGATAAAAACATCTACGTCAATTTGGTGGCATAATTAATTTTCATAGACATTAGATGATGTGTGAAATAGTTATAAAAGATAACGACATACCACATCTGAATCATAGACTGGACGAGGGCCGATGTGGGCGGATACTATAACCATGACACTATAGTATAACTAACAATAATACAAGTAAGTAAATCGTACACGCAGCTATCTAAATCATACAAATATTTTTTTAAAGGTTTTAAGAAGAACAAGAGGCTCACCAAGGTGGTCGGTGCCGCGACGAGACAATGCGGACGATTGACGGTGGTTAGGACGACCGGGGATGGGAAGGCACAAAATAAACCACACCTACACATTTGCAACCTAACAAGTTAATTTGAGCTCAAATTGCATATAAATCAAATAAACTCCCACATAATGATATCACTCCTCCAAAACCTAGCTAAAACCCACAAATCACATATCTTTGAGCATAACACAAGCTAATTAGCAATGAGAGATGAAGGAGCAAAGTTGCTAACCTTTATGAACACTTCGATAGATGGGGTGCCTTTAAATCTTGACTAATCCTTGGCAAAATGGAGGATGAGCTTCAAGCAAGAAGAAGAATAGGGGAGAAAACAGAGAAATGAGAGCCCCTTCGATCGGCTGCGAACGAAGCGTATATGTAGGACGTCTTTAGTATCGGCTGGTGACACCAGCCGGTACTAAAGGTTGCCCTTTAGTACCGGTTGGTGTAACCGTCCGGTACTAAAGGTGCACGCGGGGCCCAAGTTTGATCAAAAGCCTGCCACACCCCTTTAGTACCGGCTCGTGACACGAACCGGTACTAAAGATCGCTCATGAGCCGGTACTAAAGGTTGCCCTGCTCCTAGACGTTGGAGCCGGCACGAACCGGGACTAATATCGTCTTTAGTACCGGATCGTAACCAAATCGGGACTAATGCTTGGGACGAAAGGTCTGTTTTCTACTAGTGACTACTGACTATGTTCATGATAATGAGTTCAATTAATCATATTACTTAAGAACTCCCACTCAGATTGACATCCCTCCGGTCATTTGAGTGATACATGATCCAAATTCACCGACTCAAGTCTGATCATCACGTGAGCTGAGGTGGTTTCAATGGTGAACATCATCATGTTGATCATATCTACTATATGACTCATGTTCGACCTTTCGGTCTCTTGTGTTCTGAGGCCATGTCTGTACATGCTAGGCTCATCAAGTTTAACCCGAGTGTTCTACTTGTGCAACACTGGCTCGTACCCGTTGTATGTGAACATAGAGTCTATCACACCCGATCATCACGTGGTGTCTCAACACGACCAACTTTCGCAACAGTGCACACTCGGGGAGAACACAATTTATCTTGAAATTCAGTGAGGGATCACGTTATAATGCTACCATCGTCCTAAGCAAAACAAGGTGCATAAAAGGATTAACATCACATGCAAATCATAAGTGACATGATATGGCCATGAACTTATGCTTTTGATCTCCATCTTGAAAGCACCGGCATGATCTCCATCGTCACTCGCATGACACCATGATCTTCATCATCTTGATCTCCATCCACGTGTCGCCATCGGGGTTGTCGTGCTCACCATGCTTCTACTACTATTGCTACCATTTAGCGATAAAGCAAAGCATTACATAGCACTTAAAGATTGACATGCAGGTCATACAATAATTAAAGACAACCCTATGGCTCCTGTCGGTTGCCGTACTCATCGACATGCAAGTCGTGATATTCTATACAACACATGATCATCTCATACATCCCATATATCTCATCATGTAATTGGACATATCACATCACAACATACCCTGCAAAAACAAGTTAGACGTCCTCTAATTGTTGTTGCATGGTTTACGTGGCTGCTACGGGTATCTAGAAAGAACAATTCTCACCTACGCATAAACCACAATGGTGATACATAAGTTGCTTTTCAACCTTCTCAAGGACCGCCTTAGTCGAATCCGATCCAACTAAAGTAGGAGAAACAGACACCCGCCAGCCATCTTTGTGCAACGAAGTTACACGTTAGTCGATGGAACCGGTCTCTCGTAAGCGTACGAGTAAGGTTGCTCCGGGCCGCTTCATTCCACAATACCGCTGAACCTAAACATGACCAAGGGAGGAAGCATTCTAAGCATCAACGCCCACAAACTCTTTGTGTTCTACTCGAGATCTCATCTACACATAGACCTAGCTCATGATGCCACTGTTGGAGAACGTTGCATGGGAAACAAAAACTTTCCTACGCACACGCAATATCTATCCATGGTGATGAGCATCTACGAGAGGGAGAGTGGATCTACATAACCTTGTAGATCGCTAAGCGGGAAGCTTTAAGAAACGCGGTTGGTGTAGTCAAACGTCTTCGCGATCCAAATCGCCGAGCGTCCCGCTATCTCATCACGATCCGTCTCGTGATCCAATCATGATCCATCTCACGAACTCATCATGATCCGTCCCGCGATCTCATCACGATCCCTCTCGCAATCTTGATCACGGTCCTTCCGATCTAGCGCCGAACGGACGACACCTCCACGTTCAGCACACGTACAACTCGATGACGATCTCTGCCTTCTTGATCCAGCAAGAGGGAGCGGAGAGGTAGAAGAGTTCTCCGGCAGCGCGACGGTGCTGCGGACATGGTGGTGGAGCTATTCCGGTAGGGCTTCGCCTAAGCACTGCAGAAAACCGATCTAGAGGAGAAACTATGCACTAGAGGAACGGGTAGCACGTGGCTAAAATCAAGTGCCAAAACCCTAAAACCCTCTAGTATATATAGGAGGAAAGAAGGAGGAGGCTTGGCCCTCAAGGAGCCAGCCCTAGGCTTTGGCCGAATCAGGAGGGAGGAGTCCTCCTCCTCCACTCCTAATAAGATTAGGACTCCTTCCTTATCTAGCCCTTTTTGCCTTTTTCCACCTTTTTCCTTTTGGGTTTTTCTTCCCAGCCACATGGGCCTTGTGTGGGAATTTCACTGGCCCACTAAGGGCTAGTATTCATCCTCCCACAGCCCATGTAGCCTCTTGGGTCGAAATACCCCTCCCGATGGTCTCCCGATACACTACCGGCACTCTCGGTACACTATCGATGAGCCCGAAACCTTTCTGGCGACCAAAATAGGACTTCCTATATATATCAATCTTTAACACCAGACCATTCCGGAGCTCCTCGTGACGTCTGGGATCTCATCCGGGACTCCAAACAACCTTCGGTCACCACCATGCATAACTCTATACTACCGAAACGTCACCAAACCTTAAGTGTGCAAACCCTGCGGTTCGAGAACTATGTAGACATGAAAGAGACACCTCTACGGTCAATAACCAATAGCGGGAACTGGATGCCCATATTGTTTCCTACATATTGTACGAAGATCTTTATCGGTTGAACCTCTATGTCAAGGATTCAGTTAATCCCGTATGATGTTCCCTTTGTTCTTCGGTATGTTACTTGCCCGAGATTCGATCGTCGGTATCTACATACCTAGTTCAACCTCGTACCGCCAAGTCTCTTTACTCGTACCGTAATACAAGATCTCGTGACTAACACTTAGTCACATTTCTTGAAAGGCTTATTGTGATGTTTTATTACCGAGTGGGCCCTAAGATACCTCTCCATCACACGGAGTAACAAATCCTGGTCTTGATCCATGCCAACTCAACAGACAACCTCGGAGATACCTGTAGAGCACCTTTATAGTCACCCAGTTATGTTGCGACGTTTGATACACACACGACACTCTTCCGGTGTCTGTGAGTCGCATGATCTCATGGTCATAGAAACATATACTTGACATGCAGAAAATAGTAGCAATAAACTGACACGATCATATGCTACGTTTGTAGTTTGGGTCTTTTCCATCACACCATTCTCCTAATGATGTGATCCCGTTATGAAATGACATCTCATGTCCATGGCTAGGAAACCTTAACCATCTTTGATCAACGAGCTAGTCTATTAGAGGCATACTAGGGACATGGTTTTGTCTATGTATCCACACATGCATCTAAGTCTCTGATCAATACAATTATAGCATGGATAATAAACGATTATCATGAACAAGGAAATATGATAATAACTAATTTATTATTGCCTCTAAGGCGTATTTCCAATAGTCTCCTACGCCTTGATCCAGCAAGGAGGAAGGATAGGTTGAGGGAGAGCTCCGGCAGCACGATGGCGTGGTGACGGTGGAGCTGCGTGGTACTCCGGCAGGGCTTCGCCAAGCACTACGGAGGACAAGGAGGAGGAGCAGTAGGGCTACGCTGAGAGAGAGAGATGTGTGTCTCCGGCAGCCCCAAGGGCTCCACTATATATTGGAGGAGAGGGAGGAGGGTAAGCACCCCTAGGGTTCCCACCCTAGGTGGTGCGGCAGCCCTAGATGGGATCTAGCTAGCGACCAAGAGGGAGAGGGGAGGGGCAGTGCCCAAGGGGTGGCCTAAGGCCAATCTGGGCTAGGGTTTGCCCACTCTCCTCTTATGTTGCACCTTGGCCCCTTGTGGGGGGCGCACCAGCCCACCTAGGGGCTGGTTCCCTCCCATCTGTGGCCCATGCAGCCCTCTGGTGCTAGTGGCCCCACATGGTGGACCCCGGAACCCTTCAAGTGGTCCCGGTACGTTACCGGTGATGCCCGAAACGCTTCTGGTGACCAAAACCTCACTTCCTATATATGAGTCTTTACCTCTGGTCCATTCCAGAAGTCCTCGTGGCGTCCTAGATCTCATCCGGGACTCCGAACAACCTTCGGTAACCACGTACACTATTTCCCTATAACCCTAGCATCATCGAATCTTAAGTGTGTAGACCCTATGGGTTCGGGAAGCACGTAGACATGACCGAGACACCTCTCCGGTCAATAACCAACAGCAGGATCTGGATACCCATGTTGGCTCCCACATTCTCCACGATGATCTCATCGGATGAACCACGATGTTGGGGATTCAATCAATCTAGTATACAATTCCCTTTGTCTACCGGTATGACACTTGCCCGAGATTCGATCGTCAGTATCCCTATACCTTGTTCAATCTCGTTACCGACAAGTCTCTTTACTCGTTCCATAACACATCATCCCGTGGCTAACTCCTTAGTGACATTGAGCTCATTATGATGATGTCTTACCGAGTGGGCCCAGAGATACCTCTCCGTTCCATGGAGTGACAAATCCCAGTCTCGATTTGTGCCAACCCAACAGATACTTTCGGAGACACCTGTAGTGTACCTTTATAGCCATCCAGTTACGTTGTGACGTTTGGCACACCCAAAGCATTCCTATGGTATCCGGGAGTTGCACAATCTCATGGTCTAAGGAAATGATACTTGACATTAAAAAAGCTTTAGCAGACGAACTACACGAACTTGTGCTATGGTCAGGATTGGGTCTTGTCCATCACATCATTCTCCTAATGATGTGATCCCATTATCAATGGCATCTAATGTCTATGGTCATGAAACCATGACCATCTATTAATCAACGAGCTAGCCAACTAGAGGCTCACTAGGGACACGATGTGGTCTATGTATTCACACATGCATTAAGGTTTCCGGTTAATACAATTATAGCATGTACAATAGACAATTATCATGAACAAGGAAATAAAATAATAACCATTTTATTATTGCCTCTAGGGCATATTTCCAACAGTCTCGCACTTGCACTAGAGTCAATAATCTAGTTACATTGTGATGTATCGGACACCCATAGAGTTCTGGTGTTGATCATGCTTTGCTCGTGATTAAGGTTTAGTCAACGGTTCTGCGACATTCAAATCCGTATGTACTTTACAAATATCTATATATCCATCCTAGACATATCCACGAATGGAGTTGAAGCAACGCTTGATGTGTCTTGTCTTCTTGTGAAACCTGGGCTCCTTGGCAAGGCCAATAGCTCAAGTGTTGTCACGGAGTAGAGTCATTGGGCCCGACGCATTGGGAATCACTCCTAGGTCGGTCATGAACTCCTTCATCAAGACTCCTTCCTGTGCTGCTTCCGAAGTAGATATGTACTCCGCTTCACATGTAGATGCCGCCACGACGCTTTGCTTGCTGTTGCGCCAGCTGACTGCCCCTCCGTTCAAAATATACAAGTATCAGGTTTGTGACTTGGAGTCATCCGGATCCGTGTCGAAGCTAGCATCGACGTAACCCTTTATGACGAGCTCTTCGGCACCTCCATATACGAGAAACATGCCCTTGGTCCTTTTCAGGTACTTCAGGATATTCTTGACTGCTGTCTAGTGTTCCGCTTCGGGATCACTTTCGTACCTCCCTACCAAACTTATGGCAAGGTTCACATCAGGTCTGGTACATAGCATGGCATACATAATAGAGCCTATGGCTGAAGCATAGTGGATGACACTAATATTTTCTCTATCCTCTGCCATGGTCGGGCATTGAGTCGTACTCAATCTCACACCCTGTAACACAGGCAAGAACCCCTTCTTGGACTGATCCATATTGAACTTCTTCAATATCTTGTCAAGGTATTGTTGGAAATATTCCCTAGAGGCAATAAATAAAGTGTTTATTATTATATTTCCTTGTTCATGATAATCGTTTATTATCCATGATATAATTGTATTAATTGGAAACACATTACATGTGTGGGTAAATAGACAACACTTTGTCCCTAGTATGCCTCTAGTGAACTAGCTCGTTGATCAAAGATGGTCAAGGTTTCCTAGCCATTGACATGAGATGTCATTTGATAACGGGATCACATCATTAGGAGAATGATGTGATGGACAAGACCCAAACTACAAACGTAGCATATGATTGTGTCAGTTTATTGCTACTGTTTTCTGCATGTCAAGTATATGTTCCTATGACCATGAGATCATGCAACTCACGGATACCGGAGGAGTGCCTTGTGTGTCTCAAACGTCGCAACGTACTGGGTGACTATAAAGGTGCTCTACAGGTATCTCTGAGGGTGTCTGTTGAGTTGGCATGGATCAAGACTGGAATTTGTTACTCCGTGTGACGGAGAGGTATCTCAGGGCCCACTCGGTAATACAACATCACAATAAGCCTTGCAAGCAATGTGACTAAGTGTTAGTTGCGGGATATTGTATTACGAAATGAGTAAAGAGACTTGCCGATAACGAGATTGAACTAGGTATGGAGATACCGATGATCGAAACTCGGGCAAGTAACATACCGAAGAACAAAGGGAACATCATACGGGATTAACTGAATCCTTGACATAGAAGTTCGACCGATAAAGATATTCGTAGAATATGTAGGAACCAATATGGGCATCCAGGTCCCGCTATTGGTTATTGACCATAGAGGTGTCTCGGTCATGTCTATATAGTTCTCGAACCCGCAAGGTCTGCACACTTAAGGTTTGGTGACGTTTCGGTAGTATAGAGTTATGTATGGTGGTGAATGAATGTTGTTCGGAGTCCCGGATGAGATCCCGAATGTCACGAGGAGCTCCGTAATGGTCTGGAGGTAAAGATTCATATATAGGAAGTCCTATTTTGGTTGCCGGAAAAGTTTCGGGCTCATCGGTAGTGTACCGGGAGTGCCGGTAGTGTACCGGGAGACCATCTGGAGGGGTATTTCGACCCAAGAGGCTCCATGGGATGTGGAAGAGTGTTTACCAGCCCTTACTATGCTGGTGGAAGTCCCACACAAGGCCCATGCGGTTTGGGAAAAAAGTCCTAAAGAGAAAAAGTGGAAAAAGGCAAAAATAGGGTGAATCCTAGTCCTACTAGGATTGGAGGTGGAGTCCACCTCCTCCACCTGGTTCGGCCGACTCCTTGGAGGCTTGGCCCTTGTGCCAAGCCTCCTCCTCTCTTCCTCTTATATATACTGGAGGTTTTAGGGTTTTTCATAGAATTTTCAGCCACGTGCTGCCCGTTCCTCCAGTGCATAGTTTCTCCTCTAGATCGTTTTTCTGCAGTGCTTAGGCGAAGCCGTGCCGGAATAGCTCGACCACCATCGCTGGAGCGTCATCATGCTGCCGGACAACTCTTCTACCTCTCCGCTCCTTCTTGCTGGATCAAGACGGCGAAGATCGTCATCAAGCTGTACGTGTGCTGAACGTGGAGGTGTCGTCCGTTCAGCGCTAGATCGGAAGGATCATGATCAAGTTCGTGCGACGGATCATGATCAAGTTTGTGGGATGGATCGTCATTGGATCACAGGACGGATCGTGAGTGGATCGCGGGATGGATCGTGATTGGATCGCGGGACACACGACGATTTGGATCGCGAAGACATTCAAGTACACCAACCGCGTTTCTTAACGCTTCCCGCTTAGCGATCTACAAGGGTACGTAGATCCACTCTCCCTCTCGTAGATGCTCATCACCATGGATAGATCTGCGTGTGCGTAGGAAATTGTTTGTTTCCCATGCAACGTTCCCCAACAGTGGTATCATGAGCTAGGTCTATGTGTAGATGAGATGTCGATAGAACACAAAAGGTTTGTGGGCCTTGATGCTTAGATTGCTTCCTCCCTTGGTCGGAATTTGGTTCAGCGGTATTATGAGATGAAGCAGCCCGGACCAACATTACTCGTACGCTTACGAGAGACCAGTTCCCTCGACCGCAACTTGTTGCATAGATGGCTTGCGGGTGCCAGTTTCTCTCACTTTAGTTGGATCGGATTCAACAAAGGCGGTCCTTGAGAAGGTTGAAAAGCAACTAGTGTATCACCATTGTGGTTTTTGCGTAGATGAGAATTGTTCTTGCTAGATACCCGTAGCAGCCACGTAAAACATCCATCAACAATTAGAGGACGTCTAACTTGTTTTTGCAGGGTATGTTGTGATGTCATATGGCCAATTACATGATGTGATATATGTGATGTATGAGATGATCATGTGATGTATAGATATCATGACTTGCATGTCGATGAGTACGGCAACCGACAGGAGCCATAGGTTTGTCTTTAATTATTGTATGACCTGCGTGTCAATCATTAAGCACTATGTAATGCTTTACTTTATCGCTAAACGGTAGCAATAGTAGTAGAAGCATGTTGGGCGCGACAACCTGGATGGCGACATGTTGATGGAGATCAAGATAATGAAGATCATGGTGTCATGCTGGTGACGATGGAGATCATGCCGGTGCTTTCTAGATCGAGATCAAAAGCACAAGTTCATGGCCATATCATGTCACTTATGAATTGCATGTGATGTTAATACTTTTATGCACCTTGTTTTGCTTAGGACGACGATAGCATTATAAGGTGATCCCTCACTTAAATTTCAAGATGAATTGTGTTCTCCCTGAGTGTGGACCGTTGCGAAAGTTCGTCGTGTCAAGACACCACGTGATGATCGGGTGTGATAGACTCTACGTTCACATACAACGGGTGCAAGCCAGTGTTGCACACGCAGAACACTCGGGTTAAACTTGACAAGCCTAGCATGTACAGACATGGCCTCAGAACACAAGAGACCGAAAGGTCGAACATGAGTCATATAGTAGATATGATCAACATAATGATGTTCACCATTGAAGCCACCTCAACTCACGTGATGATCGGACTTGAGTTGGTGGATTTAGATCATGTGACTCTCAAATGGCCTGAGGGATGTCAATTTGAGTGGGAGCTTTAGTAATTTCATTAACTAAACTCATTATCTTGAACAATAGTCTAAGCAAACTTTGCATATTTATGTTGTAGATCAATGGCTCACGCAGTAGCACCCCCGAATTTTAATGCGTTCCTAGAGAAAGCTAAGTTGAAAGATGATGGAAGTAACTTTGTTGATTGGGCCCATAATCTGAGGATTATCCTCACGGCTTCCTAGAAATCATATGTCCTTGATGCACCGCTTGGTGACCAACCAGAAGATATGACCTCCGAAGACGTTAAGAACGCTTGGGAGGCACGTACTGGAGATTACTCAATAGTTCAGTGTGCAATATTGTATTTCTTAGAACCGGGACTTCAAAGACATTTTGAACGTCATGGAGCATATGAGATGTTCTAGGAGTTGAAGTTTATCTTTCAAAAGAATGCCCGGATCGAGAGGAATGAAACCTCCGATAAGTTCTATGCTTGCAAGATGGAGGAGAACGGGTCTATTAGTGAACATATACTCAGAATGTCTGGGTATTCAACTCGTCTAGCGGAGTTGGGAATTGCCCTTCCGCCAGAGGCGATCACTGACAGAGTTCTTCAATCACTACCACCTAGTTACAAGAGCTTTGTGATGAACTATAAAATGCACGGGATGAACAAGTCAGTCGCCGAGCTGTTTGCGATGCTAAAAGTCGCTGAGTCTAAAATCCTGAAAGAATATCAAGTGTTGATGGTCAATAAAACCACTCGTTTCAAGAAAAATGGCAAGGTCAAGGGCAAGGGCAAGAAGGGTAAAACTAAGAAGGATGGCAAAGCAGTTGCTACTCCTGTAAAGAAGCCCAAGCATGGACCCAAGCCAGAAACTGAGTGCTTTCATTGCAAGGGAAATGGTCACTGGAAGCGGAACTGCCCCAAGTACCTGGCTGACAAGAAGGCGGCCAACGACAAACAAGGTATATATGATATACATGTTATTGATGTGTACCTTACTAGCTCTCATAGTAGTGCCTGGGTATTTGATACCGGTTCGGTTGCTCACATTTGCAACTCAAAGCAGGAACTACGGAATAAACGAAGGCTGGCAAAGGACAAAGTGACGATGCGCGTGGGAAATGGTTCCAAGGTTGATGTGATCCCCGTCGGCACGCCCTCTCTTCGATTACCATCAGGGTTAGTGATGAACCTGAATAATTGTTATTTAGTGCCTACGTTAAGCATAAACATTATATCTCGATCTTGTTTATTGCGAGACGGTTACTCATTTAAATCAGAGAATAAAGGTTGTTCTATTTATATGAGTAATATCTTTTATGGTCATGCACCCAATGTTAGGGGTTTATTCATATTGAATCTTGATAGCGATGACACACATGTTCATAACATTGATGCCAAAAGATGTAGTGTTGATAATGATAGTACCACTTTCTTGTGGCACTGCCGTTTAGGTCATATTGGTGTAAAACGCATGAGAAAGCTCCATGCTGATGGACTTTTGGAGTCACTTGATTTTGAATCACTTGACACATGTGAACCATGCCTCATGGGCAAGATGACTAAAACGCCGTTGTCTGGAACAATGGAACGGGCGAGTGACTTATTGGAAATCATACATACTGATGTGTGCGGCCAATGAATGTTATAGCGCGTGGTGGATATCGTTATTTTCTCACCTTCACTGATGAATTAAGTAGATATGGGTATATTTATTAATGAAACACAAGTCTGAAATGTTTGAAAAGTTCAAGCAATTTCAGAGTGAAGTTGAGAATCATCGTAACAAGAAGATTAAGTTCGTGCGATCTGATCGAGGAGGTGAATATTCGAGTTATGAGTTTGGTAGTCACTTAAGACAGTGTGGAATTGTTTCACAGTTGACCCCGCCCGGAACACCACAACGTAATGGTGTGTCCAAACGTCGTAATCGAACCTTATTAGATATGGTGCGTTCGATGTTGTCTCTTGCTGACTTGCCACTATTGTTTTGGGATTATGCATTAGAGACAACTGCATTCACTTTAAATAGGGCACCATCAAAATCCGTTGAGACGACGCCATATGAATTGTGGTTTGGCAAGAGGCCAAAGTTGTCGTTTCTTAAAGTTTGGGGATGTGATGCTCATGTCAAAAAGCTTCAGCCTGAAAAGCTAGAACCCAAATCGGAAAAATGCGTCTTCATAGGATACCCGAAAGAGACAGTCGGGTATACCTTCTATCTCAGATCCGAAGGCAAAGTGTTTGTCGCTAAGAACGGAACATTTCTTGAGAAAGAGTTTCTCTTGAAAGAATTGAGCGGGAGGAAAATAGAGCTTGATGAGGTTATTGAACCTTTACTTCAACCAGAAAGTAGCGCAACACAGAAAGATGTTTCTTAGGAAACTACAACGGTTGAAGAGGAAGTTAATGATGATGATCATGAAGCTTCAGATCAAGCTACTATTGAACCTTGTAGGTCGACAAGGCCGCATACTACTCCTGAGTGGTACGTCAACCCTGTCATGGAGGTCATGTTGTTGGACAACAATGAACCTACGAGCTATGGAGGAGCAGTGATGGGCCCGGATTCCGAGAAATGGTTAGAGGCCATGAAATTCGAGATGGGATCCATGTATGAAAACAAAGTATGGACTTTGGAAGTATTACCGGAAGGGCGAAAGGTCATTCAGAACAAATGGATCTTTAAGAAGAAGACAGACGCGGGCGGTAGTGTCACCGTCTATAAAGCTCGACTTGTGGCAAAGGGTTTTTCACAAGTTCAAGGAGATAACTATGATGAGACCTTCTCACCCATAGCGATGCTTAAGTCTATCAGAATCATGTTGGCAATAGCTGCTTATTTCGACTATGAAATTTGGCAGATGGATGTCAAAACAGCGTTCCTCAACGGTTTCCTTGAGGAAGAGTTGTATATGATGCAACTAGAAGGTTTTGTCGATCCAGAGAATGCTGACAAAGTTTGCAAACTCCAGCGATCCATTTATGGACTGGTGCAAGCATCTCGGAGTTGGAATAAGCGTTTTGATGAGGTGATCAAAGTGTTTGAGTTTATACAACTTTATGGAGAAGCTTGTATTTACAAGAAAGTGAGTGGGAGCTCTATAGCATTTCTAGTATTATATGTGGATGACATATTGCTGATTGGAAACAATATAGAAATGCTGGAAAGCATGAAGGAATATTTGAACAAGAGTTTTTCACTGAAGGACCTAGGAGAAGCTCCTTTCATATTAGCCATTAAGATCTATAGAGATAGATCGAGACACTTAATAGCACTTTCACACAGCACATACCTTGATAAAGTTTTGAAGAAGTTCAAAATGGATCAATCCAAGAAGGGGTTTTTGCCTATGTTACAAGGTGTGAAGTTGAGTAAGAATCAATGCCCAGTGACTGTAGAAGATAGAGAAAAGATGAGTGTTATCCCCTATGCTTCAGCGATAGGCTCTATCATGTATGCAATGTTGTGCACAAGACCCGATGTCAGCCTTGCCATAAGTTTGGACGGAAGGTTTCAAAGTGATCCAGGAATGGAGCACTGGACAGTGGTGAAGAATATCCTTAAGTACCTGAAAAGGACTAAGGAAATGTTTCTCGTTTATGGAGGTGATGAAGAGCTCGTCATGAAGGGTTACATCGATGCAAGCTTTGACACTGATCCGGACGACTCTAAGTCGCAAACCGGATACGTATTTATTCTCAACGGGGGAGCGGTAAGCTGGTGCAGTTCCAAGCAAAGCGTGGTAGCCGATTCTACATGCGAAGCGGAGTACATCGCAGCCTCGGAGCCAGCAAAGGAAGGTGTGTGGATGAAGCAGTTCATGATAGATCTTGGAGTAGTGCCCAGTGCACTGAATCCAATGAACCTGTTCTGTGACAACACTGGTGCCATTGCTCTGGCCAAGGAACCAAGGTTTCACAAGAGGACCAGACACATAAAGCGACGCTTCAACTCCATCCGTGATTACATCGAGGAAAAGGACATAAACATTTGCAAAGTGCACACGGATATGAATGTTGCAGAGCCATTGACTAAACCTCTTCCAAGGGCTAAACATGATCAACACCAGAACTGCATGGGTGTTCGATTCATTACAATGTAAATCACATAGTGATGTGAGCTAGATTATTGACTCTAGTGCAAGTGGGAGACTGTTGGAAATATGCCCTAGAGGCAATAAATAAAGTGTTTATTATTATATTTCCTTGTTCATGATAATCGTTTATTATCCATGCTATAATTGTATTAATTGGAAACACATTACATGTGTGGGTAAATAGACAACACTTTGTCCCTAGTATGCCTCTAGTGAACTAGCTCGTTGATCAAAGATGGTCAAGGTTTCCAAGCCATTGACATGAGATGTCTTTTGATAACGGGATCACATCATGAGGAGAATGATGTGATGGACAAGACCCAAACTACAAATGTAGCATATGATCGTGTCAGTTTATTGCTACTGTTTTCTGCATGTCAAGTATATGTTCCTATGACCATGAGATCATGAAACTCACGGAAACTGGAGGAGTGCCTTGTGTGTATCAAACGACGCAACGTAACTGGGTGACTATAAAGGTGCTCTATAGGTATCTCTGAGGGTGTCTGTTGAGTTGGCATGGATCAAGACTGGAATTTGTTACTCCGTGTGACAGAGAGGTATCTCAGGGCCCACTCGGTAATACAACATCACAATAAGCCTTGCAAGCAATGTGACTAAGTGTTAGTTGTGGGATCTTGTATTACGGAACAAGTAAAGAGACTTGCCGATAACGATATTGAACTAGGTATGGAGATTCCGACGATCGAATCTCGGGCAAGTAACATACCGAAGAACAAAGGGAACATCATACGGGATTAAATGAATCCTTGACATAGAGGTTCGACCGATAAAGATCTTCGTAGAATATGTAGGAACCAATATGGGCATCCAGGTCCCGCTTTTGGTTATTGACCGTAGAGGTGTCTCGGTCATGTCTACATAGTTCTGGAACCCGCAGGGTCTGCACACTTCAGGTTTGGTGACGTTTTGGTAGTATAGAGTTATGTATGGTGGTGACCGAATGTTTTTAGGAGTCCCGGATGAGATCCTGGACGTCATGAGGAGCTCTAGAATGGTCCGGAGGTAAAGATTCATATATAGGAAGTCCTGTTTTGGTCGCCGGAAAAGTTTCAGGCTCATCGGTAGTGTACCGGGAGTGCCGGTAGTGTACCGGGAGACCATCGGGAGGGGTATTTCGACCCAAGAGGCTCCATGGGCTGTGGGAGAGTGCTTACCAGCCCTTAGTGGGCTGGTGTAAGTCCCACACAAGGCCCATGCGGTTTGGGGAAAAAGGCCTAAAGAGAAAAAGTGGAAAAAGGAAAAACTAGGGTGAATCCTAGTCCTACTAGGATTGGAGGTGGAGTCCACCTCCTCCACCTGGTTCGGCCGCCTCCTTCGAGGCTTGGCCCTTGTGCCAAGCCTCCTCCTCTCTTCCTCTTATATATACTGGAGGTTTTAGGGTTTTTGCATAGACTTTTCAGCCACGTGTTGCCCGTTCCTCCAGTGCATAGTTTCTCCTCTAAATCGGTTTTCTGGAGTGCTTAGGCGAAGCCCTACTGGAATAGCTCCACCACCATCGCCGGAGCGCCGTCATGCTGCCGGAGAACTATTCTACCTGTCCGCTCCTTCTTGCTGGATCAAGACAGCGGAGATCGTCATCAAGCTATACGTGTGCTGAACGCGGAGGTGTCGTCCGTTCGGCGCTAGATCGGAAGGATTGTGATCAAGTTCGTGGGACGGATCGTGATCAAGTTTGTAGGATGGATCGTGATTGGATCGCGGGAAGGATCGTGATTGGATCGCGGGATGGATCATGATTGGATTGCGGGACACATGGTGATTTGGATCGCGAAGACGTTCGACTACACCAACGGCACTTCTTAACGCTTCCCGCTTAGCGATCTACAAGGATACGTAGATCCACTCTCCCTCTCGTAGATGCTCATCACCATGGATAGATCTGCGTGTGCGTAGGAAATTTTTTGTTTCCCATGCAACGTTCCCCAACAGGTATGTGCTTTATGAAAGACCTATGAGGCGTCTCGATCTATCTCTACAGATCTTCATGCCTAATATGTAAGCAGCTTCTCCAAGGTCCTTCATTGAAAAACATTTATTCAAGTAGGCCTTTATATTTTTCCAAGAGTTCTATATCATTTCCCATCAACAATATGTCATCCACATATAATATGAGAAATACTACAGAGTTCCCACTCACTTTCTTGTAAATACAAGGTTCTCGATAAACCAATATAAATCCAAACGCTTTAATCACCTCATTAAAGCGAATGTTCCAACTCCGAGATGCTTGCACCAGCCCATAGATGGAGCGCTGGATCTTTCATACCTTGTTAGCATCTTTAGGATCGACAAAACCTTCCGGCTGCATCATATACAGTTTTTCCTTAAGGAAACCATTAAAGAATGTCGTCTTGACGTCCATTTGCCAGATCTCATAATCATAAAATGCGGCAATTGCTAACATGATTCAGACGGACTTCAGCATCGCTATGGGTGAGAAAGTTATCGTAGTCAACTCGTTGAACTTGTTGATAACCCTTAGCGACAAGCCGAGCCTTATAGACGGTCACATTACCATCTGCGTCAGTCTTCTTCTTAAAGACCCATTTATTTTTTATGGCTCGCTTATCATCAGGCAAGTTCATCAAAGTCCATACTTTGTTCTCATACATGGATCCTATATAGGATTTCATGGCTTCAAGCCATTTGTTGGAATCCGGGCCCGCCATCGCTTCTTCATAGTTCGAAGGTTCACCGTTGTCCAACAACATGATCTCCAGAACAGGGTTGCCATACCACTCTGGTGCGGAACGTGTCCTGGTGAACCTTCAAATAGCAACTTGATCTGAAGGTTCATGATCATCATCATTGACTTCCTCTCCAACCGGTACAGGCTCCACAGAAACAACTTCTTGTGCTGCGCTACTCTCCGGTTCGAGTGGAGGTACAATTACCTCATCAAGTTCTACTTTCCTCCCACTTACTTCTTTCGAGAGAAACTCTTTCTCTAGAAAGGATCCATTCTTAGCAACAAAGACTTTGCCTTCGGTTCTGAGGTAGAAGGTATACCCAACAGTTTCTTTGGGGTATCCTATGAAGACGCACTTTTCCGCTTTGGGTTCGAGCTTCTTAGGTTGAAGTTTCTTCACATAAGCATCGCATCCCCAAACTTTCATAAACGACAGCTTAGGTTTCTTTCCAAACCATAATTCATACGGTGTCGTCTCAACGGATTTAGACGGTGTCCTATTTAAAGTGAATGTGGCAGTCTCTAATGCATATCCCTAAAATGATAGCGGTAAGTCGGTAAGAAACATCATAGATCGCACCATATCCAATAGAGTGCGATTACGACGTTCAGACACACCATTTCGCTGAGGTGTGTCAGGCGGCGTGAGTTGTGTGACAATTTCATATTTCCTTAGGTGCGTGTCAAGCTCGTGACTCAAATATTCTCCGCCACAATCAGATCGTAGGCACTTTATTTTCCTGTCATATTGATTCTCTAGCTCACTCTGAACTTCCTTGAACTTTTCAAAGGTTTCAGACTTGTGTTTCATTAAGTAGGCATACCCATATCTGCTTAAGTCATCAGTGAGGGTGAGAATATAACGGTAGCCACCGCGAGCCTCAACGCTCATTGAACCGCATACATCGGTATGTATTATCTCCAACAAGTCAGTTGCTCGCTCCATTTTTTTGGAGAACGGAGTCTTGGTCATCTTGCCCATGAGGCATGGTTCGCACGTGTCGAATGATTCAAAATCAAGAGACTCCAAAAGTCCATCAGCATGGAGTTTCTTCATGCGCTTTACACTAATATGACCAAGGCGACAGTGCCACATGTTAGTGGGACTATCGTTATCAACCTTATACTTTTTGGTACTCACACTGTAAACATGTGTAACATCACGTTCGAGATTCATCAAAAATAAACTATTGACCAGCGGGGCATGATCATAAAACATTTCTCTCATAGAAATTGAACAACCATTATTCTTAGATTTAAATGAGTAGCCATCTCACATCAAACGAGATTCACATACAATATTCATGCTCAAAACTAGTACTAAATAACAATTATCTATTATATTATTAAAATAATAGAAAACGAACGGTGATGATTTATTGCTCTAAAGTTAAGTTATTTATAAACGGCTTAGATCCAACGAGAATAATAACACACGCCTGTGAAACGAAAAATAAAAGAAAGGAGAGTGGGACACGGACACGCTACTGATTGATTTCCACGGCATGTGAGTTTGGATCGAACCCAAAAGCTAGCCAGCCACGGTAAAAAAAAGTTGGCTAGCTAACACGTCACATGCGGTGATCGGATCCAAAAGCTACTAAAACAAGCTATCTGGCCAACACATCGGTGTTGGAATCAGAACCAACCCCGACCTTTTTATATTAGGAAACGGAACAAAGCTTGCTATTCATGTGATGACATAATTGCTTATGCTATTGATTAATTAACACAAAAATTCTACGTGCCTCCAAAAATGGCTAAATCATGAATATATTTTATATGAAAAAATGATATTCGACATACACATGAGTGTATTGCATGTGATGAAATCATTGATTATATCATCAATTAATTAACAAGTTTAAAAATTGATGTTCATAAGTCTACAGTAAATTTTACGATTTGAATTATATTTCACTATGTTTGCAAATTTTTCAAAAAAAGGTGGAATAAAATATTTTACATGACATGTTAAGTATAGTTAGTTGTGTATGAGCTTTTTATCAACTGCAAAGAATGCTAGACATAAATTTGCAAGTATGTCTTTCAAATATTGTGGGTCATCCAAATATATAACTAAAAATCTTATCAGATATATGAACATTCACGTGTACATATCAAAAAGTCATCGAGTAGTTTCAACAAGAAATAAATTAGCCTTACTTGCGCGTGTTAGATGATAATTTTTGCATTTGCAATTCAGTTTCGTGAGCAGCGTACAAGACATTAAAACTGTGATTTAGATGAAAAAAATGTCGAACGTAGACAGTGTGTAGATAAGCAACTTTGCAAAATCATAGGATAATGGTGAAGGCTGAAGTCTTGGTGCTAGAGAAGCCACTAAAATGGCATACAGTCTCAATTTGATGTAAATGAGCACATAAATTTTTGTATGGTGGAGCCTTGCGGGTCATCAACTATAATCCAAAAAATAGCATTCACATATTTATGTAAGGTTACTATTATCTACATGAGGCATGCACCAATAAAATAACAAATATATAAGCCAAAACAATGCTTGGTGATTAAATATCATATAGATCAATCAAGTGTTGTATAATCATGAAATAATAATGCATTGTTAAGTTAATTTAGATTCATTAATAAATATTATTTTCCTATAAATGAAAAGTTTAAATGGAATCTACAAGCGAATACGAAACATATCAATAGAGCAATGCTGACATATCAAATGCTTCAACAACCAAGACAGAAATCACGATGAATTCTCTAAAATGCAAAAAAGTTGCTATATCATAAGGGATTCGTGTCTTGGCTAGGCATGATTTAATCATATGCTCCTCTATCATACATAGCTAAATCCACGTCACCGCTGATATATGCAACCTACTTAACCTCATACTAATTTACATCTAACCTATATGATTTTCCATTAGCAAAATACCATGCAAAAGAAAGAACCAGTCAAAAACTCATCAGACTAGAGTTTAACTCAACAAATTAAGCATGTCGCATTGGAAGATGAGGAAAACTAAGCTTGGCAATTCCGTCTTGATGATTGTTGTTGATATGTCAATCGAACCGAGGTGGATGGAGGAGGTGTGGACAATGAAAAAACCATGGTATTTTTATACAAATAGAATAAAACAATGCATTGGAATTGGCACAATCTTTCTTGATGGGCAAACAACTGATACGCCATCGATGAAGCAATTACATCATACATAATAAAAAATTGATTAGACAAAAACTCCTTTCATGCTATCATTCTTAACACTTAAATTAATTAGAATTAATATGAAATATGAAATAAAATATAAAGTTCATATAATGGTGGAATGATAGTACTATAGATGTACTGCTATAATTGTATTTCCAAAAACATAGCGGTACAATGTCTCTATAATCAACATATTTATATTTTAATAAGGTTACAACACAAGGCATCTCTAATGTATACTTAGCATCAATATAACATTCTTAGATCATATGTTTGAATTTGCAAGGGATTTTATTTTCGGGAACCATATCTGAATTTCATATCTCTGTTATACAAAGTAACTTTACGAATAGATAAAAATCTAGCCGCGCAAATGCATGGGAAACCCCGCTAGTTGAGGTTTAAAACTAATTCCGAAGGTAGATGTAGCGGTAGCATGCCGACGGCGATCACATCGACCTTGGAACCATTCTCGACGCGCATCGTCACCTCGTCCTTTGCCAGTCTCCGCTTATTCCGCAACTCCTGCTTGGAGTTACAAATGTGAGCAACTGCACCGGTATCAAATACCCAGGAGCTACTACGAGCACTGGTAAGGTACACATCAATAACAAGTATATCACATATACCTTTAACGTTGCCGGCCTTCTTATCCGCTAAGTACTTGGGATAGTTCCACTTCCAGTGACCGGTAACCTTGCAATTAAAAGCACTCGGTCTCAGGCTTGGGTCCATTCTTGTTCTTCTTCTCGGCAACTTGCTTAGCGGGCGCGGCAACTGCTTTGCTATCCTTCTTGAAGTTCTTCTTACCCTTGCCTTTCTTGAAACTAGTGGTCTTATTCACCATCAACACTTGATGCTCCTTTTTGATCTCGACCTCTGCTGATTTCAGCATCGAGTACAACTCAGGAATGGACTTCTTCGTACCCTGCATGTTGTTGTTCATCACAAAGCTCTTGTAGCTAGGTGGAAGCGACTGGAGGATTCTGTCAATGACCGAGTCATCCGGAAGATTAACTCCCAGCTGAGACAAGCGGTTGTGCAACCCACACATTTTGAGTGTGTGTTCACTGACAGAACTATTTTCCTCCATCTTACAACTGAAGAACTTGTCGGAGACATCATATCTCTCGACCCGGGCATGAGCTTGGAAAACCAATTTCAGCTCTTGGAACATCTCATATGCTCCGTGTTGCTCAAAACGCTTTTGGATCCCCGGTTCTAAATTGTAAAGCATGCCGCACTGAACCAGGAAGTAATCATCACAGCATGACTGCCAGGCGTTCATAACGTCTTGAGTTGCTGGGAAAACGGGTGCGTCACCTAGCGGTACATCAAGAACATACAATCTCTTGGAAGCTATGAAGATGATCCTTAAGCTACGGACCAGTCCGCAGAGTTAGTTCCATCATCTTTCAGCTTGGTTTTCTCTAGGAACGCGTTGAAGTTGAGGGCAACATTAGCATTGGCCATTGGATCTACAATATAGATTGTAAAGACAATTTTAGACTAAGTTCATGATAATTAAGTTTACATAATAAAATTATTTAATGAACTCCCACTTAGATAGACATCTCTCTAGTCATCCAAGTGACACATGATCCACGTCAACTAGCCCGTGTCCGATCATCACGTGATACGGACTAGTCATCCATGGTGAACATCTCCATGTTGATCGTATCTTCTATACGACTCATGTTTGACCTTTCAGCCTCCCGTGTTCCAAGGCCATGTATATACATGCTAGGCTCGTCAAGTCAACCTAAGTGTATTGCGTGTGCAAATCTGGCTTACACCCATTGTATGCGAACGTTATAACCTATCACACCTGATCATCTCGTGGTGCTTCGGAACAACGGACCTTAGCAACGGTGCACAGCTAGGGGGAACACATTTCTTGAAATTTTAGTGAGAGATCATCTTATTTAAGCTACCGTCGTTCTAAAAAAATAAGATGTAAACATGATAAACATCATATGCAATCAATATAGTGACATGATATGGCCAATATCATCTTGCTCCTTTGATTTCCATCTTTGGTCACCATGATTATCATTGTCACCGGAATGACACCATGATCTCCATCATCATGATCTCGAACATCGTGTCTTCATGAAGTTGTCTCGCCAACTATTACTTCTACTACTATGGCTAATAATTAGCAATAAAGTAAAGTAATTACATGGCATTCTTGATTGACACTCAGGTCATACAATAAATTAAGACAACTCCTATGGCTCCTGCCGGTTGTCATACTCATCGACATGCAAGTCATGAATCCTATTACAAGAAGATGATCAATCTCATACATCACATGTATCACATCACACAGCATATGCTGCAAAAACAAGTTAGACGTCCTCTAATTTGTTGTTGCAAAAACAAGTTAGACGTCCTCTAATTTGTTGTTGCAAGGTTTCTAGCAAGAACGTTTCTTACCTACGCCAAAACCACAACGTGATATGCCAATTGCTATTTACCCTTCATAAGGACCCTTTTCATCAAATCCGATCTGACTAAGGTGGGAGAGACAGACACCCGCTAGCCACCTTATGCAACAAGTGCATGTCAGGCGGTGGAACCAGTCTCATGTAAGCATACATGTAAAGTCGGTCCGGGACGCTTCATCCCACAATACTGCCGAATCAAGATAAGACTAGTAACGGAAAGCAAATTAACAACATCGATGCCCACAAGAACTTGTGTTCTACTCGTGCATAGATTCTATGCATAGACCTAGCTCGTGATGCCACTGTTGAGAGAAGTAGTAGTAAATAAAAAAAATTCCTACGTGTCACCAAGATCAATCTATGGAGAAACCAGCAACGAGTGGGATGAGTCCATCTTCATACCTTTGAAGATCGCAAAGCGGAAGCGTTACTAGAATGCGGTTGGTGGAGTCGTACTCGCAGCAATTGAGATCACGGTGGATTTCGATCTAAGCGCCAAACAACGGCGCCTCCGCGTTCAACACACGTGCAGCCCGGTGACGTCTCCTACGCCTTGATCCAGCAAGGAGAAAGGAGAGGTTGAGGGAGAGCTCCGGCAGCACGACAACGTGGTGACGGTGGAGCTGTGTGATACTCCGGTAGGGCTTCGCCAAGCACTACGGAGGACGACGAGGAGGAGGAGTAGGGCTGCGCCGAGAGAGAGAGAGATGCGTGCCTCCGGCAGCCCCAAGGGCTTCACTGTTGGGAGACGTAGTAGTAAATCAAAAATTTCCTACGCGTTCACCAAGATCCATCTATGGAGAAACCAGCAACGAGCAAGGGAGAGATTGGATCTTCATACCTTTGAAGATCGCTAAGCGGAAGCGTTACAAGAACGCGGTTGATGGAGTCGTACTCGCAGCGATTCAGATCGCGGTAGATCCGATCAAGTGCCGAACGGACGGCACCTCCATGTTCAACACACGTGCAGCCCGGTGACGTCTCCAACACCTTGATCCAGCAAGGAGGAAGGAGAGGTTGGGGAAGGGCTCCAACAGCAGCACGACGGCGTGGTGGTGGTGGAGTAGCAAGGTATTCCGACAGGGCTTCGCCTAAGCGCTGCGGAGGAGGAAGAAGAGAGGTAGGGCTTCGCCTTGAGAGAGAGAGATCAAATCCTGTCTCAAAACATCCAAAACCTCAAGTATATATAGGAGGAGGGACGTGGAGGGCTGGCTTGGCCTCTACTCCAAAGAGGAGATGGCCGGCCGAATTAAAGGGAGAGTCCACCTCCCACAAGGGAGGTCGATCTCCTCCTTTTAAATCCTTTTTGCCTTATCTCCTTATCTCCAGCCACATGGGCCTTTAGCAAAAGTATTTCCCAGCCCAATAAGGGCTGACACACTTTATCTAACAGCCCATGAAGTCCTCTGGTCGTCACACCCCTCCCGGGGGTCCTCCGGCACCCTCCCGGCACTCCCGGTACACTACCGATGAGCCCGAAAACTTTCCGGTGACCAAAACTGGACTTCCTATATATCAATCTTTACCTCCGGACCATTCCGGAGCTCCTCGTGACGTCCGGGATCTCATCCGGGACTCCGAACAACCTTCGGTAATCACGTATACCTTTTCCCTATAACCCTAGCGTCATCGAACCTTAAGTGTGTAGACCCTACGGGTTCGGGAGACACGTAGACATGACCGAGACACCTCTCCGGTCAATAACCAACAGCGGGATCTGGATACCCATGTTGGCTCCCAAGTACTCCACGATGATCTCATCGGATGAACCACGATGTCAAGGATTCAATCAATCCCGTATACAATTCCCTTTGTCTATCGGTATGGTACTTGCCCGAGATTCGATCGTCGGTATCCCCATACCTTGTTCAATCTCGTTACCGGCAAGTCTCTTTACTCGTTCCGTAATACATCATCCCGTGACTAACTCCTTAGTCACATTGAGCTCATAATGATGATGTCTTACCGAGTGGGCCCAGAGATACCTCTCCGTCACACGGAGTGACAAATCCCAGTCTCGATTCGTGTCAACCCAACAGACACTTTCGGATATACCCGTAGCGTACCTTTATAGCCACCCAGTTACGTTGTGACGTTTGGCACACCCAAAGCATTCCTACGGTATCCGGGAGTTACACAATCTCATGGTCTAAGGAAATGATACTTGACATTGAAAAGCTTTAGCAAACGAACTACACGATCTTTGTGCTATGCTTAGGATTGGGTCTTGTCCATCACATCATTCTCCTAATGATGTGATCCCGTTATCAACGACATCCAATGTCCATGGCCATGAAACCGTGACCATCTATTGATCAACGAGCTAGTCAACTAGAGGCTCACTAGGGACATGTTGTGGTCTATGTATTCACACATGTATTATGGTTTCCGGTTAACACAATTATAGCATGAACAATAGACAATTATCATGAACAAGGAAATACAATAATAACCATTTTATTATTGCCTCTAGGGCATATTTCCAACAGTCTCCCACTTGCACTAGAGTCAATAATCTAGTTCACATCACCATGTGATTAACACTTACATCACCATGTGATCATATCATCATGTGATTAACACCCAATAAGTTCTGGGGTTTGTTCATGTTCTGCTCGTGAAAGAGGTTTTTAGTCAGCGGGTCTGCGACATTCAGATCCGTGTGTACCTTTGCAAACTTTCCATTTCATATTTGTAGATACTTCTCCCACGCTCCACTTGGAGCTATTCCAAATGGCTGCTCCACTATACGTAGCTGGATTTCTACTAAGAGTCATCCGTATTGGTTTTAAAGCTTGCATCATCGTAACACTTTACGATGAACTCTTTATCACCTCCATAATCGAGAAATATTTCCTTAGTTCTCAAGTTACTAAGGCTAACTTTGACCGCTGTCTAGTGATCCACTCTTGGATTACTCTTGTACCCCTTGACAGACTCATGGCAATGCACACACAGGTGCGATACACAGCATGGCATACTATATAGAGCCTATGGCTAAAGCATAGGAGATGACACTCATCTCTTCTTTATCTTCTGCCGTGGTCGGGTATTGAGTCTTACTCAATTTCACACCTTACAATACAGTCAAGAACTCCTTCTTTGACCCATCTATTTTGAACTCCTTCAAAAACTTGTCAAGGTATGTCTTCGTCGAAAAAACTTATCAAGCGAATAGATCTATCCCTATAGATCTTGATGCTTAATAAAATAGTAGCTTTATCTGGGTCTTCCTTTGAAAAAAAAAACTTTTCAAACAACCCTTCATGCTCTTCCAGAAATTCTACATCATTTCCGATCAATAATATGTCAACTACATATTCTTATAAGAAATTCCATAGTGCTCCCACTCACTTTCTTGCAAATACAAGTTTCTCATAAACATTGTATAAACTTAAACACTTTGATCACCTCATCAAAGCATATATTCCAACTCCGAGATGCTTGCTCCAGTCCATAGAAGGATCGCTGGAGTTTGCATATTATTAGCATCCTTAGGATTGACAAAACCTTCTGGTTGTATCACATACAACTCTTCCTCACAGAAACCATTACGGAAACCTTGTTTTGTCATCCATCTGCCAGATTTCATAATCGAAAAATGCAGCAACTGCTAACAAAATTTCAATAGACTTTTAGCATCGCTACAGATGAGACAATCTCATTGCAGTCAACTCCTTGAACTTGGCGGAAACTTCTTTGCGACAAGTCGAGCTTTATAAACGGTGACATTTCACCATTAGCGTCTATGTTTATCTCAAAGGTCCATTTGTACTCAATGACCCGCCATTCAACAGGCAAGTCTACCAAAGTCCATACTTGGTTTTCATACATGGATCCTTTCTCGGATTTCATGGCTCCTAGCCATTTGTTGGAATCCGGGCCCACCATCGCTTCTCCATAGTTCGTAGGTTCATCGCTGTCCAACAACATGATTTCCAAGACAGGGTTGTCGTACTACTCAGGAGCAGTACGCGTCCTTGTCGACCTACGAGGTTCGATAGTGACTTGATCCGAAGCTTCATGATCATCATCATTAACTTCCTTTTCAACTGAGTAGGCTCTACAGAAACATCTTTCTGTGTTGCGCTATTCTCTGGATGAAACAAAGGTTCAACAACCTTATCAAGTTCTATCTTCCTCCCACTCAATTCTTTCGAGAGAAACTCTTTCTCAAGAAAGGACCCGTTCTTAGCTACAAATACCTTTTGCGCTTGGATCTGAGATAGAAGGTATACCCAATGTCTCATTAGGGTATTCTATGAAGATGCATTTGTCTGCTTTGGGTTCGAGCTCGCTAGGTGAAAAACCCATTTTCACATAAGCGTCGCAGCCCCAAACATTAAGAAATGACAGCTTAGGCTTCTATCAAACCATAATTCTCACGGTGTCATCTCAACAGACTTAGATGGTGCCCTGTTAAAGTGAATGGATTTGTCTTTAATGCATAACCCCATAACGATAGTGGTAAAACGATAAGAGACATCATAGTACTCACTATATCCAATAGAGCACGACTACGACGTTCGAACACACCATCACACTATGGTGTTCCAGGAGGCGTGAGCTGTGAAACAATTTCCACATTGTCTAAAATTGCATACCAAACTCGTAACTTAGATATTCACCTCCATGATCATATCATAGACATTTATCTTCTTGTCACGATGATCTTTAACTTCACTCTGAAACTCCTTGAACCTTTCAAACATTTCAGATTTGTGTTTCATTAAGTAAATATCCCCATATTTACTCAAATCATCAGTGAAGGTAAAGAAAAACAACGATATCCACTGTGTGTTTCAACACTCATTGGACCACATACATCAACATGTATTAATTCCAATAAGCCACTTGCCCGCTCCATCATATTGGATGACGGGGTCTCAGTCATCTTGCCCAAGAGGCATGGCTCGCATGTCTCAACCGATTCGAAATCGAGTGAGTCAAAAAACATCCATCATCATGGAGTTTCTTCATGCGATTTATACCAATATGACATTACGTGGCAGTGCCACAAGCATGTGGTACTATCATTATTAACTTTGTATCTTTTGGTACCAATGTTATGAATATGTGTACTACTACGATCATGATTCGATAAACCATTTCGAGTGGGTGCATGACCATTGAAGGCATTATCCATGTAAACAGAATAACCATTATTCTCTAACTTATATGAATAACCGTATCGCACTAATCATGATCTAATCACGTTTATGCTCAACGCAAACACCAAATAACATTTATTTAGGTTTATCACAAATCCTGAAGGTAGAGAGAGTGTGCGATGGTGATCACATCAATCTTGGAAATACTTCCAACACACATCGTCACCTTTCACCTAGCTAGTCTCCATTTACTCCGTAGCTTTTATTTCGAGTTGCTAACACTTAGCAACCGAACCGGTATCTAATACCCAGGTGCTACTAGGAGTACCAGCAAGGTACACATCACTAACACGTATATCAAATATACTTCCATTGACATTACCAGCCTTCTTATCTACCAATCATCTAGGGTTTTTCCGCTTCAGCGAACATTCTCCTCATAACAGAAGCACTTAGTCTCGGGTTCGGGCTCAACCTTGGGTTTCTTCACTAGAGCAACAACTGGCTTGCCATTCCTGAAGTTTTTCCCTTCTTGCCCTTGCCCCTTTTGAAACTAGTGGTTTTCACTTAACCATCAACACTTGATGCTCCTTATTGATTTCTACCTTCGTGGTGTCAAACATCACGAACAACTCAGGGATCATCTTATCCATCCCTGGCATGTTATAGTTCATCACGAAGCTCTAGTAGCTTGGTGGCAGTGACTTGGAGAACTGCATTAATCACTATCTCATCTGGAAGATTAACTCCCACTTGATTCAAGTGATTGTAGCACCCAGACAATCTGAGAACACGCTCACCGATTAAGCTATTCTCCTTTATCTTGCAGGCAAAGAATCTTGTTGGAGGTCTCATACCTCTCAACATAGGCACGAGCTTGAGATCACAATCTCAGCTCCTAGAACATCTCATATGTTCTATGACGTTCAAAACATTTTGAAGCCTCAATTCTAAGCCGTAATGCATGACGCACTGAACTATCACGTAGTCATCAAAAAGTGCCTGTCATATGTTCACAACATCTACAGACAACGCTTGAGGGAGTGATGCAGTTAGCGGTACATCATAAACATAAGCTTTCTGTGCAGCAATGAGGACAATCCTCAGATCACGGACCCAGTCCGCATTATTGCTACCATCAACTTTCAACTTACTTTTCTCTAGGATTGTATCAATAAAACTGGGGAGCTACAGCGCGAGCTATCTACGACATAATTTGCAAGGACATTTTTAGACTAAGTTCATGATAATTAAGTTCATTTAATCAAATTATTAATGAACTCCCACTTAGATAGACATCTCTCTAGTCTTCCAAGTGATACATGATCCATGTCAACTAGCCCGTGTCCGATCATCACGTGAGACGGACTAGTCATCCATGGTGAACATCTCTATGTTGATCGTATCTTCTATACGACTCATGTTCGACCTTTCGGTCTTCCGTGTTCCGAGGCCATGTCTGTACATGCTAGGCTCGTCAAGTCAACCTAAGTGTTTCGCATGTGTAAATCTGGCTTACACCCGTTGTATGCGAACGTTAGAACCTATCACACCCGATCATCACGTGGTGCTTCGGAACGACGATCCTTAGCAACGGTGCACAGTTAGGGTGAACACCTTTCTTGAAATTTTATTGAGAGATCATCTTATTTACTACCGTCGTTCTATGCAAATAAGATGTAAACATGATAAACATCACATGCAATCAATATAGTGACATGATATGGCCAATATCATCTTGCTCCTTTGATCTCCATCTTCGGGGCACCATGATCATCACTGTCACCGGCACGACACCATGATCTCCATCATCATGATCTCCATCATTGTGTCTTCATGAAGTTGTCTCGCCAAATATTACTTCTACTACTACAGCTAACGTTTAGCAATAAAGTAAAGTAATTACATGGCGTTTATGATTGACACGCAGGTCATACAATGATATAAGACAACTCCTATGGCTCCTGCCGGTTGTCATAGTCATCGACATGCAAGTCGTGAACCCTATTACAAGAACATGATCAATCTCATACATCACAATGCATCACATCACATCCTTTTGGCCATATCACATCACACGGCATATGCTGCAAAAACAAGTTAGACGTCCTCTAATTTGTAGTTGCAAGTTTTTACGTGGTTGCTATAGGTTTCTAGCAAGAACGTTTCTTACCTACGTCAAAACCACAACGTGATATGCCAATTGCTATTTACCCTTCATAAGGACCCTTTTCATCGAATCCAATCCGACTAAGGTGGGAGAGACAGACACCCGCTAGCCACCTTATGCAACTAGTGCATGTCAGGCGGTGGAACCGGTCTCACGTAAGCGTACGTGTAAGGTTGGTCCGGGCCGCTTCATCCCAGAATACCGTCGAATCAAGATAAGACTAGTAACGGCAAGCATATTAACAAAACCGACGCCCACAACTGCTTTGTGTTCTACTCGTGCATGGATTCTACGCATAGACCTAGCTCATGATGCCACTGTTGGGAGACGTAGTAGTAAATCAAAAATTTCCTACGCGTTCACCAAGATCCATCTATGGAGAAACCAGCAACGAGCAAGGCAGAGATTGGATCTTCATACCTTTGAAGATCGCTAAGCGGAAGCGTTACAAGAACGCGGTTGATGGAGTCGTACTCGCAGCGATTCAGATCGCGGTAGATCCGATCAAGTGCCGAACGGACGGCACCTCCGCGTTCAACACACGTGCAGCCCGGTGACGTCTCCAACACCTTGATCCAGCAAGGAGGAAGGAGAGGTTGGGGAAGGGCTCCAACAGCAGCACGACGGCGTGGTGGTGGTGGAGTAGCAAGGTATTCCGACAGGGCTTCGCCTAAGTGCTGCGGAGGAGGAAGAAGAGAGGTAGGGCTTCGCCTTGAGAGAGAGAGATCAAATCCTGTCTCAAAACATCCAAAACCTCAAGTATATATAGGAGGAGGGACGTGGAGGGCTGGCTTGGCCTCTACTCCAAAGAGGAGATGGCCGGCCGAATTAAAGGGAGAGTCCACCTCCCACAAGGGAGGTGGATCTCCTCCTTTTAAATCCTTTTTGCCTTATCTCCTTATCTCCAGCCACATGGGCCTTTAGCAAAAGTATTTCCCAGCCCAATAAGGGCTGACACACTTTATCTAACAGCCCATGAAGTCCTCTGGTCGTCACACCCCTCCCGGGGGTCCTCCGGCACCCTCCCGGCACTCCCGGTACACTACCGATGAGCCCGAAAACTTTCCGGTGACCAAAACTGGACTTCCTATATATCAATCTTTACCTCCGGACCATTCCGGAGCTCCTCGTGACGTCCGGGATCTCATCCGGGACTCCGAACAACCTTCGGTAATCACGTATACCTTTTCCCTATAACCCTAGCGTCATCGAACCTTAAGTGTGTAGACCCTACGGGTTCGGGAGACACGTAGACATGACCGAGACACCTCTCCGGTCAATAACCAACAGCGGGATCTGGATACCCATGTTGGCTCCCACGTACTCCACGATGATCTCATCGGATGAACCACGATGTCAAGGATTCAATCAATCCCGTATACAATTCCCTTTGTCTATCGGTATGGTACTTGCCCGAGATTCGATCGTCGGTATCCCCATACCTTGTTCAATCTCGTTACCGGCAAGTCTCTTTACTCGTTCCGTAATACATCATCCCGTGACTAACTCCTTAGTCACATTGAGCTCATAATGATGATGTCTTACCGAGTGGGCCCAGAGATACCTCTCCGTCACACGGAGTGACAAATCCCAGTCTCGATTCGTGTCAACCCAACAGACACTTTCGGAGATACCCGTAGCGTACCTTTATAGCCACCCAGTTACGTTGTGACGTTTGGCACACCCAAAGCATTCCTACGGTATCCGGGAGTTACACAATCTCATGGTCTAAGGAAATGATACTTGACATTGAAAAGCTTTAGCAAACGAACTACACGATCTTTGTGCTATGCTTAGGATTGGGTCTTGTCCATCACATCATTCTCCTAATGATGTGATCCCGTTATCAACGACATCCAATGTCCATGGCCATGAAACCGTGACCATCTATTGATCAACGAGCTAGTCAACTAGAGGCTCACTAGGGACATGTTGTGGTCTATGTATTCACACATGTATTATGGTTTCCGGTTAACACAATTATAGCATGAACAATAGACAATTATCATGAACAAGGAAATACAATAATAACCATTTTATTATTGCCTCTAGGGCATATTTCCAACATTCACTATATATAGGAGGAGAGGGAGGAGGATGCGCACCCCTAGGGTTCCACCCTAGGTGGTGCGGCATCCCTAGATGGGATCTGGCCGGCGGCCAAGAGG
Organism: Hordeum marinum; assembly: GCA_022496015.1. NCBI lineage: Eukaryota > Viridiplantae > Streptophyta > Magnoliopsida > Poales > Poaceae > Hordeum > Hordeum marinum. The sequence continues at coordinate 26,462,802 of CM039678.1, forward strand.
GAGAGGGGAGGGGTGGCGCCCTAGGTGGGCCTAATGCCCATCTGGGCTAGGGTTTGCCCCCCTCTCCTCTTGTGTTATGCCTTGGGCCCTTGTTGGGGGCGCACCAGCGCACCTAGGGGATGGTTCCCTCCCACCTGCGGCCCATGCAGCCCTCTGGTGCCGGTGGCCTCACATGGTGGACCCCCAAAACCCTTTCGGTGGTCCCGGTACGTTAGCGGTGATGCCTGAAACACTTCCGGTGACCAAAACCTCACTTCCTATATATGAATTTTTACCTCCGGAACATTCCGGAACTCCTCGTAACATCCGGGATCTCATCCGGGACTCCAAACAACCTTAGGTAACCATGTACACTATTTCCCTATAACCCTAGCGTCATCGAACCTTAAGTGTGTAGACCCTACGGGTTCGGGAGGCACGTAGACATGACCGAGACACCTCTCCGGTCAATAACCAACAGCAGGATCTGGATACCCATGTTGGCTCCCACATGCTCCACGATGATCTCATCGGATGAACCACGATGTCGGGGATTCAATCAATCCCATATACAATTCCCTTTGTCTACCGGTATGACACTTGCCCGAGATTCGATCGTCGGTATCCCTATACCTTGTTCAATCTCGTTACCGGCAAGTCTCTTTACTCGCTTCATAACACATCATCCCATGGCTAACTCCTTAGTCACATTGAGCTCATTATGATGATGTCTTACCGACTGGGCCCAAAGATACCTCTCTGTCACACGGAGTGACAAATCCCAGTCTCGATTCGTGCCAACCCAACAAATACTTTCGGAGACACCTGTAGTGTACCTTTATAGCCACCCAGTTATGTTGTGACATTTGGCGCACCAAAAGCATTCCTACGGTATCCGGGAGTTGCACAATCTCATGGTCTAAGGAAATGATACTTGACATTAAAAAAGCTTTAGTAGACGAACTACATGATCTTGTGATATGCTTAGGATTGGGTCTTGTCCATCACATCATTCTCCTAATGATGTGATCCCATTATCAACGACATCCAATGTCCATGGTCATGAAACCGTGACCATCTATTGATCAACGAGCTAGCCAACTAGAGGAGCACTAGGGACACGTTATGGTATATGTATTCACACATGCATTACGGTTTCCGGTTAATAAAATTATAGCATTAACAATAGAAAATTATCATGAATAAGGAAATACAATAATAACCATTTTATTATTGCCTCTAGGCCATATTTCCAACAGAACAAAGTTCAAGGCTAGCCCCCACTTCAATGTTGCTCCTCTTTCTCAATTTCAATTTTATTTTTGAAAACATTTTAGGTTCCTCTCTTTTGTTGAACTATTTTAAAAGCACACAATAGAGTAAAATGACTCTCTAAAACTTCCGGGTTGTCTCCATGGCAGCGCTTTTCTTTAAAGACATTAAGCTAGGCATATAGTGCTCAAGTAGTGGATCCACCCGGATCCCAAGGTACATCAAAGACAATTTGAATTAACAATTATTTGTAATTTAGTAGTGAGCACATAGTAACATATATCATGCAGCAACGACGTCTAACTCTCTTCCTATGCTTTGCCATGTCATAAAAGAACAATTCATGCACACAAAGTAAAGGCCAATGCATAGTATAAACAGTTTCTTGCAATTTTATCATATTGGAAACATAGAGAGGCGGAGATGTAGTCCCTCTCTCATAATAATTGAAAGTAGGAGCATAAAGCACATGCATATTATATCTATAAAATTCATCATGTGTGATAGTAAAAGGCAACCCATCTATATAAGCCTTAATAAGTGCAAACTTCTCTGATATAGTGTAGTTGGGAGAATTCAAAAAGATAATAGGACTATCATGTGTGTGTACAATAGAAACAATTTAATGCTTACCATAAGGAACTGTAGCAAGTTCATCTTCATAAGCATAATTCACAGTGGCTTCATGGCCACAAGAATAGCAAGCATCAAGTTCATCAAAAAGGGATATTTCAAAAGAATCCAAGGGATCATAGCAATCAACATAGCATTCATCCTTCGGTAAGCACTAAGGGAAATTAAACAATGTATGAGTTGAAGAGTTACTCTCATTAGAAGGTGGTCACGGGTAGCTAATCCGCTCTTGCTCCTTTTGTTCTTCGCTCTCCTCCTCATCTTTTTCATCTAATGAGCTCACAGTTCCAGCAATTTCCTCTTCCATAGATTCCTGCAAAATTTTAGTCTCTTCCAAGGCAGCGGTCGTTCTTTCAATAAACTCTTTAACATAAACATTAGAAGCATAGTTTTCATAGCAATATTTAAGTATGGCAAAATTCTAGAATTGTAAAGAGTAGCATCATACTTTTCAATGAAAGAAGCAATTTCATAGACACCCTTAGAAGCAGCAAATTCTTCAATTTGTTCAACATAATTATAGCAATAGGTCTCCTTGCCATAAGAGGATAATATTTCATTATCATTAAACACACATTGGTAGGGAAGGTGTTTTTTAGCTTCTTTAGAACAACAAGTAAAATCATAAATTTCACATAGATTCCAAGCATAGCAACACAAAGTATTAATTTGGTGCCACAAGAGTTTCTATTTTTGAAATATGCGGTGTCACGCATAATGAGCATGCTCATTTAATGATTTTCCCTCAACTAAGCTAGTTGGGTTTTCAGCACGAGCACAAGTGGATCGAAGATGACCCAAGTAATATTCTTTGGTGGTACAAAACACTGGTGGTTCCTCAACTTTTGGAGCAGCAAGTACAACTATTTTTTTGGTATTTTGCGTTTCCTACCCATATCTAAATATAGCACAAAAGTTAAAACAGCAAATAAAATCTACTTAGTGATAAAGCAAACAAGCAGACACGAGAATATTCACCACACGCTATTGCTCCCTGGCAATGGTGCCAAAAAAAGGACTTGATAACCCACAAGTGTAGGGGATCAATTGTAGCCTTTCTCGATAAGTAAAAGTGTCGAACCCAACGAGGAGCTATAGTTAGAACAAATATTCCCTCAAGTTCTATTGACCATCGATACAAATCTACACACGCTTAACGTTTGCTTTACCTAGAACAAGTATGAAACTAGAGGTACTTTGTAGGTGTGATAGTATAGGTTTGCAAGATAATAAAGAGCACGTAAATAAAATCTAGGGGCTGCGAATATAAAGTAAAAATTAAGTTAGTTTAACGAGTGTGGAAAAATGGTGGTAGGAGTTGCGGAATTGTCCCTAAGCAATCGATAACTAGACCAGTCATCATTATTGCAATTTTATATGAGGGAGAGGCATAATCTAACATACTTTCTCTACTTGGATCATATGCACTTATGAGTGGAACTCTAGCAAGCATCCACAATTACTCAAGATCATTAAGTTAAAAACCAACCGAAGTTTTATAAGGTATCAAGTCCTCTTTACGCCCATATGCAGCAACCCACCTACTCAGGTTTATGCTTCTGTCACTCAAGCAACCCACCATAGGCAAATCATGAACACATTGCTACACCCTACAGCAAGGATCCCTCACGCTTGCACGACACACCATAGGACAGCACCAATAATAAAACATGCAACTCAAACCAATCATGATCATCAATCAACCCATAGGACAACAAAAATCTACTCAGACATCATAGGATGGCAACACATCATTGGATAATAATATGAATCATAAAGCACCATGTTCAAGTAGAGGGTAAAGCGGGTTGCGAGAGAGTGGACCGTTGTAGATAGATGGGGGAAGGTGATGGAGGTGTTGGTGAAGATGACCGAGTTGTTGGAGTAGATCGTCGTCACGATGATGGCCCCGGCGGTGTTCCGACGCCACTGGGAGAGAGGGGCGAGAGACGCCCTCCTTCTTCTTGTTCCTTGACCTCCACCCTAGATGGGAGGAGGGTTTCCCCTCTGGTCCTTGGCCTCCATGGAGGCAGAGGGGCGAGAGCCCCTTCGAGATTGGATCTCTCTCTATTTCCTTCTCTTTCCGTGCTCCCAGATTCTGGCCTTTCACCGTTTCTTAAATATCCAGAGATCTATAACTCCGGTTGGGCTGAAATTTTGAGGGGATCTTTATCCAAAAATTGGCTTTCTTGCGGCCAAAGGAATGCTCCAACTAACCTAAGGGGTGTCCACAAGCCTGCTAGGCGCAGCCAGGGGGTGGGCCGTGCCTAGCAGGCTTGCCACCTCCTCGGGCATCGTCTCGCGGTGATTATTTGTCCAAAAAATCACATATATTCCAGAAAAAATCTTCGTAAGTTTTTATCGCGGTTAGACTTCGTTTGGTATGGATATTCTGCGAAAAACGTGCAACAAACAGGAACTGGCAGTAGGCACTGGATCAATATGTTAGTCCCAAAAATAGTATAAAAAGTTGCCAAAATTATATGAAAGTTGTAGAATATTGGCATGAAACAATCAAAAATTATATATACGATGGAGATGTATCAGTCCCACAGGTACTTGATGAAACTTTGATCGCAGTTAAAACTTTATTTGCCTCAGTATGCCGAGTGATGGTGTAGCCGTTTTAAAACTTCATTCAGGCCTTAGGCCTGAGTACTTCCGTTTACACGAACAACTTTTATCCGCGCTAGGAATTCTGGATTTATCTGCATTTTACTTTCAATCCTTTGCTTGGATGATTTTGTTTTGTTTCCGAATGGAGTGGATGTTCATCACTCAGAAAATTTTTGAACTTAGGCAAAAAACTAGTCCGCAACTAACTCCCCGATTGAGAAGAATGTTCGTCACTCGGGAGGGTTTTTAACTTAGGCGAAGACTTATTCGCAGCTAAGTTTCTGAGTGAACATTATGTTATCTATTTAGAAGTTTTTTTTAACTTAGGCGAAAGCTGGTTTGCAGCTAAGCCCCCAAGTGAGAGGATCGCTCGTCACTCGGAGTGTTTTAACTTAGACGAAGACTGATTCGTAGCTAAGTTTCCAAGTAAACATGATGTTATCCACTTGAAAGGTTTTTTTAACATAGGCGAAAGCTGATTCGCAGCTAAGCCCCCCGAGTGAGAAGATCGCTCATCACTCGGAGTGTTTTTGAACTTAGACGAAGACTGGTTCACAGCTAAGTTTCCGAGTGAATAAGATATAATCCACTAGGAAGGTTTTTCTTAACTTAGGCGAAAGCTGGTTCGCAGCTAAGCCCTGGAGTGAGAGGATCGCTCGTCACTTGGAGTGTTTTTGAAATTAGACAAAGACTGGTTCGCAGCTAAGTTTCCAAGTGAATATGATGTAATCCACTCGGAAGTTTTTTTAACTTAGGCGAAAGCTGGTTCGTAGCTAAGCCCACGAGTGAGAGGATCGCTCGTCACTCGAAGTGTTTCTGAATGCGAGATTGCACGATCGGAATCGATAATAGACCGCAGGAGTCATAGCTTTGATAAATGACATAGTCTGGAGTACTTTTATTACATCAAAACAACTCAGTCATCAAGTATAAAAACTGTTGGAAATATGCCCTAGAGGCAATAATAAATTAGTTATTATCATATTTCCTTGTTCATGATAATCGTTTATTATCCATGTTAGAATTGTATTGATCGTAAACTCGGATACATGCGTGGATACATAGACAAAACCATGTCCCTAGTATGCCTCTAATAGACTAGCTCGTTGATCAAAGATGGTTAAGGTTTCCTAGCCATGGACATGAGATGTCATTTGATAACGGGATCACATCATTAGGAGAATGATGTGATGGACATGACCGAAACTATAAACATAGCATATGCTCATGTCAGTTTATTGCTACAGTTTTCTGCATGTCAAGTATTGGTTCCTATGACCATGAGATCATGCAACTCACTGACACCAGAGGAGTACCTTGTGTGTATCAAACATCACAACGTAACTGGGTGACTATAAAGGTTCTCTACAGGTATCTTCGAGGGTATCTGTTGGGTTGGCATGGATCAAGACTGGGATTTGTTATTCCGTGTGATGGAGAGGTATCTCAGGGCCCACTCGATACTACAACATCACTATAAGCCTTGCAAGCAATGTGACTAAAGATTTAGCCACATGATCTTGTATTATGGAACGAGTAAAGAGACTTGCCAGTAACACGGTTGAACTAGGTATGGAGATACCGACGATCAAATCTCGGGCAAGTAACATACCGAAGAACAAAGGGAACATCATACGGGATTAACTGAATCCTTGACATAGAGGTTCAACCGATAAAGATCTTCGTAGAATATGAAGGAACCAATATGGGCATCCAGGTCCTGCTATTGTTTATTGACCTTAGAGGTGTCTCGTTCATGTCTACATAGTTCTCGAACCCGCACGGTCTGCACACTTAAGGTTAGGTCACGTTTCGGTAGTATAGAGTTATGTATGATGGTGACCGAAGGATGTTCGGAGTCCCGGATGAGATCCTGCATGTCACGAGGAGCTCCGGAATGGTTTGGAGGTAAAGATTGATATATAGGAAGTCCGGTTTTGGTCACCGGAAAAGTTTCGGGCTCATCGGTAGTGTACGGGAGTGCTCGGAGGGTACCGGGGGACCATCGGGAGGGGTGTTTCGACCCAAAGGGCCTCATGGGCTGTGGGAGGAGTCAATCCATCCCTTAGTGGGCTGGTCGAGCCCCCCACTAAGGCCCATGCGGCTAGGGGTGGGAAAACCCCAAAGGTGGAGAGGTGGAAAGAGTTTCCAAGTGGAAAGGAGGAATCCTACTCCTAATAGGATTGGAGTAGGACTCCTCCACCTCCAATTTCGGCCAACTCTTTAGGGTTTGAGGCTGCCTCCTCCCCTCCCCCCTCCTATATATACTAGAGGATTTATAGGGGAAAGCTAACCCTAATTGCCACATGCTCCCTCTAATTCATCTAGATCGGATTTCTCCTCTAGTCTAGTTTGGTGGTGCTTAGGCGAAGCCCTGCCAGAATAGGTCCACCACCATCACCGCCACGCCGTCGTGCTGCCGGAGAACTCATCTACCTATCTGCTCCCTATTGCTGGATCAAGAAGGCGGAGATCATCATCGAGTTGTACGTGTGCTGAATGCGGAGGTGCCGTCCGTTCGGCGCTAGATTGGAAGGACCGTGATCAGGTTCGCGAGACATTTCATGATTTGATCGCGGGAAGGATCGTGATGGGATCATGGGACAGTTCGTGGTTGGATCGCGAGATGGATCGTGATGGGATCGTGGGACGCTCGGTGATTTGGATCACAAAGACGTTCGACTACATCAACTGCGTTTCTTAACGCTTCCCGCTTAGCGATCTACAAGGGTATGTAGATCCAGTCCCCCTCTCGTAGATGCTCATCCCCATGGATAGATCTTGCATGTGTGTAGGAAATTTTTTGTTTCCCTTGCAATGTTCCCCAATAGTGGCATCATGAGCTAGGTCTATGTGTAGATGAGATCATGAGTAGAACACAGAGGATTTTGTGGCGTTGATGCTTAGATTGCTTCCTCTCTTGTCTTGTTTTGGTTCAGCGGTATTGTGGGATGAAGCGGCCCGGACCAAGCTTAATCGTACGCTTACGAGAGACCAATTCCATCGACTGACATGTAACTTAGTTGCACAAAGATGGCTGGCGGGTGTATGTTTGTCCTACTTTAGTTGGATCGGATTCAACAAAGGCGGTCCTTGAGAAGGTTGAAAAGCAATTTATGTATCACAGTTGTGCTTTTTCATCGGTGAGAATTGTTCTTGCTAGATACCCGTAGCAGCCACGTAAAACATGCAACAACAATTAGAGGACGTCTAACTTGTTTTTGCAGGGTATTTTGTGATGTGATATGGCCAATTACATGATGTGATATATGTGATGTATGAGATGATCATGTATTGTATAGAATATCACAACTTGCATGTGGATGAGTACGACAACAGATAGGATCCATAGGGTTGTCTTTAATTATTTTCACCGTCTTGCTTTACTTTATCACTATGAGTTAGCAATAGTCGTGGAAGCAACAGTCGGCACGACAACCCCGATGGAGACACGTTCATGGAGATCAAGATGGAGATCATGGTGTCATGCCAGTGACGATGGAGACCATGTCGGTGCTTTCAATATGGAGATCAAAAGCACAAGTTTATGGCCATATCATGTCACTTGTGATTTGCATGTGATGTTAATCCTTTTATGCACCTTGTTTTGCTTAGGAAGACGGTAGCATTATAAGGTGATCCCTCATTTAAATTTCAAGATAAATTGTGTTCTCCCCGACTATGCACCATTGCGAAAGTTCGTCGTGTCGAGACACCACGTGATGATCGGGTGTGATAGACTTTACGTTCACATACAACGGGTGCAAGCTAGTGTTGCACGTGCAGAACACTCGGGTTAAACTTGAAACTCCTAGCATGTACAAACATGGCCTCGGAACACAAGGGACCGCAAGGTCAAACATGAGTCATATAGTAGATATGATCAACATGATGATGTTCATCATTGAAACCACCTCAACTCACGTGATGATCGGACTTGAGTTGGTGAATTTGGATCATGTATCACTTAGATGACCTGAGGGATGTCAATTTGAGTGGGAGCTTTAGTAATTTGATTAACTAAACTCATTATCATGAACATAGTCAAAATGTCTTTGCAAATTATGTTGTAGATTAGTAGCTCGCGCTGTAGCCCCCTTGAATTTTTTATATGTTCCTAGAGAAATAGAGTTGAAAGATGATGGTAGCAATAATGCGGACTGGGTCCGTGATGTGAGGATTGTCCTCGTTGGTGCACTGAAGGCTTATGTCCTTAATGCACCGCTCGGTGCGCCACCCCCTCTAGCATCATCTGTAGATGTTATGAACATCTGACAGGCATGTTCCGATGACTACTTGATAGTTCAGTGTGTCATGCATTACGGCTTAGAATAGAGGCTCTTTAACGTCATGGAACATATGAGATGTTCTAAGAGCTGTAATTAGGATCTCAGGCTCGTGCCCGTGTTGCGAGGTATGAGACCTCCAACAAGATTCTTTGCCTGCAAGATGAAGGATAATAGCTTAATCATTGAGGATGTGCTCAGATTGTCTGGGTGCTACAATCGCTTGATTAGAGTGGGAGTTGATCTTCCACATAAGATAGTGACTGATATAGTTCTCCAAGTCACTATCACTAAGCTACTAGAGCTTCATGATGAACTATAAAATGCCAGGGACGAAAATAAATTTCATGGATGGCAAGTCAGTTGCTGCTCCAGTGAAGCAACCCAAGGTTGAACCCAAACCTGAGACAAAGTGCTTCTATTATGAGGAGAACGGTCGCTGAAACGGAACAACCCTCGATACTTGGTAGATAAGAAGGCTGGCAACGTCGACAGAAGTATATTTGATATACGTGTTATTGATGTGTACCTTGCTAGTACTCCTAGTAGCACCTGGGTATTGGATACCGGTTCGGTTGCTAAATGTTAGTAACTCGAAATTAAAGCTACGGAATAAACGAAGGCTAGCTAAGAGTGAGGTGACGATGTTGGAAGTGTTTCCAAGGTTGATGTGATCACCATCGCACGCTCTCTCGACCATCGGGATTAGTGATGAACCAAAATAAATGTTATTTGGTGTTTGAGTTGACCATGAACGTGATTAGATTGTGTTTATTGCAATATAGTTATTCATTTAAGTTAGAGAATAATGGTTATTCTATTTACATGAATAATACCTTCAATGGTCATGCACCCAATGAGGATGGTTTATTGAATCTTGATCGTAGTGATACACATGTTCATAACATTGATGCCAAAAGATACAAAGCTAATAATGATAGTACCACATACTTGTGGCACTGCCGCTGAATGTCATATTAGTGTAAAGCGCATGAAGAAACTCCATGTTGATGGATCTTTGGACTCTTTCAATTTTGAATCGGTTGAGACATGCGGACCATGCCTCATGGGCAAGATGACTAAAAACCCGTTTTCTGGCTTGATGGAACGAGCAAGTGACTTATTGGAAATGATAGATGTTGATGTATACGGTCGAATGAATGTTGTAGCATGCGGTGGATATCGTTATTTTCTTACCTTCACTAATGATTTGAGTAGATATAGCATATATTTACTTAATGAAACACAAGTCTGAATCGTTTGAAAAGTTCAAACAAAATCAGATTGAAGTTTGAGATCATCATGACAAGAAGATAAAATGTCTACGATATGATCGTGGAGGTGAATACCTGAGTTACGAGTTTGGTATACAACTTAAGACAATGTGGAAGTTGTTTCACAACTCACGCCCCCTGGAACAACATAGTGTGATAGTGTGTCCGAATGTTGTAGTCGTACTCTATTGGATATGGTGCAAACTATGATGTCTCTTATCATTTTGCCACTATCGTTTTAGGGTTATGCATTAGAGACAACTATATTCACTTTAAATAGGGCACCATCTAAATCCGTTGAGATGACACCATATGAATTTTGGTTTGATAGAAACCTAAGCTGTCATTTCTCAGAGTTTGGGAATGCGAGACTTATGTCTGATAAGCTCGAACTCAAAGAGGAAAAGTGCAACTTCATAGGATACCCTAAGAACTGTTGGGTATACCTTCTATCTTAGATCCGAACACAAAGTGGTTGTTGCTAAAATGGGTCCTTCTTGAGAAAGAGTTTCTCTCGAAAGATTGAGTGGGAGAAAGATAGAACTTGATGAGGTTTTTGAACCTTTGTTTCAGCCATAGAGTAGCACAGCACAGAAAGATGTTCGTGTGGAGTCTACGTCAATTGAAGAGGAAGTTAATGATGATGATCATGAAGGTTCGGATCAAGTTACTATCGAACCTCGTAGGTCGACAAGGTTGCATACTACTCCTAAGTGGTTCGGCAACCCTGTCTTAGAGGTCATGTTGTTGGACAACGATGAATCTATGAACTATGGAGAAGCGATGATGGGCCCGGTTCCACAAATGGTTAGAGGACATGAAATCCGAGAAAGGATCCATGTATGAAAACCAAGTATAGACTTTGGTAGACTTGCTCGTTGGATGACAGGTCATTGAGTACAAATGGACCTTTAAGATGAAGACAGATGCTGATGGTAAATGTCACCATTTATAAAGCTCGACTTGTTGCAAAGAAGTTTCTGACAAGTTCAAGGAGTTGACTACGATGAGACTTTCTCACTCGTAGCGATGCTAAAGTATGTTAGAATTACGTTAGCAGTTGCTGCATTTTTCAATTACGAAATCTAGCAAATGGATGTCAAAACATCGTTTCCTTAACGGTTTCCTTGAGGAAAGGTTGTAGGTGATACAACCAGAAGGTTTTGTCGGTCCTAAGGATGCTAAAAGGTGTGCAAGCTCCAATGATCCTTCTATGGACTGGAGCAAGCATCTCGGAGTTGGAATATACGCTTTGATGAGGTGATTAAAGTTTTTGAGTCTATACAAAGTTTATGAGAAACTTGTATTTACAATTAAGTGAGTGGGAGCACTATAGAATTTCTGATAAGCATACGTGGATGACCTATTGTTGATCAGAAATAATGTAGAATTTTTGGAAAGCATGGAAGGGTTTTTCGAAAAGAGTTTTTCAAAGGAAGACCTAGATAAAGCTACTTAATTGTTGGGCATCGAGATCTATAGAGATAGATCAAGACGCCTGATGAGACTTTCAATGAGTACATACCTTGACAAGATTTTGAAAGAGTTCAAAATGGATCATCAAAGAAAGAGTTCTTGCCTGATTTGTAAGGTGTGAAGTTGAGTGAGACTCAAAGCTCGACCACGTCAGAAGAAAGAGAAAGGACGAAGGTCGTCCCCTGTGCCTTATCCATAGGCTCTGTATAGTATGCCATGTTGTGTACCGCACATATGTGTGCCTGAAGTCTGTCAAGGGGTACAAGAGTAATCCAGGAGTGGATTTTGGACATCAGTCAAAATTATCCTTAGTAACCAGAGTACTAAGGAGATGTTTCTCGATTATGGAGATGATAAAGATTTCATCATAAAGAGTTACGTTGATGCAAGCTTAACCACCAATCCGGATGACTCTTAGTAAAAATCCGGATACGTATAGTGGAGCAGCCATTTGGAATAGGTCCAAGTGCAGTGTGGTAGCAGTGTTTACAGTATGACATAGATATTTGGAAAGCACACATGGATCTAAATGTCGCAAACTCGTTGACTAAAACACCTCTCTCATATGCAAAGCATGATCGAGCCCCAGAACTCATTAGGTGTTAGATTCATAACAATGTGACTCACACGGTGATGTGAGCTAGATTATTGACTCTAGTACAAGTGGGAGACTATTGGAAATAGGCCCTAGAGGCAATAATAAATTAGTTATTATCATATTTCCTTGTTCATGATTATCTTTTATTATCCATGCTAGAATTGTATTGATCGGAAACTCAGATACATGTGTGGATACATAGACAACACCATGTCCCTAGTATGCCTCTAATAGACTAGCTCGTTGATCAAAGATGGTTAAGGTTTCCTAGCCATGGACATGAGATCTCATTTGATAACAGGATCACATCATTAGGAGAATTATGTGATGGACAAGACCCAAACTATAAACGTAGCATATGATCGTGTCAGTTCATTGCTACAGTTTCTACATGTCAAGTATCTGTTCCTATGACCATGAGATCATGCAACTCACTGACACCGGAGGAGTACCTTGTGTGTATCAAACGTTGCAACATAACTAGATGACTATAAAGGTACTCTACAGGTATCTCCAAGGGTGTTTGTTGGGTTGGCATGGATCAAGACTGAGATTTGTTACTCCATGTGACGGAGAGGTATCTCAGGGCCCACTCGGTACTACAACATCACTATAAGCCTTGCAAGCAATGTGACTAAAGAGTTAGCCACATGATCTTGTATTACAGAACGAGTAAAGAGACTTGTCAGTAACGAGGTTGAACTAGGTATGGAGATACCGATGATCGAATCTTAGGTAATTAACATACCGAAGAACAAAGGGAACATCATACGAGATTAATTGAATCGTTGACATAGAGGTTCAACCGATAAAGATCTTCATAGAATATGTAGGAACCAATATGGGCATCCAGGTCTTGCTATTTTTTATTTACCGTAGAGGAGTCTTAGTCATGTCTACATAGTTCTCGAACCCGCAGGGTCTGCAGACTTAAGGCTTGGTCATGTTTCGGTAGTATAGAGTTATGTATGGTGGTGACCGAAGGTTTTTCGGAGGCCTAGATGAGATCCTAGAAGTCACGAGGAGCTCCGGAATGGTCCGAAGGTAAATATTGATATATAGGAAGTCCTGTTTTGGTCACCAGAAAAGTTTCGGGCTCATCGGTAGTGTACCGGGAGTGCCGGGAGGGTAACGGGGGACCATTGGGAGGGGTGTCGCGACCCAAAGGGCCTCATGGGCTGTGGGAGGAGTCAATCCATCCCTTAGTGGGCTGGTCGAGCCCCCCACTAAGGCCCATGCGGCTAGGGGTGGGAAAACCCCAAAGGTGGAGAGGTGGAAAGAGTTTCCAAGTGGAAAGGAGGAATCCTACTCCTAATAGGATTGGAGTAGGACTCCTCCACCTCCAATTTCGGCCAACTCTTTAGGGTTTGAGGCTGCCTCCTCCCCTCCCCCCTCCTATATATACTAGAGGATTTATAGGGGAAAGCTAACCCTAATTGCCACATGCTCCCTCTAATTCATCTAGATCGGATTTCTCCTCTAGTCTAGTTCGATGGTGCTTAGGCGAAGCCCTGACGGAATAGTTCCACCACTATCGACGCCACATTGTCGCGCTGCCGGAGAACTCATCTACCTCTCTGCTCCCTCTTGCTGGATCAAGAAGGTGGAGATCGTCATCGAGTTGTATGTGTGCTAAACGCGGAGGTGTCGTCCGTTCGGTGCTAGATTCGAAGGACCGTGATCAGGTTCGCGAGATGAGTCGTGATTTGATCACGGAACGGATCGTGATGGTATCACGGGATGTTTCGTGATTGGATCGCGAGATGGATCATGATGGGATCACGGGACGGTCGGCGATTTGGATCGCGAAGACGTTCGACTACATCAACCGCGTTTCTTAACGCTTCCCGCTTAGCGATCTACAAGGGTAGGTAGATCCACTTTCCCTCTCGTAGATGCTCATCCCCATGGATAGATCTTGCGTGTGCATAGGAATTTTTTTGTTTCCCATGCAATGTTCCCCAATAGCGTTGAAGTAAGTCTACATTCCAAGCACGCGGCTCATCGATCTTCTTCTTGAGGTTGTAGAGGTGGTAGGCTCCATTTTTCAGTATTTTGGTGACGATGAAAGGACCTTCCCACACGGGGGCGAGCTTGTGTGGCTTCTACTGATCCACCCGGAGTACCAGATCACCCTCATGGAATAACCAACTCTTGACGTGCCTTGCATGGAAGCATCATAAATCTTGTTGATACACAATCGACCAAATCAGAGCCATTTTGCACTCTGATGTCTACTACACAACCTTCTTCTTGTAGACTCGTGTTGGATAGCGACAATTTTCCCTCAAGTGGATGACCTAAGGTTTATCAACCCGTGGGAGGTGTAGGATGAAGATGGTCTCTCTCAAACAACCCTGCAACCAAATAACAAAGAGTCTCTTGTGTCCCCAACACACCCAATACAATGGTAAATTTTATAGGTGCACTAGTTCGGTGAAGAGATGGTGATACAAGTGTAATATGGATGGTAAATATAGGTTTTTGTAATCTGAAAATATAAAAACAGCAAGGTAACTAATGACAAAAGTGAGCACAAACGGTATTGCAATGCTTAGAAACAAGGCCTAGGCGGGTTCATACTTTCACTAGTGCAATTTCTCTCAAAGTTATGGGCATAGTTGAATCATATGTAAATACCTCTCGTGTGACAAAGAGTTCACTCCAAAGTCACAAATAGTGGAGAACTAATGAAGAAATTATTGTAGGGTATGAACCCACCTCAAAGTTATCTTTTCTGATCAATCTTATGAGCTATCCCTATAAGTGTCACAGACACCCCTAGAGTTCGTACTAAAATAACACCTTAAGATACACGTCAACCAAAACCCTAATGTCACCTAGATACTCCAATGTCACCACAAGTACCCATGGTCTTGATTATACGATATGCATCACATAATTTCAGATTCATCATATTCAATCGAACACAAAGAACTTCAAAGAGTGCCCCGAAGTTTCTACCAGAGTGTCAAGACAAAAACGCGTGCCAACCCTTATGCATAGATTCCAAACGTCACGGAACCCACAAGTTGATCACCAAAACATACATCAAGTGGATCAATAGAACATCCCATTGTCACCACGGATATCCCATCGCAAGACATACATCAACTGTTCTCAAATACTTAAAGACTCAATCCGATAAGAAAACTTCAAAGGGAAAACTCAATTCATCACAACAAGATAGAGAGGGGAAAACTCCATACGATTGATCTATATCAATAAAGCTCGCAGTACATCAAGATCGTGTCATCTCAAGAACACGAGAGAGAGAGAGAGATCAAACACATAGCTACTAGTACATACCCTCAGCCCCGAGGGTGAACTACTCCCTCCTCATCATGGAGACCGCCGGGATGATGAAGATGGCCTCCGGTGCTGGTTTCCCCCTCCGGCAAGGTGCCAGAACGGGCTCCCGATTGTTTTTTGTGGCTCTGGAGGCTTGCGGCGGCAGAACTCCCGATCTAGGTTTCGTTTTGGAAATTTGGGTATTTATAGGAAGCTTTGGCGCTGGAATCACATTAAGGGGTTCCACGAGGCCGTGACAAGCCTGCTATGCGCGGCCAGGGGGGTGGCCATGCCTGGCAGGCTTGTGATCTCCTCATAGTATTTTGGCCCAACTCCAATGCTTCGGGGGTCTCTTTTGGTCCACAAAAAATCATGCTAAATTTTTAGCCCATTCCGAGAAATTTTATTTCTACACAAAAAACGACAGCATGGTAGTTCTGCTGAAAACAACGTTAGTCCAGGTTAGTTCTAATAAAATCATACCAAAATATATAGAATTATTGTAAACATGGCATGAATACTTCATAAATTATAGATACGTTGGAGACGTATCACGCTCTTCTTCCAGGAGATCCACACTGTCTTGTCGTGCTTGTTCAGCCTCAGCCTCAGAGTAAAGTTCTACACGAGGAGAATTGTGAAGGAGACCTCTCCGCAAAATAGCTTCAGCTCCATACACCAAGAAGAAATGAGTGCGCCCATTTGACCGATTAGGGGTCGTCCTCAAGCCCCATAGTACAGACATAAATTCAATCACCCAAGCTCCAACTGCATGTTCAAGATCCTGCATGAGTTGAGGCTTCAATCCTTGAAGGATAAGGCCATTTGCTTTCTCAGCTTGACCATTAGTCTGAGGGAGCGCAACGGATGCGTAATACACCCGAGTGCCTTGGGTGAAGCAGAAGTGTCTGAACTCTTCCGAGTCAAAGTTTGAGCCATTGTCAGTAATGATGCTGTGCGGAACTTCACACTGGATCGTAATCTCTCTCATGAATTTTATTGCGGTGAGCGAGTTCAGCTTATGTATGGGCTTAGCTTCAATCCACTTAGTGAACTTGTCGACTGCTACAAGTAGGTGAGTAAATCCACTCTGACCCGTTCAGAAAGGGCCGACCATATCCAAGCCCCATACAGTGAACGACCAGATGAGTGGAATAGTTTTCAAGGAAGATGCAGGCTTGTGTGACAAGTTTGAGTTGAACTAACATCCTTCCCAGTGATCGGCAATCTCCTTAGCCATTTCGTTGGCGCACGGCCAGAAGAAACCCGCTCGGTATGCTTTGGCGACAACCGTCCGAGAGGACGCATGATGACCACAGGTTACCGAGTGAATTTCCTCCAGAATTAGTCGACCTTCCTGAGGGGAAATACACCGCTGAGTCACGCCAGTTATGCTTTCTCTATAAAGTTGATCATCCATCACTGTAAAGGCCTTGGATCAGCAGACAATCTGTCGGGCTTCAACCTCGTCTTCTGGGAGTTCTTGTCTCAGTATGTACGCAATATATGGCACCGTCCAATCGGGTATGATCACCAGAATCTCCATGACCAGATCTATGACTGCCGAGATATCTGCTTCAGTCAGATTAGAGGTGCTTATTGATTGCGGGGACTCTTCAGTGAAGGGATCTTCTTGTACCAAAGGAGAATGTAGATGTTCAAAAAACACATTGCTAGGTACAGGCTTTCGAGTGGATCCGATCTTTGCCAACTCATCAGCTGTTTGATTCTTCAATCGAGGAATATGGTGGAGTTCCAAACCTTCAAACTTCTTCTCAAGATTTCTCAATGGATTGCAATATCCAGTCATAGCAGGGTTCCTGACGTCCCACTCTTTCATCACTTGGTTGACCATCAAATCAGACTCACCGTATACCATCAGGCGTCGGACACCAAGTGAGATGGCCATACACAACCCATATAGGAGTGCTTCGTATTCAGCTTCATTATTGGAGGAATCAAAGTGATTTGAAGGACATAACTGAGCTTGTTTCCTTTTGGAGATACCAATATTACACCGGCACCAGACCCGTTCAACTGTTGGGGATCGTAGTAGTAAATCAAAAAACTTCTACGCATCACCAAGATCAATCTATGGAGAAACCAGCAACAAGTGGGGGAGTGCATCTTCATACCTTTGAAGATCGCAAAGCGGAAGCATTACTAGAACGCGGTTGATAGAGTCGTACTCGTAGCGATTCAGATCGCGGTGGATTCCGATCTAAGCACCGAACAACGGCGCCTCCGCGTTTAACACACGTGCAGCCCGGTGACGTCTCCTACGCCTTGATCCAGCAAGGAGGAAGGAGAGGTTGAGGGAGAGCTTCGACAGCACCATGGCGTGGTGACGGTGGAGCTGCGTGTTACTCCTGCAGGGCTTCGCCAAGCGCCACGGAGGACGAGGAGGAGGAGGGGTAGGGCTATGCCGAGAGAGAGAGAGAGAGAGAGAGAGAGAGAGACTTGTGTGTGCACAGCCCCAAAACCCTCCACTATATTTAGGAGGAGAGGGAGGAGGGTGCGCACCCCTAGGGTTCCCTCCCTAGGGGTGGTGGCAGCCCTAGAAGCCCAGGAGGGCCGGCGGCCAAAGTCTGAAGGAGGAGGGGTGCCCTAGGGTGGGCCTAGGGCCCCTCCATGCCTAGGGTTTGCCTCCCTCCACCCTTTGCTGCACCTTGGGCTGAGGTGGGAGGCGCGCCAGCCCACCTAGGGGCTGGTTCCCTCCCAGTCTTGGCCCATGTAGCCTTCCAGGGCTAGTGGCCCCTCTCGGTGGACCCCCGGAACCCTTCCGGTGGTCCCGGTACATTACCGGTGATGCCCGAAACACTTCCGGTGACCAAATCCTCACTTCCTATATATGAATCTGTACCTCCGGACCATTCCGGAACTCCTCGTGACGTCCGGGACTCCGAACAACCTTCGGTAACCATGTACACTATTCCCATATAACCCTAGCGTCATCGAACCTTAAGTGTGTAGACCCTATGGGTTCGGGAACCATGCAGACATGACCGAGAAACCTCTCCGGTCAATAACCAACAGCGGGATATGGATACCCATGTTGGCTCCCACATGTTCCATGATTATCTCATCGGATGAACCACGATGTCGGGGATTAATTCAATCTCGTATACAATTCCTTTTGTCCATCGATATGTTACCTGCCCGAGATTCGATCGTCGGTATCCCTATACCTTGTTCAATCTCGTTATCGGCAAGTCTCTTTACTCATGATCCCATGACTAACTCCTTAGTCACATGGAGCTCATTATGATGATGTATTACCGAGTGGGCCCAGAGATACCTCTCCATCACACGGAGTGACAAACCCCAGTCTCGATTCGTGCCAACCCAACAGATACTTTCGGGGATATCCGTAGTGCACCTTTATAGCCACCCAATTACGTTGTGAAGTTTGGCACACCCAAAGCATTCCTACGGTATCCGGGAGTTGCACAATCTCATCGTCTAAGGAAATGATACTTGACATTAGAAAAGCTTTAGCAGACGAACTACATGATCTTGTGTTATGCTTAGAATTGGGTCTTGTCCATCACATCATTCTCCTAATGATGTGATCCCATTATCAACGACATCCAATGTCCATGGTCATGAAACCGTGACCATTTATTGATAACCGAGCTAGCCAACTAGAGGCTCACTAGGGACATTTTGTGGTCTATGTATTCACACATGTATTACGGTTTCCGGTTAATAAAATTATAGCATGAACAATAGAAAATTATCATGAAGAAGGAAATATAATAATAATCACTTTATTATTGCCTCTAGGGCATATTTCCAACAGTCTCCCACTTGCACTAGAGTCAATAATCTAGTTATATTGTGATGAATTGAACACCCATAGAGTTCTGGTGTTGATCATGTTTTGCTCGTGAGAGAGGTTTAGTCAACGGATCTGCGACATTCAAATCCGTATGTACTTTAAAAATGTCTATATCTCCGTCCTGTACATATCCACGAATGGAGTTGAAGCGGCGCTTGATGTGTCTTGTCTTCTTGTGAAACCTGGGCTCCTTGGCAAGGGAAATAGCTCCAGTGTTATCACAGAGTAGAGTCTCGAGCCTGATGGATTGGGAATCACTCCTAGGTCAGTGATGAACTCCTTCATCCAGACTCCTTCCTGTGTTGCTTCCGAAGCAGCTATGTACTCCGCTTCACATGTAGATGCCGCCACAATGCTTTGCTTGCTGCTGCACCAACTGACTGCCCCTCCGTTCAAAATATACACGTATCCGGTTTGTGACTTGGAATCATCCGGATCTGTGTCGAATCTAGCATCGACGTAACCCTTTACGACGAGCTCTTAGGCACCTCCATATACGAGAAACATGTCCTTGGTCCTTTTCAGGTAATTCAGGATATTCTTGACCGCTGTCCAGTGTTCCGCTCCGGGATCACTTTGGTATCTCCCTACCAAATTTATGGCAAGGTTCACATCAGGTCTGGTACACAGCATGTCATACATAATAGAGCCTATGGATGAAGCATAGGGGATGACACTCATCATTTCTCTATCCTTTGTCGTGGTCGCGCATTGAGTCGTACTCAATCTCACACACTGTAACACAGGCAAGAACCCCTTCTTGGACTGATCCATATTGAACTTCTTCAATATCTTGTCAAGGTATGTGCTTTGTGGAAGACCTATGAGGCGTCTTGATCTATCTCTATAGATCTGGATGCCTAATATGTAAGTAGCTTCTCCAAGGTCCTTCATTGAAAAACAATTATTCAAGTAGGCCTTTATGATTTCCAAAAGTTCTATATCATTTCCCATCAACAATATGTCATCAACATATAATATGAGAAATGCTACAGAGCTCCCACTCACTTTCTTGTAAATAAAGGGTTCTCCATAAACCCGTATAAATCCAAAAGCTTTAATCACCTCATTAAAGCGAATGTTCCAACTCCAAGATGCTTGCACCAGCCCATAGATGGAGCGCTGAAGCTTGCATACTTTGTTAGCATCTTTACGATCGATAAAACCTTCTGGATGCATCATATATAGTTCTTCCTTAAGGAAACCATTAAGGAATGCCGTTTTGACGTCCATTAGCCAGATCTCATAATCATAAAATGTGGAAATTGCTAACATGATTTGGACGGACTTCAGCATCGCTACGGGTGAGAAAGTCTCATCGTAGTCAACTCCTTGAACTTGTCGATAACCCTTAGCGACAAGCCAAGCCTTATAGACGGTCACATTACCATCCGCGTCAGTCATCTTCTTAAAGATCCATTTATTTTGTATGGCTCGCCGATCATTGGGCCAGTCCACCAAAGTCCATACTTTGTTCTCATACATGGATCCTATCTAGGATTTCATGGATTCAAGCCATTTGTTGCAATCCGGGCCCGGCATCGCTTCTTCATAGTTCGAAGGTTCACCATTGTCCAACAACATGATCTCCAGGATAGGGTTGCCGTACCACTCTGGTGCGGAACATGTTCTTGTGGACCTTTGAGGTTCAATAGCAACTTGATCTGAAGTTTCAAGATCATCATCATTAACTTCCTCTCCAGACGGTGCAGGCTCCATAGAAACAACTTCCTGTGCTGCGCTACTCTCCGGTTTGAGTGGAGGTACAATTACGTCACCAAGTTCTATTTTCCTTCCACTTACTTCTTTTGAGAGAAAATCTTTCTCTATAAAGGATCCATTCTTGGCAACAAAGACTTTGCCTTCGGATCTGAGGTAGAAGGTATACCCAGCAGTTTCTTTGGGGTATCCTATGAAGACACACTTTTCCGCTTTGGGTTCGAGCTTCTTAGGTTGAAGTTTCTTCACATAAGCATCGCATCCCCAAACTTTCAGAAACGACAGCTTAGGTTTCTTTCCAAACCATAATTCATATGGTGTCATCTCAACGGACTTAGACGGTGCCCTATTTAAAGTGAATGCGGCAGTCTCTAATGCATATCCCCAAAATGATAGTGGTAAGTCAATAAGAGACATCATAGATCGCACCATATCCAATAGAGTGCGATTATGATGTTCAGACACACCATTTCACTGAGGTGTGCCAGGCGGCATGAGTTGTGAAACAATTCCACATTTCCTTAGGTGCGTGCCAAACTCGTGACTCAAATATTCTCCGCCACGATCAGGTCGTAGGCACTTTATTTTCCTATCACGTTGATTCTCTACCTCACTCTAAAATTCCTTGAACTTTTCAAAGGTTTCAGACTTGTGTTTCATTAAGTAGACATACCCATATCTGCTTAAGTCATCAGTGAGGGTGAGAACATAACCGTAGCCACCGCGAGCCTCAACACTCATTGGACTGCATACATCGGTATGTATTATCTCCAACAAGTCAGTTGCTCGCTCCATTGTTCCGGAGAATGGAGTCTTGGTCATCTTGCCCATGAGGCATGGTTCGCACATGTCAAATGATTCAAAATCAAGAGACTCCAAAAGTCCATCAGCATGGAGTTTTTTCATGCGTTTGACACCAATATGACCAAGGCGGCAGTGCCACATGTAAGTGGGACTGTCGTTATTAGCCTTACATCTTTTGGTACTCACACTATGAACATGTGTAACATCACATTTGAGATTCATCAAAAATAAACCATTGACCAGCGGGGCATGACCATAAAACATTTCTCTCATATAAATAGAACAACCATTATTCTCAGATTTAAATGAGTAGCCATCTCGCATCAAGCGAGATCCAGATACAATGTTCATGCTCAAATCTGGTACTAAATAACAATTATTAAGGTGTAAAACTAATCCTGAAGGTAGATGTAGAGGTAGCATGCCGACGGAGATCAACTCGACCTTTGAACCATTCCCGACGCGCATCATCACCTCGTCCTTTGCCAGTCTTCGCTTATTCCGCAGCTCCTGCTTGGAGTTACAAATGTGAGCAACTGCACTGGTATCAAATACCCAGGAGCTACTACGAGCGTTCGTAAGGTACACATCAATAACAAGTATATCACATATACCTTTAACGTTGTCGACCTTCTTCTCCGCTAAGTACTTGGGGCAGTTCTGCTTCCAGTGCCTGGTACCCTTGCAATAAAAGCACTCAGTCTCAGGCTTGGGTCCATTCTTGTTCTTCTTCCCGGCAACTTGCTTACCGGGCATAGCAACTGCTTTGCCGTCCTTCTTGAAGTTCTTCTTACCCTTGCATTTCTTGAAACTAGTGGTCTTATTGACCATCAACACTTGATGGTCCTTTTTGATTTCCACCTCCGCTGATTTCAGCATCGAATATAACTCAGGAATGGACTTCTCCATCCCTTGCATATTGTAGTTCATCACAAAGCTCTTCTAGCTAGGTGGAAGCGACTGGAGGATTCTATCAATAACCGAGTCATCTGGAAGATTAACTCCCAGCTGAGACAAGCGATTGTGCAACCCAGACATTTTGAGTATGTGCTTGCTAACAGAACTATTTTCCTCCACCTTACAACTGAAGAACTTGTTGGAGACTTCATATCTCTTGACCCAGGAATGATCTTGAAAAACCATTCTTAGCTCTTGGAACATCTCATATGCTTTGTGTTGCTCAAAATGCTTTTGGAGCCCCGGTTGTAAGCTGTAAAGCATGCCGCACTGAACCAGGGAGTAATCATCACTACGTCTTGAGTTGCTGGGAAAACGGGTGTGTCACCTAGCGGTGCATCAGGACATATAATTTCTTGGAAGCTATGAGGATGATCATCAAGTTATGGACCCAGTCCGTATAGTTGCTTCCATCGGCTTTCATCTTGGTTTTCTCTAGGAACGCGTTGAAGTTGAGGGCAACATTAGCGTGGGCCATTGGATCTACAAGATAGATTGTAAAGACGATTTGAGACTAAGTTCATGATAATTAAGTGCACATAATCATATTATTTAATGAACTCCCACTTAGATAGACATCTCTCTAGTCATCCAAGTGACACATGATCCACGTCAACTGGCTCGTGTCCGATCATCACATGAGACGGAGTGAACATCTCCATGTTGATTGTATCTTCTATATGACTCATGTTCGACCTTTCGGTCTCCCGTGTTCCGAGGCCATGTCTGTACATGCTAAGCTCGTCAAGTCAACCTAAGTTTATTGCGTGTATAAATCTGGCTTACATCCGTTGTATGCGAACGTTAGAACCTATCACACCCGATCATCACGCGATGCTTCAGAACAACAAACCTTAGCAACGGTGCACAGTTAGGGGGAACACATTTCTTGAAATTTTAGTGAGAGATCATCTTATTTAAGCTACCATCGTTCTAAACAAATAAGATGTAAAACATGATAGACATCACATGCAATCATATAGTGACATGATATGGCCAATATCATCTTGCTCCTTTGATCTCCATCCTCGGGGCACCATGATCATCATTGTCACCGGCACAACACCATGATCTCCATCATCATGATCTCCATCATCGTGTCTTCATGAAGTTTTCTCGCCAACTATTACTTCTACTACTATGGCTAACGGTTAGCAATAAAGTAAAGTAATTACATGGCGTTCTTGATTGACACGCAGGTCATACAATAAATTAAGACAACTCCTATGGCTCCTGCCGGTTGTCATAATCGACATGCAAGTCGTGAATCCTATTACAAGAACATGATCAATCTCATACATCATATATATTTCATCACATCCTTTTTGTCCATATCACATCACATAGCATACCCTACAAAAACAAGTTAGACGTCCTCTAATTGTTGTTGCAAGTTTTACGTGGCTGCTATGGGTTTCTAGCAAGAACGTTTCTTACATATGTAAGAGCCACAATGATGATATGCCAATTGCTATTTACCCTTCATAAGGACCCTCTTCATAGAATCCGATCCGACTAAAGTGGGAGAGACAGACATCCGCTAGCCACCTTATGCAACAAGTGCATGTGAGGCGGTGGAACCAGTTTCACGTAACCGTACATGTAAAGTCGGTCCGGGCCACTTCATCCCACAATACTGCCAAATCAAGATAAGACTAGTAACGGCAAGAAAATTTACCAAATCATCTCCCACAACTACTTGTGTTCTACTCGTGCATAGAATCTACGCATAGACCTAGCTCATGATGCCACTATTGGGGATCGTAATAGTAAATCAAAAAAATTCTACGCATCACCAAGATCAATCTATGGAGAAACCAGCAACAACTGGGGGAGTGCATCTTCATACCTTTGAAGATGGCAAAGCAGAAGCGTTACTAGAATGCGGTTGATAGAGTCATACTCGTAGCGATTCAGATCATGGTGGATTCCGATCTAAGCACCGAACAACAGCGCCTCCGCGTTCAACACACGTGCATCCCGGTGACGTCTCCTATGCCTTGATCCAGCAAGGAGGAAGGAGAGGTTGAGGGATAGCTTTGGAAGCACGATGACGTGGTGACGGTGGAACTGCGTGGTACTCCGGCAGGGCTTCGCCAAGCGCTACGGAGGACGAGGAGGAGGAGGGGTAGGGCTGCGCCGAGAGAGAGAGACTTGTGTGTGCACAGCCCCAAAAGCCTCCACTATATATAGGAGGAGAGGGAGGAGGGTGCACGCCCCTAGGGTTCCCTCCCTAGGGGTGGTGGCAGCCCTAGATGGCCAGGAAGGCCAGCGGCCAAGGTGAGGAGGAGGGGCGTCGCCCTAGGGTGGGCCTAGGGACCCTCCACGCCTAGGGTTTGCCCCCCTCCACCCTTTGCTGCGCCTTGGGCTGAGGTGGGAGCCGCATCAGCCCACCTAGGGGCTGGTTCCCTCCCACTTTTGGCCCATGTAGCCTTCCGGGGCCGGTGGCCCCTCCCAGTGGACCCCCAGAACCCTTCCGGTGGTCCCGATACATTACCGGTGATGCCCGAAACACTTCCGGTGACCAAATCCTCACTTACTATATATGAATCTTTACCTCCGAACCATTCCGGAAATCCTCGTGACATCCGGGATCTCATCCGGGACTCTGAACAACCTTCCGTAACCACGTACACTATTCTCATATAACCCTAGCGTCATCAAACCTTAAGTGTGTAGACCCTACGGGTTTGGGAACCATGCAGACATGACCGAGACACCTTCCTGGTCAATAACCAACAGCACGATCTTGATACCCATGTTGGATCCCACATGTTCCATGATGATCTCATTGGATGAACCACGATGTCGGGGATTCAATCAATCCCGTATACAATTCCCTTTGTCCATCGGTATGTTACTTGCCCGAGATTCGATCGTCGGTATCCCTATACCTTGTTCAATCTCATTACCGGCAAGTCTCTTTACTCGTTCCGTAACACATGATCCCGTGACTAACTCCTTAGTCACATTGAGCTCATTATGATGATGTATTACCGAGTGAGCCCAGAGATACCTCTCCGTCACATGGAGTGACAAATCCCAGTCTCGATTCGTGCCAACCCAACAGATACTTTCGGGGATACCCATAGTGCACCTTTATGGCCACCTAGTTACGTTGTGACGTTTGTCACACCCAAAGCATTCCTACGGTATAGAGGAGTTGCACAATCTCATGGTCTAAGGAAATGATACTTGACATTAGAAAAGCTTTAGCAGACGAACTACATGATCTTGTGCTATGCTTAGGATTGGGTCTTGTCCATCACATCATTCTCCTAATGATGTGATCCCGTTATCAACGACATCCAATTTCCATGGTCATGAAACCGTGACCATATATTGATCAACGAGCTAGCCAACTAGAGGCTCGCTAGGGACATGTTATGGTCTATGTATTCACACATGTATTACGATTTCCAGTTAATACAATTATAGCATGAACAATAGACAATTATCATGAACAAGGAAATATAATAATAACCACTTTATTATTGCCTCTAGGGCATATTTCCAACATCAACATCTTAGAGCCATCAAAGAACATGGTCTAGTGTGCCGAGTGGATTTCAATTCGCTGTTGCTGTTCTATCCACTCGGCCATGAAATCAACGAGTGCTTGAGATTTGATTGCCTTTTTTGCTTCAAACTTGATATCAAAGTAGAGGAGCTCAATAGCCCATTTGCCCACTCGACCAGTCGCATCTCGATTGTTGAGGATCTCAGACAATGGAGCATCATTGACGACTTAAATTGAGTGATCCTGAAAGAAGTTTGCCACCTTCTTCGCTGATAGATATATACCATAGACGAGCTTCTGGTAATGTGGGTACCTTTTCTTTGAAGGAGTCAACACTTCGGAGATATAGTAAACTGGACATTGGACTTTATAAGCCTTGCCCTCCTCTTCCTGCTCGACAATGAGAACTATACTAATGACTTTATTAGTGGATGCAATGTACAGGAGCAAAGGTTCTTTGTTGTGCGGAGTAGCAAGCATCGGCTGGGTGGAAAGCAGGGCTTTGAGCTTGACAAACGCAGCTTCAGCTTCGGGAGTCCACTCGGATGTATCAGACTTCTTCATCAGTCAGTATAAAGGCAATGCCTTCTCACCGAGACGAGAAATAAATCTACTCAACGTCGCCAGGCAACCCGTGAGCTTTTGTACATCGTGCACATGCTCAGGGATTTTCATTCGGGTGATGGCACTGATCTTCTCAGGATTGACATCGATTCCCCGTTCGGAAACGAGGAAACCGAGCAACTTGGACGGGCTTAACTTGATATAATACTTCCCTGTTCGGATGTTTCTGCCAAGTCAGTCAGTAGGTCGGAACCTTTGCGAGACTTGACAACAATATCATCCATATAGGCCTCGACATTCTGAGGGATTTGGTCGAGCAGGAATTCCTGAATCATGCGCATGAAAGCAGCACCAGCATTTTTCAAACCAAAAGGCATGGTGATATAACAAAAATACCCGAAAGGGGTGATGATGGCTGTCTTTATGTCATCTGGACCATACAGATGGATCTTATGATAGCCAGAGTAAGTATCAAGAAAGGATAAACGCTCGCATTCCGCAGTCGAGTCGACAATTTGATCAAAGCAAGGGAGCGGAAAATGATCTTTCTGGTAGACCCGATTGATATGTTTGAAATCAATACACATGCGGAGTGACTTATCTTTCTTGGGGACCATGACGACATTCGAGAGCCACTCGGAGTGGTAAATCTCCAGAATGAACTTGGCCGCCAAAAGTCGAGCCACATCCTCGGCGATTGCCTTCTGCTTTTCTGCTGCCGACCGACGCAAGTGCTCTTTCACAAGCTTGGTCTTCGAGTCAACACTCGGTCGGTGCTCAGCCAGTTTCCTGGGTACACCCGGCATGTTAGCAGGCTTCTATGCAAAGATGTCCCAGTTCTCATGGAGGAACTAGATGAGCTCGGCTTCCTATTTGATGTCGAGTGTCGTCGAGACGATGGTCGGAGCAGCATTAGGATCTATCGGGTGAATGTGCACTTTCTTTACTTCCCATGTCGACTGAGAAGCAGACTCGGAAGCGGGCTTCTTGGCACGCAGCAGGTCAGCAGGATCAGTATTCTTCTTGTACTCTACCAATTCGACCACAATCATTTGATGGTCGGCAATTTTGGAGCCCTACTGGAGGCACTCCTCAGCCCTCTGTCGATTCCCCGTGACTATGATCACACCTTTGGCTCTGGGCATCCTCAACTCCAGATACACATAACATGGACGGGCCATGAAATGGGCATAAGCCGGACGATCAAGGATGGCATGATACACGCTCTAGAAGTCTACAACTTCAAATGTCAGTTTCTCCTTACGAAACTTCTTGTCGGTGCCAAACACCACATCCAATGCAATCCGGCCGAGTAACTTGGCCTTTTTCCCAGGAATGACTCCGTGGAACTGCATGTTGCTTTCGCTGAGACGAGACATCGGAATGCCCATCCCCTTTAAGGTATCTGCATACAGGATGTTCAAACCACTCCCTCCGTCCATGAGAACCTTGCGGAGTCGAGTGCCTCCCACAACAGGGTCCACCACCAGAGCTTGCCGACCGGGGGTAGCAACATGAGCAGGATGGTCCGACTAGTCAAATGTAATAGTAGTGTGAGACCATTTAAGTTACATGGGGGTTGCAGGAACAGCCATGTTGACCTCTCTGTTAATAACTTTCGGTCAAATCTTGCTTTCTACATCAGCAAAAATCATCAAAGTGGCATTGACCTTAGGGAATTCCTCTTTATCTTCATCCTCCTCCTTTCTAGGAGATTTGTCACTCGACTTACCTTCCTTGAACTTCTAGATCAGTAATCTGCATTGTCGAGTGGTGTGCTTCAGCAATATCAAATTGCCTTCTTCATCTTTCTTTGTGTGGATTGCACACATTAAATCCATAACATCAGTTCTGGACTAATTCTTTACTTTCTTGGGGGTAAACTTCCCTTTGGGTTTCCCCTTGTTCTTCCCTTGTGCCGCCAAAGCGGCCGCCTCTGCATGAGCAGGGTCATCGGCTTTGTCCTTTTGTTTCCGACTGAAATTGCGGCCGGCATCATTGTCGACTGCTTTTCTCTTGCCGCTGCGGAGGCGGTCTTCCTCTTTGCCATTGGCTTACTGGGCAATCTCCATCATCTTGCTGAGTGAAATATCTCCTATCCGACCAAACTTCAGGTAAAGCTCTCTGTAGCTAACACCGGCCTTGAATGCGCAGACAGCCTGGTGCTCAGAAACATTTTCTACCGTGTGGTGCAGAGTGGACCAATGCTGAATATAATCCCTCAAAGTTTCATTGGGCTTCTGAACACAGTGCTGCGGATCGACCAAACCATCTGGACGCTTACATGTGCCCTCAAAAGTTCTGATGAACACTCAGGCTAGATCCTCCCAACAGTAGATGTTGGAAGGAGCCAAATGATTCAACCACGCTCGGGCCGAACCATCTAACATCAAGGACAAATGCTTCATGGCTATGTTATCATTCCCTCCACCAATCTGCACCGCCACTCAGTAATCGTCTAGCCATGTTTCGGGCTTTGACTCTCCGGTGAACTTGCTGATTCTAGCAGCCAACCTAAAGTTGGAGGGAATCTCAGCAGACCGGATGGCTCTGCTGAAACACTCGGGGCCAGAGATGACGGAACCACTTCCACTCAGATAGTCTCTATCATAACCATCCCTATGAGCCCTGCCTTTGTCAATCCGCTTCTGTGCAAGGATATCTCTTGCGTCAAACCAGGATCCCGCTCATTACCGAACGGGCGCCTATTGTCATGGTGTCGGGGCACATACGAACCACTCCGCAGAGGAGTAGGCACTCAACGGTGGTCATCACGGTGAAAACGAGGGGCAAACTGATCTCGTCCCCGATCTCGATACTGATCTTCATGGTAACCACCGCCCCTGCGATGCAGAGGTGACCCAGGGCTATGTGCTGACTGAACTGTAACTGCCTTGGGCGAATTGTTGTGTATTTTATTGCGCGACTGAGAAACAACCAAATTCTTTCATTGCGCAGCATCAAGCAAAGCTCGGATCTGCTGCAAACCTTTGCTAGTCTCCGAACGCAACGACTGAATGGAATCTGCAATCCTAGCAGCAGCTCCAACATTCAAAACTGGAGTATGGAATACCTCGACGTTGTTCTGAGATCCACTCGGAAACAACTGTCGCTAGCGTCGACTAGGAACGGGTGGACGCTGGTGGGCACGCTCGTCGAGTTCTCTCTGCATCTCTTCGAGCCGAAGGCACCTGGCCTCCAAGGCTTGGGCCTCGACAATCGCACCGACGATGGGCGTATGAAGGACCTCCTCATCTCAATGCTTCTTCTCACTCGATGGTCCCCCAGTCTCACATCTGCCATGGCCGAAGCCAGGCGGGCTTTGATGAGAACCAGCCATAAGCACCTCAACTGCTGGATCACAACTCTCGCACCCAGACGGGACGTCAGACTGATCTGACGGCGAGTTAAACACGCCGTGAAGTGATTCGGCAGGCTCGATAGCCGCGATCTGTAGAGATGCGGCCTGGTGAACCGCAGCATGCCTCACCCAATGCTGGAGCCGCGAACGATCGGAATGCTTGTGGTGACGAACATCGGGGAGGGCCGACAGGTACGGAGTCGATGGCTGTCGAAGAGGAACGCCGCAAGAGCTCGCATGGAAGTGTGCGGCCCCACGGATCGGGAGCGCCTCAACGTCTAGAGGCGCTTCGTGAAGCCATGCCGAATCGTCGCTGATGAAAGTGACCGCACCGAGATGGATCTCGTGGCCAAGGAACAAATCGCCACCGGAAGACATGACGAAGGAAAAAATTGCAACCTTGCCGAAAGTCGCTTAGACGCCAGCCCCACGGTGGGCGCCAACTGTCGTGGGAACAAGCCTGACAGTAGAAGGTAGGGGTACGTAAGAAGAGGACAGAGTCTTTGCTATGGCGAGGATGTAAACACGAATGTATGAGTTCAGGCCCCTCTCGTGGAGGTAACAGCCCTACGTTTCAGTGCTCGGAAGCTTCTGTCGTGTGAAATATGAGTGTTACATGGGGTGCGAACCCTTGTGCCAGAGGAGAAGGGCGGCTTATATAGAGTGCGTTGCCCCTCATGAATACCCGACAACCAAGGGTTCGATCGTGGCAATAAAGGTTTACGTTACTGATAACATATATAATAAATGGTACTAATGATGACTAGTCGAACGCCTGCATGTTGACCTCCCTGGGGTGCCTTCTGGTCTTCTGCTGTCGACTGGCCATTGGTTCTTCCAAGTGAAAAGCTACTGTCGAGTGGAGGGAGACACCTCCGAGAGGATTATCTTTCGAGTGACTCATGCACTAAGGTGACTTCAGTCGGAATCCTCCTTGTAATCTTTAAGTCCTCCAATACAGTGTCCTTTTGTAGGGTATGTAGGTCAGGTCTAGGACCCTACGCTAGGTACATATCCTCGTCATATACCACTCTAGAATTTGACATCTTGCTTTTGACACTCTTAGCTTTTAACAGTACATCACAAATGCCAATCCATTGAGATTTTTTTTTGTTTCTCAATGGGCCCACATGTTGACATGAGCACCGGACCATGACGCAGATTGCCCACATTTCTTTTCAGTTTATTCAAATGTCTCAACTCACCAGGAAGTATACAATCAAATTTTCAGTAGTGACTATACACTCATAACACCTGCAAGCTGCAAAAAAAGGTGCATATGCTTTATGGATTTATATAAAGATAGAGAGTGGGCAATGTTCACAAAGTCAGTTAAATTAGCAGCACAATAAGTGTGATGTGGCTGAAACTCATGAAGATCAATTGGTGTTTCTCACACAGGCCAGCTGTGTGTACTTTTCGGTTGTTCACATGCCGATCACATCTACACATTGTGGGTAAAGAATCATTTTCAGTTCGTTCTTACTTCTTTGATAGTTGGTATTGTAGGTCTGTGTAGATTTCTAATGTCTCAACTCATCAGCAAGTAAACAATCAAATTTTCAGTGGTGATTATACACTCATAACACCTGCAAGCTGCAAAAGAGGTGCATATGCTTTATGGATTTCCATAAAGACAGAGAGTGGGCAATGCTCGAAAAGTCAGTTAAATTAGCAGCACAATAAGTGTGATGTGGCTGAAACTCATGAAGATCAATTGGTGTTTCTCACACAGGCCAGCTGTGTGTACTTTTCAGTTGTTCACATACCGATCACATATACACATTGCGGGTAAAGAATCATTTTCAGTTCGTTCTTACTTCTTTGATATTTGGTATTGTAGATCTGTGTAGTATTTTCTATAGACTTGCTCAAACTTTAAAATGTTTGACTTAGCACAATCCTAGAACTTCAATTATTTTGAATGGAGGAAGTAGGAACAAGTGAAAAATGAATTACTTCTGCTCTACACACTGTCGATCTATTCTATCTTGATGGACTCACTCACTGGGGAATTCTTAATTGGACACACTGCACACAAAAATTGAATGAACCGAGTACTTCTCACAGACCCTGGGATTTCCAGCAGAACTTTTTCCCTGTTGAATTTTCCTATTTTCTCAGTGGGAAAGCGTGCGGGAACAGACTGACCATTATTATATTGTCCACATTATCTTTCAGTTTTTTATAAAATCTCAACTCAACAGAAAGAAAACATATCAAAGTTCAGTTACAAATTGTAGTGCACACACATAACCTAATGACCAACTAAAGGAACCCAGCCAAAAAAGGTGCATATTTTTAGTGCTATATAATTAAAGAGGCATAAGGTAAAGTGGGCAATATTCCAAACGTTGGTTGCATTAGCAGCATGATAAGTGTGATGCTCTAGAACGGTGTGTAGCTTAATTATGTGTAGTAAAATGATTTCTTGGATTGGCCAGCGGCACCAACATTTTGCTGTCGACATGCTGATCAGCAAACATAAATCTGACAGATCTGCGGCACAAGCCTTCCGTCGGACTATGCCTAACTTTAGGCCATACATAGGTGAGCCTATTGTCCGACTATACACACACATGATCAGTGAAGGAGGAGGCGTACTCAGTGGTGGAGGACAAAACTTTTTTCCAATCGTCATGTCCCAATTTGGAGAAAACCTCGTAAGCAATTTATCATCCATTCAATCAAGTTGAAAAAGAAAACACGCAAAGCAATAAGCTTCATTCATCAAACAAATGCCACTAATCACTGCATTGTAGTTGTAGATCGTCAAAACATTTTCTGAAAAAAAATGGCACTAAAATTCGAAAACTAATTACATTTGGCAGCCCTTTTCCTTTTCTGTTCATTTCCCCCTTCTGTCTGTGCGCGCTTCTGCTGGCTGCTGGAAACGCGAGTACGCGACCACGTCCTTGCGTGTCTCATGACTAAACACTACCACCTCTGTAAACTAATATAGTAAAATCTTTTAGATCACTATTACTACTAACTTGATTTCTGGCTTGACAACTGCTGATATGACAACACAACTTGCAGAATAAAGAGTACGATAAACCCTACAAAGGCCGCTGGGCAGGCTTCGGTACATAGGATAATTACAAGTGCATTTAGGAATTGTTATTAAACAGAATTGTTGATTCATATATCTGCAAAAGCAAAATCGAGCAAGGGCTAACTTTATCATGAGGCAAAATCGAGCAGGCGCTAACTTTATGATGAGACATACGAGTGAGCTAGTACTTGATTAAACCGTGCATCCAGACCGCAAAAGTTATGTCTTCATCCTTACAGGTTTGAGCAAATAAATAAATAAATCATGGCTTCATTCATCCAACACAGTTGGAGCACCAATAACTACACCTTTTGAGTTTTCTGTTCTATGTCTTGTGAATGGTGTCTAGCTCATGAGGAGTTAACTAGCATAACCATAATGGAATAAATGCATGAAGGAATTCATCATACGTTGTTGATGCGGGCATTAAGCTACAAAGGATTGGGATTCGGTTTCCCCAAGTCAAAGTATGCAAACAAACTCCCTAAATCAACAGAGGTACTAGTTAGACTATCTGAACGTGAAGAATAATCACTTCCCTCAGTTCATTTCTCGTATGTACCAAACTGTGATTACAATATAAACTTCAAATATGTTTCATACTGTCTTGGATCATCTATGTTTGCATGCCTTCCTAGAATCGCAGTTTGCCTCTAAACTACAAACCATGAGATTATATGCTGACCATGCATCTGACTTGCCGAGTTAACAGAGATGCTCTCTATATATTGTAAGTGCCAGAACCATGCCAGCCGCTGCTAGGAACTGAAGCACGTTGCGTCCTCCTGAACCTTGACCCCAAATCAACGATTCCAGATAGACTTATTATATCCCAGGCATGCCGTGGCAAGATACGAACTGAAAGCCTAAAAAACAACCAGAGCGACCTAACATCTAAAGACCAGGTGTTTGCATTTATGAATGGTGACAAATTTGATAACACAAACATTGTGTGGATGGCTAACGTTGTTTCTATATTCCCTCTTGGAGGAGGGAAAACTATCATATTGCCCTACTCTTTAATTACTCGGAAGAAGCAAATGATGAATTAAATACTTGCCTCCACTCTACACAATTGGATTCATCTTCTCCCAATGGACATACTGAGCACTTATCAACTGGACACACTTGACACACTTTACTCGAACATACTGCGCACTTCTCCATGGGATAAAATCGATCCATTTGCCGGCTTGCATTGTTCTTCATGGGGCAGAAAGCCTGTCAAAGAATCAGTTCCATGGATGTTGGATCTACAACAACACACTTTCCAGTCGAATTTTCATGGTTTCTTAGCGGGCA
The DNA here is from genome assembly GCA_022496015.1 of Hordeum marinum. Taxonomy (NCBI): domain Eukaryota; kingdom Viridiplantae; phylum Streptophyta; class Magnoliopsida; order Poales; family Poaceae; genus Hordeum; species Hordeum marinum. The sequence continues at coordinate 26,497,350 of CM039678.1, forward strand.
CACACTCGTCGCCGAGACGGAGCTTGTCCACAATTTATTCTTGTTTCTTCTAAAATCTCAACTCATCGGCAAGAGAACACATGAAAATTGAAGTCACGATTCTGTAGTCATAACCTGACGACGACGAATGGAAGCAACATAGAAAAGGTGCATACAGTTTAGAGATATATCATGACAAAGTGCAAACAACATAACTGAGAACATCCACACACACGCGTGCACATTTAAAGTTTATGGAGGGCGATGCAGAAGAACCGGCAAGGTCGCCGGCAAGTGCAAACAACCACCGGCTGGCGGTGGCTCTGGTCTAGCGGCGAGCGCGAATCCTCCCGGGCGGCGCATAGCGAGGAGCTCGGGCACGCTGGGGAGAGGAGGAGGTGAGGTGGAATGGTGGTGCAGGGTGTCTTGATCTCCGGCGTTGGTCGGTGCCGACGCGGCAACGGATCAAGCGTCGTGCAGGTTGCGCGCCGCAGGCGGCTGGGATCAGGAGGCGAGGGAGAGAGGAGAAGCCCGTGCTCGTGTCTGCTCATGTTTTTTTGTTGACAACCCGGGATGAAACGTTTTCTTACTTTACAAGAAAGACCACGGGTTGAATACTGAAAATTGCAGGGTTTTCTTTTTTGGCAAGACATACGACCGGAAGCGTTAAACGTTTTATATTATTATTATTACTAGCAAAAGAGACCGTGCGTTGCAACGAAGGAAAAAACACACCATCGTCAATAGCGATGACCACATTATGTTCATATCTCATCGCATGATTTTAAAATTTTGATCACAAATGTAAGAAAATATTTCTTTCTTTAAATTTATTCACAAGATAAAACAATGTTCACATTTTTTAAAAAAATATCATGGTTGTCAAAAACTTGGTAGTTGAAAGAATTATTCTGAATTTCAAGAAATATATTTTTAAACATACTGTAATATTCGGATTCATCCCGACAATTAAATCTTCAAAATTCACTCAGGTATATAATCAGAAAGACTCAGAAGCATTACTGTTGAACTACATACATTTGATCATTCGTGAACATTTTTACAAATTTGAGAACATTTAAAAAATTGAGAACATTTTCTACTATTGACAAACATTTTTTTAAAATTGCAAAAAATATTTTATATTGCGAACAGTTTTTATGTATTTTCTTACCAATTGGAGAATAATTCATTTTTGAATTATCAAACATTTTTTCCAATTGCATTAAAGAAATTGCTCAAAATGTTGGACTTTTTTTCATTTAGGAATATTTTCCTCAAAATTATGATTTGTTTTGAATATGCAAATATTTTTCTAAAGATCCCGAATAATTTTGGAATTCATAAACATTTTATGTTTTATTGAGCATTTATTTAAGATTAATTTTACGAATTCTGATTCTTTTTATTTTTTATTTATTTATTTATTTGAAGTAGAAAGAAGCTGAAAAGATAAATAATAATAATAAATGAAACTAAAAAACAGGCCCCGCCCATGGGCTGGCCCAAATGGGCGCGCTGCTTCGTTTCCAGCACACAAAGCGTTGTATAGCTTGTCCCTATGCTTGGGCCGGCCCATGCAAGAATTTCCTGCAAAACGTTTTTTCTAACTTATAGGTGGCATTGGTTAGTAATATTAGGCAGATTTGGGGGCAATTTTTAATAACGTACCATCAGAAGCAATAGGTGTTTTATTATTAGGTAAAGATTACTAGCAGACATCCTCGTGCGTTACAACGGGTGAAAACAGTCCCACGCGCCCTTACTCGTTCTATACAACGCTAAAGACATCACGAATACCTCATCCTCATGTCCACATCCTATAACATAATAATCATCCGTTTGTCCTCTTAGCCGTCCTCGTCGTCGATGGTCGTAGTATAAGTTGTCACTAACCAAGGTTGACCATGTCCAATAGCTGCATCACTGAGTCTCCTTCGTGTCCGACGAGATTAAGAGCGTTGAGAAAAGATATTTTTATCATCCAGCTAAAATAATAGATAAAAGCATAATATGTGTCTGTGTTATTATGTAAATTGAATAGTTTCTGTCACATAAACCATAAAACCTTAGTTAGACTTCTCGTGCATTGAGACGGATGTCACTGGGTTGAATGAGGTTGGTCGTACGTATAGACGTGATGAAGAAAATATTCCTCCCATATCCCTAATTTAATAAGTTGAACTAAAACAATGCATCTATGGACATATTTCAAAAATTCACCCAGCTTTGTTAGTAGGTATATATTGACAAAATGTTAGCTACAGTTTTAAAAAATTAGTAATGTTTTGAAAAAATGTTTGTCTTTTTAGTTCAATGTTCAAAAACATATCTTGTTCTTAAAAAATGTCCGCACATTCATAAAAATAAATTTAACTATAGTACCTCCTAGTTTTGGAAATTTTCCATGTTTAATAAATAATTAGGTTTATAAAAAACGAATTTTTTGTTTCTTTTGTTATAAATGTTTTTTGTTCAGGTTTATTTTTTTCACAACTTTGTAAAATATTTGCGTTCTAAAATATATTAAAAAATTTACAAAAAAATATTTTTCTCTTAGTATGCAGTGCGGCTGCTGGATTAATTTAAAATGCCACACTGCTGTTTAAACACAAAGATCTGCTTTTGTGCGGTGGCTGGCAGTTGTTGTTGTTTAACGTGACAGACTGAGTTTGATTCCTGGATGAGCAGTATTTTTTTTCTTGGACAGTTTCGCTAATGGACCGGCCCATCTCGGCTCGGAGCGTTTTTAGTGGAAACAAATCAGAAAAACTGGATGGAGACGGACGAAAATTCTTATGGGTCCCATCATAAACGAATAATTTACGAGAAACAGTCCTTTCTTAAATATTAGATAGAGATTACTATCAAACAACCCGTGCGTTGTAACGGGAGAAAAAATAAGCATGTGCCCTTAGGCCATTTGCTCACCTTCAAATCAAGATTACCTTGTGACTACTCAATTGTAGATAGAAGGTTTGCATTAAATATTAATTCGTCTACAATTTCCTCCCTTCCTGTATAGTTTTTTCCTTAAACCTATAGGTAATAAGATGTTAAATCGTTGAGAAAGATATAATTGAGATATATAAAAAAACATAGAACCAGACATTAAAAAATGATAATCACCATCGAGTAATCACTATGTGTAAGAATGAGCAGCTAACTACCATTATTTTATGTAATACAATGCATTAAGCCACTTAATATTTTTATGTCGTTGGAACTGTTGAGTATATATTTGTGTCGCATGTATATTGTGTTATGCTCCATCTTCTAGTCGTGTCTAGTTAAGATCGAGGCCTATCCTGTAATTATATATAGAGTTAATTACACCCGAGGTACAACAACTTGCACGAATTTAACAGATTTATACACGATCTTGAAAACTCCAGAAAAGTCATACAGTAACTCTTCGGCTGTAACAAATGACTATAAATGTGATCCGCACGAGCCACGTGGCGTGCCACGTCCGCGCTGCCCACACGCCCGCATGCACATTTATGCAGAAAACCCCCTACGGCGCCTAATATTACCCGACGACGTCCTCAGTTGAACATGACGATGTGATTTTTGCAAGACCAACCCTATATCACGACAGATTCATAAGACGACCTTCCAAAGCCACCCCAAAACCCTGCCTTTTTTTTGTTTCCCACGTCAAAATCTCGGAGGCGATCGACGCGGTGTTGGTTTGGACTCGTTGGCCGCAAGCGAGGCGGCATGTGGCCGGTCATACGGCCGTGTCGGAGTCCCCGCCGACGTACGGTATGTCTCGAATCCATCGCACCCCCCTCCCCCTTCAAGGTTTGAGTTCCTAGGTTTGTTAGGATTGACGATGGAAATCGTATGCCCAAACGGGGATGAGAGGGTCAGTTGGTGTGGTCGAGATTAAGGGGATTTTGTGATGCATAATGCATAAACGAGAGTATTGGCAAAGCATCGACTTGTCGCGATCAGCCGACGGGCTGTTTCCGTCTATACACAAAACGTACGAAGCTAGACCAATTTGATTGGAATGGATCCTGGAGCAACCATGCTAGCTAGTTAGCTTTAAGCTAGCGATCAAGTCGCCGGGGCAGCCGCGTACGAAGACTTGAGACGTTCACGTGTACGTGAGACTAATCAGGACGCCGCCAAGCCTTTGTACATTGTGCTGCACCTGTGTATACATTGTGCTGAATTTTACAGAAATAGGTGCTTACCATTGAAACTGAATTCTACTGAATTTGTCTGAAACCTGAAAATGTCTGAATGTATGTATGTATGCAGCAGCAGTGTTAACGCCTTAACGGTCTGAACTTCGATTTTCTGAACACTGAACATTGTCCACTCGTACCGACGTGGATGCCACCGCCAGGATTGCCTTCAAGGGGTGAACGACAACTGCTTGTCGCCCTCGACGAGGCCGAACCCCAGAGCCCGACCTTCTTCCCTCCATCCATGGTGTCGCGGCCTCGAGCTGTAATCTAACCAGCTTAGGGTTCGCCGCAGGTGGGGAATTTTGAAACAGAGGAGCGGGGCATTTCAGTGCCAATGTCCGTGCCGTAGGGGGTTTTCTGCACAAATGTGCATGCGGGCGTGTGGACAGCACCGACGTGGCACACCACGTGGCTTCGTGCGGATCATATTTATAGTCATTTGTTATAGCCGATGAGTTACTGTATGATTTTTCTGGAGTTTTCAAGATTGTGTATGAATCTGTTAAATTCGTGCAAGTTGTTGTATCACGAGTGTAATTAACTCTTATATATACGTGTACCGGCACCCCAATCAATACATCAAATATTGTATTGCAAACTTGTCTATCTACATGGTATCATCTTCTTCGGTCCCTCCCTAGGGTTTGCCACCGCCGCCGCGCTCCCCCTCGAGCCGCCGTCGCCGCCGCACCCCACCATCGCCGCACCTTGCCGCCGTCGCGCCTCTCTCTCTCTCTCTCTCTGTCTCTCTCTCGTCGCGCCGCTGCCGCCCCGTGCCGCCCCGCTTCCGCTCCTCCACCGCGCCGATCGCTGCCGCCGCACACTTCCCGCTCGCGCCGATTGCCGCCGCCGCGCGCCTCCCACTCGCGCCGGTGCTCTCCCTCCCAGTCGCAGCCGCACCTCCCCGCAACACCGCCTCTCCCGCTGCCGCCGCTCCACCTAACCCTAACCCTAGCCGCTACAAACCCTCACCGCCGCCGCCGCACACATGGATTCCTCCCCGGGCTCCTTCACAACCCGCTCGCCGAACCCCTTCGCCGGTCCCGAACCCTCCGCCGCCGCCATTTGTGACCTCAACATTGTGGCCCGGGTTCCCATCCGCCTTGACAGCTCCAGCACGTCGTACTACGTGTGGAAGACCTACTTCAATCTCATCTTTCGCGAGTACTATCTCATCGAGCACATCGACGGTTTCGTGGACGCCAAGTAGATGTGGGGCGATCCGGAGTGGTCCGCCATTGAGGCCACGCTCATCCGATGGTTTTACCAAACCGTCTCGAAGGACATCGTCCACACGGTTGTCGCCGAGGACGCCGCCGCCTGCGCCGACCAAGATCAACACGCTCTTCACCGACAACAAGCTTCAGCGCCTTGTTTTCTTGCAGCAAGAGTTCTTCGGCTGTCACTAGGACAACTCCATCATCGATGAGTACTGCATGAAGCTCAAGATGCTTGCCGATGAGCTCCGCGACATCGGCGCCAAGGTCTCTGACGACGTCATGCTGAGCACCCTCACCGCCGGACTCAACGAGGACTTCGGCAATGCGGCGTCCAACCTCACCCTGCTACCGCAGCCCACCTTCTCGCACGTCGTCGCGTACCTCAAGCTCGAGGAACGCCGGATGACAAATCTGAAGCAGCGGGTCCATCACACCGCTCTCGCCGCTGGCACCACCCGAGGCGGCCATGCACCCCTGGTCGCACCTCGTCCGCCCGCCACCACCGGCTACCCACCGTTGCTGCCCACACCGCCCGTGTCCCCCGCGCCACCCCAGGAGCCGCAAGGTGGCGGGGGGAGGCGCAATCGGCGGGGTGGTGGTGGCCGCCGCTAGCAGTAGCCACAGCAGCAAGCCCATGGCACGGGAGGGGCGCCCGACTACCAGTTGCCCCCTCCGTCGTGGGCGTGCTGGAAGTTGGCCTCGGCTAGATCGGTGAGGTCCCACGCATGTACTACATATGTTCATAGGTTCATGAAATCATGTATACATCAGCAATGGAAAAAACTGGATGCACTTCGTGTACAAAATGGACAATCTATTTCAAAGTATCAGGGTTTCAGACGAAAACTCATCTGTTACAAAGGGATTTCATTTTTTTGAAATTATTTGAACTCCAGACTTTTTGTGTGTTCAAAATGCACCATTTAAAGCCAGATCATAAATTTTCAACCCTTTCTGACTTTATTTGCTATTTTCCATGCATTTACTATTTTTTTAGCTAAATGACCCTAAAATTGAAAAGCACTACAAATGAACTCTGAAAAGGTTGAAAGTTGACACTGTATCATCATTTCACCCACATAACATGTGCTAAAAAGTTGACAGGGTTACGGCAAAAACTGAATGCACTTCGTGTACAAAATGAACAATATCTTTCGAAGCATCAAGGGTTCGAACGAAAACTCATCTGTTACAACAGATTTCATTTTTCTGAACTTATTTGAACTCAACACTTTTTGTGTGTTCAAAATGCACCATTCAAAGCCACATCATCAATTTTCAACCCTTTCTGACTTCATTTGGTATTTTTCATGCATTTACTGATTTTTTTAAGCTAAATGACCCTAAAATTGAAAAGCCCTACAAATGAACTCTGAAAAGGTTGAAAGTTGGCATGGTATCATCATTTCACCCAAATAGCATGTGCTAAAAAGTTGAGAGGGTTATGGCAAAAATTGGATGTAGTTCGTGTACAAAATGGACAATCTCTTTCGAAGTATCAGGGTTTCGAACGAAAACTCATTTGTTACAAAAGGGATTTTATTTTTAAAATTATTTGAACTCCACACTTTTTGTGTGTTCAAAATGCACCATTCAAAGCCACATCATCAATTTTCAACCCTTTCTGACTTCATTTGGTATTTTTCATGCATTTACTGATTTTTTTGAGCTAAATGACCCTAAAATTGAAAAACACTACAAGTGAACTCTTACAAGGTTGAAAGTTGGCATGGTATCATCATTTCACCCACATAGCATGTGCTACAAATTTGAGAGGGCTACGGCAAAAACTGAATGCACTTCGTGTACAAAATGGATAATCTCTTTCGAAGTATCAGGGGTTCAAACGAAAACTCATCTGTTACAACAGATTTTATTTTTCTGAACTCAAGACTTTTTGCGTGTTCAAAATGCACCATTCAAAGCCACATCATCACTTTTCAACCCTTTCTGACTTCATTTTGGTATTTTTCATGCATTTATTGAGTTTTTTGAGCTAAATGACCTTAAAATTGAAAAACACTACAAATGAACTCTGAAAAGGTTGAAAGTTGGCATGGTATCATCATTTCACCCACATAGCATGTGCTAAAAACTTGAGAGGGTTACGACAACAACTGGATGCCCTTCATGTACAGAATGGACAATCTCTTTCGAAGTGTGAGGGTTTCGGATGAAAACTCATCTGTTACAAAGGGATTTCATTTTTTTAACTTATTTGAACTCCAGGCTTTTTGTGTGTTCAAAATGCACCATTCAAAGCCACATCATCAATTTTCAACCCTTTCTGACTTCATTTGATATTTTCCATGCATTTACTGATTTTTTTGAGCGAAATGACCCTAAAATTGAAAAGCACTACAAATGAACTCTCAAAAGGTTGAAAGTTGGCATGGTGGCATCATTTCATCCACATAGCATGTTATAAAAAGTTGAGAGGGTTATGGCAAAAACTGGATGCACTTCGTTTACAAAAGGGACAATCTCTTTCAAGCATCAGGGTTTCATACGAAAACTCATTTGTTACAAAAGGCATTTCATTTCTTCACATGTAACTGCAATGATATAGATGTGGAGATAAAGACTTCATTTTTTCTTTGCTTGTGTCCTTTGCTTATTGCGCCGTAACCATGGATAATCTTCATCGTTTAACAGGGTGCTTGGGTCAGCCTTGACTTTGAAGGGAGGAATTTCATGAAACTTTTCATAATCTTTAGACATATGGTACAGTATTATGTGTAGCCTAGCAGTAGCCCGGGTATTATGTGTAGCAGTAGCGCGAGAACACGCGCTACTGATACCGCGCTATTGCTAACCTGTAGTAGCAGCGCGTGTTGGCCCGCGCTACTGCTATACATGCATAGCAGTAGCAAGCGCCAAAATAGAGCGCTACTGCTAGTATCTGTAGCGCCTTATATTATAACGCGCTACTGGTAATGGCACGCTGCTACTAACTTTACACTACGCGCTACTGCTAACTTTATTAGTTTCTGATTTTTTTTCCTGCATATTTGTTTTGTATTTGAACGGGTTTTATACAAGAATCTTTAGCACATACAAATGTCATCATCATACACATACAAATGGCTACAAGACCACGAATGTAATCATAGCATATACATACAACTAGTCTCATCATAATCATCATCCAACACAAAGTGGTCTCTCGTCATCATCTCAAAAATAGCGATACAAGTCTCGAATACTTGCATCGCCATCCATCTAAACAATGATATACGCGAGAAGAGCTATCACTATGACTGAGAGCGAAACTATGTAGTACATGAGGTGGCGGTTATTAGCCGTGTCTCGCGCTAGCGTGAGCCTCCTTGTGTAACTAGCTTCTGCTTCTTGTCTACTTTTGAAGCCTTTATGGCTGGCGCCCAAGACCCCCTCCACTTGCGCCTGACACTCAGACCACTCGTCATATACTCCTGGAACCTTTTCTTTGTACACGACATAGCATCGGTACTTCGCCATCAAGAATCTAGGTACCTGTTAGAGATGCATCTTCATCAAGAGAATGTACAATCATATGCAACAAAATATACTTGAGCAACACAAAAAAGAAACGGTTAGCAACTAGATGCAACATATAGTAAACATAAATAATCAACGTTGTTTCATCGTACGCAAACTAATTAACTAGAGGTATGCAGGTCATCGTATCCAAACTAACAAAGTAGCGTTACGCAAGTTCGGTAGGGACCGTGGACGGACCGTGGACATCACAAAGTTTCATCGCTACAGAAAGTATATACAAGTTCAACCGACACATATCATCATCATCGGCATTGTAAATCACTAGAACTTCCATCCTTCCAGATCATCGAGGATGGACCCTAGCTTCTTGAACGGTGTGAGGTCCTGAAGTTGCATGCCTATGTAATTTCGGACCTCAGCTCGCGATATAGGGCCGTGGTGGAACATCCCCTTCACTTTGACGACTTCTTTCATGATGATCATGGAAATGTCCCTCTGGATGCGAAAGAAGTCATCTTTAAGTTTATAATCCGCTTCTCCTTGAGATTTTACCCACTTGCGGATATGATCATCGTTTCTGGTTGTCATGCGAAGCTTTTGGTGATCCCTTCTAAACTCCATCATGAGATGGAGGAGGTAGAATCCATCGTTCGTACTTGATTTCGGGGCATGGATTCAGCAGAAGTTAGTTTTATGCGAGAAACCTGTCTTGCGGTTCCTTTGTTTCCTGATCTGCATGTGGCCACCCCAGAAGCTGAAGCCTTGGAGAGCATCATCTAGAATATTCATTACGTGGGTGTACTCCTTCTTCTCGTTGTTTCTGGTAGGGTCGAAATACACGGCATGGGAGACTCACGGGTAAAGAACGATAAGGACGGCACGACAGTTGCTGCGGGGAAAAAACAACTGAAATTATTCTCCATATGAGCGAGAAGGAATTATTGAAATGTACGAAAGGGTTGTCCGGCACTGACTTACTTTGGATGATAAGGCAGGAGGACAATTTCTTGGTCCTTGTTCTGTACAATGAAGCTTTCGAGGTACTCCCTAGCAGTTTTATGCTCAAAGTCGCCGAGACTCAAGAAGGACTCGTGCATGTAGTATGGATCCGCCACACAGATTTGTGAGCCTTCTTCTCTCTTCATGACGGAGCTCATATGTAGCGCAAAAAGGCGGCCGATTGTACAATCGAGCCGCCTTGTCAGAAACATCTCGAAGATATGATCAAATTGCAGGAAGACCACCTCCGCGGGTCGTGTGTCGACGTAGCACTTCCCCTCAGGCACACGAGCCGCGTATGTCGGATATCCTGGATCCTTCGAGGCTAGTAGGCTTTTCTCAGTCGACAACACATGGTCGTGCAGTCTCCTGAGATCCCCGGATATTGCCTCCAGCGGTTTCGACAGTAGCATCGGCTCGCCCGTGACATGGAACATGGCCACCATCTGGCTGCTATGTGCTCTGGCTTGTTTCTAGGCAGTTGAGCCTATCTTCCCCGATCTCTTCCTCTCGTGTTTCTTGGGCTAACCTTCTAGACCCTTCCTTAACCCCTGCCCTAGTGTTGTCGGGCTAAGCACTACTGTACGACCCCCTGCATCTTCAGGCGTGTCCTGTGAGGATTGCATGAAGAGAGACTTCTTGCAATCCCTGCTAGGACGTTCCTTCCCGGGCAGATCATCCATATCCTCATTAGCATGCTGATAGCCCGAGTTGTCATATGGCTAACTCATCATATCTAAGTCACCGTCGAAGGCGCCTTTATTGAGGAACCGAAGAGGGTCCTCTTCCATCTCATCATCGTCCATTCTTTGTTCTACGGGACCGATTACATCAGCCACTATTGGACCCCCTTCATCACGTTGTCCGCTGCTCTCACCCGACACTACAGGCGCTGGTAATTGCGTAGGCGGGGTGGTGGTGTCCATAATTTCTTGTTGATTTGTGGTTATTGGTGTGCTCTCGGCCTTCTCCAGACGAAGAAGATTCTTCGGCCATAGCAGCACCCAACCCTTGTAGCTTCCAATCCGCGACGAGGTCTCATCATCCTCTCCCCCTAGTCATACTGGAGGAGGCAAATCCTTGTGCCCCGATTTCACACTCGACAAGGTAACCCTGAAGTGCCCACCGGGCATCGGCTGGCTGTGGAACGTGAGTTCCAAGGGCTTCGTTATCACCCCCTTTCCCACGTCCACCTTTTGGCCTTTGATCAAGTAGAGTACGGTGCACAGGGTTTCGTCGGCCTGCAAACACATGCCTGCGGCATAAAACATCCGAAAGGCAACGAAAATGGAATATTCTAGATATATGTTGGTGTGACATGTAATTACCGTGAGGTCGTCGAGCTCAGCCAAAGACGAAGGCCCGCCTAGCGCGCCAGAGACTGAGGATGGGCTGCTATGAGCAGTTGCGGGTGCGGGTGCGGGAGCAGGCCTGGTTGCGTGAGCAGGTGATGGTACGGTGGTGTTGTTCATCGAGTTGCTCCCGACAAAACTGGGCATGGGGAAATCATGTACCGTCTTGTGTGGATTTTCCTTCGTCCAGTTGATGATAGCCGGGATCAAGTTAGTAGCAAAATCATTTCTGCAGGCATGTACAGCTGCGTCGACTGCCTGCTGTAGCAACTCATTTTTCTCCTCAGCTGCTTTTTTCTTGAACGCAAGATTCACCTTCTCGTTGATGTCCGTCTAACTAAACTTCTTTTTCTGCTTCTTGGCCTTCGGGCCCTCGTTGTAAAACACCTTCCATGTGGCGTCGTCTCCGGCGCTGTGCGCACGTTCATATTGCGGCCGCTCGCCCAAAGGGAGTCCCTCAAGTTCGTTCAAGGCCCGCTTGAGAGGGGTGTCCCACTTGGGCCTCATCGGCGAAGTAGGGCTTTCGGCTGCAAGCTGCTGTTGCTTCTCCTGTAGAAGGAATGTGAACCGTTTACGAATGTGTAGTCGACTTGATCAGAAGCTAAATGTAAGGTGGTAAAAGAATAATTACCTGTATTTTGATCAATTTCCTCTTGATCTGGTCTGTGTAAAAAACTTTCTTTTCCTTTTCCCACTTGTAGCGGGCCCTGATGAAGTCACGCTCCAAGGGGTTGGTGAACTTTGCGAAGGGGTTTGGGAGACCTGCGGCTTCACGTTTCGCGTCCTCCTTATCCCATATGGTCCTTTTGCCAAGGTAGCCACGGCTTTCGAGGCGATGCTTCCCCGTGTTCCTTTGCTAAAGGCTCTTGAATTTCGTAGCCTTAGCCTTGGCCTCGAACTCCTCTTCCGTAAGTATCAAATTTTCCTCCAGAATCTTGGACAGGGGTTCCTCGGCCTCAATAGCTCGTTTCACCCTCCCTTTCCAGGAGGCCAAATCATTGCTGAACATGCCCAGGGCATGATTGTTAATATTTTTCATCTTCTTATCATCCCACGGGTGTTCTATGGCATCATCCCGGTCGGGGAACTTGAATCTCTTGTGCAGCTTCGTCAGGAGCAACTGCATCAAATGTTCTTTACCCCTTATGTCATCGTCATTGATGCTCGCGCATTCCCGTAAGATGCATCCTACTTGGTTCCCATAACACTTGCGAGGTTCTTCCAGCTCTAATGGATCAAACTTGCCAGGGCCATCTTTGTGATCACCAGTCGTCCGATGCCGAGTTTGTTAGGTTTTCGTATCCTCTGCTTCATCTACTTCTTCTTTTCGGTACCTTCCCTGCCGGTATCTTCCCCGCTGGTACCTTCCCCGCCGATACCTTCCCCACCGGTCTCAGTGCCTCCATCGGTGTCGGCGCCGTCGGTGTCGATGTCGGCGTCAGCATCATCATCTAGGCGGACCTGCAAACATTTACTGTGCCTAGCAGACAAAAAGTCGAAGTACTATTGTTCACCCTCATAATCCATCTCGTATGCATCTTGGTCAGAAGGCCCAGTTTCTTCGTTGTTCGCCATGTTCCCTATGATTAAGTCTCCTCGTTTAATTCTAAAACTATATAAAAATGAGAAATGACATAAAAAAAGATCTATGTTTGACGGAATGTCGTTTCCGAGCAAATCCCGGCACTTGATATGCCTACTTTCTAGCACAAGTCATGCCAAAATTCACGGAAAATTTCGGCATGACCTTTGCTAAAAAGTGGACATATCAAGCGCGTGAAATTCACTGGAACGGAAATGAATCAACATTCTAGCAAAACATAGGCCACTCGGATCATTTACCCTGCTCATAATCATCATTTTTCAAATATGACATGTCCAAAACATCACATATCCAAATATGACATGTCCAAATTCCAAATATGACATGTCCAAATCACATGTCCACTTCAAATTCTGTTTTTTAAAATAGCAAGAGTTGCTTTAACTAATTTGTCCTAGGTTTCATACTAATTCTAACTAACTAACTAGCACTACAAAATTTAAATAGCTACAATTGCTTAAACTAAAAAATGCAAGAAACCTATATAATCAATTCTGTTTTTTCTTTTAACTAGACCTAAAACACCTAACCCTAAATTTCTGTCCTAATTTGACAAAGAACCTAATTAGCCTACTGCCCTAACTAACTAGGGTTCATAACTAAATAGATAACCTAATTAACCTACTGCCCTAACTAAAACCTAAGTAAATTAACCGAAGAACCCTATCTAGCAGAGAGAGGAGGAGCGGTGTGGGGCTTATAGAGGGTGCAGGGGCGAGGAGGCAGGCCCGACGACGGTCGAGGTTGGGAGGGGAGGAAGCAGAGGAGGGAGGCGTGGCGCGCCAGGGCTGGGATCGGGGGCGAGGGCGAGGTCGCCGGGGTCGGGGGTCAGGGGCGAGCACGGGGGTCGGGGCGAGCGCCGGGCGCCGAGGTCGGGGTCGGGGGCGAGGTCGCCGGGGTCGAGGGGGTCGGGGGCGAGCGCTGAGGTCGGGGGCGAGCGCCGGGCGCCGGGGTAGGGGGCGAGCGCACGGGCTCCGGCGGCGACGAGGGGGAGCGCCGGGGTCGGGGGCGAGGGCACGGGCTCCGACGGCAATGAGGGGGGAGAAGAGAGAGTGGGGATTTGGGGGAAGAAGCAGAAGTGGGAACCAGATTTGGGGATTAAATCAACTTAGCAGTAGCGTGTTTACTAAAAACGCGCTACTACTATCAGAGGTAGCTATAACGCATTTCTCCAAACGGCGCTACTGCTATGTCGACTAGCTATAGCTCTTTTTCGGAAAGGCGCTACTGCTATTGCCTTTTCCTTTCCTTTTCTTCTTTTTCTTCTATTGTCTTCTATTGTATTTTATTGTCTTTTCTTCGTTTCCTTTTCTTTTCTTCTTTTCCTTTTCTTTTCTTCTTTTTCTTTTCTTTTCTTTTCCTTTTTCCAAGAGCAGGAACGAAGGGAGGGTGATACAATGTATATAACTAAGGCGATATATATTGCATCATTTGATGGTTAAGTATGTATACAAAATCGGAACATATATATTATATCATTTGACCCATGCATAACGGTTAAGTGTGTACACAAAATAGGAACATATATATTACATCATTTGACCGATAACGGTTCCTCAGCATCGACGTTTGCGTTTTTGAGTGAGCTTCTTTCCCTTCTTGTTTGTTGAAGAATAATTGAGCCCCTCATTGTGACTTTATATTTTCCATGGAGTACGATCTTTCTTAGGTAATGTAGTATTGATTCTTATTTTGACATATACTTCATCATCATTGTCATCTTCCCTCATTGGGTTGCCGTACTGGTCGTAGTCTTCCTCGTTGGCGACTCCATCCATTCCAATGATGTTCCTTTTGCCTCTCCTCATGACAACACGACTGGGATTGCACGGGTCGGTTATGAAGAAGCACTGTGTCATGTGCTTAGCGTGTACCCATGGCTCGTTATTTGCGATAGCGTTCACGGTACCACTCTTGGCGTCGGGTATAGTCATGGTAGTTAAATACCGGTTTTCTCTTTCGACATTCTTAGCCCATCTGACACGGAACATCGTCTCGTTGTGCAGTCCAGAGTAGTCAAGCTCCTAGATCTCCTCGACCCTTCCGTAAAATCTCTCAGTTGCGTCGTTGTCGCTGTCGGTCATGCATTCCATCGTCACCCATGAGTTCTGATCACACTATTCATATCTTTGGCCTCCGTGTAGAACATGTATCCGTTGATATTGTATGCCTGATAGGTGACGAGGTTGGGCGAGGGGGCATGTGCTAAGGCATATATGAGCAATCTGTCCTTAGAGCCCTCTTCCAGGGGATTAGCAATAATATGCTCTTTGAACCAATGCAGGAAAGTGGAGTTGTGCTCTCTAGTAACTTTGGCGTCCGTCTTGCATACCCATGAAGAAGACCGGAGATCTCCACGATTTCTCCACGGGTGGTCCTTCTCGAGCCATCTTCGATGCCCCATGTACACGATTTTCCCAGACCCGCCATCTTTCCTTGACGTTAGCTCCTGAGACATCGTATCATCCATGCATCGCGTGCATCCGCAATATCCATGGCACACCTGTGCTACGACATATCTGTAACCGAGATAGTCGTGCACTGCCATGATCAACGCGGCTCTCATATAGAAATACTCGTCTTTGCTGGCGTCCCATGTCTTGGCCGGTGTTTTCCATAACGTGTCTAACTCCTCTTGAAGTAGCCCCAAATACAGATTAATATTATTTCCCGGTTGTTTCGGCCCTTGAATCAGCATGCTCATGTGTATGTACTTCAATTTCATGCACAACCAGGGGGAGGTTGTACATCCATACAAACACGGGCCATGTGCTATGGTTGGTGTTCTGGTTGCCAAACGGATTCATGCCATTGGTACACGCACCAATCACGATGTGCCTTGCATCACATGCAAAATACCGATATTCGCTGTTGAACGCTCTCCACTAGCTTCCATCCACGATGTGTCTCAGCTTCGGATCATCTCCATCGCCGGGCTTATTCCTCTCCGCGTGCCAGCACATGAGCTTTGCTTCCATGGGATCTACGAAATACCACTGGAGACGGGGAGTGATCAGTATGTACCATACAATTTTTTGGGGAGATTTCTTCCCGGCCTTCTTGTATCGGACAACTTGTTTTTTCTACATGCTCCTTTCGATAAATTATGCAATCGTTGATGCATGCATGGTATCTAACATGCGGCAGATCAAGAGGGCACATGATCTTCTTGGCCTCATCCACACTAGTAGGACATAGATTCCCCGCGGGAAGAACATCCTTTAGGTAGTTGAGAAGCTCATCGAGACTAGTGTCAGTCCATTTGTTTTTAGCCTTCGTCTTCAGGAGTTCTAGCGTGAAACTCAAGCGGGTCACCTCGGGATTGCAACCATGATACAATGAGTGTTCGAGTCTACCACCACTTGCTGCAGCTTGGCCTCCTCTCTAGAAGCATCTCTCTCAGTACTTGTCTCCTTACGAAGCAGTGCTTGAACATGAGGGTTCCGCATGATTGAACTTAGTATCAATGAATTCTACGGCATGGAGTCCACGTTTTCTCTGCCGCCATGTCCGGCCCCTTCTCCGCCGCCATGTTCGGCCTCTTCCCCGCTGCCATGTCCGGCCCCTTCCCCACCAACATGTCCGGCCCCTTCTCCGCCATCATGTCCGGCCCCTTCTCCTCCGCCATTATCAGTCATCTCTTCGTCTTGCCCCATGTCATCATTGCCTGCCCCATCGGCGTCCTTAATATCATCATCCTCATCTTCAATTATCCACCGAGTATAGCCATCCATGAAACCAGTCATGAGAAGGTGCGCCATCACACGACCATCGTCATAGGGGTCAAGCCAAGCTCATCCTTTGCATCTTCGACACGGACATAAAACCTCTGTCAGGTTATTTTCTTTCATGTCCTGCACCGCCGACCGCAACCACCTGTCCACCATTGTTCCACTGACCATCATGAACACCTGAACAGTAATAATAAACAAATTGATTATAAAAATGCATGCATGCATCAAAGTCATACAAAAATTCGGCATGACCTTCCCTAAAAATAGGACATATAGAGATTGCCCGGAATTCGCCAAAACGGAAATAAATCGACATTTCGGCAAAACATAGGCAACTCACAAGCACAATTCCGTGACAACTCATGCCACACACACAATTTCCATCATATCGCCCTATTATGTCATATCACACACATACACATATTTCCATTCTTGCAAAAGCATAAATTTTTGATCACCTATCTCGAGATCAAGCACGGTGATGATGATGTCGATAGGTGTCGCCACACACACCTATGGAATGATCAAAAGTGGACAAAGCTCTTCTTGACAAGGCTATAGATCTAGTTAGGGAGGTACATAGGCCACTTCACTAAATGCTAGCTAGATCTACCTAGCTTGCTAGTTTTGGAGGAGATAAGTTCAACTAGTGCAGGGGGAAGGAAAAAGAGAAAGGAGATGCATTAATGGAGGTTGGTGTAGTTAGCTAGGAGTAATAAAGAGAGAGAAATATAGGTAGAAGAATGAGAGTAATGGGGGGAGAAGTAGTGAGGAAGAAGCAAAGTGAGGGAGAGAGGAGGTGGGAGCTAGGGAAAGTGAGGAAGAGAGAAGGGGAGGGGGAGGGAAAAGGTAGTATGGCTGCGGAATAGCAGTAGCGCGGGGCTCAAAACGCGCTGCTGCTAATAGTCTAGCACTAGCGCTCCTCTAGCACACGCGCTACTGCTAAGCGGGGCCCTCCATGTGGCTAGTTTCAGAATTAGCAGTAGCGACATGAAAGAAAAGCGCGCTACTACTATTACATTAGCAGTAGCGTGGTTATTCTGGGCGCGCTACTGCTAAACCTAGCATGGCGGGAACGGTCGGTCATTTTAGTAGCAGTGCTATTCTACCAAGCTGCGCTACTGTTAAGTTTGTAGCAGTAGCGCGTGTCCTCGGACCGCGCTACTGATAATTAGCAGCAGCGCCTCTTCCTGTCCCACGCTGCTCCTAAGATTCTGTGTATATGGTTTTCCCTAGTAGTGCATGTCTGTTTTGCCCTCCAATCCCATGATGTCTCTTTTTCCTCAAAGAACTATGTGGCACTTTGGCTCATCGTATGATGTATTCGCTTCCTTATCTTTTTTTCTCGGTTTGGTAGACATGTCCTTCACATAGAAAACCCATGCCACATCATTGGCTAGGGTGAATGGTTCGTGTGTGTACCCAAGATTGTTCAGATCCACTATTGTCATTCCGTATTGTGGGTCTACCTGTACCCCGCCTCCTGACAGATTGACCCATGTGCACTGAAACAAAGGGACCTTGAAATCATGTCCATAGTCAAGTTCCCATATGTCCACTATATAACAATAATATGTGTCATTTCCCCTATTGGTTGCTGCATCAAAGCGGACACCGCTGTTTTGGTTGGTGCTCTTTTGATCCTTGGGCGATCGTGTAAAATGAATTCACATTTTTCTTGTACCCTTTGTAAGTCAATACAATCGAAGATGGTCTCCTGGCCAACGAGTACAACTCATCAGAAACAGTGTTGTCACCCATGAGACGTGTTTGCAACCAACTGCCGAAAGTCCTGATGTGTTCATATGTAATCTAGTCATCACACTGCTCCGGGTGTTTGGTAGAACTTTGTAGTGTGCTTGAGACCAAGAATGCCCGTCCCTACATATTATTAAGTGTGCTCCTAGCATGCCTTTTCCATTCAGCCTCCCCTCATACCACGATTGAGGGAGACAAATCTTCTTATGGTCGGGAATGAAGTCAACACAAAACCCAATGACATCCTCTGTTTGATGGCCCATGGAGATGCTTCTGTTGGGGAACGTTGCATGGGAAACAAAAAAATTCCTACGCGCACGCAAGATCTATCCATGGTGATGAGCATCTACGAGAGGGAGAGTGGATCTACATACCCTTGTAGATCTCTAAGCGGGAAGCGTTAAGAAACGCGGTTGATGTAGTCGAACGTCTTTGCGATCCAAATCGCCGAGTGTCCCGCAGTCCCATCATGATCCGTCCCACGATCTCATCACGATCCGTCCGCAATCTCATCATGGTCTGTCCCGCGATCCAATCACGAATCATTTCGCGATCTTGATCACGGTCCTTCCGATCTAGCCCCGAACGAGACGGCACCTCCGCGTTCAGCACACGTACAGCTCAATGACGATCTCCGCCTTCTTGATCCAGCAAGAGGTAGCGGAGAGGTAGATGAGTTCTCCAGCAGCGCAACGGTTTTGTGGCAATGGTGGTGGAGCTATTCCAGCAGGGCTTCGCCTAAGCACCACTGAAAACCGATCTAGAGGAGAAACTATGATATAGAGGAGAGGC
The DNA here is from genome assembly GCA_022496015.1 of Hordeum marinum. Lineage (NCBI taxonomy): Eukaryota > Viridiplantae > Streptophyta > Magnoliopsida > Poales > Poaceae > Hordeum > Hordeum marinum. Next base: position 26,516,472 of record CM039678.1, read on the forward strand.
AACACGTGGCTGTTTTTCTGCGTCTCAAGACCCTCAAAACCTCTACTATATATAGGACGAGAGAGGGAGGAGTCTGGCGCACAAGGGTCATCCCTTTGGCCTCTTGCGCAAGGAGGAGAGGAGGAATTCTCCTCCAATCCTATTAGGACTAGGACTCCTTCCTTATTTAGCCTTTTTGCTTTTTTCACCTTTTTCTCTTGGGCTTTTCTTCCCAGCTGCATGGGCCTTGTGTGGGACTTCCACCAGCGCTATGTAGTTTCTTCATGCGCTTTATACCAATATGACATTTAGCGGCAGTGCCACAAGTATGTGGTACTATCATTATTAACTTTGTATCTTTTGGCATCAATGTTATGAACATGTGTATTACTACGATCAAGATTCAACAAACCATTCTCACTGGGTGCATGACCATTGAAGGTGTCATTCATGTAAACAGAATAACCATTATTCTCTAACTTAAATGAATAATCGTGTTGCAATAAACACGATCTAATCACGTTTATGCTGAACGCAAAACACCAAATAACATTTATTTAGGTTCGTCACTAATCCCGAAGGTAAAGAGAGCGTGCGATGTTGATCACATCAACCTTGGAAACATTTCCAACACACATCGTCACCTCACCCTTAGCTAGTTCTCCGTTTATTCCGTAGCTTTTATTTCGAGTTACTACCATTTAGCAACCAAACTGGTATCCAATACCCAGGTGCTACTAGGAGTACTAGCAAGGTACACATCAATAACACGTATATCAAATATACTTCTGTCGACGTTGCCAGCCTTCTTATCTACCAAGTATCTAGGGTTGTTCCGCTTCAGCGACTGCTCTCCTCATAATCGAAGCACTTAGTCTCGGGTTTGGGTTCAACTTTGGGTTGCTTCACTGGAGCACCAACTGACTTGCCATCCATGAAGTTTCCCTCCTTGCCCTTGCCCTTCTCGAAACTAGTGGTTTTACTAACCATCAACACTTGACGCTCCTTCTTGATTTCTACCTTCGCGGTGTCAAACATCGCGAACTGCTCAGGGATCATTATTTCTATCCCTGGCATTTTATAGTCCACCACCAAGTTCTAGTAGCTTAGTGATAGTGACTTGGAGAACTATATCAATCACTATCTTATCTGGAAGATCAACTCCCACTCGATTCAAGTGATTGTAGCACCCAGATGATCTGAGCACATGCTCAACGATAGAGCTATTTTCTTTTATCTTGCAGGCAAAGAATCTTGTTGGAGATCTCATATCTCGCAACACGGGCACGAGCCTAAGATCCTAATTTCAGCTCTTAGAACATCTCATATGTTCCGTGATGCTCAAAACATTTCGGAGCCACAATTCTAAGCCGTAATGCATGACGCACTAAACTATCAAGTAGTCATCAGAACGTGCCTGTCAGATGTTCACAACATCTATAGACGACGCTAGAGGGTTGGCGCACCGAGCGGTGCATTAAGGACATAAGCCTTCTGTGCAGCAATGAGGACAATCCTCAAATCATGGACCCAGTCCGCAATATCGCTACCATCATCTTTCAACTCTATTTCTCTAGGAACATATAAAAATTCAAGGGAGATACAGCGCAAGCAAGTAATCTACAACATAATTTTTAAAGGCCCTACTAACTATGTTCATGATAATGAGTTCAATTAATCATATTACTGAAGAACTCCCACTCAAATTGACATCCCTCCGGTCATTCGAGTGATACATGATCCAAATTCACCAACTCAAGTCCGATCATCACGTGAGTTGAGGTGGTTTCAATGGTAAACATCATCATGTTGATCATATCTGCTATATGACTCATGTTCGACCTTTCAGTATCTTGTGTTCCGAGGCCATATCTATACATGCTAGGCTCGTCAAGTTTAACCCGAGTGTTCCGCATGTCCAACATTGGCTTGCACCCGTTGTATGTGAACATAGAGTCTATCACACCCGATCATCACGTGGTGTCTTGACACGATGAACTTTCGCAACGGTGCACACTCGAGGAGAACTCAATTTATCTTGAAATTTAAGTGAGGGATCACCTTATAATGCTACCGTTGTCCTAAGCAAAACAAGGTGCATAAAAGTATTAACATTAAATGCAAATCATAAGTGACATGATTTGGCCATGAACTTGTGCTTTTGATCTCCATCATGAAAGCACCGGCATGATCTCCATCATCACCGGCATGACACCATGATCTCCATCAATGTGTCGTCATCGGGGTTGTCACGCCCACCATGCTTCTACTACTATTGCTACCGTTTAGCGATAAAGTAAAGCATTACATAGCGCTTAATGATTGACACGCAGGTCATACAATAATTAAAGACAACCCTATGGCTCCTACCAGTTGCCATACTCATCGGCATGCAAGTCGTGATATTCTATACAAAACATGATCATCTCATAAATCACATATATCTCGTCATGTAATTGGCCATATCACATCACAACATACCCTGCAAAAAAAAGTTGGACGTCCTCTAATTGTTGTTGCATGTTTTACGTGGCTGCTACGGGTATCTAGTAAGAAAAATTCTCACCTATGCAAAACCACAACGGTGATTCATACATTGCTTTTCAACCTTCGCAAGGACCGCCTTTGTCAAATCCGACCCAACTAAAGTAGGAGAAATAGACACCCGCCAGCCATCTTTGTGCAACGAGGTTACACGTCAGTCAATGGAACCGGTCTCTCGTAAGCGTACGAGTAAGGTTGGTCCGAGTTGCTTCATCCCACAATACCGCTGAACCAAAACACAACCAAGGGAGGAAGCAATCTAAGCATCAACGCCCACAAACTCTTTGTGTTCTACTCGAGATCTCATCTACACATAGACCTAGCTCATGATGCCACTGTTGGGGAACGTTGCATGGGAAACAAAAATTTTCCTATGTGTACGCAAGATCTATCCATGGTGATGAGCATCTACGAGAGGGATAGTGGATCTACATACCCTTGTAGATCACTAAGCAGGAAGCGTTAAGAAACACAGTTGATGTAGTCGAACGTCTTCGCGATCGAAATCGCCAAGCGTCCCGCGATCCCATCACGATCCGTCCCACGATCTCATCACGATCCGTCCTGCAATATCATCACGATCTGTCCCGCGATCCAATCACGAATCATTTCGCGATCTTGATCATAGTCCTTCCGATCTAGCACCAAATGGACGGCACCTCCGCGTTCATCACACGTATAGCTCAATGACAATCTCCGCCTTCTTGATCCAGCAAGAGGGAGCGAAGAGGTAGATGAGTTCTCCGGTAGAGCGACGATGTTGCGGCGATGGTGGTGGAGCTATTCCAGCAGGGCTTCGCCTAAGCACCGCTGAAAATCGATCTAGAGGAGAAACTACGATCTAGAGGAGAGGCAGCATGTGGCTGTTTTTCTATGTCTCAAACCCTCGAAACCTCTACTATATATAGGAGGAGAGAGGGAGGAGGCTGGCGCACAAGGGCCAGCCCTTTGGCCTCTTGCATAAGGAGGAGAGGAGGAATCCTCCTCCAATCCTAGTAGGACTAGGACTCCTTCCTTATTTAGCCTTTTTGACTTTTTCCACCTTTTTCTCTTTGGGCTTTTCTTCCCAGCTGCATGGGCTTTGTGCGGTACTTCCACCAGGCCACTAAGGCTGGTATTTGATACATCTCCAACGTATCTATAATTTTTGATTGTTCCATGCTATTATATTATCAACTTGGGATGTTTTATATGCATTTATATGTATTTTATATCATTTTTGGGACTAACTTATTAACTCAGTGCCCAGTGCCAGTTCCTGTTTTTTCCGTGTTTTTGACCTTTTTCAGATAGGAATATCAAACGGAGTCCAAACGGAATAAAACTTTTTCTGTGATTTTTTATGGAAAATATCAAAAATACCAGAAGGAAAAGATACCGGAGAGGAGTCCCGAGGAAGCCACGAGCCTGGGAGGCGTGGCCTCCACCCCTAGGCGCGCCTAGGGGGCTCGTGACTCCCTCGTGGGTCCTCCTGACTTGTTCTCGATGCCATCTGGTCTTATAAATACAGAAACCTCCAGAACTAAACCAAGATCGGGAGTTCCGCCGCCGCAAGCCCCTGTAGCCACCAAAATCCAATCGGGAGACCGTTCCGGCACCCTGCCGGAGGGGGATTCGGAGACGGAGGGCTTCTTCATCAACACCATTGCCTCTCCGATGATGCGTGAGTAGTTCACCATAGACCTTTGGTTCCATAGCTAGTAGCTAGATGGATTCTTCTCTCTCTTTGATCTTCAATACAAAGTTCTCCATAATCTTCATGGTGATCTATCCGATGTAACTTTCTTTTGCGGTGTGTTTGTCGAGATCCGATGAATTCTGGATTTATGATCAGATTATCTATGAATATTATTTGAGTCTCCTTTGATTTCTTATATGCATGATTTCGTATCCTTGTAAGTCTCTTCGAGTTATGGGTTTTGTTTGGCCAACTTGATCTATAATTCTTGCAATGGGAGAAGTGCTTGGTTTTGGGTTCATACCGTGCGGTGTCCTCACCTAGTGACAGAAGGGGTAGAGAGGCACGCATCGTGTTGTTGCCATCAAGGGTAAAAAGATGGGGTTTATATCATATTGCATGAATCTATGCCTCTACATCATGTCATCTTGCTTAAGGCGTTACTCTGTTTGTCATGAACTTAATACACTAGATGCATGCTGGATATCAGTCGATGCGTGGAGTAATAGTAGTAGATGCAGAAAGTATCGGTCTACTTGTCTCGGACGTGATGCCTATATGTATGATCATTGCCTTAGATATCGTCATGACTTTGCGCGATTCTATCAATTGCTTGACACTAATTTGTTCACCCACCATAATACTTGCTATCATGAGAGAAGCCTCTAGTGAACACTATGGCCCCCGGGTCTATTTTACACATTATATATTCAGATCTACATACAAAAACACTAAAAATACCTTGCTGCGCTTTTATTTACTTATTTATATTTACCTATTATCACTATCAGATCTCACCTTGCAAGTAATCGTAAAGGGATTGACAACCCCTTTATCGCGTTGGGTGCAAGTTTGTTTGATTTTGCGTAGGTGCCTTGGTGCCTCATCTTGATACTCCTACTGGATTGATACCTTGGTTCTCAAACTGAGGGAAATACTTATCTCTACTTTGCTGCATCACCCTTTCCTCTTCAAGGGAAAAACCAACGCAAGCTCAAGAAGTAGCAGGAAGAATTTCTGGCGCCGTTGCCGGGGAGTACTCAAGTGAAGCATATCTACCAAGTACCCATCACAAACTCATCTCTTGCATTTACATTATTTTCCATTTTCCTCTCGTTTTTTCTTTCCCCCACTTCCAAAACGATTTTCCAAAAATACCAAAAGATTTTCCTTTTTATTCGCTCTTCTTCCGTTCGCCTTTTTGTTGCTATGTTTGCTTGTGTTGCCATGTGCCTTCTATTTGCTTGCATCTTCGCTTGCTAAAAATATATTTATATGGATCCTCATCCACTTGCTAATCTTTTCAAAAGACCAAATTATGATGAACAATTTGCTAGTGAGTTGAGTGCACTTGACTATCTCTATGGAGTTTTGTTTGAAAATCATGAATCTGAAAATTTTGATGAAGTGTTGCAGGAAGAAAATTATAAAGTGGTTCATGATATCTGCTTGAATGAAAAACATGATTGCCATGTTGTTAGTATGAATTCTCTGAATATCTATGATGCTAATGATATGCAAAACCACAAGCTTGGGGATGTTATGCTTGATGAAGATGATATTTTTTGTTCCCCAAGTTTTGGTGATGACCCTTATGCTATAATTGATCATGAAAATAATGATTTGTGTGATAGTTATATTGTAAGATTCCTTCATGATGTTACTAAAAATTACTATGAGAAAGGAACATATGCTTTTACATATTGCAATAATATCAAGTTTCCTCTCTATGTGTTCAACGTTTTGAAGTTATGCTTGTTTTGCCTTCCTATGCTAGTTAATTCTTGTTCCCATAAATTGTTTGCTCACAAAATCCCTATGCATAGGAAGTGGGTTAGGATTAAACGTGTTTTTTTCCATTCATGATGCTCTTTTGCATATCTCAACTACTACTTTTTATGTGAGCATCATTGAAATCGTTAAGCCTAGCTAGGGGCGTTAAACGATAGCGCTTGTTGGGAGGCAACCCAATGAATAAATTTATTTTTGCTTTTTAATTTCTTTTTTGTTGAGTCCACACCATCATGATTCTGTTATGATTGTGTTTTTTAATGTTTTAATTAGTGTTTGTGCCAAGTAGAACCTTTATGATTAGTTTTGGTGATAGTTGTTTAATCATGCTGAAAAAAGACAGAAACTTTGTGCTCATGAAATTATTTTTAGTTCCTGTCCGGGAAGAGATTTTGAATTGATTCTTTTTGCTTCTGATTTATATGCAAATTTCCCTAATTTTCATAATTTTTCAGAATTTTTGGGTTAGCATAGTATACGAAATATACATATTGCTACAGACTGTTCTGTTTTTGACAGATTCTGTTTTTGTTGTGTTGATTGCTTATTTTGATGAAACTATGGTTAGTATCGGGGGGTACGAGCCATGGAAAAGTGAGAATACAGTAATATAACATCAATCTAAATGGAAATTAAGTTTACTACAGTACCTAAAAAGTTGGTGGTTTGTTTTCTTATGCTAATGCTATCACGAGTTTCTGTTTAAGTTTTGTGTTGTGAAGTTTTCAAGTTTTGGGTGATGTTCTTATGGACAATGGAATAAAGAGTGGAGAGAGCCTAAGCTTGGGGATTCCCAAGTCATCCCAAGCCAAATTCAAGGACACCTAAAAGCCTAAGCTTGGGGATGCCCCGGGAAGGCATCCCCTCTTTCGTCTTCAATCCATCGGTAACGTTACTTGGAGCTATATTTTTATTTACCACATGATATGTGTTTTGCTTTGAGCGTAGTGTATTATAGGAGTCTTTGCTTTTTGTTTTATCACAATCATCCTTGATGTACACCTTTTGAGAGGTACATGCACTCATCGTGAATTTGTTAGAATACTCAATGAGCTCCACTTATATCTTTTGAGTTAGGCAATTTAGCTCACATGTGCTTCACTTATATCTTTTGAGCTTGGTAATTTTGCTCCCGTGTGCTTCACTTATATTCTTTTAACCTTGGTAATTTTTCTCCCATGTGCTTAACTTATATCTTTTGATCTTGGTAATTTTGCTCCCATGTGCTTCACTTATATCTTTTGAGCTTGGTAATTTTGCTCCCATAAGCTTCACTTGTATCTTTTGAGCTAGATAATTTTGCTCTAGTGCTTCACTTAAATCTTTGTAGAGCACGGCGGTGTCATATTTTGTAGAAATAAAAACTCTCGATCTTCACTTATATCATTTTGAGAGTGCTCTCTCTAAGTAACTTGGTAATTGGCGTGTGTTATGAAATTAGTCCTGAATATGATAGGCATCCAAAGAGGATATAATAAAAACTTTCATATTCAAGTGCATTGATTAGTAAGAGAAGTTTGAGTCCTTGCGATTAGTTTTGAGATATGGAGGTGATAATATTAGAGTTATGATAGTAGGGTGTTGTGAATCTAGAAATACTTGTGTTGAGGTTAGTGATTCCCGTAGCATGCACGTATGGTGAACCGCTATGTTAGGAAGTTGGAGCATAATTGATTTATTGATTGTCATCCTATGTGTGGCGGTTAGGATCATGTGATGGTTAACTCCTACCAACCCTTCCCCTATGAGTATGTGTTTAGCACTTTGTTTTGATTACTAATAAAACTTTCGCAATAAGTATATGAGTTCTTCATGACTAATGTGAGTCCATGGTATAGATGCACTCTCACCCTTACACCATTGCTAGCCTCTCTAGTGCCGCGCAATTTTCGCTGGTGCACAAACCCACCATATACCTTCCTCAAAACAGCCACCATACCTACCTATTATGGCATTTTCATAGCCATTCCGAGATATATTGCCACGCAACTTCCACCGTTCCGTCTCATGACATGTGCCATCACTTTCATTCATATAGAGTCATTATTCTTCTAAGTATCGAGTTGTAAGTAAATAAAAGTGTGATGATCATCATTATTGGAGCATTGTCCCATGTGAGGAAATAAAAAAAAGAGGCCAAAGATGCCCACCAAAAAAATGAAAAAAAGAGAGGCCAAAGATCCCAAACAAAAAAAATGAGAGAAAAAGAGAGAAGGGACAATGCTACTATCTTTTTCCACACTTGTGCTTCAAAATAGCACCATGTTCTTCATGATAGAGAGTCTCTTGTTTTGTCACTTTCATATGCTAGTGGGAATTTTCATTATAGAACTTGGCTTGTATATTCCAATGATGGGCTTCCTCAAAATTGCCCATGTCTTCGTGAGCAAGCAAGTTGGGTGCACACCCACTAGTTTTTATTTTTGAGCTTCCATACACTTATAGCTCTAGTGCATCCGTTGCATGGCAATCCCTACTCATTCACATTGATATCTATTGATGGGCATCTCCATAGCCCATTGATACGCCGAGTCGATGTGACCATCTCGTCCTTTTTGCCTCACAACCTCCACCACACTCTATTCCACCTATAGTGCTATATCCATGGCTCACGCTCATGTATTGCGTGAGAGTTGAAAAAGTTTGAGAAAGTAAGAGTGCAAAAACAATTACTTGGCCAATACCGGGGTTGTGCATGATTTAAATTCGTTGTGTGGGGATGATGGAGCATAGCCAGACTATATGATTTTGTAGGGATAACTTTCTTTGGCCTTGTTATTTCAAAAGTTCATGATTACTTTGCTATTATACTTGAAGTATTATTGTTTTCATGTCAATATTAAACTATTGTTTTGAATCTTATGGATCCGAACATTCATGCCACAATAAATAAGTTACAAAGAACAAATATGTTAGGTAGCATTCCACATCAAAAATTCGGTCCTTATCACTTCCCTACTCGACGACGAGCAGGAGTTAAGCTTGGGGATGCTTGATACGTCTCCAACGTATCCATAATTTTTTATTGTTCCATGCTATTATATTATCAACTTGGGATGTTTTATATGCATTTATATGCTATTTTATATTATTTTTGGGACTAACTTATTAACTTAGTGCCCAGTGCCAGTTCCTGTTTTTTCCATGTTTTTGACCTTTTTCAAATAGGAATATCAAACGGAGTCCAAATGGAATAAAACTTTTGCTGTAATTTTTTATGGAAAATATCAAAAATACCAGAAGGAAAAGATACTGGAGAGGAGTCCCGAGGAAGCCACGAGCCTGGGAGGCGCGGCCTCCCCCCTGGGCGCGCCTAGGGGGCTCGTGACTCCCTCGTAGGTCCTCCTGACTTGTTCTCGACGCCATCTGGTCTTATAAATACAAAAACCTCCAGAACTAAACCTAGATCGGGAGTTTCGCTGCTGCAAGCCTCTGTAGCCACCAAAATCCAATCGGGAGACCGTTCCGGCACCCTGCTGGAGGTGGATTCGGAGACGGAGGGCTTCTTCATCAACACCATTGCCTCTCTGATGATGCGTGAGTAGTTCACCACAGACCTTCGGGTCCATAGCTAGTAGCTAGATGGCTTCTTCTCTCTCTTTGATCTTCAGTACAAAGTTCTCCATGATCTTCATGGTGATCTATCTGATGTAACTTTCTTTTGCGGTGTGTTTTTCGAGATCCGATGAATTGTGGATTTATGATCAGATTATCTATGAATATTATTTGAATCTCCTCTGATTTCTTCTATGCATGATTTCGTATCCTTGTAAGTCTCTTCGAGTTATGGGTTTCGTTTGGCCAACTTGATCTATAATTCTTGCAATGGGAGAAGTGCTTGGTTTTGGGTTCATACCGTGCGGTGTCCTCACCTAGTGACAGAAGGGGTAGCGAGGCACGCATCGTGTTGTTGCCATCAAGGGTAAAAAGATGGGGTTTATACCATATTGCATGAATGTATACGTCTACATCATGTCATCTTGCTTAAGGCGTTACTCTGTTTGTCATGAACTTAATACACTAGATGCATGCTGGATAGCGGTCGATGTGTGGAGTAATAGTAGTAGATGCAGAAAGTATCGGTCTACTTGTCTCGGACGTGATGCCTATATTTATGATCATTGCCTTAGATATTGTCATGACTTTGCGCGATTCTATCAATTGCTTGACAGTAATTTGTTCACCCACCGTAATACTTGCTATCATGAGAGAAGCCTCTAGTGAACACTATGGCCCCCGGGTCTATTTTACACATTATATATTCAGATCTACATACAAAAACACCAAAAATACCTTGCTGCACTTTTATTTACTTATTTATATTTACCTATTATCACTATCAGATCTCACCTTGCAAGTAATCGTAAAGGGATTGACAACCCCTTTATCGCGTTGGGTGCAAGTTTGTTTGATTTTGCGTAGGTGCCTTGGTGCCTCATCTTGATACTCCTACTGGATTGATACCTTGGTTCTCAAACTGAGGGAAATACTTATCTCTACTTTGCTGCATCACCCTTTCCTTTTCAAGGGAAAAACCAACGCAAGCTCAAGAAGTAGCAGTATTCATCCTCCCACATCCCATGTAGCCTCTTGGGTCGAAATATCCCTCCCGATGGTCCCCCGGTACTCTACCGATGAGCCTGAAACTTTTCCGGCGACCAAAACAGGACTTCCTATATATCAATCTTTACCTCCGGACCATTCCAGAGCTCCTCTGACGTCCAGGATCTCATCCGGGACTCTAAACAACCTTCGGTCACCACCATACATAACTCTATACTACCGAAATGTCAACGAACCTTAAGGGTGCAGACCCTGCGGGTTTGAGAACTATGTAGACATGACCGAGACACCTCTACGGTCAATAACCAATAGCGGGACCTAGATGCCCATATTGGTTCCTACATATTCATCGAAGATTTTTATTGGTCGAACCTCTATGTCAAGGATTCAGTTAATCCCGTATGATGTTACCTTTGTTCTTCGGTATGTTACTTGCCCGAGATTCGATCGTCGGTATCTCCATACCTAGTTCAACCTCGTTACCGGCAAGTCTCTTTACTCGTTCCATAATACAAGATCCCGTGACTAACACTTAGTCACATTGTTTGCAAAGCTTGTTGTGATGTTGTATTACCGAGTGGGCCCTGAGATACCTCTCCATCACACGGAGTAACAAATCCCAGTCTTGATCCATGCCAACCCAATAGATACCCTCGAAGATACCTGTAGAGTACCTTTATAGTCACCCAGTTACGTTGTGATGTTTGATACACACAAGGCACTCCTCCGGTGTTAGTGAGTTGCATGATCTCATGGTCATAGGAACAGATACTTGACATGCCAAAAATAGTAGCAATAAACTGACACGATCATATGCTACGTTTGTAGTTTGGGTCTTGTCCATCACACCATTCTCCTAGACATCTCATGTCCATGGCTAGGAAACCTTTACCATCTTTGATCAACGAGCTAGTCTATTAGAGGCATACTAGGTACATGGTTTTGTCTATGTATCCACACATGCATCTAAGTCTCAGATCAATACAATTATAGCATGGATAATAAACGATTATCATGAACAAGGAAATATGATAATAACCAATTTATTATTGCCTCTAGGGCATATTTCCAACAGCTTCCTTCTGGCCTAGCGCGGTTACGTACATATTTCTTTAAGACTCCCATGAATCTCTCAAAGGGGAACATATTGTGTAGAAATACAGGGCCCAGAACGACAATCTCGTCGACTAGATGAACTAAGATGTGCGTCATGAAATTGAAAAGGATGGTGGGAACAACAGCTCGAAACTAACAAGACATTGCACCAAATCACTCCTTAACCTTGGCAGGATTTTTGGATCGATCACCTTCGGAGAGATTGCATAGAGGAATGCACATAGCTTCACAATGGCTAATCGAACGTTTTCCGGTAGAAGCCCCCTCAATGCAATCGGAAGCAGTTGCGTCATAATCACGTGGCAGTCATGAGACTTTAGGTTCTGGAACTTTTCCTCTGCCATATTTATTATTCTCTTTATATTTGATGAGAAGCCAGACGGTACCTTCATACTGAGCAGGCATTCAAAGAATTTTTCCTTCTCTTCTTTGGTAAGAGCGTAGCTGGCAGGACCTTCATACTGCTTTGGATGCATGCCCTCTTTTTCATGCACACGTTCCTGGTCCTCCCATGCCTTCAGTGTATATTTTGTCTTCCCATACACTCCCAAGAAGCCTAGCAGGTTCACGCAAAGATTCTTCGTCACGTGCATCCCGTCGATTGCAGAGCGGACCTCTAGGTATTTCCAATAGGGTAGGCCCCAAAATATAGATTTCTTCTTCCACATGGGTGCGCGTCCCGCATCGTCGGTCGGAAGAGATAGTCCGCCAGGACCCTTTCCAAAGATTACTTGTAAATAATTGACCATATCAATTATGTGATCACCAGTACGGAGGGCAAGCTTCTTTTGGTGATCTACCTCACCTTTGAAATGCTTTCCTTTCTTTCGACATTAATGGTTGGTCGGAAGAAATCGACGATGCCCAGGTACACATTCTTCCTGTATTTGTCCAAATATATAATGTCAGTGTCATCTAAACAGTGTGTGCATGTATGGTATCCCTTGTTTGTCTGTCCTAAAAGGTTACTGAGAGCAGGCCAATCGTTGATGGTTACAAACAACAACACATGTAGGTCAAATTCCTCCTCTTCATTCTCATCCCACACACGTACACCTCTTCCATCCCATACCTGTAAAAGTTCATCAACTAATGGCCTTAGGTACACATCAATGTCTTTGTCGGGTTGCTTAGGGCCTTGGATGAGAACTGGCATCATAATGAACTTCCGCTTCATGCACAGTCAAGGAGGAAGGTTATACATACATAGAGTCACAAGCCATGTGCTATGCTTGCTGCTCTGCTCCACAAAAGGATTAACGCCATCTGCACTTAAACCAAACCATACATTCCTTGGGTCACATGTGAAGTTGCTCCACTTTCTCTCGATCTTTCTCCACTGCAACCCGTCAGCGGGTGCTCTCAACTTCCCGTCTTTCTTACAGTCTTTTATGTGCCATTGCATCAACTCGGGATGCTTTTTGTTTCGGAACAGACGTTTCAACCCTGGTATTATAGGAGCATGCCACATCACCTTGGCAGGAACCCTCTTCCCGGTGCGCTGGCCCTCAACATCATCAGGGTCATATTTTCTGATCTTATACCGCAACACACTGCATACCGGGAATGCATTCAAATCCTCGTACGCACCGCGGTAGAGGATGCAGTCATTAGGGTAGGCATGTATCTTCTGCACCTCCAATCCTAGAGGGCATAGAACCTTCTTTGCTTTGTACGTACTACCGGGCAATTCGTTATCCTTTGGAAGCTTCTTCTTCATTATTTTCAGTAGCGAACTAAATCCCTTGTCAGATACACCATTGTCTGCCTTCCATTGCAGCAATTCCAGTGTGGTACCAAGCTTTCCGTTGTCATCTTCGCAATTTCGGTACAACCCTTTTTTGTGATCCTCTAACATTTGATCAAACTTCAACTTCTCCCTTTCACTTTCGCATTCTCTCTGTGCATCAACAATGACCCGGCGAAGATCATCATCAGGCACATCGTCTGGTTCCTCTTGATCTTTAGCTTCCCCCATTGCAGCATCACCGTATTCAGAGGGCGGGTAGTTGTCATCATCCTCTTCTTCTTCATTGTCTTCCCCATCATAACCCCTATTTCTCCGTGCTTGGTCCAAACATTATAGTGTGGAATAAAACCCTTCTCAAGTAGGTGGAAGTGAAGAGTTTTAGAGTTGGAGAAATCTTTTGTATTCTCACAGACAGGACATGGACAATGCATAAAACAAATCTACTTGTTTGCCTCAGCCGCTTTGAGATAATTATGCAGGCCCTTAATATACTCGGAGGTGCGTCGGTCATCGTACATCAATTGCCAGTTCATCGGTGTGGGTTATATAATAAAATGTATTAAAAACCATTACAGCATATCATGAATAGTGAAGTGACTAAATTAATAGAAATTCATCATCACATTAAAGCCAAATTACAGTAGTGACCAAAACAAATACATAACGTTCATACATAGTTCTCATTATTGAACAACATAATTCTCTCTAGAGCATCTAATTAGAACATACATTGAAACTATGTAAAAAAATTAAATGCAACAACAAATGCGATCATAACCGCAACTAAGGTTCGAATTGATCCAATGACATAATGATACCAAGCCTTAGTATGAATGGCATATTTTCTAATCTTTCTAATCTTCAAGTGAATTGCATCCATCTTGATCTTGTGATCGTCAACGATATTGGCAACATGCAACTCCAACTTCATCTTCTCCTCTTCAACTCTTGTTTTCCTTTTTAACCAAATTTAACTTCTCGACAAGAATTTCTATGTTGGTTGGAATTTCCGGTTCACATACCTCCTAGATTAAAAGATCTATGTCACGCTGGTCGGCATAATTGTCATAAACACTAAATAAAACAAATATTTATAAAAGATAATATATACCACATCCGAATCATAGACAGGACGAGGGCCGACGGAGGCAGATACCAAAACCATCGCACTATATAATAACAAACAGTAAGAAAAGTAAGAAAATTACACAATTATCTATCTAAATCATACAAGTAAGAACTTTTTTCTTTTAGAAACAAGATAAGAAGAAGAGGCTAACCACGGTGGTGCCAGCGCCGAGATGGGCGTGGGCGATCGACGACAGTGAGGACGGGAACGGGACAGGACGAACCGCCAAGACAAGAAAAATCTTGAGGAAAATGGAGCTTGGATAAGGAGCTTCGAGAGTAGAAAGCTTAAGTGTGGCCCGGGCATTTCATCAAACACGTCATGTGCACAGGAGCTAGAGCACCACAAAGCTCTCCCACGGTCGCCCAAAAAAATAGAGCAGTGCACTGCTCTGCTCGCGGGCAGGGGGTATATATAGGCCAACCATTGGTCCCGGTTTGTGGTTAGAACCGAGACTAAAGGACATCATTTGGTCTCGGTTCCAGCCACAAACTGGGACCAATGGTTGTGGGCCAGGAGCGAGGCCCATTGGTCCCGGTTCGTGTCTGGAACCGGGACCAAAGGGGTCAGACGAATTGGGACCAATGGCCCACGAGGTCCGGCCGACACCCTAGCCTCACGAACCGGGACCAATACCCCGGTGGGTCCTGGTTCGTGAGTGAACCGGGATTAATGGGATTTCAGGCCTGGACCAAAACCATGTTTTCTACTAGTGATCTAGTTGCTTGGCACTATGAGAAAATTGATATGTTCTCCGTTAAAAGTGCGTACAGAGTGTCTTTAAATCCCAAGGACTGCATGGGTGAGATAGGAATATCTAGTGGTGTTCTTAATGCGGAAAAAAGAATGGGGGACATTATTTTGAAGGCTAAGGTTCTGCAAAAATAATTTTTTTGCGTGGAGAGCCGCGATCAATAGCTTGGCGATCCAGGTGAATAGAGTAACTCACCACCAAACGGTCTCCAGGTTGTGCACTATATGTGGTGTTCAGGATGAATTTTTTTCCCATGCATTGGTGACCTGCCCTAAGGCGCGTGCCTTGTGTGTTGATTTGGGGGATGTGTGGAATATTGCGGAGGAGGAGTTGTTTAGATTTACGTGCCCGGACAGGCTTCTCATCCTGCTTGACCAATTGGGGTCTTTGGTACGCGAGCAAGTATTGTTTATCTTCTGGAGAGCTTGGCATCTGAGGAACAATTTGATTTTTGGAAGAGGGAAAGAATCAGTGACTGCTTCTGTTATCTTCGTGGAAAATAATTGGACGACATTCTCGACTTATGATGCTCGTGTGCAAGTGGACCTAAGCATCAAAGGCAAGGGTATGATAGGGAATGGGGAGGATGTTAGTCCGCAAAAACAAGTTCAAGCTGTTTGGAGGCCTCCGGATTCGAAATATATTAAGATAAATGTTGATGCTAGTTTTGTGGAGAGCATGATATCTACCAGCGTTGGGGTTATGAATCATTTGGGAGAAGTCCTGGTGTCATCTTGGGATTTTATTCGTGTGTGCTTCGGAGCGGAGGAAGCGGAACTTCGTGCATGCCTAATCGGGCTATACATGCATTGATATTACTCTTCACAAACAAATTGTTTTGGAAACTGACTGGTCTTTTGCTGGATCATTTCTAGCGAAAGAAACTGTTGACAGGTCTCCTTATGTGGTCCTAAAAAAGGAAGCAATGAGCGCCTCCAAGTTTATTGAGGAATTCAAGATTGCTAAGATTGATAGGCAAGCAAACAAGACGGCGCATGAGATAGCTAAATTTAGTTTTGATAGCAGGTCCGATGGTGTGCTTTGTAATTCCGTTCTGCTCTACGTGGCTAACTATGTAATGAACGATTGTAAGGCGTGGCGGGGACTATGTCCTAGCCGCCACTGCTGCCTGTAACAACAGAGGAGGGTAAGCGTAGCCACTTACCACAAAAGACATTCATAATGTAGCCAAGCTCGGCAGTGCTTGTTTGTGGTGAGTGAAGTATACCGCCCGCCACTATAGTGCCCCTATCTCTGGCGGTCACATTTTGTTACTCCCACTGCTGCTTCTCCTAACTAGTTGTGGCGGGTGCCTTGGCCCGCCTGCCACTCTATTGAGTTCACATTTCCCAGTAGTGGTCGTCGGGGGAATCATCATGGCGACGATCTATATCAATAACTTCGCCGTCTTGCTCAATATCACCATAATCTTCACTCATTTATTCATAGCGGTAAACTCTCCCGCAACCTGCTATACCCCCTATTTGAGCATGGTGCTTTATTCTTCATATTATCCAATGATGTGTTGTCATCCTATGATGTTTGTGTAGATTTTTTTGTCCTATGAATTGATTGATGATGTCGATTGGTTTGATTTACGTGTTTTATCTTGGTGTTATCCTATGGTGCCTGCTGTATCACGCACACGTAGGGAATTCTCGTTTAGGGTGTTGTAATACATTCATGATTCAAATATTGTGGGTAGCGAGAGTGAAAGAAGCTTCTACCTAAGTAAAGGGGTTGTTGCGTATGGGAGTAAAGGAGGTTTGTTACTTAATGTTATGGTTGGGTTTACCTAACTAATTTCTAGTAGTTGCGGATGCTTCCTAGAGGTACAATCATAAGTTCATATGATCCAACTACGGAAAAGTATGTTAATTTATGCCTCTCACTCTCATATAAAATTGCAATAATGATTACCGATCTTGTTATCAATTTTCTAGGATAATCTCACAAATCTTACCATCACGTTTCCACACTCGTTAAACTAAACTAATTATTCTTTTATTAAAACAACACCGAACTTTTATTTTCATGTTCTTTATTATCTTGCAAAACTATGTTATTACACCTATAAAGTACTTCTAGTTTTATTCCCGCAAAGGTAGTTTAGGTTTAATTATACAACTGCTACTGCTATACTTCAACAATGAATTTATAAATAATTGACACATAGCAAATGCAACTTTGTCTCGGACACAGTCCCCGTCACGCCTTACAATCGTTCATTACTTCTACCTTTAGCTCCTCGTTCGGTTTGACACTCTTACTTATCGAAAAAGTGTACAAACGATCCTCTATACTTGGGGGTTATCAGTTTTCCCAATATTCACCTTGGTGCCCTCCTCTCTGAATAGATCAGTCTTCTCCGTGTGATCAGTCGTTAGGTTTTAGATTCGTTTGTCCGTTATTTACTCTCTTCAATAGCTACTAGTATATCTGCCCGTGCGTTGCAACGGGCAAAAAGCTGCACTGGGTGCCACTATGCGGCACTGCTTATATCCAACTCTGATAAACGTTCCAAATTTGCTTACCCTCATCTGTAGTAACACTGTGAAAATAATGTTATTGTGGTCATGCCTACCAGACTTTCACTAAAAAGGAAAATACCAATAGCTAGATTCAAGAATGGAGGAAAAACACGAGAAACGTGTGCTAGTGTTGCTTGCTTTTAGCAACTCAACGCTACACAGCTGAGGTGTGTAAATGATCCGAGAACTACAGTTCCTATGGTGTAGAAACATATATAGAAACCTTTATGGACCTTGGAGAACCTGTAATTATTTTACTTCATTCAGCACATTTAACTTACTCAATCAACTGGGATAATTATAGATAAATACATGTCTGTAAAGAAAGAAAAAAATCGAAGATGCTTGATGACCAACTAACATTTTTTTAATGTATCCAACTAACAAAATTGGGATGAACCTTTATCTTACGGCAAATATAATTACTTCATTTCATATGTGTGATGCTCAAGTTCTTGGCTGCACAGTAGGCTTAAAAAGTGCATCAGTGAAGCCTATAAAACATAGCAGAAGATGGCATTACGTGGGGAGAAGTGGTTGAGAGAGGGCCCGTTCAGTCTAAGCAAGGTTGGGATTGGTTGGATCCACACCATACATCGAACAAACCAGGGGAGAAGAGGGCAGGCCACCGATGCAGCCGCCACTCATTGGCTGTCCATGAGGCGAATCGGAGAAGACCATATCGAGGTGAATCGAATGAGGGGAGAAGAGGATGGGTCGCCGCTGCAGCCACCGCTCATCTGCCGTCCATGAGGGGAATCGAAGAAGACCATAACGAGGTGAATCGGTGAGACAGGGGCGGGTTAGGAAGTTTTTATTAGGGGGTTCGATTAGAGTTTGGAGTCGGCCTCATTAGACGTTTCATCTGACTGGGTGGGCTTGGCCGCGGCTTTGTCGACTCGGTGGGCCGTTCGCTCATGACGACGCGGGAGAGCGCAGGCAGGAGAAGTACCGGAAGAAGCCGATATGTATACGTAAATAAAACTTCAAGCGTTTTTTCCAGCATTTTCTTAACATAACTTTGGCATTGGTGGGTAATTTTATACAAATATGCGATGGTAAGCGGGCAGAAGCACTGCGTGCTCTATTATTAGGTAAAGAGTTTAGCTGCTGTCAATGTGCATCAGCAGAATTTCTTCCAATAACTTATTGCTCTACAGTTAAAACGGTCAGACACAACTCTTGTCTAAAAATAGGAACTACCATTCCGATGCCGAAAAAAGTATTTGAAACTACATAGATTTCTCATATTTTAGCGTTTCATTCTGCATTTCGCACAGGGCCCACAAAATTCTGGAGATGGCCTTGCTGCTGATGTTGTCAGTGATCCCATCCCGTCCATCACTTGCATGGTCGTACGAGAGAGCAGGCATCCGCAACCCCACTCTTTGCGGTCCTGCACTGGGAGGAGGACAATTAGATTTTTGGCGAGTGTCTCTGACGTGACTGCTCGTCATTGTTCATCTTTCTCTGCTACTTTCATTACGTCTTCATCGTCTTTACCACGTCAAGCAATTGCATCATACTTTTTAACGTGCTTCAGCTTTTTATTACTCACGCAATATATGAGTGTGAACGATGGATATAACATGAGGTGGAATAGAAGATGCGGCTTTAACATGGCCGACTGGAGGGCACAACTTGTTTCTCCCTTTCCTGTTTATTCCTATATTGGCAGTACTAGCATTTTAATTTGGATGGTGCTCAGTATGATCTCGATGCAAAAGTTGAACGATTGAGCGACTTGATTAAGTCTTAGTCAAATGAGTTTCAACAAGCCTGTACCATTAATTCAGCACAGCTGCATAGATTTACCAGGCTGCTAACTTACCCAAAGTTTGGAGTATTCCCACCGTTGTTTCAAAATCAAATACTCCCTCCGTCCAGAAATACTTGTCCTAAAAATGAATAAAATAGATTTATCTATAACCAAAATAAGCCTAGATACATCTACTTCTATGACAAGTATTTCTGGACGGAGGGAGTACAAATTTTCTGTATGTGTTCCTACTATTGATCATGAGGTTATACCGTATGTGCTGCTATTGAACTTTTGATATGTTTTTTTGCTGCTATGATCTGAGCTTTTAGAAGAAACACAAAGGGAAAGTAGATAATAGCCCCGTCGAACCACTCCACGTGCCCACTGAGTAAATGCGGTACTGCAAATCTGGTATCCCTGTAGATGTACGAAAATGTACAGGATCCTTCTCCTCCGCTCTCGGTTTGTTGCGGTGTAGCACATGGCATGGTGGCGGGGCGACGTGCGAGCGCGCCGGCGGCGTGGTCGGACGGTGGCTCTGCAGCGGCTGTAGGGTGGCGGTGCGGTCCCTCAGACTTGTTAGTTGCATGCAAGTAGTTAGCTAGCTTCACGAGGGAGTTGGTTAGTGCTAGTGTGTTAGTGGCCGGTGTGGTGTGCGTGCATGGAGTTAGTGTGTTATGGCCGGTGTGCGTGCATGTAGTGTGTGCGTGCATGTAGTGTGTGGTGTGCGTGCATGTAGTGTGTGCGTGGGCGTCCGGTCATGTGTGCTACTGCTCTTTAAGCAGTGTAAACCATTTTTGCATTGTTTTTTAGTTCTACGGTAAATATATTAAAACTAAAAAAAGTTACAAAACCCCATTGCGACAACAAGAATCGAGAGAAGAAAAGGCTAGGCTGTGTGTGACAGCACGCCACCAAAGTTCCTGCGTGCTTGTGTTTTTAGAGCTGTGAGAGTCAGCCGATAGGAAGAAGGGACCTTGGAGAGGCAGCTTCAACATTGTAAACCACCTTGGAGAGGCGGGTGGAGAAGGTCGCCGGAGGACCTGATCTCCAAGCTGGCGGCCGGCGGTTGCATAGCCCAGAACCTATGCCTGCCGCCAATAACGGGGTAAACATGCACAAACGTAGGTAGAGTTGGAGTCTTGGAGACCAACATTTGTCAGCAAGTTATAGCCGAAGCCAAGATCTTTCCATGTGACGGTCAGACCTCTGTGTAAAAAAAAAACCTTGCACCATGGTATGAATACAAATTGTGCAGGCAATCCAATATCTGGAAGTTAGACGGGCGAAAATGTATCGAACACTACACGGTTTTAATTACCACAAGGCATGGGAGCACAAGCCGTATGTTTTTCAACACAGTATATATTATATAAATAGGTTTATGCACGCGTAAGCATGAATTATTTCTTAACACCACACTACATTGTGCTCAACAGCAGAGAAATGCATGTGCGTTTATTTTGGTACAGCCAAAATAAACCTATAGGTTTATACTTGTAGGCAGCTCGAAGTAATCTCATTTAAAGAGAGCTTGACAGATATTGATATTTTACTTTTTAGTTCAGCCAAATCTTAATCTCCACTTTGAGCCTCTCCATCGCTAGCTCCGGCAACATCATGGACGCAGCGACTATTGCTTTATTGCCATTAGAACTCCTGCACTTCTGGAGACAAGTAGCAGGCGTTGGCGCTGCTCCTCCGCCACCAATCCATTCAGCCCACCCGAGGTCCAATTTATCCTCGCCAAGGCTTGTGGAGTCGGTCACTAGATACACTTTATCGAGCGGCGGAGGTGGTCCTCCTCGCAGCAGCGATAACAAATCAATCTCGGACCTCATGTGCTCCTCACTCATGTCTGATTTGGCATCACGGATGAGCTCCACCGTGTGGCCAAGTGGGTTGTTGCAGAGCTCCTCGACGGTGACCTCCACTATCTGATAGATGAGGGTGTTACCATAGTATCCCTCTGGGATCAGCAGGCTGCACTGATCCCTCTTCCGACGTGCGTTCGCGGAGAAGACGAAGTGCACTACCTCACTGGCCTCGTAACCCAATGCCACCGTTCGGCATCGCCACATCACAGCACACAGTAGCTCGAAGTTTGTGCAGGCTCCCCTAAGGACCTCGGGAAGGTTGCTCCGGAGTAAGGATATCTCTTTTGAGCCGAAGATAAAATAGTGAGACGCCATTCTGCCGGTGTCAGGTGGTGCAGAGAGCATCATCTCGGCTTGATTGGGTTTGGGTAAAAAGAATTTATGATATTTTGGGTAGACGTAGGCAATGCTAGGTGGTTCGCGGGCCATCAGTAGATCCCTCTCCCACACTGGTAGTACCATCGGGCGTACCTCAGCACGTGCAAGATCGACTATAGCCTTGATGAACTGGACCATGCCAAACCCATCGGCAATGCAGTGGCTTATGTGGAAGCCAAAGCAATTCCTCCACACCTAAACTGTGTCATCTGTATGTGGGTAAATGCACATCAAAGTAATGCCATGTTATATATATACATAACTGATCGACTATTATTTTGATCAGATTGGTTAGTTGAGGGAGATCCTTCGTAAAGATATATACCTGCAGAAAAATGATTGGTTTGTCAACCATGACTTGAGTATTGCCAGCGTTGCAGAGTAGCTCCTCAGCACATGGGTATGGTGGTATCAGTGGCTGCCCCAACTCCTCCAATTGCACGTCGGCGTTAGCCTTCACAAAGACCACCCCTTCTCCGGTGCAATGTATCTCCAGCTTACCATGGGGAGTTGCTCGCATACGGCCGGCCATAGGGTAGTAGTACACTAGAGCTTCGGCTAAAGCCACCTTGATTGTCTTTGCCATGTCCTCTGGCATATGACCGATGATATGCCGGAAAAACTCAACTATGGACACATATGTCATATGACCAGGATGGTCATCCAAGTCGGACAGGGTCTTGCTATTGTGCGGCGTCGACCGTGCCGGAGCGACAAGCTCTATTTCTGCCCGGTGCGTGGTGAAGGTAACCATGGCGGTGAATTCAATCTAGCTGGAGCGATGGTCCATTTGTTGGAGTGTTGAATGGACCTATATATAGAAATTGCGAACACAAGCATAGGTGACACATATTTGCGAGCCACTGAACAAGGGGGAGGAAAGAAAAATTCTCCCATAGGAATTTTGTAGCTGGTCCTGCACCGCCATTGGTCTTCCTAATGTCCTTTCCAATTCTATTGAATTCATGTACAAATACTATGATACAATGGACCTTGAAAAGTTGGTTTAGTTGTAGAAAATTATTCAGTATAAAATGTCTTTCATGCTCATTTGTCAAACTGTCCTACACAGTACCTCACAAGAAGGATCAAATACATCAAGAAATTTTGCTGTATGTATAACTCCACCAAGTACAGGTACACTATACTTCTGAGGAACATTGTATAATTAATACCTTTAGTACCTTGGCGTACACATTAATTATACAAAGCATAATATGGCCAGCACAAGGATTTTCGTTTGCCATACATATCCCAATTTCAACAAGTGCGTGCCCGTACTCTCAATCACAGTTTGGATGACTAATCCACACATAGTTGCACAAATACTAAATTTTTTGTAGTAAATATATCACTGTACATGTGAGGCAAGTTTTTTTTTTTTGAAAATTAGAATCACTGTATTTCCATTTATTACTATCAGAACTAACAATGCCTTGTGTGCTGTTCTGTTGAATTAGTAATGTTTGGTATTTTACTGTAGCAAATATTTGTGATAGACAAGAAATGACTTACTTTTCGGGTGACATCATAATATGCGTGCAGAATTGTAACTAAAACACCGTTAACCCAAGAGCTTACTGATAAATGTTGTAGCATTTTCATGTCGAATAAAACATTCACTAAATTGTGGTTTTCTACATTGTTTAGACCTTCAAATGGCTAGCTGATTTGAAACGTAACACTTGTCCAAAATTGTCACTACAAGAACATTTACCAGAGAAGTTATTGACTTTTTTCATATTCATGCTTAGAATGAAATATTCATCCAAATTGTGATTTTCTACATTCTTTCATTATAAGAATTGTGCAAATTTTAAATCACAACATTGTTTACTAGAGAACTTATTAAGAAATGTTATCGCATACTCATGCTCCGAATAGAAAAGTGAACTATGGACACATGCGTGATATGACCGGGACGGTCATGCAGGTCGGAAAGGGTTTAGTATTGTTTGGTGTCGACCGTGCTGCAGCTACCAGCTCTGGTTCTGCCCGGCACGTTCTGAAGGTAACCATGGTGGTGTATTCAATCGACCTGGAGCGATGGTCCATTGCTAGGAGTCTTGAGTGTACCTATATATAGAATCTAGGGCTGGGCCCATAGTGGTGTGAAAAGTGCGGCCCGCACAGGGCCAAAAATTCTAGGGGCCTCCAAATATTTTATATAGGCCTAATATTAAAAAGAAAAAGGTCGAGCGCTATTGGGCCTATGATGCTGGAATTGGGCCGCTGGAGACCTTGACTCCAGGCGATCAGGCCATCGATCGAGTCATGATCGAGCGCACTCCTCCTATCGCTACACGCCTACATGATCGAGATTCCTATATGATCGAGATCGGGTAACCGGCATCCTACAGCAGAGCAGCCCCAAATATCGACTCGATAGCTACAGGAACCGGAGAATCGTCGCCTCGTCTCGTCGCCCGTGCCCTCCTGTCAATATTTAGCCGGCCCTGACGAGCAGCCGGCCCTAGCGAGTTTTCCCTTGTCTTCTAGCCTCGTCCTTCGTCAATACTTTAGATCAATCGGATCATTGGAATTTGAATTCAGGGCAACATGCCACTGCCTTCCTCGCTTCCTTGCCTCCTCTCTCAATTTCAGATTCGTCGATGTCGTCTCACCTGATTGATCGGTGACCGACTCCCCCAGCCATAAGGTGCTTATATACATTATAAAAAAATTCTTCAAAATTTATATACATCATAATAACTCGTATGTTCATTTTTTGTCAGATAGGGTCCCATTTTTGATAGAATCACAAACAGAAGCATAAGTAACAAGCATTGATGAGCTGTTTAACAAGGTGGGGGAAAGAAATAATTCACATAGGAATGTTGTTGCTGGTCCGACACAAAGAAAAATTTGTGATGTCCTTTCCAATCCTATAAAATTCTAGATCCAATGGTGAAAGCACAACATGCTTTCTTGGTGGTTTTGATAATTGATGACAACATACATTATCTCTTGCACTAATAATTTTATATAGTGTATTTCAGATAATAGTTCATGGAGAGTTGGGTTGCCAAAAGGAGTGTGGAGAGTATCCCCATGAAGAAGAATGAGA
Organism: Hordeum marinum; assembly: GCA_022496015.1. NCBI lineage: Eukaryota > Viridiplantae > Streptophyta > Magnoliopsida > Poales > Poaceae > Hordeum > Hordeum marinum. The sequence goes on from CM039678.1 coordinate 26,541,391, forward strand.
AGAAATAGGTCGGCCAAGCTTCAAGCAAGAGGACTCTATATTTTATATTTGTGAGAAATCATTTTGAGTCCATAGGAAAGCCAATACTATTAAAAAGGGATAAGATTTTGTTGGTGAATAAAATGCTCATACGTGCAAAGTGATAGTCACGAGAAACACCCACAAACTCTCCCACCAAGCTCTGTCCAATGCCAAACACTCAAAATCGGTGCAAACAACATTCCACACTCGGTGCCACCGATTTCAAACCCTAGACAGACTCAGCCAAACCCTAGCCACTTCGTCGTAACCGATTCCATACCGGTGCCACCGAGTTCAGGCTACCAACTTTCTGTTACGCAAATTCATAGTTTTGGTCCCTCCGAGATTGTTGGATAGGCGTCACCGAGATTGAACATTCTGACAGTTGGTCACCTTATCAGTGCAACCGAGATTCCTATATTGGTCTCACCGAGATTCAAAAGTTGCTAACTTTAAGTCACTTCGGTACAACCGAGATTCACACATCGGTTCCACCGAGTCTGACTTATTGTGTGTAACGGTTGGATTTTTGGATATGCCTATATATACCTCTCCACCACCACCTTCTCGAGAGAGAAGCACTCAGATCTATTCCATATATATCCTATCATTTTTCTGAGAGAGAACCATCTACCCATGTGTTGAGGTCAAGATCTTCCACTCCTATCATATGGATCTTGATTCTAGCCTCCCCAAGTTGCTTTCCACCCAAGCAATCTCTTCTACCAAGCCATATCTGTGAGAGAGTGATTGTGTGTTGATGAGTCTATCATCTTGAAGCACAAGAGTAAGGAGTTCATCGCATTACCGAGCCTATTACCTTTTGGAGGGTGGTGCCTCCTAGATTGGTTAGGTGTCGCTTGGGAGCCTCCTACTTCGTGTTGTGGAGTGAAACAAGAAGTTTGTACGGGCAAGGAGATCGCCTACTTCGTGAAGATCTACCCATATTGAGGCTAGTCCTTCGTGGACGGAAGCCGTTATGGAATAGTCAAGGTTGCTACTTTCTGGACCCTTATGGGTGGAGCCCTCCGTGGACTCTCGCGACCGTTATCCTCCGTAGGTTGAAGACTCCATAAACGTGGACGTACAATAGCACCACCTATCGGTACCACCTATCGACACTCTTCTAATGATCCCACAAATGATGCTTAAAAAGTTGCTTTAGTTGTACAGAATTATTTGCTAGAATTTCAGACTTTTATTGAGCATGTACAGTTCCGTTTCAGCGTGCAACTCTTGGAAAGTGCCTTCCAAGGCTCATTTTGTCAAACGGTGGTACAAAGTAACTTAGAAAAAAGATTGATTGCATCAAGAAAGTTTGCTGTATATATAAATTTACGAAGTATTGTCAAACGGTGGTACAAAGTAACTTAGAAGAAGGATTGATTGCATCAAGAAATTTTGCTGTATATATAAATTTACGAAGTACATGTACATTATACTTATGAATAATATCCGAAAATTATATTTGCACTACTTTGTCGTAGACGTTAATTATACCGTACCATAATATCTCCAGCTCCGAGATTTTAGTTTTGCCATACATACCCCAGCTTCAACCCCCCCCCCCCCACACACACACACACGCATGCACGCACGCACGCATTTGCACATATACTATATTTTTCTAGTAATTTCATCACTGTACATGTGAACTAATGTTTTTGTTAAAAATTAGAACTCACGGTAATGACATTTATTATTATCAGAACTAAGAAGGCCTTGTTCTGTTATTTTGAATTGGTAATGTTGAACATTTTAGCTGTAGCAAATATTTGTGATAGACCACAAATTACTAATTTATCCCGTGGGATCATAACACCCGTGCAAAATTGTAGTTACAGCGACGCTTACCCGAGAAAATACATATAAATTTTGTTGCATTATCATTCCGAATGAATAGAACATACATTAAAATTATGTTCTACGTTGTTCAGATAGTCAAACTTATGTGCCATACTTGGCGCTTCCCTCATTTGTGGGCCTACTCCTCTCTCCGGTCATCCTATTCATGATCCTTTATCATCTACACTATATCTGGCCATGGGCAGCTCGGCCCGGACGGCCCGACCCGACCTAGACGGCCTGATACGACCCAGCTCGAAAATCCCAGGCCTGGCCGGGCCTAAACATGCCATCGGGCCGGGCTCGGGCTTAAAGAATACTGATTTTGCATTGTGGTTGGGCCAGGCCGGTCGGTCCCAGTCACTTCGGCCTCAGGCACAATATTTAGACCCAATTGTTGGGCTGAGCCGGGCTCGGGCCTAGGTTTTTAGAGTCGGGCTCTTTTTGGCCCGACCCGAAGTATGCCCAGGTATAGTCTACACCGACCAGTCCCGATGCTCTCCGCCGGCCAGGTCCTATCACACATTGCTTTGCTAGGCCTCATAACTTTCCCTCCTAGCAAAATCGTTACAACGAGTAGGGGTGCTCTCGTGACGGTGTCGTAATCGTTGGTTCTGGCCCTCAGTAGGGGGGGCATGTTTCTTTTTTTGAACATGGTACAGACGCAAGCGTTCATATACACGCGCATACACTCACCCTTATGAACGCAGACACGCACATAATATCATCTTGAGATTTACAAAGTCACCGTAGGCGCCTCGTCGTCGACGGGAAAGTCTCCTTCCACTGAATGTGCATCTCCGGAAATCCTGAAATAAATCCAGGAATAATGCAAGCACGGGGACTTGAACCCTGGTGGCCTGGGGATACCACTATCCCTCTAACCATCCAACCTTTTCTGAAAACTACATGTTTTGTTAACACTAGTACAAATGCCCGTGCGTTGCACCGGGCGAGAAAAAAGTGTAGAACCTGCTTCTGTTGCCATTATGCCCCATTAATTGTTTTAAATGTAAATTATAATGTTAATTGTTATAATTTTAGTTTTTAAAATACAAGGTAATACTTACATAAAAATTGGATGATTTTTTAATAATAGTTATCATTTTTATGAGATTTTAAAATTTCTTGTAAACAATATTTTTTAATTTTTTTTCTTCAAAAGGATCTTTTTATTGAGGGTAATAATGTTAGTAATATGAATACTCATATGTTTATGTGGCGTTAGGGCCACTCTGTGTGAATATCATCGTCTTGAGATTGATCATGTTCGTTGACCAATGCGATCTACGAAAATGAGGATAAGCATCGACAAGAATATGATGGATATTATAAGATGTTGTGGTGAATTATAAGAGATGGACCCGGAAGAGGTGGTCTTGATCCATGCATATGGCATATGATGTCTTTTTCTTTTATTGCAATGCACAAACATGTTTGCTAGCCCGAGGAGTACAAAGAGAAAGCAACATTTTGTTCGATGTGTGCACACAAAAATAACGCAAAGTTTTTACCAGGGAGGTGAGAGGGGATATAAATTGTGTAGTGCGAGCATTGATTTGCATGCAACAATAATAATAATAGCGCAAAGGAATTATCAAGGAAGTTAAAACTTTCTTATAAACCCCCACGGCCAAGCTCAATTGGATTTCATTATTAATTAGCACTATAACTGAAGAATAACCAAGAAAATTCAAACAGCGACAAGAGGGCATATCTTTTTAGAAGAACAAAACAATCTTTTATTTATCCAGTTTAGAAGATTCAGAACACAGGTGTTTGGTTCCTAGCTTCAGAGTGATTCCGCCTACCTACAGAGGAAACTAACGGACACGAGACCTCAGCCTCGCAAGAAAGAGAGCATCTATTATAACTAAGAAGTGAAGGGCTATCCAAGTGTGAGACGGTCAAGGAAAGGGTTCTAACACACATAAACAGACCAGGAACATGAGCAATTCAACAACAAAAAAACGACATCAATCAATCAACCGCCTGTGCTATTTGAGGTATGTGCCAGTGAAACCAGCAATGATCAAGTCATTTCTATGTAAAATAACACTACATAAAAAGCAACAACTTGGGGCATTAAAGTTCACATCTAGCGGATCGTGTCTTCAAAAGAGATCATATATATGCTAGCAATAGGATCATATTTCATAGGTATGCAACCAACATGAGCCAATTTAGCATATTGCAGATCATATACAAGTCTGCGTGCATCAGGGAAATATGTTCTCTCTTGAGAAAAGATGTTTGGCCCTGACATGGAACTGCATAGTTACTTGAGCAAAACTTATATGCAGCATACATCTTACTTATCAGCAAAAAAAGCATACATCTTACTTGAGCAAAAATTTCATCAAACAATAGACTGAATTTCATCAAATGCAGGCAAGACGCTACTGGAGCTGAAGCTGGCAAGAAAACAGGCACACGCAGTAACAACAAGGCCAACCAGAGCGCACGACCACAACCAGGAGAAGCACGGCCACATACGGGCGCGCGAGTGACAGCAACGGCTGCGCACGGGCTTGCGAACGATCCTGAAAATTCTCTTATATGAAGTATAGCACTCTTGAGGACATATGGAATTTGTTGTCTAGTCATGTTCATCATGTTTAGTTGATCCGCATTCGGCACTTTGATAATTTGATATGTGGATGGACCACTATTTGGGTGTTGTTCTTTCCTGAACAAACACCCCTCTTATGACTACCCCCTCTTCGCAAGCATCCGCAACTACGGAAGATGAATTAAGATAAATCTAACCATAGCATGAAACATATGGTTACAAATCAGCCCCTTACAGAATAACGCATAAATTAGGGTTTAAGCTTCTCTCACTCTCGCAATCCATCATCTACCTATTGCTCTCTAATGCTTTCCATTAGGTACAATTATGATGAAGTGTCATTTAGTCCACGTTCACATGACACCACTAAAAAACCAACATACGCATCATGAAAAGATCGAACGAATACCAACATCATATGATTGCTTATAATAAGACTTATCTCATGTCCTCAAGAACAAAAGTAACTACTCACAAGTCCTCAGCATGTTTAAGATCAGACGTGTAATGAATATGATTAAGGATCTGAACATATAATCTTCCACCAAATATACCAACTAGCGTCAACTACAAGATGTAATCAATACTACTACCAACCCACATGTACCAATCTGAGATTTTGAAACAAGAATTGAAAACAAGAGATGCACTAGGGTTCAGATGAGATGATGATGGTGAAGATGTTGATGAAGATTGATCCTTCCACGATGGAGGAAGTGTTGGTGCTGCTGATGGCTTAGATTTTCCCTTCCCGGAGGGAAGTTTTCCCGATGGAATCACTGCGCTAGAGAGCAAAAGTGCTCCTGTCTGGGTTCCACCTCGAGACGTGCGACACTTTGTCCTGAAAACAATCTCTCGATTTTTTTCTAGGGTAGATGACATCATATAGGAGAAGACGGGCATGGAGGCCTGCCAGGGGCCCACAAGCTCGGCGGGCGCGCCCACTCGGCTTGTGGCCACCTAGTGGGTCCCCCTTTGGTGATTTTTTTGCCAATAATTTTTATATATTTAAAAATAAATCTCCGTCAATTGTCAGGTCATTTCAAGTTTCGAAAATATCCAACTCTTCTATAGTCCTTTCCGGTCCAGAATTCCACTTGCCGATAATTTCCCTCTTTATATAAATCTTGTAAAATAAGAGAGAAAAGACATTAGCAATTTAGGATTGCATCCTAAAATATGATAATCACTCAAAAAATATCAATAGGGAAACATGATGCAAAATGGACGTATCACGCCTGGGCGCTCCATATCCGCCTCAGATTGTCGGTCATCCCACTCGTTTAAAGTCTGTTTAAGGAGCCCTTTTGGATTGCATTTTCGTGACCGAACACTGATTGGACCGTTCAGCCAGACGTTTGAGGCTGGTTTGAGGCGCCCAATTTGGTTTTGTAATGCTCTTAGAGGATCTCTAGCAGATCCCGCGTAACTCCCACGAATTGCGTTTTGCGGGACATTATACGGGACGACCTAAAAAAAGTCCTGTGAAGATCCTTCATTCCCCGCATCCCTCTCCACCGCAAACTCCACTCCTCCGGTGAGAAATCACCTCTCCTCCGGTAGAGAGTTCCGGTGCCTCCGGCCACCTGATCTTGGCGGCGATGGCGACAACAGGTTCAGGGCATGCCGATGGCGAGGGTTACGGTCGACGCGGTTGGCTCGGGTGTGGCGGGGGTTCCGTCAAGCGTGACGGTTTAGCTGTCCGTAAGCGTCGCAACGTCGTCGACGCCGACAGCTCCTCCCTCCGCCCTACCGTGTCAAATGTGTAAAGGAAGACGATGTGCATCCATGGCACGAAGTCCCTTAGGGCCGGCTTGCGGGTGTGGGCGAGTTTCTCATGCCTCTAGAGGATCTTTGCCCCGGGCCTCTAGTTGCTCCGGGCGGCCGAAACCGTATGGTAGCAGGCTGCCGCGACCGGCGATGTAGTTGCGACCGCTCGTGTGTCGGAGCTCTGGAAGGAGTACCAACTCCAGCGGAGCAGACACTCTCCAGTACATACTGATCTACCACACCCTACACGGCAACGAGCCACCACCAGACGAGGACAGCTCCGGCGATGATGGCGGATTACTTTAATATCCGTTTGAACTATGTTTAACTAAGCTTGTATGAACTATGCGTGGAACTCCGATGAAATTAATTATTACGCGAATCATTAGTTTCAAAAATCATGTTGAATTTCGATGATATATACGCGGGATCTGTTCCGTTCCCGCGCAAGTCTGTCGTGTAAATTTCGGGAGCCCATATACGAATTTATCGTTTCGGTCGGTTTCGGGATCCGCTTAGCCCTCAAATTTTCGTACGATCGACACAACAGGCCCCGTTGGGGTCGGTTTGCGTCTACCGTCTTCCCCACCGTCGTTTTGGGTTCGACCACACCCACGCTTTTCTAGGGTTAACCCTCATCTTTCCGCGGTTTGCCCTCGGCGACTCTCAGATCTAGCCGGCAACCCCTTGCCGCCGGAGAGCCCTCGCCGAACCGGGACAGTCCCCCCCTCCCACTTCCCCTCATGGCGGCGACGGACGTCGACCACTACGAGGTGCTACGGCTGCCGTCGGGCGAGCAGGGCGAGGCGCTGAGCGTCGAGCAGATCGATAAGGCCTACCGGGCGCAGTCGCGGCTGCGGCACCCGGACAAGCGCCCCGACGACCCCGGCGCCACCGCCGACTTCCAGGGCCTCGTCAGCTCCTACAGGCTCCTCCGCGATGAGTCCCTCCGCCGTCAGTTCGACGCCCGCCTCCGCGCCCGCCGCGAGGGGGCCGCCACCGGGGTCAAGCGGCACAAGGCCGTGTCGGACCTGGAGAAGCGCGAGCGTGCCTTTGCTGCCAGTCGGCGACCGGCCCTCGACCCCGCGGAGCTGGCCAGGCGGGAGGATAAGCGGAAGGCGGCGGACGTTAAGCGCGAGCTGGAGGACTTCTTCGCCGCCAGGACGTACATCGCTTCAGGCTCTGCTTCTACTTCGGTAATGATTCATTCTTTTTTTTTCCTTGAATCTAGTCAATTCGTTTTTTTTTCCTTCGTGTTGGAATTGGATTTATAGCATTCTATTTTTGCTGCAACTTACAATTTGTTGCCTTATGGGATGATGAATGTTGGGGATTTTTTGTAGCCACTAGACCTAAAAGAGTAGCCCTGCACTATTACTTAAGAGTGACCGTCGATCAAAGGGGATACTGTCTCCAATTGCAATTGTAGTGTTAGATCTATGGAACAGTATACAACTGACATCATGTGGAATGGAGTATACATACTTCTACATTTGTGGATTAACATACAAAACAAACAGGAACAGTAAACCGATTTCATCATCCAGAGTACTCATGTGACCATGTCTAGATTATTCAGCATCAAACATCTTCCTTCCACACATCATAGCTTTGTCTAATGTTGAAGAAAAAGGGCATTTGGCAGATTTCTCTGCCCTACTGTCAAAGTAAATTTTAGGATTATGCAAGATATGTGCCTATTTGTATGTTGCAAGAGATTTGTCAATTTATATTATTTGTGTTGGTCCTGAACACAACTTGGTAAATTTCTTTTTAGGCACATCGAGATAACAATGGTGGAACCCCGAATAACGGAACAAAAACTGACAAGGCGAAGGTCTTGAAGGTTTCATGGGAAGGGGGTGCAGATTACTATACTGCTGCAAAATTGGATGAGATCTTTAGGCAATTCGGTGAGGTTGAAGACATTGTGATCAAGACCAGAAAATCAAAGAGCAAGGGTTCAGCAATTGTTGTCATGGCTTCCAAAGAGACGGCAGTAAGTCACATTTATCTCTTATTTCTGTCTTGGAGATTTTTTTCCACCTTAACTAAAAGTCCCAGGGAACAAAACTATAGATCTTGAACTGGCACAGGAAAATGATTTCGTTATAACTCACGGAAAGATAGGTGCCCATACGAAATTTCCACTCATATCATAGATGTGAACTAGCACAGGATAGTGAGTTTGTTTTAATCTACAGCAAGATAAGAGTCCGTAGGAAATTCGTACTCAAAATGGTAGATCTTGAACTGGTACAAGATAATGAGCTCTTTAATCTGCAGGAAGTTAGGAGTTCTTAAGATTTTTTTCACTAAGTCCGCATGCCTATGTTCCATAATTAATCGCAGATGACATGTTGCTTGCTTGCTCTATTTATGCTTCAATACTCTCTTGTCCATGTTATGGAACTTTACCAAGCTGTATTGTTTGTCTCAAATTTGATCAAATATTTTAGTTATGCAGCTCACCTAACAGGTTCTTGTTGATATTTTAACAGCAAACCGCACTGAACAATCATTCTGTGTACAATGTCTTCCCTGTCCCATTAATGGTTGCTCCCGTCGAAGAATCAGGCGAGTCACGAGCATTCACAGCTCCAACATCTGAACCGAGGGCAAGCAACATTGATGGAACTGGATTCAGCGATATGGAAGCATCGGTGTTCCGAAAACTTCAAGAGGTACTGAAATGAAGATTCAAACATGACTTTTTCGTTGCAACCGATTTGGTTCTTCAATGTTCTTTATTATCTCCTTTGATGGATTTTTAGGATCGTTCAGGCTATATTTAGTCTATTTTGGGTTTTACTGTCTACTTTTTTCATGGAGATGGTATCCTACTGCAAGGGTAGTCTTAAGAATCCAAAAGAGGTTGCTCATAAGAGATAGATGTATCCCAACCTCTATTGCTCTAGCGTAAAGACATTTTTTTTACGCGAAAGGAAAAAGAGACTATGAATTCCCTTTTTTGTTTGCGAATCCCTGTTTGCATCCTTTGAGCGCACACCCATTAAGTAGCGAGCAAATTAAGGAAATTGATCAAATGATCCCAATACCGTGCCAGCCCAAATCATGATCTTCACCAAGCTGGATTTGGTTCTCTTGCGAAAATCGCGAGTAGCAGAGATGAGAACCATGAAAAGCAAGATCTTGAATAAGAAAACAGAAACCGAGGAAGAGGAAACCACAAGAGTGAAGACTAGTAGAGTCTCATCTTTTGTCATTCTTTGCTCCTTTTTCACTCAATGATTCCTTCGAATTTGGCAACCAAAAATTCTATATGTCTATTCTATCTATGATATTTATATATATATAGAATATGATATCTAATATGACATCCGATTTGTCAAAGGCATTGGATAGGAACAAAGAAATCTGTTTTGGAATTATATCTAGTTTCTTTTAATATGTACAGTAGTTTACATATGTGTTGTGATGCACGTTAATTTTGTGATGTGTGAATCGATGAAACTTATGCCTTGTTTCACCCTGCAGGCCCAGAAAAGGAAGCAATGTGCATAATTGGTGCTTCGCAGAAGATGAGCTAGCAACTTACGCAGGACATTGGTTGTTGCAAGTCACAACAGTTGGTGATCATCACATCAGTTCAGTTACAAAGTGGAAACAATTTTTCTAGTTTTTGTTGCTGATATATTATTGTGATATACTCACATGCTGGGTCCAGTTTGTACCCAATTACTATCATTGCATGCTTCTACTTCATCTCTGTATTCACAGATTTTTTTTGGTGTATTCTGTATCTTAGATTAGATACTACAGTGAAGAATGCTTATTCATCAGTCCAGCCATCACACCCCAAGGTCGTAGGAAACCTGAGCAGAAGGTGAGAAAAACTGAGGCAAATGTAAGAAAGTGCCCAGCCCCACGATCCATTGTTGCCAACCACCGCAAGAGAAAACGTAAAATTACATCAGAACTAGTACGTGATGTAAGAAATTGGTCTCTCTCGGGAGGGGCGGATTAGGTGCTCAGGCTCAACTGCACCTGATATCTCAGGCGTTGGCAGATGTGTTGAGATCTGGAGTAGTGTGTCACACGGAACAGAGCGAGTTCGACGAAAAAAACGGAATACAGAGGCAATACGGTATAGTAATGTGTCAGACGGAACAGAGCGAGTTTTGATGGAAAAACGGAATACAAAGGCAATATGGTGCAGTGCGGCTTGTGTTGACTGTTGTAGACAGCGTGAGCTTAGCTCGTGACGGTGGAGACATGAGCCTAGCACAGTCCAACTTGAGCACATTAGGTGGGTCGAAGAATTGGAATTCCGGTTTGTTGGTAATTCATGGACAGCTCGTGACGGTGAAGTCTTCATGCGAGTTGACCCATGGCCCATGGCACACTTGAGCACATTAGGAGGTGGGGGGGGGGGGGGTCCGAAGAATTGGAATTACGGTTCACTGGCAATTCACCGACTGCTCGTGTGGGTGACATCCCCATGCGAAGTGAACCATGGCATAGTACAACTTGAGCACATTGGGGGGGGGGGGGGGGGTCGAAGAACTAGAACGGTTCGCTCGCAATTCATGGACGCCTCGTGAAGGTGAAGTCCCCATGTGCGAGGTGAGTCATGGCATTTTACATATATCACGACCCAGTGGAGTGTCCAAACAAAAACTATTGATCTCCTTTCAGTAGAAAGAAGTACCATTTAGATATTTCTTAGGTTTATTGTAGTTCCCAGCCCGCATACATGAGATAACAAAACTACCAGTAGGTACAAATCGCATTAAATAGACGCACACTTTGCATACTAGATAGCTTATCAATGATATCAAAGAAGGTACACAAGTCACTTAAGAGGATACAAAACTGTTCGTTGAAAGAAAGGCTGTTGAAGAAGGTACAAAGCTATACCATGTGTACCATTCTACATTCTATAGAGATAGTTCCGTGAACTATGATTAGACTAGTTATCTAAAAAGTCTTATATTAGTTTACAAAGGGAGTAACTATTAGTGAGATCTGACAACTCTTCTGAGACTAGAAAACTGAACCATATACAAACCAGTTGGTTGCTACGTTTACACATTTTCGTTGTCGACACAAAGAGACCAGAAGGTTGCCAAACTGATTTGGTAATTTCCTCATAGCCATCTATGTTAAAAATGTTACAGCTTCTAGAACATTCCCACTTGGAATATTCTACTTGGAAATCTTAGCAATTAAAATGTTACAGCCCCAACCAGTGGTGCCATCATCTATATTTGTTTGCTGCTCTTAAGTTATTTTGAAGAATTATTTACAGCTACTAGATAATCATAGTTGTTACTGTCTCGGTTGGTTCTAAGCAAATATAAACCATATTTGTTTTGTGTGATTTTTCCCGAGCATATGAAGCTCCATGAGCAAGGAAGCAGTATAAATGGAGGCAAAAGGATATAACTTTTCTGTCATGGACAATCAGGACATCAAGGTTGATGTAGGTTTTGGGAGCAGTTCTTGTTCAGTGGTGAACATTTGAATCCTTCACACTCATTCTTACTGGTCGTGTTATCTGTTATGTATTTTTAAGGGGTTTATCTGTTATGTATCATTTCATATGCATGTATGTGTGTCTCTTGTGTATGCCTGGGATGCTCAAGATTGAGAAATATTTTGTGTGAGATCTGTGCAAGTGATGGTTTGTCCTGTAATCAGATATTTCAAATATTTGTGTCTGGAATTGTCCAGTTTGTCATGCACCTGAAGGAGATGGCTTAAATTTCTCATCTTCTCAAATGTATGTGATACATATTAACACTCGTTGTGGTGATCAACATGTTCGGGTTTCTTGAATAATTAGTGATGTAGTAGAAGCCAATATTGTACTTGAATATACATGCATTGAATATGTGCAAAGATGACACATCAACATTGACGATTTAAAAATTAGTCTTACATACCAAGGACGAGCAAATAGATATGAAAAACTTGAGTGTTTACGCAAAAGTTATGCTTATATCTAACTATTCGCGCGGGGGGGGGGGGGGGGATGTACATTAAATGGCATGAGCTCCGTCCACTAGAATACGTGCCCTTCATCTTCGATCCAATGGTCCAGAATGCATTTTTCTATTTTTGCAACACAAGTCCAGATTCTATCCCAGTCTCTCCCGGGTATGTGTGAAATGAGCTACAGAAGATGCCCCATTCTGGCGGTAAACAACACAAGGCACCTGAATCAACCGATTTACTACATGTTGAGCTACCATTCAAATGATCCAAAATTTTGAGAAGCTGTTAGCTGCACATCAGCACATATGAATAAGATGTATATCGAAAAATGAATAAGATGTATTTACTACAAAAACAAAATGCAGATGGGAGGATCAATAACTTGTCAACGTCGGCCTCAGTCCCATTCTACTTGTGGAACTGCATTTGAGTGCCTTTGGGATTGAGGATTTTCAGTTACATTTCTTGAACGGTACGGTGAACAGAAGGACTGTTGTAGCGTGTATCCTGGGAGCTAGGGGGAAACACATAGTTTCTCAAGTCACATGCTCTTGAGGCTGAAAGGCGAGAAATCTTGATCTGTGACTATCATTAGTAAATTCTTCTTCATGCATCTGATTCTGGAAAGGACCGTAAAAATAAGCAGCCGAGTTTCCGTCAAATATTGTCCTGTACTGTGTGGCCGCTAACTTAGTTTCTTCATGCATATGATCTTCAAGCAAGCAAGCAAACTTAATTTCCATATTGTTGTCGGGTCGCTAGCTCTCGTGGATAGAGTCAAGGAGGATTCAGCCTCGCGAGCGACACCGTTTGGGTGTTGCGCAACGTTCAGGTCCGTGTTTTGATGTACTGTGTGGCCACATCGACGCCGGGTGCAATGTCCTGATCAACCGTGGTTACAACTGGTGTTTGCTCCGTAGCGAAGCACCGACATTTCATATGTTCTCCCATTGCAATGCACCAACATGTTTGCTAGTAAACGGTTCCATTCAAAGAATCTTCGTGTAGTCTAGACTAGATAAAAAAACCAAAAGGACACCGTCCCACGCGGGTCGTGGTGTTAGTACTGCAAGAAATACCGATGATTACCAATCTTCTTTCATTTGGACCTCCCACGGCTCAGGTGAAGAATGTTACTCCAATAGGCAGTAACCGCTTCCAAGTAGCAAGAAATAAACAGGCCGAAGTAGCAAGAAATCCCAAGTGGATAGATAGGTTGCCAGAAACCAAGTATGCATTCATTCAACAACTGATGTAGGAAAACACCAAGACTCATTACCATAAGATCATCAAGTTGATTATCAGCAAAGAAGCCTACCAATTAAGGTGCATACACCATCAAAATCTACTGTATTCAGCAACTAGTTCCACAGAAAAACAAGTTCTGGGAGCACATTCTAGGTACTCGCAGCTCCGATAAGGCCGACGGCTTCACAGCAACCAACTATCCAACAGGATCAGCTTTCAGGGCGACCAATAACCAAGAGTTGTAGCAAAAAAAAAACTAAAAGTGCAAAAGCTAACTTCTGCAGTGCTTCACTGGTATCTGACACAATCTGACCTCTGAGTATTCTGCAGAGGAACATGAAAAGTTGAACAGATGAGAAATTAACTACAAACAACATAAGGAAATACGTATGCAATACTGTTTTTCAAAATCTATCAAGCAAAACACTACTCATCACATGAGGTGTAGAGATGGCAACAACAATAAGCAAAACATACGTAGCAATAAACTCGTTCAAAGTGTTGTTCTCTCTACAATTTTATAAACAGAAATATACATTCAGAAAACGTCTACCCTAACTACTTGGATGTCCACAAACTCGTCATGCGCAGTGGCTAGACATTTAAGGAAACAGGGCCATTATAGACAGTGGTTAAAAAATCTAGGAAGTGGTTTTGCCAACAGATCTAGAAGGGGAGAGTCATTTACTCGTATAAATAATTTGTGGCCAGTTGCAGTTCTCAAATTCTGTTCACTGGGTTAATTAAACGATGTGTTCAAATGCTGCTCTGCTATCATACCAGCACATTGCAAGGGAAAATATAATGGCACTGGTGCTCAAATGTAGCACAGTAGAGCCAATACCTAACTGTATGAACATCGCCATGTAGTCTGCCTAGTTGTTCATAGCAAGCAAATCGGTAAGAGAGACTGATTTCCATGTAGCAACTCCACCTTGACGTATCTGTGCATACAGCAGTCTCTTTATAGGGTGTAAGCAAATACTCACTGAGCCAAAAGTGTAAACTGGCAGACCATCATGGAATTTTCCAAATTTAGGTACGAAAAGCAAATCGTGATCAACCGCAAACTCCCCTATTAACTCCTTAAAAGGACGCTCATACCAGGGCTCAACCGTTGGGGCTGGGATTGGGTTGTAGGTCGGGTAAAACCAGGGCTCTTCCACAGGCTCTCCATTGGCTGCTTTCAGCATCATGTGAAGAGCAGATGTTAGAAGCAGCTGTATCCGTTCATGCTCAATTAAGTAGAGAGTGAATATACGCCTCCAACTCTTGTACCAGTTTAGCACTTCATCTAGGTTAACTTCCCCAGAATCCAACCAGTCATAGAGCTCACCAAACCAATTTGGGAAGAAGTCAGACTCTAGCAATCGGACCATAAGATTGAGGGGAACCAGAGAACCTGTTGCCGACAGAACAGACCGGAACTGATCGAATTGCTGCTGGAACGGAAGTATGGTTCTGGTAAACTCGATCTGCTGCAGCTGCACTTTAAGAATTGGTATAAAATAACGCATGGCCAGATCTTCCCAGGCTGCTGGATTGATCATTTCTTTAAACATACACAGCACAAATTCATCAGACATCCCAGTACGAATGATTCTCCGACAAACAAAATGCTTTACCTTTTCTCTTACGAGATGTGACCATGGCTTGACTAATATCAACAGATCGAGGTCTTCACAACTTTCAGAATGCCGTGAATCAAGTATGGCTGAGAGCTTAGGAGCAACAGCTTGCATCAAGAGAGCCTCAAGCACTACCTGAGGGAGAAGTGGTACCCATGTTTCGATAAAATCTGGAGTGTCAAATGTGTCACAAGAATTGATAATATATCTTCTCATAACAGGCAGAACTACTGCAGTGACGAGCTCCGTGTATGGACAAGTTGCTGCATCCGGGCACATATACTTCTGGTCAGGCAAAAGCACTTCCTTCCATAAAGCTATAGTCTCAAGATAAATAGTCCGTTCCCTTTCTTTCTTTGTATCTCTCCAATCCGCAAGCCGAGATATAAGATCATGAAACCCTCTTGGTTTACCTTCTTCCATTGCCTGTTGCCACCCAAGAAACCAACATCTGAGCAAAGGCTGCGCAAATTGGCAAACAATTCCTGCAACATCACAGGTGTGGAACTCCCTCTCATAGCGAATCTTCAATTCCTGCAGCTTCTTCAGCAATGAGCCATGCGTTAAAGTGCCAGCGCCAATCTCAAACTGCATCCGCAAAACAGCTGCCTTCACATATTGCTCCTTCTTTGTGAACAAGATTGGCAGGAGCTCCATGGCGCGCTTGCAGCCGGCATCATTCCTGCGCTTCTGCACTCTCCTGGGGCGCTTGCAACGGGGGCCGTCGGAAGCGTCGGCCTGCTGCTGGCGGCGGCGACTGCTGCGCTCCTGCGCCCTCTCGTGGTCATCCGCGGGGACGGGGAGGGGCTCCTGCACCCTCTCTTGGTCGTCCACGGGGATGGGCTCCATCTCGCCATCAGATTCATGATATTCCTCCACTGGAACTTTGGGGAAAATGAAGCGGAAGCGGAACTGTCCAGCGCTTACCCATGGACCCTCGCAGCGGCAGTCGTCGACGGCACTCGGGCGCACCCTCTCGTGGCCAGCGACGGGGAGGGGGAGGGGCTCCATCTCCATCTCATCCTCAAATTCCACGGACTCCTCCTCCTCCGTCTCATCCACGGCAGCCGCACGGGATAGATGGAGCTCTTGGATCCGCATGGTGTTGCCGGCGGAGACGAATTGGACGTCGTCCCCCTTGCCGGCGGTGGGGATCGAGGGTGAGGGAGGAGCTAGGGTTTTATTGCGAATTGGGGATCGGATTTACTTTACAAGAGGAAATCGTCATTACCGTGTACTGTAGCTATAACGGAGAAATGGCCACGAGGAGCCAAGCTTGCACTCAGTGAAACGATATACAGTAATAAATGAAATAAAATAGAAGCATGGCTAGAGTAAATTGCTAAAAAACATCATATTTTTGGCCATGGGTAACGGTTTTCTTCTTCTTCTTCTTTTTTTTGCCAACAATCGTAAAAGACCACAGACTTTACGGCAAGTGAGTAACAAATCGCACTAAACCAGTTTTGAGCCCCGACTAACACAAAACCTGATAGGTTTGGCTCACCTATCGGGTCCACGTGTCTCGGGCAACATGTCACGCCTAGAGGGCCATTACTGGCATCTCTTTTAGGGTTGGCTTGCGCCGGTGGGGCATTTCGTCTCAACCGTACTTCATTGAGGTCTTGCCCCTTTCGCGTTGCAGCCATCGTCGTCGCCGTGGACGACGTTGTTTCTTGGGATGATCTGTCTAGCTCATGCAACGACTTCGTGAGCAGCCAGGTTAGCCTCTGCCCTCTATCTCATGCTTCTAGGGTTAGGGTTTAGGGGGGGAAAGGAGGTTTTTTGTTAGATCCGAATTGAAGCCTATTTTGGTTCTGTTTTAGCCACCCACCACCATGCATTGCACAAAATGGAGTGGTCTGGCTGAGAATCATCCTGGTAGGTGTGAACAACGATCCCCCTGTGAGAAGTTTGTGGCTTTGAATCAGATGATAGCGGCAAGAGGTTCCTAGGTTGCACAAAGAAGGTTAGTGAGTGATGTAATTAGTTGTGAGGCTATGCAAATTGCATTGCTTTGACATGTGACTGGTTTTTTAACATCTATCATTTGATAGTTCTTAGGTGAATGTAGTTAAGTATTAGTTTAAGTATAATGCTCTGTCACAATTATAAATTTTATTTCTGGTTATAACAGCAGTCAATGTAGTATGATGTATTATATGACTATCAAAATCCTCTTTTTTGTCGGTATGAAAATTGTATGCTATGTGTCCGAGACAAAGTTGCATTTGTTATGTGTCAATTATTTATAAATTCATTGTTGAAGTATAGCAGTGTTGAAGTATAGCAGTAGCAGTTGTATAATTAAATTTGTTAAGGGCAATTTGTTTTCAAAAATATTGGCTTCAGTTTAGTGGTTATGCATTGGTTTTACTATAATTTGCTTATTTTCTAAATTGATAGGATGGACCCAAATGCAACTATGTGGAGTGGGTTGACCTTGAGTGGCCGACCCTTTTGAGGCAAGGTCTAGATAGGATCTGGAGCATGTATGAGGAGGAGAACAAACTGAGGCACAAACAAATGGTACTTAATGCTGAAGAAAACTGCAAGGTCCTAGATAACAAGAGAAATATGGCAAATGACCTGAGATTTTTTTCTAAGGTGACTTTGCTAAGATGGTGGTTGAGAAGGAGCAAGCAATTGCCTAGTTAAGCCATACACGGCTTGCTCTGACTGACCTGAATGAATAGCTTGAGAAGAAGACCATGGTTGACAACTCTACCAGAAACATCCATTAGGTGTTGATGGCTAAGGCAGAGAAAAGAGGGACCGATTGATGGAAGAGAGGGACAAGTTGGTGAAAGATAAGGACAGGTTAAAGCAAGCGAAAAGTATAGGCCTGAAGTTATAGTATGTGCGTGGGTAAACAAATCTCAAATGATCTCGTACACCGTATATGCGTGGATCACAAAAATCAAAACAGATATGGTGTATACATTGACCATACTTGCTTTTGAAATATACTACTACTAATCGAATTACGACTCAAGAATTTCGTATCGACTCAATAATTAGGACTCACTAGATGAGAAGACGCAGAGCTTCTGGCCAGCCCAATCGATCGGCTCAACGCGTGCCGACGAGTGTGAGTGCGCGAAGACTCAAGACTCTGGAGGCTCTCGAACACCACATTGGGCAGATGAACGGGGAGAGGCAGGCCATGCGGCGTTCAGCGCAGATGAAGCGGGGATTATGAGAATAGTTCTACGCTGAGGAGATTTAGGGCTGGGTGAATCACGGACCAATAACCGAACACGGGCAGCCTTTTTTCGTCGGGGGAAATTAGCGCTAATGGGCCTGCTAATGACACAATGAGTTGGGGCCCTGTCCGGTCACGCCCATCGCACATGCATGTCGACGGACCTGATCAGAAGTGAGAGGAACAACGGTGGGCATGCCTCCCAGCCATAGATGAGACACGGGTTTATTGCGATGCAGGCCTGAGTCAGAAATATAGAAATGCAACAATCAAATACGAATTGATATAATGTAGGTGTGACAGAATATAGAAGGGAATGTCAAAATACTAATAGAAGAGGGGGAGATCGGGAGGGCAATAAGTGGTGAGATTCCAGCGACAGATATCCCTAGGAACCAAGAGGGATTTCCCTGGAAGAGGATCCCTTTTAAGAATGCCCAAAACTTCCTACCACCTAATCATGGCACCTACACGGGTCCTTGGAGATTTTTTTTAAATTGTTAGATGGGCCTAAAACCCACCCTCTATTTCAAAAAGACCGAGAGGCCACTTCTTCCCGCCGAGCTGCTGCACCTCTACGCACCTCTTTCTTCCGAAGCAGCAATATATGAAGGGGAAGCAACCACGAATGTGTGGTTCTGAATGGACCAACTCATGAGAAATGCGGTCAACTACCATGACTAGGGAAATAGTAACAGCATGAAGAAAGTCATAATGTGTTTCTGATTTTACATAAAAATATATAGCATTGTACTTATGGTTACTGGGCTCTAGTGTCTAGCAATATTGATGAAGATATTTTCTCCTTCCAAACGGAAATATCGTGTTTGGATACAATTTATAAAACAACTAGTTTGTATGAGTTATGCAAGGCTTCAAACAGACACTGGCAACTAAAACTGTGTAGTGTTTCAGGTGGTAAGGGCTTTTTTAAGGAGAAGTTTGACCGCCACATGGAAGATTTGACCAGTGGTCGGAGACAACGAGCTTGGACATCAGGTCCTCCGCGACCTTCTCCAACCGCTGAATCTCTATGGCGGTTTACGAGTGGTGGGACACAATGGCCACCATGCGAAGGGGAGCCAGAGCAAGTTAGCCCAGTATCTCATAACACCTGTTCACAGATGGACAAAAACATAACTAAAAAATTTAAAAATATCAGGCGATTGCTTTCATTATCTTGAAAAAATCATAGTACGAACATTGTAAAAATGAATAGCTTTTATATTCTCAACAAACAAAAAGATGAATCACATACTTGGCTCAAACAAACGCTTAATTCATCGTATAGATGGACACTATGAGTTCTTCTCAAATAGACACACTCAACATAGATTCCGACACACGGAGAAGTTTGCATGGAACAATATCACAGAGAAGTTCGCATGGAACAATATTAGTTCGACTTTTGCCTCGGACGTATTCGGGTCTACTAGATGCTGGATTTGGATCAGCACGATTTCTGGATGCTGGGTCACCTTGCGGACGATGTCCACATTCACTTTCAGTTTCTTCTAAATATCAACTCATTGACAAGAAAACATATATCAAAAGTTCATTGTTATACTACATCTCATAACCTCATGAGCGACAGAAGCTCGTAGAAAAGTTGCATATGGTTTAAAGATCTATAAAGAGATAGAGTGGGCAATGCTCACAACCTTGGTTAAATTATCAGCAAGATAGGTGTGATGTTCTTGAATTAATGACGAGTTTCGCATGAGGAGTAACAATTCTTCTTGCGTTGGCTAGCTGCGCATCACTTTCAGTTGTACACAGTATGATTTCAAATCGAACACAGTATACACGCTTTGACTCAACAAACGGTATGGAATCAGGTTGATTTTCGTTGTGCTTTTGTGCTTCTCAGCAACCGGATCTACAGAATCTAATCTAGCTATGGACGGATGCCAGATTTGCAGTAGTGCATTTTATCAGTGGGCATGTGGAGAGGTTCGACTGGGTTATTATCTACTTATCCTTTGTTCCTCCTTTCCAAAAAAAATTCTACTTCTCCTTTCTGTTTCTTATAAAATCTCAGATCATACCAACAAGAAAACATATCAAAAGTTCAATAGCAGCACATACGGTATAACCTCATGACCAACCGAAGGAACACATACAGAAAAATTACATTTGATTTTGAGATATATAAAGAGACAGAGGTGGGATGGGAATGCTGAAAACTTTGGTTAAGTTAGCAGCGTGGTAAGTCTGATGCAGCTGAATTGATGGTTGTACACAGAAGCTTGTTAAAACTCAGTCCACTGAGATTTTTTTTTAATATAGCTGAGTTAATGATTGTATCCTTGGATCGTGTGCTTTGTTCGATTGTTGCTCTCTCTATATAAGCTTTTTAAAACTCAGTCAACTGAGATTTAATCAAGTCTCTCGATCGTTCAGTTTTGTCATGAAGATTCGTAATGACCTGAGCACCGTCCAATGGACCTCGCAGCATTTTTATGACACCGTTTGGTACATATATTCCTACGGGTAAAATCTGTCCTCGTCATTTAATTTGTAGCACGTCGTCTCGCCGGTCGCACATTCAGCCATTAACGGTTGTAGTAATTAGTCACACCGGTTGCATCATCAGTTGTCGTTGCATGCAAAACTGTCACAACATTTTGCATCGCCAATTCGTAGCAAAACAACTACACTGACATCACCCGACTAAGATTTTGTTAAGTCTCAATGGACTTAGTTTTAGACACACGCTATAAAGCAGGTGAAAGCCTGATTCAGAGAAGTGCTCCTGATAATTAAGTTTACTTCTATATATGTCGAGGTGCTAGCACATAAGACTATATATGTGGGTACGCCGACGGTGACCTGCTCTTTAAAGGGAAAGTAGCCACTACTCTCTGGTGTACTACACCCGAATTTGGAAAAAGCTGGAAACACATGATCAAATCAAATCCAAAAAATCTGAAATTTGGAGACATCAAACATTACCAAATATTCGGGCTACTAAGTATTCGGACTTGGCCATGGACGCCCGCGCCGAGAGCTCCCGAGCCACGCACCTCAACGCCAACGCGAGCATGGCCAACGCCACGTCCGACGGGTACTGCCCATGCAGCCGGCCGTCGATGAACTCCCTCATCCTCTCCAGCAGGTCGTCCCCTGCGCCGTCGCCGTCGCCCAGGCCGCCCAGCCGTTCCGCTTCTTCCCAAAGCAGCACCACCTTCCCATCGTTCTCACGGCCGCATTCGACCTCCAGTGCCACCGCCGCCTCCTTCCCTGAGAGGAGCCGAAGCAGGACGACGCCGAACGCGAACACGTCTAGCTGGGGGCCGATCAGCCCGTGCTCCAGATAATCGGGCGCTAGGTAACCCTGCGTGCCCACCACGGTCCGGGTCATCCACAGGCCGCCGTCCTCGGCGTCACCGTCGACGGTGATCGCGCGGGCGAGGCCGAAGTTTGAGAGCTTGCCGCGGAAGCACGCGTCGAGGAGTATGTTGCTGCTGTTGAGATTCCTGTGCACGTAGGGAGGGTCGGTGTAGCTGTGCAGGTAGTTGATCCCGGCTGCCACGTCCAGCGCCACCTGCACGCGCTGGCTCCACCGGAGCACCTCGCCGCCGTGGACGGGGAGCCAGTCGCTGAGCGCGCCGTTCTCGGCGAACTCAAACACCATGTACCTGTTGCCGCTGTGCATGCAGCGAAAACATTCCATAGAGCATATGCACCCCGGTCGCGTTATCTAGACAATCCGTATCCATAGGGATACACGCCGTTTCTAGCCTCTAAAACATGTAACGAGTATATATTACCAGCTACGGGCCTGTGATCAGCCTATGTTCCAGTAGACTACTGTGCCGTAGACCAGCTGCGCACAGCGTACCGCAGTTCAAAAACGTATGCACGTGCACAATTTCCTACAGAACTCGTCCCTTCTTTACAGTGCTTTAGCGGGAATGTGGAGGGAGAGAGTCTGCTGGTGGCGCATGCCCGGGAGCTGGAGCTGGTGGTGCAGGTGTAGCCGAGGACGGGGCCGCCGTTGTTGGCGTAGTAGTCGGACTGCGCGTTGGCCTCGTACTGCTGCTGCGCCGCCGCGAGCGGGAACAGCGCCAGCGCGAGGAGGAGCAGGACGTCGATGGCATTGGCAATGGCCATGGCGGCTGCTGGGGCATGGAGCCATGAACACGGGGATGAGGCATGATCAAGCTTACTTGTGCCTGCTCTCAGCTGGAATGATTTGGCCGATCTCGCTCACCACGTACTCAGTCAAGTGTGGTCAGGACGACTTTTCTAACCACGCAAGAGCTCAGCTGCCCGGACAAGACAAGAAATCCCCCACCAACTTTCAGCTGGGTGGACCCAGAATCGTAAGCATCC
Organism: Hordeum marinum; assembly: GCA_022496015.1. Lineage (NCBI taxonomy): Eukaryota > Viridiplantae > Streptophyta > Magnoliopsida > Poales > Poaceae > Hordeum > Hordeum marinum. The sequence goes on from CM039678.1 coordinate 26,563,979, forward strand.
TCCATGGCGTCGTGCCAAGTCTTGTGAAAGAGTACACACGATATTGGTCATTCAATCTATGCCTATCATGGGGAAGTAACTATGATGACTGATGTTCGCTAAATCGGCCATTTTAACAAGAAATTCCTACATGCGCTCGATTTAGCTTTCTTCGTCATGTTTCTTTCAATGCAATTGCTATTCTCAAACAACTAATTTTTTGAAAGTGTCAATCGATTTTTCTAAGGAGAGCAGTGTATGATGAGTGTGAGCCTTGAACGAGCGGGGGCCAAGGACACCTCGGCTTGCCGCAACATCGACGACATGAGTGATTTGTAGGCTTATACTTTACGGTGGAGGTGAGGTGTCACTGTGACGCTGGAGAAGGGCGACGGCATTGGGGGGGGGGGGGGGGGAGGCGTGTTAGTGACTGCTGACGGTTGAAGGTGGCACAACGGCTGAGAGGTGCACATGAGTGGCAAGCACAAGCAATGTGATCGGCATGCTTTTGCGTTAATGAAATAAGAAGAAAGTAGAAACAAAAAGCACTGCAACATAATCCAACAATTGAAAACAAAGTGGAAAACGATTTAAATGACCAGTCGGCTTATAAATAAGTGATCCTTGCTATCCTGTCCTATCCTATAATAAAGGGGCTATTGCTTCTTACTTTCGATTTTTCATCCCTATACACGTAATTGTCATTCGGCCGTCAGTCAGCAGAATTTCTGATGTGTTCCCTTTTTTTTTGAGAATCACGATATGTATCCTTTCCCAATCAGTCCGTTGTCGTCTGCGCTCCTAAGTGGGTCTCGCCCTGCGATCATCTCGCGCGTTGGCATCGAAGCCAGTCCACCTAATCGATTCCATGGCCTCGGTCGATCTAAAAACAAAGCCGGCCCGGGCCAGTCTGAAAAGAATGTTGGTCTAGCAAAAATATATGTTGGTGCCCGATATTGAACTCAGAACCTTGCTGACAAGTACTCGCTCCGTTCCTAAATATAAGTCTTTTTAGAGATTTTATTATTAGACTACAAACGGATGTATTTAGACATATTTTAATATGTAAATTCATCCATTTTGTTTCGTACGTAGTCCTCTATTGAAATGTTTAAAAAGACTTATATTTAGAAACGGAGGGAGTACCTGCTATCCAAACCAACCGAGATAGCTCAGTTTTCTTCTTTGAAGAAATGATGGATTTTCTATTAAGTAGTTCAACATTGCCCTCTTATATTCAGCCCGTCCAATTTATATACCATATACCTTTTTGAAGTTCCTACGTAACAGGGAAGCAGATCGGGAATTAAGAACGTAAGGATATCGAGGGCAGATAAGGAAAGGCCCGCTATGCGTAATGGAAGGAAAAGGCTAATTTCCCGAGAACATCCACTATTTAATAGTGCAATAGTTAGCGGCTTTGATTAGTTCTCTGACCAACTATCCCGATGGTGTGACCCTAAAAGCAAGTACAATAGAGCTGAGTCAGCGGGCTATAAGAGATAAACTAGTATATTGTTGCTTAGTTGGAGGAAATAGAAGAGGGGAGAGAAGGTAAGCGGGCTCTTGGTGAAAAGTCAGCTCTAACACATGCTCCTAGGCACTTTGCGAGAGTGAAAGGTGAGTCATATGATAAATAAATAGTATACTCTTCTAATCAATTATTGTACATGTTAGCTATAAGATGGACTATAGATGATATGTCAATGACTTATAGCCAGCAGCTGGCTATACTATTAACCATGCTCTAAATATAAGTCTCTTTATAGGTTTTCACTAGCAGACTATATGCATTCTTCAAAAAGACTTATATTTAGGAACGGAGGGAGTGCAATTCAGTGACATGCAGGATACACGCGCTGCCTCGCATTTCCTTAGCGTGTTGAGTAGGTTGTGAAAAAAAATGATGGTGGGTTCAGTATAATAAGTGATCCTTTTTTTTTGTACCCCTTTGAAGGAATTAGATACTCAAGAATAGTGATCAGGGACGTCAATGGTGTTACTCTTCTTCCCTCATACATTATATTCTTAGAAGGTTATCTCATAGTATAAATTAATGGCCGATTGTTGCATTAACTTTATTTAGTGATGTCTGTTTTATATATCTAACTGTGACCTTGATATGTCAGTATAGACCAGCTGCAGTTCTTATATGCCTGATTATACATTTTAACACATAGAAACATAGCTATTGGTTTTACCATATCATGAATTTAGTTCTTCATACAACGTCGTGGGAGTAATTTGGCTCATCAAATGGTAGCCACAATTTGGCTTGATTTCATGTGCGACCATCAGTGACCAACACTTGATCTCCTATGACCAATGCTTCATCTCCTATGTGTCTTGGGCTGAAGATACGCAACCCCACCCCACCCCCCTCTAGGGTCCACATCGAGAGGAGACCGTATCCACCGGTCACTGTGACCGCTAGCATCTTAGGATGTTGGGTTTCTCTTTATGTTTTTAAATGCTTATTGTTAGTATTTTATTTTATATAGACTAATATTGAATATTTTGATGCTAATACTAAAGGGGTCGTGTTCTATTATTTCTTTCCAGACTCCCAAAATCTCAGGACCGGGCCTGCCTCATCGACTTCAGGACGATACCCCGCTCTGGTATAGCGCAACAAAAGTTAGGTGCAGGAGAAAGAAGAGAAATGGATTTTTTTTCCTTACCTGGCTCTTGCAAAGGTCGTGATTCAGCCCCAGAGTTAATTACATGTTTGTGTTTGATGGATCAGGACTACCGTTTGTGTACAGTAAGCTTTCTTTCTTAAGCCGGTGTCCAGTAAGATTTAGTGTGCCATTTATGTCTGGTGAAAGCGACACGGACACATCCGGACGGCACACAGACAGTGCTGCCTTATATTGAGGAGATGGTATCTTCCTGGACTTCAATCAACTTCTACCGAAACACAAACGACCCCCTGCTGCTACCAGGTTGGTCTACTTTTGCTTCTGTTATTCTAGATTGTTCTATTTTAAAGTTAATTGTGAATTGCTACAAAAAACAGTGTTAACTAATTATCTGAAACTAGCGTTGTTTAGCTATATCTATTTATTTGGGATAAATGTCTCGTGCACAACCTCACCATCCTAACATATGCTATTTCAATTCTCCAAAACAAACATATGGTATTTCTTTTACCCGTTGCAATGCACGAACATATTTGCTAGTATACTCTACGTGGCATACAAATTCCTAGTTTGCGCTGTCATGAAAAGTACGGTTACGCCTCCTACTTCAAACCCTAGTCACCGCCATAGGTGTCCCCACTCTGCCGCCTCAGAAACCCTCCTCTCCCCCGTGTGGCAGCCTTGGCGGCAGCAAGAGAAGTGAGGACATGTATGTTTCATTTCTTTCCTTTTTTAGGTTTTGTTTGCGTCGAAGCATTGATGAGTTGGCCGCAACGATGTCAAGTTAGAATAAGGTCTCGCTGGCCTCTCCTTACCTCAACGATGTCCAATCTTACGGCAGTGAAGGACTTGTGAGAGTATATGTCTCTAGCCCTGTTGGTTTTCTTTGAATATTGGCAGTTCATGTGTCCATCAAGGAGAATAATTGATTGACTTTGTTTCAGCGACTTCGACAGCTTCCATGGTGTTCCGAGGCATGGTCCGGCTTATCCAACTCTCAGGTCCTATGGTGATGGATTTCAAGCTATACTACATGGCGAAGATGAATAGTGTGATTTTCGTTGCATTTTTATTTTGTACTTGTCGTGCTGTATCCGGTTGTCTTTTTATTTTATTGATAAATTGCTCTTTCTTTCATATAATTATCAGATTAAGATGTCTCTCTAAAATACAAATCCCAGTTTGTTTTTGCACGACTTCTGAAAAAATAGAAAGATAAGATTCCTTTAAAAAGGAGAACCTTCCCGCAAACCCGGAGACAAAAGCAGAGCAATAGCCACCCACCGTCTTCCTCCTCACCGTGTTCCGTCCGTTCCCACGTCTCCCTCATTTCTTCCAAGAATCAAGGAAACGGCCAACCACCACGAGCCAGCACTGGTGCCGGGAAGAGAAGAATGCTGGAGGGCAAGGCGCTGGTGGAGGACACGGACATGCCGGCCCGGATGCAGGCCGCGGCGACGTTCGCCGCCTCCCACGCGCTCGACCTCTTCGACGACGACAACTGTCGCGCCATCGCCGGCCACGTCAAGACGGTACGTTCCTTAAAAGTTCTATCCGTTTCCATGACCTCTCCCTCCCCGCTCTCTCCATTGATTGGTTCATCATTGTTGAAGATCCATCGTTTCTGTGCAGGAATTCGACCGGCGGTACAACATAGGGTGGTAGTGTGTATTGGGCGCCAGCTTCGGGTGCTTCTTGACCCACTACAACGGCACCGTGCGGATGCTTTACTATTCCTATAATTTCAAAATCGCTAGCCCGTGCTGATGCACGGGTTGTCGACTAATATTACTATAGTTGACACTTCAGACACTCTAGAATTATCTATTTTGTTACACATACACTTGATAGTCTTGTAATCCAGGAACCTCCACCAAGTTATTTGCTAGATACATACTATCTAAAATATTGTACCAAGTTATTTTTTAGATCCATATCTCCAAAGCACTTTAATAGTTTATGTAAATGTGTAAGCATACAATGGAAAAATGTATGCGAACTCACTATAATACATTATGGGCCGTATATAGTTTGAGTAATATAATGTTATTTATTTTCTCAGATTTATGGTGAAACCAATTGCAACCAAATGTTTTGTTGAGCATGCAAAACAAAATTTTATAGACACTTATTTGTACCAAACAGATTCCACTTTGGCACAAGAAAAAACCGAGTCTTAATATAAATGCACATGTTCATAATTAAAGTGTTACTATATCTAAGACTTGTTTAAAATTATGATATATATAGAATTAAATATCAATAGTAAACAACATGAATTTTTAATGAAAATTTGAGTTATGAAGAAGTAAAAAAGTTCAATATAAATATATGAGAATATTTGGAACTATTAAATGTATTGATAACAAAGTTAACATGTCGAAAAAATAGTATTAAGTTGTAAATTGTATTTCTCGGGTTGGTTGGAAACTATTAAATGTATTAATAACAAAGTTGAGTATTTATATTTGGATTGAGCGCTCTACCCGTAAATACATTTTCAAGATATATTACAAATAATACTTATATTATGTTTAACGATATATGATATCTTAAACTCGCTGAACAGAAAGTTGGCAAACCAAGATAATCCATTAGTATCATTGTGCTCAAATGCACAGCTGTTCTGGAACCTACAAAAGTTTTTCTGATTTTTTTTCGTAATTCTGTTACTCAATTTAAAACAATTTATTTACATTTTGAGATCATATATAATATAAATTAAGGAGAAAACTAAGTTAAGCCATGTCCACTCGTTCCTACTCGTTCCTTCCTTCTGTGTGGCGGCATGCAACAATTTGTCCGGTCCATCACACGGCTCAGGCGGGTTAACGAAACACAGTAAACCATGTCCTAGCTGTTAGAATATAACTTGTAATAGGATTCTAGAGTCCTGCTCGGTTTATAATAGGGCTAGGTCGGTGCGGTTAGCTCCTCATATATACCTCTTGTAATCGGCATAATATCGTTATCAATTATTGTTCAATACAACTTTACATGGTATCAGTTTTTCGGTCCTAGGGCATGGCTCCGCCGCTGCCGCCGCCCGGCTACTTCGAGCGGCGCACCGCCCAGGTCGCCGCGGCCGTGGCCTCCTCCGCCTCTACCTCTACTATAGCTCTCCCTCCACCAATACCCCCTTCCATCTCTTTCACCGACACCATCTTCGACATTAGCCCTTACATCCCCGTAACCCTAGACCTCGCTGCTCACAACTACTACCATTGGCGTCACCTTTTCGACGTCCATCTTGGGCGATGCAACCTCCGATCTCACGTCGCCGCCGACGCCTCTCTTCCTCAACCTCATGATCCGCAATGGGTCAAGGATGATCTCGCCATTATTCAATGGATCTACATGCGAGTCTCCAAAGAGATCTACAATCTCGTCCACCGTGACGGTGCCTCTGCCGCCGATCTCTGGACGGCCCTTCGCCAGCTCTTCCAGGACAACGTCGACGCTCGCGCCAATAGTCTCCACACCGAGCTTCGGAACACGGTGCAAGGTGATGCACCCGTCGGCGCCTACTGCCAGTGCCTCAAGATGATCGCGGATGAACTCCGCGAACTCGGTGATTCGATCGACGACCACCAGCTCATCAACGCCCTCCTCGTCGGCCTTAGCGAGAGGTTTGAAAAGCAGGCCTCCTTCATCCCTATGATGCGTCCACGTCCCTCCTTCGCCGAGGTTCGCTCGATGCTCCAGTGGGCTGACCGTGCCCTCGCTACAAAGGAGTACCGTCCTCAGGTCTTCACTGCATCTCCTCACCCGCCCGCGCCAACGCCGGCACCGCCTCCTCTAACAGCACCTCCTCAACCATCCGGCTAGCGTCCAAGTCCCAACTACCGGGGAAAAAACCCTCGGTCGCCGCCGTTCCACATGGCGTCCGCCCCCGCTCCGCCCTCGGCTCCACCAACTGCTCCACCACCACCCCCGTCTTCACCAACTGCACCATCACCACCGCCTAGATGGTGCCCATCTCCTGATCCGTGGACAGGCCTCGTCCAGGCATGGCCTATGCCCTGGTCCGCTCCTACGCCATATGGTGCTCCGCCTGCCTATACCGGTGGCTGGCAGCCCGGTGCCCGCCCTCACACCGGCGCGCCCGTCCTCGTGCCCTGACAGCCGACGGCCGCGTTCCATGCTGCTCCCTCCTTCGCGTCACCGATCTACAATGTAGCCCTTATGCATCCTATGGCGCTCCATCGTCCCCCTACATGCAGCAGTACAATGATGATGGCTCTCTCTTTACGCCGATGCCGGCCCTACTGTCGACGCCACCACACCCGCAAGCTCCCATGACTACACCGGCCTCTACTTTGACTCCGAGCTGGGACCAAGCTGCTTTTCTACAAGCCATGAACAACTTTGCTGCACAAGGGACCTCAGGTACGGATTGGATTTTCGACTCTGGTGCTTTTAGTCATATGTCTGCATCAAGTAGCTTACTTTCCTCTTGCACACCATCGTCTTTTTTCTCCATTACTCTCGGTGATGGTTCTTCTATTCCTATTTACTGTGTCGGTCAGGCTCAAATCCCATCCCCCTTTAAACCCTTGCTTCTTCGTGATGTCCTTGTAGCTCCTGCTCTTATTAAAAATCTGATTTATGTTCGCCAATTCACCACTGATAATTATGTTTCTGTCTAGTTTAACCCCTTTGGTTTGTCTGTGAAGGACTACCTGACCAAGGCAGAGATCGCTCGCTTCAATAGCTACGGTGATTTATACTCTCTCCATGGTGTTCCGGCCGCTGCTCCTCCAACATCCATGATGGCCTCTGTTGATCTATGGCACCAACGTCTCGGCCATCCCAATAAAAATGTGGTATCCACCCTTCTTAGTGAATTTTCAATACCTTGTAATAGAGATTCTCACAATTCTTCTATGTGTCAGTCATGTCAATTGGGCAAACATGTCCGTCTTCCCTTTAGCTCCTCTCAATCCTCTAGTACTTTTCCTTTTGAATTACTTCATTGTGATCTCTGGACATCACCAATAGAAAGTGTATCTGGTTTTAAGTATTATCTCGTGATTCTTGATGATTTCACTCATTATGTTTGGACTTTTCCTTTACGCAACAAATCCGACGTTTACAATATCTTTCTCAACTTTCAGCGCTATGTCTCCGTTCACTTCTTCCTCCCTATAAGATTCGTACAATTTGATAATGGTCGTGAATTTGCCAACTTTCAAAATCGAAATTTCTTTCTTCAATTTGGAATTCTTTTGCGTACCTCCCCTCAAAACGGCAAAGCCGAGCGTGCTCTTCGTACTCTTAATGACATCACTCGCACTCTCCTTGTTCAATCTTCCATGCCTCCAATGTTCTGAGATGAAGCCATCCACACGGTCACATACTTACTCAATATTCGTCCATCTACGGTTAACCCCAAAACTACACCTTTCTTCTCCTTATTTCTCTCTCATCCCAATTACTCTGATGTTCGCGTCTTCGGTTGTCTTTGTTTCCCAAACTCCTACTCCACTTCTCCTAACAAACTTTCCCCGCGCTCTACACCGTGTGTCCATCTAGGTTTTTCTGACGAGCACAAGGGTTATCGTTGTCTCGATCTTGTTACTGGTCGCGTTCATGTGTCTCGTCATGTAACTTTCGCTGAAACTAATTTTCCCTTTTCTGAGCGTCCCCATCCAGATTCCCAATCACCCACGCCATCTCCTAGTCCTTCTCGTCGCAATCACCTTCCCTTTGTTCACCCGACGACCCATGCCAAGCAACCGGCCCAACTCTCTACCGCGGCAGCGGATCATTCAGACCTACCACCACCATCGTCCCCACCACCGCCATCTTCGCCGCCGCCAACTCCCGTGTCGGCTTCCTCCGTTGCGCCGGACGCGTCACCCACGTCCACCCCGTCACCCATCCCCCTACTAATGCTATTCTTGTTCTAGCTCCTACTAATGATCATACCATGCGCACACGTGCCAAGTCCGGGTTTTGTATACCTGCAAAAGATCATCTCAATCTTCATGCGTCTCTATCTTCTTCCTCTCTACCCAAATCTTACAAATCAGCTCTCTTAGATCCTAATTGGGCCGCAGCTATGAAAGATGAATATGATTCCCTTCTTCAGAATGACACATGGCAGTTGGTTCCTCGTCCTTCCAATACAAATATCGTCTCGCGCAAATGGATTTTTCGCCATAAATTTAATTTTGATGGGAGTCTTGCACGTTATAAGGGTCGATGGGTATGCCGTGGTTACTCTCAGCAACACGACCTCGATTATGATGAGACTTTCTCTCCAGTTGTCAAGCCCAGCACTATTCGCACTCTTCTTAGCATCGTTGTCTCTTCCTCCTGGCCAATTCATCAACTAGATGTCAAGAATGCTTTTCTTCATGGCTCTCTTCAAGAAACGGTATATTGCCAACAACCTCTTGGCTTCGAAAATTCATCCTATCCTAATCATGTTTGTCTTCTTCAAAAATCTCTTTATGGTCTCAAACAAGCACCACGTGCCTGGTTCCAACGTTTTTCTACTTATGCTCAAACCATAGGTTTTACTCCTTCCTGTTCTGACACTTCCCTCTTCACCTATCATCACAACAACGACACTGCTTACCTTCTTCTATATGTTGATGATATTATTCTCACAGCTTCCTCACAACACACTTTGGATCATATTATTTCTCTTCTTCGCAATGAATTCTCTATGACAGATTTAGGTCTTCTTCACCACTTCTTAGGTATTGCTGTTCTCCGTGATTCCTCTGGTCTTTTCTTGTCTCAACGTCAGTACACTCTCGATCTTCTTTCTCGTGCTGGTATGCTTGATTGTCAAACTTCCCGTACCCCTGTTGATACAGGTTCCAAAATCTCTGCCGACGGTGATCCTTTTTCCGATCCTTCTCTTTATCGTAGTCTCACCGATGCACTTCAATATCTTACTCTCACTCGTCCTGAAATTTCTTTTGCTATTCAACAAGCTTGTTTATACATGCATGATCCTCGTATTCCACACTATAACCATGTTAAACGTATTCTTTGGTATCTCAAAGGCACACTAGACTTAGGCCTCCATATCAACAAATCCTCTCCCACCTCCTTGACAACTTACTCTGATGCAGACTGGGCTGGTTGTCCAGATACTCGTAGGTCCACTTCCGGGTTTTGTGTTTTTCTTGGTAACAATTTGGTTTCTTGGTCTTCAAAAAGGCAGGCTACGGTCTCCCGCTCGTCTACTGAAGCTGAGTACCGCGCTATGGCTCATGCGGTTGCTGAAACGGTTTGGTTGCGCCAGTTGCTGTCGGAGCTGCACCGTCCTATTGAGCAAGCCACCATTGTTTACTGTGATAATATTTCAGCTGTCTACATGTCAGGGAATCCAGTTCAACACCGACGCACCAAGCATATTGAGATCGACATTCATTTTGTTCGCGAGAAGGTGGCTCTCGGTCAAGTTCACGTTCTCCACGTACCTTCTTCTGCTCAGTTTGCTGATATCTTTACTAAAGGCCTGGCTACTACTCCGATTTAAGACATTCGTTTTAGTCTCAACGTGGTCGAGCCTACCGTTGACACCGCAGGGGATGTTAGAATACAACTTGTAATAGGATTTTAGAGTCCTACTCGGTTTGTAATAGGGCTATGTCGGTGCGGCTAGCTCCTCATATGTACCTCTTGTAACCGGCACAATATCGTTATCAATTATTGTTCAATACACCTTTACACTCGCATAGTTGGCTCTCTTTGGGGCATGTGTCCCTCCCCCACTTGTCTCTTATCTCACATGTTCCTCTCTTTGCCCCTCTCCCAGTGTCTCTTAGCGTGTTCCCCTCCACACGCAGACGCACCTTCATGGCTGTCTTCCACCTTTGTAAATCTTGCCATATAACCACCACACGTCTTTCTTTCTCTACAAACTAATCCGTCTATCAGCCCCCACACTATGTGCCCCATCGCAGATGCAGAGAAGGCCCTAATGGTGGATGTACGTACGGGAAAACACTATGCTAGGAGTCCTAGGACCACGGTTAGTTTTCACGGAACCCTCTCCACTTTGAATGCTGGCCCCTTCTCCCTCCGATTTCCATCCAAAGTTTGACACGCAATCCCGTAGGATAAAAATCTGTTCGTATGTGTAGCATCATAGGTACAAGTGAAGTGGACATCGATCGATCGGTCCAGTGATTTACAGATGGAAAATGTTCCCACCCGGCCAACGAGCTATGTTTTTTTCCTGATAAAAGAGAGCTTCCTCTCCGATTTGATTTAACAGAAATCATCATGTCTCTTGATTACGAGGAATGGCAGAAGGCCAGAACCAAACTACGATGAGCAATTACTGAGAAACAAGAGAGACATCCCTCTCCTCCCCACATAACAATCGCAAATGGCCTCCCTCCAAAAACAGTAGAGGTGGTTATCCTAGGATCTCCAGCTCTAAGCGATCTCCAACAGGGCAGCCTAGAGCCAAAGACGCACAAAAAGACAACAAACAACTTAAAGTCTTACAAGTTTACGGAGACATCTTATAACAGGCATAAAGACCTATAGCAAAGAAACATGCAGGAATCAGTCCTTTTCGGAAGTCTTCGACACATCTATGGTAGGTTCCTCTCCGATTTCATTTAACAAAAATGGGAAATGTTTGGAGCCAATGCGCCGGCCCAACCGTTTGGCCGGTCACGTGCGACCCGCACAGAGACCTGGCCTAGTAACATATCATTTTTCGTCCAGATTTGCTGCAACCGGCGTTAAAATTTGCTACAAGCATTTCACATTTGCTATAATTTGTTCATTAAAAAAGTTGCATCTATGTTTGGTTGCAACCCGAGTTCGTTGGATTTTTTCGCTACAACTGGCGTTTGATTTTTTGCTACAACCGATGTTAATTTTTGCTACAACTGGTAATATTTTTTGCTACAACCGTTCACTAAAAAAGCTGCATACACGTTCGTCAGGGTTGCAACCCGAGTTCATCGGATTGTTTTTCTACAACCCACATTTTTGTTTTGCTATCACGCATCATCAGCGTCGTTTTTTTGCTACAACTACGTTGATATTTTTTGTTACAACCATATTTTTGCTGCATCCGTGATCAAAATTTGCTACATCACTATTTATTTTTGCTTCAATGAATGAGTTTTGTTGCATGAACAAATCTGACGGTCAAATCAGATTCGTTCTAACGGATCGGACGGCTCGCGTACGGCCGGCCGAAAATTTGGGCCAGCACGCGGACGCAGAGATACGCAATAGCTCAGCTGCCCGGACTTTCGGGTGAGTGGCCCCAGAATCGTCAGCATCCTCCGTGGCGTCGTGCCATGTCTTGTGAAAGAGTACACACGATCGCGGTCACTGACGCTGACGAAAACACATGCGCGCACACACACACGAACGTTGTCTTTGGTGACCTCCTACCATCGAGGTAGTTTTGTCTACAGTACTAAATGGTCGTCGTGTCGTGTCTGATCTTGAGAAAATGTGTAGCCACATGTGGGGCATCTCTTATATTTTTTTGAACATAGCATCTCTTATATTTATATATACTCCATATTTATGTGTCCTGATCTTGAGATTCTATGTATCTAACCATGTGAGCTGCGCTCAGTTCGTGTGTACCTGATCGTGCGATTCGTCTGTGTTTGACAATTTTCATCTTAGTTTCAAATTTTTGTGTTATGTTGTTTTCCTTGTTTAAACCCTGGTGGATTATCATACATTTTCCAGAGCCATTTTAAGCAGTTCCCCAGAATGTCATATTTTTATGACACGGGGGACTTACAATAATTATTTGACCATTAGAGGGGTATGTATAGCCTCAAACTGTTATATTATTTGCAGCGTAGTGAATAGATCCTAATTACTATATAAACATTTTCTGGCTATTGCCTTGCATTTTTTTATCATGTTAGTTATTCTCTCTGGCAAGCCTTAATTATTGCTTGGACAACAAAATATAGAACTTAGTATTTGTATGTATAATAAATAATGATCAGTAATCTTAATGATAACCTCATGTGGTGACCTAACGTGACGTAAAAAATACCAGCAAGCTCACTATGTAATATCATGAGCGGACTACGCAAATGGTGTTTCTGGAAATGAAATAATAATTATGTGCCCAAAATTAATTATGAGTAATTATGTATAAGCACAAGTGACTATTCATTTGGCAAAAAAATTACTTGCCATTGTCTAATATTAATTTATGTGATACAAAAAATTATAGATAAACCAATTTTAATACACTAAAGATTACGCCCTCGCATTTGCAGGGGCAATGTGCTATTTATATATACTAAAAGCACAATATAGACCAAAAATAAAGAAATATACCAGAAATTCCAAAATTAATTGGAAAATGTTGGTTGTCGATCTAGTAGATATAATAAGTGGCCAACCCAAATGCTTGGTTAACGACTTTATTGTTTCTAATAGGTGCTATCAATAAAATCATCACCTTACACGCATAACAACTTTATTGTACATAGTTATGTGGATGAACAAACTTTAAGAGTTTTTATTATTACTCCAATTCCAGTTTGACCCAAAAATTCAATAGCATGATTTGGATATTTTATTATTTCTTTATTCAAATATATGATTTCATATCGTACTTTGTCTTCAATTATGTCATTGATTTGAATAGCAACATATAAGTGGTATTTAATAAAAATTAGATGGTTGGATTTATATTCAAAAAATGTTAACCATCCTTATGTGCCAAATGTAAAGAACTAGTCCCCATATTCATTTATTATGAAATATTTATAACATGCAATGTTGACCTCAAAATTGAATCTTACCTAACTATAGAATCTTGGTTTAGAATAAACAACATTTTACCAATTGACTCAACTACATGGTAATTTACATGAAAAAAATGTATAAGTTTATTGCTTTGTGACCCCTCTCAATCAACCCCAAGTGTAAGAGTGACAGACGGGTCAAACAATCAAAATATACTAGTGAGACGGGTATGTAAATAGACTACCTACTATTAGGGTCAATTAACCTCACACAGAATCAAATTTCAAGATTAGATCTTAAAAAGTACAAGGAGTACGGCCTGACACATATTCTTATGCGATCACTAAGGCTAAGATATCGAACAATCAGGTGTGTGGCCTCCGTTGAGTATTTTTACACAATTCTGGAGCATTCTTCCTATTATTCAATGTACCGTGTCTCTTTCCATTCCAGCCACCTTTAGACTAAACTTTTATACTTCATTGTAATCAATTTTACTGGTAATATAATTTGTTTATTATTGATTCGTCTTTCAATATATTTTTATATAATTCAAGCATTAATCATTACAAATATAAACTATTTTTACTAGTCATAACTATGTTTTGCGGACTTTTTTTATGTCCAGTTTGAAGCACTTAAGAAAATCTTTTGGTAAAATAAGCACTATTCCAAATCTAAGCAAATTAAAATTATCACATTACCCCAAAACAAGCACTATTCCAAATCCAATATAATTCAAGCACTATATATATATTCAAGTAACCATAGGCAAATGCTCATTTAAATACTATATATATATTTGGAATAAAAATATATACCAAACCTGACATGGTGTTTCAAAGTGCATGAATAAAACATGTATTGTCCTCTAGAGGATTCTAGAGCATAACCATATCAAGTTTAGATATAGCTTAATCATGAATTCTAGGGTGTTTGCGGTGTTAATAAATAACAGCAGCAGGAGCAGTAGTAAGTTTTAAGAGCATCTCAAATAGAAGATGTAGATGCAAAAATTCCTAACTTTTGCATCTCCGAGGCTCCAAAACCACTCTCCAACTGATGATGTAGATGGAAAAAAATTACATCTCTGCCTCCGGGAGAGGTAAATTACAATACCTCATGGTACAAATTTGCATCTCCATCAACAGGAGTAAAAATTCATTGTCGCGAGCCAACCGCCAATCGTCGTTTATTTCGTTTCAACCACCCTTTCTTCTTCCTCCCGCCTCCCCGCCGCCGCACGCGATTCGACCGCCGCCCATTGTAGCGCGTCACAGTCGCCTCGCAACAAATACACCATCTCATCTACCCCTGCTGCCAATCTCGTCGCGATTCACTCGAAGCCCTACATCCCCCGTCGTGAGTCGGGCGATTTTTCACCCACTACCGCCCCACGATTTTGTCGCCGCATGTCCCTCGATTCGTCGCCGCACATTGATCGAATCGACTACGCAATCGTCTTTGCCATCACCGTAGCCTCCGCCATCACCACAACCTCCCCCACACAGCCCCGTCATCGCAGCCTTCGTCGTCGCCTCAAATTCCCCCGCACCCCCATCACCGCTACCTGCCGCACCGCCTCGCCCCATCGCCTCATGGCCCGCCAGGTCGTCGCCATGCCACCGAGGGAGACCCAGAAGAGCAAGAAGGGGTTCTTCGGCGTGAGGGCCGGAAACTTTGGGGTGGAGTTTAGCAACGCCGGCCGTTGCTTCTGGGTCGGCACCCACCCCACTGTCCACATGGTCGTGCATGCCTACAACGTGGCGGTGTGGCATGCCGGGAGGCCGAGGACGGACCTCAACTTTACATCTTCAATACACCTCTTCTGTTGGAGTTGGCACTTTTTTAGAGATGCAAAAAGCATATTTTGGAGATGTAAATTTTTACATCTCCTGTTATATATCTTCAAATTTGCATCTTTTATTGGAGATGCTCTAATATACCCACAGACGAGGCAAAGCCTTCCCCACAAACTGGTTGAGAAAGTAAACCTAACCAAAACATTAATTAAAAAGTCTCCTTTGACCCGATATGCAACAACTCACGAACTCGGATTTATGTTTCTAGTCACTCCCGCCACCAACTAGAACTAAATCATTGACATATAGCAAGAACCTGCAACAATGATCCCACACGCTTACACGACACAAAACGACACCACAACACCATAATGACATACAACCCATAGCAACCATATAATGCACATTTTTCTGTGAAAAAGCCCATAGATCTATTAATCAGCACAAGACATTACAAACCATCCCTCAAGAAAATAAAAAATTACAATGCAGTCTATGGGGAACTGGCCATCGTCTTCCACCCCGACGTGATGATGGCGCGCCACCGCTGCCCCTCCCACATCGGAGTTAAGCTGACCTTGTAGTTCATGCGGACGGGAACTCATCAAAGCACCGATCCTGCTGGACCATCTCCTTGGTGGAAAGATTGCCAGAGTTGAAGCCGAAATCATAGATCGATGTGCTCCTCCATACCAGGAACAAACTTACACTAGTAGAAAACATGGTTTCGGTTGAGGCCAGGATAAGGGCATTAATCCCGGTTCCCTGACGAACCGGGACCAAAGGCTGCATCAGTCCCGGTTCGTGAGGCCGGGGCTTTTGTCCCGGTTCGCTAGTGCCCTTTAGTCCCGGTTTGCGCCACGAACTGAGGCTAAAAGGGTGGTCGCAACCGTTCGCCTGGTGTGAGCCCCTTTAGTCCCGATTCGTCGCTAAAACCGGGACTAAATACCCAAACCGTTCGCACCCCACAGCGGTTCGCGCGATGAAGATGCTACAGTATCGCGACTGCTACAGTAATTGCGGCCATTCCCCCTATTCGTCTCCCTTTCTCCTCTGTTCTTCCCCATATCTTCCACCATGGATTATCCAATCACTCGCTCTGGGAAGGTGCTCGCACATGGCACGACCAAACTGAGTGTCGTCTACACGAACCACAACGCCATGGTGCCGCGTTTTATTTTCTGTTTCGAGGGATGGCTTGAAGAGGCGGAGGAAGAAAACAAGTTCATGGGGGTTGATCTTGAGTACACGGCCAATCAAAAAGATGTTGCCGTCATCCAACTTTGTTTCAAGAGATATGTCATTGTCTTCCAATGGGCAAGGTAAGTTTTGGGCCTTATCTTTGATCAATAATTCATAAGTTATGAAAATTGCATAGCAACATGTTCCATTTGAATCCTATGGGAAAGATCAATTCTTTGTTAGTTGCTGTGGAAGAATACTATGGGAGAACACATATATGTCATAGTTAATTTATGGTTTCTTGATTAGGATACAAAAATTGCATATGATAGCAATATGTTCCATTTTGAATCCTATAAATATATGGGAAAGATCAATTCATCTTGTGTGTTATAGTGAAACAATTTTCCTTGTTGCGTATGTTGGGAAAACCGTTCGAGAACGAACACACACACACAGATATATATATATATATATATATATATATATATATATATATATATATATATATAGGACTATTCTGTTACTACTAACAAAATATTATTTTGTTACTATGGCCCCTATAAGGGAGCAACACGTTCAACATGTACGAGGCTGGACTCTGCTGCGACCCGCCTCCTACCGCCGGAGGCAGTCGTCGCGCCGCCCCATCCCGCCGACCCCGCGCGCCGTCCTTGCTTGACGATCAGTTCGACGAGATGTAAAGCGTCAGTACGAGGCTGGACTCTGCTGCGACCCGCCCCACCCCGACCCGCCTCCTACCGTCGGAGGCAATGGTCGCGCTGCTCCATTCCGCTGGCCGCGCACGCCGCCCCAGCTCGACGATCAGTTCGACGAGATGGAAAGCGTCAGTACAACTGCTCCAAATTGTCAGTTCGGGAATATTAACAGAATAATATAATTTGCTGAACTCTGATAAATGGTTGAAAAGTTTTGACGAAAACAGTATCAAAAAACAGAGTAAAGTACAGTAAGTGAACAACACGCAGTATAAACACACACATTTATCAGTACGAGTACTTTGTTTTTGGACGGGAAAACAACAAGATGGGTCTCATCATATTCAAAATTACTCTTAAACGGTTGCGAGTTTGAGAAAACATTCTACATGACTAAGTTTTTGATTTTTGATAGATTTCTATCGGTATATTATTTGCCTTATTTCGACAAACATTTCAAAAAAATAACGTTCGAAACCAAATTTCACCGAATTCGAATTCGAATTTAAACCGTAAAGAATTAGAAAAAACTTTCAAAACGCAAAAGATGTGCATTTTTCATAGCTATCCAACGCCATGTCATTTGCCTCAATCCGACAAGCCGTTTGCAAAAAATCGTGAAAATACTTTTCGCCTGGAATTTCACCATTTTTCAAATTACTTTTAAATCATACAGAATTTGAAAAATCAATCTGCATATGGAAGATGTGGATTTTCATCAACTTTTCAAAGCCATCTCATTTCCTTAATTATGACAAAGTGGTTGAAAATTAACTCCAAAATACGATTCGCGTTTTCGGTTTTAAAAAATGGTTTTTCAAAACTGCTCTTAAACCATGATGATTTTCCAAAATCAAATTATATGACTGTAATTTAGATGTCAAGAGCTTTCCAACAATATATTACACGCCCCGTTCCGACGTTTTTTGCTTGCGTTGTTTGATTATTATATTTTTGAACTAAAACAAGATGATCAGTTCGCGCGTAAATGAAAGCATCGGTCCACCCGCTCGAATTTGTCAGTTCAACAATAGTAGCCCAGATGTGTGTGTGTCTATATATATATATATGTGTGTGTGTGTGTGTGTGTGTGTGTGTGTGTGTGTCATAGTTAATTTATTAGGGATTTTTGATCAATTCATAGCATATGAAAATTGCATATAGGATAACAATTCTTGGCAAAATCATTTTGAATCCTATGGGAAAGCATTGTCCAGTATTTAACATTGTTACAACAGTATTTAACATTTATTCCATTTTAATTTGTTGTTGCAGTAGTGACAAGCATTGTCCAGTACTCATGGACTTCCTTTGCAGCGGCATACGTTTTGCTAGCGTTGATATAACGGATGACAATCTCAAGATGAGGCACAACTTCGGTATTGAGATACCAGCTGCTTGCCACATTGATCTCCATGACATATTCAGGCTTAAGCATAGGAGGATTTCAATGGCTCATATGGCAGTCGTCGTGATCGACGAGCAGTACGCTGACATGAAGACCAAATTCTCCCCAGATCGGCACAAAGACGACCTCACTTGATGGTATCACTGCTTGGGGACCTCTAGCTATCCAGACGAGTGCTTTTATATATCTCTATTCGGACGAGTACTTTCTATAATGGATATCTGAACTATTCTTTTTGGTCACTACTATACTTTGGCTTTAAATGTGATGATGAATTTCTATTAATTTGGTCACTTCTCTATTCATGATGTTTTGTAATGGTTTTTGATACACTTTATTATATAACACACGGAGATGAACCGACAACGGATGTACGGTGACCGACGCACCTCCGAGTATATTAAGGGTCTGCATAATTTTCTCGAAATGGCTGAGGCAAACAAGCAAAATGGTTTTATGCATTGCCCATGTACTGTCTGTGAGAATACGAAGGCTTTCTCCAACTCTAAAATCCTTTACTTCCACCTGCTTGAGAAGGGTTTTATGCCACACTATAATGTTTGGACCAAGCACGAAGAAAGAAGGGTTATGATGGAAGACAACGAAGAAGAAGAGGATGGTGACAACTACCCGCCACCTGAATACGGTGATGCTGCAATGGGGGAAACTGAAGATCAAGAGGAACCAGATGATGTGCCTGATGATGATGTTCACCGGGTCATTGTTGATGCACAAAGAGAACGCGAAAGTGAAAGGGAGAAGTTGAAGTTCAATCGCATGTTAGAGGATCACAAAAAGGGGTTGTATCCAAATTGCGAACATGACAACAGAAAGCTCCGTACCACACTGGAATTTCCGCAATGGAAGGCGGACAATGGTGTATCTGACAAGGGATTTGGTTCGCTACTAAAAATAATGAAAAAGAAGCTTCCAAAGGATAACGAATTGCCCGACAGTACGTACGAAACAAAGTAGGTTCTATGCCCTCTAGGATTGGAGATGCAAAAGATACATGCATGCCCTAATTTCTGCATTCTCTACCGCGGTGCGTACGAGGATTTGAACGCATGCCCGGTACGCGGTGCATTGCGGTATAACATCCGAAGAGATGACCTTGGTGATGTTGAGGGCCAGCACACCGGGAAGAGGGTTCCTGCCAAGGTGATGTGGTATGCTCCTATAATACCACGGTTGAAACGTTTGTTCAGAAACAAAAATCATGCCGAGTTGATGCAATGGCACATAAAAGACCGTAAGAAAGACGGGAAGTTGAGAGCACCCGCTGACGGGTCGTAGTGGAGAAAGATCGAGAGAAAGTCGAGCGACTTTACACGTGACCGACATATGGTTTGGTTTCAATGCAGATGGCGTTAATCCTTTTAGGGAGCAGAGCAGCAAGCATATCACATGGCATGTGACTCTATGTATGTATAACCTTCCTCCTTGGTTGTTCATGAAGCGGAAGTTCATTATGATGCCAGTGCTCATCCAAGGCCCTAAGCAACCCGACAATGACATTGATGTATACCTAAGGTCATTAGTTGATGAACTTTTACAACTATGGAATGGAAGAGGCGTACGTGTGTGAAATGAGAATGAACGAGAGGAATTTAACCTACATGTGTTGCTGTTTGTAACCATCAAAGATTGGCGTGCTCTGGGTAACCTCTTAGTAACGACGACATGCATGAGCGATATAAAGGTCCTGCCCGCTATGCTCTTACGAAAGCAGAGAAGGAAATCTTCTTTGAATTCCTGCTAAGTATGAAGGTCCCATCTGCCTTCTCATCGAATATAAAGGGAATAATAAATATGGCAGAGAAACCCCGATACTTCGAAAGAGATCGTCCATTTTGTACACGAAGTGCATCCAGTTTTCGCCGTAACGCTCTTAACTTTTTAGCATATGCTATGTGGGTGAAATGATGATACCATGCCAAGTTTCAACCTTTTCAGAGTTCATTTGTGGTGCTTTTTAATTTTAGGGTCATTTAGCTCAAAACAAATCATTAAATGCATGAAAATAGCAAATGAAGTTATATAGGGTTGAAATTTTAGTATGTGGCTTCTAATGGTTCATATTGAATGCACAAAAAGTATGGAGTTGAAATAAATTAAAAAAGTTGAATTTTTTTTGTAACATACGAGTTTTCGTTCAAAACCCCGATACTTCAAAAGAGATTATCCATTTTGTTCACGAAGTGCATCCAGTTTTTGCCATAACCCTCTCAACTTTTTACCATTTTCTATGTGGGTGAAATGATGGTACCATGCCAAGTTTCAACCTTTTCAGAGTTCATTTGTGATGCTTTTTAATTTTATGGTCATTTATCTCAAAACAAATCATTAAATGCATGAAAAATAGCAAATGAAGTTAGATAGGGTTTAAATTTTAGTATGTGGCTTCTAATGGTTCATATTGAATGCAAAAAATGTCTGGAGTTGAAATAAGTTTAAAAAAATTGAAATACTTTTGTAACAGACGAGTTTTCGTCCGAAACCACGATACTTCGGAGGAGATTGTCCATTTTGTACACGAAGTGCATCCAGTTTTTTCTTTAACGCTCTCAACTTTTTAGCACGTACTATGTGGGTGAAATCAAGATACCATGCCTAGTTTCAACCTTTTCCGAATTTAGTTGGGTTATTTTGATTAAAACAAATGAAGGTATAAAACTAAAAAAGTTAAACATAATATGATTTTGATTGAAACAGCTATTTAAATTATCCTAAAAATTCGCAACTTTAACATAATGATAAAACATAGTAATATTAAACAACAAGAAAAATAGTCACTCAAATATCTATTTTTAAACTAAAGTTATTCACAAATTATTGTTTCACACAAATTTCAAATGAATTCAAATTTAAACTATTTCAATTTGAAAACTGCTAACACTAACAGAAAATTTGTAATTGTTCTGATCTAAAGCAAAAAAGATTCATTAAAAAACTATAAATATTCTAAAAGTTATTCCAAATATAAAAACAGAAATTAGAAAAACAAGACAAAACAAAAAAGAGAAAATACAGTTGTAGTCCCGGTCGGTGCTACCAACCGGGATTAAAGGTCCCTTCCCACGTGGAATTTGGGCGGACGAAAAGGACCTTCCCGCGCGGAATCCGGGAGGACCTTCAGTCTCGGTTTGGGATACCAACCGGGACTAAAGACCGTTAGTCTAGGTTGGTTACACGACCCAGGACTAAAGGACGTTAGTCCAGGTTGGTGACATGACCCAGGACTAAAGGGTGGATCTTTAGTCCCGGTTCGTGATACCAGGACTAAAGATTCCCTCTATATATCTAGGACATTGTCGTTTCTTCCCTGACCTTTCCCATTCTGCCCAACGCCGCCCCTGCCCCGGCGCCACACCTGCCCCGACACTGCCTATGCCCCAACGCCCATAGGCTGCCGGTGCTCGCCGCGCGCCTCTTCTCCCTCGACCTCGTCGTCGCGCTGCCTCCCGTCGGAGATCGCCATCCCTGACCCGCTCGCTCCAGCCGACCTCGCCGGCGCCTCGACCTCGCTGGCGCCTCGACCTTGCCGCCGAGCCCGCTGTGAGCCACTCTCCTCCATCTCCTCCCTCTCCTCCTGAAGCCTCCTCCCCGTCCGCCATTGCCAACATGCATGGCCGCCCCTCCCCATCCGCCATTGCCGCCGTCCATGCATGGCCGACCCTCCCCGTCCGCCATTGCCGCCATGCATGGCCGCCCCTCCCCGAGCCCATCCTGGCCCCACCTAGAGCCACCACCGGAGATGCCCGAGAGCCGTCACCCCATCCATCTCCGGCGTAGGAGCCCCGTCGCATGGCCCGTCCATCTCTGACGGTGCCGCAAGCACACACACACATACACACACACAAACGTGCAAATTTTTGTGGTTGGTATGCAACATTTTTTCATTAAACAATGTGTTAATAAAATTGTAGTATGTAGATGGATAAGTAGATTAATATTGTTAGATGATTTTGTTTATGATGCTTTGTACGCTTTAGTTGTTTAATGTTTTTAGTTAATCAGGAGCCCTAGGAAAAATTAGTATGTGTATGTTAGATTACAGAAAAAATCTTGGGTTTTGGAAAAATTAGTGACTAAACGATATGAAAATGTTCTCATAGGAATTTGTCTCGACATCGATGATGCCCGGACCGCATCCTCGTCGTCGAGTGGTCCGCGAGAGCCTGCTTGATAGGCGCCATGTCCGGGACTGGGCTTTGCCGGGCTAGCACTGGGAGGTGCTACCTTCCATGGCTCAAAGCTTGGTGAGGAATCCAGGTCTCGTCGTCGACCCGGAGCTTCTTTGGTGGCGGTCACATGGGCCACTTTTGATGCAGAGGGAGCGGGCCCCCGCAGAGGTGGTACGTCGCCCTGTCAGGGAGGAGGACGAACCTGTCCGTCGTTACATGGCGGCGTTGGACGCCAGGTTCAACAATACCTGGCAGATTCTTCAGGGATCTCACCCGAGTTATGATTCCGTGATGGTTCCTTATCTTTGGGTGTCCACCACCCGTGATCCAAGAACCGCTAGTGACTTAGATTATTCGATAGTATTCCATCTGTATTAGTGCACTACAAGAAATATGCTATCTTGTGACCTTCTGTCAGTGACCTTGGAAAAAATGGTCGTAAATCTATGACCTTTTGAGGCAAATTGGTCGTAAGCTGTCCGGAGGGGTCCTAGCCCTAAACACCAATGACCGTTTTGGTCAGAAAGGTCGTAATTTCCTTAATTGAAATGGTCATAAAGTGAACAACACCGGTCCACTGCCTTATTTCTAGATAATAATGACCAATATAAATGGTCGTAAGCTATGACTTGGCACCACCTCATCAGTTTTGCCTATGTGTCATGTCCATGTGTCAATTTTTGCCTACTTGTCATGTCCATGTGTCAATTTTTGCCCTAGGTTATGAAGCAACCTATATCTCTATTATTCCCAAAATTCCCAAACAATTCTCATAAATTCTTTGTATCATATCTTCATCAAATATGTCAAAAACCTTCCTTGCCTAGTTCAAAAATAATTCAAGAATATTCGATTTCCTATTCTGTTCAGAACAACACTTTGTGAAGGAAGTGCTACTTATATATTCTTGATTTCCGTAAAAAAAATTAGGAACTCTTTCCTATCCAAATCATTGCCTCATGGCAAAATTCAGCTCCATTTGCCCAGTAAATCATCCTCGGTAAATTTCCAAAATATACGTTCATGTAGAAGCTTTGTGAAGAAAGTACTAACTATGCATATCATAACGAGTTGAATTTTTCCCAGATCTTCTATATGCCCAAATAATAGCTATCCACAAATTTTTAGCCCCGTCTAACAATCCATGTGAGCTCACCATCCAATCTTTGTTTCTAGTAATATTTTCAGTTTGTGAAGCAACTACATTTTATATTTGTTTATAATTGCTGAAACTTTACCAGTGCATGACCATGATCACAGAACCTCCCTCCACCAAATTTTAGCTCATTTAATTTAGCCAATTTCCCTCAACATTTTTCCTAATATTTAGTGGAGAGCATTGTGAAGCAAGTACCATTTTCATTTACCCAAATAGTATGAAATTTTTACAGTGCTTTCATATGCCCAAATTATCATCCTCCTACAAATTGCAGCTTAATCCAATCATCTATGTGAGCCCAGTTTCAATTTCTACTTTCTGTCCAGATTGGCACATTGCAAAGCAAGTACTATATAGACCCCTCGTATTGCCCTCAAACTTTTTTGGCGATCTTCCATATCCAAATAATTGCCACATGTCAATATTCAGCTCAATCCATTCATTATTTTGAGCCCAGCTTGAACATTCATATTTCTGTCTAGTGTGGTACTTTGCAAAGGAAGTACCACCTAAGCTCATCCATTTGAGCTGAAAAATTATGAAGACAGTCTTCTTAGTAGATGATCATCTTTAGCTAAAACTCACGTCCATTATCCACATGCATTTCCCGTACCGCTAATCAAACTCTTGTCTGCTAATTCATGTTTGAGCATAGTTCCGTCTCCTCGTGAGATTTCTTCTACTGTAATTTTCTTCCTCGCACCTACCTGGGGAGTGTCCAACCCACTATACATGCCTATGCCATCTAGAACGCATGGCAATGGCACGGTCATGCGGTGACCATGCGCCGGGCATGCGAGTTTACGCGCTCTCGAGTTGGGCACTCGGCCAGCATCCAAACCTCGACGTATCGCCACCAAACCATGTATTTCTAATTAAACAGATAATTATGTACCTATAAATGATTTTTTGAAAAAATCATGAGCAAACTATGAGGCAGCTGCAGTTCAAATTTGTCTCGGTTCCTACTAAATCGACAGAGTTTTGTCTTTTTCACTAGAGGTGGATCAAAAGCTTTTGGCACCCAAATATTTTTTCAATGGTGCATTAATTATGGCCTAATATTTTATAAAAATGATTTTGTCCAATTTTGCAACAAATATTTGGTAGGTCCTTCACAAAAAATCTAATTTTGGAAACTCGAAAAAAGGAAAATGAATTTTTTGTGCAAAGAAAATGAAAACTCCCTTTGGAAACATTGTTTGCCATTTCAACATGCACCCTTGTGCACAATATGAGATCATTTGAACAAACTATGCCATGAATGTGGCCATAAGATTGATCACTTGGCTTGAAAGCCGTGAATCTTCACACATGATAGCTCATTTTTGAGAACACTTTTTTAAAAAAATTACCGTATTACAAGTTTATTATTTTTTATGGTAACTTGGTCACATATGGTGACACAACGCGAAGGTTTTTCATTTTTTTGATTTTCTTGAATTATTTATGCCATTTTCAAAATGCGGTCGAAACGGTGGGCGTGACCGTTCATAGCTAGGGGTTGAATCTTGCCAAAATTTTGTTGGATCTATGATTAAATAGATAATTCTTTACCTATAAATGAATTTTTTAAAATCATGAGCAAACTATGAGGCACCTCTAGTTCAAATTTGTCTCGGTTCCTCCTAAATCGACAGGGTTTTGTCTTTTTCACTAGAGGTGGATCGAAAGCTTTTGGCACCCAAATTTTTTGTCAATTGTGCATTAAATATGTCCTAATATTTTATAAAAATGATTTTGTCCAATTTTGCAACAAATATTTGGTAGGTCCTTCACAAAAAAACTCATTTTGGTCACTCGAAAAAAGGAAAATGATTTTTTTGTGCAAAGAAAATGAAATATTCGTTTGTCAACATTGTTTGTCATTCCAACATGCACCCTTGTGCGCAATATGAGATCATTTGAATAAACTATGCCATGAATGTGGCCATAAGATTGATCATTTAGCTTGAAAGCTTTGAATCTTCACACATGATAGCTCATTTCTGAGAACACTTTGTAAAAATAATTACCATATTACAAGTTCATTATTTTTCATGGTAACTTGGTCACATATAATGACACAACGCGAAGGTTTTATGATTTTTTGATTTTTTTCAAATTATTTATGCCCGTTTCAAAATGCAGTCGAACGACGGGCATGTCCGTTCATAGCTAGGGGTTGAATCTTGCCAAATTTTTGTTGGATATCTGATTATATAGATACTTCTTTACCTGTAAATGATTTTTGGAAAAAATAAAGAGCAACTATAAGGCAGCTGCAGTTCAAATTTTCTCGGTTCCTATTGAATCGACAGAGTTTTGTCTTTTTCACTAGAGGTGGATTGAAAGCTTTTCGAACCCAAATATTTTGTCAATTGTGCATTAAATATGTCCTAATATTTTATAAAAATGATTTTGTCCAATTTTGCAACAAATATTTGGTAGGTCCTTCACAAAAAAACTCATTTTGGGCACTCGAAAAAAGGATTTTTTTTGTGTGCAAAGAAAATGAAAACTCCCTTTGGCAACATTGTTTGCCATTTCAACATGCACCCTTGTGTTCAATATGAGATCGTTTGAACAAACTATGCCATGAATGTGGCCATAAGATTGATCATTTGGTTTGAAAGCCATGAATCTTCACACATGATAGCTCATTTGTGAGAAAACTTTTTAAAAATATTTATCGTATTATAATTTTATTATTTTTCATGGTAACTTAGTCACATATAATTACATAATGCAAAGGTTTTCCAAGTTTTTGTTGTTTTCTGAATTTTTTGTGCCCGTTTCAATATGCGGTCAAAATAGCGGGCATGACCGTTCCTAGGTAGGCATTGAATATTTAAAAGATTTTGGCATTTCTCTTATTAAATAGATACTTATATACCTAAAAATGACTTTTGGTCCAATTTTGCAACAAATATATGGTAGGTCATTCACAAAAAAACACTCAATTTCGCAACATCAACGAAGCAGCCAAGCGGCCCCCAAAGCACGACCAATTTAGAAGGTCATAACGCTATATCTGTGTACTGCGTTCTGATTGATCCATGGGCATCTCACGCGGATCGTGCATTAAACATCGTTGGATGCTTCGAGATCCAACGGCAGCCCTCACCCCAAATCCCACGTGCGTCGAAACCCTAGCTATGTCCTCTGGACATCTTCCATCCACCCACCTCCTTTCTTTCTCTCCTCTCTTCTGCTTCCTCCCCTCATCCCCGATCCAGATGGGGAAAGCACGAGGCCGAGGGAGATCGACAACGATGGCGATCAGGCGGTGGGGATTGCGAGCCTCGGCAGGCCGGAGGTGCTGGAGGAGTGCGAGCCCCTTCCATTCACCGTTGCGCTATTTCTCAGACAATAACTTCTACAATGCCAACCCCTACACCATCGCGTACAACCGCGGCTCCACGGGGCCGCCGGCGCGGGCGGGGCTAGTGGTGCTGCGGCCACGGGCCGGGACCTGGACGACAAGTACGTGCTGGGCAGCGAGCTCGGCCGCGGCGAGTTCGGCATCACCTACCTCTGCACCGAGGCCGTCACGGGCGCGCGGATGGCCTGGAAGTCCATCTCCAAGCGCAAGCTGCGGATGCCCGTCGACGTCGAGGACGTGCGCCGCGAGGTGGAGATCATGCGCCACATGCCGCCGCACCCCAACATCGTCAGCCTTAGCGCTGCCTACGAGGACGAGGACGCTGTGCACCTCGTCATGGAGCTCTGCGAGGGCGGCGAGCTCTTCGACAGGATCATCGCCCGGGGACACTACACCGAGCGTGCCGCCGCGGCCGTCACCCGCACCATCGTCGAGGTCGTCCTGGTAAGAAGCAGGCTGCTTGCTTCTCTTGGCGGCTACTCCTTACTTCTTGCAAGTAAACACTTGGTTGTTATGCCATATATTGGTTCAATTAGTGAAAGAATTGTTGGCTACTGCCCGTTATGTTAACAGTTGCTACTTCTAGCAGCTTTGTGTTCATGGATTTATGACAGGATGATGTTATTGATTACTGCTAAAGAAGAGAAACTCATGTTAGCTTTCAGCTTAGCTGAGCTTCAGAACTAAATTTAATTGTTCAGTCGTTCGAGATAAATAACCTTTTAGACCTTGGGGGTTGGTTTTGTTTGTGTTAAACTTTAACTAAACCAGCAATTAGTGCACATTGCAAATATGGTAGTATCTTGATTTCTAAGCATATATTCATGCAGGCTCTAGGATGTACACTGCCAATGTTTGCATCAATTTCTTGCATTATTCGATTGTTTTGTGACATCTGAGTATCTGACATGTACTCTTGCTATTGTATGGTGACAGATGTGCCACGAGAATGGTGTCATCCATCGGGACCTCAAACCGGAGAACTTCTTATATGCGAACAAGAAGGAGAGCTCTCCTCTAAAGGCAATTGATTTTGGGCTATCTGTGTTCTTCAGGCCTGGTATGCTCCACACACCACTGATGCTCACTCTGCACCTTATGAGCTAAATATACTAAAATAAGCGATGTAGATCTTCCCATTTTTCTCTCTGATTTATGTAGTAATTTCAAGCCTCTCAAAGCAAATATGGAAACTCTTACTAAATTATTGAGAATATATGTACAATGTTTATTGCGAATATATGTACAATGCTTTGGCTGCAAAACTGAAGGGTTACTCATCATCGATGATGGCTTCTGTATGCAGGTGAGCGGTTTAGCGAAATCGTAGGCAGTCCATACTACATGGCCCCAAAGGTTCTGAAGCGCAATTATGGCCCTGAAATCGATGTCTGGAGTGCAGGAGTTATACTTTACATACTTTTTTGTGGTGTGCCCCCATTTTGGGCAGGTACTTACCTTCCTTGATTAGACATACTCCTGTGACATTTTGCAGGAAGCTTATAAATCACCTTACAAATTCCTGTGATATTTTGCAGAAACTAAACAGGGAGTAGCACAGGCGATTATATGCTCTGTTGTGGATTTCAAAAGAGACCCATGGCCTAGAGTATCCGAGCCTGCTAAAGACCTTGTCAGGGGATGCTCGATCCAAACCCAATCACGCGGCTTACTGCAGCACAAGTACTTGGTGAGCATTATGACATTCCCTTTTTAGTTGCGTAACAGCATACATAATTCTGTCTCACTCTCATTTCAATGGTCAGTTATATTCTTTTATCTTATATTTATCTTATATGCGAATGCTTGGATGTGTCTGATTCATCTTCCTTTCTGTTTGTGATACACAGAGGGATTTACCCGGTTTTAAGTTTTCAGGCCTTTTGACGATGGAGTTGTTTGACTATGTAGGTTGTCTGTGTGAAGGTCCGTGAAGGCGACAAGAGGATAGTCCGGATTAAAGAAGGGAACCCTAAAGGGCGACATGTTGTTATTGTTAATGATTTAGTGCAATCTGGTGGAACTCTTAGATAGCGCCAGGTCACTATCCGTCATTCTGTTGCAATTGCTGACGGGTACAGGTCAGCTCACGCTCCTCCAGCACCTCCGGCCACCTGGCTCTGTCGGGGGCAACTTGTTGTACTCTACGTGGATTTCAAGCTAGACGAGAGCTACACGCCGAGCAAGATCTCCATCCGGGCCGGCGACGGCTTCCACAATCTCAAGGTTCTAACTCCCTCTGAGGTGATACATTGTTTCTGAACATCCAGCGAGAGCACGCACGTATCTCTGAATTCTAAGTTTGTGATATGTGCTCGACAGTGAGAACAATCGGCACATGTTGTTGCTTGAGGGTGGCATTTGATGTCTGGCCCTTTCAGTTTTGATTTCTAACCCTGGCCTATGCATTCTGGTTTCTAGAGCCGGGGGCTACTGCATATTCTGATGTGTTATAGCATGGATTACACGGCCTTGTTGTTGCATCATATTCTGCCATATCATAAGATTACATTTAGAGTGATGTTCTGTTCTCGGTTCTGTAATGATTCTGCATTGCGTGGAGTGGTCCAGTGAACACTGATCTGTTCCTTGGAAATTCAAATTTAAAGTGACAATATTATCTGGATCTAAAGTAATGAACCGTTATATTTACCATGTAGAATCACATGGTAACATTTATTTTGCTGTTTAAGTACAAGTTAACTTGCTGTTAGATGTGATTTTATTTATAAACATATGATTGCCTTTATTCATGTTTCGACGCGAGCTAAGTTAGAAGAAGCAATGCATGCAGCATCTGGGCATGCATGCATGCTCTCTTATCCATGATTGCATTTATTTTGTTGTATTGTTATTTGTTGCAATAGAAGATAAATCATTTGTGGTATGAAGGATTTTTAACATCATCTTTAGGATGAACACGAATCTTTTTATTTCTAATATTTTTATATTTATTTCGTTTTGATTGATTCATGTACAGTGTAATGTTCTTGTAGGATGACAAGTTGTCGCATCTTGAGCATGTCTCATAGGAGAGTGGAATGAAGTCCATTGTACTGTTGGGACAGTAGCAAATGTGTCATTGTTCTATTGTGCAATTCTGTTCGTTCTTGTTATATTCTTGTGTAAGGAAATATATTCATGAGATGACTTATTGTGTTATGTAAACCTGGGAGATGTATTATGTGATGTTATATGATGGATGATTTTAATTCGACTTGGAGTTTTCTTGATTTGAATATGAAATCGTGTTGCATTTAATACTGGACAAATAATTAGGCTGAAAAGGCCCAACAAATAATGAAACCATGTTTTGGAACAAAAACAAAAATAAATCTAATAAGGCCAAGGCCCAAATAAGTGGATGACGCAAAGAAAATAACGAAGCCAAAATTATTGGACTAGGCCCATCTAGCTAAGCAAAATAAAGAGAGAAAAATATAAAAGGCTGAATTAATGGGCTCGGCCCATGTAGAACACCGAATTGGACCGGGCTGAATCTTACCAACGACCAATACAATTGGTCGCAATTTTGCCACGTCAGCATGCCACGTCGGATCCGACGTGGCCTGGGCAGACTGCCAGTGACCAAAACAATTGGTCCTAGAACCTACGATCATTTCTTTTGGTCGTAAACGTCTACGATCAATCCAGAAGAAAGATCCTTAATTTTCATTCTTGACCCTCAGGTTTTGACCAATTGTTTTTTGTCGTAAAAAGGTCGTCAGTGAAAAACAATGATCATTCGGTGACCAATATTGATGGTCGCAAGTTAGCATATTTCTTGTAGTGGTGATCTTATATGATAATATTCGATATGTATTAGTTAATATTTGATGATGCATTAATAACTGGATTATTCGAGATGATGTATTAGTGATATTATATTCGAGTTCATTATAAATGTATTAGTGATATTTTATTGGTATAACGAGTGTGTGACTTTCGGTCTATCGTTGTTCCTTGTGTGTCTTTCATGTGTGTTCTTGATGAAGGAATCCCGATTGTTGTCGTGGGGGACGCCTCCTCATCTTCTCTTCCTTGTGATATATTCATTGGTATAAGAAGAGAAGAGGGAGGCGTCCATCATCGACAGTCGAACTATTACTGTAAGAGAGTGCCCACCAACATATATACACCACCATATCAGTGTGAGAGAGTGCGTACCAACACACCATGAGATACGAGAGTTATTTAAGGTAAGCCTCGACGGACCGAAAGTCACACACGCATTAGGATCCAAGCGTATTGTAATTCTTGAATCATGAACACAGAAAATATCATCGTCATCAGACGACGATAGGATCCAAGCGTGTGAAATTTACGGTGAAGATAAGGGTCTTTGCAACCAGGCTGGGCTGCGAGACGGCAGGTTATTCACCATGAAGTTTTGGGTATTAGTCCCGTTTGTTTTGTCCCGCTTCCAGAATCGGAACTAAAGACCCTCTAAAATTGGGACTGGTTATTTGTTTTCTACTAGTGATACATAAAGCATCAAAACTCAATGAATCCATGGATTTGAGAGCACACGCTGCCAGAAGCTCCCCGACTCCGCCACAAGTGACAACGCCGGGATGAGGATGGAATTCCCCAGAAACTCCCCGACTCCGCCACAAGTGACAACGCCGGGATGAGGATGGAATTCCCCAGAAACTCCCCGACTCCGCCACAAGTGACAACGCCGGGATGAGGATGGAATTCCGGCAACAGTATTCATCCACAACCCGCCTCCACCACCAGAACAGCGCCGCCAAGAACACATACCCTAGTATCTAAACACCAGAGCCAAAGATCCCGGGCTCCCCAATTCTCCCACATGACAAAACTCACCTGTACCTGGTCTCAACTGGAATGATTTGACCGATCTGGCTCACCACATACTCAGTCAAGTGACTCAAGTGTGGTCAGGACGACATTTCCAACCTTGCTATTTTTACGGAAGAGTTCATCTGCCACAAGACAAGAAGTACCCCACGCACTTTCAGTTGGGTGGGCTCAGAATCGTCTGCATCCTTCATGGTGTCGTGCCAAGTCTTGTGATAGAGTACACACGATCTTGGTAATCGACGCTCACGGAAACATACGCACACACACGAACTTTTTATTTGTTGTCCTCCTGCCACTGAGGTAGTTTGCCTACAGTACAAAATTGCAATCGTGTCTGATCTTGAGAAAATGTGCAGCCACGTGTGGTGCATCTCTTATATTTATATATTTACGTGTCTGATTTTTTTAGCATGGTACACATAGACGCTCAAACATACACACATACATTCATCCCTTATGAATACATGCACATTCTATTTTTATGAACATCTTCGAAAAGTTGATTCGACACATAATTAAAATCCAAGAAAATACGATCAGTAATACCAAATCTATGACTTAAACCTTGATGGAGTTGTTCCACCACAAGAAAACTAATCATCTGAGCTATGCTCAGTTGTTGTGTGTCTGATCTTGAGATTCGTGGTATGTTGTCTGTATTTGACAATTTTCATCTTTGTGTTCAGATTGTTCTATTAGGTTAGTGAAACAAGAAAAAAAACGGCGTGATATTGTATAGTACTTTGAAACATTTTATCCTAAAAAAGGCTAGCACTTAACCGACTTAATTTTGTCTTGTTGTCCGTCACCTCGCATGCATTACGTGTGTCCCTCTGAAAGCTAGGTAGATAGGAACATCGTCCAGGTTGCAAAGGACGGGGCAGCCCAAGGTGCGCGTCACACATGTCTCTTGTGAGCTAGTCTGGGATTGCCACATGGACCATTTTGGATTCGCAACACGTGACAGGACAGGAGCAGCTACACATAGACCACATTGTTATGAAAACATTTTTTTTATTCAATGGAGTAAAACACGGCTCATATTGGAGATTCTTGAACACAACATCAGCCATGTTGCAAGTGGCTGGGGCTGCTATTGCAGGAGAGAGATTGGACAGCTGTCTAGCAGGTCATCCAACGAATGTCGAGGCGGCGGGCACGATTCAATTATAAATCGGTCGATCATCACCCAGTAATTATTTGCCGAAAAAGCATAGCATGGATCTCAACTCAACGATAGTGAGGAGATGTACGCAAGGTAGAAAACTCACAATCCCTATCATGGGGAAGAAACTATGATCATTGTTGTTCCCTAAATCGGTCATTTTAACAAGAAATTCATACATGCATGAATTTAACTATTTTCGTAATGTTTATTTCGATGCGGCTGCTATTTCTCAAGCAACTGAAAATTTTGAACGTGTCAATCCATTTTTGTAGGGAGAATAGTGCATGATGAGTGTGAGCCATGAACCAGCAGGGTCAGGGACACGTCGGCTTGCTGCAATGTCTACGACGGGAGCAAATTGGAGGCTTAAATTTTACGTTGGGGGTGAGAGGTCATCGCAGCGCTGGAGAACGGCGGCGGGCATTCGGGAGGGGGGGGTGTTAGATTGATGGCAAGGAGGGGGGGTGAAGTGGGTATAACGGAGGGTGGCTGGAGCAAGGGGGGCGACGGAGTCGCACATGAGTGATAGGCACAGGTGATGTGGTCGCTGCTTTGTGTTGATGAAGAAAGAAGAAAGTAGAGAAAGAAACACTACAACATAATTCGACGGCTGAAAAGTAAGTGAAAGAAGCTCAAAATGATCAGTTGCCTTATAAATAAGCGGTCTTTATTATATAATTTATGTGACATACTAATTCCTAGTTTGCAGTGTCATCAAAAGTACCAATAGGCCTCCTATTTCCAAACAGTAATCACCGCTAATCACGCCGCCGCCTCGGCCACCCTCCTTTCCCCGTCTGGCAGCCTCGGCGACGGCAAGAGGAGTGAGGACATGTATGTTTCATTTTTATTTTATTTTTTAGGTTTTGTTTGCGTGGTAGCAACGGTGAGGTGGTGGCAATGATGTCATGTTAGAATAAGGTCTCTCTGGCCTTTTCCTACCTCAACGGTATCCGATCCGACGACAACGAAGATTTTGTGAGAGTTTATGTCTCTAACTCTGTTGATTTTCTCCGGATCTTGACCGTTGATGTGTCCATCAAGAAGAACAATTGGCTGGCTTGTTTCAGTGACTTCGGCATCTTCCATGTTGTTCGTGGGCATGGTCCGGCTTTTCCAACTCTTAGGTCCTACGGTGATGGATTGCAAGCTATACTACATGGGGAAGATGAATAGTATGATTTTCATTGCAGTTTTATTTTTTACTTACAGTTCCGTATCCGGTTGTCTTCTCATTATACTGATAAATTTCTTTTTTCCTTGATAATTATCAGATTAAGATGTCTCTCTTAAAGTAAAAATCCCAGATTGTTTTTGCGCGACTTCCTCTGAAAAATAAAATAGCAAGATAAGATTCCCTTAAAAAGGAGAACCTTCCTGCAAACCCGGAGCAAAAGCAGAGCAATAGCCACCCACCTTCTTCCTCCTCACCGTCTTCCATCCGTTCCCCGAGATTCCCCCGACTCGGTCACCGTCTCCCTCATTTCTTCCAAGAATCAAGGAAACGGCCAACCACCACGAGCCAGCACTGGTGCCGGGAACAGAAGAATGCTGGAGGGCAAGGCGCTGGTGGAGGACACGGACATGCCGGCCCGGATGCAGGCCGCGGCGACGTCGGCCGCCTCCCACGCGCTCGACCTCTTCGACGTCGACGACTGCCGCGCCATCGCCGGCCACATCAAGATGGTGCATTCCTTTTCCGTTCCGCCATCTCTCCCTCTCTGCTCTCTCCATTGATTGGTTCGTCGTCATTGCTGAAGATCCGTCGTTTCCGCGCAGGAGTTCGACCGGCGCTACGGCGTGGGGTGGCAGTGCGTGGTGGGCGCCAGCTTCGGGTGCTTCTTCACCCACTCCAGCGGCACCTTCATCTACTTCTCCCTCGAGCGCCTCACCTTCCTCCTCTTCAAGGCCGCCGCCGTCACCGTCGCCGCCGCGGCCTCCTGTGATACGTCGTCGGCGATATCTTGATCTGCTCGTGTCCAACCAACCCTGCAGACTCACATTCCTCGGTGACCAGGGATTCAGCGTCGAGGGAATGGAAGGGCTAGGCCCCGTTCAGAATCAGAATCAGAGCTCAAACCTGTAAATTGCAGAATGTTGGCGATCCCCTTGATGTTATCTTTGTTAGATTTTGTACAGTTTGTGAAGATGCCACATTTCGTGCGGTTGATCCTAACATTCAGTTCAGTTTGTTCCGCCCGAAATTCGGAAATACTATGTCTGTCCTCGATCTCGATTCAAATCAGCCAATGTGTTTCCTAATTTGAATTGCGAATCAGTTCCTCACGTTTCTGATAAATGTTCAAGTAAATTTTCTGTTGCGGGAGGATAAATGTTCTCGCATCCGGCTTGGCATGGCCCACGTCTGATTCCCCACGTCTGAACCACGTGATTCTGTGACCTCTAGTCCGACAACCGATTCACTCCGGGCAGGATTCTGTGACAGGTGCTGCTGTTGGGTTGTCAGGGATGCATTGACCACGGCACGATGCATACGCGACGTTTCCTCTAGCGCTTTTTCCTTTAAGAATTTTTTTATGTATTCATCTTCAGACAATACAAGAAATAATAAAAAACACATCTAGATTCACAGATGACCTAAGAACGACTACGTGTCTTCATCATAGCCCCTCCGCGTTGAAGTTGGGCATAACTTGTACTCCCCCGTTACTAAATATAAATTTTTTAAGAGTTTCATTAGGAAACTACATATGGATGTATATAGACATACTTTAAAGTATAGATTCACTCATTTTGCTTCATATGTAGTCCCCTTATGGAATCTCTTAAAAGACTTATATTTAGGAACGGAAGGAGTAGTAGACAGTCGGTAAGTCATCGTGCTAAGATCCATAGGACCAGGGCACCAAAACATCAACCGCTGATATATTGTAGCGTAGATAGCAAATCCATCAAACACAGATCTGTCGGAGAAACACTCCACACGCCCACTAGGAATACTAGACACATTACCGGGACAGGCCAAGTGGGAAGAACCTCATTCCATCTTCAGGAAACTGTCGCCGTCTCTTCTTCTTCAGTAAGACACAAACCTTAACAAAACTCGAATGAATGTCCAGAAATGAAGCCCTTTCATCGGCAAAGACTGGGATCCACCTTACCCTCGTGTCCCCAAAGTTATCGAAGAGAGACAGACCGATGGTTGATCATATTCCATTTCTTCTAAGAAGAACTAGATGGTTTGTTTACTCCGCTCGTGCTACGCTTTTCAAGTTGTGACGGCACGATTTAGCTAGCTCTCTTCCTTGGTTAATGTGTGATTCTAATTAACTGAATGGATCTGATGTTTGTATTATTCCTTTTTTTACTGCGTCAGTTCCAGGTTTTACCTAGTGTTTTGAAATTTGTGAAGTAGTAAGGGGACTCTCCACCGCGCGTATACGTCTAAATGACTTGATGAGGACCACGAAAGCCATTCAATGCTCTGCTGAACTCAAACGTGCCAGATTATGTACATAAAGCATGCTAATAAGTAAATTACAGAATGACACCAAATCTCCTTGATGTTATCGTCCTTTTAGATTCTGCGGATCTCAACTTGTGAAGATGCCACATTTCATTCAATTTGTTCCGCCTGAAATTAGGGAAAACTATGGGCATGTTTGATTTGCACCGTAAAGTTGTCTATTTTTAGTCATGCCACAATTTTTTAGGTATGTGTTTGGTTCATTGTTACACTTGTGGCTTGTCACATTTTTTTAACTACATGGGCTACATGTCATAGACTCAATGTTTTATCAAATCTTACCACATGTATGCTGGTCATTTTATTAGCCACACTTTTTATAACGGACACACTTTATCTAAGTTTAGTTATGACAAGTACTAATAGACTTAAGCTATTCTATCTCTATCTCCTTACCTCTATCTTAAATATATTTATATTCTAACAGAACCGCTTTCAAATTTCCCTGAAGCACGAGGACATACCATGATGCCCGCATGGTGTTCCTCGGTGGCTGGGGTGGGTGGGTGACACCATGGCAGCCATGGAACTTCCCAGGAACAACAAGCAAATAATCGAAGAGCATCGTGGGTTCCAACAAACATCCCATGTACTTCCTCCATCCGTTCCCCAATGAATAAGAAAATGAACCCCTGTGCGGTGCGTTAGGTTGTTTGCAGAGTCTTGGTATTGTGGTCCTTCGACAACATCCCACATCTACTTGTGACTCTCGTGGTGTTGGTCTTTCTGTCTGCTAGCTAGGTCATGCCTTCTCCTGGGTTGTATTTTTTCTCACCTTATGTAACCTTGTTACATGTACGGTTTTCGTCTAGTTTCCCTCATAAAAGGGGGCCGCTTGTTTAGGTATTCGAT
Source organism: Hordeum marinum (assembly GCA_022496015.1). NCBI lineage: Eukaryota > Viridiplantae > Streptophyta > Magnoliopsida > Poales > Poaceae > Hordeum > Hordeum marinum. The sequence continues at coordinate 26,601,474 of CM039678.1, forward strand.
CCGGTTTCCCTTAGAGGCTAAATCAACCAAATCTCAAGTGATGACTATTGGCTTTGACAACTTTTTGAGAAATATGTTCAGGTGGGGATCCTCCCCCCCCCCCCCCCCCCCCGACGATCGTTCAAAAGAAAAAGATTAAAAAAATGAACTCAGTCACCAAAGAGTTTTACTGCGACGCCCCAGGCCACAACCTGGGCAGCCTAGGGCCTGCCTACACCCCCTGTTTGTACTCACTTTCTCTATGATTGACTAAGCAACATGGATTTATGCAAGACTTTTAGCAGGTTGGTTATAAACTATGCTCATCTTTCAATTTTGTTTCTTTTCATAGGTTAACGTGAACACGGAGGAAAAGTTCAAAAGAAAATTTGAAAAGCTCAAGCAAAAGATGAAAAAAGATAAGAAGAAACATAAGGAAGATATCACAATATTTAAGGAAGATTTTAGGACACTCAGAGAATCACATGAAGAGCTCGAATCAAAAATCCAAGAGATGCAAAAAGAAGGGTCCGCAAAAGTAAAACATTACGGTGCATCTCCATCTCACACGTGAGGAGTTTCTTTAGCTATGATTGGACCAAGATACTCAAGAATATAATTGTAAGGCTAAAGCTGAAACTTTGAAAAATTATTCTATTGGAAAATTGGTTGTTTGCTTGTTTGGAACTCGGGATTTGCACCATTCCGAGGTGTTGAAATGTAGATCTGTTACATCACGCTTTATCATCATAAGTGCCAGATGGTATAAATGCTTAATTTCAATGGCAAAGGGCCCGATTTATAGAACTGGACAATGGATCCATTTCAAAATTTATGAATAAAACTTGCACTAAACTTTGTCTGGTGGCTGTTTAGGATATGTTTGTTAAGGTACTCCACTATCTGGAACTTCATATTACCTACCACACATGCTCATATTGTAGTACTTTCGATGCTTTATATTATATAAATGATACAAACAATCTAAATGAGCATGTAGAATATGTACTTTCTTGCACCATACTTTTTGAACCAGGATATAGAAGCATATCAAGTTCTGTTTTGCAATTGATGGAAATTTAAGGATCGTTCATACAGTACAATCTTTCTAGAGCTGAATATGTAGAAAATGGAATATCAAGTTCTCTTGTTTGTTTCCATGTTCTTTCAATCAATTGTCTCATATTAGGAGCTTCTCCAACTTAATTATCTGAGGCGGCAATTTAATATTCTCCCTACCACCCCCTTTTAGAAAGTAGGACCGTCTCAAATGTGAAATGTGCATCCAAAGCAACAGGCTTGTAGCCCGTGGTTGCAGCGATCTTAGTAGCTCCCCAGGTCGTGGGTTTGAATCATGGTGGGACTGGATATAAACATGTTGTGATTATTTTTGTCTGGAATAAATGAGTAGTAAAAAATACATTCAAATAATGAGTTTTGCCAGTGTCTAAGCTACTTTACTTCACTCATCTAGTTACATATAGATAGAAAACGTAGGGTACATGACCTATAACTTCATAACTAAGGTTTTTCATATGTGGCTTATAACATAATAACAGTTCACTGTTGCTCTCTTCTCTCAGAATTTAACATACCTTCTGTTATGTGCTGGTGCAGATCACAATAAAGTCAATCAATAGGATTTCCGCTAGTAACTGAAAATGATGTGAGAAAAATAATTTACAAAAGGGAAATAGTAGAGATCGTTGATGGTGGAGGTCGCATAAAAGTTGTCATGTACGATGGTGTCGATCAATTTGCATCTGACCACACTCTTGCTTCACTAAGATTTGACCTAGTTGTCATTGAAGGATGGTTCAATGAATGCAAAACCATCCAAGACTTTTGGTGTAAAGAGCAGTTTGAGAAAAGCATTCTACAACCACGAAAAGGAATCACAAGGGTAGTGAAAAATGGTGCATTTGATCTGATTGCTGGGGGTTGTGCTCATGAAGGTGTCATTATTATGGATAATTCACAACAAAGGGAAGTTAAGCTTGGAGTAATGATCATAGTGCATAAAGAAGTAAAAGTTCTTGAAGGAGTATCAAATCCTTTCAAAGTGCAGGAAGGAAGGACAAAAAGTAAATGACCATTTCTTTGAATACACTATCAGTTATATTTTAATTTCAGTACTAAAACACGCTTGACTTTTTTTTACATGCAATATGTTATTCTTATAATATACTTACAATTAGGAGCACGTTTGATACCATAATTTTTTGGGAAACGTCGCATGGGAAACAAAAAAATTCCTACGTTCACGCAAGACCTATCCATGGTGATGAGCATCTACGAGAGGGAGAGTGGATCTACATAACCTTGTAGATCGCTAAGCGGGAAGCATTGGGAAAACACGGTTGGTGTAGTCGAACGTCTTCGCGATCCAAATCGCCGAGTGTCCCACGATCTCATCATGATCCATCCCGCGATCCAGTCACGATCCGTCCCGCGAACTCATCACCATCCGTCCCGCGATCTCATCATGATCCATCCCGTGATCTCAATCACGGTCTTTCCGATCTAGCGTCGAACGAACGGCACCTCCGCGTTCAGTACACGTACAACTTGATGACGATCTCCGCCTTCTTGATCCAGCAAGAGGGAGCGGAGAGGTAGAAGAGTTCTCCGGCAGCGTGACGGTGCTGCGGTGATGGTGGTGGAGCAATTCCGACAGGGCTTCGCCTAAGCACTTAAGAAAACCGATCTAGAGGAGAAACTATACACTGGAGGAACGGGTAGCACGTGGCTGAAATCTAGTGCAAAAACCCTAAAACCTCCAGTGTATATAAGAGGGAGGGAGGAGAGGCCTTGGCGCAAGGGCCAAGCCTTCCTTGGTTCGGCCGAAGGGGGAGGAGAGGATGATTCTCCTCCAATCCTAGTAGACTACGATTCCTCCCCTTTTTGCCTTTTTTTTCCACTTTTCCCTTTCGGCTTTTATTTCCCTAGCCTCATGGGCCTTGTGTGGGACTTCCACCAGCCCACTAAGGTCTGGTATTCACTCTCCCACAGCCCATGAAGCCTCTTTGGTCGAAATACCCCTCCCGGTGGTCTCCCGATATACCACCGGCACTCCCGGTACACTACTGATGAGCCCGAAACTTTTTCGGCGACCAAAACAGGACTTCCCATATATGAATATTTACCTCCAGACCATTCCGGAGCTCCTCGTGATGTCCGGGATCTCATCCAGGACTCCGAACAACCTTCGGTCGCCGTCATGCATAACTCTATATCCGGGATCTTATCTACCAAGTATCTAGGGTTGTTCCGCTTCAGTGACCGCTCTCCTCATAATCGAAGCACTTAGTCTCGGGTTTGGGTTCAACTTTGGGTTGCTTCACTGGAGCAGCAACTGACTTGCTATCCATGAAGTTTCCCTCCTTGCTCTTGCCCTTCTCGAAACTAGTGGTTTAACTAACCATCAACACTTGACGCTCCTTCTTGATTTCTACCTTCGCGGTGTCAAACATCGCGAACAACTCAGGGATCATTATTTCTATCCTTGGCGTTTTATAGTTCATCACCAAGTTCTAGTAGCTTAGTGACAGTGACTTGGAGAACTATATCAATCACTATCTTATATGGAAGATCAACTCCCATTCGATTCAAGCGATTGTAGCACCCAGACAATCTGAGCACATGCTCAACGATTGAGCTATTCTCCTTCATATTGCAGGCAAAGAATCTTGTTGGTGATCTCATATCTCGCAACACGGGCACGAGCCTGAGATCGTAATTTCAGCTCTTAGAACATCTCATATGTTCCGTGACGTTCAAAACGTTTCGAAGCCTCAATTCTAAGCCGTAATGCATGACACACTAAACTATCAAGTAGTCATCAGAACTTGCCTGTCAGATGGTCACAACATCTACAGACGACGCTAGAGGGGTTGGTACACCGAGCGGTGCATTAAGGACATAAGCCTTCTGTGCAGCAATGAGGACAATCCTCAGATCACGGACCCAATCCGCAATATTGCTACCATCATCTTTCAACTCTATTTCTCTAGGAACATATAAAATTCAAGGGAGCTACAGCGTGAGCAAGTAATCTACAACATCATTTGCAAAGACAGTATTGACTATGTTCATGATAATGAGTTCAATTAATGATATTCCTGAAGAACTCCCACTCAAATTGACATCCCTCCGGTCATTCGAGTGATACATGATCCAAATTCACCAACTCAAGTCCGATCATCACGTGAGTTGAGGTGGTTTCAATGGTGAACATCATCATGTTGATCATATCTACTATATGACTCATGTTCGACCTTTCGGTCTCTTGTGTTCCGAGGCCATGTCTGTACATGCTAGGCTCGTCAAGTTTAACCCGAGTGTTCTACATGTGCTACACTGGCTTGCACCCGTTGTATGTGAACGTAGAGTCTATCACACCCGATCATCACGTGGTGTCTCGACACGACGAACTTTCGCAACGGTGCACACTCGGGGAGAACACAATTTATCTTGAAATTAAGTGAGGGATCACCTTATAATGCTACCGTCGTCCTAAGCAAAACAAGGTGCATAAAAGTATTAACATCACATGCAAATCATAAGTGACATGATATGGCCATGAACTTGTGCTTTTGATCTCCATCATGAAAGCACCGGCATGATCTCCATCGTCACCGGCATGACACCATGATCTCCATCATCTTGATCTCCATCAACGTGTCGCCATCGGGGTTGTCGCGCCCATCATGCTTCTACTACTATTGCTACCGTTTAGCGATAAAGTAAAGCATTACATAGCGCTTAATGATTGACACGTAGGTCATACAATAATTAAAGACAACCCTATGGCTCCTGCCGGTTGCCGTACTCATCGACATGCAAGTCGTGATATTCTATACAACACATGATCATCTCATACATCACATATATCTCATCATGTAATTGGCCATATCACATCACAACATACCTTGCAAAAACAAGTTAGACGTCCTCTAATTGTTGTTGCATATTTTACGTGGCTGCTACGGGTATCTAGCAAGAACAATTCTCACCTACGCATAAACCACAACGATAATACATAAGTTCCTTTTCAACTTTCTCAAGGACCGCCTTTGTCGAATCCGATCCAACTAAAGTAGGAGAAACTGCCACCCGCTATCCATCTTTTGCAACAAGTTGCAGTTGAGGGAACCGGTCTCTCGTAAGAATACGAGTAATGTTGGTCCGGGCCGCTTCATCCCACAATACCGCTGAACCAAAACACGACCAAGGGAGGAAGCAATCTAAGCATCAACGCCCACAAACTCTTTGTGTTCTACTCGAGATCTCATCTACACATAGACCTAGCTCATGATGCCACTGTTGAGGAATGTCGCATGGGAAACAAAAAATTCCTACGTTCACGCAAGACCTATTCATGGTGATGAGCATCTACGCGAGGGAGAGTGGATCTACATACCCTTGTAGATCGCTAAGCAGGAAGCGTTAAGAAAACGTGGTTAGTGTAGTTGAACGTCTTCGCGATCCAAATCGCTGAGTGTCCCGCGATCTCATCACGATCCGTCCCGCGATCCAATCACGATCCGTCCCGCGAACTCATCATGATCCGTCCCGCGATCTCATCACGATCTATCCCGCGATCTCAATCACGATCCTTCCGATCTAGCGTCGAATGGACGACACCTCCGCGTTCAGCACACGTACAGCTCGATGACGATCTCCGCCTTCTTGTTCCAGCAAGAGGGAGTGGAGAGGTAGACGAGTTCTCCGGCAGCGTGACGGTGCTGCAGCGATGGTGGTGGAGCAATTCCGGCAGGGCTTCGCCTAAGCACTGCAGAAAACCGATCTAGAGGAGAAACTATGCACTGGAGGAACGGGTAGCACATGGTTGAAAATCTAGTGCAAAAACCCTAAAACCTCCAGTATATTTAAGAGGGAGGGAGGAGAGGCCTAGGCGCAAGGGCCAAGCCTTCCTTTGTTCGGCCAAAGGGGAAGGAGAGGAGGATTCCTCCTCCAATCCTAGTAGGACTAGTATTCCTCCCCTTTTTGCCTTTTTCCACTTTTCCCTTTGGTCTTTTCTTTCCCTAGCTGCATGGGCCTTGTATGGGACTTCCACCAGCCCACTAAGGGCTGGTATTCACTCTACCACAGCCCATGAAGCCTCTTGGGTTGAAATACCCCTCCCGGTGGTCTCCCGGTATACTACCGACACTCCCGGTACACTACCGATGAGCCCGAAACTTTTCCGACGACCAAAACAAGATTTCATATATATGAATCTTTACCTCCGAACCATTCCGAAGCTCCTCGTGATGTCCGGGATCTCATCCGGGACTTAAAACAACCTTCGGTCACCACTATGCATAACTCTATAGTACCGAAACGTCACCAAACCTTAAGTGTGCAGACCCTGCGGGTTCGAGAACTATGTAGACATGACCGAGACACCTCTATAGTCAATAACCAATAGCGGGACCTGGATGCCCATATTGGTTCCTACATATTCTACGAAGATCTTTATCGGTCGAACCTCTATGTCAAGGATTCAGTTAATCCCGTATGATGTTCCCTTTGTTCTTCGGTATGTTACGTGCCCAAGATTCGATCGTCGGTATCTCCATACCTAGTTCAACCTCGTTACCGGCAAGTCTCTTTACTCGTTCCGTAATACAAGATCCCGTGGCTAACACTTAGTCACATTGCTTGCAAGGATTATTGTGATGTTGTATTACCGAGTGGGCCCTGAGATACCTCTTCGTCACACGGAGTAACAAATCCCAGTCTTGATCCATGCCAACCCGACAGACACCCTCAGAGATACCTGTAGAGCACCTTTATAGTCATCCAGTTACGTTGCGACGTTTGATACACACAAGGCACTCCTCCGGTGTCAGTGAGTTGCATGATCTCATGGTCATAGGAACAAATACTTGACATGTAGAAAATAGTAGCAATAAACTGACACGATCCTATGCTACGTTTGTAGTTTGGGTCTTGTCCATCACATCATTCTCCTAATGATGTGATCCCATTATCAAATGACATCTCATGTCCATGACTAGGAAACCATAGCCATCTTTGATCAACGAGCTAGTCTATTAGAGGCATACTAGGGACATGGTGTTGTCTACGTATCCACACATGTATCTGAGTTTCCGATTAATACAATTATAGCATGGATAATAAACGATTATCATGAACAAGAAAATATGATAATAACCAATTTATTATTGCCTCTAGGGCATATTTCCAACACAATTTCCATTTGTTAGTTTTATTGTCTCGAAACTGATCACACCTCTGATTGAGGGAAATGGTGAAATCTTTTGCAATTGCCTCCCTTTAACCTGTTTAGATTCAATGTTTTTTTTTCACATTCATATTCATGCTCAAAAAAGAAGGGTCAAAAACCTACTTTTGTAGTTCCAACATGAAACTTGGCAGAAGCAACTGGCATTGACGAAACGCCACATGGTAAAGGATAGAAATTGTTGTGTATTTCTCTGCTTTGCCCTTGAAGTATATGATTTATAGTGACATGACTAGTTTACAGTTCACCAACAGGCCAAGGTCTAGTTAGCCCAGGTGAGCAACATAATATTCCACCACATGTCATTCATCATAGCTTACTACAGAAAGAGGGTAACAATTAGTGCTTGAATCTCGAGTACAACTAAACAAATAAACGATTGCAGATGATAAGCCTCATGATTCTTTTTTTTCAATTGAAACTTCCCAGACCATGGAAAGAGTAATTGACAAAAACTGCTCACATATGCGCTCGCCCCGTTCCAGCATAGCTGCTCACCGTGCCCACTCCCATGCATGCACCCCCCGCCTCTCTCACCCCGCAACCTTGTTGTCTCTATTGTCCAATGTCCAGCATCGGGCGGGTCATGGTCACCGTTGTTGCAGCAATGCCTGACACGGTTCTGGCATCCATCGAGAGCGGCTGCAGAGCATTTTGTGTGGCATGGTTACCGTAGTCACAACCCATAGTAGGACAAACATATGTTAGTTCTTGCATCTAGCGAGAGCGGTTGCAACATCTGTGGGGGAGTGGTCACCGTTCCTAGTAGCATAAAATTATGCCGGATCCAGCATCTGCATCGTTTGCAACATCTGGCGGGTATAGTCACGGTTCGTAGTAGCAATTTTTTTTTTTGCCGGTTGTAACTCATTGAATCACTGGTCATAGCATATTTGGACGACGGTTGTAGCATCGCCTTTCACTAGGTGACCAGTACCTCGCCTCGCCGTTGTAGCCCCTCGCCATGCAGATGGTAGCATCATGGGGCAGCCAGTGGACATGACCACACCTTTAGCATAGAGGTAGGACTTGGTTCGCCGATAGTCTGGTTCCAACATGCACCGCCATGGTCGCAGCTTCATCGATGAAAGGTTTCAGCATGCATTCAGTCTGAGCTTTGTTAGGGACAGAAAAGAAAGGAGGTGCACGCTTGCTGGGGAAGACCAAGAGCGGGGGGGGCCACCGATGTTGTGGCAAGAGGACGGCTAGGGGGAGGGGGGAAAGTTGGAAATAAGGGTTAACGACTTGTGCGGGGGAAGGAGGCCAACGTGACACAAAAATGACCGCCAGGTCAATTGGGGTCGAGATTCGGGCAAGTCCTATTTGGCACCACAGGCGCCCATTACAGTGTAATTTTGCAAATACACGCGTGTAGGAGTCCAATCTAGGCCGATATTCTATTTATTTTTTCTTCTTGTAGAAAAGCTCAAAAGGTGAGACAACTGGGATTCCACCCCCCCCCCCCCCCCCCCCCGCCCCCGCCCCCGATATGAACGAGGAGCTCTAACAACCAGGCCATCGCCCCACTAGTCTGCCAAATTATTTACCTTCCGCATTTTATTTGCTTTCTTTTCGTTCGCAAAAGACCGGTTTTGGGAAGCTTCCTGAAGGTTCCAAACCGGTTTTCCCGGTTCGTGGTTTAGATTTGTGAGGATTTTATTTGGATTTTCCTTTTTTCCTTCCATATTTTTAATATGGGTAATTTCCTAAAAGATTTTTATTCCAAATTATATGAACTTTTTTTAAAATTGTTGAACCTTTTTTCAGATTCAATAATCCTTTTTCAAAAAATTTGAACGTTTTTTCAGATTACATGAACTTTATAAAATTCAATGAACATTTTTTCAAACAATTTTTTTAGAATCAATGAACCTTTTTCAAATTTTTACAAATTCTATGAACTTTTCTTAATATTGATGAACTTTTTGAAATTTCGATGAACGTTTTTGAAAATTGAGGAACTTTTTCTGAAAATGGATGAACTTTTTGAAAAAATTATGTACTTTTTAAAGATTTGTGAACTTTTTTTCAGTTCAATGAACTTTTGCTAAAATCGATGCACTTTTTTCAAAATCGATGAACTATTTTCCAAAAATCATGATTTTTTTCAAAAGCAATGAACATTTTTATATTGGCGAGCTTTTTGTTCTAAATCGGTGAACGGTTTCAAAATTGATGAACTATTTTCAAATTTGTGAACTTTTTTGGAAATTTCATGAAATTTATCCTTATTTTTCGAAAAATTTCAAATTTATCAAGTTTTCTCAATTCACGTTTTTTATTTTGGACGAATGTTTTCAGTTTTATTAACTCTTCTAATTCATGTTTTTATATTTTGCATTCATTTAAAAAACAACTTCTAATAAACTAATACACATAATAGGATATTTCCTCTTCAGATTAAACAACTAATGGAATCCGCGTAGTGGCTGTGATCGAAGCCTTGCCTACAGGGGATCCGATATCGAATCCAGGCTCTATCATATTTTCGAGTTCTTTTTGCGATAGGCCTTCGACGGTCCTCGCTGTGTTCCTGGCCCGGCCCGCTACACAACGCGCTATCATATTTTCGAGTTCTTTTTGCGATAGGCCTTCGACGGTCCTCGCTGTGTTCCTGGCCCGGCCCGCTACACAACCCGTGTGAGCCACATACGTCGAGATCACTAGTTAGTGAATACACCTTTCAACGATCACTTTCACCTTCCTAGTTTATGACGAGTGGTGCACTGCATGCGTGAATTTTTTTCCGTCAAAACCATAGTTTTAAATAGCTCGCTATAGCCTTGCTATAACCTTTTCAGCAAGGTGTCGCTAAATGGTTTCATGTACAAATGACCCGCTATAGCCTGTTATAGCCCGCTATAGCTTTGCTATAGCTTATTTGAAGGTCTGTCGCTATTTGCCATAACCCGCTATTTAAAACATTGGTCAAAACCCATCAACATGAGATCTGGTTTTGAAGATCTCGAAGCAAGAAACCCAACGATGAAAATGGTTCGAGATTTGGATACACGGTTCAGGAGATAAAACGAATTGGAAATACGGAACTACGGAAAAAAAGAACCCTCCTAGTTTGCAACAAGTGGCGCACGCGCACTGCATCTTGAAGCAACCTGGAAGGTTTTACTTTTTTCGTAGATTCGTATTTTCGAAATATTTTATGTCTCGTGCATTCAAATCTCGAAATGTTTTCACCATTGGGTTTCGTGCTTCGAGATCTTCAAAACCAGATCCCATGTTCATAGGTTTTGACGAACTAGTTTTTCATGAAAAGGGCAAAAAAAACCTGTCTCGCGCGATAGAAAAGAAAACAGAAAACGTGTTTTTCCCCTTCTCCAGAGGCACAGAGGTGCCTCTCACGAAGGCAAAACCTTGTCTCTCGCGGAGAAAAAGGAAGAGAGCAGAAAACACGTTTTTTTCCGTTTTCGAGAGGCACGGCTGTGCCTCTCATGATAGCAAAACCGTGCCTGTCGCGGTAGCAAAACTGTGCCTCTCGCGGAAAAAGAGAGAGAAAAAAACATCGTTTTGCCCTTTCCGAGAGGCACAGCCGTGCCTCTTGCGAAGGCAAAACCGTGCCTCTCGCGAAGCAAAACCATGCCTATCGCAAAAAAAAACAGAAAACACATATTTTTTCCTTTTCCGAGAGACACAGCCATGCCTCTGACAATAGCAAAACCGTACCTATGACGAAAACAAAACCGTGTCTCTCGCAAAAAAAAAACGCGTTTTTTCGTCCAAAGAAAACCGGTACACAAAAAACCCACTCTAAAAGGCCAAAAACACGTTCGAAAAAATAAAAAAAACACAAAATTCGAAGGAAACGCTCAAAACACGACACGTGACCACGGTTAAAAACGCGCCAAGTGACGGCACGTAGAAGTGATCGCTGGAAGGCTTTGCAGAGAGTAATCGCTGATTAGTTGCTCCCAGACTTGTTACATATATAAAGAGGCCGTTTTATAGTCCAATAACTGGGTAACTCTAAGGCCTGTTAACCATGACGTACTCACGTCGGTCGAACAAAAGGAAAGAACGAAAGTTGCTCAAAAAAAAAAAGGAGGGAAGAACCGACTCCAAATCCAACCAAATCTGAAGATCTGATCGCATGCCCATCTCCGTTATATACTGGAAGATCAAGCAAATCAAAACAGCCACGAACGATCTGTCTTTACGTCTCCTGCGAGGGGCTTTGATGGATCCTGCGACGATGGACTCGCCGACCAACAAGTCGCCCCAGTCCGGCTCTGGCCTGGCGCAGCTCGCCGCCGGCCTCACCAAGCGGCTCGCGGGAGAAAAACCCAGCACCAACCTCGTCTTCTCGCCGCTGTCTATCTACACAGCTCTGTCGCTCCTCGCCGCTGGCGCCAGGGACGCGACGCTGGACGAGATCCTCCGCGTCCTCGGGGCGCAATCGCGCGGCGAGCTCGAGAACTTCGTGTCCCGCATGGCGGCGGACGTGCTCCAGGACAGGTCCGCGTTGGGCGGGCCCCTTTTGGCCTTCGCGTGCGGCGTGTGGAGCGACCTCTCGCGGCCGTTGAAGCCGGCCTTTCGCGAGGCCGTCGTGGGCACGTACAAGGCCGAGGCGAACACCGTCGACTTCCGCGGCGCGCCGGAGGAAGCGCGTGGCCAGATCAATGCATGGGCGGCTCAGGTGACCAGGAACCTCATCGACTCCATCCTCCCCCTAGGATCGATAAAGCCGGCAACGACTCGGCTCGTGCTCGGCAACGCCATGTACTTCAAGGGCAAGTGGGAGCACCAGCCGTTCGACAGGAGGTCCACCGTGCATGAACCCTTCCATCGTCTCGACCGCAGCCATGTCGACGTTCCATTCGTGCAGAGCGCGATGTCGCAGTTCGTCGCCGTGTACGACGGGTTCAAGGTACTAAAACTCCGGTACAAGATGGCGGTGCCGGATGACGAGGATACACGCAACGTCTATCCATCCAAACGTGCTGCACCGTCTGAGGCGTACTCCGGCTCCGATCATACCGGATACACGCAGTTCTCCATGTGCATCTTTCTCCCGGACGCCCATGACGGCCTGTGGGGGCTGCTGGACACGATTGCTTCCCGCCGTGGCTTCCTGCACGACCACCTGCCGCGGCAGAAAATCGCCCTCCGCGAGTTCCGGATGCCAAAGTTCAAGTTGTCCTTCCATAGCAGTATCGCCGATGTCCTCAAGAAGCTAGGGCTTGAGCTGCCGTTCTGCGAGCAGGCCAACCTATTTGACATGGTGGAGGATGATGGCTCTGGCTTGCCGATGGTGGTGGAGGATGTCATCCACAAGGCTGTCGTCGAGGTAAACGAGGAAGGGACTGAAGCCGCAGCTGTCACCGTGGTTGTCAGGGGCAAACGTAAACGCGCAAAGCCGCGGCGACCCCCAACACCTCCGCAGGTGGATTTCATTGCCGACCATCCATTTGCCTACTATATAGTGGAGGAGGCGACCGGAGCACTTGTCTTTGCGGGACACGTCCTCGACCCATCCAAGGGGGTACTAAATAGCTAGCTGTTGATTTGTCAAAAGAATAATAATAAAAAAAGCTAGCTGTTGAGGTCGACAAACATATTTGTTTTCCTTATTTCGAGTCCAGAACTGCTCCTAGCTTGTACTATGATGAATTATATGCACTTGACTTTCATTATATTTAAGATATCTGTTGTACGCTCTGTGGCGACTAGGGGGCAACCCTAGCGCCGCCGCCGCACTTTCCCCCCTCTCTCCCTCCCCTCCGCCGCTGCCAGAGGGCACTGCGGCGCTTGCACGTGGCCTTTATGAAGGTGGCGGCGGGGATCTGGCGCCTCCTAGATGGAGGGCTTCGGCTCCCGAGGCGGCGGCCCCGGCCGATGGCGCACGACGCTGCCTAGACGGCGGGTGGCGTCGGCCGATTCTGGTGGGCGTCCTTCATGGCTGCGCGGGCAACATGGTGCTCGCGGATGACGGTGCAGCGGCGACACCTCGCAGTCCGTCGGGCCTCCGTGGTGAAGCTTCATTCCGGCCCGATTCGTTCTGATCTGTGCTCGCGCCAGTTCCAGGTGGATGCAGCCTTTGTCTCCTGGTGCTTGCTAGCTGGATTTGCCGTTTGGGTGAGGTTTCGGGGGGAACCCCTGGCCGGTACGGCGGCCCCCCAAAAGTCAACGCATTTGGCGCCAATCCCCTTCCTGGAAGCTTTGGGGGTGGTCTCTCGCCCTCCCGCCTGAGCTCCGGCGAAAGCTGATGCTCCCCTGTTCTGGGCATTGACGACACCTTGACGTGGTGCTTCTTGAAGGCGGCGACTGGGAGTTGCTCTTGGTGGCGGAGCGGATGGTGTCCTTGTTTTGAAGCATGACGGCCCGGACTTCCTGCTACATCCTGCTCGGCTTCGCTTGGTGCATTGTGATGTCCTATTTGGTCTTCTCCACGGGCGTGCGCCTTCGTTTGACAACGCTCTTCCAGTGCTTCGTGCTGCCTCTGCCGGCTTGGTCCTCGTCTGTTTGGTCTCCTGTGGTTACTGGGTCACCTCCAATTGCTACACCTATGGCAGCTCGGGCACCTTGAGTTGGGCTGTGTGATAGCCACTCTGCCGGCCGCCGGTGCGGCACCCATCGAGCTTGGGTGAAAGGGTAGTGTCCCTTTGCGACGGCGGAGACAACTCAAGTGTTGTCATAGTTTGGCATGTGGATGTAGTCGGCACTCGATGCTTGCTCGTTGTGACCCTCCTTCCGTGTTCTCAGTTGGCTATTAGTGTAGGCGCAATGCTGGTTGTCGGCATCGGCGATCCTGCCTTTACCTCTGTGTTGTTTTGCCTAGTGCATTGTATCTTCTTTTCCGTTTGCTTTACTGCTCCTTTGTAATTTGGTGCCCTTGTAATCCTAGCCGGTTGATGGCTTTGTTAATTCCAAGTTGGGCTAGGTTGGAGCTCTTCTCGGGCTCGGTCGGCCGCTTTTCTCTAAAAAGATCTCTTGTACTATATGTGTTCTTGAAATAAAAATGAGCGCCACATAAAGTGTGAACTCCCATAAAGTGTAAAATATTTGGAAAAGGAGGTTCAAACCTCTGGCATCTGCATCAATCGATGCATACAACCATCTTTATTAATTATTGAACAAAGGTCTGACAAGAACATACATTAAGCCACCCGAAGACACCACTCACACCTACAAACTCGATAATGTAGAGTGCTCTTACTCTTCATATCTAAAACCGGTGTTGTCACCGATCTATCCATATAACGTATGGGAACCAACAGTCGGTGCAGCAGACCTAAAGCGTACATCACATGCACACAACTTAGAAGACGCCATCGTCATCGAACCACTGACCCATCTTTGGGAGAGAGATCTGCATCATCCTTGCCAGTCCGGCCACCCGTTGACACCACCACGGCGCCCAATGGTGCCACCGCCCTGGGCTCATCCATCCCCACGCGAAGACTCTGAAGGATCTGTCGTGTGTAGCACCTGCCGAACATGCATGACACAGCGTAGCACCTGTCGGTCAGGCATGACTTGACATCTCGACCAAAGCTCCATGCAATATGAAGCCACTCCACCTCCTGCCTTTGTCTTTCAGCGCTGCTCCACAAATGGTGCTCCCAAGAGAGAAACTACACCGCTGTATCGTCATCTTCCGATCTGGAGGACTAGATCCTAGGGTTTCCCCTGGAGCAGCATGAGTGGGCTGACAATAGTTACACGACGATGCCTTCATCAAGGTAACGACGCAGAATGTTGCCATCGCCTGTCATCGGCTCGCAACCGGGACTAAATGACGGATCTCGAGATCCGACCATCCAACCTTAGGCTGGCCACCTCCGACGGAGGAGAAGGCCACCACCGCCGATCCCAAGGCGACCACGTCGCCACTTGCCCATCACAATGACGCGCTCTGTCGCCAAGCCCTATGCCCTCCCAAGGTAGCCGGCTGGATAGACCGCCCCATGTCGACCATCCCCGAGAAGCGGAGAAAAGAGGCCCCGTCGGCGGCCACCCCGAGGGGCTTTGCCTAGTGAGGGAGTCCTGGATTAGGGGGTGCTCAGATAGCCAACCTATTGTTATGGGCCGGACTATGAGGGCTATTTACCGAACACCGAAGGTTTTGAAGGCACAGTCTCTAAGATTGAAGCTTCGAGAAGCACGACTTGCACTCCAAGTCTGATGTATTAGTTAGGCATGTTTATCTTTTTGGCATGTAACCGACCATGTGTAAACCCTAGGCCTCCTTGGGTACTATATAAGCCGGAGGATTTTAGGGTATAGACACAACACAACTCATCTATGGTTCGATATACGATCTCGAGGTAGATCAACTCTATAACCTCTCACACCATTAATACAACCAAGAAGGACGTAGGGTATTACCTCCATAGCAGGGCCTGAACCTGGGTAAACTCGTGTCCCCTTTGTCTCCTGTTACCGGCGACTCCAGTCTCACAGTTCGGGACCCCCTACCCGAGATCCGCGGGTTTTGACACCGACATTAGTGCCTTCATTGAGAGTTCCTGTGTGAGCGAGATGGAATCGACACCTCGCCTCGTCATCAACGAAGAGGTCCGCGGCATGGACGTTTTTGTCCCCGGACAGGTCTTCGCCTTTGGCAGCATTGTGCTGCATGCTGATTCCGTTGGCCACCTAGGCCGCGTTGAGAGCTTCGCCCACGATCAAGAGGTCAGATTTGGAAACCTAGAGTTCGCCGTCGACCCCTGGGATGACTTGTCACAAATCAGGATCACAGCTTCGCTTGTAGCCCCCAAGGACTCCAAGGCTTTAACCTCGAGCCCCTTCTTCAGACATGCCAATGGGGTCACCTAGGGCATCAAACTGATCCCTTATCCCGGTCCAGCTGTTGAGCCAGGTGATCGGATACATGCTCTCTCCGAGCACTCCCCATCTCCGGACGCCATGGAGGTAAACTCCACGAATTCCGAACAGCTGGATCCGATTGGGCCCTTGGCGTTCTGTGAGGCCCTGGAGCGATTTTCGTCGATGAAGATCACCGACGATCCGGCCTCGATCTATGCTCGACTCGGTTACAGTGCGGGCAGGGATGGATTTTCCGACCCACCCACCACCCACTTGATAGCCACCGTCGAAGATTTAACCGACGTATTGGACTATGCCTCCGAGGAGGCAGAATATATGGATGAGTAGGACCGTGTTCCCACCCCTGTTAACACTGGGAGTTGGACCGCCACTTCAACATACGACGTCTACATGGTGGATACTCGTGCCACCAATGGGAACAACACGCCTCCCAGCGATGGCGACAAATCGGGCGATGCGCCATCAAGGCACTGGAAATCGCATAAGATGTCCAAAAGCAAAAAGGGAAGAAAAGCTATTATCAGCAATGGGGATGGTAATACCCCCGCCGATCACGACAATCCCGATATCCCTGAGCACCCGTTGGAGGGTCCGGATGGGCCTGCGGACCAAAACAATACCGATAACGCCAACGACCCCGAAGGCGACGATTTCCTTCCCCCCGTTGAGGAGAAGGGCATACCGAAACCCGATGACATGTACATTCCCGGTAACCTCGAAGATCAGGCAGAAATCAGGCAGCGTCTCATAGCAACGCCCCGCAGCCTAAAGGCCAAAAAGAACGCCAACTTAAAGCCAAACATGCCGACCTGAATGATCGGTGGATGAAAGTCCTCTCAGCCGAGGAAGTATACGACACTGTTCTATCAAACTAGCCCAAAAGCTATCCTCGGAGAAGGCTGCTGCCGCAATTCAATGATGAACTCACAGATACGCTATCCCCTGACCACACTCAATATGACAACCGGACTACCCCCCTCACGGGCGGCACAGGACGGTTGGCAACAACGGTTATATACCGACAATGCCCTAGAGACGGGGAAAGGAGCCATTAGAGCACAATGACATGTTCGACCTGCGAGGTGGCCTGGATCATAGAGCAGGCCGCACAAGGTCTATTTATGTATCCAGATAGTACTCCCCCGATAGACAGGGCGAGTACATGCCATGGTTTGACCAAAATAACAGAGTCCGGGAACGCAATAGGCCGCATACAGAAGCCGAATACAGGAGTGACATAGCACGGGTCAGAGGGGCCGCTCACCCACTGTGCTTCACAGATAGGGTAATGCGACATCAGTTCCCTGAAGGGTTTAAACCCGTAAATATAGAACAGTATGATGGGACCACTGACCCAACTATATGGATCGAGGACTTCCTCCTCCCTATTCACATGGCGGGAGGAGATGATCTCCACGCCATCAAATATCTCCCTCTTAAGCTTAAGGGGCTAGCTCGGCACTGGTTAAACAGCCTCCCCAAAAATTCCATTGAATGCTGGGAAGACCTAGAGGATGCGTTCTGCCCTAACTTCCAGGGAACCTATGTCCGCCCTTCGGACTCCTCCGATCTCAGCAACGTCGTCCAGAAGCCCAGTGAGTCCGCCCGGCAATTCTGGAATCGGTTCTTGACTAAAAAGAACCAAATTGTCGACTGTTCGGATGCTGATGCTATAACCCCCTTCCGGCAAAATATTCGAGATGAATGGCTGGGCCGTCAGCTTGGCCAGGATAAACCTCAGACCATGTACGCCCTCACTACCCTCATCACCCGCTTTTGCGTGGGCGAAGACAATTGGCTGGCAAAACGCGGCCATAATGTCGAGGACCCCATGGGACCTGAAGCCCGGGATGGTAACAAGAATAAGCGCCGGCACAATAATAGCGATGCCGATGACATGGCCGTAAACGCCGAATTCCGCAACCCCTGACCTGGGAAGCGGAAGAAGCCCCCTAAAGGCAATCACGATGGACCCACCCAGCTTGAGAAAATCATGGAAAGACCTTGCCAAATCCATGGGACTTCGGACAAGCCCGCAAACCACACACACCGCAATTGCTGTATGTTCAAACAGGCCGGCAGGATAGCATCCGAAGACCATGGGAAAAGCTCTCGCAGTGAGGATGAAGATGAACCTCGGTATCCAATTGGTGGCAGAGAGATGAAGTTCCCTTCCTAAGTAAAAATAGTGAACATGATATATGCCACTCATATACCCAAGAAGGAAAGGAAGCGCTGAAAGCACATTTGCTCCTTGGTGGTTTTGGTAATTAATAGCAACATATAATTCATTGAACTAATGTTTCCACCAAGTATATTTCAGGAAATGTTCAATGATAGGATTGGTAAAAGGAGATTGTGGACATACCCCAAGATGCAAGGAAATAGATTGGCCAAGCTTCAAGCAAGAGGACTCTACATTTTATATTTGTGAGCAATCACTTTGAGTCCATAGGAAAGCCAATGCTATTAAAAGGGGCTAAGGTTTTGTTGGTGAACAATATGCTCAAACGTGCACAAGTGACAGTCGCCAAAAACATCCACAAACTCTCGAACCAAAGTCTCCTCTATACCTGACACTCAAAATTGGTGCAACCTACTTTCCCATACCGGTGCCACCGATTCCAGAACCTAGACAGACTCAACCAAACCCTAGCCACTTCGACGCAACCGATTCCATACCGGTGCCACCGAGTTTAGGTTGCCAACTTTCTGTTACGCAAATTCACATTGTCGGTACGACCGAGAATGTTGGATCGGCGTCACCGAGATTGGAAATCTGACAGTTGGTCACCTTATCGGTGCAACCGAGTTTCCTATATCAGTCTCACAGAGATTCAAAAGTTGCCACCTTTTGATCACTTCAGTGTCACCGAGTTGGTCATTTTGTGTGTAACGGTTGGATTTTTGGGGATGCCTATACATACCCCTTCACCACCACCTACTGGAAAGAGAAGCACTCAGAACTATTACATACCTATCCTATCAGATTTTCTAAGAGAGAACCACCTACACTCTAGATATACTTTCGGTCCTACAAGAACGCCCTTTGGGAAGTCTACGCGGTGGAACCCATAGCCCCAAAGTACAACCCATGGTCGGCATACCCGATCACCTTTGATCGGCGTGATCATCCGACCAGTATCCGTTACGGGGGTTCGGTGGCTCTCGTCCTAGACCCCATTACAAAGGTCCTAATGGACAGAGGAAGTAGCCTTAACCTGATTTACTCAGATACGATGAAAAAGATGGGCATCGATCCGTCAAGGATCAAATCCGGCAGCACTACCTTCAAAGGAGTGATCCCAGGTGTTGAGGCCCGATGCACGGGCTCGGTAAATCTAGAGGTCGTGTTTCGATCACCCGAAAACTTTCGCAATGAAGACTTGATCTTTGACATTGTGCCCTTCTGCAGCGGCTATCACGCGCTGCTCGGTCGGACAGCGTTTGCTCGTTTCAACGTGGTCCCACACTACGCATACCTCAAGCTCAAGATGTCGGGCCCCAAGGGGGTCATTACTATCAACGGCAACACCGAGCGCTTCCTTAGAACTAAGGAACATGCATTGGACCTAGCGGCCGAATTCAGCTATAAAGAAGATCGGTAAGTTCCGACACCCGCCATAAAGGCACATAAGGCTGGGAAGTGAGTTCGGCGTCAGACCGAAAACTCAGATCCTCCCTCCTCCCCTGTATAGGGACTGCACCCCTCCACACAACCCCAGGACCAGCAAGGTATGTGCCGAGGAGGCACAACTTCGCGCTCAAGATTCCATGGGTAGTTGTGAGGAAATTAAGATGGGTGTTCGCTTCCCCGAACTACTACCGTCAACACGTCTTCGGACAAGACACATGCGCTCCTAAAAGAGCCTGCCTACAATGTATAGCTCACCCACAATTTGGCGGCCTCTCAAGATTTTGTTAGCAAAATCCGTCTGCCGAACAATAACACCCATCAAGGTGCATCCAAGAGCAGGAGTCAACTAGCAAGGGGACATATCAAGGACGTTAGGTTACCAATTGAAGAACCCTGGTACAACAACTCATGTATGATTTTATTTCCTATTTTCTTTCACATACCTGTAAACAGTTGCTTTGGCAATCCGAGTTATAAGAGTTGTTGAGAAAACGCAAAATTGCGTGGCGCAAGTACGCCTCATCTGTCCTGTTTTCGGAGCATACTTTTTTCTCTTTTCTCCCTCTTCTCGTGAACCTGTTCGGTATGACGCGAGGTAACCGACTAATAGACCGGGGCTCGATTTCAAACACAAATCGCCGTAAATATCGTGTTTTCGGCGTCTTGGCGTTCGCTTTATATGCATCGGTTCCGAACTATGTCTTTGGTCATTAAGTTGGGTTGCACGGCTCCTGTGCTTTCCCCTTTATGTTCCTCTGGTTCGACTAAAAGGGAAAAGGGAGCACCCCTGCGATTGTGTTTTCGGATAGTCCGGTCAAGCATCTTAGGTGAGAAAGCCGAAAACGGACTGTCATAGTATGCGTGATCCGATCTATGAACCCCAAGCTAGAAGTATTAGACTTCAAACCTCGCTTGTGGTTATTCCGTGTTATACGAGGAACTTGCCCTTCGTGCAAACATTATGATGTCGGCTTCGGCCACGGTTCGTCCGAACATCACTCGGTGGCTAATCGTAAGCATCCCACAGTCCTTTTCGTGCCCCTTCGGTTAAGTGAAAGAAATAAAGCACTATAGTATGATTGCCTAGTCCGCCGCACTACACCACCTTCGGGTACCAATAATACGGCTAAGGGACATAGTGCATTGGCATAGACACCCCATGTAGTATCTACATGGGGGCTAAAGCCGACGACTCACATCTTTCAATATTAAACAACCACATAGGAGTTATAAAGGAATGCAAAACCATGTAAGAGCAGATACTAATATCATTAAAAAGTTTTCACATGTCTTTGGACACATTACAAGCTCATTCAAATAATTTTTCACCCGAGCACTGTGACGCTATCACCCGAGCACTATCCATCACTCCATCGAAGTATAACTCGGGACGTTGGTTCTCCTTCCCGGGTGGCGGCGGGTCGGTGGCGACCTTCGTCGGATTCAGCCCCGGCTAGTGCACTTTGGCCTTGCATAGGGCCATCCGGAGTCCTTCGATGCAGGAGGAGCGCTTGACAGTGTCGAGGCGGGGCATGGCAATGATCAGCCTCTGCACCAGACCGAAGTAGCTGCTTGGTAGTGACTTGCCGGGCCATAAGCGGATGCAAAGGTCCTTCATGGCTGGCTCCGTCATCTGGTGCAGCTCCATCAGCTGTTTTAGCTGCTCCACCAAGAGAGGATGACGCTCGGGGGCTCCGAACTATGCCCACAACATCCGAGCTTCATATTCCTCTCCCTGTGAGGCAAATAGTTGATTGGGCTCTGTGGTAGCCACTCTGCCGGCCATCGGTGCGGCACCCATCGAGCCTGGGTGAAAGGGTAGTGGCCCTTTGCGACGGTGGAGACAACTCAAGTGTTGCCATAGTTTGGCGTGTGGATGTAGTTGGCACTCGATGCTTGCTCGGTGTGACCCTCCTTCTGCGTTCTCAGTTGGCTATTAGTGTAGGCACAGTGCTGGTTGTCGGCATCGGCGCTCCTGCCTTTACCTTTGTGTTGTTCTGCCTAGTGCATTGTATCTTCTTTTTCGTTTGCTTTGCTGCTCCTTTGTAATTTGGTGCCCTTGTAATCCTGGCCGGTTGACGGCTTTGTTAATTCAAAGTCGGGCTAGGTTGGAGTTCTTCTCGGGCTCGGTCGGCCCCTTTTCTCTAAAACGATTGTTACATCTCCAACGTATCTATAATTTTTGATTGTTCCATGCTATTATATTATCTGCTTTGGATGTTTTATATGCATTAATATGCTATTTTATATTATTTTTGGGACCAACATATTAATCTAGAGCCCAGTGTCAGTTTCTGTTTTTTCCTTGTTTTTGAGTTTCGCAGATAAGGAATATTAAACGGAGTCCAAATGGAATAAAACCTCCAGAAAGAATTTTTCTGGAAAATATGAAAGCCACGAGACATGAGAACCAATGCAGAGGGGCTGCCATGGGGGGCACCCATGCCAGGTAGGCTTGTGGGCCCCTGGCAGCTCCCGTAACCATAATCTTCATCCTATAAATTCCCAAATATTCCATCATTGTCGAGGGGAGCCACGAAAACACTTTTCCGCAGCTAGAATCTTCTGTTCCCGAGAGATCCAATCATGGAGCCTTTTCCGGTAATCTGTCGGAGGGGGATTCGATGATGGAGGGCATCTACAACAACTCCATTGCCCCTCCGATGATGCATGAGTAGTTCACCACAGACCTACGGGTCCATAGCTAGTAGCTAGATGGCTTCTTCTCTCTCTTTGCTTCTCAATACCATTTTCTGCATGATCTTCATGGAGATCTATCCAATGTAATAATCTTTTGTGGTGTGTTTGTCGAGATCCGATGAATTGTGGGTTTATGTTCAGATTATCCATGAATATTATTTGAGTCTTTTCTGAATTCTTATATGGATGATTTCGTATCTTTGCAAGTCTCTTTGAATTATTGGTTTGGTTTGGCCAACTAGATTGGTAGTTTTGGGTTCAATCTTTCAATAGGAAAAGTGCTTAGTTTTGGGTTAAATCTTGCGGTGTCCTCACCCAGTGACAAAGTAGGGGTAGCGAGGCATGTATTGTATTGTTGCCATCAAGGATAAAAAGATGTGGTTTTCATCATATTGCTTGAGTTTATCCCTCTACATCATGTCATCTTACTTAATGTGTTACTCTGTTGTTCATGAACTTAATACTCTAGATGCAGGAAGGAGTCGGTCGATGTGTGGAGTAATAGTAGTAGATGCAGAATCATTTCGAGATATTTGTCACGGACGTGATGCCTATATGAATAATCATTGGCTTGGATATCTTCATAATTATTCGCTTTTCTATCAATTACTTGACAGTAATTTGTTCACCCACCGTAATATTTGCCATCATGAGAGAAGCCATCTAGTGAAACCTATGGCCCCCGGGTCTATTTACTACATTATACTTTCAGATCTAAAACCAAAAATACCAAAAATACTTGCTGCCTTATTTTTACTTTTAGTTTTACTTTCCGTTCAAGCATCCTATTATATCTATCTCTATTAGATCTCATCCTTGCAAGTAACCGTGAAGGGATTGACAACCCCTTTATAGTGTTGGGTGCAAGAGTTCGATTCTTTGTGCAGGTACATCTATTGGTGACTCGCTTGTATCTCCTACTGGATTGATAACCTTGGTTCTCAAAAAACTGAGGGAAATACTTATCTACTTTGCTGCATCAAACCATTCCTCTTCACGGGAAACCAAGGCAAGCTCGAGAAGTAGCAAGAAGGATTTCTTGCGCCGTTGCCGGGGAGATACATAACAAGTCAAGGATACCAAGTACCCATGACAAACTCATGTCTTGCATTTACTTTATTTGCCATTTGCCTATCTTTTTCCTCTCCCC
Organism: Hordeum marinum; assembly: GCA_022496015.1. NCBI lineage: Eukaryota > Viridiplantae > Streptophyta > Magnoliopsida > Poales > Poaceae > Hordeum > Hordeum marinum. The sequence goes on from CM039678.1 coordinate 26,625,018, forward strand.
CACTTCTAAAACTATTTTCAGAAAATACCAAAAAGATTTGCCCTTTTATTCACCCTTTTTTCGTTCGCCTTTTCATTGCTATGTTTGCTTGTGTTGCCTTGTGCCTTCTATTTGCTTGCATCTTCGCTTGCTAAAAATCTATTGATATGGATCCTCATCCAATTGCTAATATTTTCAAAAGACAAAATTATGATGAACCAATTGCTAGTGAGTTGAGTGCACTTGATTATCTCTATGAAGTTTTGTTTCAAAATCATGAATCTGAAATTTTTGATGAAGTGTTGAAAGAAGAAATTTGTAGGTTGATTCATGATAGTTCCTTGAATGAAAAGCATGATTGCCATGTTTTTAGTATGAATTCTCTGAATATCCATGATGCTAATGATATGCAAAATCACAAGCTTGGGGATGCTATGCTTGATGAATATGATATTCTTTGTTCCCCAAGTTTTGGTGATGACACGTATGCTATAATTGATCATGAAAAGAATGCTTTGTGTGATAGTTATATTTTGAGATTCCTTCATGATGATACTAAAAATTACTATGAGAGAGGAACATATGCTTTTACATATTTCAGTAATATCATGTTTCCTCTCTATGTGTTCAAAGTTTGGAAGTTATGCTTGTTTTGCCTTCCTATGGTAGTTAATTTTTGTTCCCATAATTTGTTTGCTCACAAAATCCCTATGCATAGGAAGTGGGTTAGACTTAAATATACTTGCCATGTGATTCATGATGTTCCTATTGTTGCAAATAGGAATTATGTGCAATTAGATTTCATTGTTCTTGATATAGGATGCAATCCTACATGTCCTATTATTTTTGGCAGACCTTTCCTTAGAACGATTGGTGCAATTATTGACATGAAAGAAGGAAATATTAGATTCCAATATAAATTAAGGAAAGGCATGAAACACTTTGCTAGAAATAAAATAAGATTGCCTTATGAATCTATCATGATAGCTACTTATGGATTGCATACCAAAGATGACAATACCTAGATCTATTGCATTTTGCTTAGCTAGGGGCGTTACACAATAGCGTTTGTTGGGAGGCAACCCAATTTTATTTTGCTTTCTGCTTTTTGCTTCTGTTTTGGTGTGTTTGGCACATTATTACTTCTATAGTAATTGTGTTTTTGTGTTTAAATTAGTGTTTGAGCCAAGTAAAACCTTTGGGGTGATCTATGGTAGTTGTTGATTTGGTCTTGCTGAAAAACAGAAACTTTTGCGCTCAGTCAAGGATTTTTATTAATTTTTAAGAGAGTCAAATTGATCTGAAATTTTTACACAAGATTGATATGCAATTTCCTCTGGTTTTCCTAATTTTCCAGAATATTTATAGTTCCAAAAGTATTTGAAGTTTACATATTGCTACAGACTCTTCTGTTTTTGACAGATTCTGTTTTCTTTGTGTTGTTTGCTTATTTTGATGCATCTATGGGTCGTATCGGGGGGTATGAGTCATGGAAAAGTTAGCATACAGTATTTATTACACAAATACAAATAAATAATGAGTTCACAACAGTACCTATAGTGGTGATTTATCTTTTTTATACTAATGGATCTCATGAGTTTTCTGTTGAGTTTTGTATTGTGAAGTTTTCATGTTTTGGGTGAAGATTCGATGGACTATTGAATAAGAGTGGCAAGAGCCTAAGATTGGGTATGCCCAAGGCACCCCAAGTCATATTCAAGGATACCAAAAATCCTAATCTTGGGGATGCCCCGGAAGGCATCCCCTCTTTCGTCTTCAATCCATCGGTAAATTTACTTGAGGCTATATTTTTATTCACCACATGATACGTGTTTTGCTTGGAGCGTCTTGTATGAGACAAGTCTTTGATTTTTAGTTTTCCACAATAATCCTTGATGCACAAATCTTTAGAGAGAGACACGCTGAATCGTGAATTTATTAGAATACTCTATGTGCTTCACTTATCTCTTTTGAGCTAGGAAATGTTGCTCTAGTACTTCACTTATATCTTTATAGAGCATGGTGGTGTTATATTTTATAGAAATTATTGAACTCCCGTTCCACACTTATATTATTTTGAGAGTTTATTAAAAACAGCATGGTAATTTGTTTAGGTTATGAATTTAGTCCTAATATAATGGCATCCGAGAGGGATATATTAAAAACTTTCATATTGAGTGCATTAAAAACTATGAGAAGTTTGATTCCTTGCATATAGTTTAGAGATAATAGGGATGGTAATATGAGAGTCATTCTAGTGAATAGTTGGGAAATGAAAAGATACGTGTGTTAAAGTTTGTGATTCCCGTCGCATGCATGTATGGTGAACCGTTATATAATGAAGTCGGAGCATGACTTGCTTAATGATTGTCGACCTTTGTGTGAGGGTCTTGAGCGCGCGATGGTTAACTCCTACCAACCTCTCCCCTAGGAGCCTGCGTCTAATGCTTTGTTTGATAACTAATATTCTTTTGCAATAAGTACGTGAGTTCTTTATGACTAATGTTGAGTCCATGGATTATACGCACTCTCACCCTTCCACCTTTGCTAGCCTCTTTAGTACCGCGCAACTTTCGCCGGTACACCAAACCCTCCTTCCTCAAAATACCCACCATATATTCCTCAAAACAGCCACCATACCTATCTATTATGGCATTTCCATAGCCATTCCGAGATATATTGCCATGCAACTTCCACCATGTAGTTTTTCTATGACACGCACCATCATTGTCATATTGCTTTGCATGATCGTAAGATAGCTAACATGATGTTCTCATGTCTTGTCCGTTTTTTGATGTCATTTGCTATGCTAGATCATTGCACATCCCGGTACACCACCAGAAGCATTCATATAGAGTCATATTTTGTCATAGGTATCGAGTTGTAATTTTTCTATCTTTGAGTTATAAGTAAATAAAAGTGTGATGATTTTTCATTATTAGAGCATTGTCCCATGTGAGGAAAGGATGACGGAAGCTATGATTCCCTCACAAGTTGGGATGAGTATCCGGACTAAACAAAAAATAAAATAAAAGAGGCCAACGAAGAACAAACAAAAAAATAAAAGAGGCCAAAGAAGCCCACCAAACAAAAATGAGAGAATGAGAGAAGGGACAATTGCTACTACCTATTTTCCACACTTGTGCTACAAAGTAGCACCATGATCTTCGTGATAGAAAGTCTCCTATTTTGTCACTTTCATATAACTAGTGGATATTCATTATGCACGACCACTTAGTTTTATTTTCGAGCTTTCATACACTTATAGCTCTAAGTGCATTTGTTGCATGGCAATTCCTATTCACTCACATTGATATCTATTGATGGGCATATCCATAGCCCGTTGATATGCCTAGTTGATGTGAGACTATCTTCTCTTTTTCCCTTGCACCTCCTCCATATTCTATTCCACCTCGAATGCTATATCCATGGCTCGCACTCATGTATTGTGTGAGAGTTGAAAAGGTTTGAGAACGTCAAAAGTGTGAAAAAATTGCTTGACCTGTCATCGGGGTTGTGCATGAGTAGATACTTCATGTGGGGAAGATGGAGCATAGCCAGACCATATGATTTTGTAGGGATGACTTTCTAAGGCCATGTTATTTCGAAAGGACACGACTACCTTGTTGGTGTGCTCGAAGTATTACTATTTTTATGTCAATATTAGACTATTGTTTTGAATCTTACGGATCTGAATATTCATGCCACAATAAATAATATTACATGGATAAATATGTTGGGTAGCATTCCACATCAAAAATTCTGTTTTTATCATTTACCTACTCGAGGACGAGTAGGAATTAAGCTTGGAGATGCTGATACGTCTCCAACGTATCTATAATTTTTTATCATTCCATGCTATTATATTATATGTTTTGGATGATTTATATGCATTAATATGTTGTTTTATATTATTTTTGGGACTAACATATTAATCTAGAGCTAAGTGCCAGTTTCTGTTTTTTCCTTGTTTTTGAGTTTTGCAGATAAGGAATATTAAACGGAGTCCAAACGGAATTAAACCTCTGGAAAGATTTTTCTGGAAAATATGGAAGCCACGAGACTTGAGAACCAAGGTAGAGGGGCTGCCACGAGGCTACAAGCCCTAGGCCTGCAGCCAGGGGGCACCCGCGCTGGGTAGGCTTGTGGGCCCCTGGCAACTCCCCTAACCCTAATCTTCGTCCTATAAATTCCCAAATATTCCATCATTATCAAGGGGATCCATGAAAACATTTTTCCGCTGCCAGAAGCTTCTGTTCCCGAGAGATCCAATCTTGGAGCCATTTCCGGTAATCTCCCCGGGGGGGGGGGGATTCGATCACGGAGGGCATCTACATCTACTCCATTGCCCCTCCGATGATGCGTGAGTAGTTCACCACAGACCTACGGGTCCATAGCTAGTAGCTAGATGGCTTCTTCTCTTTCTTTGCTTCTCAATACCATGTTCTTCATGATCTTCATGGAGATCTATCCGATGTAATACCCTTTTGCAATGTGTTTGTCGAGATCCGATGAATTGTGTGTTTATGTTCAGATTATCCATGAATATTATTTGGGTCTTTTCTAAATTCTTATATGCATGATTTCATATCTTTGCAAGTCTCTTTGAATTATTGTTTTGGTTTGGCCAACTAGATTGGTAGTTCTTGCAATGGGAGAAGTGCTTAGTTTTGGGTTAAATCTTGCGGTGTCCTCACCTAGTGACAAAGTCGGGGTAGCGAGGCACATATTATATTGTTGCCATCAAGGGTAAAAATATGGGGTTTTAATCGTATTGCTTGAGTTTATCCCTCTACATCATGTCATCTTACTTAATGCGTTACTATGTTCTTCATGAACTTAATACTCTAGATGCAGGCAGGAGTCGGTCGATGTGTGGAGTAATAGTAGTAGATGCAGAATCGTTTCGATCTACTTGTCACGGACGTGATGCCTATATGAATAATCATTGCCTTGGATATCTTCATAATTATTTGCTTTTCTATCAATTGCTTGACAGTAATTTGTTCACCCACCGTAATATTTGCCATCATGAGAGAAGCCATCTAGTGAAGCATATGGCCCCTGGGTCTATTTTGCACATTATACTTTTAGATCTAAAACCAAAAGTACCAAAAATACTTGATGTACTATTTTTACTTTTAGTTTTACTTTCCGTTCAAGCATCCTATTATATCTATCTCTATTGGATCTCATCCTTGCAAGTATCCGTGAAGGGATTGACAACCCCTTTATAGCGTTGGGTGCAAGAGTTTGATTCTTTGTGTATGTACATCTATTGGTGACTCGCTTGTATCTCCTACTGGATTGATAACCTTGGTTCTCAAAAAACCGAGGGAATACTTATCTACTTTGCTGCATCAAACCGTTTCTCTTCACGGGAAACCAACGCATGCTCGAGAAGTAGCAAACATCTTTTTTTACTATATGTGTTCTTGAAATAAAAATGAGCATCACATAAAGTGTGAACTCCCATAAAGTGTAAAATATTTGGAAATGGAGGTTCAAACCTCCAGCCTCTGCATCAATCGATGCATCCCACCATCTTTATTAATTATTGAACAAAGGTCTGACAAGAACATACATCAAGCGACCCAAAGACACCACTCACACCTACAAACTCGATAATGTAGAGTGCTCTTACTCTTCATATCGAAAACCGGTGTTGTCGCCGATCCATTCATATAACGTATCGGAACCAATAGTCGGTGCAGCAGACCTAAAGCGTACATCACATGCACACAACTTAGAAGACGCCATCGTCATTGAACCACTGACCCATCATCGGGAGAGAGATCTGCATCATCCTTGGCAGTCCGGCCACCCGTTGACGCCACCACGGAACCTAATGGCGCCACCGCCCAGGGCTCGTCCATCCCCATGCGAAGACTCTGAAGGATGTGTCATGTGTAGCACCTGCCGAACAGGCATGACATAGCGTAGCACCTGTCGGTTAGGCATGACTTGACATCACGACCAAAGGTCCATGCAATATGAAGCCACTCCACCTCCTGCCTCTGTCTTCCTGCGCTGCTCCACAAATGGTGTTCCCAAGAGAGAAACGACACCGCCGCATTGTCATCGTCCGATCTGGAGGACTAGATCCTAGGGTTTCCTCTGGAGCAGCACGAGTGGGTCGACAATAGTTACACGATGATGCCTTCATCAAGGTAATGGCAGCGAATGTTGCAATCACCCGTTGTTGGCTCGCAACCGGGACTAAATGATGGATCTCAAGATCCGACCATCCAACCTCAGGCCGACCACCTCTGACGGAGGAGATGGCCACCACCACCGATCACAGGGCCACCGTGTTGCCACTTGCCCATCACAATGCTGCCACTGTGTCGCCAAGCCCTATGCCAGCCCAAGGTAGCCGGCAGGATGGACCACCCCATGTCGACCATCCCCGAGCAGCGGGGAAAAGAGCCCCATCGGCGGCCACCCCGAAGAGCTCTGCCCAGTGAGGGAGTCCTGGATTAGGGGGTCCTCGGATATCTGACCTATTGTGATCGGCCGGACTATGAGGGCTATTTACCGAACACTGAAGGATTTGAAGGCTGATACGTCCATTTTGCATCATGCTTTTATATTGATATTTATTGCATTATGAGCTGTTATTACACATTATGGTACAATACTTATGCCTTTTCTCTCTTATTTTACAAGGTTTACATGAAGAGGGAGAATGCCGGCAGCTGGAATTCTGGGCTGGAAAAGGAGCAAGTTTGAGATGTCAATTCTGCACAACTCCAAAAGCCATGAAAATCAGCGAGGAATTATTTTGGAATATATAAAAATACTGGGCGAAAGAAATACCAGAGAGGAGCCACCAGGAGGCCACGAGCCTGCCAGGCGCGGCCTACCCCCCGGGCGCGCCTGGGGGGCTCGTGGGCCCCCTGTGGCCCCTCTGGCCCCCATCTTCTCCCATATGAAGGGTTTCGTTCCAGAAAAAAAAATCAATATAGAGCTTTCGGGGAGAGACGCCGCAGCCACGAGGCGAAACTTGAGCAGAACCAATCTAGAGCTCTGGCAAGGCCGTCCTGCCGGGGAAACTTCTCTCCCGGAGGGGGAAATCATCGCCATCGTCATCACCAACACTCCTCTCATCGGAGGGGACTCATCTCCATCAACATCTTCATCAACACCTTCTCATCTCCAAACCCTAGTTCATCTCTTGTAACCAATCTCCGTCTCGCGACTCCGATTGGTACTTGTAAGGTTGCTAGTAGTGTTAATTACTTATTGTAGTTGATGCTAGTTGGTTTACTTGGTGGAAGATCATATGTTCAGATCCTTAATGCTATTCAATACCTCTCTGATCATGAACATAATTATGCTTTGTGAGTAGTTACGTTTGTTCCTGAGGACATGGGATAAGTCTTGCTACTAGTAGTCATGTGAATTTGGTATTCGTTCGATATTTTGATGCGTTGTATGTTGTCTCTCCTCTAGTGGTGTTATGTGAACGTCGACTACATGAAACTTCACCATTATTTGGTCCTAGAGGAAGGCATTGGTAAGTAATAAGTAGATGATGGGTTGCTAGAGTGACAGAAACTTAAACCCTAGTTTATGCGTTGCGTCGTAAGGGGCTGATTTGGATCCACTAGTTTAATGCTATGGTTAGACTTTGTCTTAATTCTTCTTTCGTAGTTGCGGACGCTTGCAAGAGGGGTTAATCATAAGTGGGATGTTTGCCCAAGTAAGGACAGCACCCAAGCACAGGTCCACCCACATATCAAACTATCAAAGTAGCGAACGCGAATCATATGAACATGATGAAAACTAGTTTGACAATAATTCCCATGTGTCCTCGGGAGCACTTTACTTTATATAAGAGTTCGTTCAGGCTTGTCCCTTGATACAAAAGGGATTGGGCCATATTTTTGCACCTTTGTTACTATTGTTACTTGCTACCCGTTACAAATTATCTTATCACACAACTATCTGTTACCGACAATTTCAGTGCTTGCAGAGAATACCTTGCTGAAAACCGCTTATCATTTCCTTCTGCTCCTCGTTGGGTTTGACACTCTTACTTATCGAAAGGACTAAGATAGATCCCTATACTTTTGGGTCATCAAGACTCTTTTCTGGCGCCGTTGTCGGGGAGTGAAGCACCTTTGGTAAGGAAACATTTATATAGTGTGCTGAAATTTATTGTCGCTTGTCACTATGGAAACTAATCCTTTGAGGGGCTTGTTCAGGGTATCTTCACCTCGACCGGAAGCACAAAGAGTTGCTCCTCAACCTACTGCACCTACTGAAAATATTTATTATGAGATTCCTTCGGGTATGCTAGAGAAACTGTTGGCTAATCCTTTTACAGGAGATGGAACATCACATCCCGACTCGCATCTAATCTATGTAGATGAAGTTTGTGGTTTATTTAAGCTTGCAGGTTTGCCCGAGGATGAGGTCAAGAAGAATGTCTTTCCCTTATCTTTGAGGGATTGACATGGTACAGGCTATGTGATGATACTGGATCATGGAACTACAACCGATTGAAATTGGAATTTCATCAAAAGTTTTATCCTATGCATTTGGTACATCGTGATTGGAATTATATCTATAATTTTTGGCCTCATGATAGAGAAACTATCTCTCAAGCTTGGGGGAGGCTTAAGTCAATGTTATATTCATGCCCCAACCATGAGCTCCCTAGAGAGATTATTATTATGAACTTCTATGCTCGGCTTTCTCACGACAATCGCACCATGCTTGACACTTCTTGTACCGGTTCTTTTATGAAGAGAGATATTGACTTCAGATGGGATTTACTGGAAATAATTAAACGCAATTCTGAAGATTGGGATTTTGATGAAGGTAAGGAGTCAGGTATGAATCTTAAGTTCGATTGCGTTAAATCCTTCATTGAAACAAATACTTTTCGTGATTTTAGCGCTAAACATGGACTTGACTCTGAGATAGTAGCTTCTTTATGTGAATCATTTGCTACTCATATTAACCTCCCTAAGGAGAAGTGGTTTAAATATCATCCTCCCATAGAAGTTAATGTAGCTAAACCCGTTTCAGTTGAAGAGAAAGTTATTGCTTATAATGATTCTATTGTTCCTACTGCTTACATTGAGAAACCACCTTTCCCTGTTAGAATAAAGGATCATGCTAAAGCTTCAACTGTGATACGTAAGGGCTACATTAGGACACCTACACCCCCTGAGCAAATCAAAGTTGAACCTAGTATTGATATTATTAAAGATCTCTTGGCCGATAATGTTGACGGGCATGTTATTCAATTCAGTGAAGCTTCTGCTAGATAAACCTCATACTAGAGACAAACATAAACCTATAGTTGGCATGCCTATTGTTTCTGTTAAGATAGGAGATCATTGTTATCATGGTTTATGTGACGTGGGTGCTAGTGTTAGTACAATACCTAAATCTTTATATAATGAAATTAAAGATGAGATTGCACCTGTCGAGATGGAATTTATTGATGTTACTATTAAACTTGCTAGTAGAGATACTATCTGCCCTGTGGGAATTGTTAGAGATGTTGAAGTCTTGTGTGGTAAAACTAAGTATCCTACTGATTTTCTCGTTCTTGCTACCACACAAGATAGCTTTTGTCCCATCATATTTGGTAGACCTTTCCTCAATACTGTTAATGCTCAGATTAATTGTGAGAAACAAACTGTTACTGTTGGCTTTGGAGGCGTGTCACATGAATTTAATTTTTCTAAGTTTGGTAGACAACCTCATGAAAAAGAATTGTATAGTAAGGATGAAATTATCGCTCTTAATTCTATTGCTGTGCCTCCTACTGATCCTTTAGAGCAATACTTGCTTGAACATGAAAATGATATGCATATGGATGAAAGGAATGAGATAGATAGAATTATCTTTGAACAACGTCCTATCCTTAAGAATAATTTGCCTATTGAATTACTTGGAGATACACCTCCACCCAAGGGTGATCCTGTGTTTGAGCTTAAACCATTACTTGATACTCTTAAGTATGCTTATCTTGATGAAAAAGAGATATATCCTGTTATTATTAGCACTAACCTTTCAGAGCATGAAGAAAAGAAATTATTGAAAACTTTGAGGAAGCACCGTGCTGCTATTGGATATACTCTTGATGGTCTTAAAGGCATTAGTCCCACTCTATGCTAGCATAAAATTAAAACTGATCCTGATTCCAAACCAGTTGCCGATCCCCAACAAAGACTGAATCCTAAGATGAAAGAGGTGGTAAGAAAAGAAATATTAAAGCTCCTGGAAGCAGGTATTATTTACCTTGTTGCTCACAGTGATTGGGTAAGTCCGGTGCATTGTGTCCCTATGAAGGGAGGAATTACCGTTGTCCCTAATGATAAAGATGAATTGATCCCACAAAGAATTGTTACTGGCTATAGGATGGTAATCGATTTTAGGAAATTGAATAAAGCTACTAAGAAAGATCATTACCCTCTACCCTTTATTGATCAAATGCTAGAAAGATTGTCTAAACATACACACTTTTGCTTTCTAGATGGTTATTCTGGTTTCTCCCAAATACCTGTTGCACAATCTGATCAGGAGAAACCCACTTTTATTTGCCCTTTCGGTACCTTTGCTTATAGACGTATGCCTTTTGGTTTATGTAATGCACCTGCTACCTTTCAAAGATGTATGATGGCTATATTCTCTGACTTTTGTGAAAAGATTATTGAGGTTTTCATGCATGATTTCTCCGTTTACGGATCTTCTTTTGATGATTGCTTGAGCAACCTTGATCGAGTTTTGCAGAGATGTAAAGATACTAACCTTGTCTTGAATTGGGAGAAGTGCCATTTTATGGTTAATGAAGGCATTGTCGTGGGACATAAAATTTCCGAAAGAGGTATTGAAGTTGATAAGGCTAAAGTTGATGCCATTGAGAAGATGCCATGCCCCAAAGACATTAAAGGTATAAGAAGTTTCCTTGGTCATGCTGGTTTCTATAGAAGGTTTATTAAATACTTCTCTAAGATTTCTAGGCCTCTCACTAATCTCTTGCAAAAAGATATTCCTTTTCTTTTTGATGATGATTGTGAAGAAGCCTTTGAGATACTCAAGAAGGCCTTGATATCTGCACCTATTGTTCAACCACCTGATTGGGACCTACCTTTTGAGATTATGTGTGATGCTAGTGATTATGCTGTTGGTGTTGTCCTAGGACAAGGAGTTGATAAGAAATTAAATGTTATTTATTATGCTAGTAAAACTCTAGACAGTGCCCAAAGAAATTATGCTACTACTGAAAAAGAATTTTTAGCAGTTGTATTTGCATGTGATAAGTTCAGATCTTAGATTGTTGATTCCAAAGTTACTATTCATACTGATCATGCTGCTATTAAATATCTCATGAAAAAGAAAGATGCTAAACCTAGACTTATTAGATGGGTTCTCTTGCTACAAGAATTTGACTTGCATATTGTTGATAGGAAGGGTGCTGAGAACCCCGTAGCAGATAACTTGTCTAGGTTAGAGAATGTTCTTGATGACCCACAACCTATTGATGATAGCTTTCCTGATGAACAATTGAATGTCATGAATGCTTCACACATTACACCATGGTATGCTGATTATGCTAATGACATTGCTGCTAAATATATACCACCTAGTTTCACGTACCAACAAAAGAAAAAGCTCTTTTATGATTTGAGACATTATTTTTGGGATGATCCTCACCTGTATAAAGTAGGGGTAGATGGTGTTATTAGACGTTGTGTACCTGAGCATGAACAGGGATAGATCCTATAGAAGTGCCACTCCGAGGCTTACAGAGGACACCATGCTGGAGATATAACTGCACACAAGGTATTGCAATCCGGTTTTTATTGGCCTACTCTCTTTAAGGATGCCCGTAAGTTTGTCTGTTCTTGTGATGAATGTGAAAGAATAGGTAATATTAGTAAACATCAGGAAATGCCTATGAATTATTCACTTGTTATTGAACCATTTGATGTTTGGGGTTTTGATTATATGGGACCTTTTCCAAAGTCCAATGGGTATACTCATATTTTAGTTGCTGGTGATTACGTTACTAAGTGGGTAGAAGCTATTCCAACTAGTAGTGCTGATCATAACACCTCTATTAAGATGCTTAAAGAAGTTATTTTCCCTAGATTTGGAGTCCCTAGATATTTAATGACTATTGGTGGTTCACATTTTATTCATGGTGCTTTCCGTAAAATGCTTGCTAAGTATGATGTTAACCATAGAATTGCATCTCCTTATCATCCTCAGTCTAGTGGTCAACTAGAGTTAAGTAATAGAGAAATTAAATTAATTCTACAAAAGACTGTTAATAGGTCTAGGAAGAATTGGTCTAAGAAACTTGATGATGCACTGTGGGCTTATAGAACTGCTTATAAGAATCCCATGGGCATGTCTCCTTATAAAATGGTTTATGGTAAAGCATGTCATTTACCTCTTGAGCTAGAGCATAAGGCTTATTGGGCAATCAAAGAGCTCAACTTTGATTTCAAACTTGCTGTTGAGAAGAGGTTATTTGATATTAGCTCACTTGATGAATGGAGAACTCAGGCATACGAAAATGCCAAGTTGTTTAAAGAAAAAGTCAAGAGGTGGCATGACAAAAGGATACAAAAACGTCAGTTCAATGTAGGTGATTATGTCTTGCTATACAATTCTCGTTTAACATTTTTTGCATGCAAGCTTCTCTCTAAATGGGAAGGTCCTTATATTGTCGAAGAAGTATATCGTTCCGGCGCCATCAAAATCAAAAATGCGGAAGGGACTTTTCCGAGAGTTGTGAATGGGCAAAGAATCAAGCATTATATCTTAGGTACTCCCATAAATGTAGAAAGCAATATAATTAATACCATAACCCCAGAGGAGTACATAAGGGATATTTACCAGCCCGTTTTAGACTCCCAAAATGAAGAGGTATGTGATACGGTAAGCAAACCAACTCCAAAACTTTTCCAATAGCAATTTTTCTCCATTTTGGAATATTTAGAAAAATACAAAAATTTAAGGTAGTCCGGAAAGCGCACGAGGCGACGAGCCTGCCAAGCGCGACCCCACCCCCTGGGCGCGCCTGGGGGCCTCGTGAGCACCTCATGTGCCTCCCGAACTCCGTTTTCTTGTGGAGCACTCCTTATGGTCGGTAAAAATTCATTATATAATCTCCCAAAAGGTCTGACCCTCGTATCACGCAAATATCCTCTGTTTTCATTTCGAGCCTGTTTCTGCAGCAGATTTAGAGCAAAGATGTCCTCTCAAGATTCAGAGGGGGAGAGCTATGTGGCTGATTACCTTGCTAACCCCAAGGTCTACGAAGACTTAGATCCTTATGGTTGGACCACAGATGAGGAAGTAGATTATGATCCTAAGGGGAAGGAACGAACAAGTTCCGACAAAGAGGAAGTTCCTCTACCCCAACCTGGGGACATGCATGTGGAGTTCAAGAAGTCGAGTCTCCCTAACTCAAGGAAGAAGCCTAAGATTTTGTTTACCCATTCTCGTCTTTTGCAGGAGAGTAAGCAAGAATTATGTCAAAGGGTGTTGAGGCTTTAAGAGGAAGTTAACAATCTAAAAGAGTAGAACTTTGTGCTAAAAAGGAAACTAAACAAGCTTAAGCATTCTGCCCCAACTCCACCATCATCACCTCTGAAGGAAGACAATTAAACACACGGGTATGGGCACTCCCCTTGGCTTGTGCCAAGCTTGGGGGAGTTGCCCCGGTATCGTATCAACATCACATCTTTTGCCTTTACCTTTATATATATTAGTTCGATCCTTTTGGTAATATCTTTATCTAGAAGAATAAAGTTCTTAGTATGATCTAGGCTTGAGTTTTGGTTTGTGTTACCCCCAATGTAATCGAGTTCGTAAGTTATATAATAAAGAGTGTTTTAGTTAAGGGATTTGCTTCTTGCCATGATCTAAAAGCCGTGAAAATCAGTGAGGAATTATTTTGGAATATATAAAAAATACTGGGCGAAAGAAGTACCAGAGGGGAGCCACCAGGAGGCCACGAGCCTGCCAGGCGTGGCCTACCCCCCCGGGCGCGCCTGGGGGGCTCGTGGGCCCCCTGTGGCCCCTCTGCCCCCATCTTCTCCCATATGAAGGGTTTCGTTCCAAAAAAGAAATCAATATAGAGCTTTCGGGGAGAGACGCCGCCGCCACGAGGCGGAACTTTAGCAGAACCAATCTAGAGCTCCGGCAGGGCCGTCCTGCCGGAGAAACTTCTTTCTCGGAGGGGGAAATCGTCGCCATCATCATCACCAACACTCCTCTCATCGGAGGGGACTAATCTCCATCAACATCTTCATCAGCACCATCACATCTCCAAACCCTAGTTCATCTCTTGTAACCAATCTTCGTCTCGCGACTCCGATTGGTACTTGTAAGGTTGCTAGTAGTGTTAATTACTTATTGTAGTTGATGCTAGTTGGTTTACTTGGTAGAAGATCATATGTTCAGATCCTTAATGCTATTCAATACCTCTCTAGTCATGAACATAATTATGCTTTGTGAGTAATTACGTTTGTTCCTGAGGACATGGGATAAGTCTTGCTACTAGTAGTCATGTGAATTTGGTATTCGTTGATATTTTGATGCGTTGTATGTTGTCTCTCCTCTAGTGGTGTTATGTGAACGTCGACTACATGACACTTCACCATTATTTGGGCCTAGAGGAAGGCATTGGGAAGTAATAAGTAGATGATGGGTTGCTAGAGTGACAGAAGCTTAAACCCTAGTTTATGCGTTGCGTCGTAAGGGGCTGATTTGGATCCACTAGTTTAATGCTATGGTTAGACTTTGTCTTAAATTCTTCTTTTGTAGTTGCGGATGCTTGCGAGAGGGGTTAATCATAAGTGGGATGTTTGCCCAAGTAAGGACAGCACCCAAGCACAGGTCCACCCACAAATCAAACTATCAAAGTAGCGAACGCGAATCATATGAACATGATGAAAACTAGTTTGACAATAATTCACATGTGTCCTCGGGAGCACTTTAGTTTATATAAGAGTTCGTTCAGGCTTGTCCCTTGCTACAAATGGGATTGGGCCATATTGCTGCACCTTTGTTACTATTGTTACTTGCTACCCGTTACAAATTATCTTATCACACAACTATCTGTTACCGACAATTTCAGTGCTTGCAGAGAATACCTTGCTGAAAACCGCTTATCATTTCCTTCTGCTCCTCGTTGGGTTCGACACTCTTACTTATCGAAAGGACTACGATAGATCCCCTATACTTGTGGGTCATCAAAGGCCCAGTCTCTAAGATGGAAGCTTCGAGAAGCACGGCTTGTGCTCCAAGTCTGATGTATTAGTTAGGCATGTTTATATTTTTGGCATGTAACTGACCATGTGTAAACCCTAGGCCTCCTTTGGTACTATATAAGCCGGAGGGTTTTAGGGTATAGACACAACACAACTCATATAGGCTTAGATATACGATCTCGAGGTAGATCAACTCTGTAACCCCTCACACCATCAATACAACCAAGCAGTACGTAGGGTATTACCTCCTTAGGAGGGCCCGAACCTGGGTAAACTCGTGTCCCCTTTGTCTCCTGTTACCGTCGACTCCAGTCTCATAGTTTGGGAACCCCTACCCGAGATCCGCCGGTTTTGACACCGACATTGGTGCTTTCATTGAGAGTTCCTCTATGACCGAGATGGAATCGACACCTCGCCTTGTCATCAACGAAGAGGTCCGCGGCATGAACGTTTTTGTCCCCGGATAGGTCTTCACCTTTGGCAGCATTATGCTGCATGCTGATTTCGTTGGCCACCTAGGACGCGTTGAGAGCTTCGCCCATGTTCAAGAGGTAATATTTGGAAACCTAGAGTTTTCCATCGACCCCTGGGATGACTTGTCACTAATCGGGCTCACAACTTCGCCTGTAGCCCCCAAGGACTCTCAAGCTTTAACCTCGAGCCCCTTCTTTAGACATGCCAATGGGGTCACCCAGGGCGTCAAACCGGTCCCTTATCCCGGTTCGGCTATAGAGCCAGGTGACCGGATACATGCTCTCTCCGAGCACTCCCGATGTCCGAACGCCATGGAGGTAAACTCCACAAATTTCGAACAGCTGGATCCGATCGGGCCCTTGGCGTTCTGCGAGGCACTAGAGCAATTTTCGTTGATGAAGATCACTAGCGATCCGGCCCCGATCTGTCCTCAGCTCGGTTACAGTTCGGTTAGGGGCGGATTTTCCGACCCACGCACCACCCACTTGATAGCCACCGTCGAAGATTTAACCGACGTATTGGACTATGCCTCCGAGGAGGCAGAATATATGGAATAGGAGGACCATGTTCCCAGCGACGGCGACAAATCGGGCGGTGCGCCATCAAGGCGTAGGAAATCGCATAAGCGGTCCAAAAGCAAAAAGTGAAGAAAAGCTATTATCAGCAATGGGGACGGTAATACCCCCACTGATCACAGCAATCCCGATATCCCTAAGCACCCGTTGGAGGGTCCGGATGGGCCTAAGGACCAAAACAATACCGATAATGCCAACGACCCCGCAGGTGACGATTACCTTCCCCCTATTGGGGAGGAAGGCATACCGAAAGCCGACGACCTGTACATTCCCGATAACCTAGAAGATCGGGAAGAAATCAGGCAATGACTCATAGCAACGGCCCGCAGCCTAAAGGCCTAAGAACGCCAACTTATAGCCGAACAGGCCGACCTCAATGATCGGTGGACGAAAGTCCTCTCAGTCGAGGAAATATACGGCACTGGTCTGTCAAACCAGCCTAAAAGCTATCCTCGAAGAAGGCTGCTACCGCAAATCGATGACGAACTCAGTGAGATGCCATCCCCGGACCACACTCCATATGAAAAACCGGACCGCCCCCCTCGCTGAAGGGACAGGATGGCTGGCAACGACGGTTTTATACCGGCAATGCCCCGGAGATGGGGAAAGGACCCATTAGAGCACAACGACATGTTCGACCTGCAAGCTGACCTAGATCACAGAGCAGGCCACACAAGGTCCATTTATGGATCTAGAGAGTACTCCCCGATAGACGAGGCGAGTACATGCCATGGTTCGACCAAAATAACAGAGTCCAGGAACGCAACAGGCCCCATACAGACGCCAAATACAGGAGTGACATAGCACGGATCAGAGGGGCTGCTCACCCACCATACTTCACAGATAGGGTAATGTGGCATCAGTTCCCTGAAGGGTTTAAACCCGTAAATAGAATAATATGATGGGACCATTGACCGAACTGTATGGATCGAGGACTTCCTCCTCCATATTCACATGGCATGAGGAGATGATCTCCATGCCATCAAATATCTCTCTCTTAAGCTTAAGGGGCTAGCTCGACACTGGTTAAACGGCCTCCTCGAATATTCCTTTGGATGTTGGGAAGACCTGGGGGATGCGTTCCGCCCAAACTTCCAGGGAACCTATGTCCGCCCTCCGGACTCCTCCAATCTTAGCAAAATCGTCCAGAAGCCCGGCGAGTCCGCCCGACAATTCTAGAATCGGTTCTTGACTAAAAAGAACCAAATCGTCGACTGTTCAAACGCCAAGGTTATAGCCTCCTTCCGGCAAAACATTCGAGACAAATGGCTGGCACGCCAACTTGGCCAAGATAAACCTCGGACCATGTATGCCCTCACTACCCTCAAAACCCTCTTTTGCGCAGGCGAAGACAATTGGTTGGCAAAACGCGGCTATAATGTCGAGGACCCCATGGCACTTGAAGCCCGGGATGGCAACAAGAATAAGCGCCGACACAATAATAGTGATGCCGATGACACGACCATAAACGCAGGATTTTGCAACCCCTAACCCGGGTAGCGGAAGAAGCCTCCTAAAGGCAATCACGATGGACCCACCCAGCTCGAGAAAATCATGGAAAGGCCTTGCCAAATCCACTTCGGACAAGCCCGCCAACCACACACACCGCAATTGCTGGGTGTTCAAAAAGGCCGGCAGGATAGCATCTGAAGACCACGGCAAAAGCTCTCGCATGAGGACAAAGATGAACCTCAGGGTCCAATTGGTGGCGGACAGAAGAAGTTCCCTCCCAAAGTAAAAACAATGAACATGATATACGCCACTCATATACCCAAGAAGGAAAGGAAGCACGCCCTTCGGGAAGTCTATGCGGTGGAACCCGTAGCCCCGAAGTACAACCCATGGTCGGCATACCCGATCACCTTTGATCGGTGTGATCATCTGACCAGTATCCGTCACGAGGGTTCGGCGGCCCTCGTCCTAGACCACATTATAGATGGGTATCACCTCATAAAGGTCCTAATGGAACGAGGAAGTAGCCTTAACCTGATTTACTCTGATGCGGTGAAAAAGATGGGTATCGATCCGTCAAGGATCAAACCCGCAACACTACCTTCAAAGGAGTGATCCCAGGCATTGAGGCCCGATGCACGAGCTCGGTAAATGTAGAGGTCGTGTTCGGCTCAACCGACAACTTTCACAATTAAGACTTGATATTCGACATTGTGCCCTTCCGCAGCGGCTATCATGCGCTGCTCTGTCGGACAATGTTCG
Organism: Hordeum marinum; assembly: GCA_022496015.1. Lineage (NCBI taxonomy): Eukaryota > Viridiplantae > Streptophyta > Magnoliopsida > Poales > Poaceae > Hordeum > Hordeum marinum. Next base: position 26,643,511 of record CM039678.1, read on the forward strand.
CTCGATTCAACGCAGTCCCGCACTACGCATACCTCAAGCTCAAGATGCCGGGCCCCAAGGGGGTCATTACTGTCAACGGCAACACGGAGCGCTCCCTTAGAACTGAGGAACATGCATTGGCTCTAGTGGCCGAATTCATCTATAATGAAGATCGGCAAGTTCCGACACCCGCCATAAAGGCACATAAGGCTAGTAAGTGAGTTCGGCGTCAGAACGAAAACTCAGATCCTCCCTCCTCCCCACTATAGGGACTCGCGCCCCACCACACAACCCCAGGACCAGCAAGGTATGTACCGAGGAGGCACAACTTCGCACTCAAGATTCCATGGGTAGTGATGGGGAAATTAAGATGGGTGTTCGGCTTCCCCGAACTGCTACCGTCAACACGTCTTCGGACAAGAGACATGTGCTCCTAAAAGAGCCTTCCTATAGCGTAAAGCTCACCCACAATTCGGCGGCCTCTAGATATTTTGTTAGCAAAATCCGTCTGCCGAACAATAACACCCATCAAGGTGCATCCAAGAGCAGGAGTCAACTAGCAAGGGGACATATCGAGAACATCAGGTCACCAATTGAAGACCCCTGGTACAACAAATCATGTATGATTTTATTTCTTATTTTCTTTCACATACCTGTAAACAGTTGCTTTAGCAATCCGAGTTATAAGAGTTGTTGACAAAACGCAAAATTGCGTAGCGCAAGTACGCCTCATCTGTCCTATTTTTGGCACATACTTTTTTCTCTTTTCTCCATCTTCTCGTGAACCTATTCGGTATGACATGAGGTAACCGGATAATAGACCGGGGGCTCGATTTCAAACACAAATCGCCATAACTATTGTGTTTTCAGCATCTCATCATTCGCTTTATATGCATCGGTTCCGAACTATGTCTTTGGTCATTAAGTTGGGTTGCCCTACTCCTGTGCTTTCCCCTTTATGTTCCGCTGGTTTGGATAAAAGGGCAAAGGGAGCACCCCTGCGTCCGGATAGTCCGGTCAAGCATCTCAGGGGAGAAAGCCAAAAATGGACTTTTATAGTATGCGTGATCCGATCTATGAACCCCAAGCTAGAAGTATTAGACTTCAAACCTCCTCAGCAGTTATTCCGTGTTATACGAGGAACTTGCCCTTCGTGCAAACATTATGATGTTGGCTTCGGCCACGGTTTGTCTGAACATCACTCCGGTGGCTAATCGTACGCATCCTGCAATCCTTTTCGCGCCCCTTCGGTTAAGTGAAAGAAATAAAGCACTATAGTCTGATTGCCTAGTCTGCGGCACTACACCGCCTTCGAGTACCAATAATACGGCTAATGGACACAATGCATTGGCATAGACACCCCATGTAGTATCTACGTGGGGGCTAAAGCCGACGACTCGCATCTTTTAGTATTAAGAACCACATAAGAGTTATAAAGGAATGCGAAACCATGTAAGAGCGGATACTAATATCATTAAAAAGTTATCACAAGTCTTCGGACACATTACAAGCTCATTCGAATAATTTTTCACCCGAGCACTGCGACGCTATCACCCGAGAACTATCCATCACTCCATCGAAGTATAGCTCGGGACGTCGGTGCTCCTTCCCGGGTGGCGGCGGGTCAGTGGCGACCTTCATTGGATTCAGATCCGGCTAGTGCACTTTGGCCTTGGCTAGGGCCATCCGGACTCCTTCGATGCAGGAGGAGCATTTGACAGTGTCGAGGCAGGGCGTGGCAGCGATCAACCTCTGCACCAGACCGAAGTAGCTGCTTGGTAGCGGCTTGCCGGGCCATAAGCGGATGCAAAGGTCCTTCATGGCCGGCTCCGTCATTTGGTGTAGCTCCATCAGCTGTTTTAGTTGCTCCACCAAGAGAGGAGGACGCTCGGGGGCTCCGAACTGTGCCCGGAACATCCGAGCTTCATCTTCCTCTCCCCGTGAGGCAAACGGCTGATTGGCATCCACCGCACTCTTCTGGAGATTGGAGAATGCGCCTGAAGATCGCCACACCTAGGTAAAAAATTCGAATCTGCAATCTCCAAATACACACTTCAGTGCTCCAAGGCCTCGCACCTCTCACTGGCGTCCTTGAGTTCTTGCTGGACCTCCGCCACGCGAAATTCGTGCTTGCCACTAGTGGCCCGCATGGCGGAAAGGGCGGTAGCCGTCTCCTTAGAGCCCGTCCTCTCTGCGGCCGTCTCTTCCTTCGCGCGCTGGAGCTTGGCCTTGAGCGACTCCACCTCCTTCGACGAGGCTGCACATGCATACATAGATAAAGAATCTGCATTGACAATATTCAGACTATAAAATTCAGAAAAAAGGCATTCGGATTCTGTCTCAACATACCTTGAGCCTCGTCGAGCCTTCGGTTGAGGGCCGCAGCTTAGTCTTCAGAAAGCTTCAACTTCCGATTTAACTCCTCTAGCTCGGCGCCATTCGTGGCCGCCGCTGATGACGAAGCCTACATTACACAACAATCAATCCATTACATCGGCGCTCACCTCCCGAATTATAGACAATCCGATCATATATCGATTTATTCCAGCATGTTGAACACTTAAAGTGCTTCTAGTGCATTATCGGATTCAGATAGGACCCCTAGGTCAGCTGGTTCACCTCACCTAGGGCTCAGGGGCTGCCATGTATACAATGCGGATAAATAAAATCTTTGTAATCATCGGGTGACTTGAAAGCCTGCAAAGAGACCTTTAAAGGCTTCCTTTAGTCCGTTGCCAACAGACTGGATGCTCTGTAGTACCGCACCCATAAGGGTGCGGTGATCCTCGAGGAGGGAGGCACTTGATAGAGCCTCCTCCATGGCCGACCACCTGTTGGTCGGCGGTGTTAGGGACGATCGGATTTTCTGATCACCCACCGGGGATTGGACCGGTGCCTCAGGATGCATAGTGCGCTCTAGAGATGTTCTCGGAGGGGATTGGGCATCGGCTCGCCCAGCCTCCTCGGTTTCTGGGGGTGGTGCCCCTCGGTCTTCGGTGGCTGAAGTGTTAGCCTCGGCCACAGTGCGATTTCCCTCGCCCCCTTTGTCCGTCTCCATTGGAGTAGGCTGGGACGGCACCTCCAAAGAGTCTTTCGTGGAGCCTGGAGTGGTGGGGTGCGAGGCATCCCTGCTCTCTGCTAGTTCGGCGGGCGGGGTCTCCCCATCCGATATCATCTCGATGGGGATGACGCGCGGGGGATGTAAGACCAATAACCTGCGAATTAGCAAACTCTAAATCTACTTGTGATAGGTAAGAGGGTCTTCAGATCCTAACTTGGATGGGGGGGGCTTGACCCGTTGGCTCCTTTGCGGAACCTGCTCGAGGTCTTCGGACGTGGACCTTAAGTCTGAGCTATCGTCGGACAGGACAACCCGTGCCTGCCGTGCCCTCTTCAGGGCAGGAGAAGCTACCTGCCCCGAGGCGTCCGAAGGCGCCGCTCTATTTTTGGCGCGAGGGGAATTGCCTCCCCCCTCACTCTCAACCTAGGACTCCTCCTCCTCTTCTTCCTCCTCCTCGGCCTCCTCTTGATTTGAGGAGGCAGGGGTGTCTTCAGATGCGGCATCAGGCTGGTCCCCGATGCGAAGGCCAGCCTGGTCTGGTTTCTTCTTCTTCTTCTTCTCTTTCTTCGTGGGAACCTGGTAAGGCTTCTCCACGAGCATCTTGGCTAATAGCTCGGTCCTCTCGTCTTCGGGCTGAGGAGCCAGATTGTTGATTTTGATGGCTTTCTTCAGCCATCTCTGTTCGAACAGATCGTATAATAGGTTATAAGGATTGTCTGCGTAATAAAGCCGACCAATATGGGGTGAATCGTACCTCGGAATCGAGCTTGGTGGCATGCAAACCCTTGTCTTCCTCCTCGAATGGCCAGCTCTTCATTGATTTGAAGAGCGCCTTCCACAACTTCTCCCGCGTAGTGCGGAAAAGGTTCCAGACCGTGGGCTTGGCTTTGAGTTCTCGAGCCCATAGGGGAGTGTCCCGATGTTGGCAGGGAAGGATATGTTTTCGGAGCATCACCTGGACCACATCGGCTAGCTGGATGCCTTCCTCGACCAAGGAGCAGAGGTGCTTCTACAGATTGGTCACCTCCTTGCCTGATCCCCAGACCAGGCCTTTTTCGGGCCATGAAGCCAGTCTGGTTGGGGCATCGAATCTGAATGCAGCGGTGGGGAGCTCGCCCTCTTCTTGTGGTTCGGTGACGTAGAACCACTCCTCTCGCCATCCCTTGATGGTGTCGATGAAGGTGCCCGACGGCCACCCGACGCGGGCAAGCTTGCCGATGACTGCTCCGCTGCAGTACGCGTGCTTGCCGCCGACGCACTTGGCCTTGATGTTGAAGACCTGCAGCCATAGCCCAAAGTGCGGCTCAACGCGCAGGAAGGCCTCACAGACGAGGGTGAACGCCAAGATGTGCATGATGGAGTTTGGCGAGAGGTCGTGGAAGTCGAGGCCGTACAAGAACATTACCCCTTGACGAAGGGGTGTAGCGGGAAGCTCAACCCCCGGATGAAGTGGGGTATGAACACCACCCTCTCGCCTGGCCTGGGGGTGGGGATCACTTGGCCCTCCTCCGCTTCGCGGTGAGGGATGTTGGCAGGGAGATAACCGGCCTTCTTGAGGTCGAGTATGTCCTTATTGGTGACCGTGGAGGCTTCCCATTGGCCGTTGGAGCCCGCCATTGCTGAGCTTGGAGGTGGGGTTGGAGAAACCTAGATCTGTGCTCTGAGGGCGCAAGAGAACGGAAGGCGGAGAAGTCGAATGGAGAGCGTGAAAGGGCCTTTGGGGTTTTCTTTCTCTTTTTATGAGGCCTATCGATGTAGACTCCCCTTGCTGTGCCGTTAATCTCTCCACTTCCCGAGACGTGCGAGCCGTTGCGCGTGCGTGGCTAAGTATATCCCGTATAAAACGGGACACGGTCAGTATATTGATAAATCGTGATGATTGAAATGGCCTCGAACCGCGAATCGAGTCTAGGTAAATGACCTAGCGGTCGTGGTGGGCCGTGGCCTTTCGACAGAAAGGTCGTCAGAGGGCCGGTGTGTACCCCTTGACGTTTGGCCTTCAAAGCCAATTAATCTACAGTATTCGTACATGCCACTGTACGGGAGACTACTTGTCATCGGAGGTCGAACTATGGTTCGACAGGAAGGAACTCACCTCGCAAGCCGAAGGCTCTGTTCGCTAAGCAATTGAAGCTGAAGCCCCTCGCATTGGAGGCAAGTTCGGGGGGGGGGGGGGGGCTACTGAGGGAGTCCTGGATTAGGGAGTCCTCGGATAGCCGACCTATTGTTATGGTCCGTACTATGAGGGCTATTTACCGAACACCGAAGGATTTTAACACCCAATCTCTAAGATAGAAGCTTCAAGAAGCACGACTTGCGCTCCAAGTCTGATGTATTAGTTAGGCATGTTTATCTTTTCATCACGTAACCGACCATGTGTAAACCCTAGGCTTCCTTGGGTACTATATAAGCCGAAGGGTTTTAGGGTATAGACACAACACAACTCATCTATGGCTAGATATACGATCTCGAGGTAGATCAACTCTGTAACCCCTCACACTATCAATACAACAAAGCAGGACGTATGATATTACCTCCATAAGAGGGCCCGAACCTGAGTAAACTCGTGTCCCCTTTGTCTCCTGTTACCGTCGACTCCAATCTCACAGTTCGGGACCACCTACCCGAAATCCATCGGTTTTGACACCGACACCCAGGGGCTCCGGCCGGCGGCGAGGGTCCGGGAGAAGGAGGAGGTGAGAGGAAAGAGGCGCTCGCTGCCTCCCGAGTCGCCCATGGGGTGATGACGTAAGGGCTAGATGCGATCTGGTTTTGGCCCTAGTAGCAATATGCCCTTTCGATCTGGTTTCTTTGTACCTTTATTTGTTTTAGAGAGGAAATAGCTGCCTTATACTCCCTCTTTTTTTAAATACAAGTCTTTTAGATATTTCAATGCAAAACTAAATATAGAGCAAAATGAGTGAATCTACATTCTAAAATATGTCTAGATATATCCGTATGTGGCTGGTATTGAAATTTCTAAAAAGACTTATATTTAGGAACGGAGGGAGTAATATTACTTAAGTTTGCAGCACCATCAACCACAATAGCATCTCGATTACAAGACGGAGATAGCATGGCAAGCTCCAGCTTTGAAAGTACCTCTGATCACGCACCACAACTCCGCCTCGGCCATCAGCCTCGTTCTTCTGCAACGATCCATCAACGTTGACATTGATCCAATTCAATGTTGAAAGGACTTGTGAAGCGTACAGAGAATGCACTTGCTTGGTGATGATTAATAATAATATAATAAGTTGTAAAGGGGGAGTTCGTACGTCGTTCGTTAGTACTTCCACATCGTTCCCCTACCATAGATTCCCTCGACTACACGGCCCCACTGATCCCCTCGACCCATCCTTCAAAAAGATCCTTTTCCACCAATTCCTCATTGTAGTTTTCTTTTCCAAACCCAACGCCCACCCGGGTTGCCTCCAGTCCGTCCCGTGACTCCTGTCCTTTGAGCTGGAAACCAATTTGCCTCCGGTAGGTACACGCACCTGCCGCCCATCACAGAGGACGCCGCTGCGCGCCATGCTCCTAGCGACCTTTTGTGGCCCCTGCATGTCGGTGGTGGCGCTGACCCACGACAATATCGCCGCGGCCTTCGGTATTGGGACATACCCCGGACAGCTCTTTCTTTTCCACTCGCTAAGACGAAGGTGAAAGAAAGAACACACTGTCTTTCCGGCGCACAAAAGCCATGACTGCACATACGGTTCTTGTATTTTCTGCAGCTCGAACTGTTGGGTCGGCACATACCGGCACACCTCGATCAGTACATGGGTGAGTGTTCTATACCAGGGCTTACACACATGGCCGGGCAACACACTCGGCCACGGCCTGCTACGAAACCATGCGAGAGAGGACCACGAGCGCGTGGCAAGCCGACGACGAGGGCGGTGACACTTGATGCTACAACCATCAAAATGGGTGGTGGGACCGGTGCGTGCCTGTGCTGCGGCCCGCGCGTGTCGGGCAGGATGATGGTGGTGCCGGAGATGACGACGGGCGTGTGCCTTGTGCCCGGCGAATCCATTTTTGCTGAAACTAGCATTTTTTTTCCAGTTTAGCTAAAACACATCTAGGTGTGACACAAATCTCGCACATCTAATTTCTATGTCATCGATCTTACGCGAAGATTCGTGTGTATTTTTTTTCCTTTTCATGCTTGATTGTGTGACTTAGATGTGCAATAACTATATCATATCTAGATGTGTCCTAGACAAACTTTTCTTTTTGGCCGAAACCAAATTCTTCCAAAGCTACGATGGCCGAGCAACACCGATCTTTTTACTAGAACCATTGATTTTTTTTGCTGGAACATGCAGTTTGGTTTGCTACTACCTATGCATCACGCCGAGCATTGGTGTTACATATCTACAATGGGCGAGGAGGGAAAAAAAAGCTGCAACCGGCCACCGGGATGCTGCCTTCGCGTGGTTTTGTTGAAACTGGTCGGTAGGACGCTTGAACCATGGGGGCCTTCGCGTGGTCCAACCCAGGGACGTACTATAGCGATTAGGTTTGGCCAAGGTTTTCGCTAACCACGCGTACTCTTTACGTGTTTTGCCCCCCTGTCGGCCTGCCCCTATGTGTGTAACGACATAGCGTGAGGTACCTCCTGTACGCAGCCCATGTTCAGTAGAGTGTAGGCCAAGCCCAGTAGAAAACAAAAGGCCCAACGTGAAAGACAAAGCCGGCTAGGTCATCAGGACGCTCGCACGCACGCACATGTCAAGACTTTTCGCGGCCGCTAATCTCGACGCCTCCAATCTAATCCCGAAACTGCACAAGGCCAAATGATTTGATCCAATCTAACTCCATAATTGCACAAGGCAGCGAGGGAGATCTTGCGCGGCCGATCGGTCGAGCCGCATAGCCAGCATCAGCATCAAAGAGGCAAGAAAAATCGTTGGATTACTCCGACTTCCGTCGTTTTTTTTATCCGTCTCTCTGTCATTATCTATTTAGCCCATCTGTCCATGACTTAGTTGCAGAATTGGACTAATTTGTGCGTTTACGTTAGGAGCAGTTTTTACATTGTTTATAGTATCCCTTATATCGCAGAAATATTTAGTTTACATTGTGAATTGCTTTTGCATTTGATTTGCATAAAATTTTTGAATTGTTCATTGGTAACACCAATTTTCTTCGATTCATTAAGATTTATGTTCATCGACCTAGGCTACCATCGCTTCATGATTTTTTTACCAGTCTTGACGCTAGGCAAAATCTCGCACCCCCCGGTCTATATTAGAATCCTGGCTTCGTCCCTGGTCCAATCGACAACGGCGACACGCTGCAGCCGACGGTGGACAGCTCACGGCCTTCTGCTCTCCGTCCTAACCTATGCTCCCTTCGGCCTTCCGCCAACGTCCGGCTTGGTGGGGATGTCCGCCGTCGGACCACCGACGGCCCATTTATAGCTCCCACGACAATGAAATCTAGTGCCGCTGTTCCCACCCCATTTTCTCGAGCGCCGAGAGCCCCCCTCCCTCCTCCTCTCGGACTCTCCAGTCCCACTGCATCCTCCCCACTCCTCGTCGCCGCCATGGCGATCACCACGCAGGTTCCTGACATCATGGGCGAGAGCCAGTCCGGCTAGGACATCCGCACCCACGGCGCCTACACCCCCTCGTCAAACTTTTCTCGACGGATGTCAGCGGGATTGTGGTGTACCGTGAGATCTAGGTGTCTCATGTTAGTTAGAATAACAGACGGAGAGCGACCGTATTTTACCACTACAAATTGTCTTCAATACAAACAAATTGTCTCTTTCTCCTTAAAAGGCAGCCGCGAGTTTCGTAGATTTAAAAGCTGTACCTGTTATTCGCTACAAATAAAAAGATGTACGTGTTGCATACCTTACACTTGCATGCATACTTTTATTTTTATTTTTTGCGAATTGCCAATTTCGTTTCTTTTTTAATGTGATGTTAGTTAGTTATTCACATAGCTAAAAAATTAACCATTTTTATTGTCTTAGAATTATAACTAAGTTAGAATTAAATCAAGCACATACCAATTCAAGTTGCTAAACCAAATGAAGAACTTGCCAATATTTTTTTTCAAATATGACAGTAGGGGGAAAACCCCTACTGTTTTTATATATCTATATAAATGGGGGGTTTACATAGACATATCAGGAGTTTTAATATGGCGATGTGCACACCAAAAGTGTGAAACTATAATCAAGCTAACTGTAGTCTAGACGATAAAAGTACAAAAGGTGATCAGAGCAGCTCTATGGGCTGCTTTAACCCTATGTTGAAGTAGCAACAGATCCTCTTTGAAGCGTTTGAGCCAAGATCCCACACTAGGAGTCAATCCCCTGAAATGTTTGTTGTTCCTCTCCTTCCATATGCTCCAAGCTGCGGTCCAGATGGTTTCAAAGAAGAACGGGTTTGGCCAAATGTCTTTTGTGGCATGAAGGAGAGTGAGTCGGCAGTCAAAGGATGGCCAGTCAACGTGAAGTTTAGCCCAACAACTCTGACTGAATGGACAGGTGAAGATCATATGGTCCACTGTTTCTTCAATGTGTTGGCCAGATAGGATGCAATCAAAGTTATCTCCTATATTATAGTGTCTTCTGTTGAGCATGTTGCCTGTGTTAAGCCTGTCGTGGAATAGGAGCCAACCAAATACCTTGATCTTCATGGTGCATTTCGATTTCCAAAGTTGGCTAAAGGTGGGGTGGGCCTCCACATCCCGAAAGCAGTTGTTGTAATAATCCTTTGGCCTATAATGTGCAGTGCCCCAAATATAGTGCCAAACATCATTGAGTGACAGAGAGGGAGAAATCCATCTTGACGATGCTATGTCATGGATCTCCTCCAGAGCTTGGGGTGAAACTGGCAGGTGAAAGGTTTCATGTAGGTTGGGGGACATCATCGCATCGGCCACCGAAATATCTTCATGCAGGGCAAATGAGAATCCACGAGGGTGTGAGATCTGAAGCACCTCCTCCCTCCATAAATCCTTCCAAAAGAGGGTCATCACCCCGTGCACAACCTGCACATGTGAGATTCCTTGATAGGCGGGAGTCAGTTTGAGGATATCCCTCCACCAAAATGAACCAACAGGGTCAACGGTGTGTGGAATTTTGCCAACATAATGATGTCCTAGATGAGGTTGACCCATGGTACATCTTGCCTACTGAAAAACTTGTGTAAGAATTTGAGCAGCACGGTCTTGTTGTGGATTTTCAAGTTGATCACTCCCAACCCTCCTTTTTTCTTGGGCCGACATACCATGTCCCATGCAGCAAGAGAGTTACATTTGTCTCCTTGTTCTGTTTTCTTAGTCCAAAGGCATCCGCGTCTAATTTTATCGTGCATCTCAATGAGCTTTGGTGGGAATTTAAGAGTGCACATGGCAAACACCAGAAGGGACGTGACCGAAGAGTTTAACCATGAGAGTTTACCGCCATACGACATCATTGCAATGGTGAACGTGAGTTGCCGTTCCATTCTGCAAACCAAAGGCATGAATTATTGGATGGAGGGTCTGGTCGTACCAAGTGGGAGTCCAAGGTATGTAAAAGGCATCGATCCGACTGCGCACCCAAAGACTGTGGCCAGGTTGGCCGTGGCAACCATGTCAATGTTGATCGGGACCAGCGTGGATTTGTGGAAATTAATATTGAGTCCAATAGAGGAAGCATAGTCTGATAATATCTGTTTAACCAGGGTGGCTTGCCATGTGCATGCCGGAAGGATAATGAGCATGTCGTCTGCATACTGAAGGACCGTGTAATCAGTCTGCCCATTGCACGGGAATGGTAGGTTAATTCTGCCCTGTCTGAATGCGTCGTTGATTGCCTCCTGAAGTAGTTCTGCTGCAAGAACAAAGATTAGAGGCGAGAGAGGGTCTCCTTGCCTGACCCGCATCTACATTGGAATTGCCGTCCCGTTACGCCATTGAGAAGGACAGATGATCGACCAGAGGCAAAGAGGCATTTGATCCAAGAGATCCATCTTTCATTGAACCTCATATGATGCATGATATTGATCATAGGTTCATGCGCGATTGTGTCGAATGCTTTAGCAAAGTCAAGTTTGAGTAAAACAATTTCCTTTCCGGATGCATGACATTGATGAATATAATGGTAAGCCCATGCGAGACAATCTTGGATGGTTCGCCCCTTGAGAAACCCATATTGGTTACGGTGTATCAGCTTGAGAATGACACTTTGTAGCCAGTTTGCTAATAACTTCGTGAGCAGCTTCAGACAACAGTTGAGCAGGGTGATCGGTCTGTAGTCGTTGACGGACTCCAGTGAGTTAACCTTGGGTATAAGGGTGATGAGTCCATCATTGATGCTGGTTATGTCCAGATCCCCCTCGTAAAATTGTGAGCAAAGCGAATAGAAATCATTCTTGATAATCGGCCAGCATGCTTTGAGGAAAGTCCCGCTGAATCCATCGGGACCAGGAGCACGATCAAGTGGCATTTCCTTGACTACCCCATAAATTTCCGCCTGAGTGAATGTATCCGTGAGATGATCCAGGTTAGGAGTGGGTTGGATGATTGAGGGCAAATCAAACTTCATATCACATTGTGTCGTGGTGCCCAATCTGGTTTTGTATGTGTGATGAAGAAGGGCCTCTTTACCAGGGTGATCCTCGATCAGGCAATCATCATCAGTGTGAAAAGAAGCAATGTTGTTTTTGCGAAATCTTTCGGTGGCAATAGCTAGAAAGAACTTGGTGTTCTCATCACCCAATTTGATACATCGAATAGTGCATCGTTTTTTCCAATAGTGTTTCTGATATTTGAGCAGCTTGATGAGACGTGTCTTAAGGATGTTTCTGAAGTTTGTTTCTGGAATCGTAAGACATCTTTTGCTTTTAACTCGTCTAAGTCTGCCAGGACTGTATTGCAATTGGTGATTGCAATAGATAGCCGCGAGATACGTCTGCTCCATATCTTCAAGGCATGTCGAAGGACTTTAAATTTGTGACAGAGTGTGGCTGCGGTAGTTTTATTGTGAACTGGTTTGCTCCACACGTCTTGCACTACATCCATAAAACCTAGTTGTTATATCTAGTAGGATTCAAAGCGGAAGAGTTTGCTACGTGGGATTTTGGTTTCAATGGTTACCATGCACGGGATATGGTCTGCGACTGGTTTGCCGAGAGGTTTAACCAGGGTTTTAGGGTAGGCATTGGTCCAATGAAGGGAGGTCAGAAACCAATCAATTTTCTCAAGGAGGGGGTCAACTTGCATGTTACTCCATGTATAAGATCTACCTTTGATTGGGAGCTCAATGAGTTGCTGCTTGCGAATAATGTCATTGAAGGTGATCATGTCATTCATGTTCCCCCAGGTTTGTTACAGTTGTCAGGAGCGCGCATATAATTGAAGTCGCTGAGTAATAGCCAATCTTGTCCGTTTGGAATATGAACATCGTAAAGCCAGGTGGTAAACTCAACCCGATCATCCCCCACGCAAGGGCCATATACATTCGCGAGCATCCAGGTTTGGGAGGATTGCACACTGACGAAACTGATGACTAACGCAAATATGTCAGAAGACATAACCGTGCCCGAAAATATTGAGCTTTTCCACACAGTAAGAAGATCCAAATGTTTTGTATGAATCATTGCTTTCTTCTTATATTTTGTTGTGGATCCAAATGTTTTGTGTGAACCATTGCGTTCTTCTTATATTCTGTTGTGGAGACATATATTTTGTGTGAACCATTGATTTCTAGTTATATTTTTTTGTGAATCCATTTTTTTGTAGCTCCAAGACTAGGAGGCTGGAGATGGAACTACCTCTGTCGTCATTATTGTTGCAGAATTGCCAGCCTGGCACGACGACATATCAGCACCGTTTGGGCCGACTCCCTCCGCACTGATAGTGGTCCAAAACCTCCGGGTCGACGAGGGAGCCTGATTCCTCACCAAGATGTGTTGGGGAACGTTGCATGGGAAACAAATTTTTTCCTATGCACACGCAAGATCTATCCATGATGATGAGCATCTATGAGAGGGAGAGTGGATCTACATACCCTTGAAGATCGCTAACCGGGAAGCGTTAAGAAACACGGTTGATGTAGTCGAACGGCTTCGCGATCAAAATCGCCGAGCGTCCCGCAATCCAATCACCATCTAGCCCGTGATCCAATCACTAACCGTCTCGCGATCCCATCACGATCCGTCCCGCGATCAAATCACGTACTGTCTCGCAATCTGGATCATGGTCCTTCTGATCTAGTGCCGAACGGACGGCGCCTCCGTGTTCAGCACATGTATAGCTCGACGGTGATCTCCGCCTTGTTGATCCAGCAAGAGGGAGCGGAGAGGTAGATGAGTTCTCCGGCAGCGTGACGGTGTGGTGGCGGTGGTGGTGAACTAATCATGCATGGCTTCGTCTAAGCACCGCAGAACTAATCTAGAGGAGAAACTGATCTAGGGAAGAAGAGGAAGCTCGTGGTAATCAGGGTTAGCTTTCCCCTCTAAATCCTCTAGTATATATAGGAGGGAGGGAGGGGAGGAGGCAGCCTCAAAACCTCAAGAGTTGTCCGAAATTGGAGGTGGAGGAGTCCTACTCCAATCCTATTAGGAGTAGGATTCCTCCTTTCCACTTGGAAACTCTTTCCACCTCTCCACCTTTGGGTTTTTCAAACCGCTAGCCGCATGTGCCTTAGTGGGGGGCTCGGCCAGCCCTTAGGGGGGCTCGGCCAGCCCACTAAGGGCTGGCTTGACTCCTTCCACATCCCATGAGGCCCTTTGGGTTGGGACACCCATCCCGATGGTCCCCAATACCCCTCCCGGCACTCTCGGTACACTACCGATGAGCCCGAAACTTTTCCGATGACCAAAACAGGACTTCCTATATATCAATCTTTGCCTACAAACCATTCCAGAGCTCCTCGTGACATCCGGGATCTCATCCGAGACTCCTAACAACCTTTGTTTACCAGCATACATAACTCTATACTATCGAAACGTCACCAATCCTTAAGTGTGCAGACCCCGCGGGTTCGAGAACTATGTAGACATGAACGAAACACCTCTACGGTCAATAACCAATAGCGGGACCTGGATGCCCATATTGATTCCTACATATTCTACGAAGATCTTTATCGGTTGAACCTCTATGTCAAGGATTCAGTTAATCCCGTATGCAATTCCCTTTGTTCTTCGGTATGTTACTTGTCCGAGATTCGATCGTCGGTATCTCTATACCTAATTCAATATCGTTACTGTAAAGTCTCTTTGCTCATTCCGTAATACAAGATCCCGTGGCTAAAACTTAGTCACATTGCTTGCAAGGCTTGTTGTGATGTTGTATTACCGAGTGGGCCCTGAGATACCTCTCCGTGACACGGAGTAACAAATCCCAGCCTAGATCCATGCCAACACAATAGACACCCTCGGAGATACCTGTAGAGCACCTTTGTAGTCACCCGGTTATGTTCCGACGTTTGATACACACAAGGTACTCCTCCAGTGTCAGTAAGTTGCATTGTCTCATGGTCATAGGAACAGATACTTGACATGCAGAAAACTATAGTAGTAAACTGTCACGATCATATGCTATGTTTATAGTTTGGGTCTTGTCCATCACATCATTCTCCTATTGATGTGATGCCATTATCAAATGACATCTCATGTCCATGGCTAGGAAACCTTAACCATGTTTGATCAATGAGCTAGTCTATTAGAGGCATACTAGGGACATGGTGTTGTCTATGTATCCACACATGTATCTGAGTTTCCGATCAATACAATTCTAGCATGGATAATAAACGATTATCATGAACAAGGAAATATGATAATAACTAATTTATTATTGCCTGTAGGACATATTTCCAATAGTCTTCCACTTGCACTAGAGTCAATAATCTATCTCACATCGCTATGTGATTTGTTATGAATCTCACACCCAATGAGTTCTGGTGTTCGATCATGTTTTGCATGTGAAAGAGGTTTTAGTCAACGGGTATGCGACATTCAGATCCGTATGTACCTTGTAAATCTCTATGTCATACTGTAGACACTGCTACCACGCTTCACTTGGAGCTATTCCAAATGGCTACTCCACTATACGTATCCGGATTGCTACTAAGAGTCATCCGACTTGGTGTTAAAGTTTGCGTTGACGTAACCCTTTATGATGAACTCTTCATCACCTCCATAATCGAGAAATATTTCCTTAGTCCTCTAGTTACTAAGGATAATCTTGACCGTTGTCCTGTGATCCACTCCTGGATCACTCTTGTACCCCTTGACAGACTCATGGCAAGGCACACACAGGTGCGGTACACATCATGGCATACTATATAGAGCCTATGCATAAAGCATAGGGGACGACCTTCATCCTTTCTCTTTCTTCTGCCGTGGTCGAGCTTTAAGTCTCGCTCAACTCCACACCTTACAAATCAGGCAAGAACTCCTTCTTTGACTGATCCATTTTGAACTTTTCAAAATCTTTTCTAGGTATGTACTCATTGGAAGTCTCATCAAGAATCTTGATCTATCTTTATAGATCATGATGCCCAATAATTAGGTAGCTTTATCCAGGACTTCCTTAGAAAATCCTTTTTCAAACAACCGTTTATGTTTTCTAGAAATTCTACATCATTTCCGATCAACAATAGTTCATCCACATATGTTTATCAAAAACTCTATAGTGCTCCCACTCACTTTATTGTAAATACTAGTTTCTAATAAACTTTGTATAGACTCAAAAACTTTAATCACCTCATCAAAGCGTATATTCCAACTCCGAGATGCTTGCTCCATTCCATAGAAGGATCACTGGAGCTTGCACACCTTTTAGCATCCTTAGGACTGACAAAACCTTCTGGTTGTATCACATACAACCTTTCCTCAAGGAAACTGTTAATGAAACGATGTTTTGTCATCCATCTGCCAGATTTCATAATTGAAAATTGCAGCAACTGCTAACACAATTCCAACAGACTTTAGCATCGCTATGGGTGAGAAAGTCTCATCGTAGTCAAATCCTTGAACTTGGCAGAAACTTCTTTGCGACAAGTCAAGCTTTATAAATGGTGACATTTACCATCAGCGTATGTCTTCTTCTTAAAGGTCCATTTGTACTCAAGGACCTGCCGTTCAACGGGAAAGTCTACCAAAGTCCATACTTGGTTTTCATATAGGGATCCTTTCTCGGATTTCATGGCCTCTAAACATTTTTGGAATCTTGGCCCATCATCGCTTCTCCATAGTTCGTAGGTTCATTGTTGTCCAACAACATGACCTCCAAGACAGGGTTGTCGTACCACTCAGGAACAGTATGCGTCCTTGTCGACCTACGTGGTTTGATAGTAACTTGATCCGAAGCGTCAGGATCATCATCATTAACTTCCTCTTCAACTGATGTACGTTCCACAGAAACATCTTTCTACGCTCCGCTACTCTCTAGTTGAAACAGAGGTTTAACAACCTCATCAAGTTCTATCTTCCTCCCACTCAATTCTTTCGAGAGAAACTCTTTCTCGATAAATCACCCGTTTTTAGCAACAAACACTTTGCACTCGAATCTGAGATAGAAGGTATACCCAACTATTCTTAGGGTATCCTATGAAGTTGCACTTTTTTGCTTTGGGTTCGAGCTTATCAGACATAAGTGTCGCGTTCCCAAACTCTGAGAAATGACAGCTTAGGTTCCCATCAAACGATAATTCATACAGTGTCATCTCAATGGATTTAGATGGTGCTCTAGTTAAAGTGAATGTAGTTGTCTCTAATGCATAACCCCAAAACGATAGTGGCAAAACGATAAGAGACATCATAGTACACACCATATCCAATAGAGCATGACTATGACGTTCGGACACACCATCAAAGTATAGTGTTCCAGGTCGCGTGAGTTGTGAAATAACTTTCACATTGACTTAAGTTGTATACCGAACTCATAACTCAGATATTCACCTCCACGGTCATATCGTAGATATTTATATCTTCTTCTCACGGTGATCTTAAACTTCACTCTGAATTTGTTTGAACTTTTCAAACGTTTCAGACTTGTGTTTCATTAAGTAAATATACTCATATATACTCAAATCATGAGTGAAGGTAAGAAAATAACGATATCCACTTCACGCTACAACACTCATTGGACCACATACATCAACATGTATTATGTCCAATAAGTTACTAGCCTGCTCCATCATACCGAAAACGGGGTCTTTAGTCATCTTGCCCAAGAGGCATGGTCCACATGTCTCAACCGATTCGAAATCTAATGAGTCCAAAGATCCATTAGCCTTGAGTTTCTTCATGCGATTTATACCAATATGACATTTAGCGGCAGTGCCACAATTATGTGGTACTATCATTATTAACTTTGTATCTTTTGGCATCAATGTTATGAACATGTATATTACTACGATCAAGATTCAATAAACCATTCTCATTGGGTGTATGACCATTGAAGGTATTATTCATGTAAATAGAATAACCATTATTCTCTAACTTAAATGAATAACTGAATTGCAATAAACACGATTTAGTCACGTTCATGCTCAACGCAAACACCAAAAAATATTTATTTAGGTTCATCAGTAATCCCGAGGGTAGAGAGAGTGTGAGATGGTGATCACATCAACCTCGGAAAACACTTCCAACACACATCGTCACCTCACCCTTAGATAGCCTCTGTTTATTCCATAGATTTTATTTTGAGTTACTAACTTTTAGCAACCGAACGAGTATCCAATAGCCAGGTGCTACTAGGAGTACTAGCAAGGTACACATCAGTAACACGTATATCAAATATACTTATGTCGACGTTGCTATCCTTCTTATCCACCAAGTTTCTAGGGTTGTTCCGCTTCAGCGACCGTTCTCCTCATAATAGAAGCACTTAGTCTCGGGTTTGGGTTCAACCTTGGGTTTCTTCACTGGAGCAGCAACTGACTTGCCATCCATAAATTTTCCCTCCTATCCCTTGCCCTTTTTGAAATTAGTGGTTTCACTAACCATCAACACTTAATGCTCCTTCTTGATTCTACCTTCGCGGTGTCAAACATCATGAATAGCTTAGGGATCATTATTTCCATCCCTGGCATTTTATAGTTCATCAGGAAGCTTTAGTAGCTTAGTGGCAATGACTTGGAATATCAACTCCCACTCGACTCAAGCGATTGTAGTACCCAGACAATCTAAGCACATGCTCACCGATTGAGTTATTCTCCTTCATATTGTAGGAAAGAATCTTGTTGGAGGTCTCATACCTCTCAACACGGGCACGAGCCTGCGATGCCAATTTCAGCTCTTAGAACATCTCATATGTTCCGTGACATTCAAAAGGTTTTGGAGCCTCAATTCTAAGCCGTAATGCAAGATGCACTGAACTATCAAGTAGTCATCAGAATGTGACTGTCAGATGTTCACAACATCCACAGTCGCTGTTTGACGTGGTGGCGCACCGAGTGGTGCATTAAGGACATAAACCTTCTGTGTAGCAATGAGGACAATCCTGAGATCACGGAGCCAGTCTGAACTATTGCTACCATCATCTTTCAACTCTATATCTCTAGGAACATATAAAAAATTCAAGGGAGCTACAACGCGAGCTAATAATCTACAATATAATTTGCAAAGACATTTTAACCATGTTCATGATAATGAATTTATTTAATCATATTACTTAAAAACTCCCACTCAAATTGACATCCCTCTGGTCATTTGAGTGTCACATGATCCAAATCCACCTACTCAAGTCCGATCATCACGTGAGTTGAGGTGGTTTCAATGGTGAACATCTTCATGTTGATCATATCTACTATATGACAAATGTTCGACATTTCGGTCTCTTGTGTTCCGAGGCCCTGTCTGTACATGCTAGGCTCGTCAAGTTTAACCCGAGTGTTCTGCACGTGCAGTATTGGCTTGCACGCGTTGTATGCGAACGTAGAGTCTATCACACCCGATCATCACGTGGTGTCTTGACACGACAAACTTTTGCAACGGTGCACACTCGGGGAGAACACAATTTACCATGAAATTTAAGTGAGGGATCACCTTATAATGCTACCATCGTCCTAAGAAAAACAAGGTGCATAAAAGGATTAACATCACATGCAAATCATAAGTGACATGATATGGCTATGAACTTGTGCTTTTTATCTCCATCTTGAAAGCACCGGCATGATCTCCATCGTCACCGGGAAAACACCATGATCTCCATCATCATGATCTCCATCATTGTGTCGCCATCTAGGTTGTCGTTCCCACCATGCTTCTACTACTATTGCTACCATTTAGCGATGAAGTAAAGCATTACAAGTCGCTTAATGATTGACATGCAAGTCATACAATAATTAAAGACAACCCTATGGCTCCTGCCAGTTGCCGTACTCATCGACATGCAAGTCTTGATATTCTATACAAAACATGATCATCTCATACATCACATATATATCATCATGTAATTGGCCATATCACATAACAACATACCCTGCAAAAACAAGTTAGACGTCCTCGAATTGTTGTTGCAAGTTTTAGGTGGCTACTACGGGTATCTAGCAAGAACAATTCTCACCTACACATAAACCAAAACGATGATACTGAAATTGCTATTCAACCTTCTCAAGGACCACCTTTGTTGAATCCGATCCAACTAGAGTAGGAGAGACAGACACCCACCAGCCATCTTTGTGCAGCGAAGTTACACATCAGTCGATGAAACCGGTCTCTCATAAGCGTATGAGTAAGGTTGGTCCAGGCCGCTTCATCCCATAATACCTCTGAACCAAAACACGACCAAGGGAGGAAGCAATCTAAGAATCAACGCCCACAAACTCCTTTGTGTTCTACACGTGATCTCATCTACACATAGACCTAGCTCATGATGCCACTATTGGGGAACATTGCATGGGAAACAAAAAATTTCCTACGCATACGCAAGATCTATCCATGGTGATGAGCATCTACAAGAGGGAAAGTGGATCTACATACCCTTGTAGATCACTAAGCGGGAAGCGTTAACAAACACGGTTGATGTAGTCGAACGTCTTCGCGGTCTAAACCGCCGAGCCTCCCGTGATCCAATCACGATCCAGGCCGCGATCCAATCACGAACCATCCCACCATCCCATCACGATCCGTCCCCCGATCAAATCAGGAACCGTCTCGCAATCCTGATCACAGTTCTTCTAATCTAGCGCTGAATAGACGGCGCCTCCGCATTCAGCACACATACAACTCGGTGACCATCTCCGCCTTCTCGGTCCAGCAAGAGGGAGTGGAGAGGTATATGAGTTCTCTGGCAGTGCAACGGCATGGTGGCGGTGGTGGTCAACTAATCATGTAGGGCTTCACCTAGGCATCGCAGACCTAATCTAGAGGAGAAACTGATCTAGGGAAGAAGAGGGAGCACATGGCAATCAGGGTTTGCTTTCGCATCTAAATCCTCTATTATATATAGGAGGGAGGGAGGGGAGGAGGCAGCCTCAAACCCTCAAGAGTTGGCCTAAATCGGAGGTGAAGGAGTCCTACTCCAATCCTATTAGGCTCCGGGCGGGACCCCTCGCCAATTGGAGGTGGATTCATGCTCCGGGCGGGACCCCTCGCCATTCCCCGCTGCTGCCGCATGTCCAGGCGAAACCAAGGACTCGTGGGGCTTGCTCCGGCATGCCCTGCGGGCGACTTCGTCGACCTCACGGTCGATATCGATGCACTCACCGAGCGCTTCGGCAGGCTCAGCCTTGCTGAGGTTCCGGCCGCGGACGAGTACCCCGGGCAGGTGCTCGTCTGCGCCGATCCGCCCGCGGCTGTGGGCGCACTTGCTACGACCCAGTCCAGCGGCTCCCACGATCGTGTGGGGGCAATGGCCATCATCTCCTCCACCTCCTCCAGACGTGCGCAGGCCGGGGCTGACGCTGTCGCGGCCTGCGTCAGCACCTCCGACCCGCTTGCTGTGGCCGTCCGTGGCTTGAGCATACCTATCGCCCCGACGGCAAACCCGACGCCGCCGCGGCTGACCTCGAGGCGGTTCACCGTGTCCTGCTCGAGGACGCCACCGCCCTCGCGGCCACACGGTGCCGCATGGAGGCTGCCCAGCAGGACTATGCTTCCGCCTACGGTCTCACCCCGGCTAGCACCGAGCCCAGCCGGCGTGGGGCTGTGCGCGACCGCGGCCGTGTGGTCGCCGAAATACTAGGCGACAAGATACCCATCTACGACACCCCGAGGCCAACCTGCGGGACCTCAAGGTAGCCTACGAGGACTTGGCTACCTTGGAGGGTGAAGAACATGCCGCCCATGAGCGTCACATCAAGGAGCTCATTGACGCCGCCGACGCGGAGCGGCATCTGCTCGCGTCGGGTGGCGCCGCTTCCGGAGGCCGCCGGCTCGAGCGTGAGGGCACGAATACTGCGGGCTGTCAGCCGCCTCAACAATCCTTCTCCCCTTGCGTTTCCGGTCGCCGGGCCAAAACGAACAACCCTCGGCCCTCTCAGCTGCCGGGGAGCGAGCACCAACAACCCACCTCGCAGCTGCTACCACCACGAAGCGCCGGCAGTCGGCAGCTGGCGCAGCCGTGGGCACACTCCGCCAACGCGACGTGAGCCGGAAGGGTTGGTTCCACCCATCATCCGCCCCGAGCTCGTGGCCCGGATTGGGCCACGCGCCCCCCACAGCGAGAACGATGCCCGCAACCGCATCGACCAACTTGCACAGTCGGCCCTCCTCGAGGAGGAGGGCTCGATTGGCCAAGCATGCTTTGGCCCTTGGATCCGCAACGAGCCATTCCCAACCGGCTTCACACTCCCCCGAGACACACCGAAGTACAACGAGGCCGCCAAGCCCGAAGACTGGTTGACCGACTACACCACAGCGGTCGGCATCGCCAGGGGGAACAAGCGCGTAGCTGTTCGCTATGCTCCCCTCATGCTGATCAGCTCGGCCCGCACCTGGCTCAACAACCTTGCGGTCGGCAGCATCAACACCTGGCCGGACTTCGAGGGAGCCTTCGTCCGCAACTTCATCGACACCTACAAGCGGCCCGACCACCCTCATGAACTCGCCATGTGCGTTCAGGGGCCGGACGAGTCCCTCCACGACTACCTCACTCGGTGGACCGAGCTTTGCAACTCCTGCGACGGGGTGCACAAGGTGCAAGCCATACAGTACTTCATCGAAGGCTGTCGAGACGGCACCCCCTCAACCACAAGCTTTTTTGTTCTGAGCCGGCCACGCTTGCCGAGCTCATGACCAAGGCGGAGAAATACGCCACGGCTGATTCAGCCATCCGGGTGAAGATGGACCCGTCTGAGAAGGTGACGACAACGCGGGCAACAAATGCAAGAATGACTAGACGGATCCCCGCTACAGGAGTCGGTAGGTCAACACCATTGAGGAGCAAGAGCCGGCTGCCCAGTCTTCCAGCCGGCGCCAATGCACTGGCAAGACTGCCCGGCAGCCGAATCTCACCTTCGAGCAGATGCTCGACCTCCCCTGCAACAACCACTCAGGGGCCAAACCCTCCACGCACACGCTTCGACAGTGCAGCTTCTCACAGCGACTGTCCCGGGGGGACGGCCTTCTGGCTCCCCCCAATCCGCATGCCCGCACGCCAGCCCTGGCCCCGGGTGTCGCCCCGACGCCGGCGCCGGCTCCGGCCCAGAACGACGGCCGTCTGATCGACCAGTTCCCTAATCAGGACGGCTGCTACGTCATCTTCAGCAGTGAAGAGACGGGCAAGCATGCTCAACGCCAGCTCCATCGTGAGGTGAACGCCAACCATGCTGGCAACTCCCCAGTTCATGCACTAGTCGGAGAACCCGATCACCTGGAGCCGGGCGGACCATCCCGCCGTAATGCCAAGTCCCGGCAGCTACGCTCTAGTCCTCGACCCCACCATCGCCACCGAGCAGCGCGCCTGCCGCTTCTCACGGGTGCTGGTAGATGGTGGCTGTGGCATCAACATTATGTACCTTGACACGATGCACAAGCTGGGGCTGAAGATAGAAGACCTACAGGCGAGCCGGACGGTCTTCCATGGCATCGTGCCTAGAAAGTCCTACTCCCCTGTCGGCAAGATGACGCTCGACGTCCTCTTCGGCGAACGCGGCCACTTCTGCCGCGAGCCAGTGCTGTTCGAGGTCATGGACCTTGCCAGACCCTACCATGCCCTGTTGGCCTTGCCGGCCCTTGTAAAATTCATGGTGGTCCCCCATTACGCCTATGTCTATCTCAAGATCCCGGGCCCCAAGGGAAGCATCACCATCACGGGCGACTACAAGATGTCAATCGAGTGCACTCAAGACGGCAGTCGGTTGGCTGAGGCATTGGAAATCGCCGAAGAGAGGCATCAGCTCGACCGGCTCGTGGCCCTTGCCGCCAGCCAACCGGCCATGCCGGCTCCCCCCTCGCAGTTCGTCGGGGAGGCCTCCTTCTAGTTGTCCAAGGACACCAAGTAAATCCCGCTCGACCCGGCCAACCCAGCTCAGCGCGTCACCATCGGCTCCCGACTCGACGGAAAATAGGAAGGCGAGCTCCTCGACTTCCTCCGTGAGAATCGGGACATCTTCGCATTGTCCCCGAAGGACATACCAGGTGTTCCGAGGAAGTTTGCTGAGCACAAGCTACACGTGCGGCCGGACGTCAAGCCGGTCAAGCAACCCCTACGCCGTTTCTCCGAGGAGAAGCGGTGTACCATAGGAGAAGAGATCGCCCGGCTGCTCGCAGCCGGGTTGACGGGGGGATGACCCCAGGGTAGCCTCAAGCGCTCCCTTGCTCCAGCTTTTTAGCGCAATCCAAGGGCGGACCGCCTCCCCCTGCGGTCCGGCTATGCCCTGCCGGCAGCGTCCCTCCGGCCAGAACCCGCCGGCTACGACGTGCCGGCCGGCAGGGGGCGATGTCGCCTGGCCCCCCAGCCGGCTGCACATCGGATACCGTCGTAAGGACATGCGTGGCGACAGTGGTCCCCATCCCATCGGGGGTCAGCGCCCGTATGGCCCCAGTGAAGGCATCAGGGCCTCTGACCCTGGCGGACAATGACCGGGCTTCCGACAGTGCTGGCACGCCCCAACCACTCCATCACCTACCACGACATGGCTACAGGGTGCCCGGCCGCACCGCTGACCTCGGCCAGTCGCCGCAAGACGACGCCATAGGGGACAGCCCGTGTCGTGACGTGACCAGCGTCGAGACCCGCCGCGCGGGCCCCGTCGGTTCCTGACAAGACCCTTCAGCCGACGGGGCTTACCGGCGATAGGACCCCACAGCCAGCGGCCCCCACAGCCGGCCAGAGAGGCTACCGGCTGGGCCCCCCACGACCTTCTATTCATATTGTAATCCGGGGGGTTGACCTATAACCCCCCCAGGCCTCCCCATGCAAGGGGGGGGGGTCGTTCAATTGATCTCCCAATCCACTACACGCACACACGTAGAGAGGCAGAAGAGCGAGCTAGCTCCTTCTTCCTCCTCGATCCATACAGGTCAAGGAGCACCATTATAACTCGATCATTGTCTCAACTAGACTAGGCAGGACTAGGGGTGTTACCTCCTACGGAGGGCCCCGAACCTAGGTACATCGTGAGTCTACCACCGCTTGTGCCTAACCCCACTCCCGGAGCCCGCTGGCGTCCTTCGGCCCCTCTCGATAAGCCTACCCATGGCATCTGCCGTGACGAAACCACGACAATTGGCGCCCACCGTGGGGCCGTCCACGGCGCCGGCCGGAGTCACGCGCCGGGCGGGACCCTTCACCCCCGCCCCCGACTGCCTTGCGTCCGGGTGGAACCGCGTGCTCATGAGGCTTGCTTTGGCAGGTCTTGCGGGCAACGCGGCCGACGACTCTAACGAGTGCCCCGGTCGCGACCCAGCGCTCGACGTCGCCACGCTCGCTGGGCGTCTCAGCAAGCTGAGCCTCGCTGGAGAGCCGGCGGCCAACGAGTACCCTAGGGGGGTGCTCGACTGCACCAACCCTCCCTCGTCCATGGGCGCGCTCCCCAGAAGCGAGGCCATCGGCTCCCACACCCGCGTGGGAGTGATGGTCATCGCCTTTTCAACCACTTTGGGCCGTGTGCGGGCGGCTGAGGCTGGCGCGGCCGCCGCTCGCGCCGGCACCTCCGACCCACTCGCCGCCACCCTCCGAGGTCTGCGCACACCTATCGCTACAACGGCGAACCGGGCCACCGCCAGAGCCGAGCTGGAGGCGGCCCGCCGCCTGCTGTTCGAAGACGCCAGCGCCCTCGTTGCCGAGCGGCGCCGGATGGAAGCCGCGCGGCGGGAATACAACTCCGCGTACAGTCTCTCCTTGGCTGGCCCCGAGCCTAGCCGGCGTGGGGCTGTGCGGGAACGCGGCCGCGTGGTCACAGAAGGCCTCGGTGACCGCTTCCCCGTCTATGACACCCCCGCGGCCAACCTGCGCGCCGCCAAGGTTGCCTACGAGGATTTGGCAACCTTGGAGGGCGAGGAGTGGGCCGCACACGAGCGGCACATCAAGGACCTCATCGACACCGCCAGCACGCAACAGGTCGGCCTCACCCTCGGTGGGGCCGTCTCTGAGTTTCCTCACCCCGAGGGCGAGGACACTGGGGTTGCTGACCGCCGACACGCTCAACACTCCAGCACCCCTCGTCCTTCTGGCCGGAACTCCCGGGGGAGCAACGTTCAGCGCCCCTCGTCGCACGGAAACAAGCAGCCGGCTGTGAATAGCCGGCGCAGCAACAACCCGGCTGGCAGCCACCGTCGTCACGAGGCGCCGGCAGGCGGCAGCCGGCGCACCCGCGGGCATAATCCTCCTCTGCAGCAGGAGCCGACGCGGTCCATCCTACCGGCGGTCCGTCCTGAGCTTTCAGCCCGGCTCGGACCCCGCGTCCCCCACAGCGACAACGACGTCCGGCTCAGCCTTGACCGGCTGGCGCAGTCGGCTCTCCTCGAGGAGGAGGGCTCGATTGGCCCGGCCTGCTTCGGTCCACGAATCCACAATGAGCCTTTCCCGCCTGGCTTCATGCTTTCCCGCGACACCCCGAAGTACACCGGGGCGGCCAAGTCGGAGGACTGGCTGATCGACTGCACCACCGCCATCGGGATCGTCAGGGGGAACAAGCATGTAGCCGTCCACTACGCCCCCTTCATGCTGATAGGCTCGGCCCGCACCTGGCTGACAGCCTAGCTGCCGGCAGCGTCAACACCTGGACGGACTTCGAGGACACCTTCGTCCGCAACTTCACTGTCACCTACAAATGGCCTGGTCGGCCCTGCGAGCTGGCCATGTGCGCCCAGGGGCCTGAAGAGCCCCTCTGCGACTACCTCACGCGCTGGACCGAGCTCCGCAACTCGTGCGAGGGAGTGCACGAGGTGCAAGCCATCCAGTACTTCATCGAAGGCTGCTGCGATGGCACCCCCCTCAAGCACAAGCTCTTGTGCTCCGAGCCAACCTCCCTGGCGGATCTGATGTCCAAAGCGGACAAATATGCCACAGCCGATTCCTCGATGAGGATGAAAACAAAGGCACCAGCCAAGCCAGATGCGCCCCCTGCCGTGCCGCAGGCGGCGGCCGACAACCGTCAGCAGCAGAATGGCAAGCACAAGAACGACGAGCCCGACTCCCGCTACGGGAGCCGGCAGGTCGCCTCCATCGAGGAGGAGCAGCCGGCTGGCCAGGCCTCTGGTCAGCGCCAGCGCACCGGCAAGGCCGCCTGGCAGCCCAAGCTGACTTTCGAGCAAATGCTTGACCTCCCCTGCAAAATCCACTCCGGTGCCAAGCTGTCCACGCACATGCTCCAACAGTGCAGATTCTCACAGCCATTGGCTCAGGGGGACGGCCTCCCGGTTCCCCCGTGCAACCAGCCCGCGCTCCGGCGCCGGCTCCGGCTCCCGGTCCGGCCCAAGCGGCTCCGACCCCGGCTTGGAACGACGGCCGGTTGCTCGACCAGTACCCTGAACATGAGGCCTGCTACGTCGTCCTCATCAGCGAAGAGACAGACAAGCACTCCCAGCGTCGGCTGCACCGCGAGGTGAATGCCACCGTGCCCGCAACTCCCCAGTTCATGCATTGGTCCGAGAAGCCGGTCACCTGGAGCCGGGCGGATCACCCGGCCGTGATGCCAAGCCCTGGCAGCTGCGCCCTCGTCCTTGATCCCACCATCGCCTCCGAGAGGCGCTCATGCCGCTTCTCGCGGGTGTTCATTGATGCGGGCAGCAGCATCAACATTCTCTACCTTGACAGCCTGCACCCCCGTCTGCAAGATCAAGCTCGACGTCCTCTTCGGTGACGCCAGTCACTTCTGCCACGAGCTGGTCTCGTTCGAGGTGGTGGACCTCAATAGCCCCTACCACGCGTTGCTAGGCCGGCCAACTCTTGTCAAGTTCATGGCGATCCCCCAGTACGCCTTCCTCAAGCTCAAGATGCCGGGTCCCAAGGGCATCATCACCGTCGCCGGCAAGTACCACATGTCAATGGCGTGCACGCGAGACGGCAGTCGGCTAGCCGAGGCCCTGGAGATAGCGGAGGAGAAGCAGCAGCTTGACCGGCTGGTGGCCCTCGCCTCTGCCCAGCCGGCCGTGCCGGCTCCTCCGTCTCAGTCGGGCGGCGAAGCCTCGTTCGAGCCGTCCAAGGAAACCAAGCAGGTGACGCTCGATCCGGCTAACCCCACCCAGTGCATGACCATCGGCTCCCGCCTCGACAGCAAATAGGAAAGCGAGATCATTGACTTCCTCCGTGAGAATCGGGACATCTTTGTATGGTCCCCCAAGGACATGCCGGGTGTTCCGGGGAAGTTTGTCGAGCATAAGCTACACGTACGACCGGATGCGAAGCCGGTCAAGCAACCCTGGCGCCGTTTCTCCAAGGAGAAGCGGCGTACTATAGGAGAAGAGATTGCCCGGCTGCTCGCAACCGGCTTCATCATGGAAGTATTCCACCCGGACTGGCTGGCCAACCCAGTCCTGGTGCTAAAAAAAACAAGACCTGGCACATGTGTATCGACTACACGAGCCTGAACAAGGCGTGCCCCAAGGACCCGTTCGCCTTGTCACGGATCGATCAAGTCATCGACTCCACGGCTGGCTGCGATCCGCTGTCCTTCCTGGACGCCTACTGCGGCTACCATCAGATAAAGCTGGACCTGGCCGACTGGCTCAAGACCTCCTTCATCACCCCCTTTGGGGTCTAGTGCTACATCACCATGTTCTTCGGCCTGAAGAATGCAGGCGCCACCTTCCAGCGTTGCATGCAGAAGTGCCTCCTGCCTCAGATAGGCAGGAATGTCCACGTCTACGTGGACGACATCGTCATCAAATCCAAGAAGCACTTCAGCCTCCTCGACGACCTCCGGGAGACATTCGCCAACTTGCGCGAATACAAGATCAAGCTCAACCCGGAGAAGTGTGTCTTCGACCTCCTAGCTGGACAACTCCTGGGTTTCTTCGTGTCCGCCCACGGCATGGAAGCTAACCCAGAGAAGATCCGGGCGATCGAGCGCATGCCCAAGCAGGTCCGGCTCCGCGACGTCCAGAAGTTCACCGGCTGCCTCGCCTCCCTCAGCCGGTTCATCAGCCGACTGGGCGAGAAGGCCTTGCCCCTCTACGGGATCCTACGCAAGTCGGCCCTGATAGAGCCGGGCCGGGACCTCTCGAAGAAGTCGGCCCTGTTCGACTGGTCCAACAAGGCGGACGCGGCGTTCCGCAGCCTCGAGCGGGCTCTCACCAGTGCGCCCATCTTGGCCGTGCCGGCTGACAAAGAGCCCCTGCTCGCCTATGTTACGGCGACCACACGCGTCGTCAGCGTCGTCCTGGTGGTGGAGCGGCCGGAGGAAGGCAGGGCGCTGCCGACGCCGTGTCCCGTCTACTACCTCAGCGAGATCCTCTCTGCCTCCAAGCAAAACTACCCCCACTACCAGAAGATGTGCTACGACATCTACTTCGCCGCCTAGAAGATCAAGTAGTACTTCTAGGAGCACGTCATCACCGTCGTGAGCACAACGCCGCTAGGCGAAATCATGGCCGGTCGGGATGCCACCGGTCGGATCGCTAAATGGGCCATCGCCCTGGCCGACTACGAAATACGATACGAGCCACGCACCGCCATCAAATCCCAGGCAATGGCCGACTTCCTCGTCGACTGGGCCGAAACCCAGTTTGTGCCGCCTCCGCTCGACTCCATGCACTAGCGCATGCACTTTGACGGCTCGAAGATGCGAGCCGGCCTGGGAGCCGGCATCGTCTTGATGTCTCCCAGAGGAGACCAGCTCCGCTACACCCTCCAGATCCACTTCGCCGCATCCAACAACGTGGCCGAATACGAGGCCCTCGTCCATGGCCTCCGGCTCACCAAGGATATCGGCATCCAGCGCATCATTTGCTTCGGCGACTCTGACCTCGTGGTGCAACAGGTCTCTGGCGAATGGGACGCCAGGGACGCCAACATGGCCAGCTACCGCTTCCTCGTCCAGCAGCTCATCGGCTCCTTTGAGGGCTGCGAGTTCCACCACGTCCCTGTGCGGACAACGAGGCGGCCGACACGCTGGCCAAGATCGGCTCCACCCGGCAGGCCATCCCAGCCGGTGTCTCCCTCGAGCGGCTGCTGAAGCCTTCGATCAAGCCTTCTCCCGAATCGAAGTCCATCTTCGTACCAGCAAATGCGGCCGGCACCTCGGCGGAGCCGGCTACCCAACCGGCCCCACCGGCTGTGGCAGCTCTGCCGGCTCCGTCACCATCGGCTGCCAAGACGGCGCCACCCGCCTCGACAGCCAAGTCGGCCACGTCCGCGCGTGCCGGCCCCGAGCCCGTCGCCGTCATGATGATGGTCGACGCTCCTATCGCCGCCTCACCCCTAGGGTCGGCAAGCCGGTCTCGGGGGCCGTGCTGGCCCCTGTCTCGGCTCCCTCATGGGCTCAGCCCATCCTGGCATTCCTCCAGTGCGGCGAGCTCCCCTCCGATGAGGCCACTGCAAGGTAGATTCAATGTCGGGCCCCGGCCTACAGCATCATCAACCACGAGTTGGTTCATCGCAGCACCATCGGCGCCTTCCAAAGCTGCGTCGAGCCGGAGAAGGGGCTAGAAATCCTCCTCGACATCCACCAGGACAAGTGCGGGCAGCATCCCGCCTCCAGGTCCCTGGTGGCCAAAGCATTCCTTCACGGTTTCTACTGGTCGACTGCTCTAGACGCGGCCAAGAATCTGGTTGATAAGTGCGAGGGCTGCCAACGCTTCAGCACGCAGAGCCATCTTCCGGCTACCGCCCTCCAGACCATCCCCCTCTCGTGGCCCTTTGCCGTCTGGGGGCTGGACATGGTCGGACCCTTCAAGACCGCACAAGGCGACATGACTCATTTGCTGGTAGCCATCGACAAATTCACCAAGTGGATCGAGGCCCGGCCAATCAAGAAACTGGACGGCCCCATGGCTGTCCGGTTCATCGAAGACATCATAGTTCGCTACGGCGTCCCCCACAGCATCATCATCGACAACGACACGAACTTCGCCAAGGGCGCGCTGATAACCCACAAGTATAGGTGATCAATTGTAGCCTTTCTCGATAAGTAAGTGTGTCGAACCCAACGAGGAGCTAAAGGTAGGACAAATATTCCCTCAAGTTCTATCGACCATCGGTACAACTCTACGCACACTTTACGTTCGCTTTACCTAGAACAAGTATGAAACTAGACGTACTTTGTAGGTGTGATAGGATAGGTTTGCAAGATAATAAAGAACACGTAAATAAAAACTTGGGGCTGTTTAGATAAATAAACAATTACGTTAGTTTAACGAGTGTGGAAAAGTGGTAGTAGGAGTTGTGGAATTGTCCCTAAGCAATTGACTATGTTACTAGACCGATAGCAAGTTTTATGTGGGAGAGGCCACTGCTAGCATGTCATCCCTTACTTGGAATTCTATGCAATTATGATTGGAACTATTAGCAAGCATCCACAACTACTAACGTTCATTAAGGTAAAACCCAACCATGGCAATAAAATATATTGGTCCCCCTTCAATCCCGTATGCATCAATTTCTATGCTAGGCTGAAGCTTCTGTCACCCTTGCCCTCCAATACATAGTCCTATCAACATACAACTAACACTATGGTGTGATCCACGCGCGCGCTCATATGATGGGCACCGAAGGACAACAACATAACCACAAGCAATTTAAACCAATCATAGCAATTCATCAATTACCGATAGGACAACGAAACTCTACTCAGACATCATAGGATGGCAACACATCATTGGATAATAATATGAAGCATAAAGCACCATGTTCAAGTAGAGGGTACAGCGGGTTGCGGGAGAGTGGACCGCTGAATATAGATTGGTAAGGTGATGGAGGTGTTGGTGAAGATGACGGAGGTGTTGGTGTAGATCGCCGTCACACGATGATGTCCCGGGCGGCGTTTCGGTGCCGCCGGGAGAGAGGGGGAGAGAGCCGCCCTTCTTCTTCTTCTTCTGTGAACTCCTCCCTATATGGGAGAAGGGTTTCCCCTCTGGTCCATGGTCTCCATGGCGACGGAGAGGCAAGAGCTCCTCCGAGATTGGATCTCTCTCTATGTGTCCTTCTGTTTCTGCGCTCCTAGATTCTGGCCTTTCGCCGTTTCTTAAATTTCCGGAGATCCGTATCTCCGATCGGGCTGAACTTTTGAGTGGATTTTCCTTATACAAATATCTTTCTTGCGGCGAAAGAAGGGCCCCAATCTCCTTAAGGGTTGGCCACGAGCCTACGAGGCATGCCTGGGCGTGTAGGGCGCGCCTCCTGGGCTCGTGACCCCCTTGGGCATCCTTTCATGTTGATTCTTCTTCCCAAAAATCATAAATATTCCAAAAAAATCCCCGTAGGTTCTTTATTGCATTTGGACTTCGTTTGGTATGGATATTCTGCAAAACAAAAAACATGCAACAAACAGGAATTGGCACTAGGCACTGGATCAATATGTTGGTCCCAAAAATAGTATAAAAAGTTGCCAAAAGTATATCAAAGTTGTAGAATATTGGCATGAAACAATTAAAAATTATAGATACGACGGAGACGTATCAGCATCCCCAAGCTTAATTCCTGCTCGTCCTCGAGTAGGTAAATGATAAAAAAGATAATTTTTGATGTCGAATGCTACCTAGCATAATCTTGATCATATAATCTAATCATGGCATGAATATTAAGACACGAGTGATTCAAAGCAATAGTTTATCATTTGACATAAAGACAATAATATTTCAAGCATACTAATAAAGCAATCATCTCTTCTCAAAATAACATGGCCGAAGAAAGTTATCCCTACAAAATCATATGGTCTGACTATGCTCCATCTTCATCACACAAGGTATTAAATCATGCATAACCCTACTTTTAGCCAAGCAATTGTTTCATACTTTAGTATTCTCAAACTTTTTCAACTTTCACGCAATACATGAGCGTGAGCCATGGACATAGCACTATAGGTGGGAGAGAATATGGTGGTTGTGGAGAATACAAAAAGGAGGAGATAGTCGCACATCAACTAGGCGTATCAACGGGCTATGGAGATGCCCATCAATAGATATCAATGTGAGTGAGTAGGGATTGCCATGCAACGGATGCACTAGAGCTATAAGTGTATGAAAGCTCAAAAAGAAACTAAGTGGGTGTGCATCCAACTTGCTTGCTCACGAAGACCGAGGGCAATTTGAGGAAGCCCATCATTGGAATATACAAGCCAAGTTCTATAATGAAAATTTGCCAGTAGTATATGAAAGTGACAATATAGGAGACTCTCTATCATGAAGATCATGGTGCTACTTTGAAGCACAAGTGTGGTAAAGGATAGTAGCATTCTCCCTTCTCTCTTTTCTCTCATTTTTTTATTTTTTTATTTTTATTTGTTTTCTCTTTTTTTTGGTGGGCTTCTTTGGCCTCTTTTTTTTATTTGGGCTTCACTGGCCTCTTTTATTACTTCCTCACATGGGACAATGCTCTAATAGTGATGATCATCACAATTTTATTTACTTACAACTCGACATTTAGAACAAAATACGACTCTATATGAATGCCTCCGGCGGTGTACCGGGATGTGCAATGATCTAGCGTAGTAATGACATCAAAAAACGGACAAGCCATGAAAACATCATGCTAGCTATCTTACGATCATTCAAAGCAATATGAAATGATGGTGCGTGTCATAATAAACGGAACGATGGAAGTTGCATGGAAATATATCTCGGAATGGCTATGGTAATGCCATAATAGGTAGTATGGTGGCTGTTTTGAGGAAGGGTATATGGTGGGTGTAATACACCGGCGAAAGTTGCGCGGTACTAGAGAGGCTATGGTGGAAGGGTGAGAATGTGTATAATCCATGGACTCCACATTAGTCATAAAGAACTCACATACTTATTGCAAAAGTCTATTAGTCATCGAAACAAGGTACTACACGCATGCTACTAGGGGAAGGGTTGGCAGGAGTTAACCATCGCGCAATCCCGACCTCCACACAAAAGATGACAATCAATAAATAAATCATGCTCCGACTTCGTCACATAACGGTTCACCATACGTGCATGCTACGGGAATCACAAACCTTAACACAAGTATCTCTACGAATACACAATTACTCACTAGCATGACTCTAATATCACATCTTCATGTCGCAAAACTATTGCAAGGAATCAAACATATCATATTCAGTGATCTACAACTTTTATGTAGGATTATATGACTAACCATGTGAATGACCAACTCCTGTTAACTCTCTAAATAGGTATAAGTGAAGCATGAGAGTTTAATTCTTTCTACAAAAGATATGACCCACTCTAACAAATATAAGTGAAGCACAAGAGCATTCTACAAATGGCGGTTTTCTATGTGTAGGGAAACAGACTATCCAAACTTCAAATGCTATAAGTGAAGCACATGAAGCATTGTATAAAGCCATACTCAAAAGATAAAAGTGAAGTGCAAAGAGCATTCTATAAATCAGCCAAGGAATATCTCATACCAGCATGGTGCACAAAAGAAAAAGGAAAAATAAACACAAAAGACGCTCCAAGCATTGGCACATATCATGTGACGAATAAAAATATAGCTCTGAGTAAAACTACCGATAGATTGTAGACGAAAGAGGGGATGCCTTCCGCGGCATCCCCAATCTTAGACGCTTGAGCCTTCCTTGAATATTACCTTGGGGTGCCTCGGGCATCCCCAAGCTTAGGCTCTTGCCTCTCTTTATTCCTTCATCCATCGTGGTCTTAGCCAAAACTTGAAAACTTCAATCACACAAAACTTAAACAGAAACTCGTGATAACATTAGCATAAGAAAACAAACCACCATCTTTTTAGGTACTGTAGTAAACTTGATTTCCATTTATATTCATGTTATATTACTGTATTCTCACTTTTCCATGGCTTGTACACCCCGATACTAACCATATTTTCATCAAAATAAGCAATCAACACAACAAAAACAGAATCTGTCAAAAACATAACAGTCTGTAGCAATCTGTATATTTCGTATACCTATGCTATCCCAAAAATTCTGAAATAATTATTAAAATTAGGGCAATTTGCATATCAATCATCATAAAAAATAATCAACTCAAAATCTCTTTCTGGGTAGGAATTAAAAATAATTTCGTGAGCACCAAGTTTCTGTCTTTTTTCAGCATGATTAAACAACTATCACCAAAACTAATCATAAAGGCTTTACTTGGCACATTATTTTTATAATGCAATGGAATTGTACAAGCGGATAATTATTTTTGCAAGAAACTTCCATGAAAAATTCTGCATTGTTTCCATGAGCATGAACACAAGTGTTCAAGGTCCACCCTCACTTCCGCAATGCATCACCTTTCAATCGCTTCTCTTTTTGAAAAAGTTTTAAGTTCCACTCTATATTTTTTGTTTTTAAACTATATAAAAGCACTAAACAGAAATAAATGACTCTCTAAAACTTCCGGGTTGTCTCCCAGGCAGCGCTGTCTTTAAAGCCATTAAGCTAGGCATAAAGTGCTCAATTAATGGATCCACCCGGATCCCAAGGTATATCAAAGCCAATTTTAATTAACAATGATTTTTAATTTAGTAGTGAGCACAAGGTAACATATATCATGCAATTCGAAGTCTAACTCTCTTCCTATGCATTGGCATGTCATAAAAGAACAATTCATGCACATCAAGTAAAGGCCAATAGATAGCATAAGCAGTTTCTTGCAATTTTATCGTATTGGAAACATAGAGAGGTGGAGATGTAGTTCCTCTCTCATAATAATTTTAAGTAGGATCAGAAAGCACACGCATATTATATTCATCAAAATAATCATGTGTAATAGTAGAAGGCAACCCATCAATGTAATCCCTAATAAGAGCAAACTTCTCCGATATAGTGTAGTTGGGAGAATTCAAAAAGATAATAGGACTATCATATGTGGGCGCAATAGCAACAAGTTCATGTTTAACATAAGGAACTATAGCAAGTTCATCTCCATAAGCATCATTCATATTGGCATCATGGCCACAAGCATAGAAAGCATCAAGTTCGTAAAAAAGGGATATTTCAAACGAATCCAAGGGATCATAGCAATCAACATAGCATTCATCCTTCGGTAAGCACGAAGGGAAATTAAACAATGTATGAGTTGAAGAGTTACTCTCATTAGAAGGTGGGCACGAGTAGCTAATCAAATCTTCCTCCTTTTGTTCTTCGCTCTCCTCGTCATCTTTTTCATCTAATGAGCTCACAGTTTCAGCATTTTCTTCTTCCATAGTTTCCTGCAAAATATTAGTCTCTTCTTGGGCAGCGGAGAATTTCCCCATAAATCGATAAATATGGGCATTATATTCATAATTAGTATAACAATAACGAAGCATAACCAAAATTTCAGATTGGTAAAAAGCATCATCATTATCATCACACCTTTTAAACAGAGCTTCAATTTCATAAGCACCCATAAAAGCAACAAACTCTTCTATTTGTTCCACATCATACTAATCATATATAGCATTAGCATAAGATGCCAAGGTTTCATTAGCATTAAATTTACAAGAAAAGGGAAGGTGTTTAGCCTTCATCCTAGAGCAACAAGTAATATCATATCTCAAGCATAGATCCCAAGCATACCATTTCAACATATGAATTTGATCCCATAATAGTTTCCCTTCTTTAGTCAAGCGATAATCCCTAAAGTATTCACGTTGATCCAATGTGTCTCCCATTATATAATTGAATGGGTTTTTTTGAGGATTATTAAAGAAGTGCATAATATTTTCCACATAACGAGCATCGAGGGTTTTAGGAGGTTCCCCATCTCCATAAGTAGCAAGTACACCTAATATTTTTGGTATTTCGTGTTCGATATCCATAACTAAATATAGAGAACAACTTAGAACAGAAAATAAATCTACTTAGTGATAAAGCAAACAAGCACACAGGAGAATATTCACCCCACGCTATCTCTCCCCGGCAACGACGCCAGAAAAAAGTCTTGATAACCCACAAGTATAGGGGATCAATTGTAGCCTTTCTCTATAAGTAAGAGTGTCGATCCCAACGAGGAGCTAAAGTTAGGAAAAATATTCCCTCAAGTTCTATCGACCATCGATACAACTCTCACACTTTACGTACACTTTACCTAGAACAAGCATGAAACTAGAAGTACTTTGTAGGTGTGATAGGATAGGTTTGCAAGATAATAAAGAACACGTAAATAAAAACTAGGGGCTGTTTAGATAAAGAAACAATTACGTTAGTTTAACGAGTGTGGAAAAGTGGTGGTAGGAGTTGCGAAATTGTCCCTAAGCAATTGACTATGTTACTAGACCGATAGCAAGTTTTATGTGGGAGAGGACACTGCTAGCATGTCATCCCTTACTTGGAATTCTATGCACTTATGATTGGAACTATTAGCAAGAATCCACAACTACTAATGTTCATTAAGGTAAAACCCAACCATAGCAATAAGATATATTGGTCCCCCTTCAATCCCGTATGCATCAATTTCTATGCTAGGCTGAAGCTTCTGTCACCCTTGCCCTCCAATACATAGTCCTATCAACATACAACTAACCCTATGGTGTGATCCATGCGCGTGCTCATATGATGGGCACCGAAGGACAGCAACATAACCACAAACAATTTAAACCAATCATAGCAATTCATCAATTACCGATAGGACAACGAAACTCTACTCAGACATCATAGGATGGCAACACATCATTGGATAATAATATGAAGCATAAAGCACCATGTTCAAGTAGAGGGTACAGCGGGTTGCGGGAGAGCAGACGGGGGAAGGTGATGGAGGTGTTGGTGAAGATGATGGAGGTGTTGGTGTAGATCGCCGTCACACGATGATGTCCCGGGAGGCGTTCCGACGCCGCCGGAAGAGAGGGGGAGAGAGCACCCATTCTTCTTCTTCTTCCTTGACCTCCTCCCTAGATGGGAGAAGGGTATCCCCTCTGGTCCATGGTCTCCATGGCGACGGAGAGGCGAGAGCCCCTCCGAGATTGGATCTCTCTCTCTGTGTCCTTCTATTTCTGCGCTCCCAGATTCGGGCCTTTTGCCGTTTCTTAAATTACCGGAGATCCATAACTCCGATCGGGCTGAAATTTTGAGAAGATTTTACTTATGCAAATATATTTCTTGCGCCGAAAGAAGGCCCCCAACGGCCTTAATTGTTGGTCACCAGCCTGCGAGGCGCGCCTGGGGTTAGGGCGTGCCTCTTGGGCTCGTGACCCCCTCAGGCATCGTTTCGGGTTGATTCTTCTTCCCAAAAATCATAAATATTACAAAACAAATCCCCGTAGGTTTTTTATTGCATTTCGACTTCGTTTGGTACGGATATTCCGCGAAACAAAAGACATGCAATAAAAAGGAACTGGCACTAGGCACTGGATCAATATGTTAGTCCAAAAATAGTATAAAAAGTTGCCAAAAGTATATGGAAGTTGTAGAATATTGGCATGAAACACTCAAGAATTATAGATACGATGGAGATGTGTCACGCGCTAGCGCGTTTCTGCTCAAGGCGGGGCATCCAGCTCGACCTGGCGTCCGTCGCCCACCCGCAGTCAAACGGCCAGGTCGAGAGGGCGAACGGCCTGCTCCTGTCCGGCATCAAGCCCCGGCTCGTGACGCCACTGGCCCGGTCGGCCGGCTGCTGGGTCGAGGAGCTGCCGGCTGTCCTTTGGAGCCTCCAGACCACGCCCAACCGGTCGACCGGCTACACTCCGTTCTTTCTCGTTTACGGGTCCGAGGCGATCATCCCCACCGACGTCGAGTTCGATTCGCCCCGGGTTACCCTATACACCGAGAAGGACACGAGGGAGGCAAGGGAAGACGGCGTCAACCTCCTCGAGGAGTCCCGCGAGTTGGCCTTGAGCCGGACAGCCATCTACCAGTAGAAGCTCCGGCGCTACCACAGCAAGCGGATCCGGCCACTCTGCTTCCGCGAGGGAGACTTGGTGCTCAGGCGGATCCAGCGAACTGTCGGCCAGCACAAGCTGTCCTCCCCATGAGAGGGCCCGTTCATTGTCAGCCGGGCGCTGCACAACAACGCGTAATATCTAATAGACGCCCAGAAGCCGTAGAAGCGCAAAAGAGACGCCTCCGGCGAGGAGACGGAGCGCCCATGGAATGCGGCGCTCCTCCGTCCATTTTATTGCTAAAAAAGTGTATGTATCCTTCTCCTTTTGGGCTTATGAATGCAACGGGGTCCCCAAGGCGACACTTGGGGCATGCCCCTTTCTGATTCCTCCAAAGTTCTCCTGTTATTTAAGGCACGTCAACTAGGTCCGGCTCCCGGGCCCGGGGGCTTAGCCGGCTCCCCCCCCCCCGAGGCGAACAAATAGTGTGAGCAAGCAACCCTTCGCCTCCCCTCCCTCACCAGCTACAGACCGGATCCCGTTTGTCCGGCTGAAGGGACCACGGGGTATGAAGGAACTTCTCACACAAAGGTCAGCAGACGCGCGGTAGTTGGACCGGCCCAGCCGAGCTATGTTACTCCTAGTAACCGGCCTCTGCCGGCTCATCCTAGCCCTAGCCGGTTGACTCTAAGAGCCCGCTGGTTTTCCCCAAGGGTGAAGCCCCGTCCCTGTCCCAGACCGGCTCTCTGCGGGCTGGCAGGCAGGGCGGAAGCCGGAAGGAACCCTGGCGCACGATCACAAGTCAAAAAGCAAAAGGTGAAAGAAGAGCTGGCACACGCATTCTTTGCTAACAAGAAATAAACGGCATAAGTCATAACGATAAAAGGCCCATGGCCACGAGTTCATTACATATTTACATATACACCCCTAGTGGGTTGAATTCCAATCTAAAACTAAATGCAGAAAAGGAAAAATCCTAAGTGGTGGCAGCTTCAGGCCGGCCCTCCTCCGGTGCTGGCGCCTCTGGAGCTGGCAGTGCTGACACCGCTGGAGCTGGCAGTCCTGACACCACTGGAGCCGGCGGTGCACATGCCTCCGGAGCCAGTGGTGCTGGTGCTTCCGAGGCAGAAGCCCCCACATCCGGAGCCGACTCGGACCCGGCGTAGTCGTCGGTGTCGGACTCCCCGTCATCCGTCTCGGCGGTGCTCCCCTCCGAGTCGTCCAGGGCGAGCCCGTACCAGTCCTCCGGGATCGCAACGCCGTCCGCCCTACGCTCCGGGACGTACTCGTCCCACGCAGCGAAGGACGCAAGGTCGCTCGCCCTCACCAGCAGCTCGTCGGCCACCGCCTCCAGCTCCGTGTCGGTGCCGACACGCTGGGTCGTGAGCAAGCCCAAGTCCAGCTCGGGGTACCACGACCTGGCGATGCGGAGCGCCATGTCCGCACCGGCGCGTGCCGCGGAGGCCCTCCAGGCGTTCACCCGCGCTGTCCCAAACTCCAGCCACCTCGACAGCCGGTTCATGGAGCCCGGATCCGCCGCGCCGGGCCAGAGGGTGCGAACCAGCGCCAAGCCGGCCGCCTGGAGCCGTTTCAGGGCACGAACCACCTCCGACAGGCGCGTGTTCACGGTGATCCCCACCTCGTCCAGGGTCCAGGGGGCAAGCTGCCCAACGGCCTCTCCTTGCGCCCGCCGGGCCTCACGGTCGGCCTCCACGGCCGCCTCCGAGGCCTCCCGAGTGTCGGGGCAAAGCCCTAAGAGGAGGACAGGGGATGAGTGGGGAGGAAAGCTAGAAGAAAAGAAGAAGAAAGAAAAGAAAAGAGTAGTGGTGGCAAAAGCTTATTGTGCAGCATCTGGTCCACCTTATGCACCTGCTCCTGCAGCTACACCTCCCTGGCTGACCACTCCTGGCGCTGGCACTCGTTCTCATCCCGGGCCGCCTGCAAGTCCTCGGCCGCCTTGGCTGGCACGGCGTCTTTGGCCTCCAGCCTCTCGCGGAGAACCTTCTCCCGCTCCTCCGCCTCCCGACGAAGGGCCGCCTCTTGGTCCGCCAATGCTTGGTGGTGGGCTGCCTCGCGCCCCTCCCCCTCCGCCTTCGCCCGGTCCACCTCCTCTCGGAGCCGGTCGCGCTCCATCTTCAGGAGGGCCCGTTCCTCTTAAAGGCGCACCACCTGGCGCCGGCGGCTGACCATCTCAGCATGGGTGGCTTCACAAGAAACAAAGCAAAGAACTCAAGCAGAGAAGGGATTCAGCCCGCCTCCGCGGCAGCCGACCTGATTCCCGGGGGCTAAACTGCCCCCACTGAAAGATTGCAAGAGCACGTACCTCGCAAGTCCGCGGACACGACGGCGAGCTGGCTCTCGGCTCCTCGGTACAACCCCAGCAGGGTGTTGTACGTTCCCACCCGGCAGTCATGCGTTGCCTGCGTAACAACAGGAGCAGCTTTAGGCCTGACCTGCCTGCATCATAGCCGGCTCGAGCCTCGCGGGCTACACGCAGTGGGTACGCTGACGTGCCCCCACTGGAAAAGGCAGAAAACGCAGAGTCAAAGAGAAGAAGGAAAGAAGAGAACTCACCGCGACCACCTGCTCCAAGCTCACGAACCGGTCGTTGGTGGCCTGAGCGTCCTGCAACGCCTGGGTGTGGCAAGCGGCAAACGCATCCACGACGGCGGCCACCGCTGTCCCAAGGGCTCTCGACAGTTCCCCAGGGGCCGGGCTTCCGGCCTCCTCCCAGGTCTGCTGCGGCCGGCCCCCGTCCGCGGGTCCTCCCTTGCCGAAGGCCACGATGGGGCTGGCCCTTCTTCTCGCTGTCGCCCCGGGGGCCGCCGTTGACGTGCCCGTGGCGGCCGTCTCCTCGGCCATCGTGGCCCCCGCCTCTGGCGCTCTGCCTCCGGCGGCTCCTGGCTGACTCACCCCAACGCCGGCGCCTTCGGAGCCGGCGCCTGCGAGCCCGGCGCCTCCAAGGCCAGCACTTCCAGGGCCGGCTCCTCGGCCCCCGGCGGCACGTCGTCATTTCTCGGCGGCACGTCATCCGCCGCCGGCTGGGCGTCATTGCGGTCCATCTCCGCCGTGGCCTTCGCGCCCGCCTCCGCCCGTCGCCCAGGACCGTGGTGGTCCTTCGACCTCCTCTCCCGACCGCGGGGGAACGGCTCCCAGGCTCCGCCAGTGGCCTCTCTGCTGTTTCCTCTCTCCCGACCGCGAGGGAACGGATCCCATTCTCCGCCAGCGGCCTCCCCGCTGGTTCCTCCCCGCTTCCTCGCCGCCTCTTCCCGCGGGCGGAGCTCCTCGACGCGCCGTTCCTGCTCGGCCACCTCGAGGTCTAGCCATGCCTGGCGCTCCTTCTCCTCATCGGCCGTCGGTGGCGCCGCCCTCTTCGTCCCGCCGCTCGGGGTCCTCCCCAGGGCGGGCGCCTCCTTGGTAACGACGAATTGAGGGACTGGGGGGAAGTCGAAACAGACCAAGGTGGAGAGGGAGATGGACTTACCCGGCGACGACGGGGACCGCCCTCCTCATGGGTCCCGTCTAGGCGACCTTCTGCTTCTTTCCCCCGCCTCCGCGGCTACCGCCCGACTGCGCGGTCACCACGTGCTTGGGCGCCGGCTTAGGGGCGGCCGGCCATTTCCCCTTGTTGCCCGCGTCCGGGCCCCGCGGCTGGAGCCGCCGCCGACTCGAGGTTAGCGCCTCCGCGGCACCGTGACCTCGCCCTCCGAATGTTCGGGCTCCTCCGGAGCCTTTGCAACGCGCAACGCGTCCACCTCAGCGTCATCATTGGTCCAGTCCCATAGGTGCGTCTGAGGAGGACACTCACCAGTCGATTCGGCCTCTTCAGCCTCTTCCGTCTCCATCTCCACGTTGCCGGTTTCAGATGCGCCGGCTCGCTCAGAGCCGGTCGGCTCCACGTCGTCGACATCCTCGACCTCCTCGAGGTCCGACTCCATCGTGTCGGGGGCTGGCTCCCCGTAATTCTGCAGCAGCGGGAAAACCGGCGGGCAGGCCGGGCGGCGCGTCGTCAGGCCAAAGGAGGGAGGGGCATTGCCTCTGAAGAAAGATGGAGGGAAGGAGGCGGCTAGAGACTTACCCGCGGTGCTGGGTGGCTGCGGCTCTACGGGGTTTTCCCCCATTGCCACTCGCCCTCCTTCATCTTTGCTGTTGAGATGGCATTCGCCCTCCTCGCCACGTGGACCGGCATCAGCTCCTTGGTGGAGAGCCGGCAGGGGTCGTTGCGTCCCCCCATCTGGTAGATGAGGTGCGTCAACGATGCAACGGCTGCACCTGGCGCGCCACCATCGCGGCTAGCAGGTCGGTGGTCGTCAGCCCCTGCATCCGGGTCATCACGAGCAGGCGCTCGTAGAGCCGGTCCGCTATCTCGGGCGCTTGAGGCGGAACTGCATGCCAGTTCAGCATCGCGGTCGGCGGGTGGTTGGCGAAGTCGGGGAAGTTAATGTGATCGTCTTTCGGCTTCGCGTTCTTCACATAGAAGAAACCCCGCTGCCAGCGCTTCACCGACTCGTGCAACGGGAGTTCTGGGAAGCTAGTCCCCTTGCGGATGTGAATCATGGCGCCTCCACAGGCGGTCATCACCATCTGCTTCGTCACCGGATCCTTCGTTGTCTGCCGCTTGAGGAAGAAGAGCCGGCACCAGAAGTCCAGCCTCGGCTCAACCCCCAAGTACCCCTCGCAAAGGGTGACATTTGCCACCAGCTGCAAGACGGCGTTGACCGCCACGGGTCGTCAGCGGCGAGGACCCTCACGGGTCGTCAGCGGGACTCCCCGGCTTCGGGGACTACTGATGGGGGGATGACCCCAGGGTAGCCTCAAGCGCTCCCTTGCTCCAGCTTTCTAGCGCAATCAAAGGGCGGACCGGCTCCCCCTGCGGTCTAGCTATGCCCTGCCGGAAGCGGCCCTCCGTCCAGAACCCGCCGGCTACGCCCCGCCGGCTACGACGTGCCGACTGGCAGTGGGCGATGTCGCCTGGCCCCCCAGCCGGCTGCGCATCGGATACCGTCGTAAGGACATGCGTGGCGACAGTGGTCCCCATCCCATCGAGGGTCAGCGGCCGTATGGCCACAGTGAAGGAGTCAGGGCCTCTGACCCTGGCGGACGGTGACCGGGCTTCCGACAGTGCCGACACGCCCCAACCACTCCATCACCTGCCCCGGCATGGCTACAGGGCGCCCGGACGCATCGCTGACCTCGGCCGGTCGCTGCAAGACGACGCTATAGGGGACAACCCGTGCCGTGATGTGACCAGCATCGGGACCCGCCGCGCGGGCCCTGCGGGCTCCTGACAGGACCCTTTAGCCGACGGGGCCTACCGGCGACAGGACCCCACGGCCGAGGGCCCCCACAGCCGGCCAGAGAGGCTGCCGGCTGGGGCCCCCATGACCTTCTATTCATATTGTAATCTGAGGGGTGGCCTATAAACCCCCCAGGGCTCCCCCATGCAAGGGGGTGGTCGTTTAATTGATCTCCCAGTCCACTACACGCGCACACGTAGAGAGGCAGAAGAGCGAGCTAGCTCCTTCTTCCTCCTCGATCCATACAGCTCAAGGAGCACCATTCTAACTCGATCATTGTCTCAACTAGACTAGGCAGGACTAGGGGTGTTACCTCCCATGGAGGGCCCCGCACCTGGGTACATCGTGAGTCTACCACCGCTTGTGCCTAACCCCGCTCCCGGAGCCCGCCCGTGTCCTTCGGCCCCTCTCGATAAGCC
This sequence comes from Hordeum marinum, assembly GCA_022496015.1. Classification (NCBI taxonomy): domain Eukaryota; kingdom Viridiplantae; phylum Streptophyta; class Magnoliopsida; order Poales; family Poaceae; genus Hordeum; species Hordeum marinum. Next base: position 26,687,532 of record CM039678.1, read on the forward strand.
TACCCATGGCATCTGCCGTGACGAAACCACGACACGGGTTCATCATGGAAATGTTCCACCCAGACTGGCTGGCCAACCCTGTCTTGGTGCTGAAGAAGAATAAGACTTGGCGCCTGTGCATCGACTACACTATCCTGAACAAGGCGTGTCCCAAGGACCCATTCGCCCTGCCACGGATCGATCAAGTCATCAACTCCACGGGCGGTTGTGACTTGCTGTCCTTCCTGGATGCCTACTCCGGCTACCACCAGATCAAGCTGGACCCGGAAGACCGGCTCAAGACCTCCTTCATCACACCCTTTGGGGCCTACTGCTACATCACCATGTCCTTTGGCCTGAAGAACACAGGCGCCACCTTCCAGCGGTGCATGTAGAAGTGCCTCCTGCCTCAGATAGGTAGGAATGTCCACGTCTACATCGATGACATCGTCGCCAAAATCAAGAAGCACTTCAGCCTCCTCGACGACCTCCGGGAGACCATCGCGAACCTGCGCGAGTAAAAGATCAAGCACAACCCCGAGAAGTGTGTCTTCGGCGTCCTAGCTGGCCAACTCCTGGGATTCTTCATGTCCGCTCGCAACATCGATGCTAATTCCGAAAAGATCAGCGCGATCGAGCGCATGCCCAAGCCGACCCGGCTCCGTGACGTCCAGAAGTTTACCGGCTGCCTCGCCTCACTCAGCCGGTTCATCAGCCGGCTGGGGGAGTAGGCCCTGCCCCTCTACGGGCTCCTTCGGAAGACGACTCTGGTCGAGCCGGGTCACACCAAGAAGTCGTGCATGTTCGATTGGTCCGACGAGGTGGACGAGGCTTTCCGTGGTCTCAAGAAGGCTCTCACCCACGCGCCCATCCTGGCCGCGCCAGCTGAGAAGGAATCTCTGCTCGCCTACATCGCGGCGACCACCCACATCATCAGCGTCGTCCGGGTGGTCGAGCGGCTAGAGAAGGGCAAGTCCCTGCCAGACCAGCGCCCGGTCTACTACCTCAGCGAGGTCCTCTCCGCGTCCAAGCAGAACTACCCCCACTACCAGAAGATGTGCTACGACATATACTTCGCCGCCAAGAAGGTCAAGCAATACTTCCAGGAACATACCATCACCGTGGTAAGCACGGCCCCACTCTACGAGATCATGAGCGACCGGGACTCCACCCACTGGATCGAAAAGTGGGTCATCGCTCTTGCCGATCACGAGATCCAGTACGAGCCACAAACCGCCATCAAGTCATAGGCGCTGGCCGACTTCCTCGTCGACTGGGCAGAAACGGAGTTCGTGCCGCCTCCCCCGGACTCCACACATTGGCGCATGCATTTCGACGGTTCGAAAATGAGGACCGGCTAGGGTGCCGGCATCGTCCTCTCCTCCCCGAAAGGTGACCAGCTCAAGTACGCCCTCCAGATCCACTTCGCCGCCTCCAACAACGTGGCCGAGTACGAGGCCATCGTCCATGACCTCCGGCTCACCAAGGAGATTGGCATCAGGCGCATCCTATGCTTCGGCGACTCCGACCTCGTCAGCAGTTCTCCGGCGAATGGGAGGCCAGGGACGCTAACATGGCCAGCTACCTCTTCCACGTACAATAGCTCACCGGCTCCTTCGAGGGCTTTGAGTTCCACCACGTCCCAATGGGGACAACGAGGCGGCCGACGCTCTGGCGAAGATCGGCTCCACCCGGGAGGCCATCCCAGCCGACGTCTCCCTCGAGCGACTGCTCAAGCCGTCGATCAAGCCTTCCCCAGAATTGGAGTCAATCGTCGTGCCGACAGACGCTACCGGCCCATCGGCGGCTCCAGTTACCCCTTCGGTATCTTCACCGCCGGCTCCCACAACCTTGGCCGCCCTGCTGGCACCAGTTGAGCCAGCTGCTTCCGAGGCTGCCGACTCCACAACGCAGCTGTCATGACGACAATCGACCAACCAGACTCGGGGACTGGCGAGCCGTCCCCGTGGGCTGACGAGCCGGTCCTGGGGGTTGATCATCCAGGCCAGGGGGCTCCTGAGCCGGCCCCCGTCTTGGCTCCTGCATGGGCCCAACCTATCTTGGCATTCCATCTACGAGGCGAGCTCCCCCTGGACGAGGCCTTAGCAAGGAAAATCCAACGTTGGGCCCCGGCATACAACATCATCAACAACGAGCTCGTCCATCGAAGCACCACCGGTGTCTTCCAGCGATGTGTAGAGCTGGAAAAGGGTCTGGAGATCCTTCTTGACACCCACCATGGTGAGTGCGGGCATCATGCCGCCTCCAGGACCCTGGTGGCCAAGGCCTTCCGCCACGGCTTATACAGGCCCACTACTCTCGAGAAGGCCAAGAAATTGGTCGACTAGTGCGAGGGCTATCAACTATTCACCGTGCAGAGCCACCTGCCGGCATCGTCCCTCCAGACCATCCCCCTCTCGTGGCCCTTCGCCGTCTAGGGGCTGGACATGGTGGGCCCCTTTGAGACCGCGTGAGGCGGCACGACACATCTGTTGGTGGATGTCGACAAGTTCACCAAGTGGATCGAGGCGTGACCAATCAAGAAGATGGACGGCCCCACAGCCGTCTGGTTCATCGACGACATCACAGTTCGCTACGGCAACCCCCAAAGCATCATCACCGACAACGCCACGAACTTTGACAAGGGCGCACTCATGCGTTTCTGCTCCAAGCAAGGAATCTGGCTCGACCTGGCCTCCGTCGCTCATCCACAGTCAAACGGCCAGGTCAAGAGGGAAAACGGCCTCATCCTGCCGGCATCAAGCCTCGGCTCGTACGCCACTGGTAAGGTCGGCTGGCTGCTGGATCGACAAGCTGCAGGCTGTCCTGCGAAGTCTCAGGACCACCCCCAACCAATCAACCGGTACACGCCCTTCTTCCTTGTGTACGGGTCCGAGGCGATCATCCCCACCGACATCGAGTTCGACTCGCCTAGGGTCGCCCTATACTCGGAGAAGGACGTAAAGGAGGCAAGAGAAGATAGCATCGATATACTCGAGGTGACCCATGAGCTGGCCTTGATCCGGACGGCAATCTACCAGCAGAAACTCCGGCACTACCACAGCAAGCGGATCCGACCACTCTCCTTTCGCGAAGGGGACCTGGTCCTCAAGCGGGTCCAGCGGACAGCCAGACAACACAAGCTGTCCTCCCCATGGGAGGGCCCGTTGATCATCAGCAAGGCATTGCAACAATGCATAATAGAAGGCCAGAAGCCAGAGAAGCGCAAAAGAGATGCCTTTCGCGAGGAGATGGAGCGCCCATGGAAAACGACGCTCCTCCATCAATTCTACTGCTGAAAAGACCAGTGTATGGATGTATCCCTCCCCTTTTGGGCTTATGAATGCAATGGGTGCCCTAGGACGACTCTTGGGGCACACCCTGTTTTGCTTCCCTCAAAAGTATCCTCACTCACCAGCTCCCCAGCCTGGTCCCTGGTCCCGGGGGCTCGCTGGCTGATCCTAGGTTGCCTCTCTCAAAATTTGGCTTAGTAGTGTGAGCCGAGCAAGCCCTCCCACCCCTCACAGCTGTAGATCTGGCTCCTGGTTGTCCGGCTGATGGGGCCTCGCGGCGGCAAAGCTTAGCTCACACGAAAGATCAATAAAGAGGAGATATCGGCTAGGTCCAGCCGGACCACCGCCTCGCCTATGCCACTCTACTTATCCCAAAAGGCTCTCACGGTTCCTAAGTTCCGAAACGGCTCCCTCGAGGCGGACACCCCGACCCAGCTGTAGACTAGCTCCCGGCTGGTGGGCTGGCGGGGCCGAAACCAAAGAGGAAAAGGGGAAGATTAGAAAGAACCAAGAGGGCGAAAAAGGATAAGGACGAGCAAGCACGCACAATACCGCAAACACATGAAATATTCACAGTACGAATGTTAAGACAAAAGAGGCCCATGGCCATCAAGGTTCATTACATTACACCCTAGTGGGTGGACTTAAAGCCTAACATGCAGGAAAATGAAAAAGATAGGCCGCCCAGGGGCTTAGGCCACCGGCGCATTGCCCGCCGGCGCGCCTCCAGCCGGCGCGTCGCTGGGCAGCTCAACGCTCGTCCCGGAGGTGGCTGCGGCCTTCGGGTCAGCCTCCTTGGCTTTCGAGGCGGTCTCTGTGGTCCCAGTTGTCTTGCCGCTCGAGTCGGTGCTCTCGTCGGCAACCTCCTCGTCCACTGGGCCTTGGGGGATGCAGAAGGAGTCTACTGGCACCGGCTCACCGTCCTCACCAAGGGCCGGCTGGAACTCGTTCGCATCGACGTACGATGCGAGCTCGTTGGCCCGACGGACAAGGGCTGGCTCCCAAGCCTCTCGCTCCTTGGCCGGCTCATCCTGCATAGTGGCCAGCCGACCGAAGTCCACGCCGCGATATCATGACGTGACGAACCGGAGCGCCATCTACACGCCATCCTAGGCCGCTGACGCCTTCCAGGCCTCGAGCCGGGCCACGGCCTGGTCCAGCCACAAGGCCGCGCGGTTCGCCAGAGCTCCCCCATGGCCCGGCCATAGAGCAGTGATGATCTCCTTTCCGGCCGTTTTCAGCCGCTCCACGCTCCGCTCGAGGTGGATCAATCGGTGTTCAACGGCGAGTCAAAGCTCATCCACATGCCACGCGGTGTCCTCCTCGATAGAGCGCCCGCGCTCCCGAAGGTATTCCCGGTGCTCCTCGACGGCGCGCTTAGTACGACGCTGAGTTTCCGGGAAGCGACCTCAGGAAGGAAAGGGAACAAGAGGAAAGAAGGGCAAATCAAACACAAGAACTTGCAAAGGAAAAAGCAACCAACCGGAGTAAGAAAAACGGACACCTATCTTCAATGGCGTCGTCCACCCTGATGGTGAAATTGAATGACGCTTCCCGCTCTGACGCCAGCGTCGCCTCCGATTCGGTGAGGGAGCCCTTAAGCCCCTCGAGGGACCTCTCAAGGCGGGTAACTTCGTCTTAGAGGGCAATGGTGCGCCGGGCGGCGTCAGCTGCCTCCTTGACACCGTCTCCTTGGCCGCCACCTCCTTCGCCACATCGACGTTGAGGCGGTCCTGGGCCACCTCCCCTTTTGCCAGCAGCGCGACCAGCCGGTCCTTCTGCTGCATGACGGCCTGGGCGCCTTGCGCTAGCTGGTCCTGCTCGGCGAGGGCCACGGCCTTCTCCACCCGGAGGGCAGTCAGCTCACCTACAAAGTGAGGCAGGCGTCAGCCGATCCCTCCAAGCCCGCCTCGGCTGCCAGGTAGCTGGCCCGGCTCCCACAAGACGTGACATACCTTGCACCCGCGTCAGCTCCTCCTCTAGGAGGTAGAAGTCATGTTTGCCGCGGTCGTGGATGGAGACCGCCTCCTCGAACAGCTTCTGCTGCATGGAGTTCCTCTCCCGTCACACAGAGCTAAAATCAAAAGATGCCAAGGAGATCCGGCCCGGCTGCCCGTCAGCCGGTCAGCCGCCCCCATAGAAATTTCTAAAACGAAGGCAACCGTGCTTACCTCCGCATGATCCAGGGTGATGTCTACCGCCTCCGCGAATCAGGCCAGCTCCTGGCGGCACCGGTCGAAGACACTCCCTAGCTCCATGAACGAGGGGATCGGGCCATCCGCCGGGGAGCCGGTAGGGCTGGCAAGCGCGCTAGCGCCTCCTAGTCCCGGAGCACCTCTTGCATGGTCTGCAGGGTCTTCTGGGCCCAGCCGCTATTGCTGCCCGGGCTCGCCACAGTGCCAGCCGCCGGGGGCGGGCTGATGATGGCGAGGGTCCAGGAGTCACCCCCCATCGGCCCTTAGGCCGACGCTGTCGCGGCCTCCACCTCCTGCTGCTTCGGCGCGACGATCGCAACGGACGGCGCCTCTTTCTCCATGACCGCCACCTCTGGCGCCACCTCCGAGGCCACCGGGGCCTCCGGCACGTCGACTCGGGCCAGCTTGGCCGCGGGCATTGTCACGCCCGGAACCTCCGGCCAGGTCGCCTCGGGACCGGCTCCGCTGCCACCGCCCCCACTCGGGCCACCTCCTCCGCGGACGAAGGCATGGGCGACTCCACGGCTGCCCATTGCGGCTCGCTCGATGGGGGCCCTAACAGACGAGCCGATTCCGCCGACGAGTCTGACGCCTGCGTGAGGTCCGTGGACCTCCTCCGCCTCCAGCCGCTCGAGGTCCCGGAGTGCGAGGCCCTGCCGCGAGCCTCCTCTTCCCCTCCCACTGGGTGGACGCATTCTCACGGGCCAGCCAGCTAGCGGAATTCGTCGGATCCTCCGCTGGCTCCCCCTCATGGAGCTCGCTGGGGTCCCTGCGGCGCACAAGGGATGATCACCCATCGGCTTGCGACCTGTAAGAAAATGCATGCAAAACACGAAAAAGAAACTAACCCGCTGATGAGGGGCAAGGCCCGCTTGGCGCGCGCTAGCGGCTTTCGTGCAACCACCTTCACCTGCTTCAAGACTAGTGGCTGGGCTACCGACCCCTCCTGAGACGGCCTCTTTGCCCGGCCGGCGGCTCCGGCCCCCGGGGCTTGAGCCGGCCGCTCCTCGCTCCGCCGACCCTGACGTGTCGAGGGAGGAGGATCATTCAGAATCATTATGCCATCATCATCGTCATCATCATGATTGTCGTCCGTGCAGTCCCTGATTGTGGGGGCAAGAAGGAACTCACCGGCTCTGTTAGCCTCCCCGGCTACGTCGGACCCTCCGGCTCCACCGGGGTCGCCGGCTCGCGCGTCTGCCGGCTCGTCAACTCCTCCTGTGGAGTCCACCCCCTCTTTCAGCGGGCCTCCCTGCTCGTAGTCTTTGAAGTCGGAGTGATCATGCTCCGCCTCGAAAACTTGGGGGTGCGGTCCATCCGGCGTGTTCTATAGCACCACCAGATGCTGTCAGCACGGCGAAGTCAGGCCCACTACCGGCTGTCGGCTGGAAAGAATCGAACCAAAAGAAGGCCGACTCGTCGAAGACTTACTAGGGGGACGGCTGATGCGGTCGTGTGGCTCCATGCCGAATGTCCATGAAGCGGGCTTCATCTTGAACGTCGTGAGGGCGTTCACCCGCGTCGCCACCTGAGACGGCGTCAGGTCGACAGTCGAGAGCCGATAGGGGTCCCGATGGCCGGACATGTCGCAGATCCGGTGCGGCCTCAGCTGGAGAGGTAGCATCCGGTACGAGATGAAGGCTGCCATCGGATCGGCGGCGACTAATCCCTCGGAGCTCTTCAGCTGTGCGAGCCAGCTGAGCTTCGCCAGAGCCATGCCGCGCGGGGCGGCCCCCAGCCAGTTCATCTGGGTGGATTGCGCATCGACGAACGACGGCAGCCGGATGAAGTCCAGCTTCGGTTCGGCGTTCTTCACGTAGAAGAACGTCCGATGCCATCCCTTGATGGACTCGATGAGGGAAAAGGGCGGGAAGCGTGCGGTGCTGCAGTAGGACACCGCTATGCCCCCATAGGGCGCTGCTCTTTAGCGCCTTGAGGTAGAAGAGAGCATTGAAGAAGTCAAGGAAAGGAAGGACCCTGGGGTATCCCTGGCACAGCGTCGCGAAGCCGGCGAGGTAAAGGATCGCGTTAGGGCCGAGGTGGTGCAGTTGGAGGTCGAAGGTGTCCAGGAGCAGGCAGAAGAAATGGCTCACCGGGAGCCCGAAGCTGCGGGAGAAGTGCCAGAGGAACACGATGTGCTTCCCAGGCTGCGGCGCCGGTATCACCTCGTAGCCCAGCTCGCAGGCGACTACCCGCTCCGCCGGCGGCAGCATGCGCACGTAGCCGAGCTCCGGGATATCCGCCTCAGTGACAACGGAACCAGCCCAGCTCCCTCTGCATCCGTCGGCCATTGCGGCGGTAGGGCAGCATGCGGACGCGGTCGAGAGTTTGGGCGTGGTGTTGCGCCTGGGGAGCGAGGAAGGCGAAGAAGGCGAGAAGGTGAGGAAGCAAGGGGGCGAATGGGATGCGGGTATCTCCGCCCCCTGTAAAAGCACAATTGCTTCCTTGGTGGTTTTGGTAATTAATAACAACATATAAGTCATTGAACTAATGTTTCCACCAAGTATATTTCCGGAAATGTTCAATGATAGGATTGGCAAAAGGAGATTGTGGACATACCCGAAGATGCAAGGAAATAAGTTGGCCAAGCTTCAAACAAGAGGACTCTACTTTTTATATTTGTGAGAAATCACTTTCAGTCCATAGGAAAGCCAATACTATTAAAAGGGGATAAAGTTTTGTTGGTGAACAATATGCTCAAACGTGCACAAGTGATAGTCGCCAAAAACATCCACAAACTCTCCCACCAAAGTCTGTTCTATATCTACCACTCAAAATCGGTGCAACCAACTTTCCCATACTGGTGCCACCGATTCCACAACCTAGACAGACTCAAGCCAAACCCTAGCCACTTCGGTGCAACCAATTCTATACCGGTGCCATCGAGTTTAGGTTGTCAACTTTCTGTTACGCAAATTCACATTTTTGGTCCCACCGAGAATGTTAGATCGGCGTCACCAAGATTGGAAATCTGACTGTTGGTCACCTTATCGGTACAACCGATTTTCCTATATCGGCTTTACCGAGATTCAAAAGTTGCCACCTTTTGATCACTTCGGTACCACCGAGATTAACACATCGGTGTCACCGAGTTGGTCATTTTGTGTGTAACGGTTGGATTTTTGGGGATGCCTATGTATACCCCTTCCCCACCACTTACTCGAAAGAGAAGCACTCAGAACTATTCCATACCTATCCTATCAGATTTTCTGAGAGAGAACCACCTACCCTTGTGTTGAGGTCAAGATCTTCCACTCCAATCATATGGATCTTGATTTCTAGCCTCCCCAAATAGCTTGCTACCAATCCCATCTCTTCCACCATGCCAAATCTGTGAGAGAGTAATTGGGTGCTGAGGAGTCTATCATCTTGAAGCACAAGAGCAAGGAGTTCTTCGTCATTACCGAGCCTATTACCTTTTGGAGGGTGGTGCCTCCTAGATTGGTTAGGTGTCGCTTGGGAGCCTCCTACTTTATGTTGTGGAGTGAACCAAGAAGTTTGTAAGGGCAAGGAGATCGCCTACTTCGTGAAGATCTACCCATAGTGAGTATAGTCCTTCGTGGAGGACGTAAGCCATTATGGAACCCTCCGTGAACTCTCGCGACCGTTACTCTCCGTGGGTTGAAGACTCCATAAACGTGTATGTACGATAGCACCACCTATCGGAACCACAGGAAAAAATCATCGTGTCTACCACTGTGTTTGATCTTCCTACCCCATCCCTTCTATACATGCTTGTTGTTACTTTCTGCCAGAAGCACCTCAGGTAGCAAACCGTTCCAATCATTACTACGCAGGATAGTGACCTGAACTGTATAACAGTCACAGACCCCTCCGAGTTGCCAAACAATGAAACTTTTTGGGATTAAACGGAGACGGATGACCCTAGCCTCAAGCAGCACAAACCTACGATCTTGCATCGGATTATACCATGAAATTAAAGATCCAAATCCCCCCCAGAGCCTTGTTGATGTAATAGTTAGTTTGGTAATCATATGGGAATCCAAAAAACATCAACCAAACTTCCGACCCAAAAGAGGTGGTGCGCCTGCTGAGTGCTTCATTGTGTGGGACAAATGTGATAAGAAAATCTTCCTCCTCTAGCTCAATCGGTGTAGCAACTGCCATATCTCTCAGGAAGGCATCAACAAAGCCGAAAAATCCAATCCCAAAAGGATGGTCACTGACCTTGGTGGTAAACAGCTGGGCTTCATGAAGGAGCACGACGATTTGATTGCGGATGGCGGCTCTGCGCTGCAGTGGAACATACTGGCTGATTTCCGCAATGGCTAGAAAGTCGTGGATGAGAGAAGCAGCTGGGCCAACGACCATGCCGCTGCGTACAAGGAGGTCCGCCGGACAAGGCTCGATGGCAATCCCCGGCAGGAGGAAGGGGACGGGGTTCAGGGGGTAGTTTGCCATGACTAAGTTGCGCGAGGGTGGGGGTTTCGGCTGAGGTGACAGGACAGGTTAGAACGGAGGCGTTTGTGTTTTCGAGGGAGAAGACGGAGAGTGAGAGGAGGGACGAGGTGGCTGTGAAACTTTTGCTACCCACCTCAACTCCTTCTGAAATTTTAGTTTTCTGCAAGACCGTTCCACGTGTCCATAGAATCCACAGGCGGCGCAGCGGATGGACAGCTTGGATTTACGACTAGGCGGGTGATCCCAAATGGGTTTTCCAGTAGCTCCGGCTGAATTGATCTTAATCTTGTCAATTGAAGATACTTTCCCATTAGACTGTGATATATTGTCACGCTTGGGGCAGTCAATAGCTTTGTGATCAGGACCTGAGCAATTAATGCAAATAAGCCGAGCCTCGCAATGAATCTGAGTGTGTCCCCATTGAAGACATTTGGAGCATAAGGCAGCCCAATTAGTGGCAAGATAATTGATTTCCTTTAGCGAGTAATGCGCCTGGGCTAAATCAGCCTTATGTTGCGCCTTGAGTAACGGTGGCCAAAAATCGTGACGGGGGGCATACTTGCACGCCGACTTTAAAAAGCATAGAGGCAACAGGGCATATGTCAAATTTATAGGGCATTTAAATGCGCCTACTAAAAGGCATTCAATGACTTGATTCTCCTCAGACTTCGCTTGAGACAGATAATGGTTCATTAAAGGAATATGTTTATTATCCCTTGCAGTAATCACGCCCAAACCGTTGCATGGAGAGATTGAACCAAATTGAATATGACATGGATACTTTGGAAGAAAGGATGAAGATGAAGAAGCTTCATGAGCATTTTTGTTTGAAAAACTCCAATTATCCAACTGAATAAGCCCGAACTTACTAAGCTCCCTGGAGGACGTATGATCAAACTGATCCTTCTTGTCCAAAAAGCTAAGAGATGATTTGACGGCTATTATGTGATGATCCACAATATCCACCAATTCTTTATTAGCATGCCAGGCTATAATTCAAACAATAACAACTTGCCAATTTAGTGGTAATGCCAAAATTTTGGTTGGGCAAGTTAGGGCACAAGCCAAACATATCCCTAGTCTAATTTGCTCCTAAATTTCCTCCGGCTATAGGCTCTGGGTGCCAGGCGGTGGCCAAGATTGTCATGTCATGGCTTGGCCCTACCGGGCTCGACAAGGTATGCCCATTCCACTTTGTAAACGAAATATTGTTACTAAAATAGTGTATTCAGAATCAGTGGAGTAGACAGGTTTTGGATCCATAGTGATCTTGAGAAAGATGCCCTGCCAGAATCCACTAAGTGAGCATATGTGACTTGCAGATCCTGGTGGATTATATTGGTGATGTCATGATCATGAATGGCAAAGCCAACATTTTGAGGATGTTGGAGGTCGACGATCCAACCGCGAAGGTGACGCCTGGCAGACATTGCTAACCATGTTTTGTGTGAATCATTGCTTTCTTCTTATATTTTGTTGTGGATCCAAATGTTTTGTGTGAACCATTGCTTTCTTCTTATATTTTGTTGTGGATCCAAATGTTTTGTGTGAACCATTGCGTTCTTCTTATATTCTGTCGTGGAGACATATATTTTGTGTGAACCATTGATTTATAGTTATATTTCGCTATGGATCCATTTGTTTGTAGCTCCAAGACTAGGAGGCTGGAGATGGAACTACATCTATCGTCATTATAGTTGCAAAATTGCCAGCCCAGCACGGCAACGTATCACCATCGTTTGGGCCGGCTCCCTCCGCACTGATAGTGGTCCAGAACCTCCGGGTCGACGAGGGAGTCTGATACCTCACCAAGATGTGCTGGGGAACGTTGCATGGGAAACAAAAAAATTCCTATGCACACGCAAGATCTATCCATGATGACGAGCATCTATGAGAGGGAGAGTGGATCTACATACCCTTGTAGATCGCTAAGCGGGAAGCGTGAAGAAACACGGTTGATGTAGTCGAACGGCTTCGCGATCAAAATCGCCGAGCGTCCCGCGATCCAATCACGATCTAGCTCGAGATCCAATCACTAACCGTCCCGCGATCCCATCACGATCTGTCCCGCGATCAAATCACGAACCGTCTCGCGATTCGGATCACGGTCATTCTGATCTAGTGCCGAACGGACGGCGCCTCCGCGTTCAGCACACGTACAGCTCGATGGTGATCTCCGCCTTCTTGATCCAGCAAGAGGGAGCGTAGAGGTAGATGAGCTCTCCGGCAGCGCAACGGTGTGGTCGAGGTGGTGGTGAACTAGTCATGCAGGGCTTCGCCTAAGCACCGCATAACTAATCTAGAGGAGAAACTGATCTAAGGAAGAAGAGCGAGCACATGGCCATCAGGGTTAGCTTTCCCCTCTAAATCTTGTAGTATATATAGGAGGGAGGGAGGGGAGCAGGCATCCTCAAAACCTCAATAGTTGTCTGAAATTGGAGGTGGAGGAGTCCTACTCCAATCCTATTAGGAGTAGGATTCCTCCTTTCCACTTGGAAACTCTGTCCACCTTTCCACCTTTGGTTTTTTCAAACTGCTAGCCGCATGTGACTTAGTGGGGGGCTTGGCCAGCCCACTAAGGGCTGGCTTGACTCCTTCCACAGCCCATGTGGCCCTTTGGGTCGGGACACCCATCTCGATGGTCCCCGGTACCCCTCCCGGCACTCCTGGTACACAACCGATGAGCCCGAAACTTTTCCGGTGACCAAAATAGGACTTCCTATATATCAATCTTTGCCTCCAGACCATTCCAGAGCTCCTTGTGATGTCCGTGATCTCATCCAGGACTCCGAACAACCTTCTTTTACCACCAAACATAACTCTATACTACCGAAACGTCACCGATCCTTAAGTGTGCAGACCCTGCGGGTTCGAGAACTATGTAGACATGACCGAGACACCTCTACGGTTAATAACCAATAGCGGGACCTAGATGCCCATATTGGTTCCTACATAGTCTACAAAGATCTTTATCGGTTGAACCTCTATGTCAAGGATTCAGTTAATCCCATATGCAGTTCCCTTTGTTCTTCGGTATGTTACTTGTCCGAGATTCGATCGTTAGTATCTCTATACCTAATTCAATATCGTTACTGGAAAGTCTCTTTGCTCATTCCGTAATACAAGATCCCGTGGCTAAAACTTAGTCACATTGCTTGCAAGGCTTGTTGTGATGTTGTATTACCGAATGGGCCCTGAGATACCTCTCCGTGACCCGGAGTATCAAATCCCAGCCTTGATCCATGCCAACTCAATAGACACCCTCGGAGATACCCGTAGAGCACCTCTATAGTCACCTGGTTATGTTCCGACGTTTGATACACACAAGGTACTCCTCCAGTGTCAGTAAGTTGCATCGTCTCATGGTCATAGCAACAGATACTTGACATGCAGAAAACTATAGCCATAAACTGTCGCGATCATATGCTATGTTTATAGTTTGGGTCTTGTCCATCAAATCATTCTCCTATTGATGTGATCCCATTATCAAATGACATCTCATGTCCATGGCTAGGAAACCTTAACCATCTTTGATCAATGATCTAGTCATTAGAGGCATACTAGGGACATGGTGTTGTCTTTATATCCACACATGTATCTGAGTTTCCGATCAATACAATTCTAGCATGGATAATAAACGATTATCATGAACAAGGAAATATGATAATAACTAATTTATTATTGCCTCTAGGGCATATTTCCAATAGTCTTCCACTTGCACTAGAGTCAATAATCTAGCTTACATCGCTATGTGATTTGTTATGAATCTATCACCCAATGAGTTCTGGTGTTCGATCATGTTTTGCATGTGAAAGAGGTTTTAGTCAACGGGTATGCGACATTCAGATCCGTATGTACCTTGCAAATCTCTATGTCATACTGTAGACACTGCTACCACGCTCCACTTGGAGCTATTCCAAATGGCTACTCCACTATATGTATCCGGATTGCTACTAAGAGTCATCCGGATTGATGTTAAAGTTTGCATCGACGTAACCCTTTATGACGAACTCTTCATCACCTCCATAATCGAGAAATATTTCCTTAGTCCTCTAGTTACTAAGGATAATCTTGACCGTTGTCCTGTGATCCACTCCTGGATCACTCTTGTACCCCTTGACAGGCTCATGGCAAGCCACACACAGGTGCGGTAAACATCATGGCATACTATATAGAGCCTATGCATAAAGCATAGGGGACGACCGTCGTACTTTCTATTTCTTCTGCCATGGTCGAGCTTTGAGTCTCACTCAACTCCACACCTTACAGATCAGGCAAGAACTCCTTCTTTGACTGATCCATTTTGAACTTTTCAAAATCTTTTCTAGGTAGGTACTCATTGGAAGTCTCATCAAGCATCTTGATCTATCTTTATAGATCTTGATGCCCAATAATTAGGTAGCTTTATCCAGGACTTCCTTAGAAAATCCTTTTTCAAACAACCGTTTATGCTTTCAAACAACGTTGCATGGGAAACAAAATTTTTCCTACGCACACGCAAGATCTATTCATGGTGATGAGCATCTACGAGAGGGAGAGTGGATCTACATACCCTTGTAGATCCCTAAGCGGGAAGCGTTAAGTAACACGGTTGGTGTAGTCGAACGTCTTCGCGATCCAAATCGCCGAGCGTCCCGCGATCTCAGCACAATCTGCCCCGCGAGCCAATCACGATCCGTCCCGCGAACTCATCACGATTCGTCCAGCGATCTCATCACGGTCCGTCTCATGATCTTGATCACGATCCTTCTGATTTAGCGCCGAACGGACGGCACATCCGCGTTCAGCACACGTGCAGCTTGATGAGGATCTCCGCCTTCTTGATCCAGCAAGAGGGAGCGGAGATGTAGAAGAGTTCTCCGATAGCATGACGGCACTCCGGCGATCGTGGTGGAGCTATTTCAGCAGGGCTTCGCCTAAGCACTACAGAAAACCGATCTAGAGGAGAAACTATGCACTGGAGGAACGGGCATCACGTAGCTAAAAATCTGGTGCAAAAACCCTAAAACCCTCTAGTATATATAGGAGGAGAGGAGGAGAGGTCTTGGCGCAAGGTCCAAGCCTCCTTGGTTCAGCCGAACCAGGTGAAGGAGGTGGACTCCACCTCTAATCCTAGTAGGACTAGGATTCACCCTATTTTTGCCTTTTTTTCCATTTTCTTTCTCTTTGGGTTTTTCTTCCCAGCCTCATGGGCCTTGTGCGGGACTTCCACCAGCCCACTAAGGGCTGGTATTCACTCTCCCACAGCCCATGTAGCCTCTTGGGTCGAAATACCCCTCCCGATGGTCTCCCGGTACACTACCGGCACTCCCGGTACACTACCGATGAGTCCGAAACTTTTCCGGCGACCAAAATAGGACTTCCTATATATCAATCTTTACCACCGGACCATTCCGGAGCTCCTCGTGACGTCCAGGATCCCATCTGGGACTCCGAACAACCTTCGGTCACCACCATGCATAACTCTATACTACCGAAACGTCACCAAACCTTAAGTGTGCAGACCCTGCGGGTTCAAGAACTATGTAGACATGACCGAGACACCTCTATGGTTAATAACCAATAGCGGGACCTGGATGCCCATATTGGTTCCTACATATTCTACGAAGATCTTTATCGGTCGAACCTCTATGTCAAGGATTCCACTAGTAGAATGTCGATCAGTAGTCCCGGTCGGGATGTGCCTTTAGTACCGATTCCCCAACCAGTACTAAAGGTCCAGACCTTTAGTACCGGTTGGACCACGGACCGGTACTAAAGGCCCACCACGTGGCTGCCTGAGTGGGCTGGTGGTGGAGGACCTTCCAACCAGTACTGAGTGTTACCAACCGATTTTTAAAATATATTTTTTATTTTTGTTTTTCGATTTTTTTATTTTTTTCAAATGTATGAATTATCTGACAATTTAATCTCTAATCACCCCTCTTCACTGCTTTTGAATTATTTGACAATTTAATCTCTAATCACCCCTCACTCCAAATCATCTAACTCCCAGTCGGCCACCGATCCTTTCACTGCTCTAATCCGAGCACGCTTAACTTTTGAGTTCTATCACCCTTTGTTTCCAAGTGTGCACTTGTTGTTTTCTTGACAATAGTAAGCTATCAATCCTATTAACCCTTAGGTCTTGATGTCACATTATTTAATTTTTTGAATTCCAAACAATTATTAAAATAAATAAATAATAATATTGAATTTCCATGAAAATAAAATAAGTAAAATTATTATTTTATTCATTTTTTGCCATATATTCAATTCATATGCCATAATTAATATCTTTAAATCTGTAAATCGAAATTCAACAAATAATATATCCATTATTATCACAAAAATGTGAGGAATCCAAATATGACATCATTTTTTTAAATAAATTTTATTTTTGATTTTGTAGGAAAAAATCTTCTTTTTGAAATAACTTGTTTACTTTTAGGTAAACCCCTGTGAAATCGACTGCCAATTTTTCTCTAGTTTTTTTGATCTATTAAACTAAACCCGGTGATCCTCTAACATGCGTTTCAACTTTAACCTCTCCTAATCATTTTCGCAGTTTCTCTTTGCATCAACAATGACCCAACCCAAATCATCAGCAGGCTCATCTGATGCCTCTTCTCCAGCTTCCCCCATTGATGCCTCTTCTCCAGCTTCCCCCATTGTTGTATCGGCGAAAGGATAGTTGTCATCATCCTCTTCTTCTTCATTGCCTTCCATTATAACCCCTCTTTCTCCGTGCTTGGTCCAACAGCTATAGCCGGACATGAAACCGGACTTCAGCAGGTGGTTGTGAAGGGTTTTTGAGGTAGAGTAATTCCTATCATTCTTATAGTCACGGCATGGACAACACATGAATCCATTCTGCTTGTTTGCCTCAGGCACACGAGTAAAATCATGCAGGCCATTAAGAAACCCAGGACTTAGTCAGTCATCGTACATCCATTGCCGGCTCATGTTCACTACACAACATCAAAGTGACCAAATTAATACAACTTCATCATCACATTACAACCAAAAATAGAGCTAGCAGTGACCAAATGTTATTACTACAAATAATGGATACTTATAGTTCATACATACATCTCATAAAACAACATACAACTATCTAAAACATGTAAATGCAACAACAAATGCGATCATAATACAAGTAAGTAAATCGTACACGCAGCTATATAAATCATAGAAGTAATTTAAAAAAAAGGTTTTAAGAAGAACAAGAGGCTCACCAAGGTGGCCGGTGCCGCGACGAGACGGTGCGAACGATCGACGGTGGTTAGGATGGCCGGGGATGGGAAGGCACAAAATAAACCACACCTACACATATCTAGCTAAAACCCACAAATCACATATCTTTGAGCATACCACAAGCTAATCTAGCAATGAGAGAAGAAGGAGCAAAGCTTCTAACCTTTATGAACACTTGGATAGATGGGGTGCCTTTAAATCTTGACAAATACTTTGCAAAATGGAGGATGAGCTTCGAGAAAGAAGAAGAACAGGGGAGAAAATAGAGAAATGATCTTCCACCTGCTTCAGAAGAGTTTTGTGCCACACTATAATGTTTGGACCAAGCACAGAGAAAGAGGGGTTATGATGGAAGACAACGAAGAAGAAGAGGATGACGACAACTACCCTCCCACTGAATACGGTGATGCTGCAATGGGGGAAGCTGAAGTTCAAGAAAATGAAATGTCCTTTGTAACAAATGAGTTTATGTCTGAAACCCTGATACTTCGAAAGAGACTATCCGTTTTTTACACGAAGTGCATCCAGCTTTTGCCGTAACCCTCTCAACCTTTTGGCACATGCTATGTGGGTGAAATGATGATACCATGTGAACTTTAAACCTTTTCAGAGTTCATTTGTAGTGCTTTTCAATTTCAGGGTCATTTAGCTCAAAAAAATCAATAACTGCACGAAAAAACAAATGAAGTCAGAAAGGGTTGAAAATTGATGATGTTGCTTTGAATGGTGCATTTCGAACACACAGAAAACCCGGAGTTCAAATAAATTCAAGAAACTGAAATGTCTTTTGTAACCGATGAGTTCCGTCCGAAACCCTGATACTTCGAAAGAGACTGTCCGTTTTGTACACGAAGTGCATCCAGCTTTTGCCGTAACCCTCTCAACTTTTGAGCACATGCTATGTGGGTGAAATGATGATACCATGCCAACATTCAACCTTTTCAGAGTTCATTTGTAGTGCTTTTCAATTTCAGGGTCATTTAGCTCAAAAAAATCAATAACTGCATGAAAAATAACAAATGAAGTCAGAAAGGGTTGAAAATTGATGATGTGGCTTTGAATTGTGCATTTTGAACACACAAAAAGCTTGGCGTTCAAATAAGTTCAAGAAAATGAAATGCCTTTTGTAACAGATGAGTTTCCGTTCGAAACCCTGATACTTCGAAAGAGACTGTCCGTTTTGTACATGAAGTGCATCCAGCTTTTGTCGTAACCCTCTCAACTTTTTAGCACATACTATGTGGGTGAAATGATGATACCATGCCAACTTTCAACCATTTCAGAGTTCATTTGTAGTGCTTTTCAATTTCAGGGTCATTTAGCTCAAAAAAATTAATAACTGCATGAAAAATAACAAATGAAGTCAGAAAGGTTTCAAAATTGATGATGTGGCTTTTAATGGTGCATTTTGAACACACTAAAAACCTGGAGTTCAAATAAATTCAAGAAAATGAAATGTCTTTTGTAACCGATGAGTTTCCGTCCGAAACCCTGATACTTCGAATGAGACTGTCCGTTTTGTACACGAAGTGCATCCAATTTTTGCCGTAACCCTCTAAACTTTTTACCACATGCTATATGGGTGAAATGATGATACCATGACAACTTTCAACCTTTTTAGAGTTCATTTGTAGTGCTTTTAAATTTCAGGGTCATTTAGCTCAAAAAATCAATAACTGCATGAAAAATAACAAATGAATTCAGAAAGGGTTGAAAATAGATGATGTGACTTTGAATGGTGCATTTTGACCACACAAAAAGCCTGGACTTCAATGAATTTCAAGAAAATGAAAGGCCTTTTGTAATAGATGAGTTTCCGTTTGAAACCTTGATACTTCGAAAGAGACTGTCCGTTTTGTACATGAAGTGCATCCAGCAAAAAGAATGAACTAACAACAATCAATTTAAATATTATTTTATGAACTATAACATTCTTCAATAGCAAAAAGAATCAACTAAAAAGCTTTTATAAAACTATAATAGCAAAAAGAAACTCTAAAAGCTTTTATAAACCTCTAGTATTTTCGAAACTAAAATTATATAAAACCTAAAAATTACCGTATATGTAGGAAGTCTTTAGTACCGGCTAGTGAAACCAGCCGGTACTAAAGGTTGCCTTTAGTACCGGTTGGTGTCACCAGCCGGTACTAAAGGTGCACGCGGGGCCCAAGTCTGACCAAAAGCCTGCCATGCCCCCTTAGTACCAGCTCGTTACACAAACCGGTACTAAAGATCGCTCACGAGCCGGTACTAAAGGTTGCCCTGCTCCTAGCCGTTGGAGCCGACACGTTGGAGCCGCCACGAACCGGGGCTAATACCGTCTTTAGTACCGGCTCGTAACCAGACCGGGACTAATCCTTGGGACAAAAGGTCTGTTTCTTCTAGTGTTCGGTTAATCCTGTATAATGTTCCCTTTGTTCTTCGGTATGTTACTTGCCCGAGATTCGATCGTCGGTATCTCCATACCTAGTTCAACCTCGTTACTGGCAAGTCTCTTTACTCATTCCGTAATACAAGATCCTATGACTAACACTTAGTCACATTGCTTGCAAGGCTCATTGTGATGTTGCATTACCGAGTGGGCCCTGAGATACCTCTCTGTCATATGGAGTAACAAATTCCAGTCTTGATCCATGCCAACCCAACAGACACCCTCGGAGATAACTCTAGAGCACCTTTATAGTTACCCAGTTACGTTGCGACGTTTGATACACACAAGGCACTCCTCCGGTGTCTGTGAGTTGCATGATCTCATGGTCATAGGAACATATACTTGACATGCAGAAAACAGTAGCAATAAACTGACACGATCATATGATACGTTTGTAGTTTGGGTCTTGTCCATCACATCATTCTCCTAATGATGTGATCCCGTTATCAAACGACATCTCATGTCCATGGCTAGGAAACCTTAACCATCTTTTGATCAACGAGCTAGTCTATTAGAGGCATACTAGGAACATGGTTTTGTCTATGTATCCACACATTCATCTAAGTCTCCGATCAATACAATTATAGCATGGATAATAAACGATTATCATGAACAAGGAAATATGATAATAACTAATTTATTATTGCCTCTAGGGCATATTTCCAACAATGACTTGGAATATCAACTCCCACTCGATTCAAGCGATTGTAGTACCCAGACAATCTAAGCACATGCTCACCGATTGAGCTATTCTCCTTCATATTGTAGGTAAAGAATATTGTTGGAGGTCTCATACCTCTCAACACGGGCACAAGCATGCGATCCCAATTTCAGCTCTTAGAACATCTCATATGTTCCGTGACATTCAAAACGTTTTGGAGCCTCAATTCTAAGCTGTAATGCAAGACACACTGAACTATCAAGTAGTCATCAGAACATGACTGTTAGATGTTCACAACATCCACAGTCGCCGTTTGAGGGGGTGGCGCACTGAGCGGTGCATTAAGGACATAAGCCTTCTATGCAGCAATGAAGACAATCCTCAGATCACGGACCAAGTCTGAACTATTGCTACCATCATCTTTTAACTATATTTCTCTAGGAACATATAAAAATTCAAGGGAGCTATAATGTGAGCTAATAATCTACAACATAATTTGCAAAGACATTTTAACTATGTTCTTGATAATGCCTTTATTTAATCATATTACTTAAAAACTCCCACTCAAATTGAGATCCCTCTGGTCATTTGAGTGTCACGTGATCCAAATCCACCTACTCAAGTCGGATCATCACGTGAGTTGAGGTGGTTTCAATGGTGAACATCTTCATGTTGATCATATCTACTATATGACTCATGTTCGACCTTTCGGTCTCTTGTGTTCCGAGGCCCTGTCTGTACATGCTAGGCTCGTCAAGTTTAACCCGAGTGTTCTGCACGTGCAGTATTGGCTTGCACCCGTTGTATCATCACGTGGTGTCTTGACATGACGAACTTTTGCAATGGTGCACACTCGGGGAGAATACAATTTACCGTGAAATTTAAGTGAGGGATCATCTTATAATGCTACCATCATCCTAAGAAAAACAAGGGGCATAAAAGGATTAACATCACATACAAATCATAAGTGACATGATATGGCTATGAACTTGTGCTTTTCATCTCCATATTGAAAGCACCGGGATGATCTCCGTTGTCACTGGCAAAACACCATGATCTCCATCATCATGATCTACATCATTGTGTCGCCATCTAGGTTGTCGCGCCCACCATGCTTCTACTACTATTGCTACCATTTAGCGATGAAGTAAAGAATTACAAGGTGCTTAATAATTGACACGCAAGTCATACAATAATTAAAGACAACCCTATGGCTCCTGCTAGTTGCCGTACTCATCGACATGCAAGTCATGATATTCTATACAAAACATGATCATCACACGCATAATCATTTATTAATCACGCAAGAATAACACAGAGCAATGCTTTAGAGAATATATCAAATGGTCGGCTTGCCTGGGGATAAAGAATACTCCGGGAAGAAGTGTGGAGAGTCCGTGAAAGGAATCGCCGAAAACCGTTCTCCTTCGAAGGGGATTGATGGAAGGGCGAGGGCAAAACGGGCATTTCTGCTATGTAACCACCTTGTGGAAATGATACCAAAAGAACGGGCTTGACGAGATGAAGGTCTGGGCTTTGGAATCACCTCGATCGGGGTAGGGAGCAAAAAGATATGAGGCGATGGAGTTCAGGGACCTATCTGTAAACTCTAACTCTACAAACAGGCCCCTGGGGGAAATTGGTGGCGTCTTTTCTGGAAATACACTTTCCAGCGTGGAAAGCATAATGAGGGGAATACGCCTCCACTTATCCAGCTGGACCGGGCCTCCCTCACCGACAGGTGGTCCCATGCCACCTTCTCTCTCCTCCTCCTCCTCCTTCTTGCACCTCCCCGACAGAGAGCGGCACGGGCTCGGCCTCACCGGCGCTGGTGACGGGAGGCCATGGCGGGCCGGGGCGCCGCCGGGGGATGGATGCACCACTCCACCTCGCGTCCGTAGGTGGCGGAAAGGTCGCCGGGGATGGCCGGAGTTGGTCGTGGCAACGACGGCCGAGGGCGGCGGCTCTGCGGCAAGGAATGTTGTTGTCTATCCTAAATCTGACGAAGAGAGTTACTGAACGAGAAGGAACTCACGAGACAGTGTTGTGTTTTGTGCTGTCGTACTGACAGCGTTTTCTGTTATTCATCTCTATATCTCGAAGCGATTACAGAGGCGAACTAACTCCCGGGCGTTTGCACTGGATCTGCGTATACGTCGCGCCATCCCACGACTGCGTCTCAAGTGCCACAACAACCGGGAGAATACGACGAAAACTAAACAGAAAAACAGATCGTGCCTGGAGCACGACTGACCTCCTAGCTACATGCATGTGCATGGCTCCGTCCCATGGAACTGCATGCATGCCATTATTCTAAGCAACTAACAATCGCTCGTGAGCTGAGCTTAGCTAGGCACAACAAGGAAGGTGCTCCGGTGGCCGGAGCGGTTGGGAGAGGTGTCGGAGGTGGTCTCCGATGACTGAGGATCCCAGAGGTGGACTTGGTGAAGGCGGGGAATGGCCGGAGTGCGGAATTAGGCGCGGCGGCCGTGGGTAATCCGCACCGGAATTTGAGCACTCCGGTGAGGGCTTCGATCGGGCGCGGTAGCGAGGGTGGTCCAGAGGGAGTAGGGAGAAGGCTGTGAGCTTGAGAGGCTCGGGGCTGGCCTATATATAGGCGGACGGCGGCGAGCCGATAAGGATGTCGTGCGATGAGTTGGCCGCGGTACTGGAGGTCTGGAGCACGGAGGCGATGGCTCAGGATGGTTCCCAGTGTCGGTAAGTGGCACGGGCGAGCAGTGGAGCTAACTGGCGCTTCGGGAGAGCTCGAGCGTGTCCGGAGCCGCGTGGCAACAGTGGCGGTACGGCAGAGCTTGTCGCCGTCTGGCGAGGAAGAAAACGGAGGGGGGAAGGGTTCCAGAGGGGGTACGCGAACGGCGGCAATGTAGTAGGCACTAGGAGACATGCTGCCGCAGCTGGAGCCGTCCTGTCCGACGCGGTTGAACACTGCCAGTGCACAGAGCGCGCGTTTGGCCTGCTCTCCGCGTGGTCGCCACATGTGCTACGTGGTCTGGCACGCTACTGCTCCTCTAACCTTGCCAAACAAGTCTGTCCCTGCTCCCATGGATGAGATATGAGATTGGAGTCAACTGGAAGACTCTGGGGTGGGACAAACATGCGGAAAAGGATTCTGACAGCAGACTGTTTGATCTGAGGTGTACATAGCTTACTACTCCATTTGACGTGATCTTTGGCTGAGCATGATCACTCACTAAGGTGACCATCATAGAATTTTTTTAGCACAAATGGGCAGGTCTAGCTAGCACTTCCTTTTCAACATTGCAGTCTGGCCAGAAATAGTGATGAATTTGCTGGGACTACCAGGCTTCATGGATTAGGCTCAAACTTGGTGGAGAGTGATGATTTGAACATATGAAGCCACTGTAAAAGTTTCATACCATTTGGGTACACACAAATGGTACTTCCTTCACAGTGCTTCCAAATGGACAGAAACTTGGGAAAATTTCTGGGGTGAAATGGTTATATGGATTGGGCTGATTTTTGGTGTCCATGAGGTATTTGGCAATTATAACCACCATGAAACTTTCAGCTCAAATAGATCAAGGAATAGAGCACTTCCTTTGCAGCTTGCCCAACTGGACAGAATCTGCAAATTGACGTGGTGCTCACAATTTGAACTATGGAACTTGGGTTATTGATGGAATGAATAATACAAGTATATGAGAAGATCCACAATTTATTTGGGATTTTTCCTGGCTAACAAAATGGTGGTTCCTTTAGAAAGTGCCCAAAATGCAATATTGGCGTTAAATAAGAAAAGGAAATTTCTCCTATTTAATTATGGCCAACATTTTTGTGGGAGCTCAATATAATCACAAAGAATATATCCACAAGTTTTCAAGAACTCTGGAGATGGATAGACATTTTCCTGGATTTAATTCCTTTAACTGGCAAAAAAAGGAATTAATTATAAATGACAAATATTGCAAATGACTTGGCAATATTTTTGCATATCCAGGGTTTATAGATGACGGATGAACTTTGGGAAAAGTTTGGGAGGCAGAAGATCAAAGGCAATTGGGGTTCCTTTGAAATTGAAGGGTAATGGGTTTCCCTTCCAGCAACTCGGAAGGTAGGGTTTCGACACCAAAACCCTGAGCTAGGATCTTGGGTGGCAAGGTTCGACTAGAGAGAATCTCTGGTTGGCTAGGGAAGGCAAGGCTATATGACCATCTTCACATACCCAAGAGCTAGAGAAATCCGATAACACCGAGAAAAAAGACAAGAGTCAAATGTCGTAAAGGAAAAAAAAATAGGAGCGAAAACCAGGGTGTTACACTACATCTAAACCGGAGCAAGCGGAAATGTTAGCATGCAAACATGCTTTGTAGCCGGCTAGGGAGATGGGGTTCAAAATGTCATCCTGGCATCTGATTCTCAGAGGGTGGTACAAAAGATTAGCCAAGGAGCAAGGGATCTATCACCAAACGGGCCTTTCGTGGAGCAGGTCAAAGAACTCCTTCATGGATTTGAGGAGTTTAGGGTAAAGTGGGTGCGCCGGTCCGTGAATAAGGCCGCACACCTCTTCTCTAGAGAAGGGTGCTTAAATAATCTTTGTAATACATGGTTCCAGGTATCACCGGAGTTTACCAACTCGGTGATAGCCTCGGAGTGTACCGCTACCTGATTTAATTATAGCAGAGAGTTCCACTCAAAAAAAGTCAATGGACTTTCTCCTTTGTGAGTTGATTGCGCTGCACACATCATTTTGCTAGCAATATTTTTTACACTTCAAAAAGTCAAATTTAGTAAGTCTTTCTATCAACTTGCACTTTTGGCAGCGATATCTCATTCCTCGAAACTGCAAATATTTGCCGGGGGTGGTGAAGATGATGAAAGATGGGTGGCCACAAGGGCGAAGAGGCCAGGGAGATCGAAATCAATGGCTTTTCTATGTGTCACCAACAAACGGGCTAGGAGAGGTTGTGTGCCACAGACAGGCAGGCTAGGAGAGGACAACCCATGCAAGTGTCGCGTGTCCGCGCGAACGCAAACCCAACCCAAATTTGGGCTAGAAATTGTGAAATAGAAATAAATAGATTGGATCAGCTCAACCTATACGGTGGCCTCAGGTCATGTATTTATAGGTGCAACTAGGGCACACGATATAAGCAAGATTACAAGGTTCTTACAGGGGATAAGTACAAGTATAGGTACTAACCAACTTCTATATCACAACTATATACGGTTTAACATCCCCTGTCAAACTAAACATCCTTCAAGAAGATTCAAATTGTATCTATTCGAGACAAACAACGTCTCAGCTAAGGGATTTGTGAATATGTCAGCAACTTGTTCTTTGGAAGAGATGAGCCGAACATCTAGTGCCTTGTCTGCAACTCTTTCTCGAACAAAGTGAAAATCCACCTCTATATGCTTAGTCCTCGCATGAAATACCGGATTAGATGATAGATAAGTAGCGCCCAAATTGTCACACCATAATATAGGAGGTCGTGCCATGAAGACCCCAAGCTCTCCAACAACTGATTGTATCCAAATTATCTCAGCCGTACCATTGGCAAGAGCCTTATACTGGGACTTTGTGCTGAACTGAGGTATAGTGGTCTGCTTTCTTGATCTCCAGGACGCAAGGTTGGTGCAAACAAACATAGCAAAACCTCTGATAGACTTACGATCATCACTATACCCAGCCTGGTTTGCATCTAAGAAACAACTCAACAGCACAGACGGAGAATTTTTTTAGAAAGTCCCATTCCCGGAGTATGATTTAGGTATCTCAAGATCCATTTGGCTGCCGAAAAATGTGCAGTTGTTGGAGCATTCATGAACTGACAAATATGGTTTACCACAAAGGATATATCCGACCTAGTGAGTGTGAGGTACTGAAGTGCACCAACCAAGTTGCGATATTTGGTGTTGTCATCTTGAGAGAGAAGTGATCCACAATCCCTGGTGAGTTTCTCACTGGATGACATGTGTGTAGAGGAAATCTTGCAGATCTCCATATTGGCACGATGAAGAATGTCGTCAATGTACTTTTGTTGAGAAAGCACAAGCCCCCATGGAGAGGACTTCACCTCAACACCAAGAAAGAAATGCAAGGGACCAAGATCCTTGAGAGCAAATGTCGCATGAAGTTCAGCGAGCAGTTTGGTAGTAGCCACTGGCAATGAACTGGCCACAATGATTTCATCCACATACACGAGCATGAACATAGTGACACTCTTATGATGAAAGACAAACAAGGATGTGTCAGCCTTGGAGGCGATGAAGCCAAGCTAAAGCAACCGAGAGCTTAACCGGTTGTACCAAGCTCGAGGAACTTGTTTGAGTACATAGATAACTTTCCTTAGTTTCACAGATAACATGGAGCAGTGGGGTCAACGAAACCAAGCAGCTGGCGCATATATGCCTCCTCCTGAAGGACTCCATGGAGAAAAGCATTCTAGACATCCAACTGTCACAGACACCAACCTCGAGAGACAGGAATGGAGAGGACTAGGCGAACAGTAACAGGTTTGACAACTGGACTGAATGTGTCATCGTAGTCGAGCCCATGGCTTTGCTTAAACCCCTTTGCGGCAAGACAAGCCTTGTGGCGATCAACAGACCCATCCGCCTTGTGATTGAGTTTGAATACCCATTTGCAGTCAACCACATTGACATTAGATGGGGGTGGAACCAGGATCTAGGTGCCATTATGATGAAGTCCATATAGTTCCAATTGCATAGTCGCACGCCAAGCGGTAGAAGAGATGGCCTCACAATGATAAGCTGGTTCACTCAAAGACAGAAACGCACGTCGAGACGGATCATAGATGACTGTGTCATCTATACGCTGCAAGGCTTTGCGTGTGTTGCCACACGCTTGTGTCACCATGGAGTGCACTGGTCGTGCACTAGCTCTAGTCGGCGCACATGATCCGGGAGGTGCGCATGCAGGCGAAGCAGCATGTAGATCATCTTGGGATCCCGCAGCTCCGACAGGCTTGGAAGAGGAGGCGGCCGTCATATCCGCCTGGGAGCCCGTGGTGCAGACACACAACTCAGGCGGGCCCTCAGCGCAAGACCGGCCCATTGGCAGATCGGAGGCCGGTCGTGGTGGGTCAGGGTCTAAGACAGACCCCACCACTGGAAAAGTTGGTGCGGTCGATGATGGGGAGAGAGCCTCTCCACCCGTGGGTGCCACGCTGCCCAATGGGAAGAGAGCCGTGTCGTGGGCACCTGTCGCAGGGGATCCTGCGTCGCTGTCGCCTGCCGATGCGTGTGATCCGAGGCTAGATCTGCACGGGTTCTAGTGCGGAGGTAATGCATGCATCCAGGTTAGCATGCCAAACAGGGGTGCCATAATTCATGTGGTCATGCGGAAATAATCGAATGGCATGTTCTGCAACTCTAGGTGGTGTAGGAGAAGTAGGAGAACTAGCGAATGGAAATATGTTCTCGTCGAATATGACATCACGATGGATGTAAACACGTGCAGTTGGTACGTGGAGACATTTATAGCCTTTGTGGCGGATGCTATAGCCAGCAAACACACACTGTTGAGATCAAAAGGCAAGTTTGTGGGTGTTGTAGGGACGCAAGTTGGGCCAAGAAGCACAACCGAACGCACAAAGTGACGTATAGTCAGGTTTAGTTTGAAACAATTTTTCCATAGGACTCGTATTGCCAATGAAACGAATGGAAAGTCGATTAATGAGATAGCATGCTGAGAGATAGGCTTAAACCCTGAACCATAGAGGCATAGACGCATCTAATAACAGGGACAATCCCATGTCGACAATGTGATGATTTTTCCTCTCAGCAGAACCGTTTTGTTGATGTGTGCATGGAAGATACATGGTGCATAATACCAAGTTGATGAAAGAATGTGTTGCTAAGCTTTTCGTACTCCCCACCCCAATCGGATTGAACACATAGGATTTTACGAGAGAGAAGGCGTTCAACATGAGCAAGGAAGTCATGACAAACATCACACATCACATTTTCGTTTGAGAAGATAGATCCACACAAACTTGCTATAATCATCAATAAATGAGACATAGTACTGGAACCCACTAGATGAGGTCTTGGCAGCCCCCCACACATCGGAAAAAATAAGTTCTAGCGGAGAAGTAGAAACACTTGACGATCTAGGAAATAGTAGCTGGTGTGCTTGGCCTTGTTGACATGCATTACACTAATGGGTCATAGACCGAATTGAAGATTTTAATTTATTGGACGCCAAAACGTGCTGACCAACTTGAATTGAAGGATGGCCAAGCCTAGCATGCGAGCCTTCAACCGAGTGCCGAACCGAAGACAACACGCGGAAATGTGATGGCCGAATGGGGTAAAGCCCATTTTTACATCTGCCTTAAGAAGAACCATCTTGGTGATCAAATCCTTCAGAAGAAAGAAGATTCTTGTCAATGGCATGATTATCAATGGAAAGACGATTTACAGAAAGAAGATTCTTATCGGCATTAGGGACATGCAAGATATTGCGCAGTTTAAGATTTGCAGAAGGTTTAGGAAGAATTGCATGACCATGATGGTCTATGTGCAAACCTGACCAATCAGTCCTGTGGATGCAATCTCTCCCTGGTGACTTCTCCCTCATAGTAAGGCAATCAAGATCAGAGGTAAATGTGATCGGTGGCCCCTGTGTCGGTGAACTAGGCGGGATCACCAAGAATGGATGGAGGTGAAGCAGCCGCAAGGGCCGCCATCTTGATCTGCTACGGCTGGAAGTCGTGGTTGTAGCGCTGTCTGCACTCCCACGCATAGTGCCTAGGGACACAGTAGAGTTGTCACTGGACGTGATTGTCGTTGCCGCCACCGGTGTAGTCGCCACGGTCACCACCACGGTTTCCATCGTAGTCGCTTGCTGGCGATTCCCACCACCACTGGAGTTGCCGCCACCGCGGAATTGTTGTTGTAGCCACGGTGACCCCCACCGGATTTACCACGACTCTTGCCACGGTAGTTACCCTGGCCTCGGTTGTTGTTGTTGCTGGGTTTGTCGCGGGCAACATAGTTGACAAAGGAGCCAGCGCCTTGGAGATGAAGACGGGCAGCGTTGTACTCCCAACGGCGTTCGAAGGCGATGGCGCGAGCACTAGTGTAGAAAAGCCTAGGAATGGTGTGGCAAAAAAGGCTTTGCTGGCCTGGAGGCCCTACGCCACCAATATGGCATCATTGTTAAAAAAATACTGGTGGCGTTGGGTCCCATGCCAGCGGTATTCTACGTGCTGATGGCGTGCCACGTATGCAACGCCACCACTATAATTGCTCACCTAGTGGCATTGAATGTATATCGCACGTTAGGAACTTTTTGTGCAGCCAAAAAATAATAATGCCTAGGACATAACATTTACCATTTACCATTGCACACGAGAACTAGACTAACAAAACAATGCATTCCAGATAATAATAAGTGCCAAGCTCACAAGTAGCAATAGATAGAGCTAGGTATTAACAACAATCCTCACAAACACGGGCAAAGTAGCTAGCTATAGCATAGTTAATAACGAGTTGATTTTGCACGAGAAAACTAACATACTTAAAGGAGATCAATAAAGATCATCATCCTAAAGTCATGGCGTGGGGTGTTCCTGATAGTTACTAAGACGACATCTCCAACCCGAAGATTCTTGCCAGCGAGGAAGTTGCTCCACCCAGCCGCACTGAAGATAGTGCGTCCATCTGTGTGCACTGCATAAACACAAGTGGAGATGGAGCCCCTTGTGGTAAGGCATAGTCTAGTAATTCCTTCCTCATACGGCTCGATGCCATAGCTCACACATAAATTCTTAGGTAATTTTTGAGGAAACAAAACATGATGATCATGTTACATTACACTAAGACAAATTCTACACTAAGCATATCATCAAATTCTACACTAAGTATATCATCACATTAATATATGTACTAAGCATATCATAAAATTCTACACTAAGCATAGCATTAAATTCTACACTAAGCATATCATCAAATTCTACATTAAGTATATCATCACATTAATATATGTACTAAGCATATCATCAAATTCTACACTAACCATATCATCAAATTCTACACTAAGCGTACCATCAAATTCTGCCATAAGTATACCGTCACATTAATATATGTACTAAGTATATCATAAAATTCTAAACTAAGCATATCATCAAATTCTACACTAAGCATATCATCAAATTGTACAACAAGCATATCATCAAGTCCTACATTTTATATATCAACACATTAATATATGTACTAAGAATATCATCAAATTCTAAACTAAGCATATCATCAAATCTGTAGTAATTAGTAACATACCATGCCATGGCGGTTAACCATCGTCTATGCCAGGTGGGTCACGAATGGCATCCCAACATAGCTATCACATGGCGAAAGTTTTTCCCAAAGCGTGTCAGTTTCATCCTCGCTCAGCATGGTCATTCTTTGGGCAAAAACTACTTCATCAAGTGGGTCATCATCTTGTTCCTCACAGTTGAGATAGATAACAACAAGCCTTGGAGTTTCTCTCTAAAGGAGAAAATGATCAATTCACCCCCAATGAGACGCGTGCGAGCGATGAAACAATCCCATTCATCTCCTCCAATTTGGGTTATGTTTCGTCCCTTATTGACCCCCATAGTGTAAGAGTCCCCAAGAGCGTCGAATATTATAGTGCCTCCAGATATGAGTTCATTGAAATTCAATCTCACATTGCAAAAGACGATATGTGTAAGAAAAACCAAAAACACTAACACAATGCATTAGTGGAAAAAGCAACAAAAACAAAAGAATAAACTATTAGAAGGTTCATATAATTTCTTACCGCTGCAGGAACAAAACACGGCTGGAAGTAAATGTTGAACAACGTGGCAGTTGCGAGGCTGGTTGCGCACCTTGACTTGCACACTCGACATGGTGGTGGTTGCGCCATTCTATACACAAAATATAATCAAACTAAGTATATCATTGATCGGATTCTATACTACTAAACTGAAACAAAACATATTGAAATGCTACCCTACGAGTTCATTTTATTTATTCCTCTGGCAAACTAGACTCAAAATGCACTATTAAATCGGATTTTACATAGGATTACCACTAAATTTCGATTCTACATCACACAAAATAATCTACAAATAAGGAAGGACATGCAACGGGAGCGGAATGAGAGGATTGAACCTAGCTGGGCGGCGATGACGCGACGACGGGGTGGCGACTGCTGTTGGGGAACGTTGCATGGGGAATTTTTTTCCTACGCACACGAAGATCTATCCATGGTGATGAGCATCTACGAGAGGGAGAGTGGATCTACATACCCTTGTAGATCGCTAAGCGGGAAGCGTTAAAAACGCGGTTGGTGTAGTCGAACGTCTTGCGATCGCCGTGCGTCCCGCAATCCAATCACGATACGTCCTGCGATCCAATCACGATCCGTCCCAGGATCCGATCACGATCCGTCCCACGAACTTGATCACGATCCGTCTTACGAATTTGATCACGATCCTTCCGATCTAGCACCGAACAACCGGCACCTCCGCGTTCAGCACACGTACAGCTTGATGACGATCTCCACCGTCTTGATCCAGCAAGAAGGAGTGGAGAGGAAGAAGAGTTCTCCGGCAGCCTAACGGTGCTTCGGCGATGGTGGTGGAGCAATTCCGGCAGGGCTTCGCCTCAGCACTGCAGAATATCGATCTAGAGGAGAAACTATGCACTCGAGGAACGGGTAGCACGTGGCTGAAAATCTTGTGCAAAAAACCCTCAATACCACCAGTATATATAGGAGGAGAGGAGGAGAGGAGGCAGCTTGGCCTCCAAGCCTCCTAGGCTTCGGCCGAACTAGGAGAGGAGGAGTCCACCTCCTCCACTCCTAGTAGGATTAGGATTCATCCTTTTTTTCCCTTTATGCCTTTTTCCACCTTTTTCCTTTTGGATTTTCTTCTCCAGCCACATTGGCCTTGTGTGGGAGTTTCCACCATCCCACTAAGGGCTGATATTCACTCTCCCACAGCCCATGAAGCCTCTTGGTTCGAAATACCCCTCCCGGAGGTCTCCCGGTACACTACCGGCACACCCGGTACACTACCGATAAGCCTGAAACTTTTCCGGCGACCAAAACAGGACTTCCTATATATGAATCTTTACCTCCGAACCATTCTGGAGCTCCTCGTGACGTCCAGGATCTCATCTGGGACTCCGAATAAACTTCGGTTACCACCATACATAACTCTATACTATCGAAACGTCACCAAACCTTAAGTGTGCAGACCCTGCGGATTCGAGAACTATGTAGACATGACCGAGACACCTCTACGGTCAATAACCAATGGCGGAACCTGGATGTCCACATTGGTTCCTACATATTCTATGAAGATCTTTATTGGTCGAACCTCTATGTCAAGGATTCAGTTAATCCCGTATGATGTTCCCTTTGTTCTTCGGTATGTTACTTACCCGAGATTTGATCGTCGATATCTCCATACCTAGTTCAACCTCGTTACTGGCAAGTCTCTTTACTCGTTCCGTAATACAAGATCTCGTGACCAACACTTAGTCACATTGCTTGCAAGGCTTATTGTGATGTCGTATTACCGAGTGGGCCCTGAGATACCTCTCCGTCACATGGAGTAACAAATCCCAGTCTTGATCCATGCGAACTCAATAGACACCCTCGGAGACACCTGTAGAGCACCTTTATAGTCACTCAGTTACGTTGCGACGTTTGATACACACAAGGTACTCCTCCGATATCTGTGAGTTGCATGATCTCATGGTCATAGGAACATATACTTGACATGCAGAAAACTGTAGCAATAAACTGACACGATCATAAGCTACGTTTGTAGTTTGGGTCTTGTCCATCACATCATTCTCCTAATGATGTGATCCTGTTATCAAATGACATCTCATGTCCATGGCTACGAAACCTTAACCATCTTTCAATCAACGAGCTAGTTCACTAGAGGCATACTAGGGACATTGTGTTTGTATATGTATCCACACATGTATCCAAGTTTCCAATTAATACAATTATAGCATGGATAATAAACGATTATCATGAACAAGGAAATACAATAACAAACACTTTATTTATTGCCTCTAGGGCATATTTCCAACAGTCTCCCACTTGCAGTAGAGTCAATAATCTAGTTCACATCACTATGTGATTTACATTATAATGAATCGAACACCCATGTAGTTCTGGTGTTGATCATGTTTATCCCTTGGAAGAGGTTTAGTCAACGGATATGCAACATTTAGATCCATGTGCACTTTGCAAATATTTATGTCTTTCTCCAAGATGTAATCGCGGATGGAGTTGAACCGTTGCTTTATGTGTCTGGTCCTCTTGTGAAACCTTGGTTCCTTGGCCAGAGCAATGGCACCAGCGTTGTCACAGAACAGGTTCAATGGATTCAGTGCACTGGGCACTACTCCAAGATCTTTCATGAACTACTTCATCCAGACACCTTCCTTCGCCGCCTCCGAGGCTGCGATATATTCCGCTTCGCACGTAGAATCAGCTACCACGGTTTGCTTGGAACTGCACCTGCTTACTGCTCCCCCGTTAAGAATAAATACGTATCCGGTTTGCGACTTAGAGTCGTCCGGATCAGTGTCGAAGCTTGCATCGACGTAACCCTTTACGACGAGCTCTTCATCACCTCCATAAACGAGAAACATTTCCTTAGTCCTTTTCAGGTACTTAAGGATATTCTTGACCGCTTGCCAATGCTCCATTCCAGGATCACTTTGAAACCTTCCGGCCATACTTATGGCAAGGCTGACATCGGGTCTTGTGCACAACATTGCATACATGATAGAGCCTATGGCTGAAGCATAGGGGATGACACTCATCTTTTCTCTATCTTCTGTAGTTACTGGGCATTGAGTCTTAGTCAACTTCACACGTTGTAATACAGGTAAGAACCCCTTCTTGGACTGTTCCATTTTGAACTTCTTCAAAACTTTATCAAGGTATGTGCTCTGTGAAAGTGCTATTAAGCGTCTCGATCTATCTCTATAGATCTTAATGCCTAATATGAAAGCAGCTTCGCCTAGGTCCTTCATTGAAAAACTCTTGTTCAAATATTCCTTCACGCTTTCCAGTATTTCTATATTGTTTCCAATCAACAATATGTCATCCACATATAATACTAGAAACGCTATAGAGCTCCCACTCACTTTCTTGTAAATACAAGCTTCTCCGTAAACTTGTATAAACTTAAACGCTTTGATCACCTAATCAAAGCGCTTATTCCAACTCCGAGATGCTTGCACCAGTCCATAAATGGATTGCTAGAGTTTGCAAACTTTGTCAGCATTCTTTGGACCGACAAAACCTTCGGGTTGCATCATATACAACTCTTCCTCAAGGAAACCGTTGAGGAACGCTGTTTTTACATCCATCAGCCAAATTTCATAGTCGAAATAGGCAGCTATTGCTAACATGATTATGACAGACTTAAGCATCGCTACGGGTGAGAAAGTCTCATCGTAGTCAACTCCTTGAACTTGTGAAAAACCCTTTGCCACAAGTCGAGCTTTATAGACGGTTACATTACCGTCCGCGTCTGTTTTCTTCTTAAAGATCCATTTGTTCTGAATGGCCTTTCGCCCTTCAGGTAATACTTCCAAAGTCCATACTTTGTTTTCATACATGGATCCCATCTCGGATTTCATGGCCTCTAACCATTTCTTGGAATCCGGGCCCATCACTGCTCCTCCATAGCTCGTAGGTTCATTGTTGTCCAACAACATGACCTCCAAGACAGGGTTGTCGTACCACTTAGGGGTAGTACACGGCCTTGTCAACCTACGAGGCTCAATAGCTGCTTGATCCGAAGCTTCATGATCATCATCATTAACTTCCTCTTCTACCGTTGTAGGTTCCATAGAAACATCTTTCTGCGCTGTGCTACTTTCTGGTTGAAGTAAAGGTTCAATAACCTCATCAAGCTCTATTTTCGTCCCACTCAATTCTTTCGAGAGAAACTCTTTCTCAAGAAATGTTCCGTTTTTAGCGACAAAAACTTTGCCTTTGGATCTGAGATAGAAGGTATACCTGACTGTCTCTTTCGGGTATCCTATGAAGACGCATTTCTCTGCTTTGGGTTCCAGCTTTTCAGGCTGAAGCTTTTTGACATAAGCCTCACATACCCAAACTTTAAGAAACGACAACTTTGGCTTCTTGCCAAACCACTGTTCATATGGCGTCGTCTCAACGGATTTTGATGGTGCCCTATTTAAAGTGAATGCAGCTGTCTCTAATGCATAACCCCAAAACGATAGTGGCAAATCAGCAAGAGGCATCAGAGAACGCACTATATCTAATAAGGTTCGATTACGACGTTCGGACACACCATTATGCCGTGGTAGCCCGGGCGGTGTCAACTGTGAAACAATTCCACGCTGTCTTAAATGACTGCCAAACTCATAACTCAGATATTCACCTCCTCGATCAGATCGCGGGAACTTAACCTTCTTGTAACGATGATTCTCAACTTCACTCTGAAATTGCTTGAACTTTTCAAACGTTTCAGACTTGTGTTTCATTAAGTAAATATACCCATATCTACTTAAGTCATCAGTGAAGGTGAGAAAATAACGATATCCACCACGCGTTGTAACATTCATTGGACTGCACACATCAGTGTGTATGATTTCCAATAAGTCACTCGCCCGTTCCATTGTTCCAGAGAACGACGTCTTAGTCATCTTGCCCATGAGGCATGGTTCGCATGTGTCAAGTGATTCAAAATCAAGTGAATCCAAAAGTCCATCAGCATGGAGCTTCCTCATGCGTTTCACACCAATATGACCTAAACGACAGTGCCACAAGAAAGCGGTACTATCATTATCAATTCTACATCTTTTGGCATCAATGTTATGAACATGTGTGTCATCACTATCAAGATTCAATATGAATAAACCCATAATATTGGGTGCATGACCATAAAATATATTACTCATATAAATAAAACAACCTTTATTCTCTAATTTAAATGAGTACCCGTCTCGCAATAAACAAGATCCAGATATAATATTCATGCTTAACGCAGGCACTAAATAACAATTATTCAGGTTCATCACTAATCCCGATGGTAATCGAAGAGAGAGCGTGCCGACGGCGATCACATCAACCTTGGAACCATTTCCCACGCGCATCGTCACTTTGTCCTTTGCCAGCCTTCGTTTATTCCGTAGTTCCTGCTTTGAGTTGCAAATGTGAGCAACCGAACCGGTATCAAATACACAGGCACTACTACGATAGCTAGTAAGGTACACATCAATAACATGTATATCATATATACCTTGTTTGTCATTGGCCGCCTTCTTGTCAGCCAGGTACTTGGGGCAGTTCCGCTTCCAGTGACCAGTTCCTTTGCAATGAAAGCACTCAGTTTCTGGCTTGGGTCCATGCTTGGGCTTCTTTGCAGGAGTAGCAACTGCTTTGCCATCCTTCTTGGTTTTACCCTTCTTGCCCTTTCCCTTGACTTTGCCATTTTTCTTGAAACTAGTGGTTTTATTGACCATCAACACTTGATGTTCTATCTGGATTTCAGACTCAGCGACTTTTAGCATCGCTAACAGCTCGGCGACTAACTTGTTCATCCTGTGCATGTTATAGTTCATCACAAAGCTCTTGTAACTAGGTGGTAGTGATTCAAGAACTCTGTCAGTGATCGCCTCAGGCGGAAGGGCAATTCCCAAGTCCGCTAGACGAGTTGAATACCCAGACATTCTGAGTATATGTTCACTGATAGACCCGTTCTCCTCCATCTTGCAAGCATAGAACTTATCGGAGGTTTCATACCTCTCGATCTGGGCATTCTTCTGAAAGATAAACTTCAACTCCTGGAACATCTCATATGCTCCATGACGTTCAAAACGTCTTTGAAGTCCTGGTTCTAAGCCATACAATATTGCACACTGAACTATTGAGTAATCTCCAGTACGTGCCTCCCAAGCGTTCTTAACGTCTTCGGAGGTCATGTCTTCTGGTTGGTCACCAAGCGGTGCATCAAGGACATATGATTTCTGGGAAGCCGTGAGGATAATCCTCAGATTACGGGCCCAGTCAACAAAGTTACTTCCAGCATCTTTCAGTTTAGCTTTCTCTAGGAATGCATTAAAATTCAGGGGTGCTACTGCGCGAGCCATTGATCTACAACATAAATATGCAAAGTTCACTTAGACTATTGTTCAAGATAATGAGTTTAGTTAATCAAATTACTAAAGCTCTCACTCAAATTGACATCCCTTAGGTCATCTGAGTGTCACATGATCCAAATCCACCAACTCAAGTCCGATCATCACGTGAGTTGAGGTGGCTTCAATGGTGAACATCATTATGTTGATCATATCTACTATATGACTCATGTTCGACCTTTCGGTCTCTTGTGTTCTGATGCCATGTTTGTACATGCTAGGCTCGTCAAGTTTAACCTGAGTGTTCTGCGCGTGCAACACTGGCTTGCACCCGTTGTATGTGAACGTAGAGTCTATCACACCCGATCATCACGTGGTGTCTCAACACGACGAACTTTCGCAACGTTGCACACTCGGGAAGAACACAATTTTATCTTGAAATTTAAGTGAGGGATCACCTTATAATGCTACCATCGTACTAAGCATAACAAGGTGCATAAAAGGATTAATATCACATGCAATTCATAAGTGACATGATATGGCCATGAACTTGTGCTTTAGATCTCCATCTTGAAAGCACCGGCATGATCTTCATCGTCACCGGCATGACACCATGATCTCCATCATCTTGATCTCCATCAACGTGTCGCCATCGAGGTTGTCACGCCCTGCATGCTTCTACTACTATTGCTACCGTTTAGCGATAAAGTAAAGCATTACATAGCGCGTAATGATTGACACGCAGGTCATACAATAATCAAAGACAACCCTATGGCTCCTGCCGGTTGCCATACTCCTCGACATGCAAGTCGTGAAATTCTATACATCACATGATCATCTCATACATCACATATATCACATCATGTAATTGGCCATATCACATCACAACATACCCTGCAAAAACAAGTTAGACGTCCTCTAATTGTTGTTGCATGATTTACGTGGCTGCTACGGGTTTCTAGCAAGAACGATTCCCACCTACGCATAAACCACAACGGTGATACATAATTTGCTTTTCAACCTTCTCAAGGACCGCCTTTGTCGAATCCGATCCAACTAAAGTGAGAGAAACTGCCACCCGCAAGCCATCTAGGCAACAAGTTGCGTCGAGGTAACCGGTCTCTCGTAAGCGTACGAGTAATGCTGGTCTGGGCCGCTTCATCTCACAATACTGCTGAACCAAAATCCGACCAAGGGAGGAAGCAATCTAAGCATCAACGCCTACAAACCTTTTGTGTTCTACTCGAGATCTCATCTACACATAGACCTAACTCATGATGCCACTGTTGGGGAACGTTGCATGGGAAACAAAAAATTTCCTACGCACACGAAGATCTATCCATGGTGATGAGCATCTACGAGAGGGAGAGTGGATCTACATACCCTTGTAGATCGCTAAGCGGGAAGCATTAAGAAATGCGGTTGGTGTAGTCGAACGTCTTCGTGATCCAAATCGCCGTGCATCCCGCGATC
The DNA here is from genome assembly GCA_022496015.1 of Hordeum marinum. Classification (NCBI taxonomy): domain Eukaryota; kingdom Viridiplantae; phylum Streptophyta; class Magnoliopsida; order Poales; family Poaceae; genus Hordeum; species Hordeum marinum. The sequence continues at coordinate 26,726,343 of CM039678.1, forward strand.
CAATCACGATCCGTCCCGCGATCCAATCACGATCTGTCCCGCGATCCGATCACGATCTGTCCCACGAACTTGATCACGATCCGTCTCACGAACTTGATCACGATCCTTCCGATCTAGCACCGAACGGACGACACCACCGCGTTCAGCACACGTACAACTTGATGACGATCTCCACCGTCTTTATCCAGCAAGATGGAGTGGAAAGGAAGAAGAGTTTTCCGGCAACCTGATGACGCTCCGGCGATGGTGGTGGAGCAATTCTGGTAGGGCTTCGCCTAAGCACTGCAGAAAACCGATCTAGAGGAGAAACTATGCACTCGAGGAACGGGTAGCACGTGGCTGAAAATCTTGTGCAAAAAACCCACAATACCACCAGTATTTATAGGAGGAGAGGAGGAGAGGAGGCAGCTTGGCCTCCAAGCCTCCTAGGCTTCGGCCGAACTAGGAGAGGAGGAGTCCACCTCCTCCACTCCTAGTAGGATTAGGATTCATCCTTTTTTTCCTTTTTGCCTTTTTCCACCTTTTTCCTTTGGTGTTTTCTTCTCCAGCCACATGGGCCTTGTGTGGGAGTTTCCACCAGCCCACTAAGGGCTGATATTCACTCTCCCACAGCCCATGAAGCCTCTTGGGTCGAAATACCCCTCCCGCAGGTCTCCCGGTACACTCCCGGCACTCCCGGTACACTACCGATAAGCCCGGAACTTTTCCGACGACCAACACAGGAGTTCCTATATACGAATCTTTACCTCCGGACCATTCCGGAGCTCCTCGTGGCGTCCAGAATCTCATATGGGACTCCAAACAAACTTCGGTTACCACCATACATAACTCTATACTACCGAAACGTCACCAAACCTTAAGTGTGCAACCCTGCGGGTTCGAAAACTATGTAGACATGACCGAGACACCTCTATGGTCAATAACCAATGGCGGGACCTGGATGTCCACATTGGTTCCTACATATTCTACAAAGATCTTTATTCGTCGAACCTCTGTGTCAAGGATTCAGTTAATCCCGTATGATGTTCCCTTTGTTCTTCGGTATGTTACTTACCCGAGATTCGATCGTCGGTATCTCCATACCTAGTTCAACCTCGTTACTGGCAAGTCCCTTTACTCGTTCCGTAATACAAGATCCCGTGACCAACACTTAGTCACATTGCTTGCAAGGCTTATTGTGATGTTGTATTACCGAGTGGGCCCTGAGATACCTCTCCGTCACACGGAGTAACAAATCCCAGTCTTGATCCATGCCAACTCAACAGACACCCTCGGAGACACCTGTAGAGCACCTTTATAGTCGCCCAGTTACGTTGACGTTTGATACACACAAGGTACTCCTCCGATATCTGTGAGTTGCATGATCTCATGGTCATAGGAACATATACTTGACATGCAGAAAACTGTAGCAATAAACTGACACGATCATAAGCTACGTTTGTAGTTTGGGTCTTGTCCATCACATCATTCTTCTAATGATGTGATCCCGTTATCAAATGACATCTCATGTCCATGGCTAGGAAACCTTAACCATCTTTCAATCAACGAGCTAGTTCACTAGAGGCATACAAGAGACATTGTGTTTGTCTATGTATCCACACATGTATCCAAGTTTCCAATTAATACAATTATAGCATGGATAATAAACGATTAGCATGAAGAAGGAAATACAATAATAAACACTTTATTGATTGCCTCTAGGGCATATTTCCAACAACTGGGCGACGATGGGTGGTGGCTGGTCATGGGGGAATCGAAATGAAAGGGTCTAAAGTGGGCGACAGGTGGCGGCTAGGTCTTTTACTAAGGGGTGGGAGTTGACTAGGGTGGGCCTTTGCTGGCGTGGTCCTAAAGTGAAACGCTATAGCTAATATCAGCCCGAATAAAAAAGACTAATTAAGTTTAGTGACAGACTAAATTAGAACTGTTAACAATAATGTCTGGCATACAACAATTTTGCACGCCAACACTAGTTAATTATCTATGTCGTGCACTATCTTCCAAATGGGAAGTACAGGTGGGCCAAAACATTTGTGGCGTTTCCAAAAATATCCACGCCAGCATAGGACCATTATATCTAGCGTACCAATTTAGCTGACGTCGGCGCTATTTGAAATCAATAGTCCTTGCATCGTAGAAAATTGGTGCGCCATCAACAAGGGTTGTGGGTAGCCATTTCTCCATTAGTGTAGAGTAGAACACCCCAAGGCCGGGTCATGATATCAGGATGACATGTTGCCGCGGTGATGAGGGTCTCGTACTCGCTGTCGAGACCCGTGATGACGGCGGTGATGATGTCCTCATCACGCATGGCACGATTAACAACAGTGAGCTGATCCACTGGCAAAGTAGTCCATCATGGAGAGAGTTCCCTTCCAAAACGTCGGCAAGTCTAGCTTGATCTGCACGATACTGGCACGGCAATTGGTGTTGTACATCTCCTCAAGATGTGCCCATATGGCATGAGCTGTGTCAAACCTGTGCACCTGTTGGAGGACGTCATCGGAGAGAGACGCAAGGAGGTAGCCGAGAACGATCTGGTACTAGCGGTACTAGTTGACATACTCAGGATTGGGAGCATGCACCCCCTTGTCATCAGCGTCGAGGAGCCGAGGAGGAGCAGGGAGGGTGCCGTCGATGTAGCCCGTGGCACCGGCAATGTGAAGAGGAGGAAGAACTTGGGCCCTCCAGAGCGAGAAATTAGCGGCAGTGAGCTTGGCGGTGATGAGCCTAGCAGAAGGAGCAGGGACGGCAGAGGTAGGCGGGCCGCCGAAGGAGGCCGGCTGGGAGAGGGTGGTCATGACGGAGGAAGAGAGGGCAGAAGCAAAAGAAGATTCCATTGATGCAGTTACGTGGGATGGCCCGATACCATGTAAAACAAAAGAATAGATAGATTGGATCGGCTCAACCTCTACGGTGGCCACAGGTCATGTATTTATATGTGCAACTAGGGCACTCAACATAGGCCAGATTACAATGTTGTTACAGGAGATAAGTACAAGTATAGATACTAACCAACTCCTATATCATTCCATCGCAAAAAAAAAACTCCTATATCATAACTATATACGGTTCAACAGAAATGTGTCAAAGCGGACAGCTAACCGGACAACGGTTTGTTTGAATCGACGCGTCGTTCGGGCAGAAACGAACGCGGTTGGATGAAATCCGTTGGCCCATTCGAGTTCCCCAAAGACAACGAAACATATGCCTGGCTGCACGGTGAGGCTGTACGTACCACAATATTGCTGGCTGCTGTCCCCAGAAGAGTGCATACTGGGCGTCTGAGCGATCGGACGCGGTGGTACCATTGTTAGCCGAGCTGGCGGCTAAGCAAGGCCAACTGGCGGCGGTTGGCTTCCGAGTGACAAGTCAGGCCATGGTTCATGACATACAACGACGGCGAGTCACCAGCGAGGCATGCTGCTGCACCGAGTGAAGTCGGGAGAGGGGTGAGCGGAATTGCGGACGCGAGGCAGGCGGTTGGCTGGTTGGCCAGTTTTTTGCTCAGGTCAGGGGACGAGTTTTTGTGCTTTCTTGGCCTTTTTCTATTATTTTTCTCTACACTAGCTTCAATTCTCCTATGGTATAGAGACCAAACCAAAATTATGAGCGTGGGTCCCGACCCACTCTGTCCCACATGTAGTTGTGCCTTGCGAGCGCAGACACCTTTTCTTGTCTGATCCATTACCGAATTTGTCCTACTCAAGATGTTCCCAAAACATCACCCGACAAGCCCTTTGCCATGGTGAAACAACAAAAGAGAAAACTGATCCTTACACATGAACACACAATAAGTGATATCAACCAAGAAATGTGAAAAAATTATATAAGGAGATCTCCAAGGGAGACCCGCAAAGCTCCGGTACATGTCCGACCGGACACTTTTCTTTACTTTTGGTCCTACATCGGTCCACGAAGTGGTCCGGATGTGTGTTTTCTAATAAAGTCGAGACAAAAGTAGAGGAGATATACCAGACTCTGTACAGCCATTTTACCAACCAAAAGGCTCTGCGTGGTCCTCTTCACTTTTTCTCTCCGCACATGCATGGTTCCCTTCTTGTATCTGTCCTCCCAACCGGGCACCTCACCACAATAACCCATCACATGCATGGTCCCTACCTACAGTTTTTCTCCCGGACTGATATTTCATAATTAGCATTGGATTGCTTTCTCCTTTATCATCTCCGCGGACTACGTCCGTACATAAACTGCTACCTGCTCACTTGGCTTGGGGTAGCGATTAATAGGTGAATTGGCGTATTAACTGGTTTAACTGATCGACCATTAACTGGTTTAAACCGGTCGACCATTAATCGTTAACTGCTACCTGCTGCCTTAGCTTGGAAGTAGCAGCGCACAGAGGGGGAAGGGGAAGCGACAACATGCAAATAAGGTCCTGGACCTGCCATCTAGGGAAAGAAGAGATGAGAGGAGCGGGAGGGGCGGGAAGAGGGTCAAAACCAAGCTATTTAGGAGTGGGAGGTGTGTGGGAGGGGTTACATGACAAATAATCGTGCTTTGTTTACCCACCAATTAAACTGCCAATAAGGATTAATCGTCCTAACAACCGATTAATCGGTCTAACACGTCATTTAATCGGATTGTCAAGTTAACACGATGAATAGATGTTATTTGATTCAACCACCTTACAGTTAGCCATTAGCTGGACTGTTAATAGATTAATTGGACGAATTCTTGGACAGTGTCCTAGTGTGGCAACATGAGCGCTCTTGGATGCCAAAGGTGTCATCCATGTATTTCTTTCTTTCCGTATGTCTCCCAGTCATACGTGTTTACTAATACTCTTTTGATTTTCTGTCTACCATTATCTCCCATGTTTATGTGTATTGAAATCTACTTAGCATATGAAAATGGTCAAGAGAGAGTTACATGGAAATGGAAAAAAGAATGGATCAATGATCGGCTAGCTTTCCTACACATTCACACGAAACTGGGAAATATATAGGAGTGGGTAAGTGTTATTTACCCATATGAAGGTAGGTGGGGAAATTAATAAAATGCACAAGGTAGAGGTGGCAGCCCGGTTTCTATATAAACAGATGCATATTCTACCATTCTATTTCACTTTTCATGAGATATGAGATGTGATGCCTGCCACCTTGATTAAGAGAATTGACTGAAGAAATTATTTCTACAACCAGATAGGCAACCCCCACATTCCCCCACCAGCAAAAAAGAAAGAGGGAAAATTGATTTAAAAAAGAGAAACAACAAATAGCCCTCCTCTGTTTTGCCATGTTTTCCCAGCAAAACATTTAACACATGATTTTGCTTAAAGACCCAACTCCTTTGACTGAGACGTCCCGAATAACATCCGAGTATCAAAAATGGGAGCACGCTCATCACGTTCTCCACCAACCCATCCACCATCGTGGTCCACAGACCAGCGGAGCTAATGAAGCTGCTCGATCCTCCCATATTGTGCTTCCAAATTTGCTGCTTGCTCCCTGTCCGTTGATCGTGCCTACCGTTGGTCCTGCTGCTCTGTTTATTCTATTATGCCTTGTACAATCTTGGGTGCTTAGATACATTTTTAGAAAATTAAATCTTTTTTTCTGATTCATCTATGCCTTTTTTCACATAAAAGACGTCTAATTAAACGTCTATCCTATATAAATAGCCACCGATGCTTGAAGATAGTCTGGTTTATTTTCCTAAGCACTTCGTATTGTATAAGGCCTTAATACTTAAGGCACCTTGCCATTGTACAATTCTTACCGCTTCTATAATGGACATTGCTAGGCGTTGGCGTGCCGGCCCTGTTTTTTGGTTGGCCAACCCAGAGCCGTACGATCTAAACGAGCATAACTATTAGACCTAACCCATCGTCAACCACCCACACGGAAAAAGGAAGAGGAGTGCCCGCAAGCGCCGAACGCCCCCATGCACGCCAACCGCCTGGCTTCGCCTCCTTGTCTTGCCTTGCCACTGGTCACCGCCCTCACGTCTGGCCCCTCGTGGGTTTCTCACCTCCGCGGAAGCAGTAGTGTGCGCCCATGGTTGCAGGCTTGCAGCTCAGGTGCCACCGCTGACAACTCCAGTGCACGACGACCACGTTCCGGTGGAGACTGTTCGCTGGACACGGCGCCCTGACAGAGAGCTCACAAAAGGAGGCATCTCTCCTCAGTGTGCCTGTATCAGCAAAAAATATTGGTCGTAGCAAAGATAAATGCCGGTTCGACCAAAAATTAAAAGTAGCATATCCTACTCGCCCACCGCGGGAACCGCTCATGGCTTTCCCCCCCTTCGGTTGTCGTTTGAAGCTTTTCACACATATGACTGAAGCATTTGTAGCAACCGTTGCAACTTTTCTGATTTGCATAGTGTTTGGTTTTAGCTTTTTTGATCGAAGGTTGTGGCATTTTATGTCAACGCTTGTACCTTCCGCCCGATGGGGTGCTGCCGCTTGTAGCTTTCTCTACAAATGGTTGAAGCTTTCCATCTAGGGGGGGGGGGCAGGGTTGAATCTTTTTCTAAACGGTTGCAGCTTGAGGGGTGTGGCGGTTTCGCAAAATATTCCGGTGCAGCCAATCACCGTCCGTCTCGTCGGCAACGAGGCACAAGCATAAGGCGTGTGGGAGTTGCAACCAATGGGAATGGATTTGGTCAACAACCTTGCTATATCCGATGGCAAGCGGGCTCTAACCATACTGGGGTAAATGGTACAACCATGGCCGGCGGGGGCCTTGATCTTCCATTGCCGACGGCGAGCTCCTCAGGTGCTGCAACAATGGAGGCGGGAGATGCGATCATCGGCGCTGCGTGTTGCAAACGATGAAGGCGTTGAATATATAAGCAAACTACCACAAAGTTTAATCCGAATAAACAGAAAATAGATCACGACAGCAAAAGCATAGAGTAAACGTATCATGCAAACCAGCATAGTAACCGCATAGAACGAATCTACGACACAGATTAGACAAAGGAATTCTAGCATGATCTGAAATAGAGATGACAAGATTACATACGGTGTAGCGGGAGCAGGACCACCCGCGTTGTCGTTGTTGTCCATGTCGTTGATGAAGAGGTTGGCGATGTCGGGGAAGAAGTCGTCATCCGGGAAGTTGTCGCCAGCAGTCGCGCAAAAGCTCTCCCCAAAAACCTGATCGCCCCTCTCCCGTACAGGATCACAAGAGAGGGGGTTTCGGAGGCCTGCTGTCCCTTCTGGCGGTGCACGTCGGAAGGAGGGATGGAGAAGACCTAGATGGCGGCACAATGATCTGGAACGGTGCGAAACCATATGTTGTGGCGACGGCTAGGGTTGACAGGGACCTCATGTATATATATGCGCGGCGGTGGCGAGACGTGGGCTAGACCCACGCCCGAGTCGGTTACAACCCATGATCTGACGTCTCAGATCGTGCCGCGTCTATTAAGGACTCTCCGTTCCTGACCGGCAAAAATAAGCGCGTAGGTATGAGCTCGGCTTGGTTCAACCCCGCAACCCGCGTCGCGTCGCGTCGGGACGAGGCGTGGCGTGGCGAGCGAGGAGGAGGAGTGCGCGAGGACCTCTTCTCTTCTCACTCTCTTACAAGTGCTAGAAAAGCTCACCTTATAAAGAGGTGTTGCTCTCTCTCCACTAGCAATGTGGGACTAAACTTTAGTCCCAACCACACCACACACTTGGGCCGTGAGAATTTCAGATTTTTGGATGAGCTTTGGGCCAAAGGCCTTAGCAAAATCCAGCAATCCCCCACAAAGTCTCATTGGCACATCTCATCATTGCTTAGTTCCAAAACATTGTTTATCTACCGGTTCTTGATGGAGACTGTTAAGTTGAACTTCCATTTAGAAATTTATGCTACACTAGATCACAACTTGAATAGTGGACTATGCCTTGAACTACAAGTTTTCTGTGAGTCTAGTTTTACACAAATCCTTGACCGATACTAGGCTACCACAAGGCTTCCCCGCGGGTGGAGCGTATACGTCATATTCCAAGGCCTTTCGTGAATTTATTAGAGAACACCCAATTCTCATAGACTGAGACGTTTACAGTCAAATTTATATAGGTGTGTTCCTCTGGAGATGTCCTATAGGACAACATCTCTGCTTACCCAAATAAGCCACTTGGAACACATTAAGATAGGTATCAACCTGCCATACAGATTATGAGAGCATTGCATCTTCGCGGAGTGGGATAGCAAGTATAGGGATACTCTCCTTCTAGCTGTCCAACAGCTTGTCTCCCACTTCTACTTCACGGGATCTCCGATCACATAGAGTAGGTTACCACTATGTACAACTCATACGGTGGGTCTCAAACCCATCTCCATCGACGCATTTCTATCACATTACGTGATGAACCCTTTGTGAAGGGATCTGTCAAGTTTTTAGACGTTTGGATATAATCAAACGCAATAACTTCGGAGTTCTTCATTTTTCTGACAGATTTCAATCTCCTCTTCACATGCCTTGAGGACTTCATATTATCCTTAGAATTGTTTATCTTTATGATCACAGTTTGATTATCACAGTTCATCAGAATAGCGGGTATTGGTTTTTCAACCACAGGTAAGTCCGTCAAGAGCTGATGATGCCAGTCTGCTTCAACAGTAGCTGTGTCTAATGCTATGAGTTCTGCTTCCATAGTTGACATCGTTAAGATGGTCTGCTTGCAAGACTTCGAGGAAACAACACCACCACCAAGTGTAAAAACATAACCACTTGTGGCTTTAATCTCATCAGCATCAGATATCCAGTTTGAGTCACTATAACCCTCCAGTACCCCTGGGTACCCGGTGTAGTGAATCCTATAGCTCGCGATGCCTTTCAAATAGCGCATAACCCTCTCAAGTGTATTCCAATGATCATCTCCTGGTTTTGATACAAACCTGCTTAGTTTGCTCACAGCAAACGAGATGTCAGGCCTCATGGCACTCGCCAAGTACATAAGCGAGCCAATAATCTGAGAATATCTCAATTGATCTCTAGCAATCCGTCGATACTTTCGAAGCAACACACTAGCATCATAAGGAGTAGGAGAGGGCTTGCAGTCGCTATACCCAAAATGACTCAAAACCTTTTCCAAATAGTGAGATTGAAGAAGTGTAATCCCACCATTCTCATCTCTCAGCAGCTTGAGGTTTAGTATAACGTCAGCCACACCAAGGTCCTTCATCTCAAAACGGCGAGATAAGAAATCCTTAACTTCCTTGATTAAATCAAGGTTGGTTCCAAAGATCAATATGTCATCGACATACAGACAGAGAATAACTCCTTCGCCCCCACCATGGCGATAGTATACACACTTGTCAGCTTCATTAACGACAAATCCTGCAGCAGTTAATGTTCTTTCGAACTACTCATGCCACTACTTAGGAGCTTGTTTAAGGCCGTATAAAGACATCAATAACTTGCACACCTTTCCTTCATGACCAGGCACTACATACCCATCGGGCTGATCCATGTAAATTTCCTTGTCCAACTCTCCATTGAGGAAAGCCGTCTTAACGTCCGTTTGATGAACGAGAAGACCATGTGAGGCAGCCAACAACAGTAGCACCCGAATAGTGGTAAGTCTAGCCACAGGTGAGTAAGTATCGAAGAAGTCTTCACCTTCTTTCTGGGTATAACCCTTGGCCACAAGCCACGCCTTGTATTTTTCAATTGTACCATCAGGCCTAAGCTTCTTCTTGAACACCCATTTACATCCTACAGGTTTGCACCCACAAGGACGATCAGTGACTTCCCAAGTTCCATTAGCTAGGATGGAATCCATCTCTCTACGGACAACTTCCTTCTACTAGTCAGCATCAGAAGATGCATAGGCTTCTGAAAGGGTCTTGGGTGTGTCATCCACGAGGTACACAATGAAATCATCACCAAAGGACTTTGTTGTCCTTCGTCTCTTACTCCGTATACGAGTTTCATTGTCATCCTCCTCGGGATTCTCAATGTGTTCCATCGCAATGGTGGGTTCAGGAATTACAGAATCTTCCTGAGTAGATAGATCAGGTATCTCCTGATTTGATGAGTTAGACATATCCTTGATAGGAAATATGTCCTCAAGGAAATTCACATCATTCGAGTCCACAATCGTACCAACATGCATGTCGGATACCTCAGATTTTATTATAAAAAATCTATAGCCAATGCTATGAAAAGCATATCCCACAAGAACACAATCCATGGTTTTTGGTCCAAGCTTGCACTTCTTGGGAATTGGTATATTGACTTTCGCCAAACAACCCCAAGTACGTAGATAAGAGAGTTTCAGCCTTTTCCTTTCCCATTCCTCAAATGGAGTAATGGTTTTATCCTTTGTGGGAACTTGGTTTAGGACATGACAAGCAGTCATTGGCACCTCCCCCCACCATGCCTTGGAGAGACCCGATGTGTCTAACATGGCGTTAACCAGATCAGTTAGAGTTCAGTTCTTTCTTTCGGCCACTCCATTTGACTGAGGTGAATAGGGAGGCGTCCTCTCATGGATTATACCATGTTCCGCACAAAATGAATCAAATTCATTGGAAAAATACCTCCACGATGATCGGACCTAAGCCGTTTAATTTTCCGATCAAGTTGGTTCTCTGCTTCAGCTTTATAGTTTTTGAAAAAATTTAAAGCCTCGTCTTTCGATTTTAGAAGATACACATAACAATATCTAGTGGAGTCATCAATCAACGTCATAAAGTATTTCTTTCCACCTTTTAGCAACACGCCATTCATCTCACAAAGATCAGAATGTACAAGCTCTAGTGGTGCCAAGTCTCTCGCCTCTACGGTCTTGTGGGACTTGCGAGGTTGCTTAGCTTGCACACACACTTGGCACTTGGAGCCCTTGACAGTAGTGAATTTCGGAATTAAACTCATATTGGCTAGCCGCGTCATGCAACCAAAGTTAATATGACAAAGTCGCGAATGCCAAATATTGGACTCATTATCGTGGCAAACATTATTAATAACTTTAGTGCAAATATCTGACAAAGATAGGCGGAACAAGCCTCCGCACTCATAGCCTTTTCCAACAAATTGTCCACACTTAGAAATAACAACTTTATTGGACTCAAAAACCAGCTTAAAACCATCTCGACACAAACGGGAACCGCTAACGACATTTTTATTGATGGAGGGTACATGATGAACGTTCTTCAGACGCACGATCTTCCCTGAAGTAAACTTCAGATCGACCGTACCGACCCCTCGAACAGTAGCATGTGACCCGTTCCCCATCAGCACGGGGGAAGTCCCTGTGGCCTGATAAGAAGAAAACATAGAGGCATCAGTACAAACATGTACATTGGCACCGGTGTCAATTAACCAATCTGGAGAGTGATAAACTGAAAGGATGGTAGGGAAAATACCATACCCAGAATCCTTCATATCAATATCACCGATGACCACATTAGCGGACTTGCTGCTCTTCTCATGTTCGCGCTCCTCATAGCGGTTAGGACATCTCGGAGCCCAGTGATTGGGATCACCGCAGACATGGCATAGTCCCTTCCCCTTCTTATGAGAGTTCTTCTTGAAGTTGGTAGATTGAAACGCCTTGTTCTTTGCAACAAACTTGCCTTTGCCCTGAGTTTTGTTCTTGTTGTTCTGGGGCTTGTTGAGATGGAAGTTCTTCTTCTGCACCACATGGGCACTAGAAGCTCCCTCAACCGCTCGAGCACGTGTGTCTTTTGATCTCACCTTTTCTTCAACACCAGGAGTCCCAATGAGATCCGAAACGGAAAACTCCTGTCTCTTGTGTTTCAGAGAAGTAGCAAAACTGTTCCACGAAGGTGGAAGCTTGGCAATGATGCCTCCGGCCACAAACTTGTCCGGTAACACACACTTGAAGTACTCAAGTTCCTTTGCGAGTGACTGTATCTCATGAACTTGTTGAACCACAGGGCGCTCATCAGTCATCTTGTAATCATAGAATTGCTCCATGACGTACAACTCGCTGCCAGCGTCCGAGGCTCCAAACTTGGCCTCGAGCGCAGCCCACATGTCCTTGCCGTTGTCAAATGACATATATGAATCCACAATGGAATCATCAAGAACACTCAGAAGGGCAGCCTGGAAGAGGGTATCGATCTTCTCAAAAGCTTCCTGATGTGCAGGAGTAAGATCGCCCTCGGGCTTACCCTTGGTGGCATCATAGCAGTACATGGTCTGAAACCAGTAGACTGCTCTCGTGCGCCACCTCTTATATTGCGCCCCCTTGAAGATGGGCGGCTTTAGATGCGCAGCAAAACCACTTGGAGTAAATTGCCTATAATCAGGTTTTTGGATTGTTGATTATATAAGCAAACTACCACAAAGTTTAATCCAAATAAACAGAAAATAGATCACGACAGCAAAAGCATAGAGTAAACTTATCATGCAAACCAGCATAGAATGAATCTATGACACAGATTAGACAAAGGAATTCTAGCATGAACGAATCTAGAACGAATCTCTTCTCACTCTCTTACAAGTGCTAGAAAAGCTCACCTTATAAAGAGGTGTTGCTCTCTCTCGACTAGCAATGTGGGACTAAACTTTAGTCCCAACCACACCACACACATGGGCCATGAGAATTTTAGATTTTTGGATGGGCTTTGGGCCAAAGGCCTTAGCAAAATCCAGCAATCCCCCATAAAGTCTCAGTGGCACATCTTATCATTGCTTAGTTCCAAAACATTGTTTATATACCGGTTCTTGATGGAGACTGTTAAGTTGAACTTCCTTTAAATAATTTATGCTACACTAGATCACAACTTGAATAGTGGACTATGCGTTGAACTACAAGTTTTCTAGGAGTCTAGTTTTACACAAAACCTTGACCGATACTAGGCTACCGCAAGGCTTCCCCGCAGGTGGAGCGTATACGTCATACTCCAAGGCCTTTCGTGAATTTACTAGAAAACACCCAATTATCATAGACTGCGACGTTTACAGTCAAATTCATATAGGTGTGTTCCTCAGGAGATGTCGTGCAGGACAACATCTCTGCTTACCCAAATAAGCCACTTGGAACACATTAAGATAGGTATCAACCTGCCATGCAGATTATGAGAGTATTGCATCTTCGCGGAGTGGGATAGTAAGTATAGGGATACTCTCCTTCTAGCTGTCCAACAGCTTGTCTCCCACTTCTACTTCACGGGATCTCCGATAACATAGAGTAGGTTACCACTATGGACAACTCATACGCTGGGTCTCAAACCCATCTCCATCGATGCATTTTCTATCACATTACGTGATAAACCCTTTGTGAAGGGATCTACCAAGTTTTTAGACGTTTGGATATAATCCAACGCAATAACTCTAGAGTTCTTCGTTTTTCTGACAGATTTCAATCTCCTCTTCACATGCCTTGAGGACTTCATATTATCCTTAGATTGTTTATCTTTATGATCACAGTTCATCAGGATAGCGGGTATTGGTTTTTCAACCACAGGTAAGTCCATCAAGAGCTGACGAAGCCAGTCTGCTTCAACAGTAGTTGTGTCTAATGTTGTGAGTTCTGCTTCCATAGTTGACCTCGTTAAGATGGTCTGCTTGCAAGACTTCCAGGAAACAGCACCACCACCAAGTGTAAAAACATAACCACTTGTGGCTTTAATCTCATCAGCATCAGATATCCAGTTTGAGTCACTATAACCCTCCAGTACCCCTGGGTACCCGGTGTAGTGAATCCCATAGCTCGCGGTGCCTTTCAAATAGCGCATAACTCTCTCAAGCGCATTCCAATGATCATCTCCTGGTTTTGATACAAACCTGCTTAGTTTGCTCACAGCAAACGAGATGTCAGGCCTCGTGGCACTCGCCAAGTACATAAGCAAGGCAATAATCTGAGAATATCTCTGTTGATCGCTAGCAATCCGTCAATTCTTTCGAAGCAACACACTAGCATCATAAGGAGTAGGAGAGGGCTTGCAGTCGCTATACGCAAAACGACTCAAAACCTTTTCCAAATAGTGAGACTGAAGAAGTGTAATCCCACCATTCTCATCTCTTAGCAGCTTGAGGTTTAGTATAACGTCAGCCACACCAAGGTCCTTCATCTCAAAACAGCGAGATAAGAAATCCTTAACTTCCTTGATTAAATCAAGGTTGGTTCCAAAGATCAATATGTCGTCGACATACAGACAGTAGATGGTCTGAAACCAGTAGACTGATCTCGTGCGCCACCTATTATATTGCGCCCCCTTGAAGATGGGCGGCTTTAGATGTGCAGCAAAACCACTTGGAGTAAATTGCCTATAATCAGGTTTTTGGATTGTTGAATATATAAGCAAACTACCACATAATTTAATCCGAATAAACAGAAAATAGATCATTTCAACAAAAGCATAGAGTAAACTTATCATGCAAACCAGCATAGAACGAATCTATGACACAGATTAGACAAAGGAATTCTAGCATGAACGAATCTAGAACGAATCTCTTCTCACTCTCTTACAAGTGCTAGAAAAGCTCACCTTATAAAGAGGTGTTGCTCTCTCTCGACTAGCAATGTGGGACTAAACTTTAGTCCCAACCACACCACACACATGGGCCATGAGAATTTCAGATTTTTGGATGGGCTTTGGGCCAAAGGCCTTAGCAAAATCCAGCAATCCCCCACAAAGTCTCAGTGGCACATCTTATCATTGCTTAGTTCCAAAACATTGTTTATATACCGGTTCTTGATGGAGACTGTTAAGTTGAACTTCCTTTAAATAATTTATGCTACACTAGATCACAACTTGAATAGTGGACTATGCATTGAACTACAAGTTTTCTACGAGTCTAGTTTTACACAAATCCTTGACCGATACTAGGCTACCGCAAGGCTTCCCTGCAGGTGGAGCGTATACGTCATACTCCAAGGCCTTTCGTGAATTTATTAGAGAACACCCAATTCTCATAGATTGCGACGTTTACAGTCAAATTCATATAGGTGTGTTCCTCTGGAGATGTCCTATAGGACAACATCTCTGCTTACCCAAATAAGCCACTTGGAACACATTAAGATAGGTATCAACCTGCCTTGCAGATTATGAGAGCATTGCATCTTCGCGGAGTGGGATAGCAAGTATAGGGATACTCTCCTTCTAGCTGTCCAACAGCTTGTCTTCCACTTCTACTTCACGGGATCTCCGATCACATAGAGTACGTTACCACTATGTACAACTCATACGGTGGGTCTCAAACCCATCTCCATCGATGCATTTTCTATCACATTACGTGATAAACCCTTTGTGAAGGGATCTGTCATGTTTTTAGACGTTTGGATATAATCCATAGCAATAACTCTGGAGTTCTTCATTTTTCTGACAGATTTCAATCTCCTCTTCACATGCCTTGAGGACTTCATATTATCCTTAGAACTGTTTATCTTTATGATCACAGTTTGATTATCACAGTTCATCAGAATAGCGGGTATGGTTTTTCAACAACAGGTAAGTCCGTCAAGAGCTGATGAAGCCAGTCTGCTTCAACAGTAGCTGTGTCTAATGCTATGAGTTCTGCTTCCATAGTTGACCTCGTTAAGATGGTCTGCTTGCAAGACTTCCTGGAAACAGCACCACCACCAAGTGTAAAAACATAACCACTTCTGGCTTTAATCTCATCAGCATCAGATATCCAGTTTGAGTCACTATAACCCTCCAGTACCCCTGGGTACCCGGTGTAGTGAATCCCATAGCTCGTGGTGTGCCTTTCAAATAGCGCATAACTCTCTCAAGCGCATTCCAATGATCATCTCCTGGTTTTGATACAAACCTGCTTAGTTTGCTCACAGCAAACGAGATGTCAGGCCTCGTGGCACTCGCCAAGTACATAAGCAAGCCAATAATCTGAGAATATCTCTGTTGATCGCTAGCAATCCGTCGATTCTTTCGAAGCAACACACTAGCATCATAAGGAGTAGGAGAGGGCTTGCAGTCGCTATACGCAAAACGACTCAAAACCTTTTCCAAATAGTGAGATTGAAGAAGTGTAATCCCACCATTCTCATCTCTTAGCAGCTTGAGGTTTAGTATAACGTCAGCCACACCAAGGTCCTTCATCTCAAAACAGCGAGATAAGAAATCCTTAACTTCCTTGATTAAATCAAGGTTGGTTCCAAAGATCAATATGTCGTCGACATACAGACAGAGAATAACTCCTTCGCCCCCACCATGGCGATAGTATACACACTTGTCAGCTTCATTAACGACAAATCCTGCAGTAGTTAATGTTCTTTCGAACTTCTCATGCCACTACTTAGGAGCTTGTTTAAGGCCATATAAAGACATCAATAACTTGCACACCTTTCCTTCATGACTAGGTACTACATACCCATCGGGCTGATCGATGTAAATTTCCTTGTCCAACTCTCCACTGAGGAAAGCCGTCTTAACGTCCATTTGATGAACGAGAAGACCATGTGAGGCAGCCAACAACAGTAGCACCCGAATAGTGGTAAGTCTAGCCACAGGTGAGTAAGTATCGAAGAAGTCTTCACCTTCTTTCTTGGTATAACCCTTGGCCACAAGCCGCGCCTTGTATTTTTCAATTGTACCATCAGGCCTAAGCTTCTTCTTGAACACCCACTTACATCCTATAGGTTTGCACCCACAAGGACGATCAGTGACTTCCCAAGTTCCATTAGCTAGGATGGAATCCATCTCTCTACGGACAACTTCCTTCTACTAGTCAGCATCAGAAGATGCATAGGCTTCTGAAAGGGTCTTGGGTGTGTCATCCACGAGGTACACAATGAAATCATCACCAAAGGACTTTGTAGTCCTTCGTCTCTTACTCCCTATAGGAGTTTCATTGTCATCCTCCTCGGGATTCTCAATGTGTTCCATCGCAATGGTGGGTTCAGGAATTATAGAATCTTCCTGAGTAGATAGATCAGGTATCTCCTGATTTGATGAGTTAGACATATCCTTGATAGGAAATATGTCCTCAAAGAAAGTTGCATCATTCGAGTCCATAATCGTACCAACATGCATGTCGGATACCTCAGATTTTATTATCAAAAATCTATAGCCAATGCTATGAAAAGCATATCCCACAGAACACAATCCACCGTTTTTGGTCCAAGCTTGCACTTCTTGGGAATTGGTATATTGACTTTCGCCAAACAACCCCAAGTACGTAGATAAGAGAGTTTCAGCCTTTTCCTTTCCCATTCCTCAAATGGAGTAATGGTTTTATCCTTTGTGGGAACTCGGTTTAGGACACGACAAGCAGTCATTTGGCGCCTCCCCCCACCATGCCTTGGAGAGACCCGATGTGTCTAACATGGCGTTAACCAGATCAGTTAGAGTTCAGTTCTTTCTTTCGGCCACTCCAGATCATTCTTTCTTTCTTTCTCTCCACGATGATCGAACCTAAGCCGTTTAATTTTCCGATCAAGTTGGTTCTCTGCTTCAGCTTTATAGTTTTTGAAAAAGTTTAAAGCTTCATCTTTCGATTTTAGAAGATACACATAACAATATCTAGTGGAGTCATCAATCAACGTCATGAAGTATTTCTTTCCACCTTTTAGCAACACACCATTCATCTCACAAAGATCAGAATGTACAAGCTCTAGTGGTGCCAAGTCTCTCGCCTCTGCAGTCTTGTGGGACTTGCGAGGTTGCTTAGCTTGCACACACACTTGGCACTTGGAGCCCTTGACAGTAGTGAATTTCGGAATTAAACTCATATTGGCTAGCCGCGTCATGCAACCAAAGTTAATATGACAAAGTCGCGAATGCCAAATATTGGACTCATTATCGTGGCAAACATTATTAATAACTTTAGTGCAAATATCTGACAAAGATAGGCGGAACAAGCCTCCACACACATAGCCTTTTCCAACAAATTGTTCACACTTATAAATAACAACTTTATTGGAGTCGAAAACCAGCTTAAAACCATCTCGACACAAACGGGAACCGCTAACGATATTTTTATTGATGGAGGGTACATGATGAACGTTCTTCAGACGCATGATCTTCCCCAAAGTAAACTTCGGATCGACCGTACCGACCCCTCGAACAGTAGCATGTGACCCATTCCCCATCAACACGGGGGATGTCCCTCTGACCTGATAAGAAGAAAACATAGAGGCATCAGCACAAACATGTACATTGGCACCGGTGTCAGTTAACCAATCTGGAGAGTGACAAACTGAAAGGATGGTAGGGAAAATACCATACCCAGAATCCTTCATATCAATATCACCGATGACCACATTAGCGGACTTGCCGCTCTTCTGATGTTCGCGCTCCTCATAGCGGTTAGGACATCTCGGAGCCCAGTGATTGGGATCACCGCAGACATGGCATAGTCCCTTCCCCTTCTTATGAGAGTTCTTCTTGAAGTTGGTAGATTGAAACGCCTTGTTCTTTGCAACAAACTTGCCTTTGCCCTGAGTTTTGTTCTTGTTGTTCTGGGGCTTGTTGAGATGGAAGTTTTCTTCTGCACCACATGGGCAGTAGAAGCTCCCTCAACCGCTCGAGCACGTGTGTCTTTTGATCTCACCTTTTCTTCAACATCAGGAGTCCCAATGAGATTCGAAACGGAAAACTCCTGTCTCTTGTGTTTCAGAGAAGTAGCAAAACTATTCCACGAAGGTGGAAGCTTGGCAATGATGCCTCCGGCCACAAACTTGTCCGGTAACACACACTTGAAGTACTCAAGTTCCTTTGCGAGTGACTGTATCTCATGAACTTGTTGAACCACAGGGCGCTCATCAGTCATCTTGTAATCATAGAATTGCTCCATGACGTACAACTCGTTGCCAGCGTCCGAGGCTCCAAACTTGGCCTCGAGCGCAGCCCACATGTCCTTGCCGTTGTCAAACGACATATATGAATCCACAATGGAATCATCAAGAACACTCAGAAGGCCATCCTTGAAGAGGTTATCGATCTTCTCAAAAGCTTCCTGCTGTGCAGGAGTAAGATCGCCCTCAGGCTTACCCTTGGTGGCATCATAGCAGTACATGGTCTGAAACCAGTAGACTGCTCTCGTGCGCCACCTCTTATATTGCGCCCCCTTGAAGATGGGCGGCTTTAGATGCGCAGCAAAACCACTTGGAGTAAATTGCCTATAATCAGGTTTTTGGATTGTTGAATATATAAGCAAACTACCACAAAGTTTAATCCGAATAAACAGAAAATAGATCACGACAGCAAAAGCATAGAGTAAACTTATCATGCAAACCAGCATAGAACGAATCTATGACACAGATTAGACAAAGGAATTCTAGCATGATCTGAAATAGAGATGACAAGATTACATACGGTGTAGCGGGAGCAGGACCACAAGAGACAGGGTTTCGGAGGCCTGCTGTCCCTTCTCGCGGTGCACGCCGGAAGGAGGGATGGAGAAGACCTAGATGGCGGCGCAATGATCTGGAACGATGCGAAATCATATGTTGTGGCGACGGCTAGGGTTGACAGGGACCCGCGACGCGTCATGACGAGGCGTGGCGAGGCGAGTGAGGAGGAAGAGTGCACGAGGACTTCTTCTCTTCTCACTCTCTTACAAGTGCTAGAAAAGCTCACCTTATAAAGAGATGTTGCTCTCTCTCCACTAGCAATGTGGGACTATAGTCCCAACCATACAACACACATGGGCCATGAGAATTTTAGATTTTTGAATAGGCTTTGGGCCAAAGGCCTTAGCAAAATCCAGCAGAAGGCGGGGAGACAGGAATGGGGCGAGATCCATGGGAAGTTGAAGAAAAGCAGCAGCATGAAGGGTACCAGATCCCTACGTGTCGCTTGGTGGATGGCTTGGGTGGAGCGAGCGTGGATGCGACCGACGCAAAGTTAGGCCGGCGCTCCATTCCCAAAGTTTTTCCTTCTATAATGAAAACGCAAAGCACCTGCCATTCCGGCCAAAAACAAATGGATCCGACTTGTTTGTCTGTATGATCAAGAAAACATGCTGAAGAAGTATTTTCACCAACACATAGATTTTCTATGGCAAAAAAACCTAGAATTCCATTTAACACAAACAAGTATTGTAAAAAACAAAAAAATAAGATATTGTCAAAAGCGTGACTGCATATAGATTAGTGACGGCTGAGCATTATGAGTCATTCTCAGGAGGCGCATCAAGTAGCTCACCACAAGGTAAGCGATCATTATGGAACTGTATTAGGACAGAATCTGTACTGCAAATGAGACGGTATCTCGGGCACTGGCTACAATGCTCGGCAAGGCAAACCGGCACCTGGTTACATGTGGAACATATACAGCGTGCGGTGTCGACGAAAAATTCATTCCATCCGGTGGTTACCTGCAGCCATGCTTGGAATATTTTGTTGGAAATATGAGCAATTGACCATATGATTTTATTAATAGAATAAATAAATAAAATATCATGGAAAACATATGACTATTATAATAGAGATGAAACAAGTCATGTTATCTAAAAGAAAGAAGGCAAATAGCATGCACACATGTGAAGGAGAACAGAACATATGTGGAATAGAGGTTACTGCAAGAAAAACTAGAGAAGGAAACTGAAGCATGATCTTAAACAAAGAGAACACGAGGACGTACGGAACAGCGGCAGAATCCCCGGTCTTGGGGTCGGTGTCGTCACCAGCCATGTCGTCGAAGAGGTCGTCGACGTCGGGTAAGAAGTCGTCGTTGGGGTAGTGGTCGTCGGTGTCCGGAGCGTCCGTGATGAACAGATCAGTAGTCGCGCAGAGCGCTTCCCAAAAACCTTATCACCCTTCTCCCGTACAGGACTCAAAGAGGTGCGGTTTCGGAGGCCTGTTGTCCCGACCTGCGGTGCACGCCCCAAGCCGGGATGGAGAGGATAGTAGCAGCTCCGTGTTTGGAACTCGGTGGCGAGAGGGAGATGATCTTCTGGTGTCTCTCTGGAGAGGAGCGACCTCTCTTTTATAGGCACAAAAGAAGAAGGCGAATAGGCTGCATCGGGAGCTGAAGGGAAAGAGGGAGACAAAACGAAAAGATAGCAGCCGAAGGGTGCAGTGTTCGTATTCAATATTCACTATAGAAAAACTTTCAGCTTCCGAGTAACCTTCCGTATACCAATCGTGCGCAGCAAAAATATAGACAACGGCTCGGCTCATTCCCGCAACCCACGGCGGCGCGGCGCGGCGAGGCGGGTGGCGGAGGAGGAGCGCGCGTGTATATCTCTCTTGTTCTCATGCTCATACTTGTGGGGAAACATCCTCCCTTATAAGGAGGTCCAACTCCCACCAAACTAGCAATGTGGGACTAAACTTTGGTTTCACCTCTTGCCATGCACGAATGGGCTGTGTGGGCCTCTAGGCTTTATTAGGAATTTCTGAAATATCTATTGGTCTGGCCCAAAATCGATTAAATTCCAACAATCCCCCACCAAATCCCAGAGGCACACAAAAATTGCCTTTGGTTCCAAAACACTGTTTTTTATACCGGTACTGCAGTGGAGACTGTTAAGTTGAACTTCCACCTAAAACTCTATGCTACACTAGTAAGCAACTTGAATAGTGGCCTGGGCCTTGAACTGCAAGTTTTCTGCGAATCTAACTTCACACAAAGCCTTGACCGATACTAGGCTACCGTGGGTCTTCCCCGCGGGTGGAGCTTATGTGTCATACTCCAAGATCTTTCATGAGTTTACTAGAAAGCATCCTACTCTCATAGATTGCGACGTTTAACAATCAGACTCATATAGGTGTGTTCTTCAAAAGATGTTCTGCAGGACAACATCTCTGCTAAATAAGCCACTCAGAACACATTAAGATATGCATCAACCTGCCATGCAGATTAGGAGAGTACTGCATCTTTATGGAGTGGTATTAAATAGTAAGGATACTCTCCTCTCAGTTGACCAACAACTCGTCTTTCACATCTAATTGATGGGATCTCCGATCACATCGATTAGGTTACCAGTGTGAACAACTCATATTGCGGGTCTCATACCCATCTCCTTCGATGCATTATCTATCACATTACGCGATAGACCCTTAGTAAAAGGATCTGCCAGAGATGTTTGGATATAATCCAATGCAATAACTCCTAAGTTTCTCATTTTCCTGACAGACCTTAACCTGCTCTGAACATGTCTTGATGACTTCATGTTATCCTTTGAACTACTCACTTTCGTGATCACGGTTTGATTGTCATAGTTCATAAGAATACCCGGTACAAGTTTCTCAATAACCGGCAAGTCATTCAAGAGCCGACGAAGCCAATCTGCTTCGCCCGTAGCTGTATCTAGTGCTATGAGTTCTACTTCCATTGTTGACCTCGTTAAGATGGTCTGCTTGCAAGACTTTCAAGAAACAGTGGCACCTCCATGAGTGAATACATATCCGCTCGTAGCATTTATCTCATCAGCATCTGAGATCCAGTTTGAGTCACTATACCCTTCAAGCACCTTTGGGTGCCCGGTATAGTGAATTCCATAATTTGCAGTACCTCTCAAATAACGCACAACTCTTTCTAGAGCTTTCCAATGATCATCTCCTGGTTTTGAAACAAATCGGCTCAGTTTGCTAACAACAAAAGAGATGTCAGGTCTTGTGGCACTGGCCAAATACATGAGCGAGCCAATAATCTGAGAATATTTCAATTGATCTCTAGCAATTCTTCGATTCTTTCAAAGCAACACGCTAGCATCATATGGTGTTGGAGATTGAAGCAATGTAATCCCACCATCATCATCCCTCAATAGCTTGATGTTTAGAATAACATCTCCTACTCTCAAATCCTTCATCTCAAAACAATGAGATAGGAAATTCTTGACCTCCTTAATAACATTCAAATTTGTTCCAAAAATCAATATGTCATCGACATACAAGCAAAGGATAACTTCTTCGCCTCCACCATGTCGATAGTACACACATTTGTCAGCTTTGTTTACAACAAAGCCTGGAGCTGTTAATGTTCTTTCAAACTTCTCGTGCCACTGCTTAGGTGCTTGCTTAAGTCCATACAAAGACTTCAACAATTTGCACACCTTTCCTTCTTGACCGTCCACTATAAAACCATCTGGTTGTTCCATGTAAATTTCCTCATCCAACTCTCCATTGAGGAAAGCAGTCTTAACATCCATTTGATGAACGAGAAGACCATGTGAGGCTGCTAGTGAAAGTAGCACTCAAATAGTGGTCAGTCGAGCCACAGGTGAGTAAGTATAAGAAAAGTCTTCACCTTCCTTTTGGGTACAAAACTTAGCCACGAGTCGTGCCTTGTACTTTTCAATAGTACCATCAGGCCTAAGCTTCTTCTTGAACATCCATTTACACCCTATAGGTTTGCACCCATAAGGTCGATCAGTTATCTCACAAGTTTCGTTTGCCAAGATGGAATCCATCTCACTACGGATCGCCTCCTTCCAGTAGTCATCATCTTCAGAAGCATATGCCTCTGAAATAAAACTAGGAGTGTCATCTATGAGATACACAAGAAAATCATCACCAAAAGATTTTGCAGTCCTCTGTCTCTTGCTCCTTTTAGGATTCTCATTGTTGTCGTCCATGGGATCTTCAAGAAGTTGTATCGGAATGGTAGATTCAGAAATTGCAAGTACATCCCGACTCGAGGAACTATGCAACTCTTGATTTGATGAGATACCCATATCCTTCATGGGAAAGATATCTTCAAAGAAAGTCGCATCGTTCGACTCCATGATTGTACCGACATGCATGTTTGATACGTCAGATTTTACAATCAAGAATCTATAACCAATGCTATGAAAACCATAGCCGAGGAAAACACAATCCACAGTTGACTTTTGCCAAACAACCCCAGGTGTGTAAGTAAGAGAGTTTTAACCTTCTCTTCTCCCATTTCTCAAATGGAATTATTTCTTTTTTCTTTGTGGGAACTCGGTTTAGAACATGACATGCAGTCAGTATCGCCTCCCCCGACCATGCCTTGGAGAGACCCGATGTGTCTAACATGGCGTTAACCAAATCAGTTAGAGTGCGGTTCTTTCTTTCGGCTACCCCATTTGACTGAGGTGAATAGGGAGGTGTACTCTCATGGATTATACCATGTTCCACACAAAAAGAATCAAATTCATTAAAAAATACTCTCCACCACGATCGGACCTAAGCCTCTTGATTTTTCGATCAACTTGATTCTTCACTACCGTTTTATAGGTCTTGAGGAAGTTCAAAGCTTCATCCTTTGATTTCAATAGATACACATGGCAGTATCTAGTGGAGTCATCGATTTACGTCATGAAATATGTCTTTCCACCTTTTGTCATAACACCATTCATTTCACAAAGATCTGAATGGATGAGCTCTAGTGGTACAAGATTTCTCGTTTCCACAGTCGTGTGAGACTTATGAAGTTGCTTAGCTTGCACACAAACTTGACACTTGGATCCCTTGATAGTGGTGAAACTAGGGATTAAGTTCAATTTGGCTAGTCAAGACATGCAACCAAAGTTAACATGACAAAGACGTGAATGCCACACATTTGATTCACTGTTGTTGCAAACATGATTAATAACTTTATTGCAAACATCTAATAAGGATAAACGAAACAGGCCTCCTGACTCATAGCCTTTACCAACAAAGGTTCCATACTTGGATATTACAAATTTATTCGATTCAAAGACAAGCTTATAGCCATCTCTACACATAAGAGATCCGCTAACAAGATTTTTATTGACGGAGGGGACATAATGCATGTTCTTCAGCTGCACGATCTTCCCCGAAGTAAACTTCAGATCGACCGTGACAACACCACGAACAAAAGTACTTGAACCGTTTCCCATCAGCACGGTTGAAGTGCCTACGGTCTGATAAGAGGAAAACATAGAAATATCACCGCATACATGCACATTAGCACCCGTGTCAATCAACCAATCAGGAGAATGACATAATGAAAGAATAGTGCGAAATATACCATACCTAGCATCCTTCATGTCAATGTCTCCGATGATAACATTAGCGGTCTTGCCGCCTTTCCCAGGATTACGTTTGTCATAGCGATTAGGGAAACTGGGAGCCCAATGGTCAGGAGCTCCGCACACATGGCAAACACCTTTCGTCTTGTCATTCTTCTTCTTGAAGTTGGTGTGTTGTACAACCTTGTTCTTCCCATCAAATTTTGCTTTACCATCAAACTTGCCCTTTTTCTTGAACTTGTGGGGCTGGAAGTTTTTCTTCTTACCAGAATGGCACTAGATCCTCCCTCAATACCTCGAGCACGTGTATCCTTTGCTCTCGCCTTTTCTTTGACATCAAGAGTACCAATGAGATCCGAAACGGAAAACTCTTGTCTCTTGTGTTTCAGAGAGGTAGCAAAGTTCCTCCATGTAGGAGGAAGCTTAGTGATGATGCCTCCGGCAACAAAGAAGTTCCTCCATGTAGGAGGAAGCTTAGTGATGATGCCTCCGGCAACAAACTTGTCCGGTAACATACAATTGAAGTGCTCAAGTTTTCTAGCAAATGACTGTATCTCGTGAGCTTGCTCAACCACGGAGGGCTCTTCAGTCATCCTGTAGTCATAGAATTGTTCCATGATGTATAGCTCAGCGCCGGCATCCGAGACCCCAAACTTGGCCTCGAGTGCGTCCCACATATCTTTTCCATTGTCAATTGACGCATAAGCATCAACCATGTTCTCATCAAGAACACTCAAGAGAGCAGCCTTAAACAGGGTATCTATTTTCTGGAAAGCTTGCTCCTGTTGAGCATCATAGTCTCCTTCATGTTTGCCAAGAGTGGCGTCATAGCAACTCATGGTTTGAAACCATAAGACTGCTCTCACGCGCCACCTCTTGTAGTGCACACCCTCAAACATAGGAGGCCTCATGGATGCAGCAAAACCATTTGGGGTAAATTGCCTATCGTAAGGTTTTTGGATTGTCAGAAATATGAGCAATTTACCATATGATTTTATTAATAGGAAAAATAAATAAAACATCATGGAAAACATGACTATTATAGTAGATATGAAACAAGTCATGTTACCTAAAAGAAAGAAGGCAAATAGCATGCGTACATGTGAAGAAGAACAGAACATATGTGGAACAGAGGCTAGTGCAAGAAAAACTAAAGCAGGAAACTAAAGCATGATCTTAAACAGAGAGAACACGAGGACGTACGGAACAGCGACATAAGCCCCGGTCTTGGGGTCGGTGTCGTCACCAGCCATGTCGTCGAAGAGATCATCGATGTCGGGGAAGTGGTCATCGGTGTCCGGAGCGTCCGTGATGAACCGGTCAGTAGTCGCGCAGAGCGCTCCCCAAAAACCTTATCACCCTTCTCCCGTTCAGGACTCAAAGAGATGCGGTTCAGTGTTCGTATTCAATATCCACTACATAAAAACTTTCATCTTCCAAGTAATCTTTCGTATATCAATAGTGCGCAGCAAAAATATAGACAACGGCTCGGCTCATTCCCGCGGTGCGGCGCCGCGCGCGGCGCGACAGCGAAGGAGGAGGGCGCGTGTATGTCTCTCTTGTTCTCATGCTCATTCATGTGGGGAAACATCCTCCCTTATAAGGAGGTCCAACTCCCACCAAACTAGTAATATGGGACTAAACTTTGGTTTCACCTCTTGCCATGTACGAATGGGTTGTGTGGGCCTCTAGGATTTATTAGGAATTTCCGAAATAGCTATTGGGCTGGCCCAAAATTGATTAAATTCCAGTATATTTGGGAACAAATCCGTTTCATATAGCCCTTGCCGTTGAATGTTCCACTGAATTGCACAACAATCATTCGCGACATGGTGGTTATGTTGTTATGACGTATTTGGGAGCTCGGAAATGACTTCAGTCATGGCAAGGAGACACCTCCAGTGATGGCTACAGATGAATTCCTTAATAGCTATTTGAAGTACTTTGGTTACTCTCACAAGTACAACTTAGAGGAAATTGTTAAAGGCAAGATGCTTGCATGTGAGTTGTTTCACATTGGCCTCGGCCACTGGCTGGCCACACAGCTTGGTCGGTTGATGGTTCCTTCATTTCAGTTCATTTTATTACCGAGGATGCATGATACTGAGAAGAGAAGATGGTTCGCTCATAGTTTCAGCTTATCATTATATCTTGAATTGTAACAAAGCACTGGTGGTCGAGTTACATGTGATCATGCAAGGTATGGCTCTTGTTATTCAACATGCGGACTTTTCAGTCGTTGTAAAGTCCGATTCCTGGGAGGTCTTAGCGGTGTTCTCTTGTGAATGTCTCTCCCATTCTTCTTATGGGCATCTCGTCTTGGAGATAATGGCTTTGTGTTCCAATAGGGAGTTTATTCCTGAGAAGATTCACCCTGTATTGAGGATCTTTTACCACTCGATTGTAACACCATAGTATTGGAATAAAATTATCTTGTATGCACAAAAATATACAAATAAAGAGAAACAACAATCATTGTGTAATCCATGGGGTTTGAGAGCGGCTATTCGGCTCCCGGGCTCATTCGCATCCGCCCGACGAAAAAAATCAAAATAAATAGTAGAAAAATTCAACAAATTCTAACTTTTTTTGGGTGATAGATATTTTTGTGCCTGAGGTTCGCTCCAAATGTGAACGTATTTGGACATCTGAGCAGCTCTCGGCAAAAAAGAAAAATCGGGGTCTGTAAAAAAGGTTTACTGTTTACGAACTTCTGTGACCCGATTTGTCTTTTTTGCCGAGAGCTGCTCGAATGTCCAAATAAGCTAAAATTTGGAACGAACCTCACGCATGAAAATATCTACCACACAAAAAATTAGATTTTTTTGAATTTTTCTACTAGTTTTTTTGATTTTTTCCGTTAACGGGAGCATCTGAGCTCGAGCTTAGAAACGAATTTTCGATGGGGTTTCTCCTTTCTTAGGTAAATGAAGAGTATTAGTTGGGACGTATTTTTTTATGTCTCTCTGCCTTGCTTCATTTTTGTTTAGAAAGATCCTTCCATTGATTGAGAGATCATAAGCTCCTTTCTAGTATAGAATTTTACATGTGATCTTGCTTACTGACTCAAGTCCTTGACATAGACATCTTCAATAATCCGTGTAAAAAATCTGGAGGATGCTCACCATGTTTTGTACTAACCAATAACCATCATGTATCGACAAATCATCGTCATTAACAAATGCTCTGCTTCATCCCATCGTGTACCGACCGAAGTTCGCTGCTAGAGGTTCAACATCAATGTAATACTACGCTCTTTGGTCAGACGTGGAAATACTCCTATTTGCTGAAGCAGTTCTTCGTGTACTTGGTTTTTTTCCCTATGCCTCCTAGTCACACGTGTTTACAGACATCATCTTAACTTTTTGTGCACCATTATCTCCCATGTTTATGTGTATAAAAATCTACCTAATATACGAAAACGGTCAAGAGATAGTTATGTTTACGTTCTCCTATGCCTTCAGGGAAAACGGGTCAAATATATAGGATAGGGAAAGGCATGTTTAGTCATGTGAAGGTGGGAGGGGAAATAAATAAAATGCGCAGGGTAGAGGTAGCGGCCAAATTTCGATATAAACACGTGCAGATTTTACCATTATCTTTTACTTTTCAAGGGGTCCGAGCTACGATGTCCAGAGAACTGTCTGGAGAAATTATTTTTGGCAATCTTTACATTCTCTTTAGCAAGGGAAACTCCCTATTCCACTAACAGAAACAAACCTTGTTTTGGCTTCCAAAAAATAAAATGAAAAAGAATAGTCGTATACTTGTAAAGCAAGGATGAAAGAGAGAAGATATTCGGTAGTGATATTTGTTGCACTTCATACACTCGAAATAAGCAATTATCTCACAAAATAACTCTCAATATTTTCTTGGTTTGTTGCTCGAAAGGAAGCTCAAAACAATATTTCTCTGGTTTGCCACATTTTTACAAATGCCAATGGGACGTATGTGGTGAAGAGGTACCTAAGGCCATCATGTGCATTATTAATGGTATTGAATCAGCATAGTCTATCAATAAGACGATCTGGCTCCGTTGGTAGATCAGTTGGTAGCTAGCTACAAGGCTACAAGAGGGGCGACCGAGAGGGTGCTGCTCCCGGGATGGCGGCGGCCAACGCCGCCGGCCTCGGACATGGCGGTGATCAGCGGAAAGGGGGCCGATTCTGGGCGCTCATGGATCATGCCGACGAGGATAGCGACGACGATGATCTGGCTCTGTTGAAGAATTCCCCCACCCCATCAGACAAGATTTGTAAAGCATTACTGGAAGGTGAGTCGGAGGATACAATTGCTAGCCATTTAAATTCATTAGTTTCGCAGGACGATCCAGCATGGGACAACTTGGCGGAGACCGAGACGAACGAAGTGGTGCGCCGGTTGGTACATCGCCGGACCTGCAAGACAGCGCCTAGACCATGGGTCGGGCCAATCCCTAAGGTACGGTTACCTAAACTTACACCAGCGGACTTCTTCCATGAATCGGCATGGAAGGTTGTCCAAAGGAGGCAGAAGAGGACGGATCCGGCGATCCTCAGGCAGCCGCTGGCGAACTCTCAGGAGGGCTCGATCCGTGATCATAGCATCCGACAATTTGAATCGATTGCTTGGCGCTGATGGGCCGCACACAAACGTGTTCGACATGGGCTGTCACGTGGTTGGGTATATGGCCCAACAGACAGGCCCACTAGCCACGGGTGAGTAGTTCGGTTCGCTTAATTCTGATACGACGCAAATATTGCCTAGGGTTTGTGCCACGCCAGGTTTTCCTTCGCTCGGGCTAGGCAGAGCTGGACGAGTGTGTGCGCCGGCGGCTCCTGTGTCTGCTCACGGGAACTGCATGGCTAGCCATGGCGCTCCGGCTGGGCAAACTGGACCTCCACCGGAGAGAATGCACCGGCCTCCCAACCCACCGCAGCCGGGACGTGGCGCTGGTGGCGACGATACGGCCGGTCTTGGGGTAGAACGTGGGCGTGAAAACTAGTTCGCGGCCAGAGGAGGCGCCTCCCAGCATGAACGTTGCGAACATTGGGGCGATGACGGCTACAATGCCTACGGCGACGACATCCACTGGGGGTCTTCCTCCACCGATGGCCGCCCGAGAGTCGGAGGACGGGGTAGAGGACGTGGTCACCCGTCACCATTGCCGGCTGCGAAGACTCCGACAAACACAGTGGAGGCACCTACAGCGCGTGACACACCGCATCAACAGACAGCGGGGGCTATGAATACTCCCGCTTTGACGGGGGATGCGACGAAGATTGTCAAGGACATAGCTGCAGTCCAAGTTCCAAAGAAGGGTAATAATGCCCGTGATGTTCTTAATGATACTGAGGGGTCCGACAAAGCCGAAGGTGAGAAAACTACCAAGTGGGCTAGGATAAAAGAAAAGATGCCGTGCTACCGGTGTGGTGGCCCGGGTCACTTTGCGGCAGAGTGCAAGGTCGAGTTGTGCGACCTGTGCAGAAAACCTAAGCATGATACTGGGGATTGCCCGTTTCTTCTGGGGACTAAGCCAGTGGTTAACATTTACGGTGTCTGCTGTCAGGAATTGATGTTCTTCGAGTCATCCAGGTCATCTTCAACGGCACCCAATCCGGAGAGTTCCCAAACTGGGTTGTCCATGTTACCCGTGGAAGGTTGACGTCTGATCAGGTGTTGCAGCGCCTAAGAGAGTTGGTACATGCGACTTTTCAGTGGGACCTGGTCAGTCTAGAGGACCAGGTGTTCAGGGTGGATTTTCCCACCAAGTAGGATCTTGGGCGTCTTTTGACTTTTGGAATGAGCAAGGTTCCGAACAGCCCATGTGTGCTTGAGTTTGAGGCATGGACGCGCCAGGAGCCAGTTGGCAGTCCATTGCCTCAGTTGTGGATTCAGCTTACGGGGCACCACAGATGGCACTCGATGACGTCCGAATCACTTCGAGCCTTGGCTCGTTGATTGGTAAAACGGAGAAGGTAGACATGCCTTTCACACGGGCCAATGGAGTGGCTCGTGTATTTGTTAGTCTTATTAGTGTTGAGCATATACCTGACTCGGTCAGATGGGTTTACGATGGTAAGTTCTACATGCTGGATATTGAGATCGAGGAGAATGCTGAGTTCCAAGACTTGGCTAGGCAGGTTGATATGGATACGGACGAGGGAAATGGTGGTAATGGGCAGCCGCATAACGACGGATCGAAGAGTGCTGAGAAGGGCACAGATGCTACTCCACCGACCAAGAAGGCAGACACGGCGGAGGGTAATGACCTGCCACACGGTACTTCTACCACACGGCAGGTGTAGTTTGGTTTGTTTGACGCTTTTTTGGTCCCATGTAAGTTGTGGGGTTCCAGAGCTGACAGCGATGACCCAATGGAACAGGAATTGCCGCCCCTATCGTTTTCGGGACCAGTATCATCACCGGTTTCTACTCTTCCATCGCCATTATCACCATCTGCGCATATGGGTGACGCACCCATGGCGGCTTCTATCACACCACCTATACCCAGCCAGGCTAGGCTCGAGGTCGGTGGAGAGATATCACATGGGCCGGGGTCAGCTCATGTAGTGGCCGTTGGCAGTAGGAGACCGGTGCGTACGGGTCCCGTTACTACAGGAGATGTCCCCATGGCCACTGTTCGGTCAACTGGGGAACGGCTGGGATCGGCTCGGGCAGTCTCTCAGCATCCTAGCGCGATGCCGGCGACTGCTGGTCGCGTGGCTGGAGGCCCGACGGAGCAACCGATGGAGCGCCCGAGCCTCGCTGTTGAGGAGCGGCCGAGCCTGGCTGGTGACGAGCGCCGGACGAAGGTCGGCCTCCCGACTTACGGTACGCAGCAACACACTACTTGGGCTACCGGTGAAGGCATGCACGGGCCGGCACTGGTGGCACCCGATCACACGGTCGGGCAAGGGGCAGGAGGTCCCTTGCATGACGGGCCTTCCACCGCGGAGGTGGTTGCCTTCGGTGGCATCCAGGACCCGGCTACTGGCGATAGGCGGTGTAGTCGACGCTTCCAAGAGCAGCCAGATGCCGACGACCTACTCATGGGCCATGCCATGAGGGCGGCTAAGTTGCGTGACATCGAGGCAACCACAGGTATGAAAGTTAAACGGCATGCTCTGTATTGCACTTTTCTGATAATGATATTGTTTCAATAGCAAACCTGTTAGGAGTATCTTTGGGTAGCAATGCAAAAGAGATGTCTAATTCTATCAATAATCTATTAGACTTAGAGGCCGAAAGAGCCATGTTCATGCTACGTAAGATTGCATCTGTTAAACCTATGAACGATGATGAGATTAATGAGCTAGGGATTGATGGCATGGAACGTCTCTATGAAGACCTTGTGCCTCCATCTTTAGTAGTTGAGGATGAAGAGAACATATGTTCGTAGGGGTATGTGGACCCACCAGAACCTAATGAAAACTCTCTTACAACACCTGGTTATGTGGACCGGGATGCGGTCCTTGAGAGACCAAAAAGATCTTGGAAGAGGAAAGTATCCCCGGTGTCGGCAGTTCGCCGGAGTGCGAGATTCAAAACTGCAAAGAAATTCCACGATGAAGTATGAAAGGCATATTCTGGAATAGCAGAGCTCTTGGGGACTTGGCTAAAAGGAGATTTCTTGCAGAAGCAACAACCGAGCAGAAGCTGGATTTTATAGCTTTATTGAAAATGGGCAGAGACAACTTCACCTCCTAGTTTCTTAACACGATTTCGGGTGGTGCTGATTTTGACTGGCATTGCTTACCCCCAACAGGAAGGTCCGGAGGGATCTTACTTGGGGTACGATGCGGCACCCTGGAAGTACGGAGTGTGGCTTTAGGAGACTTTGCTGTCAAGTTCAGAGTACGGTCCAAAGAAGATGGGTTTGTGTGGGCGTTAGTGGCCGTGTATGGGGCGGCGCAGCTAGAATTAAAAATGGACTTCCTGGCAGATCTCGTCCGCATATGTGGGAATGAGAGGTTACCAATCCTAGTGGGTGGTGACTTCAATATCATCAGGCGTAGAGATGAAAGAAATAATGACAATTTTTATGGAAGATGGTCATTCATGTTCAATACCATCATTGAAAGCCTGGATCTTAGGGAGATAGAATTCACAGGCAGAAAATTCACGTGGGCTAACTCGTTACCTAATCCAACCATCGAGAAATTGGATAGAGTCCTAACCAGTGTAGAATGGGAGCAGAAATTCCCATGTGTGACAGTTCGAGCATTGCCGAGGGTAATCACGGATCACACACCACTATTTGTGGACTCCGGAGGGGTAACACATGTGGGCAACAAAGATGTGTTCTCGTTTGAGTTGGCATGGTTCGAACGAGAAGGCTTCACCGATCTCATAGCGAGAGAATGGGGGGCTGTCCATGGGGGTGGTTCGAATATTGACAGATGGCAGAATAAAATTTGACATTTAAGACAATTTCTTCGAGGTTGGGCGAAGAATGAGAGCGGAGCATATAAACTCAAGAAGCATAAGCCTATGGAGCGTATTGATCGACTTGACATCAAGGCTGAAACCGTGTTGTTGGATGACAATGAGAGAGCATCCAAAGCGGAGGCAGAACTTGATCTTAAGAAAATGCTGAGAGAAGAGGAGCTAAAATGGGCCCTACGAGCAAAAGTGAGACAAGTCATATATGGAGATGATAATACACAATTTTTCCATCTTATTGCTAATGGAAAACATAGAAAGAAGAGAATCTACTAGCTAGAACAGGACGAGGGTATAATCGTTGGGCAAGATAACCTAAAGTTGTACATCTCCGAGTATTACAAGAAATTGTTCGGGTAACCGGAAGATAGCACGGTGACCATGGATGAA
Organism: Hordeum marinum; assembly: GCA_022496015.1. NCBI lineage: Eukaryota > Viridiplantae > Streptophyta > Magnoliopsida > Poales > Poaceae > Hordeum > Hordeum marinum. The sequence continues at coordinate 26,759,958 of CM039678.1, forward strand.
CAATATGTTGGTGGTATTCCTCAACTAGGGATGGAAGAGAACAACATATTAACCGCACCATTCATGGAGAAAGAGGTGTTCGATGCTATTGCGCAGATGAAGAATAATAAGGCTCCTGGACCAGATGGGTTTCCGGCTGAATTCTATAAGAAATGTTGGCATATTATCAGAGGTGATCTTTTTCCAATGTTTCGTGACCTGTTCAACGGGCACCTGTAGTTGTACCATCTTAACTTTAGGACGATTACGTTGTTGCCAAAGAAGGAAGGGGCGGTGCGTATTGAACAATTCAGACCCATATGCTTACCGAATGTAAGTTTTAAAATTTTCACGGATGTTGGAACTAACAGGCTGACGCAGATCGCACACAAGGTGGTGCAACCGAGCCAATGAGCGTTTATGCCAGACCGCAATATTCTGGAGGGGGTGGTAGTGCTCCATGAAACCCTTCACGAAATTCATTCGAAGAAACTAGATGGGGTTATCTTCAAAGTGGACTTCGAGAAGGCATATGATAAAGTTAAATGGTCGTTCCTTCAACAAGCATTACGGATGAAGGGGTTTGATGAGCTATGGAGAAAGCAAGTCGAATCCTTCGTACAAAAAGGGAGTGTTGGGATTAAAGTGAATGACGACAAGGGTCCAAACTCAAAAGGGGCTTCGACAGGGAGACCCAATGTCCCCTATCCTATTCAATGTGGTCGCAGATATGCTTGCAGTTTTGATAGGAAGGGCTAAACAGGAAGGCCTCATAGGTTGGTTGGTGCCTCATCTAGTCGATGATGGGGTGTTAATCCTACAATATGCAGATGACACCATCCTATTCATGGAGCATGATATAGCGAAAGTCAGAAACATGAAACTCATTCTCTGCTTATTTGAACAACTGTCAGGACTGAAAATAAATTTCCATAAGAGCGAATTGTTCTGCTTTGGGAGAGCCAAAGAGGAACAAGAGACTTACAAACAATTATTTGGATGTGAATTGGGTACCTTGCCGTTTAGTTACCTGGGCATACCCATTCATCATCGCAAATTGACAAATCAAGAATGGAAAAGGATAGAGAATCGATTCGAGAAGAAACTAAGCTGCTGGAAGGGCAAGCCGTTATCTTACGGAGGAAGGTTAATTTTGATTAACTCGGTTCTCACGAGCATGCCGATGTTCCTCTTGTCATTCTTTGAGGTACCAGTAGGGGTATGGAAAAGATTGGACTTTTATCAATCTCGGTTCTTTTGACAGAGTGATGAGACTAAGAAGAAATATAGACCGACTAGATGGGACATTATATGTCGACCCAAAGACCAGGGAGGACTTGGAATTGAAAATCTTGAAGTCAAAAATAGATGTTTACTCAGCAAGTGGCTGTATAGACTATCGGTTGAGACTGAGGGGATGTGGGTACAAATTCTGCGTATAAATACGTACACAACAAAACTTTGGCCCAAGTCACGGCTAGGCCGACTGATTCTCCATTCTGGAAAGTTTGATGAAGGTCAAGCCTCAGTTCTTCCATAGAACAAAGTTCATTATTGAAAATGGAGAGACAACCCGGTTTTGGAAAGATAAGTGGTTAGGGAACGCGCCCCTAGCCGCACAATATCCAACCCTATACAACATCGTGCAACACAAAGAGAGATATGTGGCCACGGTATTACATTCCACTCCTCTGAACATCCAGTTCAGGCGCACATTGATAGGACATCGATGGGCGGAGTGGTTACATCTAGTCAGAAGACTCATGGATGTGCAACTAACGGAAGAGCCGGAGACGGTTGTTTGGCAACATTCTTCGGCTGGTACATTCTCAGTCAAATCTATGTACCTCGACCTCATAAATACAGCGGCACTGACCAAAGCTACCCATATCTGGAAGGTCAAAGTCCCTTTGAGAATCAAGGTATTCATGTGGTTTGTTCACAAGAAGGTCATTCTTACTAAGGATAACCTTGCAAAGCATAATTGGCCAGGGTGCACGAGATGTAGCTTTTGTGATCATCACGAGACAATCGAACACCTTTTTTTTGCCCACTAGCGAAACTTCTATGGCAAACAGTTACAATTACTTTCAACATTAAACCTCCAGATGGTATTACAGTAGCAAAACATATAAGCATAGGAGTTTGTGCACTACTTTGGGCTATATGGAACTGTAGGAATGACATGATATTTAACAGACACACACATATTCATTTCTTGCAGGTGCTATTCAGGGCGTCGGCGTGGATCCGTACGTGGTCGTTACTCACTCCTGCGGAAGCCAGGGATCCTTTGGTTGCTAGGTCTGCCTGGTGGAAGATGGTAGCGCGGGATTTATTCAACCGGTTTGGATGGCGGTCCACTAATAGGATAGATGGGTAGGCATCTATGCCTTTTTTGCCGGTTGTGGCTTTTCTTTCTTTACTCTACAATTTGTGATAGATCCTTCAGAGCTCGACTGTATCAGCAGATTTTTGGACGTCGTTATTTAATAAAGGGGTCGTATGCATCTCACTGATGCAGAGGCCGAAGGTAACTCTCCTTTTCTAAAAAAAATCTATTATTGTAGATGAAAGCCTGATGTTCTTCAAGGCAAGTTGAGATGGGGCGAGAGTGGTGAGCCAGTTGTTAAACTCATATTGTCATGCATTGGGACAACGTATAAATCTTCTATCTTCTTTAGTAAGGGTTGTCCGGATAATGTGACGAAGTTAAAGTCATACTGAATGTTCCAAATGAAACATTGAATGAGAAATACCTGGGAACGCGATCTGATGTGGGAGCATAAAAAAATAGAGCCTTAAGTACCTCAAGGACTATTTGTGGAGCAAATTTCAAGGTTGAATTGAGAAGACCTTGTCTTCAGCAGGAAAATAGGTACTCGTAAAATCCTTGGCACAAGTTGTTCCTCTGTTTTATGTGTCCTGCTTTAAGGTGGCAAGAGGTTTGTGTGAACATTTGATCATGTTGACTCATAAATTTCTGTTGGGAAGCAAAGATGGGGACCTCAGGCCCAATTTGGTCTCGTGGGACACTAACACAACTTAAATATATGGGTGGCTTGGGATTAAAAGAATTTGAACCTTTTATTTGGGCTCGCCTAGCTAAACAGGCGTGGTGCACTCTACAAAACCCAAAATCAATTAGTGCAAGAAGTTTAAAGGCAATATATTTACCTTTGTGCTCGATTTTGAATGCAGAATTGGGTAATCATCCAAGCTAGATTTGGAGAAGTAAAAGGACATGATGTACTCAAGGAGGGATTGATACGAAGAATTGGCAAAGGAAGTTCAACTCAGATATGGTCAGACAATTGGATTTCAAGGGACGTCATGATGCGCCCATGCGGATGCCAGGTAAACAACCCACCTTTGCTTGTCATGGGTCTTATTGACCATACAGCCGCAAGATGGGAGATGGGACGGCTAGAGGTGTGTTTTACCAATTTATATTCCATCTATTCTTAATATCCCAATCCGTACGAGTGAGGTAGAAGATAGCTGGCGTGGCGCTTTAAGAAAAGTGGCTGCTACACTGTGAGATCGGCATACAAGATGATGATCTCTACAAAGTACACGCGGGAAGCTTGGATCGAAGGTTCTGTTGGTTCCTCTGGTACCGATAGAGAAGTGGCCTCATGGAGGCTATTATGAAACATACATGTACTAGGAAAAATACATATTTTCCTTTGGAGAACAGGTCTGGACCCATAGGTGTGCTAAGTGTGCAGCCCGTACATGGCCCATAAATTTGGGGGCCCGATTTTATATAGGCCTAGTATGTATACTTTTTCTCTAAATGTTGCTCTGCTGGGCTGCTGCCTGCTGGCATCCGCGACGCGAGCCAGCCTCCAGGCATTGCGCTCGATGACTCCATCCCACGTGCACCTGCTCGATCTTGTCTATAAAAAAAACCTGCTCGATCTTTTCTCATCGGTTGTCCAGGGGATCGTCTCATCTTATAAAAAAAAACTGGATCCTCTGGACGGGAATTAGATCTATCGCAATGCAAAACAGTGATTGCGTCGCCGCCGTTGCTACTCGGCTTCGCCACTTCGGCTACTGGTTGCTGCCTTTTTTTTCGAAAGTGGAATAAGACCCCGGCCTCTGCATCATATGATGCACACAACCCTTTATTAACTAAATTTTAAAGAATCATAGTATTTATTACATCTAAAGGATCGTTAAAAGTTGAGATCAATATCAACCAGCGAAAAAGATTGGCTAAGAAGACATATCGTAGACTAAGCATCTTGTAGTCGATTAATATGCCACCATCCAGCCCAGGACAAGATATCCTGAGCAACCGTGAAGAGATGGGTGCATCCAGAATCCATAACATTCCTCCGCACCTGAGGAGAAAGGAGTGTCCATAGCTGTACTCAATGAACCACCATATGGATAACCTGCAAGATGTTAAAAGATTTTTGTTTGTTAAACACAATATTATTTCTGCATCTCCATATTGACCAAAGTAAGGCCGAAACACCAATGCGAATGCTATCCTTAGAACTTTTGTCAACTCCATTCAACCAATTGCCAAACATATTAGTAATATTCGTTGGAGGAGGAAGATCATACGAGAAATAAACGATGCGTCATATAATCTTAGCAAAGGGGCACTGTATGAAAAGGTGCTCTACCGTCTCCTGTTCCTCACAGAAAACACATTTTGTACATCCTTTCTATTTCCTCTTAGCTAAATTGTTTTTGGTCAGAAGGACTTTGTTACTTAAGAACCACAAAAAAATCTTTATCTTCAAAGGTATTTTAAGTTTCTAAAGATATTTTCCGAAATAAGGTGTATGGCCATTCATTAGGTCTTCATACATGGATTTAATGGAGAAGATACCTGAGGTAGTAAGGTTCCAGACAAACTTATCTTGTTCATTATCAAGGGAAATCGTCATTAGTCGCCTGCAAAGGTTCAGCCAATCCGTCCATTTGTTCCCAATTAGTAACCGTCTGAAACTAATATTCAGAGGTTTTTGAGACAATACACTTGCAATAGAGACATTCTTATGCTGCACAATGTTATACAGGACGGGATACTGCTGTGCCAGACTAGTGTCACCCAACGAGACGTCTTCCCAAAACCTAACAGTAGTGCCATTTCCCAGCTGAAAATGGCTCCTAGCAAAAAACTCATCTTTCACATTCATGAGTCCCTTCCAGAAAGGAGAGTCTGTTGGTTTTACTTGAACCTCAGATAATGTTTTTTGGCTAAATATTTATTTTTAAGGAGTTCTTGCCATAGTACACCTTCCTCGTTAAGAAGCTTGTATAATCATTTACTCAGTAAACATTTATTTTTTATTTCCAAAACTTCCATTCCAAGGCCACCTTGGTCTTTAGGCCCACACTAAATATTCCACTTAGTTAGCCTATATTTTCTTTTTTTGTCATCACTTTGCCAGAAGAAGCGTGATCTATAAAAATCTAGCCGTTTTAAAACACCCTTTGGTATTTGTAAAAAGGATAGCATAAACATGGGAAGACTAGTTAACACAGCGTTTATAAGGACTAATCGGTCACCGTATGACAGCATTTTGCCCTTCCAGCAACCCAATTTGCCTTGAAAGCGGGTTTTCACTGGGTACCGAGCTGAGTTCCTAAGTTTGCGATAATGAATAGGTATACCAAGACATCGGAAAGGAAGTGAACCCGCCTCATATCCAAAAATGTGTTTGTATTGCTGTTCATCCTCCTTTGCCTTGCCAAAACAGAATATCTCGCTTTTGTGGAAGTTAATTTTCAATCCCGACAGTTGTTAAAAAATGCAAAGGATTAGTTTCGTGTTAAGTGCCTTTTGTATGTCATGTTCCGAAAACAAGATGGTGTCATCTGCATATTGTAGTATTGATAAGCCTCCCTCAAACAAATGAGGAATGAGACCACCCACTTGACCATCCAGATTTGCACGCTCAATAAGAATAGCAAGCATGTCTACTATAATATTGAAAAGTAAAGGCGAGAGGGGGTCTCCCTGTCTCAAACCTTTTAGAGTCTGAAAATAGCGGCCAATATTCTCATTTACTTTGACACCTGCACTCCCATCTTGCACAAAATCCTTTATAAAACGGCACTATTCAGGGGTAAAACCCTTCATACGCAAAGTCTGTTGGAGAAAAGACCACTTGACCTTGTCATATGCCTTTTCAAAGTCAATCTTAAATATAACTCCGTCCATTTTTTTAGAGTGAAGTTCATGAATAGTCTCATGAAGGATGACTACCCCTTCAAGAATATTTCGCCCAGGCATGAAAGTCAATTGGGTTGGCCTAATCACCTTCGGGGCAATACCCGTTATGCGGTTTGTTCCAACTTTGCTGAATATCTTAAAGCTAACGTTTAGCAGGCAAATCGTTCTGTATTGTTGGATTTGAATCGCGTTTTCCTTCTTAGGCAATAAGGTAATAATACCGAAATTTAATTTGAACAACGGTAACTCTCCCTTGTGTAACTGATCAAACAGTTCCATCATGTCTCCTTTTAGAATGCCCCAGAACTTCTGGTAGAATTCAGCAGGGAAGCCATCCGGGCCCGGTGCCTTATTATGTTCCATTTGTGAAATAGCATCATGCACCTCCTTCTCAGTAAAAGGAGATGTGAGTATACTGTTTTCCACATCTGATATTTGAGGTATATCCTGATTTACCTCTTCCATCATTGAAAGATTAGATGGCGTAGGCTGCCCAAAAAGTTTTTTATAAAATTCGGTAATATACGCACGTAGATTGTCCTCTCCGGTAATAGTTCCTTCTGCTTGCTCTAATTGTAAGATTTTCTTCTTTCTCCTCTTCCCATTAGCAATCAAATGGAAATATTTGGTGTTGTTTCCCCCTTCCTGGATGTATTTAACTTTTGCTTGTTGTGCCCATTTTGTCTCTTCATCACTTCTTAGTTTAGATAATTGGTCATTAGCATTTTTTAAAGCAGCTCTCTCTGCTTCACTTAAGGGGTTGGTCTCATATTTAACATCTAACACATCAATGATTGATAGAAGTCTTTATTTTTCTTTCTTATATTTTCCACTCATGTTTTTTGCCCAATATTTTAGGAAACGACGCAGATGGCGAATTTTATTTTGCCATCTCTCTATAGGATTCCTACCTTCTGTTACCTTAACCCATTCAGCCGCTACCATCTCATAGCAACCTTCTTGTCTAAGCCAAAAAATTTCAAAAGAGAAGTGTGGCTCGTTTCCATTTTGGGCCTCGATACCAGAGTCAATAAATAGCGGAGTATGATCGGACCCAGCCCCGGTCCTAGAGAGAGCTCGTACAGTAACGAGTGCGAATTTTTGCTCCCATTCCACACTTGCCAGAATTCTATCCAGTTTCTCGAAGGTTGGATTGTCTGTCCTGTTTGCCCAATTGTATTGCCTCCCTGAGAGAGCAATCTCTGTCAGGTTTAACTCTTGGATGATAGCATTGAAAATAAATGGCCAGCGCGCATTAAAGTTATCATTGTTCTTTTCATTGGGATTTCTCATAATATTGAAATCCCCTCCTACCAACATTGGAAGCGGCTGCAATTCACACGTGTGAACTAACTCTATTGAAAAATCAGACTTCTATGCATCTTGGGCAGCCCCATAGACTGGCACAAAATTCCATTCAAAACCATCTCTCTTGCACCTCATTTGCATATGAACCGAGTAGTCTCCAGTTGTCACTTTCAGCACATCCATAGTGTCCGAATTAATTCCAGCTAAGATACCACCTGACCAACCATGAGGTGGTAGACAAAACCACGCAAAATTGAAACCGGCCGCAAGTTGCGTTAAAAAAGCAACCGTGAAATTAGATCTTCCCGTCTCCAACAAGGCAATAAAATCCAATTTGTGTTCACGAATTGATTCTTTAACAAAAATGTGTTTAGAGGGGTTAGCAAAACCACCACTATTCCATGTCATGCCCATTAGATTATGCATTCTTAGTAAAAAAACTGATTCTCTCCCGGTTGCTTTTCCGGATATTCGTATTATCATAGACCTCTCTGTGTGTAGTTTTATTTTGTTTAATTGGAGGTAGTGGATTATTTATGAATTCATTTAACTCTAGATCATCTGTCTCATCAACTACGAGATCCTCACACAAATGTGAGACAGTAGACATAATTCGATTTGAAGGATCATCATCCTTTACCGTAGTATCTTTCAAATTCTTTTCCAGGAACTACAAGTTTCTGATCTGCTATACTCCTTTAATGTTTTCTATTGTTTGTACCATTTCATCAAAATCCTTCCCTAGACAGACTCCTATATGAGAGGCTCTACCAATAATTTCATCATTTGTCAAATTAATGATAGAAAGTTTGGGGGATTGTTTAGTACCTGACTGAGTTGCCTCCGCACGTTGCTGCGCTTGCTGCATCGCCCGCGCCATTTGGGTGCCATCAGCATTCGTTTGAGCACTTATGCGTGAGCTTGATCGCACTACCGAAGCTGGTTGTGTGATCCCTCCAAAGGCAATAACCTCCTCCAACGAGGGCTTCCTTTTTTCCTGTATGTTTTCGGAAAAGAGAGGCACCACATCATCACGTGATGAGATAAAAGCTCCAGTGAGCTCCTCCGATGATTGTGGCGAATGCATTACCTTCCCCGGTTGCTACGTAGAACCTCCATTGACAGTACCCACCTCCGGTATCTATGTCATAATCTGCGTGTAGGAAATAACCTCACCAACAGCCTCGTCTTGGCGCCTTGTTATGCTGGCATCAGTTCATGCGCGACATTGGTCTGCAGCATCGTGTTATCCGCGACCTCAAAACCCGGCCTCGCGTCCACGTTTCGCGCACTCGCGGCTTGGCGTGGGACAGCGGAGGTAATGAGCAGCTCCCCCTGGCGCTGGGACTCTCCGCCAAGGGTCGTCTCCAACACCGTGGCAGCCTCCTTGGCCCCACTTTCTGTTTTTGTAGCTCTCATTAGAGGAGGGTGGCGCGCCGAATTCAGTCCGACGACCGCAGCGTGTTTGTCCTCATCAGTTGCCTTTTTAGTGCCCATGTTGATGCCTTGAAGTAGTTTGACAGGAGAGGGAGGGAAATCGCCAAATATGATGGAGAGCTGTGTTGAACCATGGCCGGTGCTCCCATTCCCCTCAGTCATAACATTGGGGTTTTGAATCGTTGTTGGTTCAAAAGTTTTCTCCACGTCCATAGCATTTGCAGCATCCTTACCTTTATCTCCCTTGTCATCACCTCCATTGCCTCCTCCCGCATTACCATTATTGGCATCTCTCAAGGTTCTTTGTCCTTGGGCGTTAGGCATCACAGTTTCTATTTCAAATTGAAGTCTGTAGAAACCTTCCTTGATCATGACATCCATTGTGACCGAATGAGAGTGTGATCCATGCAACCAATTTTTTATCTCAGTATTTTGTTTTTCCTAGTAAAAGGCATGTCCACCTCAAGGGTTTTCCCAAAAAGAGATCCCAACGCCCATAGGGCTAGGAAGTCATTTCTAACATCAGCTGGTAGCCCCTTTACACGCACCCAAACCTCAGGTAGCATATATTCAGGATCCTCCATTATTGCCCACTCATCAAAGATAAGATCAGAAGCTCTTAAGGGAACATGGTATGTTTTGAAGTGTTTCATGCGCTGTACCTCAGTTTTACTCGGGAACTTTACCTTGAAAACATTGCCATGGTAGTGTATAACTTCCCATTGGAAGTTCTCTGACGGCACAATCCATTTAAGTTGTTCAATAATCTTTGGGATTGTCATAACATCCCCTTCCACCGTGACCTTTGCCATCTTTGCATTTTCCACCTTAGGCCTGAAAGAACCCGAGAGAGGAAGCTCAAAAAACATGAGCGCCTCATTGGCATATCCATACATCGTCAAGGTGGGTTTTGGAGCTTGCAACAACTGACAAACTGCTGAAGCATGATGAATGGACTCACATATATCACATGTAGGAACAGTACAGTCATCAATAAAGTGTCCCACTTGCTTGCATCTAAATTATACATCCATTTTCTTCTTCTTACCCTGATTATTCTCATCAACCACCATCTGCATACCCGCATCTTGCTGCTGTTGCTCGACAACGAGAGGCCCTCGGTCAGCCGGTGTAGGGGCTCCCGCTATAGTGGTCGGATCCACTGCCGTTGATGCTTTCATGAGAGACCCCCCAGACGCCGCGGTAACAATAGCCACTAGTGCCTTGACTATTTTCTGAATCAGATTGTGATCAAGACCACCATCATCTCTATGTGAATTCCCATCGTTCCTGGAGCCATACCCTCCTCGACCACCAGTATTGCTCCGATTTTGGTAGCCACCCCGCCTCTGATTCAGATTCGGCCGGTGTGGGAAGTTGGGGTTGTACCCTTGATCTCTTATATTTCTGTAATCGTCTCGCTGACCATTAGAACCGTTGCCCTCGCCTTGAGCAAAATTCTGGCCAAAATGATTCCCCTGGTTACATCCACCTCCCCTTCCATTGCCGCCGAAGCAACCTCCGTTGGGGCCGCCGTTACCGCTACCGGGTCCACGTCCACCTCCTCGGTTCATCGCAGGAGACTGCCGGCCCAGATCGATAGCGGTTGTTTGTGTCTGCCCGGTAAACCCTAGGGGATATGTGCGACCCTGTCCAGCGAGAGGGTTTACGTGCGGTCCCGATGGGCATGATCTGCGGTTTGCTCTTTAGGCCTGCCGATTTTCAAACCCAGGCTGTTTTGGTTCAGAAACCAATGGCCCACGAAAAGTCTGCGGGCCTCTGGGTTTGGATCGATGGATGTACAATTTTGAAAAAGCCGTAACTTTTGGATCCAACAAAGCCAGCACTCCCGTTCTGGATCGAGTGTGCACGGCGATTCCGTCGCACAAGAATCCAGTCGCCACTGCCATCATCCACAAAGGATGTTGCTTCGATCGGTGGATATGATAGTGTTTTTACCCTTGAAATTGAATTTTGAATTGATTCAGCAGATGATGCACGTACCTTGTCAGAACCCGTTGATGCGGTAGGAGACGATGGCAATGGAGAGATCACCGCATCCCGCTGTCTTTGCCTAGCCATCTCGCTGTCTTTGCCTAGCCATCTGCCGCTTTGCCACCCGACAAGAGACCTCAATTCCGTTGTCGCGAAGGTCTCCGTCAGTCACCGGCGTCGGCGAGCGACAGGTATATCTTAATGACAGCGGCGATACCCTTCCATCCGTGTCCCTCCGCGTCCGAATCACCGGTGCAGTCATCGAAAAGTAGATAGAACCTACTCTCAACGACCCACGACGCCGATCCGTCGGGCACGCTGATCGCTGCAGGATCATCTTGTGCCATCGCGTCTCCTCCCATCTCGTCACCATGGCGCGATCCATCAACCGCCAGGGTTGCCGGTGTCTGATCGTCCACGCGAGCCCATTCCCCAGTCGCGTGCGCCACCAGACTGCCTGGCCGAGCCCCTGCACGACCCTGCGGCAAGGAGAGGAGCGGCGCTGGAGTCAGTTCGGGTGGCGGAGGCCCGTGCGCCTGTGTCGCCCTGCCCCTCGCCTCACTTATAACCGTCCCTGTCTCTTCCAAACTCACTTGTTGGTGCCTACACGAAGATCGAACGGGGATTCGGCCATAATCCTCCCGGCCGCTCCTTGATTGAAACGGGATAGTCCGATCTATCGGCGACCATGATGGTTCCATCCGCAAGGTGCTGTTACCGTCTCACCTGTCACGGCTTCCATCCTCAAGGTGCTCCTGCCGAATAGGTATGATTGTTATAAACCCAATTATTATGTAAAACATTACATTATATACACTATAAAAGAATTTTGTGTGATACACACACACACACGCATACAATTTAATTGCTCGCCAGTCAGTTCAATTTTTCTAGTGAGATAGGGCCCTTTTTTTAGTTTCGCACAGGCCCCGTATTTTACCGGCCCGGCCCTGTTGGAGAATAGCGAGGCACCTATTGCCAACGGAGGATGCACGAGCTTTTGGGGAAAGTCCACTGCCAGCACTTCTGCTCTTTGTGGTGTGGCTGACTGCTAGAGACACTCGTTGCAATATAGCAAGGTGTGTTTGGGCACTTGTTGATGGTGAATTGGCGGAGCACTTACGCGAGACAACTGAACCGAGTGCCAAGAGGTGCGTGTTTGTGATGATTGATTCATTATCACATGAGGCATTTGTTAGTTATTAGTCAACTTATGGTTCGTATGGTGGTCACGGAGAAAAGTGATACACAAAGAGGTTTATCAAAGCCCCTCGGGTAAACATGAGTTCATTACATGGTTTATAATAGAACTGGAGATGACGACACAAAAAGAGACAAGTGTGCCGACTGAGATTAGAAGAATCTATGTTGATGCGAGGCCTAGGACGCCACCTCGGGGTTTTGCAAGAATCTATGTTGATGCGAGTTTGGCAAAGTCCGAGTTTGGCAAAGTCTAGAGCTTTACCCTTCAAAAAAAAAACGATCATCCCTGTTTTTTTGAGATCATAATCTCTTTCCTAGTACGACAGTACATGTGATCTTCCTTAATGACCCAAACCATTGACATGGACACCTTCGATCATATCCGAGTAAAAATGTTGGAGCATACTCACCCAGTTCTCTACCAACCCAATCACCATCGTGTACCGACAAATCATTATGGACCACGCTCCGCTTGACCCCCTCGCGTTGTTTTTGGTCCAATTCAATACAAGAGTGCACCCCTTGGTGGACGTGGAAATACGACAAACATGCTTGTTACTGATGATGGTCCCGCGGTATTTGTTTTCTTCCCTATGCCTAGTAGTCATACATGTTTATTGGCATCATCTTGTCGTTATCTCCGGGTGTTTACGTGTATCGAAATCAACCTAATATACGAAAACGGTCAAGAATAGTTTTGTACGTGTGGATGAATGAGGGATGACGGGTTTTCCTAGCGGTCAGGGAAAATGAGATCAAATATACAGGAGAGGGAAAGACATGTGAAGGTAGGTGGGGAAATAAATAAAATGTGTCGTGCAGCGGTTGTTTTCTACATAAACAGATGTAGATTTTACCATTCTGGTCCCCTTTTCATGGGTTTGAGTAATAATGTTCGGCATGGTGATCAGGAGAGCTGATTGGGAAGTTATTTTCAGCAATCTTTACAATCTCTTTTGGAAGGCAACTCCCAATTCAACCAACAGAAACAAATAGTGTTTTCTCTACCAGAAAAGAAAATGAAAAATAATATATATATAAAACAAATAGAATGAACAAATAACCGGCCTCTCTTTGGCCATATTCTCCATTTAACACATGATTTTGCTTGGTGGCCCAAATCCTTTGACACAGACATCCCGGATCACATCCAAGTATAAAAAATGGGAGCACGCTCATCACGTTCTCCACCAACCAAATCCAAGCACCATCGCGGACCACAGACCAGCGGAGCTAATTAAACTGCTCGAGCCACCCGTATTGTGCTTCCAAATTTTCTGCTTGCTGGCTTGCTTGCTCCCTGTCCATAGCAGCCACGGCCATGGAGCACTCCAGCATGCCGCTGGTCCTGCTGCTCTGCTTGCTAGCAGGCTCGTCGACGAAGGCCCTGCTAGCGGTGCCCCGGATGGACAGGGTGCTGCAGCAAGTCGACAGGGCATGATGAGGGGGGAGGGGGGTGGAAGATGGGAGGGTTTATGGGCGAAACTTTTAGGGTTTTGGGAGCATGCTGCAGCTCCCAATGCTGCAGAAGTTGAATCTCAAATTCAATGCATGGACCATGAGCAACGTCAGTGTCAAGCGGCGAACAATTGTTCTATCAGAATCGAAGATGCTCATGTTTCTGGCCGAGGATGTGCACAAAGTGTTCGGGATTCCTTGCGGTCATCCCAATGCCATGGGCGTGATGGTCAAATCAAACCAGAGGATGTTCAATTTATTAAAACTACTCTTGAGATGAACAAGACAGGTGCGCGCAGCCTCCGCACAGGTGACGAATTCCTCCGTCGAAACATTTCAGAATCTTCGAACAAGCTCAAGGACTGCTTCCAGATTGCATTTGCTCAGAAACGAAACATGATTAAGTAGCCTCCAATTTTGTGGGACTTGTGTTGTTGGGGCACGCTCGGGCTAAAATATGACTAGCGAGCTCAGGTCGAGCTGGACTTGACACGTGGTAGAAACGTATCGAACAGGATGGCTCGGAGAAACCTGCTCACCTCTCTGATCGAGCCAAGACTGTACAGGGTTCTTTCTAACTTGAGCGAAGCCCAAAAGCCAACTCGGCTCGGCCAGCCCAAAGCATAGTCAAGTACGTTTGCAGGCTAACCATCAATGAAAGAGTGCAATCCTCGAGTGTGGCAACATGACTGCTCTTGGGTGCCAACGGAGTCGTCCATGTATTTGTTTCTTTCCGTATGTCTCCCAGTCATACGTGTTTACTAATACTTTCTTGATTTTCTGTATACCATTATGTCCCGTGTTTATGTGTATTGAAATCAACTTACTGTAAGAAAACGGTCAAGACAGAGTTACATAAAAATTTAAAAAGCATGGATCAATGAGAGATGATGGGTTAGGTTTCCTACTCGTTCACACGAAACTGTGTTCAAATGTATATATAGGAGTGGGTAAGTGTTGTTTAGACATATGAAGGTAGGTGGGGAAATTAATAAAATGCACAAGGTAGAGGTGGCAGGCCGGTTTCTATTTATAGATGCATACTCTACCAGTCCATTTCACTTCTCATGGGGCATGATATGATGCCAGCTGCCACTGTTATCAATTTCAATTTTGTAGACACAACAAGATAACATACTACATGACTGATCTGCGCTCTGAGAAGGCCAGAACCCTCTTTCAAGACCTTAATGCAGATGGACAATTTGTTAATTTTGGATAAAAACTACACAAAGGGGAAAATGGGAAGGGAAGATACAATAACAACCAAGTTCTCCGCTGTTATGTAATCTTTTCTACATGCTCACTAATTTTGCTATTCTCCTGATAGACTAAGCTCACATTAAAATTCCCTTCCGAGAGTTGTTCGCACAGTCCTTCAACGCATATACTAGATCATGGGTGGCGTGCTTTGCCACGCCCATTTATTTTAACAATAAAATGGTAGGAATTTATGTAAATATATAGCCGCCGGTGGATGTGCTACCGGCGGATGATACGGACGGCGTCTTATATGGAGAGGTCAAGTCATGCCTGTTACCGGCAGGTGATGCATGGCGGCTCTGGCGGAGGTGTCAGGTGTAGTATGTTCTTGTTGGATCGAAGGTGGTGCGACAGTAGCGGGAGGCAGGTGGTATGTGACGTCTTTGTCTTCCGTTGTCTCCTTCATAGGTATCCAGCTATTGAGGCGTCGATAGATGGATAACGGCGGATGGTACCGACGGCTTCAATGACGAGCTTATGCACTCCAACGGAAACACAAGATCACTGATCAGGCTATGTCGCCGCGCGCCTGCGTCGTGTTCTTGCTGAATGTGGTGCATTGAAGCTTTGCTTTGGGGGTGAGAATCCGAAGTTCATCCTTGTGGTGGACTCGGCATCATCGGCGCACATGCGGCGATTCCTTCTTGAAGGGCTAGCTTAGGAGTTGTATATTTTTTGTTTTTGTTGTGTCTTGTATCATAGGATTAGTGGTTATCTGGGGGAGTTACTGTCGCGAGGTATATGGCCTCAGGGTTTGTTTTTGTTTTATTTCCGGATCGATGGTGTTTGGCTGCTGGATGATGCTTTTTTAATAATATATGGCTGCATGCATCGTGCTGATGCAGAGGCCGGGGGTCATCCTCCTTTTCGGAAAAAAAATATTTGTTACGAACGGAAGAAGTCAAGTTTCACTGTTTTTTTTATATAGTATCAAATTACAAGAGGCTGGTGTACATGGTGATCTTCTAAAATACATGGAAACTACTAAGTATAGTTTATGGCTTGTTAATGTCAGAAATTTTGTAATGTTGGGGCTGCAGATCTCCATCCAGCCAGAGATTAGTGTAAAATATATAACATAGTATGCCTGAATAATGATGAAGAAATGTTGTTGCTAATAGCCAGAAAATAGTATTTGGTAATCAAATTCATAATTTGTACCTAAAATTGTCTATCTGTAGGGAAACCGTACCTTAACCCAAGAATGAATATTTTGGTATACAAATCATGTTAGCTTAAGAGAAGATTTTGTCCCTGTAACCTTTTAACATTACTTAGAAAATGACAAATGTGCTTACAATTCCAAATAATTCACAGATTCTCTATATTATATTAGCCACATAAAATCCAATATGCATTGTCTACATCTTTCACAAAAAATACAGTAAAACATCTACATGATATTGTTATATCATTGGCAAGATGACATATCCTCCCATGTGAGAAATTGTTCCGATCTATATAATATACGGAGGACTATGGAAGATAGAACAATGAATGGCATTGTATACAAAAAATGATTACTTTGTCGTTGTTGTCATATGGTTCGTACATCTCAGCTACAGGAAGACACAGTGAGAATGAAGAAGATAAGAGCATACAATCTGAAGCTTAATTATAATCTATCAAGATTCCAGAACTAACAAAATATTTCCTACATCTTCAGTGTGCCTATGTAGACAAAAAAAGTAACAATTGTCGATGAAACATTTTAATGGTAATCACCTTTTTATCTATCTCCAACCAATCATCTTCTTTGCTTTGTGTAGGAGCATTACACGGAAAGTAGCTTTGCAAACCAACCTTGAGATGTCTTCTAATATTCAATTTAGAAAGAGCAACATAATAGAACCCCAAGCATTTTGATACCAAGGTTAAGTGCAGCTCTAGCGCCTTAAATATGATATGTACCATGAATCGGAACACAAGGGGTCAGCAGCAAAATTTGAGTGTAGCAGCTGAGGATATAACATTCATGTTAGATCTCAATAGATAAAACTCATAACATAGTGGACTTCACCGCTGATGTTGCAACTTGACAACCTATAGAAACACAGTCTTGGTATAGGTGTTTTCTTTGCACTGGAAATAGATATACTGGATGGAGCTTTAGGGATGTAACTTCACGGATAGAAATGCATCTAATGTGAACTACTACAGACCTACTACAAAGTTGATTATCATTAGCATAACCTAGTTATAACACTCTTAATAAACTGCACAGCCTTGGCAATACTCACATTGAGTTCTAAACAATTCGACTGAGTCATGGCATCTGAAGGAACATCTGTATCCTTTGTACTTTGAATTTATGCGCCTGTGTTCATTTGCAGGTTTCTGATTGTTTCACCTACTTTTCATATTAGAAGATCGACCTGGATGAACTTCTACAGTCAGCATGAGCAAATTATGTGTCTAAATCAACAATACACACAAATGTTAGAACATCGACCTGGATGAAATGGCTTTATTTTTTTTACATGGAACAAATCCCACATAAAAAAACAGATTTCAGCTGGTTATACCTTGGTGTTGGGCACATCAATTAGGCAGGTAGTCTTCTGCAGGCCACTGGTTACAGCATATTGTGATGTTGTAACGGTGCTATGGTCACTGTTTTAAATGGCGTATGATCCCAACAGAGATAATGAACGGATCAGACCTATTATAATCCAAACTTAACACAAAGTCGACCATGTTTGACATGCTAAAATCATTGCTGGGATACTAAACCCTAGGTACAACACACACGTGGATAGAGATGGGTAGGGGTTGGAGAAACTAACTCGCGCCATTGCCTTCCACGCATCCGCCACGGCATCGTACACCTTCGCGCCCAAGTAGAGCTCCTCGAGCTTTCTCTTGTGGTCGACTTCGGCCTCGTCAGCCTCTTACAGCGCCTCTTCCTATGTGCGGGCGGCGACAACATGCTTGGATACGCGTCTTCCTGCACGACACCGATGCCCATGCTCTGGTGCTCGGCCTCTCATCTTTCTCTTCCAACCATATCGAAGACCAAATCGAGTAAGCGTCTGGTAGAAAATAGGGGATGCGGAGAAGGAGGAGAGATGGACAGACTTGTATAGGATGTAGGAAGTGATGCCGTCTGCCGGCTTCGCCATGATCTTTTTGATCTTTCTCTGAGTGTCTCTGTGTGTGTGTGTGTGTGTGTGTCATCCTCTCTCTCTCTCTCTCCCACAACGGCGGTGCCCCTGGAGGGGTCGGGTGTGTGGAGCGGGGTGATTGCGTTTAGGGGATAGTGGGGCTACGAGGACGAGGGAATCATGATTGTTCCTTCCACATACGACGTTGGCCATTGTAAGTGAACAAGATGCTTCCGATTCGGCCGTGGGAATAGCAGCCCCAAGACATTCGTCCCGGTAGCCCATGCGAGAAAACAATGTCTTGGACGGCCAGGGACAGCTGAGATGCGAGATCCAACGGACGAAGTCAGTGGGGCCTGAGGAGGCTTGAATTAGGCTCGGTTTTACTGTCCTTAGTATACATATTTATCTTCTCACTACCTCAGACACTACTGCAGAGTAGGCTAGCAATGGCAAGCGAAAAGATCCTATCACTGGAGGGCCCGACTGTGGAGGCCACCCGCCACTAACCTGAATACTAATGTGCATGGTTAGCGTGTATTTACTATTATAGTTTTGCATCGATTCTTTTTTAATCAAGATTTCGTCCCACTTTAAAAAAAAATTCCCCCGCCAACGCCATGAAGGGTGCGGGCCAAGTACCCTAACTCGGCAGACTCTTTGCCAAGGTCAAATCAGCTTTTACCGGGTTTTCTGGTCACTCGGGAACTATACAAAAATGAAGTAGTGTTTGCGGAGACAACTTTATTACTAGTTAACCGAAAATTTCCATGAAATGTGGCTATGTTCGGTGGAGAGTGGTCTACCCAGATGGAGAGTTCAAGCCGACTTAGCTAGGTCACATTCGATGTACTCCAGTTTTTCATGCTTGAAACAGACGAACTGAAATTTTCCCCATCCTCCCTTTGGTCTCCCTCAGTACCGTAGCAGGTTGTTCATAGCCTCCTGGCAGACAGACTCTTCCATATTGCAACCTGTATCCTGGGGCTTGATAGGCTATGGATGTAGCTTGACATAACTATGGCGAAGCACCAGGAAATCAAATTGTTCACTAAGTAACAAGCATGGAATGGGACTGGCATACCGTAACTACTCCAGTTCCCTTGCTGCATGTTCAACGCCACGTCGCCGTTTCTGTTACTTTCCCTCTGCCTCTTATTCATACGTGTTTACTGATTCCACCAAATTTTGTCTGTACCATCATTTCCCGTGCTTATGTGGATTCTATTTATGAGCTGAAATTTTTAAGATGGAAGAGTTATGTGGAACTGTAAAAACTGTATGGTGTTCCGTACGGGTTCATGGAAAGATGGCGTCAAATATATTGGATAGTAAGTGTTGCCTAGACATGTTGAAGGTAGGTGGGGAAATAAATAATATGGTCAGATAGAGGTGGTGACTTGGTTTATGTATAAACACATGGAGATTTTATCATTACATTGCAGTTATATACCGAAAAAGATTTGCGCCCCACAATATAAATAAAACCACACCGGCCGAACCGATACAAGGTCCTCAAGAAAAACCTCTTAAAAGCACATCAAACACGAAGACACAAAATCCAAAGAATCCACACCCCATCAAGACACCCGAAACTACTGACTAGAAGAGTAATGATGCCTCCTTGAAAGACCACCGGATGTCAACGCAGCACAAACACTAAGTTGCTACCGGAGAAGGGCCCATGTCCTCTCACTCCGGACCATGGAGAGTTGATCCTTCGAGGAGATAACGAGGGCTGAGAGCAATGCCAATGACATCACATGTAAAAGATAGGAAGTCGCTGTTTCGATCGCAAGCCAGCGCCAAAAGAGTTTCGAGACGGCATGCCGATGGCACACGACCGGCGGGTACATCAGCTACGTGATGGCGCTCCGAAGGGAGTGAAGATTCAACGCACCACCGCCATCGAGACTGAAGGAACGGTCAAGTGTTTTCACCCGAAACCCAGACTTCGAGAAAGGGACTAGAACGACACCCCCAAGAGGGATACGAAACCCATATGAATCACCGCTACCGGTGCCGGAGCATGAAGCTGTCACCCGGAACCACACACGCCACACCGAGCTACCACGGTCAGCTAATCCGACGACACCAAAACAAGCATGAACAGGTGATCTGGTAGATGCCATGATACGTTTCCAACGTATCTATAATTTTTGATTGTTTCATGCTCTTATATTGCCAATATTGGATACTTTATACGCAATAATATGCTATTTTATATCATTATTTGGGACTAACCAATTAATCCAGTGCCTAGAGCCAGTTCTTGTTCTTTTGCGTGTTTTTGACTTTTTCAGAAAATCAATACCAAACGGAGTCCAAACATAATGATACTTTTTGGTGATTTTTTCTTGACCAATTGGGACCCATGAAGAATCGGGAGCAGGTCGGAAGCCGCACGAGGAGGCAATGAGTCTGGTGGTTACGCCCAGAGGGGTTCGGTGTGCCCACCGAGCTTGTGGCCCGTCGCATGTCCCCCTGACCTAATTCGACTGCTATAAATCCCCAAATATTCTGAAAACAACAGAGAGCAATCAGAAACAAACTTTCCGCTGTGGAAAGTCTCAATTCCAACGCGATCCCATTTAGAGACGTTTTCCGGTTCCCTGTCAGAGGGGGAATCGATCACAAAAGCCGTCTACATCAACCTTTTTGCATCCATGATGATGTGTGGGTAGTCCACCACAGACCTACAGATCCATAGCTAGTACCTAGATGATTTCTTCTCTCTTTATAATCTTCGATAACATGTTCACCGCGATTCTCGTGGTGATCCATTCGATGTAATCCTCTTTTGCGGTGTGTTTGTTTGGATCCGATGAATTGTGGGTTTATGATTAGATTATTCAATGAAACCAATTGAGTCTTTCCTGAATTCTATTATGCATGATTATTATAGCTTCGTATTTCTCTCCGATCGATCGGTTTGGTTTGGCTAATTAGATTGATTTGTCTTAAGTGGGTGTGGTGCGTTGTAATGGGTTCAATCTTGCGGTGCTCTGTATCCTAGTGGTAGAAAGGGACAAAACACATATTTGTATTGTTTCCATTAAGGATAAAACGACGGGTCTGCTTCTTTAGAGCTGCATTGGTTTTTTCCCGAAGAGGAGCGGTGAAGCAATATAGTACTGGTAAGTGTTTCTCTTAGTGCGAACCAAGGTTATCAAATGAATAGGAGAATCACGACAAACTCTCATGGTCAGCACCTACACACATAAATCCAAACACTTGCACCCAATATGTTTTAATTCTCCTACTGGTTTGATAACCTTGATTCCCACTTAGCGAAATACTTATCACTACGATATTGCTTCACCCTTCCTCTTCGGGGAAAAAATAACGCATATCACAAGTTGCATGCCACTACCGAATCACCGACACTAGCACCGTCAGGGTCCTTGCCTCCTCGCTCTGGCACAAGACAGCGATGAATTCCCCTCTCCGGTACAAAGTGAGCCCCCAAGAACAGGAGGTGGCGGCGGCTTTGTAATGTAAACTGCAACGAAACATTCTCTCCGTTTTTTTCATGGGAAGACGGTATTAATGAAGTTGGTGGTAAGGCAAACATAGGCTCATGGGCCCCACAAGATCAGTGATGGGCCCCCCTAGGGGGGACTGAGCATGTGGCTTGGTGGTGGCCCCCCTCTTGTACTTCTTTGTGTTGGGGAACATTGCATGGAAAACAAAAAATTTCCTACGCACACTCAGATCTACCCATGGTGCTGAGCATCTACGAGAGGGAGAGTGGATCTACGTATCCTTGTAGATCGCTAAGCGGGAAGCGTTAAGAAGCACGGTTGGTGTAGTCAAACATCTTCGCGATCCAAATCACCGAGCATCCAGCGATCCAATCATGAACCGTCCTCACAATCCGTCCCTATCAAGCACCGAACGGACGGCACCTCCGCGTTCAGCACACGTACAGCTTGATGACGATCGCCGCCTTCTTGATCCAGCAAGAGGGAGCGGAGAGGAAGAAGAGTTCTCCGGCAGCGTGACAGCGCTCCGACGATGGTGGTGGAGCTATTCCGGTAGGGCTTCGCCTAAGCACTGCAGAAATCCGATCTAGAGGAGAAACTATGCACTAGAAGAACGGGTAGCACATGGCTGAAAATCTTGTGCAAAAACGCTAAAACCCTCTAGTATATATAGGAGGAGAGGAGGAAAGGAAGCAGCCTTGGCTTCCAAGCCAAGGAGGTTCGGCCGAACCAGGAGGGAGGAGTCCTCCTCCTCCACTCCTAGTAGGATTAGGACTCCTTCCTTATTTAGCCCTTTTTTGCCTTTTTCCACCTTTTTCCTTTTGGGCTTTTCTTCCCAGCCGCGTGGCCTTGTGTGGCACTTCCACCAGCCCACTAAGGGCTGGTATTCACCCTCCTACATCCCATGTAGCCTCTTGGGTCGAAATACCCCTCCCGATGGTCCCCCGGTACACTACCGGCACTCCCGGTACAGTACCGATGAGCCCGAAACTTTTCCAGCGACTAAAACAGGACTTCATATATATCAATCTTTACCTCCGGACCATTCCGGAGCTCCTTGTGATGTCCGGGATCTTATCCAGGACTCCGAACAACCTTCGGTCACCATCATACATAACTCTATACTACCAAAACGTCACCGAACCTTAAGTTTGCAGACCCTGCAGGTTCAAGAACTATGTAGACATGACCGAGACACCTCTACGGTCAATAACCAATGGCGGGACCTGTATGTCCATATTGGTTCCTACATATGCTACGAAGATCTTTATCGGTCGAACCTCTATGTCAAGGATTCAGTTAATCCCGTATGATGTTCCCTTTGTTCTTCGGTATGTTACTTGCCCGAGATTCGATCGTCAATATCTCCATACCTAGTTCAACCTAATTACCGGCAAGTATCTTTATAGTCACCCTTGGAGATACCTGTAGAGCACCTTTATAGTCACCCAGTTACGTTGCGACGTTTGATACACACAAGGGACTCCTCCGATGTCCGTGAGTTGCATGATCTCATGGTCATAGGAATATATACTTGACATGCATAAAACAGTAGCAATAAACTGACATGATCATATGCTATGTTTGTAGTTTGGGTCTTGTCCATCACATCACTCTCCTAATGATGTGATCCCATTATCAAATGACATCACATTGTCAATGGCTAGGAAACCTTGACCATCTTTGATCAACGAGCTAGTTCACTAGAGGCATACTAGGGACAGAGTGTTGTCTATTTACCCACACATGTAATGTGTTTCCAATCAATACAATTATAGCATGGATAATTAACGATTATCATGAACAAGGAAATATAATAAGAAACACTTTATTTATTGCCTCTAGGCCATATTTTCGACAGTCTCCCACTTGCACTAGAGTCAATAATCTAGTTCACATCACTATGTGATTTACATTGTAATGAATCAAACACCCATGCAGTTCTGGTGTGTATCATGTTTAGCCCTTGGAAGAGGTTTAGTCAACGGGTCTATAACATTCAGATCCGTGTGCACTTTGCAAGAAAATTATGTCCTTCTCCTCGATGTAATCGCGGATGGAGTTGAAGCGTCGCATACATGATAGAGCCTATGGCTGAAGCATAAGGGATGACACTCATCTTTTCTCTATCTTCTGCAGTTACTGGGCATTGAGTCTTACTCAACTTCACACCTTGTAACACAGGCAAGAACCCTTTCTTGGACTGATCCATTTTGAACTTGTTCAAAACTTTATCAAGGTATGTGCTCTGTGAAAGTGCGATTAAGCGTCTCGATCTATCTCTATGGATCTTAATGCCTAATATGAAAGCAGATTCTCCTAGGTCCTTCATTGAAAAACTCTTGTTCAAATATTCCTTCACGCTTTCCAGCATTTCTATATTGTTTCCAATCAACAATATGCCATCCACATATAATATTAGAAACGCTATAGAGCTCCCACTCACTTTCTTGTAAATAGAAGCTTCTCCATAAACTTGTATAAACTCAAACGCTTTGATCACCTCATCAAAACCCTTATTCCAACTCCGAGATGCTTGCACAAGTCCATAAATGGATCGCTGGAGTTTGCAAACTTTGTCAGCATTCTCTGGATCGACAAAACCTTCTGGTTGCATCATATACAACTCTTCCTCAAGGAAACCGTTGAGGAATGCTGTTTTGACATCCATCTGCCAAATTTCATAGTTGAAATAAGCAACTATTGCCAACATGATTCTGATAGACTTAAGCATCACTACGGGTGAGAATGTCTCATCGTAGTCAACTCCTCGAACTTATGAAAAACCCTTTGCCACAAGTTGAGCTTTATAGACGGTGACCTTACCGTCCGCGTCTATCTTCTTCTTAAAGATCCATTTTTTCTGAATGGACTTTCGCCCTTCAGGTAATACTTCCAAAGTCCATACTTTGTTTTCATACATGGATCCCATCTCGGATTTCATGGCCTCTAACCATTTCTTGGAATTCGGGCCCATCACTACTCCTCCATAGCTCGTAGGTTCATTGTTGTCCAACAACATGACCTCCAGGACAGGGTTGTCGTACCACTTAGGAGCAGTACGCGCCCTTGTCAACCTACGAGGTTCAACAGCAGCTTGATCCGAAGCTTCATGATCATCATCATTAACTTCCTCTTCTAACGTCGTAGGTTCCACAGAAACATCTTTCTGCGCTGCGCTACTTTCTGGTTGAAGTAAAGGTTCAATAACCTCATCAAGCTCTATTTTCCTCCAACTCAATTCTTTCGAGAGAAACTCTTTATCAAGAAATGTTCCGTTCTTAGCGACAAACACTTTGCCTTCAGATCTGAGATAGAAGGTATACCTGACTGTCTCTTTCGGGTATCATATGAAGACGCATTTCTCCGCTTTGGGTTCCATCTTTTCAGGCTGAAGCTTTTTGACATAAGCATCACATCCCCAAACTTTAAGAAACGACAACTTTGGCCTCTTGCCAAACCATAGTTCAGATGGCGTCGTCTCAATGGATTTCGATGGTGCCCTATTTAAAGTGAATGCAGCTGTCTCTAATGCATAACCCCAAAACGATAGTGGCAAATCAGCAAGAGACATCATAGATCGCACCATATCTAATAAGGTTCGATTGCGACGTTCAGACACACCATTACGCTATGATGTTCCGGGTGGGGTCAACTGTGAAACAATTCCACATTGTCTTAAGTGACTGCCAAACTCATAACTCGGATATTCAGCTCCTCGATCAGAACGCGGGAAACAAGTGACTCCAAAATTCCATCAACATGGAGCTTCCTCATGCGTTTTACACCAATATGACCTAAACGGCTATGCCACAAGAAAGTGGTACTATCATTATCAACTCTACATCTTTTGGCATCACTGTTATGAACATGTGTGTCATCACTATAAGGATTCAATATGAATAAACCCCTCACATTGGGTGCATGACCATAAATGATATTACTCATATAAATAGAACAACATTTATTCTCTGATTTAAATGAGTAACCGTCTCGCAATAAACAAGATCCGTATATAATGTTCATGCTTAATGCAGGCACTAAATAACAATTATTCAGGTTTATCACTAATCCCGATGGTAATCGAAGAGAGAGTGTGCCGACGGTGATCACATCAACCTTGGAACCATTTCCCACGCGCATCGTCACTTCATCATTTGCCAGCCTTCATCTATTCCGTAGTACCTGTTTTGAGTTGCAAATGTGAGCAACCGAACCGGTATCAAATACCCAGGCACTACAACGAGAGCTAGTAAGATACACATCAATAACATGTATATCATATATACCTTGTTTGTCGTTGGTCGCCTTCTTCTCAGTCAGGTACTTGGGGCAGTTCCGCTTCCATTGACCAGTTCCCTTGCAATGAAAGCACTCAGTTTCTGGCTTAGGTCCATGCTTAGGCTTCTTTACAGGAGTGGTAACTGCTTTGCCATCCTTCTTGGTTTTACCCTTCTTGCCCTTGCCCTTGCCATTCTTCTTGAAACTAGTGGTTTTATTGACCATCAACACTTGATGTCCTTTCTAGATTTCAGACTCAGCGACTTTTAGCATCGCAAACAGCTCGGCGACTGACTTGTTCATCTCGTGCATGTTATAGTTCATCACAAAGCTCATACAACTATGTGGCAATGATTGAAGAACTCTGTCAGTGATCGCCTCTGGCGGAAGGGTAATTACCAACTATGCTAGACGATTCGAATACCAAGACATTCTGAGTATATGCTCACTGATAGACCCGTTCTCCTCCATTTTGCAAGCATAGAACTTATCGGAGGTCTCATATCTCTCGATCCGGGCATTCTTCCGAAAGATAAACTTCAACTCCTGGAACATCTCATTTGCTCCATGACGTTCAAAACGTCTTTGAAGTCCCGTTTCTAAGCCATACAATATTGCACACTGAAGTATTGAGTAATCTCCAGTACGTGCCTCCCAGGCGTTCTTAACATTTTCCGAAGTCATGTCTTCTGGTTGGTTACCAAGCGGTGCATCAAGGACATATGATTTCTAGGAAGTCGAGGATAATCCTCAGATTACGGGTCCAGTCAACAAAGTTACTTCCATCATCTTTCAACTTGGCTTTCTCTAGGTGCTACTTCGCGAGCCATTGATCTACAACATAAATATGCAAAGGTTACTTAGACTATTGTTCAAGATAATGAGTTTAGTTAATCAAATTACTAAAGCTCCCACTCAAATTGACATCCCTCGGGTCATATGAGTGTCACATGATCCAAATTCACCAACTCAAATCCGATTATCACGTGAGTTGAGGTGGCTTCAATGGCGAACATCATCATGCTGATAATATCTACTATATGACTCATGTTCGACCTTTCGGTGTCTTGTGTTCCGAGTCCATGTCTGTACATGCTAGGCTCGTCAAGTTTAACCCGAGTGTTCTGCATGTACAACATTGGCTTGCACCTGTTGTATGTGAACGTAGAGTCTATCACACCCGATCATCACGTGGTGTCTCGACACGACGAACTTTCGCAACGGTGCACACTCGGGGAGAACACAATTCATCTTAAAATTTAATTGAGGGATCACCTTATAATGCAACCGTCGTCCTAAGCAAAACAAGGTGCATAAAAGGATTAACATTACATGCAAATCATAAGTGACATGATATGGCCATGAACTTGTGCTTTTGATCTCCATCTAGAAAGCACCGACATGATCTCCATCATCACCGGCATGACACCATGATCTCCATCATCTTGATCTCCATCAACGTGTCGCGATCGGGGTCATCGCGCCTACCATGCTTCTACTACTATTGCTACCGTTTAGCGACAAAGTGAAGCATTATATAGCGCTTAATGAATGACACACAGGTCATGCAATAATTAAAGACAACCCTATGGCTCCTGCCGGTTGCCGTACTCATCGACATGCAAGTCGTGATATTCTATACAACACATGATCATCTCATACATCACATATATCTCATCATGTAATTGTCGATATCACATCACAACATACCCTGCAAAAACAAGTTAGACGTCCTCTAATTGTTGTTGCATGTTTTACGTGGCTGCTACGGGTATCGAGCAAGAACAATTCTCACCTACGCATAAACCACAACGGTGATACATAAGTTGCTTTTCAACCTTCTCAAGGACCGCCTAAAGTGGGAGAAACAGACACCCGCCAGCCATCTTTGTGCAACGAAGTTACACGTCAGTAGATGGAACCGGTCTCTCGTAAGCATACGAGTAAGGTTTGTCCGGGCCGCTTCATCCAACAATACCGCTGAACCAAAACACGACCAAGGGAGGAAGCAATCTAAGCATCAACGCCCGCAAACTCTTTGTGTTCTACTCGAGATCTCATCTACACATAGACCTAGCTCATGATGCCACTGTTGGGCAACGTTGCATGGGAAACAAAAAAATTCCTACGTACACGCAGATCTATCCATGGTGATGAGCATCTATGAGAGGGAGAATGGATATACGTACCCTTGTAGATTGCTAAGCGAGAAGCGTTAATAAATGCGGTTGGTGTAGTCGAACGTTTTCGCAATACAAATCGCCGAGTGTCCCGCGATCCAATCAAGAACCGTCCTCACGATTCGTCCCGATCAAGCACCGAACGGACGGCACCTCCGCGTTCAGCACACGTACAGCTTGATGATGATGTCCGCCTTCTTGATCCACCAAGAGGGGGCGGAGAGGAAGAAGAGTTATCCGGCAGCGTGACGGCGCTCCGGCGATGGTGGTGGAGCTATTCCAGCAGGGCTTCGCATAAGCACTACAAAAATCCGATCTAGAGGAGAAACTATGCACTGGAGGAATGGGTAGCACGTGGCTGAAAATCTTGCGCAAAAACCCTAAAACCCTCTAGTATATATGGTAGGAGAGGAGGAGAGGAGGCAGCCTTGGCTTCCAAGCCAAGGAGGTTTGGCCGAACCAGGAGGGAGGAGTCCTCCTCCTCCAGTCCTAGTAGGATTAGGACTCCTTCCTTATTTAGCCCTTTTTTGCCTTTTTCCACCTTTTTCCTTTTGGGCTTTTCTTCCCAGCCGCATGGGCCTTGTGTGGGACATCCTCCAGCCCACTAAGGGCTGGTATTCACCCTCTCATAGCCCATGTAGCCTCTTGGTCGAAATACCCCTCCCGATGGTCCCCCTATACACTACCGGCACTCCCGGTACACTACCGATGAGCCCGAAACTTTTCCGGCGACCAAAATAGGACTTCCGATGTTGTAAATATGCCCTAGAGGCAATAATAAATTAGTTATTATCATATTTCCTTGTTCATGATAATTTTTTATTATCCATCCTATAATTGTATTGATCGGAGGCTTAGATGCATGTGTGGATATATAGACAACACCATGTCCCTAGTATGCCTCTAGTAGACTAGCTCGTTGATCAAAGATGGCTATGGTTTTCTAGTCATGGACATGAGATGTCATTTGGTAACGGGATCACATCATTAGGAGAATGATGTGATGGACAAGACCCAAACTACATACGTAGCATATGATCGTGTCAGTTTGTTGCTACTGTTTTCTGCATGTCAAGTATATGTTCCTATGACCATGAGATCATGCAACTCACGGACATCAGAGGAGTGAGTTTTGTGTATCAAACATCGCAACGTAACTGGGTGACTATAAAGGTGCTCTACAAGTATCTCCGAGGGTGTCTGTTGAGTTGGCATGGATCATGACTGGGATTTGTTACTCCGTCTGACGGAGAGGTATCGCAGGGCCCACTCGGTAATACAACATCACAATAAGCCTTGCAAGCAATGTGTCTAAGTGTTAGTCACGGGATCTTGTATTATGGAACGAGTAAAGAGACTTGCCGGTAACGAGGTTGAACTAGGTATTGAGATACCGACGATCGAATCTCGGGTAAGTAACATACCAAAGAACAAAGGGAACATCATACGGGATTAACTGAATCCTTGACATAGAGGTTCGAACGATAAAGATCTTCATAGAATATGTAGGAACCAATATGGGCATCCAGGTCCCGCTATTGGTTATTGACCGTAGAGGTCTCTCGGTTATGTCTACATAGTTCTCAAACCCGCAGGGTCTACACACTTAAGGTTTGGTGACGTTTCGGTAGTATAGAGTTATGTATGGTGGTGACCGAAGGTTGTTTGGAGTCCCGGATGAGATCCCGGAAGTCATGAGGAGATCCATAATGGTCCGGAGGTAAATATTGATATATAGGAAGTCCTCTTTTGGTCGCCGGAAAAGTTTCGGGCTCATCGGTAGTGTACCGGGAGTACCGGGAGTGTACCGGGAGACCATCGGGAGGGGTATTTCGACCCAAGAGGCTACATGGGCTGTGGGAGAGTGAATACCAGCCCTTAGTGGGATGGTGGAAGTCCCACACAAGTCCCATGAAGCTGGTAAAGAAAAGCCCAAAGAGAAAACGTGGAAAAAAGGCAAAAAAGGCAAAAAAGGAAGAGTCCTAGTCCTACTAGGATTGGAGGAGAAGGAGGACTCTCCTCCCTAGCTTCGGCCGAAGCCTCCTAGTGGGATTTGCCCTTGTGCCAAGCCTCCTCTCTTCCTCTTATATATGCTAGAGGTTTTAGGGTGTTGGCATAGATTTTTCAGCCACGTGCTACCCGTTCCTCTAGTGCATAGTTTCTCCTCTAGATTGGTTTTCTGCAGTGCTTAGGCGAAGCCCTGCCAGAATAGCCCCACCACCATTGCCAGAGCGCGGTCACACTGCTGGAGAAATCTTCTACCTCTCCGCTCCCTCTTCCTGATCCAGAAGGCGAAGATCGTCATCAATCTGCACGTGTGCTGAACGTGGAGGTCTCGTCCGTTCGGCGCTGGATCGGAAGGATCGTGATCAAGATCGTGACACGGATCGTGATGAGATCGCGGGACGGATCGTGATTAGATCGTAGGATGGAACTTGATGAGTTCGCGGGATGGATCGTGATTGGATCATGGGACGGATCGTGATGAGATCGCGGGACGCTTGGCGATTTGGATCGTGAAGACGTTCGACTACACCAACCGCGTTTCTTAACGCTTCCCGCTTAGCGATCTACAAGGGTATGTAGATCCACTCTTCCTCTCGTAGATGCTCATCACCATGGATAGATCTGCATGTGCGTAGGAATTTTTTTGTTTCCCATGTAACGTTCCCCATCAGTGGCATCATGAGCTAGGTCTATGTGTAGATGAGATCTCGAGTATAACACAAAGAGTTTGTGGGCGTTGATGCTTAGATTGCTTCCTCCCTTGGTCGTGTTTTGGTTCAGCGGTATTGTGAGATGAAACGGCCTGGACCAACATTACTCGTACGCTTACGAGAGACCGGTTCCCTCAACCGCAACTTGTTGCATAGATGGCTTGTGGGTGTCAGTTTCTCTCACTTCAGTTGGATCGGATTCGACAAAGGCGGTCCTTGAGAAGGTTGAAAATCAACTAGTGTATCACCGTTGAGGTTTATGCGTAGGTGAGAATTATTCTTTCTAGATACCCGTAGCATCCATGTAAAACATGCAAAAACAATTAGAGGACGTCTAACTTGTTTTTGCAGGGTATGTTGTGATGTGATATGGCCAATTACATGATGTGATATATGTGATGTAAGAGATGATCATGTGATGTATAGATTATCACGACTTGCATGTCGATGAGTACGGCAATCGGCAGGAGCCATAGGGTTGTCTTTAATTATTGTATGACCTGCGTGTCAATCATTAAGCGCTATGTAATGCTTTACTTTATCGCTACTGTAGCAATAGTAGTAGAAGCATGTTGGGCATGACAACCCTGATGGCGACACGTTGATGGAGATCAAGATGATGGAGACCATGGTGGCGTGCCGGTGACGATGGAGATCATGCTGGTGCTTTCAAGATGGAGATATAAAGCACAAGTTCATGGCCATATCATGTCACTTATGATTTGCATGTGATGTTAATCCTTTTATGCACCTTGTTTTTCTTAGGACCACAGTAGCATTATAAGGTGATCCCTCACTTAATTTCAAGATAAATTATGTACTCCCCGAGTGTGCACCGTTGCGAAAGTTTGTCGTGTCAAGACACCATGTGATGATCGGGTATGATAGACTCTACGTTCACATACAATGGGTGCAAGCCAGTGTTGCACATGCAGAACACTCGGGTTAAACTTGACGAGCCTAGCATGTACAGACATGGCCTCGGAACACAAGAGACCGAAAGGTTGAACATGAGTCATATAGCAGATATGATCAACATGATGATGTTCACCATTGAAACCACCTCAATTCACGTGATGATCGGACTTGAGTTGGTGAATTTGGATCATGTATCACTCGAATGAACGGAGGGATGTCAATTTGAGTGAGAGTTCTTAAGTAATATGATTAATTAAACTCATTATCATGAACATAGTCAGTAGTGTCTTTGCAAATTATGTTGTAGATTACTGCTCGCACTGTAGCTCCCTTGAATTTTTATATGTTCCTAGAGAAATAGAGTTGAAAGATGATGGTAGCTATATTGCGGACTGGGTCCGTGATCTGAGGATTGTACTCATTGTTGCACAGAAGGCTTATGTCCTTAATGCACCGCTCGGTGTGCCAACCCCTCTAGCGTCGTCTGTAGATGTTGTGAACATCTGACAGGCATGTTCTGATGACTACTTGATAGTTTAGTGCATCATGCATTACGGCTTAGAATTAAGGCTCCGAAACGTTTTGAACGTCACGGAACATATGAGATGTTCTAAGAGCTGAAATTAGGATCTCGGGCCCATGCCCGTGTTGCGAGATATGAGATCTCCCAACAAGATTCTTTGCCTGCAAGATGAAAGAGAATAGCTCAATCGTTGAGCAAGTGCTCAGATTGTCTGGGTGCTACAATCGCTTGAATCGAGTGGGTTGATCTGCAGATAAGATAGTGATTGATATAGTTCTCCAAGTCACTATCACTAAGGTACTAGAACTTGGTGATGAACTATAAAATGCCAGGTATAGAATTAATGATCCCTAAGCTGTTCGCGATGTTTGACACCGCGAAGGTAGAAATCAAGAAGGAGCGTCAAGTGTTGATGGTTAGTAAAACCACTAGTTTCGAGAAGGGCAAGGGCAAGGAGGGAAACTTCATGGATGGAAAGTCAGCTGTTGTTCCAGTGAAGCAACCCAAAGTTGAACCCAAACTCGAGACTAAGTGCTTCGATTATGAGGAGAGCGGACGCTGAAGCGGAACAACCCTAGATACTTGGTAGATAAGAAGGCTGGCAACATCGACAGAAGTATATTTGATATACGTGTTATTGATGTGTACCTTGCTAGTACTCCTAGTAGCACCTGGGTATTGGCTACCGGTTCGGTTGCTAAATGTTAGTAACTAGAAATAAAAGCTACGGAATAAACGAAGAACTAGCTAAGGATGAGGTGACGATGTGTGTTGGAAATGTTTCCAAGGTTGATGTGATCAACAACGCATGCTCTCTGTACCTTCGGGATTAGTGACAAACCTAAATAAATGTTATTTGGTGTTTTGCGTTGAGCATGAACATGATTAGATCATGTTTATTGCAACACGGTTATTCATTTAAGTTAGAGAATAATGGTTATTCTGTTTACATGAATAATACCTTCAATGGTCATGCACCCAGTGAGAATGGTTTGTTGAAATCTTGATCGTAGTAATACACATGTTCATAACATTGATGCCAAAAGATACAAAGTTAATAATGATAGTACCACATACTTGTGGCACTGCCTCTAAATGTCATATTGGTATAAAGCGCATGAAGAAACTCCATGTCGATGGATCTTTGGACTCATTCGATTTCGAATCGGTTGAGACATGCGAACCATGCATTTTGGGCAAGATGACTAAGGACCACGTTTTCCGGATTGATGGAGCGGGCAAGTGGTTTATTGGAAATGATACATATTGATGTATGCAATCCAATGAGTCTTGTAGCGTGCGGTGGATGTCGTTATTTTCTTACCTTCACTGAGGATTTGAGTAGATATAGTGCATATTTACTCAATGAAACACAAGTCTGGATCGTTTGAAAGGTTCAAGCAAATTCAGAGTGAAGTTTAAGATCATCATGACAAGAAGATAAAAATGTCTGCGATACGATCGTGGAGGTGAATATCCGAGTTGCGAGTTTGGGATGCAACTTTAGACAATGTGAAAGTTGTTTCACAACTCACGCCACCTGGAACACCATAGTGTGATGGTGTGTCCGATCGTCATAGTCATGCTCTATTAGATATGGTGTGTGCTATGATGTCTCTTGTCGTTTTGTTACTATAATTTTGGGGTTATGCATTAGAGACAACTACATTCACTTTAAGTAGGGCACCATCTAAATCCGTTGAGATGACACAGTGTGAATTATGGTTTGATAGAAGCCAAAGTTGTCATTTCTTAATGTTTGGGGTTGAGACGCTTGTGTGGAAAATGTTTTCACATAATGAGGTCGAACCCAAAGCGAACAAATGCATCTTCATAGAATACCCTAAGAACAGTTGGGTGAACCTTCTATCTCAAATCCAAGTGCAAAGTGTTTGTTGCTAAAATGGGTCCTTTCTCGAGGAAAAGTTTCTCTCGAAAGAATTGAGTGGGAGAAAGATGGAACTTGATGAGGTTGTTGAACCTTTGTTTCAACCAGAGAGTAGCGCAGTGCAGGAAGATGTTTCTGTAAAGCCTACATTAGTTGAAGAGGAAGTTAATGATGATGATCATGAAAGCTTCGGATCAAGTTACTATCGAACCTCATAGGTCGACAAGGACGCGTACTACTCCTAAGTAGTACGGCAACCCTGTCTTAGAGGTCATGTTGTTGGACACCGATGAACCTACGAGCTATGGAGAAGCGATGATGGGCCCGGAATCCCACAAATGGTTAGAGGCCATGAAATCCGAGAAAGGATCCATGTATGAAAACCAAGTATAGACTTTGGTGGACTTGCTCGTTGGACGGCAGGTCGCTGAGTACAAATGGATCTTTAAAATGAAGACAGACGCTGATGGTGAATGTCACCATTTATAAAGCTCGACTTGTCGCAAAGAAGTTTCTGGCAAGTTCAAGGAGTTGACTACGATGAGACTTTCTCACTCGTAACGATGCTAAAGTCTGTTAGAATTATGTAAGCAGTTGCTGCATTTTTCAATTTTGAAATTTGGCACATGGATGACAAAACATCGTTTCCTTAACGGCTTACTTGAGGAAAGGTTGTATGTGATACAACCAGAAGGTTTTGTCTGTCCTAAGGATGCTAAAAGGTGAGCAAGCTTTAGTGATCCTTCTATGGACTGAAGCAAGCATCTCGGAGTTGGAATATACGCTTTGATGAGGTGATCAAAGTTTTTGAGTCTATACAAAGTTTACGATAAACTTGTATTTACAATAAAGTGAGTGGGAGCACTATAGAATTTCTGATAAGTGTATGTGGATGACATATTGTTGATCGGAAATAATGTAGAATTTCTGGAAAGCATAAATGGTTGTTTGAAAAGTGATTTTCAAAGGAAGACCTGGATAGAGCTACCCAATTGTTGAGCATCAAGATCTATAGAGATAGATCAAGATGCTTGATGAGACTTTCAATGAGTACATACCTTGACAAGATTTTGAAAGAGTTCAAAATGGATCACTCGGAGAAAGAGTTCTCACCTGATTTGTAAGGTGTGAAGTTGAGTGAGACTCAAAGCTCGACAACGGCAGAAGAAAGAGAAAGGACGAACGTCGTCCCCTATGCCTTAGCCATAGGCTCTATATAGTATGCCATGTTGTGTACCGCACCTGTGTGTGCCTTGCCATGAGTTCATCAAGGGGTACAAGAGTGATCCAGGAGTGGATCGCTGGACAGCGGCCAAGATTATCCTTAGTAACTAAAAGACTAAGGAGATGTTTCTCGATTATCTAGGTGATAAAGAGTTCTTCGTAAAGAGTTAAGTCGATGCAAGCTTTAACACCAATCCGGATGACTCGTAGTAGCAATCTGGATACGTATATTGGAGCAGCCATTTGAAATAGTACCAAGTGGAGTGTGGTAGCAGTGTTTACAATTTGACATAGAGATTTGCAAAGTACACACGGATTTGAATGTCGTAGACCCGTTGACTATAAGACCTCTCTCACATGCAAAGCATGATCGAGCCCCAGAACTCATTGGGTGTTAGATTCATAACAATGCGAATCACATGGTGATGTGAACCAGATTATTGACTCTAGTGCAAGTGGAGACTATTGGAAATATGCCCTATAGGCAATAATAAATTAGTTATTATCATATTTCCTTGTTCATGATAATTGTTTATTATCCATGCTATAATTGTATTGATCGGAGACTTAGATGCATGTGTGGATATATAGACAACACCATGTCCCTAGTATGCCTCTAATAGACTAGCTCGTTGGTCAAAGATGGCTATGGTTTCCTAGTCATGGACATGAGATGTCATTTGGTAACGGGATCATATCATTAGGAGAATGATGTGATGGACAAGACCCAAACTACAAACATAGCATATGATCGTGTCAGTTTATTGCTACTGTTTTCTGCATGTCAAGTATGTGTTCCTATGACCATGAGATCATGCAACTCACGGACATCGGAGGAGTGCCTTGTGTGTATCAAACGTCGCAACGTAACAGGGTGACTATAAAGGTGCTCTACAGGTATCTCCGAGGGTGTCTCTTGAGTTGGCACGGATCAAGACTGGGATTTGTTACTCCGTGTGACGGAGAGGTATCTCAGGGCCCACTCGGTAATACAACATCACAATAAGCCTTGCAAGAAATGTGTCTAAGTGTTAGTCACGGGATCTTTTATTACGGAACGAGTAAAGAGACTTTCCGGTAATGAGGTTGAACTAGGTATTGAGATACCGATGATCGAATTTCGGGGAAGTAACATACCGAAGAACAAAGGGAACATCATACGGGATTAACTGAATCGTTGACATAGAGGTTCGATCGATAAAGATCTTCGTAGCATATGTAGGAACCAATATGGACATCCAGGTTCCGCTATTGGTTATTGATCGTAGAGGTGTCTCGGTCATGTCTACATAGTTCTCGAACCTGCAGGGTCTGCAAACTTAAGGTTCGGTGACGTTTCGGTAGTATAGAGTTATGTATGGTGGTGACCGAAGGTTGCTGGGAGTCCCGGATGAGATCCCGGACGTCATGAGGAGCTCCAGAATGGTCCAGAGGTAAAGATTGATATATAGGAAGTCCTGTTTTAGTCGCTGGAAAAGTTTCGGGCTCATCGATAGTGTACCGGGAGTGCCACTAGTGTACCGGGGGACCATCGGGAGGGGTATTTCGACCCAAGAGGCTACATGGGCTGTGGGAGAGTGAATACCAGCCCTTAGTGGGCTGGTGGAAGTCCCACACAAGTCCCATGAAGCTGGTAAAGAAAAGCCCAAAGAGAAAAGGTGGAAAAAAGGCAAAAAAGGCAAAAAAGGAAGAGTCCTAGTCCTACTAGGATTGGAGGAGAAGGAGGACTCTCCTCCCTAGCTTCGGCCGAAGCCTCCTAGTGGGATTTTCCCTTGTGCCAAGCCTCCTCTCTTCCTCTTATATATGCTAGAGGTTTTAGGGTTTTGGCATAGTTTTTCAGCCTCGTGCTACCTGTTCCTCTAGTGCATAGTTTCTCCTCTAGATTGGTTTTCTGCAGTGCTTAGGCAAAGCCCTGTCGGAATAGCCCCACCACCATTGCCAGAGCGCCGTCACACTGCCGGAGGACTCTTCTACCTCTCCGCTTCCTCTTGCTGGATCGAGAAGGCAGAGATCGTCATCAAGCTGCACGTGTGCTGAACGCGGAGGTGTCGTCCGTTCGGCGCTAGATCAGAAGGATCGTGATGAGATCGCGGGACGGATCGTGATTAGATCACGGGACGGATCTTGATGAGTTCGCGGGACGGATCGTGATTGGATCGCGGGATGGATCGTGATGAAATCGCGAGACGCTTGGTGATTTGGATCGCGAAGACGTTCGACTACACCAACCGCGTTTCTTAATGCTTCCCGCTTAGCGATCTACAAGGGTATGTACATCCACTCTCCCTCTCGTAGATGCTCATCACCATGGATAGATCTGCGTGTGCGTAGGAATTTTTTTCCCATGCAACGTTCCCCATCATCCTATATATCAATCTTTACCTCCAGACCATTCCGGAGCTCCTTGTGATGTCCGGGATCTCATCCGGGACTCCAAACAACCTTCGGTCACCACCATACATAACTCTATACTACCGAAATGTCACCGAACCTTAAGTGTGCAGACACTGCGGGTTCGAGAACTATGTAGACATGACCGAGACACCTCTACGGTCAATAACCAATAGCGGGACCTGGATGTCCATATTGGTTCCTACATATTCTACGAAGATCTTTATCGGTCGAACCTCTATGTCAAGGATTCAGTTAATCCCGTATGATGTTCCCTTTGTTCTTCGGTATGGTACTTGCCCGAGATTCGATCGTCGGTATCTCCATACCTAGTTCAACCTCGTTACCGGCAAGTCTCTTTACTCGTTCCGTAATACAAGATCCCATGACTAACACTTACTCACATTGCTTGCAAGGCTTATTGTGATGTTGTATTAACGAGTGGGCCCTGAGATACCTCTCCGTCACACGGAGTAACAAATCCCAGTGTTGATCCGTGCCAACTCAACAGACATCCTCGGAGATACCTGTAGAGCACCTTTATAGCCACCCAGTTACGTTGTGACGTTGGATATGCACAAGGCATTCCTCTGGTGTCTGTGAGTTAAATGATCTCATGGTCATAGTAACATGTACTTGACATGCATAAAACAGTAGCAATAAACTGATACGATCATATGCTACATTTGTAGTTTAGGTCTTGTCCAACACATCATTCTCCTAATGATGTGATTCCGTTATCAAATGACATCACATGTCAATGGCTAGGAAACCTTGACCATCTTTGATCAACGAGCTAGTTCACTAGAGGCATACTAGGGACAGAGTATTGTCTATTTACCCACACATGTAATATGTTTCTAATCTATACAATTATAGCATGGATAATAAACGATTATTATGAATAAGGAAATATAATAATAAACACTTTATTTATTGCCTCTAGGGTATATTTCCAACACTTTGCGCCCTTATTTTTTATATATTCCAAATTAATTCTCCCTAAAATTTTGTCTAAATCCAAGAAATTTTTATTTCTACAGAAATGTGACACCAAAGTAACTGTTGAAAACAACGTCAGTCTCGGTTAGTTTCATTCAAATCAGTCAAGTTAGAGTCCGAAACAAGACCAAAAGTGCTTAGAAAAGTGGATAGGTTAGGAATGTATCAACTCCCCCAAGCATAACACATTGATTATCCTCAAGCAATTCAGTTGACAAACACATTTCTTTTCCAAACTCTTTTGTTTCTGTTGTTGTATGTAAGCTTAACTAATAACCAAGTTTTCAGACAAGATCATGAACTAACTAGATATACTCATATCAGTGGCATAGTCAACTAGCAAGCAATAATAATATATCTCGAATGCAAACACTTGGATCTCGTTAGCCCTTTCCGAGACTGCAAAACATAAATCTAGAGCACCTTTGACGTTCAAGGAGTGACTAAAAATTGTAATAAAGGGTAGAAGATATCCATTCATGCTAACACTCAACATTAATCGGACCAAATGTATGTTAAAGTAATAATGAAAATAGCGCTCTCAGGATTGGTGCTTGAATGAGAAGGTGATGACTCAATAATAAAAGTAAATAACATAAAAGTACTTGTTTAGATAGGCTAATATGTTTACTTAGCTCCATTGCTAGTTGTTTTAGGATTTAAAAAAACATATTGTACTTGTAGTATGATGTATAAAGTGCAATTTCTGTAATACATAATACTATCAGATGGACATTCACATAACATATTGGCTGCATGGAGTATACAAATATACATTCATCATAATTGATATACAAATTTACATAGGCTAACACATGGAGGGCACACACATATCATTAGTGCTCTTGTCGACAACAAATAAAATAGGAAAAACGGAAGGGCCGAACAGGGTAGACGTTGCTCGTCCTAGTAGCCTTCTGTTCACTCGTTCTTTCCTGGTTGGATCTCACCTACAAAAGAAAACGAATATGAAGCCATGAAGCTATGAATCCATGAAGAAGATAAGGAATGAGCATCGACGGGTGAGAATCCACTTGATGTGCATCTAACAAGGAATGATTCTAGCATGTTTATGTTGTTCATTGTGGATTATTTTTAGAAGAGATGCATGCATCACTGCACTACTAGGAGAAAGCCTAGCAGTAGCGCTTGTTTTTCCCTTATTAGTAGCGCTGGTGGCAGTGCTACTGCTAAGGCGCTACATCAAAGTTGTAGCAATAGCGCTAGATAATCAGCGCTACTGGTAAGTAGGGTTAGCAGTAGCATTGTTGTATAACAAACGCTGCGGCTAAACCAGCGCTTCTGCTACAACTCACCAGCGCTACTGTTAAAACAGCACTGCTAAGATTTAATTCCCCTCTACTTATGTGTGGATGCTCCATACGGTAATTTCATCATATCATAATAAACATACATTATTCTTATCGTATCGTACATATACAGGAGACTCGTCATACCACCACCATCATTATCCAACACAAATATCATCACATCTCGAAAATAGTGATAAACATAAAATAATTAAGTAACTTCCTCGTACCCAAACTAATTAACTAGAGCGATAGATGATTATCCCTACTATTAATCTTAATACAATACTATTAAACCTTAAACCAAAGCTTAATCTTACTGTAATACTATTAATGAGCAGGGTGGTGGTGGGGGCATTCTCGACGGAAGTATCCCGACCACACTTCCCTATCGAGCTCTGTGAGCCGGGTACGATGATTTCACTTGACTTAGCGCCCATTCCATAACCAAGTGACGACTACTCCGAGGCGGCATCTGTGCATGCTCTTCATCGTTGGCCTCCTCGAAGACGATGTCTGCCGTCCATTTTAGTTGTGTTTCGACATTAGCCTTGCACAGATTGACCCAGTGCTCCCAGTTAGTACACTGAGTATCTCAGAACATATTCTCCGCCTCTTTCACCTCCCGTATACTTTCTCTCCATCCGAACGCTGCATCGTCAATCCTTTTTTCCTGTGCCAGCAACTCCCTTCGCCACTCCAACTCCTGTCCACGAGAATGTCTAGAAGCCTTGGAATCCCTATAAATTTGGCATCACATTTTCTTAACAATGGACATATTAAGTAGACATCACATAGAACAAATCTCATGAAGAAATCAGATCCATCCATCCATCTAAGTAGACATCACATATTAAGTAGACATCACATATCATGAAAAAAATCATATTAATCCATCTAATCATCTAAATGCATCCATTCACGTCATCCATCCATCTAAGTAGACATCACATATTAATTAGACATCACATATCATGAAGAAATCATATTAATCCATCTAACCATCTAAATGCATCCATTCACGTCATCCATCCATCTAACCATATAAATTTCATCCATCCATCCATCTAACCATCTAAATTTCATCCATCCATCCATCTAACCATCTAAATTTCATCCATCCATTCATCTAACCATCTAAATTTCATCCATCCATATGGAAGAGAGGAGGTAGAGGGAGAGATACTGCTGCGTGGATAGCCGGGATGGGGGAGAACCGCCGCATGGGGATGACCGGGAAGGGAGCCGCCGCGTGGGGGAGGGCCCGGACGGGGAGCTGCCGAGTGGAGATGACCGGGAGGGGAGCCACTGCGTGGTGATGACAGGGATGGGAGCCGCCTCGTGGGGGAGGGCCTAGACGGGGAGCCGCCGAGTGGAGATGACCGCAACGGGGAGCCGCAGCGTGGGAAGGGCCGGGACGGGGAGGGCCGCCGCGTCGGAGCGCCGGCACGGGGATATGATGCGGCGGCACGAGGATGAGATCGATCTGAGAGTGAGGAGCGAGGGACGCACGGGCGAAGATGATAAATAGAGAGACCCAATTAGCAGCCGCGGTGGACGGAAACAGCGCTACTGCTACGCTATTAGTAGTAGCGTTGCCCCTGACAGCCGCTACTACTACCGTTCGCCCCCCATCGGTCGGGATGGGACCAGTTAGTAATAACGCTGGTTAATAATCCAACGCTATTGCAAATTAGCAACAACGGCCATTATTTTCCAGCGGGGAAACGATTCCCATCAACCGGCCGATAACAATCGCAAACGTCCGCCGCACACGCGCCACGCGTCCCGTGTGAGGTGAAGCCATCACCGCTCATCCCCTTCTTATGCTCATTCGTACATCTAGCTTGCATGCTCAGATGCATCTCTCAATCCAAGCGTTGACCTCGTCCATGACGAGTAGGTGGCCAGTACAACGGCCTGCGAGTATGCACTAGCGGCTGATTTTGTAGATGCTGGAAGCCGGCCACTCGGGTGCTGCGTGCCGGCCGCGCGGCCGGCCGCCGGGCTGCACCACCCGCGTCTGCTAGGCACGCCGCTGTTGAAGCGTGCCGTCGCTCGTCGTTCCACATCGCGACCATTTGGGAGGAGCATCGGCGTCCATAGCTGCCGCCTTCTCGAGCTGAGACGCAAGAACATATGCTGTAACGTAATTTCTGTTACAAAAAGTTTCTACAACATGCCCTTTTGTAGAAAAAATATATATCCTGCATCGGCCAGTCTTTTTCTTACAATAAGGGTCTTGTTTCAGTAGATTTCTGCAACATAGGACTAGTTTCACAAAGAAAGAAAAAACGATTCGGTGGTGAAGGTTTTTTCTGCAAGTGGGGTCCTGTTTCAAAAGATTTCTGCAACATATCTTTTGTTTCAGAAAAAAAATGTTTTGGTTGTGAAGGTTTTTTTTTTCCTGCAACAAGGGTCTTGTTTCAAAAACATAGGCCGAGTTGCAACGCCGCAGGAGCGCCCAACGTTAGAGAGTGAGTGGTCAGACATTGCAACATGAGGCATGTTTCAGAAACATAGCTCCAGTTGCAGAAAACGTCGAAAAAGTGCTGGGCGTGAGAGGTCATCACCGTGGTGCTCGATTGGAGCTAGCAGCTGCTCGCGGGATGAGACGGAGGAGGAGCAGCAACTCCGGCGAGCATGGCAAGGACTAGTTCCCTCGGCGTGCCGGCGGCAGCGATTTTGCGGTGGTGGAGGCTGGCACCGCGCTGGGCGCAGCTGTGTCAGAACGGCGGACAGGGAAATCTGTTTTCGAAACTAAGCGGTTGTTGCAGGAAGTAAGGAGGTGATCACGCGCGTGGTGGTTAGATCCGACGGCTGTCAGAGCGCTGATCCAACGGAGCTCCAAGCGGCAAATGTTTCTAATACATCCGCTGACAGACGCGTAGCGGCTCCTTTTCCAGTGCTACTAATGATGTCCTACCTATAATGTTTTTCCTAGTAATGCTGCTATAAGAAAAAGAACTTCTAGATAAAGACAAGGTAATACTGCACATTTAACATCTTGAGTATAGGAGGAGAAACCATTTCTTAGCATGTAAACTCCTACAAGCTTCAAAAGTTACTCTATGAACTACAGAAAAGATCTAGAGACAGTAAGTACCAACGTAGCATACTACTTCATGAACAATATCTTCTGATCGGTGCGACTCACGACTTGCACTTTGAGAATAAATAAAACCTCACAACTGATTGAACAGGAACATAGTGACCCCAATTTGTTACATCATTATCAAAGGATATAACACGAAAATCACAATAAGATAACAACTACATGTTATTTTACAACCAACAAGATAAAATGCAGAAGAACTAAAAACAATCTATATCTATATCTATACTTATACTAATTAGGCACTCTCAAGAAATTCTCACGTTAATTAGAAATTAGAAGCCGTTTTCATCGGTTGGACTCTATATGGCCTCCATGATTTCTTTTTTAAGCCTTTTGGCCTCCACGGTGCAATCTACGGAAAACACACCCTTTCACGTTTGGACTCTATATGGCCTCCACGCTCAATCTAGATCAATCCCATGGCTAGAAAAAAAACAAGCTGCACGTATCAATTGATGGAGATCAATATCGGGCTAGGAAAAAAAAATAAGCTGCATGTATCAATAAAAACAGAATTTAGCCAAAAGATAGTACCCCTCCGTTAGATTTTATTATAAACTACATACAAAGCAAAATAAATGAATTTATACTAAAATACATCTATATACATTCGTATGTAGTTTACATTTGAAATCTCTAAAATGTCTTATATTTTGGAACAAAGAGAGTAAAATCTTTAGAAAATAGTCCGGTTGTAAAAATAGAACACCAAGTAGATACGATCCAAAGTCCCATCTTAACAATTCCTATTGTTTAGGTAATCTAGAGTCTTACTATATATCTCAGTGGTAAAAATAGAACCAAAGTAGATACGTTCCAATCTCTCATCTGATAATTCCCATTGTTTACGTATTCTTTATTCTTGACTCCCGATGCCAAGTCGTTGCCATCCTCTCAGATTTCTTGCTCTAAATTCCAGTCGCAAAGATCAGGTTCAAGTTCGATCAAGGAGGCAGCAGACATGCGTGTTCACGCCAACCATGTTAGATTATTATACATGCCCATCTTGCTGGATAAACTGCATGCTAGCTTCGTGCAGGAGCGCATTAGCAAGGAGAAGAATCATTGATGGCATCGTAGATGGAAGAGGACGACCATGGCTTATATATAAGGTAATCAAGACAAAAAGTTCATCTCGGCTGGACATCCACCACCAATGTTCCTCCCGAGCAGCATGGCCTAGAACTTGTCACTGAATTCAATCAGGACGGACTGATCACCTCCATTCTAACAACCTCTCAAGGTAAAATAGCATTGTACGTCTCTTTGGTCATCCACTGAATGATTTTGCACATGGTTTTATCCTGCCATAGTGGCGTCACTTATTTTAAAGCCTGTGATTATGAAAAAAATGGGCTTAAATCTAACCTAAATTATTTGGTAACTCGAGATATCAAAATGATCTTATTTGTACATCTCACAACGCTTCCTAAAACATATTTCTACTTTAGAAAAAATCAAGTTG
The DNA here is from genome assembly GCA_022496015.1 of Hordeum marinum. Taxonomy (NCBI): domain Eukaryota; kingdom Viridiplantae; phylum Streptophyta; class Magnoliopsida; order Poales; family Poaceae; genus Hordeum; species Hordeum marinum. Next base: position 26,804,409 of record CM039678.1, read on the forward strand.
TTAATTTATAGCTACTTTGCAAAAGATAAATTCTAGCTACAGGAAAGAAAGGTTTACAGAGCAAAAGGGTAGCAACATTTCCGATTGGAAGTCTGTAAGGGTACATGTTCAGATATAGTTAGAAAATCCGTTGGTTGAAGGTGAGGTAGCTATTGTCATTATGAGATACAACTGCATAATTGATTTGCATAATTTGCGTCATTATATTATGAACCTTCAATTTGTTCATATTAATTGATCCAACTACACAATCTGATTGTCATGTACTTCATATAATTATAGTTCATGATACAATAATTCTATGGTGAAAACAAATAGTGTTTTTAATCTTTCAATATATGTGAGACATTTATTTTACATGAGTTAACACAGAATAACAATGTTTATAGGCTTCTCGCTAATATGAATATTTGCATAAATTGTACAGTAAAGATCCTATGTCGGTGAAGTATTTCTAAACTTAGCATTGACTTCTAACAAGAATATATAAACACAAGTTATGCAAAGACAAATTTGGCGTGTACATATGGTTCAAGGTCGTCAAACTGACTATGAACAAAAGATTCATATGACATATTGTGTTATTATGACTAATTAATGTGATGCTCATACATTACAATAAGTTTAGAACAAGATATTTTATCTAAATCACAATCATCATTCTCTTCCCAATATCTTTGACGCAAACTCGCAAATAATAAAAATATCTATAGCTAGCCTGTGCGAACGCACAGGTCGACGGCTAGTTGCTATAATTTGTGACTTGTATCAACCAAAAACTAAGACAATATTAATGCAAAAGTACTTAAGTGCTTGGCGCCTGCCGATAGCTACCATTTAGCTTCGATTTTAATCATTCAAAAACTATCAAAGGAGGCGTCTCGATGTGTCGGAAGACCCTAGCATTTATTTATTCCAATCTTGCCAAGCAATGAGCAAGGTGATAGATGAAGCCAACAGCACATGACTCCTGAATTGATCTGATTCACAGTTCTAAATTCTGACCATGCTAGACTGACGCTAGATATAACATAGCCACTTAGACCGCAAAATTGCCAACTTAGGTTAGGTTCCTAAAATGCAACGCAATTATCTGAGTTTTCATGTGCCCGAATTCATAGAGTAGAAGGACTTCTACGTGACCAACACAAGCTCAAACCCACTATTATCCCTCGTATTATTTTCAAATAAAAACAACGTAGATGCACGCACGACCTCCACCACGGGTCGCGGCATGCCACTGTGCCTTCTGTCTGCTGGTATATTATATGGTTCTTATCATCCTGTTATTTTGTTTACTCGTGGGCTGGTCAATGCCTCTGCGCAGGATAGGCCAGGGTGCGGTGGCAGGTTGGCAGGGCGAACTGGGCGGTTTGTCCATTGGGTTTGTGATGTCATACATCCAAGAGGACATCAAGCTACATGCCGCTCGCAATTTCTTGGCCTCCAGGGCAATACATATTGTAAAGAAGTACAAAAAATAATTTGGTTATATGAAAAATACAGTGATCCGTTCATGTCAGTAAATCGACTCATCGAGGAGCTTTCTTAATACCAAAAAAATAATTTCAGAACACCAACAAATAGAACTGTACTTATCAATCCATCCTTGTATTGAACATGAAGTATAACGCGATCATCAAAGGACACGATCGCTCATCAGAGCTCACATACATGCACTAAACATTAAGATATTAAGGAGCAACTTGCTTGCACATTCTTCACATTGAGATGACAACAACTCATTACTTGCATGGGTACTAGGGTACCACCAGTTTTAATTAATCTTTCTCCATGCTGGCTTGCTCCAGCAGACAGGCCGACGCAGCCACGACGTCCCTCATGAACAGCTATGACTACGAGTCGAAACCTACGATCTGCGGTCCATTAATGATTAGTAGATCTGTGATTATATTTGATCTTTTGGTGCTCAAGCATACTTTATTAATAAAATTATGATTACAAGGGAAGAAGTCGTGGGAGGATGAAATACTCGGTAACAAATTACTCCTCCTTAAGTCAACTTTCTTTTTACCTTAAGGTAACCAATAGACTACGGGTCCGTTTGGTTGACGATTAATTTTGCCAAGCAAAAATATGGCAAGCCATCAAAGTGTGACAAGCCACAAAGTGTGGCTGCAACAACGAACGCCAAACTTTGGCAAAAGTTGACAAAAAAACTGACTCTATGACAAATGGGCCACAGGGCAAAAAAGTGTGGCAAGCCAAACTATGGCAAAAACTAAACGCATGCCAATAAAACTGTGGCTGTCAAATTTTGCCTTGATAAAGTGTGGCTGGGAACCAAACATCCCCTACATGTTCATCACAAGTCACACGCTACTGCTTAGACCTCTGATACTACACATACTTCTCCTCCTTAACCAACTTCTGTTTACCTTGCATTGTCGGTGTAATAAATCTGTATGTTGAAACGACCCCTGAAGTATGGAGATAATCTGCTTGCTCGGCAGTGGGTCAGTGGTATGTATGTATGTATGTAAGAATCGTTAGTCACTCGTGTTGGGTTGGAACAAAATATCTACCCCGGATCCAAATTGCACAAACTGACAAATAAACCAACTGCAAATCCATAGTGATCATGCTTTTATCAAAACACCACACGACAAGCCAATTTTGATGCATAACAACGAAAGAGAGAAGTAGCCCTTACACATGTTCATACATAATTACATATACAGTAAGTGATACCCAACCAATAAATGAGAACAAAGTGTATAACAACGTAGCCTACAAGGTGTTGAAGACATAAGCTACAAGTTTTTGGTCCTTGGCATGTTCGGCTGCGCTCGGTATACCAGCTCACTAGCAAACTCCGGTTGAGCTGGGATTGGCATGTGGCAGGAACAAGTTAAACAACCTGACTGGGTTTGGCCTTCTTATCTCTCTAGAGGAGCCAAGCCCGCACCAAGCTAATTCTTCCTTGGGCCAAGCCCAAAAGCCCGGTCGGCTCATCCAGCCATAAGCATAGCGGACGAGGTTCGCAGTCCAACAATAAACACAAGAGTGTGGTTCTCGCTCATGCCAACAAGACTGCTCTTGGTTGTCAAGGGGATCACACATGTACGTGTTTCTTTCCCTATGCCTCCTAGTCATATGTGTTCATAGTAGTCTTGGTTTTCTGTCTATCGTTTCCCTTGCCTGTCTGTATTGAAATGCACCTATTATAGGAAAATAACCAAGACAAAGTTATATGAAAGTGTAAAGCATGAATGGATGAGAGATTATGGCTCTTCCTGCGTGCTCACGCGAAAATAAGGTGAAATATATAGGACAGGCAAAGTGATGCTGCAGGCTTATGAAGGTAGGTGGCAAAATTTATAAATTACACCGGGAAGAGGTGGCAGCCTGGTTTCTTATAAACAAATGCAAATTTTACCATTCTATTTCACTTTTCATAGGGTCTAACATGATGTCTGGCACACTGTGAGCAAAATAATTGATTTTAGAAACTATTTTAAGTAAAAAACCTGTATTTTAGCTATCACTAAATAAAACAAAATAATCGAAAATAGAAACAACGAATCATCTTTCTTGTTTGCAATGTTTTCCTGGTTAGAATTTAACAAGTGATTTTTCAGAATGACGCAAACCGCCTACAATGATTTCGAGCCGATTTCGAGCTAGTTTCGATTCAAATCAGACAATGCAAAGTCCATTAAGCAATTTTCAAAATTTGATAGACCACCACAACATGATATTTGGCATATGGCCTAACCACATATTGCATTAACGCCTAATTTCTATATACTTAAATATTTTTTCATGGTTACTCTCAGATAAAAAGGGAGAGAAATATATGTACACAACCTAGACCGTAGTAAATTATGGAGTATGCGCGCGCGACAAAGCTAATTCCGGATCGATCAAAAATAACACAACCAATCGGAATGAATCAGAAGTGGCCCGATCGCGTGCAAACTTTGATGGTTTTCCTGGGTAGGGATCCTTTTTCTACGTTAGTGGGCGGCTTTTCTGTCATGTTAGCGATTTAATCCCGACCTTTTCTACATAGTTAATTAACGTATAAAAGGTTAATTAAAGTAGATTTTTTATCCATGGTAGGATTTGAACTCCCATGGCTTGTTTAAGACTGTAAGTCTACTTGCCAACATTTCCACTAGTAGTTGTTGTTTTTGTTTGAAGGCAATTTAGCTTTTGAATTATCTAATTTTATGCTAACTCTCTCATATCTGTGGTGAGACAAAGAAAAGTAAAGAGCTTGTTGAAGGATTCAAACCTATGCCCCTTGGTGTGTAGAAGTAATTTTAGCTATTGCCAAATAAATTAAACCATGAAACTTTAACCATATTTATTTTCATAATAAGAAAATATTTTTTCTTTTTTTCTTCTCGGATTTTTTGTAGGTGCATAATTTTTTGATGTTTTTCAAGAACATGATAATATACTCACCGCAAACCTGCTAACTAACGCATGAACACCATAGTAACTTTTTAACCCGAGGGAAAAAAGGAATAAAATTGTCATCACGAGAATAGTCCTTGGGTTGGGGGGCCGGACAGTTAACTGTCTCGATGAAGCTCCTCCATTCCTGTTCACATAAGTTAAAGGCTTCGGTCAAGAAGGAATAAAATTGAAAACCCAATTGTGGTCACTGAGTTGAAAGTCTCACCCATTCGATGGGATTGTGACTGGAGTAGCCCTCCTTGGTCGGTAGCAGAACAAAATCTTCTCGTTCCCCGTTGTCTAGGTTGGCAAGTGCGGCGGCTAATGTTGTTTGATCGGCAGGGCCCAGTCATCAGGGGCGAGTAGTGTCGCTTGTCCCGTTGTAACACCACAAGTGGTGTATTCTCTGCTGAAGAGGCTGAACGCACCAGGTAATGGCGGCAGCCATGACATCTATCATGGTCAACTTGTGATGGGCTAATACCCTCACATGGGCTGCCAAGCGTTGCACTTCGACGTTGTCTTCTTGGGACGAGCTCTTTGCTCGCTAGTTGTACCTCTTCTTCAAGGGGGCGTCGGAGTATTCGGGCAAACCCCTCCGAGCAAGATCAAACAGGGGGACGTCCTCGATATACTCTTCCGAAGACCATTCTTCGAACTCCTTCGGTGTTCCCATTGGATACCCCGTCCCCAAAACTATGCGGCATATTTCGGCTCCTCCGACCTCCAAAATTGTCTTGTCTCGAGTGCGAGGGATGAGGCAAAAGTACTTCCTCCACAATTCAAAGTGTGTCTCGCAGCCCAGGAACATCTCGCAAAGGGCGACGAAGCCCGAGATGTGCAGATCGATAGACCCTGAGTGAGGTGATGGAGCTGGATCCCATAGAAATCTAATAACCCCCTCAAGAATGGATGAATGGGGAACCCGAGACCCCGTAAAAGGAAGGGCACGAAACATACACGCTCCCCCTTTTGTGGATTGGGGAAATTTTCCGCGAAGGCTTCGCAGTTAAATGAAGACAAGCCAACACGGGTAACCGCCAGATCCAAGGAGGGAAGGTACCCTTGGGTCTCGAGGTTGCGTAGTCGAAGAAGGGAGCCGGAACAGCTTGTCCAATCCCCGGGGCGGGAGCTATAAGGGCGCGAGGAAGAGCTGGGGGCTCTCACCATATTCTTGTGGTGATCTCTCGCTGAAGGTTTTTCCTAATGAGGAGGAGGAAGAGTATGTGGCTTCAACCACAATTAAGTTTGTTTAAATGGGTGGTGCCTCCGTTGTGGAGGGGCAGTCTTGTAAAAAGCCACCGAACCGATCATCTTCCCACGGCGCACGGAAATCGAGAAACGCTGACGGTCATCACAATGAACCTGACGAGCTCGTGATGCTTGGGATTTCGCCAATGATAGGATGCTTGCCAAACAAGAAGGGATAGAGGGACTTGCCTCGCAAGCCGAAGACTTTGACGCACAAGACTGTTCGGACATACCTCGATGTGGGAGGTCCGGGGGCTACTCAGGGAGTCCTTGGTTGAGGGGTCCTTGGATAGCCATCCTATTTCCCATGGGCCAGACTATGTAAGCCGCTGGATGAGCATTGGATGATCGAAGGCCCCGACGCTAGGGTGGAAGCTTCAAGGAGATGTGGCGTGTCCTTCAAGTTTTCGACAGTAGATAGGCATGTTTTCCTTTAATGTGCAACCGACCATGTGTAAACCCTAGGTACCCTCGACGTCTATATAAGGCGAAGGGTTTTAGGTGGCAGGGCAGAGAACAACTCATCTAAGGTTTAGCTAGCCGAACCTGGGTAAACATCGTATCCTTCGTCCCCTGTTACCATCGATCCTAGTCTCACAGCTCGGTACCCCCTATCCGAGATCCACCGGTCTTGAAACTGACACCCCCTAACCCAAGAATCAAACTACTCTGCATATGACCCTGGACGGCCGGATGCGAGAGGGAGGTGAAGGTAGTGAGGGGAGAGGGAAGAGGGAGGAAGGAGGGAGTGGTGGCTACCTATGGAGGGAGGGGGAGCCACAGTGAGGGAGGGGGCGTGATGGTGGTGGCATCCGGGTCGGGGCTCGAGGGTAGGCGACGGCGAGGGAGGGGGCGCGATGGTGGCGGCGTCGAGGCGATGGCGTCGGCAGCGGTCGGGGGAGAGGGAGTGATGAGAGGGAGACGGGATCAAATGGAGAGAGGGAGACGGTGAGGGTAGAATAGGTAATAATAGCAGTAGCGCGATTTCGATAAACGCGCTACTACTATCTTTAGCAGTAGCGTTGTATTCTGGGCCACGCTGCTACTACAGCTAGCGTCGATGAGCTCGTCGGATCCCACTTAGCAGTAGCGCCCCTTATATTTCCAGCGCTACTGCTAAGGCTTCACTTGTAATGCTGTCCAAATACAGCGCTGCTGCTAATTAGCAGCAGCCCTTGTTATTTTCGAGTGCTAGTACTAATGTCCTAACTATAAGGTTTTTCCTAGTAGTGAAGCAGGTGGAAATGAAGGGTTTTCAAGTTAGAGCAATCTTTCGTATTCTCACAGACGAGTACATGTACAATACATAAAATCATTCTGCGTGTTTGCCTCAGCCACTTCCAGGAATTTATCCAGGCCGTCAATGTACTCGGAGATGCGTCGGTCACCGTACATCCATTGCCGGTTCCTCTGCGTGCATTATATAATTAAGTGTATCAAAAACCATTACAGAACATCATGAATAGAGAAGTGACCAAATTAATACAAGTTTATCATCACATTAAAACCAAAGTACAGTAGTGATCAAATGTTATTACTGAAAAAATAAATACATAAAGCTCATACATAGTTCTCATAGAACAACATACATCGATGGTTTGGGACCTGCGTTGGCGGTGGCTCGCACTCGATGCTGCTCACCCATTCGATGGTTTGGGACCTGCGTTGGCGATGGTGACTCATCTACCATCGCCTTGTTGTTCATGAGGTCGGTCGGATCCCCGTGCGTGTCCTACGTCTACCCACCGCCAGGGTGTCTTCATCGCTCGGGCGCATCGACCACGGCCGGTGCAGGTTGCGCTGGCTCTAGAGGAAGGGCCGCCACCATAGCTCCCACCACCACGATGGCAGCAACAGGATGGAGGACCACCGAGCGATATGTTCCTCTCCCTTCTGGCGGGCGCAAGGGTTCGCTCGATGCCATTGATCCATTCCTCTCCCCTCTGGTGAGGCGCGAGATGCGATCAAAGCAGATCGCCCGCTCCTCTATATCAAACGCCGCTTGATCCCCTCAAAGCGAAGAATTTTTTTTATGAGCGCCAGCCACAATTAGTTAGATAATGGGCCAGGAGAATAGACCCGGGTTACCACAGGGCTCGCTTTCAGCTTCTGGAGTAGCATCCCATTAGGACAGCCGGGCCATTAGTTAATACATGCGGGAGAGACGGCTGTACACATTACATCAGACGGTCAAAAACGTCTAGATCGTAAAAATGGACGGTCAGAAATGCAAATCGTTAAGAACAGACCCGGTTTACCACAGGCCTTGCTTTCGGCAGGACAGCCGGACCATTAGTTAATACATGCGGGAGAGACGGCTGTACACATTAGATCAGACGGCCGAAAACACCTAGATCGTAAAAACGAACGGTTAGAAATGCAAATCGCTGAGAGGGCTCGCTTTAGGCTAGAAGGCGACCGCTGTGCATTGCGTCAGGTGTGGTCCGTGAGGGATACAGGCATGTGTGTGCGTGTGTCCGTGTGTGTATGCGTGCATGTGTCCGTGTGTGTGTGCATGTGTGTGTTAGTTAGTGCAATAGGAGCAGGGATGACCGCGCCATGGCACTGGATCCCGCCACGTTGAGCGCATGCGTGCGCATCGGGCGCGCGCGCCATGGAGCGCGGGATGGGGCGAGTGTGTGAGTAGGGTGCGTCGGAAGCTCAACCTGGTGCGTTGGTGCGTGTGCGTATAAATGCCCCTCCCTCCTGTGTATTGTACCAGGGGATCGAGATCGAGCTCGAGAGAAAAACAGAAAAGGACGTCTGTGCGGCATGGTGTTCTTTGTTAACCCTCCTACCGCTCTTCTTTGTCTCCGGTGATCCGCGCTGTGTCGTGCATCTATTTTTACCCTAACATTTGGTATTAGAGCAAGGTTGCAGGAGCAATCGCTGGCGATGTGGCTCGTGTCATACGCAGGCGGATCGGGGACCTCGTTGCACATGCGGCACCCAGTGCTCACAGGGAACAACTACAGGAGGGAGGGCTATCAAGGTTGAGGCCAACCTCGACGCGGCTGGGCTCTAGGAAGCGGTGGCTCCAGCGAAGGACGCGGCGGCAGCGGTCGTCGCAAAGAAGGACAAGCCGGTGCCTGGAGAGCTCTCCGAGAACATAATGCTTCCTTGAAGAAAGAAGGCATTGGTCCGTGGAGGTCACGAGCATGTGTGTGTGTCCGTGTGTATGTGCATGCAGGTGTGTTACTTAGTGCAATACGCACAGGGGTGACCACGTCAGGGCACTGGACCCGGCCACGTGGAGCGAGTGCGTGTTCGCCGGGTGCGCGAGCCTCACGTGACGTGGCGAGTGTGAGTGGGGTGTGTCACAAGCGTGGCGTGGTGTGTTGGTGCGCGCACGTATAAAGCCCCCTACCTCCTGTGTATTGTAACAAAGGGGATGGAGGTCGAGCTTGAGAGAAAAACGGAAAAAAGGCCATCGGTGCAGCAGGGTGTTTGTGAGCCCCCAAATCTTATGTGTTCACCCTCCTGCCATTCTTCTTTGTCTCTGGCATCGGTGTAAGAGAAGTCTGGTTTATTTCTCTAAGCATCTTTCAAAAACACTTTGCATGGAACAAAGCCTTAGATGGTTACACAACTCGTGCATGGTCATTACTAAACGGCATCGGCATCATCGTGTGTGGTCATTTGAATTTTCATTAGAGCGGTTCCTCGGCTCCTCTCTAACCCTAGCCTCCAAAGAACACATTATCGTTTGATGACACATAGGCCCCCGTGAAGAACCTTAATGAAGATTTTGCCGTAGCGCACGTTAACTAAATTATTAAAGAATTATTTTTTTTCACAAATAACATGCGATCTTCCACGTACAAGATGAATCATTCTATTATCGAAATTAATAGATTATCATCTCTCCTGATCTCCAAATCCAACTTCTCACCTATCATCTAAATTGATAGAATAAACCTTGAATTGAATGTATAAGTTTACATATGCCTCCTTCAAACATTCGTAGATCTTGCCGTCATGTGGAAGAGGTCGCACAAATGTGGCGGGCAGTCGAGGTCGGTGGGCTTCATTCACTCCCACGGTACCCCGCAACAGTAAGAACATGTTCCATGTATATGCCCAACCACCTTGCCTTTGGAGGAGACGCAGGCCAGGTCAAGCTGCGGCCATGGCGGAGAGGTGAGATAGAGGACGCAAACAACCATGCGGGTAGTGGGAAAGAGGTAGCGACTCACCTCGTGGCTATAGGCACCCGCATAGAGGAGTGGGAGGTGGGATGGCGTCGAATCATTGTCGGCGGCCGCCGCGGGGAGGGCAATGAGCCTCTTCTCGTTCTCTTCGGTGGAGAGGAGGTGGGAGAGCGTGAGAGCGTTGGGGTGGATGGAGGGAGGGGGCGCGACACCGGCTCGATCCTACCGGCAGGATGAAACCCTATCGCCGGCGAGGATCCTTACCCTAGCGATGACGCACTGACGGAACGAAAAGAAAAATCATACCGAAAATAGCCCTGAAATTTGTACCGAGAATGCCCTCAAAATATTTGGGAGGGAATACCTGATCGGTTCAAAAATAATTATTCCGAAAATGCCCTCTGGCTCTTTTACACATGAGACGTCATGGTGTTGCATTGCATCTAGACCATTGAATCCACTCCGACGGACGGTCCATATCGACCAAATGCAAGAACTCAACAACAAATGATCCTCCTCTGTTTTGCCATGTTTTCCGGAGTACAACATTCAACACGTGATTTTGCCTATGATCCAAATCCCTTGTGGGAGACATCTTCAAACCATATCCAAGCATAAAAAATTGGAGCACACTCATCACGTTCACCACCAACCCAATCCAATCGCCATCGTCCTCCCCGTTGTGTATTTCCAAATTTGTGCTTGTTGGCTTGTTTGCTCCCTGTCCGTGTCAGCCACAGCCATGGAGCTCTCCATCCTGCCCTTGGTCCTGCTTCTCTGTTTGCTGGCGGGCTCGTCAACGATGGCCCTGCCGGCGCTGCCTGGGATGGACCGGGTGCGGCAGCATGTCGACATGGCGAATAGGCGAGGCCCATCCACCGGGCTCGTCATGTCATACTTCGCCGAAGACACCACGCTCCATGCCCTTCATTGACCTCTACGGTGAGTCTCTGCCTCCCGCTTCTGATCCAAATCTCTTTCGTGTAGATTGTGCAAATGAAGCATTGGGTGAGTTTGAGCGTTCCTAGTTGACTTTTTGGTAGGTACTCTCTCCGTTCTGAATTACTTGTCGTCAAAATGGAAAAAAATGAATTTATCTAAATCTAAAATATGTCTAGATACATCCATTTTCATGACAAGTAATTTCGGACGAAAGGAGTATCAAACAGCTAGCAGTGAGTGATGAACTGCTACTAACTGAATGTCCAAAATGTAGCTTACTGGATAAAAGCTACAGAAAAGGGGTCCAGAAAATCAGGCACTGGGCGAGTTTGGCTGCTCCTGGTTGATTTTTTGGTTTCTTCAAACAGCTAACAGTGACAGCTGAACTGCTGCTAACTGAACAATTAGAGATGACATTGTAGCGTTAACACTTGAGAATGGTGAATATAAATTTGAAATTTTGGAGATAATATTGTAGCGTTAATACCTGAAGCTGTGTAGACACGGCAAAGCTTACTGGCTCTGCAAAATTTGCATGATCGGCAGTCATAGAAGGCCTGAACTCCCTTCTAAGACCTTTAATGCATATTGACCCATTCACAAATTTAGGATAACAACTATGCAAAGGGGGTCCAGAATGCGACTAGAAGGAACAGAAAACTCTTTTTACCGGTTGCAGTATGTGCCGGCACTAGCGGAGCTACGTGTTGCGAAAACTGGCCATGGCCCACCCAGCACATGACAAATGGCACATGACAAATGCAGTAAGGGATTGAGCGTAAATTGACACGTGAGTGCAAAAGTATTGGAGATTCATTCTATTGGCCAGCCCAGCAAAGCTGTTGTAGCTCCGCCACTACGTGCCGGTGCAACATCCACGGTTGGTTTGCCTTCAGATCTGTGCACCGGTCCAATCATCCCACTAGTATAGTATATGTATGTATTGAGCTCCACACACTTTCGTATCTCTCTGACAACTTTTCTCCCACATGTGTACCGTTGACAGTTTTTTCTCATATAAAGATATGTGTGGGTCATACAAAACTGCATGTGCATGCACAGGAAAAACTCATTCTTTCTCATCTCTATCTCAACAAATCCATACATTTTTTTCTTTGAACAAGAGCAATTTTTGATACATTTAAAACATGTTTAAATTTGACTGTTCAGTCCACTTATTTTACTTAATCTTTTTTTCAGTATATTTTTCAAATTGCGTATTCCAGTTAAACAAGCTTATTTGAAATATGTGAAATATGTTGTTTCATTGTGTGAAATTGATTTTTTTCAAATATATTAAACCGGTATCTTGGAATTATATGAAACATATTTTGCTAGTTTTGTCAAATTTCTTATTTCCAATCCATGAAAATATATGAAGTATTTTATTTCAAAATATGTGGAATAGATTATTTCAACGAGTGAATTTGGTTAATTAGTATATGAAAGTTGGTTTTCCAAATTAAGATACATATTTCAGTTCGTTTGTCACGTAGATATGTGTTTCGCACATTTCAAAAAACAACTCGTCCAATATATTTCACTTAATTCAAAAATATAATTTCACTCATTTCATATATTTCAATTATGCAAGGGAATTGAAACATGTCTTTTTAATTCAAAATGTTTGAAACTTAATTCGTTGAAACAAGTGATTTTTTTTAAATGAGCAAAATATGTATTTCTATATGAGTGAAATTGTTTTTGAAACAAGCAAAATTCATATCAAATCAAAGATATTTAATATATCAAATTAAAAAAGTAGGTCAAATATATCCTAGATTGATCTTGATTGGAAGGTTTTGTCACCGCGATCTGAAATATATAAAAAGTTTAAAAAATAGATGTTTGGTTTGAAACATATCAATCATTTAAAATAAGGATGAAATAAAATGCATATGTGGGAAGAAACGTTCATGCATGTGCGGGTCACTCTCTCTCCGCTCATGGCCGTACTCCCCCATCGCTCTCTTGTGGCAAAAGGTTGACATGGTCACGATGTATTGCCGACTATTGCTGTTGGAAAGTAAATTAATATAAAAACGTTTAGACTATTAAAGTAGTATTTTAAATGTTTTTATATTAGTTTACGGAGGGAGAATTGTTTTATTTATACCTGACCATCTGCACCAAACTTGATTGTTCACTTGGTAGTCGGTACATACCGGTTGTGGTAAATTTACTTATTCGTGTGTGCGAGTGTTTTCGTCATCGTCAATGACCAAGATCGTGTGTACTCTTTCACAAGACTCAGCACGACGCCACGGAGGATGCTGACGATTCTGGGCCCACCCAGCTGAGCTCTTGCGTAACAAAAGGTTACAAAAGTCGTCGTGACCACACTTGACTGAGTACGTGGTGTGAGACCAGATATACATGCATGTAAGCTTGATCGTGCCTCGTCTCCCGGGCCATTCCCCAGCAGCCGCCATGGCCATTGCCATTGCCGTCCATCACCTGCTACTCGCGCTGGCGCTGTTCCCTCTCGCCGCGCTGGCGCAGCAGGAGTACCAGGGCAACGGCCAATCCGACTGCTACGCCGACAACGGCAGCTCCGTCCTCGGCTACACCTGCACCACCAGCTTCAGCTCGCCGGCATGCGCCACCTACATCGCCTTCCGCTCCCACCTGCCCAGCTACGGCTCCCCCATCACCGTCGCCTACCTCCTCAACGCCAGCGCGCCCGCGGTCGCTGCCGCCAACGCCGTGCCCGTCGCCTCGCAGGTCCCGAACAACACCCTGCTCCTCGTCCCGGTCCCCTGCGCCTGCACCGCCGCCGGCCTCTACCAGCACGACGCTGCTTACGCCGTCCAGTTCGCCAACGAGACCTACTTCTCCATCGCCACCGAGACGTACCAGGAGCTCTCCACCTGCCAGGCGCTCATGACGCAGAACCCCGCGCGCGATGTCGGCCTTTATCCCGGCGTTGCGCTCACCGTGCCGCTCCGATGCGCGTGCCCGTCGGCCGCGCAGGCCGCGGCCGGGGTGAGGTACCTCGTCACCTACGTCCTCGACTGGGACGACTACGCCTTCACCGTCGCTCTGCGCTTCCGCGCGGACTACCAGGCCCTGCTTCATGCCAACAACATCACCAACGACACCACCGTGTACCCGTTCACCACCATGCTCGTTCCGCTCAAGGGTCCGCCCACGTCTCAAATAGCGGCAGTCCAGCCGGAGCCTCCGACACCGCCACCAGCACCGTCATCTGATTTTGTCCCGCCGGCGAGTTCCAGTGAGTCCAGCCGGTGGTGGGTCGCCGTCAGCGTTAGTGCTGGATGCAGCGCTCTTGCTTTGGGTGCCGTGCTCGCTCTCTTCTTGCTATGGCGTCATTGCTGGCGGCACGGCGACCGAAACAACAAGACCACACCATGGATGGCTCCGGCGAAGGGAGCTTTGATGTGGCCCGTGGTGGAGGCAGTGGACGTTCGCGAGGCGGTGTGGTCGCTGACCATGCACGACTACGGGGATCTACAGACGGCTACATCAGGTTTCTCTGTGCAGCAGCGTATCGGGAACTCGTCCGTCTACCGCGCGGTGATCAACGGCGGCGCTGCGGCCGTGAAGCGCATGCCCAGCAACGACGTGGGCTCTCTGACCGAGGTGAACGTTCTGGGGCGCCTCAACCACTCAAGCCTCATCCGCTTGTCCGGCCTCTGCATGCACGGCGGCAACAGGTACATGGTGTTCGAGTTCGCCGAGAACGGCGCGCTCAGCGACTGGCTCCACGTCCACGGCGGCGAGGTGCTCCGGTGGAGTCAGCGCGTGCAGGTGGCGCTGGACGTGGCAGCGGGGCTCAACTATCTGCACAACTACACCGACCCTCCATACGTGCACAAGAATCTCAAGAGCAGCAACATCCTCCTCGACTCGTGCTTCCGTGCCAAGCTCTCAAACTTCGGCCTCGCACGCGCGATCACCGTCGACGCCGACTCCGAGGACGGCGGCCTGTGGATGACCCGGAACGTGGTGGGCACACAGGGTTACCTAGCGCCCGAGTACATGGAGCACGGGCTGATCGGCCCCCAGCTTGACGTGTTCGCCTTCGGCCTCGTCCTACTTGAGCTCTTGTCCGGGAAAGAGGCAGCAGTGGCGCTGGACGGCGCCGGCGGCGGTGAGAAGGACGGGAAGGTGGTGCTGCTTTGGGAGGAAGCGGAACGGCTGGGCCGCCTGGGTGACGGCGACGGCGCCAAGGACGACCTTCTGGAGAGGGTGACGGCGTTCATGGACGGCCGGTTGAACGGGCAGTACCCGTTGGACGTGGCGTTGGCCATGCTCGCGTTGGCGTTGAGGTGCGTGGCTCGGGAGCTCTCGGCCCGGCCGTCCATGGCCAAGGTGCTCCTGTCGCTGTCGGGGATCTCCACCTACTGTCCTGCTCGGGAACAATAAGTCCACATTAGTAGCGCATTTTACAGAGCAGGTCACCGTCGGCGTACCCACTCATACGTAGGCATCCTATAGACTTGTATTTGATAGCACCATCAAATAAAATAAACCTATACTATATAACTAATCTCCGTATGATTGGAGGCCTCACAATTTTCAATTGAAATTTGGTCAACGATTTTGGTCTGGTCAACAATTTTTTAAAACTCTCTTCGTCAATTCTTTAATACAATACGCTAAGCTTCCTAATTTTCAACTCTTCATGAGAAATTAAAATTTAGAATTGTATCACTCAATTTTGATCGGATCAACAATCTCTCAATGAGCATTCTCATTCAAAACTTTTAATTCAGATGCTTCCTAATTTTGAATTTGCTTCACATTTTGACTGATCGACGATTACTCAAATGAGTCAGCAGTACCCGGTCAATAAAAACATATCAACCCACTCATCACCTAGAGAAAACTAGTGCCAACATGTAATATTGTAGCACCAATATAGTACATGTAATTAATGATGCAGAAAATTTCCTCAGATAAATATGTATTTATTAGCAGATAACACAGAATCACACAATTGAAAACCAGCCAAATCACCGCATTAAATAAACAAAATAAAAACATACTTCATCATCTCGCCCACTCACCAAACCAAATATTCCCTCGATTCCAAAATGTTAAGTGTTTGAAAAAGTCAATTTTTTATACTTTGACCAAGTTCAAAATTAAAAAATATCATCATTCACAATACTATCTCTGCAACTAATATAAGACATTTTTACATATCAAGTTATGGAGGGTGCAGTAAATAAATAAATTATGAAACTTTATTTCATGATGAATCTAATGATACTGATTTGATATCATGAATATTGATATATTTCTTTACATATTTGATCAAACTTAAAAGAGTTTTTATTTTTTGAAAAACAAACACACCATATATTTTAAAACAAAGAGAGTAAAAAAAGCAAACCAACAACGTCAAAGGCGCATCAAAGTGCGCCCAACCCTTCTAGTATAGAAATAAACGTAATTCATCCGGAGCACCTCTCCCCAAATCAGGGCTTTCACCTGCTTTGTAGCGTGTTTCTAGAACTCATTCGACTAAGAATTAACAAAATCTCAGTCGAGTGATGTCAGGATAATTGTTTTGCTACGAATCGATGATGCAAAATGTTGTGACGGTGATATGATGGCTTGCTTTGTGATCAAGTAAACTAACTCCATCAATATTTACATTTTCCTTCGCTAGGGCAGCCCCAATTCCATTAACAAAAACAAACAGTGTTCAGGTACCTCAAAACAATAAATATATCAAAATGAATAGAAACAAGAAATAATCCTCCCATGTTTTCCCATGTTTCCCCCAATACAACATTAAACACGTGATTTTTCTTGATGACCCAAATCTCTCGACAGACACATCTTCAACCATATACAAGCATAACATATTGGAGCACACTCATCACATTCACCACCAACCCAATCCAATCACCATTATGGACCACAAACCAACGGAGATCATTAAATTGCTTGATCCCCTCATATTGTGCCACTAAGTTTGCTACTTTGCTGGCTTGCTCCTCCCTGCCCATGCTAGCCAATATTTATTTTGATTTTTTTTTCATAGGGTGTAGATGACATTGGGTTTCGAGGTGTATACTCGCTACATACACCTACCTATACAACTCTAATAAGAAAGCGTGCATCTCCGGCCCGCTTGTACAATCCATTTGTTTGCCTAATCATGCCCTCCTCGATAATCCTCATGACGCCGGCTTGGATCCACGGTGATTTGTTGTTGAGCACGATGACATTACGGTGTTTTCATATCACCCAAATTACCAAAGGGTTTTAGCATGTTTAAGTCTTTCCTGTAATGCTGCAATGTTATGTGTGCTCTGCTCCATGGAAGCAACTGAACTGGATACGTGGATGTCTAATCGTCATGGCCCAAACGCCATTACAACATGCCAAGTTGATCTCGCAAAGACAGGTCCGGCAATTTGGGAGATATGCCTTGAATTAGGAGTAAAAAAATGGAAAATATACGCACAAAAATGAAATGAGGGCTCCCCTTTTTAAGATAGATACAAAGTACTAATTGGAACATGTTTTTGTCATCTCTATTGCAAGGGGGCTAGTCGCAGTTAAGTTGGTAAATGCATGCAACATTTTGGTACCGAGACTACCCACACTTAAAACAGCAAAATTAAGCAATTCTATCAATTAATAACTTGCAGAAATCGCTCCTCATGTTGCTCAGAACTACATGCAATAAATCTTCCTCGTTTTCGCCACATTTCTGCTTCAAAAGCTCCTTCCTAGTACGATAAAACGATCTTGCTTAATCATCCACATTCTTGACAGACATCTTCAATCGTGTTCGGGCATGCTCACTAGATTTTCTACAAACTCAATCACGATGTGTACGAACGCATCATTGTGAACCACCCTAGTTCCATCATTATCCATCCATATCTGTATTTATTTCTACCTATGCCTCCTAGTCATACGTGTTTAATGATATATCATCTTGATATTCTGCCCACCATTATATCCCGTGTTTATGTGTTTTTGAAAAGCGGTCAAGAATAATGTGAAAGTGTAAAAGCGTGGATGAATGAGAATGATGAGCTCTCCTGCCTCTTCACGCAGAAATGTGGTCAAATATATAGGAGTGGGTAAGTGTTTTTTAGACATCTGAATGTAGGTGGGAAAGTTATTAAAATGCTCCAGTGTACATATAAAGGTGGCAGCCAGGTTTCTATATAACAGATGCATATTCTACCATTCTATTTCACTTTTCATGGGGTATGAGCTGTGATGCCTGCCATTGTGATCAAGACAACTGACTGCAGAAATTATTTTCAGTGATCTTTACATCTTTAGCAAGGTCACCCCCAATTCCACTAACAGAAAAAATGGAATAACGTGTTTTTTGCTAAATGACCCAGGCCCACTGACAGAGGCATCTCCAACTATATTCGTGTATAAAAAATGAGAGCAGAGCACGCTCCTCACGTTCTCCATTAGCTAATTAAACTTCTCGATCCACTCATATATTGTGCTTCTAAGTATGTATGCTGCTTTGCTGGCTTTCTGCTCCCTGTCCACGCCAGCTATCCGCTGGTCCTGTTGATCTGCTTGCTAGCGGACTCGTCGACGATTTCGGACCAACCGGCGCTTCCCCGGATGGACAAGGTTACGCAGCAGGTCGACAGGGCAAACCGGCATGGCCCATCCATTGGGCTCGTCATGTCGTACGTCGACGAGGACACCGTGCTCCAGGCCTCCGGCTACTTCAGGCGCCCCTGCCGTATCAAGTACTACGTTGGCCTCTACAGTGAGTGACCACCTCCCGCTTCTGAGCCAAATCACATTCCTGTAGATTATTCATATGAAATACTAGCAGCGAGTGCTGAACTGCTGCTAACTCAACCCAGACACCAACACACAAAACAGAACAGAAGGGCCAAACAGATAGAGATTATATGGCGGTGTTTATAACATTTCTAAACGAGCGAATCAAACTTAAAATTTTAGACATACCTGAATCTGTGGGTACACGATGAAGCTTCATCATATTCGTTTTTATCCCCACAGA
This sequence comes from Hordeum marinum, assembly GCA_022496015.1. Taxonomy (NCBI): domain Eukaryota; kingdom Viridiplantae; phylum Streptophyta; class Magnoliopsida; order Poales; family Poaceae; genus Hordeum; species Hordeum marinum. The sequence goes on from CM039678.1 coordinate 26,823,177, forward strand.
TCAAATCGGCAACTAGCTGGAGTTGGACTCACAGACATAACTGAAGCTGTGGGTACACTTCTGAAGGGTTTCTTCTACCCTGTAGTGGCCTTACTGGTGGTATTATCTCTATCCATCTAGCATGCCACACTTCAGATTTAGTTCCATCACAAATTCTTTTTATATACCCTTACTTTGTACATTTCGTCCCCTGATGGTTGTTAGCCTTAATCTTAATTCCATGTATTTGCATGTTTGAGTTTTGCATCTAGTTTAGTCTAGGGTCCTGTGAAGCTTCTATTGTGCATGAAGAGGGTTAGAATAATATAGGTAGATACCTCATGTTAAATGTTTTGCTACTATGTGTCATGCATGTCAATAAATAAAGTCATCTATAATACTAGTTTATGATACTATGCATTATGAGGATAGTATCATACAATAGTATCATATGCATGATACTACTATATAATACTCCTCACTATAAATAGCCTTAGTGGCCGGTTGTGATGGCCGGGTCCTGCGTTAGGTGCTGGTGGCTGAGTGTGGCCAATGAACGTGGTTGTGATGGCCGGGTCCTGCGTGTGTAGGTGCTGGTGGCTGAGTGTGGCCAATGAACGTGCTAGTGTATTAGTGCATGGAGTCGTGGTGGGTTAGTAGCGTGAGTGGTGGGTCAGCTTTTAGTTGCGTCCGTATATATTATGCATTGGATTAATAAGAAAGGGGTGCCGTGAGGGCTAGTGAAAAATATAGCATATATGCTCTCACCGTGTGGTGGTGCCGGGAGAGAAGGCAAAGCTAGTTCTTTCCTAGGTGAAGTCTGTGTGTGTTGAGTCCTCTCACCGTGTGTGTGTTCTTGACAGAAAAGTGAAACCATGAAAGTTGTGTGAGACAACATGAGGTAGAAGAAGAGCGGCGCCGTGAGAGGTGACGCCAACAATGGTTGCCTTCCATATTGGAGAAGTACTCCACGAACAATCCCATAGCTATCCCTGGCACACAAACTGTCAGCTCGCACTAGTAACCTCCATGATTGCATCGCAAGCACATCACGATGAAGCATACTGGCTCTGCACATTTGCATGATCTACGATCAGAGAAGAACATGAATGAAATTTACTAGCTTCGCAAGAACATTAATGATGATATGCTTAATGTTGTGTGTAGAAAAAAAAATCAAGGTCAAATGATGAAGCAGATGACCTTCAAACCTATCGCAAAAACCATTTCTCCAAAAAAAAAACTTTTGTAAGGCATCACAAATAGGTGCATATTTGAAATTTAGTGTGATATAAGTCTATATCGCGCACAGAATTTATTTTATTTTGCAAAAACCCGTGTGCTATGTATCGCAACAGTTGATTTGTCAAACTATGTGCAAATACATCACATAGACACACATTTTTCGAAAAACATGTGCAATGTATCACAGATGTTTTTCATTTTAGAATTATGTGCAATGGTATATTACTTCGCACACACATTTTCTATAAAAAAAACTATGAGCAAGGCATAACGCATATTTTTTTCTATAAAAACTGTGTGCAAGACATGGCACGCGTTTGCATTTCTGTAACAGTGTGCAATGATACGCCACATTGCATACACATTTTTCTCGTAAAAATCGTGTAAAGACATCACACACGATTGTGCTTTCTGTTTCAGTAAAAAAAATGTGTGCAATGTTTACATCCCACATAGCTTTTTCCTACCGTGTATTGTAGCAGTGTCTTTTTCCTCCCAAGGCACACACACTATTGTTTTGGGTATAAACGGGACAAGTGAGCATCCACTCGAGATTTTTCCAAAACACCACATGACAACCCCTTTGCGATGTGAAATAACAAAGAGAAAACTGGCCCTAAACCGTCACACACAATTAGTGATATCAACCAAGGAATGTGGACAAAGTACAAAACAACATAGCCTACAAGGTGTTGGGGACATAGCCTTCTCGTTTGTCAGACCTCTGTTGTTGGAGTACGCTCGGGCCAAAAGATGACTAGCGAGCTCGGGTCGAGGTGAGGTTGGCCCATGGCACAAACGAGTCATACAACACGACTCTCACAAACCTGCTCATCTCTCAGGCCGAGCCAAGACTGCACTGAGTTATTTCTAACTTGAGCCAAGCACGAAAGCCAACTCAGCTCCACCATCCCTAAGCATAGCCTACAAGATTTGTAGTCTAACCATCAATGAAAGAGTGTAATTCTCGGGCATGGCAACATGACATCTCTTGGGTGCCATAAATTTCCTCAATGTATTTGTTTCTTTCCCTATGTCTCCCAGTCGTATGTGTTTTCAATATCGTCTTTGTCGTGGTTTTATCACGGTAGATGTCCGGGTGAACGGACTTGGATTCGAGGCCATCACTAAGGTGATGGATTCAAAGGGGTTGATTGGGACGAAGGACACGAGTTTACCCAGGTTCGGCCCCTCAAGTCGGGGTAACAGCCTACGTCTTGCTTGTTTATATTGCTTGGTGTATCGATTACAAGGGAGCTATTGCTTGACCTAGTTCTCGATAGTCTGATCCTCTAAGTTGCCCCGGGTCTCGCCTTTACATAGGAGGTCAAGACCACGGGTCATACAAGTTATAACCGACTCTCACTACGTGTCTGAATCCGTCTAGACATTGTCTTGCCTTCCTGATCAAGTTGTCTCCGGGCAGCTCTCTACCCGGGTCCTCATACTTTCTCTATCCGGGCCATGCTTCGGCCCATCTCATCAAGCCACCCAACATCCTGGGCTTAAGTCTTCACGGCCCATCTTTGAACTGGTGTACGAGCCGCCTAGTGTGACCCGGAGCCTCAGGGGCGGGTCTCACCGAGGGGTTATATCCCCAACATTAGGCCCCAGGTTGATTTGAGCTTGCTCACTTCAGCCTCCTTCTCAATTATCGGCGAGTCTCCCTAATGTTTCCTGAAAATAATGACCCGCCGTGACGTCATGTCAAATCTGTCAGAAAGATCCTCTGACGTCCGCAACGAATCTTTCCCTTATTAAATGGACGGTCCGGGAATCGAGGCATCCGCCTCGGTCAAATGATATCAGTCGCGATAGCGATGCTTAAGTCCGTCAGAATCATGTTGGCAATAGCTGCTTATTTCGACTATGAAATTTGGCAGATGGATGTCAAAACGGCATTCCTCAACGGTTTCCTTGAGGAAGAGTTGTATATGATGCAACCCGAAGGTTTTGTCGATCCAGAGAATGCTGACAAAGTTTGGAAACTCCAGCGATCCATTTATGGACTGGTGCAAGCATCTCGGAGTTGGAATAAGCGCTTTGATGAGGTGACCAAAGCGTTTGGGTTTATACAAGCTGATGGAGAAGCTTGTATTTACAAGAAAGTGAGTGGGAGCTCTATAGCGTTTCTAATATTATATGTGGATGACATATTGCTGATTGGAAACAATATAGAAATGTTGGAATGCGTGAAGGAATATTTGAACAAGAGTTTTTCAATGAAGGACCTAGGAGAAGCTGCTTTCATATTAGGCATTAAGATCTATAGAGATAGATCGAGACGCTTAATCGCACTTTCACACAACACATACCTTGATAAAGTTTTGAAGAAGTCAAAAATGGATCAGTCCAAGAAGGGGTTCTTGCTTGTGTTACAAGGTGTGAAGTTGAGTAAGACTCAATGCCCAGTGACTGCAAAAGATAGAGAAAAGATGAGTGTCATCCCCTATGCTTCATCCATAGGATCTATCATGTATGCAATGCTGTGCACAAGACCCGATGTCAGCCTTCCCATAAGTATGGCCGGAAGGTTTCAAAGTGATCCTGGAATGGAGCACTGGCAAACGGTCAAGAATATCCTTAAGTACCTGAAAAGGAGTAAGGAAATGTTTCTCGTTTATGGAGGTGATGAAGAGCTCGTCGCAAAGGGTTACGTTGATACAAGCTTTGACACTGATCCGGACAACTCTAAGTCGCAAACCGGATACGTATTTATTCTTAACGGGGGAGCGGTAAGCTGGTGCAGTTCTAAGAAAAGCGTGGTAGCTGATTCTACGTGCGAAGCGGAGTACATCCCAGCCTCGGAGGCGGCGAAGGAAGGTGTCTGGATGAAGCAGTTCATGATAGATCTTGGAGTAGTGCCTAGTGCACTGAATCTAATGAACCCATTCTGTGACAACACTGGTGCCATTGCTCTAGCCAAGGAACCAAGGTTTCACAAGAGGACCAGACACATAAAGCGATGCTTCAACTCCATCCGGTATTACATCGAGGAGAAGGACATAAATATTTGCAAAGTGCACACGCATCTGAATGTTGCAGACCCGTTGACTAAACCTCTTCCAAGGGCTAAACATGATCAACACCAGAACTGCATGGGTGTTCGATTCATTACCATGTAAATCACATAGTGATGTGAACTAGATTATTGACTCTAGTGCAAGTAAGAGACTATTGGAAATATGCCCTAGAGGCAATAAATATAGTGTTTATTATTATATTTTCTTGTTCATGATAATCGTTTATTATCCATGCTATAATTGTATTGATTGGAAACACATTACATGTGTGGGTAAATAGACAACACAGTGTCCCTAGTATGCCTCTAGTGAACTAGCTCGTTGATCAAAGATGGTCAAGGTTTCCTAGACATTGACATGAGATGTCATTTGACAACGGGATCACATCATTAGGAGAATGATGTGATGGACAAGACCCAAACTACAAACGTAGCATATGATCGTGTCAGTTTATTGCTACTGTTTTCTACATGTCAAGTATGTGTTCCTATGACCATGAGATCATGCAACTCACGAACATCAAACGTCTCAACGTAACTGGGTGACTATAAAGGTGTTCTACAGCTATCTCCGATGGTGTCTGTTGAGTTGGCATGCATCAAGACTGGTATTTGTTACTCCGTGTGACGAAGAGGTATCTCAGGGCCCACTCGGTAATACAACATCACAACAAGCCTTGCAAGCAATGTGGCTAAGTGTTAGTCACGGGATCTTGTATTACGGAACGATTAAAAAGACTTGCCGGTAACGAGGTTGAACTAAGCATGCAGATACCGACGATCGAATCTCGGGCAAGTAACATACCGAAGAACAAAGGGAACATCATACGGGATTAACTGAATCCTTGACATAGAGGTTCAACCGGTAAAGATCTTCGTAGAATATGTAGGAACCAATATGGACATCTAGGTCCCGCCATTGGTTATTTACCGTAGAGGTGTCTCGGTCATGTCTACATAGTTCTCGAACCCGCAGGGTCTGCACACTTAAGGTTTGGTGATGTTTCGGTAGTATAGAGTTATTTATGGTGGTGACCGAAGTTTGTTCGGAGTCCCGGATGAGATCCTGGATGTCACAAGGATCTCCAGAATGGTTCAGAGGTAAAGATTCATATATAGGAAGTCCTGTTTTGGTCACCGAAAAAGTTTCGGGCTCATCGGTAGTATACCGGGAGTGCCAGTAGTATACCGGGAGACCTCCGGGAGGGGTATTTCGACCCAAGAGGCTACATGGGCTGTGGGATAGTGGAAACCAGCCCTTAGTGGGCTGGTGGAACATCCACAATAGGCCCATGCGGTTGGAAGAAAAAATGGCCAAGTGAAAAGGTGGAAAAAAGGCCAAATAGGGTGAATCCTAGTGCTACTAGGATTGGAGGTGTACTCCACCTCCTCCACCTCCTTCGGCCGAAGCCTTTGGGTTAGGAAGCCAAGGCTTCCTCCTCTCCTCTCTTCCTCCTATATATACTGGTGGTATTGAGAGGTTTTTGCACTAAGTTTTCAGCCACGTGCTACCCGTTTCACCAGTCTCCTCTAGATCGGATTTCTGCAGTGCTTAGGCGAAGCCCTACCGGAATTTCTCCACCACCATCGCCGGAGCGCCGTCACCCTGCCGGCGAACTCTTCTACCTCTCCGCTTTCTCTTGCTGGATCAAGACGATGGAGATCGTCATCAGGCTGTACGTGTGCTGAACGCGGAGGTGCCGTCCGTTCGGCGCTAGATCGGAAGGATCGTGATCAAGTTCGTGGGACGGGTCGTGATCAAGTTTGCTGGACGGATCGTGATTAGATCGCGGGATGGATCGTGATTGGATCGCGGAACGCACGGCGATTTGGATCGCGAAGACGTTCAACTACACCAACCGCATTACTTAACGCTTCCCGCTTAACGATCTACAAGGGTATGTAGATCCACCTTCCCTCTCGTAGATGCCTATCACCATGGATAGATCTGCGTGCGTGTAGGAATTTTTTTTGTTTCCCATGCGACGTTTCCCATCAGGTCAGCCCCCGAGGTTGCTGCTCCAGCGGCTGTGCTGCTCGCACCTGGGCCGATCCTGCCATGAACACGGCCGCATGAATCGGCGGCCCGAAATCGTCCGGCTCAGAACGCTCCGACTCAGGGTAAAGCTCGTCGTAGCCCCCGAGCCCACCGTTGTGAAGGTGGTAGATCGACTCTGCTTCTCCGCTCGAAGATCTGTCCTCTGAACAGACAAGAGTCTCCTGCGGCGCAAAAGCTTCAAGATCCATACCTTGAGTGAAGCCCGCAAAGACGTGCTTCCGGTCCGGGTTGACACGGGCGGGTCGCACATCACGGGCGGGTTCCGCGCGCCGGACCGGCTCGACGATGCTGGTGCAGATGTCTGGCCCGGGTGTAGATCTGTCGATCCTACCGATGAAGACATGGATCCCACCGAAGGGAACCCGGAATCCATACTCAATAGAGCCGGCATCAAGACCCCAGCCGGCGGCGTCGATGTAGAGCCGGCCGCGACGACTCTTGTTCATCCTTCCGACCACGTATCCCTCGAGCCCTGGAATAGAGCCGTTTGACAACTCAACACCACCGTGTGCAGGCCTCACGGTGGGCGCCAACTGTCGTGGTTTTATCACGACAGATGTCCGGGTGAACGGACTTGGATTCGAGGCCATCGCTAAGGTGATGGACTCAAAGGGGTTGATTGGGACGAAGGACACGGGTTTACCCAGGTTCGGACCGTCAAGTCGAGGTAACAGCCTACGTCCTGCTTGTGTTTATATTGCTTGGTGTATCGATTACAAGGAAGCTATTGCTTGACCTAGTTCTCGATAGTCTGATCCTCTAAGTCGCCCCGGGTCTCGCCTTTATATAGGAGGTCAAGACCACGGGTCATACAAGTTGTAACCGACTCTAACTACGTGTCTGAATCCGTCTCTACATTGTCTTGCCTTCCTGATCAACTTGTCTCCGGGCGGCTCTCCGCCCGGGTCTTCATACTTTCTCTGTCCGGGCCACGCTCCGGCCCATCTTGTCAAGCCGCCCAACATCCTGGGCTTAAGTCTTCACGGCCATCTTTGAACTGGTGTACGAGCCGCCTAGTGTGACCCGGAGCCTCAGGGGCAGGTCTCACCGAGGGGTTATATCCCCAACAGTCTTGATTGTTGGTCTACCATTATCTCCAGTGTTTGTGTGAATTGAAACCTTCATACCGTATGAAAATGGTCAAGAGAGATTTATATGGAAATGTGAAAGGCATTGGGATGATGAAAAATGATGGGCTATCTTTCCTACGCATTTGCAAGTAACTGAGGTCAAATATATAGGACAGGAAGTGTTGTTTAGATATGTGAAGGTACGTGGGGAAATTAATAAACAGAAGCATATTCTACCACTCCATTTCACTTTTCATTGGGTAGGAGATGTGATGTCTGTCACCGTGATCAAGAGAATTGACTGAAGAAAAGGGAAACCCCCAAATTCCCACACTAACAAAAAAACGGTGTTTTAGCTGCCAGAGCGAAAAATAAAAGGGAAACTAAACAAACTAATCAAAACGACAAATAATCCACCTCTGTTTTGCCATGCTTTCCCAGCAAAATATTAACACGTGATTTTGCTTGGTGGCCCAAATCCTTTGTCAGAGACATCCCGAGTCACATCCGAGTATAAAACATGGGAGCACACTCATAACGTTCTCCGCCAACCGAACCCAACCACCATCGTGGACCACAGACCAGCGGAGCCAATTAAACTGCTCGATCCTCCCATATTGTGCTACCAAATTTGCTGCTTCCTTGCTCCCGATCCATGCCAGCATCGGCCATGGAGCTCTACATCCTGTCGCTAGTCCTGCTGCTCATCGACAAGGGACCTGCCAGCACTGCCTGGGATGGACAGGGTGAGGCAACAGGTCGAAAGGCGAACAGGTGCGACCCGTCCATTGGGCTGATCATGTCATACGTCGCTGAGGACACCACGCTCCAGGCCTCCGGGTACTTCAGGTTCTCGCATGTCCAGCCCTTCGTTGACCTCTAGGGTGAGTCTTTGTGGAATACAGAAACATTCGGAAAGTCCACAACCTTGGATTCTCACCAGCAAATCCTACCTTTGCAGGAATCTCCAACCTCCAAGGCAAATAAGATCGATGGAAAAGCTTGGAACTTGCCCAAGTCATGAAGTTGATTTGTCAAAAGCGAGGGAGAAGCTTGAATCACTACGGGACTACGGGCATACGCCGACGGCCGGCAGCCATCGGCGTAGGGCCATAAGCCGTCCTACGCCGACGGCTGCCGTCGGCGTATAGCCGTCGACGAAAGGTTTCCTCGGGCTAGCCACCCTGGCCATCGGCGTAGAGCTAGCCGTCGGCGTATAGCCATACGGCGACGGCTCGGCCTGGCCGTCGGCGTAGCGGCCGTCGGCGTAAGCATAGTGGGCCCCATACAGGGCCTAACGGCCGTTAGGCCTGGTTGCCAGTTACGCCGACGGCCTGGCCGTCGGCCTAGCTTGTCGTCAGTGAGGCCACGCGGCAAGCCGTGAGCGCGCCTGGGATCAGGCCTACGCTGACGGCCAGGCCGTCGGCGTAGGCAGTCCCATTTGGCATGGGATAAGGCCTACGCCGACGGCCTGGCCGTTGGCATAGGTACTGGCATAGTACCTTTTTTCCTCTGTTTTGCCTCTTTCCCTGCATGTATAAAATTCCAACAATATATATTATATCCTAAATCATTACAGAGCATTACACGCATTGATATAGCACATGCACATCAACAACGAGCATTTATCCAAACATCATATCCATACATAGCATAACAACTTCCAAACATCCAAAATAAAATACATAGTATGGCATACACAGTATAACAACATCCAAACAGAAGAAACATCGTATCGATACAAAGAGACCTCTACACGTACGGGGTAGCATCATCATCAACTCATCGCGTCCAGAGAGGGAGTCGAGCCGGAGATACCCATGTCTCGGCGCGTGAAGACAGGCGACTGACCACGTGGAGGCGCCGTCGAACCAGCACCGGAAGCAGGTGATCCCGTGCCACCAGGAGTCGGTGTGCTCTCCCACGATGCACCACCACCACCATGGCCGGGGTGCACCAGTGTGAACGGCGGCGAGGCTACAGCACGACCAAAGGGTCCGGTCCTGGAGCCTCCCATTCCCTACACGTTTGAGCAATAGTTAGCAACCGTCAAGGCACATGAAAGCGGTAAGAAGTGATTGGGCAAGCAACTTACCGAGGTTAAGCCGGTGTAGTAGAAGTTCAGGCCGAACTCTTCCTTCGATACGAATTCTGGCTTAAGCCCGGGTCGAGGAGGTCTTGACGGTATATCGGCCGGCACTCCCGTGGCCCGAGCCCTCTCTTGAGCCTGCAAGATAGTTTACATGTCAGGCATTGCAGAAATAAAGCTTAAAAGTGAGACTTGTCATCTTTTGCAAAAAGAAAGGTTGAAACTTACATCTTCTTTTGCCTCTTTCCACGCCTCGTGTGCTTCTGCTTTCTGCCTCCACTCCGCAAGGTCCACCAAATAGGCGTCGTTGTGGGCCTTGTAGGCCTCCTCGAAAGAAGCCTACAATTTCAAAAATTGAACCATCTCGTCAACTAAGCCACTAAGGAAGTAGTATTGTCAGAGAAAGGATGGAAATGAGAGAAACTTACATCGTAGCCAGGCTGGGAAGGCCGTCGTCGAGGAGGTGGTGCGTGGTCGGCGGCGTCGAGGGTAGCCTTGATCCGCGTGAGGCTCAAAGTCGGAGTGCGCGGGGTCATCTTATCAAAGACCTTTAGACGGTCGTGCTGAAGGCCTCCCCCCCCCACACACACCATCAACGCTCTCTCCTTGGGCTCCGCACTTCTAGGGTCGTCCACCTCCGGATTAAAACCGACCACAGCCTCAAGGTACTTAGCACCGTCGTCCTGGGCAGTGCCGAAGTACTCGGGAAGCTAAGGCTGAGGCTGGGAGAGATCGGGCGCCTTCATCCTCATCGAGTCCCATCACTCAAAATCGTCGACAGGCCTCCCTAGTTTCTCCTCCTGCACCGCCAAAGAGATGTTATGAGTATCAAGTACGAACATGCATCAGAGGAAATAAATGAAGGTTGTTCCATGTATGTGTATACCAGCCTGGCCTTGTAGCGCTCACTGCCGAGGTTTCTCGCCCGATGTGTCGCCTCGCTGCCGCGGTTAGCCTTGTTCCGCTCGCTCAAGGCGTTCCACTCCTTGTCTTCCCCACGCCACCTCGCAGTCAACGCCCTCCATGCCTCCTCCTTGCCATAGGCCCAATCGGGCCTAACCTAAAAAATCAATACTCATGTGAAGAACAGATGATGCAATTGCAAATTAGCATCAACATAGAATCTCATCGACAATTTACTTACCTCATCGTACTCTTCCACGCTCATCGTCGAGCGTGACTTGACATTCTCATACTTCGGCGACGGCTTGCCCGATATCGCCGTGCTGTATTGACTCCTGGCGGTATGACCCTGGTTATAGAACTACTGATTAGTCAACCTCTTACAATGATTCCACAAAGTCTTGTTCGCCGTCTCCTGCTGCTCCGAAGCCACCCTATAGAATCTCTTCAATCCTGAACAAAAAAGTGTGAGATTCATGAGTTAGCATGTAGGGGTCATCAACTATGAACAAAAAATGTGTGAGAGTCATGAGTGAGTCATGAGTTTGCCTTACCCAAAACTTGTGGATCACGGCATCAGAAGCTTTCCCGTAGGGGGGACAATCTGTGAGCTCGTAGTGTCTCCAAGTCATGGCTAGCTTCCTCTCACCATTTGCATCGTAGAAGCCCGGCCAAAACTTCCTGATGATAGCTCCAAGCATGCAGCCAGGGACTCGGGTCCCCTAAGGATGAAGCCAATTGCTGCACAAGAATCAAACATTAGTACATGCCAAGTTGTTATCAACAAAATGAAACTACATGTTCAAAGTTACTATAGCCACTTACATTTTTGCTAGGTTCAATGAGGATCCGAGCCTCCGGGGCTGGTTCCTCCTTAGGGACTTCTGTTTCCCCACGAACCTTTACCTTCTTCGTCGACGCACTCGATGGCCCCAACTCCTGCTCCCGAGCCATCATCTCCTCGTCTCGAGAGTCCACTTCCAAGTCTCGAGAGTCCATCTCCTCGTCCCGAGACTCTGAGATCACGGTCTGTGAAGCCACGTCGCTGGAAGCGGAGGGAAAGTCACTCAGAAGGACGGTACCTCGCCCTCGTCCTCGACCTCGTCCTCGACCTCCTGCAACGGGAAAAGGTAAACAATTAAGAAGCATGTTGAAAAATATATACCAAGCATGATGAAGACATGATGCAGATGAAATGTACCTCCTCATCCTGACCTTGGGGGATGTCCCCCGACTCCTCCTCCTCGTCCTGCATCTCCTCCTCCTCCTCCTCCCTCCTCGGCGGTGTACCTTGAGGTCGTTGCTCTTCCACTCTTCGTCTTCTTTATCCCCTGAAGCAAAGACTGCGATGATGCCTTGCCACTGCTCATATTGGCCAATCACCTGCATTGAGAAAAAGAAAACAATTAAGCATAAATACGCAATGCAATTAAGAAGCATAAATACAGAATGCAATTAAGATGAAAAATAAGTACTAATACTCATCATCACTATGGATCCTCGGGATCCTCAGGATCCTCGCACGGTGGAGGCTCATCCTTGTCATGTAACAGGCAATTTAAATAGCACGTGCACATCGACAAGATACAAAATAACATCATCATCAATTCATCATAGCACATCCGCATACAATCATCATCATCATCCAAAATAACATACATATAGTATCGAGATACATAGTAATATCATTCTACACGTCCAGTCCCGGAGCCTCCCATTCCCTACACGTTTGAGCAATAGTTAGCAACCACCAAGTGATTGGGCAAGTAACCCATAATAAAGACATAGAGGAGGCCGGAGTGTGGCGTCGGGGGCGGGGGAGCTCGGGGAGGCGGGTCGGAGGCGGGGTAGCTGCCGGGGAGGCGGCCTCGGGCGTGGGCGGCGTGGGGCCGGGGCTGCTGCGGGAGGGGCAGCAGGCAGTGGGCATGAGCGGCTACGGGAGGGGCGGCAAGAGGGGCAGCGGCGGGCGTGGGCGGGAGGGGTGGCCATCGGGGAGGCGGGGGAGGGAGCTCGTCCGGGGCGGTGGCGAGCGTGGGCGGCGTGGGGGCGGGGCGGCCGGCTGCGGGCATGGGTGGCTGTGGGAGGGGCGGCGGTGGGCGTGGGCACGGGATGGGCGGCAGCTCCGGGATGGGCGGCGGCGGGAGGGGCGACGACTGTGAGAGGGGCGGCAACGGCGGGAGGGGTGGTGGCGGGCATGGCCGTAGGCGGCGAGGTCCTTCCAGCGGCGGGAGGGTCGGGGGCACAGGGGAGTGGGTGGGCACGGCGGAGTGGGGTGGGGGTGGGAATTTGGATAACGACCGGGGCGTAGGAGGCGCGGACCTACGCCGACGGCATAGCCGTCGGCTTAGGTCCATTTTCATTTTTTTAATCCGAGATACGTCAACGGCATAGCCGTCGGCTTAGGTCCATTTTCATTTTTTTGTATTCTTTTATATGTTTTCAAGCATATAAAATCTTTTTTAATTTTTTACCTTTTCACACTTCTACACATATGTTAGGTCCACATGTAGGTTTTCCAGTGATTCCGCCGCTCCGACGGTCATTCACCTCCGAAACCCTAGATCAGGGCGACCCGCAGGTCTACCCCTATAAATTTCTCCGTACGAGTGTTGACCAATGGAGTTTTTTTCTCTATCAATGTTTTTTTAGCACGTATGTGTTGGGGAACGTTTCATGGGAAACAAAAAATTTCCTACGCACACGCAAGATCTATCCATTGTGATGAGCATCTACAAGAGGGAGAGTGGATCTACATACCCTTGTAGATCGCTAAGCGGGAAGCATTAAGAAACGCGGTTGGTGTAGTCGAATGTCTTCGCGATCCAAATCGCGGAGCATCCCGCGATCTCATCACGATCCGTCCCGCGATCCAATCACGATCCGTCCCGCGAACTCATCATGATCCGTCCCGCAATCTCATAACGATCCGTCTCGTGATCTTGATCACGGTCCTTCCGATCTAGCGCCGAACGGACGGCACCTCCGCGTTCAGCACACGTACAGCTCGATGACGATCTCCGCCTTCTTGATCCAGCAAGAGGGAGCGGAGAGGTAGATGAGTTCTCTAGCAGCGTGACGGCGCTCCGGAGGTGGTGATGGAGCTATTCCGGCAGGGCTTCGCCTAAGCACTGTAGAAATCTGATCTAGAGGAGAAACTATGCACTAGAGGAATGGGTAGCACGTGGCTGGAAATTAGGTGCAAAAAACCCTAAAACCTCTAGTATATATAAGAGGAAGAGAGGAGGAGGCTTGGCTCTCAAAGAGCCAGCCCTTGGGTCGGCCGAACCAAGTAGAAGAGGTGGAATCCACCTCCAATCCTAGTAGGACTAGGATTTATCCTATTTTTGCCTTTTTTCCACCTTTTCTCTTTGGGTTTTCTCTCCCAGCCTCATTGGCCTTGTGTAGGACTTGCACCAGCCCACTAAGGGCTGGTATTCACTCTGCCACAGCCCATGTAGCCTCTTGGGTCGAAATACCCCTCCTGATGGTCTCCCGGTACACTACCGGCACTCCTGGTATACTACCGATGAGCCCGAAACTTTTACCGGTACACTCCCGGTACACGCTCGGAGATATCTGTAGAGCACCTTCATAGTCACCCAGTTATGTTGCGACGTTTGATACACACAAGGCACTCCTCCGGTGTCCGTGAGCTGCATGATCTCATGGTCATAGGAACTTATACTTGACAAGCAGAAAACAGTAACAATAAACTGACACGATCATATGCTACATTTGTAGTTTGGGTCTTGTCCATCACATCATTCTCCTAATGATGTGATCCCGTTATCAAATGACATCTCATGTCCATTGCTAGGAAACCATAACCATCTTTTTATCAACGAGCTAGTCTATTAGAGGCATACTAGGGACATCGTTTTGTCTATGTATCCACACATGCATCTAAGTCTCCGATCAATACAATTATAGCATGGAATATAAACAATTATCATGAATAAGGAAATATGATAATAACTAATTTATTATTGCCTCTAAGGTATATTTGCAACAGTCTCCCACTTGCACTAGAGTCAATAATCTAGTTTACATCACCATGTGATTTGCATTCATGAATCTAACACCCAATGAGTTCTGGGGCTCGATCATGCTTTGCATGTGAGAGAGGTCTTATAGTTAACGGGCCTGCGACATTCAGATTCGTGTGTACTTTGCAAATCTCTATGCCAAACTGTAAACACTACTACCACACTCCACTTGGTACTATTACAAATGGCTGCTCCAATATATGTATCCAGATTGCTACTACGAGTCATCCGGATTGGTGTTAAAGCTTGCATCAACGTAACTCTTTACGATGAACTCTTTATCACCTCCATAATCGAGAAACATCTCCTTAGTCTTTTAGTTACTAAGGATAATCTTGACCGTGGTCCAATGATCCACTCCTGGATCACTCTTGTACCCCTTGACGGACTCATGGCAAGGCACACACAGGTGTGTTACACAGCATGGTATACTATACAGAGCCTATGGCTAAGGCATAGGGGACGACATTCGTCCTTTCTCTTTCTTCTGCCGTTGTCGAGCTTTGAATCTCACTCAACCTCACACCTTACAAAGCAGGCGAGAACACTTCTCTCCTACTAATCCATTTTGAACTCTTTCAAAATCTTGTCAAGGTATGTACTCATTGAATGTCTTATCAAACATCTTGGTCTATCTTTATAGATCTTGATGCTCAACAATTAGGTAGCTTTATCCAGGTCTTATCAAACATTTCCGAATAGCAATCAGGTGCAAAACACCCAATGCCACCAGTATATATAGGAGGGAGGGAGGAGGAGGGCTGGCGCAAGGGCCAAGGCCCCATAGGGTCGGCCGAATCCACTAGGATTGGAGGACTCTCCTCCAATCCTAGTAGAACTAGGATTCGTCCCTTTCTTTTTCCTTTTTCCACCTTTTCCTATTGGGTTTTTTTCTCCAGCCACATGGGCCTTGTGTGGGATTTTCCACCAGACCACTAAGGGCTGATATTCACTCTCCCACAGCCCATGAAGCCTCTTGGGTCGAAATACCTCTCCCGATGGTCCCCCGGTACACTACCGGCACTCCCGGTACACTACCGATGAGCCCGAAACTTTTCCGATGACCAAAATAGGACTTCCTATATATGAATCTTTACCTCCGGACCATTCCGGAGCTCCTCGTGATGTCCGGGATCTCATCCGAGACTCCGAAAAACCTTCTGTCACCACTTTATATAACTCTATACTACCTAAACGTCACCAAATCATAAGTGTGCAGACCCTGCGGGTTCGAAAACTTTGTAGACATGACCGAGACACCTCTACGGTCAATAAACAATTGTGGGACCTGGATGCCCATATTGGTTCCTACATATTCTACGAAGATCTTTATCGGTCAAACCTCTATGTCAAGGATTCAGTTAATCCCGTATGATGTTCCCTTTGTTCTTCGGTATCTTACTTGCCCGAGATTTGATCGTCGGTATCTCCATACCTAGTTCAACCTCGTTACCAGCAAGTCTCTTTACTCATTCCATAATACAAGATCCCGTGACTAACACTTAGTCACATTGCTTGCAAGGCTTATTGTGATGTTGTATTACCGAGTGGGCCCTGAGATACCTCTCCGCCACACGGAGTAACAAATCCCAGTCTTGATCCATGCCAACTCAACATACACCCGCGGAGATACATGTAGATCACCTTTATAGTCACCCAGTTACGTTGCGACGTTTGATACACACAAGTCACTCCTCCGATGTCTGTGAGTTGCATGATATCATGGTCAAAGGAACATATACTTGACATGCAGAAAAGAGTAGCAATAAACTGACACGATCATATGCTACGTTTGCAGTTTGGGTCTTGTCCATCACATCATTCTCCTAATGATGTGATCCCGTTATGAAATGACATCTCATGTCCATGGCTAGGAAACCTTAACCATCTTTCGATCAACGAGCTAGTCTACTAGAGGCATACTAGGGACATGGTGTTGTCTATGTATCCACACATGTATCTGAGTCTCCGATCAATACAATTATAGCATGGATAATAAACGATTATCATGAACAAGGAAATATGATAATAACTAAGTTATTATTGCCTCTAGGGCATATTTCCATCAGTCTCCCACTTGCACTAGAGTCAATAATCTAGTTCACATCACCATGTGATACGCATTGTTATGAATCTAACACCCAATGAGTTCTGGGGCTCGATCATGCTTTGCATGTGAGAGAGGTCTTATAGCCAATGGGTCTGCGACATTCAGATCCGTATGTTACTTTGCAAATCTCTATGTCAAACTATAAACTCTGCTACCATGCTCCACTTGGTACTATTCCAAATGGTTGTTCCACTATATGTATCTAGATTGCTACTACGGGTCATCCGGATTGGTGTTAAAGCTTGCATCAACGTAACTCTTTACAATGAACTCTTTATCACCTCCATAATCGAGAAACATCTCCTTAGTCTTTTAGTTACTAAGGATAATCTTGACCGTTGTGCAGCGATCCACTCCTGGATCACTCGTGTACCCCTTGACGGACTCATGCCAAGGCACACACAGGTGCGGTACATAGCATGGCATACTATATAGAGCCTATGGCTAAAGCATAGGGGACGACGTTCGTCCTTTCTCTTTATTCTGCCGTTGTCGAGCTTTGAGTCTCACTCAACTTCACACCTTACAAATCAGGCGAGAACTCTTTCTCTGACTGATCCATTTTGAACTCTTTCAAAATCTTGTCAAGGTATGTACTCATTGAATGTCTCATCAAACATCTTGATCTATCTCTATAGATCTTGATGCTCAACAATTGGGTAGCTTTATCCAGGTCTTCCTTTGAAAAACACTTTTCAAACAACCGTTTACGCCTTCCAAAAATTCTACATTATTTCCGATCAACAATATGTCATCCACATATACTTATCAGAAACTCTATAGTGCTCCCACTCACTTTATTGCAAATACAAGTTTCTCATAAACTTTGTATAAACTCAAAAACTTTGATCACCTCATCAAAGTGTATATTCCAACTCCGAGATGCTTCTTCAGTCCATAGAAGGATCACTGAAGCTTGCGCACCATTTAGCATCCTTAGGACTGAAAAAACCTTCTGGTTGCATCACATACAACCTTTCCTCAAGTAAACTGTTAAGGAAATGATGTTTTATCATCCATCTGCCAGATCTCATAATTGAAAAATGCAGCAACTGCGAACATAATTACAACAGACTTTAGCATCACTACGAGTGAGAAAGTCTCATCGCAGTCAACTCATTGAACTTGTCGTAAACTTCTTTGCAACAAGTCGAGCTTTATAAATGGTGGCATTTACCATCAGCGTCTGACTTTATCTCAAAGGTCCATTTGTACTTGACGACCTGCCATCCAACAAGCAAGCCTACCATAGTCTATACTTGGTTTTCCTACATGGATCCTTTCTCGGATTTCATGGCCTCCAACCATTTGTCAGAATTCGGGCCCTTCATCGCTTCTCCATAGCTCGTAGGTTCATCGTTGTCCAACAACATGACCACCAAGACATGGTTGCCGTACCACTCAGGAGCAGTACGCATCCTTGTTGACCTACGAGATTTGATACTAACTTGATCGTAAGCTTCATGATCATCATCATTAACTTCCTCTTCAACTAACGTAGGCTTCATAGAAACATCTTCCTACGATGCGCTACTCTCTGGTTGAACAAAGGTTTAACAACCTCATCAAGTTCTATGTTCTTTCAAGAGAAACTCTTTCTCGAGAAAGGACCCATTTTTAGCAACAAACATTTTATGCTTGGATCTGAGATAGAAGGTTCACCCAACTGTTCTTAGAGTATTCTATGAAGATGCATTTATCCACTTTGGGTTTGAGCTCATTAGGTGAAAACATTTTCCACACAAGCGTCACAGCCCCAAACATTAAGAAATGATAGCTTAGGTTTCTATCAAACCATAATTCACATGGTGTCATCTCAACGGATTTAGATGGTGCCCTATTTAAAGTGAATGTAGTTGTCTCTAATGCATAACCCCAAAATTATAGTCAAAACGATAAGAGACATCATAGTACGCACCATATCCAATAGAGCACGACTATGATTTTTGGACACACCATCACACTATGGTGTTCCAGGTGGCGTGAGTTGTGAAACAACTTTCACATTGTCTAAAGTTGTATACCAAACTCGAAACTCAGATATTCACCTCCACGATCATATCACAGACATTTTTATCTTCTTGTCACGATGATCTTATACTTCACTCTGAATTTGCTTGAACCTTTCAAACGATTCAGACTTGTTTTTCATTAAGTAAATATACACTATATCTACTCAAATCATCAGTGATGGTAAGAAAATAAAGATATCCACCGCATGCTACAAGACTCATTCGATTGCATACATCGACATGTATCATTTCCAATAAATCACTTGCCTGCTCCATCAATCTGGAAAACGGGGTCCTTAGTCATCTTGCCCCAGAGGCATGGTTCGCATGTCTCAACTGATTCGAAATCGAATGACTCCAAAGATCCATCAGCATGGAGTTTCTTCATGCGCTTTATACCAATATGACATTTAGCGGCAGTGCCACAAGTATGTGGTACTATCATTATTAACTTTGTATCTTTTGGCATCAATGTTATGAACATGTGTATTACTACGATCAAGATTCAACAAACCATTCTCACTGAGTGAATGATCATTGAAGGTATTATTCATGTAAACAGAATAACCATTATTCTCTAACTTAAATGAATAACCGTGTTGCAATAAACACGATCTAATCATGTTTCATGCTTAACGCAAACACCAAATAACATTTATTTATGTTTGTCACTAATCCCGAAGGCAGAGAGAGTGTGCGATGTTGATCACATCAACCTTGGAAACATTTCCAACACACATCGTCACCTCACACTTAGCTAGTTGCTACTTCCTGAGCTTGCGTTGGTTTTTCCCTTGAAGAGGAAAGGGTGATGCAGCAAAGTAGAGATAAGTATTTCCCTCAGTTTGAGAACCAAGGTATCAATCCAGTAGGAGTATCAAGATGAGGCACCAAGACAGCTGCACAAAAACAAACAAACTTGCACCAAACGCGATAAAGGGGTCGTCAATCCCTTTACGATTACTTGCAAGGTGAGATATGATAGTGATAATAGGTAAATATAAATAAGTAAATAAAATTGCAGCAAGGTATTTTTGGTGTTTTTGTATTTAGATCTGAATATACAATGTGTAAAATAGACCCGAGGGCCATAGTGTTCACTAGAGGCTTCTCTCATGATAGCAAGTATTACGGTGGGTGAACAAATTACTGTCAAGCAATTGATAGAATTGCGCAAAGTCATGACGGTATCTAAAGCAATGATCATACATATAGGCATCACGTCCGAGACAAGTAGACCGATACTGTCTGCATCTACTACTATTACTCCACATATCGACCGCTATCCAGCATGCATCTAGTGTATTAAGTTCATAACAAACGGAGTAACGCCTTAAGCAAGATGACATGATGTAGAGGGATAGATTCATGTAACATGATATAAACCCCATCTTTTTACCCTTGATGGCAACAACACGATGCGTGCGTCGCTAATATCGACCGCTATCCAGCATGCATCTAGTGTATTAAGTTCATAACAAACGGAGTAACGCCTTAAGCAAGATGACATGATGTAGAGGGATAGATTCATGTAATATGATATAAACCCCATCTTTTTACCCTTGATGGCAACAACACGATGCGTGCCTCGCTACCCCTTCTGTCACTAGGTGAGGACACCACAAGGTATGAACCCAAAACCAAGCACTTCTCCCATTGCAAGAATCATAGATCAAGTTGGCCAAACAAAACCCATAACTCGAAGAGACTTACAAGGATATGAAATCATGAATATAAGATATCAGAGGAGACTCAAATAATATTCATAGATAATTTGATCATAAATCCACAATTCATCGGATCTCGACAAACACACCGCAAAAGAGAATTACATCGGATAGATCTCCATAAAGATCATGGAGAACTTTTTATTGAAGATCAAAGAGAGAGAAGAAGCCATCTAGCTACTAGCTATGGACCCGAAGGTCTGTGGTGAACTACTCACGCATCATCGGAGAGGCAATGGTGTTGATGAAGATGGCCACCGGAGATGGATTCCCCTCCGGTAGGATGCCAGAACGGTCTCGCGATTGGTTTTTGGTGGCTGCGAAGGCTTGCGGTGGCGGAACTTGCGATCTAGGTTCAGTTCTGGAGGTTTCAGTATTTATAAGACCATATGGCATCGAGAACAAGTCAGGAAGGCCCACGAGGAGGTCACGAGCCCCCTAGGCGCGCCCAGGGGGAGAGAGCACGCCTCCCAGATTCGTGACTCCCTCGGACCTCCTCTCTGGTATCTTTTCCTTCTGGTATTTTTGATATTTTCCATAAAAAATCACGGCGAAAGTTTATTCCGTTTGGACTCCGTTTGATATTCCTATCTAAAAAAGGTCAAAAACACGAAAAAAACAGAAACTGGCACTGGGCACTGGGTTAATAAGTTAGTCCCAAAAACAATATAAAATAGCATATTCATGCATATAAACCATCCAAAGTTGATAATATAATAGCATGGAACAATCAAAAATTATAGATATGTTGGAGACGTATCACTAGTCTCTGTTTATTTCGTAGCTTTTACTTCGAGTTACTAACACTTAGCAACCGAACCGGTATCCAATAACCAGGTGCTACTAGGAGTACTAGCAAGGTACACATCAATAACACGTATATCAAATATACTTCTGTCGATATTGCCATCCTTGTTATCTACCAAGTATCTAGGGTTGTTCCGCTTCAGCGACCGCTCTCCTCATAATCGAAGCACTTAGTCTCGGCTTTGGGTTCAACTTTGGGTTGCTTCACTGGAGCAGCAACTGACTTGCTATCCATGAAGTTTCCCTCCTTGCTGTTTCCCTTCTCGAAACTAGTGGTTTGACTAACCATCAACACTTGACGCACCTTCTTGATTTCTACCTTCGCAGTGTTAAACATCGCGAACAGCTCAGGGATCATTATTTCTATCCCTGACATTTTATAGTTCATCACCAAGTTCTAGTAGCTTAGTGACAGTGACTTGGAGAACTATATCAATCACTATCTTATCTGGAAGATCAACTCCCACTCGATTCAAGCGATTGTAGCACCCAGACAATCTGAGCACATGCTCAACGATTGAGCTATTCTCTTTCATCTTGCAGGCAAAGAATCTTGTTGGAGATCTCATATCTCGCAACACGGGCATGAGCCTGAGATCCTAATTTCAGCTCTTAGAACATCTCATATGTTCTATTCCGTGACGTTCAAAACGTTACGAGCCTCAATTCTAAGCCATAATGCATGACGCACTAAACTATCAAGTAGTCATCGGAACGTGCCTGTCAGATGTTTACAACATCTCCACACGATGCTAGAGGGGTTGGCGCACCGAGCGGTGCATTAAGGACATAAGCCTTTTGTGCAGCAATGAGGACAATCCTCAGATCACGGACCCAGTCCGCAATATTGCTACCATCATCTTTCAACTCTATTTCTCTAGGAACATATAAAAATTCAAGGGAGCTACAGCGCGAGCAAGTAATCTACAACATAATTTGCAAAGACACAGCTTACTATGTTCATGATAATGAGTTCAATTAATCATATTACTGAAGAACTCCCACTCAAATTGACATCCCTCGGGTCATTCGAGTGATACATGATCCAAATTCACCAATTCAATTCCGATCATCACGTGAGTTGAGGTGGTTTTGATGGTGAACATCATCATGTTGATCATATCTACTATATGACTCATGTTCGACCTTTCGGTCTCTTGTGTTCCGAGGACATGTCTGTACATGCTAGGCTCATCAAGTTTAACCCGAGTGTTCTGCATGTTCAACACTGGCTTGCACCTGTTGTATGTGAACGTAGAGTCTATCACACTCGATCATCACGTGGTGTCTCGACACGACAAACTTTCGCAACGGTGCACACTCGGGAAGAACACAATTTATCTTGAAATTAAGTGAGGGATCACCTTATAATGCTACCATCGTCCTAAGCAAAACAAGGTGCATAAAAGGATTAACATCACATACAAATCATAAGTGACCTGATATGGCCATGAACTTGTGCTTTAGATCTCCATCTTGAAAGCATCGGCATGATCTCCATCGTCACCGACATGACACCTTGATCGTCTTGATCTACATCAACGTGTCGCCATCGGGGTTGTCGCACCCACCATGCTTCTACTACTATTGCTACTGTTTAGTGATAAAGTAAAGCAGTACATAGCGCTTAAAGATTGACATGCAGGTCAGACAATAATTAAAGACAACCCTATGGCTCCTGCCGGTTGCCATACTCATCGACATGCAAGTCGTGATATTCTATACAACACCTGATCATCTCATACATCACATATATATCATCAAGTAATTGGCCATATCACATCACAACATACCCTGCAAAAACAAGTTAGACATCCTCTAATTGTTGTTGCATGTTTTACGTGGATGCTACGGGTATCTAGCAAGAACAATTCTCACCTACGCATAAACCACAACGGTGATACATAAGTTGCTTTTCAACCTTCTCAAGGACCGCCTTTGTTGAATCCAATCCAACTAAAGTAGGAGAAACTGGTACCCGCCAGCCATCTTTTGCAACAAGTTGTAGTTGAGGGAACCGGTCTCTCGTAAGCGTACGAGTAATGTTGGTCCGGGCCGCTTCATCCCACAATACCACTGAACCAAAACACGACCAAGGAAGGAAGCAATCTAAGCATCAATGCCCACAAACTCTTTGTGTTCTACTCGAGATCTCATCTACACATAGACCTAGATCATGATGCCACTGTTGGGGAACGTTGCATGGGAAACAAAAAAATTCCTCCGCACACGCAAGATCTATCCATGGTGATGAGCATCTACAAGAGGGAGAGTGGATCTACATACCCTTGTAGATCGCTAAGTGGGAAGCGTTAAGAAACGCGGTTGGTGTAGTCGAACGTCTTCGCGATCCAAATCACCGAGCATCCCGCGATCTCATCATGATCCATCCCGCGATCCAATCACCATCCGTCTCGCAAACTCATCACGATCCATCCCGCGATCTCATCACGATCTGTCTCGCGATCTTGATCACGGTCCTTCCGATCTAGCGCCGAACGAACGACACCTCCGCGTTGAGCACACGTACAGCTCAATGATGATCTCCACCTTCAGGATCCAACTAGAGGGAGCGGAGAGGTAGATGAGTTCTCCGGCAGCGTGATGGCGCTCCGGAGGTGGCGGTGGAGCTATTCCGGCATGGCTTCGCCTAAGCACTACAGAAATCCAATCTAGAGGAAAAACTATGCACTAGAGGAACGGGTAGCACGTGGTTGAAAATCAGGTGCAAAAAACCCTAAAACCTCTAGTATATATAAGAGGAAGAGAGGAGGAGGCTTGTCTCTCAAAGAGCCAGCCCTTGGGTTGGTGAACCAAGTAGGAGAGGTGGAATCCACCACCATGTTGGAAATATGCCCTAGAGGCAATAATAAATTAGTTATTATCATATTTCCTTGTTCATGATAATCATTTATTATCCATGCTGTAATTGTATTGATCGGAGACTTAGATGCATGTGTGGATACATAGACAAAACCATGTCCCTAGTATGCCTCTAATAGACTAGCTCGTTGATCAAAAGATGGTTAAGGTTTCCTAGCCATGGACATGAGATGTCATTTGATAACGGGGTCACATCATTAGGAGAATGATGTGATGGACAAGACCCAAGCTGCAAACGTAGCATATGATCGTGTCAGTTTATTGCTGCTGTTTTCCGCATGTCAAGTATGTGTTCCTATGGCCATGAGATCATGAAACTCACAGATATCGGAGGAGTGCCTTGTGTGTATCAAACGTCGCAACGTAACTGGGTGACTATAAAGGTGCTCTACAGGTATCTCCGATGGTGTCTGTTGAGTTCGCATGGATCGAGACTGGGATTTGTTACTCCGTGTGATGGAGAGGTATCTCGGGGCCCACTCGGTAATGCAACATCACAATAAGCCTTGCAAGCAATGTGACTAATTGTTAGTTGCGGGATCTTGTATTACGGAACAAGTAAAGAGACTTGCCCATAACGAGGTTGAAGTAGGTATGGAGATACCGACGATCGAATCTCGGGCAAGTAACAAACCGAAGAACAAAGGGAACGTTATACGGGATTAACTGAATCCTTGACATAGAGGTTCGACCGATAAAGATCTTCGTAGAATATGTAGGAACCAATGTGTATGTCGAAGTCCCGCCATTGGTTATTGACCGTAGAGGTGTCTCGGTCATGTCTACATAGTTCTCGAACCCGCAGGGTCTGCACACTTAAGGTTCGGTGACGTTTCGGTAGTGTAGAGTTATGTATGGTGGTGACCGAAGTTTGTTCGGAGTACCGGATGAGATCCTGGACGTCATGAGGAGCTCCGGAATGGTCCAGAGGTAAAGATTCATATATAGGAAGTCCTAGTTTGGTTTCCGGAAAAGTTTCGGGCTCATCGGTAGCGTACCGGGAGTGTACCGGGAGTGTCGGTAGTGTACCGGGAGGCCTCCGGGAGGGGTATTTCGACCCCAAGAGGTCCATGGGCTGTGGGAGAATAATAACCAGCCCTTAGTGGGCTGGGAAAACAGCCACAAAGGCCCATGGCGCAGGAGAGAAAGTCCTAAAGCAAAAAGTGGAAAATCAGCCAATAGGAGGTAATCCTACTCCAACTAGGATTGGAGGTGAAGTAGGATTGCTTCCCACCTCCTATTTCGGCCGACCCAAAGGCCTTGGCTTCCTCTCCTATCCTCTCCTCCTATATATACTAGTGGATTGGGTGGTTTTTGGATAGAATTTCCGGCCACGTGCTACCCGTTACACCGGTGCATAGTTTCTCCTCTAGATCGGTTTTCTGCAGTGCTTAGGCGAAGCCTTGCCGGAATTGCTCCACCACCATCACCGGAGCGCCGTCACGCTGCCGGTGAACTCTCTCTCCTCTCCACCTCCTCTCGCTGGATCGAGACGGTGGAGATCGTCATCAAGCTGCACGTGTGCTGAACGCGGAGGTGTCGTCCGTTCGGCGCTAGATCGGAAGGACCGTGATCGAGATCGCGAGACGGTTCGTGATGTGATCATGAAACGGATCGTGATGAGTTCGCGGGACAGATCGTGATCAAGATCGTGAGACAGATCGTGATGAGTTCGCGGGACGGATCATGATGTGTTCGCGGGACGGTTCGTGATTGGATCGCGGGACGCTGGGCGATTTGGATCGCGAAGAAGTTCGATTACACCAACCGCGTTTCTTAACGCTTCTCGCTTAGCGATCTACAAGGGTACGTAGATCCACTCTCCCTCTCGTAGATGCTCGTCACCATGGATAGGTTTGCGTGTGCGTAGGAAAATTTTTGTTTCCCATGCGACGTTCCCCAACAGTGGCATCATGAGCTAGGTTGATGATTCGATGAGATCTCGAGTAGAACACAAAAGGTTTGTGGGCGTTGATGCTTAGATTGCTTCCTCCCTTGGTCGGATTTTGGTTCAGCAGGATTGTGAGATGAAGCGGCCCGGACCAACATTACTCGTACGCTTACGAGAGACCGGTTCCCTCGACGCAACCTATTGCTTAGATGGCTTGCAGGTGACAGTTTCTCTCACTTTAGTTGGATCGGATCCGACAAAGGCGGTCCTTGAGAAGGTTGAAAAGCAATCTATGTATCACCGTTGTGGTTTATGCGTAGGTGAGAATCGTTCTTGCTAGATACCCGTAGCAGCCACGTAAAACATGCAACAACAATTAGAGGACGTCTAACTTGTTTTTGCAGGGTATGTTGTGATGTGATATGGCCAATTACATGATGAGATATATGTGATGTATGAGATGATCATGTGATGTATAGAATTTCACGACTTGCATGTCGTTGAGTACGGCAACCGGCAGGAGCCATAGGGTTGTCTTTAATTATTGTATGACCTGTGTGTCAATCATTAAGCGCTATGTAATGCTTTACTTTTGCCTCTAGATCATATTTCCACCAATATGTACATGGAAACCCAAGGTTGGACACATTTCACCACATTATTCACATCGGTTGACCCGTACCGGGAGTTTCCACATACAGATCGAGGACTTTACTAAGTGTTAGCCCATGTCTGTGAACAACGTCAGACACATGACCTAGATATGACATCTACCAACATTACATCACACTTCTACACATATGTTAGGTCCACATGCAGGTTTTCCAGTGATTCCGGTGCTCCGACGGTCATTCACCTCCGAAACCCTAGATCGGGGGGACCCGTAGATCTACCCCTATTATATTCTCCGTACGAGTGTTGACCAATGGAGTTTTTTCTCTATCTATGTTTGTTTAGCACATTTGTACATGGAAAACCAAGGTTGGACACATTTCACCACATTATTCACACCGGTTGACCCGTTCCGGGACTTTCCACATACAGATCCAGGATTTTACTAAGTGTTAGCCCATGTCTGTGAACAACGTCAGACACATGACCTAGATATGCCATCTAACAACATTACATCACACTTCTACACATATGTTAGGTCCACATTCAGGTTTTCCAATGATTCCGACGCTCCGACGGTCATTCACCTCCGAAACCCTAGATCGGGGGGACCCGCAGATCTACCCCTATAAATTTCTCCGTACGAGTGTTGACCAATGGAGTTTTTTCTCTATCTATTTTTTTATCACATTTGTACATGGAAAACAAAGGTTGGACACATTTCACCACATTATTCACACCGGTTGACCCGTACCGGGAGTTTCCACATACAAATCTAGGATTTTACTAAGTGTTAGCCCATGTCCGTGAAAAACGTCAGACACATGACCTAGATATGCCATATACCAACATTACATCACACTTCTACATATATGTTAGGTACACATGCAGATTTTCCAGTGATTCCAGCGCTCCGACGGTCATTCACCTCGGAAACCCTAGATTGGGGGGACCCGCAGATCTACCCCTATAAATTTCTTCATACGAGTGTTGACCAATGGAGTTTTTTATCTATATATGTTTTTTTAGCACATATGTACATGGAAAACCAAGGTTGGACACATTTAACCACATTATTCACACCGGTTGACCCATACCGGGAGTTTGCACATACAGATCCAGGATTTTACTAAGTGTTAGCCCATGTCTTTGAACAACGTCAGACACATGACCTAGATATGCCATCTACCAACATTACATCACACTTCTACACATATGTTAGGTCCACATGCAGGTTTTCGAGTGATTCCGATGCTCTGGTGGTCATTCACCTCCGAAACCCTAGATCAGGGGGACCTGCAGATCTACCCCTATAAATT
This sequence comes from Hordeum marinum, assembly GCA_022496015.1. Lineage (NCBI taxonomy): Eukaryota > Viridiplantae > Streptophyta > Magnoliopsida > Poales > Poaceae > Hordeum > Hordeum marinum. The sequence continues at coordinate 26,850,951 of CM039678.1, forward strand.
TCTCCGCACGAGTGTTGACCAATGGAGTTTTTTTTCTCTATATATGTTTGTTTAGCACATATTTGCATGGAAAACGAATGTTGGACACATTTCACCACATTATTCACACCGGTTGACCCGTACCGGGTGTTTCCACATACAGATCCAGGATTTTACTAAGTGTTAGCCCATGTGTGTGAACAACGTCAGACACATGACCTAGATATTCCATCTACCAACATTACATCATACTTGTAGACATAAACTAGGTCCACATGCAAGTTTTTGTGGGATTCCAACGCTCCGGTGGTCATTCACCTCCGAAACCCTAGATCGGGGGGACCCGCAGATCTACCCCTATAAATTTCTCCATATGAGTGTTGACCAATGGAGTTTGTTTCTCTAGCTATGTTTTTTAACACATATGTACATGGAAAAACCAAGGTTGGACACATTTCACCACATTATTCACAACGGTTTACCCGCACCGGGAGATTGCACATATAGATCCAGGATTTTACTAAGTGTTAGCCCATGTCCATTGCTACTTCTTGAGCTTGCGTTGGTTTTTCCCTTGAAGAGGAAAAGGTGATGCAGCAAATTAGAGATAAGTATTTCCCTCAGTTTGAGAACCAAGGTATCAATCCAGTAGGAGTATCAAGATGAGGCACCAAGGAACCTGCACAAAAACAAACAAACTTGCAACCAACGCGATAAAGGGGTTGTCAATCCCTTTACGATTACTTGCAAGGTGAGATCTGATAGTGATAATAGGTGAATATAAATAAGTAAATAAAATTGCATCAAGGTATTTTTGGTGTTTTTGTATTTATATCTGAATATATAATATGTAAAATAGACCCGGGGGCCATAGTGTTCACTAGAGGCTTCTCTCATGGTAGCAAGTATTACGGTGGGTGAATAAATTACTGTCAAGCAATTGATAGAATCACGCAAAGTCATGACGATATCTAAGGCAATGAGCATACATATAGGAATCACGTCCGAAACAAGTAGACCGATACTGTCTGCATCTACTACTATTACTCCAAACATCGACCGCTATCCAGCGTGCATCTAGTGTATTAAGTTCATAACAAACGGAGTAACGCCTTAAGCAAGATGACCTGATGTAGAGGGATAGATTCATGAAATATGATATAAACCCCATGTTTTTACCCTTTATGGCAACAACACGATGCGTGCCTCGCTACCCCTTCTGTCACTGGGTGAGGACACCGCACGGTATGAACCCAAAACCAAGCACTTCTCCCATTGCAAGAATCATAGATCAAGTTGGCCAAACGAAACCCATAACTCGAAGAGACTTATGAGGATATTAAATCTTGCATATAAGAAATCAGAGGAGACTCAAATAATATTCATAGATAATCTGATCATAAATCCACAATTCATTGGATCATGACCAACACACCGCAAAACAGAATTACATCGGATAGATCTCCATGAAGATCATGGAGAACTTTGTATTGAAAATAAAAGAGATAGAAGAAGCCATCTAGCTACTAGCTATGGACCCGAAGGCCTGATGTGAACTACTCACGCATCATCGGAGAGGCAATGGTGTTGATGAAGATGGCCACCGGAGATGGATTCCCCTCCGGCAGGATGCCGGAATGGTCTCCCGATTTGTTTTTTGTGGCTACGGAGGCTTCCGGCGGCGGAAATTGCGATCTAGGTTTAGTTCTGAAGGTTTCTGTATTTATAAGACCATCTGGCGTCGAGAACAAGTCAAGAAGGGCCACGAGGAGGTCACGAGCCCCCTAGGCGCGCCCTAGGGGGGCGCGCCTCCCAGGCTCGTGACTCCCTCGGGCCGCCTCTCCAGTATATTTTCCTTTTGGTATTTTTGATATTTTCCATAAAAAATCACGGCGAAAGTTTTATTCCGTTTGGACTCCATTTGATATTCCTATCTGAAAAAGGTCAAAAACACAGAAAAACAGAAACTAGCACTGGGCACTAGGCACTGGGTTAATAAGTTAGTCCCAAAAATAATATAAAATAAAATATTCATGCACATAAAATATCCAAAGTTGATAATATAATAGCATGGAACAATCAAAAATTATAGATACGTTGGAGACGTATCAAGCATCCCCAAGCTTAACTCCTGCTCGTCCTCGAGTAGGGAAGTGATAAAGACCGAATTTTTGATGTGGAATGCTACCTAACATATTTGTTCTATGTAACCTCTTTATTGTGGCATGAATGTTCAGATCCATAAGATTCAAAACAATAGTTTAATATTGACATGAAAACAATAATACTTCAAGTATAATAGCAAAGTAATCATGAACTTTTGAAATAACAAGGCCAAAGAAAGTTATCCCTACAAAATCATATAGTCTGGCTATGCTCCATCATCCCACACAACGAACTTAAATCATGCACAACCTCGGTATTGGCCAAGTAATTGTTTTTGCACTATTACTTTCTCAAACTTTTTTCAACTCTCACGCAATACATGAGCGTGAGCCATGGATATAGCACTATAGGTGGAATGGAGTGTGGTGGAGGTTGTAAGGCAAAAAGGAGAAGATGGTCACATCGACTGGGCATATCAATGGGCTATGGAGATTGCCATCAATAGATATCAATGTGAATGAGTAGGGATTACCATGGAACGGATGCACTAGAGCTATAAGTGTATGAAAGCTCACAAATAAAAACTAGTGGGTGTGCACCAAACTTGCTTGCTCATGAAGACCTAGGGCAATTTGAGGAAGCCCATCCTTGGAATATACAAGCCAAGTTATATAATGAAAATTTCCACTAGCATATGAAAGTGACAAAACAAGAGACTCTCTATCATGAAGAACATGGTGCTATTTTGAAGCACAAGTGTGGAAAAAGATAGTAGCATAGTCCCTTCTCTCTTTTTCTCTCATTTGGGCTCTTTGGCCTAATTTTTTTATATTTTTTTTGGTTGGGCTCTTTGGCCTCTTTTTTTTATTTCCTCACATGGGACAATGCTCTAATAATGATGATCATCACACTTTTATTTACTTACAAGTCGATACTTAGAACAATAATGACTCTATATGAAAGTGACGACACATGTCTTGAGACGGAACAGTGGAAGTTGCATGTCAATATATCTCGGAATGGCTATGAAAATGACATAATAGGTAGGTATGGTGTCTGTTTTGAGGAAGGTATATGGTGGGTTTGTGCACTGGCAAAAATTGCGCGGCACTAGAGAGGGTAGCAATGGTGGAAGGGTGAAAGTGCATCTATACCATGGACTCACATTAGTCATGAAGAACTCATATACTTATTGCCAAAGTTTTATTAGTAATCGGAACAAAGTGCTAAACGCATACTCCTAGGGGAAGGGTTGGTAGGAGTTAACCATCGCGCGATCCCGACCGCCACACAAAGGGTGACAATCAATAAATCAATTATGCTCCGACTTCCTAACATAGCGGTTCACCATACGTGCATGCTACGGGAATCACTAACCTCAACACAAGTATTTCTAGATTCACAACACCCTACTAGCATAACTCTAATATTACCATATCCATATCTCATAACTAATTGTGAGGAATCAAACTTCTCTTACTAATCAATGCACTTGAATATGAAAGCTTTTATTATATCCTCTTTGGATGCCTATCATATTTAGGACTAATTTCATAACACACGCCAATTACCAAGTTACTTAGAGAGAGCACTCTCAAAATGATATAAGTTAAGTTCAAGAATTTTTATTTCTACGAAATATGACACCGCCGTGCTCTACAAAGATTTAAGTGAAGCACTAGAGAAAAATTATCTAGCTCAAAAGATATAAGTGAAGCACATGGGAGCAAAATTACCAAGCTCAAAAGATATAAGTGAAGCACATGGGAGCAAAATTACTAATCTCAAAAGATATAAGTGAAGAACATGGGAGCAAAATTACTAAGCTCAAAAGATATAAGTGAAGCACATGTGAGCTAAATTGCCTAACTCAAAAGATATAAGTGAAGCTCATTGAGTATTCTAACAAATTCACGATGGGTGCATGTCCCTCTCAAAAGGTGTGCATCAAGGATCACTTTGATAAAACAAAAAGAAAAGACTCCTATAATATACGACACTCCAAGCAAAACACAAATCATGTGGTGAATAAAAATATAGCTCCAAGTAACGTTACCGATGGATTGAAGACGAAAGAGGGGATGCCTTCCCGTGGCATCCCCAAGCTTAGGCTTTTTGGTGTCCTTGAATTTGGCTTGGGATGACTTGGGCATCCCCAAGCTTAGTCTCTTTCCACTCTTTATTCCATTGTCCATAAGAACATCACCCAAAACTTGAAAACTTCTCAACACAAAACTTAAACAGAAACTCGTGATACCATTAGCATAAGAAAACAAACCACCAACTTTTAGGTACTGTAGTAAACTTAATTTCCATTTATATTGATATTATATTACTGTATTCTCACTTTTCCATGGCTCGTACCCCCCGATACTAACCATATTTTCATCAAAATAAGCAATGAACACAACAAAAAACAGAATCTATCAAAAACAGAATAGTCTGTAGCAATCTGTATATTTCGTATACCTCTGCTAATGAAACAATTATGAAAAAATTATGAAAATTAGGGAAATTTTCATATAAATCATCGTCAAAAATAATCAACTCAAAACTTTTTTCTGGATAGGAATTAAAAATAATTTCGTGAGCACAAAGTTTCTGTCTTTTTCCAGCATGATTAAACAACTATCACCAAAAATTAATCATAAAGGTTCCACTTGGCACAAACACTAATTAAAACATAAAAAACACAATCATAACAGAATCATGATGGTGTGGACTCAACAAAAAAGAAAGTAAAAAAGCAAAAATAAATCTGTTCATTGGGTTGCCTCCCAACAAGCGCTATCGTTTAACGCCCTCAGCTAGGCGTAAGGCAATAAAATCAAGTGTTGTCATCTTTAGTGCTCAAACCATAAGTAGATCTCATAATGGATTCATAAGGCAATTTTATTCTATTTCTAGGGAATTGTTCCATGCCCTTCTTTAATGGAAATTGAAATTTAATATTCCCTTCCTTCATATCAATAACAACACCAATAGTCCTAAGGAAAGGTCTACCAAGAATAATGGGACATGTCGGATTGCAATCAATATCAAGCACAATGAAATCTACGGGCGCATAGTTCCTATTTTCAATAATAAGAACATCATTAAACCTTCCCATAGGTTTCTTAATAGTAGAATCCGCAAGATGCAAATTAAGAGAGCACTCATCAATCTCATTGAAACCTAGAACATCACACAAAGGTTTTGGAATTGTGGAAACACTAGCACCCAAATCACACAAAGCATGGCATTCATAATTTTTAATCTTGATTTTTATAGTAGTTTCCCACTCATCATGAAGTTTTCTAGGAATAGATATTTCCAACTCAAGTTTCTCTTCAAGAGATTTCATCACAGCATCAACGATATGTTCAGTAAAAGCCTTATTTTGGCTATAAGCATGTGGAGAGTTTAGCATGGATTGAATCAAGGAAATACATTCAATCAAAGAGAAATTGTCATAATTAAATTCCTTGAGATCCGAAGTAGTAATTTCATCACTATTCAAATTTTTGATATCCTTTACTCCACTTTTAGTATTTTTAGCATCAAGATAAATAGACTCCGAATCATTGGGGCGTTTCTCAACCAAAGTGGATTCACATCCTGCCCCATCATCATTAAGATTGACATTAGAAAACAAGGATTCAATAGGAGTCACACCAAGCACTTTAAGATCTTTGTGATTATCATCACATATTTCAGGTTTAGCAGCCATTTTATTGACTAAGGTAGCTTGTTTATCAGAAATCTCGCCTACCAATTTTTCAAGACGAGCAAATTGAGAATTTAACGCAAGGAATTCTTTGGCCATATCATCAACCTCTTTATTCATATATGCCATAAAAGAATTTTGCTCCCTTAGTTCTCTACGAAAGTAACTATTATGATCAAACTGTGTAGACATGAAGCTTTTGACATTATTTTCAATTTCTTCCTACTTTTTATAGTAAACATCATAATCATTTGGTTAGGCCATGAGGATAAATAAAATAGAACACACGAGCAAACAGAAAGCAAACGAGAGAAAAGGGCGAACGAAAAGGGCAAATAAAGTTAGGCAAATATTTTTGTAAATTTTTGTTTTAGAAGTGGGGGAGAGGAAAACAAGAGGCAAATGGCAAATAATGTAAATTCAAGACATGAGTTTGCGATAGGTACTAGGTAGATATGCTTCACTTGAATACTCCCCGCCAACGGCGCTAGAAATTTTTCCTGCTACTTCTTCAGCTTGCGTTGGTTTTTCCCTTGAAGAGGAAAGGGTGATGCAGCAAAGTAGAGATAAGTATTTCCCTCAGTTTGAGAACCAAGGTATCAATCCAGTAGGAGTATCAAGATGAGGCACCAAGGAACCTGCACAAAAACAAACAAACTTGCACCCAACGCGATAAAGGGGTTGTCAATCCCTTTACGATTACTTGCAAGGTGAGATCTGATAGTGATAATAGGTGAATATAAATAAGTAAATAAAATTGCAGGAGGTATTTTTGGTGTTTTTGTATTTAGATCTGAATATATAATATGTAAAATAGACCCGGGGGGCATAGTGTTCACTAGAGACTTCTCTCATGATAGCAAGTATTACGGTGGGTAAACAAATTACTGTCAAGCAATTGATAGAATCACGCAAAGTCATGACGATATCTAAGGCAATGATCATACATATAGGCATCACGTTAGAAACAAGTAGACCGAAACTGTTTGCATCTACTACTATTACTCCACACATCGACCACTATCCAGCGTGCATCTAGTGTATTAAGTTCATAACAAACGGAGTAACGCCTTAAGCAAGATGACATGATGTAGAGGGATAGATTCATGCCATATGATATAAACCCCATCTTTTTACCCTTGATGGCAACAACATGATGCGTGCCTCACTACCCATTCTATCACTGGGTGAGGACACCGCACAATATGAACCCAAAAGCAAGCACTTCTCCCATTGCAAGAATCATAGATCAAGTTGGCCAAACGAAACCCATAACTCGAAGACACTTACGAGGATATGAAATCATGCATATAAGAAATCAGAGGAGACTCAAATAATATTCATAGATAATCTGATTATAAATCCACAATTCATCGGATCTTGACAAACACACCGCAAAAGAGAATTACATCGGATAGATCTCCATGAAGATCATGGAGAACTTTGTATTGAGAATCAAAGAGAGAGAAGAAGCCATCTAGCTACTAGCTATGGACCCGAAGGTATGATGTGAGCTACTCACGCATCATCGAAGAGGCAATGGTGTTGATGAAGATGGCCACTGGAGATGGATTCCCCTCCGGCAGGATGCCGAAACGGTCTCCCGATTGGTTTTTGGTGGCTACGGAGGCTTGCGGCGGCGGAACTTGCGATCTAGGTTTAGTTTTGAAGGTTTCCATATTTATCAGACCATCTGGCATCGACAACAAGTCAAGAGGGTGCCACGAGGAGGTCACGAGCCCCCTAGTCGCGCCCTAGGGGGGAGCACGCCTCCCAGGCTCGTGACTCCCTCGGGCCGCCTCTCCGGTATATTTTCCTTCTGATATTTTTGATATTTTCCATCAAAAATCACGGCGAAATTTTTATTCCGTTTGGACTCCGTTTGATATTCCTATGTGAAAAATGTCAAAAACACGGAAAAACAGAAACTGGCACTGGGCACTAGGTTAATAAGTTAGTCCCAAAAATAATATAAAATAGCATATTCATTCATATAAAACATCCAAAGTTGATAATATAATAGCATGGAACAATCAAAAATTATAGATGCGTTGGAGACGTATCATCCGTGAAGAACGTCAAACACATGACTTAGATATGCCATCTACCAACATTACATCACACTTCTACACATAACCTAGGTCCACATGCAGGATTTCAAGTGATTCCGACGCTCCGGTAGTGATTCACCTCCGAAACCTTAGATCAGGGGGACCTGCAGATCTACCCCTATAAATTTCTCCGTACGAGTGTTGACCAATGAAGTTTTTTTTCTCTATCTATGTTTGTTTAGCACATATGTACATGGAAAACAAAGGTTGGACACATTTCACCACGTTATTCACACCGGTTGACCCATACCGGGTGTTTCCACATAGAGATCCAGGATTTTACTAAGTGTTAGCCCATGTATGTGAACAACGTCAGACACATGACCTAGATATGCCATCTACCAACATTACATCACACTTGTACACATAACCTAGGTCCACATGCAAGTTTTTGTGGGATTCCGACGCTCAGGTGGTCATTCACCTCCGAAACCCTAGATCGGGGGGACCCGCAGATCTACCCCTATAAATTTCTCTGTAGGAGTGTTAACCAATGGAGTTTTTTTCTCTATCTATGTTTTTTTAACACATAGGTACATGGAAAAACCAAGGTTGGACACATTTCACCACATTATTCACACTGGTTGACCCGCACCGGGAGTTTGCACATATAGATCCAGGATTTTACTAAGTGTTAGCCCATGTCCGTCAACAACGTCACATGACCTAGATATGCCAGCTACCAACATTACATCACACTTATACACATAACCTAGGTCCACATGCAGGTTTTCTAGTGATTCCGACGCTCCGGTGGTCATTCACCTCTGAAACCCTAGATCGGGGGGACCCGATGATCTACCCCTATAAATTTCTCCGTACGAGTGTTGACCAATGGATTTTTTTCTCTTTCTATGTTTGTTTAGCACATATGTACATGTTAAACCAAGGTTGGACACATTTCACCACATTATTCACACTGGTTGACCCGTACCGGGAGTTTGCGCATACAGATCCAGGATTTAACTAAGTGTTAGCCCATGTCCATGAACAACGTCAGACACATGACCCAGATATGCCATCTGCCAATATTACATCACACTTGTACAGATTACCTAGGTCCACATGCAGGTTTTCCAGTGATTCCGGCGCTCCGACGGTCATTCACCTCCAAAACCCTAGATCGGGGGGACCCACAGATCTACCCCTATAAATTTCTCCGTACGAGTGTTGACCAATGGAGTTTTTTTCTCTATCTATGTTTGTTTAACACATATGTACATGGAAAAGCAAGGTTGGACACATTTCACCACATTATTCACACCGGTTGACCCGTACCAGGAGTTTGCACATATAGATCCAGAATTTTACTAAGTGTTAGCCCATGTCCGTGAACAACGTCAGACACATGACCTAGATATGTCATCTACCAACATTACATCAAACTTGTACACATAACCTAGGTCCACATGCAGGTTTTCGAGTGATTTCAGCGCTCCGGTGGTCATTCACCTCCGAAACCCTCGATCGGGGGAACCCACTGATCTACCCCTATAAATTTCTCCGTACGAGTGTTGACCAATGGAGTTTTTTTCTCTATCTATGTTTTTTAGCACATATGTACATGGAAAACCAAGTTTGGACACATTTCACCACATTATTCACACCGGTTGACCCGTACCGGGATTTTCCACATACAGATCTAGGATTTTACTAATAGTTAGGCCATGTATGTGAACAATGTCACACACATGACCTAGATATGCCATCTACCAACATTACATCACACTTGTACACATAACATAGGTCCACATGCAGGTTTTCCAATGATTCCGACGGTCATTCACGTTCGAAACCCTAGATCGGGGGGACCCGCAGATCTACCCCTATAAATTTCTCCATACGAGTGTTGACCATTGGAGTTTTTTTCTCTATCTATGTATTTTTAAGACATATGTACATGGAAAACCAAGGTTGGACACATTTCACCACATTATTCACACCGGTTGACCCGTATCGGGAGTTTGCACATACAGATCCAGGATTTTACTAAGTGTTAGCCTATGTCCGTGAACAACGTCCGACACATGACCTAGATATGCCATCCACCAACATTTCATCATACTTCTACACATAACCTAGGTCCACATGCAGGTTTTTGAGTGATTCCGACGCTCCGGTGGTCATTCACCTCTGAAACCCTAGATTGGGGGGACCCGCAGATCTACCCATATAAATTTCTTCGTACGAGTGTTGACCAATGGAGTTTTTTCTCTATCTATGTTTGTTTAGCACATATGTACATGGAAAAGCAAGGTTGGACACGTTTCACCACATTATTCACAACGGTTGACTCGTATCGGGAGTTTCCACATACAGATCCAGAATTTTACTAAGTGTTAGCCCATGTCTGAGAACAACATCAGACACGTGACCTAGATATGCCATCTACCAACATTACATCACACTTGTACACATAACCTAGGTCCATATGCAAGTTTTTGTGCGATTCCAACGCTCCGGTGGTCATTCACCTCCGAAACCCTAGATCGGGGGGACCCGCAGATCTACCCCTATAAATTTCTCCGTACGAGTGTTGACCAATGGAGTTTTTTTCTCTATCTATCTTTGTTTAGCACATATGTACATGGAAAACCAAGGTTGGACATATTTCACCACATTATTCACCTACGACATCCTGCTCCAGAGGGGGGCCTGGCGGTCTACCCCTATAGCTTTCTCCGCACGATGTTCCAACAATGTACTTTTTTGTTTGTTGAGGTTTGTTTAGGACATAACTACATGGAAAACAAGGTTGGGACCTTGTAACACATCGTAGCCCCCGGTATACCCGCAAACGGGTGTATTCCACCTACATGTCCATGACTTTGCATCGTGTTATCGCATGAATGTGAAGATGGTCAAACCAAGGAGCTAGACATTGCATCTATGGACCTTACACCACACTTGGAAACATACCCTACAATCACATGCAATTCATGCGGTACTACGGCACTCCGGCGGTCTTTCTTCACCGAAACCCGGCCTAGTCCGGGCGCGAGGGGGCCGGGGAGGGGGGGCGGTTTACCCTTATAGCTTTCTCCGCACGAGGTTCAACTGTGGAGCATACATATTAATATAGTAATAGTAGCATAATATATTTTAATTTAGTTGCATAAATATTATAATTTATTAATATATTATTTTATGTATTAATTAGTAGACACAAAAAGAATAAAGAGGCGTATATCGAGGGTTGAAATGAGATGATATATATTATAATCCCATTTCCAATATTATTCTATGTATTAGTAATATAAGATTAAACGGTTAAACAAAAGAAAATAAAAATGAAAACAAAAAATAAAAACAGGGTCTACGCCGACGGCCAAAGGTTGGAGCCGTCGGCGTAGCCTCTACTGGGCTAACGGTGTTACCGCCCGACCGTCACCGGGGCCCACCTGGCAGTCCTACGCCGACGGCTGGGGATACGCCGACGGTGGCCCTCGGTCTAAAATGGACCTACGCCGACGGCCTTTATACACCGACGGCGGCCCTCGGCCTAAAGCGGCCTACGTCGACGGCTCGCGGATGCCGACGGCCCGCTGCCAGGGCTGACGAGGTGGGCCATCTACGCCGACGGCCCCGACATTTGGCCGTCGGCGTCTAAGCTCAGTCCCGTAGTGAATCTTGCTAGGGTTAGCTCATCTCCGATATCCTCTCACAAATCTCTCTAATAAATCAATCGAATGGAGCTTGGGAAGAGTGAGGAATAACAATTCTTGAGATTTGAGACGGGGGTGAAATGGCCAAAGCTACAAGGGGTAGGTCATTTTAATAGGGGTGGATAAAGTAGCCATTTTTGAACTGAACTAATATCCACAAATAATCTAGATGGCTACTAGCGCTTCTGTGAACTGGCCAATGAGAATGCAAAATAGGGCCTCTGTCTTAGGCCTGGATGGTTCGAAACGAGATCGGACGACGTTGGATCTAGCTCTCGATCAACACTTTGGACGATATAGGCTAGGGCATTACCCTTGGCCCAACCTGTTCGCTGGATCTAGGCCCAGAAGTTCTAGTCGGAAATCTTACGACATCGGACTTGTCCCAGACTCTGGTCCGGAAGGTCCGATGCTAATCAGAGTGAACTTTGACCTATCTCGGACCTAAGCTCGTACGGCCTGACAACAACTCGGTCTAGTGGCTGCCCGATTTGCACATCCCGACATTCTAGGAAAATTTTCCTAGATGGTATGGTCTAGCTATTTGACAGATGAAAACTCAAGACATTTTTGCTTTTGGCTATGTATTGTTTGGTGGATGGTAATGCTATTTGAGTATAGATATGATATATGAGCAATATTTTCGCCAAGCCGCGCTTCCTCTTAATAGTGTAGGATCCCTAGACTTAAGAAATAAAAATTAAGATATAAAATAAGCTTTGCTAAAGAATGGTTGAGTTCTTTTTACCTTTGGGGGTCGGCGATGCTCGACAACCTTCACACTTGAGACTAAAACATGCCCATACGTATACACTTAACAAGAGAACTAGTACCTTTAACTCTCCATCATAAATACCAAAACTTAATTAGGAGCCTAGATGCACTTTCACCATTGATACGGAGCGTGGCTTCATCTTGTGAAAAAACACAATGGTGGCCATGTCCTTCTTTCTTCCCATTCAATAGTTAGTAAACCTGCACCATTCAAGCCCATCTGCAAGAGGAGTACAAATCGAAGAGAAAAAGTCATTCTTGTCATATTGGAACCAGAGCATAAACACTGGTTTGGGAACCTGGCGAACAACATCCCCAGTTCCTTCCGTAGTTCCATATTCATGGAGACAAAGTCGTCGAGGCTGGCATTGAGGTAGATCAAGATGTTCCACGTGTGCATGCCATATGGATGAATTATCCAACAGTCAGCTTTACGTAAACGAGGTTCTTGAGAGACGAGAGATTAGCGTCCTAGCTTCGGCGAGTGAGATGATGGATGGTGAAGGTGGTGATCTCAGAATGATAACTTCCAGTAGTCGCCTCAGGGAAAATCCCGGAGTGTTATAAGTTTACGTAGGAGTAGCATTTCCATCACATAAGTACCTTCCTTTAGAGTAGTGGTTTGAATCCTAACCAAGTAAATAACAAATATACATTGTGGATATGCTATAGTACCCAGCCGGGTGACTGATTAACAGGAGCTTCATTAATTAGTCAAAACGTTTACAGGAATTGTAGCAATTTTGAAAGGAAGAGCAACCAAATAAATCTACCGGCTGCAGGTGCAGGTGCAGGTGCTAGACGACTTAGCTGAGGTCATGTCCCCGCATATTGTGCTCCCTTTTTTCATGCTTGAAGCTGACCAACTGACCTCCTTGGTCTCCCTTAGAACCGCCGGCTGGTATGATCTTTCACCCTCCACGGGTGTAGGCTAGCGTAACAACAATGAAGCATGGAACACCCAATTTGTTCTCTGATGGACAAGCATGAATGCCGCAAGCACATCGTACCAACTTGTCTTGGTATTGCTACATGTTAAGGAGAAAATATCCTTATTTGGTTCTTTCCCTATGCCTCCTAGTCATACGCGTTAGGTGCTCTCATGTTGATTTTTGCTTCTACCATCATCTCTCGTGTTCATCTCAAATCTATTTGTTGTATAAAAATGTTCACAAGACAGAGTTACGTGGAAATGTAAAACGTGGATGAGGTTCCATGCCATGCTCACACGAAGATGGGGTCAAATATATAGGATGTAAAGTCTTGATTGGATATGTGAAGGATAGGTGAGGATATTAATAAGACGCGCGCAGGTAGAGGTGGCGGTGTGGTTTCTGTATGAACATATGCAGAATTTACCATTCTACTTCGGTACCATATGGCCTGAGTTATGAGTCATGCCTTTTGGCATTGTGATCAAGAAAAAGATTGATCAGACAGATCCTTTCGCAAGAAAAAAAATGATAGATCTGACCATTTTCATGAATACTTTTTCTTCGGCACACACCCCTTAAACACATCAACAATGAAAATAAAGGACACTATGGGCATTAAGAAAATATGCGGAGAATCCCCGTATTGATTGTCCAATTACTTCTTCTCCCGCACACGGTCGGCAATGGGAGCACATCGCCCCGCATCCAGCGCAACTAGTGGTGTTCCTATATACCCACAGCTCCAGAACTGGACAATGCCGTGAGCGCAACTAGGAATCTGGCAAGAACGACGAAGAATAGTGACAGTGCGGCATCGTGCTGCAGCTTCATGTTATCTAAGTATTGGAGATCGACATTGGGTTATGGCGGCGTCCATGCCCGGCAGCATCTCAAGCTCAGTTAATCCGTATATCTTGACATGCTTGGATTTGTGCACAGTTTTAGCGTGAACCAACTGGATGCTGGACATGCTCGACAGCACGGTGAAGATGAGATCGATGCTGCCGGGCGCCTCGTCCCTTGCTGCCGAGAACATGTAAGATGAGTTGTGCGACGAGGAGGTCGTTACCTTGGCAAGGAGATGCGCATGAAGTACAGGATGAGCGCAGCGAGCCTATGCGCCGCCAGACCCGACCAGCGAGTACTCGCCGTCGGCACACATGCGCTCCTTACGTGGAGGCGGTGTTGTGCAAATAACATGAAAAGCAAGCACATTATTAGGGATTTGGAGGTTGGAGCCCCGTGTGGTACAGCCGCTCCCTGAGGTTATGATGAGCTCCGGCCATGGACTTCTTGCATGGTTCATGACGAAGACTGTCGTTGGTGCCAACATGGCGCCGGCAGGCCGTTGAATGGCTGGATAGTGGGTAACCGCATCGTATTAGCCAACTAGCCCTCATTTTTTAAGAGGCCTCTTCTCCCCTCTCGTGTTGCCTCCCCCCCCCGGCGGCTCGGGAGGGCTCAGCCGCCGCCGCCTAGTAACCCTCCAGCGCCCTTCTCCCCTCTGCCGCTGCTGATGGTCGGCGCCGGGCAAAGCCCGTGCGTGCGACGGCGGCGGTGGAGGATCTCTCCTTCCTCTCCCGGATCCGCGGCGGCGTGGGCGCCATGATCCGCGGGGTGCGGCCCTCCTGACGGTGTGGCGGATCCCGGAGGCGGCGGGCTCGCGGCGGTGCTCGGGCGCCCAGATCCATGGGTGTGGGAGTTCCGGCAGCGTGCGGGCTCCCGATGGCGGCGGGATCGGTCGAAGGCGGGCTTGGGTGCTGGCGTCGACTGCGCGGTGCCGGATCTCGTCGCTCGTGGCAGATCTCGACACTCCAGCCATCGTGGAGGCACCTGGACCTGGGGCGGCGGCCCCGTTAGGCATGGCGACGGCGCCCTCGGCTGACGACGCTCGCGAGGGGTGGATGACTAGTTCATCCCGATGGTGGCGATGACCAGGGTCGCCGTTCTCCTCCTTGCAGGCGCCGTCGAGGTCTCTGCCCTGCACCCCGACCCCATGCCCGGGTGAAGACCCAAACTCTCCTTAGATTGGGCGGCGGCGACACTGCATGTGTCGTACCCTTTTTGGAGGCGCCGCCTGGGGCGTTTGGGTGCTCGGTTAGAGGACCTACAGGCGAAGGGGATGGGACCAGTGACAGCAGGTGGTGTTCGCGATGAAGGAGCGGCGTGGCATCTGGCACATCGACAATGGCGGGTCTCAGCGGCATCGAGCAGTGGGGTCTCGCCTTGGGCGTGTGATGATGGACGAGCGCAGGATGGTGGCGCTGTCTGGCGTCGTGGTGGCGTCGATGGCAGTTAGACCGGGCAGGGTCGATGCGTCAGTACAGCTTTGAAGATGGATCGGTGGAAGACGGCGGAGGTAGCTTCGGTGAGTGCGCCGGACCGGTATGTGACCCAGTCCAGGTATGTGGCCGGGATGGGGCATCCGGCATTAGATGTTAGGATTTGGTGCGATGTCTGTTTGGTATTAGGCTCGGACATTAGGTACCACTACATCAAAGGGATAGAAATAGCGACAAGAGTTGCCTACAGGTGGCTTCAGGCTTACTGATATACTTCCTTGTAAGGTCTTTTGTGAATAATCAATAAAATGGTCGTATGCATCGTCGAGATGCAGAGGCCGGGGTGCATCCTTCTTTTCTAAAAAAAACTAGTTAGTAATACTAACTAGTTTTTTTTTCATTTTGACGATAAATAATTCTAGAGGAAGGAAGTATGGAGCAAGTTAAATTGCACCGACACTCGTGTTAATAGAAATTAAAAGAACTACATTACTTTCTCATTACATTTTAAAGGAAGAACGACGTCATATGGCATCTCACGCTAACTTTGGTTGATCCCTGGCGTGATACCAGACCAGTCCCTGGCTGTAAGATTAGTAGGATATTAGAGGTTGGAACATGTGTGAGAAGAACGCTAACTGTTTGTTATTAAAATCTTTACCGACCGTCCCGCAGGACTCAGGTAACGTTTTTTTTTTGTACGATTTGTACCCGAGCCTGCTTCTGTACTTGTGCTTCCATCACTCACAAAAGTGATAATATCACAACTTAACTTGTGCTTCCATCATTCAAAAAAGTGATATTGTGCTAAAATTTCATACTTTTTTTATTTCGAGAAAAATTTACTAACTATTTTTTGGGTGCTAGTAAGAATTGCTTTAATTGCTTCAGTGTCATGAAAACTTGTACAGGTTTAACAATTTCATTTTGTTTCTAATATAATAAAAAATTGCTTCACTAACGACACAGTTTGCTTCTATTGCAATTGAAATTTGGTTTGTCCTAACGAAATAGTTGTGTCCCATCCAACAATTTGTTTCCACATGGGAAAATTCAAATCCTGCTTATCTTTTCACTATGTTTCCAACACAAGAAAACTTTGCTTCCCTCCACTACGGAAGTGTTTACATCACAAAACTAATTTGCTGTCAGAAGTTAGTTAGAGTGTCGTGTCCGTTCATACCACATTAGATGTGCTACAAATTTGCTCCCTTCACGTCACTAATAATAGTATAATGCTTGCTAAGTTCACATCATATGTTTCCTAACGACTATAGACTTGCTTCGATTTATCCATAGATCATTATCAGGTTGATCCAGGTGCCGTCATCCTTCTTAGTGCAGGCACGGGTCGCCTCCATATAGACATATCTCATTGGCACCAATCGGCCTGAAGTCAATACACACATGCTTGACGCATACATTGGTTAAGCATGATGCATTAGTATGAAATTTAGGTAGCACAATTGGTACTAGATGACCAATACCATGTTGAACAACGCACACAAATCAGAAGAGTGAACCACAAAAACAGGAATCAAAATATCTAGAACCAAGACACATATCTGAGCATGGCATGTTTCAGTGGTGATAGCAAGAAACGGACAAAATATGTAAAATAAGATGCAGGAAGTACCGAAGCAATCCATATAAACCGAAGAAGCACATGAAGTGTGATTCTGAAACCCCATCCGCAAGAAGCATGGAAAATATGCTATCTCAATTTGATTCATATTAATTGAAAACATAGAACCTTGGAAATAGAAACGGACTGAGATTGTGGCCAACATGGGATGCATATTTTGTGTGAACTATATAAAAAAATGACCAAATTTTGATGACATATAGAAGAAAACTCTCTAGACAGAAGAAACATATGTATTAACAATTATGAAGCACCATGAGTAATATGCATGAAAAGAATTATCTGTCTTGCAGTTCGGTTTGGAGCTCTGAAAACCCGAAAAAGGAAATAAACTAAGTTTGTCGCCGACACGGGGATTCATATTTGCGTGATATACATTACTAAATTCCTAGCATTTGGTTGATGATTTAGTGATGAGTAGACAATGGATCATAGAAATTCATCCCTGACAACAAAGAATAAAACAGGATATTCGAAGTTATCACTTATCAGCAAACACTTTGTTAGAAACCAACAAGAATTGGAGAAATTAAAAGTTGAGAGGACCCAAAACATACGCACCCATGCAGCCAGCCGATCTTCCGGGAAAGCTAGTGATGAAAGAAATGCAGTGGGGGTCGAGCATGGCCGACTAAAGTTAGGATGGCGCGCCGGCTAGGTCACCCGGGGGCTGCATAGAGGAATGGGGCAGCATGCTAGATCGGATCTGGCCGGTGCCTTGGATGGTGTGCTAGTCGCCTTGATGGTTGGAAGAACATTGAGCAGGGGATCGAATCAGGCGGTGCTATCGCACAAGGGTCGTGGTGGTGGATCACGAGCTCGGATACGGGGTGAGTTGGGTGAGATGTGTCGGTGGCACAAGAAAGGACCGATGAACACGCGAGAGGTGAAACGGAAGAGTGATTGGGGGAAACATGTCTAGCGTACGAATAGGTTAAGTTGTGTTTTCTCAACGGTGCTATTACACAAATATCTATGGTGGCCAAGCAGTCTGACAATTGCTTTCTCTCACTCATAGGATAGGAAGTCTTTCCCCTTAATATTACTCCACCAAATTTAGAATCTTTAAAGCACCTCACGCTAACTTTGGTTGCACCCTTCCTTATGTTGTAATAATTTAGCTGTTCCATCCTGGGCAGTACCATCAAGGAGCCCATCAGAAAGCAAAGGATTAGATAGAGAGATCATTTGGCACCTTATAAGCTGAACAGCTCCATGTCCATGGCTGGAATGGGCTATGAGTGACCAAGCAAGCAATGAGGTTAAGTAAATATGATATAATTGTTGGGTTGGTGGAGAACATGAGGAGCAGATCCATTTTTTGTACTTTGATGATTGTGAAAGATTTCTCTGTTGTGAAATCAGTTCATTAACGAAGAGTGTGTGCTAAATGTTTTATATTGTGAAGGGCTTTCCGAGAAGAAACATGGAATGGTTATTTCAAGTTACGACCGACGAGATAAGCAATATGTGGAAGTTGATAATTTTATATGCTTATTACTTAGTTTGAGTGTTTCAAGCGTAAAAATATCGCTACCCAAATGTTAATTGCATCTATCCACATTTTGCGCTCTAGAAATGACAAGAACATGTTCCAATTAGTACTATGTAACTATCACATGAAGGAGAAAGGACATGGGTTGTTGTTCGTTATTTAATGTTTTGGCTGCTTTAACTGTAGGAAAAATATTGTTTGATTGTTTCAGTGGAAATCGGGGTTTGTTTCCCTTAAAAATAAAACACAAGAATTCATGAAAGGGAGGTGAGCTTCCGTACCACTAGTAGAAAAAGGCCCAATTGTCCCGGTTCGTAAGGCCCATTTGTCCCGGTTCTGAAACCGGGACTAAAGGCCAAAACCTTTAGTCCCGGTTCTCTTACAAACCGGGACAGAAGGGGCTCCACGTGGCCTCTGCGGGGAGCCCAGGCAGGAGGACCTTTAGTCCCGGTTGGTAACACCAACCGGGACCAAAAGGCATCCACGCGTCAGCATCTAGCAGTTGTTGGATTTTTTTAAAAGGGAGGGGGTTTAGCGGGTTTTGGACGGTTAATTTAGGGGTTTTATATTGTTTTAGCTAACTAACTAATAGAGAGAAGTGTTCTCTCTTTCTCCGTGCTTGGTCGACGCTAGCTACTATAGAGAGAACTCGACATGCTAGCTAGTAAGCAAATAAAGGAACCGTTAAGTACAGAAGATCGTCATGAAGTTATAGAGATAGAAGTGATCGACCTCTCTTCTCCGAAAGATTGGTCGTATAAGAAGTTTTCGTATATATATCCGACGCTACTAGCTACATATATACAATATAAGATCTCTTACAATCCCTAACATCTAATGTCAACTTCCAGATGGTATTCTCCGGCTTTATTTATGACGTGGTCAAGAAAGAATCCCGCCAATTCTTTTTGAATTGCTCATATACGATCATGTGGTAGGAGTTCATCCCGCATCTGGCACATCTAATTTGAAGAAGGGGGTCAATACATATATATGGTAATAAAATAAAATTGTGAATATTATTGCTTACGCACTTGAAATTGTTTTTCAGAGTAGCCCCGTTTAGGGGTCGTCACATTGTAGATGAACTCGCAAACATAGTATCCACATAAATTATTCCCGGTTTCCTGCCACAAGCACTTTACGAGAAATAGAGTTCAATCAAACTGATAATCAAGCATGATAAATGGTATTGATGAAACTAGAATCAATGAAAGATGCGCGGAACTAGCTAGTAGTACTTACTTTCGAGTGTGTAAATCACAGCTCCCCTGGCAGTGCCGAAACAATTGTTGTGAACTCTTTCCAAACCCTGCCAGACAAAGAAAATAATTACTTGATATCAGAAAATGAACAAAGTTGCCGATATGATGCGATAATGATCGATTGAACTTATTTCTGGAGCATTTCTATCATGTGCGCATATTCCTGGGGATCTTTTCTTTTCGAGTCTAAGACGGTTACTACTCCCCGCTCAAGCTGAATCTCTAGCAGAATAAAGTGGAAACTACGCACGCATGCATAACTCATCAATTACATTACTATAAACCTCGAGTAATAAGGGAAACCGAATATGCACAAGACAGTAACACTCACTTGAAGTTGTAAGGAAAGAGTATTGTCCCTTTGTTTTGATTTTTAAGCAACGATTGTAGCAAGTTCTTCTCGATTTGTGTGGCATGTTTTTGAAAATTATACTCATGTATGGCATTTGGGTTAATGAACCCAATGTCATAGATATGTGTTTTTCTACATTCGACGATCTTCCATCTGCATAATATAGTGAGGATAATTATATATACATGCAATGAAAGAGCTGAGCTATATACATAAAGAGACTTAATTACAGAAGTAGTACTTACAGACAGTAGCAAGTCACGATTGTTTTGTCGAGGGCCTTTTGATTGTATAACTAGAATATCTCCTCAAATTCAACATTCAACAGTTTCATTCCAACGAGGTCGTGCTCCTCTTTAACTGACGGTATCAAAGAATCCTTCCTAGACTCGCGACAGGTTTTCATGTACCATTCATGGAATCTTCGCATCATCGTTGGTAGAGGAGGAGGATCAGGTTTGACGACAGGCCGGCCGTGCCGGTAACGGAATTCGTCCACCTCCAACGGCTTAAACTGTACATCATCACTCAAGTAATCACCAGGTTTGGTACCGGGCACCATCCCCGGATGATTAGCGATGATATCGCTAGACACCTTGAGCGGGGGGCATGATTGGTTCGCCTGTTCGCCGAGCTGGGGAATTTTTTTCCCACTTCTTCGTTTTGCTAACCTTGCATCACTGGAAGTACTTCCCGACCGCCGCGCATGTTGATATGTCTTTTTAATACAGCGGTCAAAGTTGGAATCCAACGGAGGCGGTGGTGGTCGCTTCAAGGCATCGATAGTGCGCATCGCTTTCACCGGATCTATCTTCTCCTTCGGAGGTGGAGTTTTCTTTGCAAAATGGGCCCTCATTTCGGCCTCACATATCTCCTCGTTTTCAGACTTGGTCCTCTCATATGGTAACTTTTCCAGAGGCTTGAGAGATGGACCGTATCTGTATCCCCTCCTACCTATGTTTGTACTGCTAGCCGCCGGAGCGGCGGCGGCTCCCTTCCGTCGTTGCTTACTAGGCACCGAAGGAGCCGGAGCGGCGGCGTCTGTCTTCCGCCATTGTCGATGAGGCTGAGGAGGAGGCGTACTACTCCGACATGCCGGAGTAGGCAAAGGAGGAGGCAGAGTGCCCCCACGCGTCGGAGGAGCCAGAGAAGGAGGCAGTGTGCCCTGATCACTCGCCAGAGGAGGAGGAGGAGGCGGAGTGCCCTGATTCGCCTGAGGAGAAGGAGGAGGCGGAGGCGTCCAATTTGGAAGCTTGATGTACTCCTTCTGCCATAGACATGTACTCCTCAGGGCACGAACCAGCTTATTCGCTCCTTCACCTGTATAGTGGTCAAGCTCGAGCTCCTCAAATTCCATCATTACTTCATCCACCATCACAACAGCATAGCCATGTGGAATCGGACAGCAGTGAAAAGTTCGGTTGGGTTGAGGAGGTGCAATAGAGCCAGCAGCCGCCTTGAAAGTGAGGTTCCGGCATTTCGTCATAAGCTCGCAATGTTGAGCCTCCGTGATAGTATCCACGGGGTAGCTAGGAGACGTGAAGTCAGGCTGAACGGGTTCCGTGGAAGCGACGCTGCTTCTCCGCTGAGATGGCGGGGTAGCTTCTGGGGTAGCTTCGTGTCGCTGAGATGGTTAGTCGGCAGCTCGCTGGCTCTTAGCTTCCTCTAGCTTTTGTAGTCTTGCATTGAGCTTCTGAATTTCGCTCAGCTCCGTTTTCCTCTTTCCCTCTCAGATTCTATAACCACCTGCGTCAGGAAACCCAACCTTCCATGGAACGGAGCCTGGTGTGCCTGGTGTTCATCCAGGGTGCTCAGCATTCCCTAGGGCCTCAGTCAGCTCGTCCTTCTCTCTATCGGGAATGAACGTCCCTTCCTGCGCTGCGGTGATATACTTCTGAAGCTTGTTCATGGGTATTGCAAGTTGCTCGTCCGTCCAACGACACTTCCCTGTTTCAGGGTCCAAAGTTTCCCCTGTTGGAAATATGCCCTAGAGGCAATAATAAAATGGTTATTATTGTATTTCCTAGTTCATGATAATTGTCTATTATTCATGCTATAATTGTGTTAACCGGAAACCGTAATACATGTGTGAATACATAGACCACAACGTGTCCCTAGTGAGCCTCTAGTTGGCTAGCTCGTTGATCAATAGATGGTCTCGGTTTCATGACCATGGACATTGGATGTCGTTGATAACGGGATCACATCATTAGGAGAATGATGTGATGGACAAGACTCAATCCTAAGCATAGCACAAGATCGTGTAGTTCGTTTGCTAAAGCTTTTCAATGTCAAGTATCATTTCCTAAGACCATGAGATTGTGTAACTCCCGGATACCGTAGGAATGCTTTGGGTGTGCCAAACGTCACAACGTAACTGGGTGGCTATAAAGGTACGCTACGGGTATCTCCGAAAGTGTCTGTTGGGTTGACACGAATCGAGACTGGGATTTGTCACTCCGTGTGACGGAGAGGTATCTGTGGGCCCACTCGGTAAGACATCATCATTATGAGCTCAATGTGACTAAGGAGTTAGTCACGGGATGATGTATTACGGAACGAGTAAAGAGACTTGCCAGTAACGAGATTGAACAAGGTATGCGGATACCGACGATCGAATCTCGGGCAAGTACCATACCGATAGACAAAGGGAATTGTATACGGGATTGATTGAATCCCTGACATCGTGGTTCATCCGATGAGATCATCGTGGAGTACGTGGGAGCCAACATGGGTATCCAGATCCCGCTGTTGGTTATTGGCCGGAGAGGTGTCTCGGTCATGTCTACGTGTCTCCCGAACCCGTAGGGTCTACACACTTAAGGTTCGATGACGCTAGGGTTATAGGGAAAAGGTATACGTGATTACCGAAGGTTGTTCGGAGTCCCGGATGAGATCCCGGACGTCACGAGGAGCTCCGAAATGGTCCGGAGGTAAAGATTGATATATAGGAAGTCCAGTTTTGGTCACCGGAAAGTTTTCGGGCTCATCGATATTGTACCGGGAGTGCCGGGAGGGTGCCGGAGGACCCCCGGGAGGGGGTGACGACCAAAGGACCTCATGGGCCCTTAGAGGAGGTGTGCCAGCCCATATTGGGCCAGCCAATACCTTCTAGAAAGGGCCCATGCGCCAGGGATCTGGAGATAAGGGCTAAGGGAATTTAAAAGGAGGAGATCCACCTCCCGTGTGGGAGGTGGACTCTCCCCCTAGTTCGGCCGAAGCTCCCTCCTTGGAGGAGGGTCTAGGTCAGCCCTCCCTCTCCCTTCCTCCTATATATACTCAAGGTTTGGGGCTGGTTTGAGACGACGAACTCTTTCTCTCTCGCTGCAGCCCTATTCTGCTTCTTCCTCCTCCGCAGTGCTTAGGCGAAGCCCTGCCGGGATACCTTGCTACTCCACCACCACCACGCCGTCGTGCTGCTGCTGGAGCTCTTCCCCAACCTCTCCTTCCTCCTTGCTGGATCAAGGCGTAGGAGACGTCACCGGGCTGCACGTGTGTTGAACGCGGAGGTGCCGTCCGTTCGGCACTTGATCGGATCTACCGCGATCTGAATCGCTGCGAGTACGACTCCTTCAACCGCGTTCTTGTAACGCTTCCGCTTAGCGATCTTCAAAGGTATGAAGATCCAATCTCTCCCCACTCGTTTGCTGGTTTCTCCATAGATAGATCTTGGTGACACGTAGGAAAATTTTGATTTACTACTACGTCTCCCAACAGTGGCATCATGAGCTAGGTCTATGCGTAGAATCTATGCACGAGTAGAACATAAAGCAGTTGTGGGCGTCGATTTTGTTAATATGCTTGCCGTTACTAGTCTTATCTTGATTCGACGGTATTGTGGGATGAAGCGGCCCGGACCAACCTTACACGTACGCTTACGTGAGACCGGTTCCACCGCCTGACATGCACCAGTTGCATAAGGTGGCTAGCGGGTGTCTGTCTCTCCCACCTTAGTCGGATTGGATTCGATGAAAAGGGTCCTTATGAAGGGTAAATAGAAATTGGCATATCACGTTGTGGTTTTGGCGTAGGTAAGAAACGTTCGTGCTAGAAACCTATAGCAACCACGTAAAAACTTGCAACTACAAATTAGAGAACGTCTAACTTGTTTTTGCAGCATATGCCTTGTGATGTGATATGGCCAGAAGGATGTGATGTGATGCATTGTGATGTATGAGATTGATCATGTTCTTGTAATAGGGTTCACGACTTGCATGTCGATGACTATGACAACCGGCAAGAGCCATAGGAGTTGTCTTATTTATTGTATGACCTGCGAGTCAATCACAAACGCCATGTAATTACTTTACTTTATTGCTAAGCGTTAGCCATAGCAGTAGAAGTAATAGTTGGCGAGACAACCTCATGAAGACACAATGATGGAGATCATGATGATGGAGATCATGGTGTCATGCCGGTGACAATGATGATCATGGTGCCCCGAAGATGGAGATCATAGGAGCAAGATGATATTGGCCATATCATGTCACTATATTGATTGCATGTGATGTTTATCATGTTTACATCTTATTTGCTTAAAACGACGGTAGTAAATAAGATGATCTCTCAATAAAATTTCAAGAGAAGTGTTCACCCTAACTGTGCACCGTTGCTAAGGATCGTTGTTCCGAAGCACCACGTGATGATCGGGTGTGATAGGTTCTAACGTTCGCATACAACGGGTGTAAGCCAGATTTACACACGCGAAACACTTAGGTTGACTTGACGAGCCTAGCATGTACAGACATGGCCTCGGAACACGGAAGACCGAAAGGTCGAACATGAGTTGTATAGAAGATACGATCAACATGGAGATGTTCACCATGGATGACTAGTCCGTCTCACGTGATGATCGGACACGGGCTAGTTGACATGGATCATGTGTCACTTAGATGACTAGAGAGATGTCTATCTGAGTGGGAGTTCATTGAATAATTTGATTATGTGAACTCGATTATCATGAACTTAGTCTAAAATTGCCTTTAATATCTATATTGTAGATCCAATGGCCAACGCAAATGTCAACCTCAATTTCAACGCGTTCCTAGAGAAAACCAAGCTGAAAGATGATGGAAGCAACTATACGGACTGGGTCCGTGGCTTGAGGATCATCCTCATAGCTTCCAAGAGATTGTATGTCCTTGATGCACCGCTAGGTGACCCACCCATTCTCCCAGCGGACCAAGACGTTACGAACGCTTGGCAGTCACGCTGCGATGATTACTCTCTTGTTCAGTGCGGCATGCTTTACAGTTTAGAATCGGGGCTCCAAAAGCGTTTTGAGCAACACGGAGCATATGAGATGTTCCAAGAGCTGAAACGGGTTTTCCAAGCTCATGCCCGAGTCGAGAGATATGACATCTCTGACAAGTTCTTCAGCTGTAAGATGGAGGAGAACAGTTCTGTTAGTGAGCACATCCTCAAGATGTCTGGGCTTCACAACCGCTTGACTCAGCTGGGAGTTAAACTCCCGGATGACTCAGTCATTGACAGAATCCTCCAGTCGCTTCCACCTAGCTACAAAAGCTTTGTGATGAACTACAACATGCAGGGGATGGAGAAGTCCATTCCTGAGTTGTACTCGATGCTCAAATCAGCAGAGGTCGAGATCAGAAAGGAGCATCAAGTGTTGATGGTAAACAAGACCACTAGTTTCAAGAAAGGCAAGGGTAAGAAGAACTTCAAGAAGGACGGCAAAGCTGTTGCCGCGCCCGGTAAGCAAGTTGCCGGGAAGAAGAAGAACAAGAATGGACCCAAGCCTGAGACTGAGTGTTTCTATTGTAAGGGTACCGGTCACTGGAAGCGGAACTGCCCCAAGTACTTAGCGGATAAGAAGGTCGGCAACGTTAAAGGTATATGTGATATACTTGTTATTGATGTGTACCTAACCAGCGCTCGTAGTAGCTCCTGGGTATTTGATACCGGTGCAGTTGCCCACATTTGTAACTCCAAGCAGGAGCTGCGGAATAAGCGAAGGTTGGCAAAGGACGAGGTGACGATGCGCGTCGGGAATGGTTCCAAGGTCGATGTGATCGCCGTCGGCACGCTACCTCTACATCTACCTTCGGGATTAGTTTTAAACCTTAATAATTGTTATTTAGTACCAGCTTTGAGCATGAACATTGTATCTGGATCTCGCTTGATACGAGATGGCTACTCTTTTAAATCCGAGAATAATGGTTGTTCTATTTATATGAGAGAAATGTTCTATGCTCATGCCCCGCTGGTCAATGGTTTATTTTTGATGAATCTCGAACGTGATGTTACACATGTCCATAGTGTGAGTACCAAAAAGTGTAAAGTTGATAACGATAGTCCCACTTACATGTGGCACTGCCGTCTTGGCCATATTGGTGTCAAACGCATGAAGAAGCTCCATGCTGATGGACTTTTGGAGTCACTTGATTTCGAATCATTTAACACATGCGAACCATGCCTCATGGGCAAGATGACCAAAACTCCGTTCTCCGGAACAATGGAGCGAGCAACTGACTTGTTGGAGATAATACATACCGATGTATGCGGTCCAATGAGTGTCGAGGCTCGCGGTGGCTACCGTTATGTTCTCACCCTCACTGATGACTTGAGCAGATATGGGTATGTCTACTTAATGAAACACAAGTCTGAAACCTTTGAAAGGTTCAAGGAATTTCAGAGTGAGGTCGAGAATCAACGTGACAGGAAAATAAAATGCCTACGATCTGATCGTGGCGGAGAATATTTAAGTCACGAGTTTGACACGCACCTTAGGAAATGTGGAATTATTTCACAGCTCACACCGCCAGGCACACCTCAGCGAAATGGTGTGTCTGAACGTCGTAATCGCACTCTATTGGATATGGTGCGATCTATGATGTCTCTTACCGACTTACCGCTATCATTTTGGGGATATGCATTAGAGACTGCCGCGTTCACTTTAAATAGGGCACCGTCTAAATCCGTTGAGACGACACCGTATGAATTATGGTTTGGAAAGAAACCTAAGCTGTCGTTTCTAAAAGTTTGGGGTTGCGATGCTTATGTGAAGAAACTTCAACCTGAGAAGCTCGAACCCAAAGCGGAAAAGTGCGTCTTCATAGGATATCCCAAAGAGACTATTGGGTATACCTTCTACCTACGATCCGAAGGCAAAGTCTTTGTTGCCAAGAATGGATCCTTTCTCGAGAAAGAGTTTCTCTCGAAAGAAGTAAGTGGGAGGAAAATAGAACTTGATGAGGTAATTGTACCTCCACTCGAACCGGAGAGTAGTGCAGCACAGGAAGTTGTTTCTGTGGAGCCTACACCGGCTAGAGAGGAAGTTAATAATGATGATCATGAAACTTCAGATCAAGTTGCTATTCGAAGGTCCACTAGGACACGTTCCGCACCAGAGTGGTACGGTAATCCTGTCCTAGAGATCATGTTGTTGGACAACGGTGAACCTTCGAACTATGAAGAAGCGATGGCGGGCCCGAATTCCGACAAATGGCTTGAGGCCATGAAATCCGAGATAGGATCCATGTATGAGAACAAAGTATGGACTTTGGTGGACTTGCCTGATGATAAGCGAGCCATTGAAAATAAATGGATCTTTAAGAAGAAGACTGACGCAGACGGTAATGTGACCGCCTATAAAGCTCGGCTTGTCGCTAAGGGTTATCGACAAGTTCAAGGAGTTGACTACGATGAGACATTCTCACCCGTAGCGATGCTAAAGTCTGTCCGAATCATGTTAGCAGTTGCCGCATTTTATGATTATGAGATCTGGCAAATGGATGTCAAAACAGCATTCCTTAATGGCTTCCTCAAGGAAGAACTGTATATGATGCAGCCGGAAGGTTTTGTCGATCCTAAAGATGCTAACAAGGTATGCAAGCTCCAGCGCTCCATCTATGGGCTGGTGCAAGCATCTCGGAGTTGGAACATTCGCTTTAATGAGGTGATTAAAGCGTTTGGGTTTGTACAGGTTTATGGAGAACCCTGTATTTACAAGAAAGTGAGTGGGAGCTCTATAGCATTTCTTATACTGTATGTGGATGACATGCTGATAATGGGAAATAATATAGAACTCTTGGAAAGTATCAAGGCCTACTTGAATAAGTGTTTTTCAATGAAGGACCTTGGAGAAGCTGCTTACATATTAGGTATTAAGATCTTTAGAGATAGATCAAAACGCCTCATTGGTCTTTCACAAAGCACATACCTTGAAAAGATATTGAAGAAGTTCAATATGGATCAGTCCAAGAAGGGGTTCTTGCCCGTGTTGCAAGGTGTGAGATTGAGTACGACTCAATGCCCGACCACGGCAAAGGATAGAGAAGAGATGAGTGCCATCCCCTATGCTTCAGCCATAGGCTCTATCATGTATGCCATGCTGTGTACCAGACCTGATGTGAACCTTGCCATAAGTTTGGTAGGGAGGTACCAAAGTGATCCCGGAGCGGAACACTGGACAGCGGTCAAGAATATCCTGAAGTACCTGAAAAGGACAAAGGACATGTTTCTCGTTTATGGAGGTGCCGAAGAGCTCGTCGTAAAGGGTTACGTCGATGCTAGCTTCGACACAGATCCGGACGACTCCAAGTCGCAAACCGGATACGTGTATATTTTGAATGGAGGGGCAGTAAGCTAGAGCAGCAGCAAGCAAAGCGTCATGGCGGCATCTACATGTGAAGCGGAGTACATAGCTGCTTCGGAAGCAGCAAAGGAGGGAGTCTGGATGAAGGAGTTCATCACCGACCTTGGAGTGATTCCGAATGCGTCGGGCCCGATGACTCTACTCTGTGACAACACTGGAGCTATTGCCCTTGCGAAGGAGCCCAGGTTTCACAAGAAGACAAGACACATCAAGCGCCGCTTCAACTCCATCTGTGATTACATTCAGGAGGGAGACATAGATATTTGTAAAGTGCATACGGATCTGAATGTCGCAGATCCGTTGACTAAACCTCTCTCACGAGCAAAACATGATCAACACCAGAATGCTATGGGTGTTCGATTCATCACAATGTAACTAGATTATTGACTCTAGTGCAAGTGGGAGACTGTTGGAAATATGCCCTAGAGGCAATAATAAAATGGTTATTATTGTATTTCCTAGTTCATGATAATTGTCTATTATTCATGCTATAATTGTGTTAACCGGAAACCGTAATACATGTGTGAATACATAGACCACAACGTGTCCCTAGTGAGCCTCTAGTTGGCTAGCTCGTTGATCAATAGATGGTCTCGGTTTCATGACCATGGACATTGGATGTCGTTGATAACGGGATCACATCATTAGGAGAATGATGTGATGGACAAGACTCAATCCTAAGCATAGCACAAGATCGTGTAGTTCGTTTGCTAAAGCTTTTCAATGTCAAGTATCATTTCCTTAGACCATGAGATTGTGTAACTCCCGGATACCGTAGGAATGCTTTGGGTGTGCCAAACGTCACAACGTAACTGGGTGGCTATAAAGGTACGCTACGGGTATCTCCGAAAGTGTCTGTTGGGTTGACACGAATCGAGACTGGGATTTGTCACTCCGTGTGACGGAGAGGTATCTGTGGGCCCACTCGGTAAGACATCATCATTATGAGCTCAATGTGACTAAGGAGTTAGTCACGGGATGATGTATTACGGAACGAGTAAAGATACTTGCCAGTAACGAGATTGAACAAGGTATGCGGATACCGACGATCGAATCTCGGGCAAGTACCATACCGATAGACAAAGGGAATTGTATACGGGATTGATTGAATCCCTGACATCGTGGTTCATCCGATGAGATCATCGTGGAGTACGTGGGAGCCAACATGGGTATCCAGATCCCGCTGTTGGTTATTGGCCGGAGAGGTGTCTCGGTCATGTCTACGTGTCTCCCGAACCCGTAGGGTCTACACACTTAAGGTTCGATGACGCTAGGGTTATAGGGAAAAGGTATACGTGATTACCGAAGGTTGTTAGGAGTCCCGGATGAGATCCCGGACGTCACGAGGAGCTCCGGAATGGTCCGGAGGTAAAGATTGATATATAGGAAGTCCAGTTTTGGTCACCGGAAAGTTTTCGGGCTCATCGGTATTGTACCGGGAGTGCCGGGAGGGTGCCGGAGGACCCCCGGGAGGGGGTGACGACCAAAGGACCTCATGGGCCCTTAGAGGAGGTGTGCCAGCCCATATTGGGCCAGCCAATACCTTCTAGAAAGGGCCCATGCGCCAGGGATCTGGAGATAAGGGCTAAGGGAATTTAAAAGGAGGAGATCCACCTCCCGTGTGGGAGGTGGACTCTCCCCCTAGTTCGGCCGAAGCCCTCCCTCTCCCTTCCTCCTATATATACTCAAGGTTTGGGGCTGGTTTGAGACGATGAACTCTTTCTCTCTCGCTGCAGCCCTATTCTGCTTCTTCCTCCTCCGCAGTGCTTAGGCGAAGCCCTGCCGGGATACCTTGCTACTCCACCACCACCACGCCGTCGTGCTGCTGCTGGAGCTCTTCCCCAACCTCTCCTTCCTCCTTGCTGGATCAAGGCGTAGGAGACGTCACCGGGCTGCACGTGTGTTGAACGCGGAGGTGCCGTCCGTTCGGCACTTGATCGGATCTACCGCGATCTGAATCGCTGCGAGTACGACTCCTTCAACCGCGTTCTTGCAACGCTTCCGCTTAGCGATCTTCAAAGGTATGAAGATCCAATCTCTCCCCACTCGTTTGCTGGTTTCTCCATAGATAGATCTTGGTGACACGTAGGAAAATTTTGATTTACTACTACGTCTCCCAACATCCCCAACCCCAAAGAACCAAGTCCTTAAACGGTCTGGCCAGTTCAATGTCTGTGGTACGACGTTTTTTGCAATCATGTCATTCTCAGCTTTGTCCCACAACAGCCGGGCTTTGAGGTAGCCACCTGACCCCGTGTGATGGTGATACTGCTTCTTTGCAACATTGACCTTGTTTGTCTCTGACATTTTCTTACTCTTGTCCGATGTCTTGTAGTCCACAAATGCGAGCCAGTAATCTCTTATCTTCTCAAATCGGCCGGTGAATTCTGGATTCTTCACACTGTCGACAAACATTGATTTCAACTCATTCTTTCACCTCCTGAATAGATCTGCCATCTTCTTAAGAGCACACGCCTTGACCAGTGGCTCTATAACTAGCTCATTCGGATCCTCCTCTGGCGGTAGGGTGAAATTTGCCTTCAGCGCGGTCCAAAGATCATCTTTCTGTCTATCGGTGACATAATCACAATCAGGGGCGCCGTCCTTAGGCTTATTCCATTGCATGATGCTGATCGGGATGTTGTCCCTAACAATAGCTCCGCACTGAGAAAAAAATGCGTTCTTGGTCCGCTTGGGTTCAATCGGATGGTCATCGTTCGCGAGTGTTGTGATCGTGAACTTTTCATCCTTGCGCAACCTCTTCTTCGGGCTTCGTCTCGTTACTGAAGTTTGGCTCGATCCGGAGGGCTATAAAAGAAGAAAGAAGAGTTAATTAATATATGTACATACCAAAACAATTAATGCATCAATTAGCTAGTCAGCACAGGCTTAATTAATATATATACCTCGCCGGACTTTGCAACAGCTCCCTCCTCCGATCGGTCACCGGAGCCGTCATCATGGTCTCCTTCTTCCTCCGTCATTCGGTCACCGGAGCCATCATGATCATGTCCTTCCTCCTCCATTATTCGATCACCGGAGCCGTCATAATCCTCTCCTTCCAGACCATCGATGTCGTTGAGAAACGACAAGATATCACGTCCAGCGTGGATTATGTCCCCCAACAACTGTTCTTGTTCTTTGTCTCTTGGATCCATAGTTTCTGCAAATATTACAACATGGCAATTAATATGCAAACATGAATGTCCGACGTCCGGACCGTCTCTCTCATGAATGTCCGACGTCCGGACCGCCTCTCTTATGAATGTCAAACAAGGGATTCTGTTAACCTTTAAAGGATTTAATTAACAAAATGGCACCATTCTGAATGTGCAGAAAATGGTCCATATTTTTCCTGATCTCATCTACCCTTCTATATGTCACGTTGTCTAGTGTCAAAGGATTCAAGAAAACCAAGGCTTCATCATTAGCCGGAAGTAACAGGCGCATAATGGTACGAAGCTCTCCAAAATTGTTTTGTAACGGAGTCCCGGATAGGATAATTAATTAGCTTTTGGTACGAAGTTCAGCAAGAGCCTTCCGAATATTGCTATTTGGAAGGACTTTGCTGAAATTCGTACCAAAAAGCGAATTATTCTATCCGGGACTCCGTTTCCAAACAACTTTGAAGAGCTTCGTAGCATCATACGCATGTTACTTCCGGCTAATGATGAAGCCATGGATTTCTTCAATACTTTGAAAGACAAAGTAACATATAGAAGAATACATACATATATATATATATATATATATATATATATATATGAGATCAGAAAAAAATTGGATCAACTTGTGCACATCCATAATGGAGGCATTCTTGATAAATCTATGTTACCGGAGTTTTCTTCATTTAACTTGGTAAATTTGGGTGGCCTCGACAACGCTTCTAGGGTTTGGGTGGCCTTGACAACGCTTCTAGGGTTTCGGGTGGCCTCGACAATGCTTTTTCAGTCCCGGTTTGGGTGGCCTCGGGAATTTATCGGGTAGGGACGGGGTGGATCAACAACGATGCTCTTTCTTCTAGGGTTTCGGTGGCCTCGATAGTTGGTCAGGTGAGCGGACCGCTTCTCACTCATGCATGTCCAACGTCCCCTCTCATGTCGAAGTTATCGGGGAGGGGGTAGATCGACAACGACGCTCTTTATTCTAGGGTTTGGGTGGCCTCGATAGTTGGTCGGGCAAGCGGACCGCCTCTCTCACTCATGCATGTCCGACGTCCCCCCTCATGTCAAAGTTATTGGGGAGGGGGTAGATCGCCAACAACGCTCTTTCTTGTAGGGTTTGGGTGGCCTCGATAGTTGGTCGGGTGAGCGATTTTCTTTTCCTTCTTCATTTTTTACTTTGTATTTTCTTATATGTTTGTTTTATTTTTCACTCTACATATATGAACAAAAAATGCATATATGAACAAAAAAATGCTCTGAACAAAAAAAACAATACACATATGAACAAAAAAATACATATATGAACAAAAAATGCTCTCAACAAAAAATTAATACATATATGAACATCCATACATACATATAGCCACATACATATATACATTATATATATATATGAACAAAAAATTCATCATATAAAAAATGAAAAAAAATACAAGGGGCGGCGGCGGCTCACAGCGGGGGCGGCCAGGGAGGGCGACGGCGGGGGCGGAGAGGGCGACGGCGACGGTGGGGGGGTTGAGGCAAGGGGCGTGGTCGGGGCGACGACAGGGATGACGTCGGATAGTGAGGGCAACGGCGGGGGCGGCACACGAGGGAGTCGGCGACGACAGCGACGGTGGGGGCGGCCGGGGCGCAGGGGCGCGCTCGGGGGCGGCAGACGGCGACGGCGTGGGCGGCAGACGGCATCGGCGCGGACTCGGGGGCAGGGTAGGGGCACGGGCGACGGCGACGGCATGGGCGGCGGACAGCGACGGCGTGGACGGCGGATCGCATCGGCGTGGGCTCGAGGGCAGGGCAGGGGCACGGGCGACGGCGACGGCGTCGGGGAAGCCTGGCAGCGTCGAGGAGGTCGGCGTCGTCGGGGGGAACTGCGAGATGAAAATGAAAATTTTTACAAGTGCTGCATATATACACACATCATTGGTTCCAGTTGGTGCTACCAACCGGGACCAATGCCTACCTTTGGTCCCGGTTCGTGCCACCAACCGGAACCAAAGGTCAAAAACCTTTGGTCCCGATTGGTGGCACCAACCGGGACCAATACCCACCTTTAGTCTCGGTTGGTGGCACCAACCGAGACCAATGCCCATCGTTAGTCCCGGTTGGTGCCACCAATTGGGACCAAAGGTTTTGCACAGCGGCGTGGTGGGAGTTTAGTCCCACCTCGCTAGTGGAGACTGCGCCACACCTGTTTATAAAGCGTGATGCGCCTGAGAGTTCGAGCTCCTCTCTAAAGCAGGCTTACGGGCCTAACCACTTTGTATCTTCCTGTGGGCCTAGTGGGCCTTCTGTGGGCCTGAATCCTCTCTAAAGCAGTATTTTTTTATCTTTTTTTCCAGTATTTTTGTTTTGTTTTTTGCTTTATTTATTTTTTTAAATTTTTTCCCATATTTTTCTTCTGTTATTTTAGTTCATTCTTTTTAACAAATAAATACTTTGATAATTTTAGTTGCATAATTTCCATTATTTTGTTTTGTTTCTAGCTTTATTTATTTTTTGCTTTATTTATTTTTTGCTTTATTTATTTCCAGTGTGTTTTATCATTATATTATTTTTGCTATTAAAGTTTTGAAAAAAAATACTTTGATAATTTTAGTTGCATAATTTTTATATAATTATTGTTTAAAAAATACTAGAGGTTTATAAAAGCTTTTTAATTGATTCTTTTTTGAACTCCACTCCCATGATGTTTTGAAAGAAATTAAAAAGCACTTCGAACGAACTCTGAAAAGGTTGAAAGTTGGCATAGTATCATCATTTCACCCACATAACATGTGCTAAAAAGTTGAGAGGGTTACGGAAAAAAATGGATGCACTTCGTGTACAAAATGGACAATCTCTTTCGAAGTATCAGGGTTTCGGACGAAAACTCATCTGTTACAAAGGGATTTCATTTTTTGAACTCATTTGAACTCCAGACAATTTGTGTGTTCAAAATGCACCATTCAAAGCAACATCATCAACTTTCAACCATTTCTGACTTCATTTGGTATTTTTCATGCACTTGCTGATTTTTTTGAGCTAAATGACCCTGAAATTGAAAAGCACTTCAAATGAACTCTGAAAAGGTTGAAAGTTGGCATGGTATCATCATTTCACCCACATACCATGTCATAAAAAGTTGAGAGGGTTACAGCAAAAACTGGATGCACTTCGTGTACAAAACGGAAAATCTCTTTCGAAGTATTAGGGTTTCGAACGAAAACTCATGTGTTATAAAAGGCATTTCATTTCTTCACATATCACTGCAATGATATAGTTGTCGAGAGAAAGTCTTCACTTTTTCTTCGCTTGTGTCCTTTGCTTATTTCGCCATAACCATTGATAATCTTCATCGTTTAATAGGGTGCTTGGGTCAGCCTTGACTTTGAAGGGAGGAATTTCATGAAATTTTTCATAATCTTCACACATGTCTGTCTTGCCCTCCAATCCCACGATGTCTCTTTTTCCTGAAAGAACTATGTGGCGCTTTGGCTCATCAAATGATGTATTCGCTTTCTTATCTTTTCTTTTTCTCGGTATGGTAGACATGTCCTTCACATGGAAAATCTGTGCCACAGCGTTGGCTAGGACGAATAGTTCGTCTATGTACCCAAGTTTGTTCACATCTACTGTTGTCATTCCATACTGTGGGTCTTCGTGTACCCCGCCTCTTGACAGATTGACCCATTTGCACTGAAAAAAGGGACCTTGAAATCATGTCCATAGTCAAGTTCCCATATGTCCACTATGTAACCATAATATGTGTCATTTCCCCTCTTGGTTGTTGCATCAAAGCGGACACCGTTGTTTTGGTTGCTGCTCTTTTCATCTTGGGCGATCGTGTAAAATGTATTCCCATTTTTCTCGTACCCTTTGTAAGTCAATACAGTCGAAGATGGTCCCCTGGCCAACGAGTACAGCTCATCAGAAACAGTGTTGTCACCCATGAGACGTGTTTGCAACCAACTGCCGAAAGTCCTGATGTATTCATATGTAATCCAGTCGTCACATTGCTCCGGGTGTTTGGAGCGCAGAATATTCTTGTGTTCATCGACATACGGGGTCACCAAGGTGGAATTCTGTAGAATTGTGTAGTGTGCTTGAGACCAAGAATGCCCGTCCCTACATATTATTGAGTCCGCTCCTAGCGTGCCTTTTCCAGTCAGTCTCCCCTCATACCGCGATTGAGGGAGACCAATCTTTTTAAGGTCAGGAATGAAGTCAACACAAAACCCAATGACATCCTCTGGTTGATGGCCCATGGAGATGCTTGCTTCTGGCCTAGCGCGGTTACGAACATATTTCTTTAAGACTCCCATGAACCTCTCAAAGGGAAACATATTGTGTACAAATACAGGGCCCAGAATGACAATCTCGTCAACTAGATGAACTAGGACGTGTGTCATGATATTGAAGAAGGACGGTGTGAACACCAGCTCGAAACTAACAAGGCATTGCACCAAATCACTCCTTAAC
The DNA here is from genome assembly GCA_022496015.1 of Hordeum marinum. Lineage (NCBI taxonomy): Eukaryota > Viridiplantae > Streptophyta > Magnoliopsida > Poales > Poaceae > Hordeum > Hordeum marinum. The sequence continues at coordinate 26,887,505 of CM039678.1, forward strand.
ATTGGCAGGATTTCTGGGTCGATCACCTTATGAGAGATTGAAGTGAGGAATGCACATAGCTTCACAATGGCTAATCAAACATTTTCCGATAGAAGCCCTCTCAATGCAACCGGCAGCAGTTGCGTCATAATCACGTGGCAGTCATGAGACTTTAGGTTCTGGAACTTTTTCTGTGCCATATTTATTATTCCCTTTATATTCGACGAGAAGCCAGACGGGACCTTCATACTGAGCAGGCATTCAAAGAAGATTTCCTTCTCTTCTTTGGTAAGAGAGTAGCTGGCACGACCTTCATACTACTTTGGATGCATGCCGTCTTTTTCATGCACACGTTGTTGTTCCTCCTGTGCCTCCGGTGTATCTTTTGTCTTCCCATACACTCCCAAGAAGCCTTGCAGGTTCACGCAAAGATTCTTTGTCACGTGCATCACGTCGATTGCAGAGCGGACCTCTAGGTCTTTCCAATAGGGTAGGTCCCAAAATATAGATTTCTTGTTCCACATGGGTGCGCGTTTGTCAGCGTCATTCGGAACAGATAGTCCGCTAGGACCCTTTCCAAATATTACTTGTAATCATTGACCATATCAAGTATGTGATCACCAGTACGGAGGGCAGGCTTATTCCGGTGATCTGCCTCACCTTTGAAATGCTTTCCTTTCTTTCGACATTGATGGTTGGTCGGAAGAAATCGACGATGCCCCAGGTACACATTCTTCCTGCATTTGTCCAAATATATACTATGGTGTCATCTGAACAGTGTGTGCATGCATGGTATTCCTTTTTTGTCTGTCCTGAAAGGTTAGTGAGAGCAGGCCAATCGTTGATGGTTACAAATAGCAACGCATGTAGGTCAAATTCCTCCTGTTCGTTCTCATCCCACACACGTATACCTCTTCCATTCCATAGCTGTAAAAGTTCATCAACTAATTGCCTTAGGTACACATCAATGTCATTGTCGGGTTGCTTAGGGCTTTGGATGAGCACTGGCATCATAATGAACTTCCGCTTCATGCATAACCAAGGAGGAAGGATATACATATATAGAGTCACAGGCCATGTGCTATGTTGGCTCCTATGCTCCCCAAAAGGATTAACTCCATCTGCACTTAAACCAAATCATACGTTCCTCGGGTCACCTGTAAAGTCGCTCCACTTTCGCTTGATCTTTCTCCACTGCGACCCGTCAGCGGGTGCTCTCAACTTCCCGTCTTTCTTACGGTCTTTTTTGTGCCATTGCATCAACTCGGCATGCTTTTTGTTTCTGAACAGACATTCCAACCGTGGTATTGTAGGAGCATACTACATCACCTTGGCAGGAACCCTCTTCCCGGTGCACTAGCCCTCAACATCACCAGGGTCATCTCTTCTGATCTTATACTGCAATGCACCGCATACCGGGCATGCTTTCCGTTCCTCGTACTCACCGCGGTAAAGGATGCAATCATTACGGCATGCATGTATCTTCTGCACCTCCAATCCTAAAGGGCATAAAACCTTCTTTGCTACGTACGTACTGTCGGACAATTCGTTATCCTTTGAAAGCTTCTTCTTCATTATTTTCAGTAGCAAACTAAATTCCTTGCCAGATACACCATTGTTTGCCTTCCATTGCAGCAATTCCAGTGTGGTACCGAGCTTTTTGTTGTCATCTTCGCAATTTGGGTACAACCCTTTTTTGTGATCCTCTAACATGCGATCGAACTTCAACTTCTCACTTTCACTTTCGCAATCTCTCTGTACATCAACAATGACCCGGCGAAGATCATCATCGGACACATCGTCTGGTTCCTCTAGATCTTCAGCTTCCCCCATTGCAGCATCACCGTATTCAGGGGGAGGGTAGTTGTCGTCATCCTCTTCTTCTTCCTTGTCTTCCATCATAATCCCTCTTTCTCCGTGCTTGGTCCAAACATTATAGTGTGGCATAAAACCCTTCTGAAGCAGGTGGAAGTGAAGGGTTTTAGAATTGGAGAAGGATTTCGTATTCTCACAGACAGTACATGGACAAGGCATAAAACAATTCTGCTTGTTTGCCTCAGCCGCTTCGAGAAAATTATGCAGGCCCTTAATATACTCGGAGGTGTGTCGGTCACCGTACATCCATTGTCGGTTCAACTGCGTGCGTTATATAATAAAGTGTATTAAAAACCATTACAACATGTCATGAATAGAGAAGTGACCAAATTAATAGAAATTCTTCATGACAATAAAGCCAAAGTACAATAATGACCAAAATAAATACGTACAGTTCATACATAGTTGTCATTATTGAACAACATATAACTCTCTAGAGTATCTAATTAAAACATACAGCGAAACTATGTAAAAAAATTTAAATGCAACAACAAATGCAATCATAACCGCTACCAAGATACCAATTGATCTAACGGCATAATGATACCAAGCCTCACTATGAATAGCATATTTTCTAATCTTTCTAAGCTTCAAACGTATTGCATCCATCTTGGTCTTGTGATCGTCGACGATATCGACAACATGCAACTCCAATCCCATCTTGTCATCTTCAGTTCTTTTCAAAAAAAAATTCAAATGATCGATTTCTTTTTCAGCTTTAGTTAACTTGTCGAGCAGAATTGCATAGTCGGTATCCATTTTTGGTTCAACTACTTCCTATAGATAAAAACATGTACGTCAATTTGGTGGCATAATTAATTGCCATAGACATTAGATGTGTGAAATAGTTATATAAAAGATAATATATCAAATCTGAATCATAGACTGGACGAGGGCCGGCATGGACGGATATCATAACCATGGCACTATATAATAACAAACAATAATAAAAGTAAGAAAATCATACGAGTAAGTATATATTCTTTTAGCAAGAAGATAAGATCAAGAGGCTCACCACGCGCGGGCGATCGACGGCGGTTTCGGAACATGACGGACCACCAAACCTAGACAAATCTTGACGAAAATGGAGTTTAGACAAGGAGCTTCGAGAGGAGAAAGCTTAAGTTTGGCTTGGGCATTTCATCAAACACCTCATATGCGTAGGAGGTGAGCTAGAGCACCACAAAGCTCTTCCCTTGCCGGCCAAAAAATCAGAGCAGTGTGGAGTGCTCTGCTCGCTGACGAGGGGGTATATATAGGCATCTTATTGGTCCCGGTTCGTGGCTGGAACCGGGACCAACGGACCCGTTGTGGGCCAGGAGCGAGGCACATTGGTCCCGGTTCGTGTCTGGAACCAGGACCAAAGGTTTCAGACGAACCGGGACCGATGCCCCACGTGGCCCGTCCGACCCCCTGACTTCACGAACCGGGACCGTTGCCCCCATTGGTCCTGGTTCATGACTGAACAAGGACTAATGGACTGACCCGGACCGAACCAATGTCCTGTTTTCTACTAGTATACACTCTCCTTGAAAAAAATACAAAAGGGTATTTTCTTCCTTATAGGAGTACCAACTAGTTGGCCAATACGGTGCAATCCAGTCATGCAACAGCCGGCCGGCGCCATGATCACGCCAATGGCAGTCTTCGTCATGAACCATCCAAGAAGCCCATGGTCGGAGCAAATCATAACTTCAGGGAGCGGCTGCACCACACGGGGCTCCAACCCCAAATCCGTCATGTGCTTGCTCTTCATGTTATTTGCACAGCACCGCCTCCACGTAAGGAGGGGATGGTGTGCCAACGGCGAGTACTCGCCGAACGGGTCTGGCCGTGCATAGGTTCACTGGGTCAGTGTTATGTATGTAGGAATGTTAGTCACTCATGTTGGGTATGAACGGGACATTTACCAAATTGCACAAACGGGCAAATGAACCAACTGCAAATCCCTAGTAATTGGGCTTTTACGAAAACACCACACAACTAGCAATTTGCGAGGCATGCCAACGAAAGAGAGAAGTAGTACTTACCCATGAACGTACATTAAGTGATACTAACGAAGAAATGTGAATAATGTATAACAACGCAACCTACAAGGTGTTGAAGACATAACCTACAAGTTTTGGAGCCTTGGCATGTTGGGATGCACTTGGGCTAAAAGTTGATTACCTAGCTTGGGTTGAAGTGGGCCTGGCACATGGCAGGAACAAGTCAAACAAGCTGACTCGGCTCAGCTTTCATATCTCTCAAGAAGAGCCAAGCCGGCACCAAGCTAATTCTTGCTAGGGCTGAGCCCAAAAGCCCGCTTGATCCATCTAGCCCTAAGCACAGACGGTGAGGTTCGCAATCGAAACCTCAATGCAGGAGTGTGTTTCTCGCTCATGGCAACACCGTTGTTTTTGGTTGTCAAAGGTATCATGCACGTATTTGTTTCTTTCCCTATGCCTCCTAGTCATATGTGTTTATTGATAGTCTTGGTTTTGGGTCTATCGTGTCCCTTGCATGTGTGTATTGAAATGCACCGATTATAGGAAAATAACCAAGATAGTGTTGTGCGAAAGTGTAAAGCGTCAATGAACGAGAGATGATGGCTCTGCCTGCGTTTTTCACGCCAAAATAAAGGGAAATATATATGAGAGGCAAAGTGATGTTGCATGCCTGTGAAGGTAGGTGGCAAAGTAGGTGGCAAAATTAACAAAATACATTGGGAAGAGGTGGCAGCCTGGTTTTTTATAGACACATGCAAATTTGACCATTCTATTTCACTTTTCATGGGGTCTGACATGATGTCTGGCATTGTGATCAAGAAAATTGATTGTACAAATAATATTGAATACAAAAGAGTGTTTTAGCTATCACTAGATAAATCAAAATTAAAAGCAACAAATAATATTGTTATGTTTGCAATGTTTTCCGGGTACAACATTTAACACCTGATTTTGCTGAATGACCCAAACCGCATACAATAATTTTGAGTCGATCCAGAACTAGTTTTGATTCAAATTGGACGATGGAAATTCCACAACGTAATTTTCTATATTTGATAGAACACAACATGATACTATTTAGCATATGGCCTAACCACATACCATATTGACGCCTAATTTTCTCTACGCTTAACTAACTTTTCTTGTTTGCTCTCGGATAAAAAGGGAGAGAAAATATACATACACAACCTACACAGTAGGTGTAATAAATATAGGTACATGATATCTGGCTCCTTTTCGTATGTATATAACAAGATCATTATACACAAATATACTATGTTAGCCATGGAGGTGACAAAGATCAGCTTGTCTTTCGATCAAGCTGCGTAAGAGCAACTTTAGCAGACCCCTTAAATCACTCCGACTCACAAAATAATTGTCAATTTGCGGTTTTACGCGGAAAAAGTGACCCAGGCAAAAGATTAAAAGCGTACGACCCGTAAAAAAATTGAGGGGCGTCGTAAAATCCCCCGTCCGACCCGCGGAACACAGTGCCCCCCCACCTGTCGGTGCCATGTATCCTGCGGAAGCGGTTGGCTGAAGGGACATTTCAGCTCGCGCGCTCCCCGCAACCCATCCTGCAAACACCTGCCACCGTTGCCGCCGGCCGCCGCCTGCGATTCCGGCCATTCCAGCTAGCGGAATCGTGCTGCCCGCCCATGATTTGACGAGCCAGGCCACTGCAACGTCGCCGCCGCCCCGGATCGACCGCCTCCAGCCGCAGGCCGCACTGGATTTGCCAAACCGTCACTAGTAGAAAACTGGGCTTTGGTTCAGGCCTGGCCAGCCCATTAGTCTCGGTTCAGTCACGAACCGGGACCCATGGGGGCATACGTCCCGGTTCGTGCGCCTAGAGGGGCGGCCGGGCCTCGTGGGGCATTGGTCCCAGTTCGTATGGACCCTTTTCTCCCGGTTCCAGACACGAATCGGGACCAATGGGCCTCGCTCCTGGCCCACATCCATTGGTCCCGGTTCGTGGCTGGAACCGGGACTAAAGTGTGGCCTTTAGTCCCGGTTCCAGCCACGAACCGGGACCAATGATGTGGCTATATATACCCCTCCCTGCGCGAGCAGAGCACTCCACTGCTCTGTTTTTTCCTGGAGTGTGAGGGAAGGGCTTTGTGGTGCTCTAGCTCACCTCCTATGCACATGAGGTGTTCGATGAAATGCCCGAGCCACACTACTTAAGCTTTCTCCTCTCCAAGCTCGACCTCCAAGTTTCATTTTCCTCAAGATTTGTCTAGGTTTAGCGGTCCGTCACGTCCCGTCCCCGTCTTCACCGCCGTCGATCGACCGCGCCGATCTCGTCGCCGACACCACCGTGGTGAGCCTCTTGTTCTTATCTTCTTTCTAAAAGAAAAAAATTTATATTAATTTGGTCACTTATCTATTCATGATGTTCTGTAATGGTTTTTGACACACTTAATTATATATAATGCACGCAGATGAACCGGCAATGGATGTACGGTGACAGACGCACCTCCGAGTACATTAAGGGCATGCATAATTTTCTCGAAGTGGCTGAGGGAAACAAGAAGAATGGTTTTATGTGTTGTCCATGCCCTCTATGTGGGAATACGAAGTCTTACTCTGACCGGAAAATCCTTCACACCCGTCTGCTTTATAAGGGTTTCATGCCACACTATAATGTTTGGACCAAGCACAGAGAAATAGGGGTTATGATGGAAGACATCAAAGAAGAAGAGGACGATGACAACTATGTGCCCCCTGAATACGGTGATGCTGCAACGGGGGAAGCTGAAGATCAAGAGGAACTAGACGATGATGATCTCCGTCGGGTCATTGTTGATGTAAGGAGACAGTGCGAAAGTGAAAAGGAGAAGCTGAAGTTCGATCGCATGTTAGAGGATCACAGAAAAGGGTTGTACCCCAATTGCGAAGAGGGCAACACAAAGCTCGGTGCCGCACTGGAATTGTTGCAATGGAAGGCAGAGTATGGTATACCTGACAAGGGATTTGGTAAGGTACTGAAAATATTTAAGAAGAGGCTTTCAAAGGATAACGAATTGCCCGACAGTACGTACGCAGCAAAGAAGGTCATATGCCCTCTAGGATTGGAGGTGGAGAAGATACATGCATGCCCTAATGACTGCATCCTCTACCGCGGTGCGTACGAGGATTTGAACGCATGCCCGGTATGCGGTGCATTGCGGTATAAGATCAGACGAGATGACCCTAGTGATGTTGACGGCGAGCCCCCCAGGAAGAGGGTTCCTGCCATGGTGATGTGGTATGCTCCTATAATACCACAGTTGAAACGTCTATTCAGAAACAAAGAGCATGTCAAGTTGTTGCGATGGCACAATGAAGACCGTAAGAAAGACGGGAATTTGAGACACCCCGCTGACGGGTCACAATGGAGAAAAATCCTGAGAAAGTACGGCCGGGCTGAGTTTGGAGCTGACCCAAGGAACGTATGGTTTGGTTTAAGCGCGGATGGCATTAATCCTTTCAGAGTGCAGAGTAGCAATCACAGCACCTGGACCGTGACTCTATGTATGTATAACCTTCCTCCTTGGATGTGCATGAAGCGGAAGTTCATTATGATGCCAGTTCTCATCCAAGGCCCTAAGCAACCCGGAAACGACATTGATGTGTACCTAAGGCCATTAGTTGAAGAACTTTTACAACTGTGGAATGGAAACGGTGTACGTGTGTGGGATGAGCACAAACAGGAGGAATTTGACCTGCATGCGTTGTTGTTTGTAACCATCAATGATTGGCCTGCTCTCAGTAACCTTTCAGGACAGACAAACAAGGGATACCACGCATGCACGCACTGTTTAGCTAACACCGAAAGTATATACCTGGACAATTGCAGGAAGAATGTGTACCTGGGGCATCGTCGATTTCTTCCGACCAACCATCAATGTCGAAATAAAGGCAAGCATTTCAAAGACGAGGCAGATCACCGGAAGAAGCCTGCCATGCGTACCGGTGATCACATACTTGCTATGGTCAATGATTTACACGTAATATTTGGAAAGGGTCCCGGCGGACTATCTGTTCCGAATGACGCTGAGGGACGTGCACCCATATGGAAGAAGAAATCTATATTTTGGGACCTACCCTACTGGAAACACCTAGAGGTCCGCTCTTCAATCGACGTGATGCACGTGACGAAGAACCTTTGCGTGAACCTGCTAGGCTTCTTGGGCGTGTATGGGAAGACAAAAGATACACCGGAGGCACGGGAGGACCTGAAACGTTTGCACGAAAAAGACGACATGCCTCCAAAGCAGTATGAAGGTCCTGCCAGCTACGCTCTTACCAAAGAAGAGAAGGAAATCTTCTTTGAATGCGTGCTCAGTATGAAGGTCCCGTCTGGCTTCTCGTCGAATATAAAGGAAATAATAAATATGTCCGAGAAAAAGTTTCAAAACCTAAAGTCTCATGACTGCCACGTGATTATGACGCAACTGCTTCCGGTTGCATTGAGGGGGCTTCTACCGGAAAACGTTCGATTAGCCATTGTGAAGCTATGTGCATTCCTCAATGCAATCTCTCAGAAGGTGATCGATCCAGAAATCCTACCAAGGCTAAGGAGTGATGTGGCGCAATGTCTTGTCAGTTTCGAGCTGGTGTTCCCACCATCCTTCTTCAATGTCATGACGCACGTCCTAGTTCATCTAGTCGACGAGATTGTCATTCTGGGCCCCGTATTTCTACACAATATGTTCCCCTTTGAGAGGTTCACGGGAGTCCTAAAGAAATATGTCCGTAACCACGCTAGGCTAGAAGGAAGCATCTCCATGGGCCATCAAACAGAAGATGTCATTGGGTTCTGTGTTGACTTCATACCTGGCCTTAAGAAGATTGGTCTCCCTCAATCGCGGTATGAGGGGAGACTGACTGGAAAAGGCACGCTTGGAGGGGACTCAATAATATGTAGGGACGAGCATTCTTGGTCTCAAGCACACTACGCAGTTCTACAGAACTCTACCTTGGTGACCCCGTATGTCGATGAACACAAGAACAGTCTGCGCTCCAAACACCCGGAGCAGTGTGACGACTGGATTACACGTGAACACATCAGGACTTTCGGCAGTTGGTTGGAAACACGTCTCAGAGCTGACAACATTGTTTTTGATGAGCTGTACTCGTTGTCTAGGGGACCATCTTATACTGTATTGACTTACAAAGGATACGAGATAAATGGGAATACATTTTACACGATCGCTCAAGATCAAAAGAGCACCAACCAAAACAGCGGTGTCCGCTTTGATGCAGCAACCAAGAGGGGAACGGACACATATTATGGTTACATAGTGGACATATGGGAACTTGACTACGGACATGATTTTAAGGTCCCTTTGTTTAAGTCCAAATGGGTCAATCTGTCAAGAGGCGGGGTACAGGTAGACCCACAGTACGGAATGACAACAGTGGATCTGAATAATCTTGGGTACACAGACGAACCATTCGTCCTAGCCAATGATGTGGCGCAGGTTTTCTATTTGAAGGACATGTCTACCAAACCGAAAAAAAGAAAAGATAAGGAAGTGAATACATCATACGATGAGCCAAAGCGCCACATAGTTCTTTCAGGAAAAAGAGACATCGTGGGATTGGAGGGCAAGACAAACATGTCTCAGGATTATGAAAAGTTTCATGAAATTCCTCCCTTCAGAGTCAAGGCTGATCCAAGCACCCTGTTAAGCGATGGAGAATATCCATGGTTATGGCGCAATAAGCAAAGGACACAAATGAAGAAAAAGTGAAGACAGATGAAGTCAGAAAGGGTTGAAAATTAATGATGTGGCTTTGAATGGTTCAAAAACCTTTGTAACAGATGAGTTTTTGTCCGAAACCCTGATACTTCGAAAGAGATTGTCCATTTTATACACGAAGTGCATCCAGTTTTTGCCATAACCCTCTCAACTTTTTAGCACATGCTATGTTGGTCAAATGATGATACCATGCCAAGTTTCAACCTTTTCTGAGTTCATTTGTACTGCTTTCCAATTTTAGGGTCATTTAGCTCAAAATAAATCATTAAATGCATGAAAAATAGCAAATAAAGTTAGAAGGGTTTGAAATTTTAGTATGTGACTTTGAATGGTGCATATTGAATGCACAAAAAGTCTTGAATTGAAATAAGTTTAGAAAAATGAAATGCCTTTGTAACGTATGAGTTTTCGTCCGAAACCCTGATACTTCGAAGGAGATGGTCCAGTTTGTACACGAAGTGCATCCAGTAGGATTAGGGTTGTGTTTCCCTATCGCACAACTGGTACTAAAGAGGCACACGACCCTATTTCTTCGCGTGTTTCCCTATAGTATTATTAAAACTAAAATTATATAAAATTTATGCAACTAAACTTATCATAGTATTTTCTGTTCAAAACCTTAAAAGCAAAAAAGTGGAAACAAAATAAATTAAATAAAGAAAAAAAGAAAAGAAAAAAATAGAAAAAAAGTATTTTCTGTTCAAAACATTAAAAGCAAAAAAGTGGAAACAAAATAAAATAAAGCAAAAAAATGCCACCTACACGGCCATCACGCCCTGAATACGACTAGAAACCCAACAATGGGCTAGGATTCAGGCCCGCAGAAGGCCCAATAGGCCCACAGGCAAAGACTGACACAATAGTCAGGCTGTCCGACCGCCACGCCGTCGCCGCCCTCTGCCCCGTCGACGCCCTCTGCCCCGACCTCGCCGTCGCCACCCTCTGCCTCGACCTCGCCGTCGTCGCCCTCTGCCTCGACCTCGCCGTCGCCGCCCTCTGCCTCGACCTCGCTGTCGCCGCCCTCTGCCCCGCCCTCGCCGTCGCCGCCCTCTGCCTCGCTGTGAGCCCCTCCCCCATTCCCCCTCTTCTTCCCCGCCTCTCCGCATTGATGTATGATTTTTTTTTGGTTCATAGATTTTTTTTTGTCAATTGATGTATGCTTTTTTTGTTCATAGAAAGTTTTTTGTTCATAGAAAGTTTTGTGTTCATAGAAAGTTTTTTGTCAATTGATGTATATGTTCATTAATATGTGCATTTTTAGAAAAAAAATTGTGTATGTATGTTCATATATGCAAAAGTTACATTTAAGAAAAAAAGACAATGTATGTATTATGTTTATATGCAAAGAATATGCAAAAGTTAGAATTTTTTTGTACCAAGTTAAAAGAGTGTTGTCGTCGAGCCACTAGACAAACGTGACATGAGGGGGTCGAGGGTCGGGAACTAGGGTAGAGGGTCGTGGATCGCCGAGGGGTCGAGAGGTTGCCTTGTGTATCCATCCCCAAACCATAGAAGCGTCGAGCTGGCTAGGTCTATGTTTGCCACTAATATATTAATTGTCATGTTGTAATATTTGCAGAAATTATGGACGATCCGAATCTTCCGCAAAGAAACTTACAAGAAGAAGCGTTGTTGGGGGACATCATCCGGGAAGGACGTGATGTTGTCTTATCGTTTCTGAACGACAGCGATTGTGAAGAGGGTGAAGAAGGCTCCGATGATCGGACAATGGAGGTGGAAGAACATGATTATGATGGCTCCGGTGAGCGAAGGGAGGAAGGAGCAGTTGCAAAGTCCGGCGAGGTATATATATTAATTAAGCCTGTGCTGACTAGCTAATTAATGCATTAATTGTTTTGGTATGTACACATATTAACTCTTTTCTTTCTTCTTTTCTATCCCTCCGGATCCGGATCGAGCCAAACTTCGGTAACGAGACGAGGCCCGAAGAAAAGGTTGCGCCAGGATGAAAGGTTCACGATCACCAGCATCAATAGAGATGGCCAACCGATTGAACCCAACCGGACCAAGGAAGCATTTTCTGCTCAGTGCGGGATTCTTGTTAGGGACATGATCCCGATCACCATCCACCAATGGAATAAGCCGAAGAGCGGAGACCCTGGAGTGTCTTTTGTCAACGATAGATAGAAAGATGATCTTTGGACAGCGCTGAAGGCAAATTTCACCCTACCGGCAGAGGAGGATCCGGATAAGCCAGTTATAGAGCCATTGGTGAAGGCTCATGCTCTTAAGAAGATGGAAGATCTATTTAGGAGGTGGAAGAATGAGTTGAAATCAACGTTTGTCGACAAAGGGAAGACTCCAACATTCACCGGCCGATTTGAGAAGATAAGAGATCACTGGCCCGCATTTGTGGCCCACAAGACATCGGAGAAGAGTAGGAAGATGTCAGCGACAAACAAGATAAATGCTGCAAAGAAGAAGCTTCACCATCGCACGGGGTCAGGTGGCTACATCAAAGCCCGGCCGTTGTGGGACAAGGCTGAGAAGGACCTGCTTGCTAAAAGGGTCCAACCAGAGACATTGTACTGGCTAGACCGTGCAAGGACTTGGTTCTTCAGGGCTGGGGGAACCTTGGACCCTGAAACAGGGAAGTGCGTTTGGACGAACGAGCAACTGTCAATACCGGTCAAGAATCTTCGACAGTATATCGCCGGAGCGCAGGAAGGGACGTTCGTTCCCGACAGAGAGAATGACGACCTCACACAGGCCCTCGGGAATCCTGAGCACCCAGGACGAACACGAGGCACGGCAGGCTCCGTTCCATGGAAGGTTGGGTTTCCCGACGCAGAAGGTTACAAATCCCGGGAGAGGAAGCAAAAACAAGAGCAAAGCGATATGCAGAAGCTGAATGAAAGAGTACTAGCGCTAGAGAAACAAGCAGTTGAGAACCAGCGATCTCAGCGGGACGAAGCTATCCAAGAAGCTACCCCGCCATCTCAGCGGAGAAGCAGCGTGGCTTCCACCGAGCTTGACCAGCCTGACTTCACGGCTCCCAACTACCCCGTGGATGCTATCAAGGAGTCTCAACCTTGCAACCTTATGACGCAATGGCATCACCGCAAAGTCAAGGCGGCTGTCGGCTCTGTTGCACCTTCCAAACCTGGCGCAACTTTTCACTGCCTTCTGATTCCACAAGGCTATGCTATTGTGATGGTCGATGAGATAGAGGAGGGATTTGAGGACCTCGAGCTTGACCACCCTACCGGTGAAGGGGAGACTCTGCTGGAATGTGCTCTGAAGACTACATGTCTATGGCGGAAGGAGCTCATCAAGCTTCCGAACTGGACGCCTCCGCCTCCTCCTCCTCCTCCGGCGAATCAGGACACTCCGCCTCGTCCTCCGCCTCCTCCTCCGGCGAGTGATTAGGGCACTCCGCCTGCTCCGGCGCGTGGTGGCACTCCGCCTCCTTCTCCGCCTGCACCGGCGCGTCCGAGCAGCCTGCCTCCTCCTCCGCCTCCTCAGCAATGGCGGAAGAGAGCCGCCGCCGCTCCAGCTGCTCCGCCTCCTCGTAACACTCCTTCTCCGCCTCGTAAGCAACAAAGGAAGACAGCCGCCGCCGCTCCGGCTGCTCCGGCGTCTAGCAGTACAACCAGTGGCGGGAGGCGATACCAATACGGTCCATCATCTCTCAAGCCTCTTGAGCAGTTACCTTACGAGAAGAGCGACGAGGAAAACGCGAAGATCTCTAAAGGCCAAGTGAAGGAGTTTTTTGCAAAGAAAAATCCACCTCCAGAGGAGAAGATAGATCCGGTGAAAGTGAAGCGCACTTTGGATGCCCTGAAGCGACCACCACCGCCTCCGTCGGATGACAACTATGTCCGCACTATTAAAAAGACAGCGCTAGAAGCGCGCCGGTCTGGAACCACTAGAACTGACAAAAGGAGACAAGAACAAATTACAGAAGGGAAAAAATTCCCCAGCTCGGCGAACAGGCGAACCAATCGTGCCCCCCGCTGAAGGTGTCTAGCGATATCGTCCCAAATCTGTCGGTAATGGTGTCCGGTACCAATCCTGGTGATTACCTGCCCGACGATGTACATTTTGATATAATGGAGGCGGACGATCACAAATACCGACATGGGAAGCCTCTCGTCAGACCTGGTCATTCTCTTCTAACAACGATGATGCGAAGATTCCATGAGTGGTACATGGACACCTGCAAGTCTGGGATGGATACTTTGATGCTGACAGTTAAAGAGGAGCACGACCTCGTTGGAATTGAACTGTTGTGTGTTCCATTTGAGGAGTTATTCCAGCTTTTCAATCAAATGGCCATCGATAAAGTAATCGTCACTTGCTACTGTCTGTAAGTACTACTTCTTTAATTAAGCCTCTATATATAGCTCAGCTCTTTCATTGCATGTACATATAATCATCCTCACTATATCATGCAGATTGAAGATCGTCGAATGCAAGAAAAAACAAATCTATAATATTGGGTTCATTAACCTAAATCTCTTTTATGAATGGGAAATTAAACATGATGCCAAACGAGCCGAGGCCAACTTGCTAAATTCGTTGCTTAAACATCAAAACAAAGATAAAATAATCTTTCCTTACAACTTTGAGTGAGTGTTATTGTCTTGTGCATATTCGGTTTTCCTTATTACTCGAGGTTATAGTAATGTAATTGATGAGTTATGTATGCGTGCGCAGCTTCCACTTTATTCTTCTAGAGATTAAGCTTGTGGAGGGACTAGTAACCGTCTTAGACTCAAGACGAAAAGATCGCAAGCAGTATGCGGCGATCACTGAAATGCTCGTGAAGTAAGTTCAATCGATCATTATCGCACCATATCGGCAACTTTATTCATTTCCTGATATCAGGTAATAATTATTTTCTTTGTCTGGCAGGGTTTGGAAACAGTTCACCGCAATAGCTCCGGGACTGTCGGGGAAGCTGCAATTTACATACCCGAAAGTAAGTACTACTAGCTACTTCCGCGCATCTCCCATTGATTCTAGCTAGTTTTCATCAATACCATTTATAATGCTTGATTATCAGTTTGATTGACCTCTATTTCTCGTAAAGTGGTTGTGGCAGAAAGAAGGGACTAATCTTTGTGGATACTACGTTTGCGAGTACATCTACGAAGTGACGACCTCTAAGCATGCCGGCTACTCTAAAGAAGATTTTGAAGTGCGTAAGAAATAATATTCACAATTTTATTTTATTACCATCATTTGTGTTGAGTTTCATTCATATATATGTATTGACCCCCTTCTTCAAATTAGCTTTCGGAGCTGCAGGATCAACTCCTACCACAAGATCGCATAAAAGCAATTCAAGAGGAATTGGCGGGATTCTTTCTTGACCACGTCATCGATAAACACGGAGAATACCATGTGGAAGTTGAGTTCAAATGTTAGGGGATTGTAAGAGATCTTATATTGTATATATGTAGCCAGTAGCGTCGGATAGATATACGAAAACTTGTTATTCGACCAATCTCTCGGAGAAGGAGAGGTCGACCACTTCTCTCTGTATACGTTCATGACGATCTTCTGTACTTAATGGTTTCCTTCATTTTCTTACTAGCTAGTGTGTCGAGTCCTCTCTATACGTATAGTACGTAGCGTCGACCAAGCACGGAGATAAGAGAGGACACTTCTTTCTATTAGCTAGCTAAAATAATATATGAAACCCCTAAATTAACCCTGCAAAACCCCCTAAACCCCCCACCCCCCTTTCAAAAAAAACCCAGGCCCTGGACTACTGACGCGTGGATGCCTTTTGGTCCCGGTTCGTGTTACCAACCGGGACTAAAGGTCCTCCGCCCCAGCACACCACAGCAGCCCACGTGGAGCCCCATTTGTCCCGGTTCGTAGGCGAAACGGGACTAAAGGTATTGGGCTTTAGTACCGACCCTTTAGTCCCGGTTCCGGAACCGGGACAAATGGGCCTCTGGAACCGGGACAAATGGGCCTTTTTCTACCAGTGCGCTACCGTCGCCGCCGCCCCAGTGAATCCCTTTTCCTTCCCCTTGAGCCCCACGGTCATCGTAGAAATTTTATTGATGCGAGCTTTGATGTGTTTTTTAGATGGATTTGAGCCGGTGCGAGCAATTTTTGCTTGAGGATTCGTCCTCGTCGGACGACTCAGACACGGAATTGATGCTCGAGCGCTATCGTCAGCAGATGGTCGTAGCGGTCCTAGCCGTGAAGGAGGAGGAGGATCAAAACCGCAAAAGACGGCGAGGTTCAACCGTGGGCCGTCTTTGCATCCCTCGCAACCGCCATCTCGGAAGTCTGATGTTGATGCAAGACTACTTCATGGATAATCCAACCTATTCGCAACACCTCTTCCGGCGAGGGTATCGAATGCGTCGATCACCCTTCATAAGAATTGTGCAAGCTTGCAAGGCCAATGGCTGGCTTTTTACTCAAAGGAGAAACCCTGTGGGCTTGTTGGGTTTTAGCGCCTATCAAAAAATCTCCACGGCTATGTGTGTGATTGCATATGGTATTCCGGCTTATTATGCCGATGAGTATCTTCGCATTGGCGAAGATTCTACAATTGAGTTGGTGCGTAGGTTTGCCAAAGTGATGATCCGCATCTTTGGTCATATTTACCTTGGTGCAAGGAAGACACAATAATGTTGATGGCCGCAAATGAGAAGCGAGGTTGGCCCAATATGCTTGGAAACATTGATTGTATGCATTGGACTTGGAAAAACTGCCCGAAGGCATGGCATGGGCAATTTTGTGGCAAGTCTCGTAAGGCAACAATTGTGCTAGAGGCTGCAAAATCCGAGGATTTATGGATTTAGCATTTTTTTATGTCCGATACTCTCAATGATATCAATGTGTTGCAATGATCTCATTTGTTTGCTATACTTGCTAGTGGTGATGCTTCTGCTTGCAACTTCAGGATGAATGGGTATGTGTACATAAAGGAGTACTATCTTGTAGATGGTATTTACTCCTCTTGGTGTACATTAGTGAAGAGTATCAAAAATCCCAAAACCAAAAAACATACTGAATTTGCAAAGGTGCTAGAAGCTGCCCGAAAAGATATACAAAGAGCCTTCAGGGTTTTGCAAACTAGATTTGCTATTGTTGGTGGTCCTGTTCATTTTTGGGACAAGAAAACCTTGGGCAACATCATGACATGTTGTGTTATTCTTCACAACATGATTACCGAAGATGAGAAGGACTTTAACTTGGAGTTCTTCTACGACAATGCCAGTAGCCGTGTGAAGCTAGATAAATACCTTGACTGTATACAAGCATTTCTTCGGACATACCGGTAGACTGCAGACACCCACCATGAGCTCTAAGAGGATCTCATTGAGCATCATTGGCAGAGGCATAGCCAAAGGCATTGAGCACCATTTGGCAAAGGCACTAGCCAATTTGACATTCATTTCATTTAATTCATGTGTAATCGGTACCATTGTTGTGTTGAGAACAATTGTTGTAACAATTTTTTAGTTTTATTTGGTGACTCGAATAATCATTGTAATTTGCATTCATGATATTCACATATTATGTTATTTGAGATATGTGTAATTCTGAAATATGCGTTACATTCTAAAAACCATGCGTTCTACGGGTCCTCGCGGAAACGTTCCGCTATGTGGGTTTTGTGCGGCCGTAGCCCGCACGAGCCCGCAAAACGCTTTTTCCACGAACTGTAAACGCGCGATACGGCTCGACGATTTAAGGGGTCTGCTCAAGTTGCTCTAAGGAGCTCAAACTCATCTAATTTATTTTTAAGTTGATCTCCATCAATTATATTTGTATCTATCTATTATATTAGTGCACGTATACTTAAAGAAAATTATGATTAAAAATTAATAATAGGCTAGAAAATCTCATGTTAATAAACACCCAGCCTTTAATTCAACTAACACAAACATACGGTATTTTAGTTGCGGCCATGCGGTCTGGAGGGACTTGCAGCGCGAGATCGCCCAGCAGGCTTCGTCATTCCCGATAATTCGGCGCTGCTACAGCGGCTTCGTAGGGAGGGCGGATTGGGAGGGGATGTGGTCAATTTGTAGTGCTTGATCCCCCAAGAAGCGGCTCTGGTCATGGCGGTGGCGGCATCCCCTCTGTCGGGGATGACGGGCTAGGTAACGGGTTCTTGTGGCGGCACTAGTGGGGGCGGATCTTGGGATCCCGATCTAGGGGACGTCGCAGGGAGTTCGTGGCGGCCAGAGCTTCCTCCGACGTTGATGGCGCTGGATGCGGGATCGCGATGGCTATTACCATTGTATTGGCGACATCAGTGATTGGCGCGATGGTGTGTGCTCTCTATAATGGCAGGAATCCTGGCGGCGGTCCTTCTTCATCGACGGCGGCGGAGTTCGGGGTTGTATTGGCGACTTGGAGTCTGGATCTCGAGGTGATGACGGCCTTTCTAAGGCTGCTGACGGTATGGGACGTCCTCTCCATCGAAAAATCGGGTTCGACTCGACTCGACTCGACCAAAATTGATGATTGATTAAGAATCAATGAAGCATTATAAAATTCAATGGAACATTTTCATAATTTGTGATTTTTTTCTAATTTGGTGAACTTTCTAAACCCATGAACATTTTAATATAATACGTGAACTTTTTTTATTTCACGAACATATTCAAAATCGCAAAAAAAACTTGGGGCCGGTCTTTTTGCGAAACCACCAGCAGATCACAGCCGAAAAGAAAACAAAATGCAGGTTCCTCAAGCGAGCGATGGAAAAGAATCGGGAGCGAGGGGAGCAACTAGTTAGCGAGCACTCCTTCTGGACCCTTTCAGCGATCACTCACGCGCGTCGCCACTTACCGCGTTCTCAGTCGTTGCCATGTATCGCGCTCTGAGTGTTTCCTTCGAATTTTGTTTATTTTATTTTTCCGTACACGTTTTCGGCTTTTTAGATTGGTTTTCTTTGGGTTTTTTGGTGTTCCATTTTTTTCACCGGTCTTTCTTAGCTTTTGCATGAAAAACAAAATTTAAAAAAATTGTGTGGAAATCACGTTTTTTGTTTTTTTATCTCAGAAAGGAAACAACATGTTTATTTTATGAGAGGCACGGTTTTGCTTTCGCGAGAGACACGATTTTGCTTTTGTGAGAGGCACGGTTTTGCTTTTGTGAGAGGCACGGTTTTGCTTTCGTGAGAGGCACGGTTTTGTTTTCGTGAGAAGCACGGTCGGGCCTCTCGGAAAGGCAAAAACGCATATTTCGCGAGACGCATGGTCTTGATTCTGTGAGAGGCACGGTTTTGCCATCTCGAGATGCACGGCCATGCCTCTCAAAAAGGAAAAAAAATCTTGCGAGAGCCACGGTTTTGCTTCCACCTCTCGGGAGGGGAAAAATCACATTTTCTACAAAAATTCGATCGCGAGAGGCACGGTTTTTTTTGTCCTGTTTTTTCGGACGGTTTTTTCCAGAAAAATAAATTTCATTAAATCTACTAACATGGTATCACGTTTACAGTCAAATGTTTCCGCAAAATTTTCCGTCCTGTTCACAAAATTTTGGAAAAATGTTTCCGCAGTCAAAATTCTTTGGGAATTTACAAGAAATTCCAGATTTTCGAAAACTGTTAAGGTATTCAAATTGGTTCGGGAGTTTAAACAAAAATGTCTGGGAGCTTTTTTTTCGTCTCTTTTTTATGTTTCAAGTTTATTTTTCTTTTTTTAAAGAGTTTGCGTTTTGAAAATTGTTCGTAAACTTAAAAAATATTCGTGCTTACCAAAAAAATCAAAATTTAAAAAAAATAGTGTTTTTTCAGAAACTGTTCATAAATTCATAATTTTTTTTCCATTTTTTACTTTTATTCAGGCATTTCAAAAAATATTCCTGTCTTCGGAAATTGTTTCGAATGTTTTTATTCTTGTAGTAATAAATATGCCCGTGCGTTGCACCAGGAGAAAATAATAAAAAATACTAAAAATTTGTAGGGGCACGTGAGTGCGGAGGCACACGCCTGCCAAGTCCTTCTGTCCGCTCTATATGTTTCGCGGTTCACAAAGTAGTTGGGTCTCGCACGAGGGCACAATAAGTTTGAAGTTCCGACGATGAAACTTACGGGTTTCTCATCTAAAACTGCCAAGTTTTAGAGATATATTGTTAAGCATTTTTTTGTGTCAGACATAGACAAAAATATTTAATTTATTATTGCACTCTCTTACTAAGTTTCAACATTGAAAATCAACAAAAAATATAGTCGTCATAATGCATTCAAAATAGATCTTATTTGAAAGCACTGGCCACGAGAAACACGAATATGAAAATAAAACTTAATTTGACATTTTTAAAGGATATATGCCTTTGAAATCAAAAGTCAAAATATAAAGCTGGCACCAGGGCCTGCGAGCCCACGCATTTGCGTGTCCTAAGTCCTAATAGTAGATGGAGAGAGGGGGTTGCACGTAAGACTTTCATCGAATGCATTTTTCTCTCGACTTTGAAGCATATTCTGCAGAGTTTTGAAACAGGCTTTCGTCCCGTTTTATAAATAAATCGACAACCACACAAAGGATTCGAAGGATTTAAAGTAAAAGCACACATGATATTTTTTGTCTGACTTCAATATAACATTGCGGTATAAGATCAGACGAGATGACCCTAGTGATGTTGACGGCGAGCCCCCCAGGAAGAGGGTTCCTGTCATGGTGATGTGGTATGCTCCTATAATACCACGGTTGAAACGTCTATTCAGAAACAAAGAGCATGTCAAGTTGTTGCGATGGCACAATGAAGACCGTAAGAAAGACGGGAATTTGAGACACCCCGCTGACGGGTCACAATGGAGAAAAATCCTGAGAAAGTACGGCCGGGCTGAGTTTGGAGCTGACCCAAGGAACGTATGGTTTGGTTTAAGCGCGGATGGCATTAATCCTTTCAGAGTGCAGAGTAGCAATCACAGCACCTGGACCGTGACTATGTATGTATAACCTTCCTCCTTGGATGTGCATGAAGCGGAAGTTCATTATGATGCCAGTTCTCATCCAAGGCCCTAAGCAACCCGGAAACGACATTGATGTGTACCTAAGGCCATTAGTTGAAGAACTTTTACAACTGTGGAATGGAAACGGTGTACGTGTGTGGGATGAGCACAAACAGGAGGAATTTGACCTGCATGCGTTGTTGTTTGTAACCATCAATGATTGGCCTGCTCTCAGTAACCTTTCAGGACAGACAAACAAGGGATACCACGCATGCACGCACTGTTTAGCTAACACCGAAAGTATATACCTGGACAATTGCAGGAAGAATGTGTACCTGGGGCATCGTCGATTTCTTCATCAGGGCAGACAAACAAGGGATCGCCTTCGCCTCGATCCGTCCGCCCCGCTGCTGGATGCACACCAGAGCAGGTGGGTTGTAGATGCTTCATCAGGATTTGGCTACCTCGGCGGCTAGGACAAGCCCCCACCGGAGATCACCTAGCTCCCTCGCCTCCTCGCTAGAAGTCGTCGCCGCTGGCAATGGATTCGCCATCGCCAGCAGCGAGTGGTGAACCAGTTAGGCGGCACTGGTGCCTGGTGGCGAACTGGTGATTGCCAGTTTTTTTATTTTATAAAAAGGCGAAACATTTTTTTTCACTTAAGTTATTAAGTTAAGGACAACGGATTTAATTACCATAAGAGAGAAGGGCCTTTTTATAAAAGTGCCGTGACGACGGACGAGGACGACCAGAAGCTCTACGCCCTTTATTATTAGGGAGGGATAAAAAGGCGAAACGTTTTTTTTCACTTAAGTTATTAAGTTAAGGATTGTGGGTTTAATTACCATAAAAGAGAAGGGCCTTTTTATAAAAGTGCCATGACGACGAACGAGGACGACCAGAAGCGCTACGCGCTTTATTATTAGGGAGGGATAAAAAGGCGAAACTTTTTTTTCACTTAAGTTATTAAGTTAAGGACTACGGGTTTAATTACCATAAAAGAGAAGGCCTTTTTATAAAAGTGCCGTGGCGACGGACGAGGACGACCAGAAGCGCTACGCGCTTTATTATTAGGGAGGGATTGAAAACTTGATCACAAACTCAAAAAATGTTCTTGTTTTCGAATTCTGTTCGTGTTTCAATTTTATTGGGATTTCAGAACTTTTCTCTATTTCTCTATTTGTAACAATTCCAAATATGTTCGTGATTTAAAAAAAGTTCCCGTTTTATAAAAATTGCTCATAATGCGAAAAATATGCATGTTTACAGAAATGTTCCGAATATTAAAACCTTCCCGTTTTTTCAAATAATGTTCGTATGTGTAAAAAATGTTGGGTATTTCGAAAATATTCCTGCTTCTCAAAAATTGTTCAACAATTCAAAAAATGTTTCCATTATCGAAAACTGTTCAGAATATTAAAATACTGTCTCACGAATTCAAATACTGTTTGTGTTTTCAAAAAATGTTCAAAACTTTTTAAAAATGTTCAACAATACAAAAAGAGTTCCCATTATCAAATTTTGTTCTCAAAATTCAATAAGTTTTTGAGTTTTTAAAAAATGTCAGGAATTTAACAAAATATTTGCACTTTTCAAAAGTTGTCCCCAATAATAATTTTGTTCTCAAAATTCAACAATTGTTCAGGAATTTCAAATTCTTTCTATCAAAAAAATGTTCCCATTTTTCAGTCTTAAAAATTGTCGGAGTTCTTCAATAAATTATCACAATTTCCAAATAAAGTTCGAAAAAAATTCAAAAACCTGTCCGGATTCTGCTTTGGAATTAGTTCTTATACCATCACGCTCCCCTTTTTACACGAATGTTTTAATCCACTGGGCAGCTGCTCTCGTATATAAGATGGAGGTCCAAAGTTCGTGTCCCAATCTAGATTTTGCGGGCTTCTTTTTTCTTTTTTTCTGCACTGTTGTACAGAAAACAGGTGCTAAGCCGATCCAGTCGCGGGGTTCTGCGTGCGTCGCTTGGCTGTTCGACGCAAAACGCGTCGAATAGGAGCTCCCGGGTGAGGCAGCAGGTCGACAGGGCACACAGGCATGGCCCATCATATGGGCTCATTATGTCGTACGTCGCTGAGGACACCGTGCTGCAAGGTTTCGGCTACTTCAGGACTTGGCGTGTCTAGCACTAGGTTGACCTCCACGGTGACTCTCGGCCTCTCATTTCTAATCCAAATTGTCTGACTGTAGATTATACACAAATAAAGCATTGTGTTGACTTCTTGGTTGTCTTCAAACAGCTAGCGGTTTATTTTCAAAATCAATGAGCTTTTTTCAAAATTGATGTACAATACTTATTTTCAAAATCGATGAGCTTTTTTCAAAATTGATATACAATACTTATTTTCAAAGTTTTCCAAAATTGATGAACTTTTTTCGAATTTCTGATATATATATATATATATTCAAATATCAAAGAACTTTTTAAAATTCATGATTTTTTTCTAAATCATGAATTTTATAAATTCATAACCCATTTTCTAAATCTTGAGGTTTTTCAAACCCACGAAAAAAATTAGATTCACAATTTTTTAAATACCAGAAAAATCATTCATATTTTTTTCTCCCTAGACCAATAGATTTCTACAGTACGAGCAACAAAAAAAAAACAAGTTGTGCCCCTATGCCGCTGTGTGAACGAACGAGCTATAGGTGCGTCTGGTGCGAGCAAGGAGCAAACTTGGCGATTCTTGGGCCGGTCCATGACCGCGCGCCGCCTTTCGTTATAACTCTTAGCCGGTGCTGAAGGAGCCGTTTAGGAGCTCGCATGTTTGCAGTCCAACTATCAACGCTCCTTGGGCTTGGAAACATGATCGCTATTGGATGCGGAAGGATCCGTACACGTATTTGTTTCCTTCCTGATGCCTCCCAGTCATACGTGTTTGCTGACATCATGTCCTATGATTATGTGTAGTGAAATCTACTCATTATGTCCCACTCCGGTCAACTTTTTTTCTCCTCAAAAAAAAAAAATCGCCCGTCATGTCCTATGATTATGTGTAGTGAAATTACTCATTGTACAAAAACGGTGAAGAGAGAGTTATGTGGAAATATAAAATGCATGGATGAATGAATGTGAGACCATGGGCTTTCGTACGCCTTCATGCCAACATGGGATGAAATATATAGGGGCGGGCAAGTGTTGTTTAGGTATGTCACGTGAAGGTAGGTGGGGAAATTAATAAAATGCACCGGGTAGAGATGGCGGCTAGGCTTTCTGTATAAACACATGCATATTCTACCGTTCTATTTCACTTTTCATGAAGTCTGAGATGTTATGGGTGGCCTTGTGGACAAGAAAACTAACTCGGCAAATCATTTTCAGCAATATTTACAATTTCTTAAGCAAGGACATCTCCCATTCCATTAACAGAAACAAAAAGTAGTGTTCAGGTACCGCAAAACAAATAGAATCAACAAATAATCCTCCTCTGTTTTGCCATGTTTTCCCCGGCACAATACTCAACACGTGACTTCGCTTGATGGCCCAAAATCCCTTGACAGAGATATCCAATCCAAGCATAAAAAGTGGGAGCACGCTCATCACGTTCTCCACCAACCCAACCCAATCACCATCGTGGACCACAGACAGACCAGCGGAGCCAGTTAAACTGCTCCATCCTCTACCAAGTTTGCTGCTGCCTGTCCATGCCAGCATCGGCCATGGACCTCTCCAGCCTGCCGCTGGTCTTGCTGCTCTGCTTGCTGGCGGGCTCGTCGACGACAGCCCTGCCGGCGCTGCCTGGGATGGACAGGGTGAGGCAGCAGGTCGACAGGGCGAACCGGCGCGGCCCGTCCATTGGGCTCGTCATGTCGTACGTCGCCGAGGACACCGCGCTCCAGGCCTCCGGCTACTTCCGGCCCTGGCGTGTCCAGCCCTTCGTTGACCTCTATGGTGAGTCTCCGCCTCCCGCTTCTGATCCAAATCGCTTTCCTGTAGATTGTGCAGATGAAGCACTGGGTGAGTTTGGGCATTCCTAGTTGACTTTTTGGTTGTTCTCAGCTGGCAGTGAGTGCCGAACTGCTGCTAATATAAATTGACGACACCAACACACAAAACAGAACAAGTAGAGATGATACTGTAGTGTTAATACGTAACAGTTAAGAGCCGCGAATGTAAATTGGAAATCTCAGAAATACTTGAAGCTGTGTGTAAAAAATGAAGCTTACTGGCTCTCGAAATAATGCGCATGATCTGCTCTCAGAGAAAGGCCTGAACTCCCTTTCAGGACCTTAACGCAGATTGACAATTCGTTCGTGTTGGATAAAAGCTACAGAAAGGGGGTCCAGAAAGAGATACACAAGAACATGACATAATCCATTAGAAAGAGAAAATGGCAAGGGAAGATACAATAATAACCACGTTCTCCACCGTTCTGTAATCTTTTTTACATGTTCACTAATTTTGCTGCTCTCCTGATAGACTCGGCTCTCGATTAAATTCCATGACAGAGTATTTCACACACTTCTTTTAACTCATATGTATTTATCTTCCTATGGCCTAAAGAATACAGTCTCACCTGTCACCTCATATTATTTCAGGACGGAGGTTTCACAT
This sequence comes from Hordeum marinum, assembly GCA_022496015.1. Lineage (NCBI taxonomy): Eukaryota > Viridiplantae > Streptophyta > Magnoliopsida > Poales > Poaceae > Hordeum > Hordeum marinum. Next base: position 26,912,573 of record CM039678.1, read on the forward strand.
AGGGAGCATTCGTGGTGTGAATGTTATATATGCATTAACGGGACAACGCAGGGTACTAAAGCCTGAACTTCTGTATTTATCACTGCTGCTGCTATATGGAGCAACTCCTTTGATTTATCATAAGTAATAAAAAAATACTTGTAGGCAATAAAGCAACAACGTATGAATTCAAATACAAATTGTACTATGCTTACCCAGTACCACTGTTTCTTTGTTCTTCCAGTTGAATGCAGCTGTCACTGTACAAACTCTCCTCGACGTCTTTACCGTGTCTGGTATTGTCCATTATGGCACAGCAGGAAGCTCTAATGATTCAATGTCATTTGGCGATGTCAGTGTCCCCAAGTTAGTTGCTTATACAGGCGCTTGGACATGGAAGGTACCCTCCTACTGTAATTAGCTTTCATTGCCCATTTCATGATACAATACTGGTGACTTGATGAGTACAGATACAGATCAAAGCAACTGGAATTTGGTCATCTTCAAATCCAGTTTTCCTGCGAGGTTACAAAATTTGCTGCGCTGGGTTAGAAAACAAATTAATATGTTAGTTCAAAGAAGACGAAACCAAGCAAATAGTTCTTCTAAAAACATGTGTGCAGTTTAAACTCTGGTACACTAAAACAAGTGAATCACACTAGTAGAATGTAAACACATCTGGACTCCAAAGAGAAGATAATTTAAGACCAACCACGCATCTTCGTAATTTAGAAGATAATTACAATCAACCATCTCACACTTTGAACTCACTACTTGACCTCTGATATTCTGATTTTGATATTTTTTTCAGAAGTACAAATCATCAAAAGAGTCATCAAAAGAACTAAGCTTTGGACAATTTAACGTCCCGAATGAAGGAGAGAACCTGCTAGGGTCTTTGAAATACAGAAATGAGGAGCTATACTCAGTTGGTAAGCCTATGGAAGAAGCTTTTTGGCTACCTGTAGATTCAGCATGGTTCAAAATAGCAGAAGGACTTAAGGTGAGAGATACACTATATTTCAGCAGTATAGCAAGTACAGGCGAATCACAGCCTAAAATTAGTGTTAATTGTGAAATTTCTGCAGGTCACCCTTGAAAGATGTAATGACACTTTCTGCTTATCAAAAACCCCACAAGTGGTTCATGGGCTAAAAGGAGCATCAGCCGATATGTTTCTAGACAATGCAGAATACCGGAAGTTCCTTTTCAGAGAATTTGAGGTGTCAACAATAGATGAGGAGAGTGCAGCAGTGGTGATGGTGGGTTTCATATCCTATCTCTCATAGTTTTTACTTAAATATCTGGCATCATTTGTACTCCAACACTCCAGTTCAATCATAAAATTTAAGATACCACTAGCTAAGAGAACTTACTCACTATTTCAACAGACGACAACATCTCCTGGCGTACCTGTGATTGTGTTCCGAGGAGTATCTGATCTGGCTGGAGGTGAACCAACATGGTCATCAACAAGCCTGATGAACTTGGCATCTATTAATGCACTCAAAGTGGCAGTGGAGTTCATCGCTACAATTGGCAGGCAGATGTCAACACCATCAGCAAGTTCTAAAAGCTAAAACAAAAGAGAGCTGCCATACCCATCGAGCTGGACTGTAAAATAGTTTTAAACAGTAACTGGAAACTAAATTCAGAGTGAGAAGCAATCCTTAGCTTAGAAGTACACAGAACTTTCCAGTAGAAAAATTAAGTATATTCAATGTATACTCAATTGTAAACGTGGATGTCAGTCCATTTTGATGGAATTTTGGAATAATGTGGGAACAAAATGATGAATAAAAGACAGAATGTTGTGGCAGTCCTTGATTTTCATTAGAAAATACAAGATGTTAAATACTCATCTCACAATCTCAAGTACAGAAAATGGTAAAACAAAGTGATTTATTCAGTTATCAACAGTTTGCACTCATCATGTACATCATCTAATCCCAGGCGAGATAAAATAGCAGAATTTTCTACGGTCAACAACTTGCAGGTGCACTATTTCAAATGAAAGGTAGAAACACCATAATCGTCAAGTTAGTTACAGTGCCAATGTAAATGGACAGTATGTTCCCTAAGGTGAGATGATCATAAGATCTGCCTGGTGCTTTACAATCTTAGCCATTAAGTGTCGGTACAAAAGCCAACTGCTAGACCTGTAACAAAATGTCGTACAAGGTAATTCAGATTTAATTGGCAGCTCTAGAAGTCTGATCATCAAGAGTAAAAAAAACATTTCTAGAGAGTGTACCTTAATAAAATTTCGAATTAGTTAAGTTCACCTGATAGTTTCATAGCACGATCTTACGGTCTTACTTGGATATTAGCTGTGTGTAGTTCTATCATCTCAAAATCCATATTCAGACGGCCTTCATCACCTCACTACCAGTAGTCTCCACATGAACATTTTCCATCCTTGAAATGGTGAAATCGTTGAATATCTCTCATGATTATTTCCCGTCCTGTCACTAGAGATATTAACTTGGTTGCATTGTGACAGTCGTTACAGACACGGAGGTTCTTCTTTATCTGAATTGTTGTACCAGGGGCTGTCCGAATGAGTCCATATGCAATCGCAAGTTTCTCACTGTGGGTGTTGAGTAACTGTGCCTTGACATCATCTTCTACATCATGTATAGAATCAGTGTCCGGCGCATAGCCCACAGCTTTGATCTCTTCTATTAGCTTAGCCAACCTTGCATAAATGTCCTTTGCCTGCTGGTGATTTGTGCTTCCAGAATAGAAGGTATGAATCTCATTCTTGAGCTGCACAATACTCCATCCAGGAGTCTTTTGGAGGCCTTTCTTCTCCATAGCAGTTCTCACCCTTGCAACATCCTTCCACATTGAAGCATTTGCATAAATGTTAGCTAGGAGGACATGATACACACCTTCTTCTGGCCCTAGCTCAAAGATCCTCTGCGCTGATTCTTCTGCCAATTCCACATTCTTGTGCAACTTGCAAGCACCTAACATTGCACCATAAACACTAATGCCAGGGTCCATAGGCATCTTTTGGATAAAAGACCACGCTTCATCTAGCTTCCCAGCTCGTCCAAGAAGATCCACCATGGTACCATAGTGCTCCATTCCAGGTTCAAGCCCATAGTCCTCCTTCATACTCGAAAAATATTTCCGTCCTTCATCAACCAAACCAGCATGACTGCATGCCGAGAGGACCGAAAGGAATGTTGTCTCGTTGGGCACTCTGCCAGAACTTTTCATCTCTTCAAACAGCTCAACTGCAACCTTGCCAAAACCATGTGAACCGTACCCATGGATCATCGCATTCCATGTGATAACATGCCTCTCCCTTGCTGAGTTGAACAGACTTCTAGCTATACTAACACGGCCGCATTTTGCGTACATGTCAATAAGGGCTGTCAGAACATACACATCCTGATCTAGGTGCAGCCTGATAGAGTATCCATGGATCCATCTTGCCTGCAGTGGATCTGAAATGTCTGCAAGTGCAGGAATGACACTGACAAGAGTGAACGAATCAGGCTTCACATTTTTCAGCTGCATCCTAGTGAAGAGCCTCACTGCATCTTCTGACCTTCCATTCTGTGTGCAACCGAGGATCATGGCGTTCCAGGAGATCCGTGTCTTGTAGCGCACCTCATCGAAAACCTGGGCAGCGAGGTCGGTCCTCTTGCATTTGGAGTACATGGTGATCAGGGCATTCATCACCGACACATTTGACTCCAGCCCAATTCTCATGAGTAGCTCATGGACACGTCTCCCCTCATCAAGATACCCAAGCTCACCGCAGGCGTGCAATGCTGCCAGAACAGATACATCCGTCACATCAACGCCCTCCCCCACCATCCTCTTGAACAGCGAGAGAGCCTCGGTGGCATCCCCATTCTCAGCATACCCCTTGATCATGGCATTCCAAGAAACAGAGTTCTTGTCTGGCATCCGATCGAAGACAGACCTGGCAACCTCAACCGCCCCGCACTTGCAGTACACGTCAAGGATGGCCGTGGAGACATTGACGAGTTCGTCGAAGCCAGCACGGACCGCGAACCCGTGCACCTCGCGGCAGGCCCCGAGCGCTTGGGCGTCGGCGCAGGCGGGGAGCACGGACACGAGCGTGATGGAGTCGGGCCGCTCCCCGTCCTCCTCCTGCATCCGGACGACCATCCCCATGGCGGCCCCGGCGAGCCCGTTCCGCGCGTACCCGGCCACGAGCGCGTTCCAGGCGACGCGGTCGCGCACGGGCATACGGTCGAACACCCTGCGCGCGTCGCCCGGCCGGCGGCACTTGGCGTACATGTTGGCCAGGGCCGTGGCGGCGAGGGACTCTGCGGAGAGCCCCCGCGCGGCGAGCTGCGCGTGGACGGCGCGGCCGGTCGCGAGGTCGGCGCGCGCCGCGCAGAGCTTGAGGAGGGAAGTGAAGGTGCGGAGGACGGGGCTCGCGGACGCGGAGGAGGACATGGCGGCGAAGGCTGCGAGCGCACCAGGAAGGTCAGAGCGCGCGGCCGCGGACCTCAGGCGCGCGTGGTGGTCGGCGGCGGCATGCCCGCCGGCGGTAGGAGGCGGCGGCGAGGCCGAGCACAGCATGTCCTCTTGTATTCTTTTTTTTTTCTCGGGGTTATCCCGTCACAACCTCACAGTCACACAGGGCTGCTAAGCATCCGCACGAATCTCAAAGTTATTGAAGAGCAAGAGCACGCCTTTTAATTTAAGTTTGGCCCAAACTTATGCTTGAAATCTAAGATTTGAGAGCCAGCTCACCTAATTCTCCTAATCTTGCTAACTATGCTAATTATGCACACTACAAACGCATTTAGCCATTGTATCTAGCCACTAGACCAGGGTCTGACACCCGAGCCACAAACAGCAGGACAGAGCCCGACGGCATCATCCTACTTCCCGGTGTCTCCTAATCTTGAAGCTAGTTCTTCTTTTTACCTGTGCTAGCATTACAATTTAACTCTTGCTAGCATGGTAGCACAACTTTCTTTCCATTTCTTGCTAGTTTGGGTAGCTGGTGAAGCTGGACTCAGCGCAAAACAAGAAAAGAAAAGAAAAAAACATGTTTGGACACTCACACAGGTGCTGAAGCGGGTAGCACTACCTGTTATATATATGCAGGTGTAGCTACTTCATAACTTCATACTACTAAACTAGCAATATGTGGTACTAAAGACGGGTTACATGTTGTTGTTGGCGGCCCTTACCTCAAATCCAATCTTGGTAGCTACGATCATTACCATAGAATAAAGGCGTCACGGTAGGGCCATCAAAGATGGTTATATCAAAACCCGTCTGGAATATAATGTAGATGGTTTATTTTTGCATTTGTCTGCCTGCATATATAACTTACACAATCAGTTGTTAACAAACCCGTTTCTAGACATTGGACTCAAAGTAGCAATAGCTATGCACTCGCGGTGCATAAATAGAGTCGCCCACGGTTATTCAGAGATAGCACGCGATTCTATTCAGGAGCCGTTTGGCTCTTCTCTCCAAGGTGTCTTGGCAAAAGCTTTAGAAACACAAACAGCGTGTCACGTACAATTTGCCAACAGTGGCTAAATAAGTACACAAGTTGTATATCAGTCATCAGCTGCATGTTGTTTTCTTTTTGGTTCCCTTTAAGAGTTGGGAGTTCCTTCTCCCAGCCACAAGCACACAAACAGTTTAGCAGGAGACGAATATTGTAGACTGGACAGTGAGTGTGCATCATCTAGTGTAAGCGGCACACACGTAAACAAGAGAATCAATTAAAAATACATCCTTTTTCAAATAAGTATGCTTCTCTGTTCTCTCTTATCTTGAGGGGAAAAAAGATGAGGGAAGTGTGACTTTTCCTATATGAGTCTAATATACCGTCTGAAATGTATTTGAATGGTCTGACTAATTACTATGATCAAGGAAGATGAGACCTTAGAGAAACAATGTGATATATATCCCACACTGATCAAGGTATATATAAGGTAACGGGTGATAAATCCCGAACGTTTGGATTTTAAGCATGGCAAGCCGAACATTTTTCATGGCAACTTAGTTAGCGAGGTTGGCAAACATGGAAATTTTCTAATAAAAAATAAATTGGGACAAAGTTTCCATGTTTTAACAATTAAAAGTTGCCACCTCATGTCAACTAAAGTTGCCATGAAAAAAAGTTCGGGATTTATCAGGGTCCTAAGGTAAGCCACAGTTCATCATAAATGATAAGCTATCTCAAAACCAATCAACAGCATATAGTAAGGTAAACCAATGGCTTAAGGTTGAATGACCTACAAGCACCCACTAGTATGGGGACAAGGGTACACACAATGAACTACCATTGAGGGTATGGGCGCATTCTCTTTTACCATGTTTATTAATTGACTATCGTGTAAAAATGAAACCAATGGTCACAGTGTTGCTGCCGGAGGGAAGACCGAGGGTTGACGGGTGCAGATGCAGGATAGTCCCCAACGCAGGAGAAGAAGGGGGGGGTAACACACAAAGATTAAAATTACGGGAGAAAGGAATTCGTGGCGGCCTCTTCCAGCAGCTATAGCAACCGATGTAGTGGCAATCATGCCGATAGCATCAATTTTTCAAGCGGAAGAGATGATTTTTCACGCTCTTTGCTGATTTTGAACCCGCTTATAGGGATTTTCATAAGATTTCGCAGCGACAGACATAGTGTAGCGGCAAAGCTCCTAGGCAACAATATTGTAGCTATCGCAGCTATTTTGTAGGTAATTTAATTCCGCAGGGGTAGGGAATGCCAGATGTGGCAACGTCAAGGTAAAGAAGGCGGCTCGAGCAGTGAGACAGTAGCCATGGGGGGGGGGGTCAGTTCTAGAGGTTAGGTTGATAGGGGCGGCGTCGGTAAATCAACTAACTAACATGGAAAAAAAATCAGGCAAAGCCAGACCTGTTTTGTACTAGGGTGCACGGTTATTTCACCTTATCTCTAACCTGGACCAAATTGTCCTTTTGAAAATAAAATTGAAGTAGAGATACCCAAAGGTGAATCGCCCAAAATAGCAGTACAGTATCAACATATGATCTAATACTACTACCACATACCAACTGCATTTTAAGATATCCCCGTCTCTAGCTAGCACCAAATCATGAGTAGAGATCAATGCATGGGCACAAGCGTGGCACATATATGCAAGCATCCGTCAACCGGTCACATACACATTAATTTGGAATGGAGAAGTACCTTCCAAGTTCCAATAAAATTAAATATCGTGATTATCGTACATTTATGTATCATGCAGATGTGTCAGTCTTTTGATTAGTTGATTGATTGATATATATTTTCAAATATTTTTATTTGCACAAATGGACTACAAATACACACGTTTTTATCTATCTTGTTCAATATGAACAAAATTCTATAGCATTGTTCGACCACCTAATTTTTGTACCAACCTCTCTCCGTCAATTAAATCTTGGTGGTTGATTCATCGCCCACCATATGGGATTTGATGGCGGCCCTTTCCTCTTGTGGGGGATGACCTGGAAATGTTTTCACAAAAGGTATTATGGTGATATATATGTGCACTTGTGGAAGATGACCAAGAAATGTTTCCCAATAAGTGGTACCGTAGTAATCGATACAAGCGAGGTAATGGGGTTGTATATTCAAGTTTTTTGCCATGATGAATGATTTTTTGGATTAGCCCATGGATAAAAAAACTGACCGGATTGAGTTGATTTCGATTATGTTGGTTTTGTGTAGGTTAGAGAGGAGAAAATTAGATTGTATTTTTGAAATGGTTACATTATGAGGGCTTGTGGTAGTCCACACTAGTTTTCTCTTAAGACAATCAATCTAAAATAATAACAATCATGAAATGAACAACATTAAATCATGTGGAAGTTCGAGTTCAGAATACAATGGATGCTACCAACTGTGTGATTTTATTCAATAAAAAAGAGTGCGAAAGAGAGAATTCGATGTCAGATTACTAGTTGACACTTGATACACTCTAGAATCATGTATTTAGGTACACATGCACTTTATAATCTTGAACTCGGTAGCCTTACCAAGTTATTTACAAGATACCCATGCTCTAACGCACTATACTAGTTTATGTAGATAATTTAGCAGACTTTGAAAAGGTATACAAACTCACTATATAGTTATGGGGCATACATAAATTGAATAACATGATACTATTTATTTCATTAGACTTTTGGTGAAATACATTGTAACAAAAGATTTTATTAAGCATCCAAAAGGAAAGCTTAGAAACAATTTTGTGCAAATATATTCCAGTTTGGCACTAGAAAAAGTATTTATAATGGTACTATAGTACAAAATTGAAAAATAAATTGTGGCTTAATATACATCTGCATTTGTAATTTAAATGTTGCTATACCTAAAAACGTATATACAACATGATGCATAGATTATAGTGTCAATAGTAAAGAATATAAATTTAAAGCAAACTAAGTTATGAATAAATAAAAAAATTCAATATAAATCACCTAAATATTTTCAACTTATTTTGAAACACGTATGACATGACAGCCTCATTGGCCATGTTCAACTACTTGTAAGAATATTGTAACCTTCTAACATATATGTTGTCACCCATACCACATTTCTCATGCAACATTATGCACAAATTATGCAAATTTATCTTAGTTAAGTGCAACTCGTCATAGCAAGTAACTTCAGACCCATCATACATCTATTTGAGAAAATACTTGCTAGAGTCATACATGTGTTCATCATCAGAAAAGTATCATAAATCCCTTAGTCCACTATTCAGACCTCTAAGATATGCTAGCCCAATAACAAACGATTCAAAATACACTTGAGTCAATACAATCTGTTTCCTTTTTATTTTGTTGCTTCTTTTGATAATTGAACAAACTACCTCTACTTTATACATGGTGGTGTTGCAATGCACAAGCACCATTTAACAACTCAGTTTAAAATGAGACAAACATCTACTACTAGCAATAGGGGTGGCAATCAACATTCAAGTTCAACAGACATACACTTTTCGCATAGAGTATAAGTATCTACAACGCATACATAAGCACATCACATAGATATAAGTCAGATGCAAAGACAAATCACATATCTTCAGCGCACTGGATGGTCAACCACAGATGGAATCAACCTGCACAACAGAGGGCCAAAGTTATGTTCGTTGTAAAATGTTGGAGCTGGGATTTAGATGGGATTAGGGTTAGGGTTTAGATTGGGGCTAGGGGGAGGCGACCATTCTATTATATGAGTGTATAGGCAGGCTTGGGAAAGGGGATGTGGTAGCGATGAGGCCGAGGTTGGTCGGATGAACAGTTTCGTTTCATGTGGGAGTGTGATAGCCTGACTTTTTAGGGACGATATCAATAATGAACTTCTTTTCTGGGAGACCATTCGGAAAGAACTCCCAAGTTAAGCGTGCTCAGCTTCGAGTAATTTCAGGATGGGTGACCGATCAGGAAGTTGATCCCAGGTGGGCACGAGTGAGGACAAAGTGCACAGGAAAGACTAGTATTGATCTGTGGGATCTAGTCTAGATCCCGTCAAGGGTAATGGCCAGTGGCGGGTGTGACCGGGGCGTTACAAGTTGGTATCAAAGACGACCCTTACAGTTACACAGATGTTTGTAGTTCCGGTGCGTGGTCATGTTGTTCATGACGTTTGTGATCCTCGTGGCACAGGGCATGACACATGTACCGGACTGGACGCATAGACGTATGTGCCAAGAGGGAACGTTAGTGTGACCGGCGGGGACGTCGGTTCCTCTGAGTGGGGTGTATGGGATAGTCTGGCTTATTAGGGATGATAGACTACTCATATCAATAAGGAATTCCTTCTTTTTTGGGAGCCCATTCGGAAAGAACTCTCAAGTTAAAAAGTGCGCAGGAAAAACTAGTATTGATCTGTGGGGCCAGTCTATGTCCCGCCAGGGGTAACGGCTAGTGACAGGTGTGCGTGGGGCATTACAGGGAGAGAGTGGTCGGAAATGGCAGGGATGGGGCCAATGCAGGCTGTAGGCCACTGGGGAGTGGGAGAAGGGCGTTGGGCAGCCAGAGATGGGAGGAGATGCAAACCTGCAGCAGCGTCATAGGTCCAATGGCTTCGTTCATCTCTTCTCCTCCCGTAATCTAGCACGGCAGTTGTATGCTTTGTGTGCTGCTTCTGTTCTATGGGAAAGTTGCATAGGTACGGTAAGTGAAGGTGTGCGGAGGAAAGCAAGCAATTTCGGAGCAATACAACCGAGGAGGGCTCGGTATTGCGAAAGGGGTCGCACAAGTAGGTGGGGCGGTTATTTAACTTTCTCTAGTTATTCCGACAAAAAATATCGTCGCCACCCAACGGGTGCATTCGGGGCATGCGAATAGCTATTGAAGGTTCCAACCCCTGATGCCGACATCCAAACACAATGTTATGTTTATTGTAATCAAAACGATCATGTTTGGAATGAGCACTCTATCCATGAATGTTTTTCAAAAGAGCATGTGGATTATGGTGAGACTTAAGGATATAGGTCACCTTACACTTGTTTAACAAAAAAATGGCAAAGGAAAAAAGAACACTGACTGCTATTTTTATTCCCATATATATAGTTGTTTATAGTCAAAAATAATTATTTTGGGAAGAGTTTTTCTCGATGTAGTCCTAGTGATGCCCCCCCCCAGCGAAATCACTCACTCCCAACGAAACTACTTCGGACATGAGAGGGTCACATAAGACATAAAAGATCATTGAATAGGCGATTACTAATATTACGGTCTCGCAAAGGGATGAATTTTTAGTGGACCTCATAATCTCCAACATAGGATTTGGAATGAAATCTCCAATATAGGATTTCGAAAAGGAATGTACAAATTCCTAACTCAGTGCTCGGCATGTTCTTATGCGATTTATAATTCTTGATTGGTATTGTTCGATGAAGGTCTGACACTGTAGTGATTTTTTTAATAATAAAAAGAACTAATTTCCATGCATGACACACAAAATTTAAATACTACTTAACAAAGTAAGGAGCAGATGTTTGCTTGCCCGCTCACTCCTATGCGCGGCATTTTTCCATGGCGTTTGGTCTCGTGAAACTGATTGCAGGCAAAATCCCCCATGCAAAATGCCATTTTCAATCAAAACTATGGTATGGAAATAGTAAGAAAGTCTAATTTATGCATCATCTCGACTTGTAGGGGCTTTAGAACCATCGAGAGAAGCTTGACTCAAGGCTACGGCTATCCCTTTCTCCAGCGGTGGTGCCAGGAAAATGGCAAGCCCTAGGCCGACCCATACCACCTTCGAGCACTGTAGCTACAGAGCGCTACTGTAGCTATAATCAACGAAGGAATCGGCGCTCATGCCCCAGGCAGCGGCCCAGGCTGCTTGGGTCCTGTCTCCACCACTGCTTTTCTCTATCCATGGTGGCTTCAAGATTTTTCTTGTTGTTATCCTTCATGACATAAATTCCCACCAAGGTAAATGCATCTTGGGCATCCTAAAAGTGATCCACCTACTATTAAGATGTTAAAGTCCTTATGAAAGAGTCCTTGATTTGATGTCAATTGAAGGATCGGGAGGGTCTTGTACCACATGCAATTCCTCCACATCATCAAAGAACATGAAAGAATCCACATCAATAAAAAAATCCAACAATAAATAATTGAACTTGAATGTCACAAGAAATACATCCATACGCCATTTACCTCTAGGTTGAGCGTGACGTGGTACTATTCTTATTATAAGTTCACTGGTAAAAAAATCCGCAGCAATGTGCATGACGTTATCTAGTTTCACCTTATCTCATACTATGGATCAAATTGTCCTTCTAAAGATAAAATTCAAATAGAGATACCCAAAGGTGAATCGCCCAAAACACCAGTATACAGTAATCAACATATGATCGAATATTACTACCACATACCAACTGCATTGTAAGAGCATCTACAGCTGGACCCCTCAAACCCGCCTCAAACGCCCGGGCAGGCTGCCCGGTCACGAAAATCGACCCAGACGGGCCTCTCAAACTAGCCTCAAACGTCTGGGCTAACCGGCACCCCCCATTTTCAGCGCAAATATGGGGCGGATATGGGGGAGCCTGGGCACGCCCGCCACGTCGGACCCGACAGCCTGATCCCACCTCAAATTGCCCCCCAAATCCATCCCGCAGAAGTGTTAGATCCATTTGTTGTTATCCTCTCTTCTTCCTCCTCGCGCCGTCCGTCTCCCAGCTCCGCAGGCGTGCGCGCTACGTCGCCTAGTAGCCTCTGCTCCCCGACCGCTCGGTTAGAGGGATCATCTCTCCCGACCTCGCCGCGGAGGAGGGCGTCCCTGGCCCGGAAGACACTGCAATACGTCTGGCAACTCTCTGGCTTTGCCTTGTGCCGGATGTATTTGACAGAATGTCTGGCCGGATTTGTTGGTCAAATTTGTAGGGGAAACGATGGATTCCGATGCTTCGTCCGGCAAGGAGTATGGACCGATGGAGCTTGATGAACTGATTCAAGAAGAGTTCTTCGATTCGTCGGATTCAGACAAAGAAGTGGACATGATCATGCTCATGAGCATGCAAGAGGAAATGGACCGGGAAGTGGAGCATATTCTCAATTTCAAGGGCTCAGTCAAAGGGAGAAGAGTCATCAATCAGGATAGGGTATCCGGAGCAAAGCTACTGCAGAAGGATTACTTTGATCTGAACCCAAGATTCTCGGGTGATCCATGGTTTCGTCATTGTTTTCGCATGCGAAAACCATTGTTTTTGCTCATTGTGGAGGCAGTGGAGGCACATGATGACTACTTCAGGCTCACAAGGGATTGTTGCGGTCAACTCTCTTTCTCTGCCAAGCAGAAGTGCACGGCTGCTATGAGGATGCTTGCACTTGGTACTGCGTTGGATGTTGTTGGTGAGATGGTCAGCATGGGGGGGGGGAGTACATGCCTGGAAACTACTGTCAAATTTGCCCGTGCTGTGGTGGAGGTGTTTGGAGCAGAGTATCTGAGAGAGCCAAATGCACAGGACACAGAGAAGTTGTTGGCTATTGGAGAGGCTAGTAGGTTTCCAGGAATGCTCGGATCAATTGATTGCATGCATAGGCAACAGAAGAACTTCCCCAAAGGTTTGCAAGGAATGTACCAAGGTCACACAAGAGAGTTCACCATCATACTAGAGGCGGTGGCAACACATGACATATGGATTTGACATGCTTTCTTTGGAATGCCAGGTTCTCACAACGACATCAACGTGCTTCAACGATCTCCGGTGTTCAAGAGGCTTTGCAACGGGGAATCACCTCCGTGCAACTACACCGTCAACGGCCAAGACTACAACATGGGATTCTATCTTGCCGATGTCATATATCCTCAGTGGGATGCATTTGTGAAGACCATATCCGAACCACGTGGCAGAAAACAAAAGCACTTCGCAACAATGCACGAAGCAGCTAGGAAGGATGTGGAGAGGGCATTCGGAGTGCTGCAAGCGCGTTGGGGAATCGTTCGTGGGGCTGCAATGATGTGGGAACAAGAAACTTTGTAGCAGCTAATGACATGTTGTGTTATTTTGCACAATATGATCATCGAGGATGAGGGTGATGGTGTAGCTCAAACCAATGATTTTGAAGCACCTGGAGTACAAGTTGAAATACCTAAAGATCAAGATGTAGTTCAGCTTATGACCTTTCTATAGATGCATCAGAACCTCCGAGATCATCACATGCACACGCAACTACTCAATGATCTGGTAGAGCATATGTGGACCCATAATGGAAATCAAAGAGCGGATGATTGATTGTGCACTTCAAATAAATTTGATGTAAACACTTCTTATGTTGCTACCAACATTTGTTTTACATGCGACGTTTAGTATCGAATGATCGACGTGCATGGCTTTGCATGGATTCGAGAGTCCGGATATGAGGTATGTGGATGCAAGAAACGAAATATGAGGAGCCATCCGAATGCGTCCGCGAGCGTGACCGGACGCATCCGCGGACGTATAGGGGGGCGGATTTACCCAGTCCTGATGTAGATGCTCCAAGAAATCCCCGTCTCTAGCTGCAACCAAATGAGTAGAGATCAATGGATGGGCACAAACGTGACACATATGTGTAAGCATCCCGTCAACCGGTCACATGTACATTATTATGAGAACCATTGATTCAAGCCTGCACGCCATTACTATCTGCCCACTGCCTCACATCCTGCTTTCCTGAAAGCACTATGTGCAGACGTGGCTATTTAGTCGTCGGGTCTCACTTTCTCCTTTGTGGCCAGCCTGAAACTCTTATTGCTAGTTATTGTACCCGCTCTTAACAATCATCGGAAAAAAAAACATTATTACCGTCGCACAGTAGTACTGTGAGCTATCATACCAAAAAATGTTTCCTTCTGTAGTGACCGTACAAATAAATTTAATCTGACCTGTCCATTCTAAACAAGTTGATCGACCTACACAATGAATGATGGTCTCTTTCTTGGCCCGTGGATGGGGCAAGTCGTATCACAACGACTGCCCAATCGAAAACACTATAAATAGACAACATTTTATCAATATAGATTTAAATAATCTCATATCCAAAATTACATAAAATGGTTGGTGGTATCTAACTATATACAATTTCTTGGAGAACCATATATATTCAAATATCTAAAGAACGGGAAATTTTGAACACATTTCTATTCACTGTACCTGAAGAGAAAATGCATGCACGTCTGTATGAGTATGTTTTATAATATATTCGAATTTACGTTCTGCAATCATTATTTCCTTCAAAAAAATATGGATATTAATTGAAGCATATATGTATGATACATATGTTAGACATTGTATTCTCTGTACAATATATGGTACTTGTATAAACCGTGTACAACAAGTTAGTAGGGCGTGTGTGCATGATCTGTATGGTTAGGACGTTAGGATTGATCTCTCTCTCGTTGTGTTTAAGCTGTAGATAGGAGGAGATCGATCCCAACGTCCTCAACCTCCCTGATGTAAATCTCTTCGGCCTTGTGCCTATATAACACGCAGCGCGTCCCTGCTCAACGCATACGCTTCCAGCTATCTCACAACGTATAGGTCTGCCATCCAGATCCATTGTTGACAATCCAATTATGTGCAGATGGAGTGGTTGTGTCTTGACGACGATGTTGCACCACTAGACAAGGAAGAGAACTAGACATATTACTAAGGTCGATTTGGATAAGACACATCAATCTAGTGATTACATGAGCATATCGCTATTGGCACATTAAAAATAGTAATTTGCTTTTCTCGGCCATAACTGCAAATAAAATTTTCAATGTGGAGCTCTTTTTTCGGCTGTATTTGATGGATGGATATACACAATAAACCAGCTGTCGTCTCAGAGCGAAAATCCAACTCTGATCCTGAGCTAACATGCTCCCCAGATGAACAGTAATTCAAGTAAAATACCAACCAAATCAAACGAATGTGAAATTTGTACACACCAAAGATGAAATAATCTTCTAAGTGCTTGCAATTTTTGCACTGAAATAAAATCCGAGGAGCTGGCTAAAAAAATGGAGCTTTAATTTGGTTGTAGATTTGGACATTTCTTCAGCTCCGATTTTGTTTTTGCCAAGCTCCTCGAATTTCATCTCAGCAGAAACAATTGCAAGCGCCTAGAAGAGTTTCTCATCTTCGATTAGCAAAAGTTTCACATTTGTGAATTTGTTTTGTATTTTTCATGAATTTACTATTCACTTGGATGCAGATGTGCACTAGCTCCGAAACATAGCTCTCATATGAGAGAAAATAAAATATGTTTTTAATTATGATACCTCATCATTATCGATTTGCATAGGCAATTAAATAGTTTCCCAAGATTGTAGATTTTTCCTATGTCTACAAATAATTCATCATTGTTTTTACTAATGTCATACATTTTTTTCATTTGATATAGAGCCATTTTTTATTTTTTTATTCCTTAGAATTTTTTTTTGTCTTTCTGGCAGTTTCTATTACTATGATATTCATAAGTGAAAATGAAGTAGTTAATGGGAGGGCTACCGTTATCCTTTTTCTTGTATGTGTTCCTAAGAGAAGTAATCCGTCCTCATGTTTTGAGGTCCCAGGAAAAGGGCGTGGAAACAAATAGAAACTCTTGAATGGAAATTCAAAAGAAATGCAGTTCCAATTCCTTCGGAAATGGTGAGACCTTTGGCTCAAGAAGAAGGGGCGACCCATATCATCTTGACTTGGTTTTGCTTTCCCTCTTTTTTTAAGAATACCGAGTCGGGTTCTTCTTGTACCAGTATCAAATAGAACATGATGAACAAGATCTAACCCTTCACTAACTTCTGGTGGATTCTTCTTATGAATTTTTATTTTACAGTAATAACTAGGAGTATTCTAGTAATGGAATTTTATATTGTGAATCCTGTACAATGAAAATGAATCCGCTAATGATGGTTACAAATTTGGTCAAGAGGAGCTATTTTTTCCATTCATTACCTCTGAGGACCAATTGTAGAATTCTTGATTCGTCTTACGACCTAATTTATATCGTTAATAGTTATATAAGTTTGAACCAATTTCAAATGTGCTAATTCGCCTTTTAGAAAATACATACCAAATTGACGTTTTCTCCAAAAAAAACTGACTTCTCTACATTATTTCATACACCATGCAAGGGACTTGTAATTTTCGTGTATACAATATAGTTTTTGCTTTTGGCTGTATTGTTGCACATAATACTCTTATCTAACTAAGTTGGTTATTTGCATCATGCAGAATCATCAAATAACTATAACTAAGATAACTATGATGCATCTGATATTTATGGAAACACGATCAAAACCATTTGGGATATTGAGAAGGGAACAACAAGGTTTGGCTTCCAACAAAAGGAAAACAACAACGCAACTAGGAAGAGCCACACCAGTAAATAAATTACTCCATCCGTAAAGAAATATAAGAGCATTGAGATCTGATCTAAACACTCTTATAATTTTTTACGGAGGGGGTACACTGTATGTTTATAGGTCAAAGCAGAAAAAAGTGTATATCTTCATGGAATCCGTTCTGTTGCAGTAAACAACTCAACATCGGAGTATGGTGCAACATCGAGGTGCATCAAGTCATGATCACTATGTGCACCATCTATTTATCTTGGCAGCATACATAGGGCATATAGATTGATCAGAAGTGAGTAGTTCACCGATGATGGTGCTGCAATTGTATCATTCCATAGTGAGGAATCAATGTTTTTTCAGTGCATGTTTATTGTCCCTTTTGCGCGAATCATATTGTCATTTTTTATGTATACTTATCTCACTTGCACGCCCATTTTTCTCAGTGACTCGGTCGACCAACCTAGGAAAAAGCAGTGCATTTTTTTGTATGCACTCATCGATCTTGAATGCATAATCTTTTCTGTAGCTCAGATTATAATTGCTAGATGCAACCTGTACGTCTTCATGGTTGTGACAAATGCTTCTTTGGTGGTTCCAAGAGCAGACGCAGTGACTATAATCCATACTTGCAAGTGTTCAATAGGAGTCCGTGACAACATACCGGTAAAACATTTGAACTCACACGTAATCAAAGTGTCGTGATGCAATCCAAGTAAGTCTAAAACTCTCAATGGAGAGCTATTTTGTGTAAACACATCTCTACCACTTAGATATCATAATTTTAGACCGATAAATCTCCACCATCCTTTTTTATTGGTTTAACAATATACAATAGATAATAATTTTAAACACATTTTATTACAAGTGTTTTATTGATGATTGCGGTGATATGATGGACTACTCTTATCTTGCAACAGTGCAATTCAGCAACCGTGCCCATGCCTCCATGTATCGCATTCAGACATAGGAAGCTTATTTAGGAGCTAGCTGTTGTAGGCAGACTGCTTACTATGGTGTTGAGCCAATCTTCAGCAATGTGGTGGTAAGCTGCCTCCGTCAGGTGGACACCGTCCCAGAATAGACGAGCGGATGGATCCTCGCACGTCGTCGCGGCTTCGTCGCCACAAGCGACCGAGAGGTTGTAGTGGTACCTCCCACGTCCTCCACAGCAAACTCTAAGAACATCGTCTTTTTTAATCCCTGCAACCACCGCATAACTGAACTCCTCAACTTCTGTGATGTTCACTGCTACTCTATCTAAGCCTTACGAATCAAGATTTGCGTCAAGATTCATGTTGAACAATGATTTCAAAAAGGTGTGCAATATGTTTGGACAAAACTCGAAGCGAAATGAATCTCAGAGCACTTCCAACAATGAAGAATATAGACAAAAACTGATACTGACCAAATTTTTCAGGCGACTTGACCATCTCCATGACGTGGTTGAACAGGTCGGTGTGGATGATGGTCACATCGGGGTACTCTGCCCGCAGCTTCTGGACGGCGTCTCGCAGCAGAGAGTTGTGGAGCTTCACGATCTCGTTGGGCTCCTTGAGACAGCCGGTGGTACCGTCGTATTCCGAAGCATCGGCGTCCTCGAAGGTGACTAGGATCGGCGGCGCGCATCCAGACGGGATCATCCCAGGGACGACCAGAGTCTTGGCCCCATGCCCGATCACTCTCTGCTTGTTGCGTTAGTTTTCATGATGTTAACATGCATGTATACGCAGACTGAAAACAGCTGGAGTGACATGAGGATGAGTCAAGTAGTCTTGCCTCGGCACCCATGGAGATGGTCTGGATGAGATCTGGCACGAATGCTCTGATTTCTTGCATGCTCTTCTTCCCCAAGGAGTAGTGGTAGTCGTTGATCCCGAACTCGCCCATGAAGAACAGCGATCTACCAAACAAATCCTTGCACTCTGCAGTGAAGCATTTCTCCTCTTGATTATATGTACGCACATCAACTGTTTGGTTAATGGTACAACGGTTGGAAGGATATAAATATATCATTACCATGCATGTGTACTCAAACTCACAATCCAACTCATTATATTTCAACTTATGTTGACATATATATTCGCTATAGTGATTTACCTTTCTCAAATCAATTTTTTCTCTACACTTTGTTTACTGCGTATGTTCATCACGTTTGATATTTATCCATAAGATCTTGAATCCAATGCTGGCCTAGAGTAGTGACCATAATAAGTTGACTTAATCAGTACTTCTCCAAACCCGGGTGGTGGCCGTTACATACACTTTATGCGCATTTCCAGTTCAATTCATTGTGTGAAGCTAAGTAAATATAGGAGTATAACCTTGGTCCGTTTGGCACAAGTAAGGCTTGAGCTCCTCGAACCAGCCAAGCTGCACTTGGAGGCTGATGTTGAGGGGGAACAGGCTGGCGCCGGGAGGGTCCCCGATATGGAAGAAACTGGAGTTGAGAGCGGTGGCGCTGCCAACGGTGAAGTTGGCACCCTGCCGAAAGCTCCCCTTGTGTGACAGGTACGGTGGCACGAGAGGCAAGCCTAGGCCTTGAGCTGAAAATCATAACTTGATCACCTCAAAAATAGGCGGGGAGGAAGGCTACTCATGACCGCAGATTAATTACCGATGAAGTCGATGATGAGGCGGCCGTTGCAGTTGCGGCCAGTGGGGCGGCCGCCGAAGGAGGTCATGCCGTAGGGAGGGCGCATCACGACGTCAAAGACGTTGTACCAGCCGAAGACGACGGGGTTGTTGCCAGTGTCTGTGAAGGAGTCACCAAAGGCGAAGATGGAATCGAACGGCCCGCCACCATGGAGGTAGGCCGCCTCAGCCCATGGGAGCAAAATGGCAAGCGCCACCGCCATGAAGCCTGCCGCCACCAATCTTCCACGACTACCCATCTTGATGCCTCAGCTCAGTGTACGTCCTTAGTGATGATGAGCTATGTATTTATAGGGAAGGCTCCACTGAGCACACCCATGCAGCGGCGTATTTGGCACGCTCGATCAGCAGGTTCACATCTTTGTCGCGCCATCTCATCCATTGTTGGCTTTGCATTGCTTTCAATCGCGCAAAGCTATCAAAAAAAATTTTAATGCACCGAGCGCGATATGCATACAATCTGTAGATTAATTGTTGTGTCGTATGTGAGGAACCTAACATGTATATGAGTAGCATGTCTAGTTTTCTGTCCCTATCTATATGGGGTACAACGTCATCGTCAAGAGATAAAGCACTCCATTTGCATATAATTGCACCATCAACAATGGAATGGGACAAAATTGATAGGATGGCTGGCCTATACATATTACATACCATACACATATTACTACAACTGATTAATACCAACAAAGATTATTTTATTTTAAGGAAAATGATGATAGCTAAAGATAAATTTCAATTTATTGTTAAGCATAGACTGAGGCATTTGGGCATATTATCTTTTGAACTAAAAATTCAGCAGGAAATTGGCTTCTTATTTTTTTTTTACAAGAACAAACATGGTATCCGTCCTATTTGAGAGGGGTAGATTGAACCTTTCTTATCTGTTGGGTAGAGATGTGTTTAAAACTTTCTGCTCTATCACGTACTTACTTGAATATATATCGTTGTCAGGAAGTTTGGGTATATGCCACCATTTAGCTGTGCAATTTAGGATATGTATCATTTTAATGTATACGGATGAAATCATTGGCAGCGATTCTACAGGCCGGTCACTGTGATAAGATTTGCTTGATCCTTGCCAGGCCACAAGGCCAAGAAAGAGATCAAGATCTATTGTGTCTGACGATTCACTCGTTCACAACAGACATGTCAAATTAAATTTATTGGTATGATAGCACACGGTAGCACGAGTTTGGCTACAAGAGTTTCACGCTGACGGTAATGGCAGGCAAAATAACTGGCGACAAGAGCTTCACGTTGACGATACGGCGTACAGGAGAAAGTGCAACCTGGCAACCAAATTGTCACGTGTGCACAGTCCTTCGAGGAAAAGCAATTTGTGTGGTTGTGGGTGTATAACAGTGATGTGTAGTGACGGACTGATGGTCCTCAAATCCATACGTGTCAGGTTGGGTTGGAGTATACTGTTACATGAGAGGGATTGAAGAAGATGGGAGGTGCAAAATGGTATTCGTTTCTATTCCATTCGTTAATAAGTGATGAACTTGGTCTGTCCAAATGTTTTCTCAGTTGTTTGCTGTGTCTTGTGCCTGGTGTTAGATGATATTGGTTCATGTCCTATTGTTTCTGTATGATGCAATTTTTCGGCTCATGGACAGCAATGAGCATTTGAAAGTTAAGTATTGTAAAAACATTTGTTAAATAGCTACCTCAAGAATTGGCAGGCATCAATATCAATATGTCGGAAAAAAAACGGATGTGAAAGATTGATATGAAATCATAGTTACCTCCAGCCATTGGATCAATGTGGAAGTATTGTCATCTTCGTCTCACCTTATTTATAGCCAAAGCACATACCATGTTACTTGAGAATCATAAGGCTAAGATCAAACGCCACGAGAAGAAAACATGTATATATGATCATGGAAACGAAAGAAATCTGCTAAATTATGCATGCCTGCAGAGTGAATCAAATTGGACATCACAAGAAGTTGGATGGGAATAAGGATGGGGCATCACAGGCAAAATTTACAAGTTTCGTTGGTTCCCATAGATAAGTCCAAACATAACTACCAGGAGAATCTGTGAAGTTAATATTTTTAACATTGTCTGTCACCCAAAAGGCTGAAGACGGCTCATGATCTCCATTTGCAACTCATTGTCCAATTCCTTCAAGCATGCCTAATTGACCAAAGGACCAAAAATACTTAGTAAAAAGGGAATAATGTTAAGTTTAGACAATATCAATAAATTATATATGATAGGAAAGAAATAGGAAAGTAGTGAAGTAGATGAAATACAAATATTGGTGGTCATTGGCAAATGGCAAGCAAGCACAATGAATATGTATAGAAAGTTACAAACTAGTAACCTAACGTTTTCCCCTCAGATGTGACACATTCATGGTATCAAGAATCAGAATGTAGAAACGATTTAGTTGAAAAGATGTGGTTTTGTCATTCTTTTAAACTGACGACATAACAAGATGTGTACTAGGCTAGTGCTCCTTTTGAGGTAAGCCAAGAGTGTGCCTTTCCTTAAGAACTGTGGAAAAAACTGTCGCCCAGAGGTACAGATCCACATTCAAAAGATAAGCAGAATCTTGCACCGCTCCCACCCCAAAAGAATACAATTCCTTAATGTCTGGCATGTAATCAACTAGTTAGGCGGATACAGAAATTTGGCCAGCTTTTTTCTCATGTTCACAAAGCACAACTAACTGCAGTTCAGGAAACAGAGTTAAGTTGTGGTAGATAATAAAAGACAAGTTTCACAACTATTTCAGCCATGTGAACTACCACCCAGCAAAAGATGCTTAGAAGTAAGCTTTTTTAAATACTCAATTCAAACTTCCAACTAATATTGACAATAATATGAACAATTTACCTGCTCTAAGTATCTCACTCTCACACCCCTCACCAGTCATTGTTTATAATATGAACTTTGTCTGATAATGTGGACCTGCATCATGTACATAACAGAGGCTCCATTATTAGCAGTGATACACATGGTTAGACATAGAGGCTGCGTTCGTAGCAATAACAGAGGCTGCATTTCATAATATGTTCTTAGCAATAACAGAGGCTGCATTTCATAATATGTTCTTAGCAATAACAGAGGCTGCTTCATAGTAACAGAGGCTGCATTAGTAGACAATATAGAGTCTGCTTAGAATGAAGGAATGTCGCATAGGGATGTTGTTGTATAGTAATGCTTCCAGCAAAAACACATGTCTAGTTTGCTATTTGATTAAATAAAATTAGACATTATTTGCAACTTTCACATTCATTAGTAAATAATTTGGCTCCACTCAACAGTTTAAATCTACAACATAACGGACCACAAAGGACAAATGCATAATGTGTACAGTTATTACATGACCATAACGAGAATTCCCCATGAATTAATTCAATCAGCTGCTTGGTTGTACAAATAGTGTGGAACATCCAAGATAATGGCATCAGCAAACCACCAAACCATGACATTGAACGCAATTATTCAGAAATTGTATAAAATGCACGTGCATTCTCATTGGATACGGGGTCTCATGGATGGACAAAGTTTCACACAAGGGAATGAACCATATTGAGGGAACGCGCCATGTTAAAAACTCACCTTGAACATTGTCCGGTGGAGGAGCTCGAACACCAGGCAGTCACCATCGACCAGCTCGTGGTTGATGGCGAAGGCTTTCCACTGGGCGCTGAGGCCCCACCTTCGGGGAAGGTAGTACGAATCGGACTTGGTACCCTTCTCATCCACCAAAGTGATAAACCCGTCGTGCTTTGGGAGATGCTTGGTGCAGAACTCCTTGGGGAGGCCCTGCAAGTAAACCAAATCACAATCATCGTCAGTTTGAATCAGGGACTGCACAGAATGCAAAGCATGCAGCAGTGGAAGCCTTTTGCTTACTAGCCAGAAGCCTCCAGTGACATGAGACTGGGTCATGGGCTTGACGAAGCTGTGGTGGCTGGGGTCCAGCTTGCCCTGCAGCTGTTCGGCCATGTCAGTGGCATAGGCTCTGGCCTCGTCGGTCGCGTAGACTCGATCAATCAAGTCGCTCCTTGTGCTGTGCGTCCTGCTCCCCCTGCTCGATCGAAAACAACCAAGAAACAGAGTTACTGGGTAGGCAGCCATCTAATGCTCTCTGGAGAGGAAGAATCGGACGAGACATGATTACCCCCTCCTCAACGTCTTATCAATGTCAGCATAGGCATCCTACACAGGCAAATACACAAAGATGCGTTCTTCAGTTAGTATCTGAATCTGAATGGAGGGGGGGGGGGGGGTGGATACACGAAAGATTCAGTCTTCGGTTCGTATCTGAATCTGAAATACTGAATGGGGTGGGGGGGGGGGGGGGGGGGGGGGGGGAAATGAAAATGGAAATCGAAACCCTTAGCGGCAGCATCACCGCGTCCGTACCTCGAACCGATACTTGGGCTGCTCGGGCAGGCTGGCGACGCGGCCGGAGCGCCGGGTCGGGGCGTCCCCCGGCGTCGGCCCCCGAGGCTTCCGCTTCACAGATTTGACCTACGACACAGACGAAAAGAAATCCAGCCAGTCAAACAAACGAACGAACAACCTGCATACGAATCGAAGGGGCGAGGAGAGCAGGGGAGGGCGAGGCAAACCGATCTGACCGGGGAGGGGTTGGGGGCGGCGTCCCTGAGGGCGGCGGAGAGGTGGTGCAGCTTGAGCTCGTCCAGCTTGCGCTTGTTCTCCTCCACCTGCCTCCGGCGCTGTTCCTCGTACGCGACCGCTCCAGCCATCTCTCTCTCTCTCTCTCTCTCTCTCGCTGCGGCTGCGGCTGCGGCTGCGGCGGCGCTGGGGAAGATGGGAATGGGGAGGAGGCTGGCGAGAAGGGAGGGCTGCGGCTGCGGCTGCGGCGGCCAATAAATCAGACTGGCGAGGCGCAGCGAGGAGGACCCGGTCTATGGACTGTGGACCGTTTGCGGTATGGGCGTGTGCTATCGGTGCATGGGCTGGGTCTTGGGACGCTGGAGGTGCCAGGCCAAGAGCCGCGAGATTCAAACGTTCGAAATCATTTGCGCTTTATGAGGGAGGGATTCTGGGGCCACATGGCAGTGACGCACAGGGGGCGTGCTATTGTTGACACAAACAGGGAAATGAATCTCGTATATGTAGGAAGCCTCCCATAGAATAAATTTTGATTTTCGAAAGGAAGAAAATGTTTCTTCGTGGCACCAGCATAGTCAGCCATGGTGAGGCCGGCCAAATAGGAGTCGAAGCCATGGAAGCAATGGAACTCGTGGAACGAAGGCGAGCAGTCGCGTCAAGGCGCTCTATAAAACATTAACCCCTTCACCTGGCGTACGGAGGTGAAGGGCTCGCCGTAAGGAGGGATTTTAGGGAGTATGGTCCACAACCATAAGGCAGTGATGCACACGGTGATACTACCTCCGTCCGAGTTATTAGGCCTCCTTGTATTTTAGGTTAAACCATATATTTCTTTTTACAGAATATAAGTGTGCGGCTGATCCAGCATGGCACACGCGGCGCGATGATGCGCCTGCTGCATACGAGTGTTCGAATGATTATGAAGCATTCCTACTCCTCGACGAGGAGATGCGTGAGTATATATTGATCTAGGCAAGAGCCTTGTCGTGGCTTACAAGATGATCAACCAACCTCTAGAGTATAGCTAGGATACGGTTGTAACAAGAGGAGTTTGAGAAGGATAAGAGAAGGAGGTTCAAATTACAATAGATATCTTCTAACACCCGCCCTTAGTCTCAGCTATCCTAAATTAAGATTCTTCTTGAACTCCTCAAATAATTTTGCTGGTAGTGCTTTAGTAAAACAATGTGCTACTTGATCCTTGGAAGGAATGAACCGTATTTCAAGTTTCTTTGCTGCAACTCTTTTTCGTACAAAGTGAAAATCAATTTTTATGTGATTGGTCCTTGCATGGAACACTAGGTTAGCAGACAAGTATGTTGGTTCTTATTTATTTTTAATTTGTTATTTGTTTTCTAAAGTAAATTGTACTAATGGAAAGAATCAATTAATTTGGATATGTTAGGAAAGTTGGATCCATGATCTTTTATACGTTAAGAAAAAGTACGAGTTTGCAAGGAAAAAATGAATAGAAAAATAAACCAATAAATAAGAACCAACATGAAGGTGTGGTGGGAGAGGAGACGTAAAATACCATTTGTTTTGGTAGGTCATCTAGATGATGTTTCCAACTAACTGCTCACATCTATAATTTTTTTTGCGTTTTTTGATATTAAATTAATG
This sequence comes from Hordeum marinum, assembly GCA_022496015.1. Classification (NCBI taxonomy): domain Eukaryota; kingdom Viridiplantae; phylum Streptophyta; class Magnoliopsida; order Poales; family Poaceae; genus Hordeum; species Hordeum marinum. The sequence goes on from CM039678.1 coordinate 26,938,251, forward strand.
TGGTGATCAATGTTAGTAATTTTATGTTTCCTGTGCACGCATGCGTACAAACGTTGTTTACCCGAACACTGTCATCTCTTCATCAGTTGACCGATGATGTTTTTGAAACTGACACGTACGTACACTTGCTCAGCTAACGTGTTTTGTTCATCTCTCTTTCTTTCCCTTTTCCCTTTGCATGCAACGTAAACTTTCTATTATACATGTGACATGCGTGTATGCGTGTCAGGGCAAAACACGCTTGTCCGGCTACATACATGCACCACGACCTGTACTTATTGAGAATGAAGAATCAGTAGAACCGGGACCTGTACTTATTGATAGGAAAAATGTGTAGCTTGGTAAAGGCTCCTCAACTCATAATATTAGTGACACAATTTAGCAAAAAGCAATGCAAGTTGAATAATTGCTCAAACTCCTAACTAATGCTGGCAGTCGACTAGTAAGAGATAAAACAATCTAAGCCCAGATCGATGGAGTGAAAATTGATGATAAAAATGATAGCTCAAAATAGCTAGATATAAGTGAAGTATAAAACGCGGTGTATACCAAAGCTTGAAAAGAGATGATAGATGACGTGACGCGCAAGTAGCAGCAAGAATAGAGTCCTAAGTAGCAAATAGAAGAAAGCAGATTAAAATAGATGCTAGCCGGCCTGACTTTTTCTTGTTAAACTTTTTTTTTTCCTTTTTCTCTCTCTCTTTTTTGTCGCTTTTTTTCTATTTTTTTCTCCTCTCTCTTGTGCTCTACTTTTTTTTTTAAAGCCGGTAACTAGCAAGAGTTCACGTAAACCCAAAGATGAGATTGGAATACAGAAACGTGAGGAGAAACTGGTTGGAACTTGTGTGCTGCCACCGATGGAAGTAATCAAGTTATGATATTGCTAATGGAGACCGGATGCTCAGGGGCTAGCTGCAAAAGGCTGGGACGTGTATGTAGAAACGTGCAGTACATGCGGGGCAAAAGACTAGATTAGAGATCTTTTCTTGTAACGTGCACGTAATTGGATAAATGACTTGCGGGTGTGTAGCGGACAGATTATGGGAGCGGACAAAAACAGATTGATCTAGTAGACTATTTTCTTCCAAACTAATCTAAACCAGCACTAGTATTAGATGAATGTAACCAAAAATTCAACTACACAAATACTAGATGCAAAAATTGCTAAAGGCTGAGAAGTTAGTTGCAGCAGATGAACTAATCTACTTTTTTGGGGTTTTTTTTGTGGGTAATAGGACTGATAACAAGCTAATCTAATAAAACTGTAAATTTCTCACCGATAAACGTGAAAACTGATACCACTTGATGTGAACTGGGTCCGATCTTTCGATGAGAGTGGAGATAACTACGATTTTTGGTGAGGCTTGACCCTCACGATCCGGCTACCAACCGTACAGGAAGAACCGTACACGACTGATATCCACGGCAATCGCTGAACCAACTCCACAGTGTTATTGACCGAGCCAACGACGCGATCGACCTATCCACGAAGGATTTTTCCTGCAAGCAAATCGAAGAACATGCAAGAAAATAATAGCCAAACAATCTAAAATTGCGAATATGCTAGATGGATAAATCTCACAAGATAAAATATTTGGGGTTCCGATAGGATGTCTTGACGATCGCACTAGCCGTTACGAGCGAAGACAAATAAAAGTAGCTATAGCTAAACTTCTCTAAAACAAAATCCGAGTCTAAACCCTAGCTATTTATTAGCGGGGTGTCATGTTGCACCGCCACGATGAGACGTGCAAAACCCGGTGACGTGACACCGTGTGGAAGCCCACCTCCTTGATTCCCTGGCGGACTTGCGTTGGCATAAGAAAACTCCAATTAGCCCTGCTACACATGGGCCTAGGGTCCACTTTCTTCAATTTATAATTAATATTCCATGTAATATTCGTAGACGTTTCTATGCATAGTTATGTTCACATCAGGTTCTCTTCTCCCTACACTAATTCTCCGGTGACGTCAAGCTTTGGACGGCGAAGCCCTGTCGGATTGTGAAGCCTGAACACGTGCAATCCATAGAGAGATTATGTTGTCAGTCTTTGGTTCAAGGAATCGTTCATGAACGGTTTGAGGGACTTCATAAACGATCTACAACAACTCTTCTTCTTAGTCATATGGGATCTTGATTGTAGGGTGATTTTTCATATTTTCTACTACATTTGCCAGCAGTTTGTCTCCACACTCCTGTTCATAATGTTGACCCTTTTAATAATATGGCTTTCCTACGCTAAAACGTAAGGTGAAATACATAAATGAGGACTAACAATCTTCTTCTTTTTCCCCTTAGGGCTCTCTATCCACCTTTCTTTTTCCGCCTTGTTGCTCTCCCGCCCCTTCACCCCCACACGTTGTGCACAAACAGTTGGCTACCATCCATCGCTCCCGCACTACCATCGTGAGTTAAATTTGTAGCACATGCATGCCTAACGTGTAAATATGGTTCGGCCAAGCTTGGGCCTCTACCATCGTGAGTTAAATTTGTAGCACATGCATGCCTAACGTGTAAATATGGTTCGGCCAAGCTTGGGCCTCCTTTTGTAGCCTGGAAGGTAGATTGGACTGGGCTCAGGCTTCACTTTTTAAGAATTTCAGGGCGGGCTTTTTGGTCTAAAGCATTTATTCAGGCCGGCATTCTGATTTTGGGTTTGGCTTCGGTTTAGGCTCGGACTTCAAAGAAGAGGATAGTTCAGGCTTTGGACTTGCATTTTGAAGGTCCGGCTTTTAGAAGCTCGGCCCGGCCCGGCCTAACACATGCTCAGGTTTACTTATCAATCTGATTCCGTATAACCTCACAGACTTGGGGCTTGCTTCGCAGCAGGGGAAAAGGCGGGGATCCCTCCCTAATCCCTGGGTTAATCCCACTCGTGGCATATCGTCCGAGGTTTTCCTACCGCAAAGTTTGGACGAGACGTGGGACGAGATATTCCGTACCCTTCCCCATGAATTCCTTGGGATGAGAATAATATGGTGTTGAGACGTCGGAATTTGCTTCCCCGTCTCTCTCGTTCGCGGATAATGTCATCTCCAGTTCTCACGTCCGCATCAAGCTTAGTCCTCAGAGCATCTACAGCCGTACATAGTAAATCTTACCCTTCAAATGTTCGTGGATGCACCCAGTCAATGACTAGGCGTGTTCATTTTAAACCCCTATTTATCCATTTATACATCCACATTCCTTCATTTTTTCTCATATGTTCGATCACTCGTACATAATTGTTGAAGATGAAGAACGAGAAAGAATTTTTTTCCTAATCTTCCCTATTAATTAATAATAACAACAACAACAATAATAATAATATAATAATAGTAATAATCATAATAATAGTAATAATAACAATAATATATAATAATAATAAAATGACTATTGCTTCCGTCAGGTTCGTTCACCGTCACGTATGTTTTGCAAAAAAGACACTAAAGTTTATAAGAATCAACCCGCAGTCTACCGTAGCCCAACCGTAATAATAAGTGGAAAAAAAGTTCGTACGCAGCCCTGACTCGCCTGTCGCTCAAATTGCTGCGCCGCACGAGAACCTGAGGGTTTCTTCCGCCGCTGCACTCCATCCATCTGCCGTCGCTGTCCCTCCACCCTGTGGTGTCGTCGCTCAAATTGCCTTGCCGTCTACTCTTCCATTAATATTGGATCGGGGCAGATGAGACGAGGGTAAATCTTGTGAAGGCATATGAGAACCCGTTGGCATCGATCGACCCACCTGCACATTCATAATGGACTTTCGGGAGGCCTGTCGTCGTGCATGAGGAAGAAGATAGGAGGCAGAGCTGGGGCAGGTGATGGCCCCCATCGGATTGGAGCTCAGATCCTTAGAGCATCTCCAGCTGGGCTCCCCAGGCGATTTTTTAGCGCCGGCGTCCAAAAATCGGCCCAGTCGCGCTTGTAGGAGGCCGTTTTTCGCCGGTTTGGGCCGAAACTGGCGTCGGCGGACCCAAGCCAAACCCGACGCGCTGGGGCCGCTGGTGCGAGCGATTTTGGCGCGAAAACACGCCTCGTCTTTCCGCAGAATGCCTCGGTTTCCCGCGGGGAATGAATGGCAAGGTTGTCGCCGATTCACGGGCCTTGCCATTGATTCACGGGTGGTGCGTCACGGGCGGCGCGGTGACGCCTCCCCTCTCGCCACGCGTACACACGGTGCGAGGCTATAAAACTAGCGCCTCCCCCTCGCCTCTGGCCACACCAGCCCACAGCCGCCGCCGAGCTCTGCCTCTCTCCCCGTCCGCCGACGTTCCTCCCCTTCTCGATGGCCGAGCGATTCCCTGGCGATGCGGCAGCGGCCAATGGCTTCGGCCGCCGCTCGCTCCACGAGTGGGAGGCCTACCTCTTCTTCCAAGCGAACATCCCGGCGCCACCGGACATGCGCGCCAGGCCGACGGGGTGGAGGCTCAGCAAGGGGGGTGTCCTCATTCCCCCGGAGCCCGACGTTGATGCGCACCCCGCCATCTTCGCCGCCGAGGTCGACCGCGTTCGGGCGCCCCTGACGAAGGAGCAACGCGCCCTACCCCAGTACGCTGCCGACAACCATGCGTCGTGGGCGGCGTACTTCCAGCGCCGGCAGGCGCATCGGCTGGCGTCCACCAACGGAGCGCCGGTGGTGGGGGGCACGAAGAACAGCGAGGGGCACTGCCTATGGTGGGGCACCCCGGGCCGTACCCCACGAGGTACTCGAGCACCTCGAGGGCGGCAATGACCCGCCGCTGGCATACCCTGCCGCGACGGCCGCCCCTGCCCCCCGCCGGAGCGCGGGGCAATGGATGCCCAGGAGGTTCGGTTCCTCCTCGTCTTCATCCTCTCAATCCTCCTCCCGCTCCTCTTCCCATTCCTTCGGCTCGCTGGCGGTATTCGGCGTCAAGGCCGAGCCCGCAGCGGAGACGCCTCTCGGTCGGCGCACCCGCAGCGCCGGCATCGTCAACAATGAGGGCGGCAGGCGCGCCTCCTCCTCGGCTCCTCCGCGCTACGTCAAACCAAAGACGGAGCTGGGGCTCCCCGTCGTGAAGATGGAGCCCGGGCTCGCCGGTGGCGTCAAGGAGGAGCTCGACGATGCGACGGCCGTGAAGTGGGTGCGTGAAGACTGGGCGCGCACGGAGCTGGAGTGCCACTGCCGCGCCTACGAGCAGTTCGTTGCTCGGCGCCATGGCTGCGACAAGGGAGGCGTCGTCGTCCTCGACGACAACGACGATGACGCGCCGCCGCCACCGGTCTGCGAGGGCGACGCCGGGCAGGGGTCCAGCAGGGGCGGCCGCGTCAAGGAGGAGAAGGCCGCCGCCGCCGCCGCCGAGGATGGCGGCAACATCGGCGACTTCGCCGCGCTCAGCGACTTCTTTGCCCCTTAGTTGCGTTTTTTTTAATAACTTATATGTAATGTTAAATATATGTCCAGTTTGCCGAACTTAGCCGAATATATGTTCAATTTGTCGAACTTTGCCGAATTTCAATTTTTTTTAAACCCGCGTCTGGGAACGACCATGGGCCGGCGGCTGAAAATCCGCCTGCCCCCACGTCTATTTTGGCGCTCGCTGGCCCCTAGGCGGCGATTCTACGTGCCCATTGAGGATCAACGATGGATCAACGGCTGGAGATGCTATTAAGCGACGGCGTGCGAAGGCCACGGGTGATGCAACACCGGGGGCAGGGACTAGTACATGGGGACATCGATCGGCGGCCTCCAGATGCGCGACGAAGGCATACGTGCACAATTCGTCAGCCATGCAGCCTCCGCCCCGGGGTACAACTCGTCGCCCCGTCACTAGGGCAAAAAGGTTGTTTCACGTGAACCTGCTTGAGGTGCTCTACAAATTGCTCGTTCCCAACATTTAGTGCGATAGCTACGACATCGATACAATCAGTAGACGGCGATGGCAACGAGAGGAAGTTGGCCCGGGCAGCGTGCGCCTAGGAAAGCCGCGGCATCCTGTAGGCTGGCATGGCGACATGTCGAGGTCTCGCGGAATCCACATGGCGTCATGCTCTAGGACCACGACGGGGTCAGAAGCGCACATAAGCTTGCTGTTATCCTTGCTCATATTCAGACTGCAGTGTTGCTCATGAGGCACAACACTTTGACCCAGCTCTATGGCTTCCCTTTACTGCCATATGTGAGGAGAAAGTACGAAGCAATTTTCTGATTTGCACATGCAATTTGTTTTGTCACGGGGAAGACGGTTGAAAGGAGGAGAAATAATGCAGCACTACAAGTCAAGTACTTCATATCTAGCTAGACTTAATTATTTTGCCAGGAACATGTCTTAATACTTATTAGGAAACGATTATACACTGTCAAACGTACAAAATATTCAGATGATAGGCTCAGTACCACTGAAGAAAATAGAATGCTATGCGTGTTGAGAATTATTTCACTGAATTGATTGATGTACAATTTCTTGCTAATAACATATTTTAGGAACGAGACAATTTTGTATAGCGTTCACTATTTTTTTCCTTGCTTAATACAGAGGGCGTAAGGATTGGCTATGCAATGAAGATAATATATCAATTGATGATCTTCTCCCATCAATCCATGCATGCATCCTTGCAAGCACAGAACATTAACAACGATTGGTTCATGGATGCAGTGTGACATGTCGTGCGAGATGAAGGTGGAGAACCGTCTCAACCATGAAATCATGTATGTGGTGAATCTGCCATGCATGGACCGACAATGTAAAAGTTTCATCTGTGAAACATTTTCGCTCGAGCTTCTGATAGAATTTTCTCTCTACCTACCAATTCAATATTCATATGCATGTTTCATCTAGGCAGTGAATACTTATATTTTTTCCCTTTTAAATTTATTGTTGTTTCACTTTCTTAATGTACAATATATATAGACATACATGAAAATGACCATGTATTAATCTTTTTGTCTTACTAGGGGTAGCAGTTGGCGTTTCCTCCATAATGAAGCATGGGCGTTCACAATGTGGCCACCATTGGTGAGGTCTGTGAGGACATGAATAAACATGAGCGAAGACATATATGGGGTGCTTTGTGGAAATAAAGGACACAAACGGGGAAGAGGGGGTTCTTGAGTTATACTTGTTTGCTTAGGCCATGTAAGAAAAAGTCTTACATGAGGTGATACTAAAAAATAGTATCTCGCTAAAGAGGTACATAAACTTCCCGTCTGGGCCAATATTGTCGTCTCATTGGGCCTCGCGATGCTCATATTTGTTCACCTCACCTGGATTTTCGGCCCAGTTTGGAGCAGCGAAAAAATGGCCGGGATGGTATTCGAAACCAAGACCTCACTGTCAGGTAGAGGAGCTAGACGCCAGCCAATCTACCACAATCTGGTGCTACCAAATAGGGTTTTTACGGTTATAGTATCAGCGCGATTATTTACATGTGAGCAGCGTCTACATGGCCTAAGGAACAAGGATTAAAAAAGCAAAAATAAACCTTCTGCCTTGCCCAAGAAGCGGTCTCTACGGGTGTGTTTGGTAGGGTGCATGAAGGCAAAAGTTCCCAATCTGACCCACTTTTGCTTGTTTGGTAGGATGCATTGGCTCACCTGAGCTATGCCCATGTGATGCATAAAAGGACCCTTAACCATGTCCATCGCATGCACCCCAAACAGGATGCATGGAGGCACCCATGTTGTCCTTGACCCTCATAAAAAAGTTCAAAATTTCAGAATTTGTTTCAATTTTCAAAAAAGTTCAGAATTTCGGAATTTGTTTAAATTTTCAAAAAAAATTAGAATTTCAAAATTTGTTCCAATTTTCAAAAAAATTTAAAATTTCAAAGTTTATTTAAATTTTCAAAAAGCATTCCAAATTTCAAAAATTGTCCCAAATTTCAAAAAAATCAAATATTCAAAATTTCTTCAAATTTTTGAAATTGTTTAAATTTGCAAAAAATGTTCAGAATTTCAAATGTTGTTTAATTTTTAAAAAAATATTCAGTTTTTCTTAAAAAAAATAAAAAACATTCAGAATTTCAGAAAAAAATATTTTCAAAACATGTTTAGAATTAAAAATTTTGTTTAAATTTTCAAAAAATATTTAGAATTTCTTTTTTTAGTTTTTATAAAATATTCAGAATTTCAAATTTTGTTTAATCTTTTCAAAATAATCAGAATTACAAATATGTTCAAATTTTCAAAAAATGTTCAGAATTTGAAATTTTCAAAAAACAAATCGGCATGTCTAAACACATGCAGGCTGCCAAACAAAGTCTCGGCTCAGCATGTCTCATTGCATACATCACTATCAAACAAGACCAACTACATGGACTCATCATGTCTACACTGAGCATGGTTGAGAGAAGAACAACTAAGCTAGGTCCATACATGCTACCAGGCAGGCCCTACGGGTGTAGACATGATGCATGCTCTCTTTTTGGAAGGAGGCTAAATAAAGAATGGGGACATAACGTATGGCTAATTAAACAGGATAAATTAGCCCATAGCTATAACATAATCATCCACATGCATGAGTGAACGAGACAAAGCGGGTATACAAAATCGATGGGATGGGCATTTTGTTTAACAAGGAAACTAGCGTTTTGTTCTAACAAACAACTATACTCATTCTTATTAAATTTAAATACACGCTAATTTTATCCCCCGTTGAAATGCATGGGTGCAAATTGACCATCTTTCTTTGCATGCTGGGATAAGATAATTGGGCAACACAATTAGTAGCAGAGGACTTGAGTGGCTACATGTAGATAATTATTAATACACACAATTAATTAGATAAAATATTTCATTATTAATATACACAATTAATTAGAGAAAATGTATGCGCGTCCGTTGGCAAAAGTTGAGCTTCAAAACTTGCTCTATCTTTATTGCAGTGTCCTTGATATGGGAGAATTAAAAATTATGCCCTGATAAAATAGATGGAAGAAGTACGATTTATATATGATATAGATAATCTAATGATTTTACTGCAGTTTGATTTATTCATTGATGGTGTCAACATAACGGTCATGCAAAAATCATAACAATGCAGGGCTGATATACATTTCTGCTAGAACTTGACATGTGCCTCTCTGATGCCGCACGGTAGCATCATTTAAATGTTGTCATGTGATGTTGTTGGATGTTTTAATGGACACCTTAATTACCTTTCCTCTGTAGTAATGCACAAGCATATGTTCTAGTGGATAAATAATGAAAGTGGTGTAGGGTGGGCCGCATGGCGGACCGATTGGACGCGTCCGGACGCGTCTGTGAGCTCTCATATCCTTTCTGCATTTGTTCTTAATACGAGGGTTTGCGGACAACCCGGGCATCTATAGAAGATATGAGGGCTCCGATTGGATCACTTTATTACTTTTCTCTTATGTCCGATCATTGATCGGGCCCATTCGCAGGCATTGGAGGAGGATTTGAGGATGCCAGTTGTAGATGATCTGAAAGGCTCTGATGGCACGGGCTGCCCCCATGGTCGTCACCGGCCTTTGGTGTTGCCTCTCACTTGGCAAGTGCCTTCGCGGATGTAGCCTTTGCCTTCCACGGTCCCACCTACATTGCCGGGGGATTTAGGATGCGGAGTATCTGCTCCCGAGCTCAAATGCACCCTGATGAACAGTAAAATTCAAAAATAGTAAGAAGTCCAAAAAATAAATTATGTTTTTGTTGTAAATTATGATAAATGTTTTGGAGTACTAATTTGCTTTTTCGCCACGACTTTCACGAATATCACTTCAAGCTGAAATTTGTTAAGCATGTAAAACATTTGTCGAATTTTACAAAAAAAGATCAGATTTATTTTACAATTTTTTCCAATTCCATTGATCATCAAGGTGCATTTGAGCTCGGGATCACAATAGGACTATTGGAGGATTTATCCTAGAGTTACCTGAGGACTGTCAATTCTGCACGGGGGAATTTTCACGCTGGGCGTTTCTTCCCTAGGAAAACTTCACCGAACTACGTACCAAACAAAGGCTTGGGATCTCATTCCCCTCCTCCACCGGCGCAATGGCGCTCCCAGTCCCAGATGAACTCGTCGAGGAGATCTTCCTCCGCCTGCTCGCGTCCGCCGACCTCGCGCGCGCCTCCGCGGCCTGCGTCTCCTTCTGCCGCGTCATCACCGCCCACCCCTTCCTTCGTCGATTTTGTACCCTCCACCCGCCGCCCTCCTCAGCATTCTTTGCGGTGACGGCCTCACCACCGCCCAGCCACCCCACCCTTCTGCCGCGGCGGCGACAGCCACCTTTGCTTACGCCGACTTCTCCTGCCCCTTCCCCCACCCCCCGGCCCCCGATCGCTAGCGCAGCCACGACGTCTGCGACGACTGCACCCTTTTTTTAAGGCTGACGGGCGGGGGGGGGGGATTCCCCACCGGTTGTTATATTACTTGAAGGACGTGGCAGTCATACAAGTTTTCATCGAAGTGATAAAACAACAAGGCAAGTGTAGAAAAAAAGCACCAATACAACCAAGGACGGGGGACTCGGCTACGCTAAGCCGAGGAAAGGAGTAAGGTGTGGATCGTCAGCAGCTGACGACCTTCCCGGTCGCCGAACCGCCTACTCCAAACAAGAAGGTCGTCGGACGCCTTCTGCAGGACCACAGTCGCGGTGCACCGTCGGTTGTTGAAGACCATGTCATTCCTGGCCTTCCAGACGTGCCAGAGGAGAACAAGCAGCCCATCACGCCAGCACGGCCACGAGACAGACGAAGGGGGAGAGGAGTAGAGCACCTTGCTGATGCAGCTCAGGGTGCCCATGTTGAGCCGCCCCAAACCTTGGCAGCTCGAGCACAGTCGATAAATAGGTGAGCGGAAGTCTCGTCGACGCCGCAGGATTCGCACGAAGGGGTGGGGGAGCAGCCCGTGGCGTGGAGGTTCACCCGCGTGCTCAGGCAATCGGAGGTGAGGAGACGCGCGAACACCTTGATCTTCGAGGGGATGTGGGAGGCCCAAATCTCGGCGGAGTCGAGGTCGGTACAGCCATGTAGGGAGAGCACACGGTAGACCGCGCGCGAGGAGAACCGGGTCTCCGAGCCCCAGGCCATGAAGCGTCGATCAGGGCGAGGGGAGAGACTGACAGAGCGGAGCAACCCCCGCACCGCCTCCAGTTCCCTCACTGCCACAGCCGACACCTGCGGCTGAAGGGAGATGCCGTCATGGAGGACATCAGCGACGGTGGCGTTCGTCCGTGTCGAGTGGGAGAAGAGCGCCTCGAACCGGAAGCAAAGGGCCCACCCAAGGAGCCACCTGTCCTGCCAAAAGGAGGTAGCATGGCCATCCCCGAGGTCCACGCGGGTGACCGCTCTATACGTCGGCAGGCCCACGTCGAGGATGATCTGGAGGAAGGAGCGTGTCGACGACCCATCGCCAAGGTCTCCACGGGAGCACCGGAGGAACCACCTTTTCCAAGGCAGGCACTCCGACAGGTGGAGCTTGTGAACGAAGTTGAGGAGCAAGCACAAGTTTTGTTGTCGAAGATCGCGGCTCCCAAAGCCACCTTCCTGCACATCAAAACACACCTTATCCGAAGCAATTAAACAGCGAGCACCTGAACAAGTATCCCTGCCGGTCCCAAAAAAAAGGCACAACGCTTATGATCGATTTGCTCAACTACACCCGGGGGAAGGAGGAACGAGCACATGAAGTACGGGGGGAGGTTGTTTAGGACGGCGTTGCACAGGACAAGCCTACCGCCGGAGGAGAGAAGAAGGGCCCGCCAACCGGAGAGGTACCGATCGAGCGAGCGAAGAAGGGGATCGTACTCAGAGACGGGGAGTTTGAGGGGGGAGAGCGGAAGACCCAGATAAGGCTGGGGAAAAAAGGAGATGGGGCAGCCAAGGGCCGCTGCCGTGGACACCGCGTCCACATCACTACAGTGCATGGAAATGAGAACGGACTTATGGAAGTTGATCGCAAGGCCAGTCGCGCTCGCGAACGAGTCGAGGATGTTTTTAAGCTGAATGGCCGAGGGAAGGTCCGCGCGACAAAGAATCAGGGTGTTGTCCGCATATTGAAGAACATGACACGACAGAGGGGTCAATGGGGGTGGGCACGACGGCCCGAAGCACTGGTAGAGGAGATAAGGCGCTGGAGCACATCTGCCACGAGGAGGAAAAGGTAAGGGGACAGGGCATCTCCTTGCCGGAGACCATTCCGGCAAAGGATCCAGTTCCCGGGACAGCTGTTAAGAAGGACGGAGGTGTGGCCGGTGAAGAGAATGGAGCGAATCCATACGCACCACCGACTATCGAAGCCGCGGACAGAGAGAATCTTGAGGAGGCTGTCCCAGTTGAGAGAGTCGAAAGCTTTGCGGAAATTAAAGATTGCAAGCCCTTCCTCCAGCAGACCGGCGACGAGTGCAGGGGCCTGGTTACGGAGTTCGCCGTCTGCGACCCTCTGCACCGCCGCTACCTCATGCTGCCTGACCTCCCCGACCATCTAGCCGATAAGTCCATCGCCCGGACATCAAAGATTGCAAGCCCTTCCTCGCTCCTCCTGCCGACAATGAGGACCCGTCATTCAGCCGAGACTTCAGAGTCATGTGCTTAGTGCGGTGCAGAACCAAGCTCGTCCTCTTCGTCTTCTCTACCTGTGCCGGAAGATGGCTTGCTGATCCCGTTACCTTCGACATGGTTACATGATTTTGTCACGATTGGTGACCTGTATGCCAATCTCCCACGGTCCCTGTCCCCGCCAACACTTTGAAGTGGTAAGCTTGCTCTCGATTTTGAATTACTTATTTTGCCATTACAATATGATGCAGGTGTTGGTTTTTTGGAAGTGTGCATTATCATTATACTTTGCCAAACGGTCCTGAATTAACGCCGACGTGGCCAAGTTACTTTCAACCCTTTATATGCTTGTCGTTGTTTAGTTGCTATTCTAATGGTTAATAGTTTAGTACATATGTGAAATTCGAAATCTGTGAATTTCAGGATAGACAAGTATTTGTTTCTCATCCTGTGAATATGAATGTCATCATTTTCAGTGCCATACAGAATCAGTAATCAGCATTTTTTGTGTGTGAATGGTACGCACAAATTAAGCTGGATTTGGACATGTATTTGCTACTTTTCTTTCAGTGTTTTTCTTGTACATTTTCCCTCCATTTTTAGTTAATATTTAAACCATTTGCTTCTGCTAGATCTTCTCAGCATGGTCACATTCTTCTCGCCAATTGATTGCTTTAGTTCGTTACTTTGTGGTGAGGTCCATTAATCACATTTCATTCAGCATGAAGTATTACTACCTCCGATCTGAATTAGTTGTCGCTAAAATGGATGTATTAAGATGTATTTCAGTTCTATATACATCCGTTTGAATGACAAGTAATTCCAGACACATGGAGTATAATAATAGTAGCAGCAAGCAGCGCTGTTTATCAAAAAAATGACAATTTCTAGCACCTATTATTGGATTTTGTTAGGCTGTGCAGTGTGCATCGTGATTAATGAATCCCCGCTTTTGGCTTGTGAGACTCACAGTTCAGCTGAGGGTGCAGGAGACAGCATATTAATTTGTGTTTTGTCTGTTGGCATTATCACCAAGTTACCATGGCTGGTGTCATTTTAGGTGGAATAGCTACGATTCGTGCAGTAAATTGACCAGTGGTTGAATGTTCAAATTATATGTGTTTTCATCTCATGATGCACTGGCGATTAGCGACTTAGGATCATACTGTATTGCTCATAATGTTGCTAAATTAGGCCACGAAAAAATGTTGCTTCTCCATCATCATATTCGTAATGACCCAATCTGTAATTATGCCTGAACTTGCAACTGACAATTGTAACTGCCACTGTACATTAAATTTTTTTGTAACCGGCGCCGTCTGCTCACGTGTACCAGCCTCTTACATAGACAAAGACATCAGGCATGGACAGCTGAGGCATTCACTACTTCCGATTCCCAAACGTTTTTTTAAAAAGGAGGCTTGTCCCCGGTCTCTGCATCTGATCGATGCATGCAGCCATATTATTAAAAAAGGTCTCGAAAATAAAAACAAGGTCTCCAAAGTCTTACAGCCCATCTAGTGAGCAAAAATAAAATGAAATAAGGGTATAAAAACTGAAAGCCTCAACCGGAAAGTCATCAAGGACTGGGATCCTAGCTCCCTATCATGTTATGCGACCGCCATCCAAACCGGTTGAAGATAGCCCGTGCTACCATCTCCTATCGGTTGCACCCAGTAACCAGTGGCTCGCTGGAGTCCATAGGAGTGAGTAAGGACCACGTACGGATCCATGTCGTACCTCTGAAGATAACCTGCAAGAAATTTGAAATGTGTTATCTGTTAAAAATCATATCATTCCTGTAGTTTCATATAGCCATGTTCCAATTCGAATACGCGCAGCAATGATAGTTTCCACCCCAGCTAACCACGTTGCAAATAACGATTCAATGTCAACTGGAGGGACGATGTTGAAGGCTATATGTATCGTGCGCCAAAGTAATTTTGCGAGAGGGCACTCTAAGAATAGATGTTGAATTGTTTCATCATGATGACAAAAACAACACCGTGAATTGCCTACCCAACCGCGCTTCAACAAATTATCTTTAGTGAGTATGACCTGCTTGTGAACACACCACATAAAGATTTTGATACGTAAGGGAACCTTAACCTTCCAGATATGAATAGATCTCGAGATTGGGCCAGAGTTAATAAGGTCTACATAAAATGTTTTTAGCATAAACACACCGTTACGAGTCAACTTCCATTGTATGGAATCCGGTTAGTCGGACAATTGAACATCCATCAATCTCCGCACCAGATGAATCCAATCATTCCATCTATGTCCCACCAAAGATCGCCTAAATTGAATATTCAAAGGCACGTATTGTAATACTGTTCCAACGTACACCTTCTTATGACTCCACAATATTATACAATCTTGGGTACTGCATAGTAATGGCGTCTTCCCTAGCCACGTATCCTCCCAGAATCGTGTTATCATTCCATCACCAAGAATGAATTTAGCTCTATGAAAGAACAAATCCTTTGTTCTCACAAGACCCTTCCAAAATGGCGAATCATTAAGCCTTGTTGTAACTTGTGCGATAGTTTTGGATTGCAGGTATTTGTTACGTGAAATTTGTGCCCACATACCGTCCTGCTCTACTGAAAGCTGATACATCGATTTGCTCATTAGGCATTTGTTTTTAACGTCTAGGTTCTCAATACCGAGGCCTCCCTGATCCTTAGGTCGGCATAATATATCCCATTGTGCCCGTCGATATTCCTTCTTGGCCTCATCTGATTGCCAGAAGATACGCGATCGAAAGAAATCTAGTCTCTTCTGTACCCCTTTGGGCACCTCGAAGAAGAACAGAAATCTAGTAAGTACTGAGTTAATGAGCACGAGCCTTCCGCCGACATTAGTTTGCCCTTCCAACAACTAAGTTTCTTTTCAATTCGATATTCGATGCATTTCCACTCTTTATTGGAAAGTTGCGATGGTGAATCGGTATACCCAAATAACCGAAGGGCAAAGAACCTAATTCACATCCGAACAATTGTCTATATGTGTCATGCTCCTCTTTGGCCCGACCGAAGCAGAACAATTCACTCTTATGAAATTAATTTTGAGTCATGACAATTGTTCGAAGAGGCATAAAACTAATTTCATGTTTCGTGCTTTCGCAATATGGTGTTTCATGAAAAAGATAGTGTCAGCATATTTTAAAATGGATACTCTCCCATCCACTAGATGAGGGACTAGTCCATCTATCATGCCATTTTCCTTGGCCCCTCCAATAAGAATGGTCAACATATCGGCCACGATGTTAAATAACATAGGCGACATCGAGTCCCCTTGTCTCAATCCTTTATTTGTTTGAAAATAGTGACCGATATCATCGTTAACCTTAATTCTGACACTACATTTTTGGACTAGAGAACCCATTTGGTCCCGCCAGGTCTCATTGAATCCTTTCATCCGCATTGCCTGCTGAAGGAAAGACCATTTAACTTTATCGTATGCTTTTTCGAAATCAACTTTGAAGATAACCCCATCTAGCTTCTTCGAGTGGATTTCATGTATTCATGGAGGACGACTACCCCCTCTAGGATGTGCCTCCCTAGCATGAAGGCCGTCTGACTAGGTTGGACCACCGAATGAGCAACCTGCGTCAGTCTATTTGTCCCCATTTTGTGAATATATTAAAACTCACGTTCAAGAGGCAAATCGTCCTGAACTGCTCGATGCTAACCGCTCCCTCCTTCTTGGGCAATAACGTAATCATGTCGAAATTAAGATGAAAGAGTTCTAAATGCCCGTCAAAGAAATCATGAAACATAGGCATAAGATCATCTTTGATAATATGCCAACATCTTTTATAGAACTCCGTAGGAAACCCAGGTGCTTTGTTCGGTTTCATTTGAGATATGCCATCTAGGACCTCCTTCTCAGTATAAGGTGTAGTTAAGATCTCATTATCTTCTGACCTTAGCTATGGTATATCTCCATTAACCGATTCATTCATTGTTACCGTGCTGTCTACCGGATGTCCGAAAAGTTGTTTGTAGTAGTTGGAGATATATGATTTAAGATTCGCATGACTCACTATGGTCCCTTCGTCCTGCTCAAGCTGGATAATTTTTTTCTTCCGATGCTTCCCATTCGAAATCAGGTGAAAAAATTGTGTATTGTCATCCCCTTGGACAACTTTGAGCACCTTAGCCCGTAAGGCCCATTTAAGCTCTTCCTCTCTAAGAAGGGCCCGTAGTGCCTGCTCAGCATCGGATTTGGTGGCCTGATCGTTCACATCTAGCAGAGTGCCCTCTGCTTTTAGGTCCAGAGCATCTATTAATTGAGTAAGCCTTTATTTTTCTTGTTTATATCTCCCGCATTCATTCCTGGCCCAACCCCGTAAAAATTGTCTTAAATGTCCAAAAAAATTTCTTTCTCAAACCAACTAAGTTCGAAAGAAAAAGTATTTATGTTGCCTATATGTGTCGCTTCTCCTGAATCTACAAGTAATGGTGTGTGGTCTGAGATAGCCCGTTGCATCGCATGAACCGACACCAAAGGGTACTTCAGTTCCCATTCGACACTGGCAAGCACCCTATCCAACTTCTCATATGTCGGATTTGGTAAAGTGTTGGCCCAAGTAAAATTTCTACCTGTGAGTTCAATCTCCCTTAGATTTAGACTCTCGATAATCATGTTAAACATGAGCGACCACCATCCATCAAAATTATCGTTGTTCTTCTCACCTCGTCTCCTAAGAATATTAAAATCCTCTCCTACGAGGTTGGAAGAGATTCATCTCCACATATCCGTACCAAATCAGCCAGGAAGTCGGGTTTAAGTTCGGGTTGGGCAGTCCATAAACAGCTATGAGAGCCCAACGGGATCCGTCTAACTTGGATTTCACACGAAACTTGACTGTAAAGTCACCCCTTACTACATTAATTACCTCTAGCATTTCACATCTAACCCCTAGCTATATCCCACGGATCTTCCTCTAGGGGGTAAACAATGCCAGTCAAAATCTATCCCACCTGTCAAAGTCCCAAGGAACCGAGCGGTGAAATTATCTCTACCTGTCTCAAGGAGTGCAATGAAATCTAGTTTTTGTTCAACCGATGTCTCTGCCAGGAATCTTTTTTTAGCCAAGTCAGCTAGACCTCTGCTATTCCAAAATATCCCTTTCATATATCATCATGGAATTTCTTTTTAAGCCTAACTCTAGCACTCCTTCAGACAGCCGAAGTAGGATACACCTTTCTTTTCCAGGTTCGTTTGGGCATCTCCCTTGAACCGGAATCATCAAAATTGTTATGGTGGCTAGACTCAACGTCAATCGATACCTGCTGTATCCTGTCGTCACTCTCCAACCCTTCGATTTCGTTCTCATTTTCTGAAGTTGGCAGGAGATCATCACAAAAGTTCTCAAGAGCTGACATCCCTAGGTGCTTCACGTCTACCTCATTCATAGGTTTAACGACTGCAAGTTACGAACAATTTCAGAAGCCCATTCCGCTTCTAAGTCTAAAAGATCATTAATAGATTTCGCAACTTCCTTTTCATTCGAGCCTAGTGTCACTCCTAGGTTATGTGACTTATCTAAAATTTCAAGTTAAGAGAAATGCATAATAGAACAACTCTTATCAAAGGACATACCTGCAGTTGCCTCGACATCTCGAAGCTTGGCCGCCCTCGTGGCACACCCTAACTGCAGTTCGTCGGTGTCTGGTTGCTCCTGGATACGTCCGCTAACACGCCAGCCAGCCATTGCCGGGTCCAAAATCCCACCATAGGCGATGACCTCCTCCAAAGACTTCTATGTGGGCGACAGTCCCTTAGGGATACTCACACTCGCCAAGACTGGGGCGGGCAAAGGTGAGTGCCCATCTGCAACCGGTAGCTATGGTGTAGGGGGCGCCGAGCCACCTGCTTAGCTGCCCTCATTCCCATGGAACTAGCGCCCGTAGCCGATGACGTCACAGGGGAGGTGATAGCGAGGGCCTCCTACCTGTGCCCCTCCCCAGGTTCGGCCCTAACCTCCGTAGCCAGCAGCGATGGTGTAAGGGGGCGCCGAGCCACCTGCTCAGCTGCCCTCATCCCCATGGAACTAGTGCCCATAGCCGAGGACGTCACGGGGGAGGTGATAGCGAGGGCCTCCTGCCCGCACCCCTCCCCAGGTTCAGCCCTAGCCTCCGTAGCCGGTAGCGATGGTGAAGGAGGGCATCGTGCCACCTACTCAGCTGCCGTCGCCCCCAGGAAACCAGCGCCCATAGCCGAGGACGTTAAGGGGGAGGTGATAGCGATGGCCTCCTGCCCGCACCCCTCTCTAGTTTTGACCCCAGCCTTCGTAGTCGGTAGTGAAGGTGTAGGGGGCGTCGAGCCACCACTACAACAAATGTGAGAATCTGTGACGCACATTCTGTGATGATTCAGTGAAAAAACGTCAGGGAATCATCTTAATTTCACAAAAAGTGACGTTTTTTCAGTGGACCGTCACATAATGAGCGTCATAGATTATCACTTTTGCTGTACCCGCTCAGCTACCTTCGTCCCCATGAAAACAACGCATGTAGTCAAAGGCGTCACGTGGGTGGTGAAAGCGAGGGCCTCTTTCCCGCGCCCCTCCCCAAGTTCGTCCCCAACCTCAGCGATCCGAGGGTTCCCCCCGCGACTAGCTGCTGGCGTGCCCCTCCTCTCGGGAGACTTCCCTTCCGTGGGACTCGCCGGCGCAGCCACCCGAGTGTCCCTGACTCCGTCACAGGTGATACTCCCCTACCGGACCGAATCCACATGAACCGGCAGATTCACTCCTGTCTCCGACCCGGACCTTCCCGTAGACGCATAACGACATGTCCGTGATCCACCACGAGTAGGAGACAAGGGCGACAACTCAAATTCCACCGGATCATTCATCTCCACCCTTTGACTCCAAAGCCGACTGGGAGCAGACCGTGCACCAAAAGACCCAAATCGTAATGTACCAATCGGTGTCGTGGAAGGATTTGAGCTGCTGGCAGGTTTCTCAGGTTTGTTTGTCTGTGGAGAGGCCCTGTTGGCTGTATCCCAAGATTTGTCGTCCTGCTCCTTTTTTGGGTCCCCGGGAGCTGTATCCCCATCAGTAGTGTCCATGTCCCGAACTTCATCAAAGCCCTGTAAAACTGGCGTGTCCTCAATTTCAATCTCCAAGTCATAAGTTCTCCCTGCATGTGTCCACTTGACCACGTCCGGCACAAACTCAATGCTTATCACACTAACAAGTAACCTTGCGACCCCATTAGCACGAGTAAACGACATGTCTACCTTCTTTGTCTTGCCAATAAGGGATCCCAAGCTCCAAGCGACTAGGAAATTATTAGTCGATTTAGGCGGAGCACCTGAGAAGCGTACCCAAATCTGTTCTAATGGTGCACCTTTTGGTTCCTTCTGCTTCCATTCGTCAAGTTTCAATATGATGCTAGTACTCAGAACTCTGCACATGCCAAATTTCAGAATATGTAGTTGACCCTCCTTAGTGGGGAAATCCACCTTGTAAGTATGGTCCTCCAAACGAACAAGGTTCCACTGAAAATTACCCGGTGCCAACTCACGCAATTGTTGCACAACCTGAGCTTCAGTCATGACTCCCTTAGCTACCTTGACCACCACTGGGAAAGATCTCTCCAATGCCTACACCGAAGGCGCCACCTCTGGTGACTCAAAGAACATGAGTTCCGGAAAGCAGACTCCAAATATGGTGACTACCGGTTTGTGTCCCGACAGCAGAGGACACTCTTCTTCCCTTTCCATTTTTAGTGACCAACGATCCAAACGTATGTCTAGCCTAATAGGAAACATGAAAACTGTTGTGGACTGCGGTCCATTGGTATGTCTGAATGGATGGCAAGATGCTAGTTTCGTTAGAATGAAAACAAGACCCAAGGCACTAGAGCCTCTGATTTTTCTATGAAAGAGAGGAGTGGGGTTGGAACCTGGATGGTGGTGGCACAACCATCTGTACCCTAGTGATTCGCTAGTTTTACTAGAAGGCTGAGCTTCAGCGCTTGTTGCTCCTATGACAATAAGATGTGATACTTGGTGTGACGTTCTCAGTGCCAGTTTATGAAATGACGGCTCCTATCTTGCCTCTTGCTCATCCATTAATATATCACTCTAATTAAATATTGACAGGCTTCTACCTATAGTGGTGCTTATAACGTTTGGGTTGTGCTAATAAATCAAACTTACTAAATCTACATTCTATTTCTTCCGTCCTTCATAACACGCAGAATGATAGGTGAGTATCATTGTTTTAAATAGTCCGCTATAGCTTCGCTATAGCATATGCTATAGCATTTACAAAATGTCTTGCGCTAAGAGACTTTGGTCCAAACAAATAAACAAACATTTTAAATAGCACGCTATAGCTCTGTTATAGCACGCTATAGCGTTTAGAAGAGGTCAGACGCTAAGAGGCTTAGCGCGCTATTTAAAACGTTGGTGAGTACTGAGTTGTGGTGATAACATATATGAATTCAGATGCCCTTATGCCAAGTAATATTTCTAGTCTGGCTGCAAATACATGTTCAGTTGTCTAGATAACTTAAGAAACATGTTTGTGCAGTTTTGCAAATAAGAGTTCGCCTTTTGAACATTTCAATCAAATTAGATGCTCTTCAGCATAATGACTTTTAGTGTCAGCTCAAAAGTAGATGTTTGTATTGCAAACAAGTAGTATTCATGAAAATTTTGTATTATGGCGAGTTAAAATCCTCAGTCCCGTTTAGCCTTTCAGTTGAATACATTCTTTTCTTTTTATAAAAAAGAGAGGCTTGCGGACACATGCTCTCTATTCCTTGTCGTATCTAAGCACCCTTTCCCTCTATAACCAGGACCTCCAGAGAAATACACCGACAGTAAGGACTCGCAAGCATAACTGGTGGCATATTAAGGAGAATATATGCAAGAGCTTCTGAAAGGGCAAAACCGTTTTTGCATTCGACAACAATTTGCAGCCGAGAAAGTATGATGCCTATCTGATCTACTGAAGAACAAGAAGCATGCAGTGGATATCCGTCACACCCACCTTCATTTTCCTGTTCAATATTTTATATCGTTTCTGCTACTTGTGCTCATTATGTATCCACCACCTGATTGGATTACTTAATTATAGTGTCCAGCTTCAGTTGTTTGTGCCGAACTATATAATGGCATGCTCATGTCATGCAAAAATGCATTTGTAAGATGTTTGTGGAAGTTCATGGAGGAGGATGCTTATATCGCTTTTACTGCAAAGCTAATGTTTAAATCCAATCCATCTTCTCTTGAACACTAATACTACAAATCTTAGTTGGTTTTCCACATCCATTTGAATGGTTAAAATTCTGGAACTGATGATAGCAAATCGATCGTTTGTTCAGTGTCAAGAGATTACAAGTCAGAATGGTGAGTCTGTATGCCGGCAGAGGATTGAGCCAACACTTGTAGTCGTGCCATGATGTTCTTCCAACACCTCCCTCAAAAAACAAAAATGACGTTCTTCCAACACTATTCTTCAGGTAGATGAAAAATCAAGCCAGCAACAAAGCATTTAGCCAAGCACTTGCAGTATCATCAGTCACCACACTAGTATGTATATACAAGCATGTTCTTGCAGCTAGGTAAAAATTCAGGTAAGTAAACGATGATGATACCACAGGACAAGATGTGTAAAATTCCTGTTGCTAGATCAAGAAACAAGAGAGCGATCACCAGCTAAGAAAGAAGGCTATCCTATCCGGCGAGGGGGTGTCTTCTCCATGAGACGAGCACCTCGAAGCAGTGGAGCTGGCGTTAGTGTTGGCCGAAATGGCAGATATAAATTCAAGCATTTTATTAACAAAGTGGGCTTCGGAGGACGCATTGTACAGGCGGTATCGCCAATTCTCGTGTTTATGGCAAAGAGTAGCAAACGCTAAATCTCCGTGAGACGAGCTCGGGCAGTAAATTCTTCCGAGGCAAGGACCGATTAGCCCCGGTTTGCTCAAGTTTCTCCTCGACTGCCTGCTCGGCCCTGAGGAGTTCAACCCATCTGTCATTTAGCTCATCCTGATCGGCTCTAAGCTGCTGGGACTTTTGTTTGATGCTTTTGGCCATGCTGGCCAATCGCCGCCGACGAAGCGCTTCGAGCTGCAAATGTCGTACTCATCGGGGCAAAGGCTTATGTCTTCTTTGGCTTTCGGGATATAATCGCCGTCTTCGAGATCGTCGTCTTCCTTGTTTACCATCTCGGCGTTGTTGTTGCTGGTGCCAATGTTGTTTTCAGCGTCGTTCTTGGCGGCATCGCCATTGGCGGTATCATCGTTTCCAATGCCGCCATTGCTAGCCTCGCCATTGCCGGTGCCTCCATTATGACAACCTCTGCGTTAGAGTTGTGTGTGTGTGGGGGGGGGGGGGGGAGGGGGGTCCACTTCCTCTTCTGCCCTTGAGGTGTCCACCATGTAAACCTCATAGGTGGAGGTAGATGCAGTGGCGGACCCAGGCCCCAAGCAGCCAGGCCTTGGCCTTGGCCTGGGGCGTGCCCGGCTAAGTCTTCGGCAGTTATAGGCATAGCTACAGTATTTTTTACTATTTAGCACTGTACATATGTTGTTTGCCTGGGGCGTCGGTGGAACCGGGGACCGCTACTGGGTAGATGCCCATGTGCCGAGTGACAACCAGCGGTGAGACGGAGTCTAACATGTTGCCGACATCTTCCTCCATGTCGGTTACATCCTTGGAGGCATATGCTAGAACATCGGTTAAATCCTCGATGGTAGCGACTAGGTGGCCGGTGCATGGGTTGGGAATTCTAGCTTCACCGGGTTTCTCGGAGATCTAATCATAAACCAAGGTCTGATCATCCGAGATAGCAAGGCTCTAAATCTGATCGAACATCTTGTTCAGGAGCACTTTGTCGGCCTCACCCATATCCTGCTCGAAATTTGGGTTTCACATGGCTTCATGAGTTTCGTCGGTCGGACTTGATGTTTGATCCGTCGAGGTGGAGTTCGACTCTGTGTTCGAAGCTAGACCCGAAGTTTAATCCGTGTCGTGGTCCTGATCCAAGAGCGAATCTGAGATTGACATGGAGGCACCGAAGAGGTCTTCGGACATGTTTGACACCCTGATGTCTACTACGCAACTTTATTCTTGTAAAATTGATTGGGCCTCCAAGCGGAAAGTTTTGTAGGACAACAATAAATTTAATCAATGGATAACCTAAGGTTTATCAATTAGTGGGAGGTGTAGAACGAAGATAGTCTCTCACAAACAATCTTGCAATCAAATACAAGCAATCTTATTTATCCCCAACGCACCCAATACAATGATAAATTGTATAGACACACTAGTTCGACAAAGAGATGGTGATGCCAGTTTTGTATGGATAGTAGATATGGCTTTTTATAATCTGAAAAAGATAAAAATCGCAAATTAACAAGTGACAAAAGTGAGCACAAACGGTATTGCAATGCTTTGAAACAAGGCCTAAGGTTCATACTTTTACTAATGCAATCTCTCAACGGTACTAACATAATTGAATCATATAACAATCCCTTAGTGTGTGATAAAGAATCACTACAAAGTTCCTATCAGAGAAAGTAGGATGAAAACATGTATCAACCTCTACCCCTAGATTACCCCAATGTCACCAGGGGAATTCGCAAGTTGAATACCAAAACATATGTCAAGTGATCTCAATAAATTAACCCATTGTCACCACGGGCATCCACAAGCAAGACATATATCAAGTGTTCTCAAATTCCAAGTATTCAATCCAATATATGGAACCTCAAATAGAAAGACTCAATTCATCACAACAAAGGTAGAGGGGGAAGAACACCATATGATCTAACTATATTAACAAAGCTCATGGTACATCAATATTCTATCCTATCCAAATCGAGAGAGAGAGAGAGAGAGACAGAGAGAGAGGGTGATCAAACACATAGCTACTGATACATACTCTCATCCGAGGGTGAACTACTCCATCTGTCAAGGAGAGAACGAGAATGATGAAGATGGCCTGAGGTGATGAGACCATTTCGGAACAAAGGCTTGCAGCGGTGAAAAAACTCATCTAGTTTAACTTTCGTTTTTTGGATTTATATGATTCTCCAAAGTTGGAATCACGCCAAGGGAGTCTCGAGGGTCCCACAAGCTCATGTGCGCCCCCTCCCCCCCCCCCCGGGGGGGGGGGGGTTTAGGGCTTGGCCCTTGAGCTTGTGGGGACCTTCAGCACCTTCTGGTCCTTCCTCGAAGATTCCTTGTTTCCTTCTTGTCCATAAAAAATCACCGTAAATTTTCGTTGCTTTTGGAGTTTTTTTATTTTTCTGTGAAACATAGAAATAGGCAAAAAACAAGAGCTGACACTATGCACTAGGTTATTAGGTTAGTCCATATAAATCATGTAAATGTGCACCAAAACCATATAAAATTATTGCAAACGTGCCATGAGTACTTAATAAATTATGGATACGCTGGAGACAAATCAACATCCCCAAGCTTAATTCGTGCTCATACTCGAGTAGGTAAATGATAAAAGAAATAATTTATGAATTGTGAGTGCTAGAGTAGACAAAACCTTTGACCAGGTAGGCAATGATAATCTAATAACAAGTAACATCACTCCAATATCAACATATCATAAAATGATAATGAAGTATCTTGCAAACTTTCAAGATTATATTCCAAACATAAAGCAATAAATGAATTAAAGGTGATGACTATGTGCCCCAATTTCAAAATAACCATCATATAGAATTCTCAACCCATTTCTATTAAATGAATGCATGCAACGCTAAGAGGGACACCCATGCTCAATACGTGGAGCCAAAAGAAAGAAATATGGAATTGACTCAACATGAAAAGTAAATAGATAGGCTCTTCGCAGAGGGAAGTAGGATTTTTTTATGTGCCAGAGCTCATTGCTTAAGACAAAGATTATTTCATTTGGGAGGTGTGCTTTTCCTGTCAACGGTTTAACAACAAAGTTTTCAATATCTTCCATACTAAACACGTTAATGGCGGTTCCCATGCAAAAGATTTTTCTCCCTTTCCACCATACCAACACAAAGCATGGCTAGCCGAATCCACGGGTGCCTGCCAACTTTCAACTTTCTGAGATGTGTTTTTACAAATGAATTTAGGACTAGGCATCCATATTACCAGCCTCACTCAAATTTGACGAGTGAATATAAACTCTTGTCGGTGAGTAAAAAACACTTAGCATGGAAGATAATGACTACCCCATTTCTCCATGGGCAATACGAGCACACAAAAAATGTTCATTTGAAGGTTTTTAGAGGTGGCACATGCAAATTTACTTGAACGATAGGGTCATATCGTATATAGGAAGATATGGTGTTATCTTTAGGCGTAACTTTGTTTTCAGGATTTGAATGCACAACAAGTATTTCCTCTTAGTATAGGATAGGGCTAGCAAAAGACTGGGGCCAACCATCTTACCAAGCATAAGAACCACAATCATGCATTCCCTAACAGTAACATAATTGAAAAATTATAATCATGATGATAACCTACAAATCTTTAATACCATCAAGGCTGAATTTGTAATTTATCAAACATGTATAAACATGTGCCAAGTCAATCATCCATCCCTCATTGGAAGATACTTATCACAACAACATGATATGTTCAACTTAATAAAACTAATGCTCACATTGTCATTATAATATACCCCCTCTATCCCAAAATAACTGTCTCAACTTTGTACTAAGCTTGAGACAGTTATTTTGGGACGGAAGGAGTAATTCCCTTACTTGATTAAAGACATGTACTATCGTAGTCTGACCTCTATTTTGATGAAATAAATGGAGGATGCATATTATTTCTCAACACACATATAGTAAATTAAGCACATGAAATTAGATTTATTCATAATTTTACTCTTAGTATATAAGTGAAGCGCAAGAGTAAATAAAAAACTACTAAAAAAGATATAAGGTAAGGATAAAGAGTAGTTCAGTAAATAGGTAGCTACATAAATACTCTCTCCAAATACAGATTTTCAGATCTAAAGATTATATCAAACAAAAAAAATCACACTACAATAATAGCACATATCATGTACACAAATAAAAACTTAGGCTCAACCGAGACTAACCGATAGTTTTTTGTGAAGAGAGGTGGGATGCCTATCGAGGCATATCCTCAAGCTTAAATGCTTGAGACTTCTTGTAATATTAACTTGGGGATTCTTGGGCATCCCCAAGCTTTAGATCTCGCGTCTTGTTAATTCCTCGCATATCACGGTTTCCCCTAAGTCTCAAAAACTTCATCCATGCAAAACTTAATGAGAACTCGTGAGATAAGTTACTACACATAAGAATAGATCATAAAATCATGTAGTGTCAAGACAAGTTGAATAATAATTTTCAAACATTATCTACTGTATTACTATCATCCACAATCTGTATCTATCAATATAAGCCATGAAAACTATAGGATAACCACATAACAAACTATGACAACAATCTGTCTAAACATAAGAGTCTATAGCAATTAATTCCAAAAGTGTACTGATGTAACTCAATAAATTATGAAAAATTTAGGATGTAATAAACAATTTTTATGAAAATACTGTATGAATATTTCAGAAAATTTTCACGTTCCAGTAAAATATGAAAGTTCAAACATTACTGCAAAAGTTTCTGTTTCTACACAGAACACATCAAACATGTAATTCAGACATCCTAAAGGCAAACCTTGGCATTTTTATTAAAAAACATGATCTAAATAACTTAAAGCAAATCCTAACAAAACAAAATGACACT
Organism: Hordeum marinum; assembly: GCA_022496015.1. Lineage (NCBI taxonomy): Eukaryota > Viridiplantae > Streptophyta > Magnoliopsida > Poales > Poaceae > Hordeum > Hordeum marinum. The sequence goes on from CM039678.1 coordinate 26,965,459, forward strand.
CCAAGAAAAACACATTATGCGACGAATAAAAATATAGCTCCAAGTGAGGTATACTGATAGTGTTGAAGATGAAATAGGGGAAGCCTTCTGGGGCATCCCCAAGCTTAGACGCTTGAGTCTTCCTTGGATATTACCTTGGGGTGCCTTGGGAATAACCAAGCTTAGGGTATTGCTACTCCTTATTCTCCTCGTATAAGTATCTCACCCAAAACTTGAAAACTTCAATCACATAAGACTCAACAAAACTTCACGAGATGGGTTTATATAATAAAATAAATCATTCACTTAGGTACTGGGAAGACAAGATTCATAATTGTTCTCCAATAATGCCTAATGTATTCTGTTATTTCCCCAATTTATATACCAAAATTGCTATGGAAATACTAAAACAAGCAAACTATGCATGTAAAACAGAATTTGTCAAAAACAGAACTGTTTGTAATGATCTGAGTTTTGATCATACTTGTGTAACTCATAAAATTATGAAAAAAGGAAAATACAGAGAATTGAGACAACAATATTGTTTCAATTTTTCAGCAATTTACCACGTTCCAATGCAAAATTTTAATTCATATACTGGACGCAAAAGTTACCATTTTTTCACAGAACCAAATAAACAAACATCCATATCACCCTAAAGGTTTACCTTGGCACTTTATTGAAATAAAAGGCACAAAACTTGACTAGTAAAGTAACTTAATCATGTAAACAGATAGAAACAGAAAGGATAAGTGTTGGGTTGTCTCTACACAATAGCTTTTTAAAGCCTTTAAGTTGGCATTGATAATTTGAATAATGCCCACATAGAAGTAAAGAATTGAAACATAAAGAAAGCATACGAGACATATAACAAACACAGTTATGCCTAACCCACTTTCTATGCATATATATTTTGTAGGCAAACAAATTATTTGAACAATAATTAACTAGCATAGGAAGGCAAAACAAGTGTAACTCCAGTACGTTCAACATAAAGAGAGGAAACTTGATGTTGTTGAAATATATATAAGAATATCTTATCCTCTCATAATAATTTTCAGTAGCATCATGAACAAATTCAACAATATAAGTATCACATAAAGCAATTTTTTTCATGACCCACAAGCATAGAAATTTTATTACTCTCCACACACTAGTACAACGAGGTGCTATACTAACGATTTTTAACCCCTTTCCATGACGACATTTTAAACAATCGCCTAGTGAGTGTGGGCGATAGGGGGGTCCTTCCCAAACGACCCAAAAAACGTCGGGGATAGGAAGCCATGAGGCAGACGCGTTGCCAAATGTAATTGTATGTGATGCTACAACACATCGCACACACCACATTCTGGCACACGTGTGAGATTAGTGATCAAACGTTTCTAATGACGTAGTGAAACCAAATGGTGTTTCATACTGAACAGTTTGGGAAACAATATATAAGGCACATGGGCCAACTTATGAACTGTGTGCGATATGTGCCCCATCGCACGCGAGTTTTGTGCGGAACTCGTCTGCCATTTATGACACTATCACACAAGTTGGTGAACAATTACCGTGTGAAATAATGTGTTATCACAAATGGTTCAAGCGCCCCTTCGCGCACATACAAGTGCTGCAGATCGTTTGTGATTTGTTGTGTATGAACGACGGTTGCGGTATGAGTGATGTGTGCTTTCCGTTTGGGATCCCACACGTTTCCTGAAAAATTTACGAGTGGGATTGTATTTTACATTGGGAACAGTTTACTCTGAGCTCTTGTGTGCGATAATGTGGTATCACAAACAGTTCGAGAGCCCCTTCGCACACTTAGTAGTGCTGCAAATCATTTGTGATCTGCTGTGTATCACCGACTGTTCCGCTACGATTGATGCATGCTTTCCAATGTGGATTGCACACACTCATTTAGCTGAACCGTGTATGCAGAAATTGCCAGGTTAAAGGAAAAATATCCCATGTGAATCGGCATGCAAAAAGAAAATTCTCCGTAATATGCAATTGAACAAATAGTGTCCACAGGAAGAACATTCATCAGATTTTGCAGAAATTGCAATTGAAAAATTGTAGCTAAATTCCAATGATTTGTCGATATATATATATATATATATATATATATATATATATATATATTACATAATTAATCATAGTGTATGAAATACGAAGAACTCATCACATGGAAAACAAAGGATCCATGCGTATATGTTTAGCGGCTAACTCTTACTCAATGTTTCCGGAGAAGGCATGCTGAAATCTTCATTATCAGCAGTGGGATTGATGTAGTGATTCATGAAGAAGTTGCTGATAAATTTATGAACCATCAGCAATTCACCAACTAGGAGCGGTTCAGGGGTCCTCGGTTCTAAGATGAGTTGCAGTATTTTTAAGATCAGAATGTGCCATATGAGTGTAGTAGAAGATATTAATTAAAATAGACCTACTGGTACTAATTACGAGTGGAATTTTCTAGTTTTTTTCTCTATTTCTAACCCATATTTTCCTTTTAGTAGAGAATAGATAGATTCTTATGGTACAAGGCTAATGTTTAGATAATGAGCTACTCATGAGCTTTAAGTTGATGCTAACACAACATGACATCAAACTTTATATTGTCGAGTTTGTGAGATCTTTTAGATCAACCACTTGTTCCTGGTTACAAAAATGAGTGTTTAACATAAAAAAAATGATGTCTTCAATATGCAATGGATATGTATGTTATGACTTGTGACTATAATTTCGCCTGCCAATTTGTTGATTTCTACTTGGTTTTTGGACTCAAATATAAATGTTCTACTACTTCTGTCCAATAATAGATTCCATTTCTTGACTTCACATAGTGTACAACCATTAGTCATCGGATATATAGCTTCAACCTATTTTTCAGGAATATTAGTTTATAACATCTTATAAATAAAACTAAAAAGTATTCTTTTGAAACAAAAGTATTCCTTACTAATCAGTGATACCAAGTTGGGAAACTTCCTATTCCCTACCCAAGTCAAGGACCAAATGTGAGCCATTAAACTTAAATAATAGATGGGCGCTGCAAATTGTACAAATATTTGGAAATTCTGACTGTATTCACTTGGATGGAAATTTGATGGCTTCGGGGTCGTTGGTCAGAAAAACAGAACATTTCCCAATTTTTGTTGAGCAGATGTACTATGTGCAAGGTCATCTTACATGCCAAAGAAGCTTCTTTGGCTCTCATAGGAAATATACATTGAGAAGGTACTTGAAAGGTTCAATATGAAAGATGAAAAATATGTTATCTCTCCGCTTGCAGATCATCACAAATTGAATTCAAAACAATGTCCTATAAGCAAGAAGGAGAAAGAAGAAATGAGGAAAGTACCTTACCAATCTGCTGCGGGCAGTTTGATGTATGCCATGGTATGCACTAGGCTTGATATTTCCTTTGTAGTTGGAGTTGTTAGCCGGTTCATGAATAATCCAGGTAAAGCTTACTTGAAAGCAGTGAAGTGAATTCTCAGGTATCTCAAGGGAACTACTACATCTTGTTTATGCTTTGGAAGCGACGATCCTGTATTGCAGGCCTATGCAGATGCAAATTATGCAGGTGACAAGGATCATAGGAAGTCCACATATGGATACCTGATGACTTATGGAGGAGGAGCCATTTCATGGCAATAAAGATTGTAGAAATGTGTTTCTACATCAACTACAAAAGCTGAGTACATAGCAACAATTGATGTTGGCAAGGAAGTTTTGTGGATGAAGAACTTCTTGCAAGAGCTCGGCATGAAGCAAGAGAAGTATCTTTTATTTTTCGACAGTCAAAGTGTTATTCACCTTGCCAAGAATTGAAGCTATCACTCTCGAACCAAGCACATTGATGTGAGGGATCATTGGATTCAAGATGTTGGAAGTTCCAATGTGCTGAAACTTGAGAAGATCCATACCGACGACAATGGCTCGGATATGATGACCAAGATATTTCCAAATGAAAAGCTACAAACATGATGTAAGGTAGCGGGCATGCCGGTGCCCCTCTCATGAGTCAGAGGGTGAAATTTGTTGGGATACCCCCCTCATGTGGGATGCAATGAGATGACCACTTTAAGCCTTTTAGGCATCCCAAATAGATGAAGAAGCCCACTACCCATTTGGACCTAGGGTCATTTTGGTCTTTGCGTGTGAGTGGATGGGGATGCTTTACCCTCCATCCAGCAGCCACCACCAAGTGTTACGAAAATCAGTTCAATCTCCATTGGAGAAGAAGAGAGAAAACCAAGTGAGAAAGGGATGAAGAGGAAGATTGAAGGAAGAAGCAAATGGAGTTCCTCCCCAAGGTTGTGATGCTCGAGAACCACCAGCTTGTCTCCTTCAAGCTCTGGTTCCACCATCTTCGGTGAGACTGTTCCAATCCCTAGGTCTTGATCCCCAAATCCTATTGTGTTCATCCAAGGTTCAAAACTCTTGATGTATGAGATCCTCTAGTGCTATCTAGAGAAGAACTTGCTGTATCCCACATTTGATAATAGTGGAAGAGGATTTGGATGGCTTCGACCCGTGGTTTACCCCCTCAAGTTTAGGGGTTTTCCACGTAAAAATCTGGTCTCTCTTTGTTGATGTTTGCTGTTGTCCAGAATGTTACTCATACCGCAAGACACTCATCTAAGGAGTGTCTTGTCTGCCGAGTAACATTTTTCCTCCATATATGCTGCTGCATATGTTTATTTCCGTGCTAAGCAACGATCCTTTGAGTTAGTACATGATGCGGTGCTGAGATTACTTTGTTTTCGCTGCAGTTTTCAGTTAACCACAAGTACAATTCCCAACACCCCCTAGCGTCCAGACGAAGCCTTAGCGTATCATTCCTCCCTCTACTGGTCTATATGTAGACATCCACGCACGTGATCAGTTTTTTTAGGGTCATTTTTGTTAATGTTTTATTGTAAAATATATGAAGCGTTCTCTTTATAATGACAAATGTTGGTTATGTTTGCTACCTTTAATGTCAAAAGACAATTATCAAAATCTAATGGTTATTATTTTCTAGTGCATTAAATTGACAAGCAGATGTTTCTAATTAACATAGGATTTTCTAGGTAATTCCTCTATTTTTCATACGTATTTTCCTTTTAGTATAACTAGCAAAGTGGTCCACGCAAATGCAAAGGCTTGGAATTTAAGAAAGTAAAGTTACATTGTTAACATTTTAGCCTTTTATCATGATATGATATTATTTGATTTCTTGAAAGAAAAAATAGAATGCAATATTGTAATAAATATGAGTGTTTTACCAAAATAGATGTCATATAGGGAAATATATAATATGCACTAATCATGTATGTTCTTGTTATATGCATACTACCGGAAGTTTAGTTAGGTGAAGGGGTGACAATGGTTATGGCTGGTTATGTGGTAGCTCAAGACATCGTACAAATCCTCGAAAGCAACATCCCGACTTCGGCGCCGTATTCATCTAGCTATTGCTGATGCTTGAACGTGTGTAAATCTTTTACCCTCTTGCAACTCCAAGACCAGAAGTGTCTAACGCTTATATCATGTCATAAGTAATAAGCCATACCATATAGCCCCTAACAATCATGTTAGCATATACGAGTCAGTTTTTTCCCCGGGAGAAAAGATGAGCCAACTTTAAATTTATTATTTTGTCGTGCACTTGATTTCCATGTACTTAAGATTGAGTAAAATTACATTAGAAATCATCTTGTGAAAATTTCTATATAAAAGTTTATTTTCTTGTTCATACCTTTATTAAATTTATTTATAGACTAAGTTCTTGATGAAATCATCATCATTGCTATCCTTGTTATTTACCATTGCCCACATTCAATTTTGTGACTCTTGAGAATGCTATGTATATTTCCCACATGAGAATAATTATTAATGTAGATATAGTCTTGTCTTCTTTAGATATTTCCCCTGGCTTCTATCGGATTTCATAGTAAAGCTCACTGAGATTAGATGTCATCTTCTTTCTTCTAGAATGAAGGGCCTTAGTGATTCCGTTGGTGACATGATTATCATGGAATATATATCTTATATCTCACATGCGTTCCAGCTATTACAAGTGCCTCAATATATATCCTTCCAATTTCAAGAATCCTCCTCCTTGTATCACGGCATAACCCGTCACCTGGGTTGATAACAAATAGGGGCATCAACGGCATGCCTACTTTGGGTTTTACCTCGTGACTTGGCATTATGTGGAAAGTTATTTAAGAAATTTGTTGGATATAACCATTTCGATCTCACCATTTAAGGTTGCTGATTTGCATCTTGTGTCGCAACTTCATAAGTGTTATCGTCACCTTGTAGGTAATCCATTACATATTCATTTATCTTGTGTATTGTTTATTTCCTTGGACATAATATTACTTTGTACTATAAGAATTCTTGATGCTGGTACCTCTCCTGCAAATTTGTATAGACGATTCCCACAATTGATCTTTTTTAGTGAGTGAAATAAACTTGTGAAATAATTAATGATTACTTTGATATTGGTATTCCTTCATTAGAATTTCCATGTGAATTGAAAATTGTAGGATAACTAATGTTTAGATAATGAGCTATTCATGAGCTTTAAGTTGATGTTAAAAAAACATGCCGTCAAAGTTTATATTGTGGAGTTTGTGTGATCTATTAGATCAACCACTTATTCCTGGTTACAAAAATGAATGTTTAACATAAAAAATGACGTCTTCAATATGCAATGAATATGTATGTTATGACTTGTGACAATAATTTTGCCGGGCAATTTGTTGATTTCTACTTGGTTTTTGGACTCCAATGTAAAATTTGTACTACTTCTATCCAATAATAGATTCCATTTCTTGACTTTACATAGTGTACTGTTGGGAGACGTAGTAGTAAATCAAAATTTTCCTACGTTCACCAAGATCTATCTATGGAGAAACCAGCAACGAGAGGGGAGAGATTGCATCTTCATACCTTTGAAGATCGCTAAGCGGAAGCGTTACAAGAACGCGGTTGATGGAGTCGTACTCGCAGCGATTCAGATCGCGGTAGATCCAATCAAGTGCCGAACGGACGGCACCTCCGCGTTCAACACACGTGCAGCCCGGTGACGTCTCCAACACCTTGATCCAGCAAGGAGGAAGGAGAGGTTGGGGAAGGGCTCCAACAGCAGCACGACGGCGTGGTGGTGGTGGAGTAGCAAGGTATTCCGACAGGGCTTCGCCTAAGCGCTGCGGAGGAGGAAGAAGAGAGGTAGGGCTTCGCCGTGAGAGAGAGAGATCAAATCTTGTCTCAAAACATCCAAAACCTCAAGTATATATAGGAGGAGGGACGTGGAGGGCTGGCTTGGCCTCTACTCCAAAGAGGAGATGGCCGGCCGAATTAAAGGGAGAGTCCACCTCCCACAAGGGAGGTGGATCTCCTCCTTTTAAATCCTTTTTGCCTTATCTCCTTATCTCCAGCCGCATGGGCCTTTAGCAAAAGTCTTGCCCAGCCCAATAAGGGCTGGCACACTTTATCTAACAGCCCATGTGGTCCTTTGGTCGTCACACCCCTCCCGGGGGTTATCCGGCACCCTCCCGGCACTCCCGGTACACTACCGATGAGCCCGAAAACTTTCCGGTGACCAAAACTGGACTTCCTATATATCAATCTTTACCTCCGGACCATTCCGGAGCTCCTCGTGACGTCCGGGATCTCATCCGGGACTCCGAACAACCTTCGGTAATCACGTATACCTTTTCCCTATAACCCTAGCGTCATCGAACCTTAAGTGTGTAGACCCTACGGGTTCGGGAGACACGTAGACATGACCGAGACACCTCTCCGGTCAATAACCAACAGCGGGATCTGGATACCCATGTTGGCTCCCACGTACTCCACGATGATCTCATCGGATGAACCACGATGTCAAGGATTCAATCAATCCCGTATACAATTCCCTTTGTCTATCGGTATGATACTTGCCCGAGATTCGATCGTCGGTATCCCCATACCTTGTTCAATCTCGTTACTGGCAAGTCTCTTTACTCGTTCCGTAATACATCATCCCGTGGCTAACTCCTTAGTCACATTGAGCTCATTATGATGATGTCTTACCGAGTGGGCCCAGAGATACCTCTCCGTCACACGGAGTGACAAATCCCAGTCTCGATTCGTGCCAACCCAACAGATACTTTCGGAGATACCCGTAGCGTACCTTTATAGCCACCCAGTTACGTTGTGACGTTTGGCACACCCAAAGTATTCCTACGGTATCCGGGAGTTACACAATCTCATGGTCTAAGGAAATGACACTTGACATTGAAAAGCTTTAGCAAACGAACTACACGATCTTTGTGCTATGCTTAGGATTGGGTCTTGTCCATCACATCATTCTCCTAATGATGTGATCCCGTTATCAACGACATCCAATGTCCATGGCCATGAAACCGTGACCATCTATTGATCAACGAGCTAGTCAACTAGAGGCTCACTAGGGACATGTTGTGGTCTATGTATTCACACATGTATTATGGTTTCCGGTTAACACAATTATAGCATGAACAATAGACAATTATCATGAACAAGGAAATACAATAATAACCATTTTATTATTGCCTCTAGGGCATATTTCCAACATGTACAACCATTAGTCATCAGATATATATGTTCAACCTATTTTTCATTAATATTAGTTTATAACGTTTTATAAATAAAAATAAAAAGTATTATTTTAAAACAAAAGTATTCCTTACTAATCAGTGTTACCAAGTTGAGAAACTTCATATTCCCTACCCAAGTCACGGACCAAATGTGAGCCATTAAACTTAAATAATAGATGGGTGCACTAGTAGAAAACAGGGCATCGGTCCCGGTTCCAGAGGGCTTTTAGTCCCGGTTCTGCAACCGAGACAAAACGATTAGGACTAATGCCCATCACTTTTAGTCCCGGTTGGCTTACGAACCGGGACTAAAGGAGCTCCACGTGGCTGCCATGGGGCGCTCTGGTAGGAGGACCTCCTGGTTGGTAACACCGATCGGGACTAAAAGGTAGCCACGTGTCAGCAGCTGCCAGATGCTGTTTTTTTAAAGGAAGGGTTTAGGGGTTATAGAGGGTTTATGGGTTTTCATATTGTGTTTCCCCTTTTATTTTTTATGTTTACCATTTCTATTTTATGCTTTTCGTTCAACTCGACATTAACTACAACATCTAGCAATGAAGGAACCATTACACAACATCGTCATGATCAAGATATAGAGAGAAGTGACCTCTCTTTCTCCGTACTTGGTCAAACAATGCAACAAGTATTCGTAAATCTATTCGACGCTATTACATATAGTACACATTCATGCATATATACAATATAACATCTCTTACGATCCTAATATCTAATTACCAAAATCGCATTGGAAATCCCAATGGCATTCTCCGTCTTTAGATATGACATGCTCAACAAACAATCCCGTCAATTCCTCTTGAATTGCTCGTATGCAATCAGTTGGTAGGAGTTCGTCCTGCTTTCGCTAGATCTAATTTAAAGAAGGAGGTCAATATATGAATGGAAGTCAACACAATTGATGGTAGAAAATTAGAATGTGAATATTGTTTACGTACTTCAAATTGTTCTGGAGATATGCCCCGCTCACAGGTCGAGTGGGGAATGACCTCGCAAACATAGTATGCACATAAATTAGTATCGGGGTGCCTGCCACAAGCACTTTATGAGAATAGAGTTCAATCAAAATGATTATCAGGCATGATAATGGTATTAAAACTAGAATCAATGAGAGACGATGCATGATACTAGCTAGTAGTACTTACTAGTTGGTGTACAAATTGCAGCTCCTTTTCCGAGACACCCCTAACCTGCTTGGTGAACTTTTTCTAAACCCTGCCCGGCAAAGAAAATGATTACTTGATATCAGGAAATGAACGAAAGTTGCCGATATGGTGCGATAATGATTGAATCTACTTTTGAAGCATTTGACTCATGTTCGTCCACTCCTTAGGGTCTTTACGTCTCAAGTCCAAGACAAGTACTTGTCCCTCCTCAAGCTGAATGGCTAGCAGAATGAAATGGAACCTGTGCACACATAACTCATTAATTGCACTAACCCCACGTAATCAAAATAGAATATGCACAAGATAGTAACACTCACTTGAAGTTGTAAGGAAATAGTATATCCCTTCTGTTTTGTTTTCCAAGTAATGCCTTTAGCAAATTATCCTCTGTTTCATCGTGTTTTTGTAAAGTATGTTCATTTATGGTATTTGGGTTAATGAACCCAATGTCATAGATTTGTCGTTTTCTGCAATCGATGATCTTCAATCTGCATATAATATAGTGTGAGGATAATTCTAATCGAAGATGGTGTCTTGGCAAATGAGTACATCTCATCTCCAACGAAGTTGTTACCCATGAGATGTGTTTGCAACCAACTGCTGAAAGTCCTGATGTGTTCACATGTAATCCAGTCATCAGACTGCTCTGGGTGTTTGCAGCGTAGAATATTCTTATGTTCATTGACATACGGGGTCACCAAGGCAGAACTCTGTAGAACTGTGTAGTGTGCTTGAGCCTAAGAATGTCCGACCCTACATATTATTGAATCCGCTCCTAGCGTGCCTTTTCCAGCCAGTCTCCCCTCATACCACGATTGAGTGACACCAATCGGCTTAAGGTCAGAAATAAAGTCAACAAAAAACCCAATGACCTCCTCTGTTTGATGGCCCATGGAGATGCTTCCTTCCGGCCTAGCACGGTTACGAACATATTTATTTAAGGCTCCCATGAACCTCTCAAAGGGGAACATATTATGTAGAAATACAGGACCTAGAATGGCAATCTCGTCTACTAGATGAACAAAGATGCATGTCATGATATTGAACAAGGATGGTGGGAATGCCAACTCGAAACTGACAAGACGTTGCACCAAATCATTCCGTAACCTTGGTAGGATTTATGGACCGATTACCTTCTGAGAGATTGCATTGAGGAATGCACATAGCTTCACAATGGCTAATCGAACGTTTTCCGGCAGAAGCCCACTCAATGCAACCGGAAGCAGTTGCGTCATAATCACGTGGCAGTCATGAGACTTTAGGTTTCGAAATTTTGTTTGTGCCATGTTTATCGTTCCCTTTATATTGGACGAGAAGCCAGATGAGACCTTCATACTGAGTAGGCATTCAAAGAAGATTTCCTTCTCTTATTTGGTAAGAGCGTAGCTGGTAGGACCTTGATACTACTTTGAATGCATGCCATCATTTTCGTGCACACGTTGTTGGTCCTCCCATGCCTCTGGTGTATCTTTTGTCTTCCCATACACGCCCAAGCAGCCTAGCAGGTTCACGCAAAGATTCTTCATCACATGCATCATGTTGATTGCAGAGCAAACCTCTAGGTCTTTCCAATAGGGTAGATCCCAAAATATAGATTTCTTCTTCCACATGGTTGCGTGCTCCTCAGCGTCAGTCAGAACAGATTATCCGCCAGGACCCTTTCCAAAGGTTACTTGTAAATCATTGACAATCAAGTATGTCATCACCAGTATGGAGGACGAGCTTCTTTCGGTGATCTGGCTCACCTTTGAAATGCTTGACTTTATTTCTTAAGGCATTCTTGGCCGGAAGAAATCAACGATGTCCCAGGTACAAATTCTTCTTGCATTTGTCCAAATATATCATTTCGGTATCATCTAAATAGTACGTGAATGCGTTGTATCCCTTGTTTGTCTGTTCTGAAAAGTTACTAAGAGCAGGCCAATCATTGATGGTTACAAACAGCAACGCTCGTAGGTCAAATTCCTCTTGTTCATGCTCATCCCACACACGTACACCTTTTCCATTACATAGCTGTAAAAGTTCTTCAACTAATGGCTTTAGGTACACATCAATGTCATTGCTGGGTTGCCTAGGGCCTTGCATGAGCACTTCCATCATAATGAACTTCTGTTTCATGCACAACTAAGGAGGAAGGTTATAGATACATAGAGTCACGGGCCAGGTGCTATGATTGCTTCTCTACTCCCCGAAAGGATTAATGCCATATGCACTTAAACCAAACCATACGTTCCTTGCATCACCTGCAAAGCCCCCCCAGTTTCTCTCCATTTTCTCCACTACGACCCGTCAGTGGGTGCTCTCAACTTCCTGTCTTTCTTAATGTCTTGTTTGTGCCATCGCAACAACTTGGCATGATCTTTGTTTCTGAACAGACGTTTCAACCATGTTATTATAGGATCATACCACATCACCTTGGCAGGAATCCTCTTTCTGGGCGCTCGCCCTCAACATCACCAGGGTCATCTAGTCTGATCTTATTCCGCAATGCACCGCATACCATGCATGTATTCAAATTCTCGTACTCCTCACCGTGGTAGAGGATGTAGTCATTAGGACATGCATGTATCTTCTGCACCTCTAATCCTAGAAGACAGAGAACCTTCTTTGCTTCGTACGTACCGTCAGGCAATTCGTTATCCTTTGGAAGCTTCTTCTTCATTATTTTCAGTAACTTCTGAAATCCCTTGTCAGATAAACCATCCTCTGCCTTCCATTGCAACAATTCTAGTGTGGTATCGAGCTTTGTGTTTCCATATTCGCAATTTGTGTACAATCGTTTTTTGTAATCCTCTAACATGCGATCGAACTTCAACTTCTCCCTTTCACTTCGCATTCTATTAGTGCATCAACAATAACCCGACGAAGATCATCGTCAGGCACATAGTCTGGTGCCTCTTGATCTTCAGCTTCCCCCATTGGAGTTTCACCGTATTCAGGGTACATAGGACGATAGCTATCATCATCCTCTTCTTCTTTGTTGTCTTCCATCATAACCCCTCTTTCTCTGTGCTTGGTCCAAACATTATAGTGTGACATGAAACCCTTCGCAAGTAGGTGGGAGTGAAGGGTTTTAGAGTTGGAGTAATCCTTTGTATTCTCATAGACAGTACATGGACAATACATAAAACCATCCCGCTTGTTTGCCTTAGCCACTTTGAGAAATTTATGCATGCCCTCAATGTACTCAGAGGTGCGTCGGTCATCGTACGTCCATTGCCGGTTCATCTACGTGCATTATATAATTAAATGTATCAAAACCCATTACGGAACATCATGAATAGAGAAGTGACCAAATTAATACAAGTTCATCATCACATTAAAACCAAAGTACAGTAGTGATCAAATGTTATTACTGAAAAAATAAATACATAAAGTTCATACATAGTTCTCATAGAACAACATATATCTCTATAGATTATCTAATTAAAACATGAATGGAAACTAACATACAACTATGTAAAACACTTAAATGCAATAACAAATGCGATCATAATCGCAACTAAGGTAACAATTGATCCAACAATATAATGATACCAAGCCTCATTATCAATAACATATTTTCTTATCTTTCTAATCTTCAAGTGCATTGCATCCATCTTGATCTTGTGGTCATCGATGACATCGGAAACATGCATCTCCAATTTCATCTTCTCCTCCTCAATTCTGTTCAATTTTTCTTTCAAATACTCGTTTTCTTTTTCAACTAAATTTAACCTCTTGACAAGAGGGTCGGTTGGAATTTCCGATTCACATACCTCCTAGATAAACACATCTATGTCACGTTGGTCGACATAATTGTCATAAACATGAAATGAAACAAATAGTTATACAAGATAATATACCACATCCGAATCATAGACCGGATGAGGGCCGATGTGGGCAGATACAATAAACATGGCACTATATAATAACAAACAATAATAAAAGTAAGAAATTTATACAAGTATCTATGTAAATTATACACGTAAGAATTTTTTCTTTTAAAAAGAAGATAAGAACAAGAGGTTGACCACGGTGGTGCTGGCGGCGAGATCAACGCAGGCGATCGACGACGGTGAGGACGGGTATGAGACGTGACAGACCGCCAAACCTAGACAAATCTTGGGGAAAATGGAGCTTAGAGGTCGAGCTTGGAGAGGAGAAAGCTTAAGCATGGCTCGGGCATTTCATCGAACACCTCGTGTGCATACGAGGTGAGAGCAGAGTAGCACACACCTCCCGCATGCCGGCCGGCCAAAAAACAGAGGAGTGAGCGGGCAGGGGCAAGCATATATATATGCATCTCTTTAGTCCCGATTTGTGGCTAGAACCGGGACAAAATACCTCCCTATCCCGGTTCCAGCCACCAACCGGGACTAAAGGGGATGGGCCAGGAGCGAGGCTCTTTAGTCCCGGTTCGTGTCTAGAACCGGGACTAAAGGGGTCAGACGAACCGAGACTGGTTCCTGTCGAGGCCCGACCGGTGCCCTGGCCTCATGAACCGGGACTAATGCACCCATCACTTGTAGAAAACGGCCCATTTGTCCCGGTTCTAGAGGCCCATTAGCCCCAGTTCTGGAATCGGGACTAAAGGGTCAGGACTATAGCCCAAAACCTTTAGTCTCGGTTCGCTTACGAACCGGGACAGAAGGGACTCCACATGGACGCTGTGGGGAGTCCAAATAGGAGGAACTTTAGTCCCGGTTGGTAACACCAACCGGGACCAAAAGGCATCCATGCATCAGCATCTGGCAGGAGCTGGGTTTTTTGTTTGTTTAAGGGGGGGGGGGGTTTAGGGGGTTTGGAGGGTTAATTTAGGGGTTTCATATTGTGTTAGCTAGCTAATAGAGAGAAGTGTCCTCTCTTTCTCCGTGCTTGGTCGACGGTAGCTACTATAGAGAGAACTCGTCACGCTAGCTAGTAAGAAAATGAAGGAACCATTAAGTACACAAGATCGTCAGGAACATATACATAGAGAAGTGATCGGCCTCTCTTTCTCTGAGAGATTGGTCGAACAACAAGTTTTCGTATATCTATCCGATGCTACTAGCTACACATATACAATATAAGATCTCTTACAATCCCTAACATCTAATGTCAAATTCCACATGGTATTCTCCGGCTTTATTTATGACGTGGTCAAGAAAGAACCCCGCCAATTCCTCTTGAATTGCCCGTATGCGATCATGTGGTAGGAGTTTATCCCGCATCAGCCACATTTAAGTCGAGGAAGGGGGTCAATACATATATATGAATGAAACTCAACACAAATCATGCTAATAAAATAAAATTGTTAATATTATTGCTTACGCACTTCATATTGTTTTTCAGAGTAGCCCCGCTTAGAGTTCGTCGCGTTGTAGATGAACTCGCAATGATAGTATCCACAAAAATCATTCCCATCTTCCTACCACAAGCACTTTACGAGAAAAAGAGTTCAATCAAACTGATAATCAAGCATGATATATGGTATTGATGAAACTAGAATCAATGGGAGATGCGCGGAACTAGCTAGTAGTACTTACTTTCGGGTGTGTGAATCGCAGCTCCCTCGACAGTGCCGGAACAATTGCGGTGAACTCTTTCCAAACCCTGCCAGACAAAGAAAATTATTACTTGATATCAGGAAATGAACAAAGTTGCCGATATGATGCGATAATGTTCGATTGAACTTACTTCTGGAGCATTTCAGTCATGTCCGCATATTCCTGGGGATCTTTTTGTCTCGAGTCTAAGACGATTACTACTCCCCGCTCAAGCTTAATCTCTAGCAGAATAAAGTGAAACCCGCGCACGCATGCATAACTCATCAATTACATTACTATAACCTCGAGTAATAAGGGAAACCAAATATGCACAAGACAGTAACACTCACTGGAAGTTGTAAGGAAAGAGTATTCTCTCTTTGTTTTGATTTGTAAGCAACAATTGTAGCAACTTGTCCTTGGTTTCTAAGACTTTGTGTTTAACCATCCATTCATGTACGATATTTGGGTTAATGAACCCAATGTCATAGATTTGTGCTTTTGTGCATTCGACAATCTTCAATCTGCATAATATAGTGAGGATAATTATATATACATGCAATGAAAGAGCTGAGTTATATATAGAGACTTAACTATAGAAGTAGTACTTTCAGATAGTAGCAAGTCACGAGTGTTTTGTCGAGGGACTTTTGATTGTATAAATGGAATAACTCATCAAATTCAACAGACAACTGATCCATTCCAACGAGGTCATGCTCCTCTTTAATCCTTGCCAGACTCGCTACAGGTTTTCATGTACCATTAATGGAATCTTCGCATCATCAGTGTTAGAGGAGGATGATCAGGTTTGACGAGAGGCTGCTAGTATTGGTATCTGAATTCATCCACCTCCATTGTTCAAACTCTACATCATCGCTTAGGTAATCAGTAGGATTGGTACCGGGCAACATCCCTGGATGATTAGCGACGATATCGCTAGACACCTTGAGCGAGGGGCACGATTGGTTCGCCTGTTCGCCGAGCTGGGCAATCTTTTTCCCACTTCTTCGTTCTGCTAACCTTGCATCACTTGAACTACTTCCAAACCACCACGCATCTTGATATGTCTTTTTAAGACAACGGACATAGTTGGAATTCGGCGGAGGCGGTTGTGGTCGCTTCTGGGCATCGATAGTGCACTTCACTTTCATCGGATCTGGCTTCTCCTTCGGAGGTGGAGTTTTCTTTGCAAAATGCTTCCTCACATGGGCACGACAAATGTCCTAGTTTTCCTTCTCGGTCATCTCATATGGTAACTTTTCCGGAGCCTTGAGAGATGGACCGTATCTGAATTGCATCCTGCCTCTGCTTGTACTGCTAGCCGCCAGAGTGACGGCGTCTTCCTTCCGTCGTTGCTGATGAGGCGGAGAAGGAGGCGAAGTGCTCCGGCGCACTAGAGGATCCAGAGGGGTGGCGTCTGTCTTCTGTCATTGCTGACGAGGCGAATGAGGAGGCGGACTGCTCCGATGCGCCAGAGTAGGCGAAGGTGGAGGTGGAGTGCCGTCACGCGCCGGAGGATCCGGAGAATGAGGCGGAGGGCCCTGATCATTCGCCGGAGTAGGAGGAGGAGGAGGCTGAGTGCCCTGACTCGCCAGAGGAGGAGGAGGTGGAGGTGTCCAGTTTGGAAGCTTGATGTACTCCTTCCGCCATAGACATGGACTCCTCGGAGCATGTACCAGCTGATTCTCCCCTTCACCTATAGGATGGTCAAGCTCGAAGTCCTCAAATCTCTCCATTATTTCATCCACCATCACAACAACATAGCCATGTGGAATCGAAAGGCAGTGAAAAGTTCCGTTGGGTTGTGGAGGTGCAACAGAGCCGACAACTGCCTTCAAAGTGAGGTTCTGCAATTTCGTCATAAGCTGGCAAGGTTGAGCCTCAGTGATAGTATCCACAGGGTAGCTCGGAGCCGTGAAGTCAGGCTGAACGAGCTCTGTGGAAGCCACGCTGCTTCTCCGCTGAGATGGCGGGGTAGCTTCTGGGGTAGCTTTGTGCCGCTGAGATGGTTGGCCAGCAGCTCGCTGGCTCTCAAGTTCCTCTAGCTTTTGTAGTCTTGCATTGAGCTTCTACATGTCGCTCAACTCCACTTTCCTCGTTCTCTCCCGTCTTCTATAACCGCCAGCCCCGCAAAATCTAACCACCCACGGAATGGAGCCTGGTGTGCCTCATGTTCGTGCAGGGTGCTCAGGATTCTCAAGGGCCTCAGTCAGCTCGTGCTTCTCTTTGTCGGGAATGAACACCCCTTCCCGTGTTGTGGTGATATACTTCTGAAGCTTCTTGACGGGAATTGCAAGTTGCTCGTCCATCCAACAACACTTCCCTGTTTCAGGGTCCAAAGTTCCCCCAACCCCGAAGAACCAAGACCTTGAACGGTCTGGCCAGTTCAATGTCTCTGGTTTGACCCCTTTAGCAATCAGGTCATTCTCAGCTTTGTCCCACAACGGCTGGGCTTTGAGGCAGGCACCTCACACTATTTGATGGTGATACTGCTTCTTCACAACATTGTTCTTGTTTGTCTTTGGCATTTTCTTACTCTTGTCCGATGTCTTGTAGGCAACAAATGCGGGCCAATAATCTCTTATCTTCTCAAATCATCAGTTGGATTCTGGAGTCTTCCCTTTGTCGACAAACTTTTATTTCAACTCATTCTTCCACCTCCTGAATAGATCTGCCATCTTCTTAAGAGCACATGCCTTGACCAGTGGCTCTATAACTGGCTTATTCGGATCCTCCTCTAGCGGTAGGGTGAAATTTGCCTTTAGCGAGATCCAAAGATCATCTTTCTGTCTATCATTGACATAAGAAACTTCAGGATTGTCGTCCTTAGGATTATTCCATTGCTTGATGCTGATCGGGATGCTGTCCCTAACAATAGCTTCGCACTGAGCAGAAAATGCATCCTTACTCTGTTTGGCTTCAATCGGTAGGCCATCGTCCTCGAGTGCTGTGATCGTGAACCTTTCATCCTTGCGCAACCTTTTCTTCGGGCCTCGTCTCGTTACCGAAGTTTGGCTCGATCCGGAGGGCTATAAAATAAGAAAGAAGAGTTAATATATGTACATACCAAAACAATTAATTCATCAATTAGCTAGTCAGCATAGGCTTAATTAATAAATATACCTCACCGGGATTTGCAACAGCTCCCTCCTCCGTTCGGTCACCGGAGCCGTCATCATGGTCTCCTTCTTCCTCTAGCATTCGTTCACCGGAGCCATCATGATCATGTCCTTCCTCCTCCATTGTTCGATCACTGGAGCCGTCATACTCTCCTTCGAGACCACCGGTGTCATTGAGAAACGACAATACATCACATCCGGCGAGGATTATGTCCCCCAACAACCATTCTTGTTTGAAGTCTCTTTGATCCATAGTTTCTGCAAATATTACAACATGGAAATTAATATACAAACATGAGAAATGGATATATTAGTGGCAAACATAGACCTAGCTAGCTAATCACAACAAGGAATCATATTAGTGGCCTCGACGCTTCTACGGTTTGGGGTGGCCTCGACAAAGCTTCTAGGGTTTGGGGTGGCCTCGACAACGCTCTTTTAACTTGGTAAATTTGGGTGGTCTCGATGCTTCTAGGGTTTGGGGTGGCTTCAAAGCTTCTAGGGTTTGGTTGGGCGAGAGGGGGTTGATCGACGTCCCCTCATGTTGAAGAGTTACCGGAGTTTTCTATGAACAAAAAAAATACTACCTATCACATGACATGTCCGGCGACCGGACCGGACCGCCTCTCTCATCAATGTTCGATGTCCGGACCGCCTCTCTCATGAATGTCAAACAAGGGATTCTCTTAACCTTTAAGGGATTTAACAAAATGGCGCCATTCTGGATGTGCAGAAAATGGTCCATATGACATGACATGTCCAACGCCCCCCCTCATGTTGAAGTTATCGGGGAGGGGCTAGACGACAACGAAGCTCACCCCTCGTGTCCGACGTCCGACATCCCCCCTCATATCATGTCCGATGTCCCCCCTCATTTTAACTAATTTCTATGAACAAAAAATACATTATATGAACAAAACAATATTGACCAAGTTTTCATATATATATATATATATATATATATATATATCATCATATCATCATATCATCATATCATCATCATCATCATCATCCATCCATCCATCCATCCATCCATATTCAGAATGTTCATCCATCCATCCATCCATATTCAAAATGTTCATCCATCCATCCATCCATATTCAAAATGTTCATATTCTACAATATCACCAAAAAATTCTTTGCATGGGTGGTCGGCGACAGGGAGGTCAAGGACGACGACGATGGTTGGCGGCGGTGCTTACGGCTGGCGTGCGGGGACGGAGATGAAAAGGAAAGGGGAGGAGGCAAAGCTCACATCGCGGTTGTAGGGAATGGCAGCGGGCTCAGGGAGGGCTCGAGGTAGCCAGAATCGGTACGATGGAAGTGACGAGAATGCATCGGGGATGAAGGGGTCACGGGTGCCGGCATGGTGCTTCCTCGCGGCAACAGCGACGGCGGGGGTGAGCCTCGGCGACGACGGGCACGGTAGGGGCGGCGGGCGGCATCGGGATGAACGGGTCGCAGGAGCCGGCGTGGTGCTTCCCCGCGGCGACGGTGACGGTAGGGGCGAGCCTCGACGACAACGGGCGCAGGCGACGGTGACGCCGATTTGCGGCGGCGGCGAGCGGTGTCGATGTCGTCGACATCGTCGGGTGCTACTACGAGATGAGTACTGAAAATTCCTAAGTGCTACCTTATATACCCAAAGCATTGGTCCCGGTTGGTGTGACAAACCGGGACCAATGCACCCCTTTAGTCCCGGTTGGTGCCACCAACCGAGACCAAAGGTCAGTTTTCAGCACGGGCCAAATGTTTAGTCCCACCTCGCTAGCCGAGAGAGCTCGAGAGTGGTTTATAAGCGCTGTTGCGCCCACCCTCTCAAGCTCCTCTCAACTGCAGGCTTGCATGCCTAATATGTCACTCCTCTGCATGTGGGCCTATTGGGCCTACTGCGGCCCTGAATCCTGGCCCAATAAGCTGATTGGGTTTCTAGTCGTATTCAGGCCGTGGTGGCCAAGTAGGTGGCATTTTTTTTTAAAAATTATCCATTTTTTGTTTTTTGTTTATTTGTTTTATTTATTTTCTACTTACAGCTAAATACTTGCTGTTTTTCTGTGATTCTTTTTGCTTTTATGTCACAAAAAATATAAACTTTCTGTTAGTGCCATTAATTTTCAAATTTGAATAGTTTAAATTTGAATTTTTGAAATTTGTGTGAATCACTAGTTTGTGAATAACTTTACTAAAAAATAGATTATTGAGTGATTCTTTTTCCTGCTATTTAATATTACTGTGTTTTATCACTATATTCAATTTGGTAATTTTTAGGTTATTTTAAATGTCTATTTTAATCAAAAACAGATTTTGTTATTTTAGTTTGCTAATAAAGTTTCTAACAAAAAAAATCTTTATGAAAATTCATTCTGCTATTAATGTTTTCAACAAAAGTACTTTGATAATTTTAGTTGCATAAAGTTTATATAATTTTAGTTTCAAAAATACTAGAGGTTTATAAAAGCTTTTTAGTTTATTCCTTTTGCTATTTGAGTTTTATAAAAGCCGATTCTTTTTTCTATTGAAGAATATTATAGTTTTGTTTTAGTTGATCATAATAGAATATTTTATTGAGCATTTCTAGTTCATTCTTTTTTCTAATAGAGTTTCATAAAAGTTTTCTAGTTCATTCCTATTGCTATTAGTTCATTCTTTGAGCTAAATGATCCTGAAATTAAAAAATACTACAAATGAACTTTGAAAAGGTTGAAGTTGGCATGGTATCATTATTTCACCCACATAGCATGTGCTAAAAAGTTCAGAAGGTTACGCAAAGCCTGGATGCACTTCGTGTGCAAAATGGACAATCTCTTTCGAAGTATCAGACTTTCGGACGAAAACTCATCTGATGCAAAAGGATTTCATTTTTTTGAACTTATTTGAAATCTAGACTTTTTGTGTGTTCAAAATGTACCATTCAAAGCCACATCATCAATTTTTAACCCTTTCTGACTTCATTTGGTATTTTTCATGCATTTACTGAGTTTTTAAGCTAAATGACCTTGAAATTGAAAAGCTCTAGAAATGAACTCTGGAAAGTATCAAAGTTTGCATGGTATCATCATTTCTCCCACATAGCGTGTTATAAAAAGTTGAGAGGATGATGGCAAAAACTGAATGCACTTCGTGTACAAAACGGACAATCTCTTTCGAAGTATCATGGTTTCGGACGAAAACTCATCTGTTACAAAGGTCATTTTTTGAACTTATTTGAACTCCAGACTTTTTGTGTGTTCAAAATGAAGCATTCAAAGCCACATCACAAATTTTCAACCCTTTCTGACTTCATCTCGTATTTTTCATGCATTTACTGATTTTTTATTTAAATGACCTTGAAATTGAAAAGCACTACAAATGGACTCTGAAAAGGTTGAAAGTTGGCATGGTATCATCATCTACCCACATAGCATGTTATAAAAAGTTGAGAGGGTTACAACAAAAACTGGATGCACTTCGTGTACAAAACGAACAATCTCTTTTGAAGTATCAGGGTTTTATACGAAAACTCATCTGTTACAAAAGGCATTTCATTTCTTCACATGTAACTAAAGTGATATTCGAGATCAAAGGCATCATCATAATAGTTGTGGAGAGAAAGTATTCACTTTTTCTTCGCTTGTGTCCTTTTCTTATTGTGCCGTAACCATGGATAATCTTCATCGTTTAACATGGTGCTTGGTTCAGCCTTGACTTTGAAGGGAGGAATTTCATGAAAATTTTCATAATCTTAAGACATGTATGTCTTACCCTCCAATCCCACAATGTCTCTTTTTCCTGAAAGAACTATGTGGCGCTTTGGCTCATCGTATGACAATTCGCTTCCTTATCTTATCTTTTTCTCGGTTTGGTAGACATGTCCTTCACATAGAAAACCTGCGCAAATCATTGGCTAGGACGAATGGTTCATCTATGTACCCAAGATTTTTTAGATCCACTGTTGTCATTCCGTACTGTGGGTCTACCTTTACCCCGCCTCCTGACAGATTGACCCATTTGCACTAAAACAAAGGAACCTTAAAATCATGACCATAGTCAAGTTCCCATGTGTCCACTATGTAACCATAATAGTGTCCTTTGCCCTCTTGGTTGGTGCATCAAATCGGATACCGCTGTTTTGGTTGGCGCTCTTTTAATCTTGGGCGAGCGTGTAAAATGTATTCCCATTTATCTCATACCCTTTGTAAGTCAATACAGTCAAAGATGATCCCTTGGCCAACGAGTACAACTCATCAAAAACAGTGTTGTCACCCATGAGACGTGTTTGCAACCAAATGCCGAAAGTCCTGATGTGTTCACATGTAATCCGGTCCTCTTGTGTTTGGAGCATAGAATATTCTTGTCTTCATCGACATACGGGGTCACCAGGGTAGAATTATGTAGAACTGTGTAGTGTCCTTGAGACCAAGAATGCCCGTCCCTACATATTATTGAGTTTGCTCCTAGCGTGCCTTTTCTAGTCAGTCTCCCCTCATACCACGATTGAGGGAGATCAATCTTCTTAATGCCAGGAATGAAGTCAACAGAAAACCCAATGACATCCTCTGTTTGATGACCCATGGAGATGCTTCCTTCTGGCCTAGCGCGGTTACAAACATATTTCTTTAAGACTCCCGTGAACCTCTCAAAGGGGAACATATTGTGTAGAAGTACAGGGCCCAGAACGACAATCTCATCGAATAGATGAACTAGGATGTGCGTCATGATATTGAAGAAGGATTGTGGGAACACCATCTCGAAACTGACAAGACATTGCGCCACATCAGTCCTTAACCCTGGTAGGATTTCTGGATTGATCACGGATCACCTTCTGAGAGATTGCATTGAGGAATGCACATAGCTTCACAATGGCTAATCGAACGTTTTCTGGTAGAAGCCCCCTCAATGGAACCGGAAGTAGTTGCTTCATAATCACGTGGCAGTCATGAGACTTTAGGTTCTAGAACTTTTTCTCTGCCATATTTATTATTCCCTTTATATTCAATGAGAAGCCAGACGTGACCTTCATACTGAGTAGACATTCAAAGAAGATTTCCTTCTCTTCTTTGGTAAGAGCATAGCTTCCAGGAGCTTCATACTGCTTTGGATGCATGCCGTGTTTTTAATGCACATGTTGTTGTTCCTCCCGTGCCTCCAGTGTATCTTTTGTCTTCCCATACACTCCCAAGTTCATGCAAAGATTCTTCGTCACGTGCATCATGTCGATTGCAGAGCGGACCTCTAGGTCTTCCCAATTGAGTAGGTCCCGAAATATAGATTTCTTCTTCCACATGGGTGCACGTCCTGCATCGTCAGTCGGAACAGATAGTCCACCAGGACCCTTTCTAAAGATTACTTGAAAATCATTGACCATATCAAGTATGTGATCACCAGTACGGAGGGCGGGTTTCTTCCGGTGATCTGTCTCACCTTTGAAATGCTTTCCTTTCTTTCGACATTGATGGTTGGTCAGAAGAAATCGATGATGCCCCAGGAAGACATTATTCCTGCATTTGTCCAAATATATATTGTCGGTGTCATCTAAATAGTGTGTGCATGCGTCGTATCCCATGTTTGTCTGTCCTTAAAGGTTACTGGGGACAGACCAATCATTGATGGTTACAAACAGCAACACATGTAGGTCAAATTCCTCCTGTTCGTTCTCATCCCACACACGTACACCTCTTCCATTCCAAATCTGTAAATGTCCATCAACTAATGGCCTTAGGTACACATCAATGTCATTGCCGGGTTGCTTAGGGCCTTGGATGAGCACTAGCATCATAATAACTTCTGCTTCATACACAACTGAGGAGGAAGGTTATACATACATAGAGTCACAGGCCATGTGCTATGCTTGCTGCTCTGCTCCCCAAAAGGATTAACGCCATCTGCATTTAAGCCAAACCATAAGTTCCTTGGGTAACCTGTAAATTCACTCCACTTTCTCTCGATCTTTCTCCACTGCTACCCGTCAGCGGGTGCTCTCAACTTCCCGTCTTTCTTACGGTCTTTTATGTGCCGTTGCATCAACTCAGCATGCTTTTTGTTTCTGAACATACGTTTCAACTCTGGTATTATAGGAGCATACCACATCACCTTGGCAGGAAGCCTCTTCCCAGTGCACTTGCCCTCAACATCACCAGAGTCATCTCTTCTGATCTTATACCGCAATGCACCACATACCGGGTATGCGTTAAAATCCTCATACGCACCGCGGTAGAGGATGCAGTCATTAGGGCATGCATGTATCTTCAGCACCTCCAATCCTAGACGACATAGAACCATCTTTGCTTCGTACGTACTGCCGGGCAATTCGTTATCCTTTGGAAGCTTCTTCTTCATTATTTTCAGTAGCGAACCAAATCCCTTGTCAGATACACCATTTTCTGCCTTCCATTGCAGCAATTCCAGTGTAGTACCAAGCTTTCTGTTATGATCTTCACAATTTGGGTACAACCCTTTTTTTATCTTCTAACATGCGATCGAACTTCAACTTCTGCCTTTCACTTTTGCATTCTCTTTGTGCATCAACAATGACCCAGCGAAGATCATCATCTGGCACATCGTCTGGTTCCTCCTTATCTTCAGCTTCCCCCATTGCAGCATCACCGTATTCAGGGTGCGGGTAGTTTTCATCATCCTCTTCTTCTTAGTTGTCTTCCATCACAACCCCTCGTTCTCCAGGCGGGTAGTTGGAGAAAGCCTTCGTATTCTCACAGACAGTACATGGACAATGCATAAAACCATTTTAGCTCGTTTCCCCCAGCCGCTTCGAGAAAATTATGCAGGCCCTTAATATACTGAGAGGTGCGTCGATCACCATACATCCATTGCCAGTTCATCTGTGTGCGTTATATAATAAAGTGTATTAAAAACCATTACGGAATATCATGAATAGAGAAGTTACCAAATTAATAGAAATTCATCATCACATTAAAGCCAAAGTATAGTAGTGACCAAAATAAATACATAAAGTTCATACATAGTTCTCATTATTGAACAACAGATAGCTCTCTAGAGCATCTAATTAAAACATACATTGAAACTATGTAAAAAATTTAAATGCAACAACAAACGTGATCATAACCGCAACTAAGGTACCAATTGATCCAACGGCATAATGATACCAAGCCTCGGTATGAATGGCATATTTTCTAATCTTACTAATCTTCAAGCGCATTGCATCCATCTTGATCTTGTGATCATCGACGACATCGACAACATGCGACTCCAATTTCATCTTCTCCTCTTCAACTCTTTGTAATTTTTCTTTCAAGTAATTGTTTTCTTTTTCAACCAAATTTAACTTCTCGACAAGAATTTATATGTCATTTGGAATTTTTGGTTCACATACCTCCTAGATTAAAAAATATATGTCACATTGGTCGGCATAATTATCATAAACACTAAATAAAAAAATAGTTATAAAAGATAATATATACCACATCCGAATCATAGACAGGACGAGGGCCGACGAAGGCGGATACAAAAACCATCGCATTATATAATAACAAACAATAATAAAAGTAAGAAAATTACACAAGTATCTATCTAAATCATACAAGTAAGAACTTTTTCTTATAGAAAGAAGATAAGAAGAAGAGGCTAACCACGATGGTGCCGGCACCGAGATCGGCGCGGGCGGTCGACGGTGCTGAGGACGGGGACGGGATAGGATGGACCACCAAACCTAGACAAATATTGAGGAAAATGGAGCTTGGACAAGGAGCTTCGAGAGGAGAAAGCTTAAGTGTGGCTCGGGCATTTCATCAAACACCTCATGTGCATAGGCGGTGAGCTAGAGCACCACAAATCTCTCCCACGGACGGTCAAAAAAATAGAGCAGTGCACTGCTGTGCTCACGGGCAGGGGCGGGGGGGGGGGTATATATAGGCTTCCCTTTGGTCCCGGTTTGTGGTTGGAACCGGGACTAAAGGACCTCATTCGGTCCCTATCGTGGGATAGAGCCTGACAGTAGATGGTAGGGGTACGAAGGGAGAGGGCAGAGTCCTAGCTACGGCGAGGGTGTACACACGGATGTATGAATTCAAGCCCCTCTCATGGAGGTAACAACCCTACGTCTCAGTGCTCGGGAGCTTATGTCATGTGGAGTATATGGATTACAATGGTTGCGAACCCTTGTGCAGGAGGGGAGGGGAGGCTTATATAGAGTTCCCTGCCCCTCATAATTGCCCCGCATCTAAGGGTCCGATCATGGGTTTAAAGTTTGTCGTTACTGGTAACGTACGTAATAAAAGCTACTGATGACCACTGAACCTGCGTCTGCCTGTTGGGCTCTCGATCATGGTCCCTGGTCTTCTGGCGTCGAGTGAACGTGAGGGCTTCCGAGTGACACGCGACTGCTGAGTGAAGGAAGGAGTCTTCGAGTGGATATCTGTCGAGTGAACTTCCGAACGTCTTCAGGAATACACTCGAAAGTTCATGCTTGATCTTCAAGTTCTCCCATGCAGTGTCCTTAGGTAGGGTACGTAGGCCTTGTCTAGGACCCTACCCTAGGTACATATCCTCGTCCTTAGCCCCCGAATGGATCGGGGTTCGAGTGGTGAAATGAGATATGAACGTCAACCTTGAGTTAGGGCATCAAATCCTCCGAATGATATTTGGGGTTTCAATAAAACTTGCGTTGACTGGACTCTGAGTATTAACGTCCTTCCTGGGTCGGCACGCAAAGTCTTCCGAATGATATTCAGCGCTTCAACGAAACTTGCGTCGATTGAATTCTTCTCCGTTCGCCCGGATCCATTCAACCTTAAAAGTGCCCGAGTGAATGTTCAACACTTGTCTTGCTCCGAGTGAACTGAAGGTATCTTGGAACTTGACGGGTCGGTCTAACAGGCCCGGGTTTTGCGAGATACGAAAATTTGGGAAGCGCACGCGCGTGCGATGATGACGCCACGATCAGGGCAAGTGGAGGCACGACACCTCGATTCTTGCGCCGGTCATATCGCCACGCGCGGGGCGTCGTCAGCGGTTGGCGTGCGCGGTGACCTTGTAGGTCCATTGATTAGTGGGATACTCGGCAGAGTATAAGGACTGATGCGCCACGGCTTGCGTAGTCTATCCGCCCATTCATCCTCTCTTTTCCTCCGCCTCCTCTGACCCCAACGCCCCACCTTGTTCCTCCTCAACGAGAGCCGCCGCGCCGATGACGAAGAACGCGACGGAGAAGCTGGAGCGGGCGAAGAAGGGGGTGACGAAGCTCAAGGGCAAGAAGCCCTCGACTGCTCGGTTTACCGCGCCGACGGGATGGATGCAGGGGGATTTGCTTCCCTCTATAGTCACTCGCGAGGACATGGAGGGACTCATCGCCGACGGGCTCGTGGCGGAAGGTGCCTGGAGGCTGCCGGGGGAGGTGCACGAGCAGGAGCCGCGCGACGGGGAGTGGATCCTCCTTCTCTCCCATGTTGAAAGAGGTTTCTCCATGCCACCCCACCCGTTCTTTAGTGGATTTCTGAATTTCTTCGGAGCTCAACTGCACCTCTCGCTGAATACCATTGCATATTTGTCTGCATTCGTCACTTTGTGCGAGTGCTTTCTTGGCTGCACTCCGCATTGGGGGCTGTTCAAGCACCTCTTCATGGTCAGATCTCAGACTGTGAAGAAAGCTCTCCCCGCCGATGGGAAGACTCATGTGCTCCACCTGTGCGGAGGTTTAGGAGTTCAGAAAAGAGCTCATAGTTCCTTCCCTTTCATGACTTTTCCTGAGTCTATGAGAGGTTGGCACTCGACCTGGTTCTACTGTAAAGATGCAGCATCGCCCAATATGTCGACTGGCCTTCCCCCCTATACACCCGACCATCCAGCTGTCCCCAAATCTCTGAAGGTGACTGAAGAGGAGCACGTCCAAGTCGGCATCTTAGTTGAAGCGGTGGTGCAGCTGATCCAGAGTGGAGTGACTGGTATGGACCTGTTGGAGACGTTTCTCGGTTGATGTATTTTGCCGCTCCAAACCAGAGACCACACCACGTGGCACTATGCAGGCCTTGAGGACTCGACTAGGACGCATCCCGAAGAAGTTCCGCAGAAAACTGTCGAGCAGTGGCTCCGTAGTATCACCGGAGCTTGCGACAATCCTTTGGGAGCCAAGAGGATCCGACCTTACTCGGACGAAAACCGCCGAAGAATCTGTTGAGTTGTGTGGTGTCCACTGATGTACTTGTACTGTGGAGTGTTGTATTGAACTGACTTCTTCGCTTGAATCATGCAGGAATGGACGCACATGCACTCGCCCGTTCCCAACGGGAACCATGTTGAAGATGGCGTGGAGAGCGAGGGTGGCAGTGTGGACGGTGACAGCTCTTCTGACACCAAGGAAAAATACGAGGACTCCGGCGAAGAGGAAGAGGCCGAGTCACCTCCCCGATGCAAAAGCCGCACCAAGTCCCGCCAAGATCTGGCAGGTGTTGAGGACAGGGCTGTTGGCCCTAGTGAGAAGAACCCGAAGCGGAGTCGCCCTTTGATTGTTGAGTCGAGTGATAGACCGGCCAAGCAACCCAAGCAAGCCACGACCAAACCTCGCAAGGCTCTGCCTCACATGAAGGTGGCTGTACCTATCGTGTGCACGTAAGTATTTGATTTCAAATTCTTTCTGTCGACTGTGGCCTTGAGTTGTAGCTGACCGAGAGATGTTCAATCCGTCAGAGCTGCTACGTCCGTAACCTCGCCTCATCGAGACGGAGGGGAGGCTATGGACATTGACACTGCTGACGCTGCCACCTCTCATAGAGGTTAGAAAGTTGTTGGTTTGTCCGAATGGGACTCGGCACATGCAAATGTTAACATTGTCGGTTATTGTTGTAGAGGTCATTCAGGTGGAGGACGATGAAGAGCACCTGGATGCTTCGCACCCTCGTGTTCGAAGGGCTTCATCAGCGTAGGTGCCTCATCGCTCGACCGCAGAGTCCTCCCAAGGGATAGGAGACTCGACACAACCGAGATCTGAACCCGCAGCACCTCCATCGGATGCCCCTCCAGCCGATTCGACCGTTGTGACATCGACTCCAACCAGACCTACACAACTGCCTCGGCTGCTCCAGCAACCACGTCGATCCCTCGTGTGACGGTCTTCACTCTGAATCGCGTTCCGGAAGATCAGACCGGAGCTGCGAAGGAGGCCATGATCCAGGCGGAGCAGATCATGCTGAGAATCAAGGAGGCGTATGAGGCCACTAAGTTGGCTTACGACGTCAGTGCATCCCTCCGCACCAATGTCTGAGTAAGTTCGATTGTAAGTACATTTTCTTGGCTGCTGTACACCCAGTGGGTGATTGCTGTAGAATGTTTGAAATTTGTCCACTCGAATAGATTGGATCGTAGTCGAGTAGGATTGGGGTCGATAGTAGGCGTGGTACTAGAGTCACTCGACATGTCGGGTGTATATTTTTTTCTGACGAATTACTCGACGGATCGAGAGTTAACCGTCTCAGTGAGGGCACTCTTAGTGCACCCACTGGGTGTAGTCCTCGAGACCGCTATCGAGTGCTTGCATCGGCAGGGGTCTTAGAGCTTGTCGTATGCGTGGTACTAGAGTTGCTCGACATGTCAAGTGTATTTTTCTCTGACGAGTTACTTGACGGATCGAGAGTTAACCGTCTTAGTGGGGGCACTCTTAGTACACCCACTAGGTGTAGTCCTCGAGACCGCTGTCGAGTGCCTACATCGGCAGGGGTCTTAGAGCTTGTTGTACGTGTGGTACTAGAGTCGCTCGACATGTCGAGTGTATTTTTTTGACGAGTTACTTGACGGATCGAGAGTTAACCGTCTCAATGGGGGCACTCTTAGTGCACCCACTAGGTGTAATCGCTGAGACCGCTGTCGAGTGCTTGCATCGGCAGGGGTCTTAGAGCTTGTCATACGCGTGGTACTAGAGTCGCTCGACATGTCGAGTGTAATTTTTTTCTGACGAGTTACTCGACGGATCGAGAGTTAACCGTATCAGTGGGGGCACTCTTAGTGCACCCACGGGGTGTAGTCCCCGAGACCGCTGTCGAGTGCTTGCATCGGCAGGGGTCTTAGAGCTTGTCGTACGCGTGGTACTAGAGTCGCTCGACATGTTGAGTGTATTTTTTTTGACGAGTTACTCGATGGATCGCGAGTTAACCGTCTCAGTGGGGGCACTCTTAGTGCACCCAGTGGGTGTAGTCCCCGAGACCGCTATCAAGTGCTTGCATCGGCAGGGGTCTTAATAGAGACATCTTTAAATTTTTTTATGGTGCGCGGAGCGCCAGGGCCGCTTGACCTGTCAAGTGGGATTTTTGCTTGAATTCTTCTTAGGTTGTTCCAAGGTTGTACGATAGTCATTCGTCGGTGTTCATAACTCAGTCGACTATCCAAGAACCACTTGCCGATTGAATTCCTGTCTTTTGTTAGTTCTAGACGGCTTGCGAACTTGGGACGCGGTACCAGGATGTGGAGGATGAAAGGAACCAACTATGAGTGGATCTGGCGGTCTCCAACAATGCTCTGGAGCGAGCACGTGCTGAGATAAAGTCTTTGGGAGTTAATTACTGCTGACTTTCCACATTCCCCTCTTCACTCTTCATGTTTTGAACCGAGTGCTCTCGCTCGAACAGACGTACGCAATGAAAACCGTTGACTCCAAGCGCGACTCAACAATGTTGTTTGTTTAGATTCCATGAAGAAGGCGCTGGAGGAGAAGGACAAGGCATTTGCTGACGCCCAACGAGTGGCGAGGGACAAGACTGAAGTTGTGGATCGGAAGCTGGCGGCCGCCTAGAAGTTGGAGGATGAGAATACCAAGCTAAAGCAGGAGCGTGCGGACCTCGTCAAGAAGGCCGAGCAGCTAGCCAAGAGGAGTAATGGCCTGGAGAAGCATTTGGGCGAATTCTCGAGGAAGATGTATATTCTGCTCGACGGTGAGTGTTTCTTGTCGACAGAACTCTGTAAAATCTTTCAGGGTCGCAGTTCACCGATTGTCCTCCCATTTCCCATTCTTCAACATAATTCTGCCAAGACTTTGAGAAGGAGACAGAGGAGATTGAGCCCAATCTGGATCCCACCAGGTCGCCAGTTGCTGATGCAGTGGCGATGAACATGCTGCGACTCAACTTCCGATCAGACGGCGTCAAGGCCTATATCGCCCGACTGAAATCTGTCATGGAGAGAATCGACAAGGAACTATGGCCCTAGGACACTCTTCAGCTCGACCTCCACTCTGTAATGGTTCGCCTAAATGAACTTCCCAGTCGAGTGCAGGCTTGGAAGAAATCTGTAGCTTGTTGCGGGGCCGACGTGGCGTTATCACTCGTCAGGGTCCATTGTAGGGACGTGAAGGAGTAGAAAGCTCAAGGAGCTCCAGGTGGTAAACACGAAGAAACTCCAGTTCGAGGACTTCATGGAAACCTTCATCGAGGCAGCCACCAGAATTTCCGACGACATCGACTTGGACACTTTTGTCGAGCCTACCAGTCCGTCCCCCATTTAAAAAACTTGGTCTTTGGACGAAACAGTTAAATTTGCCTCGGTATGCCGAGTCGAATTGTATCCCCTAAAACTTCATTCAGGACTTAGGCCTGAGCACATTTACTTCTGCACGAAACGTTTATCCGCGGTTTTACCCTTTGAATGTTTTGGCTTTCAATCGTCTGTTTGACTGAGTTTGTTTTTAACTTAGGCGAAGCGTGTTCACAGCTAAGCCCCCCAAGTGTGTGGATTGCTCATCACTCGGAGTATTTTTGAACCTAGGCGAATGTCGATTCACAACTAAGCCTCCGAGTGTGAGGATTGCTCATCACTCGGAGTATCTTTGAACCTAAGCGAAGACGGATTCGCAAATAGGCTGTCAAGTGAATAGACTGCTATCCACCCAACGTTTTTTTTAACTTAGGCGAAGCGTATTTGCAACTAAGCCCCTGAGTGCGAGGATTGCTCATCACTCGGAGTATTTTTGAACTTAGGCGAATGTCGATTCGCAGCTAAGCCGTCGAGTGAATGGATTCCTATCCACCTGACGAGGTTTTTAACTTAGGCGAAACATGTTCGCAGCTAAGCCCCCGAGTGCGAGGATTGCTGATCACTCGGAGTATTTTTGAACTTAGGCGAATATCGATTCGCAGCTAAGCTGTCGAGTGAATGGATTACTATCCACCCGACGAGGTTTTTAACTTAGGCGAAACATGTTCGCAGCTAAGCCCCTGAGTGTGAGGGTTTCTCATCACTCGGAGTATTTTTGGACCTAAGAAAAGACGGATTCGCAAGTAGGCCGTCGAGTGAATGGACTGCTATATCCACCCAACAGGGTTTTTAACTTAGGCGAAACATGTTCGCAGCTAAGCCCCCAATTGTGAGGGTTGCTCATCACTCGGAGTATTCCCAAGAATGAAACTGTACAATTGGAATCGACAATATATATTGTAGAAACATGGATTGCATTGATGAAGTATTCTTGTTACATCAGAAGATTCTTGACTCAAGTATAAAAACGCCGGAGCAGATCTGCATTCTAGACTCATGGCTCGTCTATCCGCTTCATGAGATTATATAGGTGATAAGCTCCAGTGTTTTGCACCTTAGTGACGATAGAAGGGCCTTCCTATGCAGGAGCAAGCTTGTGAGGTCGGTGTTGATTCACTCGAAACACTAAGTCTCCCTCATGAAATGCCCGGGTCTTGACATTCTTCGCATGAAAGCGCCACAGGTCTTGCTGATAGGCAGTAGTCCGGATCAGAGCCATCTCTCGCTCCTCCTCAGAAGATCTACACTGTCCTGTCTGGCCTGTTCCACTTCAGCTTTAGAATACAGCTCCACTCGAGGAGAATTGTGGGCCAAGTCACTCGGCAAAATGGCTTCGGCACCATAGACAAGGAAGAAAGGAGTTTGTCTAGTCGACCGATTTGTTGGGGAATGTTGCATGGGAAATATAAATTTTCCTGCGCACACGCAAATCTATCCATGGTGATGAGCATCTACGAGAGGGAGACTGGATCTACGTACCCTTGTAGATCGCTAAGCGGGAAGCGTTAAGTAACGCGGTTGGTGTAGTCGAACGTCTTCGCGATCCAAATCGCCGTGCGTCCCGTGATCCAATCACGATCCGTTCCGTGATCTAATCATGATCCGTCCTGCGAACTTGATCACGATATGTCCCACGAACTTGATCACGATCCTTCCAATCTAGCGCCGAACGGACGGCACCTCCGCGTTCAGCACACGTACAGCTTGATAACGATCTCCACCGTCTTGATCCATCAAGAGTGAGCGGTGAGGTAGAAGATTTTGCCAGCAGCGTGACGGCGCTCCGGCGATGGTGGTGGAGCAATTCCAGCAGGGCTTCACCTAAGCACTGCAGAAATCCGATCTAGAGGAGAAACTATGCACTAGAGATTAGGGTTGCACGTGGCTGAAAATCTAGTGCAAAAACCCTAGAATCCACCAGTATATATAGGAGGAGAGGAGGAGAGGTTGGCGCAAGGGCCAAGGCTCCTATAGAAGTTGGCCGAACCAACCAGGGAGGAGTCCACCTCCTCCACTCCTAGTAGGATTAGGACTCCTTCCCTAATTTGCCTTTTTTTCTGCCTTTTTCCACCTTTTTCCTTTTGAGCTTTTCTCCCCAGCCACATGGGCCTTGTGTGGGAGTTTCCACCAGCCCACTAAGGTCTAATATTCACTCTCCCACAGCCCATGAAGCCTCTTGGGTCGAAATACCCCTCCCGAAGGTCTCCCGATACACTACCGGCACTCCTCGTACACTACCGATAAGCCCGGAACTTTTCCGGCGACCAAAACAGAACTTCCTATATATGAATCCGAACTAGTCTGGGATCTCATCCAGGACTCCGAACCAACTTCGGTCACCACCATACATAACTCTATACTACCAAAACATCACCAAACCTTAAGCGTGCAGACCCTACGGGTTCGAGAACTATGTAGACATGACCGAGACACCTCTACAGCCAATAACCAATAGCGGGCCCTGGACGACCATATTGGTTCCTACATATTCTACGAAGATCTTTATCGGTCGAACCTCTATGTCAAGTATTCAGTTAATCCCGTATGATGTTCCCTTTGTTCTTCGGTATGTTACTTGTCCGAGATTCGATCATCGGTATCTCCATACCTAGTTCAATCTTGTTACCAGCAAGTCTCTTTACTCGTTCCATAATATAAGATCCCATGGCTAAAACTTAGTCACATTGCTTGCAAGGCTTTGTTGTGATGTTGCATTACCGAGTGGGCCCTGAGATACCTCTCCGTCACACGGAGTAACAAATCCCAGTCTGGATTCATGCCAACTCAACAGACACCCTCAGAGATACCTGTAGTGCACCTTTATAGTCACCCAGTTACATTGCGACATTTGATACACACAAGGCACTCCTCTGATGTCCGTGAGTTGCATGATCTCATGGTCATTGGAACACATACTTGCATGCAGAAAACTGTAGCAATAAACTGACACGATCATATGCTACGTTTGTAGTTTGGGTCTTGTCCATCACATCATTCTCCTAATGATGTGATCCCATTATCAAATGCATCTCATGTCCATGGCTAGGAAACCTTAACCATCTTTTGATCAACGAGCTAGTCTATTAGAGGCATACTAGGGGCATGGTTTTGTCTATGTATCCACACATGCATCTAAGTCTCCGATCAATACAATTATAGCATGGATAATAAACGATTATCATGAACAAGGAAATATGATAATAACTAATTTATTATTGCCTCTAGGGCATATTTCCAACAGTCTCCCACTTGCACTAGAGTCAATAATCTAGTTCACATCACCATGTGATTCGCATTGTTATGAATCTACCACCCAATGAGTTCTGGGGCTCGATCATGCTTTGCATGTGAGAGAGGTCTTATAGTCAACGGGTCTGCGACATTCAGATCCGTGTGTACTTTGCAAATCTCTATGTCAAACTATAAACACTGCTACCACACTGCACTTGGTACTATTCCAAATGGCTGCTCCAATATACGTATCCAGATTGCTACCGCGAGTCATCCAGATTGGTGTTAAAGCTTGCATCGACGTAACTCTTTACGACGAACTCTTTATCACCTCCATAATCGAGAAACATCTCCTTAGTCTTTTAGTTACTAAGGATAATCTTGACCGCTGTCCAGTGATCCACTTCTGGGTCACTCTTGTACCCCTTGACGGACTCATGGCAAGGCACACACAGGTGCGGTACACAGCATGGCATACTATACAGAGCCTATGGCTAAGGCATAGGGGACGACGTTCATCCTTTCCCTTTCTTCTGCCGTTGTCGAGCTTTGAGTCTCACTCAACTTCACACCTTACAAATCAGACGAGAACTCTTTCTCTAACTGATCCATTTTGAACTCTTTCAAAATCTTGTCAAGGAATGTACTCATTGAAAGTCTCATCAAGCATATTGATCTATCTCTATAGATCTTGATGCTCAACAATTAGGTAGCTTTATCCAGGTATTCCTTTGAAATTCACTTTCCAAACAACCGTTTATGCTTTCCAAAAATTCTACATTATTTCCGATCAAAAATATGTCATCCACATATACTTATCAGAAATTCTATAGTGCTCCCACTCACTTTATTGTAGATACAAGTTTCTCGTAAACTTTGTATAAACTTCAAAACTTTGATCACCTCATCAAAGTGTATATTCCAACTCCGAGATGCTTGCTTCTGTCTATAGAAGGATCACTGAAGCTTGACCACCTTTTAGCATCCTTAGGACTGACAAAACCTTCTGGTTGTATCACATACAACCTTTCCTCAAGTAAACCGTTAAGGAAACAATGTTTTGACATCCATCTAGCAGATTTCATAATTGAAAAATGAATCAAATGCTAACATAACTCCAATAGACTTTAGCGCCACTACGAGGGAGAAAGTCTCACCGTAGTCAACTCCTTGAACTTGTCACAAACATCTTTGCAACAAGTCGAGCTTTACAAATGGTGACGTTTACCATCAACGTCTTTCTTCATTTTAAAGATCCATTTGTACTCAACGAACTGCCATCCAACGAGCAAGTCTACCAAAGTCTATACTTGGTTTTCATACATGGATCCTATCTCGGATTTCATGGCCTCCAACCATTTGTCGGAATCCGGGCCCATCATCGCTTCTCCATAGCTCGTAGGTTCATTGTTTTCCAACAACATGACCTCCAAGACAGGGTTGTCGTACCGCTCAGGAGCAGTACACATCCTTGTCGACCTACGAAGTTTGATAGTAACTTGATCCTGAAGCCTCATGATCATCATCATTAACTTCCTCTTCAACTAACGTAGGCTTCACAGAAACATCTTCCTGCGCTGCGCTACTCTCAGGTTGAACAGAGGTTTAACAACCTCATCAAGTTCTATCTTCCTCCCACTCATTTCTCTCGAGAGAAACTTTTCCTCGAGAAAGGATCCGTTTTAGCAATAAACACTTTGCACTTGGATCTGAGATAGAAGGTTCACCCAACTGTTCTTTAGGGTATTCTATGAAGATGCATTTGTCCGCTTTGGGTTCGACCTCATTAGGTGAAAACATTTTCCACACAAGCGTCACAGCCCCAAACATTAAGAAATTACAGCTTAGGTTTCTATCAAACCATAATTCACACGGTGTCATCTCAATGGATTTAGATGGTTCCCTATTTAAAGTGAATGTAGTTGTCTCTAATGCATAACCCCAAAATTATAGTAGCAAAACGATAAGAGACATCATAGCACGCACCATATCCAATAGAGTATGACTATGGCGTTCGGACACACCATCACACTATGGTGTTCCAGGTGGCATGAGTTGTGAAACAACTTTCACTTTGTCTAATGTTGTATGCCAAACTCGTAACTCAGATATTCACCTCCACGATCACATCGCAGACATTTTTATCTTCTTGTCACGATGATCTTTAAACTTCACTCTGAATTTGCTTGAACCTTTCAAACGATTCAGACTTGTGTTTCATTAAGTAAATATCCACTATATCTACTCAAATCATCAGTGAAGGTAAGAAAATAACGATATCCACCGCTTGCTACAAGACACATTGGATTGCATACATCAACATGTATCATTTCCAATAAACCACTTGCCCGCTCCATCAACCCGGAAAATGTGGTCCTTAGTCATCTTGCCCAAGAGGCATGGTTCGCATGTCTCAACCGATTCGAAATCGAATGAGTCTAAAGATCCATCTGCAAGGAGTTTCTTCATGCGCTTTATACCAATGTGACATTTAGCGGCAGTGCCACAAGTATGTGGTACTATCATTATTAACTTTGTATCTTTTGGCATCAATGTTATGAACATGTGTATTACCACGATCAAGATTTCAACAAACCATTCTCACTGGGTGCATGACCATTGAAGGTATCATTCATGTAAACGGAATAATCCATTATTCTCTAGCTTAAATGAATAACCGTGTTGCAATAAACACGATCTAATCATGTTCATGCTTAACGCAAACACCAACAACATTTAGGTTTGTCACTAATCCCGAAAGTAGAGAAAGTGTGCGATGTTGATCACATCAACCTTGGAAACATTTCCAACACACATCGTCACCTCACACTTAGCTAGTCTCCGTTTATTCCGTAGCTTTTACTTCGAGTTACTAACATTTAACAATCGAACCGGTATCCAATACCCAGGTGCTACTAGGATTACTAGCAAGGCACACATCAATAACACGTATATCAAATATACTTCGGTCGATGTTGCCAGCCTTCTTATCTACCAAGTATCTAGGGTTGTTCCGCTTTAGCGACCGCTCACCTCATAATAGAAGCACTTAGTCTCGGGTTTGGGTTCAACTTTGGGTTGCTTCACTGGAGCAGCAGCTGTCTTGCCATCCATGAACTTTCCCTCCTTGCCCTTGCCATTCTCGAAACTACTGGTTTTACTAACCATCAACACTTGATGCTCCTTCTTCATTTCTACCTTCGTGGTGTCAAACATCGCGAACAGCTCAGGGATCATTATTTCTATCCCTGACATTTTATAGTTCATCACCAAGTTCTAGTAGCTTAGTGACAGTGACTTGGAGAACTATATCAATCACTATCTTATCTAGAAGATCAACTCCCACTTGATTCAGGCGATTGTAGCACCCAGACAATCCGAGCACAAGCTCAACGATTGAGCTATTCTCTTTCATCTTGCACGCAAAGAATCTTGTTGGAGATCTCATATCTCGCAACACGGGCACGAGCCTAAGATCCTAATTTCAGCTCTTAGAAACATCTCATATGTTCCGTGACGTTCAAAACATTTTGGAGCCTCAATTCTAAGCCGTAATGCATGACGCACTAAACTATCAAGTAGTCATCAAAACGTGCCTGTCAGATGTTCACAACATCTATAGACGACGCTAGAGGGGTTGGCGCACCGAGTGGTGCATTAAGGACATAAGTTTAAAAACTCCCACTCAAATTGACATCCCTCCGGTCATTCGAGTGATACATGATCCAAATTCACCAACTCAAGTCCGATCATCACGTGAGTTGAGGTGGCTGCAATGGTGAACATCATCATGTTGATCATATCTACTATATGACTCATGTTCGACCTTTCGGTCTCTTGTGTTCCGAGGCCATGTCTGTACATGCTAGGCTCGTCAAGTTTAACCCGAGTGTTCTACATGTGCAACACTGGCTTGCACCCATTGTATGTGAACGTAGAGTCTATCACACCCGATCATCACGTGGTGTCTCAACACGACGAACTTTCGCAACGGTGCACACTCGGGGAGAACACAATTTATCTTGAAATTAAGTGAGGGATCACCTTATAATGCTACCGTCATCCTAAGCAAAACAAGGTGCATAAAAGGATTAACATCACATGCAAATCATAAGTGACATGATATGGCCATGATCTTGTGCTTTTGATCTCCATCATGAAAGAACCGGCATGATCTCCATCGTCACCGGCACGACACCATGATCTCCATCATCTTGATCTCCATCAACGTGTCGCCATCGGGGTTGTCGCGCCCAACATGCTTCTACTACTATTGCTACCGTAGCGATAAAGTAAAGAATTACATAGCGCTTAATGATTGACACACAAGTCATACAATAATTAAAGACAACCCTATGGCTCCTGCCGGTTGCCGTACTCATCGACATGCAAGTCGTCATAATCTATACATCACATTCTCATCTCATACATCACATATATCACATCATGTAATTGGCCATATCACATCACAACATACCCTGCAAAAACAAGTTAGACGTCCTCTAATTGTTGTTGCATGTTTTACGTGGCTGCTACGGGTATCTAGCAAGAACAATTCTCATCTACGCAGAAACCACAACGGTGATACACTAGTTGCTTTTCAACCTTCTCAAGGACCGCCTTTGTCGAATCCGATCCAACTAAATTGAGAGAAACTGGCACCCGCAAGCCATCTATGCAACAAGTTGCGGTTGAGGGAACCGGTCTCTCGTAAGCGTACGAGTAATGTTGGTCCGGGCCGCTTCATCTCACAATACTGCTGAACCAAAACACGACCAAGGGAGGAAGCAATCTAAGCATCAACGCCCACAAACTCTTTGTGTTCTACTCGAGATCTCATCTACACATAGACCTAGCTCATGATGCCACTGTTGGGGAACGTTGCATGGGAAACAATAAATTTCCTACGCACCCGCAGATCTATCCATGGTGATGAGCATCTATGAGAGGGAGAGTGGATCTACGTACCCTTGTAGATCGCTAAGAGGCAAGCGTTAAGTAACGCGGTTGGTGTAATCGAACGTCTTCGCGATCCAAATCACCGTGCATCCCGCGATCCAATCATGATCCGTCCCGTGATCTAATCACGATCCGTCCTGCGAACTTGATCACGATTTGTCCCACGAACTTGATCACGATCCTTCCGATCTAGCGCTGAACGGACGACACCTCCGCGTTCAGCACACGTATAGCTTGATGACGATCTCCGCCGTCTTGATCCAGCAAGAGAGAGCGGAGAGGTAGAAGATTTCGCTGGCAGCATGACGGCACTCCGGCGATGGTGGTGGAGCAATTCTGGTAGGGCTTTGCCTAAGCACTGCAGAAATCCGATCTAGAGGAGAAACTATGCACTAGAGATTAGGGTTGCACGTGGCTGAAAATCTAGTGCAAAAACCGTAGAATCCACCAGTATATATAGGAGGAGAGGAGGAGAGGTTGGCACAAGGGCCAAGGCTCCTATAGGAGTCGGCCGAACCAACTAGGGAGGAGTCCACCTCCTCCACTCCTAGTAGGATTAGGACTCCTTCCCTAATTTGCCTTTTTTGCCTTTTTTCCACGTTTTTCGTTTTGGGCTTTTCTTCCCAGCCACATGGGCCTTGTGTGAGAGTTTGCACCAACCCACTACAGGCTGATATTCACTCTCCCACAGCCCATGAAGCCTCTTGGGTCGAAATACCCCTCCCGGAGGTCTCCCGGTACACTACCGGCACTCCCGGTACACTACCGATAAGCCCGGAACTTTTCCGGCGACCAAAACAGGACTTCCTATATATGAATCTTTACCTCCAGACCATTCCGGAGCTCCTTGTGACGTCCGGGATCTCATACGGGACTCCGAACAAACTTCAGTCACCATCATACATAACTCTATACTACCGAAACGTCACCAAACCTTAAGCGTGTAGACCCTGCGGGTTCGAGAACTATGTAGACATGACCGAGACACCTCTACGGCCAATAACCAATAGCGGGCCCTAGACGACCATATTGGTTCCTACATATTTTACGAAGATCTTTATCGGTCGAACCTCTATGTCAAGGATTCAGTTAATCCCGTATGATGTTCCCTTTGTTCTTCGGTATGTTACTTGTCCGAGATTCGATCGTCGGTATCTCCATACCTAGTTCAATCTCGTTACCGGAAAGTCTCTTTACTCATTCCATAATACAAGATACCGTAGCTAACACTTAGTCACATTGCTTGCAAGGCTTTGTTGTGATGTTGCATTACCGAGTGGGCCCTGAGATGCCTCTCTGTCACACAGAGTAACAAATCCCAGTCTTGATCCATGCCAACTCAACAGACACCCTCAGAGATACCTGTAGAGCACCTTTATAGTCACCCAATTATGTTGCGATGTTTGATACACACAAGGCACTCCTCCGATGTCCGTGAGTTGCATGATCTCATGGTCATAGGAGCACATACTTGACATGCAGAAAACAATAGCAATAAACTGACACGATCATATGCTACGTTTGTAGTTTGGGTCTTGTCCATCACATCATTCTCCTAATGATGTGATCCCGTTATTAAATGACATCTCATGTCCATGGCTAGGAAACCTTAACCATCTTTTGATCAACGAGCTAGTCTATTAGAGGCATACTAGGGACATGGTTTTGTCTATGTATCCACACATGCATCTAAGTCTCCGATCAATACAATTATAGCATGGATAATAAACTATTATCATGAACAAGGAAATATGATAATAACTAATTATTATTGCCTCTAGGGCATATTTCCAACACGATTAGGCATTGTCCTTAGACCCCACAAAACGGACGACAGCTCAGTTACCCAGGCTCTGGCGGCATGATCCAAATCTCGCATGAGACGAGGCTTCAGACCTTGCAGGATGAGACCATTAGCCTGCTCGACTTGCCCATTGGTGTGATGATGCACAACAGATACATAATCCACTCGGGTGCCTTGGGAGTTACAGAAGTTCCTGAATTTTTCCAAGTCAAAATTAGTGCCGTTGTCCGTGATGCTGCTGTGCGGAATGCCGTAGCGAAAAATTGTCTCTCTCATGAAGGTGACCGCCGTACAGGAGTTCAGTTTCTTGATAGGCTTGGCTTCTATCCACTTGGTGAATTTGTCGACTGCTACCAACAAGTGAGTGAATCCTCCTTTTCTGGGTCGGAAAGGGCCAACCATGTCGAGTCCCCACAATTGGCCGGGCAAGAGGAATTGTCTTTAGAGTAGACGCCGGCTTGTGCGACAGGTTCGCATAGAACTGGCAACCATCGCAATGATCAACGATGTCTTTAGCCAACTCATTAGCTCGTGGCCAATAAAAACCAGCTCGGTATGCTTTAGCAACAATCGTCCTTGAAGACGCATGGTGGCCGCAAGTTCCCGAATGAATCTCGTCTAGAATCATTCGACCCTCCTCGGGGGAAATGCAACATTGGGTGACACCAGTCGTACTCTCTCTGAACAGCTGATCTCCCATCACAGTGAAAGCCTTGGACCTGCGAATAATCTGTCGAGCCTCTGTCTCATCTTAAGGGAGATCATGTCTGAGGATATAGGCAATGTAAGGCACAATCCAGTCGGGAATGATAACCAAAATTTCCATGACCAGGTCAATCACTGCAGGAACATCGACTTCTGTCGAGTCAGCGGAACTCAAAGCCTGTGGCGGCTCTTCGATGAAAGGATCTTCTTGAACCGAAGGAGTGTGCAAGTGCTCCAAGAATACACCGCTGGGGACAGGCCGTCGAGTGGAACCATTCTTGGATAGCTCATCGGCCGCTTGATTTTTCAGTCGGGGAACATGATGAAGTTCCAGGCCTTCAAATTTCTTCTCCAACCTCCGGACTGCATTGCAGTATCCAGTCATAGCGGGGTTTCGAACATCCCACTCTTTCATCACTTGATTCACCACTAAATCTGAGTCACCATAACCATCACGCGCTTGACGCCGAGTGAGATAGCCATGCGCAACCCATACAAAAGTGCTTCATACTCTGCCTCATTGTTAGAGGAATCAAAGTGAATTTGCAAGACAAAGTTGAGCTTGTCGGCCCTAGGAGATACAACACTAGCACCAGACCCATTCAACATTTTGGAGCCGTCGAAAAACATTGTCCAATGTGTTGAGTGAACTTTGATAGGCTGCTGCTGCTCAATCCACTCGGCCATGAAATCTGCCAATGGTTGGGACTTAATTGCTTTTTTGGCTTCGAATCTGATGTCAAAGTATCCAAGCTCAATTGCCCATTTAGCCACTTGACCTGATGCGTCTTGATTGTTGAAAATCTCAGACAAAGGAGCATCACTCACGACTGAAATCGAGTGGTCCTGTAAATAATACGCCACCTTCTTCGCTGATAGGTAAATACCATAAACTAGCTTCTGATACTGTGGATATCTTTGCTTTGAGGGGGGCAATACTTCCAAGACGTAATAAACTGGCTGCTGGACTTTATAGGCTTTACCCCCCTCTTCTCGCTCGACAGTCAGCACTGTACTGACGACCTGACTTGTGGCCACGATGTACAGGAGCAAGGGGTCTTTGCTGGCAGGAGCGGCAATCACCGGCTGGGTGGAGAGCGGGGCTTTGAGCTCAACAAACTCTGCTTCGGCTTCGTCATTCCAGTCGAATGTGTCGGACTTCTTCATCAACTGATATAAGGGTAGATCCTTCTCACCAAGACGAGAAATGAATCGACTCAATGCTGCCAAGCAACCTGTGAGCTTTTGAACGTCGTGCACTCGCAAGGGAGTCTTCATACGGGTGACGGTGCTGATCTTCTCAGGGTTGACATCAATTCCTTGCTCGGAAATGAGAAAACCGAGCAGCTTGTTGCCAGGGACACTAAAAGTACATTTTGCTGGATTCAGCTTTATGTCGAATCACCTCAGATTGGCGAATGTCTCGGCCAAGTAAGCCAGCAGGTTGGAACCTTTGCGGGACTTGACCACTATATCGTCCATGTATGCCTCAATGTTCTGAGGGATCTGGTCGAGTAAACATTTCTGAATCATGCGCATGAAAGTAGCATCCGCATTCTTGAGACCAAAAGGCATGGTGATGTAACAAAAACACCCGAATGGGGTGATGAAGGCTGTCTTTATTTCATCCGGGCCATACAGACAGATCTGATGGTACCCAGAATAGGCATCCAAAAACGATAAATGCTCACACCCCGCTGTCGAG
The DNA here is from genome assembly GCA_022496015.1 of Hordeum marinum. Lineage (NCBI taxonomy): Eukaryota > Viridiplantae > Streptophyta > Magnoliopsida > Poales > Poaceae > Hordeum > Hordeum marinum. The sequence continues at coordinate 27,009,728 of CM039678.1, forward strand.
TCAACAATTTGATCTATGCGGGGGAGCGGAAAATGATCTTTTGGGCACACCTTGTTGAGGTGTTTGAAGTCAATGCACATGCGTAATGACTTATCATTCTTTGGCACCATCACAACATTCGAGAGCCACTCGAAGTGGTAAATCTCCCGAATGAACTTGGCTTGCAAGAGACGGGCCACTTCTTCTCTGATTTCCTTGCACTTCTCCGCCGCTGAGCGACGCAAATGCTCCCTGACGGGTTTGGCTTTCGAATCCACTCGCAGACGGTGCTCAGCCAGCTCCCTAGGAATCCCCGGCATGTCAGCAAGCTTCCATGCAAAGATATCCCAGTTTTCACGGAGGAACTGGATGAGCTCGGCTTCGTATTTACTGTCGACTGTTGTTGAGATATTAGTCGGGACAGCGGTTGGATATGTTGGGTGGATGTGTACATTTTAACTTCCCCTGCTGACTAAAATGCCGACTTGGAGGCCGGCTTCTTTGCACGGAGCAAATCAGCAGGGTCAACGGTTTTCTTGTACTCCTCCAACTCTACCATAGCCATCTATTGATCGGCGATCTTGGAGCCCTGCTGGAGGCACTCTTCGCCCCGCTGTCGATTGCCAGTGATTGTGATCATGCCTTAGGGCCTGGCATTGTCAACTTGTGGTACACATAACATGGTCGGGCCATGAAACGTGCATACGCGGGTCGACCCAGAATGGCGTGGTAAGCACTCTTGTAATCCATGACTTCAAATGTCAACTTTTCTTTTTGGAAATTTTGTCATTCCCGAATGTCACATCCAACGCTATCTGGCCGAGTGACTTGGCCTTCTTTCCTGGGATGACCCCGTGAAACTGCATGCTTCTCTCACTCAGAAGGGACATCGGAATGCCCATCCCTTTCAGGGTATCCGCATAGAGAATGTTCATGCCGCTGCCGCCGTCCATGAGGACCTTTCTAAGTCAAGTTCCCCCCCACCAGATCAACTACCAGAGCCTGTCGACTGGGAGTGGCCACATGAGCAGGATGGTCTGTCTGGTCGAATGTGATAGCATATTGTGACCATTTGAGGTAGGTGGGGGTGTCTGGTATAGCCATGTTGATTTCTCTGTTGATGACTTTCAGACGGCTCTTGCTCTCGACATCAACAAAGATCAGCAGCGTAGCAGTGACATCCGAGAATGTTTCCTTTTCATCATCTTCACCCCCCTTCTCAGGAGATTTATCACTCGACTGGTCTCCCTTGAATTGCTGAATAAGGGTTTGACACTGTCGAGTGGTGTGCTTGGGCAAAATCAGATTTCCTTTAGCATCTTTTCGCGTGTGTATTACACACGGCTGATCCATGATATCAGTTCCTGACTGATTTTCCCCTTTCTTGGGGGCATACTGCGCTTTAGCTTTGCCCTTGTACTTCGGTTGAGTCGCCAGTGCCGCCGCTTCTGCCTGAACCAGATCTTCAGCCTTTTGCTTCTATTTCCGATTGTTGCTGCCGCCAGCCTCAGTGACAACTGCCTTGCCATTGCCGCTATGGAGGTGGTATTCTTCCTCGCATTGGCGTACCGAGTGGTGATTTCCATCATCTTGCCGAGCGAAATATCACCCATCCGCCCAAACTTCAAGTATAGTTCTCTGTATCTCACACCGGCCTTGAAAGCACAAACAGCCTGGTGTTCCGACACATTCTCCACTGTATGATACAGAGTGGTCCATCGCTGAATATAATCCCTTAAAGTTTCATTGGGCTTCTGGACACAGTGCTGTAAGTCGACCAGACCTGCCGGACGCTTGCAAGTGCCCTCAAAGGTCCGGACAAACACTCGGGCAAGATCCTCCCAACAATGTATAGTGCAAGGAGCCAGGCGATTCGACCAAGCTCGATCTGAACCATCCAACATCAGGGGCAGGTGTTTCATTGCAACATTGTCATTTCCGCCACCAATTTGTACAACCACTCAGTAATCATCTAACCAGGTCTCTGGCTTTGTTTTGCCAGAAAACTTTCCGATTCCCCCCGCCATTCTGAAGTTGGGGGGGATCTCTGCAGAACGTATGGCTCTGCTGAAACATTGGGGACCAGGCACCATGGCTGAGCTTCCACTCGGAACATCTCTGTCGTGTCCTTCTCTGTAAGCTCGGCCCTTGTCAATTCGCTTCTGAACAAGGTAGACGCGGGCATCAAAGCCCGCGTCCTGCTCATCACCGAAGGAGCGCCTGTCGTCCTGGCGTCGGGGCGCGTACGGACCACTCCGCAGAGGAGTGGGCACTCGACGATGGTCTTCGCGGTGATGCTGATCTTTGTCTTGCCCTTCACGGAAACCGTCGCCCTGATGGCGTAAGGGCGATCCAGGGCTATGTGCCGACTGAACGGTCTCCGCCCTGGGGGAATTGCTGTGTATCCTGTTGCGGGACTGAGAAACTACTGAATCCTGACGCTGCGCTACATCCAACAGGGCTCTGATCTGCATCAACCCTCTTCCAGCCTCTGACCGGGACGGCTTGATGGAATCCGCTATCCTAGTAGCAGTAGCAACATTTAGCACAGGAGTTCGATATACCTCAACGTCGTCGTGAGATCCGGTCGGAAACAGTTATCGATGACGTCGACTGGGGCATGGCGGGCGCTGGCAAGCGCGCTCGTCAATCTCCGCCTGGAGCTCTTCCAGACGAATGCGTACGGCCTCCAAAGCTTGGGCCTCGGCAGTCGCGCCGATGATGGGAGTATGAAGAGCCTCCTCTTCGCGACGCGGCTGCTCTCTTGACAGACCTCTAGCCTCATGTCTGCCACGGCCAAAGCCAGGCGGCGAAATCTGATGAGAGCCCGCCATCAATACCTCCGTTGCGGGATCGCAGCTTTCGCACTCGGAAGGCACGTCGGATGGATCGGAAACCGACTCGAACATGTCGTGAAGGGACTCGGCGGGCTCGAGCGCTGCAATCTATGGAGAAGTTTGACGCGCCGTTGCGTGTTCCACCCATCGCTGAAGTCGTGAGCGGCCGGCCCGCTTGCGACCGCAAACAGTGAGGGGAGCCGACGTGTAGGGAGTCGAAGGTTGACGCAGCAACACACCGCAGGAACTCGTGCGGAAGTGCGCGGCCCCGCAGACCGGGAGCGCCTCGACATTGAGAGGTGCTTCCTGGAGCCATGCTAAATCGTCGGCGATGAAGGTGAGCGCACCGAAACGGATCTCCTGGCCCGGAGCAAAAACATCGCTGGAAGACATCTCGAAGGATGAAGAATGCAACCTCGCCGGAAGTCGCTTAGACGCCTGCCCCACGGCGGGCGCCAACTGTCGTGGGAACGAGCCTGACAGTAGATGGTAGGGGTACGAAGGGAGAGGGCAGAGTGCTAGCTACGGTGAGGGTGTACACACAGATGTATGAGTTCAGGCCCCTCTCGTGGAGGTAACAACCCAACGTCTCAGTGCTCGGGAGCTTATGTCGTGTGTAGTATATGGATTACAATGGTTGCGAACCCTTGTGCAGGAGGGGAGGGGAGGCTTATATAGAGTTCGCTGCCCCTCATAATTGCCCCGAATCTAAGGGTCCAATCGTGGGGTTAAAGTCTGCCGTTACTGGTAACGTATGTAATAAAAGCTAGTAATGACCATTGAACCTGCGTCTGCCCGTTGGGCTCTTGATGATGGTCCCTGGTCTTCTGGTGTCGAGTGAACGTGAGGTCTTCTGAGTGACACGCGGCTACCGAGTGAAGGAAGGAGTCTCCGAGTGGATATCTGTCGAGTGAACTTCCGAACGTCTTCAGGAATACACTCGGAAGTTCATGCTTGATCTTCAAGTCCTCCCATGCAGTGTCCTTAGGTAGGGTACGCAGGCCTTGTCTAGGACCCTACCCTAGGTACATATCCTCGTCAGTCCCAGTTCCATTCACAAACCGGGACCAATGGTTGTGGGCCAGAAGTGAGGCCCATTGGTCCTGGTTCGTGTCTGGAACCGGGACCAAAGGGGTGAGATGAACCGGGACCAATGGCCCACGAGGCCCGGCCGGCGCCCTGGCCTCACGAACTGGGACCGATGCCCCATGGGTCCCGGTTCGTGAGTGAACCGGGATGAATGGGCTTTTTAGGCCTGGACCAAAACCTTGTTTTCTACTAGTGCATTAGTCCTGGTTTGTAGCACGACCGGGACTAATGTAATATTCTGGCCTGTATCAAAGCCCTGTTTTCTACTAGTGGCGCTGCAAATTGTCCACATATTTGGACATTCCGACTGTGTTCACTTGGATGGAAATTTGATGGCTTCAGTGTCTTTGGTCAGAAAAATAGAACATGTGCCAATTTTTGTTGAGCAGATGTTCTATCTGCAAGCTCATCTCACATACCGAATAGTATGCTTTTGCACCATTAATGATGAAATCATATCCCATACAGAAAAGAAGTGAAATCAAATGATATACAATATCAAGTAATCTGTCATATTTTCTAAAATATTTGTTATTTTAGCATATTTAGTGTAATACTTTGGACCTTTGACTATACATAATTAAATGTCATGTTAGAAAATTAGTTATTCTTCTTCGTCAATTAGACCCATCCTAGCACCTTTTTGTTCCAGCGACATGCATGCATGTATATAGCAAGCTAGTCCGGCCGGCGTGGGTATGTGAAGGGCATACATGCACACGTTTTTTGTTCCAGGTAATTTCAATCATGCATGTAGCAGAGCTAGGGCTCAGCGAACGTCCTTTTTTTGGACTGATCATCGCACGTCTTTTTTAGAAACATGAAACTTGATCAGCGCATGTCTATTTTTTTTATTTGACCAGCGCATATATTTTTGGTCCAGCTAATTGCATGTGCATGCACATAGCAAGATAGGGGTCGGCACACGTCCTTTTTATTTGGACTGGTCAGCGCACGTCCAATTTTTAAAACTGTATCAGCGCAAGTCCTTTTTCTAAGTGGAATCACTGCACGTCCTTTCTTATCTAGTAATGGCTATGCAGGGAGTGAAACTTTTTCTTCCACTGTAATTAATATAATGTCCGTGCGTTGTCACGAGCCATGAATATATTTTTATCAGTTGCAAACATAATCACAATGCATATTAAAATTTGCATGCATGGAAATTATAGCATGTAACAGTGAGAAGTAATTTAAATCCACTTTAATGATCCAACTAATTATCTGTTACAAACTAAAATCTATTTTTATACCTTGACGTCCCAGATCTAGAAAGCGTTATAATGAAGTGTGAGATAAAAAAATGAGCTGAAACATCGTTTTTTTTCTACATAGCAGGAAGCATGATCAAGTCGTGATGAATACAAACAAAAAATGCCTTCATCACACATACAGATACATATCAGTTTTGGTGCAACTAATGTTTGTGCTAGTCTTCTAGTAATTTGTATTCACGAAGTAAGTTCAACACAAGTAACATTTCAAAGAAAGAATAACAAGTTTTTTGTAGAAAGAGACTACGGAAAATTGTAGAATAATGTTTAGTCCTTAATAAGTGCGCAGGTGATAGACGAGTGTGTATATAACTTTTGCTAACATGTTGCCCCGTGTCATGATGATATGAATCCTGCTACGTTCATGAACCCAATTCCGACTAACATGGTGTGATCGATAGGCTCATATAGCAGTGTTTTACCGGTCTATGGGAGGAATGCCAATGACATAATTATCCTAACACACAAAGAAATAAAAATTAAAACTGATAAAATTCAGAAGCGATTATCACTCGAACAGAAGCAATTATCTTGTGAGAAGGTTCATCTACAACAAATTAAACATAACCAATTTCATGGGAACAACCCAAGTATCTAGGTAGTCTAGGCTCATACTCAAAACATGGTATCCTATTCTAGCGATGTAGTTAGAAATACATGAAAACTATTCATCTGACATACAAATATTCTAGCATTAACCTCCATGAAGAATGTGACTACGCAATAGATATTCCTATAACTTGTAATTTTCTAAAATGGTTGCTATGGGCTATCTGTCATGTTATTTCCAACATGCACGCTCAACACAAAAATTCCACCTCATTATGCACCGTTCTCTTGTTATATCGGACCCTCCTCTTCCCGCTCGGGTTTTCACCGTAGCAGGAGAATTTTCTCTCCAACCTCCTCCTTTAATATGGCGTTCACTCCACCTTCGCCATGCATTTGAGTAGGGATGAAACTTTTTATATTTACAATGTGATAGAGTGGGTTAGACTAAAAAATAATATTGACACAAACAACAAATAATTATAAGGAGCATTCTCAAAGTCCATTCAACATTTCAAATGCCTATTGGCACGAGAGGCCAGTGGCAAATTGAATGCATTCGTAGTCACCATAAACTCAACTTCCAACCCATATACAATTCATTGCTAGAAGGGATAATTGTCGTTCTTCTCTTTCCCGCCCTTCCCTACATGTTCTACTCATAGCCTCTTCGTCAACCCGTTTTGTTGGCGCCAACCAGCACCGCGTCAATATCAGTGCATTCATGAGTGACACCTTATCTTTTATTTTCATCCTTCCCCGTCAAGTTTATTTCTCGTTCCTACTTATTTTTGAAATACTATTTCCTTATTTTTTTGGAATACTCGTTTCTTTTCTAACATCATGGATCACTTGGTTGCTTTAGTTTTTTCTTTTCTTATTCATGGGACACACTTTTTTACTATAGAATCTGTTTCATCATGCCAACTTGTGAGCTTTATGCTTATTGATATGTGCTTCCTTTCCAGTTTGTGTAGTTGGATGATTGGATAAGCATGTTATGTAGATTCTGTACATGTCTTGTTTGAGGTTGGGAACTTCCTGTAGCTCTATATATTTGCTGTGAAAGTTGCTATGTTGCTGTTTTGCGGCAGATTGTTGTGTTGGTATTTTGTGGCTTGTGGGAGGTATGCTCCATGGAATGATTTGATCTTTGACTCTGTTGTGGTTGGTTTTTAATTGCCTAACTAGTGGCTACCTTGGAATGCCAAGGAATTGCCCATGGCCTTCATGGTTTTGTGTTTTGCCTTCGTAACTTGCCGTGAGCGTAGAGTGAGAACCGTAACTCCGTTTTCTACGTTCTGCATATGCATTTGTATCGATTTTGCATGAAGCATACATATTTTCCATGATCATGCATGTTTAAACAACTTAACATGAGGTTCTGTCCAGAATTGTAAATAACTAAACTATTGCACGAGAAACATGACTAGTTTAGGAATGCCATGTTAAATATTTCAAATGAATCATGCATCATATTGTTGTGCATTGCACCTTGGTTGGTTGTTTATTATTGCTGTTTCTCTTGGGTAGACGCGAGTGTTAAACCTGAGTACGAAGATCCAGGAGAGTACCACTACGAGGACCCCGCTCTTTGTCCCTCTGAAGAACCAACAAGCAAGATGATCGTACCCGGATCCCGACACTAATTTTGCTTTGCTAAATGTCTCGCTCTTATCATTACATATGTGTTACCTACCACTTGAATGTCAAGCCTCCTACATTTCCATGATAGCCTCTAACCCCTCCACATCCTAGCAAACCTTGTTTGGCTAAGTTACCGCTGCTCAGCCCCTCTTATAGTGTTCTTAGTTGCAGGTGCAGGTTGTTTCCATGTGATAACGTGGATTTCTGGCATATCACAATATTAACTGCTATTTAATTTAATGCACATATATATCTTGGTATGGTGGAAGGCTTGGCCTTTTGCTCGGTGTTTTGTTCCACTTTCACCGCCATAGTTTCTTGTTACCGGTGTTATGTTTCCATATTTTGCGCTCCTAACATGCTCGGGGTTATTATGGGACCCCCTTGATTATTCGGTTGAGATTAAAACTTGTCTGGCAAGACCCAACATTGGTACTATTTGCTTACACAACTTAATAAAACTGCATAGGGCTTTGCAACCCCGTGGATAATTAATCAACCCCTGGGCCAGTGCTCCTCATGAGTGTTGGTCCAAACTAGAGCCACTTGCGGGGCCACCTCGGGGCAACTCGAGTGATTTCTATCCGGCCGCCGTACGTAGTGTTCATCCGGTCATGTCCTGAGAACGAGAAACGCGACTCTATCGGGTTCATCGACACGTCGGGTGGTCTTGCTGGACTTGTTTTACCTTTCTCGAGTGGCTTGCGTGTGGAACTCTGATTTACTTCGGGCTATCTCGAGGTGTCGGAATTTCTTTGGAGTTGCCTAGGATGATCACGAGATCCGTGGTCAAGGTTATTCCCGCGGAGTGTGGTTAATTTATGATGGACTAGTTGGAGCACCCCTGTAGGGTTAAAATTTTCGGAAAGCCGTGCCCACGGTTACGTGACAACATGGATATTTGTTTAACACCCGATTATAGTAACTTGAAGTAAACTCTAATGAAATGCACCAACTATGTGATTAAACGTGATCGTCTCTACTCATAAACATGATCCGAGAGAGAACACGATGGGGTTATGTTTGACGTAAGTAGGAGTTCAGGATATCTTAGAGGTCATTCTAGTTCTCGATCGTTATCATACACCACATATTTACATTCTTGTTCTTGTAAGATTAGCCACCATAAATGCTTAGTGCTGCTGCAAACTAAACACTTATCCCCCATCCAACCTATAAGCTTGAATAGTCTCGGTACTTGGGTGCGAGATTACTGAATTCCCATGGCTCACAGATTACTACAACAAATACAGGTGCAGGTACAGATGAGATCGTGCCAGATGATGTGATGCAGCTCCAGTGGGTGTATGACGAGGAGCGTGGCAGGATGTACGTCACATATCTAGGTGACTAGAGTGGCCGTGGTCATGATCTTTGGAGCTAGCAAGCCAGTGTCATTGCATATTTTTATCGTTTGTTTTTGTCCGTAGCCGGACCCTGTCTTTGGCTTGATGTTTTAATAAATTGTATCGAATTGTAATTTAGCATGTGGCGAGTGTAAGCCAACTCATATACTCTTCTCTTCATAAATGTATGTAATGATACTGAACTTGCGAAACGACTATGTCGTGGATTTATCACGGCAGATGTCCAGGTGAACAGACTTGGATTTGAGGTCATCGCTAATGTGATGGACTCAAAGGGGTTGGTTGGGACGAAGGACACGATTTTGCCCAAGTTCGTCCCCTCAAGTCGACGTAACAGCCTACGTCCTGCTTGTTCTTGCATTACTTGTTGTATCGATTACAAGGGAGCTAAAGCTTGACCTAGCTCTCGATAACCTGTCCTCTAAGTCGCCTCGGGTCTACCTTTATATAGGAGGTAAAGACCCCGGGTTATACAAGTACAAACCGACTCTCATTGTCTATCCGAGTCTTCCTCTATCTTCCCTACCAAGTTACCTCCGGGCGGCTTACACACCCGGGTCTTCTCTGTCCGGGCCACCTTGCGGCCCATGCCATGAGCCGTCTATCTTCTTGGGCCATTGATCTCATGGATTATTCTTGGGCTGGTTTACGAGCCGTCTGGTATAACCCGAAACCTTTTGGGCGGGTCATACCGCGGGGTTATATCCCCAACATTAGGCCCCAGGTTGATTTGAGCTTGCTCACTTCATCCTTTTCTTCTGTTCTTCGGCGAGTCGCTCGGTGATGACCCGCCGTGACGTCACGTGAGCCCTGCAAGAAAGATCCGCTGACGTACCACCGAATCTCTTATTAAATGGTAAGCCCGAAAATCGAGGCGTCCGCCTCGGTCGAATGGTTTCTGTCGCCTCGATTTTCGCGCCTGCCCTGTTTTTCTTTTAAATAGGACCGCTGCGGGCGGCAATTTTCCTTCTCCCGCTCACTCTTCGTCTCCTTTCTGTCGACGCCTCCGCTCCAGCGCACCCTGCTCCCGCGCCGTCTTCTCATCGTCGTCGTCAAGGCCGCCGCATCAACCAGTGTCATTCTAGAGCTTCTTCCGCGTTCATCGCGCCGTCTCCGGTATGTCTTTCTTCCCCTAGATCCGTAACCATTCCGGTAGGGTTTCGGTAGAGCTTTGCTGCCGCCGTCGTCCAGACTTTGAACTTGATGGCCGCCGGTCGTGCTTTAATGCATGAACCCCTGGATAATCGCTTGACCTCCCGGCGCCATCGCGTAATAGGCGGTAAACAACAACGCATAAATGAGTTCCTGCCTGACCTACCATTTTAGCCTTCGCCCGCATTGCCTGTTCGTCATTAGGTCTAGAAATACAAACATTTTCATGTTTTTGTAGATCCGTAATCTTAGCTGAACTTTGTGAAATCTGTTTTCCTAGGACTTAGCCAATTTTCGCTCCTCCTTTCCTTGTTGACCCGCCAGGCCTCTCCGGCTCTCATCAGCCAGACCATGGCACATTATTTGTAGATCCCTTAAAATTGTAAGCCGCCATAGATATCTGCTTGCTGTTGACTCGCTATACTTTTAATTTGCACAGTCTTCAAGCCGCCATCATGTCCCGTGCTTCCAACTCTTGCAACTGGGTCGGCTCTTGCATCACTGAAGAGTTCCTGATGGATTTTGTTCACACGGGCACTCTTCCTTCCAAGGAGGTCCTTTCTTGGCGGGTCCCGGGTGATGAAACGCGACCCACTCCTCAAGAAGGCGAAGTAGTGGTTTTTTCTGACCATATCGAGCGAGGATTCGTGCCTCCCGGCTCAAAATTCTTTCGTGATGTCCTCCATTTTACAAGCTTCACCCCCAAGACTTAGCCCCCAACTCCGTCTCAAACATCTGCAATTTTCAAGTGCTCTGTGAAGTTTACCTGCAAGCCAAGCCGTCTATGGGGTTGTTCCGGGAATTCTTCTATGCCAACCGGCAAGCTGAAATGAAAGCCGGTCCGAGTCTAGAGCTTGGCGGGATCTCTATTCAACGGCCCAGGGACATTATTTTTCCGGCTATGCAAATTTCGAGTCACCCAAAGGACTAGAACAAGACCTGGTTCTATTGCAAAGATACCTCCCCGGAGGGGGAGCGTCCACTGCCGGGCTACCGTCCTTCCCGGCTCAAAACTACTTCAGAACTTCCTGGCCGACTGTCTGCTTCTGAACGTGCAAGATACAAGCCAGCTCATGCTTAAGATCAAGGCCCTCATGGCCAACGGATTAACTGGAATAGACTTGATCTGCTGCTGGATTTCCTGGCGGATCATGCCTCTGAGCCACAGGAGCCGGCTTATGTATGAATATGAGGGCAAGTATGATAGCTCCTTATGCTTCAGCCAATCAACGCTGACAGAAGATGACATCACTACCGTCATCCGGAGCCTTGTTCATGAAGCATTCGGATCATGCAGCGCCATCGGTCTGGCGCCTTTCTGTGCTGCCAATCCGGCTCCGGATGTAAGGCGACTCTTCACATCTTTCTCTCTCTTGATTAACTGTTTCCTTCCTTACTCATTCCCAGTTAACCGGCTTATCCTTCCAGGCCAACTCAGATTTCTAGAAGAAGGAATATGTTCCTCCCTTGAAGACCAAGAAGAAGGCTCCGACCAAGAAGCTTAAGAAGATCGTCCCGCAAGAAGACTGGTTTGACCTGCCGCAGGAGTCCGGCTCAGAGGTAAGCCTTGGCTGCTTTCTGCAATTTTTCTATCTCATTTTACTAATACCTGTTTTACTCACAGGACAATGTAACAAGTCACGCCAATGCCCCTGAGGTAATCTATGTGTCTTCCGGCTCAAAATACTTTGTTCCCCGGAAACCACGGGGGTAATTCACAAAGTTCCTCTTTCTCATCCTCTAGCTTATCTGGCTCCCAACTTTCTTTTGAAAAAGCAACAACAGCCCGAGCTTCGACAGACTCGGAGCGCTGGCTCGATTGAGCTTATGTCCGGCCTACCAAACTCTCCGGCTCTGAAGAAACGCCCCGCAGAGGTACGTATCTCCGCTTGATTCATTTTTCTTGGTAACCTTGGTGTTGTCTCATATTTCTTAAATTGCATCCCAAAAGTCGCCCTCTTCTGCCGACTCTTCGGTGACCGCTCTGCCACCTCCCAAGATCAACCCGTTGTAAGTGTTTTTTACTATAATCATCCGGTTCTTGATATGGTAGTAGTATCCTTTGGATTCTGATCGTTCTATTTTGCAGTGCTCAATCCAAGCGTCAAAAAACCAACAAGCCCTCCCCTGGTCCTGCTGCTCAAGAGCCAGAGCGACCGAAAGAGTCACGACCGGATGTAGATCCGCTAGCCGCATCCACTGGGCCGGCTGTTGAAAATAACATCCCGGAGAGCCCTCCAAGGGGTCCTTCGAAACCACCAAGTCCTGCCAAGACCACTGCAACCCTAGACGTCGTGATCACCGGCTCTGTCTTTCAGTCTCCCCTAGCTCACGTGTTGACTAGGCATAAAGAGCCGACCGAGGCCTCCAAGAAGCTGGATTTTGACTCTTCTTCTTTTGAGAAGATGATGGCCGAAGAACTTCACGCCGGTTATGTGAACCGGATTTCCACCAGCCGAGATCTAGAGCTTCGGCTGGTCAGCTTGATGAAGAAAAAATATGAGGTACTCCTCTTCTTGCTACAACCTTACTTAGCCCCCAAGGGCCGGTTCAATCTAGTTAAGAGTTGAACCGGGTCTTTCCTGATCCTTTGTATAAAATCCAAATCCATAGTCCCCAAGGGCCGGCTCAGCTTGATAAATTTGAGTCGGAGCTTTATTGTAGATAGTTTGAACAGCCAAATGTAGCCCCCAAGGGCCGACTCAATTTTGATAAAGTTGAGTCGGGGCTTCAATGTGGATAGCTTGAAGAGCCAATTGTGGCCCCCAAGGGCCGACTCAATTTTGATAACGTTGAGTCGGAGCTTTCATTGTAGAGCCATCTTGTAGCCCCCAAGTTCCAGATTAACCTGATGAAGATGAGCCGGAACTGCACTGTAATCTCGGAGACCAAATATACATTAGCCCCCAAGTGTCAAACATATTGCTTGCAATCTGCTTGAGACTTGCATAATTTTTTATTTAATCTTCATCATCTGATATGGTTCCATCCTGGCAACTTATTCTGAATTTTGATATGTCACATCAAGCTTTAAACGAGGCCGGGTCGCAGTTGACGGACTTGAAGACCAATCTGGCGGCTCAACAAACGGCTCGAAGTGCCACCGATGAAAAGTGTCGGCTCCTCTCTGAGGAGTTGGCCACAATCAAGGCCAACTTTTCTGCTCTTAAGGAGTTAGCTAAGTCTGAAAAGCTCTCTTTGACCAAACAGGCGGATGACGCCGATCAGCGGCCGATAGTCGTGGCTGATGAACTCCAAGCCCTGAAGCGCCACATTACTAAGATGACAGCCGCCCTCTTCAGTGAGTTCTTGATATCTTGCTCTTAATTTCTATATAACCTCTGAGTTGGCGACTTATTATGAAAATCTCTGGCTTATATAGGTCCTAGAAGCCGTCAACTAGCATCTGACAGCCTCTTACCTCTGAAGGCCATCTACACCTTGGCAGAGCAACTTTATTGTGGTGCGGTGTTCATGATCAAGTCGGTGCAATACAAGGAAAAGATCCCTTCAACTCTCAAAGGGGTTTTGGAGCTTTTCTCTACCATGCCGAAGCAAATTGCCGAGTTGAAGAAATCAGCCGCCCGCCAATGGGCGATCGCAGGCATAAGCCAGGCTCTGGCTTTTGCTCCAGAGCTCACGCCGGCTGAAATGATGGAAGGCTTCCCCTCGAACAAAGATGACGGCTCAGAGTTCACGGAAGCCGACTACATCTGGTGCGTCAAGGACTCCCGGTATTTGGCCTCTGTCTTAGCAGAAGAGGTTGACCTGGACATTTACCAGGCAGCTTACGATGCCGAGCAGAAGAGAGTTTGCGGCCCCCTCTACGAGTGGAAAGACTTGACGCCCGCCCGTAGTAAGGATCTCTTTTCTTGTGATCTTGACCCGTCCCCCTTTTTTCAAGAAGGGACTTTTGCAGCTCTGGCTGACTGCAATTGGAATTTGGACAACCTTCAGATCCAGCCAGCCGAAGAGCCGGAGCAGGATGAGCCGCCAGCCAATTGATTAACTTGTTGTAACTCTTAGTAATAGCCGGCTCTTTTTAATCTGCCGTTCGGGCTTTGAAATAATTTGATCGATCTCTTTTGGGCTCCACGGATAGCGTTTGTAATATATATTACCTGTGACATTTGCTATGCTGATCCTCTTTAATGAGAAAAATCCGGCTTTCCATCTTTCTTGTATATATTCTTGACCCATCATTGTTTTGGATAGAGAGTCGGTCGAAAGGACTTAATAATCTTCATCCGCGGATAATCATGTTAGCCGGAGCTTTGTAACATAAATCCGGCTCATCAGCATTGCAAGCTGTACCCGTAGGTAATAATACGGCGTAAACGCCGGCATTTAGGCGTTAGAAGCAGTACCTGAAGGTAAGAAGCCGCCCTCACAACGGCTAATTTTCCTTAGCTGGATTTTTGTGCCGTAAGGCCGGCTAATAGGCGTTAGAAGCTATACCCGAAGGTAAGAAGCCGCTGTTTGCCGCAGCTAATTTACCTTAGCTGTTTTTACGTGGCTTAAAGCCGGCTAATAGGCATTATAAGCTATACCCGAAGGTAAGAAGCCGTCGTTCGCGGGTCATGAGACGTTAGCTACCCGTCGGTAAAAACATCTCATAACCGCGGCTAAACATGTTAGCCGGAGATTTGGCATAAAGCTGGCCGATATGGTGTTAGAAGCGGTACCCGTCAGTAAGAAGCCCCCTTCAACAGTACGGCGTAACCCATTGGCGGATCGGCGTTAGAAGCTGTACCCGAAGGTAAGAAGCTGCCCTCGCCATGACTAATTTACCTTAGTCGGTTTTTTGTGGCAAAATGCCGGCTTAATAGGCATCTACTGTGTTCAACAATAGGGCATAAAACGCCGGCGGATAGGCGTTAGGATCTGTACCCGATGGTAGGAAGCCGCCCTCGCCACGACTCATTTCCCGAGTCAGATTTTTGTGGCATGATGCCTGGCTAATAGGCATCTACTGCCGTTCAGCAATACAGCGTAAAACACTGGCAGATAGGCGTTAGAAGCTATACCCGAAGGTAGGAAGCCGCCCTCGTGAGCTCAGTTGATACATCAACCGGAACTTTGTTTGATCTTCTCTCATACGAGGATGTGTGAAATAGCATAGGCTTCTTTATTTACATAACGATAATATGTACAATGATAGTGTACAATGGAGGGTCTCCACTACCTTTAAGTGAAATAAGGTCAGAGATGCGCGATGTTCCATGGCCGACGGGTCTCCTGACCCGCCGTATCTGAGTCATCTTGGATATCAATGAGGTAATATGACCTGTTGTTGAGATTTCTGCTGACCACAAAGGGTACTTCCCATGGAGGTGAGAGCTTATGCATGTTTGTCTGATCCTGTATCAGTCGGAGCACCAAGTCGCCTTCCTGGAATGTCCGGGTCTTGACCCTGCGGCTGTGATAGTGACGCAGGTCTTGTTGGTAAATCGCCGATCGGGCCGCTGCTAACTCTCGCACCTCTTCCAAAGCGTCCAATGCATCTTGGCACGTCGTCTCGTTGTCCGTCTCAACGTAAGCCGCCACCCTTGGCGAGTCATGCCGGATGTCACTGGGCAAAACAGCCTCAGCGCCATATACCATAAAGAAGGGTGTGAAACCTATGGATCTGTTAGGGGTGGTTCTGATGCTCCATAAGACGGAGGGTAACTCTTCAACCCAACACCCGGGCGTTCGCTGTAAAGGAACCGTAAGCCGTGGTTTAATCCCTCTTAGAATTTCCTGATTGGCACGCTCCGCCTGACCGTTGGACTGTGGATGTGCCACGACTGAAATATCCACCCGAATATGCTCTTCATCACAGAATTTCTTCATAGTCCCCTTGGATAGATTTGTACCATTATCAGTAATGATGATGTGTAGGTAACCAAAGCGGTAGATCAACTTCTTAATAAATAGAACTGATGTAGCCGCATCACAATTGCTGACTGGCTCTGCCTCTATCCACTTGGTAAACTTGTCAACCGCTATCAGGAGATGTGTTTTCTTGTCCTTGGATCTCTTGAAAGGCCCTACCATGTCCAGCCCCCAGACCGCAAACAGCCAAGTGATTGGTATCATCCTCAATTCTCGAGCCGGAACATGAGCACACCGGCCAAACTTCTGGCAGCCGTCACACTTACGGACTAAATCCAATGCATCTTTGTGAGCCGTCAACCACAAAAATCCGTGCCAGAAAGCCTTGGCCACCAAAGATTTCGAACCGGCGTGGTGTCCACAATCACCAGCATGGATTTCATTCAAGATTTGTTGGTCCTCCTCTTCCAAAGCTGGGATAGCATGTAGAGCCGCTACCAATTCTGCCTCCGGGACAGGAACAGACAAATCTTCTTCTGAAGGTATCTTGACAGTCGGATGGTGTAAGACATCCAGAAAGACATTAGGTGGCACCGGCTTACGTTGGGAACCTAGCCGTGATAGAGCATCAGCCGCCTCGTTCTTGCTGCGATAAATGTGATCTACCTGATATCCTTTGAAATGAGCCGCAATAGTATCAACCGCCTGTCTATAAGCCGCCATCCGCGTGTCTTTGGAATCCCAAGTGCCAGAAACTTGCTGAGCCACCAGATCTGAGTCGCCCAAACACCTGACCCGGCTCAAATTCATCTCCTTGGCTAATCCAAGACCATGAAGCAAGGCCTCATATTTAGCCGCATTGTTAGTGCAGGGCAACATCAGCCGGAGCACATAACAAAACTTATCACCCTTGGGGGATGTTAGGACAACTCCTGCCCCTGACCCCTCTAACTGCTTGGATCCATCGAAGTGTATAGTCCAGTATGTATTATCTGTCTTCTCCTCAGGAGCTTGACACTCTGTCCAATCATTTATGAAATCCACCAAAGCTTGGGATTTGATCACCGTTTGAGGGACATACTTTAAGTTAAGAGGTCCCAGCTCCAATGCCCACTTAGCAATCCTTCCTGTGGCTTCTCTGTTCTGGATGATATCCCCCAACGGAGCAGAACTGACCACAGTTATTTGGTGCCTGAGGAAATAGTGTTTTAATTTGCGGTTGGCCATGAAAACTCCGTATACTAGCTTCTGCCAATGCGGATATCTTTGCTTAGACTCTGTCAGGACCTCAGTGATGTAATAAACCGGCCTTTGCACGGGATACTCCTTCCCAGCCTCCTTGTGCTCGACCGCAATCGCAACACTTACTGCCCGGTTGTTAGCCACCACATAAAGGAGAAACGGTTCTTTCTCAGCCGGAGCGGCCAACACTGGCGGCTCAGTGAGCTGTTTCTTAAGCGCCTCAAGTGCTTCACCCACCGCTTTGCTCCAGACAAACTTGTCTGTCTTCTTCATCATCTGATATAAAGGGATAGCCTTCTCCCCAAGACGGCTTACGAACCGGCTCAACGCAGCAATTCGCCCTGCCAAGCGCTGAACATCGTTAATGCAAGCCGGCTCTCCTAGAGAAGTAATAGCCTTGATTTTATCCGGGTTAGCCTTGATGCCACGCTCAGAGACCAACAAACCCAAAAGCTTGCCCGTCGGAACGCCAAAGACACACTTGGTAGGGTTAAGCATCATCTTGTAGACCCGGAAATTATCAAAAGTTTCTCTTAGATCTTCCAAGAGAGTCTCCTTCTTTCTGGATTTGACCATGCTGTCATCTACATAAGCATGAACATTATGACCGATCTGACTGTGATGGCAGTTTTGCACGCACCGCTGATAAGTCACCTAGGCACTCTTGAGCCCAAAAGGCATAGAAACATAGGAGAACACCCCAAAAGGTGTAATAAAAGCCGTGTTCTCCTGGTCTTTAACCGCCATCTTGATCAGATGATAACCTGAATAAGCATCGAGGAAACACAAACTTTCACACCCCGCCGTAGCATCAATGATCTGATTGATATGAGGGAGGGCAAACGGATCAGCTGGACAAGCCTTAGTAAGGTCCGTGTAATCCACACACATACGCCACGTGCCGTTCTTCTTGAGCACCAGCATCGGGTTAGCCAACCATTTCGGGTGAAAAACTTCAACGATAAAACCTGCTGCCAAAAGTCGGGCAACTTCTTCCCCAATAGCCTTGCGCCTCTCTTCATTGAACCGCCGCAGAAACTGTTTAATCGGTTTAAATTTTGGATCCACATTAAGGTTGTGCTCAGCGAACTCTCTCGGTACACCCGACATGTCAGAAGGTTTCCATGCAAAGATGTCCCGATTCTCAAGGATGAATTCGATGAGCGTGCTTTCCTATTTGGGATCCACGTGAGCTCCAATGATGAACTGCTTAGATGAGTCGCCCGAAGTGAAACCTACTGCCTTGTTATCGTACGCTGAAAACTTGAGGGGCGACTCAACCTCTGTGGTGGGCTTTTTCAGAGGGGTCATATCCTCCGGATCAACGTTCTCCTTATAAAACTTAAGTTCCTCCTGGGCGCAACTAGACTCTGCGTAGGCAACATCTCCTTCTTCACACTGAATAGCTGTATTTCAGTTACCATGAACGGTAATGGTACCATTTAAACCGGGCATCTTGAGCTGCAAGTAAACATAGCAGGGCCGGGCCATGAACTTAGCATAAGCCGACCGTCCAAATAAGGCATGATAGGGGCTCTTGATCTTAACCACCTCAAACCATAAAGATTCCACTCTATAATTGTACTCATCGCCAAAAGCCACTTCCAAAGAAATCCTGCCCACCGGATACGCCGACTTACCCGACACCACACCATGAAAAAAAGTGGATGAAGGTTTTAAGTCTTTGTCAAGCAACTTCATCCACTGGAAGGTGTCATAATAAAGGATGTTTATGTTGCTGCCACCATCCATGAGCACCTTGTTCACCATGTATCCACCCACCTAGGGGGCCATATCCAGCTGCCCCGGGTCATCAATGCGTGGCGAGTGATCTTCTCTGCTCCATGTTATGTCATACTCAGACCACTTTAGATACTGCAGAAGAGCCGGCGCAACTGCATTGACTGCCCGCTTTCGCAACTTCTGGTCCCGTTTATTGAGACTGGTTGTGAAAATGTGGTACTGCCCGGAGCTGAGTTGCTTCAGATTACTCTGATAACCAGATTGATTACGTTTTTGTTGTTGCTATTGATTATTGTTACCAGAATGCGGCTGGTGTCCCCCATGATTGTCCTGACCCGGATGACTGGATCCTGATCTGCCAGAACCAAACCCAGCTCCTGACCCGCCGTATCGTGAGCCGCCTGGCGGGCCGCCGTCTCGGTTGTTAGGTTGTGTGACATATCGCATGTACTTTTGCATACAAGAACAATTCTCCCACGTATGGTTCGCCGGCTTATCAGGCAGACTGTGGTTCAGACAAGGTCGCTTAAGTAACTCCTCCATGTTCGAAGAAAAATTATCCTTGCCAAAGGACGGTTTGAACCTCCTATTGCTTTTGGGGTGATTCTTCTGGGCATTTGTATTGGCCACTAGCTCTGACCCAGACTCTGGGTTCTTTCGCTTGCTCTGGCCACTATTGTTTGTTGCACCTTTGCCCTGATTGCTCTTCTTACCTTGGCCAGCTTTTTCATCATCAGAACCCGGATCTTTCGTGCTGTCAGAGTCGGCATATTTTGTGAGAGCCGTCATGAGTTCTCCCATGTCCTGACACATACATTTGAGCCAGACAAGTTTCTGCTTCAGAGGAACAAAATGGCAATTCTTCTCCAAGATCAGCATCGCCTGGGCCGCCGTGATCTGTTCCGATGAGTGGATGATTGTTGAGACCCGCCGCACCCAATGATGAGCCGACTCGTTCTCCTGTTGGACACAGTGATCAAGATCCACAATGGTCATAGGCTGCTTACACGTCCCTTGAAAATATTTAATGAACCGGGCCCTGAGCTCTGCCCATGAAATGATGGTATTAGGTGGTAACACCTTTAGCCACATACGAGCCGGGCCTTCAAGCATCATGACGAAATACTTGGCACAAACCGCCTCGCTGACATCCAGCATTTCCATGGCCAGTTCATAACTTTCCACCCAAGCCTCCGGGGGTAAGTCAGCGGTATAATTTGGGACTTTGCGGGGCCCTTTGAAGTCCTTTGGCAACCGTTCGCTCCGCAGAGTCGGTGATAAACACGGCAGCCCAACCATCCTGGGGTTTACTCCTGCCCCTACTGAAACGGAAGGCCTGGGCTCCTGGTAAGCCGGCCTAGTTGGCGCCTCTTGCGGGCTTCCCGCATGGGTTACAAATGCTTGCGTATCTCTTCCCGGTCGTAGACCCGTTGGAATCTCTCTGTGACGGTTGCTGCTAGAACTTGCTAGTGACTCATAGCGCCGGCTAAAGCTGTGGCTAGGGAGAGGGGTTGAATGGACGCGGCTCAGGCTGCGAGTGTATTTCTCCTGCTAGGCCATGGCCGTTTGCAGGTACCCGATGGCGTTCGCACATCCTCCGCAAAAGATCCTTCATCCGGGATAGGAATCGTCTCAAGCCGGGTGGCTGCTGCCACCATATTCTCGGCCGGGTTAGAATAATGACCTGCAGGCGTTGGAAAGCCCCCAGGTGAAGCTTGGTTACGTCGGGCCGGATGAGTCGCAGGCCATTCCGTCGGTCGGCTTTCGGGCACGTCCGCGGCTTGCCCCGCGCTAGGAGTATTGAAGAGGTTCCTTGCTTCGTAGCACTCTGGTAGATGGGATTGATGCCTCCTTCGATGCACCACGGCATCTGACAGCTGCTCTAGCCCTAGACGGAAGACATCTGTCTTGATACGTTCTCCCTCTTCTTCCATCTGGGTTTTCAGCTCAGCAATCCTTTGCCTTTCCTCCGTCATCCGGCCTTTGATCCTTGCGATCTCTAAATTCCGAGCTGCTTGATTATCTGGGGTGACCTCGGTGGTCATTAGAGCCGTGAGCTCATCCATCAGCTCCATGAGAACTTGAGCCAGCGGCGGCGGATTATCACCTGAGGCGGCGGCTCCCGCGGCTGCACTACTCGTGGCTGGGGCTGATCCCGCCATGAACACAGCAGCATGAACCGGAGGCCTCAGATCATCTGACTCAGAGCGATCCGACTTAGGACAGACATCGCCGTAGCCCCCAAGGCCACCATTGCGGAGCTGGTACACTGATTCTGTTTCTCCACTTGAAGATTCATCCTCTAAATAAATGAGGGTTTCCTATGACCCGGAAGCTTCTAGATCCATCCCTTGCGTGAAGCCCACAAAGACATGCCTCTGACCCGGATTAGCACGGGCAGGACGCACATCACGCGCAGGTTGGAGACGTCGGGCCGGCTCAACGATGTCGGTGCAGACATCCGGCCCGGGTGTAGATCCATCAGCCTTTCCAATGAAAACGTGTATCCCGCCAAACGGAACCCGAAATCCATACTCCACGGACTCAGCATCAAGCCCCCATCTGGCATCATCGATGTAGAACCGGCCACAGCAACTCTTGTTCATCCTTCCGACCATGTATCCCTCGAGCCCTGGGAGAGAGCCCATTGAGAACTCAACACCACCAAGTGCAAGCCCCATGATGGGCGCCAACTATTGTGGATTTATCACGGCAGATGTTCGGGTGAACGGACTTGGATTTGACGCCATCGCTAATGTGATGGACTCAAAGGGGTTGGTTGGGATGAAGGACATGAGTTTACCCAGGTTCGGCCCCTCAAGTCAAGGTAACAGCCTATGTCCTACTTGTTCTTGTATTACTTGTTGTATCGATTACAAGGGAGCTAAAGCTTGACCTAGCTCTCGATAACCTGTCCTCTAAGTCACCCCGGGTCTACCTTTATATAGGAGCTAAAGACCCCAGGTCGTACAAGTACAAATCGACTCTCATTGTCTATCCGAGTCTTCCTCGATCTTCCCTACCAAGTTACCTCCGGGCGGCTTACACACCCAGGTCTTCTCTGTTCGGGCCACCTTGCGGCCCACGCCATGAGCCGTGTATCTTCTTGGGCCATTGATCTTATGGCTTATTCTTGGGCCGGTTTACGAGCCGTCTGGTATAACCTGGAACCTTTTGGGCGGGTCATACCGCGGGGTTATATCCCCAACAAACTAGATGCGCCACTATCCCTATCGAGCACCTATGCCAAATATGGATAGGCACGCATCTTGGGCGTTACAAGGCACTAGTCCTGACGTCAGTTCATCTTCAGAAGACCCAGGCACTACTGGAATCAGCATCTTTGCCGTCAGCTGGCTCTTTGGTGTGAGCCAGCTGGCGGCAAAGAAGGTCTTTGCCATCAGCTTACAGAAACTTGACGGCAAAGAATTAGCTGACGGCAAAGATCATGTTTGTCGTCAGCCGCCTCTTTGCCGTCTGCTAGCAGACGGCATAGAAGCTTTGCCGTCTGCTAGTAGACGACAAAGATCCTAGCTAGTATACTACTAACGGCCACTTTCTTTGCCATCTACTAGCGGACCGCGAAGCTTCTTTGCCGTCTGCTAGCAGACGGCAAAGAAAGTGGTCGTTAACAGTCTGCTACCTAGGCTCTTTATCGTTTGCTAGCAAACGGCAAAGAGATTACCTAAATATCTCTCCCCCCTCTCTCTTTCTCTCTCTCTCCCCCTCTCTTTCCCCTCTCTCACCCCCATGTCCGAGCCGCCGCCACCCCGTCTGCCCTGTCGCCGACCACCCCGCCCCGCCCCGTACCACCGCGCTGTCGCCCGGCCGCCCCACCTCGCCGCGTCGCCCCGCCGCCCGGCCGCTCCACCCAGGCCGCCCACTGCCCCGGCGCCGCCCCGCTGCTCAGGACGCCCACCGCCGCGGCGCCCCTCCATCGAGTCGCCCCCTCGGTGAGGTTCTATATTTTTTCTTTCTTTTTTTTCTTGCTTTTTTATATAGGTTAGTTGATTTTTGTTGATTTAGTCATATTTTAGGTTAGTACATTTTAGGTTAGTCATATTTTAGGTTAGTACATTTTATGATGAAAAAAAGAAGAAGAAAATAAGAAAAGTAGAAGTGTACAGAAAAAGGAAAAAGAAGAAGAAAAAGAAGAAGAAAAAGAAGAAAAGAGGAAGAAGGAAAAGAAGGAACGAGATGAAAAAGAAGGAGAGGAAAAAGGAAAATAAGGAAGAAGAAGAAGAAGAAGAAGAAGAAGAGGAAGAAGAAGAAGAAGAAGAACAAGAAGAAGAGAAGAGCCCCTGATCCCCGACGCCACTAACCCCCAACCTCCGACGCCACCGAACCTCGACTCGCGACGCCACTGACCCCCAAGCCCCGACAACACTAACCCCCAGCCTCCAACGCCACCAACCCTCGACCCGTGGCGCCACCGACCTCCATCCCCCGATGCCACCGACCCCCGACGCCCCGGACCCCCGACCCCGACCACCGACGCCATCGACCCCTGACCACCGACACCACCGATCCCCGACCACCAAGGCCATCGACTCCCGACTCCCGACACCACCGACCGCCGACCCCCGACCGCTGACGCCACTAACCCCTGACGCCACTGACCCTTGATGCCACTGACTCCTGATGCCACTGACCCCCGACCCCCGACACCTATTCTGCCTCCTGTTGAACAAAAAGGTGCTCTTCGGCCTTCGTGAGGCCGAGGAGGTCATAGTTTTGTAAATTATGAGCTAGGTCACATATTTTCCTATTTTGTTATAAAAACATCATATTTTGTGTTGATCAGGTGAATTTCAATGTGCTGTTGTTCGACGACCTCCCCATGCATTTGACGAGATCCCCTGCTACGTTCGTTGGTGAGCACAAATGACATCTTCTCCCCCGGCAACCTTAAAAAATTGCTCTGTTCCGGTCTTCGTGCCAATGAAACTTGCTAGCTATAGGTGTCTTCAATCATCAGTATGAGTGACCACTATGTGTCTCCCATTCGAAAGGGTTACATCTATAAATATGCATTCATTAGCATATTTATAACCGTGATTCTTTCGAATTGTCCAAAGTTATACATGGACAGCCCGAGTACGTGTAGATTGGGTTCGTTTTCCCATATGCTCTGCTCCGGATCCGATGCAGAATTTTGTCAGTGCCTCCCTGTTGTTCTCTGGGTACACATCCTCTCTGCTTATTGCCGAGACGTGTATCAGGAGAACAGCGGGGAGGTACTACCGAAATTGTGCGTCGAATCCAGAGCAGCGCATGGGAAAACGAACTCAATCTACACATACTCGGGTAGGATTAGGACCTATCTTTACCTATTAGTGTCTAGGTTGCATCGACGTAATAAAACTACCAAACTGTATTAACTGATGAATATTGTTTGCTGAATTATGTATATATTTTTTGTGTGTCCAGTAGCTAGGCAAGATGAGTGATCGTGGGTGGATGTACACCGGTCATACTAGTCAGAAAGACATGACTCATGAATGGATGACAAAAACCAAGGGGTTTGTGAGTCGCATCTGCTAATATGGACAAAAAACAACCTGGTGCCCCTATGTCGAATGCGAAAACTATCATAAGAGGTCAGAGTTGGAAATGATCAAACACCTGTAGAAGTGGGGTTTTACGCCTAATTATACAGTCTGGACATTTCATGGTGAGTCTGCAAAATGTGCCAGAGCTGAGGTGGTTCGTCGTCGCACTGACGAGCATGGTACCGGGATCGAAGACATGGTGCAAGACTTTGATGATGCTCGGGATTCGGATGATGTGATGGAGGAATCTGCAAAGGCCTTCTATGAAATGTTGGAGTCTTCAAGATGTCCACTCCACAAGCACACTGCGCTTTGTTAGCTGGATGCCATCGCGCAAGTAATGGCTCTGAAGGCTTAGTTCAACCCGGGCAGAGAATGCTACGATGCGATGATGACAATATTTGGACGCTTTCTACCCAAAGGCCATGTATTGCCAGCAAAGCTATACCACTCGGACAAAATCCTACGTGCGCTTAAGATGCCCTATGAGAAGATAGATGTCTGTGAGAATGGATGTGACTTATTTAGGCTTGAGTATGCGTCCTTGGACTATTGCCCCATTTGCAATTCTTCCAAGTATGTTGTGGTAGACAACGGTATGGGTGAGAAGATTCAGACCAAAATCCCCATTAATGTTCTTCGGTATCTGCCAATCATACCAAGACTTCAACGTCTTTTCATGGTCGAAGAGATGGCCAGACAGATAACGTGGCATAAACTGGGCAAAAGGACAGAACTAGATGCAGATGGGAAACCGATGTTGGGACACACTTCAGACACTTTTCCGTGGAAGCACTTTGATGCATTACATAAGGATAAAGCAGCAAATCCAAGGCATCCTCGAGTTGCCATCAGCACAGATGGGTTCAATGTGTATGGTATGATGGCAGCACAATACATTTGTTGGCCTGTATTTGTCATTCCACTCAATCGTCCCCACCCCCGCCGGAGATATTATGAAAAGAAAGAACATTTTCCTGACGTTGATAATTCCAGGGACCAAATATCTGGGGAAGAATATGAATGTGTACATGCAGCCGCTTAAGGATAAATTGCAAGATGCGTGGGATAATGGGATCAAGACATACGACGCCGCTACCAAAAAGAACTTCAAAATGGATGTGTGGTACATGTACTCATCGCATGACTCGCCGGCGTATGCGCTATTCGTTGGTTGGTGTGTGCATGGAAGGTTCCCGTGCCCCACATGCAAGGCAGCTCTTGAGTTCCGTTGGCTACAGGCGGGTCGCAAGTTTTCTTGCTTCGACATGCATAGACAGGCCATAAGTTCAGAAAAGACAAGAAGAATTTCATCAAAGGTAGAGTTGTCAAAAACACTGCACCACCTGCGTTGAAAGGCCAACAGACCCTGGATTAGATAAACGCTCTCGAGCCGGATCCAAATCGTCCAGGGTATTTCAAAGGGTATAATATGGAACACTCCTGGACTCACAAGATATGTTTGTGGGATTTGCCTTACTTTAAAGACCTCCTTTGCCCACACAACATCGACGTGATGCACACTGAAAAGAATATCGCCGAAGCCCTTTTTGGTACATTGTTCGGCATAGAGGGGAAGTCGAAGGATAATCCTAAGGCTAGAGTTGATCAGGAGGCTCTATGTGATAGACTGTTACAAAACATTTGACAACCAAAAGGAAAGAAGAACTGGAGGAAGCCAAAGGCATGGTTCAATCTTGGAAGGCCAGCTATGAGGAAAATGATCTTGTGTGTGAAAATGCAGTTGATATTCCCCGATGGGTATGGAGCGACTCTAAAGAGGGGAGCGAGTCTTGACAAATTGAAAATATTTGGTCTTAAGAGTCATGATTGGCACATATGGCTTGAGCGGGTAATGCCGGTGATGTTGCGTGGCTTTACCCCTGAGGATGAATGGCTAGTACTGGCAGGGCTGAGCTATTTCTTCCGTGCTCTTTGTGCGAAAGAACTATCGCCTGACGTGCTAGACGAAGTGGAAGAGTTGGCGCCGGAGTTGATCTGCAAGTTAGAAAAGATCTTTCCACCGGGCTTCTTTAATCCAATGCAGCATTTAATTTTGCAACTCCCGATCGAGACAAGATTGGGGGGGCATGCAAAATCGTTGGTGCTTCACAACTGAGAGGATGCAGAAGACGCTTCGAGCAAAATGTAATAATAAACGTAGAGTTGAAGCATCGATGGCCGAGGCATCCATTACTGAGGAGGCGTCAAACTTCGTGACAGCACACTACAAAGCCAAGAATCGTCATTTGCATAATCCGAAGCCTCGGTACAATGCTGGCGGCCGTGAAAAAAGGTCGATCCAACCTCAGCCTATTCAAAGGGAAGCTCGCACCAGCCAGTGCTTCGAAAGCAATAGTGTTGGATGTCGAAGAATGGCAGACCATTTCGTTTTATATCTTCAACAACCTAACAGAAGTGCGGCCGTACATCGAGTAAGTTCTCGATACATTGTTTCGCAACTTCTAATTCCTTTGAAATGCTCTTATTCCTGGATATGTGATACAGTCGATACGTCGCCAAATTCTCGGATGGAGCGGTGAACCAAAAGGATTCCATCGAAGAGTATGAGCTTCTGGCAAAGCATGGAGGCGGCTATCCCGGTTTCGTCTCTTGGTTCAAGCAAACGGTAATTTCCATTAGACGATTTCATTTCTTTGTCTAGTTTGCGGCTAATGCAACAATCCTTTCGTATTACTTGTCGGCTAATGCAGAGTCTATGGACAACGAATTGAGACAAGTTGCTAATGGTTTTGACTATAAGGTCTGTTCATTTGACAAATACGACATCAACGGGTATCGCTTTCGTACTTTTGTCAAAGAGCTATCTATGGACAAATGAAAGTCTACAAATTGTTGTGTCTCTGCTCTCGGCAAAGGAGGGGTTGAGTATTATAGAAGAGTTGAAGCAATTTATGAACTTACATTCTTTGGTGAAAACCCACCAAACGTCGTAGTCTTCAAATGTTAATGGTTCCAGCCGAAGGAGACTAGAAGGACTCATGAACATATAGGGCTAGTCGAAATCAAACAAAGCACCCATTTAGATGTTCCCGATGTCTATATTATGGCTCAACAGGCGACCCAAGTTTTCTATCTACCGTGGGTCTGCCAAAACGATCCAAATTTGAATGGTTGGGATGTCGTTTATGATGTGCCGCCACATTTTAGACCACCTCCCCTCAATAAAGATGATTATGAACCTCACATTAACCCAGACACATATGAAGGAGAATTCTTCCAAGATACACATGTTTCCAAAAAATGTTACAAGAACCGCTATACTTCACCCCAGAACATTGAGGTAGACAGCGACAGTGAATCCGACTTCACCCCTGAGCCAGAACAAGAAGAGACAGAAGAAGAAGAGGTTACTGCTGCCGATGACATGTCAATGCTTGACCGATTACAAAAAGGAGACCTTCCACATATTGATGCATTTATTGATGATGCTGATGAGCACGTCATTACTGATAGTGATGATGATTATGCACTTATTGATCCCGGAGCATATACAGACGATGAAGATTAATATTAGTAATGTCAGGTATTCAATTATTATTCTGTACATATATATTTTTAATTAGTTCATGTTATTAGGTATTCAATTTTTTTATGTTGAACTAATTTCATTCACTCTTTATCATAGCAGGTGTTGACAGATGGTGGGCGCGGGTCGAGAGTGCTCTGAGCCTCTCCTTCCTCGGCGCGTGCTGGGAGGGGTGCTATTATTCCACCCCAGCAACTCCGGAGAGCGCTGGTACATTGTATGCAGACACCGGCGGCCGCTTCTTCTTCGACCAGGAGAGGTTGGGGGAAGATGAAGAGAGGTGCTAGAGGTAGGAAGGCTGCTGCGGATTCCTCGCCGCCACCCCCAGCTGATTCTCCCGACCACAGGAGTGCTCCGTCTCAGGTGGACCCATCTGACTTGAACCCGTCTCGTACTCCGGTCGCCGAGCCTCGGGCCAACGAGCCTCGGGTCGCCGAGCCTTCGTCCCAGGAGACTCCGATCCTAGAGTCTTCGTCCCACGTGACTCTGGAGGCTAGTGGCCATGCATGCTGATTGTGGCGATGGCAACTTTTCTGAGGATAGCTATAGCAAGGGCAAGCTGGTTGAGGAGGGCAAGAATGTCTACCAGCGTGGTGGTACAAAGCACCCGCCCGTGTCGGCGACCGGCGATCAGAGGTGGTTGATTGTGCCTAATGCGGAGAAGTAAGTGCATTTACTCTTTTTTAACCTTTTTCCTTCATGTTTCTTCAAATTAATATCTAATGTGTTGGCCTTGTCATAATGCAGGGGTTGGAAACATGACCCTGGTGTCCGCAGGCCCAACCAGGTCCTTGGTGTGCTTATCCGGCACCACTTCCCGGGGAAGGTCAAGTTACCCGGTGAGGGTGAGGGTCCACAGGTAGCACTGACCTGGGAGTTGTACGTGGCTGCCCCGTCCCCACCGGAGGAGAGGGTCGATGGTGTCTTGTGCGAGACGGTGGCCGACATTGTGATCCGGCGGTTTTGGGTAATTTCTCCTTTACAGAATTAAAAATCAACAGCACCTGGTGATTGTACTAATCACTGTTTTCTTGTTTGATTGCAGACCTTCTACAGGTGTCTTGAGGAACACGAGGCGGACGCGACTATTGTTCTTGTAGCCGAGTGCAAGCGTCTACTTCAGAACTTACGGCACGAGGCTCGGGTGTAGGCTATTCGAGACTACTATGCCTCGACTAACATTAAGAGGGCCAAGAAGAAGTGCCACAAAACATTTCTGAGTAAGGAGAAGTACATGAAGGTAATAACCTATTCTTGAGGCCTTATACTTAGTTTCCTTTATTTGATTCGTAGGTGTAGCGCTGAAATTTCTCTTGTCTAACTTAGGTGCCCCCGAGATGGTGTGCGGATAGGATGGACTGTTGGGAGGCATTGGTGGATGAGTGGTGCTCTCCCCAATGGCTAGCCGACCACAACAAGGCCAAGGATAAGCGTGCCCAAATGAAAGGTGTGCCACACCATCAAGGGAGCTCCAACCTGTTTGAGTTCGGGGATCACTGGGTATGTGGTTTGCTTCATGATTCAGGCAATTTCATTCTTCATGCTAGCTTGAGCCCTTAACTAATATTTTGTCCCTCTCTTTTAGGCACGACACAACAAGAAGGAGGTGCCACCGTTGTTTGACCTCTATGCCATGGCCCATACTGCCTCGTACAAGAAGGCCAAGGCATTCTCTGAGGATGACCTCGATCATCCAGAGAGCTTCAGCAACATCTCCTCCCACAACAAGCTCGTGAGGTACAGAGATGAGAGGAAGGCGAGGAAAGGAGAGGACTTCAACCCGAGCCAGCACTACTACAAAAAGGCTGTAGCTAATATGGACATTAATGGCGCACCATGTATGTGGTGCGCCATTGCTATATAGCAGTGGCGGACCAGATATGGGTGCGCCATTAATGGCCATATTACTAATGGCGCACCTGGTGTGTGGTGCGTCATTACTAGTTTTGTCCTGGCCCCACACCCCTCCCCAAACTTAGCAGTGGCGCACCAGGGGAAAGTGTGCCATTACTAGTTTTAACTAGTAATTGCGCACCACACCCACGATGCGCCACTACTAAATTTGTCCTGGCCCCACACCCCTTCCGAGACTTAGCAGTGGCGGACCAGGGGAAAGTGCGCCATTACTAGTTTTAACTAGTAATGGCGCACCAATAAGAGGTGCGCCATCGCTATCTATACGTATGGCGCACCCCCTACCAGTGCGCCATTGCTATCACCCCTTATCCCCTCCCTCTCGGCACGTTCTCTCCCCTCTCCTTCCTCCTGACACACCCACCCACCTCCCTCGACTTTGATCTAGATCGGGAAGCCCCGGCCGCCCGCCTCTTCCTCTCCCTCCCGACCACGGCGAGCCCCCTTCCCCCTCCCTCACACCAGATCCAGGGCATGGAGCCGTGGTGAGATCTTTCCCCAACCCTCCTCACTGGATCTAGAGGAGAGCTGGTGACCACGTCCTCCGGCGAGGGCGTTGCTCCGGGGTGTGGAGGCCGCCGAGCTACAGGAGGAGGAGCTCCCCACCATGCCAAGGCCCCAGATCCAGCCGCCACGGCCATAGCCGGGCTTTTAGATCCTCGTCGTCGTTGAGCTGGCCCATGATCGATGAACTGCGGCGGATCCGGCAGCAAGGCCAAGGTGCCGCAGGCGATGGCGCCGGTGGAGGGTGGTTTCTTCTCCACGTCCACGCGCCGGGAGAGGAAGCATCCTCCGCATTGTTCTGCACCAAGTTCGGCAACGGGGGACGCGCGGCCGTCCTCCTCCTCCTCTGCATCCATGGCGCTCATCCCGGAAGGTACTGTGCCTCTCCCGCATTAATCCTGCTTCTGAATCGATCTGCATAACTGATTTTTGCCTATTGCTCTGTTTGCCTGCAGGGGAGGTACCGATGGAGCTCTAAGGCGGCCTTAAACACCACCGATCTGGTCGGAGGTTGGGCAGATAAGGCCCTGCGTCTCCTGCTCCTTCCCATGTACGTGTTCATCCCAGTCGCTGACTCTCTGTCCAGACTTAACTACGTAGCGTCTACCTAGTATGGATATGATTACGAGCTAGCCGGATTGGATTATGTAGCCTACCTCAATGCTTAATTAGTCTGGCGGTTTGTTGCACGCATACATGCATGCATCATGGTAGAGAATTGAAATCACTAGCTCTAGCTACTTCGTGGTTGAATGGTTTGCATTGCAGTGTACGATCAAATTTTGTACATCTAACATTTGATGAACTAGATGCAGCTTACTTTTGATTCAGATGATTTATATCTGTGTATGATGCGTTAAAAAATATCTCTGTACGAGTCCTGCATAGGTCATCGTTGGAGAAGAGGATGATGATGAAGCAGCAGAGGATGATGGTGCCCGGCCATGGCAAGCGAGGAAGCCCCAAGATTGATAGGTGGCTCCCTCCTGTCGTAAGTTCAGATGTCGCACATCCTATATGTTGTGCAAATCGGAGAGATCCAGAATGCTTTTCTCATGTATTTTTGTTATCTTAGGTATGGATTTGGGGCGTATTTCAAGTAGGTAATAACCTACTTTGATGCTTTCGCTCTAAGAGAAAAGTGTGCCATCCCTATCCTCAAGTAGGTAATAATTAATCATTTATGAGCTGATGGACAACAATTACTCTATTCTTCCACCACTGCATCACTCGATCAAATGTCATCATGTATCAATGATGTGATTGTGAAAAAAATCGTCTGTGCTCTGTTTTCTTATTTGGATGAAAACCAGGCAGTGTAGTTATTTTTTATAGTTTATACACATACTGCACTGTTAGTTAAAGGTTGTAACCTCACTGTCACGCTAATGGACGCAAAAAAGAAGAGTGGTAGTACTATCAATGGTTCAGTCAGCGCCTCAACAGCGTCTGCACTACTTCTGATATTGTTTTTCAGTAGCTTTTTTCTGCACCTTTTTCTTTCTGTTTTTAGTGCTGCTGCCCCATGAACACATTTTTTTTAATTTGACTGTACATTCAAATGAACCCTTTGTTAAGTATACACTCCAAAATTCAGTTAACAGTAGCCTAACTGAATTTTCTGTTTCTGAATTTATAAACTCACTTTATATTCAGTTTATAAATTAACAGTAGCTTCAAAATTAAGTATCATTCGCATGGATCAACTGTTATTTTATTTTGTGGAGGATAAAGTTCAGATCATGAATAATGGCATCACAAAGGGCATATGGGTGGTAATGGGCAAAAATCACTCACGTGAAGGCTCATAGATGAATTCATATCTTAGGCTGCAACCAGCTCATGGAGCAGATGGGAAGAGTGCAGGAAACATACAAGATTTCTAAGTTTAGAAATAGAAGAGCTTACACTCTAGCATACCATTACAAGTGAACTTGGCACAATTACACATGTCCTGAACCTCATAGAATCTGACACTAGCAAGTCTTCATTGGCATGCAAGTACTACTTTTACATTGTCATGACAGGAACAATTAATTTGACATGTATCATTGGTACTGCTAAAACATTTCGTTCATGTTTCAACAAATTTGGTGAAGACCACATCATATGTATTTTGCATATATGAATTATCTCTTGTTGCTTTCTAAGATGTTAGTTCTTTCAGTTCTAGCCCTCCTATCTTTAATTCCTGGATGCTGGACTACCTGCAGGACAACGAGTTTATCTACGGCAGCTATCGTTGTGAGCAGTTCGTCCGCGACGCGTTCCGCAGCATCTTCGCCGGGCACAACGAGATCCTCAACGTGAAGAAAAAGAAGAAAAGATTACTAGAAGATTAGTTTTAGGATTTTCTTTTATTTCCTTGCAATTTTCCTTTTATTGGATACTTGTAAAGACATTGTAATATTCTTACTATAATAAAAATTATGATTCTATTTCATTTTTTGTTTTTAAATTATTTTTTCTTATAGGTTGTTTTCTATAAATTTGGATTTTTTTTGTTTTCCAAATACATTACTAGTGGCGCATTTCAGCCCTTATTAGTGGCGCACCTTCCTTTATTACTAGTGGCGCACCTATAAGGCTATTAGTGGCGCACCTGGAGGGAATACCAGTGGAGCACCTAAGGGTTAGTAGTGGTGCGTCACTGGTATTTGGATTACCAATGGCGCATCAAAGGTGCGCCATCACTAACAATTACTAATGGCGTGTTAATAGTGGCGCACCCATAGTGCACCATTAATAGCAATATGTGGTGCGCCACTAATAGCCTTTTTTTCTAGTAGTGCAGAGTCCTTTTGATCTAGAGCTCGTGATGATATCTGGTGGCGGGAGGCCCCATGGCTCGATAGCCATTGGGGATGGACTGATACGTTGTCCTAGAACTCTCCCGGAGATCAAGAAGCGCCAGACGAGCTCCGATCCTGAGATAAGGTCTCGTGCACGGCCAATGGAGCTCGCCATCGAGGCTAGGGCCCAGGAGCTTCTGGCGGGGGCAAACAGGCACGCGGCGCAGACGGAGAGGGACATGGAGGAGAGGACAGCTAGGCTATTGGAGGAGGAGAGGAACCAGAACGACGCGTCTCACAGGGCCCTATACGAGCTCCTCATGGTAAGTTTCTGTTGCATATTAGCCAAATCATGCACGTAATGTTCGTTTCATCACTAACTAATATGACTGACTCGTGAAAACAAAATGTGCAGACCATGTGCCAGAACAATGGTCAGACCCCTCCGTCGATGCCCCAGATTGGTATAGCACCCACGGTGAGTTTCATTTGAATGGTCATTAGTTACTAGTATTCACATTTGAGTTGCATCATGCTAACGAGACATTGCAAATGATCTTTGGTGCAGCGTGCCTCCTGACAAGCATCGACCGATCCTTCTGTGTCTGCCGCAACCCCGACCGGTCCTTCTGCGTCTCACACTGGCGCAAACCCGACCGGTCCTTCACCTCCATGATGATGGTAAGTTTTCCCAAGTGTTTTGCTTAACAAATGCATACTTAGCTTAAGAAATGACCTATTTATCTCCAAAATGACCTATACTTAGCTTCTTTAGTTCATTTATGACATACTAAGCATACTTAGGTAAAAAATGACATGATAACCTTGGTTTAGCTCCAAAATGACATAGACTTAGCTTATTTTCCTCCAAAATGACAAAATAACCTTACCTACCTCCAAAATGACCCGTTATAACTAGGATAGCTCTAAAATGACCTACACTTGCCATCTTGTCCTCCAAAATTAATGAATATGATTAGTTAGCCCAAAAATGGCATAACTACCTAGGTTAGCTCAAAAATGACTTATATTTAGCTTCTTCAGTTCATTTATGACAT
Source organism: Hordeum marinum (assembly GCA_022496015.1). Classification (NCBI taxonomy): domain Eukaryota; kingdom Viridiplantae; phylum Streptophyta; class Magnoliopsida; order Poales; family Poaceae; genus Hordeum; species Hordeum marinum. The sequence continues at coordinate 27,043,794 of CM039678.1, forward strand.
ACTTGGCATACTTAGGTAAAAAAATGGCATGATAACCTTGGTTTAGCTCCAAAATGACATATACTTAGCTTATTTTCCTCAAAAATGACATAATAACCTTACGAAGCTCCAAAATGACCTATTTACCTAGCTTACTCTAAAATGGCCTACACTTAGCATTTTTACCTACCTTAGCTAAAAATGGCATTTTTTACCTACCTTAGTTAGAAGAAGAAGAAGAAGAAGAAGAAGAAGATAAAGAAGAGGAGAGGAGAAAAAGAAAGAGAAGAAAAATTCTTCTTCTTCTTCTTCTTTTTCTTCTAGCTAGTCTTCTTCTTCTAGTCTTCTTCTTCTTCTAGCTAGTCTTCTTCTTCTTCTTCTTCTTCTTCTTCTTCTTCTTCTTCTTCTTCTAACTTTCTTCTTTTCCAATTTGCAGATTTGCTTTCGATGAGGAAGCTTGCGTTGATGGAGTCTACTCTTCTTCTTGTGTTTCCTTTTTGTTTTGATTTTCTAGGATGAACAATGTGAAACTTGCTACCTATATATGTATGTATGGATGAAACCATTGTATGTTTGTTGTTGGATATGTTGGCTAGCTATATATGTTGCATATGGACTTTTCATTTGGTATGTATATATATGTGTTGGATGATCATATCCATATGGCAGGGATATGATTTGGTATGTATATGTGTTGTTATGCTTGTTGAAAGTATTTTCAAATGTGTGTGTGTGTGTAAAATTCTGTGAAATTGAATGAATTTAAGAAAAAACGGAAAAAAAACAGGGGTTGTGCAGGCTCTTTGCCGTTTGCTCACAAACGGCAAAGCTACCACGTGGCAGCTACCTATGCAACCTGGGGTGGCACTGGGCTGGCCTATGTGGTTGCTTTGTCGTCTGCTGGCAGACGGCAAAGAACTTTGCATCTTTGTCGTCTACCAGTAGACGGCAAAGCACGCCGTATCCCCTTAACGGACCTAAGTTGCCACGTGTGCCGTCCATGCCCTTTGTCGTCTACTGGCGGACGGCAAAGATGCAAAAGTTTTTGTCGTCAGCCAGCAGACGACACAGCAGCCAGGAGTAAACTGAATTCAGATGAGGAAGATGTTTATTTTGTTCCTGAAGAGGTTACCTCCAAGAGGCAACAGGAGAAGATGGAGAAGGCAACTAGGAAGAAAGCTGATGAGGCTACTTCCTCTAAGAATCCAGTAAGGAAGGAATATGCCAGTTCAGAGTCTATGAGAGCACCAGAGAGTGCTAGGGCAGGTATGACTCTCACACTTGAGTCACCTAGGACTTCTAAGTCCATGCGCAAGAAATCAAGGCAGAAGAGACCTAGGAAGAGGATAGTGCATGTTATTGGCAGGCCTACCTCAATGTATGAAGACCTAGCTGAGCATGAGGAAGCTGAGGAAGAGGAACTTGCAACAAAACCTCCTTCCAAGAAGAAGTTGCTAGTTGATGTAATGCCAATCCAGGCTCCATCCAAGAGCAAGCAAACTGCTCCAAAGAAGCCAGTTGCAACCAAGCCCAAGAAGACTACAAGAGACATTGCTAGTTCTGAAAAGAACAAGAGTTCCACATCCAAAGCTGCTGTTGAGGAAGAGGAGTTGACAATGTTGAGGAAAGTAGGACCTCACTTACCTGATCACAATGATGTCCACCCAGTTGCTGAGGACATGAAGAAGAGGAAAGACCAAGGGATAAGGAGATGGACAGTTAATGATCCTTATGTCACCTGGAGAAGGACTGTTGTTGATGCACATTTTCACACCAAAGAACAGCAGGATTTCTATGAGACTGTCCTTTTTGGACAAGAGCCCAGCAGTCAGTGACATGAGATATGTCGATTGGGACTACATCAAGGAAAATGAGGATTACTTTCCCAATGTGCAGGACAACTTCAGATGCATAGACATTGAGAACTTTGTCGGGAGAGAGCTCACTACATGGAACCATGAGATGATTATGTAGTTTTATTCCACATATCACTTCTACTCTGATGGCCGTATCATATGGATGACTGAGGGAGTCATATATCAGCCTATAGTTAAGGAATGGGTGCCCCAAAGGTAGAAATAGGTGACTTGGATGTCTATACTGAGGACAAAATGAGTCACAATTCCATGGCCAATATGTATAATCCAATCCCTAAGGAGTGTCTGCAATCACATAAGCTTGGCTTTGTATATTATTTGCAAGCAAGACTACCCACCACAAACACTATCATGAGATATACGTCGATGCCCAATTCTGGAGACGACAAGATGATAAGGGGGTATTCCGTCAACATGTTGCACCAGATAGACACCGACACCATATTCGAAGTGATGGATTTGATTGTAGAGACAATCAAGAGGACAGCTGCAGATCAGAAATGGTCATGTGGATATGCACCTTACATTCAGATGCTCATCAACTCCAAGCTAGAGAAGAATGTATATGCACTTGATCGTCCTCACATGCCATTACAGCCAGACCTAGAGGATAATGTTGTGGTGATGGACTCTTCTCATCCCACTTCAGCTACTACACGGGCAGAGGCAGAAGCGGCTAGAGCCACTAGTGCTCAGATTCCAAGGTCGAAGGGCGACCAAATGTCCCTTCTCATGAAATCTGTCCAAGGAATAGAGAAGGATGTTGCAGAGATCCTCAAGAACCTGAAGAGCATTGTGCGGATCATGGAAACCAATTATCATGCTCTGGACAACAAGGTGGATGAGCTTACAAAGATTGTCACTGAGCTGAAGTAGGAGGTTGATGTAGTGCCTAGTCCCCACTCCATTGATGATGATAGTCCTCCTCTCTAGCCTAACACCCAGTTCGGGACTCAGGAAAGATCGTCTGATGTGCCAGTTCCAGAGACAAGACCATCTTCATCAGCACCAGCTACTGCTCCGTCTTCTCCTTCAGCACCTCTAGTGTCTACTCCACCACCCCAGAGGACATCTGCCGAAGCATTCGCAGACACCCTTCTCTCAACTCCTTCAACAGCTACCGGAGGAGATAGAGCCTAGAGCGACTCTTAGATCTATATCCTTTGAAATTTTTGGTAACTTGTTGCCAAGGGGGAGAAGTTTATATAGATCATAGGGATTTGAGAGAGTGTGTTTTGCCTTTGGTTGCTCTCTTTCGTTTCAAAAACATTTTATCGTGTGTTATGGCTTAAACTTCATTGTGTTTGATCACACTTTGATGGTTGATGCTACCATGTCATATCTATGTCTTCCTTATATTATGATCATTCACGTATGGTTGGTGTTATGTGCATTATTATTCATTCGTATCATTTATGCACACTACCAAGTTGTATGTAACATGGAAGAGTGACCCATGATCCTAATCGATTGTGCATTTGCATTCAAACACAAAATTAAAAGTAGTGCACAAATTTAGGGGGAGCTCTTGCTTATCACATACCTCTCAAAGCGACAATGCTATTCATTGATTATATCTTTTGTCGAAGCTTTGATCTATGTGTTGTCATAAATTACCAAAAAGGAGGAGATTGAAAGCACAACTTCTACCTAGGTGGTTTTGGTAATTAATAATAGCATGTATTTCATTGGACTAATGTTTCCACCAAGTGTATCTCATGAAAAAGTTCAATGATGGATTGGCTAAAGGATTGTGTGGAGTACCTCCCCAAGGAAAGGAAAGGAATAGGATTGGCCATGCTTCAAGCTACAAGACTCTACATTTTATATTTTGTGAGAAATTACTCTTGAGTCCATAGGAAAGCCAATACTATTAGAAGGGAGTGAGGTAAATATGATGATCTGGTTGCTCAAGTGCTTAGAGATTAGCCACCAAATATTTCTCATCAAATCTCCCACAAAATTCTCTTTCCAGAATCATTCATCAAAAGTCGATGCCACCAAGTTTTTTATTTCGGCCATACCAATTTTCCGTTGAGACAAGACCTAGCCAAACCCTAACAACTTGGTACAACCAATAGATGTTTCGGTACGACCGAGAATCAGTGACCAACTCTCTGGTTAGCCAATTCCTGAAATCAGAATTTCCGAGTTTGGTGAATTGGTGTCACCGAGATGAGGAACTTCCCTTGTCAAACCAAAATCGGTAGGATCAAGTTTGTGTATATCAATTTCACCGAAAAGGCCAAAGTTGCCACATTTTGCACTAGTCGGTAGGACCGAGTTTCACATCGGTTTCACCGAGTTGGACAATAATGTTGTAATAGTTGGATTTTTGGAGATGCCTATATATACCCATCCACCACCTCTCATTCAAAGAGGAAGCACTCAGAACATACAAACACTTGTCCCATCCATTTTTCTAAGAGAAAGACACCTACTCATGTATTGAGATCAAGATCACATTCCATTCCATCCATATGAATCTTGATTTCTAGCTTCCCCAAGTTGCTTTCCACCCAATCAACCTCTTCTACCAAGCCAAATCTGTGAGAGAGTTATTGAGTGATTGAGGAGACTATCTTTTGAAGCACAAGACCAAGGAGTTCATCATACTACCACATCTATTACCTTTTGGAGAGTGGTGCCTCCTAGATTGGTTAGGTGTCGCTTGGGAGTCTCCTTCTTCGTGTTGTGGAGTTGAACCAAGAAGTTTGTACGGGCAAGGAGATCGCCTACTTCGTGAAGATCTACCCATAGTGAGGCTAGTCCTTCATGGACGGAAGCCATGATGGAATAGACGAGGTTGCTACTTCGTGGACCCTTATGGGTGGATCCCTTTGTGGACTCTCGCGACCGCTACCCTCCGTGGGTTGAAGTCTCCATTAGCGTGGGCGTACGATAGCACCACCTATCGGAACCATGGGAAAAATGTTCATGTCATCCAATTGCCTTTGATATTGCTATCCCTACCCTCTACTTTCATGTGTTTGTCTTCATTTTCGGCTGCAATACTCTTAGACTACATGTGTAGAGTGTGCTTGACTTGCTACAATTGTTAAAATTGGCCAACAACCAAAATTGGGAATTGATCAAGTAGTCTTATCACAACCCCCCCTCTAGACATACTTTGGATCCTACACTTGTGCACTATAAATAACTAGTGCCAATAAATACAATGCAATGGGACATATAATGTATAATCAATCTACGCCTAACCTGTTGCACATACCTCTGCTTCATATGCCACTTGATCTATCCAGTTAACAATGACTTGTGCTACCAATGAACAACTAGAAATAACATACTACTGATGCTCACCAGCACGAGGCGTCCATAAAACCTCCTACCAATGTTAGGACCTTCAAAAGCAACACACTTGCTCTGCATCATCTGGTGCAACATGCACTTGGGAACTTCCTCCATCAGAGCACCACAAAACAATGGCTCAAGGATGGTGTCAGACGTGTCCTACAGATAGTACAAGCTTAATCAACCAAAGGATCCATCCAATCATTGTAGATCATTGAAGCATTCGCTCAGAAATAACCTAAACCCTAATTCCCAAAATGAGTGAACCTAACCCTAAGTAATCGGAGAGGGAGAGAAGGATGCTTGCAAAGTACTACAAATCCATCAAGCTGTCACCCATGTTGTCGTCATCAGAGCTCTCTTCCTCATTCTTCCACAACGGCATCCTGGCTAGCGACGAGCAACTATGGTGGTCTTGGTCAATGGCGAGCTCGGGCAGGGGAGAAGAGAGTGAGGGACAGACTGAGAGTAAGTGAGGGCGAGTGAGAGAGAGTAAGTCGGCTCGAGGGCTTTTGACCCGGTCGGAATGACCTTGCCCTAACGGTTGTGAGCACGCGCGCCATTTGCAAGAATCGACGTGGACCTGATGGACGGGCCCTACATTTCATAACCTCGCATAAAATGTAACTATTCGGTCACTTTGTTTTTTTTTTAGAACAACAAACCAAATTTATGGTAGCTTTTTGAGAAATTAAAAAAAGTGGTAGTTTTTTGTAACCCTAGCCCCTAATGAGGTAGTTTTTAGCTATTTTATTTGATAAAACGAACAAACAAATAGAAGGACGAACAAAGCATAAATACATGTGTTCTTCCTTGATGTTGATGTACGACACGGCCAGCACACCCTTGTGCCACTCCTCGCTGCCCACAACGTGACCACACCTTGCCCCAGGGTTTCACAATGGCGGCAACGGCCCTCACAGCCATGCACTCCCTTGAGTCCTACCTAGATCTGGGTTTCCCGATGGATACGTGAAGGAGGTCTCTAAAGTCGGCGGAGGAGCAAGACGTTGTTCGCCGAAGACTTGGACCCTGGTTCCGCGATGGCGGGGGCGATGTTGGATTGAGGGAGGATTGGATAGAGAGAGGAGTTGGATCGACGACAACAAACCTTCTTTTTTCGTGTGTAGTTTTTAGTGGGATTTGTTTTTTTAATGAGAAGAGGGTGGTAAGGCGAAATAATCCCATGAGAGATGGTGGCCAGAGATGAGGCAAAAATAATCCAGACCAAATAGATGGTGGTGGAAGGTGAGGCGGAAAAAAACTCGGCAACGAAAGCTACCAAGTCCCCCTTTTAGGAGTAAAGAATTGAGACCTGCCCTGACGTGAGGTACACGATAGCGGCGGCGGCGATAGAGGTCTCTAAGGTCAGCGAAGGAGGAGCAAGACGTTGGGCGTCCGAGGCTGGGAACCCTTGTTCCACGATGGCAGTGGCGACATTGGATCAAGGGTGGATTGGATCGGCGGCAACTAACCTTTTTTTTCATGTGTAGCTTTTTAGTGGGATTTTTTTAGCGAGGGTGGTAGGACGGAAATAACCCAATGGGAGATGATGGTGGGAGATGAGGAAAAAATGAAGCAAACGAAATAGATAGTGGGTGAAGGTGACACAGAAAAAACCATGCAGTGGAAGCTACCAAATCCCCTTTAAGAGTAGAGAATACAGAAAACAGCTATGCAAATTTAGGCAAATGGAATGGCAATGGACGATGAATCCTTTTAGAATTCTGGCAATTGAAAATATCAAAATACATGGAAAAACATAACAAAACAAATTTCAAATATCCAGGCTGCAGAAGCAAACTTTTTTTCACAAAAGCATTTCAGCATACAGGTTCAAAAGCAAAGGCGCCGTTCAAACAATAAATTCCCACTTCTAAATGCCATCATTGCTGAACAGTAGGAGTAATACAGTCACTTGTTAATTTACTTGAGCGCCACCTTCAACTCAGGCTGGGTAGCGTAGTCACAACCCTCCTTGTTAAATTACTTGAGCATCATCTTCAACTCGGGGCATACTCACCACACTACACCGCACAGCAGCTTTCAATTCTACAAAAACATCTTAATAAACGCTACAACACGATGTTATTACCATGGGGTGAGAGACATGACGCTCGTCAGTCGTGGAATCCAAATCTAAATCACTATCAGACTCTTCGCTCATCAAAGCCAGGTCGCTACCATACCCATCACTACTATCCTCCAATGGATCATTGTAAAGGCGATCCTCTTCTACCCTACCATTAAGCCTCTCCGTCGTCACGCGGCTATGGTCGATGATGTTCATGTTGGTGTAATATGGCCGGTCCAGTGCAGGATCAAAATCTTTGTCACAGGGGTCTTCTCCACGGACCATCTTCTCAAACTCCAACTTGCGCCCATGGAAGTCTCCCCAATCCGGATGCACGATCCTGATCCCCATGTGATCACAATAAAGGCACCGCCCGTTCTGTCAATGACAAAGATCATTAACTTTCATGAATGGCCCCATCATAGACTATATAAGTGCTCAAAATGCATTAACAATAAAATGTTTTTCATCATGCCTAGAGTCATAGAATATTAATTGCACCTAATTATATTATTGCAAAGTAAGGTAACCCATGCATACAGAAAGGGATCAAAGAAAAGCTTTCATCTCACTGAGTCAAGACTGGGGTGCCATGTCAAGATAGAGCCCGCTATGGCAACAATTATACCTTCGGACGAACATAATAATGAATGATATGTTTTATTATGACGGGAATAAGAAAGTATGCCTCTCTTTTTATGATGAGAGCAAATTATGCCTCATATGGCTGCAAGTTCCAACGTTATGTGACAGTTAGGCCCAAAATATATTCCTGAGCCAGCCCATTAGGCGCAGCTCTTCTGTATGATGAAACAGTTGAGTCTTTCAAATGGCCTCTTAACACTTTCCTAATGAAACAGTTGAGTCTTTCAAATGGCCTCTTAACACTTTCCTAATTGGAAGCAACCTAGAAAAATAAATATAGATCAAGATTTTGCACTTAGAAAAGCTGTTGAACATGTATCTCCAGAGGCGTGGCAAGTATCTTCTCTTTTAATGAGAATAGAGCATAATCGTAGGAATATATAGATATCAGTGCATTTATTCAATTCCCGAGGCACTCTTCAACGATTGAGGAGATTACCAAGGCAGCCTTAGTGCTATCATCCAGGTCACCAGCCTACTGTACCCCTTATTCTGGCCTGCGCACTTTTTACATAATGCAAATGCAATCGGACACTTATCTAAGATCAAGGGAGTAGATCTTCCTTAAATAGTTTAGTGCTTGCATGTACCAATATGAGGATGTGCGAGGAAGCGGTCATGAGATCGAAGGTCGAGAAACAAACTTGGTTTGATAGCATCTATGAGGCAAAAATAATTGGGCTGAATGTTAGATGAGGGACGCTTTCACCTTGGGAATGCAAAGCACCCAACTAAGTGAGAGCCTAAACGATGACTAAAAACACCATGGAAATCAGATTGATATGTTCAATTTTCAAAGCATTTTGAACAGGCTGTGCAAGGAAAACAAGACATTGAGCTGGATGCAGAGTACAAGTCAAGGGGGTAAATATATAGGATAAAAATCAAAACACCCATGATGATCCAAGCAAGCCAGGTTCACACCCATACCATATTCGAATGTTTCCAAACAGAGTACAAGGGATCTATCGCAGCGTATGCTAGAGTACTGAGTGGAAATTTGCAGTAGCATTTGGTAGTCAACATGAAGACCCAACCTTTGAAGATGAATGCATGGTATTGGTAATCCGTCAGAAATACAACTGCCTGCAGTTGTAGGCAATTTGAGAGAACAGGAGTATTGTGTGCTGATGCTCTAGGAGTTCTTAATTTGATGGATGTTATGATACTGCCAGCGCATTGCATTTTAAAGTGGTGAACTCGGAAAATACTGTGTGGAACTATTAAAGATAGCTGTGGAAGGAATGTTGTTGAAAATCCAATGTTGGATGCCATCATTCGCCATAGGTTACTCTTGCAGGAATTTCGCAATTTAACTACTCACGCAACAAGGTCTGAAGAATGTTGTATTTTGGTGGAGTAACCCTTGAGCCAGCCCGTTAAGGAAGCAGGAAGTTCAAGGACGGAATTTTGCAATTTAGCTACTCTTGCAGGAATTGTTGTATTTAATGGGATGGCTTCATTAAGGAAGTTCAAGGACTGATGAAATATCCATGTGGGAGTAACCCTCGAGCTGGATATGATACCCAAGAGATAGTTAAAGAATCAAAAGCAATTTTAAGTGCTGAACGCCTTAAGAAAAAATCTCATCAGAAAAAAAGTTCAAAGCGAAGGCTAACAACACAAGAAATGGTTTAAACAAATGAAGAAAGAAAAAACTTTCTACAGTATGTTCTTTATATACTAGGATGGGAAATAATTACTTTGCCATTGGTTCAACAAAGCCTATTCTGCCTGACGCTTTGTGCTAATTTTGCTTGCCAGCAACAATGGAGTATATAAGAAGAAAAAGAAAGTACCAACTATAAAGTTACAAAGGGAATAAAGAACAAACAAGATTGCCTGTGGTATGTTCTTTATATAAAAATACTTTCTTATTTATTTTAATACCGACGCTATTTTTATTGACATTCATGTTAATTTGCAGAAACTTTGACATATAACAACGAGAGCAGCACATCACAACTAGGCTCAATAGAAGGGCGAGATTATGGGAGCGTTCCAAATGGTTCACAAGGTTACGGATTGCTTATGGATTATACTGATCTGTTGGTGGTCCACTTCATTTACGATTTAGATGTTTTGTGATTTTAAATTATCTTTACTCTGAAGAATACTACTGTGAAAGACTAGAGGCACAAGATGACCTCTTGATCACCAGAATATTTGAACAGGATGATGCAACAGCTGCGGTCTAGAAATTTCAGAACTTGGGTTTTCCCAGAATATAAAGAAGAACAATTCCAGAATATATTTTTAATAAAAAGAACCCAAAATCCACAAGTTTCAGAACTTTAGTTGGTAGTACAATGCAGATTATCTTCAGTAGAACATGGATCTAAATGTTTGAAGCAAATGGCAAGATGCAGAACTTCGTTTATTCAGTTTGCTGGTTTCAAAACCAAGTCGAAGTGCTGTAGCGTTCTTTTTATAGGCAATAGGATTATGTCAAACAGTCATTTAGTTAAAATAAAATCCAAAAGTTGGCCCACTGTGCTATTTTGCTGGAAACAGCGAAGAGATGGTATCTCTGACATGAGGATCTGGTTCCATAGGCACACTTAGCAAATGTGATTAATTTATTAACAACCAGTTGTTAATAAATTAACTAGCCATACTACTTAGCAACAACTAGATAACCAAAGTAAACATAATGACCATGCTTCTCACGTGTTTACTTAAGGATACGATATGAAAACAATATGCACAGGGTTAGCTAGATCATACCAGCACATGGTAACGGCACTGACACAAGGCAGACGAAGGGTTGTGCTCCAGCTCTGTCTTCATCATCACCATTGCACACCTCAGCAAAGAATAGCAACGGAGTTGTGCCGTTAGGAAACTGAGCGCCTTTGGGAGTTGCCAGGAAATTGGCATGGGTGCGGTAGCACTTAGCATCAGTGCCAACTGGGCCTGATACGTATTCGTTCACACCACAGATGGTATGAAGCTCGTACATGGTTTCCTGCAAAGAGAGAGGGGAGGTAAATTAAATTAATTCGGTGAGCTACTTTTACATAGCACAAGCATGTGGCAAAATGTTAGCGACAAACAACGAGCGAAACAAACCTACCCCACTCAGCGTTGCAGCATATGCACTCAGTGCAGCACTGATCTTTTTGGAGATTCTTGTATGCGAAAACAAGTACTCTGGATGGGGCCGAAGTGGCTGCTCGCTGCGGACGGCCTCAGGTCACAAGAACCTAGCAAGGCACTGAACGTCTTCAGAAGAGAGTTGGCCCCTACCCTGCAGTAGCCTTGATATCTGCTGAGATGGAAGGAAATGCAAAAGCTTTGCTTGAGCATCAGGGTTGGGGTGATAGGCAGCCCTAGCGGCTGCCAAAAAGGATTTCTCCAAGTCGGTGGTGAAGCCCGCATCAAGGCAATGATCAGCTCGGAGTAGGTTGCCATCTGCCTGGAGCAAGCAGCGAATAGCTTGATTGAAATCGATACGATGGTGCCGCGTGCAGAGGAAGGAGACGAGGCCGAACAAGGAGCAGTTCTCCATCCGGTGGAGAATCATTGTGCCGATCACATCCACCTCGAGTTTTGCGGTAGGTGGGAACGCTGCATCATACCAGATGGTGTTGATGATGATGTTGGAGACAGGGCTGGGTCAAGTCAAGGGCAGATGACTACAGCCCGGACCCCTGCTTCCTCATCCCCGCACGGTCAAGGGCCGGTCAAAAAGAAGTTGATCCAACTGAACCCCTTATGTAGTCCATATATATGTCCGGACTGGCCGGCATCTCTCGTGTAGGAACGTTATGATGGCGTAGTCCGAACGCGACGGGACACCCTTGCTCTATTCTATAGCGGCCCCACCTGCAGCCACCCGAAGAGGAGGTCTTCTTGCGTGCTGTTGTTCTGACGCCCTCCTCAACGCAAATTTTAGTCCCACCTTGTTGCGCCGGCTGGACGCCGACCGACTTAAATAGCCGCGTCGGTGGATGGCGACAAGCTTCTTTGTTAATTGCGTAGGTGGATCCAATGCTCGGTGAATGAATGAGGTAGCCTGACACTATATTGCATTTCATCGACTCATGATTATTCATCTAGTGTCAAGTTCATCTCATTCGTGTGCGTTGATAGCCCTACTGCAATGAAAGAGCTTTTTATGTTGTGATTCAAAAAAAGTCATGCAAACATCAATGTTTCATTTGTGAAGGAGATATACTATGCCTGTAAATCTTCTCTATAATAGGCAAAGAAGATTTGTAGTAATAGTCCATTTGCTTCATAATGGTTACAATGATGACTGGATTTTATCGCTTCTGAACGACCTAGCTATTTAAGTCGGTCGATTAGCTCCTAAGGCGGCAAGGTGGGACTAAAAACATTCGAAACCTGCCAGACCAATATGAATGTGAAAATCTTAAGTAGAGAATGTTATTCGGTGTCCCGCCGGTCCAACACGAACGTGAAGATCTTTGCATGTGTCAGATGTTCTGCAAATATGATTTGTGGTTGCAAATACAAAAAGATAGAGGCACGCCCCATCATGTTTCGCGGACGTTTAAGAGTCCAAATTTGCGGCTCTAGATGTTGATGTTTCTTGAAACCTTATATGTTGCTTGCCGATTTTTCCTATCCACTTGTTCTCTCTCTATCAAATGCAGCTAAAAAGTGATGCTAATTTAAACATATATAAAACTAAAACCCAAATGCCAAAATTCATCTACTTGTTCTCTCTCTATCAAATGCAGCTAAAAGGTGATGCTAATCTAAAGATATATAAAACCAAACCCCAAATGCAAAAATGCATCCACTTGTTCTCTCTCTATCAATTGCAGCTAAAAGGTGCTGTTAATTTGAAGATATATAAAACCAAAACCTAAATGCAAAAAATTCATCCACTTGTTCTCTCTCTCTCAAATGCAGCTAAAAAGTGATGTTAATTTAAAGATATATAAAACCAAAACCCAAATGCCAAAATTCTAACATCGCTTACAAGCTTTCAAACTCCATCTCCTCGCTTCTAACAATGAGCGTAAAGAGCGTACAAGACCTTGTGAAAGCTCTCTTTCATTACGAGGTCAAATACAGGAAGGCATGGAAGATGAAGCAAGCCGCATTCAAGATGTTGTATGGTGATTAGGAGCAAGCATACAACTGACTCCCTGGGTTGTTGGGAGCTATGGCTGCCACTAACCTAGGCATGGTTCATGGGTCAACCCATATGGGGAAAATTTATAATGGAAGGACGGTTCGAGTCTTTGGTCGTGCATTTTGAGCATTTGAGCAATGTGTGCGGGCTTTTCAACATTGTCGGACGATCATCTCCATCGATGACCTGACAATTCAAGGGCACTCTCTTGGTTGCAATAAGAAATGATGCCAATAATCGGTTGTAGCCTTTGGCTTTTGCTTTGGTTGAAGCGGAGACCAATGATAACTAGGACTGGTTCTTGCGTCTTTTGAGAACCAAGGTACTACCGTCTGAAAGGGAAAGTTGTGTCATATCGAATCACCATCAAGGAATTCTTAACGCGGTTGACATTGTCATTCCCAGGCATGCTCCTTTGCACCATCGATGGTGCATTAGGCATTTTTGTTCAAACTTCTATCGAGCATGTGGTAGCAAGGAGTTAACGGATGATCTTCAAGATTGTTGTCAAGCTTTTTCCGACAAACGGTTCACAAGATTGTACAACGCATTGGTCGCAAACAAAAAACTTGATGCAGGGTTCTTGAATTTATCAATAGTCACATTCAACTTAGGACAAAGTGGGCACGAGCTATGATGAAGACGGGCGAAGATACGGTCAAATGACAAGCAACATGGCAGAATGCTTCAACCGGGTGCTCAAGGGTGTCTGTGCGTTGCCAGTGACGACAATAGTTCAATACACATTCAACAAGTTGAGAGCATACATTCTAAAGTACTCAATTGAAGCGGATAAGCAGATTGCAGGAGAGAACAAGCACAAGTACAAGTACAAGTTCCCACCAAAGGTTGATGAATGGATGGAATTTCAATCACGGAAGGCAGACTCCCAAACAACTACATTATATAATAACGAGGATTGGACATAACAAATGAATGAGCTGGGAGGAACCACAAACGATGGCCACCAACACGGAAACCGGGCGTTCAAGGTATCTTCATCAGAGTGTGATTGCTCTTGCGGGAGGCCAAGGTAGATTCATCTCGCATGCTCGCACTTGTACACAACAGCTCGCACTAGGAATGTGGACGTCAACCATCCGCTCACCGTGAGGTGGTCCTAGTTCTCCATCGTGACCACCAAGCATACATGGGCTCCTAGATTTGTACTATACTTTGACCAATCGCAATGGCCGAAGCATCATGGACTTCATCCATGACTCAACCCGGAATAGAAGGTGGTCAAATGGGGAAGACGAAAGATAAAGCGCCTTAGAGGAGACATGGATGGATGCGGCCGTGGTGGTGGCCGAGAAATGGAGAACAACCAATTCCAAGAGCCTAGTGAGAGAGCCCATTGTGGAGAATGCGGTGGTATATGTCACAACACAAGAAAGTGTACCAAGCGGAAGACAAAAATGAATCAAGGACAAGCCAAGCAAGTAGTAGCCAACAAGTTCCTAGCCAAGCAAGTAGTAGCCAACAAGTTCCTAGACGACAATCAAGTAGTAGCCAACAAGGTCCTAATACCCAACAAAGAGGGAGTTGACTTGGACTTACAAGAGGGCGTGGGCATGGCAGAGGTTGTGGTGGTGCTAGAGGTGGTGATGGTACAGCTCATGGTGGCGGTAGAGGCGGTGTTTGTGAGACTAGGATTGGTATGTGTGGATACCTACGAGGACCATTTCCGTATGTCACTATTATTCATTTATCTTTTCGTTTTGTTTTTAATGCTCATTTCTTTGTTTACCATGTACTACTGTTGTTTATGATCATATTATTTCTTGTCCTTACTAACTCTTATCTTGCTATTTGTTCGTAGGTATGGCGGCGTCTCAACCCAACAAGGCAATGACGGAGTGGGTGGAGGACAAGGATGCGGTCGGTAAGGATATTTCCTTGTGGGAGAGGGCTTCAAAGAAGTTGAGAGAGGAGGATGCAGCCAAAGCAGAGAGGAAGAAGCAAGAAGCGGTTGAAGCGAGGATTAAGGAGATGACACGAATGCAGATTGAGTGGAGAGCGTACCAATACATGTTGAAGAAGGAGGAAAAGAAGAGGAATGAGCAATGTTAAGTGCCGGAAGATGTGGGCAGAGGAGTCCGCAAGGAAAGAGTAGGAGCATCAACGCTTCACGGAGAGGGTGATGCAAGAGGCTTCAGAGATGCGCAAAAGGGAGGAGGAGGAGGAAGTAGAGAGGAAGAAGAAGAAGGGAAAGGGGCCTTGCTCGGCACAATAGAGCATTGTGCTTCTTGTCTTCATGCGCACTTTAATCTTTGAACCTCTTGTGTTGTCGAACCTTGTCGTCTTCTTACGCGCTTTGCTGTTTGGAACTTGTCATCCCATAAACTTTGAACAGCCATCATGAAACTCTTCAATGTGTACTCCTCTATGTTATGGACACATTTTAATTATGATTTCCTATAAGTATCGTGAGTGCTACGTATTGCAGCTTATCGTCTCGTGCTAAATTGTTAGTGTTACACCTCAAAAAAGCTATTTAGTGCAGATTTTTGTGAAATTTTATAATGGGGCGAATGGCTAAAGGGCGTCACACTAGACAGTGTGGCGCCTGAGCCTAAGGTGGCACACTAGCGAAAAGAATGTCAGTAGCCTTACCAGAGAGCAAACAAAGAGCTACAACCATTGTTCTTACTCCTAAAGCGCACACTACATAGTGTGGCGCCTGAACCTAAGGTGCCAAACAATTGAAAAACAAATGCCAGTAGCCTTACCAGAGAGCAAACGGAGATCTACATCCATTTTTCTTACTCCCATAACGCTAAGTCAGTGTGGCGCCACACTAGACTGTGTGGCGTCTGAATCTAAGGCACCACACAATTGAAAAATAAATGCCAATAGCCTTATCATAGAGCAAACAGAGAGCTACACCTGTTTTCCAAAATCTCAGAGCGCTAAGTTAGTGTGTGGCGCCTGAGACAAAGGCGCCACACTGTCGCCTGAACCCCAGGCGCCACACTATCCAGTGTGGCGCCTCAGCTTGAGATGCCACACATGCTATTTTCTACAAAACCTTACATCATAATTTGTAATCTTCACAAAATAGTTAAGTTACACAATATATAATCTTAACAAATAGCAAAATACATCTTCAGAAACAACAAATACGATGAGCTCAACATAACATTAAATTCAACAAACGACTTGTTTTCATGGTACTATGAGGTCAACACGGATAACAAAGACAACAAGTTCAACATTGCTAGTAGTTCAACGACATAAGACATTGGCAACAAGTTTGACTTCATAAGGAAACAACCACAACAAGTTCAACACCACTACTCTTTCCTGTTGGGGAACGTCGCATGGGAAACAAAAAAATTCCTGCACACACGCAAGATCTATCCAGGGTGATGAGCATCTATGAGAGGAAGAGTGGATCTACATACCCTTGTAGATCACTAAGCGGTAAGCGTTAAGAAATGCGGTTGGTGTAGTCGAACGTCTTCGCGATCCAAATCGCCGAGCGTCCTTCGAACTCATCACGATCTGTCCCGCGATCCAATCACGATCCGTCCCGCGAACTCATCATGATCCGTCCCGCGATCTCATCACGATGCCTCTCGCGATCTTGATCACGGTCCTTCCGATCTAGCGCCAAACGGACGACACCTCCGCGTTCAGCACATGTGCAGCTTGATGACGATATCCGCCTTCTTGATCCAGCAAGAGGGAGCGGAGAGGTAGAAGAGTTATCTGGCAGCGTGACGGCGCTCCGGTGATGGTGGTGGAGCTATTCCGGTAGGGTTTCGCCTAAGCGCTGTAGAATCCGATCTAGAGGAGAAACTATGCACTAGAGGAACGGGTAACACGTAGCTAAAAATCAAGTGCCCAAAACCCTAAAACCTCTAGTATATATAAGAGGAAGAGAGGAGGAGGCTTGGTCCAAGGGCCAAGCCTCAAGGAGTCGGCCGAACCAGGTGGAAGAGGTGGAATCCACCTCCAATCCTAGTAGGACTAGGATTCCTCCCTATTTTGCCTTTTTTCCACCTTTTTCTCTTTGGGTTTTCTCTTCCAGCCGCATGGGCCTTGTGTGGAACTTTCACCAGCCCACTAAGGGATGGTATTTAATCTTCCATAGCCCATGTAGCCTCTTGAGTCGAAATACCCCTCCCGATGGTCTCCTGATACACTACCGACACTCCCGGTACACTACCGATGAGTCCGAAACTTTTCCGGCGACCAAAATAGGACTTCCTATATATCAATCTTTACCTCCGTACCATTCTGGAGTGACGTCCGGGATCTCATCCGGGACTCCGAAAACCTTCGGTCACCACCATACATAACTCTATACTACTGAAACGTCACCGAACCTTAAGTGTGCAGACCCTGCGGGTTCGAGAACTATGTAGACATGACCGAGACACCGCTACGGTCAATAACAAATAGCGGGACAAGGATGTCCATATTGGTTCCTATGTATTCTACGAAGATCTTTATCGGTCGAACCTCTATGTCAAGGATTCAGTTAATCACGTATGATGTTCCCTTTGTTCTTCGATATGTTACTTGCCCAAGATTCGATCGTCGGTATCTCCATACCTTGTTCAACCTCATTACCGGCAAGTCTCTTTACTTGTTCCGTAATACAAGATCCCATGACTAACACTTAGTCACATTGCTTGCAAGGCTTATTGTGATGTTGTATTACCGAGTGGGCCCTGAGATACCTCTCTGTTACACGGAGTAACAAATCCCAGTCTTGATCCATGCCAACTCAACAGACACCCTCGGAGATACCTGTAGAGCACCTTTATAGTCATCCAGTTATGTTGCGACGTTTGATACACACAAGGCACTCTTCCGATGTCCGTGAGTTGCATGATCTCATGGTCATAGGAACATATACTTGACATGCAGAAAACAGTAGCAATAAACTGACACGATCATATGCTATGTTTGTAGTTTGGGTCTTGTCCATCACATCATTCTCCTAATGATGTGATCCCGTTACCAAATGACATCTCATGTCCATGACTAGGAAACCATGGCCATCTTTGATCAATGAGCTAGTCTATTAAAAGCATACTAGGGACATGGTGTTGTCTATGTATCCACACATGTATCTGAGTTTCCAAGCAACACAATTATAGCATGGATAATAAACGATTATCATTAACAAGGAAATATGATAATAAAAAATTTATTATTGCCTCTAGGACATATTTCCAACAATCTCCCACTTGCACTACAGTCAATAATCTAGTTCACATCACCATGTGATTCGCATTGTTATGAATCTAACACCCAATGATTTCTGGTGCTCGATCATGCTTTGCATGTGAGAGAGGTCTTATAGTCAAGGGTCTGCGACATTCTGATCCGTGTGTACTTTGCAAATCTCTATGTCAAACTGTAAACACTGCTACCACACTCCACTTGGTACTATTCCAAATGGCTTCTCCACTATACGTATCCAGATTACTACTACGAGTCATCCGGATTGGTGTTAAAGCTTGCATCGACGTAACTCTTTATGACGAACTCTTTATCACCTCCATAATCGAGAAACATCTCCGTAGTCTTTTAGTTACTAAGGATAATCTTGACCGCTGTCCAGTGATCCACTCCTGGATCACTCTTGTACCCCTTGATGGACTCATGGCAAGGCACACACCGGTGCGGTACACAGCATGGCATACTATACAGAGCCTATGGCTAAGGCATAGGGGAAGACGTTCGTCCTTTCTCTTTCTTCTACCATGGTCGAGCTTTGAGTCTCACTCAACTTCACACCTTACAAATCAGGCGAGAACTCTAACTCTGACTGATCCATTTTGAACTCTTTCAAAATCTTGTCAATGTATGTACTCATTGAAAGTCTCATCAAGCATATTGATCTATCTCTATAGATCTTGATGCTCAACAATTAGGTAGCTTTATCCAGGTCTTCCTTTGAAAATCACTTTCCAAACAACCGTTTATGCTTTCTAGAAATTCTACATTATTTCCGATCAACAATATGTCATCCACATATACTTATCAGAAATTCTATAGTGCTCCCACTCACTTTATTGTAAATACAAGTTTCTCAAAAACTTTGTATAAACTTCAAAACTTTGATCACCTCATTGATAACCCACAAGTATAGGGGATCGCAACAGTTTTCGAGGGTAGAGTATTCAACCCAAATTTATTGATTCGACACAAGGGGAGCCAAAGAATACTCTCGAGTATTAGCAGTTAAGTTGTCAATTCAACCACACCTGGAATATTTAGTATCTGCAGCAAAGTTTTAGTAGCAAAGCAGTATGATAGTAACGGTAACAATGGTAACAATAGCAGTAGTGATTGGTGTAGCAAGTGTGACAGCAGTAACGGTAAAGTAACTAAGCTAGGACCAGTATAGGAAAAGCTCGTAGGCATTGGATCGATGATGGATAATTATGTCGGATGGCATTCATCATGTAACGGTTATAACATAGGGTGATATGTAACTAGCTCCAATTCGTTTGTAATGTAGGCATGTATTCCGTATATAGTCATACGTGCTTATGGAAAAGAACTTGCATGACATCTTCTGTCCATCCCTCCTGTGGCAGCGGGGTCCTAATGGAAACTAAGGGATATTAAGGTCTCCTTTTAATAGAGAACCGGAACAAAGCATTAGCACATGGTGAATACATGGAATCCTCATACTATGGTCATCTCCGGCAGTGGTTCCGGCTATTGTCACTCCGGGGTTGCCGGGTCATAACACATAGTAGGTGACTACAACTTGCAAGATAGGATCAAGGACACACATATATTGATGAAAACATAATAGGTTTAGATCTGAAATCATGGCACTCGGGCCCTAGTGACAAGCATTAAGCATAGCAAAGTAGTAGGAACATCAATCTTAGAACATAGTGGATATTAGGGATCAAACCCCATCAAAACTAACTCGATTACATGATAGATCTCATCCAACCCATCACCGTCCAGCAAGCCTACGATGAGATTACTCACGAACGATGGAGAGCATCATGGAATTGGCGATGGAGGATGGTTGATGATGACGATGGCGTCAATTTCCCCTCTCCGCAGCCAAGAACGGACTCCAGATCTGCCCTCCCGAGGAAGAACAGGCAGTGGCGGCAGCTCCGTATCGTGAAACGCGATGAACTCTTCTCTCCGATTTTTTTCTGGGCAAGAGAGGATATATGGAGTTGGAGATGAGGTCGGAGGAGCCACGTGGGCCCCACGAGCCTGCCAGGCGTGCCCTAGGGGGGCGCCTGGAGGGCTCGTGGCCCACTGGCAGCGTATCTTCAGTTGATTCTTTCTCTGGTATTTTTTATATATTCCATAAAAAATCCTCGTAATTTTCCAGGTCATTCCGAGAACTTTTATTTCTGCAGAAAAACAACACCATGGCAGTTCTGCTGAAAACAGCGTTAGTCCGGGTTAGTTTCATTCAAATCATGCAAATTAGAGTCCAAAACAAGGGCAAAAGAGTTTGGAAAAGTAGATAGGTTGGATACGTATCAACTCCCCCAAGCTTAAAGCCTTGCTTGTCCTCAAGCAATTAAGGTTATAAACTTAAAGAGACAAAAGAAAAACTTTTACGAACTCTGTTTGATGTTGTTGTTTTAATTATGTCTAACTCGTATTCAGATTTTCAGCAAGATCATAAGCTAACCACATAAGCAATGACATTTAGGTCTCATGGTATACTCATAGCAATGACATAATTAACTAGCGAGTAATAATAATAAGTTTCAAACGTCAACACTTCAATCAAAACAATCATGATCCAATATGAATAGATGGTATCTCGCTAGCCCTTTCTGAGACCGCAAAAGATAAATGCAGAGCACCTTCAAAGACCAAGGGGCGAGTAGAAATTGTAATTCATGGCAAAGAAGATCCATTCATAGTCATACTCAATATCAATTAATAGCAACGCATACAAATGACGGAGGTGCTCTCTAGCTAGTGCTTTTAATAAGAAGAGGATGACTCAACAGAAATGTAAATAGATAGACCCTTCGCAGAGGGAAGCATTGATTTGTAGAGGTGCCAGAACTCAAGCTTTTTAAAACAGAGATAAATAATTTTGGAGTAGCATGCTCTCATTGTCAACGCGATGACCAAGAGTTTTCACCATCTTCCATGCTACACATATTATAGGCGGTTCCCAAACAGAATAGTAAAGTTTTGACTCCCCCACCACCGATCAATCACACTCCAGGACTAGCCAAATCCTCGGGGGCCGTCCATACCAACAACAATCCAGGGGGAGTTTTGTTTGCAATTATATTTTTATTTGATTTGAGCATGGAACTGGGCATTCCGATTACCGGCCCCTTTCTCGTGAGTGATAGTGAATAAACATGTATCAAGGATAACACGCCTAGCATGGAAGATACTGACCGCCCCTTGTCACCACATGAGCGGTTCGGGCATACAAAAATGATTATTATTTGAAGGTTTAGAGAATGGCACATGCAAATTTACTTGGAACGGCAGGTAGATACCGCATATATGTAGGTATGGTGTACTCATATGGAACAACTTTGGGTTTATGGAAGTGGATGCACAAGCAGTATTCCCGCTTAGTACAAGTGAAGGCTAGAAAGAGACTGGGAAGCGACCAACTAGAGAGCGACAACAGTCATTAACATGCATTGAGATTAACCAACATTGAGTGCAAGCATGAGTAGGATATAAAATCACCATGAACATGAATATCGTGGAGGCTATGTTGATTTTGTTTCAACCACATGCGTGAACATGTGCCAAGTCAAGCCACTTGAATCATTCAAAAGAGGAAACCATCCTATCATACTACATCACAATCATTTTAAAATTTATGTTGGCATACAAGTCAAACCATTATAACCTCCTAGCTAATTAAGCATGGCATAAGAAACTATGATCTCCAAGTTGTCATTGTAAACATGTTTCTCTCATAACAATGCTGAATTAGGAATGATGAGCTAGTCATATTTACAAAAACAAAATAGGTCGAGTTCATACCCGCTTTTCCAGGCTCAGTCACTTCATCATATATCGTCATTATTGCCTTTCACTTGCACGACCGAATGATGTGAATAATAATAAGAGTGTTCGTGCATTGGACTAAGCTGGAATCTGCAAGAAAACTCAGAGGAGAAGACAAAGTAATATGGCTCTTTGACGGATAAACAATAATGCATATGACAGCCACTAATCATTTTAATCATGGTCTTCTACCTCGACCCAAAGAAAAATAAAACTATTTACACGGGAAAGCTCCCAACAAGCAAAAGAAGAACATGAAATCTTTTTGGGTTTTATTTTTAGTTGCTACAAAGCATGCAAGAATGTAAAGTTACAACTATTTTTTTTTGTTTTTCTCATTTTTATTTATTTTTGGATTTTCTCAAGTTAATCAAACACACAAGAAGAATGCGAGAAAAACAAAATAAACTAGCATGGATGATACAATGGAAAAACGTGAACACCGACTATCAAAGTGAATGTGTGAACATGAATATAAAGTCGGTGAGAAACACGTACTCCCCCAAGCTTAGGCTTTTGGCCTAAGTTTGTCTACTCCCAAGGCTGGTCCGGGCGATATCCAAAATCATAATGGGGGTTGTACAGGGACGCGGCAGCTACCGCCTGAATAGCTGCCTCTCGGAGGCGAGCAGCCTTCACCTCCCTATCATACTCCTCTGCCTCTCCTTTGGTTATGTAATATCTCTGTTTACTCTGAAAATCAAAGAAGGCGGGAGCAGGAAGGGTAATATGAAAAACACGTTGTCGGTTAAATATTAACCGGTATTGGAGGGACTCATTGCTCCTCTCAAGGAACTGGAAGCGTATCATAGCAGCACGATCAAGAAAAGCACTGTGCAGCGGGGGATCTCCTATCCGGATGGGTATTTTAAAATAATTAGCTAGGCGAGTGGCATAGATCCCACCAAAGAAATCTCCTTCATTAGCATTATTATTTAGTCTCCTAGCAATTATAGCTCCCATGTTAAAACTTCTATCACCCGTTATTGCACTCTTAAGTATACTAAGGTCAGGTGCGTAGAGGTGGCTATGGTCATGCTTACCATTAATGCATCTTCCTATGAAGAGGGCAAAATAATGTGAGGCAGGAAAATGAATGCTCCTCGTGGTAGCCTGCGTAATATCTCTAGTTTCTCCAACCGTTATACTGGAAATAAAATCTCTAACCGAGGACTTAGGAGGGTCATTGGGACTACCCCAGAAATTGGCAAGTTGACGGGAGAATTCTTGTCTTGCGTTGATTTTTCCCTTGAAGAGGAAAGGGTGATGGAGCAAGGTAGAGATAAGTATTTCCCTTAGTTTGAGAACCAAGGTATCAATCCAGTAGGAGTATCAAGATGAGGCACAAAGAAACCTGCACAAACAAACTTGCACCCAACGCGATAAAGAGCTTGTCAATCCCTTTATGATTACTTGCAAGGTGAGATCTGATAGTGATAGTAGATGAATATAAATAAGTAAATAAAATTGCAGCAAGGTATTTTTGGTGTTTTTGTATTTATATCTGAATATATAATATGTAAAATAGACCCGGGGGCCATAGTGTTCACTAGAGGCTTCTCTCATGATAGCAAGTATTATGCTGGGTGAACAAATTACTGTTGAGCAATTGATAGAATAGCGCAAAGTCATGACGATATCTAAGGCAATGATCATACATATAGGCATCACGTCCGAGACAAGTAGACCGATACTTTCTGCATCTACTACTATTACTCCACACATCGACCGCTATCCAGCATGCATCTAGTGTATTAAGTTCATAACAAACGGAGTAACGCTTTAAGCAAGATGACATGATGTAGAAGGATAAACTCATGCAATATGATATAAACCCCATCTTTTTACCCTTGATGGCAACAACACGATGTGTGCCTCGCTACCCCTTCTGTCACTAGGTGAAGACACCGCACGGTATGAACCCAAAACCAAGCACTTCTCCCATTGCAAGAACTATAGATCAAGTTGGCCAAACGAAACCCATAACTTGAAGAGAATTACAAGGATATGAAATCATGCATATAAGAAATCAGAGGAGACTCAAATAATATTCATAGATAATCTGATCATAAATCCACAATTCATTGGATCTCAACAAACACACCGCAAAAGAAGATTACATCGGATAGATGACCATGAAGATCATGGAGAACTTTGTGTTGAAGATAAAAGAGAGAGAAGAAGCCATCTAGCTACTAGCTATGGACCCGAAGGTCTGAGGTGAACTACTCACGCATCATCGGAGAGGCAATGGTGTTGATCAAGATGGCCACCGTAGATGAATTCCCCTCTGGCAGGATGCCGGAACGGTCTCCCGATTGGTTTTTGGTGGCTCTGGAGGTGTGCGGCGGCGGAACTTGTGATCTAGGTTTAATTCTGAGGGTTTCCGTATTTATAATACCATCTGGCGTCACGAACAAGTAAAGAGGCGCCATGAGGAGGTCACGAGCCCCCTAGCCGCGGCCAGGGGGGCCCGCGCCTCCCAAGCTCGTGGCTTCCTCGGGCTGCCTCTCCGGTATCTTTTCCTTCTGCTATTTTTGATAGTTTCCATAAAAAATCACGGCTAAAGTTTTATTCCGTTTGGACTCTGTTTGATATTCCTATCTGAAAAAGGTCAAAAACACGGAAAAAACAGGAACTGGCACTGGGCACTGAATTAATAAGTTAGTCCCAAAAATAATATAAAATAGCATATTCATGCATATAAAACATCCAAAGTTGATAATATAATAGCATGGAAAAATAAAAAATTATGGATATGTTGGAGACGTATCAAGCATCCCCAAGCTTAACTCCTGCTCGTCCACGAGTAGGGAAGTGATAAAGAACGAATTTTTGATGTGAAATGCTACCTAACATATTTGTTTCATGTAATTTCTTTATTGTGGCATGAATGTTCAGATCCATAGGATTCAAAACAATAGTCTAATATTGAAATGAAAACAATAATACTTCAAGTATGATGGCAAAGTAATCATGAACTTTCGAAATAAAAAAGCCAAAGAAAGTTATCCCTACAAAATCATATAGTCTGGCTATGCTCCATCATCCCCACACAACGAATTTAAATCATGCACAACCCCGGTATTGATCAAGTAATTGTTTTTGTACTCTTATTTTTTCAAACTTTTTCAACTCTCAAGCAATACATGAGCGTGATCCATGGATATAGCACTATAGGTGGAATAGAGTGTGGTGGAGGTTGTGAGGCAAAAAGGAGGAGATGGTCACATCGACTCGGCGTATCAATAGGCTATGGAGATTCCCATCAATAGATATCAATGTGAATGAGTAGGGATTGCCATGAAACGGATGCACTAGAGCTATAAGTGTATGAAAGCTCACAAATAAAAACTAGTGGGTGTGCACCCAACTTGCTTGCTCACTAAGACCTAGGGCAATTTGAGGAAGCGCATCATTGGAATATACAAGCCAAGTTATATAATGAAAATTTCCACTAGCATATGAAAGTGAAAAAACAAGAGACTCTTTGTCATGAAGAACATGGTGCTATTTTGAAGCACAAGTGTGGAAAAAATAGTAGCATTGTCCCTTCTCTCTTTTTCTCTCATTTTTTTTCATTTGGGCTCTTTGGCCTCTCTTGTTTTATATTTTTTTATTTGGTGGGCATATTTGGCCTCTTTTATTTCCTCACATGGGACAATGCTCTAGTAATGATGATCATCACACTTTTATTTACTTACAACTCGATACTTAGAACAATAATGACTCTATATGAATGAAAGTGGTGGCACATGTCATGAGACGGAACGGTGGAAGTTGCATGACAATATATCTCATAATGGCTATGAAAATGCCATAATTGGTAGGTATGGTGGCTGTTTTGAGGAAGGCATATGGTGGGTTTGTGCACCGGCGAAAGTTGCGCGGCACTAGAGAGGGTAGTAATGGTGGAAAGTGAAAGTGCATCTATGCCATGGACTCACATTAGTCATGAAGAACTCATATACTTATTGCAAAAGTTTTATTAGTAATCGAAACAAAGTGCTAAACGCATACTCCTAGGGGAAGGGTTGGTAGGAGTTAACCATCGCGCGATCCCGACCGTTACACAAAGGATGACAATCAATAAATCAATTATGCTTCGACTTCCTAACATAGCAGTTCACCATACGTGCATGCTACGGGAATCACTAACTTCAACACAAGTATTTCTAGATTCACAACACCCTACTAACATAACTCTAATATTACCATATCCATATCTCAAAACTAATTGCGAGGAATCAAACTTATCTTACTAATCAATGCACTTGAATATGAAAGTTTTATTATATCCTCTTTGGCTGCCTATCATATTTAGGACTAATTTCATAACACATGCCAATTGCCAAGTTACTTAGAGAGAACACTCTCAAAATGATATAAGTGAAGATTCGAGATTTTTTATTTCTACAAAATATGACACCGCCGTGCTCTACAAAGATTTAGGTGAATCACTAGAGCAAAATTATCTAGCTCAAAAGATATAAGTGAAGCACATGAGAGCAAAATCACCAATCTCAAAAGATATAAGTGAAGCACGTGGGAGCAAAATTATTAAGCTCAAAAGATATAAGTGAAGCACAAGTGAGCAAAATTACCAAGCTCAAAAGATATAAGTGAAGCACGTCTGAGCTAAATTGCCTGACTCAAAAGATATAAGTGAAGCTCATTGAGTATTCTAACAAATTCACGATGAGTGCATGTCTCTCTCAAAAGGTGTGCAGCAAGGTTGATTGTGACAAAACAAAAATCAAAGACTCTTATAATACACGACGCTCCAAGCAAAACACATATCATGTGGTGAATAAAAATATAGCTCCAAGTAACATTACCGATGGATTAAAGACGAAAGAGGGGATGCCTTCCCGGGGCATCCCCAAGCTTAGGATTTTTGGTGTCCTTGAATTTGGCTTGGGATGCCTTGGGAATCCCCAAGCTTAGGCTCTTGCCACTCTTTATTCCATTGTCCATAAGAACATCACCCAAAACTTGAAAACTTCACACCACAAAACTGAAACAGAAACTCGTGATAGCATCAGCATAAGAAAACAAACCACCAACTTTTTAGGTACTGTATTAAACTTTAATTTCCATTTATATTGATGTTATATTACTGTATTATCACTTATCCATGGCTTGTACCCCCCGATACTACCCATAGTTTCATCAAAATAAGCAATCAACACAAATAAAACAGAATCTGTCAAAAACAGAACAGTCTGTAGCAATCTGTATATTTCGTACACCTCTGCTAATTAAAAAATTCTGAAACAAATTATGAAAATTAGGGAAATTTTCATATAAATCATAAGAAAAAATAATCAACCCAAAATATCTTTCTGGATAGGAATGAAAAATAATTTCGTGAGCACAAAGTTTCTGTCTTTTTCCAGCGTGATTAAACAACTATCACCAAAACTAATCATAAAGGTTCTACTTGGCACACAAACTAATTAAAACAGAAAAAACGCAATAATAAAATAATCATGATGGTGTGGACTCAACAAAACAGAAAGTAAAAAAGCAAAATTAAATTTATTCATTGGGTTGCCTCCCAACAAGCGCTATCGTTTAACGCCCCTAGCTAGGCATAATGATTTCAATGATGCTCACAATAAGAGTAGTAATTGAGATTTGCAAAAGAGAATTATGAATAGAATGAAAAACACATTTAAGTCTAATCCACTTCCTATGCATAGGGATTTTGTGAGCAAACAATTTATGGGAACAAGAATCACTTAGCATAGGAAGGCAAAATAAGCATAACTTCAAAACTTTGAACACATAGAGAGGAAACTTGATATTATTGCAATTCCTACAAGCATATGTTCCTCACTCATAATAATGAAGGAATATCACAATATAACTGTCACATAAAGGATTCTTTTCATGATCAATTAGAGCATACGTGTCATCACCAAAACTTGGGGAACAAAAAATATCATCTTCATCAAGCATAGCATCCCCAAGCTTGTGGTTTTCCA
The DNA here is from genome assembly GCA_022496015.1 of Hordeum marinum. Classification (NCBI taxonomy): domain Eukaryota; kingdom Viridiplantae; phylum Streptophyta; class Magnoliopsida; order Poales; family Poaceae; genus Hordeum; species Hordeum marinum. The sequence goes on from CM039678.1 coordinate 27,071,787, forward strand.
TATCATTAGCATCATGGATATTCAGAGAATACATACTAACAACATGGAAATCATTCTTTTCATTCAAGGAACTATCATGAATCTCCTTACAAATTTCTTCTTTCCACACTTCATCAAGATTTTCAGATTCATGATTTTCAAACAGAACTTCGTAGAGATAATCAAGTGCACTCAACTCACTAGCAATTGGTTCATCATAATTTGGTCTTTTGAAAAGATTAGCAAGTGGATGAGGATCCATATCAATGGATTTTTAGCAAGAGAATATGCAAGCAAATATAAACCACATGGCAACACAAGCAAACATAGCAACGAAAAGGCGAACGGAAGAAGGGCGAATAAAAAGGCAAATCTTTTTGGTATTTTCTGAAAATTGTTTTAGAAGTGGGGGAGAGGAAAACGAGAGGCAAATAGAAAATAATGTAAATGCAAGAGATGAGTTTGTGATAGGTACTTGGTAGGTATGCTTCACCTGATTACTCCCCGGCAACGGCGCAGAAATTCTTCCTGCTACTTCTCGGCAACGTTGCCAGAAATTAGCAAGTTGACGGGAGAATTCTCGTCTTGCGTTGGTTTTTCCCTTGAAGAGGAAAGGGTGATGCAGCAAGGTAGAGATCAGTATTTACCTCAGTTTTAGAACCAAGGTATCAATCCAGTAGGAGTATCAAGATGAGGCACCAAGAAACCTACACAAACACAAACAAACTCCAACGCGATAAAGAGGTTGTCAATCCCTTTACGATTACTTGCAAGGTGAGATATGATAGTGATAGTAGATGAATATAAATAAGTAAATAAAATTGCAGCAAGGTATTTTTGGTGTTTTTGTATTTATATCTGAATATATAATATGTAAAATAGACCCGGGGGCCATAGTGTTCACTAGAGGCTTCTCTCATGATAGCAAGTATTACGCTGGGTGAACAAATTACTGTTGAGCAATTGATAGAATAGCGCAAAGTCATGACGATATCTAAGGCAATGATCATACATATAGGCATCACGTCCGAGACAAGTAGACCGATACTTTCTGCATCTACTACTATTACTCCACACATCGACCGCTATCCAGCATGCATCTAGTGTATTAAGTTCATAACAAACGGAGTAACGCTTTAAGCAAGATGACATGATGTAGAAGGATAAACGCATGCAATATGATATAAACCCCATCTTTTTACCCTTGATGGCAACAACATGATGCATGCCTCGCTACCCCTTCTGTCACTAGGTGAGGACACCGCACGGTATGAACCCAAAACCAAGCACTTCTCCCATTGCAAGAACTATAGATCAGGTTGGCCAAACGAAACCCATAACTCGAAGAGAATTACAAGGATACGAAATCATGCATATAAGAAATCAGAGGAGACTCAAATAATATTCGTAGATAATCTGATCATAAATCCACAATTCATCGGATCTCAACAAACATACCGCAAAAGAAGATTACATCGGATAGATCACCATGAAGATCATGGTGAACTTTGTATTGAAGATCAAAGAGAGAGAAGACGCCATCTAGCTACTAGCTATGGACCCGAAGGTCTGAGGTGAACTACTCACGCATCATCGGAAAGGCAATGGTGTTGATGAACATGGCCACCGTAGATGAATTCCCCTCCGCTAGGATGCCGGAATGGTCTCCCGATTGGTTTTTGGTGGCTCTGGAGGTGTGCGGCGGAGGAACTTGCGATCTAGGTTTAATTCTGAGGGTTTCCGTATTTATAAGACCATCTGGCATCGGGAACAAGTAAAGAGGCACCATGAGGAGGTCACGAGCCCCCTAGCCGCGGCCAAGGGGGCCCGCGCCTCCCAGGCTCGTGGCTTCCTCGGGCCGCCTCTCCGGTATCTTTTCCTTCTGCTATTTTTGATATTTTCCATAAAAAATCACAACGAAAGTTTTATTCCGTTTGGACTCCATTTGATATTCCTATCTGAAAAAGGTCAAAAACACAGAAAAAAACAGGAACTGGCACTGGGCACTGAATTAATAAGTTAGTCCCAAAAATAATATAAAATAGCATATTCATGCATATAAAACATCCAAAGTTGATAATATAATAGCATGGAACAATCAAAAATTATAGATATGTTGGAGACGTATCAGTGGTCCCTAGAAGCATCGGTTAGTCCATTATAAAAGATATCAAGTATTTCATTTTTCTTAAGAGGGAGATTAGGCAAAGCATTAAGTAACTGGACAAGCCTCCCCCAAGCTTGTGGGAGACTCTCTTCTTCAATTTGCACAAAGTTATATATATCCTGCAAGGCAGCTTGTTTCTTATGGGAAGGAAAATATTTCTCAGAGAAGTAGTATATCATATCCTGGGGACTACGCACACAACCAGGAGCAAGAGAAGTAAACCAAGTTTTAGCATCACCCTTTAGTGAGAAAGGAAACAACTTAAGGATATAGTAATAGCGAATTTTTTTCCTCATTAGTGAATAGGGTGGCTATATCATTCAGTTTAGTAAGATGTGCTGCAACAGTTTCAGATTCATAACCATGAAAAGGATCAGATTCAACCAAAGTGATTAACTCCGGATCGACAGAGAACTCATAATCCTTATCAGTAACAAAGATAGGTGAAGTAGCAAACTTAGGATCATATTACATTCTAGCATTCAAAGATTTTTCTTTCCACTTGCGTAATAAATTCTCAAGATCATAGCTATCCTTACAAGCAAGAAAGTCTTCAGCTACCTCTCCTTCCATAACATAACCCTTAGCTATATTAGGAAATTCATATCTAGGAGGGCTAGGTCTAACAGGTGTAACAGCAGGTTCCATTTCAATAATTTCATCAGTTTCAGATGTATCATTTGATTCAGTAGTAACTCTAGCAATTTGTGCATCAAGAAATTCACCAAGTGGCATATCATTATCCAACAAAGCATCATCATAATTATCATGTATAGCAGAAGTAGCATCGTCAAGCATAGGCGACATATCAGAATTAATAGCAGGTGGAGGTGTCGCAAATTTACTCATAACATAAGGTGAATCAAGTGCAGAGCTAGATGGCAGTTCCTTACCTGTCCTCGTAGTTGAGGGCAGAACTTTAGTTTTTTGATCTCGCAAATTCTTCATAGTGATCAACAGATATAAATCCCAAGTGACTCATAGAATAGAGCTATACTCCCCGACAATGGCGACAGAAAAAGGTCTTGATAACCCACAAGTATAGGGGATCACAACGGTTTTCGAGGGTAGAGTATTCAACCCAAATTTATTGGTTCGACACAAGGGGAGCCAAAGAATACTCTCGAGTATTAGCAGTTGAGTCGTAAATTCAACCACACCTGAAAGATTTCGTATCTGCAGCAAAGTTTTAGTAGCAAAGCAGTACGATAGTAACGGTAACAATGGTAACAGTAGCAGTAGTGATTGGTGTAGCAAGTGTGACAGCAGTAACAGTAAAGTAACTAAGCTAGGACCAGTATAGGAAAAGCTCGTAGGCATTGGATCGGTGATGGATGATTATGCCGGATGATATTCGTCATGTAACGGTTATAACATAGGGTAATATGCAACTAGCTCTAGTTCGTCAATGTAATGCAGGCATGTATTCCGTATGTAGTCATACGTGCTTAGGGAAAAGAACTTGCATGACATCTTTCGTCCATCCCTCCCGTGGCAGCGGGGTCCTAAGGGATATTAAGGTCTCCTTTTAGTAGAGTACCGAAACAAAGCATTAGCACATGGTGAATACATGGAATCCTCATACTATGGTCATCACCGGGAGTGGTTCCGACTATTGTCACTCCGGGGTTGTCGGGTCATAACACATAGTAGGTGACTAAAACTTGCAAAATAGGATCAAGAACACACATATATTGATGAAAACATAATAGGTTCAGATCTGAAATCATGGCACTCGGGCCCTAGTGACAAGCATTAAGCATAGCAAAGTAGTAGCAACATCAATCTTAGAACATAGTGGATACTAGGGATCAAACCCCATCAAAACTAACTCGATTACATGATAGATCTCATCCAACCCATCACCGTCCAGCAAGCCTACGATGATATTACTCACGAACGATGGAGAGCATCATGGAATTAGCGATGGAGGATGGTTGATGATGACGATGGCGTCAATTTCCCCTCTCCGAAGCCAAGAACGGACTCCAGATCTGCCCTCCCGAGAAAGAACAGGCAGTGGCGGCAGCTCCATATCGTGAAACGCGATGAACTCTTCTCTCCGATTTTTTTCTGGGCGAGAGAGGTTATATGGAGTTGGAGATGAGGTCGGAGGAGCCACGCGGGCCCCACGAGCCTGCCAGGCGCGCCCTAGGGGGGCGCCTGCAGGGCTCGTGGCCCACTGGCAGCGTATCTTCAGTTGATTCTTTCTCTGGTATTTTTTATATATTCCATAAAAACTCCTCGTAAGTTTCCAGGACATTCCGAGAACTTTTATTTCTGCACAAAAACAACACCATGGCAGTTCTGTTGAAAACAGCATCAGTCCGGGTTAGTTTCATTCAAATCATGCAAATTAGAGTCCAGAACATGGGCAAAAAAGTTTGGAAAAGTAGATACGTTGGAGACGTATCACTCATCAAAGTGTATATTCCAACTCCGAGATGCTTGCTTCAGTCCATAGAAGGCTCACTGAAGCTTGCACACCTTTTAGCATCCTTAGGACTGACAAAACCTTCTGGTTGTATCTCATACAACCTTTCCTCAAGGAAGGAAACGACGTTTTGACATCCATCTACCAGATTTCATAATTGAAAAATACAGCAACTGCTAACCTAATTCCAACAGACTTTAGCATCATTACGAGTGAGAAAGTCTCATCGCAGTCAACTCATTGAACTTGTCGGAAACTTCTTTGCAACAAGTCGAGCTTTATAAATGGTGACATTTACCATCAGCGTCTGTCTTCATCTTAAAGGTCCATTTGTACTCGACAACCTGCCGTCTAACGAGCAAGTCTACCAAAGTCTATACTTGGTTTTCATACATGGATCCTTTCTCAGATTTCATGGCCTCTAACCATTTGTCGGAATCCGGGCCCATCATCGCTTCTCCATAGCTCATAGGTTCATCGTTGTCCAACAACATGACCTCTAAGACAAGGTTGTCATACCACTCAGGAGCAGTACACGTCCTTGTCGACCTACGAGGTTCGATAGTAACGTGATCCAAAGCTTCATGATCATCATCATTATCTTCCTCTTCAACTAACGTAGGCTTCACAGAAACTTCTTCCTGTGTTGCGCTACTCTCTGCTTGAACCAAAGGTTCAACAACCTCATCAAGTTCCATCTTCCTCCCACTCAATTCTTTCGAGAGAAACTCTTTGTCGGGAAAGGACCCAGTTTTAGCAACAAACATTTTATGCTTGGATCTAAGATAGAAGGTTCACCCAACTGTTCTTTTGGATATTCTATGAAGACGCATTTTTCTGCTTTGGGTTCGAGCTCATTAGGTGAAAACATTTTCCACACAAGTGTCACAGCCCCAAACATCAAGAAATGACAACTTAGGTTTCTACCAAACCATAATTCACACGGTCTCATCTCAACGGATCTAGATGGTGCCCTATTTAAAGTGAATGTAGTTGTCTCTAATGCATAACCCCAAAATTATAGTAACAAAACAACAAGAGACATCATAGCACGCACCATATCCAATAGAACACGACTATGATGTTCGGACACACCATCACACTATGGTGTTCCAGGAGGCATGAGTTGTGAAACAACTTTCACATTGTCTAAAGTTGTATGCCATACTCGTAACTCAAATATTTACCTCCACGGTCATATCGCAGACATTTTTATCTTCTTGTCATGATGATCTTAAACTTCACTCTGAATTTGCTTGAACTTTTCAAATGATTCAGACTCATGTTTCATTAAGTAAATATACTCATATATACTCAAATCATCAGTGAAGGCAAGAAAATAAAGATATCCACTACATGCTACAACACTCATTGGACCGTATACATCAACATGTATCATTTCCAATTAGTCAATTGCCCGTTTCGAAAAACGGGGTCTTAGTCATCTTTGTCCAAGAGGCATGGTTCGCATGTCTCAACCGATTCAAAATCGAATGAGTCCAAAGATCCATCAGCATGGAGTTTCTTCATGTGATTTATACGAATATGACATTTAACGGCAGTGCCACAAGTATGTGGTACTATCATTATTAACTTTGTATCTTTTGGCATCAATGTTATGAACATGTGTATTACTACGATCAAGATTCAGCAAACCATTCTCACTGGGTGCATGACCATTGAAGATATTATTCATGTAAACAGAAAAGCCATTATTCTCTAATTTAAATGAATAACCGCATTGCAATAAACACGATCTAATCATGTTCATGCTTAATGCAAACACCAACAACATTTAGATTTTTCACTAATCCCGAAGGTAGAAAGAGCGTGCGATGTTGTTCACATCAACCTTGGAAACATTTCCAACACACATCGTCACCTCACACTTAGCTAGTTTCCGTTTATTCCGTAGCTTTTACTTCGAGTTACTAACATTTAGAAATCAAACCGGTATTTAATACCCAGGTGCTACTAGGAGTACAAGCAAGGTACACATCAACAACACGTATATCAAATATACTTGTGTTGACGTTGCCAGCCTTCTTATCTACCAAGTATCTAGGGCTGTTCCGCTTCAGCGACCGCTCTCCTCATAATCGAAGCACTTAGTCTTGGGTTTGGGTTCAACTTTGGGTTGCTTCACTCGAGCAGCAACTGACTTGCCATCCATGAAGTTTCCCTCCTTGCCCTTGCCCTTCTCGAAACTAGTGGTTTTACTAACCATCAACACTTGATGCTCCTTCTTGATTTCTACCTTCGCAGTGTCAAACATCGCGAACAGCTCAGGGATCATTATTTCTATCTCTGGCATCTTATAGTTCATTACCAAGTTCTAGTAGCTTAGTGACAGTGACTTGGAGAACTATATCAATCACTATCTTATCTGGAAGATCAACTCCCACTCGATTCAAGCGATTGTAGCACCCAGACAATCTGAGCACATGCTCAATGATTGAGCTATTATCTTTCATCTTGCAGGCAAAGAATCTTGTTGGAGATCTCTTATCTCGCAACATGGGCATGATCCTGAGATCCTAATTTCAGCTCTTAGAACATCTCATATGTTCTGTGACGTTCAAAACATTTCGGAGCCTCAATTCTAAGCTGTAATGCATGACGCACTAAACTCTCAAGTAGTCATCAGAACATGCCTGTCAGATGTTCACAACATCTATAGACGATTCTAGAGGGGTCGGCGCACCGAGAGGTGTATTAAGGACATAAGCCTTCTGTGCAGCAATGAGGACAATCCTCAGATCATGGACCTAGTCCGTAGTATTGCTACCATCATCTTTCAACTCTATTTCTCTAGGAACATATAAAAATTCAAGGGAGCTAGAGCATGAGCTAGTAATCTACAACATAATTTGCAAAGACACTACTGACTATGTTCATGATAATAAGTTCAATTAATCATATTACTTAAGAACTCCCACTCAAATTGACATCCCTCTGGTCATTCGAGTGATACATGATCCAAATTCACCAACTCAAGTCCGATCATCACGTGAGTTGAGGTGGTTTCAATGGTGAACATCATCATGTTGATCATATCTACTATATGACTCATGTTCGACCTTTCGATCTCTTGTGTTCCGAGGCCATGTATGTACATGCTAGGCTCGTCAAGTTTAACGCGAGTGTTCTGCATGTGCAACACTAGCTTGCAACCGTTGTATGTGAACGTAGAGTCTATCACACCTGATCATCATGTGGTATCTCGACACGACAAACTTCCGCAACGGTGCACACTCGGGGAGAACACAATTTATCTTGAAATTAAGTGAAGGATCACCTTATAATGCTACCGTCGTCCTAAGCAAAACAAGGTGCATAAAAGGATTAACATCACATGCAAATCTTAAGTGACATGATATGGCCATGAACTTGTGCTTTTGATCTCCATCTTGAAAGCACCGGCATGATCTCCATCGTCACCGGCATGACACCATGATCTCCATCATCTTGATCTCCATCAACGTGTCGCCATCGGGGTTGTCGCGCCCACCATGCTTCTACTACTATTGCTACCGTTTAGCGATAAAGTAAAGCATTACATAGTGCTTAATGATTGACATGCACATCATACAATAATTAAAGACAACCTCATGGCTCCTGCCGGTTGCCGTACTCATCGACATGCAAGTCATGATATTCTATACAACACATGATCATCTCATACATCACATATATCTCATCATGTAATTGGCCATATGACATCACAACATACCCTGCAAAAACAAGTTAGACGTCCTCTAATTGTTGTTGCATGTTTTACGTGGCTGCTACGAGTATCTAGAAAGAACAATTCTCACCTACGCATAAACCACAATGGTGATACATAAGTTTCTTTTCAACCTTCTCAAGGACCGCCTTAGTCGAATCCGATCCAACTAAAGTAGGAGAAACAGACACCCGTCAGCCATCTTTGTGCAATGAAGTTACACATATGTCGATGGAACCAGTCTCTCGTAAGCATACGAGAAGTTTGGTCCGGGCCGCTTCATCCCACAATGCCGCTGAACCAAAACACGACCAAGGGAGGAAGCAATCTAAGCATCAACGCCCACAAACTCTTTGTGTTCTACTCGAGATCTCATCTACACATAGACCTAGCTCATGATGCCACTGTTGGGGCACGTCGCATGGGAAAAAAAATCCTACGCACACGCAAGATCTATCCATGGTGATGAGCATCTACAAGAGGGAGAGTGGATCTACATACCCTTGTAGATCGCTAAGCGGGAAGCGTTAAGAAACGCGGTTGGTGTAGTCGAACGTCTTCGCGATCCAAATTGCCGAGCATCCCTCGATCTCATCACGATCCGTCCCGTGATCCAATCATGATCCATCCTGCGAACTCATCACGATCCGTCCTGCGATCTCATCACGATCCATCTCGCGAGATTGATCACGGTCCTTCCGATCTAGCACCGAACGGACGACACCTCCGCGTTCAGCACACGTGCAGCTTGATGACGACTCCGCCTTCTTGATCCAGCAAGAGGGAGCGGAGAGATAGAAGAGTTCTCCGGCAGCGTGACGGCGCTCCGGCGATGGTGGTGGAGCTATTCCGGCAGGGCTTCGCCTACGCGCTGCAGAAATCCGATCTAGAGGAGAAACTATGCACTAGAGGAACGGGTAGCACATGGCTAAAAATCAAGTGCCAAACACCCTAAAACCTCTAGTATATATAAGAGGAAGAGAGGAGGAGGCTTGGCCCTCAAGGGACCAGCCCTTGGGTAGGCCGAATCAAGGAGGAGAGGAGGACTCCTCCTCAAATCCTAGTAGGACTAGGATTCCTCCCTATTTTGCCTTTTTTCCACCTTTTTCTCTTTGGGTTTTCTCTTCTAGCCGCATGGGCCTTGTGTGGAACTTCCACCAGCACACTAAGGGCTGATATTTACTCTCCCAAAGCCCATGTAGCCTCTTGGGTCGAAATACCCCTCCCGATGGTCTCCCGGTACACTCCCGGCACTCCCGATACACTACCGATGAGCCCGAAACTTTTCCCGCGACCAAAATAGGACTTCCTATATATCAATCTTTACCTCCGAACTATTTCGGAGCTCCTCGTGACGTTCGGGATCTCATCCGGGACTCCAAACAACCTTCGGTCACCACCATACATAACTCTATACTACCGAAACATCACCAAACCTTAAGTGGGCAAACCCTGCGGGTTCGAGAACTATGTAGACATGACCGAGACACCTCTATGGTCAATAACCAATAGCAGGACCTGGATGTCCATATTGTTCCTACATATTCTATGAAGATCTTTATCAGTCGAACCTCTATGTCCAGGATTCAGTTAATCCCCTATGATGTTCCATTTGTTCTTCGGTATGTTACTTGCTCGAGATTCGATCATCGGTATCTCCATACCTAGTTCAACCCCGTTACCGGCAAGTCTCTTTACTCGTTCCGTAATACAAGATACCGTGACTAACACTTAGTCACATTGCTTGCAAGGCTTATTGTGATGTTGTATTACCGAGTGGGCCCTGAGATACCTCTCCGTTACACGGAGTAACAAATCCCAGTCTTGATCCATGCCAACTCAACAGACACCCTCGGAGATACCTGTAGAGCACCTTTATAGTCACCCAGTTACGTTGCGACGTTTGATACACACAAGGCACTCTTCCGATGTCCGTGAGTTGCATGATCTCATGGTCATAGGAACATATACTTGACATGCAGAAAACAGTAGCAATAAACTGACACGATCATATGCTATGTTTGTAGTTTGGGTCTTGTCCATCACATCATTCTCCTAATGATGTGATCCCGTTACCAAATGACATCTCATGTCCATGACTAGGAAACCATAGCCATCTTTGATCAATGAGCTAGTCTATTAGAGGCATACTAGGGACATGGTGTTGTCTATGTATCCACACATGTATCTGAGTTTCCGATCAACACAATTATACCACGGATAATAAACGATTATCATTAACAAGGAAATATGATAATAACTAATTTATTATTGCCTCTAGGGCATATTTCCAACATTTCCTTCCTCACGGACTCTTGCCTTGTCCCCTCTTAGTAGGTAGCTTCTCCCTCACAACCGGCCGCTGTTCCTCCAACTCTATTTCCTCATCATCATCGTCCGTCATACCGCTCATCCTCGTCATTCCTCTTGTCATACACAAGCCCTCAACGATCAGCCTCTTTCCTTTGTTGAGAAAGTCGTCCGGTGTATACCGCTTGATTCCCTTCCTTGGCTTCAACTTGTAAGCAGAGCGTTTGAAAGCCTGCAACATCATGTAGTCCTCAACCTTCAATAAAAAACCGGTATCATCATCTGTAGGCGAGGTATGAAAAGTTAAAAGTATGGTATTGGCATACCTCTAGAGAGACCACTGTCGGTATCAAAAACCCTGTAACATACACTTAGAGCCATACACTATAACCCTTAATACAGCTTACATAGGAAAAATTTGACTCCACACCACCTTGTATGTTCGGAATCATAGACTCCGAATTGTGTGACATATCAGGGACCAGTTTCGGACTGTCTCCAGAGCAAACTCTGGTTTTCGGTTTGTGAACGAGGTCAGGGTGATCAGAGACCGGGGTATAAACCATTTTCAATTCTGGCTATTGGCAGGGCGAGCCCTCGGCCAAACACTCGACAGTAGCGACGAGGTGGGTGACCGTGGCGACGTGAACCTCCCTATTGTCGGGTTTAAACCTGAGCCGGTCATAGATCGAAACCTGGTCATCCGACACGTGCATGGTCTCCATATGATCGAACGGTTCGTTTAAAAACGAGGCGATGGTAGGATGCGTGTTGCTAAAGCGAGTGGAGTCGATATGTGGCGTCGCGGTTCTGGAGCTACGCGAAAGTGGATCCCGGTTCCGTCCAGCCGTGGTAGATCCGGTTACATTAACCGGATTGGGCGTTCTAGACCGCCCGGGGGTGATGTCTTCGACGGAGGCGGGGCCTAATGTCTTCGGCGTCGAGGCATCGAGACTTACATGCTCCTTCTCAATAGTCGAGGGTCCCATCAAGATAAGTTCTCCCCGTGAATCAGCAACAAACTCTAGGGTTCCAAACCTGATCCTTTGATCGGGGGAGAAGTTTCCGATATGGCCAAGGTGGCCGATCGGGTCGGCATGTGACAAGACGTCGCCGCCTATGAGAGTTTGATCGAGGGCGAGAACCTCCTGGATGCAGATCTCATTGCTCATGACAGGATGAGCCATTGATTCCTCTGGTGATCACAACGGAACTCTCCATGAAAGCACCAATGTTGGTGTCAAAACCGGCGGATCTCGGATAGGGGGTCCCGAGCTGTGAGACTAGAATCAATGGTAACAGGAGAGGAAGGAGACGATGTTTACCCAGGTTCGGGCCCTCCTATGGAGGTAATACCCTATGTCCTGCTTGATTATATTGATGATATGTGGGTTACAAAGTTGATCTACCTATTGGGGAACATTGCATGGGAAATAAAAAATTCCTATGCTTCACCAAGATCAATCTAGGAGATGAGCATCTATGAGAGGGGTGAGTGGACCTACATACCCTTGTATATCGCTAAGCGGGAAGCGTTAAGAAACGCGGTTGATGTAGTCGAACGTCTTTGCGATCCAAATCGCTGAGCATCCCGTGATCCAATCACGATCCGTCCCGATCTAGCGCCGAATGGACGACACCTCCCCGTTCAGCACACGTACGACTTGATGATGATCTCCGCCTTCTTGATCCAGCAAGAGGGAGCGGAGAGGTAGACTAGTTCTCCGGCAGCGCAACAGTTTTGCGGCGATGGTGGTGGAGTTATTCCAGTAGGGCTTCGCCTAAGCACCACTGAAAACCGATCTAGAGGAGAAACTACGATCTAGAGGAGAGGTAGCACGTGGCTGTTTTTCTGTGTACAAAAAAAACCTCAAACCTCTAGTATATATAGGAGGAGGGGAGATGGAGGCTTGTCCCCCAAGGGGCCAGCCCCTTGCTTTGGCCGAAGTGGGAGGGAGGAGTCCTCCTCCTCCACTCCTAGTAGAATTAGGACTCCTTCCTTATTTTCCACTTTTGCCTTCTTTCCACCTTGGGTTTTCTTCCCTAGCTGCATGGGCCTTCTGTGGGACTTCGACCAACCCACTAAGGGATGGTATTCCTTATCCCACAGCCCATGTAGCCTCTTGGGTCGAAATATCCCTTCGGATGGTCCCCCAGTACCCTCCCAGCACTCCCGGTACACTATCGATGAGCCCGAAACTTTTTCGGTGACCAAAACAGGACTTCATATATATCAATATTTAGCTCCGGACCATTCCGGAGCTCCTCGTCACGTCCGAGATCTCATCCGTGACTCCAAAAAACCTTTTGTCACCACCATACATAACTCTATACTACCAAAACATCATCGAGCCTTACGTGTGCAGACCCCGCGGGTTCGAGAACTATGTAGACATGACCGAGACACCTCTACGGTCAATAACCAATAGCGGGACCTGGATGCTGATATTGATTCCTACATATTCTATGAAGACCTTTGTCGGTCGAGCTTCTGTGTCAAGGATTCAGTTAATCCCGTATGATGTTCCCTTTGTTCTTCGGTATGTTATTTGCCCGAGATTCGATCGATGGTATCTCCATACCTAGTTCAATCTCGTTGCTGGCAAGTCTCTTTACTCATTCTGTAACACAAGATCCCGTGGTTAACAGTTACTCACATTGCTTGCAAGGCTTATTGTGATGTTGTATTACTGAGTGGGCCCTGAGATTCCTCTCTGTCACATGAAGTAACAAATCCCGGTGTTGATCCATGCCAACCCAGCAGACACCCTCGAAGATACCTGTAGAGCACCTTTATAGTCACCCAGTTATGTTGCGACGTTTGATACACACAAGGCACTCCTCCGGTGTTCGTGAGTTGCATGATCTCATGGTCATAGAAACATATACTTGACATGCAAAAAAACTATAGCAATAAACTGACACGGTCATATGCTACATTTATAGTTTGGGTCTTGTCCATCTCATCATTCTCCTAATGACGTGATCCCGTTATCAAATTACATCTCATGTCAATGGCTAGGAAACCTTCACCATCTTTGATCAACCAGGGCAATGGCACCAGTGTTATCACTAAACAGATCCACTGGATTCAGTGCACTAGGCACTACTCCAAGATCTGTCATGAACTCCTTCATCCTGACACCTTCCTTCGCTGCCTCCGAGGCTGCGATGTACTCCGCTTCGCATGTAGAATCAGCTACCACGCTTTTCTTGGAACTGCACCAGCTTACCGCCCCCCATTAAGAATAAATACGTATCCGGTTTGCGACTTAGAGTCATCCGGATCAGTGTCAGAGCTTGCATTGACGTAACCCTTTACGACGAGCTCTTGATAACCTCCATAAATGAGAAACATTTCCTTAGTCCTTTTAAGGTACTTAAGGATATTTTTTACTGCCATCCAGTGCTCCATTCCTGGATCATTGAAACCTTCTGGCCATACTTATGGCAAGGCTGACATCGGGTCTTGTGCACAACATTACATACATGATAGAGCCTATGGCTGAAGCATAGGGGATGACACTCATCTTGTCTCTATCTTCTGCAGTCACCAGGCATTGAGTCTTACTCAACTTCACACCTTGTAACACAGGCAAGAACCCCTTCTTGGACTGATCCATTTTGAACTTCTTCAAAACTTTATCAAGGTATGTGCTTTGTGAAAATGCTATCAAGCGTCTCGATCTATCTCTATAGATCTTAATGCCTAATATGAAAGCAGCTTCTCCCAAGTCCTTCATTGAAAAACTCTTGTTCAAATATTCCTTCACGCTTTCCACCATTTCTTTATTGTTTCCAATCATCAATATGTCATCCACATATAAAATTAGAAATTCTTTAGAGCTCCCACTCACTTTCTTGTAAATACAAGCTTCTCCATAAACTTGTATAAACCCAAAGGCTTTGATCACCTCATCGAAGCGCTTATTCCAACTCCGAAATGCTTGCACCAGTCCATAAATGGATCGCTGGACTTTGCAAACTTTTTCAGCATTCTCTGGATCGACAAAACTTTCTGGTTGCATCATATACAACTCTTCCTCAAGGAAACCGTCAAGGAACGCTGTTTTGACATCCATCTGCCAAATTTCATAGTCGAAATATGCAGACATTGCTAACATGATTCTGACGGACTTAAGCATCGCTACGGGTGAGAAGGTCTCATCGTAGTCAACTCCTTGAACTTGTGAAAACCCTTTGCCACAAGTCGAGCTTCATAGACGGTGATATTGCCGTCCGCGTCCGTCTTCTTCTTAAAGATCCATTTGTTCTGAATGGCCTTTCGCCCTTAAGGTAATACTTCCAAAGTCCATGCTTTGTTTTCATACATGGATCCCATCTCGGATTTCAGGGCCTCTAACCATTTCTTGGAATTCGTACCCATCATCGCTCCTCCATAGCTCGTAGGTTCATTGTTGTCCAACAACATGACCTCCAAGACAAGGTTGCCATACCACTCAGGAGCAATACGTGCCCTTGTCAACCTACGAGGTTCAATAGTAACTTGATCCGAAGCTTCATGATCATCATCATTAACTTCCTCTTCAACTATTGTAGGCTCCACAGAAACATCTTTCTATGCTACGCTACTCTCTGGTTGAAGTAAAGGTTCAATAAGCTCATCAAGCTCTATTTTCCTCCCACTCAATTCCTTCGAGAGAAACTCTTTCTCAAGAAATGTTCCATTCTTGGCGACAAACACTTTGCCTTCAGATATGAGATAGAAGGTATATCCAACGGTGTCTTTCAGGTATCCTATGAAGACGCATTTCTCCGCTTTGGGTTCCAGCTTTTCAGGCTGAAGCTTTTTGACATAAGCATCACATCCCCAAATTTTAAGAAACGGAAATTTTGGCTTCTTGCCAAACCACAGTTCATATCGTATTGTCTCAACGGATTTCGATGGTGCCCTATTTAAAGTGAATGCAGTTGCCTCTAATGCATAACCCCAAAACAATAGTGGCAAATCGGTAAGAGACATCATAGAATGCACCATATCTAATAAGGTTCGATTACGACGTTCGGACACCATTACGCTATGGTGTTCCAGGCGGGGTCGATTGTGAAAAAATTCCACACTGTCTTAAGTGACTGCCAAACTCATAACTCAGATATTCACCTCCTCGATTAGATCGCAGGAATGTAATCTTCTTGTCACGATGATTCTCAACTTCACTGTAAAATTGCTTGAACTTTTCAAACGTTTCAGACTTGTGTTTCATTAAGTAAATATAACCATATCTACTTAAGTCATTAGTGAAGGTGAGAAAATAACGATATCCACCGCGCGCCTCAATGCTCATCGGACCGCACACATCAGTATGTATGATTTCCAACAAGTCACTCACCCGTTCCATTGTTCTAGAGAACGGCGTTTTAGTCATCTTGCCCATGAGGCATGGTTCACATGTGTCAAGTGATTCAAAATCAAGTGACTCCAAAAGTCCATCAGCATGGAGCTTCTGTTGGAAATATGCCCTAGAGGCAATAATAAAATGGTTATTATTGTATTCATGATAATTGTCTAGTGTTCATGCTATAATTGTGTTAACTGGAAACTGTAATACATGTGTGAATACATAGACCACAACATGTTCCTAGTGAGCCTCTAGTTGACTAGTTCGTTGATCAATAGATGGTCACGGTTTCATGACCATGGACATTGGATGTCGTTGATAACGGGATCACATCATTAGGAGAATGATGTGATGGAGAAGACCCAATCCTAAGCGTAGCACAAGATCGTGTAGTTCGTCTGCTAAAGTTTTTCCAATGTCAAGTATCGTTTCCTTAGACCATGAGATTGTGCAACTCTCGAATACCGTAGGAATACTTTGGGTGTGCGAAACGTCACAACATAACTGGGTGGCTATAAAGGTGCACTATGGGTATCACCGAAAGTGTCCGTTGGGTTGGCACGAATCAAGACTAGGATTTGTCACTCCGTGTAACGGAGAGGTACCTCTGGGCCCACTCGGTAATACATCATCATAATGAGCTCAATGTGACTAAGGAGTTAGCCATGGGATGATGTATGATAACCCACAAGTATAGGAGATCGCAATAGTTTTCGAGGGTAGAGTATTCAACCAAAATTTATTGATTCGACACAAGGGGAGCCAAAGAATATCCTCGAGTATTAGCAATTGAGTTGTCAATTCAACCACACGTGAAAGATATAGTATCTGCAGCAAAGTTTTAGTAGCAAAGTAGTATGATAGTAACAGTAACAGTAATGATTTGTGTAGCAAGTGTGACAGCAATAGCGGTAAAGTAACTAAGCAAGGACCAGTATAGGAAAAGCTCGTAGGCATTGGATCGGTGATGGATGATTATGTCGGATGGCATTCATCATGTAACAGTTGTAACATAGGGTGATATGTAACTAGCTCCAGGTCATCAATGTAATGTAGGCATGTATTCCGTATATAGTCATACGTGCTTATGGAAAAGAACTTGCATGACATCTTTTGTCCATCCCTCCCGTGGCAGTGGGGTCCTATTGGAAACTAAGAGATATTAAGGTCTCCTTTTAATAGAGAACCGGAACAAAGCATTAGCACATGGTGAATACATGGAATCCTCATACTATGGTCATCTCCGGGAGTGGTTCCGGCTATTGTCACTCCGGGGTTCCCGGGTCATAACACATAGTAGGTGACTACAACTTGCAAGATAGGATCAAGAACACACATATATTGATGAAAACATAGCAAGTTCAGATCTGAAATCATGGCACTCGGGCCCTAGTGAAAAGCATTAAGCATAGCAAAGTAGTAGCAACATCAATCTTAGAACATAGTGGAGACTTGATAACCCACAAGTATAGGGGATCGCAACAGTTTTCGAGGGTAAAGTATTCAACCCAAATTTATTGATTCGACACAAGGGGAGCCAAAGAATATCCTCGAGTATTAGCAGTTGAGTTGTCAATTCAACCACACCTGAAAGATTTAGTATCTACAGCAAAGTCTTAGTAGCAAAGTAGTATGATAGTAACAGTAGCAGTAGTGATTTGTGTAGCAAGTGTGACAGCAGTAGCGGTAAAGTAACTAAGCAAGGACCAGTATAGGAAAAGCTCATAGGCATTGGATCGGTGATGGATGATTATGCCGGATGACATTCATCATGTAATGGTTATAACATTGGGTGATATGTAACTAGCTCGAGTTCGTCAATGTAATGTAGGCATGTATTCCGTATATAGTCATACGTGCTTAGGGAAAAGAACTTGCATGACATCTACTGTCCATCCCTCCCGTGGCAGCGGGGTCCTAATGGAAACTAAGGGATATTAAGGTCTCCTTTTAATAGAGTACCGGAACAAAGCATTAGCACATGGTGAATACATGGAATCCTCATACTATGGTCATCTCCGGGAGTGGTTCCGGCTATTGTCACTCCGGGGTTGCCGGGTCATAACACATAGTAGGTGACTACAACTTGCAAGATAGGATCAAGAACACACATATATTGATGAAAACATAATAGGTTCAGATCTGAAATCATGGCACTCGGGCCCTAGTGACAAGCATTAAGCATATCAAAGTAGTAGCAACATCAATCTTAGAACATAGTGGATCCTAGGGATCAAACCCCATCAAAACTAACTCGATTACATGATAGATCTCATCCAACCCATCACCTTCCAGCAAGCCTATGATGAGATTACTCACAAACGATGAAGGGCATCATGAAATTGGCGATGGAGGATGGTTGATGATGACGATGGCGTCGATTTCCCCTCTCTGGAGCCAAGAACGGACTCCAGATCTGCCCTCCCGAGGAAGAACAGGCGGTGGCGGTGGCTCCGTATCGTGAAACGCGATGAACTATTCTCTCCAATTTTTTTCTAGGCGAGAGAGGTTATATGGAGTTGGAGATGAGGTCGGAGGAGCCACGTGGGCCCCACGAGCCTGCCAGGAGCGCCCTAGGGGGGTGCCTGCAGGGCTCGTGGCCCACTGGCAGCGTATCTTCATTTGATTCTTTCTCTGGTATTTTTTATATATTCCATAAAAAATCCTCGTAAGTTTCCAGGTCATTCCGAGAACTTTTATTTCTGCACAAAAAAACACCATGGCAGTTCTGCTGAAAACAGCGTTAGTCCGGGTTAGTTTCATTCAAATCATGCAAATTAGAGTCCAAAACAAGGGCAAAAGAGTTTGTAAAAGTACATACGTTGGAGACGTATCACTCATCAAAGTGTATATTCCAACTCCGAGATGCTTGCTTCAGTCCATAGAAGGCTCACTGAAGCTTGCACACCTTTTAGCATCCTTAGGACTAACAAAACCTTCTGGTTGTATCTCATACAACCTTTCCTTAAGGAAGGAAATGATGTTTTGACATCCATCTGCCAGATTTCATAATTGGAAAATGCATCAACTGCTAACATAATTCCAACAGACTTTAGCATCGTTACGAGTGAGAACGTCTCATCGCAGTCGACTCATTGAAAGTGTCGGAAACTTCTTTGCAATAAGTCGAGCTTTATAAATGGTGACATTTACCATCAGTGTCTGTCTTCATCTTAAAGGTCCATTTGTACTCGACGACCTGTCGTCCAATGAGCAAGTCTACCAAAGTCTATACTTGGTTTTCATACATGGGTCCTTTCTTGGATTTCATGGCCTCTAACCATTTGTCAGAATCTGGGCCCATCATCGCTTCTCCATAGCTCGTAGGTTCATCGTTGTCCAACAACATGACCTCTAAGACAAGGTTGTTGTACCACTCAGGAGCAGTACACGTCCTTGTTGACCTACGAGGTTTGATAGTAACTTGATCCAAAGCTTCATGATCATCATCATTAACTTCCTCTTCAACTAACGTAGGCTTCACAGAAACATCTTCCTACGCTGCGCTACTCTCTGGTTGAAACAAAGGTTCAACAACCTCATCAAGTTCCATCTTCCTCCCACTCAATTCTTTCGAGAGATACTCTTTCTCGGGAAAGGACCCAGTTTTAGCAACAAACATTTTATGCTTGGATCTGAGATAGAAGGTTCACCCAACTGTTCTTTAGGGTATTCTATGAAGATGCATTTGTCTGCTTTGGGTTCGAGCTCATTAGGTGAAAACATTTTCCACACAAGTGTCGCAGCCCCAAAAATCAAGAAATGACAACTTAGGTTTCTACCAAACCATAATTCACACGGTGTCATCTCAACGGATTTAGATGGTGCCCTATTTAAAGTGAATGTAGTTGTCTCTAATACATAACCCCAAAATTATAGTAACAAAACACAAGAGACATCATAGCACGCACTATATCCAATAGAGCACGACTATGATGTTCGGACACACCATCACACTATGGTGTTCCAGGTGGCATGAGTTGTGAAACAACTTTAACACTGTCTAAAGTTGTATGCGAAACTCGTAACTCAGATATTTACCTCCACGATCATATCGCAGACATTTTTATCTTCTTGTCATGATGATCTTAAACTTCACTCTGAATTTGCTTGAACGTTTCAAATGATTCAGACTCGTGTTTCGTTAAGTAAATATACTCATATATACTCAAAGCATCAGTGAAGGCAAGAAAATAAAGATATCCACTACATGCTACAAGACTCATTGGACCATATACATCAACATGTATCATTTCCAATTAGTCAATTGCCCGTTTCGGAAAACGGGGTCTTAGTCATCTTTGTCCAAGAGGCATGGTCCGCATGTCTCAACCGATTCAAAATCGAATGAGTCCAAAGATCCATCGGCATGGAGTTTCTTCATGCGATTTATACCAATATGACATTTAACGGCAGTGACACAAGTATGTGGTACTATCATTATTAACTTTGTATCTTTTGGCATCAATGTTATGAACATGTGTATTACTACGATCAAGATTCAGCAAACCATTCTCACTGGGTGCATGACCATTGAAGGTATTATTCATGTAAATAGAATAACCATTATTCTCTAACTTAAATGAATAACCGTGTTGCAATAAACATGATCTAATCATGTTCATGCTTAACGCAAACACCAAATTACATTTATTTAGGTTTGTCACTAATCCCGAAGGTAGAGAGAGTGTGCGATGTTGATCGCATCAACCTTGGAAACATTTCCAACACACATCGTCACCTCACCCTTAGCTAGTCTCCATTTATTCTGTAGCTTTTACTTCGAGTTACTAACATTTAGCAACCGAACCGGTATCCAATATCCAGATGCTATTAGGAGTACTAGCAAGGTACACATCAATAACACTTATATCAAATATACTTGTGTCGCTGTTGCCAGCCTTCTTATCTACCAAGTATCTAGGGTTGTTCAGCTTCAGCGACTGCTCACCTCACAATAGAAGCACTTAGTCTCGGGTTTGGGTTCAACTTTGGGTTGTTTCACTGGAGCAGCAACTGACTTGCCATCCATGAAGTTTCCCTCCTTGCCCTTGCCCTTCTCAAAACTAGTGGTTTTACTAACCATCAACACTTGATGCTCCTTCTTGATTTCTACCTTTGCGGTGTCAAACATCGCGAACAGCTCAGGGATCATTATTTCTATCCTTGGCATCTTATAGTTCATCACCAAGTTCTAGTAGCTTAGTGACAGTGACTTGGAGAACTATATCAATCACTATCTTATCTAGAAGATCAACTCCCACTCGATTCAAGCGATTGTAGCACCCAGACAATCTGAGCACATGCTCAACGATTGAGCTATTCTCTTTCATCTTGCAGGCAAAGAATCTTGTTGGAGATCTCTTATCTCGCAAGATGGGCACGAGCCTGAGATCCTAATTTCAGCTCCTAGAACATCTCATATGTTCCATGACGTTCAAAACATTTTGGAGCCTCAATTCTAAGCCGTAATGCATGATGCACTAAACTCTCAAGTAGTCATCAGAACTTGCCTGTCAGATGTTCACAACATCTACAGACGATTCTAGAGGGGTCGGTGCACCGAGCGGTGTATTAAGGACATAAGCCTTCTGTACAGCAACGAGGACAATCCTCAGATCACGGACCCAGTCTGCAGTATTGCTACCATCATCTTTCAACTCTATTTCTCTAGGAACATATACAAATTCAAGGGAGCTACAACGTGAGCTAGTAATCTACAACATAATTTGCAAAGACACTACTGACTATGTTCATGATAATGAGTTCAATTAATCATATTACTTAAGAACTCCCACTCAAATTGACATCCCTCTGGTCATTCGAGTGATACATGATCCAAATTCACCAACTCAAGTCCGATCATCACGTGAGTTGAGGTGGTTTCAATGGTGAACATCATCATGTTGATCATATCTACTATATGACTCATGTTCGACCTTTCGGTCTCTTGTGTTCCGAGGCCATGTCTGTACATGCTAGGCTCGTCAAGTTTAACGCGAGTATTCTGCATGTGCAACACTAGCTTGCACCCGTTGTACGTGAATGTAGAGTCTATCACACCCGATCATCACGTGGCGTCTTGACACGACGAACTTTCGCAACGGTGCACACTCGGGGAGAACACAATTTTTCTTGAAATTAAGTGAGGGATCACCTTATAATGCTACCGTCGTCCTAAGCAAAACAAGGTGCATAAAAGGATTAACATCACATGCAAATCATAAGTGACATGATATGGCCATGAACTTGTGCTTTTGATCTCCATCTTGAAAGCACCGGCATGATCTCCATCGTCACCGGCCTGACACCATGATCTCCATCATCTTGATCTCCATCAACGTGTCACCATCGGGGTTGTCGCGCCCACCATGCTTCTACTACTATTGCTACCGTTTAGCGATAAAGTAAAGCATTACATAGCGCTTAATGATTGACATGCACGTCATACAATAATTAAAGACAACCCTATGGCTCCTGCCGGTTGCCGTACTCATCAACATGCAAGTCGTGATATCCTATACAACACATGATCATCTCATACATCACATATATCTCATCATGTAATTGGCCATATCACATCACAACATACCCTGCAGAAACAAGTTAGACGTCCTCTAATTGTTGTTGCATGTTTTACGTGGCTGCTACGGGTATCTAGCAAGAACAATTCTCACCTACGCATAAACCACAACGGTGATACATAAGTTGCTTTTGAACCTTCTCAAGGACCGCCTTAGTCGAATCCGATCCAACTAAAGTAGGAGAAACAGACACCCGCCAGCCATCTTTCTGCAATGAAGTTACACGTCAGTCAATGGAACCGGTCTCTTGTAAGCGTACGAGTAACGTTGGTCCGGGCCGCTGAACCAAAACACAGCCAAGGGAGGAAGCAATCTAAGCACCAACGCCCACAAACTCTTTGTGTTCTACTCGAGATCTCATCTACACATAGACCTAGCTCATGATGCCACTGCTGGGGAACGTCGCATGGGAAACAAAAAATTTCCTACGCACATGCAAGATCTATCCATGGTGATGAGCATCTACAAGAGGGAGAGTGGATCTACATACCCTTGTAGATCGCTAAGCGGGAAGCGTTAAGAAACGCGGTTGGTGTAGTCAAACATCTTCGCGATCCAAATTGCCGAGCATCCCTCGATCTCATCACGATCCGTCCCGCGATCCAATCACAATCCATCCTGCGAACTCATCACGATCCGTCCCACGATCTCATCATGATCAGTCTCGCGATCTTGATCACGGTCCTTCCGATCTAGCGCCGAACGGACGACACCTACGCGTTCTGCACACGTGCAGCTTGATGATGATCTCTGCCTTCTTGATCCAGCAAGAGGGAGCGGAGAGGTAGAACAGTTCTCCGGCAGTGTGACGGTGCTCCGACGATGGTGGTGGAGCTATTCCGGCAGGGCTTCGCCTAAGCGCTACAGAAATCCGATCTAGAGGAGAAACTATGCACTAGAGGAACGGGTAGCACATGGCTAAAAATCAAATGCCAAAAACCCTAAAACCTCTAGTATATATAAGAGTAAGAGAGGAGGAGGCTTGGCCCTCAAGGGACCAGCCCTTGGGTCGGCCGAATAAAGGAGGAGAGGAGGACTCCTCCTCCAATCCTAGTAGGACTAGGATTCCTCCTTATTTTGCCTTTTTCCACCTTTTTCTCTTTGGGTTTTCTCTTCCAGCCGCATGGGCCTTGTGTGGAACTTCCACCAGCACACTAAGGGCTGATATTTACTCTCCCATAGCCCATGTAGCCTCTTGGGTCGAAATAGCCCTCCCGATGGTCTCCCGGTACACTACCGGCACTCCCGGTATACTACCGATGAGCCCGAAACTTTTCCGGCGACCAAAATGGGACTTCCTATATATCAATATTTACCTCCGGACCATTACGGAGCTCCTCATGATGTCCGGGATCTCATCCAGGACTCCAAACAACCTTCGGTCACCACCATACATAACTCTATACTACCGAAACATCACCAAACCTTAAGTGGGCACACCCTGCGGGTTCAAGAACTATGTAGACATGACCGAGACACCTCTATGGTCAATAACCAATAGCAGGACCTAGATGTCCATATTGGTTCCTACATATTCTATGAAGATCTTTATCAGTCGAACCTCTATGTCCAGGATTCAGTTAATCCCGTATGATGTTACCTTTGTTCTTCGCTATGTTACTTGCCCGAGATTCGATCGTCGGTATCTCCATACCTAGTTCAACCTCGTTACCGGCAAGTCTCTTTACTCATTCCGTAATACAAGATCCCGTGACTAACACTTAGTCACATTGCTTGCAAGGCTTATTGTGATGTTGTATTACCGAGTGGGCCCTGAGATTCCTCTCCGTCACACAAACTAACAAATCCCAATCTTGATCCATGCCAACCCAACAGACACCCTCGAAGATACCTGTAGAGCACCTTTATAGTCACCCATTTATGTTGCGACGTTTGATACACACAAGGCACTCCTCCGGTGTCCATGAGTTGCATGATCTCATGGCCATAGCAACATATACTTGACACGCAAAAAACTGGAGCAATAAACTGACACGGTCATATGCTACGTTTATAGTTTGGGTCTTGTCCATCTCATCATTCTCCTAATGATGTGATCCCGTTATCAAATGACATCTCATGTCAATGGCTTGGAAACCTTCACCATCTTTGATCAACCAGGGCAATGGCACCAGTGTTATCACTAAACAGATCCACTGGATTCAGTGCACTAGGCACTACTCCAAGATCTGTCATGAACTCCTCCATCATGACACCTTCCTTCGCTGCCTACGAGGCTGCGATGTACTCCGCTTCGCATGTAGAATCATCTACCGTGCTTTTCTTGGAACTGCACCAGCTTACCGTCGCCCCCCATTAAGAATAAATACGTATCCGGTTTGCGACTTAGAGTCATCCAGATCAGTGTCAGAGCTTGCATTGACGTAACCCTTTACGACGCGCTCTTGATCACCTCCATAAACGAGAAACATTTCCTTAGTCCTTGTAAGGTACTTAAGGATATTTTTTACCATCGTCCAGTGCTCCATTCCTGGATCATTGAAACCTTCCGGCCATACTTATTGCAAGTCTGACATCAGGTCTTGTGCACAACACTACATACATGATAGAGCCTATGGATGAAGCATAGGGGATGACACTCATCTTCTCTCTATCTTCTGCAGTCATCGGGCATTGAGTCTTACTCAACTTCACACCTTGTAACACAGGCAAGAACCCCTTCTTGGACTGATCCATATTGAACTTCTTCAAAACTTTATCAAGGTATGTGCTTTGTGAAAGTGCTATCAAGCGTCTCGATCTATCTCTATGGATCTTAATGCCTAATATGAAAGCAGCTTCTCCCAGGTCCTTCATTGAAAAACTCTTGTTCAAATATTCCTTCACGCTTTCCACCATTTCTATACTATTTCCAATCAGCAATATGTCATCCACATATAATATTAGAAATGCTATAGAACTCCCACTCACTTTCTTGTAAATACAAGCTTCTCCATAAACTTGTATAAACCCAAACGCTTTGATCACCTCATGGAAGCACTTATTCCAACGCCAAGATGCTTGCACCAGTCCATAAATGGATCGCTGGAGTTTGCAAACTTTGTCAACATTCTCTGGATCGACAAAACCTTTTGGTTGCGTCATATACAACTCTTCCTCAAGGAAACCGTCGAGGAATGTTGTTTTGACATCCATCTGCCAAATTTCATAGTCGAAATATGCAGGTATTGCTAACATGATTCTGACGGACTTAAGCATCGCTACGGGTGAGAAGGTCTCATCGTAGTCAACTCCTTGAACTTGTGAAAAACCCTTTGCCACAAGTCAAGCTTTATAGACGGTGATATTGCCGTCCGCCTCCGTCTTCTTCTTAAAGATCCATTTGTTCTGAATGACCTTTCGCCCTTCAGGTAATACTTCCAAAGTCCATACTTTGTTTTCATACATGGATCCCATCTCGGATTTCATGGCCTCTAACCATTTCTTGCAATTCGGGCCCATCATCGCTCCTCCATAGCTCGTAGGTTCATTGTTGTCCAACAACATGACCTCCAAGACAAGGTTGCCGTACCACTCAGGAGCAATACGTGCCCTTGTCAACCTACGAGGTTCAATAGTAACTTGATCCGAAGCTTCATGATCATCATCATTAACTTCCTCTTCAACTGTTGTAGGCTCCACAGAAACATCTTTCTACACTGCGCTACTCTCTGGTTGATGTAAAGGTTCAATAAGCTCATCAAGCTCTATTTTCCTCCCACTCAATTCCTTCGAGAGAAACTCTTTCTCAAGAAATGTTCCATTCTTGGCGACAAACACTTTGCCTTCAGATCTGAGATAGAAGGTATATCCAACGGTCTCTTTCAGGTATCCGATGAAGACGCATTTCTCCGCTTTGGGTTCCAGCTTTTCAGGCTGAAGCTTTTTGACATAAGCATCACATCCCCAAACTTTAAGAAATGACAATTTTGGCTTCTTGCCAAACCACAGTTCATATCGTGTTGTCTCAATGGACTTCGATGGTGCCCTATTTAAAGTGAATGCAGCTGCCTCTAATGCATAACCCCAAAAAAATAGTGGCAAATCGGTAAGAGACATCATAGAACGCACCATATCTAATAAGGTTCGATTACGACGTTCGGACACACCATTACGCTATGGTGTTCCAGGCGGGGTCAATTGTGAAAAAATTCCACACTGTCTTAAGTGACTGCCAAACTCATAACTCATATATTCACCTCCTCGATTAGATTGCAGGAATTTAATCTTCTTGTCACGATGATTCTCAACTTCACTCTAAAATTGCTTGAACTTTTCAAACATTTCAGACTTGTGTTTCATTAAGTAAATATAACCATATCTACTTAAGTCATCAGTGAAGGTGAGAAAATAACGATATCCACCGCGTGCCTCAATGCTCATCGGGCCGCACACATCAGTATGTATGATTTCCAACAAGTCACTCACCCGTTCCATTGTTCTAGAGAACGGCGTTTTAGTCATCTTGCCCATGAGGCATGGTTCACATGTGTCAAGTGATTCAAAATCAAGTGACTCCAAAAGTCCATCAGCATGGAGCTTCTGTTGGAAATATGCCCTAGAGGCAATAATAAAATGGTTATTATTGTATTTCCTAGTTCATGATAATTGTCTATTGTTCATGCTATAATTGCGTTAACCGGAAACCGTAATACATGTGTGAATACATAGAGCACAACATGTCCCTAGTGAGCCTCTAGTTGACTAGCTCGTTTATCAATAGATGGTCACGGTTTCATGACCATGGACATTGGATGTCGTTGATAACGGGATCACATCATTAGGAGAATGATGTGATGGACAAGACCCAATCCTAAGCGTAGCACAAGATCGTGTAGTTCGTCTGCTAAAGCTTTTCCAATGTCAAGTATCGTTTCCTTAGACCATGATATTGTGCAACTCCCGGATACTGTAGGAATACTTTGGGTGTGCCAAACATCACAACGTAACTGGGTGGCTATAAAGGTGCACTACGGGTATCTCCGAAAGTGTCCGTTGGGTTGGCACGAATCAAGACTGGGATTTGTCACTCCGTGTAACGGAGAGGTATCTCTCGGCCCACTCGGTAAGTCATCATCATAATGAGCTCAATGTGACTAAGGAGTTAGCCATGGGAAGATGTATGATAACCCACAAGTATAGGGGATCGCAACAGTTTTTGAGGGTAGAGTATTCAACCCAAATTTATTGATTCGACACAAGGGGAGCCAAAGAATATCCTCGAGTATTAGCAGTTGAGTTGTCAATTCAACCACACGTGAAAGATTTAGTATCTGCAACAAAGTTTTAGTAGCAAAGTAGTATGATAGTAACAGTAACAGTAATGATTTGTGTAGCAAGTGTGACAGCAATAGCGGTAAAGTAACAAAGCAAGGACCAGTATAGGAAAAGCTCGTAGGCATTGGATTGGTGATGGATGATTATGTCGGATGGCATTCATCATGTAACAGTTGTAACATAGGGTGATATGTAACTAGCTCCAGTTCGTCAATGTAATGTAGGCATGTATTCCGTATATAGTCATACGTGCTTATGGAAAAGAACTTGCACGACATCTTTTGTCCATCCCTCTCGTGGCAGCGGGGTCCTATTGGAAACTAAGAGATATTAAGGTCTCCTTTTAATAGAGAACCGGAAGAAAGCATTAGAACATGGTGAATACATGGAATCCTCATACTATGGTCATCTCCGGGAATGCTTCCGGGTATTATCACTCCGGGGTTGCCGGGTCATAAACCATAGTAGGTGACTACAACTTGCAAGATAGGATCAAGAACACACATATATTGATGAAAACATAATAAGTTCAGATCTGAAATCATGGCACTCGGGCCCTATTGACAAGCATTAAGCATAGCAAAGTAGTAGCAACATCAATCTTAGAACATAGTGGATACTTGATAACCCACAAGTATAGGGGATCGCAACAGTTTTCGAGGGTAAAGTATTCAACCCAAATTTATTGATTCGACACAAGGGGAGCCAAAGAATATCCTCGAGTACTAGCAGTTGAGTTGTCAATTCAACCACACCTGAAAGATTTAGTATCTGCAGCAAAGTCTTAGTAGCAAAGTAGTATGATAGTAACAGTAGCAGTAGTGATTTGTGTAGCAAGTGTGACAGCAGTAGCGGTAAAGTAACTAAGCAAGGACCAGTATAGGAAAAGCTCGTAGGCATTGGATCGGTGATGAATGATTATGTCGGATGATATTCATCATGTAATGGTTATAACATAGGCTGATATGTAACTAGCTCCAGTTCGTCAATGTATTGTAGGCATGTATTCCGTATAGAGTCATACGTGCTTAGGGAAAAGAACTTGCATGACATCTTCTGTCCATCCCTCCCGTGGCAGCGGAGTCCTAATGGAAACTAAGGGATATTAAGGTCTCCTTTTAATAGAGTACCGGGACAAAGCATTATCACATGGTGAATACATGGAATCCTCATACTATGGTCATCACCGGGAGTGCTTCCGGCTATTGTCACTCCGGGGTTGTCGGGACATAACACATAGTAGGTGACTACAACTTGCAAAATAGGATCAAGAACACACATATATTGATGAAAACATAATAGGTTCAGATCTGAAATCATGGCACTCGGTCCCTAGTGACAAGCATTAAGCGTAGCAAAGTAGTAGCAACATCAATCTTAGAACATAGTGGATACTAGGGATCAAACCCCATCAAAACTAACTCGATTACATGCTAGATCTCATCTAACTCATCACCGTCCAGCAAGCCTACGTTAATACTACTCATGAACGATGAAGAGCATCATGAAATTGGCGATGGAGGATGGTTGATGATGACGATGGCTTCGATTTCCACTCTCCGGAGCCGAAAACAGACTCTAGATCTGCCCTCCGAAGGAAAAACAGGTGGTGGCGGCGGCCCCGTATCATAAAACACGATTATTTCTTCTCCTTGATTTTTTCTGGGACGAAAGAGAATATATGGAGCTGGAGATGAAGTCGGAGGGGCCACGTGGGCCCCACGAGCCTGCTAGGCACGGCCTAGGGGGCGTGGCTCCTGGGCTCGTGGCCCACTGGCACCTCCCCTCCGGTTGATTCTTTCTCCGCTATTTTTTATATATTCCACAAAAATTCCTCATAAGTTTTCAGCTCATTCTGAGAACTTTTATTTCTGCACAAAAACAATACCATGGCAGATCTGCTGAAAACAGCGTCAGTCCGGGTTAGTTTCATTGAAATCATGCAAATTAGAGTCCAGAACAAGGGCAAAAGAGTTTGGAAAAGTAGATACGTTGGAGATGTATCAACTCCCCCAAGCTTAAAGCCTTGCTTGTCCTCAAGCAATTCAGTTCATAAACTGAAAGAGACAAAAGAAAAACTTTTACGAACTCTGTTTGATCTTGTTGTTGTAATTATGTCTAACTCACATTCAGATTTTCAGCAAGATCATAAGCTAACCACATAAGCAATGACATTAAGGTCTCACGATATACTCACATCAATGGCATAATTAACTAGCGAGCAATAATAATAAGTTTCAAACTTCAACACTTCAATCAAAACAAACATGATACAATATGAATAGATGATATCTCGCTAGCCCTTTCTGAGATCGCAAAACATAAATGCAGAGCACCTTCAAAGACCAAGGGTTGACTAGAAATTATAATGCATGGCAAAGAAGATTCAGTCATAATCATACTCAATATCAATTAATAGCAAAGCATACAAATGACAGAGGTGCTCTCTAGCTGGTGCTTTTAATAAGGAGAGGATGACTCAACAGAAATGTAAATAGATAGGCCCTTCGCGGAGGGAAGCATTGATTCACAGAGGTGCCAGAGATCAAGCTTTTTAAAATAGATAAATGATTTTTGGGGTGGCATGCTTTCATTGTCAACGCGATAACAAAGAGTTTTCACCATCTTCCATGCTACACGTATTATAGGTGGTTTCCAAATAGAATAGTAAAGTTTTGACTCCCCCACCACCGATCAATCACACTCCACGACTAGCCGAATCCTCAGGTGCCGTCCATACCAACAACAATCTAGGGGGAGTTTTGTTTGCAATTATATTTTTATTTGATTTGAGCATGGAACTGGGCATTCCGATTACCGGCCCCTTTCTCGTGAGTGATAGTGAATAAACACATATCGAGGATAACACGGCTAGCGTGGAAGATACTGACCGCCCCTTGTCACAACATGAGCAGTTCGGGCATACAAAAGAGATTATTATTCGAAGGTTTAGAGAATGGCACATGCAAATTTACTTGGAACGGCAGGTAAATACCGCATATAGGTAGGTATGGTGGACTCATATGGAACAACTTTGGGTTTATGGAAGTGGATGCACAAGCAGTATTCTCGCTTAGTACAAGTGAAGGCTAGCAAAAGACTGGGAAGCGACCAACTAGAGAGCGACAACAGTCATAAACATGCATTGAGATTAACCAACATTGAGTGCAAGTATGAGTAGGATATAAATCACCATGAACATGAATATCGTGGAGGCTATGTTGATTTTGTTTCAACTACATGCGTGAACATGTGCCAAGTCAAGCCACTTGAATCATTCAAAGGAGGATACCATCCTATCATACTACATCACAATCATTTTAAAATTCATGTTGGCATCCAAGACAAACCATTATAAGCTCCTAGCTGATTAAGCATGGCATAAGAAACTATGATCTCTAAGTTGTCATTGCAAACATGTTTCTCTCATAACAATGCTGAATTAGGAGCGATGAGCTACTCATATTTACAAAAACAAAACAGGTCGAGTTCATACCAGCTTTTCCAGACTCAGTCACTTCATCATATATCGTCATTATTGCCTTTCACTTGCATGACCGAACGATGTGAATAATAATAAGGGTGTTCGTGCATTGGACTAAGCTGGAATCTGCAAACAAACTCAGAGGAGAAGACAAAGTAATATGGCTCTTTGACGGATAAACAATAATGCATATAAGAGCCACTAATCATTTTAATCATGGTCTTCTACCTTGACCCAAAGAAAAAGAAAACTATTTACACGGGAAAGCTCCCAACAAGCAAAAGAAGAATGGGAAAATCTTTTTGGGTTTTCTTTTTAATTACTACTAAGCTTGCAAGAATATAAAGTTATAACTAATTTTTTTTGTTTTTTCTCATTTTTTAATTTTTTTGGATTTTCTCAAGTTAACCAAACACACAAGAAGAATGCGAGAAAAGAAAATAAACTAGCATGGATGATATAATGAAAAAGTGTGAACACCGACTATCAAAGTGAATGTGTGAACATGAATATAAAGTCGGTGAGAAACACGTACTCCCCCAAGCTTAGGCTTTTGGCCTAAGTTGGTCTACTCCCAAGGAGGAAAGTAACCAGCTCCTGAGTACTCCGGGCGATACCCAAAATCATAATGTGGGTTGTATTGGGATGCAGCAGCTACCGCCTGAATAGCTTCCTCACGGAGGCGAGCAGCCTTCACTTCTCTCTCATACTCTTCTGCCTCTTCTCTAGTTATGTAATATCTTCGTTTTTCCTAAAAATCAAAGAGGGCAGGAGCAGGAAGAGTAATATGGAAAACACGCTATCGATCAAATATTAGCCGGTATAGGAGCGACTCATTGCTCGTCTCAAGGAACTGGAAGCGTATCATAGCAGCACGATCAAGTAAGGCACTGTGAAGCGGGGTATCTTTAGTCTGGATGGGTATTCTAAGATAATTAGCTAGGCGAGTGGCATAGATCCCACCAAAGAAATCTCCTTCATTAGCATTGTTATTTAATCTCCTGGCAATTATAGCTCCCATGTTAAAACTTCTATCACCTGTTACTGCACTCTTAAGTATACTGAGGTCAGGAGCGCAGAGGTGGCTATGATCATGCTTACCATTAATGCATCTACCTATGAAGAGAGCAAAATAATGTAAGGCAGGAAAATGAATGCTCCCCATGGAAGCGTGTGTAATATTCTAGTCTCTCCAACAGTTCTTCTGGAAATAAAATCTCTAACCGAGGACTTAGGAGGGTCATTGGGACTACCCCAATCAGGCATCTTGCATATTCTATTAAAATCCTCTAAATCCATGGTATACGATTTGTCATAAAGATCAAATAATATGGATGTGTCACGGCCAAATGAAAATTTGAATCTACGAACAAAGGAGGCAGTGAGGGAAGTATACTGTTCACATTTATCGGAGATGAATTCTTCGATCCCGGCGTTATGAATAAATGTATCAAACTCTTCCTTGAAGCCTGCATCAATAGTGAATTCATCGGAAGGCCATTCACATGGTTGCACCGATGCGTCTCTCGGCTGATAAAAATCGGGCTCCCAAATCGCGGGACGGGGACCCCTCTTGCTTGAGGAACCACCATGATAGCTCTTCCTAAACATTTTCCTTTTTCTGAAATAATTCTAACATTTTTAGTGACTCAAAATAAAAGTGAACAAAACTTAACAAAACTCATAGCAACTACTCCTACAAGTGCCTAGAGGCCATATCTTGCATCAAAACTACTTAGGACCCAATAGAATTAACATGCAAAGCTCAAGAACAGGGTCACAAAGGTAGCAATAATATGCAATGAATAAAGCACTAGAACAAAAACTAATTGGACCAATGGAGGAGTCACATACCAAGGAACAATTCCCTAAAACAGTTTGGTGAATGGGGCTTTACACAAGGAGATCGAAAAACGCACCAAATGAGTAAGAACACGGGTTTGAGTTGTGGAATGATTTTTTCCAGATGTAGAAGAACGAGATGGGGCTTGAACAAGTGGAGGGGGGCCCGTGGGCCCCACGAGCCTGCCAGGCGCGGCCAGGGGGGTGGTCGCGCCTCCTGGGCTCGTGGCCCACTGATGCATCCCCCTCGGTAGTTATTTATCTAGAAAATTCTAAAATATTCCAGAAAAAATCATACTTGAATTTCAGGGCATTTGAAGAACTTTTATTTTCAGATCATTTTTTATTGGACGGATAATGCAGAAAACAGGAAAATAATGCTATTTTTATTATTTTTCTACTAAGTAACTGAAAGTAAAATTTGGGAGCAGAAGACTGTAACTTCTAGATTCATCCATCTCATGGTCATCAAAAGAAATCCATCGATGAGGTTGATCAAGTCTCCTTGACAAACTTTTTCCGAATCACACGAAACTGGAGAATTTTCGAAAAACCACTAAGTTACCTCAATGGGAATATGCATATCCCCAACAATAAGTATATCATATCTCACCTTGACAGTAGGTACAGGAAATTCAAAGCTTCCAATAATAATAGATGAAGATTTTTCAATAGAATTTATGCAATGAGCCCGATATCGTTTCTTGGGAAAGTGCACCGTGTGCTCATTACCATTAACATGGAAAGTGACATTGCCTTTGTTGCAATCAATAACAGCTCCTACAGTGTTTAAAAAGGGTCTTCCAAGGATGATTGCCATGGCGTCATCCTCCGGAATATCAAGAATAACAAAGTCCGTTAAGATAGTAACGTTTGCAACCACAACAGGCACATCCTCGCAAATGCCGATAGGTAAAGCAGTTGATTTATCGGCCATTTGCAAAGAAATTTCAGTAGGTGTCAACTTATCCAATTCAAGTCTACTATATAAAGAGAGAGGCATAACACTAACACTGGCTGCAAGATCACATAAAGCAGTTCTAACATAATTTCCTTTAATGGAGCAAGGTATAGTGGGTACTCCAGGATCACCTAGTTTCTTAGGAGTCCCACCCTTAAAAGTGTAATTAGCAAGTATGGTGGAAATCTCAACATCAGGTATCTTTCTTTTATTAGTAACAATATCTTTAATGTATTTAGCATAAGGAGACATTTTAAGCATATCAGTCAAACGCATTTGCAAAAAGATAGGTCTAATCATTTCAACAAAGCTCTCAAAATCATCATCATCCTTTTTCTTGGATGGCTTAGGAGGAAAGGGCATGGGTTTCTGAACCCGTGGTTCTCTTTCTTTACCGTGCTTCCTAGCAATAAAATCACTCTTATCATATCTTTTGTTCCTAGGTTGTGGGTTATCAGGTTCAATAGTAGGTTCAATCTCCACATCATTATCATTACTAGGTTGAGCATCAATATGAACATCATTATCACTAGGCTCATGTTCATCATGAGATTGTGTCTCAGCATCATAAATATCGTTTGGATTCTCAGGTGTAACAACAACAGGTTTACTAGCATGCAAGTTCCTATCATCTTTCTTTTTCTTCCTGTTACCTGGATAACTAGGTGTATCAGTATTAATTCCTTGAGAATCTTGCTCAATTCTCTTAGGATGGCCCTTAGGATACAAAGGTTCCTTAGTCATTCTACCACCTCTAGTAACAACTTTAACAGAATTATCATTCAATTCATTAAGCAAGTCATTTTGAGCTTTAAGTACTTGCTCTACTTGAGTAGTGACCATAGAAGCATGTTTACTAATAAGCTTAAGATCATTAACATTTCTATCCACACAAGCACTTATATGATTAATCATACGAGCATTTTGTTCCAGTTGTCTGCTAACATAATCATTAAAACTTTGTTGTTTGGCAACAAAATTATCAAATTCAACTAAGCATAAGCTAGCAGGTTTATCATAAGGGATATCACTCTCATTGAATCTACGAAGAGAATTTACCTCTACTACCTGTGTCGGGTTATCAAGACCATGTATCTCTTCTACCTTTGTTGGGTTATCAAGACCATGTATCTATTCAATGGATGGTAGATTCTTAACATCTTCAGATTTAATACCTTTCTCTTGCATAGATTTCTTTGCTTCTTGCATATCTTCAGGACTGAGGAATAGAATACCTCTTTTCTTCGGAGTTGGCTTCGGAGGTGGTTCGAGAATAGTCCAAGCATTATCATTGCTCAAGATATTATTTAATAGAATTTCAGCTTGTTCCACAGTTCGTTCCCTGAAAACACAGCCAGCACAACTATCTAGGTGGTCCCTAGAAGCATTGGTTAGTCCATTATAAAAGATATCAAGTATTTCGTTTTTCTTAAGGGGGTGATCAGGCAAAGCATTAAGTAACTGGACAAGCCTCCCCCAAGCTTGTGGGAGACTCTCTTCTTCAATTTGCACAAAGTTATATATATATATCCTGCAAGGCAGCTTGTTTCTTATGGGCAGGAAAATATTTCTCAAAGAAGTAGTATACCATATCCTGGGGACTACGCACACAACCAGGAGCAAGACAAGTAAACCAAGTTTTAGGATCACCCTTTAGTGAGAAAGGAAACAACTTAAGGATATAGTAATAGCGAATTTTTTCCTGATTAGTGAATAGGGTGGCAATATCATTCAGTTTAGTAAGATGTGCTACAACAGTTTCAGATTCATAACCATGAAAAGGATCAGATTCAACCAAAGTGATCAACTCAGGATCGACAGAGAACTCATAATCCTTATCAGTAACAAACATAGGTGAAGTAGCAAACTTAGGATCATATTTCATTCTAGCATTCAGAGATTTCTCTTTCCATTTGCGTAATAATTTCTCAATATCATAGCTATCCTTACAAGAAAGAAAGTCTTCAGCTACCTCTCCTTCCATAACATAACCCTTAGGTATATTAGGCAATTCATATTTAGGAGGCCTAGGTCAAACAGGTGTAATAGCAGGTTCCATTTCAATAATTTCATCAGTTTCAGAAGTATCATTTGATTAAGTAGTAACTCTAGCAATTTGTGCATCAAGAAATTCACCAAGTGGCATATCATTACCAAGCAAAGTATCATCATAATTATCATGTATATAAGAAGTAGCATCATCAAGCACAGGCGACATATCAGAATTAATAGCAGATGGCGGTGACGCAAATTTACTCATAACAGAAGGTGAATCAAGTGCAGAGCTAGATGGCAGTTCCTTACTTGTCCTCGTAGTTGAGGGCAGAACTTTAGTTTTTGGATCTCTCAAATTCTTCATAATGATCAATAGATATAAATCCCAAGTGACTCAGAGAATAGAGCTATGTTCCCCGGCAACGGCGCCAAAAAAAGGTCTTAATAACCCACAAGTATAGGGGATCGCAATAGTTTTCGAGGGTAAAGTATTCAACCCAAATTTATTGATTCGACACAAGGGGAGACAAAGAATATCCTCCAGTATTAGCAGTTGAGTTGTCAATTCAACCACACCTGAAAGATTTAGTATCTGCAGCAAAGTTTTAGTAGCAAAGTAGTATGATAGTAACAGTAGCAGTAATGATTTGTGTAGGAAGTGTGACAGCGGTAGCGGTAAAGTAACTAAGCAAGGACAAGTATAGGAAAAGCTCGTAGGCCTTGGATCGGTGATGGATGATTATGCCGGATGATATTCGTCATGTAACGGTTATAACATAGGGTAATATGCAACTAGCTCTAGTTCGTCAATGTAATGCAGGCATGTATTCCGTATGTAGTCATACGTGCTTAGGGAAAAGAACTTGCATGACATCTTTCGTCCATCCCTCCCGTGGCAGCGGGGTCCTAAGGGATATTAAGGTCTCCTTTTAGTAGAGTACCGAAACAAAGCATTAGCACATGGTGAATACATGGAATCCTCATACTATGGTCATCACCGGGAGTGGTTCCGACTATTGTCACTCCGGGGTTGTCGGGTCATAACACATAGTAGGTGACTAAAACTTGCAAAATAGGATCAAGAACACACATATATTGATGAAAACATAATAGGTTCAGATCTGAAATCATGGCACTCGGGCCCTAGTGACAAGCATTAAGCATAGCAAAGTAGTCGCAACATCAATCTTAGAACATAGTGGATACTAGGGATCAAACCCCATCAAAACTAACTCAATTACATGATAGATCTCATCCAACTCATCACCGTCCAGCAAGCCTATGATAAGATTACTCACGAACGATGAAGAGCATCATGAAATTGGCGATGGAGGATGGTTGATGATTACGATGGCTTTGATTTCCACTCTCCGGAGCACAAAACAGACTCCAGATCTGCCCTCCAGAGGAAGAACAGGTGGTGGCGGCGGCTCCGTATTGTAAAACGCGATTATTTCTTCTCCTTGATTTTTTCTGGGACAAAAGAGAATATATGGAGCTGGAGATGAGGTCGGAGGGGCCACGTGGGCCCCAAGAGCCTGTTAGGCGCGGCCTAGGGGGGGCGCGGCTCCTGGGCTCATGGCCCACTGGCACCTCCCCTCCGGTTGATTATTTCTCCGGTATTTTTTATATATTCCACAAAAATTCCTCATAAGTTTTCAGGTCATTCCAAGAACTTTTATTTCTGCACAAAAACAACACCATGGCAGTTCTGCTAAAAACAGCGTCAGTCCGGGTTAGTTTCATTCAAATCATGCAAATTACAGTCCAAAACAAGGGCAAAAGAGTTTGGAAAAGTAGATACGTTGGAGACGTATCAATACTAGGGATCAGACCCCATCAAAACTAACTCGATTACATGATAGATCTCATCCAACCCATCACCGTCCAGCAAGCCTACGATGAGATTACTCAGGAACGATGGAGAGCATCATGAAATTAGCGATGGAGGATGGTTGATGATGACGATGGCTTCGATTTCCACTCTCCGGAGCCCAGAACGGACTCCAGATCTGCCCTCCCGAGGAAGAACAGGTGGTGGCGGCGGCTCCGTATCATAAAATGCGATGATTTCTTCTCCTTGATTTTTTTCTGGGCGAAAGAGATTATATGGAGCTGGAGATGAGGTCGGAGGAGCCACATGGGCCCCACGAGCCTGCCAGGCGCGGCCTAGGGGGGGCGCGCCTCCTGGGCTCGTGGCCCACTGGCAGCTCCTCTTCGGTTCATTCTTTCTCCGGTATATTTTATATATTCCATAAAAAATCCTCGTATGTTTCCAGGTCATTCCGAGAAATTTTATTTCTGCACAAAAACAACACCATGGTAGTTCTGCTGAAAACAGCATCAGTCCAGGTTAGTTTCATTCAAATCATGCAAATTAGAGTCCAAAACAAGGGAAAAAGAGTTTGGAAAAGTAGATACATTGGATACGTATCAATGTATTACGGAACGAGTAAAAGAGACTTCCGATAACGAGATTGAACAAGGTATAGAGATACCGACGATCGAATCTCGGGCAAGTATCATACCGATAGACAAAGGGAGTTGAATACGGGATTGATTGAATCCCCGACATCATGGTTCATCCGATGAGATCATCGTGGAGTACGTGGGAGCCAACATGGGTATCCAGATCCTGCTGTTGGTTATTGGCCGGAGAGATGTCTCGGTCATGTCTACGTGTCTCCCGAACCCGTAGGGTCTACACACTTAAGGTTCGATGACGCTAGGGTTATAGGGAAATGGTATGCGTGATTACCGAAGGTTGTTCAGAGTCCCGTATGAGATCCCGGACGTCACGAGGAGCTCTGGAACGGTCCGGAGGTAAAGATTGATATATAGGAAGTCCAGTTTTGGTCACCGGAAAGTTTTCGGGCTCATCGGTAGTGTACCGGGAGTGTCGGGAGGGTGTCGGAGGACCCCCAGGAGGGGTGTGACGACCATAGGACTTCATGGGCCCTTATAGGAGGTGTGCCAGCCCTTATTGGGCTGGCCAAGTCCTTCCAGAAAGGCCCATGCGGCTGGAGATAAGGAGATAGGGCAAAGGAGTTTGAAAAGGAGGAGATCCACCTCCCTTGTGGGAGGTGGACTCTTCCCTTGGTTCGGCCGAAGCTCTCCTCCTTGGAGGAGGGGCCAAGCCAGCCCTCCCTCTCCCTCCTCCTATATATACTTGAGGTTTTGGCCTTTTGGGAATAAGATTTGATATCTCTCTCTCACGGCGAAGCCCTACCTCTCTTCTTCCTCCTCCGCAGCACTTAGGCGAAGCACTGCCAGAATACCTTGCTACTCCACCACCATCACGTCGTCGTGCTGCTGTTGGAGCCCTTCCCCAACCTCTCCTTCCTCCTTGTTGGATCAAGGCATAGGAGACGTCACCGGGCTGCACCTGTGTTGAACGCGGAGGCGCCGTTGTTCGGAGCTTAGATCGGAATCCACCGCGGTCTGAATCGCTGCGAGTATGACTCCACCAACCACGTCCTTGTAACGCTTCCGCTTAGCGATCTTCAAAGGTATGAAGATGCAATCTCTCCCCACTCGTTGCTGGTTTCTCCATGGATAGATCTTGTCGATCGTAGGAAATTTTTTGATTTACTGCTACGTCTCCCAATAGCTTCTTCATGCGTTTTACACCAATATGACCCAAAAGGCAGTGCCACAAGAAAGTGGTACTATCACTATCAACTCTACATCTTTTGGCATCAATGTTATGAACATGTGTATCATCACTATCAAGATTCAACATGAATAAACCCTTCACATTGGCTGCATGAAGATAAAATATATTACTCATATAAATAGAACAACCATTATTCTCTGATTTAAATGAGTAACTGTCTCGCAATAAACAAGATACAGATATAATGTTCATGCTTAACGCAGGCACTAAATAACAATTATTCAGGTTCATCACTAATCCTGACAGTAATCGAAGAGAGAGCGTGCCGACAGCGATCACATCAACCTTGGAACCATTTCCCACGCGCATCGTCACTTCATCCTAGCTATTGGTTATTGACCATAGAGGTGTCTCGGTCATGTCTACATAGTTCTCGAACCCGCAGTGTCTGCACACTTAAGGTTTGGTGACGTTTCGGTAGTATAGAGTTATGTATGGTGGTGACCGAAGGTTGTTCGGAGTCCCGTATGAGATCCCGGACGTCACGAGGAGCTCCGGAATGGTCCGTACGTAAATATTGATCTACAGGAAGTCCTATTTTGGTCGCCGGAAAAGTTTCGGGCTCATCGGTAGTGTACCGGGAGTGCCGGTAGTGTACCGGGAGTGCCGGTAGTGTACCGGGAGACCATTGGGAGGGGTATTTCGACCCAAGAGGCTACATGGGCTGTGGGAGAGTGAATACCATTCCTTAGTGGGCTGGTGGAAGTCCCACACAAGGCCCATGCGGCTGGGAGAGAAAGCCCAAAGAGAAAAAGGTGGGAAAAGGCAAAAAAGGCAAAGATAAGGAGGAGTCCTAGTCCTACTAGGATTGGAGGAGGAATCCTTCTCTCCTCCCTATTCGGCCGAAGCATAGAGGGCTTTGCCCTTTGCACCAAACCTCCTCTCTCTTCCTCTTATATATACTAGAGGATTTAGGGTTTTTGCAGCTGATTTTCAGCCATGTGCAACCCTATCCTCTAGTGCATAGTTTCTCCTCTAGATCGGTTTTCTGCAGTGCTTAGGCGAAGCCCTGCCAGAATAGCTCCACCACCATCGCCAGAGCGCCGTCATGCTGCCGGAGAACTCTTCCTCCTCTCCGCTCCCTCTTGCTGGATCAAGACGGCGGAGATCGTCATCAAGCTGTACGTGTGCTGAACGCGGAGGTGTCGTCCGTTCCGCGCTAGATCGGAAGGACCGTGATCAAGATCGCGAGACGGTTTGTGATGACTTCGTGGGACGGGTCACACTGAGTTCACGGGATGGATCGTGATGAGATCGTGGGACGGATCGTGACGAGTTCATGGGACGGATCGTGATGAGATCGCGGGACGGATCGTGATGAGATCGCGACACTCGGCGATTTGGATCGCGAAGACGTTCGACTACACCAACCGTGTTTCTTAACGCTTCCCGCTTAGCGATCTACAAGGGTATGTAGATCCACTCTCCCTCTCGTAGATGCTCATCACCATGGATAGATCTTGCGTGTGCGTAGGAAATTTTATTTCCCATGCGACGTTCCCCAACAGTGGCATCATGAGCTAGGTCTATGTGTAGATGAGATCTCGAGTAGAACACAAAGAGTTTGTGGGCGTTGATGCTTAGATTGCTTCCTCCCTTGGTCGGATTTTGGTTCAGTGGTATTGTGAGATGAAGCAGCCCAGACCAACATTACTCGTACACTTATGAGAGACCGGTTCCCTCGACCGCAACTTGTTGCATGGATGGCTTGCGGGTGCCAGTTTCTCTCACTTTAGTTGGATTGGATTTGACAAAGGCGGTCCTTGAGAAGGTTGAAAAGCAACTAGTGTATCACCATTGTGGTTTTTGCATAGATGAGAATTGTTCTTGCTAGATACCCGTAGCAGTCACGTAAAACATGAAACAACAATTAGAGGACGTCTAACTTGTTTTTGCAGGGTATGTTGTGATATGATATGGCCAATTACATGATGTGATATATGTGATGTATGAGATGATCATGTGATGTATAGATTATCATGACTTGCATGTCGATGAGTATAGCAACCGGCAGGAGCCATAGGGTTGTCATTAATTATTGTATGACCTGCGTGTCAATCATTAAGCGCTATGTAATGATTTACTTTATCGCTACGGTAGCAATAGTAGTAGAAGCATGTTGGGCGTGACAACCCCGATGGCAACACGTTGATGGAGATCAAGATGATGGAGATCATGGTGTCGTGCCGGTGACGATGGAGATCATGCCGGTGCTTTCTAGATGGAGATCAAAAGCACAAGTTCATGGCCATATCATGTCACTTATGATTTCCATGTGATGTTAATCCTTTTATGCACCTTGTTTTGCTTAGGATGACGGTAGCATTATAAGGTGATCCCTCACTTAATTTCAAGATAAATTGTGTTCTCCCCGAGTGTGCACCGTTGCGAAAGTTCGTCGTGTTGAGACACCACGTGATGATCGGGTGTGATAGACTCTACGTTCACATACAACGGGTGCAAGCCAGTGTTGCACATGCAGAACACTCGGGTTAAACTTGACGAGCCTAGCATGTACAGACATGTCCTCGGAACACAAGAGACCGAAAGGTCGAACATGAGTCATATAGTAGATATGATCAACATGATGATGTTCACCATTACAGCCACCTCAACTCACGTGAGATCGGACTTGAGTTTGTGAATTTGGATCATGTATCACTCGAATGACTGGAGGGATGTCAATTTGAGTGGGAGTTCTTCAGTAATATGATTAATTGAACTCATTATCATGAACATAGTCAGTAGTGCCTTTGCAAATATGTTGTAGATTACTTGCTCGTGCTATAGCTCCCTTGAATTTTTTATATGTTCCTAGAGAAATAGAGTTAAAAGATGATGGTAGCAATATTGCGGACTGGGTCCGTGATCTGAGGATTGTCCTCATTGCTGCACAGAAGGCTTATGTCCTTAATGCACCGCTCGGTGTGCCAACCCCTCTAGCGTCGTCTGTAGATGTTGTGAACATCTGACAGGCACGTTCTGATGACTACTTGATAGTTTAGTGTGTCATGCTTTACGGCTTAGAATTGAGGCTCCAAAACATTTTGAACGTCACGGAACATATGAGATGTTTCTAAGAGCTGAAATTAGGATCTCAGGCTCATGCCCGTGTTGCGAGATATGAGATCTCCAACAAGATTCTTTGCCTGC
Source organism: Hordeum marinum (assembly GCA_022496015.1). Taxonomy (NCBI): domain Eukaryota; kingdom Viridiplantae; phylum Streptophyta; class Magnoliopsida; order Poales; family Poaceae; genus Hordeum; species Hordeum marinum. The sequence goes on from CM039678.1 coordinate 27,114,736, forward strand.
AAGATGAAAGAGAATAGCTCAATCGTTGAGCATGTGCTCAGATTTTCTGGGTGCTACAATCGCTTGAATCGAGTGGGAGTTGATCTTCCAGATAAGATAGTGATTGATATAGTTCTCCAAGTCACTGTCACTAAGCTACTAGAACTTGGTGATGAACTATAAAATGCCAGGGATAGAATTAATGATCCCTGAGCTGTTCGCAATGTTTGACACCGCGAAGTTAGAAATCAAGAAGGAGCATCAAGTGTTGATGGTTAGTATAACCACTAGTTTCGAGAAGGGCAAGGGCAAGGAGGGAAAGTTCATGGATGGCAAGTCAGTTGCTACTCCAGTGAAGCAACCCAAACCCGAGACTAAGTGCTTCGATTATGAGGAGAGCGGTCGCTGAAGCGGAACAACCCTAGATACTTGGTAGATAAGAAGGCTGGCAACATCAACAGAAGTATATTTGATATACGTGTTATTGATGTGTACCTTGCTTGTAGTCCTAGTAGCACCTAGGTATTGGATACCGGTTTGATTGCTAAATGTTAGTAACTCGAAGTAAAAGCTACGAAATAAACGGAGACTAGCTAAGTGTGAGGTGACGATGTGTGTTGGAAATGTTTCCAAGGTTGATGTGATCAACATCGCACGCTCTCTCTACCTTCGGGATTAGTGACAAACCTAAATGTTGTTGGTGTTTGCGTTAAGCATGAACATGATTAGGTCGTGTTTATTGCAACGCGGTTATTCATTTAAATTAGAGAATAATGGTTATTCTGTTTACATGAATAATACCTTCAATGGTCATGCACCCAGTGAGAATGGTTTGTTGAAATCTTGATCGTGGTAATACACATGTTCATAACAATGATGCCAAAATATACAAAGTTAATAATGATAGTACCACATACTTGTGGCACTGCCGCTAAATGTCATTTTGGTATAAAGCGCATGAAGAAACTCCATGTCGATGGATCTTTGGACTCATTCGATTTCGAATCGGTTGAGACATGCGAACCATGCCTTTTGGGCAAGATGACTAAGGACCCCGTTTTCCGGATTGATGGAGCGGGCAAGTGGTTCATTGGAAATGATACATGTTGATATATGCAATCCAATGAATCTTGTAGCGTGCAGTGGATGTCGTTATTTTTCTTACCTTCCCTGATGATTTAAGTAGATATAGTGGATATTTACTTAATGAAACACAAGTCTGAATCGTTTGAAAGGTTCAAGAAAATTCAGAGTGAAGTTTAAGATCATCGTGACAAGAAGATAAAAATGTTTGTGATATGATCGTGGAGGTGAATATCCGAGTTGCGAGTTTGGCATGCAACTTTAGACAATGTGAAAGTTGTTTCACAACTCACGCCACCTGGAACACCATAGTGTGATGGTGTGTCTGAACGTCATAGTCATGCTCTATTGGATATGGTGCGTGCTATGATGACTCTTGTCGTTTTACTACTATAATTTTGGGGTTATGCATTAGAGACAACTGCATTCACTTTAAATAGGGCACCATCTAAATCCGTTGAGATGACACCGTGTGAATTATGGTTTGATAGAAACCTAAGCTGTCATTTCTTAATGTTTGGGGCTGCGACGCTTGTGTGGAAAATGTTTTCACCTAATAAGCTCGAACCCAAAGCGGACAAATGCATCTTCATAGAATACCCTAAGAACAGTTGGGTATACCTTCTATCTCAGATCCAAGTGCAAAGTGTTTGTTGCTAAAAATGGGTCCTTTCTCGAGAAAGAGTTTCTCTCGAAAGAATTGAGTGGGAGGAAGATAGAACTTGATGAGGTTGTTAAAGCTTTGTTCAACCAGAGAATAGCGCAACACAGGAAGATATTTCTGTGAAGCCTACATTAGTTGAAGAGGAAGTTAATGATGATGATCATGAAGCTTCGGATCAAGTTACTATCGAACCTTGTAGGTCGACAAGGACGCGTACTACTCCTAAGTGGTACGGCAACCCTGTCTTAGAGGTCATGTTGTTGGACAACGATGAACCTACGAGCTATGGAGAAGCGATGATGGGCCCGGATTTCGACAAATGGTTAGAGGCCATGAAATCCGAGAAAAGGATCCATGTATGAAAACCAAGTATAGACTTTGGTAGACTTGCTCGTTGGACGGCAGGTCGTTGAGTACAAATGGATCTTTAAAATGAAGACAAACGCTGATGGTAAATGTCACCATTTGTAAAGCTCGACTTGTTGCAAAGATGTTTGTGACAAGTTCAAGGAGTTGACTACGATGAGACTTTCTCACTCGTAGCGATGCTAAAGTCTGTTGGAATTATGTTAGCAGTTGCTGCATTTTTCAATTATGAAATCTGGCAGATGGATGTCAAAACATCGTTTCCTTAACGGTTTACTTGAGGAAAGGTTGTATGTGATACAACCAGAAAATTTTGTCAGTCCTAAGGATGCTAAAAGGTGTGCAAGCTTCAGTGATCCTTCTATGGACTGAAGCAAGTATCTCGGAGTTGGAATATGCACTTTGATGAGGTGATCAAAATTTTTGTAGTTTATACAAAGTTTACGAGAAACTTGTATTTACAATAAAGTGAGTGGGAGCACTATAGAATTTCTGATAAGTATATGTGGATGACATATTGTTGATCGGAAATAATGTAGAATTTCTGGAAAGCATAATCGGTTGTTTGGAAAGTGATTTTCAAAGGAAGACCTGGATAAAGCTACTTAATTGTTGAGCATCGAGATCTATAGAGATAGATCAATATGCTTGATGAGACTTTCAATGAGTACATACCTTGACAAGATTTTGAAAGAGTTCAAAATGGATCAGTCAAAGAAATAGTTCTCGCCTGATTTGTAAGGTGTGAAGTTGAGTGAGACTCAAAAGCTCGACCACGGCAGAAGAAAGAGAAAGGACGAACGTCGTCCCCTATGCCTTAGTCATAGGCTCTGTACAGTATGCCATGCTGAGTACCGCACCTGTGTGTGCCTTGCCATGAGTCAGTCAAGGGTTACAAGAGTGACCCAGGAGTGGATCACTAGACAGTGGACAAAGATTATCCTTAGTAACTAAAAGACTAAGGAGATGTTTCTCGATTATGGAGGTGATAAAGAGGTCGTCGTAAAGAGTTACGTCGATGCAAGCTTTAACACCAATCCAGATAACTCGTAGTAGCAATCTGGATACGTATAGTGGAGCAACCATTTGGAATAGTACCAAGTGGAGTGTGGTAGCAGTGTTTACGGTTTGACATAGAGATTTGCAAAGTACACATGGATCTGAATGTCACAGACCCGTTGACTATAAGACCTCTCTCACATGCAAAGCATGATCGAGCCCCAGAACTCATTGGGTGTTAGATTCATAACAATGCGAATCACATGGTGATGTGAACTAGATTATTGACTCTAGTGCAAGTGGGAGACTGTTGGAAATATGCCCTAGAGGCAATAATAAATTAGTTATTATCATATTTCCTTGTTCATGATAATCGTTTATTATCCATGCTATAATTGTATTAATCGGAGACCTAGATGCATGTGTGGATACATAGACAAAACCATGTCCCTAGTATGCCTCTAATAGACTAGTTCGTTGATCAAAAGATGGTTAAGGTTTCCTATCCATGGACATGAGATGTCGTTTGATAACGGGATCACATCATTAGGAGAATGATGTGATGGACAAGACCCAAACTACAAACATAGCATATGATCGTGTCAGTTTATTGCTATTGTTTTCTGCATGTCAAGTATATGTTCCTATGACCATGAGATCATGCAACTCGCAGACACCAGAGGAGTGCCTTGTGTGTATCAAACATCGCAACGTAACTGGGTGACTATAAAGGTGCTCTACAGGTATCTTCGAGGGTATCTGTTGAGTTGGCATGGATCGAGACTGGGATTTGTTACTCCGTGTGACGGAGAGGTATCTCAAGGCCCACTCGGTAATACAACATCACAATAAGCCTTGCAAGCAATGTGACTAAGTGTTAGTTGCGGGATCTTGTATCACGGAACGAGTAAAGAGACTTTTCAGTAACGAGGTTGAACTAGGTATGGAGATACCGATGATCGAATCTTAGGCAAGTAACATATCGAAGAACAAAGGGAACATCATACGGGATTAACTGAATCATTGACATAGAGGTTCAACCGATAAAGTTCTTCATAGAATATGTAGGAACCAATATGGGCATCCAGGTCCCTCTATTGGTTATTGACCGTAGAGGTGTCTCGGTCATGTCTACATAGTTCTCGAACCCGCAGGGTCTGCACACTTAAGGTTTGGTGACGTTTCGATAGTATAGAGTTATGTATGGTGGTGACCGAAGGTTGTTTGGAGTCCCGGATGAGATCCCGGATGTCACGAGGAGCTCCGTAATGGTCCGGAGGTAAATATTGATATATAGGAAGTCATATTTTGGTCGCCGGAAAAGTTTTGGGCTCATCGGTAGTGTACCGGGAGTGCCGGTAGTGTACCGGGAGACCATCGGGAGGGATATTTCGACCCAAGAGGCTACATGGACTGTGGGAGAGTGAATACCAGTCCTTAGTGGGCTAGTGGAAGTCCCACACAAGGCCCATGCGGCTGGGAGAGAAAGCTCAAAGCCAAAAAGGTGGAAAAAGGCAAAAAAGGCAAAAATAAGGAGGAGTCCTAGTCCTACTAGGATTGGAGGAGGAATCCTCCTCTCCTCCCTATTAGGCCAAAGCATAGAGGGCTTTGCCCTTTGCGCCAAGCCTCCTCTTTATTCCTCTTATATATACTAGAGGATTTAGGGTTTTTGCAGCTGATTTTCAACCACGTGCAACCCTATCCTCTAGTGCATAGTTTCTCCTCTAGATCGGTTTTCTGCAGTGCTTAGGCGAAGCCCTGCCGGAATAGCTCCACCACCATCGCCGGAGCGCCGTCACGCTGCCGGAGAACTCTTCCTCCTCTCCGCTCCCTCTTGCTGGATCAAGACGGCGGAGATCGTCATCAAGCTGTACGTGTGCTGAACGCGGAGGTGCCGTCCGTTCGGCGCTAGATCGGAAGGACCGTGATCAAGATCGCGAGACGGTTCGTGATGAGTTCGCGGGACGGGTCGCGATGAGTTCACGGGATGGATCGTGATGAGATCGCGGGACGGATCGTGACGGGTTCACGGGACGGATCGTGATGAGATCGCGGGACGGATCGTGATGAGATCGCGGGACGCTCGGCGATTTGGATCGCGAAGACGTTCGACTACACTAACCGCGTTTCTTAACGCTTCCCGCTTAGTGATCTACAAGGATATGTAGATCCACTCTCCCTCTCGTAGATGCTCATCACCATGGATAGATCTTGCGTGTGCGTAGGAAATTTTTTGTTTCCCATGTGACGTACCCCAACACCAACTCCATACCAAAAGTAGGAGCATACAACCACCAATTCCGCCGTCTTTCGAGGACCTACGACAAGCTTCGTCCAACTGCACGTAAAGCCAAACATGTATCAGTTAAGGGCAAGAGTGAAAGCTAAACAAAAACTAACTACGAACAATTTATTACCTGTCGGTAGAAGTATGCCTATGTCGTCGACCCCCCAGCTGAACTTGTGGTCGAGGACTCTCAACACCTTCAGCCACATCCATTGAGTGTTCTTGCAGCCACGGTCAACGAAGATAGTCCTAGAGATAAACATGTACATGCGAGAATAAGTCTGGATCACATTTTCATTGTCCCTCATGACAATGCGCAAAGTTGGCTATGATCTAAGTGAAAGGAGCGCCGACTGGGACTCTTTCTTTCTTCTCTCCGTCTGCTGATGTCCGCTCTGCAGGAGACATACCAATAAGGGCCTCCATTTGTTGGCGCCATCCCTCAAAATCATTGCTCATACAAAGAGGCTTCCCCTCGATTGGAAGTGCGGTGGTCATGGAAACATCCTGAAGAGTCACGGTCATCTCTCCGGCCCGGAGGTGGAAACTATGGGTCTTCGGCCTCCATCGATCCGTAAGTGCGATGATTGCCACATCGTTTAGGTTGGGCGTCGACTGGCTCATAAGCTGGATGAAAGGAAGGAGTATTGTCTTCTCGATGTACGATGTGTGCCGCTCATCCTACGGCATGAAAGTCAACGCCCACTGAGACCGAATCTTCAGGGGCATAAGGTTCTGCAAACATAGAAATGAGATGATTACGATTTGATCTTTTCAAATAAATACAAGATATAAACTAAAAACTAGTCTACTCTCATTACCATCCCCTTCCCCGACATCAAATAGGCCCGGTTTTGAACGTCATAAAAATCATCCAAAAGCCACACCATCCTACATATTTCAAGAAAATAGACATATATGACCTTGTGAGTATCTCATACACATAATGGCCAAAGATGAACCAGTATGGCCCTACTATGAACAAACATTGAAACAAATAATATATCAAAGCTAATAGAAACAAATATCAAAACAAATAGTATACGAACGCTAATACAAACAAATACAACATATGTTCTCTTTGTCCTATTTCTACACATATGTTCCTAGTACATATGTTCCTAGTACATTTGTTTCTATCAAAATTAACCAGCTACATTTCCATAATAGCTTGTTTGGTTGGGGGTAATTAGAGAGAGGGAACGAGAATTAGGGGGCTCTAAGATATAAAGTTACCTGTTTGGTTGGAGGGAATGGGAATTTATGAGGGACTGGACGTGGGAGTTTAGAGTCCAACTCCCACCATTTTATTAACAGGGGGGGTGGGAATTGGTAGGGAATTAATTTACAAAGAACATCCCGTCCCTTCATCATAACTTATGTTGTTGTCTCCCGACTAATTCCGCACGAATTCCCCCTAACCAAACAAGGGAATGGACATCCCTCTCAAATTCCCACGTGTAAAACTCATCAAATACCAAACAAGGGATTGTGAATAAAATTACACTTCCCATGTCTAATCTTGTCACAACTTCCTCCTCTAAATTCCTATTCCCCATCCCAAAAGTTACCAAACACGCTGTAAGTGACTACTATACCTATGCTAATGCCACAAATCAAAGAATCACGCTCTTCTTCCATAACACATTCAAAATCCAATAGGATCTAACTCAAACCGAAGAGAGCACAAAAAGGAGAAATTAGATGGATTTTACGGATGAAAAGTAAGGGATCGGAGGAGAAATACCTTAGGGATTCCTTAGGGATGAAATCCCCACATGTTTGCTCCGGGTTGGGGGGGGGGTGAGAGAGGGATTTGGTCAAGGCGGACGAAGCCTAGCCGCCACCCTCTCTCTGTTCTCGTTGGCTGGGGTTGAATGGGGTGGGACGGGGGGAAGGGCCCGTCCGTTGCTGTATAACTGCAAGTGTGGTGCCTTTGTCTTAGGCATCACACTGCGGGGATGGGGGCGGCCCTAACACGGGCTGCCAGCGTAGTAGGAGGTGCGACGCCTGGCGTCGGACGCCACATAGTGTAGTGTGAGGCCTTGCTGTCGGACGTCACACGAAAAGATTAGGTGAGTGAAATTGTTTCGAGCACGGTTCATTTTATGAATTTCTTGCGTCTTCAGGTCAATTGTGTCCATTTTGCCGATCGCCGGGTAAGAGGCCGATAAACCTAAATCGAAAGTGGACATTTTTCATATGTAAACACACACATCCCCCGGACGCTAGTTTTTCTGTTTGAAGTTGGAAAAAGAGTCCTGAGCCCGGCCCATTATGAAACCCTAGCCTTCATGCGGGGCCGTCCCTGTCCCTCCCCACCACCTCCCGAAATTTCCCCCGTGACTAGCCGCCACCCTCTCAATCCCTCTTTCCTTCTCATGTTCTTCCTTTTGTTCATGCGCTCTGTATGATGATTCTGTGCCTTCAATTCTGTTTTGTTTTTCATGTGGCAGGATTCAAACGTGGTTTATAAAGCCTCTAATGTGTCAGTTGTTAGGCGAACTGAGTATAGACAGATTGCAGCATATCTGGCTAGTGGATTTCCTCTCCATGCTGGAGTCTATATTGGGAGAACGCTCAGAGGTCTAAAGTTTTGTCGCAAGTATAAGCCTCCACGCGTTGGAGATTTCAGTAAGGCAAGGAGAACCAGCATTAGTGCACATTCAATCCTTTTGGTTGGAGCTGGCAGGAAGAAAGGAAAGTGGTACTTCTTCTTTTTGAACACTTGGCGTAGATTTTGCTGTCGCTTCAATTCCAATGGAGACCGAATAACACATGGGATCGGGAAGGTTGTAGCTGATCGCCTTTTCAGAAACCTCATTCGTCTGTCCCGTTTCAAGGAGGAAAGCAGTGACATGAGTTTGCGGCGCGGGGATGGGATTGAGATTTCTGAATATAACAAGCAGTTGTTAGATGTTGAACACTGAGGTACGAGGGTGCATGTCAATTTTTGTTAAGCATCTCAGCTCTTATACATGCAACTTCATTTTGATGTGTCTTCAGTTTTATCTTTTTGCCTTCATTCAGTTAGTAACCAAAAAATGCACCTTTCCTGTATGTGTGTAGCATACCTACCATGTCCTCGAGAAGAAGATCAGGAGGAGGCAATGTCCAGCCCAAGTCTTCCTCTCCAGCGACCATTTGATGCGTGCTTAGTAACTTGGTGATTTTTGATCGAGCAGGGAGATGCCAGAGTCTTGGGTCTATGTATGCCACTACGACGGCCCAAGAGCTGCAGGCCAAGCTGGAGTCTGGCCACCCCAGTTTTTTTGCTGGAAACATTACTATGGAACAACATCCCTATAACACTCCTTCATTCCAGGATAGATGGTCGATCTTCGTGGTTTTTGTCTATAATGAGCTGCAATGGAGCTAGTTCTTTTGTGTAGTTTGTGGGTGTTCTGCTTCTGATAGGGGCCCCTTTAGCCTCAGCTTTCTGGAATGTCACAGTTATGGGCGTGATCTTTTGCAGGTAGCTTGTTTTGGTTTTGCTGTCAGTCTTGGCTGGGCTCAGGCTGTTTAGCTACCCTTGGTTACCTTGTTTTCCTTGCTGGTGCTGGTTAACCCCTGAACTTAGCTCTTTTAAGGACACTTAACTCTTTTAAGGACCCTGGTTTCTGTTAACTCCCAAACTAAAAAAAGTAGACTATAATTATTATAAATGCCTGTTTCCTTGTGGCCTGGCTTTTATTGTACATGAGTAGGATTTAATTCATCGAAGGACAAACAACTGGGAAAGTCATGTGCTAACAATGCAGTCTTGATACCATCAATGTGTCATATCTGAGGCTGAGGGGAAGACGTTAGGTCAGTACTCCCTCCGTAAACTAATATAAGAACGTTTAGATTACTAAAATAGTGTCCTATATGCTCTTATGTTAGTTTACAGAGGGAGTAGATTGTAACTTCCCATGCATGTTCACTGTGCTTGATTACCATTTGGCAATGACCACCAGAACGCTTATTTCAACCGCTTCCTCGTATCTTTCCGAGCATAGATATTTTATTAATATTGTCTAAATGTAGTATTGTTCCTTAAGTTTTACAGGTCTTTTGGTCACTTAAGTCTACTTGAAAATAATTGTACTACTCCCAAAAGACTAATTGTACTCATGTTTCTGCAAAAGTCTACTTGCAAATGGGACACTTATAAATTGTTCATCTGATACCTCACCCTTATTTCCATTGAGCTTGTGGTGTCCAATTTAATTTACTCTGCAAGCATGCATTTTTGGGAAGTTTCTTTGTTTCTATGATCATGTATGCACGTTAGTTTTGCTAGCACATGCGCCTAGACATGCACGTGATCCCATGTCTGCATGATTATACTCCCTCCGTACCGAAATATAAGTCGCTGGACTACCTTAACTATACTTGCTCCAACGACATATATTTCGATACAGAGGGAGTAGTAGGGAAATCTATATGCTTGTGGCCAAATTGACATAAGCACTGTCTTGGACACGCGATGTTGGACGCCATGGACCAGATCGACTGGTTATTGATGGTGTCTCTTTCTAAAACATGAGGAATTGGTCTTTTGCAGAAACACGCCGACAGTTAAAATGCATTGGTACGTACATAGATCTTCTAAATTCTGATGAAGCAAACTCCCACTCATTATGTTTTAAGTCTGAATTTGTATACACAACAGATGAGGCTACTCACCAAAAGCCTGGACATAAAAGGCTACTCCCAACGTTGAATGCAGAAAGGTAGACATGGAAACAAATCAATTATGTCCATAGCTTTCTAGCCCATTGGCACATTCAGAAGACCTTCTAAGTACCGACTCTTCCAAGCTGTAGTGCATTGTTAGTGAAAATACAGAATCAAGAGAGTACTTGGGCCGTTGCATAGTGCAAACCCATGTATACGAGGGAGAGACACAGGCATCCAGTCACTGCCTCGAACCCGACCCGACCCGACCAATGATCAGGTCTACCCAGAACTAGAGCCCCGTCCTTTGCCACCGCCGGCAACATCACCGCCACCATCTCCTCCAGTCACGATTGTCGAGTTTGCGTGCGGAACACGAGGGAGGGAGGGGGGTGAAAACAACTGTGTGAACCTGCTGCCATCTAGCATCGGCCATTCGGCCGAGCCACATGGACCAGACAGGTGGGCCAGCCCTGTCATTGTATGTTTTAGACGCGGCTCAAGTATGATTTTGTATAGTGGAAGGCTATCATGACTAACTTTATGAAAATTTAAACAAAGCTTACATCGTCCGCTAAAAGGTTAGAAATAAAAGCCGGAGGTGCTTCCAACCACAAATTCGGTGAATGAAAGAACATTCTGCACACCAATCTGTGGTTGGACGGTTAGAAGGATAGTGGTATCCCTAGCCCACCAGGGTTCAAGTCCTGGTGTGTCTACGATGACTTTGTAAGTTTCAAGGTGATATGCCGGCTCAATCTCTCAGTGGTGCTCATAAGGGCAGGGTGTGCATTCACAGAGATGAGTGTATGCATGTGTATATAAGCACTTGCATCTGTACTGTATAAAAAAAACATTCTGTGCAAGCACATGATCTACTTTATTACAATGCTCTATCACGACCTTCCCCAGGTTAATTAACAGTAACCGACACTTGAAGAATTGGAGCTGCCACAGTTGAGTTTCCAGAATTGTTTTGGAGAGACTCTACCAAGACCAGGCTAGATAGAATTACTACATGTTACTCGCTGCAGAAACGGCGGTCATTTGTGATTTTTGGCAAAACTGGTGGTAAACCATTACCCTGGCAAAAAATGCGGTGGTTTTCAACAATTTACTCATCCGGCAAGAATGACAAGTTGTTGAAGATCCGGGCGTTTTGAGCAAAAAAATGTGTTGAAGAATGAGAAGTTGTTGAAGATCCTTACAGATTAGCCACCAATAAAGAAGAACATCATGCCATCATGCTCTGGCAGGGCCGCTGCCTAGCTAGCCTGCCGTTTGTGCGTTTGGCTTGTACTAGTAAGGTTCTGTATGAAGTTTGTATAAAGTTTAAGTGCAGGATCTACGAGCAGCAAGGTGTTCTCTAGCTACTTCGCACATCAGAAAACCAAAAGGGGCGTCAATATCAACCACAGTATGACATCTGAGTTGGTAAAAAATCTTGGTAAGTCGGTCTCTAGAAAAACTCTCGAAATAAACCATTTCACAAGTATGCAAACAATAAAAAACAAGTCAAGTAAATTTGCTGCTGTTTATGAGTGCGCCAAACAAAAACAAAGTCTCCAAGACTGCATCGAGGTCTGCCAGTTACTTATTTCAGCTGCTTGCTGAAATCTGGGAGATCGATGAGCTGGATCCTTGATATGGCCCCTGCTTCTTCCCTCTCTTTCTGCGTGTTGTATCCCCATTTCACTGCCCAAACGGCATCCAGCAACATCATCAGCCACATAAAGACGAGCAATCAACCACTGTGTTTAGCTAGCGCCATGACTTACCCAGGTAGAGGTTCCATTTGTCCAGTGCTGGTTCTTTGATCACGTTCTTCAGAGTCGCTAGTCGGTCCTCGATGAAACTGTTAAAGCACAGCAAAGAAAAAAAAGACACAATTGTCATCCCTTGATTTTCTTGAGTTTGAAGGTACTATTATCCATTGCATAAATTGCATATCGGACAGTGATTCAGATGAGCTAACTTTTGATCCATGATATAACAATAATCTGTTTAAAAATCAAGATAACGATGTAGTAAGGGATCCACATAATGTACAAAGAATTGCTTCGTTTGATTACTGTGCATATTCTAAACATAGGTTTCCAAGTAGACAGAAAGAAAAAAAAGCAATATTATTACCAGCTATAAGTAGTATTATATTTATATCCCAACTAATTGATTAGGTAGGGAAGGAATATTTATATATTGTTGTCCAGAACTTAGCTTTCCAATGCAGTATATGGTATTAAATTCAATCATGCAAATGATGGACTTACTGAAGTGTTAGACCTTGGTGCTGTGGCATTTCCTGCAACTGCTGCAGAACTTTTACCTTCGGACTGAATAATAAAATCAGAGTCAGTAAGAAAATCCTTGATAAGTGAAGCAACGGCAAGAAAGGGCCCTACTAACCCAGTGCCAAGGCCATATATCCTTTCAGAGGGAAAATCTACCCCGGCCAATTCTTTAAGTAGCGCTCCAGCAAATCTACTCTGAAAGACAATAAAAAGGTGATCAGTAGAAGTTCCCCGTTACCTAAAGGGCAGCTGTGAATTAACTAAACGCTACATCATCACTATAAGAAACATCAACAAAATGATGAAGCCTAAAGATGGTTGTTAGAACCATTTGTTAAAACAAAATGCTTGGTTGTTCATAAAACAGAAACTGAAACCATGAACCTATGATATAGAAGATCATGATAAGTTAGGTTGCAGAGAAGAAAAATGTAGGAGATAGACCTGTTTTGTTGTGACTATGTAAAGTTCAGAGCTTGAAAGCTTTAATGCATCAGCCGTCCCAGGATAAAACCTGCAGCCACACATTGGTTTGACCATGAGTTGCACAATATCCCTTGTTCAATATGTATAATGAACATGACACACTTCAGAGACACCACGCCATTTCAACTTTGTTGGAGGTGTACTAGCTATAAAACTGAAAAGAGAGTGGGAAAAATGCAGATACTGCCCGCTCGGAAGTGACATACAGAATTCTGATTTGTCAAGTGAGACAAAACTTTCATGTGGAGCAATAAAATCAACTTAAATTGTAAAACAGAATCATAAACACAAGCAATATTAACACACAACAAAGCAAATATGTATGCACATGTATGCTCATGGAGACATGCATGCACATAAAGGGCTAGGGTGCAGACGTGGAGCCAATAATCAAGAACTATTAATGATCAATATTCTTTCCAACGTATTTAAAAACTACTAATCAACATTTCATACCAAGTCACACAAATTAGAAAGTAATTTACAAGTTAGTCCCAATTAGATGCAATGAGTCTTCTGCTATTATTTCTTAAACTATCTTTGCATCTCTGTCTAAGAGAAATAGGGAATAGAAATGTATGGTCTGTATTGCATCCATGTGGTCATGGGCTTGAGAGTGTTTCAGAAAGTTTTGAAGTATACCTCTCAACTGAGGATAAAACAATAGTAAATAAATATGTTTAGTTAAATGCAACTCCATTTCTCCGAGTATATTGGTCAGACCAACAAGAAAATATACACCAATTATTCCATAGATCAGTCACCTGTTAGCACCTATCCAGCCAGACAAATCATTTTCAAGCCAATCATCCCTTACACGGCCAAAGAGATCTACAAGAGATTCCCTATCTTCTTGCCACTCATCCATTACAGTGGGCAACAGTTTTGACCAGTTCTCCAATATTTCTTGGATGCTAAGTCCATCTGCAACCTTGCAAATATCACCTTAATATAAAAATTCGATCAAGCTAGAAGCTTATAACCATTTGCCTATTCATCACCATTGACGGAACTGATGTTATTTGGTCATGAATACAATGCAGATGAAGCACTACAGAACTTACTGATGATTTTCGAACAGAGGGTATCTGGATCTCCACAAGCAACCTTACAAGCAACAGGTTCTCATATCCTGTTTCTATCACTGGACGAAGCTGAAATAGAACAAAACATCCTAAGTAATGAACTGTAAACAGTAAAATTATAAGAGGGACACTATGTTACTCGTCATGGAACCAATATGAGAACATGGTCCTATTATGCTTCATGGGGACAAGCAGCTCAATTTATTCATAGCACCATTCTTTAAAATCCTTATTTGAGAAAAGGAAAAGGTTAATTATCATTGGTGTTCTACTATCCATAGCAGTAGCAGATATTTGTAGCATGTGGTTTACTCGTATGTTTAGGCAACTGTGGACAAACAAGTACGCAACAATACATTTGTAGTACTACCTCCGCTCCGATTTAATTGACACAACCTCTATACAACATTGTATAGAGGCTGCGTCAATTAATTTGGATCGGAGAGGGTAGTATATATGTGATAACTTCATATAGTGGATATATGAATGAAGGGGGCTCCTCGCAAAAAAAAAGAATGAAGGGGGCAATATTCACACTGTTTGCTCGGTCAAAAAACTATGGATGCAATTAAGTTTTCAACTTTCATGTTCTCTGGGAAAGACAAAGTGATGAAGGTTTGACACTATATTATTCTGTACCATCATCCTCTCAAGTGTGACCACCTGCTTACAACAACCTTAAAATCTGTTTAGATACCAACAGTTTATCTGCTTACAACAACTTCAATGCCAGGGCTCTTAGTTACCAAAAAAATGCACCTAAATTGGCGCAGTCCTGGATTTGTATCTGCACCTTGAGGAGCAGATAAACTGCACCCAAGTTGCAGCAAAGCTTCCGAACAACTATGGCGGCAGGCTGATGTGCAGTGGGGATTTCACTACTAAGGATGGATGATGATGACTGGCGAGGAGCATTAGGGGAAGTAGATTCTTGGTTGAATTTGAAATCCCGAGCTAACAATAAGCTAAGTTGAATTAAGGGGCTGAGTAGTTCAGGACAGGGCACGAAAAGACGTCACAAAACCAGCAACATGAGCAAGCTGCACACTGTTCCAACCCACTAACCTCAATTATCCATCAAATTTTTGGGGTAAGTGCTAGCTATTCGTTTTACTGTTCTTTTTTTGTCATATTCTTGTCACCCAACACTGCTACGGCAAGCTGCAATTTTTTTTCTGCGGTAAGATGCATTGCAACATGGAATCTGCTTAGGGGAAGATTTATTCGTCCCCACGTCTCCACAAAAGATGCTTCCAACTAATCAACCAATTCAGTTCTGCAAAACCAGAGCATCTCTAAATGGAGACTTTGACATGCTACTGGAACTAATTTGGTAACCAGAAACCATGTCAACAGACAATCTGGCCGGATGGAATGTCCATACTGACATACTGCACATAGGCAGCAGCAAATACAGTAGAGGGTGAGGAGCAAAAGAGGAGCTTACGGTGTGCATCTGCTCCACTATCCACTCCTCCATGGCGGCGTCGACCTGCTCGAACACCCACGGCCACCTCACCTTGGCGGCCTGCCACAGCGCACCGAGTCAACCACAGCCACGTATCCAACGGAAGAAACACGGCTGAGGAGCAGACCTTGACGGCGGAGAGGGAGCTCTCGCCGCAGCTGTCGCATAAGACGCCGTCGAAGTCGAGGGCGAACAGGTCGCCGCCGCCCATCGCGGCGCGCGAGGGCCTCGCCGCCATTACCCCGCCCCTCCCCGCTCCTCCGGGCGGCGGAACGGACCGAAGGGAGTGCGGGCGGGAACGCCAGCCCCAGATACCCGCGGCCGGTAAAGCCCCCGCCTGCCTCGCCGGGCCGCCAGGCGCCGGAGCCGGACGCACGGCGAGAAGACCAACGGCGGCCATTGCGTCCGAGGCTGAGCAAGAAGAAGAGGCAGCTTGGATGGGAGAGCTGGGGCTATATGGGCCTCCTGCTCTGGTGGGCCAAGAAGAAACGAGGGAGAGGAAAGGAATGACGGAAAGCCCTTAATGCTGCGCGCGCCGGAGGCCCGGAGCTACATCTTCGAAGGCCATGCTGTCAGTGTTTTTTTTAACACAGTAAAGACGTAAACCCTCATACATGTATGCATACATTTATCTCTATGAATACAAATGTACATATTTTATGTCTATATAAGCATCTTCGAAAGACTGAGTTGGCACTGTTTGGTCTAGAGTTATATTTGGCTTGATCAATCTCATGACCATAATTGTATCCCACATATGGTGGTGTTTGATCAGTAAAACTTGGTTTGTCCCTCAAAAAACCAATGAAGGGTTACCTCTTATGGGTCATTTCGGTGGCTCGCTCTCGGCCACCGCTACGTGTCGTATGTTGATCGCTCTCTTAGGATTTCATCATCATCATCATCATCATCGTCATCATCATCATCATCATCATCATCATCATCATCATCATTATTTTTTGCATGCATTTTCACGTTTTAGATGTTTCTTTAGCTTTTCAGGTTTAATCTGATTTTCATAGGTTTTGGAAGAAAACAAAAATTAGAAAATCAGATTATGCAACATAACGTATTTTTTACTTTCATTTGAGGCACAAAAATGCTTATGGGAGAGACACATTTGTGTCTCTTGAAAAAAAAACGTGTTTTTTCACGAAAGACACAAATTTGCTTTTCATGGTGGCATATAATTGCTTCGGCAAGAGGCACATGTGTGCCTTCCTAAAAAAACACGTTAGCTTTCTTCCACGGAAGGCAGAGATTTGCTTCTACAAAATACACAACGTTCCCTTTGAAAAAATAAAATTGTGTTACTTTCTTTCTTTCTTTTTTGCTTTAACTGGAGCCACAAATTTGCTTCCATAGAGGCACATAATTGCTTCTATAGTGTTAATTACACCTCATAGTTGATGCTTGTTGATTTACTTGATGGAAGATATTATGTTCAGATCCTTAATCATCATTATTACATCTCTGATCTTGAACATGTTGATGATGTGTGGGTAGATATTTTTGTTCCTAAGGATATGGGAGGAGTCTTGTTATTACTAATCATGTGAAGTTGGTATTCGTTCGATATTTTGATGATATGCATGTTATTACTTCTCTTAGTGGTGTCATATGAACATCGACTATATCACACTTCACCATATTATGGGCCTAAGGGAAGGCATTGTGGAATACTAAGTAGATGGTGGTTTGCAAGAGTGGCAGAAGATTAAACCCCAGTTTATGCGTTACTTCATAAGGGACTGATCTGAATCCACACGTTTCATGCTATGATTAGATTTGCAAAAAGGGGTAATCATAAGTGGGTTGCTTGTTCAAGTAAGAATATCAACTTAGCACCGGTTCGCTAAGATATCAAATTATCAAAGTAACAAACGCGGATCAACTCAACATAATGAACATGACTAGACTGTAATTCCCACGTGTTCTCGGGAGCGCTTTTACTTCATATGTTTTTTCATTGTTTGGGATCTGGTCTTTTCCGTGTTGCCTTTTGGTCCTATTTTCACTACTTGGGGTCTGGTTTCCATGTTTTCCCTAGTTTTTCTTGCTTTTCTTTTTTCATAGGGTTTTTCTTCTGTTTTTATTTCTTATTTCCTTTTTCTTCTCCATTATACCTTAGTTTTGTTCGTTTTCAATGGTATTTTTAAGTTTTTTTAATATTTTTGTTTTTTGTTTCTTTTTCGTTATTTCTTAGTTCTCTTCTCGTTTCCTTTTGTTTCTTGTCAATTTTCATTGGTTTTTCTTCTTTTCTTTCTCGTTTATTTCTTATTTTCTTGCTTGTTTGTTTTTCTTCAGTTTTTTTCTTTTCCTTTTTACATCAGTTTTTCTTTGTGTTTTTTCTCTATTTACACTATGGTTTAAGTACATGATGTATATTTGTTTTCTGAAATATTTTTCTGTACACTTTTCTGAATACATGGTCAACATTCTTCAAATACATGGTGGATATTTTTCGATGGCAATAAATATTTCTTCACAAAAAATATATATTTTGTATACATTAGAAACATTTTTATATACATATTAAAGAATATACAAATTTAAATTTCGGAAAATATATGTTTTTCGATGTCTAAGTTTCAGTTTACATTTTTGGTATACAAGAGGAACATTTTTTATACACGTTTGACATTTATAAGTACATGATAAATCCTTTTTCATACACCTTCAGACCAGGATGCCCTACACCTCGCAACAACCGAGACATAGGTGGGTCCTTTCCTAGAGATTTTCTCTTGTCTCGCTTGAAACCCTTTTACGTGGTGTATACTGCTGAACCGGCCCATTTCTAGCATTTTCTTCTCGCATGCTATTTCGTGTGTTCGCTCCTGCGGTTTGCTTAGTTTTTTTTCTAATACCCCTAAAATTAGTTTTTTTTCTAATGGTTTCATTTGAATTTTCTGTTTTTTATTTTATTCATCTATTTACTTATTTTCTTTATCAGCTTTTGTTTATTTCATTTTTCTTGTTTTCTTCAGTTATCTTTCTTGGTTCTCGTTTTTTTTTCAATTTCCTTGTTTCTTTCTCGGGTTTGTTCTTTTTGTTCTTTGTGATTTCCTTTGGTTTCATTATTTTCATTCTTTTGCAGTGGTTTTGTTTGGTTTTTGTTTTTTATTACGTTCTTTTGTTTTCTTTTCATATTTATGATTCTGTCTCAACTTTCATCTTTTTTGTTTATTTTGACGGGTTTCATCCTGTTTTTTCTTTCTCTTTCTACACAAAATTGCAATATTTTTTCTATTGTGATTCATATTTTTTAAGTACATGCAACATTTTTTATTTACTGCTAAAAATATTTTTTGTACGCATTAAACATTTTTCAATATGTGATTAACTATTTTATTATTATAAGTTTTGAAGCTTAGTTTTTTCATACACATTATATATTTTTGGTATACAGATAATTTTTTATACAATTTTAATATTTTCAAATACATGAGTAATGTTTTTTAAAACATATATTTAGATGTAATATTTTTTTCATAGACGTTTGAAATTTTTAATATGCACATTTAACATTTTTTAAATGAATGATCAACATGTTTTGAAATGTATGTTTTGATGTCTACTTATTTTGATACATCTTGTACATTTTTTTCATACACTAGGAACATTTTTTATGCCTGTTTGACACCAGGAACATTTGTTTATGCTGGTTTGACACTAGGAACATTTTCATTAATATTTTTTAAAATATATGTTTTGACGTCAACTTTTTTATATACATTGATTTTTTTTGTATACATAAAGAACATTATTTATGCAAGTTTAACATTTTTTAAATATATTATTATCATTCTCTCTACCGTGTATGTTTTGATGTCTAGTTGTTTTAATAAACATATTGCAAATATATAAGGAACATTTTTGCTACACACGTTTAATATTTTCTTAATACATGATTAGAAAAAATTCAATACATTGTTGGGCACATGTGCTGATAACATTGAGAACTAAGTCTTCAACTATCATCTTGATCAGGATAATCCAATCCCCATGCTTTTTGTCGTCTACCACTCTATGTTAGAGGCACTTGTTTGCAGTTATCGCCTTGTATCATAGCTTAAAGTCAGCATACTCCACCTCCTTTGCCTTATGTCTTCTCCATTTGGTTTCTTGGATGCAAAAGCTATGAACACCTCTCCTTACCATTGTACCAACTAGCTCTTGTAGCTTACCTAGCATGCACCCTACATTGCAGCTATCTAAGCATTCGTCAAGTCAAATGCGAAGACGTTATTGATTTCTTAGTACACCCGGGCATCGATGTAGCACGTCACTCAGGATGCGATGACCAGATCCTTGCTCACCTGTCACCATATCTAGATCAAGATACATTGTGCCACTAGGGGGGTGACGGCTCAACCCTTGCCTATTTAATTTATATCACACCCGGGTACCGATATGGTGCGTCACTACGAGGCTTACACCCCAACGATTTTCTTATGGGTTCCATCTCCATAAGAGTGACTGAGTTTTGACATTGGCTTGCCTAGGCTTGGGACCGGCTATGTTGAGACAACACGGTGGAGTTGCTCATTGTCAATTGATCCATTTAAAAAAAAGCATGATATATCATCCATATGTGCATTCTTTTATAGGATAATTTGAATCTCATGTCTCCCAACATAAATACATGGGCATTGTCATGTGTACGATTTTGGTATGACAGTTGAAATCGACCATCATATTTTGTATATCTATGGTACTGAATACCCATAAATATAGTTAAATATTGTGGGTACCTCATATCCAAGGTATTTTATACTATAAAATTAAATAAATATGGCATGCCCATATATCGCATCAAAAAAATATATACCCATTTTTGTAAAAAAAAATGTATAGCCATGAATGTGACATACTAGTCCCCACAATAAAGATATTTACAGATCTGCCAAATTTAATAGTAACCACTTTATTCATAAGTGCATATTCAAAGTCCCGCAAAACTTCATATACAAAAAATATCATACACAGACATGAAATTTATGTGTACATACCATAAATGTACAGGTGTAACTTATGTGTGCATACCCAGAAATGCACATACCCTGATGTGAAATTTATGTATGCATACCCTGACGTGAAATTTATGTTTACATATCGCGACATACAAAGAATGTATTTGAGGTATGATACTTGAGGAATAAAATAAATAAAATACTGCTATCTTTGTAAGCAAATGTCCCCAAAAGGACATACCATCTCTTCTTAAGCACATCATAGCCAGTCGTATCTCACATGCAATAGTCAGTGGAAATCAAGTGTAAGTGTGCGTGCGTGCGTGTGTGTGTGTCATCGAATTGTCCTTGCTTTAGTAACTGAACTACATCCAATGACACGTTAAACTTTTGTATTTTTTGTCAGCATGAGGCGTGTAATATAAGGTTGGAAAGCTATTGACAAGGTGATGACTTCTCATGTTGAACATTTTCGTAGAATCTTCATGGTTCAAGAACACTTTTGAAAAAAAGTGTATGTTCGTATTCAAAAACAAAAATAGTTTTTGACCTAGTTTTCAAACAGTTTGTGGGAATGGGGTAAATGACATGGAGCTACTACAAACCAACTTATTTTTCATGTAGAAGATGACCCAAATTCCATATGTTTAAGCATAACTTAAAGGATGGCCAAACTTTTGCCGAATTATTTTTTCTCTAATTCTCAATACGGTTGTCGAAATGTAACAAACGATATACCGTTGAAAAGATATGTAAAAAACCATTTGACATGTAGTTTTCAAAAATTCCTTATGGTTTAAATTCAAATTCAAATATGAAATTTTTTTGGACATGAAATTTCTACAAAGTTTCTCGGAATGAGGAAAATGACAGACGTTGGAAACATATAGAAATTGCGGAACTTTTCGTGTTGGACATTTTCTCGAATTTGCAATCATCTAAGAGGAATTTTGAATTCAACGAGATCAATCCAGCTGTTTTTCTGTCTCATAAAAGGATAATCGAACGACAGTCTGTGTGCATTCGAACTGACGGAGCTTCATGGTTTGAAAGTCACTAAATATTTCAGTGTAATTTTTTTTCGCATAACTCTTCAATAGTTAAGCAGAATTAAGAAAATGATATACCATTGATAAGCTATTGGAAATAAGCAAATATTTTCATTCTATTTTTTTATAAAATTCACCATAGTTTAACATTTGGATTTGATGTTGGAAATATGCCCTAGAGGCAATAAATAAAATGTTTATTATTATGTTTCCTTGTTCATGATAATCGTTTATTATCCATGCTATAATTGTATTGATTGGAAACACATTACATGTGTGGGTAAATAGACAACACATTGTCCCTAGTATGCCTCTAGTGAACTAGCTCGTTGATCAAAGATGGTCAAGGTTTCCTAGCCATTGACATGAGATGTCATTTGATAACGGGATCACATCATTAGGAGAATGATGTGATGGATAAGACCCAAACTACAAACGTAGCATATGATCGTGTCAGTTTATTGCTACTGTTTTCTGCATGTCAAGTATGTGTTCTTATGACCATGAGACCATGCAACTCACGAACATCGGAGGAGTGCCTTGTGTGTATCAAACATTGCAACGTAACTGGGTGACTATAAAGGTGCTCTACAGGTATCTCCGATGGTGTCTGCTGAGTTGGCATGGATCAAGACTGGGATTTGTTACTCTGTGTGACAGAGAGGTATCTCAGGGCCCACTCGGTAATACAACATCACAATGAGCCTTGCAAGCAATGTGACTAAGTGTTGGTCACGGGATCTTGTATTACGGAACGAGTAAAGAGACTTGCCGGTAACGAGATTGAACTAGGTATGGAGATACCGACGATCGAATCTCGGGCAAGTAACATACCGAAGAATAAAGGGAACATCATACGGGATTAACTAAATCCTTGACATAGAGGTTCAACCGATAAAGATCTTCGTAGAATATGTAGGAACCAATGTGTACATCTAGGTCCCACCACTGGTTATTGACCGTAGAGGTGTCTCGGTCATGTCTACATAGTTCTCGAACCCGCAGGGTCTGCACACTTAAGGTTCGGTGACGTTTCGGTAGTATAGAGTTATGTATGGTGGTGACCGAAGTTTGTTCGGAGTCCCGGATGAGATCCCGGACATCACGAGGAGCTCCGAAATGGTCCGGAGGTAAAGATTCATATATAGGAAGTCCTGTTTTGGTCGCCGGAAAAGTTCCGGGCTTATCGGTAGTGTACCGGGAGTGCCGGTAGTGTACCGGGAGACCTCCGGCAGGGGTATTTCGACCCAAGAGGCTACATGGGCTGTGGGAGAGTGGAAACCAGCCCTTAGTGGGCTGGTGGAACAACCACAAGAGGCCCATGCGGCTGGAAGAAAAAAGCCCAAGAGAAAAGGTGGAAAGAAAAGGCAAAATAGGTGAATCCTAGTCCTACTATGATTGGAGGTGGACTCCACCTCCTCCACCTCCTTCGGCCCAAGGCCTTGGCTTGGAACGCCAAGGCTGCCTCCTCTCCTCTCTTCCCCTTATATATACTAGAGGTTTTAGGGTTTTTGCACTAGTTTTCCAGCCACGTGCTACCCGTTCCTCCACTTCATAGTTTCTCCTCTAGATCGGATTTCTGCAGTGCTTAGGCGAAGCCCTGCCGGAATTGCTCCACCACCGTCGCCGGAGCGCCGTCACGCTGCCGGCGAACTCTTCTACCTCTCCGCTCTCTCTTGCTGGATCAAGACGGTGGAGATCGTCATCAAGCTGTACGTGTGCTGAACACGGAGGTGTCGTTCGTTCGGCGCTAGATCGGAAGGATCATGATCAAGTTCGTGGGACGGATCGTGATCAAGTTCGCGGGACGGATCGTGATTAGATCGCGTGACGGATCGTGATTGGATCGCGGGACACACGACGATTTGGATCGCGAAGACGTTCGACTACACCAACCGCGTTACTTAACGCTTCCCGCTTAGCGATCTACAAGGGTATGTAAATCCACTCTTCCTCTCGTAGATGCTCATCACCATGGATAGATCTACGTGCGCGTAGGAAATTTTTTGTTTCCCATGCAACGTTCCCCAACATTTGAATACCGTGAAAATCGCATCGTATGACATGCGTCGAACTATGTAACCATTTGTCAGAACGAAACATATAATATACCTTTGTAAGTTGTTGAATAGGAGAAAAAATTTCATGCTCATTTTTTCATCAAAATTCTTCATGGTTTAAGAGAATATTTAAGAGTGCCAAACACGACATCAATGTTCTTCTTCTTGTAAACTCCAAAATGAATAGAGGACTTCTTTGACCAGAGTTTTTGTACTACCTCAGGATGAGTACGCGAACTTATGTAAGTGAACCTTTTTATTCTTTTGAACTAATGATGTCATCTTCAAACTTGCATTGTTTATATCGTTGAACTGTCAGAATTTTAATTCATCAAAAATTTCCCATTGTTTTGTATGTGAACGTCCAACAGTGAAATTTCACACTTTTGTGCCTTTCTAACTTGAACTCCCCTAGTGCAACCTTTTTAGTAATATTTATTATAGTGTTTTCATTTTTGTAGCAAACTTACCACTTTTTCATTGTGAACTTTCGAATATTGCTCCATCAAGTTCCAACATTCTTCCTTTTTTGTTCTGCTTCGTGCTTTCTTGGAAACCTAATGTAGGAGTTGTCCAATTTTTTATTCTTGATTTTCTATGAGCTCCCAGGTTGTAATCCCATAATAACGACTTTGAAACTTCTTAAAATCGACAATTCATACTTCAGTATATGAAGTCTATACCATGAGCAACATCAGAATGCCATTGGTGTTATGGAACTTATGTAACTAGATTACTTAATATTGTGTAAGTAGGAGATTTTTGAAAATATTCCCTAGAGGCAATAATAAATGTATTATTATATTACCATCTCCATCATGAACTTTATATTTTTGTGCTATGATTGCACTAGTTCTTGAATATTAGATTCAGAGGAAAACTCAATTGCATGTGTGAAAATATAAACACCAAATGGATCCTTAGTCATGCCTCTTTGACTAGATCATGTATTGATGATATCTTGTTTTCTTTATCATGGGCATTTTTGTAGTAACAAGAATTCCATTAATAATGGGAACACATTGTTATCAGAACAATTTGTTGGATAGAGCCAACTATGAATTACTGCAAGATCACATCAACGTCCTTATACCATGATAATATCGTATACCAATATGAAAAATGATTACTTTGGGTTTGCCAAAGGTCACACCATAATACAATATATGTAACTTATGGGTATGGCAGAAAAGTATGTCTCGGTATGAATAGTTCAAGACCAGGGGTTTCTCCTCGGGTGATGGAGAGGTACTCTTCTGCCCTACTAGGTATTACTATACCATGATCTTTTCACCAAGCACATGTCATTCCGATTATAAGGATACTACAATATGAAAATGAGTAAAGAGAAAAATGCCATTAACGAGGATAATCGGTATAGTGATCAAGGGGATATCGATAAAAGTCTCGCCTAGGTTTCTCTAATAAATCGCGAAGCAAAAGAAATAGTATGCGGAAACAAAAGTTTTGCTTGATAAAGATCTATGTAAATATGTGGGAATTATCAAGGGTGTCCTGACCCCATTACTAATAATTTACCAAAAGGTGTTCGGGTCATATCCACTTATTTTTCAGCATGTATGGTCACACACTTAGCGACTAGTAATTTGTATGAGAACTTGGAGATCAAAGAAAATGCAAGAATGAGCCCTGGAAGTGTTTTAGATGGTTCAAACAATGTTCCATATGGTCTCGAAAGCATTTCCGGATATGTGTTCGGGATTTTGTTGGTCTATATATGGAAACTTTGGAAGGTTCCAAAAAGGTTCGGAATAGTTTGGTGAAAATCCGTTAGGCTAGACCCAAGAGGAGGCGCCACCAATAGATTGTAAGGGGAGACGAGTTGGCTCAGGGGAAGCGACCTTCCTCTCTAGTTGAACTGAACTAGGAGGAGGCCTCCTTCTCCTACTCGGCTGGCCCCTTGGCCCCCTCCACCTATATATATGTGGGAGGGATCCTCCTAGAGCACATCAAATCTTTGGAGGAGTTATCCTACATAGCTATGCTCTATCTCTCGGTCTTATTGGTCTAATGGAATTAGACTCCTAATTGGATGCGACTTCCACTAGGCTAATCTTTCTCTAGTTTTCTTGAAACTCCTCTCCCTGGATGGCGTAGTATTGCAAGATTACTACTTTGGAACGCGTGGATAACTTGGAGGGATCGCCTACTTCGACTCTAGACTGGCGGATCGGCTCAACGAAATTCTCGCGGATGAAAGTTATAACCTAGCCATGGGGATCATCACGTTTCACCAAACTGCTTCCTCTACCCTGCTTGTTGGAGTTTGATCGTTACGTGCAACTTCATAGGGTTTCTAGATGCGACCATGTATCATAAAATATTGTTGCGTAACACGTCCCCTTAAAATTTTAACTACTCAAAATGTCACCCTTCCACTAAGTGTGTCCCAAAAAGTGTCATTCGACGTCTTATCATTTGGTGAAAGGCCACTGACCGGGGGTGAAGTGACCAAAATACCTCTAAACCCCAATTGTTAGCTCTCCCCTATAATATGTGGGTCCTAGTTGTCAGCACACAGAGAATTAACATGAGGGATTCGATCACCCACCTACGAAACTATTTTTGCTTATACTTTCATTCTCCATGTGCTTAAATTTATGACCCACATTTATAATGAGTAGTAGAGAAAACAATGAAGGTATTTTGGTTAGCTCACCCCGTTCAATGGTCTTTGACTAGAGTAACGATCTTGAGTGACATTTTTTAGTGCATGCTTAACAAAATGATATCATTTTTATTAGTTCAATTTTATTGGCAAATTTGAGTAGGGTGATATGTTACAAGACTGATAAAATCTATACGAATGGGCAATGCAGGGTGAATCTAAACACTGAAACACGTCTAAATGCAATCGTTTTAATGACAGTTAATTATAAAGAATAGTACTTCATCCGTAAAGAAATATATAAACGTTTAGATCACTGGAGCAATGATCTAAATGTTTTTATATCCATTTACAGAGGAAGTATAGTACAGTTGTGGTTTCATAATGCAAGACATGCTTACAAACAAAACACTCAATATAATACTGCAGTGGTGCAGTGGTGCACGTGCTCGGCCGGGCTGCTCACTTCCAGAGGCATCCTGGCATCATGCACTTACAGTACTAATTAACCTACAGTTGTACTCTACTGTAGTGGTGTGTAATGCAGCAACTGGCCGGCCGGCTGCACCCTTCCAACGGCTATTAACTTTGCAGCAGGTGGTAGTACAGTACGTAGCTACCAAGGCATGGGACTGTACTCTACTGTAGGGGTGTAATGCAGCAAGTGGCCGGCCGGGCTGCACGCTTTCAGCGGCTATTATCTTTGCAGCATGTGGTACGTAGCTACCAAGGCATGGATGCATCCTACGAGAGATGCCACGCGTAAATTACGCTCTACCAAATTACTGCAGTAAGAGCAGCCGGCACACTCAAATTCTTCTTAAACATCTACAGAGGCGATCGATCAGTGTTCAAAACGGAAACACCCGATCGTTTGCTAGGTGTTTTCGTACATGTTTAGGGGTTCAGATCTGGTAAATCCAGCTATAGATGGCCTAACAAGTACCTTCTCCATACATGCAGTATAGTGTACATTTCCCTTTCGTATATACTATTCCATTCGTTCCATAATATAGTGTGTCCACGCTTTATCAAATCTAAGTTTGACCATGAATTTGACTAACGAGACCGATTACGACGGAGGTAAAAATTTCGATATGAATTCAGTGGTATAATTTTTGCTCCCGCTGCAATCGGTCTCGTCGGTTAAATTCATGGTCAAAGTTTAAGCTCGAAAACCAAAAACACATTACATTAGGGAGTAGTATATATCAATGTGGAACTGGTCGATTTTGCTGATCTTGATCGATGGGACTTGCACGTGCATGCTGTTCCCCTTTTGTATTTAATCTCTCCGCCCTGTCCTATGGAGTACATCGAGTTGGTCCTCCGTGTGGAGATGATCCCTTTATAAATAGGGCACGTGCATGGCAATTGCAACAAACGAGTGGGGTACGGAGAACGAGAGAAGGCACCAGTGGAACCCTTCGTCGAGCAGCGCGTACCACTTGTCTAATTAAGGCAGCTGAAAGCCACCCGCAATAAGAAAGGCAGCTGAAAGCAATTAACATCTCACTTTTGCATCTCATTTTAACATACAGGGATGTGGACGTTTGGTTTCCGGGTGTATATATATACCCGTATATTAAAAGAATTAGTAACTACAAAAAAGTTAAAGAATTCTCAAAAAGTTTCTTATGTAAAGTTGAACTTTTATTGTACTTGTAAAAAAAAATCAATCCAAGGGGGACAAACCCCCAATGACTTCATGGCAAAAAAAAAAGGTCAACTACACATGAATAGTAACTTATATACTTCCTTCGTTCCAAATTAAGTTACTCAACTTTATACTAACTTTGTATTATAAAGTTGAATCATTTATTTTGTGACGGAGGGATTAGTATATAGCGGTATACAAGCTATATAGCAATATTTTTTTGTCTTTTTTTGGCCTAAAGACAAGGAGCTTTCTCCTTCATGGAAATTTATATAATAGTGCAAAAAAATTCAAGTTTATTCCAAAAGAAATCGGATAATTTTTTTGGAAAAGCAACAAATTGGTATTCATTGATGAAGAAATAACAAGAGTCCATTAAACCCTAGAAATACAAAACGAGAGAAATAAAAACCTAGTATGGCACCAAAATCCATACCATATACATTGGTGGTTCAGAAGGTAGATCAGGACGGGTCGGAAAAACTTGCCATGAGCACTCAACCGCCCTGTCTCCAGGTCCTCGTCTCATCAATGATTCTATCGTGAACCTACAAACCTGCAAGGCCAAGGCAGTATTGTGTTTAAAGATCCATGTAGATCGCTTAGGCTGAGGTATGCCTCTCGTTCGTCGACTGAATCGTTGTCACAGAAAACAATCAGTGGGCATGCTCAACACTACAAAACACAGACGCTGAGAGGATGGGGTCTTCTGCCGTTTCCAGCGCAGCTCGTTAATACGTCCATTTGGTATCATGATTTTCTATTGATATTTATGTTATTCTTGGTCATTATTCCACTTTATGATACAATTCTTATGCCATTTCTATCTGAATTTTCAAGGTACATCATCAAGTGGGAAATTGCCAGGAACTGGAATTATAGACCTGAAAACCAAGAAAAAGGGTGAAAAATCACTGGACTACAAATGACTTGAAACTTTACGGATATTTTTTGTGAAATATATGAGAATTATTGGGCCAAAAATATACCAGAGGGAGGCCACTTGCTGGCCACAAGACAACAGGGCGCCCGCCCCCTTGGGTGCGCCCCGTTAGCTTGTGGGCCCCTCGCAGGTGCCCCAACCTCCCTCTTCTTCTATAAGGTGTTTTTTGACCTAGAAAAAATTAAGAAGATAATTTCGGGACAAAGCGCTGCCGTCTCGAGGCTGAAACTTGGGCATAGGCCCTTTTGCTCTCCGGTGGAGAGATTGTGCCTGGAAAACTTCCTTCTAGGAGGAGGAGATCGAAACCATCGTCATCACCAACGCTTCCTCCTTCGTGGGAGGACCAATCTTCATCTTCATCTTCACCAGCATCATCTCATCTCAAACCATAGTTCATCTCTTGTGTTCAACATTTGTCTCAAAAACTCAAATTGGTACATGTGGGTTACTAGCAGTGTTGATTATATCACATAGTTGATGCTTGTTGGTTTACTTGGTTGAAGATATTATGTTCATATCCTTGATCATCATTATTACACCTCTGATCTTGAACATGTTGATGTTGTGTGGGTAGGTACTTTTGTTCCTGGGGACATGGGAGAAGTCTTGTTATAATAATCATGTGAAGTTTGTATTCGTTCAATATTTTGATGATATGTATGTTGTTGCCTCCTTTAGTGGTGCCATGTGAAAGACGATTACATGACACTTCATCATATTATGGGTCTAAGGGAAGGCATTGTGGAGTAATAAGTAGATGATGGGTTGGTACAGTGACAGAAGCTTAAACCCTAGTTTATGCATTATTTCATAAGGGGCTGATTTGGATGCACACGTTTCATGCTATGGTTAGATTTATCTTATTTTTTCTTTGTTAGTTGCATATGCTTGCGAGAGGGGGTAATCATAAGTGGGTTGCTTGTTCAAGTAAGAACAACACCTTAGCACCGGTCCACCCACATATCAAATTATCAAAATAACAAACGCGAATCAACTCAACATGATGAACATGACTAGATGATAATTCCCATGTGTCCTCGGAAGCGCTTGCTTCATATAAGAGCACTTTCATGCCTGTCCTTTGCTTAAAATAGATTGGGCTATCTTGCTGCACACTTGATACTATTGCTACTTATCACTTGTTACGAATTATCTTGCTACAAAATTATCTATCACTGTTAATCACAACAGTTGCAGAGAATACCTTGATGAAAACTATTTATCATTTCCTTCTACTTCTCGTTGGATTCGACAATCTTATTTACCAAAAGGACTATGATTGATCCCTACTTGTGGGTCATCACCCATCACAGCGGGCCGGTCAATATGTCCAGTTTGCTCATAAAATGAGGCTACATATGTGACCAATTTACAACATTTTAAGAGATCTGTGACTGAAATATGCATCTCTAATGAGTTGTGTAACCTCTGGTGCACTTATCTGATTTGGATTTGCAACGGGCTAATTTGTAGTTACTTAGAAGTAAAAGACAAAACTGCTCTTTCTATTTATTGCGAGTGGATTGTATTGAAGCAAAACTCTTTCGAAATATAGACATTAGAGCATCTTCAACATGTTATGTAAAATAGGTTGCTTGATGTAAAAAAACATTTTTGCATCACCGTGCCTAAAATACAAGCTCAACAGGTGATGCGAACACATATTTGTGTGCTCCCATTTTAGGCTGCCCAAAAGGCAGCCCAAGGTGACGCAAATTTGCATCACGCAGCTATTCCCAAATGCAAAACGCCCCAAGCACGCAGCCAACTGCGATGGGGAACTTTAGCGCGTGCTGGCTCTTCCTTCGTTTTCCTCTTGCGCTTCTGTCACTGCTGCCACAATGAAGTGCACCTCGGCCACGACGCTGAACCGCATCACCCTGAATCTGAATGCCGCCGCCGCCCGTCGTGCCTTATTTTTGCTACCACGAGCCTCCGCCGCAGCAGGAGGTGCAACTGCTAGCCCCGGCGTCGCCATGGTGCCTATGAATAAGGGCAATCCTAAGCAATGCCTCGATGCTGGCGTGAAGAGGCAACCAATGGACCCATGAGCAAACAAAGCCGAAGGGCACGGGCGCAACGACAATTGCCGCGGCGGTAGCACCCCCTGCACCTCCTTAATTTTCTTTCACGTCGCCGTCATTTGTTGAGGAGCCGTCGTCGTCACCCGTTTCCACGGTCACCGGCACCCCCAACAAGTTCGACCAAATGTCTCAGAGGTACGAACAATTTCCTATTGTTTCGATAAACCTTGGTTCTTAACTGAGAAAATGCTTTCTGCTGTTGTGCTACATCATCCTTTCTCTTTAGAAAAATCCAAAACCTCCTTCGGGAGTAGCACATGATCTGACTTCGTATGAGGTTGCAACCTAGCAATCATGACAACCAACTTGTCGTGATGTGCAACTAGTCTGCTACCCCAGCTAGCTATTTAGTAGTGATGTGCAACTCAGTCTGTTGTTTCAACCAATTGTCTAGTAGTCAATGTAAAAACTACACATTGCACTGACAGAGATTTTTGGATGGTGAAGAGTGCACATCCATGAGGGTTAGAAAAAAAGTTGCATATATATGGAGGTGCTAAATCTGCACATCTCACTAGCAGGGGTTTGGAGGGGGCTCTAGCAGTGAAAAGTACACCTCAAGGGGGGGAGGGTTTTGGGGCAAAGTTGCACATCACTATTAGCTAGTTGGCTAGGACAACATCTAAAGTTGCACATCCACGGTTAGGTTGGCCGAGGCAACAAACAATTAAAACCGTACATCCACGAGTAGAGTAAAAGTTGTACATCGATTGTCAGGTAGTTGGACATTAATTGCTTAGCAGTTACATCTAACAGGGACTAAATTGCAGCCAAATTTTTTTGCCGAAACATACTCAAGCGAGACCTAGTTTCGAAAATCATGTTACAAGGATTTCAACGGTAAAAATGGATCTTAATTCTAATGTTGGGTTCAAAAGTCACAGTCTTTTACAGAAAATTGATCGCCATATAAAATGTGTTCGCACCTCTTTGCATGGATGTTTTTCAAAAATAAATAAATCAAAACACGTTGCAAGCTCTTTTTAGCTTTTCCTTGCCAATAAGATAGAACCTTCCTAATTTATTTGATAGGAACATCAACTTCCTACTAAAAAGAAAGGCTGCTATGATGGGCTAACGAGCAGCCGGACGCTGGCTAGGTAGACACCTTCTTAGTATATGTACGGAACAGCCTGTTCAGGTAGGCCATCTAATTCTGAGGATAAGTTGAAATCCCCTAATAGTTTTCCGTTGGAGGCTTCTTCGCTCCCCCCCCCCCCCCCCCCCCCCGACCTGTCGTAGCATTACTCTATACAGAATTAGGGATAACTAGTACTAGTATGTAAATGGAATCTGCATCTTTGGAGGTCTGCCCCCATGGCACCCCCACTAGTAATAAACCCGTGCATGGTTAAGCAAATCCAAATTGAATCGATGCCGCAGCAAGCATGATCCGTAAACCATGCCGAGCCAAGTTAAACAAGTAGGTACTCCACGCATGGAATCAATCGTGCAGTGCACCGTCTCTTTCCCTTACACGCATTGTACACTACTCCTGGTGTGTCTCTGTAGATGTGCAACTGCATAGTGTAGTCCAAGAGGAGGAAAATCCAAGCAACCACTTGATTTTTTTCTGACCTTGGTCCATGCGAATTGCACATGCATGGTGTCGCCGTTTTGTAATTAACCTCTCCACCTTGTCGCGTGGATCACATTGAGCTTAGGCAGGAGTACTCACTAGTCAGTATGGAGGTCCTTAGCCGTGTATAAATAACAAGGGGTTAGTGGCTATCTTGTGCAACCCACACGCCAACCGTCCCCTCAGTTGTACAAGAAGCTTAGCAGCTACGTCAATGGCGTCCAGAGCAGCGGCGGCCGTGGCCGTCCTGGCCTTGGTCTGCGCCGTGCAGTCGTCCCTCTCAGGGGCGGCCGTCCCGGGTCTGTCCGCTGGCTTCTACAAGACGTCGTGCCCGCGCTTGGAGCAAATCGTGGATTCACACGTGTCGGCGACCTTTAAGGGTGACCGCGGCGTGGCTCCTGCCCTCATCCGCATCCTCTTCCACGACTGCTTTACCCAGGTGCGTATTTAGGCAGGTTGTAACGAAAGTATCATAGGTAGTATAACGCACGCTAACTAGTCAATTTTGATGAGATGACATATAATTAAATGAATGAAGAGAGGGTTGAGTATCGTATCATATCATGATACCATATCATATTAAATGTTGTGTTACTATGTGTCATACATGACAATACATGAGATATCGTATGATACTAACACATGATACTATACATTACAGATATAGTTTCATATGCATGATATTAGTATATGATGCTCTCATTACAACCAACCTTATGTCAAAATTATTTATGCATGCATGGATGCATGAATGTACTCCTTGTGTACAGTAGTGATCTAAAAGTTTTTATATTTAAAAAAAGGAATATGTATGCATGTATCTGTGTGTATGTGTATGACATTTGTTACATTTAATGTTACAGGGCTGCGACGCGTCGGTGCTCATCAAAGGCCCCGGCAGCGAGCGGGAACTTGGACCCAACACGACGCTCCGTAAAGTGGCGCTGGACCTCATCGACCGCATCAGCCGCGAGGCAAATGCTACGTGCGGACAGGTGGTCTCCTGCGCCGACATCACCGTGCTCGCTACCCGCGACGCGCTGTTCAAGGCGGGCGGCCCCCGTTTCCCCGTCGACCTAGGCCGGCGTGACTCTTTCAACCCGGTGCCAGAGCTGGTTGGGCAGCTGCCGTCGCCCTTCGACAACGTGGACGGACTCCTAAGGGCCTTCCGCGGCCGCAACCTCAACAGGGATGACCTGGTGGCCCTCTCCGGCGCGCACACCTTCGGCGTAGCCCACTGCGGGGTCATCACTCCCCGGTTCGATTTGAAAGACAAGACCCCGCTGATGGACGCCCAGTTCGCCAGGGATCTGCAGGCCAAGTGCAGGAACGCCCCCCCTACCGTCACCCAGGACCTCGACGTGCTCACGCCGCACGACTTCGACAACAAGTACTACGTGGGCCTGAGCCAGAGGAAGGGGATGTTCAGGTCCGACCAGTTCCTCGTCGACCACCCGGAGACCAAGGACCTGGCCTTGCGCTTCTCCAGAGACCAGGTGGCCTTCTTCAAGCAGTTCGCCATATCAATGACCAAGATGACCGAGATGAAGGTGCTCACCGGCAAGCAGGGCGAGATCCGGGCCGACTGCTCCGTCGCAGGCAGGCGCCCCCGCATCGAGGCCGCCGCCGCCGGCGAGGAGGGGGTCGCGGCCGACATGTAAGAAATGTTCCTTTTAGGGGACATGTAAGAGATGTTTGATGTAACGTGGTGTTCGTGAGCTAACCGTGTGTTTACGCACGCGCGGTGACTTAAGTTGGTGTGTTCCGTTTTAGTGTTCGCGTAGTTAATAACTAGTGGTCGGTTCATATGCATCCTAGCATAGGATCGATCGACCGATGGAGGTTCCTTTGGGACACCAGTGTAAGGTCATTGTAATGTCATGTTTTAGATTTCCAACAACGTAATGTCAATTTTAGATTTCCAACAACGTAATGTCTGACTAAACTGGATGACCAGAAAGGATATTGCCATGTTACTCCAGGTGGTCAACACATACAACACAAGCCCAGTAAGCACCAGATGATTAATGATAGATAAGAACCGGGAAATTCATGGGTTCCAGGAGATGCTTTCATGACATAGACCATGTCAAGCCGTACTGCTCAGCTATTTTTTTAACAATCACCCGGGAGGGAGGGGGGGGGGGAGGATCCCCACCTGAATATATTACTCAAAGGCCCGGAGGCAAATTTGTCGTTACATTAAGGGTTACATCGAGAGGAGATATACATGCGCCAAGACATGTCAGCCTCCCTACTAACCGGGTCCTCAAATCTGAAGGCCCAAAGCATAAAATCTGAAATGATATTCCTAACAATATCCTGGGTAGAGTGCATCTCGTTATGGAAAACACAAGCATTCCTGGAGTCCCACAGCTTCCAGAGGATGGAGAGGGCGACTGTAGGCCAAATGTTGATGTCGAGCCCGATCGGAGTCGGAGTATCCCAGATGAGGTCGATGGCGAGAGGGACCTGGAAGCCCAAGCGTGACCAGACCTGAGCAGCCCATGGGCAGAGGAGGGCGAGGTGTGTCGCATCCTCGAGAGAAACACCGCAACAAGGGCAAGACGAGCCAGTAGTGATGGTCTTGCGCTGTAAGTTCGCCATCGTGCTTAGCCTGTTACGACGGAGGAGCCAACCGAAGATCTTGACCTTGATAGGTGCCTTGGAACCCCGGATATACCCAGCGTTGAAGTCGAGCTCAGGGTCGGAGGAGAGCAGTGAATAGGTCATCTGGCGCATCACAAATGGTAACATCCTGCAACAAAGACAAAAATAGACACAAGCTCGGCAGCAACAACATTAGTTAGGCAGTTCCGAAGGGTAGCGAGTAAACCATTATACCTGACATGAGATACCAGGACAAAGGGGCAAGTGGAGTGCGAGAAGATGCGCGGGTAGGTTTCCGCAAGTGGAGTTGACAGGAGCCAAGTGTCCAGCCAGAAGAAGGTTGGCGTGCCATTGTTTGTTAGAACGAAGGAAATTTTGCAAAGTGGCATAGTTGTTGGTTTACGAGTTTCCATAGGTAGGGGGTTTTGTGGCTTGTTCGCTAAGTCTAGAGAGTTTCATGAGGAGGCCGTTTACCCAGTTTACCTAGGGAAGGTCTGGTTTTTGGAGGAGCTTGGAGGTGAATTTCATGAGGAGGCAGTTGTTTTGGAGAGCGAGATTTTTTTATACCAAGACCCCTAGCTGGTTTGGGTGTGCAAACGTTATTCCAGGCGACTAGACATTTTGCTCCGGAGCAAGACTCCTCGACCGCCCAAAAGAAGGACCTGCGGATGGCATCTAACTTTTTAAGGATCTTCTTGGGGAGTCTAAAAACAGACATGAAGTGAGTGGCGAGGGCGTACAAAGTAGAGGAGATGAGGGTAAGTCTGGCTCCATGAGATAGAAGTTTTGCCGCCCATCCAAAGAGGTATTTTAGGAAGCTCTGGATGATGGGTTCGAAAGCAGAGGACGGAAGTCGCGTGTGAGAGAGAGGAAGTCCGAGATAGATTTGGGGGAAGGAGGAAAGCTCGCACTCCAAAGTGAGGGCAATGTTGAGGCTAATGGCATGGTCTGTGTTGATGGGCACGTAGGTAGTCTTCTGGAAGTTGATAGAGAGGCCAGTAGCAAGAGCGAACTTGTCGAGGATATCTTTGAGAATGTTTGCAGGTTGGGTAGAGGCATGGGCAATGATTAGAGTGTCGTCGACGTATTAGAGAATAGTCGGCGGTCGGTCCTTATAGATCGGGTGGCAGAGCTGGTTGGGCTTGAAAGCATGGAGGATTAATCGTTGAAGCAGGTCGGTGATAATGATAAAGAGATAGGGGGAGAGCGGGTCACCTTGCCTAAAACCATTCTTACAGTTTATCCAGGCGCCAGGTGTTCCATTGAGCATGACCGCAGTCTTGCTGGAGATAAGCAGCGTTCTGATCCAGCTTATGGTTTTCGACGGGAACCCCCGAGAGCAGAGGATTAGGAGGAGGGAGTCCGAACTGATGGAGTCGAAGGCTTTTTGGAAGTCTAGTTTAACCACCATAGTGGACGCCTTCTGAATATGGCAAGCACTAAGGAGGTCAGCAGCAAAGATGAAGTTCTCGGCAATGCATCTGCCTAAGATGAAGCCGGTCTGATTTCCGTGAACTAGAAGAGGGATGAGCGGTTTTATCCTGTTGGTGATAATTTTAGCGAGCGCCTTGGAAGGGCAATTCTGAAGTGATATAGGTCTGAAATCATCGGGAGATCTGGCAGAGTCTTTTTGGGCAGAAGGATCATGTGGGCTCGGTTGAAACTCTCGACATCTACCCGAAGGTTGGCGAAGTCATCACAGAAGGGTTGTATTGTATGTTTAATCTTGTGCCAAAATTTATGGTAGAACCCGAGGCCGAGGCCGCCAGGTCCAGGGCTAGCATTGACGTTCATTTGGAGGAATGCTTGTTGGACTTCGTTAGCGGAGAAAGCGGTGTCAAGGTGCCGCAACTGAGGAAGCGGAATTGGATATAGTTCCTGGAGGTAGAAGAGCCAGGTTGACGCTTTTGAGGTGCCGAGAAGGCTGTGAAAGAAGTTATGGAGGATGGCGGCTTTGCTGTCATGGACAGAGAATTCGATCCCATTGTCTTTGAGGATGGCAATGTTGTTTTTGCGGAACCTCTGAGAGGCAGACACATGAAAGAATTTGGAGTTTTCGACCCCATCGATGACGGCCTTGACTTTCCCCGTTGCTTCCAGAAAAGGACTTTTTGACGGATGACTCTTTGAAGGGCGGTGATAACGACCCCTCCAAGGGAGGACTCAGGTCGGGAGAGTGGTCTTTTTTCTTCAAGGTGGTCAATCCTGTCGATGATAAGCTTGAAGTCAATTTCACGTTGTTGGTCAAATAGTCTTAGACCAAATTTTCAGCTCTGATCTAGTACATTTGATGGCAGTGGCAAGAGCTAGGTCGGAGGTGATATAAGTGTGATCGGAAGGCCATGCCTCAGAGAAATATTTCTGGGCCATTCATCTAGCGTACTGCTCAGCTATGATTCGGCATAGTCCAACGACCATGATAAAACTTCAGTTTTGGCCCAACACCTCCTATGTTTCCATCTTATTCAAGTTCAACAAATTTATTTGACTCACCACCAGGTTTATGGGCGCATGCTACTTTTGTCTATTCTTTCACCACAAGGGTTGTTTCTATGTTAGCTCCACCATATAATTGATTTGAAATGCGGACTCTATATGTTTTTGTTGTTCCACTTGGAAAGTAATAATAATCTAAAAAAACTCAAGCCTAAAAGGTTTAGTTGAAGCGTATGCTTTCGTAGGGACGCGTTGCGTGTTTATGTATGCCGAAGGATCACATAGATCGCAGGTTGTTAGTTTGTTATTGGATTGATCTCCAAGTTAGCCTATACATGGGATAGAGATCAATCTAAACAAACCTAACAGCTAGCCTCAATTACAACACGCACACGCTATACTCTAAGATACAAAATACAGTTTATATACGACCGTATATTGCATGTACAATATTTCTAACACTGCCCCTCAATCATAGCTTCGCCAAGTTGAAATTGCTCTTGAAATTTTCTAATTTTTGTCATGATAAGGCCTTGGTAAACCCATCTGCAACTTGATCACCTGTGGGGATAAACTGAATGTCCAGTAGCCTCTTAGCTACCCTCTCACGTACAAAATGATAATGATCCTCAATATATTTTGTTCTTGCATGAATGACTGGGTTTGCTGAGAGATATGTAGCTCCAATATTATCACACCATAAACGAGCAACTGGAGAGTGACAGACTCTTAGTTCATTCAGAAGAGTTTGTACCCACATTAGTTCAGTAGTAGCATTTGCCAAAGATTTGTACTCAACCTCTGCATTTGACCTTGATACAGTAGCCTGCTTACGTGTACTCTAGGATATTAAATTAGGGCCAAAAAGACAGCAAATCCTCTTGTTGATCTTCTATCATCAGGACACCCTGCCTAGTCAGCATCCGAAAAAGCACTAACAAAAGTTGAGGTTGACTTGGTAAACTTCAGACATGTACTCATAGTACCTCTGAGATAGCTCAAAATTCTCTTTACCGCTGTCATATGTTGGGGGTAGGAGAATGCAGGAATTGACACACTTTGTTGATAGGAAAAGATATATCTGGCCTTGTCAAGGTTAAATACTACAAAGCACCTACCATACTCCTATACTTGGTTGAGTCTTCAGCCCCCAAGAGCTCTGCTTCTCTAGATAGTTTTTCAGACATAGAAAGAGGCAAGTTTGATATCTTACAGTTCATCATACTTGCACATTTCAGTATATCTGAGACATACTTCTCTTGGGTTAAGAGGACTAGTCTTCAACCCGTGCAAATGCACGGGCTAGCATCACTAGTAGAAAACAGGACTTTGGTTGAGGCCAGGATAAGGGCATTAATCCCGGTTCACTTACGAACCAGGACCAAAGGTTGCAACAGTCCCGGTTCGTAAGGCCAGGGCTTTTGTCCCGGTTCGCTAGTGTCCTTTAGTCATGGTTTGCGCCACGAACCGGGGCTAAAGGGGTGGTGGCAACCGTTCTCCTGGTGCGAGCCCCTTTAGTCCCGGTTCGTGGCTAAAACCGGGACTAGAGGCCCAAACCATTCGCATCCCGCGGCGGTTTGTGCAATGAAATTGCTACAGTAACACGACTGGTACAGTAACTACGACCATTCCCCCTGTTCGTCTCCCTCTCTCCTCTCTTCTTCCACATATCTTCCACCATGGATCATCGAATCACTCGCTACGGGAAGGTGCTCGCACATGGTATGACAAAACTTAGTGTCGTCTACACGAACTACAGCGCCATGGTGTCGCATTTCCTTTCCTATTTCAAGGGATGGCTTGAAGAGGCGGAGGAAGAAAACAAGTTCATGGAATTTGATCTCGAGTACACGGCCAATCAACAAGATGTTGTCGTCATCCAACTTTGTTTCAAGAGACATGTCATGGTCTTCCAATGGGCAAGGTAAGTTTTGGGGCTTATATTTGATCAATAATTCATAAGTTATGAAAATTGCATAGCAACATGTTCCATTTGAATCCTAGGAAATTCTTTTTTAGCTGTAGTGAAAGAATTTTCCTTGTTGCATATTGCAAAACCGTGGGAGAACTAATATGTGATAGTTAATTTAGGGTTTCTTGATCAATTCATTGGATATGAAAATTGCGTATCTAGGATAGCAATGTGTTCATTTGAATCCTATGGGAAAGATCAATTCCTCTTGTGTTATAGTGAAACAATTTTCCTTGTTGCATGTATTGGCAAAATCGTGGAAGAACACATATATGTCATAGTTAATTTAAGGTTTCTTGATTAGGATACGAAAATTGCATAGGATAGCAATATGTTCCATTGTGAATCATATATTTATATATGGGAAAGATCAATTCCTCTTGTGTGTTGTAGTGAAACAATTTTCCTTGTTGCATATATTGGCAAAACCGTGGGAGAATATATATATATATATATATATATACATATACATATACATATACATATACATATACATACATATATATATATATATATATATATATATCATAGTAAATTTATTAGGGATTCTTGATCAATTCATAGGATATGAAAATTCCATATACGATAACAATATGTTCCATTTGAATCCTATGGGAAAGCACTGTCCAGTATTTATCATTGTTGCAACAATATTTAACATTGGTTCCATTTTGAGTTGTTGTTGGAGTAGTGACAAGCAATGTCCAATACTCATGGACTTCCTTTGCAGCAGCATACGCTTTGCTAGCGTTGACATAACAAATGACAAGCTCAAGATGAGGCACAACTTCGATATTGAGATACCAGCTGCCTGCCACATTGATCTCCAAGACATATTCAGGCTTAAGCATAGGAGGACTTCAATGGCTCATATGGCAATCGCCGTGATCGACGAGCAGTATGCTGATATGAAGACCAAATTCTCCGGATCAGCACAAAGAGTGGGAGACGACCCCACTTGATGGTATCAACATTGAGTATGCATCAATAGATGCATACGTTGCATACGAGCTGTACCGCAAGATTAGAATCATCAACTATGGGAAACGACACCTCGTACATCAAGCACCACCACCACCACCACCAGTTTGGGTCCGGGGGTATTCTGATTCGGACAATTAGTGTTCAAAACGGCAAACACTTCTTTTTCTAGCGCTAAATCTCTAGCTATTATTATGTACTGCTTTAGGACCTCTAGCTATTCGGACGAGTACTTTTATATATCTCTATTATTATATAGTGCTTGGGGGTCTCCTATGATCTAGATGAGTACTTTTATATATCTCTATTCGGACGAGTACTTTCTATAATGGATATCTGAACTATTATTTCTATTTATGTCTCATTTTAAATATGATGTGAGCAAGATTTCTGAAGCATTGTGATGTATGTGCTGAAATATCTCTGAAAAGGTTGAAACTTGGCATGGTTAAAATAAATTAGAAAAAGTCTAGAGTTCAAATATGTTTAATAAATTAAAGTCCTTTTGTAACAGATGTGTTTTCGTCTAAAACCCTCATACATCGAAAGAGATCGTCCACTTTGTACACGAAGTGCATCCAGTTTTTCCCGTCACCCTCTCAAATTTTTAGCACATGCTATGTGGGTGAAATTATGATACCATGCCAATTTTCAACCATTTCAGAGTTCATTTGCAGTGCTTTTCAATTAAGGATCGTTTTAGCTCAAAATAAATCATGACATGCATGAAAAATA
Source organism: Hordeum marinum (assembly GCA_022496015.1). Taxonomy (NCBI): domain Eukaryota; kingdom Viridiplantae; phylum Streptophyta; class Magnoliopsida; order Poales; family Poaceae; genus Hordeum; species Hordeum marinum. The sequence goes on from CM039678.1 coordinate 27,155,817, forward strand.
GCTAATGAAGTCAGAAAATGGTTGAAATGGGATGATGTGGCATTGAATGGTGCACATTGAATGCAGAAAAATTCTTGAGTTCAAATATGTTTAATAAATTGAAATCCTTTTATAACAGACGAGTTCTCGTTTGAAACACTCATACTTCGAAAGAGATTGTCCAGTTTGTAAACGAAGTGCATCCAGGTTTCCTCGTAACCCTCTCATCTTTTTAGCACATGCTATGTAGGTGAAATTATGATACCATGCCAATTTTCAACCATTTTAGAGTTCATTTGCAATGCTTTTCAATTCAGGGTCGTATTAGCTCAAAATAAATCATGAAATGCATGAAAAAGAGCTAATGAAGTCAGAAAATGGTTGAAATGAGATGATGTGGCTTTGAATGCTGCACATTGAATGCAGAAAAAGTATTGAGTTAAAATATGTTTAATAAATTAAAATCCTTTTGTAACAGATGAGTTTTTGTCTAAAACCCTCATACTTCGAAAGAGATTGTCCAGTTTATACACGAAGTGCATTCAGTTTTTCCAGTAACCCTCTCAACTTTTTAGCACATGCCATGTGGGTGAAATTATGATACCATGCCAATTTTCAACCATTTCAGAGTTCATTTGCAGTGCTTTTCAATTCAGGGTCATTTTAGCTCAAAATAAATCATGAAATTCATGAAAAAGAGCTAATGAAGTCAGAAAATGGTTGAAATGGGATGATGTGGCTTTGAATAGTGCACATATAATGCAGAAAAAGTCTTGAGTTCAAATATATTTAATAAATTGAAATCTTATTGTAAGAGATGAGTTTTCGTCTAAAACCCTCATACTACGAAAGAGATTGTCTAATTTGTACACGACGTGCATCCAGTTTTTCCCGTAATCCTCTCAACTTTTTACCATATACTATGTGGGTGAAATTATGATATTGTGCCAATTTTCAACATTTTCAGAGTTCATTTGCAGTCCTTTTCAATTCCAGGGCCATTTAGCAAAGAATGAACTAAAATTTTAACTAAAAGAATGAACTAAAAAAAATCAAATAAAACATTAAATAAAAATAATGAACTAAAAAGAATCAAAATAATATTAATTAAAATCATCAAAGTAATTTTTGTTAAAAACTAGGTAATTTAGCACAGAATGACCTAAAAAGAATCAACTAAAAAGAATGGAATCAACTAAAACATTAACTAAAAAGAATGAACTAAAAAGAATCAAAATTATATTAACTAAAATTGGGTAATTTAGCAAAGAATGACCTAAAAAGAATCAACTAAAATATTAACTAAAAAGTATGAACTACAAAGAATCAACTAAAACATTAACTAAAAAGATTCAACTAAAATTATCAAAGTCTTTTTTGTTAAAAACTTTAATATGCAATTTTTTTTCCGGCTACTTGGCCAGCAAGGTTTGCATACGACTAGAAACCGAACTACACATGGGCCAGGACGCAGGCCCACGAGGCAAATAGGCCCAACAGGGCATATAAGAGAAGAAATTTAGGCCCATGGCCTGCTAAAGAGAGGAGCTCGAGAGGGAAGCACCTGCGGAGCTTATAAATCACCGCGAGCGCCCTTCGGTTGGCGAGGTGGGACTAAACTCCCACTGCCCCGCCCCGGTGCGAGGAACAACCCTTTAGTCCAGGTTGGTGGCTCCAACCGGGACGAAAGGCCCCCCTTTAGTCCCGGCCTGGGCCACAAACCGGGACTAAAGGCCTGGGCTTCCTGCCCTTTCGCCTGGTGAAATTATCATTTAGTCCCGGTTGGCGGCTGCAACAGGGACTACAGAGCGGCCTTTAGTCCCGGTTGCAGCCATCAACCGGGACTAAAGGTTGGACTATATAAGCTGGACTTGGAAAATTTTCCAAATCCATCTTCTTTCCCTCTCCCCCGACGCCGTCGCCGCCCCCCATCGCCACCCCAACGTCGTCGCCGCCCCCGTCACCGCCCCCCGATGCTGTCGCCTCCCCGACACCGTCGCCTCCTCGTCGCCGCCCCCCCCAACGCCATCGCCTCCTCGTCGCCACCCCGAAGTCGTCGCTTCCCCGATGCCGCCCCCGTCGCCATCACCGCCCGCCGAAGCTCTTGTTGGGGAATGTTGCATGGGAAACAAAAAATTTCCTACGCACACGCAAGATCTATCCATGGTGATGAGCATCCACGAGAGAGAGAGAGAGAGTGGATCTACATACCCTTGTAGATCGCTAAGCGGAAGCGTTAAGAAATGTGGTTGGTGTAGTCGAACATCTTCGCGATCCAATCACAAGCCGTCCCACGATCTCATCACGAGCGGTCCCGTGATCCTATCGTGGTCCTTCCGATCTAGCGCCTAACGGACGACACCTATGTGTTCAACACACATACAGCTCGATGACGATCTCCACCTTCTTGATCTAGCAAGAGGGGCAGAGAGGTAGATGAGTTCTCTGGCAGCGCGACGGCATGGCGACGGAGGTGGTGGAGCTGATCCGGTAGGGCTTCGCCAAGCACTACAGAATCAATCTAGAGGAGAAACAGATCTAGAGGAAGAAGATGGTAGAACGTGGCAATTAGGGGTGGGGGCTGCCATCAATATATATAGGAGGAAGGGGAGAGGAGGCAGCCTTGGCCCCCTACTCCAAGGAGGTTCGACCGAACCAAACAAGGGAGGAATCCACCTTGCACAAGGGAGGTGGAATCCTATTAGGACTCCTTCCTAATTTAGATTTTCCTTCCCCCCTTTGGGGTTTTTCCTTTCCCACTCTTTCCTAGACGCATGAGCCTTTCCCACTAAGGGCTGGTGTAACACCCCTCAGGCCCATGTGGCCTCCCGGCATGGGTGGCCCCTCCGGATGGCCCTCCGGCACTCCCGGTACAATACCGGAAATACCCGAAACTTTTTTGGTGGCCAAAATGTGACTTCCTATATAACAATCTTTACCTACAGACCATTCCCAAGCTCCTCGCGACGTCCGGAATCTCAGCCGGGACTTCGAACAACCTTCGGTCACCAACACATATAACTCAATACTACCGAAACGCCACAGAACCTTAAGTGCGCAGACCCTACGGGTTCGAGAACTATGTAGACATGACCGAGACACCTCTATGGGTAATAACCAATAGTGGGACCTGGATGCCCACATTGTCTCCTACATATTCTACGAAGATCTTTATCGGTTGAACCTCTATGTCAAGAATTCAGATAATCCCGTATGATGTTCCCTTTATTCTTCGGTATGTTACTTGCCCGAGATTCGATCATCGGTATCACTATACCTAGTTCAATCTCGTTACCGGCAAGTCTCTTTATTCATTCCGTAATACAAGATCCCGTGGCTAACTCTTTAGTCACATTGCTTGCAAGGCTTATACCAATGTTGTATTACCGAGTGGACCATGAGATACCTCTCCGTCACATTGAGTAACAAATCCTAGTTTTGATCCATGCCAACCCAACTGACACCCTCAGAGATACCTGTAGAGCACCTTTATAGTCACCCAATTACATTGCGACTTTTGATACACACAAGGTACTCCTCCGGTGTCAGTGAGTTGCATGATCTCATGGTCATAGGAACAGATACTTAACATGCAGAAAACTATAGGAATAAACTGACATGATCATATGCAATGTTTATAGTTTGGGTCTTGTCCATCACACCATTCTCCTAATGATGTAATCCCGTTATCAAATGACATGTCATGTCCATGGCTAGGAAACCTTAACCATCTTTGATTAACAAGCTAGTCTATTAGAGGCATACTAGGGACATGGTGTTGTCTATGTATCCACACATGTATCTGAGTTTCCATTCAATACAATTCTAGCATGGATAATAAACGATTATCATGAACAAGTAAATATGATAATAAGTAATTTATTATTTCCTCTAGGGCATATTTCCAACAGTCTCCCACTTGCACTAGAGTCAATAATCTAGCTCACATTGCTATGTGATTTGTTATGAAGCTCACACCCAATGAGTTCTGGGGTTCGATCATGTTTTGCATGTGAAAGATGTTTTAGTCAACGGGTCTATGACATTAAGATTTGTGTGTACTTTGCAAATATCTATGTCATACTGTAGACACTGGTACCACGCTCCACTTGGAGCTATTCCAAATGGCTACTCTACTATACGTATCCAGATTGCTACTAAGAGTCATCCGGATCGGTGTTAAAGCTTGCATCGACGTAACTCTTTACAAGGGGTCTTTATCACCTCCATAATCGAGAAACATCTCCTTAGTTCTATAGTTTCTAAGTTTAAGTTTGACTGTTGTCCAGTAATCCACTCCTGGATCACTCTTGTACCCCTTGACAGACTCATGGCAAGTCACACACAGGTGCGATAGACCGCATGGCATACTATATAGAGCCTATGGATAAGGCATAGGGGACGACCTTTGTCCTTTCTCTTTCTTCTGCCGTGGTCGAGATTTGAGTCTTACTCAACTTCACACCTTACAAATAAGGCAAGAACTCCTTCTTTGACTGATTCATTTTGAACTTTTTCAAAATCTAGTCAAGGTATGTACTCATTGAAAGTCTCATCAAGCGTCTTGCTCTATCTTTATAGATCTTGATGCCCAACAATTAAGTAGCTTTATGCAGGTCTTCCTTTGAAAAACAACTTTCAAACAACCCTTTTTGCTTTCTAGAAATTCTACATCATTTCAGATCAACAATGTCATCCACATATACTTATCAGAAATTCTATAGTGCTCCCACTCACTTTCTTGTAAATACAAGTTCCTCGTAAACTTTGTATAAACCCAAATTTTTTGACCACCTCATCAAAGCGTATATTCCAACTTCGAGATGCTTGCTCCAGCCCATAGAAGGATTGCTAGAGCTTGCACACCTTTTAGCATCCTTAGGACTGACAAAACCTTCTGGTTGTATCACATACAACCTTTCCTCAAGTAAATCGTTAAGGAAATAATGTTTTGACATCCATCTGCTAGATTTCATAATTGAAAAATGAAGCAACTGCTAACATAATTTCAACAGGCTTTAGCATCGCTATGGGTGAGAACGTCTCATCGTATTCAACTCCTTGAACTTGGAAGAAACTTCTTTGCGAGAAGTCGAGCTTTATAAATGGTGACATTCACCATCAGTGTCCGTCTTCATCTTAAAGGTCCATTTGTACTCAACGACCTGCCATTCAACGAGCAAGTCTACCAAATCCATACTTGGTTTTCATACATGGATCCTTTCTCAGATTTCATGGCCTCTAACCATTTTTTAGAATCCGGGCCCATCGTCGCTTCTCCGTAGTTCGTAGGTTCATCGTTGTCCAACAACATGAGCTCCAAGACAGGGTTGCCATACCACTCAGGAGCAGCAGTCGTCCTTGTCGACCTATGAGGTTCGATAGTAACTTGATCCAAAGCTTTATGATCATCATCATTAACTTCCTCTTCAACTGACGTAGGTTCCACAGAAACATCTTTCGGCGTTGCGCCACTCTCTGGTTGAAACAAAGGTTCAACAACCTCATCAAGTTATATCTTCCTCCCACTCAATTCTTTCGAGAGAAACTCTTTCTCGACAAAGGACCCATTTTTAGCAACAAATATTTTGCCCTCGGATCTGAGATAGAAGGTATACCCAACTGTTTAGGGTATTCTACGAAAATGCATTTGTCCGCTTTGGGTTTGAGCTCATCAGGTTGAAAACCTTTTTCACACAAGCGTCGCAACCCCAAACATTAAGAAATGACAACTTAGGTTTCTACCAAACCAAAATTAATATGGTGTAATCTCAACGGACTTAGATGGTGCCCTATTTAAAGTGAATGTAGTTGTCTCTAATGCATAACCACAAAACGATTGTGGAAAATCGATAAGAGACATCATAGTACGTACCATATCCAATAGAGTACGACTATGACGTTCGGACAGACCATCACACTATGGTGTTGCAGGTGGCCTGAGTTGTGAAACAACTTCCACATTGTCTTAAGTTGTATACCAAACTCGTAAATCAGATATTTACCTCCACGGTCATATCGTAGACATTTTATCTTCTTGTCACGATGATCTTCAACATCATTCTGAAACTGCTTGAACATTTCAAACATTTCAGATTTATGTTTCTTAAGTAAATATCTCCATATCTACTCCAATCATCAGTGAAGGTAAGAAAATAACAATATCCACTGCACGCTACATACAACACTCATTGGACCACATATGTCAACATGTATTATTTCCAATAAGTTACTAGCCCGCTCCATCATACCGAAAACGGGGTCATTAGTCATCTTGCCCATGAGGCATGGTCTGCATGTCTCAACCGATTTGAAATTGAATGAGTCCAAAGATCCATCAGCATGGAGTTTCTTCATGCGATTTATACTACTATGACATTTAGAGGTAGCGCCACAAGTATGTGGTACTATCATTATTAAATTTGTATTCTTTGGTATCAATGTTATGAACATGTGTATTACTATGATCAAGATTCAATAAACCATTCCCATTGGGTGCATCACCATTAAAGGTATTATTCATGTAAACAGAATAACCATTATTTGCTAACTTAAATGATTAACTGTATTGCAATAAACACGATCTAATCACGTTCATGCTCAATGCAAACACCAAATAACATTTAATTAGGTTTATCACTAATCCCAAAGGTAGAGAGAGCATGTGATGGTGATCACATCAACCTTGGAAACACTTCCAACACATAGCGTCACCTCACCCTTAGCTAGCCTCCATTTATTCCGTAGATTTTATTTCAAGTTACCAACATTTAGCAACTGAACCGGTATCTAATACTCAGGTGCTCCTAGGAGTAGCATGGTACACATCAATAATATGTATATCAAATATACTTCTGTCGATGTTGCCAGCCTTCTTATCTACCAAGTATCTAGGGTTGTTCCGTTTCAACGAACGCTCTCCAAATAATAGAAGCACTTAGTCTCGGGTTTGGGTTCAACCTTGGGTTTCTTCACTGGAGTAGCAACTGACTTGTCATCCATGAAGTTTCCCTTCTTGCCCTTGCCCTTTGTGAAACTACTGGTTTTACTAACCATCAACACTTGACACTCCTTCTTGATTCCTACCTTCGCGGTGTCAAACATCGCGAATAGCTCAGGGATCATCTTTTCCATCCCTGGCATGTTTATAGTTCATCATGAAGCTCTAGCAGCCTTGTGGCAGTGACTTGTAGAACTATATTAATCACTATCTTATCTGGAAGATTAACTCCCACTCGATTCAAGTGATTGTAGCACCCAGACAATCTGAGCACATGGTCACTGATTGAGCTATTCTCCTTCATCTTGCAGGCAAACAATCTTGTTGGAGGTCTCATACCTCTCAACACGGGCACGAGCCTGAGATCCCAATTTCAGCTCTTAGAACATCTCATATGTTTCGTGACGTTCAAAACGTTTTGGAACCTCAATTCTAAGCCATAATGCATGACACACTGAACTATCAAGTAGTCATCAGAACATGCCTATCAGATGTTCACAACATCTACAGATAACGCTTGAGGGGGTGGTGCACTGAGCGGTGCATCAAGGACATAAGCCTTCTTTGCAACAAGGAGGACAATCCTCAGACCACGGACCCATTCCGCATTATTGCTACCATCATCTTTCAACTTACTTTTCTTTAGGAACGTATCAATAAAATAGGGGAGCTACAGCGCGAGCTATCTACAACATAATTTGCAAAGACACTTTGACTATGTTCATGATAATGAGTTCATTTAATCATATTACCTAAGAACTCCACTCAAATTCACATCCCTCCGGTCATTCAAGTGATACATGATCCAAATTGACCAACTCAAGTCCAATCATCACGTGAGTTGAGGTGGTTTCAATGGTGAACATCATCATGTTGATCATATCTACTATATGACTCATGTTCGACCTTTTGGTATCTTGTCTTCCGAGGCCATGTCTATACATTCTAGGCTCGTCAAGTTTAACCTGAGTGCTCTGCATGTGCAACACTGGCTTGCAGCCGTTGTATGTGAACATAGAATCTATCACACCCGATCATCATGTGGTGTCTCGACACGACGAACTTTCGCAACGGTGCACACTCGGGGAGAACACAATTTATCTTTAAATTTAAGTATGGGATCACCTTATAATGCTATTGTCGTCCTAAGAAAAACAAGGTGCATAAAATGATTAACATCACGTGCAAATCATAAGTGACATGATATGGCCATGAACTTGTGCTTTTGATCTCCATCCTTAAAGCACCGACATGATCTCCATCATCACCGGCATGACACCATGATCTCCATCATCTTGATCTCCATCAATGTGTCGCCATCGGGGTTGTCGCACCCACCATGCTTCTACTACTATTGCTAGCGCTTAGCGATAAAGTAAAGCATTATAAGGCGCTTAATGATTGGCACGGAGGTCATACAATAGTTAAATACAACCCTATGGCTCCTACCGGTTGTTGTACTCATCGACATGCAAGTCGTGATATTCTATACAAAGCATGATCATCTCATACATCACATATATCTCATCACATAATTGGCCATATCATATCACAACATACCCTGCAAAAATAAGTTAGACGTCCTCTAACTGTTGTTGCATGTTTTACGTGGCTACTATGCGTATTTAGCAAGAACGGTTCTTACCTATGTAAAACCACAACGGTGATATACAAATTGCTTTTCAAACTTCTCAAGGACCGCCTTTGTCGAATCCAATCCAACTAGTGTAGGAGAGACAGACACCCGCCAGCCATCTTTATGCAACAAAGTCACATGTTAGTCGATGGAAACGGTGTCTCGTAAGTGTACGAGTAAGGTTGGTCCCGGCTGCTTCATCCCACAATACCGATGAACCAAGAAAATACCAAGGGAGGAAGCAATATGAATATCAACGCCCACAAAATCCTTTGTGTTCTACTCGTGATCTCATCTACACATAGACCTTGCTCGGGTACCACTGTTGGGGAGCGTTGCATGGGAAACAAAACATTTCCTACGCACATGCAAGATCTATCCATGGTGATGAGCATCTATGAGAGAGAGAGAGTGGATCTACATACGCTCGTAGATCGCTAATCGGAAGCGTTAAGAAACGCGGTTGGTGTAGTCGAACATCTTCGTGATCCAATCACGAGCCGTCCCGCGATTCTATCATGGTCCTTCCGATCTAGCGCCTAACGGACGACACCTCCACGTTCAGCACACATGCAGCTCGACGACGATCTCCACCTTCTTGATCCGGCAAGAGGGGCGGAGAGGTAGATGAGTTCTCCGGCAGCGCAACGGCGCGCCGACGGTGGTGGTGGAGCTGATCCGTCAAGGCTTTGCCAAGCACTACGGAATCAATCTAGAGAAGAAACAGATCTAAAGGAAGAAAAGGGCAGCATTTGGCAATTATTGTTGGGGGCTGCCCTCAAAAACCCTCAATATAGGAGGAAGGGGAGAGTAGGCAGCCTTGGGCCCTACTCCAAGGAAGTTTGGGCGAACCAAACAAGGGAGGAATCCACCTCCCACAAGGGAGGTGGAATCCTATTAGGAGTCCTTCCTAATTTGGATTTTCCTTCCCCCCTTTGGGTTTTTTTCCTTTCCCACTTTTTCCTAGCTACATGTGCCTTATAGGGCTGGTTTGCCCAGCCCACTAAGAGCTAGTGCAACACCCCTCAGGCCCATGTGGCCCCTCCCGATGGCCCTCTGACACTCCCGGTACACCATCGAAAATACCCGAAACTTTTCAGTGGCCAAAACGGGACTTCCTATAGATAAATCTTTACCTACGGACGATTCCGGAGCTCCTACTGATGTCCGGAATCTCATCCGGGACTCCGAACAACCTTCGGTCACCAACACATATAACTCAATACTACCGAAACGTCACTTAACCTTAAGTGTGCAGACCCTGCGAGTTCGAGAACTATGTAGACATGACCGAGACACCTCTACGGTCAATAACCAATAGCCGGACCTGGATGCCCATATTGCCTCCTACATATTCTACAAAGATCTTTATCGGTAGAACCTCTATGTCAAGGATTCAGATAATCCCGTATGATGTTCCCTTTGTTCTTCGGTATGTTACTTGCCCGAGATTCGATCGTCGGTATCTCTATACGTAGTTCAATCTCGTTACCGGAAAGTCTCTTTACTCGTTCCGTAATACAAGATCCCGTGGCTAACTCTTTAGTCACATTGCTTGCAAGGCTTATCGTGATGTTGTATTACCGAGTGGACCCTGAGATACCTCTCCATCACACGAAGTAACAAATTCCAGTTTTGATCCATGCCAATCCAACAGACACCCTCAGAGATACCTGCAGAGCACCTTTATAGTCACCCAGTTACGTTGCGATGTTTGATACACACAAGGTACTCCTCTGGTGTCAGTGAGTTGCATGATCTCATGGTCATATGAACAGATACTTGACATGTAGAAAACTATAGCAATAAACTGACACGATCATATGCTATGTTTGTAGTTTGGGTCTTGTACATCACATTATTCTCCTAATGATGTAATCCCATTATCAAATGACATCTCATGTTCATGGTCAGGAAACCTTGACCATCTTTGATTAACGAGCTAGTCTATTAGAGGCATACAACGGACATGGTGTTGTCTATGTATCCACACATGTATCTGAGTTTCCGATTAATACAATTCTAGCATGGATAATAAACGATTATCATAAACAAGTAAATATGATAATAAATAATTTATTATTGCCTCTAGGACATATTTCCAACAGCTGTCACATCCCCTACGCAGTCGCCGCCCCCCGATGTCGTTGCCGCCCCGACGCCGTCGCCTTCCCCGACACCGTCGCCTCCCCGAGCCCGCTCCGGCCTCCTCCTCCTCCTAGCTAGGTGAGCCGCCGGCCACACCACAATTACAAATCTACTGTATACATTTACCAAAATTGCATACAAACAAAACTATGGTGAATTAAAATCAATTATAAATTTATTTATATGAACAGTAACTATGCTATAGTAAATAAATATAGTGCTTGTTACCGTATCTGTGACTTTTCTTTTTTGTTTTGCACTAGTTTGCACTGTAGCCGTGACCTATAAATCTCACCTTAATGGTATTTTTGTTTTATTGTTGTTAAATAAAACGATATTTGCTATAGCCACAATTTGTTCTCGTCGACGATGCCAATCCCACATCCTCGTTGTCGACTTGCTGCCGACAACCAGTTTGAGAGACGCCATGTCCGAGACTTGGCTACGTCACTCTACCCACATGTTGTTTTCGTTGGGCTACGTCACTCTTGCCGACCTTTGTGCAAGCTGCATGGTGTCCACACTCTTGCTAAGCTCGTATATTTTCTTGACCAGTTTTTACTGTCATTGTAAATCATGGACCGGTTAGTGAATGGAGTATAAATAGAAAATAAATTGAGTCTACGGGATTCGAACCGACTACCTCGCTCTTATGTATGAGTTAGACTAAGATGGTTTTAAACCAGAAAATGTTACCAAGAAAGTTGTTCGTATCATAAAAACGAACACTTTGCCATTCGGATCATTGCCCATGTCATGCGAACGCCATCTGCTTGCATCCCTAGTTGGACAATACTCCAAATATATAAATTGTAGCACTACATTTAAAGTAAAACATAACACAATACTGTTTCAATATTTGTATCACAAATGTGAGAAATATGACAAGGTCCAAATTCCAGTATTGTAAGGCTCAAAATCATAGATTGAAAAGGTCAAACTAATATTATAAATGAAACTCAGGTTGTGCATAACCTTTGTCATGCATCTGTAGATGCCCGAGCGTGCTGATCAGCTTAACATGAACATAGAAAAAGTTCAAATTGATATTACAAGTTGTTTCTAAATTGCACTAATTCCACAAAAGGATCAAGCACTGAGAAGTCATATATGGGTTTGACATGATGACTTTCGACTATGCTATCACTTGGATGCCCAAAATAAAATTCAGCTTTTGCAGAGCCTTTCTCATTCAGCTCTAGATGCTTGTGCTGATCAACAAATCATTCATTTGCATGCATTAAAGTTAGTAAAAGCCTCATTACCTTAAGCACTCTTACTTTCAGAACAAATAACCTACCAAATCTAATCTCCTGTCTAGTGCCTCGGTAAGTCATACAAAGTAATTTCTCCGAGATGGACATCAAGGCATTTAATGGGTTTGTTATATTGCGGTATATTTTCCACTTTTGGTCCCTTTATTATCTGCAAAAGAACATAACATATTTGTTCCTCGATGAAGTTTGAACACTACGAGCCTCTTCGATTTGCAGGATTTCTAAAATACAGGAATAGAGTGACATGGCATATTCAATCCTACATGATTAACAAGGAGTAGTATTCTTCAGAAAAGGTTCAAGTGGTTGGAAACATTTCCATGTATTGAAATCCTTCAAAATTCCTAAAGAAATTCTAGTCCATTTGTTATTGTAAACTAGGTAAAAACTACCAAATGTCTTAACTCCGTTGTGGTTTACATTTAAGAGGAAAGAAGCGTCACCTGGATGTATAGCTTCTCCGTACACGGAAGAATTTAGGAATCGAACAACTTCATCCAGATTGGGCCCATAGATTCTCGTGCCAAGACCTTCACTATGCGCAAAGATGGGCTCAAGCTTGCGGGGATAATTTTTTATATGAAAGCCGAACATATGTAAAGAAAATTAGAAAAATGCGAATTTCATAAAGAACGAGGAGAAGAAAAATATTGTCTTTGAATGGTTATGGATCTTGTAACAAGTTTAGAGAATTCGTTTAACAATACCCCAACATTATCAATTTCGATGCGTCAATGACCATAATTCTTGTTGGACCCTCTTTATCAACAACAAGCATTCTCTCAACTAAATATGCGTCCTCAATGACCATATCGCGAAACACCTCAATTGGTCTCCTGTTGTGACACCAAAAATGCACATAAATCATATGGAGATTCGTCGAGGCGATGTGGAGGCTACTGAACCACTCGATCACCTGAAGACAAAGGTACTCGAGCGTAGTACACGCACATAGTAGACACTCCATATCCTCCTTCGAGATGCCGACGCCGAAGTGCTCAAGTTGCATCAGTTGATCGAGAAGAAGAACATGTGCTTTATTAACCTGGTGGAAAAAGCGGTCCGTGAACCTGGTGTCGGTGTCAAAACCGGCGTATCTCGTAGTAGGGGTCCTAAGCTAGGCGTCTTAGAGCGATGGCAACGTGGACACAGGATTTTACCCAGGTTCGGGCTCTCCCAAGGAGATAATACCCTACGTCCTGCTTTTGTTTGTGTTGATATGGAGGATAGTACATAATACAGGTATCTACCACGAGATTGTAGTAATGAATACGAGATTGAGATTGAGCAGCCTTGCCTCGGTTTATATATGCACCGTAGGCCTAGGGTTTAGAGGAGTCCTTGTCTTATGCGCCAAGTCTTGTGGAATCCTTCTTTTATTCGGCATGGGCTGCCTGAAGTGGCCCATTAGTGAATCGTCATGGGGGTCCTCGGCCCGACCCATAGGTCGGGAGGTGACGTGGTGAGTACCCCTAGTCTAGGACACCGTCAGTAGCCTCCCTGAACCGGTCTTCAAGTTGTGGATGCTCCTCGGTTCTTCCGAACACCTCTTTGTCTTCGATTGTCGGTCTTGAAAACTAGTTCAACAAATCTTCCCATCTTTGATTTTGAGGATCGCCGAACTGTATCCGAAGAGTTCACATGTCGGGCATCCAAGGATCCCCCTTTAAGTTATTGGCTTTTATCAATGCCTTGTAATTTTTACACCACACCTGTGGTTCGAAGTGTTTCCCATGCGGCGGTGTCCTCTTGCGTCCGAGCTTCAACGCCAAACTACATCTGAGGCGTCTTTTCACAGCCGAGCTCCAACACTATTCGGCGTTCAAGGTATCCTCTTGCGTCTGAGCTCCAACGTTGGACTGCATCCGAGGTGTCTTATTGCAGCCGAGTTCCAACACTATTCGGCATTCATGGTGTCATAGATTACCTTGGTCTCTGAAAATTTAAAGGAGTCCATCCCATCTTAAATGTCGAAATTAGTCTTTTATGGAGCTAGCTATTCGCATCCAAGCTTTATGTCGAACTGCTTCCGAGCTCCAACGCCGGACTGCATCCGAGCTCTAACGACGGTCATCATCCGAGGTATCATAAACTAACTTGGACCTTACAAAATTGAAGGAATTCGTCCGAGCTTAATGTCGGAAATGCTCTCTATGGAGTCAGCCACTTGTGCCCGAGCTTTATGCGGGACTGCTTTTGAGGTGGTGCACCACCCCGGGCGTGGGCTGATTTTTTGTGGATATTTTCGATTGGTGCAATTTATTCTTTACCGAGATATATAGTAGTAGCCCTCAAGGTGTGTGTCGGTCTAAAACCTGAGATGCAGCTGAAGGATGACATAAAATCGCTGATCCCAGTAGTCCCCGAGACTCAGGTCGATTCACAAAATTGGCCTGAGGATCAACTCCTAGCTCGGCACCATACTTCGGAACACAAAAGCGGTGTGCACAGAGCCGGAAACTCAGGTTGGATGCGGCCGACCAACCCAAGGATCATAATCTCCTCGGAAACTGTATTGCACTTTGAATTTCCTGCATCGAATAGGCAATGCAGTAGCCCCCGAGCCTTAATTTGGGCACAGGTGGCCGAATTAAGGATCGATATTTGTTTGACACAAATTTTGTTTCTTTTGACACACTTCATGTGTAATGATTCTATGTATTCGGATCGGCATTGTACAAGACTTTGTTGATCGACCATCGGCTTCAACCTCCTCGGCCAGTAGCCGAGGAGTGTTTGTCCTACTTTATAAAACCTTTATAAGGGCAAAGATTTACGGCAAACAAGGCAATCTGACCATACGGTTTTGTAAAGAAAGGTACACGGAGAGATATGTGATAGTACTATTTAAAGTAAGAAACATCTTTTCGGAAAAATAGTTATTTTATAAGTTCTTTTCACAGGATATCATGTTGACCATGATTGTGAAACCTCAACTCCGATCAATGTGGGAGGAAAATATTGAGTATTTAGTTTGGTGAATGTTTCTAAACTCTGTGGTCTTTAATGAACCGATTTTTTCACTTCCGTTGCTGCCGACCAATTATATTCTTAAACTGGCTAGCTTTCGGCCTCACCCAGTCCGAGGTACTAACCCGGATTACCCGGAAATAACAATCACATGGGTGCCCCCTTTACCCCCTAGCCGAACATTCGGGAACGCAAGGGGTAAGCACAGGAGCCAGGCAATCCAGCTTGGCCAAAACTGTAAGTCAAATTGATGCATATTTATGGCTTTACAACGATGATTACGGAAGGCAGCACTCGCATATTGAATACAAATGCTTTTATGCAATGTGCTATTTTGACTCCTTTGTGGCCGTTTATCATTTGAGAGTTGGCCATCATCGGCTTCTACCCCTTTGTAAATGCTACGCAGGGTGTTTTCGTAGTAACAAGACAACCCTTAGCCGATGTCTTAGTGCCCAGAGGCGATTGTGTTAGCGGAAACGAGGCAATCAAATATCTAGGCTTTATAACATTCACTTAGTCACAGGAGCTTAAAGTTTGGGAGGGCAGTTACTATCCCCCAGTTAGTGTTTGACATTAGTCGAGGTAAAGCCATTAACACTCCGGCCAATTTTATGAAAGGCACGTTATTTAATACGGTCATCGGATTGCCGACCAGTTTACGCTCATTGTGACCGTCAATTTTCGGCTTTCTTCACTGAGGTACATGACCAGTTAAACTAGAAGTACAATCGTATTGGTTCTCGCATTGCACTCCTAGACGAACAAAGTGGAACGTAGGACGCATGCATAGGAGCCGGACAACCCAACTATTGACCGAAGACATAATTCGAAACTGAAGCATAAAGAGCAATATCCGAGACGCCGAGGTGGAGGTCGACAGGGAAGATGCCAAACAACGAGTCAAAAAAGATTTCCTGAGCTGAATTATTACGTAGGGCACCTCGGTCAAGATGATGTCCTTCCTCCTAAAAAACATACATATAGCTTAAAAGTGCCATAAGCTCGAAAAGCCAAAAAACTTATGTAAAAACTTTGACATTCGAACTAAGTCAAGTGTTTTAGTGCCAATCCAAAAATTGGTCTTAAAATTAACATGTGCTTCGGTCGTGCTTTAACATGATACATACGATCTTTCAGACTTCAAGCGGGTTAGCCTTTGCTTCAACCTCCATATCCCGAGGGCGGAGTGTTTTTTCGAGGCTTGTTTAGCGAACTAAACTCAAGCGGATTTAGAGAGAAAGTAGGCTACCCGGTTATTGACTGAACACTCGTGTCGAAAAAAAGAATAGTAGAAAAAGACATTGCAACGACCAAGAAGAAAACAACATTTATTATAAAATGGCTCATATAAATTTAAGAGACCCCAAATGACTTGGGTAAAAGAATTTTATGTATAATGATTGTATGTACCGAAGTACTTATATAATATCCGTGTTCGGCCGAACTTTGAACGCGTCTTAACCGACTGTCGGCTTCTCCCTCGGCCAAGGGCCGAAAAGTGTTATCTACTCCGCCTACCAAGAATATCGGCGGCGTTTCGGATAACCAGACAATCAGACCATGAGGCTGTAACAGACAAAGCGCGCCCAGGGAACTTATGCAATATTACTTATGTAACGTAAGAATCATCTTCAAAGAAAATAGTGCCCCAGCGGTACATTTGTTTGGTCGCTCATGATTACTACGAGACATGTGCAATAGATTTGTGTACGCGTGAGTTTCGTCGTGTGCCAACCATAGTTGAAAACAATAAGAGCGCTAGCTTTCGACTTCACCCATCTGAGGTACGAGTTCGGATGACCCGATTGTAACAATCGCAGAGGTGCTCCCTTTACTCCCTAGCCGAACAATCGAGAACGTAGGGGTAAGCACAGAAGCCAGGCAATCCAGCTTTGCGACACACTTAAGTCAACATGATGCATATATTGACATAAACATCAACAAGGAAGGGTGCGATACATTAATAATCATATGCAAGATGAATGACTTCATCAAGGAAGCCCCTAAGTAAACGAGGTATTTGAATTTGTTTGTAACAAACAAAGTTTTGGCAAAGAAAGTTTTTTCGCAAACAACTTTTTGTCAAAAAGGTATAATGCTTGGTTGAACCGAACAAAATTTAAAATGGAAAGTTTTTGAGCATGAAAGTGACTTAGCTGGTTAATGTGCTCGGTGTCGATGACGCGATCCGGGCTTGCGGCGGGACGAGGACGCCCATTCAATTTTGACAGATCCAGTGTGTAGTCTTCGGCCTGACCGAGGTTCCAACCCCCAAGCCCGTCCTGAGGTGACCGAATGAGGAGTTCGGCACTCCTAAGTAGTGTCATGGCTCGGTCCATGTGGCGAGGTGAAGCCCCTAGTCCAGCCGAGGTTGTGGAGTAGGTCGGCAAGGTGACGCCGAACTGACCGCGCGACGCAGCCGAAGCCGATTACCTGCACACATAAAATAGTGCAAGCCAAGAGTAATAACAAATAAAGATAATAATATATTTTTAAAAAATTCTTCTACTTAGTTAATTTAAGTGAAGCAAATAAGTAAAGGAATATGGCCTGGGCGCCGAGGTGCCTGAACGAAGAGTTCGGCTTGACGAAGTGGCGACGTAGTATGGTCGATGTGACGAGATGAAGTCCTCGGTCCAGTTAACATGGCGAAGCTATGGTCGGCGAACATCGAAGTCTCATGCAGGTCGGCTGGTGACGCCAAAGTCTCATGCCAGCCGAGGTGTTGAAGCAGGTCCGCCGGTGAAGCCGAATCCCTCGGAGCAGGTTGATGAAGGGATGCCGAAGCTCTGGTCTAGCAGAGGTGACGGAGCAGGTCGGCTGGTGAAGCCGAAGTCTCAGGCCAGCCGAGGTGTCGAAGCAGGTTAACTAGTGACGCCGAAGTCTCATGCCAGCCGAGGTGTCGAAGCTGGTCGGCTGGTGACGCCGAATTCTCATGCTAGCCGAGGTGTCGAAGCTGGTCGGCTGGTGACTCCGAAGTCTCCGGAGCGGGTTGATGAGGAGATGACGATGCCCCCAATCTAGCCGAGGTGACGGAGCAGACCGGTAAGGTGACGCTAGAGCCCCATGCCAGCCGAAGTGTCAAAGCAGGCCGGCGTGGTGGACGTCAACTTGAAAAAGTAACGGCGCGGCGATGCCGACCAGGTCGGAATTTGTGACGAGGTCAATGCTGGTTTGATGAAGCAACGGAGCGCCCGAACTGTACAACCCACGGATGACGAGGTTCGCTTGATGATTATTCGCCCCTTGCGATGCCGAACTCTTGGTCCATTGACCGAGGTTATGAGAAAATTTCCTTCAAAAAGGACGCCTCACAACCCGTTCATGAAAAAGATGAACTCGGGTCGGATTAGTTTTCGCGCAGAAAATAGATTCAAAATTTGTTGTACTCATCGGACGTTTCACGGAGTTTGGACGGTCAGATCGAGCTGAAACTTTGAAGAGTGATCGGTATAGGAATTCCGCAGCCAACGAACGGTGGGATTTTCAAACGGATATCCGAGCTAGATACTGGACTCCTCGTCCTAAACTCATCCAGATTCTCGTCCAGATTCGATAGGGCTCCGGTATATTGTAGATCGTCGGAGATTCCTCCACCGGAACGCGACAAAATTTTGCATGGTTGTTCTAGACTCAATTCCGCACAATTTCACCAAAGCAACCGTCGAAGTGACACTTGGGGAGGCGGGAACGACGAACACGAATTTGATGTCCAGAAAAGCTGCATGATCGCCCGAGGGCAATGTTGACGTTGAGCCCCCGAGCACCATGGAGGATTCTTCCATGATCTTGGTTGAGATTGGAGTTGACGTGGATGAAGACACCCGTCCGATCTAGATGATCCGACGTGGCACGCAGTCCTCGGCCTAGCCGAGGTGACCAGTCAAGCCGGCGACGAAGATGTCGACGTTGACGGTGTAGCTCGGTTCCAACGTGTGGATCGCGATGAAGCCGATCTGAATTCCCATCGCACCGCGGCGACTACCCAGCAGGCTCTTAGTGAAAGCACCATTGTCGGTGACAAAACCGGCGTATCTCGTAGTAGGGGTCCTAAGCTAGGCGTCTTGGAGCGATGGTAACGTGGACACATGATTTTACCCAGGTTCAGGCTCTCCCAAGGAGACAATAGCCTACGTTTTGCTTTTGATTGTAGTGATATGGAGAATAGTACATAGTATAGGTATCTACACGAGATTGTAGTAATGAATATGAGATTGAGATTGACTAGCCTGGCCTTGGTTTATATATGCACCGTAGGCCTAGGATTTAGAGGAGTCCTTATCTTGTGCGTCATGTCTTGTGGAATCCTTCTTGTATTCGGCATGGGGGTCCTCGGCCTGACCCATAGGTCGGGAGGCGACGTGGTGAGTACCCCCTAGTTCAGGACGCCGTCACCTGGCGTGACACATTGGAGCATGGGCAGCGGCAACAAGCGCATATGTCCAGCTTAAAAACTCATCAAACTTTGGCTTCGACCTTGACAGTTTGAACGGAACTTGCTGATGTGTGGCGAGGATCAGGGACAATACATCCAAGCATTTGCAATCCACGCGGAAGAGCCCGTGGTCATGAATGAGGTTGAGGGGGTGGATGCGGTTGAGCCCTTGGTCATGATGAGGTTCGATGTGTGTGAGAGTGGGCTCAACCTTTGATGTATCTGCCCAGTTTTTCACTAATTAACTGACAAACATTCTATACTTAGTGAAAGGATGAGGAAAAACTTTTGCTTCAGTTTCGAAAAGATTAGCTAATTGTTGTGGTAGAAACCTCATTCATATCTTGGTGCAGACGACTTGCGTCGCTGCTCTCTTCTATGAATGGGAATAATTTCCTAAAAATGTGCTCCACCACAACCATCAGTATCCTATGGCCGATCACTTTCTCTATGGATTTTAGAGTGGGGATCTTTGGTACCTCCATACCAATGTACCCTCTATCTAGACCATTCAGTTTGCGTCAAGATTCGTGCTATCTTTATATAAAAATTTCTGTTTCAGATTTGACCTTCAACTTTGCAAATCAAGTGTACACACTGGTGTAACTCATTATATAAATGTTTCAGATTTTTTTGAGAAACATAATCGTACTTGTGTGATGTTGCGCCAAAAAATCTGAAAACTTTTCTAATAAATTGTATCGTTTCTAAATATTTATGTTGCGCCAAAAAATCTGAAAACTTTTCTCCACATGATCGTACTTGTGTGATGTTGATCTGCAAAGTTTCAAGTTCAAATTTTCTTTTATTTGGGCGAAACAAAAAGGGGATGTTTTCTTGCATGAATTTTGATGCAAGAGTGGACAATGAGGATAGAGGTTACGCTGGTACAGCGGTACAACAAAAACTTCCCTTGGAATTTAAATGAAAACTAAACCAATAACACTGATTCAGAAAGAAGAAATGGCATTTCCCCTCTTCCTGTGTGCTCTAACCAAAGCCACTGCATGTGCGCTATTGTGCATATTCTTTGCTCTACAAAAAATATCCATGGCATGGCGACTTGTACTTGTAGAAGAACCTTAGAGCTTTCAGGCTCCCCCCGACATATATATTCTGACTTTATTTGGTACACTAGGACCTCCTTAGAGTTTACTAGCATACTCCCAACACAAAGAGGTTCACCAACAAACTCTTTTCGGCGATGTTTACTAGCATCCTCCCAACACTAGGACCTCCTTAGAGTTTCAAATTGCTTTTCACTTAAAACTATCTCTTACAACAGAACGAGTTATATTCCAAGAAAACTTAATCAAGGCATCAGTCAGCGAATCACAACGGCGGCGGCCACCATATCTCATCTCTTGTCCTCTTGGTTCGTACTTGTCTCTTTCTTCTCGATGATTCCACCCTGTACACTACTACAATCTCTCTCTCTCTCTCTCCAAGTACCAGATCCCCATCTCCTAGCCCCATTTCTTCGGCAAGATCTGCCAGTGCATCCACCCATTCGGCGATCTCTGCCCACCACATCTGCTTCTTGGTCTCATGAAGGGCAGCGCCACTGTGATGAGTCATGCTGCAAGCGCGGATCGTGCTTTACAGCTTTAGTAACATCGGCGGTGCTCCTCTGATGTGTTTCTGTAAACATGGGATATGTTTCTCAAACATGTGTGGTGGTGTAATGATCTCCAACAGGGGCTATGTTTCTGAAACATGTATGTTGTTGCGTTAGTTCGCAACTAGGGCTATGTTTCAAAAACATTTGTATTGTTCCAATGGTCTGAAATGAGGGCTATGATTTTGAAACATGTGTGATGCTGCAAAAGATGGTTGTACTCTTCTACAAAACGGGTCTTGTTTCAAAGGAAGAAAACGGTTCGGGGGTAGATTGCAACAAGGCTCATATTGTAGAGGGTAGAGCATAATACTAGCCTTGTTGCAAAGGATGGTGCTCATGTGAGAGAGATTAGACGGCTATTCGGGGCTCACACATTTAGAAATGTTCGCTCAACTTTTAGAAAATATTTTTACCATTCACAAAAATGTACGTGATGGTTCAAAAATGTGACGTGTGTCAAATATATTTATGTGAATTATTTAAAATATGTTATACACCATAATAAAATGTTTGTTTAATTCAAAATATATGTTTCATACCATCAAAACAATCTACCTTGCATCTAAGAAAATGTTCACAAGTTTCAAAAATACGTTTCATACCATCAAGAAAGTTTACCTTGCATCTAAACAAATGTTCACAAGTTTCAAAAATCTCTTTGTGACATTTAATAGAAACAATTATACAAAACAATTATACAATATAAATAACAGTTCAGACAGTTTTGGAAAATATTTCGTAATACATGGTACAATAACTGTATGAGAGACTCTACATTATTAGAGTTAACATATACCCCCTCCAAGCCGAGTTACTTGTGGCAGGAATAGATAGAAATGGATGTATCGATAACTAAATAACAGGAATAGATAGAAATTTGAGATCAGTTCATTGATTCCTTCTTTTTTACCAGTGCATTATCTTTGTCAAAGAGTGATGATGTATAAGTTGATTAATATCCATTTTTGTTTAGAATTACATAGTCACAACTCACAAGCATCTTTAGTTTGCTGATTATATATTTTATATTTGATAGTTCAATTAGTGAGTTATGAATATTTTTTTATTTCCTGGTAGTTTCCATGAATTTTTATTTGAAGATGTTAATTCCACTTTATCTCCACGAGTAGGGAGAAATGTAATGTACTAATGAGTTCATGGCTTTGCAAGGTATATAGTTGTCAAGTATTAAGGTGTTTCAGCAAGTGTATGTTGTCTACCTATGTAGATCACTTTTTTGTTGATATTCGAGAACTGTGTTGCACAAGCAGGTAAGGGTATTAAGAAATTAATGTGGACTATGAGGTTTTGCTGATCCTTTTTGGATGACTTTTTGAAAGAAGTGTGTAATACAAAAATGGACAAACGGGAGGCGTAGTGAGGCACTTCTACAATGCAAGCACAACATGCCTCAGCTCTTGTGTGGCATCATTATTTTGTTTTGTTTTATGTAGTGTTTATTTTGTATAACATTGAAATAGCTAAGGATTCTCGATACAACATGGTCATCAACACAGGAATTTACCACGATGAGAACATGGGGAGTATCAATGCCCATGATGCTAACCACAAAAGTTATAAATGTTACTAAACTTCTATATCGGGTGGTTTGTATGCCAATGTATTGGATGTGCGAAAGCTACATAACTGTCTTATTTATATAGCAATTTGTATCTGCCTAATGAAATCCCTAAGATAGAGCGCTACGAGTATCCCTAAGATGGAGATCCAGGAAACATTAGGTGGATATGGCTGTCATATCTTACATGATGACAAGAAAATCATTTTAATGAGCGGTGGCCAGGTTTTTATGTCATTTCTTGCATGCGATAAACAAATCTTGGATGCCACAAGCGAATATATCTTCAATACCGATAACTATTAAAATGGATCACATAATTCACTTCTTTGTGGTTAGTGTGGGAAAACAAGCGACATATCATGGCCCACGGTATACATCTAATGAACAACAAAAAACTAGATATGGATGTCATGTCATACAACACGCGGCACACAAATATATCAGCGATCAGTACTGAGATCTTGAAGCCATAGTGCAACTATATCTTGCATACTTGCACCTGTCAAATCTGACCTTTAAATTCCCCTCTCTATGGGCTAGGCATCATATCAACTCCCAATTTTCGGCCCCTGTTATGGACAAAACCCTTGACAAACTCGGATTAAACTAGATTAGTAACTTGTGGTTGTCTAATGGTTTCCTTAAGATAAGGAACCGTTTAACACTAGCCAAATCTGACCCTTGTATCTCATATCACAAGAAATGTTCATATCATAAGCAGGGCATTATCACAGCTAGACCTCCAAGTATGACTCGCATTACGGAAACTCAAAACAACAAATTTTATTCAAATCGTAGGCACTAATATACATAGGGACCGTACGTGGTGTAAACATACATGCATGCTCTACCCTAGACCGCAATACCAGTACGCACGCTACCCATCTATACTCAGTGCTTAGTGTAGAGCGTGACGTTGGTCCACCGTGATTCCATGCAACTGGACTGGTCGTGGTGCTGCATGTAAACTCCGAACTTGAAGTAGTAGGAATGGCTTGGGGTCACTTTTGTGCCGAACTTGTGCTGGCCGTCTATGTACACGGCCACCGTGGACGCCCGGACGTCGTGCACCACGTTGAGGCGGAACCACCGGTTGTAGATGTCGGCCTCGACGGCCTTGCCGCTGTAGAATCGCAGGACACCGTCGTAGACGTGCAACATCAACACCGTAGCCTGCGCAGCGCCCTCCTGGTTGTGGATTTGCATCACCGACGCGCCGGAGGTCCCCGACGGCACGTAGCCGTAGCCCTCGAACTGCCACACCCCCGACGAATAGTCGTGGCCCTGAAAAACCATTCATTCATATATATACTTGTTGAGTTCCTAAATATACGTTTTTTAGTGATTTCATTACGGATTTCATACAAAACAAAATGAATGGATCTACACTTTAAAATATATCTATATACATCCATATATAATCCGTAGTGACATTTAAAAAGACTTATATTTAGGTAACGCCATGCATGACCAATTTAAAGGGAGCGCAGGGATAGATGGTGACAGATAGTGGAGTGGACATACCTGGATCCTGACTTCAGAG
This sequence comes from Hordeum marinum, assembly GCA_022496015.1. NCBI lineage: Eukaryota > Viridiplantae > Streptophyta > Magnoliopsida > Poales > Poaceae > Hordeum > Hordeum marinum. Next base: position 27,180,011 of record CM039678.1, read on the forward strand.
CGGGGGTTGGTGTGGGTGGCGGTGTTGAAGGGCTTGTCGTTTCGGTGCACCCAGAACGTCCGCACGCCGTCATGGTACCGAAACCGCTGGCTCTCCGGCACGTTGAACGGGCTCTGCACCTGGAAGTCACCAGCGGCAAGCTCCACCTTCTCGAACCCGGCGGTGGGGTTCCGACTACTGGCACGGGCAGCCACGATGAACATGCTGCCCATGGCCACGAGAAGCACTAACCATGGACTTGTGAGAGAAACCATTAATATTGCAGGATGTGAGGAGGATGTGTGTAGCTAGCACCTAGCAGGTATATGTCCACAATCAGTTTGTAACTGATGTGTAGCAAGCAAGCTGTCTAGCTTAGTCCAGATGGATGTGGAGAAGATTGAGAGGTTAAATAGCACTTGCTCGGTTTGACGTGCATCGTGGCGCACGGTATATTATATCCGTTTCATGCACTTGCGTACGTAATAGAGGTATGGATGTAGATACGTGGTTTCATATTCATCAGAGAACACAAGTGTTGAAAGGGGGCAGCATCCCTTGGAACGTCAGGAAGACGGTTCATGCGGACAGGGATAGTCAGTTGGCGACAGCTTCGGTACGTCAGTGCACACCGTACGTGCTCCAACATTGTTGTACCAATATATTGTGCCACCGTGAATACGATGGTTACTTTTCGATACGTTAACTTAGCCCCCCTTGTGGAACACAGCCGATAGCTCTCACTCGCTAGCTCCACAATAGATTTCAAGTTTGTATACTAAAATGGTACGATCAGGTCTTGCGATGTATGGGTGCATGCGTGTGCATGTGTGTCCCATCTTATCATCTTATACGAAAATAAAATAGGGTCAAGAAAACATTTTCATTTTAAAAAGTAAATTTAACGACTTCCCTAAATGACTTCCCTACTAATGTTTCCCTATCTCCTGCTCCAAAACTATTGGAGATAGCAGTAACATGTAAGAATTTTGCGTGGACTTATCTTATACATTTAATGCCACCGGGTTAAGAAAAATGATAAGTGAAAAATCCGTGCAATATAAAAAGTGCCCATGCATTTTAGGATAATGTTCAAGCAACTTTTAAGAACGTTTCAACCATTTGAACCAAATGGTCATGATTTTTTTAATTTCTGTTTATTTAAAAAATGTGTTCACATATTTATATATTTTTTCATTTAGTTTAATAAGTGGTAACATGTTTAAAAAATGTTCATTCAATTTTAGGAGTGTGCACATATTTATATAATTTTTTCATGTATTTTTATACATTTTCTTCAAAAGTTACTTTTAACGAAAAAATGTGCAATTTTTTAAATGCACATATAATTGAAAATTATTCATGTACTTCAAAAAATTTGGGTAATTTTAAAACGTGTTCAAACAATTCATAAAAATAAAAATATTCTATTGAAATTTAAAATTTCTCACATGCTTAAAAACAATAATAAAATGGAAAAGGAACCTAAAAAGGAAAAGGAAAATAATTCAACGAAAAAACACTGAAAAGTAGGTAAACTTCTTCCAAGGGAAACCTACAAACATGCATGTATGGAAAACTGGTGGCTGAGAAAACCATTAAAATAAAGATGCCCCACCCTGCTCACTACTGGGTAGAGATAGTATGGCGGAGTGGCGTGAGGGTCAAGCATCGATCCAACTCCTTACACGAGAATCACCACAAGCTTTGGAAAGAAAATGTATGGGGCTAGGTTACATTTCCACCCTTGGTATTAAAAATTATATGTTTGTTTGGTCGTTGTGTCCTGATTCAGCATTTGGCGGGTCATGTGATAGTCAAAGGAGGGGTAAATTCTAAGTGAATGTAGCTTCACTCCATGAGCTTGATCCAACACCATGCTTTCTTGTAGTATGTATCCTATGTCCGTCAATAGGTAGAGTGGGATGAGCTGAGGTGAACATTTGTGAGTACCTTAGATATATAGTTCCGATATGTGTCTTGTGCTTCACTGTAAAAAAAAAAACGCATTACATGCCTTGCTCAATTTCTTAAGTCGCATCCATCCCTACCTCAAACATTTAGAGTATGAAGCAAAAAATTGTGAGGGCTTAGATGAAAAAAAAATAGCTCCCCACCGTCACCCCCAAACAGTTGTATTTTGTCTTTCGCCACCCAATCTGTCTAGCTACATCACTAGCCAACTATCGTCTATTGGTGACAATAGCGGTGTGTGAGACACGCCAAGCGGTATCATAGTTTTATTTATAGTTTCAGTATTTTATCTGAACTTCTATTTGTCTGTGTTGATATCATTTTTGCTTTAAATTTTTTGTGAGAAGTAGTCAAAAGCCATACTGTTATAGTCATCACTTTAGTGATACATGATGGTTCGTAGCATTGCAAAATGCTCTTAAGAAACATTGAGTGAAATACCTCATTTCTTTCAACACGCCTGGGTTCCACACCCTCGTGCAAACATTGCGAGCATCACTTGAGTCGAGCTCATAAATATATATTTTTTCCAACCGAGCAGCCTCCTTTTCATTAATTTCAACACACCGGTTTCACAACATGTGCACAGCGGGGAGCAGGAAAGAAAGATGTGAATTTGCGGACTACCATTCCAAAACCCCGATGTGTAACACTATGGGGCGAAAACCCGATAACACTAGAGTTTGAACAACAACATTGTCATTAGATACCATGTCACTAGATGTTAGAATAGTGGGCCAAAGCTAGGCAACACTAGAGTTCAACATACAACATTGTCACTAGATATTACATAATCGGTGCAGCGCGGAAACTTAAATCACAACCACGAAGCAACAAATCCTATATACCTAAGAAGTTCACCCCCACTATCTTATTTATCTAAACATGCAAGATGTCCACATCAGCAACCATGCCATGTAAGCAAAAACTAATTTCATTTGCAGCCACATCATCACTAACCCTACCGCTGGCACCCACACAATTTCATCAACAAATCACGAGACTCGGTTTTCATTAGCACGCCTGGTCACCGAAGCGACCTGTTGTTTCCACAGAATTTTTTCTTAGTGGGCACCGTCCTGATAACTGAACCGACTTGGCATTTACTTAGGATCAGTTTTTATTTGATGCGATGAAGTCCCGTTAACGAAGCAATCCATCCTTTCCTATTCTTAACGGACTATATATGCATCCCTTTTTTAACTGGAAGACTTCCAGACGGATCTCATCTTCCCATCTATTTCTTATCCAGTTGTGGCTGTCTCGGAACCAAGCCATGGCGCGGGCGACCTCGATGCCAATATGGGGTTCGAGATGCAGCACCACCGCACCATGCCTGGAAGGAACCGTCGCATCGCATGCCCATATAGTGGGTCGCCGGCTCCCGCACGGGCTTCGCTTGGCCGACCAACATCGACCGTCCGCATGGGCTTCACCGCCCATGGCTGCCCGCCACCCCGCACCGTAGTAGCATCACCATGAATCATGCCGCCGCCCGTCGTACAACCCTGAGTACCTCCTCCTTTTCGCCGACTTGGAGCACGGCGAGCCGGTGGACATGGTGTGCGGTAGGAGGGGAAGAAGAAGGCCTATTTGCCGTTGGAGTCTGCTCGCATGTATACGAAACTACTTACCTTACTGGTGTCTCTTCTGTCTTCTCAACATATAGCTAGCTAGCGCCACCTTAAGCACGTGGGATTTTATTGCACTGTGCAAATTGAACTCCTCCCTATCATCGATCGGCACCAATGTTCCGGTGTGCAAGCTAAATGGGTAATGCATGACTCTTTTCCCAAATCATTTTCAGCATCGAATATTTTAATATTGATATATACTGCATTTGATCTTGAATTACTAACCAATTAATCATCACATAATAGGATTGAATGATCATCTGTTATGCTGCATTATTACATACCTATACATTGGAGAGAAGTTTGGATCTATACTTTTAGGAGCAGTCAACTGGCCGGTCAATATCTTGTTTTTTATGGATGAAGCAGAAGATTAGTTTAAGTTCAGTAAAGGGATCCAAGACTGCCCCTTAACGGTCGGAATCAGTGCCACATGAAAAATACTTTGATCACTTTGCATGAATTAGTCCGTTCTTTTCATGAATATTCTGCAAAGAATCCATTCTGCTGGTCTCTGTCCTTGCTTCAAAATAAAACCATCCGCTTAACTGAAAGTATTTCAACACAATACCTTCTATGATTATCGGTTAGTTGCTTGCATGTGATTACCATTTTTAACTACATGGAAATTTTGGATCACAACGCTTATCTATGTATAAGTTCTCATGCTCTTCATATATTATAAAATGCAATTTTAATTTCTTTCAGTTGTCTTGGCAAGTGTTTGATTGCTAATACATGCCTAATTTTCTCATGTTTTTTTCGGGATTGTATTGACGTGTTCTCATGCTGCCTACCAAGGGGTGGTTGCCAGAGTTCAGAAGTAGGCTAGGGGTAAGCCTTCTTGTATTACCATCGACTTCACTCCTCTAAAATAATGGCGTGTTTATTAATTATCAATCCATTGACTCCTACTTCATACCCATTCAATTTGTCCATGTACTAAAAAAATAGGTTTGGATTTATTGGAAGAAAGAGATCATTATTTTCTGTTTCCAATAAATTGGCTACAATTTTTAAAACCACTGGAATTATTTTCCAACAAATTGTTGGTTGCAGGATGCACTATTGTAAATCTTCCTATGAAAGTGGAGTACTGGACGCACGGTGAATGATGCCCGAGGCAGTCATCTCAATCATCTTGACCTGCAATCTCCATTTTGTCAGTTAAGTTTGTCATGTACTCAGGTAACTATATTTATGTGCAAGTTTACCCTTTGTCATATTTTGTTTGCTGACAAGCTTAACCTTTTTAGGCTTGGTGCATACAAAGGCCATACGCTAATCCCTTGCTTTTTTCTGTGGAGTATTTTGTGCTAAAGTATAAATTATTAGTACACCCTTCTCGGAACATTTTTGTTGTCTGCACATAAATATGTGGATCAATCAAATAAGTATTTTTAATAAATCATATGTATTTTTTAGTTTTACTCTCATATTACCAATCAAATATTCATGTTTTAAAAATATATGATCAAAATATATTATAACCGATTCCCGCAGCAACGCGCGGGGTATTATCTCCTTAAATAAGGATCGAACAACAGCATCCAGCACTTACTAGCAACCCGAAGCACTTACTAGGTGTCTTCAGGGCAGGCATATCCCCTCCAGAGTCCAGACACAGGAGCCCATCGATGAGTATCTCTGGACTAGGGTGCCGAGCACATGGCAATCAACTCCTTGACAACAGACGGGCAGCTTGCGCTGAGATGCTCGAAGCCGTCAGTGGCCATGGCCTCCCTGAGATTTGCAGGAGTGCTGAGAAACTCAAAGCACGCGTCCTTGAGATCACGGCAGTGGTGAAGCTCAGCCAATGCCAGCAGGTTGGCCACACTGGCCCCGTCAATACCCTTGCACAGCTTGTCTTCGCAGACCAACTTGAGCCTCTCCATGTTATACCTGTCCGAGGCCACCAGGAGATGCTGGTACATGGCGTCTTCCTCCTTCTTTGCCATCTCCGGCAGCGAGTCGGTGTACATGAAGCCGAGGAAGGCCTTGAACACCGGCGATGTCGCTCCCCTTCATTGCCCCAAAGAACTCCGCATTGAAGACGGGTGATCGGGCCGCGAGCAGCCAGCGGTGCGCCGAGAACTTGTGGCCGGCGACGTCGAACACCACGTCAGCGCCCTTCCCGGTCTTGAGGAGGCCGTCGAGGTGGCGGTTCAGGTCGGACGGCGGCACGGAGACGGACCTCGGGGCGGCGGTCTCGGCTGCCCCCTCTTGGGCGCGGGACTTCTTGAAGACGACGATGTCGCACCGGATTGTGAAAGAGTCGTCCTTGATGTACTTGGATGAGGCCAGTGTCATCTTCTTGATGAACTTGGGACATTGCCAAGAATCATGGCTGGCGAACGTCATTATCCCTGATTTGACCTTTGTGGGCTTATTCTTCTTGCGGAAGAAGCTGGCCTGCTCCTCTTGCCCCACGAGAGCGAACTGGGCCAGCGCCCTCACTTGAGTGTCTACATTCTCGGCGAGGACCAGTTCGAGGGAGATGTAGTCCCGGAACCACGGTTGGATGCCGTTGGGGTAGCATCTGATTCTCCATAGATGGTCTCCGACGGTGAACGGGCAAGACGTCACGCTCTCTCTGCTGGGTAAGCTCAGGATGCCTAAAACGCCATCGATCTTGAGGACGTGGTGCCCGCTTACCTTGTCGGCGACGATGGCGGACGCGCTGGACGACATGGCCAAGAACCGCTCTTGTCCCTCCCCCGGCGCAGCTTGCTCGATAGAACTGCTCTTTCAGCTCAGAGCAGAGGAGTGGAGTGGAGCGAGTGACTGGAATTGGGGCTTGGAAGCGTGGGAGCAGGCAGAGAAAGTAGCAGATGCGCCTTGTGCGACTTGTGACTGGAGACTGGACTCCTCCACTAATTCTATTTATTCAGAAAAGTATTGCCTTCCCTCGCAGTGTCAAGTCTAGGGGTATAGTCGAGTAAGATGGTCATAATGGCGGGCCAGCCGACTTGACATGAAGATGACACAGAGGTAGGAGATTCTTCACCATGAAAGAATGTGTGTAGAGATTCTGTATGTATTTTCGTTTTTACTCGTCACATTGGCAATGGGCTTCATCATTTTCTTGGTTTGCTCACCTGCACTGGCTACACCTTGTCCATCCGCTCTCCCGTGTCGCAAAAGAGGATGTTATCTTCTTCACGTCCGGGAAAGGGCGCGGAGATCAGGGACTCGCACGGTGCCAAGGGCCAAGGTCAAGCTACCAGCTTTGGCTGCATGAGAGCATGATCCACGGCCACGAGCCCGTGAGCCTTGTCATCCACGATCGTATCCTTCATGAAGGACCCCTTGCATGTGACTCCAGATTAAAATCTAATCTAAGGATCGAAAGGTGGCGGCTATCCGTGGACGTTCCCTTCTAGAAGGCCCTGTCTTGAAGTCCCTGCTTCGTCATGGACCGTCTTCCCCCTTCTCGGTATTTTTGTAGAGATCATCGTCCTCTCCAAACAGTTTTTCTTCGCTCATCTTTAGTTAACTTGGCGGTAGCTTGGGATGACGGTGCCCGACGCCTTTGTATTTTGTGTTGGGTGTGTATTGTGTGTTGTACTTCCTTTATTTTATAATGTAGTGTGTCCATGCTTCTCGAGATTCAAGTCTGACCATATATTTAATTAACTAGACCGATTGCGACAGAACCAAAAATTATAGCACTAAATTTCGTATTTTTGATACGAATTCAGTGACATAATTTTTGCTTTCGCTGCAGTCATTCTCGTTGGATAAATTTATGATCAAACTTACATCACTAAAAACAAAGACGCATTATATTATTATTAAATGAAGAGAGTATCAGAGTTTTCTCTAATATATTGTTGATGATTGCTTTGTAGTACAAAGCTGGGAAAATTCTTTTTCGAAAAATAGCACTACGTGGTGGATGGTTTAGTGGTCTTGCCCTTTTGTGCCCTTCACCCCAAGCTAGCACGCTAAAAAAAAGAACGTATGTTCGATGACGCTGGAATATGTGCCATGTAGATTCGAGTTAAAAGGACAGACTAGTAAACATGAGACAGTTACACGTTTAGTCCCGGTGCTCGCTAGCTGGTAACACAACCGTATTGGTGCTCACAAAATGCTCCAATACGGTATTTAAACACGTGAATATGTAACATATATTGGCACCTGAATATGTAACAGATATGGTTCTGAACGCTACTGGCCAGAAGTGTGGGTCTAACTTGTCAGCATATTATAGATCAAAAAAAAAAACTTGTTAGCATATGAGAGGGAAATAGTACAGAAATATAAATTTCACGTGGGGGTTTCAAACGCGGCGTGCATAATTGGGCCGGCTCAGTATTATAGCCTGCCTTTGTTCTAAATCTTCAAGTGATTTTCCTGATGCGTTTTCACCTTTTTTCTCAAGTTCGTGTTCATTATTTATTGAAAGTTCGGTTTTTAACATTTATTTTGGTTCTCACTTGGGATTCTTTGTTACACGCAGTCATATCAACTTATCTGATGTTTTTTATTTATTTAGAAAAGGAGGATAACCTCCGGCCTCTGCATCAGTATGATGCATACGATCTTTTTATTAATGATGAAAACAAATAGTCTGCGGTCTCAAGAATGCTCTAAAGGAGCAAAATTCATAATTCAAAAACATAAATAGAGCCACAACGGGCAAAAATAGGCCTAGATGTCTAACCATCTATCCTATTACTGGACCGCCATTCAAACCGGTTGAATATATCCCATGCTACCATCTCTCACTGGACAGACCCAGTAACCAAAGGCTCCCTGGTTTCCACAGGAGTGAGTAACGACCACATACGGATTAATGCCAACGCCCTGTGTGTTACCTGCAAAAAAATTATATGTGTTTGTCCGTTAAAAACCGTGTCATTCCTGCAGTTCTATATAGCCCATAAAAGTGCACACACTCTTATGCGAACATGTCTAGCAATATTTATATCCATTCCATTGAGCCATGTACCAAATAACATGTCCATACTATCTGGAGGAATAATATTAAAATTTATGTGAATAGTTTTTCATAAGAGTTTTGCTAGCGGACAATGGAGAAAAAGGTGTTTGATGTTTTCTTCATGATCACAAAAGGTACATCGCGTACTTCCCGGCCAATTGCGCTTTGCTAGATTATCCTTAATGAGGATCACCGTCTTGTGAATAAATCACATGAAAGCTTTGATTCTCAATGGAACCTTGACTTTCCATATATGAATGGAGTTGGAAATATCAGTTGTATCAATAAGGCTAAGGTAAGCTTGCACCGAAGCTTATCAGGTTCATCTGATAGCTGAACATCCATAAGTCTTCTTACTAAGTGCAACCACTCAGCCCATCGATGTCCTATCAGAGCTCATCTAAACTAAATATTTAGAGGAATTGACTGTAATATCGTGGCCACATACGCATCTTTACGCTGCACGATATTGTAGAGAGTAGGATACTGTAGTACCAAGGGCGTCTCCTCCAGCCACGTATCCTCTCAGAATCTCGTTGACCCACCATTTCCAACAATGAACTTAGTTCTATGGAAAAATTATGCCTTCACCTTCATCAAACCTTTCCAGAATGGGGAATCAGTGGGTCTAACAGTGACCCGGGCTAACGTTCTAGAATGCAAGTACTTATTACGTAAAATTTGTACCCACATCCCTTCAGTCTCAACAAATAGTCTGTAAAGCCACTTACTAAGCAAACATCTGTTCTTAACCTCTAAATTCTCAATACCCAGACCTCCCTGGTCCTTGGGTCTACAAATAATGTCCCATATGGTAAGCCTATATTTCTACTTAACTTCACCACTCTGCCAAAAGAAACGGGATCGATAAAAATCCAATCTTTTACGTACCCCTACCGGTACCTCAAAGAAGGACACGAGGAACATATGCATACTCGTCAGCACCGAGTTAATCAAAATTAGTCGTCCCCCATAGGACAAAAGCTTATCCTTCCAACAACTCGGTTTCTTCTCAAATTGATCCTTTATGCACTTCCACTCCTTATTTGACAGCTTGCGATGGTGAATAGGTATGCCCAAGTAGCTGAACGGTAGGCTTCTCAACTCACATCCAAACATATGTTTATAATCTTCTTGTTGTTATTTGGCTCTCCCAAAACAAAACAATTCACTCTTGTGAAAATTGATTTTTAAACCCGACAACTATTCGAATAAGCAAAGGATAAGTTTCTTGTTCCTTGCTTTTGCCATATCATGTTCCATGAAGAGAATAGTATCATCCGCATACTGTAGGATAGACACCCCACCCTCAACTAGATGAGGTATTAGTCCATCGACCAGGCCCTCCTATTTAGCCCTTCCTATTAGTATTGCTAACATTTCAGCAACCACATTAAAAAGGATCAGGGACATTGGGTCTCCCTGCCGAAGACCTTTGAGAGTTTGCAAAAAATGATCAATGTCATCGTTAATTTTAATTCCAACACTCCCTTTTTGTATGAAAGTTTTGACTTGCTTCCTCCATAGCTCATCAAAGCCCTTCATACGTAATGCTTGTTGTAGGAACAACCATTTTACTTTGTCATATGCTTTCTCCAAATCCACCTTGAAGATAACTCCATCTAGTTTCTTCGAATGAATTTCATGAAGGGTTTCATGTTGGGCAACCACTCCTCCAAAATATTTATACCTGGCATAAACGCCGATTGACTAGGTTGCACCACAGTATGTGTAATCTGTGTCAATCTATTAGTCCCAACCTTAGTAAATATTTTGAAGCTCACATTCAGAAGGCAAATAGGTTTGAACTGTTTGATACGCGCCGCCCCCTCCTTCTTTGGTAACAACGTAACAGTCCCAAAGCTTAGGTGAAATAGCTGCAACTGCCCATCAAACAAGTCCTGAAACATCAGAAGTAGATCACCCTTAATGATGTGCCAACATCTCTTATAAAATTCCGCGGGAAACCCATCCGGTCCTAGTGCCTTGTTATTCTTCATTTGCGATATTGCATCAAACACCTCCTCCATAAACGGTGCGTTTAAAATCAGATTCTCGTCCATTCCGAGCTGAGGGATATCACCGACAACCTGCTCATCCATGGACACTGTGTTGTCCTCTGGTGCACCAAAAAGTTTCTTGTAGTATTCCGAGATATACAACTTTAGGTTTTCATGCCCAACGATTGTACCCTCATCCTGTTCAAGTTGATAGATTTTCCTTTTTCTATATTTTCCATTAGCTATCAGATGGAAAAAATTGGGGTTATCATCCCCTTCAACTACTAGACGCACTTTCGCTCGAAGTGCCCATCTCAACTCCTCTTCTCTGAGAAGTTGTTTAAGATCATGCTCTGCCTCCGCTTTGGATGAGACCTCATTATCATCCAACAACACAGATTCAGCCTTTATATTGAGCTCATTTATAAGTTCAAGAAGCCTTTGTTTCTTTAGCTTATAAACGCCACTTTCATGCTTTGCCCAACCACGTAGGAATTGCCTAAGATGTCTAATTTTATTTTGCCATTTATCAACATTCGATCTACCCCCTGTGGCCCTCGCCCATTCTGTGGCAATAAGGTTCATGAACCCTTCTCTTTCAAAACAGGCCAACTCGAAAGAGAAAGCATTCTTGTTACCAACGTGGGTTGCCTCCCCGGAATCAACAAACAATGGGGTATGATCAGATATGACCCTGGACATCACTCGTACTGTCACTCGTGAGAATTTTTGTTCCCATTCCACACTAGTAAGCACCCGATCCAAGTTCTCAAATGTTGGATGAGGTAAAGTATTTGCACAGGTAAACTTTCTTCTCGACATCTCTATCTCTCGTAAGTCGAGACTCTCTATAATTGTATTAAGCATGAGGGATCATCTGCCATCAAAGTTATCATTATTCTTTTAATCCCTATGCTTGATTATGTCAAACCACCTCCCACTAAAATGGGTACTCTCTCGTCGCCGCAAATTTGAACGAGGTCGACTAAGAAATCCATCTTTAGCTAAGGCTGGGCTGCTCCGTAAACTGCCAGTATCGCCCATTGGAAACCATCCACCCTGGAGCGCACTCTAAATTTGACGGCAAATTCTCCCAACACCACGCTTCGAACTTCAAGCGTCTCCCACCTAACCCCAAGTAAGATCCCTCCAGATCTTCCTCTTGGAGGTAGACAATGCCAGTGAAAGTCAATACCACTGGAGAGCGTGCCAAGAAACTGAGATATAAAGTTATCTCTACCACACTACGGGAATCATGAAATTTGCCGTCTGTGAAGATCTTTGCCGTCAGCTTTTCGTCGTGGATGACAGCAAAGACCACTTTTGCTGTCAAGTGCCGATGGCAAAGAATGACTGACGGCGTAGATATATTTTGCCATCTGTAATACAAACTACCGACGGCAAAGATATTTTGCCGTCTGTAAAAAAACTGATGACGACAAAGACATATTTTGCCATGTGTAAATAAAACTGATGACGAGAAAGACATGTTTTGCTTTCTATAAAAAAATGATGACGGCAGAGGCATATTTTGCCGTCTGTAATAAAAACTACTGACGACAAAAAACTCTTTGTCGTGTGTGGTTTATTTTACAAGATGGCAAAAAAGAAGCACACCACGTGGATCGATCACGCGGATCGATGACATGGCAAAATCTGTACCGCACATCACAGATCACACTACGACCCACCTCATCGTCTGACCGCCCCACGCCCCACCTGTTGTTTGACCGACCCCCACTATGCTCTCTCTCCCTTATCTCTACCAACGCTCCCACTTTCTCTCTCTGCCTCGATCTAAACCTTGACTGAGCCACCTCGCCCGCCACCACCTGTCTCACCGGCCCTGCCTCGCCCCACCACCTATCCCACCGGCCCCGGCCACGCGCCCCTTGGCTGGCGGCCACAACATCGCGGCCCCTCTGCTCTTCGCTCCCGGCGCCGCCTACCCGACCCTCTTCCCCGTCGGTACTGCTGGCTTCGGCCCCGGACTCCTCCCCGTTGCTCCCGCCGGCCGCGAGACCCGGACTCCTCCATCGTCACACCCGCCGGCGCCAACCCCGGCCTCGTCTCCCGTCATACCCCGATGACCCCTGCACAGACCCCATGCACCTGCAGGCCTCCTCGGCCCGGCGCCGCCTGCCTTCTGGTGCGTGGCCATCGGCACCGCCGGCCTCCTTGCTCGTCGCCCGTTGCACCGCCGGCCTCTGCGCCCCTTTGCCCACGGCGGCATCGGCCTCCTGGCCTCGGTAGGTGGCTATCGTCCTGGCCCAGTCACATACGCTCCTGTTCGCCCTACGCCAGCCCGTCGCCCTCGCCGTACCACCTCCCGCCCAATGCTGTTGCGGTCGCATCACCTCTCGTCCGCCGATGCCGCACGACCTCCAGCATCGAAGTGTGGTGTCTCTCCCTGCATCCACGAGCGACAAACTTCACCGGATCGATTCTATCCTGCAGTGGCCTAAACGAGATCGGTGAGCGGCGGCCTTCGGTGGATCTAGAAACAAATGTTCTTCTCTATTTTTGTTTGAAAATCGATAAGATTCTTGTGTATTGTGACATATTTTGTGTATTGTGTACAACCTAGTGTGTATATCTTTTGTAAGAATTGAGGATTGAGGCTTCGTTTTTTCTTAATAATTGAGGATTGCGTGTTATGCAAAACGTTTGTGATAATTGAGGATTGTGAACAACCAGTGCATTGAGCATTGTGTTAAAAAAACAGTGCATTATGGGTTAAGTTTTTTATTTAAACATTTCTTTGCCGCCTGTGATAATTGAGGATGACGGCAAAGCTATCATGGGGCTGACGACAAAAAGACTAACACCATCCATCATGTCAGACGTTTCGTCTGTTACCTTTTTGTTGGTCCATCCGTTCCTGTTGACCGCAAAATAACTTCCCCGATGGCAAAAATTTTGCCGTCTGCTCGCCCATGGGCTGACGGCAAAACTATCCTTTCCCGACTTTGTGTATGCCGTCATTTTTGTCATCATGGGCTGACGGCAAAATCTTTGCCGGCTGTAAATCGCTCATTGCCGTCTCTATCGCCCAGACGGCAAAATGCCTGATTCCCGTAGTGCCAGTTTCCATTAAAGCGATAAAATCAAGCCTTTGCTCAAGATTAGTTTTCGTCAAAAAAATATTCTTTTAGCTAAGTCCGCAAGACCTCTGCTATTTCGAAAGATTCCTTTCATGTTTCATCATATTTTTTTTACCAGTCTTAAATCGATCACTTCGGCCTACCGCCGAAACAGGATATACCTTTCTCTTCCATGATCGCTTTGGCTCATCCTATCCAGTACCCCGATCCGCATAACTGGTCACTGTCTGTATGCACTCAATCGGATGCGTAGGGGCCACATACCCCTCCGTATCAATGTCATTATCACCCTCTGTTACCAAAGATGATAGCATAAGATCTTCACATAGACGTTCTATAGCCCCCATCCCCAATTCATTAATCTCAGCATCGTTAATGGTTTTATCGCCGCCATATTTCGCAACATATCCATAGCCCGCTCTGCATCTAAGTCTAGCAAGTTATTTACAGATTTTGATATTTCCTTTCCGTTGCTACCCAACGACACCCCTAATCTATTCGCATTTAAAATGATACCATCCTCAGAAAAATGCAAGATAGAACAACTCATGTTCACAACCATACCTGTCCTCACCTCGATGTCATGAAGTTTAGCTGCCTGCATGGCTCGACCCATCTGCAGATCATCAGCGTCCGGTTGAGCCTGTAGACGGAGACTCGACCGCCTATCTCCAGTAGCCGGGTCCGGGATACCACCGAATGTGACGACCTCCTCAGTAGATGGCCCCTAGTCCAATCAGACCCAGATGCCCTCTGCCGCCCATAGGCCGACCTCCTGCCGCCGACGTGGCAATGACAGAGGACCCACATGTGGCGCTCCTTGCCGTGACACTCGCTGAGTGGTGGTGGATACCCTGACCACCAGATGACCGTGCTGTCGTCAGGTCATTCGGTGTAGAGCCGCCTGCTAGATTCCCAACTGAATCCTATAATCCCTGGCCGGCAAGTGGTGACGCAGCCCTCGAACTCAACCTGTCCTGTCGTGGTTTTGTCACGGCAGATGCCATGGGTAGGCTAATCGAGAGGGGCCGAAAGGACGCCGGTGGACTCCAGAAACGGGGTTAGGCACAAACGGTGACTGACACGCGATGTACCCAGGTTCGGGGCCCTCCGTGGGAGGTAAAACCCCTACTCCTGTTTGGTCTCGTTGAGATGATGGTGAAGGTTACAATCGTGCTCCTGGAGCTCTATGGACCGAGGTGGGAGCTAAGCGCCCAGGCTCGAGAGGTTCCCCGTGGGGGACGTTACGTGGGTGGTGCTCTCGCCGTTCTTCTTCGCCGCCGCGCTTGTCTGTCCCTCCTTCTCTGTCTCTCCTTCTCCGTCTCTCCTTCTCTGTGTCCCCTTCTGCATGGGGGAGGCCCGGGGGGTTTTATAGACCAACCCCCCGGCTTATAATATGAATATAATGGTCGTGGGGGGACCCAGCCGACAACCCCTATGGCCGGCTGTGGAGGCCACCAGCTTCGGTCTTGTCGTCGGCGGGCCCCAAGCCTGGTCGCGCCGTGGCACGGGGCGCCACGGGCGGCGTCGTCTTGCGACGGCCGGCTGAAGTCAGCGACCGGCCGGCTGTCCTGTAGCCATGCTGGGGCAGGTAGCGGAGTGGTTGGGGGCAGGCCGCCACTGTTGGAGGCCTGGTCGCCGTCCAACAGCGGCGAGAGACCACTGTGGCCATGCGGGCGCTCACCCCCGACCGGACGGGGGCCGCTGTGGCCATGCGGGTGCCGATCCTCGATGGGACGGGGCCCACTGTCGCTGCTTAGAGCCCGTCAGGGGCATCCGATGCCGGGCCGGCTGGGGGAAGGAGCCGGGCGGGGAGGCCCCAGCCGGCCAGCACACCATGGTTGGAGAAGGAGTGGCCGACACGCCCGTGCGGGGGGGGGGGGGGGGGGGGGTTGGAGCCGGCGAGGCGTCGCCGGGCCGGCTCCTCGAAGGTGGCCCGCCCATTTTCCCTATGGACGAGCCCGAAGCATAAGGAGTGTTTGAGGCTACCCGGGGGTCATCCCCCCGTCAGTAGTCCCCGAAGCCGGGGGGGCCCGCCGACGGGATGTGGCGGACCGCGCCGGCTTGAAGAATGTTCGAGCACGTGAAGCGCCTGGGGAGCCAGGCGGTGTCGGCACATGGTGGCCCGGCTCCGCAGGCGTCCGGGGCCACCCGTGCCGCCGGTGTCGCCCCACCTGGCGGGGAAACCGCGCTGCGTGGAGGACGGAGCGGGCAGCAGCCTGGTGGGCCGAGCGACGGTTCGGGCCTGGCGACTAGGCGGGGCCCGCCATGACCGTTGCCCTGAACCGCCCGCGAAGATTCCGCGCGCAGTGGGTGGGCGTTTGGTATTTCGGGGCGCCCTGATGTCTGCCTCGTGCGCCTCGGGGATTGTGGGGGACATGTGCGCGAGGGGCGCCTCCGCTACCACCGCCCGCGCGGGGTATAAGTAGGGAGGGGAGGCGAGGGGGAAGAGCCCGTTCCCTCGCCTCTGTCGCTTCGACCCTCCCACCGCCCCCCTCGTAGAGAGGGAGAGAGCGAGAAGGGAAAATGGTAGTTCGAGAAGGACAGCGAGCTTGTGCCGCCGCCCGCCGCCGCGAAGGGGATAGCCCGTCGGTCGATCCCCGCGTCGCCATCGCCCGTCGCCGTCGCCATGGAGGTAGTAACCAAAGGCGCCTGGGACGGCAGCGATGTCGACGCCGCCTTCATCGAGTACCTTCGTGCGCGCCGCAAGCTCCCGGTGACGGAGAACTTGGAGGTCCGCCCGCCGAGGGCGGAGAACTCCCCAGCGCCGCGGCCGGGCGAGGTCGTGGTCTTCGCCGACCATTTCCACCGCGGATTGGGGCTGCCGGCGAGCACCTTCTTCCGGCGGTTCCTGACACACTTCGGCCTACAGCCTCACCTCCTCGCCCCCAACTCCGTCCTGCAGTTGGCGGCGTTCGTCGTCCTCTGCGAGGGGTATCTGGGAGTCGAGCCCAGACTCGACTTCTGGTGCCGGCTCTTCTACTTCAAGCGGCAGACGGTGAAGGACCCGGCGACCCAGAGGATGGTGATGACCGCCTGCGGGGGCGCCTCCGTCCAGGTTCATCAGGGGACCGGCTTCCTCAAACTCCCGCTGCATGAGTCGGTGAAGCGATGGCAGCGGGGGTTCTTCTATGTGAAGAACGTGAAGCCGGAGGAGGACTACATCAACCTCCCCGACTTTGCCAACCACCCGCCGGTTGCCATGCAGAACTGGCGGGCAACGCCGACCTCGGCGCCCGAGACGGTCGACTGGCTCAACGCCCGCCTCCGCGAGCTGACCGGGACGGAGGGGCTCACGGCCACGGATTTGCTGGCGGCGATGATTGCGCGCCGGGTGCTGCCGCTACAGCGCCGGCCGCATCTTATTTGCCAGATGGGAGGGTGCCATGACCCCTGCCGGCTCTCCACCAAGGAGCTGAGGCCGATTCACGTGGCGAGGAAGGTCAACGCCGTGTCGACGGCGAAGATGAAGGAGGGGGAGTGGCAGTGGGGGAAGATCACCTACACCCGGAGTCATCCGGCACCTCGGGTAAGTGAACAGCCGGCTCTGCCTCCCAGCCTGTGGCCGCTGGGTCGCAATCCCCCCTTCGGTCTAACAGCGCCATCCGGTTTACCTGCAGAATTTCGCGCTCCTGCAGGACTACGCGAGGCCGACACCGGATTCGGTGGAGTCCGACCCGGAAGAGGTCGAGGACGACGTCGACATGGAGCCGGCCGCCACCGAGCGAGCCGGCGAGGTGGAGGCGGACGACGACGAGGCGGAGGAGGAGGAGGACGACGACGCCGAGCCATCGGGTGAGTCTTTGTTCCGGGCGCTGTTAAGGGATTGGCCCGACGACGACGCTGAGTGGGAGCCGACACTTGCTGCAGAAGACCCGACGAAGTTGTCGGAGGGGGAGGTCATGGCGCCGCGGGGGCGTCGGCCACGAGGCGCCAGCGACCCGGCCGAGGTGGATAAGGGGAAGGGGCCGGCGGCCCCCAAGCCGGCGCCCAAGCACGTGGCTGCCGCGCAGCCGGGCGGTAGCCGCGCCGGAGGGAGCAAGAGGCAGAGGGGGAACCCGACCGGGCCCTCCAGGTGGGCGGTGCCGGTTAAGGTCGGGTAAGTCTTGATCTTTTGTTTATTTGAATCCTGGTTTGGCCCCCTTCCTCGTCTAATGCCCCGCCGCCATCAGGGAGGCGCGCTCGCTAGGCAGAGAGCCAGGCGGCGGGACGACGAAAGCGGCGCCACCGTCGATGGCCGAGGAGATGGAGCGCCAGGCGTGGCTCGACCTTGACAGGGCCGAGCGGGAGCTGCGTGAGGAAGAGCACCGCCGGTGGGAGGAGGTGGCGGCAAAGGCGGGGGTGGCCAGCGGGGAGGCCGCTGGCCAAACGTGGGAGGCATTCCCCTACGGCTCGGAGGAGACGTCGCCGGGCCGCCAAGGTGCCGACCGGCCCGCGGGAGACGACGGGGAGGCCGCGGAGGACTTGGCGGAGAAGAGCCGCCAAGCCTCCCTGCCGGCTGGGAACGACGCGCCGTTGGCGTCGGACGACGCGCCACCAAAGGCGAGCGTCGTGCCGCCGGGCGCGGAGGTGGTGGACTTGGAGGCGCCGACGCAGGAGGCGCCGGCCACGGGGGCGCCGACGTCGGATGTGCCGGCCATGGGGGCGCCGGCTTCTGGCGTGCCGGCTCCTGACACGCCGGCACCAGACGCGAGCCGTCCAGGGGGCACCGGTGGTGGAGAATCCACGACGGGGGCCACGACCACCGAGGGGGCGGCCACGGCGAGCACGTCGTCGGCGACCCCCGAAATGACGACGGCGACGGCGACCGGCACCATCGTCATCTCCCACGAAGGAAGGCCCGCAGACGGGGGCCGGCCCCAGCGGCTGTGGGCGACGGCCGGGAGCCCAGCCTCTGGGGAGCCGGCGAGTGCCCTTGGGACCGCGATGGCCGCCGCCTCGGAGTGTTTTGCGGCCTGCCGCGCCCAGGCGATGGAGGACGCCTGGGCCGCCAGCGAGCGGTTGGTGAGCTTGGAGCGAGCGGTTGCGGTAAGCGCCCTGTCTCTCCTTTCTCTTTCTTCTCTTCCAGTGAGGGCGCGCTAGCGCACCCACTGGGTGTAGCCCCCAAGGCTCGAGCCGGCTGGGCCACAGGCGGGTCGGGCCTAAAGCCCTATCTTCCTCTTTGTTTTTTGCAGGCGGCCCACGATTGCCGGGCGGAGGAGTACAACACCCTGCTGGGGCTGTTCAGGGGGGCGGAGAGCCGCCTTGCCGCCGCGACAGTAGACCTGCAAGGTACGCGTCCCTGCGTCCTTGGTGGGGAGAGCCCCCGAGGGCCAAGCCGGCTGCCCTGGAGGCGGGCCGGTTCCCTTGTCATTCCTTCCTTCTAACTTGATCAAATCTTCTCCGTGCAGCCGCCCACAAAGAGGCAGTCGGCCTCCGGGGGCAGGTGGTCTGGCTCCTCGAGGAGCGGGACACCGTGGCGGCAGAGTGCCGGAAGTTCCGCGAGAGGGCGGAGGGGCTGAGGGCAGACCGGAAGAAGCTCGAGGAGGCCCATAGCCGGGAACTGGCGGACCGGGAGGCGGTGCTCCGCCGGGAGGCAGAGGAGCGGGAGAAGGTGCTCCGCGACAAGCTGGGGGCCCAGGACGCCGCGCTGACGGCGGCGCTCAAGGAGAAACTCGCGGCTCAGGACGAGACTGAGCACTACCGCCAGGAAGCGGCGGACTGGGAGGCGAACCTGGTGGAGCAGGGCCACAAGGTGGACTGGATGCTACGTCGTAAGTTCCCGGCCTTCCTCTTCCTTATTTCTTTGTGCGCCCCCTTCTCCTTTTCCTCACCCTTTCTTAGGGCTCTTCCCCGGTACCCAAGAGAGCGCCGAGGCGGCCGTGGAGTCCGATCGTGAGGACCAGCGGGCCCGGGGAGAGGTCGTCGAGCCGGGCGTTCCCTGGACGCTGGAGGATGTGGGGGTTGCCGCCGAGGTGCGCCTAGAGATGGTCATCCGCACCCTGACACGGTTTCGGAAGGCCGGTACGGCGCTGGTCCGGGCCCTCTGGCCCCGGGCTGTGGATCCGGGCTCCTATACCCGGCTTGCCCGGTGGCTGGAAGCCGGGACTGCGCAGGTGAACGCCTGGAGGGCCTCCGCGGCGCGCGCCGACGCGGAGATGGCGCTCCGCGTTGCCAGGTCGTGGTATCCTGGGCTTAACCTGGGGTTGCTCACGGCCCAGCATGCTAGCAGTGAAGCGGAGCTGTCGGCGATGGCAGACGAGCTACAGAGGCGAGTGAGCGTGCTCGCGTCCTTTGCTGCGTGGGATGAGTACGTCCCGGAGCGTGGTGCGGATGGCGTGGCCATCCCAGAAGACTCGTACGGCCTTGCCCTCGATGACTCGGAGGGGAGCGAGTGCAAGACGGTCGACGATGGGTCTGACACCGATGACTACACTCCGTCCGAGCTGGCTGATGAAGCGGGGACCTCCACCTCGGCCGCCCTGGGAGCGCCAGCCTCGAAGGCGCCAGCGTCGTCGGCGTGAACGCAGCCGGCCCTGGAGGTGCCGGAGCTGGAGGCGAGACGGCTCAAGTTCGCTCCTCCTTGTACATTCTTGTCTGCATTTTATTTTTAGTGCCAGAGTTCCACCCACTGGGTGTGTATTTGAGACGTATTGTAATGAACCTGCGGCCATGGGCCTTTTATCATGTTCAATCGATGTTTTGTTATCAGAAGTAGAAAGGAGTGCGTGCCGGTTCCAATTTCGCCTTTTGCCTGTTGACTTGTTCGTGTGCGCTAGGATTCCTTCCGGCTTCTGCGCCGCCTGTCGGCCAGCCGGGAGCCGTTCTGGAACAAGGACGGGGCTTCGCCCTTAGGGAAAAGGTAGCGGGCTCTTAGAGTCAGCCGGCTAGGACTAGGTTGAGCCGACAGAGGCCGGCCACGGGGAGTGACGTAGCATGGTTGGGCTAGCCCGGCTACCGCGCGTTGGCGGACCTTTGTGTGAGAAGCTCCTTCGTACCCCGCGGTCTCTTCAGCCGGACGCCGGGGGCCGGTCTGTGGCTGGTTAGGGCGGGGGAGGCGAAAGGCCGCTCGCTCACGCTTATTTGTCCGCCTCGGAGGGGAGCTGGGCGAGCCCCCGAGACCATGAGCCGGGCCCGGGCCTTAGATGGTAGGAAGAGACTTGGAGAAACCAAAAAGGGGTGTTCCTCAAGCGCCGGCTTGAGGTCCCCATTGCATTCATGGGCCCGAAGGGGCAAAAGTACAGAGTACGTACACTGGCTTTTTAGCAGTAAAACGGGCGGAGGAGCGCCGCGTTCCACGGGCGCTCCGTTTCTTCGCCGGATGCGTCTCTCTTGTGCTTCTGTGGCTTCTGGGCATCTATCAGGTAGTAGGCGTTGTTGTGCAAAGCCCGACTGATGATGAATGGGCCCTCCCACGGGGAGGACAGCTTGTGCTGGCCGGCCGTTCGTTGAACCCGCCTGAGCACCAGGTCCCCCTCGCGGAAGGAGAGTGGCCGGATCCTCTTGCTGTGGTAGTGCCGGAGCTTTTGCTGATAGATGGACGTCCGGCTCAAGGCTAGCTCGCGGGCTTCTTCGAGGAGGTCGACGCCATCCTCCCTTGCCTCTCTCGCATCCTTCTCGGTGTACAGGGTGACCCGAGGCGAATCGAACTCGATGTCGGTGGGGATGATCGCCTCGGACCCGTAAACGAGAAAGAACAGGGTGAAGCCGATCGACCGGTTGGGCGTGGTCCGGAGGCTCCACAGGACGGCCGGTAGCTCCTCGACCCAGCAGCCAGCCGACCGGACCAGCGGTGTGACGAGCCGGGGCTTGATGCCGGCCAGGATCAGGCCGTTCGCCCTTTCGGCCTAGCCATTGGACTGGGGTGGGCGACGGACGCCAGGTCGAGCTGGGTGCCCTGTCGTGAGCAGAAACGCGCCAGTGCGCCCTTGGTGAAGTTCGTGCCGTTGTCGGTGATGATGCTATGGGGGATGCCGTAGCGAATTGTGATGTCTTCGATGATCCGGACGGCAGTGGGGCCGTCTAGCTTCTTGATGGGTCGCGCCTCGATCCACTTGGTGAACTTGTCGATGGTGACCAACAGGTGTGTCATGCCGCCCCGGGCGGTCTTGAAGGGCCCAACCATATCCATCCCCCAGACGGCGAAAGGCCATGAGAGGGGGATGGTTTGGAGGGCGGTAGCCGGCAGGTGTCTTTGCGCGCGGAAGCGTTGGCAGCCCTCGCCCTTGTCGACCAAGTCCTTGGCCGCCTCTAGGGCAGTCGGCCAGTAGAAACTGTGGCGGAACGCCTTGGCCACCAAGGACCTGGAGGCGGCATGATGCCCACACTCGCCTTGGTAGATGTCGAGAAGGATCTCCAGCCCCTTCTCCGGCTCGACGCAGCGTTGGAAAACGCCCGTGGTGCTGCGGTGAACGAGCTCGCGGTTGATGATGCCGTAGGCCGAGGCCCGGGGCTGGATTTGCCTTGCGGTGGCCTCATCAGGGGGGAGTTCACCGCGCTCGAGGAACGCCAGGATGGGCAGAGCCCACGATGGGGCCGAGACGGGAGCCGGTTCGGGCACGAGCGGGACGTCAGAGGCGGTAGCCCTCGGGGCCGGCACGGCAGCCCCTGGGACCAGCACGCCAACCCCCAGGGTCGACAGGTCAGTCGCCGGGAGTGAAGTGGCGGCGGGAAGGTCGTCCGTCGTCATGACGGTGTCGAGTGCCGGCAGGGCCGGTTGGTTTGGAGCGGCGGGTGGCGTCGGGGCCGGTGAGGTGGCTGCGATGAATGGGGCCGGCAGGGCAGCCGGCGCAACCGCAGATTCGGTCGCGCCCGTCGGTATGAAGATGGATTCTGACTTGGGAGACGGCTTGACCGAGTGTTTTAGCAGCCGCTCGAGGGAGACGCGGGCAGGAATGGCCTGCCGGGTGGAGCCGATTTAGGCCAGCGTGTCGGCCGCCTCGTTGTCCGTCCGGGGGACGTGATGAAACTCACAGCCCTTGAAGAAGCCGGTGAGTTGCTGGACGAGGAAGCGGTAGCTGGCCATGTTGGCGTCTCTGGCGTCCCACTCGCCAGAAACCTGCTGGACCACGAGGTCGGAGTCGCCGATGCATAGTATGCGCCAGATGCCAATCCCCTTGGCGAGCCGGAGGCCGTGGACGAGGGCTTCATACTCAGCCACGTTGTTGGAGGCGGCGAAGTGGATCTGGAGAGTGTACTTGAATTGATCACCTTTCGGGGAGGAGAGGACAATGCCGGCACCCAAGCTGGTCCTCATCTTGGAGCCGTCGAAATGCATGCACCACTGTGTGGAGTTGGGTGGAGGCAGTATGAACTGGGTCTCGGCCCAGTCGACGAGGAAGTCGGCCATCGCTTGGGACTTGATGGCGGTGCGCGGCTCGTACCGGATCTCGTAGTCGGCCATGGCGATGGCCCATTTGGCTATCCAGACGGTGGCATCCCGGCCGGCCATGATTTCGCCTAACGGTGTTGTGCTCACGACATTGACGACGTGCTCCTGGAAGTAATGCTTCAGCTTCTGGGTGGCGAAGTAGATGCTGTAGCACATCTTCTTGTAGTGGGGGTAGTTCTGTTTGGAGGCGGAGAGGACTTTGCTGAGGTAGTAGACCGGACGCTGTGTCGGCAGCGCCTTGCCCTCCTCCGGCCGCTCCACCACCAGGACGATGCTAACGACGCACGTAGTGGCCGCGATGTAGGCGAGCAGGGGCTCCTTCTCAGCCGGCGCGGCCAAAATAGGCGCGCTGGTGAGAGCCCGCTTGAGGTCGTGGAATGCTGTGTCCGCCTCGCTGGGCCAGTCGAACAGGGCCGGCTTCTTCGAGAGGTCTCGGCCCGGCTCGACCAAGGCCGACTTGCGCAGGAGTCCATAGAGGGGCAAGGCCTTCTCGCCAAGCCGGCTGATGAACCGGCTGAGGGAGGCGAGGCAGCCGGTGAACTTCTGAACTTCGCGAAGCCGGACCGGCTTGGGCATGCGCTCGATTGCCCAGATCTTTTCGGGGTTGGCTTCGATACCGCGAGCGGACACGAAGAAACCCAGCAGCTGGCCGGCAGGGACGCCGAAAACGCACTTCTCCGGGTTGAGCTTGATCTTGTACTCACGCAGATTGGCTAACGTCTCTCGGAGGTCGTCGAGGAGGCTGAAACGCTTCTTGGAACTGACGACGATGTTGTCGATGTAGACATGTACGTTCCTACCTATCTGAGGCAGGAGGCACTTCTGCATGCAGCGCTGGAAGGTGGCGCCTGCGTTCTTCAGGCCGAAGGACATGGTGATGTAGCAGTAGGCCTCGAAGGGCGTGATGAAAGAGGTCTTGAGCCGGTCCTCCGGGTCCAGCTTGATCTGGTGGTAGCCGGAGTAGGCGTCCAGGAAAGACAGCAGGTCGCAGCCGGCCGTGGAGTCGACGACTTGATTGATCCGTGGTAGGGCGAACGGGTCCTTCGGGCACGCCTTGTTCAGGCTCGTGTAGTCGATACACATGCACCAAGTGTTGTTCTTCTTTAGCTCCAGGACTGGGTTGGCCAGCCAGTCCGGGTAGAAAACTTCCATGATGAAGCCGGCTGCGAGCAGCCGGGCGATCTCTTCTCCGATGGTGCGCCGCTTCTCCTCGGAGAAACGGTGCAGGGGTTGCTTGACCGGCTTCGCGTCCGGTCGGACGTGTAGTTTGTGCTCGGTGAACTTCCTCGGGACACCCGGCATGTCTTTGGGGGACCATGCAAAAATGTCCCGGTTCTCACGGAGGAAGTCGACGAGCTCGCTTTCCTATTTGCTGTCGAGGCGCGAACCGATGGTCACGCACTGGGTGGGGTTGGCCGGATCGAGCGACACTTGCTTGGTGTCCCTGGACGGCCAGAAAGAGCCCTCGCCGACGGACTGGGATGGAGGAGCCGGCACGGCCGGCTGGGCAGAGGCGAGAGCCACCAGTCGGTCGAGCTGCCGCTTCTCCTCCGCTATCTCCAGGGCCTCGGCCAGCTGTTTGCCTTCGCGCGCACACGCGATGGACACCTGTTACTTGCCGACAACGGTGATGATGCCTTTGGGACCCGACAGCTTGAGCTTGAGGTAGGCGTAGTGGGGAACCGCCATTAACTTGACGAGTGTGGGCAGGCCCAGCAAAGCGTGGTAGGGGCTGCTCAAGTCCGCCATCTTGAACCAGATCGCCTCGTGGCGGAAGTGGCCGGCGTCGCCGAAGAGGACGTCGAGCCGGATCTTGTCGAGGGGGGTGCAGGACTTGCCCGGGACGATGCCGTGGAACACGGTCCGGCTTGCCTTCAGGTCCTTCACCTTGAGTCCTAGCTTGAGCAGGGTGTCAAGGTAGAGGATGTTGATGCTGCTGCCGCCATTGACCAGCACCCGCGAAAAACAGCAGGCGTGCCTCTCAGAGGCGATGGTGGGGTCGAGGACGAGGGCGTAGCTGCCCGGGTCTGGCACTACAGACGGATGGTCTGCCCGGCTCCAGGTGACCGGCTTCTCAGACCAGTGCATGAACTGGGGAGTCACGGGCGTGGTGGCGTTCACCTCGCGATGGAGCCGGCGTTGGGCGTGCTTGTCCGTCTCTTCACTCGTGAAGACGACGTAGCAGCCGTCGGGCTCGGGGTATTGGTCCAGCAGCCGGCCGTCGTTTCGCGTCAGGGCTGGCGGCGCGCGGGCCGGCTGGGGGCCGGAGGCGGATCCTGGGCCATAGCCGGCCCAAGGGCTGGCGGCGCGGGAGGGGCCGGGAGGCCGTCGCCCCGGGCCAGGCGCTGTGAGAAGCTACATTGCCGGAGCGTGTGCGTGGCCGGTGTGGCACCGGAGTGGTTCCTGCAGGGGAGGTCCAACAGCTGCTCGAAACTCAGCTTGGGCTGCCAGGCAGCCTTGCCGGTGCACTGGCGCTTGCCGGAGGCCTGACCAGCCGGCTGCTCCTCCTCGATAGAGGCGACGAGCCGGCTCCTGTATCGGAGATCGGGCTGGTCGTTCTTGCGCTTGCCGTTGGGCTGTTGCCGGTTGTCAGCAGCCGGCTTGGTCGGGGCCGGAGCCGGCTTGGTCGGGGCCGGAGCCGGCTTGGTCGGTGCCTTGGCTTTCATCCTCATGGAGGAGTCGGCCATGGCGTATTTGTCCGCTTTGGACATCAAGTCCGCCAAGGAGGTTGGCTCGGAGCACAAGAGCTTGTGCTTGAGGGGCGTGTCGTCGCGACAGCCCTCGATGAAGTACTAGATGGCCTGCACCTCGTGCATGCCCTCGCAGGAGTTGCGGAGCTTGGTCCAACGCGTGAGGTAGTCGCGGAGGGGCTCGTCCGGGCCCTGGACGCACATGGCGAGCTCGCGGGGGCGAGCGGGTCGCTTGTAGGTGCTGGTGAAGTTGCGAACGAATGCTTGCTCGAAGTCCGACCAGATGTTGACGCTGCCGACGGCCAGGCTGTTCAGCCAGGTGCGGGCAGAGCCGATCAGCATCAGTGGATCGTAGCGGACGGCTACGCTCTTGTTCCCCCTGGCGATGTCGACGGCGGTGGTGTAGTCTGCCAGCCAGTCCTCCGGCTTGGCGGTCCCCGTGTACTTCGGGGTGTCGCGGGGAAGCGTGAAGCCGGGCGGAAATGGCTCGTTGCGGATCCGCGCGCCGAAGTAGGCCGGGCCAATCGAGCCCTCCTCCTCGAGGAGAGCCGACTGCGCCAACCGGTCAAGGCAGAGCCGGGCGTCGTTGTCGCCGTGGGGAACGCGCGGCCCGAGCCGGGCCGCGAGCTCAGGTCGGACGACCGGTGGGGTGGACCGCGTCGGTTCCTGTCATGGAGGCGGCGTGTGTTCGCGGCTGCGCCGGCTCCCGCCAGCTGGGCGATTGCTACGCCGGCTATTCACAGCCGGCTGCTCGTTCCCCCGCGACGGGGGACGCTGAGCATTGCTACCCCAGGCGTTCCGGCCAAAGGGACGAGGGGTGCTAGAATGCTGAGCCTAGCGAAGGTCAACAGCACCAGAGCCCTCGCCCTTGGGACGGGGGGACTCGGAGACGGCCCCTCCGGGAGTGAGGGCGACCTGCTGCGCGTTGGCAGTGTCGATGAGGTCCTTAATGTGCCGCTCGCGTGCGGCCCGCTCCTCGCCCTCCAAGGTTGCCAGGTCCTCGTAGGCAACCTTGGCAGCACGCAGGTTGGCGGCGGGGTTGTCGTAGACGGGGAGGCGGCCGCCTAGGATCTCGGCGACCACGCGGCCACGTTCCCGCACGGCGCCATGCCGGCTGGGCTCGGGGCCAGCTGGGGTGAGGCCGTACGCGGAGTTGTACTCCCGCTGAGCGGCCTCCATCCGGCGTCGTTCGGCAATGAGGGCGCTGGCATCTTCGAACAGCCGGCGGCGGGCCGCCTCCAGCTCGGCTCTAGCGGCGGCCGGGTCCGCCGTCGTGGTGACGGGGGTGCCGAGACCCCGGAGGGTGGCGACGAGAGGGTCGGAGGTGCCTGCGCGGGCAGCAGCCGCGCCGGCCTCGGCCGCACGCACGCGGCCCGCAGTGGTGGAGGAAGCGGTGACCATTACTCCCGCGCGGGCGTGGGAGCCGATCGCGTCGCCGTTGGTAAGAGCGCCTACGGACGCGGGGGGATCGGAGCAGTCGAGCACCCCGCGAGGTTATTCGTCGGCCGGCGCCTCGCCGGCGAGGCTGAGTTTGCTGAACAGCCCGGCGAGCGCGTCGTCGTTGAGCGTGAGGTCGCGGCCAGGGCATCCGTCGGAGAGGCCGGCTGCGCCACCCATAGGACCTGCCGGAGCAAGCCCCACGAGCATGCAATTCCGCCCGGACGCGGGGCGGCCGGGGGAGGTGGTGAAGGGCCCCGCCCGGAGCATAACTCCGGGCGGCGCCGCGGACGGCCCCACGGTGGGCGCCAACTGTCGTGGTTTTGTCACGGCAGATGCCATGGGTAGGCTAATCAAGAGGGGCCGAAAGGACGCCGGCGGACTCCGGAAACGGGGTTAGGCACAAACGGTGACTGACACGCGATGTACCCAGGTTCGGGGCCCTCCGTGGGAGGTAAAACCCCTACTCCTGCTTGGTCTCGTTGAGATAATGGTGAAGGTTACAATCGTGCTCCTGGAGCTGTATGGACCGAGGTGGGAGCTAAGCGCTCAGGCTCGAGAGGTTCCCCGTGCGGGACGTTACGTGGGTGGTGCTCTCGCCGTTCTTCTTCGCCGCCGCGTCTGTCTGTCCCTCCTTCTCTATCTCTCCTTCTCCGTCTCTCCTTCTCTGTGTCCCCTTCTGCATGGGGGAGGCCCGGGGGGTTTTATAGACCAACCCCCCGGCTTACAATATGAATATAATTGTCATGGGGGGACCCAGCCGGCAGCCCCTATGGCCGGCTGCGGAGGCCACCAGCTTCGGTCTTGTCGTGGGCGGGCCCCAAGCCTTGTCGCATCGTGTCACGGGGCGCCACGGGCGTCGTCGTCTTGTGGCGGCCGGCCGAAGTCAGCGATCGGCTGGCTGTCCTGTAGCCATGCTGGGGCAGGTAGCGGAGTGGTTGGGGGCAGGCCGCCACTGTTGGAGGCTTGGTCGCCGTCCAACAGTGGCGAGAGACCACTGTGGCCATGCGGGCGCTGACCCCCGACGGGACGGGGGCCGCTGTGGCCATGCGAGCACCGATCCTCGATGGGACGGGGCCCACTGTCGCCGCGTAGAGCCCGTCAGGGGCATCCGATGCCGGGCCGGCTGGGGGAAGGAGCCGGGCGGGGAGGCCCCAGCCGGCCAGCACACCGTGGTTGGAGAAGGAGTGGCCGGCACGCCCGTGCGGGGGGGGGGGGGTGTTGGAGCCAGCGGGGCGTCGCCGGGCCGGCTCCTCGAAGGCGGCCCGCCCATTTGCCCTATGGACGAGCCCGAAGCAAAAGGAGTGTTTGAGGCTACCCGGGGGTCATCCCCCCATCATGTCCTCCGTGGCCATAACAACAAGATCCGTGTTAGAGGTGTTCCTGTCTGCCCACGGCACAACCTCCGCCGTCAAGTGGGGCATCCTGGATACAAGAGGAGTCATAGGAGGCGAAAGTGGGGGAAGCCCCTACTCCACCGAAACATCGGGTTCAACCCTCACACCCCAAAGTTTGCCGAGAGCCAAGAAAGAACCAAAAGAACCAAACCGAAACTCATTAGAGAAAGAAGACACCTTGGTCTGCTCCTTATTATTACCAGTCTGAGCTGATTTGGCCTAGGGAGTCACCCCCTATTAATCATCTCTCTTTGAGTGCTATCGTGCTGAGGATTCTCATCTTGGTCATGACCCTCATCAGTGTCCATGTCTACCTGTTTGGCCAACGCGTGAAAATCGGCACTCTCCTCAATTTCGATGTCTAACATATAACTCTTTCCATCATAAGTCCATCTAACCTTTTCCGGTATATGCTCGATACTGATGGCACTAACAAACAGTCTAGCCACACCATGTGACAATGTAAAAGGCATGTCCGCCTTCTCAGTCTTACCAATAAGGGATCCTAGACTCCAAGTGACCCTCACGTCATCAAGTGCCACCTGCGGAGCTCCCAAGAATATGATCCACAACTAAGGTAGAGGTGTGCCCTCAGGTTCCTGCTGAGTCCAGGGCTCGAACTCGAGAACACAAGAGCTATTTGTAACCTTGCTCATCCCAAACGAGAGAAGCCTCGCAAGATCTTCCATTTGTGATAGCCTTGACTTGGCGAATCTGTTCTTCAAAGAACTGCGTGTCCACCCGCTCCTTTTGGAGGTCGGCTTTCAGCGTAGATTGCTTGACAGCTTGTTCCTTGCCCTTCTGCTCAAGGTCCACGCATTTTTGGCTGGCGTCATTAATCTCCTGATGAACCTCCCCACCCGAGCCTCATGCTTTTTGCTCGCATTTTTTAATGCAGAGTGCGCGGCTGCTGCCTGTCTGGCTGCTGCCTACTCTCTCACGACCTCTTGCTTTATCTGTCACAGCTCGGCCTTGAGCTTCTCGACTTCCTTCGCTGAGGCTGTGTAAGCAATACAACATACAATTATACTAAGTCAACAGTGTGAATCACTAATGCTTAATAGCTCAGATATTCCAAGATGGCTTACCTTGCGCCTCGTCGAACCTCTTGTTCGGAGCGTCAAGCTCCTCTTCGGAGCCCTTGAGCTTCCAGTTTAGATCGTTAAGATCTGCGGTATTAACGGCCGCCGCTGATGACGAAGCCAGCAAATAGCACATATTTATAAAGTTTATATTAGTTCAAACAACCGAACTGTCAAGACCATGACCCTATGTTTGGTCATCTTAAGGACTCTTAGAACATTATAGGATGAATAATGTCTCATACATTGTTTGGTCATTTCTTTGTATTTGACCCCCGGGGGAGTTTTTTTAAACTCACCCAGGGCTCAGGGGCTGCTACATATAACGACATCACAAACTTAATATATTAATATTTCAGGAAAAGAACATTACGTGCTCACCTGGAAACCCGTCAAAAGACCGTTGAAGGCCTCCTTCAGTCCGCTATTAACAGATTGAATGCTTTAAAAAATTTCACCCACAAGGGTGTAGTGATCCTCGGAGATGGAGGCGCTTGATAGAGCCTCCTCCATGACCGGCCACCCAGTCAGCGATGGCGCCGGTGGTGATCGGTTAGCCCGATCTCCAGCCGAGGATTGAACCGGTGGCTCCGGAGGCGTGGTGTGCTCCGGGGTAGACCTCAGAGGGGATTGGACATCCCTTTGTCCGGTCTCCTCAGTGGCCGGGAGGGGCTCCTCCTCCCGGTCTTGAGCGGTCGAGGCATTAGCCTCGGCCATGACATCATCACCCCCACCTCCCGTGTTCGGCTCCAAGAGAGCCTGGTGGGATGACACCTCCACGGCATCCTTCGTGGTCCCTGGAGGTGTGGGATGTGATGCGGTCCCACTCTCCGCCAGCTTGGCGGGTGAAGTCTCCCCGTCCGAAACTTGGTCAGTGAGGAGAACGCGTGGTTTGCTGCTGATCAAAAGGCGCTCACACGTTAATAACATGAAAAACATGGCATAAATAGCCCATGGAGTCTTCGAATTACTACCTTCAAGGTAGGGGCTTGACCGTTAGGTTCCGTTGAGGAACCTTTTCGAAGTCCTCGGACTAGGTATCAGAGTCCGAACTGTCGTCGGGCAGGACCAACATCGCCTGACGTGCCCTTTTTGGAGCAGGAGGAGGTACCTCCTGCTCGGTGTCCGATGACACCGCCCTCTTTTTTGTGAGGGGTGAATCCCCCTCCTCCTCATCCTCATGCTCTTCCTCATGGTTAGAGGAGGCATGTGTTTCCTCGGACGTAGCGTCCAGCTGGTCCTTTATGCGGAGACCTCCTCGGCCCTTCTTCTCTTTCTTTTCTGGCGCCTTGTAAGGCGCCATGATGAGCATCTCCGACAACAACTTTGACTTGGGGTCTTCGGGCTGTGGTGCGGGGCAGTTGATGCCTGTGGATTTGCTCAACCATTTCTGCAAAGATGACCAGAAAGGTGTCTAGATTTTCTATTGGAAACCAGAGTCGATCAATTGAAATTATGTTATACCTGGGTAGGAGAGTTATTGGCATGTGCTACCTCTTGAGCTTGCGTTGGTTTTCCCTTGAAGAGAAAAGGGTGATGCAACGAAGTATATAAGTATTTCCCTCAGTTGATGAGAACCAAGTTATCAATCTAGTAGGAGGAACAAGCAAGTCACTAATGGATGCACCTACACAAGCAATCAAACTCTTGCACCCAACGCAATAAAGGGGTAGTCAATCCCTTCACGGTTATTTGCAAGGATTAGATCCGATAGAGATAGATGTAAAAAAGTACGGAAAGTAAAAGGTAAATAAATTGAGGCAAAGTATTTTTGGTATTTTTTGTTTATAGATATAAAAATATATTATGGAAAGTAGACCCGGGGGCCATAGGTTTCACTAGAGGCTTCTCTCTTGAAGGAAAATATCATGGTGGGTAAACACACTACTAGGGAAATGCTTATACACAGGAACTCACCAGTAGTGCTTTTAAAAAAGAAGCACTGCTGATAAATAGCAGTAGCGCTTGGGTAGAAAGAGCGCTGCTACTATGCACATGGGAGTAGCACTGTAGATATAAAACACGCTACTACTATAATTGCCAGACCGTTGCAGGCAGACTAGGTATACTAGTAGCGCTCATAGGTTAAAAGCGCTACTGCTATTGAATTTAGCAATAGCGCTTTCCAGTAACCAGCGCTACTGCTAAAGTTCAGTCCCACATCGCTCCACGAATAGAATAGCTGTAGCGGTTCTTCACCTAAAGTGCTACTGATATTGTACTTAGCAGTAGCGGTGGTTGAGAACCAGCACTACTACTACGGGGCACCTTATCCACACGCGCGCGTCCTCACTTTCCCCCTCACACTCTCACTCACTCCGCCGCGCGACGCCGCGTTTGTCGTCGCCGTCGCCACCGTTGGCCACCGTCGCCCCCCCAAGGTCCCTCCCTCGCTCCTCCTCCCTCCTCCCTCCGGTGGCCCCCCTCCTCCTCCCTCCTCCCTCAGGCGGCCCCCCTCCTCCCCCTCCTCCTCCCTCCTCCCTCAGGCGCCCCACTCCTCCTCCCTCCTCCTCCCCCTCCTCCTCCCTCCTCCCTCCGGCGGCCCCTCCTCCTCCTCCCTCCGGCGGCCCCCTCCTCCTACCTCCTCCTCCCTCCTCCTCCTTCCTCCGGCGGCCCCTCCTCCTCCCGGTCCCTCCTCCTCCCTCCTCCTACCCCTCCCTCCTCCTGCTCTCTCCTCCTCCTCCCTCCTCCTCCCACCTCCTCATCCTCCTTTCTATAATACAAAGTTTTTTAGTAATAAAAAATTTTAGTTAAAGAAATTAGTAACAGAATTTTTTAGGTACAAAAATGTATTATGCTATATGATAGTTTTTTAATAAATGTAGGTTTTTGAATACAATAGAATTCGTTCGATGTCGGTATCAAATAAAATATGAAAATGCCCATGTCGATGATTAGAACTAGGGTTTATGAGGATATATAGATAGATGGATGGATGGACAGATGTTAGGGCTAGAACTATGGTATTTTTAATAAATGTATAGGTCTTTTCAATTTTTAGAGTTAGAACAAGGTATTTTTGTTTTTATATTTTGTTTTTGCAGAAATCAAGGAGCCCCTGCATCATCCCCGCCGTCGTCCCCGTCATCGACCACCTCTGACCTCGAGGTGAGACCAGCCAAATCCCGATGTCGATGACGATTTAGATGTTTTTAGTAAGTGTTTAATAGAATTAGTTAGAAAATTAAAAGAACTAGTTAAACAAGTTTATTTTTAGTAAGTACTAGTTTATTTTATTTATAGTAAGTGCTTAGTTGAAATAGTTGAATTAATAAACTAGTTTATTTTTAGTAAGAAAATTTAGGTATATGAGATTTGATGATCTAATTGAAATTTTGTTTTTATTTATAGTAATTCCTAAGATGAGGATAATATTTTTTTTATATTTTGTTTTTGCAGAAATTAAGGAGCCCCTGCATCATCCCTGTCGTCGTCCCCGTCACCAACCACCTCTGACCTCGAGGTGAGACCAGCCAAATCCCCATGTTGATGACGATGTAGATGTTTTGATAGTTGTAGTAGAGTAGTAGCTACATGAGTAGCTATGACAATTTTCATAGAATATGTGATATGTAGTGTTCTGTAGTACTAGTGCTTGCTTAAGTGGCCTATGTTTGCAGGAAACACCGCACAGTGGCCTATGTTTTGCCGGAGTATTGATTCATTTCCGTTCCGGTAAATTTCAGGTGCTCGGTATGTTCTATTTTAGCAAAGGTCATGCCGGATTTTTTCATGAATTTTAGCTTGACTGTGCTAGAATATGTAGGAAATATCGAGTGGCCCAGATTTGCTAGAAAGAGAATTAAACGACATTTTGAGTTGACTATAAGTCTGTCGGGGCTCCATACATGACAGTCAAAAAATCAGTGACGGAGAGTCTCCACCATATATGAGAGAAGAAGAATGCCGACTGTTGTCGTGGGTGTCACTTCTCCTTATTCTCCTTGTGCTAGACCTTTGTTATGCACTAGGGGAAGAAGGAGTCGCGACCATCATCGACGGTCAAAAAATCAATGAGGGAATCCCACCATATATGAGAGAGGAAGGAGAATCCCGACAGACCGATAGTCAACCTGTGATTGATGAATAATAATGATCTAATTTAGTTTTTGTAGTACATATATTTAAGTTTAGAAGTTTATTAATTTTGTTTTCATAATTAAGCATTTGTTCCCGACGTCGACGATGCCTGGCCCGCATCCTCGTCGTCGAATCGGCGGAGGAGGCCTGCTTGATTATAGGGGCCATGTTCGGGACTGGGCTCCGCCGGGATGGTACAATGAGGTCCTACCTTCTAGGGCATGCAACTTGGTGAGGACGCAGCCCGTCGTCGACCCTGAGGTTGTTTGGTGGAGGTTGCG
This sequence comes from Hordeum marinum, assembly GCA_022496015.1. Classification (NCBI taxonomy): domain Eukaryota; kingdom Viridiplantae; phylum Streptophyta; class Magnoliopsida; order Poales; family Poaceae; genus Hordeum; species Hordeum marinum. The sequence continues at coordinate 27,213,987 of CM039678.1, forward strand.
TGGGCCACCGTCGGTGCAGAGGGAGCCGGCCCCCACGGAGGTGATACGTCGCCGTGTTAGGGAGGAGGACGAGCATGTCCGACGCTATATGGCTGCGTTGGACACCAGGTTCTCCAATACCTGGCAGGTTCTTCAGGGATCTCACCCGAGCTATGATCCTGTGATGGTTCCTTCTCTTTGGGTGTCCACTGCCCGCGCCGATACCCGTCGTTCGTTATGGTTCTAATTGTACTAGTGATGTATTAGTGATACTATTCGACGATGTACACAAGAGATGATTTAGTTTTGCTTATTGAATGCACGTCTGTTTGGTATATGGAACGGGTTGACTTTAGGTCTGTTTCGGCTCCTTGTGTTTCTTTCAGTGAGGGAGAGTGTCCACCATATATATATATATATATATATATATATATATGAGAGGAAGAATCCCGACTGTTGTCGAGGGGGTCGCTTCTCCCTCGTTCCCGTGTGCTAGACATTTTGGTGTAATGCACTCGGGGACAAATGGAGGAGCCACCATCACCGACTGTCGTAATATCATAGGGAGTGCCCACCGTGAGATGAGAGTTTAGGAAGGAAAGACTCGACAGACCTAACATGAACCTGTTGCATATTGAGTAATAGTGATCTGTGTGTTGATCAGTTTTCTCGTAGTTTCCTTCGATCAGTTTTAAATGTTTCAACTACGAACATAGGAAATGCCCAACGACGAAAGTGAATTCTGTTTGTGCGAATACTGCGAAGACGAGCACGGCCTCTGTGACAAGACTTACCTAGTTGATGGTAGGTGCTTCAGCATCATGCTGGATGAGAACTTCGAAGTGGATATAGTAAGTCACAATGACAAGTCTTTTTTCATGATTAAGCATGACTTCTGCCTCTCTTGCTTCAACTTATAATTAATTTTAATTTTTTACCGTTCTACTAGCGTATCCCCTGCCATGCAAGAATTGCTGTCCTGGATAAGATTGGTTTCAATACTAAAAAAGAAATGGAGGTAAAGATAGTTCACTTGAGGACCAAGCATGGTTTTATTTTTGCGGTAAAATTGTTCCATGCAGACACCTATTGCTATTTTGAATGCAAAAATTGGCAAGCACTATGCAAGGCTTATGCATTTGAGCATAATATGCTTATCACCTTTGATATTTGTCCGGAAGATGAAATAGAAGGTAATATCGACATCTGGGTCGATGTGCAGACGCCTCCAGTTCTACTATTATGTGAGTTTCTCGACCATATTTATTAAGTAATTTATATTTTTTATTTAAAAATAGTTGACAACTTATTTGCATTTACACCTTATTTTCATTCTTCAAAAAATGTACGGAAGATGGTAGACAGAACCTACTATACAATGATGAAGCAGAATTAACTTATAAGGAGAAAGATGATCTTACCGCATTTCTTAGTCATCTTGAGAATTACAATAGCTATTATGAAACTCCTGCACATTATGGTCAAGACGTGCCACTAGTGCACGTGGTGAACTATGGTAACATCCATGGAGATTGCATGGTAAGATTTTAATTCTACTATTATGACATCCGTGCATCTTTTGCATAAATTATTCTCAAACTAAAGTACATTGCTAACTACAAAGTTATTACTTTGTTTTTCAACAGAAAATCCCGAAGGATTGTGTGCCTCGTCTGATGTTTCTGAGAGGCCACGTTGTTGTTACGAGCTTAGGGCCACCACGGCCAAGTCAGCCTACGCATCACTCCTGTCCATACCGGATTTCTAAAACCGATGGAGTCATGACAATCAAAGATTGGAAAAAATGTATGCTCAATTGTAGAGAGCTACTTGGAAGCAACATTGTGCGTACGCCAATAATGGGAGACAGGATGATCTCCGTTCTCCATAATGGAGAGTCAGGGCCTATCTTGTTTTATGATATTGTACCTAAGAGAGGGTAGAGTAGGTCCTATGAGAGAGGACTAGGTCCTTGGTATAATGTGTTATTATGTGCTACAATGTGTTACAGTTGATGATGATGATGAGGAGGAGGAGGAGTTGTAATTATGACTAGTCACCAACTTGTTATATGATGTCTCATTGACAAAAATGATGATGATGAGGAGTTCTTATATGACAATAATGTATTATGATGATCTGATGAAACTACTGTGTAGATACTATATAAATACATCACAAATACGTAGAGGGTGTAAATCTGCGAAAGCAGGAATACTAGCAGTAGCGCTGGAAATCATCTAATAGCAGCGCTGGATTAGCAGCAGCGCTTCGTTCGCCCAAGCGCTACAGATAGTTAGCAGTAGCGTTTTCCGGGCAAGCGCTACTGTTAACAGCACATAGTAGTAGTGCTTGCCAGGCCAGCGCTACTGCTAAAACTTAGCTATAGCGCGATAGCAGTAGCGCTGGACCCAGCGCTACTAAAATGCATATTTTGAGCGCTAGTACTACGGTTTTCCCTAGTAGTGAACAAATTACTCTCAAGCAATTGATAGAAAAGCGAATAATCATATAGTTATCCAAGGCAATGATCATGCATATAGGCATCACGTCTATGTCAAGTAGACCAAAACGATTCTGCATCTACTACTATTTCTCCACACATCGACCGACTCCTGCCTGCATCTAGAGTATTAAGTTCATGAAGAACAGAGTAATGCATTAAGTAAGATGACATCATGTAGAGGAATAAACTCAAGAAATATTATGAAAACCCAATCTTGTTACCCTTGATGGCAACAATGCAATACATGGCTCGCTACCCCTACTATGTCACCGGGTGAGGACACTACAAGATTGAACCCAAAACCAAGCACTTCTCCCATTGCAATAATTACCAATCTAGTTGGCCAAACCAAACCAATAAATCAAAGAGGCTTACACGGATATGAAATCATGCATATAAGAATTTAGAGAGGATTCAAATAAGATTCATGTATAATCTGAACATAAACCCACAATTCATCGGATCTTGAGAAACACACCACAAAAGAGCATTAAATCGGATAGATCTCCATGAAGATCATGAAGAACATGGTATTGAAGATCAAAGAGAGAGAAGAAGCCATCTAGCTACTAGCTATGGACCCGTAGGTCTGTGGTGGACTACTCACGCATCATCGGAGGGGCAAAGAAGTTGATGTAGATGCCCTTCCTGATCGAAACCCCCTCCGACAGATTAACGGAAAAGACTCCCAGATTGGATCTCTCGGGAACGGAAGCTTATGGCGGCGGAAAAGTATTTGCATGGTTCCCTTTGGTATTGGGGGAATATTTGGGTATTTAGAGGACGAAGAATAGGGTTAGGAGACCTGCCAAGAGACGGCAATCCTGCCAGGCGCGGCCAGGGGGGTGGCCGCGCCTACCAGGCTTGTGATCTCCTGGTAGATCCCTTGGCGTGTAGTCCAATCCTGGTTGATTTGTTTCCTTCGAGAAAAAACATTCCGAAGATTTTTATTCTGCTTGGAATCTGTTTAATATTCCATATCTGCAAAACTCAAAAATGAGGAAAAAAACGGAAACTGGCACTAGGCTCTAGATTAATAGGTTAGTCCCAAAAATAATATAAAATGGCATATTAATGCATATAAAACATCCAAAACAGATAATATAATAGCATGCCATCATAAAAAATTATAGATATGCCTGAGACGCATCAGCATCCCCAAGCTTAATTCCCGCTCGTCCTCGAGTAGGTAGATGATAAAAACAGAATTTTTCATGTGGAGTGCTACCTAACATATTTATCCATGTAATATTCTCTATTGTGGCATGAATATTCAGATCCATAAGACTCAAAACAAAAGCTTAATATTGTTATAAGAACAATAACATTTCAAGCATACTAGCAAAGCAATTGTTTCTCTTCAAAATATAATGGCAAAAGAAAGTTATCCCTACAATATCATATGGTCTGTCTATGCTCCATCTTCCCCACACAAAGTATTTATATCATGCACAACCGTGATGACATGTCAAGCAATTGTTTTTAAACTTTTATTTTCTCAAACTTTTTCAACTCTCACGCAATACATGAGCGTGAGCCATGGATATAGCACTATAGGTGGAATAGAATATGGTGGAGGTTGTCAAGGAAAGGGAGAAGATAGTCTCAAATCAACTAGGTGTATCAACGGGCTATGGAGATGCCCATTAATTGATATCAATGTGAGTGAGTAGGGATTGCCATGCAATGAAAGCACAAGAGATATAAGTGTATGAAAGCTCAAGAGGAAACTAAGTGGGTGTGCATCCAACTTGGTTGCTCATGAAGAACTAGGGCAATTTTAGGAAGCCCATTATTCACATATACAAGCCAAGTTATATGAAGAAAAATCCCCACTAGTATATGAAAGTGACAAAATAGGAGACTCTCTATCATGAAGATCATGGTGCTACTTTGACGCACAAGTGTGGAAAAAGATAGTAGCAATGTCCCTTCTATCTTTTCTCTCATTTTTTTCCTTTTTGGTGGGGATCTAAGGACTCTTTTATTTTTTTATTTGGGTTTCGCGGGCCTCTTTTACTTTTCATAAAGTCTGGAATCTCATCCCCACTAGTGAGGGATTCATAGCTTCCAGCATCCTTTCCTCACATGGGACATGCTCTAATAATGATAATCATCACACTTTTATTTAAAAACAAAGTTACAACTTGATACCTATGACAAAATATGACTCTATATGAAATATGGAAGTGATAGTGCAAGTCATAAAAGGAAACAGTGGAAGTTGCATGGCAATATATCTCGGAATGGCTATGGAAATGCCATAATAGGTAGGTATGGTGGCTGTTTTGATGAAGGTATATGGTGGCTGTTTTGAGGAAGGTATATGGTGGCTGTTTTGAGGAAGGTGGATATGTTGTATCGGCAAGAGTTGCGCGGTACTAGAGAGGCTAGCAAATGTGGAAGGGTGAGAGTGCGTATAATCTATGGACTCAACATTAGTCATAAAGAACTCACATACTTATTGCAAAAGTCTATTAGTCATCGAAGCAAAGCATTAGACTCATGCTCCTAGGGGAGAGGTTGGTAGGAGTTAACCATCGCGTGCTCCCGACCCTCACACAAAGGTCAACAATCTATAAGCAAATCATGCTCCGACTTCCTTACATAATGGTTCATCATACGTGCATGCTACAGGAATCAAAAACCTTTACACAAGTATTTTTTACCAAATCACAATTACTTTCTAACATGACCCTTAACATTACCATCTTTATATCTCAAAACTTTATGCAAGGAATCAAACTTCTGATAGTATTCAATGCACTAAATACAGAACTTTTTATTATGTCCCTCGTGGATGTCTATCATATTAGGACTAAATTCATAACAGAGATCAATTACCATGATGTTTAGAGACTCTGAAAATAATATAAGTGAGGTACGAGAGTTCAATTATTTCTATAAAACACAAACACCACCGTGCTCTAAAAAATATAAGTGAAGCACACAGAGCAAAATTTCCTATCTCAAAGGATATAAGTGAAAGCACATAGAGTATTCTAATAAATTCATGATTCAGCGTGTCTCTATCAAAAGATGTGTACAGCAAGGATGATTGTGGCAAACTTAAAAATAAAGACTCATTTCATAGAATTCGCTCCAAGCAAAACACATATCATTTGGTGAATAAAAATATAGCCTCAAGTAAATTTACCGATGGATTGAAGACGAAAGAGGGGATGCCTTCCGGGGCATCCCCAATCTTAGGCTCTTTGGCATCCCTGAATATGACTTGGGTGCCTTGTGCATCCCCAAGCTTAGGTTCTTGCCACTCCTTATTCCATAGTCCATCAAATCTTAACCAAAACTTGAAAACTTCACAACACAAAACTTAACAGAAAATTCAAGAGATCCGTTAGTTTAATAAAAATAAATTACCACTTTAGGTACTGTTGTAAACTCATTATTTATTTATATTTGTGTAATACCTATTGTATTCTAACATTTCCATGACTAATGGTCCTCAAGGATTAACTGTCTAAGAGTACGAATGGTCCACATAGCAGAGAGTCGACAGTAAGTGGGAGAGTTTATCCTTGCTTTCCTTAAGCCAGCCCTCACGTGACAAGAGCCGTCGCTTTAACCTTAACCAGTATAGGGTCTCTATGGAGATTGGTCGTCAATTGCTTTGAACCGGCTCAGGTCCTCTGGGCGAGATTAACTGCTAAGAGTTCGACGGGTCACCTAGCGGAGTAGCATAAGCTTACAGGCAGGTTTAACCCCGTTTGGCTTAAGAGTCGATCAAGAGGGTGTGTAAGTTACACCCGGTGGGTGGGAAGCCCCCAAGTGACCTTTGTTGATGGAATCAATTGTTTGGCTTAAGAGCTGATCGATAGGGTTTTATAAGCTACACCCGATGGGTGGGAAGCCCCCTGGACGATCATGTTGACCGAGTCAACTTTTTGGCTTGAGAGCCGACCGATAGGGTTTGATAAGCTACAGCCGTTGGGTGGGAAGCCCCCTATACGATCATGTTGACGGAGTCAACTTTTTGGCTTGAGAGCCGACCGACAGGGTTTGATAAGCTACACCCGATGGGTGGGAAGCCCCTGGACGATCATGTTGATGGAGTCAACTTTTTGGCTTGAGAGCCGACCGATAGGGTTTGATAAGCTACACCCGGTGGGTGGGAAGTAATAATGTGCAAAACACACGAAAACATAAGCAAAAGGCAGAAAGCAAAATAAAATTGGGTTGCCTCCCCACAAGCGCTATTGTTTAACGCCCCTAGCTAGGCAAAACGCAATAAATCTCGGTATTGTCATCTTTGCTATGCAATCCATAAGTAGCTCTCATGCTTGATTCGTAAGGTAATTTTATTTTCTTTCTATGAATGTGTTCCATGCCTTTCCTTAATGGAGATTGGAATCTAATATTTCCTTCTTTCATGTCAATAATTGCACCAATCGTTATAAGGAAAGGTCTACCAAGAATAATAGGACGTGTAGGATTGCATTTTATATCAAGAACAATGAAATCTATAGGCACATAATTCCTATTTGCAACAATACGAACATTATTAATCACATGGAAAGTATATTTAAGTCTAACACACTTCCTATGCATAGGGATTTTGTGAACAAACAAATTATGGGAACAAAAATCAACTACCATAGGAAGGCACAACAAGCATAACTTCCAAACTTTCAACACACAGAAAGGAAACTTGATATTATTGAAATATGTAAAAGCATGTGTTCCTCTCTCATATTAATTTCCAGTAACATGATGAAGGAATCTCATGATATAACTATCACACAAAGCATTATTTTCATGATCAATTATAGCATACGTGTCATCACCAAAACTTGGGGAACAAAAAATATCATCTTCACCAAGCATAGCATCCCCAAGCTTGTGATTTTGCATGTCATTAGCATCATGGATATTTAGAGAATTCATACTAATAACATGGCAATCATGTTTTTCATTCAAGGAGATATCATCAATCACTTTATAAACATCATAGAGATAATCAAGTGCACTCAACTCACTAGCAATTGGTTCATCATAATTTAGTCTTTTGAAAAGATTAGCAAGTGGATTAGGATCCATATCAATAGATTTTTAGCAAACGAAGATGCAAGCAAATAAAAGACACATGGCAACACAAGCAAACATAGCAAACAAGAGATTTGACGAGAAAAAGGCAAACAAAAAAGAGAGGGCGTATAAAACGGCAAAATTGTGAAGTGGGGGAGAGGAAAACGAGAGGCAAATGGAAAATAATGTAAATGCAATAGATGAGTTTGTGATGGGTACTTGGTAGGTTTGATGTAGGTCTCCCCGTCAACGGCGCCAGAAATCCTTCTTGCTACTTCTCGAGCATGCGTTTGTTTCCGTGAAGAGGAATGGGTGATGCAACAAAGTAGGTAAGTATTTCCCTCAGTTGTTGAGAACCATGGCATCAATCCAGTAGGATATAGAAGCAAGTCCCCAATAAGTGTACCAACACAAGGAATCAAAATCTTGCACCCAACGCTATAAAGGGGTTGTCAATCCCTTTAAGGTTTCTTGCAAAGATGAGATCTGATAGAGATAGATTGCTTGAACGGAAAGTAAAACTAAAGATAAAAATAATGCAGAAAAGTATTTTTTTGGTAATTTTGGTTTTAGATCTGAAAGTATAAGATGGAAATAGACCCGGGGGCCATAGGTTACACTAGAGGCTTCTCTCATGATAGCAAGTATTACGGTGGGTGAACAAATTACTGTCGAGCAATTGATAGAAAAGCGAATAATTATGAAGATATCCAAGGAAATGATTAAGCATATAGGCATCACGTCCGTGTGAAGTAGATCAAAACGATCCTGCATCTACTACTATTACTCCACACATCGACCGACTCATGCCTGCGTCTAGAGTATTAAGTTCATGACGAACAAAGTAACTCATTAGGTAAGATGACATGATGTAGAGGGATAAAATCAAGCAATATGATGAAAACCCCATCTTGTTTTCCTCGATGGCAATGATATAATACGTGCCTCGCACCCCCTACTTTGTCACTGGGTGAGGACACCGCAAGATTGAACCCAAAACTAGGCACTTCTCCCATTGCAAGAATTACCAATCTAGTTGGTTAACCAAACCAATAACTCGAAGAGACTTGCAAAGATATGAAATCATGCATATAAGAACTCAGGAAAGACTCAAATAATATTCATGGATAATCTAAACATAAACCCACAATTCACTGGATCTCGACAAACACACCGCAAAAGAGTATTACATGGGATAGATCTCCATGAAGATCATGAAGAACATGGTATTGAAGAGCAAAGAGAGAGAAGAAGCCATATAGATACTAACTATGGACCTCAAGGTCTGTGGTGAACTACTCACGCATCATCGGAGGGGCAATGGAATTGATGTAGATGACCTCCATGATCGAATTCCCCTTCGGCAGATTACCGGAAAAGGCTCCAAGATTGGATATCTCGAGAACGGAGGCTTCTAGCGGCGAAAAAGTTTTTTTGTGGAAGGGTGAGAGTGCATATAATCGATGGACTCACATTAGTCATAAATAACTCACATACTTATTGCAAAAGTCTTTTAGTTATTGAAACAAAGTATTAGACACATGCTCCTAGGGGAGAGGTTGGTAGGAGTTAACTATCGTGCGCTCCTGCTACTTCTTGAGCTTGCGTTGGTTTTTCCCTTGAAGAGGAAAGGGTGATGCAGCAAAGTAGAGATAAGTATTTCCCTCAGTTTGAGAACCAAGGTATCAATCTAGTAGGAGTATCAAGATGAGGCACCAAGAAATCTTCACAAACACAAACAAACTTACACCCAACGCAATAAAGGGGCTGTCAATCCCTTCACGATTACTTGCAAGGTGAGATCTGATAGTGATAATAGGTGAATGTAAATCAGTAAATAAAATTGCAGAAAGGTATTTTTGGTGTTTTTGTATTTAGATCTGAATATATAATAAGTAAAATAGACCCGGGGGCCATAGTGTTCACTAGAGGCTTCTCTCATGATAGCAAGTATTATGGTGGGTGAACAAATTACTGTTGAGCAATTGATAGAATAGCGCAAAGTCATGACGATATCTAAGGCAATGATCATACATATAGGCATCACGTCCAAGACAAGTAGACCGATACTTTCTGCATCTACTACTATTACTGCACACATCGACCGCTATCCAGCATGCATCTAGTGTATTAAGTTCATAAGAAACGGAGTAACGCTTTAAGCAAGATGACATGATGTAGAAGGATAAGTTCATGCAATATGATATAAACCCCATGTTTTTACCCTTGATGGAAACAACACGATGCGTGCCTCGCTACCCCTTCTGTCACTAGGTGAGGACACCGCATGTTATGAACCCAAAACCAAGCACTTCTCCCATTGCAAGAATCATAGATCAAGTTGGCCAAACGAAACCCATAACTCGAAGAGACTTACAAGGATATGAAATCGTGCATATAAGAATTCAGAATTGACTCAAATAATATTCGTAGATAATCTGATCATAAATCCACAATTCATCAGATCTCAACAAACACACCGCAAAAGAAGATTACATCGGATAGATCACCATGAAGATTATGGAGAACTTTGTATTGAAGATCAAAAAGAGAGAAGAAGCCATCTAGATACTAGCTATGGACCCATAGGTCTGATGTGAACTACTCATGCATCATCGGAGAGGCAAGGATGTTGATGAAGATGGCCACCGGAGATGGATTCCCCTCCGGCAGGATGCCGGAACGGTCTCCCGATTGGTTTTTCGTGGTTCTGGAGGCTTGCGGCGGTGGAACTTGCGATCTAGGTATATTTCTATGCATTTGGCTATTTATAAGACTGTATGGTGGTGGAAAAAAGTGGAGATGGGCCACGAGGAGGTCACGAGCCCCCTAGCCGCGGCCTAGGGGGGCGCCTCCCAGGCTCGTGACTCCCTCGGCCCACTTCTCTGGTATTTCTTCCTTCAGGTATTTTTGATATTTTTCATAAAAAATCACGGCGAAAGTTTTATTCCATTTGGACTCCGTTTGATATTCCTATCTGAAAAGGATCAAAAACACGGAAAAAACAAGAACTCGCACTGGGCACTGACTTAATAAGTTAGTCCCAAAAATCATATAAAATAGCATATTCATGCATATAAAACATCCAAAGTTGATAATATAATAGCATGGAACAATCAAAAATTATAGATATGTTGGAGACGTATCAAGCATCCCCAAGCTTAACTCCTGCTCGTCCTCGAGTAGGGAAGTGATAAAGAACGAATTTTTGATGTGGAATGCTACCCAACATATTTGTTTCATGTAATCTCTTTATTATGGCATGACTGTTCAGATCCATAAGATTCAAAACAATAGTTCAATATTGACATGAAAACAATAATACTTCAAGCATAATAGCAAAGTGATCATAAACTTTTGAAATAACAACGCCAAAGAAAGTTATCCCTACAAAATCATATAGTCTGGCTATGCTCCATCATCCCCACACAACGAATTTAAATCATGCACAACCTTGGTATTGGCCAAGTAATTGTTTTCACACTCTTATTTTTTTAAACTTTTTCAACCCTCACGCAATACATGAGCGTGAGCCATGGATATAGCACTATAGGTGGAATAGAGTGTGGTGGAAGTTGTGAGGCAAAAAGGAGAAGATGGTCACATCGACTCGGCGTATCAATGGGCCATGGAGATGATCATCAATAGATATCAATGTGAATGAGTAGGGATTTCCATGAAATGGATGCACTAGAGCTATAAGTGTATGAAAGCTCACAAATGAAAACTAGTGGGTGTGCACCCAACTTGCTTGCTCATGAAGACCTAGGGCAATTTTGAGGAAGCCCTTCATTGGAATATACAAGTCAAGTTACATAATGAAAATTTCCACTAGCATATGAAAGTGACAAAACAAGAGACTCTCCATCTTGAAGAACATGGTGCTACTTTGAAGCACAAGTGTGGAAAAAGATAGTAGCATTGTCCCTTATCTCTTTTCTCTCATTTTTTTGGTTGGGCTCTTTGTCCTCTTTTTTATTTTTTTATTTGGGCACTCTGGCCTCTTTTTTTGGTGGGCATATTTGGCCTCTTTTATTTCCTCACATGGGACAATGCTCTAATAATGATGATCATCACACTTTTATTTACTTACAACTCGATACTTGGAACAATAATGACTCTATATGAATGAAAGTGATGTCACATGTCAAGAGACATCAAGGTGAAAGTTGCATGGAAATATATCTTAGAATGGCTATGAAAATGCCATAATAGGTAGGTATGGTGGCTGTTTTGAGGAAGATATATGGTGGGTTTCTGCACCGGCGAAAGTTGCGCGGCACTAGAGAGGCTAGCAATGGTGGAAGGTGAAAGTTTCTATACCATGGACTCACATTAGTCATGAAGAACTCACATACTTATTGCAAAAGTTTTATTAGTAATCGAAACAAAGTGCTAAATGCATACTCCTAGGGGAAGGGTTGGTAGGAGTTAACCATCGCGCGATCCCGACCTCTACACAAAGGATGACAATCAATAAATCAATTATGCTCCGACTTTCTAACATAGCGGTTCACCATACTTGCATGCTACGGGAATCACTAACCTCAACACAAGTATTTCTAGGTTCACAACACCCTACTAACATAACTGTCATATTACCATATCCATATCTCAAAACTAATCAGGAGGAATCAAACTTCTCTTACTAATCAATGCACTTGAATATGAAAGTTTTTATTATATCCTCTTTGGTTGCCTATCATATTTAGGAGTAATTTCATAACACACACCAATTACCAAGTTTCTCATAGATAGAGCACTATCAAAATGATATAAGTGAAGATTAGAGAGTTTTGATTTCTATAAAACATGACATCACCGTGCTCTACAAAGATTTAAGTGAAGCACTAGAGCAAAATTATATAGATCAAAAGATATAAGTGAAGCACATGTGAGCTAATATTACTAATCTCAAAAGATATAAGTGAAGCACATGTGAACAAAATCATCAAGCTCAAAAGATATAAGTGAAGCACATATGAGCTAATATTGCCTAACTCAAAAGATATAAGTGAAGCTCATTGAGTATTCTAACAAATTCACGATGAGTGCATGTCCCTCTGAAAAGGTGTGCAGCAAGGATGATTGTGATAAAACAAAAAGCAAAGACTACTATAACACACGATGCTCCAAGCAAAACACATATTATGTGGTGAATAAAAATATAGCTCCAAGTAACGTTACCGATGGATTGAAGACGAAAGAGGGGATGCCTTCCCGGAGCATCCCCAAGATTAGGCTTTTTGGCGTCCTTGAATTTGGCTTGGGAGGCCTTGGGAATCCCCAAGCTTAGGCTCTTTCCACTCTTTATTCCATTGTCCATAAGAACATCACCCAAAACTTGAAAACTTCACAACACAAAAACTCAAACAGAAACTCGTGATAGCATTAGCATAAGAAAACAAACCACCAAATTTTTGTGTACTGTAGTAAACTTAATTTCCACTTATATTGATGTTACATTACTGCATTATCACTTTTAAATGGATCATACCCCCCGATACTAACCATAGTTTCATCAAAATAAGCAATCAACACAACAAAAATAGAATCTGTCAAAAACAGAACAGTCTGTAGCAATCTGTATATTTCGAAAACCTCTGCTAACTCACAAATTCTTAAAAAATTATGAAAATTAGGTAAATTTGCATATAAATCAGCAGAAAAAACAATCAACCCAAAATCTATTTATGAATGGGAATGAAAAATAATTTCGTGAGCAAAAAGTTTCTTTCTTTTTCCAGCATGATTAAACAACTATCACCAAAACTAATCATAAAGGTTCTACTTGGCACAAACACTAATTAAAACATAAAAAACACAATCATAACATAATCATGATGGTGTTGACTCAACAAAACAGAAAGTAAACAGCAATAATAAATCTATTCATTGGGTTGCCTCCCAACAAGCGCTATCATTTAACGCCCTTAGCTAGGCATAAGGCAATAGAATCAAGTATTGTCATCTTTAGTGCTCAAACCATAAGTAGCTCTCATAATGGATTCATAAGGAAATTTAATTCTCTTTCCAGGAAAATGTTCCATGCCCTTCTTTAATGGAAATTGAAATTTAATATTCCCTTCCTTCATATCAATGACAACACCAATAGTCCTAAGGAAAGGTCTACCAAGAATAATGGGACATGTAGGATTGCAATCAATATCAAGCACAATGAAATATATGGGCACATTGTTCCTATTTGCAATAATAAGAACATCATCAATCCTTCCCATAGGTTTCTTAATAGTAGAATCTGCAAGATGCAAATTAAAAGAGCACTCATCAATCTCATTGAAACCTAGAACATCACATAAAGATTTTGGAATCGTGGAAACACTATCACCCAAATCACACAAAGCATGGCATTCATAATTTTTAGTCTTGATTTTTATAGTAGATTCCCACTCATCATGAAGTTTTCTAGGAATAGATATTTCCAACTCAAGTTTCTCTTCAAGAGATTCCATCATAGCATCAACGAATTTTAGTAAAAGCCTTATTTTGGCTATAAGCGTGTGGAGAGTTTAACATGGATTGCGTCAAGGAAATACATTCAATCAAAGAGCAGCTATCATAATTAAATTACTTGAGATCCAAGGTAGTATTTTCATCACTATTCAAAGTTTTGATATCCTCTACTCCACTTTTAGTATTTTTAGCATCAAGATAAATAGACTCCGAATCATTGGGGCGTTTCTCAACCAAAGTGTATCCACATCCAGCCCCATCATAATTAAGATTGACATTAGAAAACAAGCACTTTAAGATCTTCATTGTTTTCACCACGAGAACACGCCTTTTTGAGCCATTCATGTCTAGCACGAATTTGGGCGGTTCTTTCTTTACTCTCATTCATAGAAATATGCATAGCTTTCAAAGTTTCATCCATATTAATCTTGGGAGGAACACATCTTAATTTCAAAGCATCAATATCGAGAGACATTCTATCAACAGTCCTAGCCAAGTCATCAATTTTAAGCAATTTTTCTTCTATGGGAGCATTGAAAATCTTTTGCAAATTAATAAACTCCTTAATAGTACTCTCAAGATCAGAGGGTATTTTATTATAATTTCCATGAGCATTGTTGTAGGAATTGCCAAAATTATTAGAGGAATTACTAGGAAAAGGCCTAGGATTAAAGTTACCTCCATAAGCATTGTTGTTACCAAAATTATTCCTACCAACGAAATTAACATCAAAATTTTCATGGCTATTCTCAATCATGGAAGATAAAGGCATATCATTTAGATCTAGAGGAACACTCTTACTTGTAAACATCTTCATTAACTCATCCATCTTAGCACTCAAAGAATTAATTTCTTCTATAGCATGCACTTTTTTACTAGTAGGTGACCTTTCGGTGTGCCATTGAGAATATTTTGTCATGATATTATCTAAGAGTTTTGTAGATTCTCCTAGTGTTATTTCCATAAAAGTTCCACCAGAAGGAGAATCCAAGATATTTCTAGAAGCAAAATTCAAACCAGCATAAAAAAATTGTATAATCATCCAAAGACTTAGGCCATGAGCGGGACAATTTCTAATCATAAATTTCATTCTCTCCCAAGATTGTGCAACATGTTCATGATCTAGTTGCTTAAAATTCATAATATCATTACGGAGAGAGATAATCTTAGCGGGTGGAAAATACTTTGAAATAAAAGCATCTTTACACTTGTTCCATGAATCAATACTATTTTTGGGTAAAGATGAAAACCAAGTTTTTGCTCTATCTTGTAGTGAGAACGGAAATAGCTTCAATTTAATTATATCATTATCCACATCTTTCTTCTTTTGCATATCAATAACTCAATAAAGGTATTAAGATGGGATGCGGCATCTTCACTTGGAAGGACGGAAAATTGCTCTTTCATAAGAAGATTCAACAAGGCAGCATTAATTTCATATGATTCCGCCCTAGTGGCGGGAGCAATTGGGGTACTAATAAAATCATTGTTATTAGTACTAGAGAACTCACACAATTTAGTGTTTTCAGACATGGTGATTTAGGAAGCAAACAAGCAAACAGAAAGCAAGCGAAGAAAAAGGGCAAACGAAAAAGGCAAATAAAGAAACGCAAATATTTTTGTTAATTTTTGTTTTGGAAGTGGGGGAGAGGAAAACGAGAGGCAAATGGAAAATAATGTAAATGCAAGAGACGGGTTTGTGATAGGTACTTGATAGATATGCTTCACTTTAATACTCCCCGGCAACGGCGCCAGAAATTGGCAAGTTAACGGGAGAGATCTTATCTTGACTTGCTATGTATCCTCCCCGGCAACGGCGCCAGAAATTCTTCCTGCTACTTCTTGATCTTGCATTGGTTTTTCCCTTGAAGAGGAAAGGGTGATGCAGCAAAGTAGAGATAAGTATTTTCCTCAGTTTCAGAACCAAGGTATCAATCCAGTAGGAGTATCAAGATGAGGCACCAAGAAATCTGCACAAACACAAACAAACTTGCACCCAACGTGATAAAGGGGTTGTCAATCCCTTCACGATTACTTGCAAGATGAGATCTGATAGTGATAATAGGTGAATGTAAATAAGTAAATAAAATTGCAGCAAGGTATTTTTGGTGTTTTTGTATTTAGATCTGAATATATAATATGTAAAATAGACCCGGGGGCCATAGGGTTCATTAGAGGCTTCTCTCATGATAGCAAGTATTACGGTGGGTGAACAAATTACTGTTGAGCAATTGATAGAATAGCGCAAAGTCATGACGATATCTAAGGCAATGATCATACATATAGGCATCATGTCCGAGACAAGTAGACCGATACTTTCTGCATCTACTACTATTACTCAACACATCGACCGCTATCCAGCATGCATCTAGTGTATTAAGTTCATAACAAACGGAGTAACGCTTTAAGCAAGATGACATGATGTAGAAGGATAAATTCATGTAATATGATATAAACCCCATCTTTTTACCCTTGATGGCAACAACATGATGCGTGCCTCGCTACCCCTTCTGTCACTAGGTGAGGACACCACACGGTATGAACCCAAAACCAAGCACATCTCCCATTGCAAGAATCATAGATGAAGTTGGCCAAAAGAAACCCATAACTCAAAGAGACTTACAAGGATATGAAATCATGCATATAAGAATTCAGAATTGACTCAAATAATATTCATAGATAATCTGATTATAAATCCACAATTCATCGGATCTCAACAAACACACCGCAAAAGAAGATAACATCGGATAGATCACCATGAAGATCATGGAGAACTTTGTATTGCAGATCAAAGAGAGAGAAGAAGCCATCTAGCTACTAGCTATGGACCCGTAGGTCTAATGTGAACTACTCACGCATCGTCGGAGAGGCAAGGATGTTGATGAAGATGGCCACCGGAGATGGATTCCCCTCCGGCAAGATGCCGAAACGGTCTCCCGATTGGTTTTTGTGGTTCTGGAGGCTTGCGGCGGCGGATTTGCGATCTAGGTCTATTTCTGTGCGTTTGGCTATTTATAAGACTGTATGGCGGTGGAAACAAGTGGAGATGGGCCACGAGGAGGTCACGAGCCCCCTAGCCGCGGCCTAGGGGGGCGCCTCCCAGGCTCGTGACTCCCTCGGCCCACTTCTCTGGTATTTCTTCCTTCGGGTATTTTGATATTTTTCATAAAAATGACGGCGAAAGTTTTATTCCGTTTGGACTCCGTTTGATATTCCTATCTGAAAAAGATCATAAACACGGAAAAAACAGGAACTGGCACTGGGCTCTAAGTTAATAAGATAGTCCCAAAAATCATATAAAATAGCATATTCATGCATATAAAACATGCAAAGTTGATAATATAATAGCATGGAACAATCAAAAACTATAGATATGTTGGAGACGTATCAGCTCCTGACCCTCACACAAAGGACGACAATCTATATAGAAATCATGCTCCGACTTCCTTACATAACGGTTCACCATACGTGCATGCTACGGGAATCACAAACCTTTACACAAGTATTTTTACCAAATCACAATTACTTCCTAACATGACTCTTAACACTGCCATCTTTACGTCTCAAAAATTTATGCAAGGAATTAAACTTCTCAAAAATACTCAATGCACTTAATATGGAAGTTTTTATTATATCCCTCTTGGATGCCTATCATATTAGGACTAAATTCATGACCTAGAGTAGTTACTATGATGTTTAAAGACTCTCAAAATAATATAAGTCAGGTGCGAGAGTTTAGTTTTTTCTATCAAACACAAACACCACCGTGCTCTAAAAAATGTAAGTGAAGCATATAGAGCAAAATTGCCTATCTCAAAAGATATAAGTGAAGCACATAGAATATTCTAATAAATTCACGATGCAGCGTGTCTCTCTCGAAAGATGTATGCAGCAAGGATGATTGTGCCAAACTAAAAAGCAAAGACTCGTATCATACAAGATGCTCCAAGCGAAACACATATCATGTGGTGAATAAAAATATAGACTCAAGTAAATTTACCGATGGATTGAAGACAAAAGAGGGGATGCCTTCTGGGGTATCCCCAAGCTTAGGCCTTTGTCACTCTTTATTCCATAGTCCATCAAATCCTCACCCAAAACTTGAAAACTTCACAACACAAAACTCAACAGAAAACTCGTGAGATCCGTTAGTATAAGAAAATAAATCACCACTTTAGGTACTATTGTGAAATCATTATTTATTTATATTGGTGCAATACCTACTGTATTCTAACTTCTCCATGGTTCATCCCTCATGATACAACCCATAGATTCATCCAAATAGGTAAACAACTCAAAGAAAACAGAATCTGTCAAAAACAGAAGAGTCTATAGAAATCTGAAAACTTCGTATAGGTAACACAAACAATTATGAAACATTAGGACAACATGGATAATTTATATATCAATCTTTTGCAAAAATTTCAGACTCATTAGACGCTCTGAAAAATTTGATAAATTCCTGGACTGAGCACAAAAGTTTCTGTTTTTCAGCAAGATCAAACCACCATAGATCATCCCAAATGTTTTTACTTGGATCAAACACTAATTAATACACCAGAACACAATTACTACAGAAGTAATAATGTGGTAAACACTAAAAAACAAAAGCAAAAATAGAACACAATAATAAAATTGGGTTGCCTCCCAACAAGCGCTATTGTTTAATGCCCCTAGCTAGGCAAAACACAAAAGATCTATGTATTGTCATCTTTGGTATTGGAAATCCAAAAGTAGATCTCATAATATATTCATAATGCAAAATTATTTTCTTTGTAGGAAATTGTTCCATGCCTTTCCTTATTGGAAAATTAAATCAAATGTTTCCTTCTTTCATGACAATACTTGCACCAATCGTTCTAAGGAAAGGTCTACCAAGAATAATAGGACATGTAGTATTGCAATCTATATCAAGAACAATCAAATTTATGGGACAATAATTCCTATTTGCAACAATAAGAACATCATTAATCCTTCCCATAAGTTTCTTAATAGTAGAATCCGCAAGATGCAAATTCAAAGAGCAATCATCAAGATCATGGAAACACTAGCACCCAAATCGCAGAAATCATGGCACTCATAATATTTAATTTTAATATTAATAGTAGGTTCCCGCTCATCATGGACTTCTTTAGGGATAGAAACTTCCAACTCAAGTTTTCCTTCAAAATATTTCATCATAGCATCAACGATATATTTAGTAAAAGCCTTGTTTTCACTATAAGCATGTGGATAATTCATCATGGATTGTAATAAGGAAATACAATCAATTAAAGAGCAACTATCATAACTAAATTCCTTGAAATCCAAAATAGTGGGTTCATTGCTATTTAAAGTTTTGACCTCTTCTATCCCACTTTTATCAATTTTAGCATTAACATCTATAAACTTCAAATCATTAGGGTAAATTTTAAATAAAGTTGACTTATCTCCAGCCCCACCTTTATCAAGATTTACATTGGAAAACAAAGATTCAACAGGAGTCACATCAATCACTTTAAGATCTTCGTCATTATTATCACGAGAATACACTTTTTAAAGCCATTCACGCTTAGCACGTATTCTAACGGTTCTTTACTTACTTTCATCAATAAAAATTCTCATAGCTTTTAAATACTCATTAATATTATAATTGGGTGGAGCAGATCTAACTTTCAAAGAATCAATCTCAAGAGAAATTCTATCAACTTTCCTAGCGAAATCATCAATCTTGAGCAATTTTTCTTCAATTGTAGCATTGAAAACTTTTTGTGAACCAATAAATTCTTTAACAATATTGTCTTTATCAGAGGGAATCTTATTATAATTTCCATTAGAATTGTTGTAGGAATTACTATAATTATTAGAGGAATTACTAGGAAATGGCCCAGCGTTGAAATTACCTCTATAAGCGTTATTACCAAAATTATCCCTACCAACAAAATTCACATCCATAGATTTGTTATTATTTCGAATCAAAGAAGACAAAGGCATATCATTAGGATCAATAGGAGCACTGTTACTAGCAAACAATTTCATCAATTCATCCATCTTTTCACTCAAAGTATTTTTTTCTTCAATAGCATGCACTTTTTTACTAGTAGGAGATCTTTCGGTATGCCATTGAGAGTAATTTACCATAATACTATATAGGAATTTTGTAGCTTATCCTAATGTGATTTCCATAAAAGTACCACCCGCGGCGGAATCTAAAAGTTTCCTAGATACAAAATTCAATCCCGCATGAAAAAATTGTAAAATCATCCATAAACTCAAACCATGCGCGGGACAATTTCTAATCATTAATTTCATCCTCTCCCAAGATTGTGCAACATTATCATGATCAAGTTTCTTAAAATTCATTATATCTTTCCTAAGGGAGATGATCTTAGCGGGCGGAAATTACATGGAAATAAAAGCATCTTTACATTTATTCCATGAATCAAGACTATTTTTAGGCAAAGATGAAAACCAAGTTTTAGGACGATCTCGTAGTGCGAATGGAAACATTCAATTTAACAATATTATTATCCACATATTTCTTCTTTTGCATATCACACAACTCAATGAAAGTATTTAGATGGGATGCAACATCTTCACTAGGAAGGCCAGAAATTTGTTCTTTCATAACAAGATTAAGCAAAGCAGCATTAATTTCATAAGATTCCGCACTAGTGGCGGGAGCAATGGAAGTACTAGGAAAATCATTATTATTATTGGAAAAGTCACACAACTTGTTATTCTCAGATATCGTGACCAAGCAAGCAATAAAGCACACAAGCAATCAAAACGCAACCAAAAAGGCGAACGGAATAAGGGCTAATAAAAAGGCCAATCTTTTTGGTATTTTCTAAAAATCATTTTAGAAGTGGGGAGAGGAAAACGGGAGGCAAACAGCAAATAATGTAAATGCAAGAGATGTGTTTGTGATGGGTACTTGCTATGCTCGATGTGTATCCTCCCCGGCAACGGCGCCAAAAATCCTTCTTGCTACCTCTTGAGCATGCAACAAAGTAGATAAGTATCCCCCTCAGTTGATGAGAACCAAGGTATCAATCCAACAGGAGGAACAAGCAAGTCACCAATGGATGCACCTACACAAACAATTAAAATCTTGCACCCAACGTTATAAAAGGGGTTGTCAATCCCTTCACGGTTATTTGCAAGGATTGGATATGATAGAGATAGATGTAAACGAATACGGAAAGTAAAAGAGAAATAAATTGCAGCAAGGTATTTTTGGTATTTTTGGTTTATAGATCTGAAAATAATTTATGGAAAGTAGACTCGGGGGCCATAGATTTCACTTGAGGCTTCTATCTTGAAGGAAAGTATCACGGTGGGTAAACAAATTACTGTCAAGCAATTGATAGAAAAACGAATAATCATGTAGATATCCAACGCAATGATTATGAATATAGGCATCACGTCCATGTCAAGTAGACTAAAATGATTCTGCATCTACTACTATTACTCCAGACATTGACCGACTCCTGCCTTCATCTAGAGTATTAAGTTCATGAAGAACAAAGTAACGCATTTGGTAAGACGACATGATGTAGCGGGATAAACTCAAGCAATATGATGAAAACGCCATCTTTTTACCCTTGATGGCAACAATACAATACGTGCCTCGCTACCCCTACTTTGTCACTGGGTGAGGACAACGCAACATTGAACCCAAAACTAAGCATTTCTCCCATTGCAATAATTACCAATCTATTTGTCCAAACGAAACCAATAACTTGAAGAGACTAGCAAAGATATGAAATCATGCATATAAGAATTCAGAAAAGACAGAAATAAGATTCGTGGATAATCTGAACATAAACTCACAATTCATCGGATCTTGACAAACACACCACAAAAGAGTATTACATCAGATATATCTCCGTGAAGATCATGAAGAACATGGTATTGAAGATCAAAGAGAGAGAAGAAGCCATCTAGCTACTAGCTATGGATCCGTAGGTCTGTGGTGGACTACTCACGCATCATCAGAGGGGCAATGGAGTTGATGTAGATTCCCTCCGTGATCGGTTGCGGCTCCGGAAGATTATCGAAAAAGGCTCCAAGGTTGGATCTCTCGGGAACGGAGGCTATTGTCAGCAGAAAAGTATTTGCATTGCCCTTTTTGGTGTTCGGGGAATATTTGGGTATTTATAGGACGAAGAATAGGGTTAGGAGACATGCTAGGAGACGGCAAGCCTACTAGGCGTGGCCAGGGGGTGGCCGCGCTTACCAGGTTTGTGATCTCCTGGTAGGTGCCCTGGCGTGCACTTCGATCCAAGTCTAGTAGATCTCTTTCCTTCCAGAAAAAATCATTCCGAAGATTTTATTCCATTTGGACTTCGTTTAATATTCCATATCTGCAAAACTCAAAAACAAGTAAAACCATAGACTGGCACCAGGCTCTAGATTAATAGGTTAGTCCCAAAAATAATATAAAATAGCATATTAATGCATATGAAACATCCAAAATAGATAATATAATAGCATGACATTATCAAAAATTATAGATACGTTGGACACGTATCACCAACCCACTTGATACGGGTCACTAGACACGACCCGGAGGACTTCCTCCTCCACTTCGAGCTACCGGCGCATCGGTACAACGCCGTGCATCTCGGCGCCATCAACATCAATGGGGTCAGCTTCACCATCAAGCCGTGGCATGAAGATGATCATGCTATCCACTAAGACTTCCTACTCCACATTCGCGTCATCAGCGAGAAGGTGCCTATGCATCTCTGGTCCCTCGAGGGGCCCCCCAAGATCCTTGGCGACAAGTGTAACATCGATCGCCTCGACAGTCGGACGCACGAGTGCGGCCACACGAGAACCTTCGCATGTTGGGTCTAGGTCTGGGATGTTGCTTTCATCCCGACTAGGCACACCATCTGGAGGGCGGTGGGGCACCGGGCGTGTCGAGGCCATGCATGGCTTCTCTCCCTCGAGCCGGGAGGTGGCGCCGCTTCCTCGTGTGAAGCGTCATGACATGCTCATCCACGTCGACCGCGTCGAGGACTGGTCTCCGCTCTCCCCATGTTCGTCCCACTCAGCGCAGAGTGGCCTCCCCTCTTTGCGGTCTGAAGATGGCCGTTCCATCCCAACTATCTGCCATGGTACCTGGACCATGCATATTGAGGACGGACAGGGACATGGATGGCGCCAACCTGACCTGGTGGCCCTGGGGGGGCTGTGGCAGCCTTCACCTCGGTGCGCTTCACGACCATGACCACCACGACCACGGCAACAGCGGCAAGTGCTTTTGGAAGGACACAATGATGGGATGCAGGCAAACGGGGCAGGCCATGCAGCTCTGCAAGGATGCTGCTAGCTCCAACTGCCAGAGAAGTCGGGCCCCTGTTAGCCGCCGATGGGATGGGACGCGGCGCTCGGAGACAACTGTCCTGAAGGCCACGCTGCCACTGCCGCTTGCTCCATGACAGGCCAACAGAACATCTGCAGTTTTAGCAAGGGACGACTCTATGGCCGATTTCTTCGACTCTGCCATGAGTGTGCTTCCACCACCACCCCGGTTAAGGCGGCGAGAGCTCTAATCCGGCGTTTCAATGAACCGCTGACGGAGGAAGACACCACCATCATTGCCAAGCTCACACGGCTTGATCCGGAGGCCCTCCGCATTGCTGGTGGTCTCGCTGGCCCTGACGCCGACGCGGACGACGCGAACTAGTTTAGTTATGTTAGTCTACTCCATATGTATTAGTATTAGTCTCCAGCAGGGATTATCCTTAAGCCAATTGGAGTTAGGATTTATGTTAGCTATTTCTAGGATTAGTTCATATGTTACTGTCCGAGAGATTTGGGGCCTATTGGTGGTCTCGGGCGTGCCCCTACTATGTGGCTGGTGTGTCACTATTGTTTTAGAATTAATAGATTGTTGCTTCTGTCGGAGAAACTTCCTATGCCATATGAGTAACACACCACGTGCAATCCTTAATTGGAATATTAGAGGCTTGAAATCACCAGCGAGAAGAACTGTTGTACGAGAGGTCACAGAAGCACAATGGGCCACTATCCTGTGTCTGCAGGAAACAAAGCTAGAGGTCTGGACACCATCCATAGTAGGAGACATTGGAGGCTATAAGGTGGAGGGTTGCGCCATGCTGCGGTGCGGCAATCCTTTGGGACAAGAATGCGGTGTAATTTAACACACACGATGTGCGTTGTTTCTCTATCACTGACAAGATTTTGCTACAGCACGACAACTCCTCCTTCTGGCTAACCATGGTGTATGGGCCAGTTGATGATGCAAGGAAAGACGCCTTCCTGGGTGAGATTACACATGCTGCACCACCGACAGGAGAGCCACAGCTGATAAATGGCGATTTCAACATCATCTATGAGGCTCGTGACAAGAACAAGCTGAATTTGAACAGGAGGATCATTAGAAGATTCGGGTCTACTATTGACACGACAAGTCTGAGGGAGATCAGTGCAAGAATAGAAGATACACTTGGATAAATGAGTGTGAGGATCCTACAATGGCTAGTATTGATGAGGTGTTTTGCAACTCGGAGTAAGATGCACTCTTCCCAGCGTACATGCTCGTGGCTGCTACAACGGCTTGCTCGGATCATTGCCCACTACTCCTTGTGAACACCGCAGCGCCACCAAGGAAAGCTATTTTCAGATTTGAATCCTTTTGGCCTCACTTCCCACACTTCCAAGAGACGGTATCCAGATCATGGAAACACCCAGTAAAGCACACATGCCTGATTGTCAGGCTCAAGACGAAGATGCAATGAACTGCTACTTATTTGAGAATATGGGCAAACTCACTTTTCAGCGATGCAAAGGTTCAGCTACACCTGGCTTGCGAGGTTGTTCTCAGGTTGGACATTTCCCAGGAAAAGCGCAGCCTATCCCAAAGTGAATTCATCCTCCACAAGCAGCTCAAGAAGAGAATATTGGGCCTCGCAACTATGAAAAGAGCCCGAAAGAGACAAGCTTCCAGGATAACCTGGCTCAAGGCGGGAGATGCAAGGACTGCCTTCTTCCAGGCTAAGATCAACTCTAGAAGGAGGAAGAACTTCATCCATTCATTGGACACGGATACTGCTATGATTACAACACATGACGACAAGGCTGCTGCTGCCCATGATCATTTCAAAAACTTGTTCGGCATTAAATAGATGAGGAGATGCTCCATCAATTGGGAATGCATTGATCTGCCTAGGATCCCAAACAAGGGGCTGGACAACCCCTTCTCTGAGTGAGAGGTCTGGGCTGTGATCGCGGCCTCTCCGGCTGATCGGGCGCCCGGCCGGGATGGTTTTTCGGGAGCTTTCTTCCGTAGTTGTTGGGGCACAATAAAAGGTGATTACATGTCTGTCTTCGACCACTTCTACCGGTTAGCTAATGGCAATTTTGCTGATCTGAACACAGCCATCATCACTCTGATCCGAAGAAAGACGGAGCAAGAAGAATGAGTGATTTCAAGACAATCAGTCCCATTCACTCAATTGCAAAATTAATCTCAAAAGTGCTAACCATGCGCCCTGCTGTTGTCATTGATAAGATCATCAGTCCAGCCCAGACGGCGTTCCAGATGAAAAAGTGCATACATGAAAGCTTCTTATATGTGCAGAACATAGTCCGGGCCCTGCACAGAAGCAAAACAACGGTGTTATTGATGAAACTCGACATAGCTAGGGCCTTTGACAACGTATCTTGGGAGTACATCATGGAGCTGCTGCAAAATCCCGGTTTCCCGCCGCGATGGAGGAACTGGGTTGCCTTGCTATTGTCCTCGTCCTCATCGTCCTGCCCGCTGAACGGGATACCCGGTCACCTAATCGAGCATAAACGGAGACTACGGCAGGGAGAACCTCTGTCTCCGCCCCTGTTCAAGAATTCGTCCGATTAACCAGTTAACTTGCCGATTAATCCCTACTCGTAGGGTCACAGCACTAGTAGAATGTATGTCTGTAGTCCCGGTTGGGATGGCCTTTAGTACTGGTTCCCTAACCGATACTAAAGGGTCGGGACTAAAGGTCCAGACCTTTAGTACCGGTTGGCCCACGGACCGGTACTAAAGGCCCACCACGTGGGTGCCTGCATGGGCTGGTGGTGGAGGACCTTTAGTACCGGTTTGTGATACCAACCGCTACTAAGTGTTATATTTTTTGTTTTAGTTTTCAAGTATTAATTTTCCTCTTTTTTGTGTGTGTTTTCCATTCATTTCAAATTCATTTTACGGTGCTATATACTATAAACAGTACACAAGTTGATGCATATATATATATATGTAATATGATATAAAATATCTCATACATAGTATATATACAAATGGAATTACACATCCATATATATTCTGGATTTATAAATTAAGGCTCAAAACCCGCCCGGGACTAGCTAGCTAGTGCTCCGGATGAAATCTCAGTTTTCTACTACTGATTTGCTGGCATTATTGAGGCGGCGGTAAGGTAGTGCTCTTCGTTTACATCAATGACATGTTGAAGAAGAAATGCCGCAAATTCCTCTTGAAGTGCTACAAAGCGTTTCTATGGTGAGAGCTTCGACATCATCTGCCAAACCTCGAGTTGTCTTTCACGTGCACTTGTGCGATGTATACGACATTCGGTCTGGATGCGAATGTTCTCGCAGAGGAAGTATCCACATAAATTTGTCCCCTATGGCTGCTTTGCGCACTTTGCAAAAGAATAGAATTCAATAAGATAATTAATAATCAAGCATGATAATGGTATTGAAACTAGAATTAAAGAGATGCGCGGACCTAGTAGTACTACTTAATTACCTACATCTTTTTCCACTTCAACTTCGGTTTCCATTGACGACTGTGATGGTTTTTTTCTATGATCTTTTTCCAAACACTACGCGAAAAAGAAAAAGAACAAAAGTATTATGATAATTACTTTTGATATCAGGAAATAATGAAAGAAAGCGAGGTCGATAAAGATTGAAATTACCGTTCTATCATAAAATACAAGTCCACGTATGATTGTTCTAGTATATCTAGTGAGTCATACACTTGAATAAATCCATCCACGAGGATAATATTTAGGAAGATATAGTGGTCTTTGCGCAAAAGTTTATATAATTAAGCAGGCATGCATATAACTCATCAACTACAGTTGACAACGAGCTAGTGAGCAAAAATAGAATTTGTAGTATACAAGAGTGTAAACACTCACCCCATGTTGTATAGAATTTGGTATTCGTTGCCTCTAGATATTTTTCCAACAGCTCTTCTGTGTCCTTGGCATAATGTTTTACCACATGACCATGAACGGTATCTGGGCCGATGAACCCAATGTCATCGATTCCCTCTTGTTTCAATTCTCACATCTTCAATCTGCATAATAGCATAGAAAAGAACATATATAGTGAGGATAAGCCAATGAACGATATCTGAGCTAGAGACTTAAATTATTAAAAATATAAATCACTTACAGACAATAGCAACTGATGAGAGTTTTGTCGATAGGGTCCATGTGGTATAACTGGAAAAGTTCTGAGAATTCAAGACATATTTCACATCCATTGACGTAATGCTCTTTCCTTACTTTGACCATGACCGCCGTCTCCCCTCGCTTCGCTTCACGCAGGTACCAATCATGCAACTGTCGCATCATAGTTGGTAGTTCCTTGTACTGCTCGGGTGTGACAAATGGTTTTCCGACGGCATATTTCATTGCGTACTTAGCTTCACCGTACCCGCAGATTTCCTCGGTGCCAAGGATTTGGCCAAGATACGTCGATTGCTTGGATCGATTGTTTTCTTGGATTGGTACTCACCTTGAGAAGAGAGATCAATTGCTTGGATTATTCTCTGACCTGGGGAACTGTTTTCCCGCTAGTGGTACCACCTGTCGTTGATGTCGTACTTCCCGACTTCTTCCTTGGGCTGGGCCGACTTCTCTGCTCACTTGCCTTCTGAATTTGTCGCTCATAGTCTGTTGGCATACGCTCCACCTATGCCGGGGGTCGATCAATAAAGTGTTCCCTAAAGTGCTCTTTGACTTCCTTGGGTATTACCTCCTTTGGCAACAAGGGATTCTTCGCAAAAAAGGCTTTCACTTGGCGATCGCTTTCAATTTTGTTTTCCTCCGGTGTCATGTTGTAAGGCAGCTTCGTTTTGGCCGGAGGCTCAGGTTTCTTCTTTGCTTTCTTCCGAAGAGGACTGCTGATGGCCTTCGTCTTTTGGGAGCCCTGCTGGCGGGACCGCTGCCGGGGTGTAGTCGGCTCATGCGGCGGAGATCAATATCGACGATATGGACTCACGTCGTGCTCCGTCCCGAGGTTGGGTGGACTCACGCTGGGATCCCTATCAAAGTGGGATGCCTCTCGAGGTGAGGAGGACTACTAGCGCTGCGATGCCTGTGGCTGGAATCCCTCGCGCTGGACATCGACACTTGGTGGAGCCGGTGGCCTTAGCACCGAGTGTGGAAAGACGATGTAGTCCTTACTCCATAGAATGAGACCACGGTCGGCTTCTGCCAGTGTGGACTCCCCTCACGTACAGGGATGTCAAGCTGTAGTTCATCATATCCTGGCTCTATTGCGTCCACCGCGACACGAGCATACCCAGCTGGAACCGGATTGACATGCGAAAGAACATCAGGTGTATTTGGTAAAGCATAGACCGTCGCGACCCGCACGGTTATGTTCTTCATTTTTTGGATTAGCTCACAGGATGTCTTTTTGGTGATATCATCCACGCGGTTGTGACCCAGCGGTGCCCCAGTGGAATCCACGCCGCTTTTCGACAGTGTAGATGGGACAGGTTCCGATGCCTCCTGCCGTGGAGTTGCCCTTTGCTGGATCAGTACCTGTATCAGCAGCTGCTGCTGCTCATACTTTTGTTCCAACTTTGAAAGTCGGTCTGCTTCCACCTTATTTTTTCTCGAATGATTTTTATAAGTATCCTTCCAGCCCACAAACCCCTGATACCACGGAACAACGCACACGCCTCATGTTCGTACTTCATGTTCGGGATTCCCGAGGGCGCGTGTAAGCTCGTTGTTCTCTCTATCGGGGTGAAACCGTCCTTCTTGGGAAAATTTTATTGCTTCAATCAACTCATCTGATGCATGCTTCAGACTGGCTAGTGCAATAATGTTCCCTATTGCTCGGTGCAACTTTCCCTCATGCGCAAAAAACCAATTCCTGCACCTCCGGGGCCAGTGGAAGGTTACTGGAGTAATCCCTTCAGCATGCATCTTATTCTCTAATGCATCCCACTTAGGAATGGCTGACTTGTATCCATCTGTCCCTAGTTTACGGTGATACTTTTTTTCTCCGCATTTATCTTATTCTTTACCGATTTCTCCATAGCAGCTTCCGATGTCTTGTACTCGATAAATGCGTCCCAGTGATTCCTTACCTTCCCGTATATTCCTGTGAATTCGAGCGCCTTTTTGCCTCTTGCGTTGTACTCAGTCCATAATATTTTCTTCCAAGTCTGGAACGCGCCGACCATGTTGTGGAGAGCAAACTCCTTGACTTTGTCCCTTTGGCGCTCCGAGAGAGAATCTGGTAGGATGAAATTCTCCATGAGCTCTTGCCAAAGGGCATCTTTAATTCTTTTATCGACATAATCCATTCTTGCATTGTGATCGGGACTCCATACATAACAACCACTCCGCATTGACGCACAAATGTCTTGGCATTGGCTTCAGAGTGAGTCGGTTCGCCATCATGTTTGAAAGCATCAAGATTGAGCTTTACATTGTCGTCCAATAATTTGGCACTGCCTCATAACTTTCTATTACATTGGCTCGATCCGGAGGGCTGATAATTAAAAGAAGAAAGATTTGTTAATACATATATATAGAAATCAATTAATACACATGTAATGATCACAAAGAGGCTAATATGTATATACCTCACCGGACATTCTTAGTTGTTCCGGATTTTGGAACATAAGTTGTTCTTCCTCGGCCTCACATCCATCACCGTAATCGTTCAGATATTGTGAGCCGTCATCATCATGTGATTCACCCAAAAGGTCCGCTGGGTTTTCGGAGGAGCGTATCATGTCGAAGATGTCCTCTTCATGAGCTCCACCGGTATTGTCCATAGCTTAATAACTAATCCATAATAATATAGATAAAACAAATTAGTACTCAAATTAGTACGCAAATTAGCATGCATTCGAGAAGCAAAATAACTGATAGTTAATTAATAATGCATCATCGAATACATATATAGTAGTTCGTAGAAAAGATCTCATCATAATCTTGGATAATAGTTAATACATCGGCTAATCCATCGATCTAGCTATTTTTTTGAAAAGTAAGATGACCCCCGGCCTCTGCATATGGAAGATACATGCAGACACTTTATTAATTATTCACAGAGATCTTACAAAGCAATACATCAATATGTATGAAGCCACCCTCTTGGAAACATCTGTCGCTACTCCTGTCTAATGGTGAAGGGGTGTAGAAAGTGTGAGCCACATACCCAGACCTCTCACCTCGCCTAACATATAAAGCCGGAGGCCCCGACCGAGCCACATACCGGGTCAGGGGTATAGTCCGGTCCGACGCACCCTCATAGGTCGTCGCCACCGCCTTTCATCAATCCATCTTCAGAACATCTACTGACACATCGACCTTGCAAGGCCTGCCGTCGACGTCCCACAGTGCCAGACAGCGCCTCCTCCCTACGCGCGCTCATCATCACGCATCCATCACCGAGACTTTGCTACGCCTCGCCGCCTAGACTCCACGCCGTCGATGTGTCACAGGGAACGCCGCTCCACCATAGATGTCGACCACTGATCCCTCGAGCCCGTTTGTACCTCCATGAATGATGCCCCCAAGGAGAAAACGACATCAGAGCACCACCATCATCCGATCTACTGATCTAGGGCTTCCCCCGGAGGGAGCAGAGAGTGGCCTTGAACTTCTCCTTGGTGACGCCTGATAAGTCTCCAACATATCTATAATTTTTTATCGTTCCATGCTATTATATTATCAACTTTGGATGTTTTCTATGCATGAATATGCCATTATATATTATTTTTGGGACTAACTTATTAATCCAGTGCCCAGTGCCAGTTCCTGTTTTTTTCGTGTTTTTTACCTTTTTCAGATAGGAATATCAAACGGAGTCCAAATGGAATGAAACTTTCGCCTTGATTTTTTTGGAAACTATAAAAAATACCTTAAGAAAAAGATACCGGAGAGGCGGCCCGAGGAAGCCACGAGCCTGGGAGGCGCGGGCCCCCCTGGTCGCGGCTAGGGGGCTCATGACCTCCTCGTGCCACCTCCTGACCTGTTCCCGACTCCAGATGGCCTTATAAATACGGAAACCCTCGAAAACAGATCAGGGTAGCAAGTTCCGCCGCCGCAGACCTCCAGAGCCACGAAAAACCAATCGGGAGACTGTTTCGGCATCCTGCCGGAGGGGAATTCATCGCCGGAGGCCATCTTCATCAAGACCATTGCCTCCCTTGCCTCTCCGATGATGCGTGAGTAGTTCATATCAGACCTTTGGGTCCATAGATAGTTGCTAGATGGCTCTCTCTCTCTCTCTTTGATCTTCAATACAAAGTTCTCCATGATCTTCATGGTGATCTATCCGATGTAATCTTCTTTTATGCTGTGTTTGTTGAGATCCGATGAATTGTGGATTTATGATCAGGTTATCTATGAATATTATTTGATCAATTCTTGAATTCTTATATGCATGATTTCATATCCTTGTAAGTCTCTTCGAGTTATAGGTTTCGTTTGGCCAACTTCATCTATGATTCTTGCAATGGGAGAAGTGCTTGGTTTTGGGTTCATACCGTGCGGTGTCCTCACGTAGTGACAGAAGGGGTAGCGAGGCACATATCGTGTTGTTGCCATCAAGGGTAAAAAGATGGGGTTTATATCATATTGCATGAATCTATCCCTCTACATCATGTCGTCTTACTTAAAGCGTTACTTCGTTTCTTATGAACTTAATACACTAGATGCATGCTGGATAGCGGTCGATGTGTGGAGTAATAGTAGTAGATGCAGAAAGTATCGGTCTACTTGTCTCGGACGTGATCCCTATATGTATGATCATTGCCTTAGATATCGTCATGACTTTGCGCTATTCTATCAATTGCTCAACAGTAATTTGTTCACCCACCGTAATACTTGCTATCATGAGAGAAGCCTCTAGTGAACACTATGCCCCCCGGGTCTATTTTACATATTATATATTCAGATCTAAACATAAAAATACCAAAAATACCTTGCTGCAATTTTGTTAACTTATTTATATGTACTCATTATCACTATATGATCTCACCTTGTAAGTAATCGTAAAGGGATTGACAACCTCTTTATCGCGTTGGGTGCAAGTTTGTTTGTGTTTGTGCAGGTTCCTTGTAGCATCATCTTGATACTCCAACTGGATTGATACCTTGGTTTTCAAACTGAGGGAAATACTTACCGCTACCTTGCTGCATCACCCTTTCCTCTTCAAGGGAAAAACCAACACAAGACAAGAATTCTCCTATCAACTTGCCAATTTCTGGTGATGTTGTAGAGAAGTAGCAATGCCTTCAGGAAGGGAACGACGTAGACAGCGCCGCCATCACCGGCCTTGGCAGTAGATGAAGGCAAGCTTTCACCCCGATCTGTTCGAAGAGCCCATCTATCCTTCATGGGTCACCTTATCCTGCAACATCCTCGGGAGCGGGATCCCATGATCCGCCGCCACCGGTGACGCCACAAGGACCCACCACCTGGCCGTCATCCCTGATGAAGGGGATGGCGCCCCCACCTTGTTCAGATCCAGCAGCATGCCAACGCCTCTTGCTGGCCCCATGGAGGATAGTCAACGCGCGTGCTGCCTAGCTAATACATCATAATAATACATATATAGTAGATAATATATCGATCTAGCTAGAACCCTAGCGCCCGATGGATATAGGGGTGGGTGGTGGACACCCAAAGAGAAGGAACCATCACAGGAGCATAGCTCTAGTGAGATCC
This sequence comes from Hordeum marinum, assembly GCA_022496015.1. Taxonomy (NCBI): domain Eukaryota; kingdom Viridiplantae; phylum Streptophyta; class Magnoliopsida; order Poales; family Poaceae; genus Hordeum; species Hordeum marinum. Next base: position 27,246,945 of record CM039678.1, read on the forward strand.
CTGAAGAATCTGCCAGGTATTGTCGGACCTGGCCTCCAAAGCTGCCATGTAGCGACGGACGTGCTCGTTCTCCTTGCTGACATGGTATTGTACACCCTCCGCGGGGGACTCAAGCCTCCGAATCGTCCGTGGCCCATGCGGCCACCACCACAGAACCTTCGGGTCGATGACGGGCTGGCTCCTCACCAAGCTGCGCCGTCCGAAAGGCAGCACCTCCCAGTACCAGGCCGGCGGAGCCCAGTCCCGGACAAGGCCCCTCGGCTCAAGCAACAGACGTCCTCCGCCGACTCGATGACGAGGATGCGGGATCGGCATCGTCGGCGTCAAGAAGAAACACTTAATTATGAATATAAATTAAATAACACTTAGCAAAATTAACACTTAGCATCTAACAAATTAAATAACACTTAGCAAAATTAGTGGATTAGGGGGGCGACCCACTTGTCAGCGGATTAGGGCGATGGCCCCACTTGTCATTGATATCTAACAAAGCACTTAGCAAAATAGTACTTAACATCTAACAAAACACTTAATCATTTTAATTAATCAGTGGATTAGGGGGGCGGCCCCACTTGTCATTGACTCGGGCCTGCCAAGTCAGCACAGCTGACTAGGTCGACTGGTCAACTGGGCCCGCAGACCCACTGGCCAGCTACCCTAGGGGTGGGGCTGGCTAGCCACATCAATAGGATGCACCGGAGTTGCTCCGGCGAGCCGCAAACCGTGGGGGTGGGGCTGGCCGGCCATGTCAGTAGGCTGCGCCGGAGTTGCTTCGGCGAGCCGCAAACCCTGGGGGTGGGGCTGGCCGCCCATGTCAGTAGGCCGTGCCAGGGCGGCACGCAGTGGGGGCCGGTGAGCTCCGGCGAGAGTGTTTGGGCGGCAGGCAAGGGGGAGGGGAGAGCCTCACCGAGGGTGTAGCCATGCAAAGCTGCTCGAGGGAGGCGCGGTGTCATGGCGGCAGGGTCGGGGTTGTGAGCGGTAGCGACGACGGATTTCGGCAGCCTGGTGGCGCAAATCTGAGCTTCTCCTAGTGCGTGGCTCGGCTCGGGATGAGGGTGTTCCTATTTATACCTTGCAAGCCTTTAGTACCGATGCGTGGCTCGCACCGGTACTAAAGACCCTTTAGTACCGGTGCAAGCCACACACCGGTACTAAAGGTCCTCCCTAAAAAATGTGCGGCGCGGTGGACCTTTAGTACCGGTGCATGGCTCGCACCGGTACTAAAGGTTTTTTTAATTCATTATTAGTTATTATTTTCAGAAAAACCCTAAACTTTAGAAAATCATAGAAAAAAATTCTATGACTCCAATGGCAATGAATAATATATGAAAAAATATCGGAAAAATATAAAGAATCTGTTTATAGCATTTCCATGCATGTTTGAACAAATTAAACTGTTGTATCTGACAATCTGATTAAATGGCATTTGAAATGTCATACCTGGAGTTTGAAAAGCAGTACAAATGAACTCTGAAAAGGTTGTAACTTGGCATTACATCATAATTTCACCCACATAGCAACTTCTAAAGAGTTGAGAGGGTTATGGCAAAAACTGGATGCACTTCCTGTACAAACTGGAAAATCTCTTTCGAACTATGAGGGTTTCAGACGAAAACGCATCTATTACAAAGGGATTTCATTTTTAATAACTTATTTTAACTCCATACTTTTTGTGTGTTCAATATGCACCATTCAAAGGCACATCATCAATTTCCAAGCCTTTCTGACTTCATTTGATATTTTTCATGCATTTAATGATTTATTTTGAGCTAAATGACCCCGAAATTGAAAAGAAGTACAAATGAACTCTGAAAAGGTTGAAACTTAGCATGACATCATAATTTCACCCACATAGAAACTTCCAAGGAGTTGAGAGGGTTATGGAAAAAAATGGATACACTTCGTGTACAAACTGGACAATCTCTTCCGAAGTACGAGGGTTTCGGACAAAAACTCATCTATTACAAAGGGATTTCATTTTTAATGACTTATTTTAACTCCATACTTTTTGTGTGTTCAATATGCACCATTCAAAGGCACATCATCAATTTTCAGCCCTTTCTGACTTCATTTGATATTTTTCATGCATTTAATGATTTATTTTGAGCTAAATGACCCAGAAATTGAAAGCAGTATAAATGAACTCTGAAAAGGTTGAAACTTGGCATGACATCATAATTTCACACACGTAGCAACTTCTAAAGAGTTGAGAGGGTTATGGCAAAAACTGGATGCACTTCATGTACAAACTAGACAATCTCTTTCGAAGTATGAGGGTTTCGGACGAACGCTCGTCTATTACAAAGGAATTTCATTTTTAATAACTTATTTTAACTCCATACTTTTTGTGTGTTAAATATGCACCATTCAAAGGCCCATAAATAATTTTCAACCCTTTCTGACTTCATTTGATATTTTTCATGCATTTAATGATTTATTTTGAGCTAAATGACCCTGAAATAGAAAAGCAGTACAAAAGAACTCTGAAAAGTTTGAAACTTGGCATGACATCATAATTTCACCCACATAGCAAGTTATAAAGAGTTGAGAGGGTTACGGAAAAAACTGGATGCACTTCATGTACAAACTGGACAATCTCTTTCGAAGTCTGAGGGTTTCGGACGAAAACTCATGTGTTACAAAGGGATTTCATTTTTAATACCTTATTTTAACTCCATACTTTTTGTGTGTTCAATATGCACCATTCAAAGGCACATCATCAATTTTCAACCCTTTCAGACTTCATTTGATATTTTTCATGCATTTAATGATTTATTTTGAGGTAAATGACCCTGTAATTGAAAATCACTACAAATGAACTCTGAAAAGGTTGAAACTTGGCATGACATGATAATTTTACCCACATAGAAACTTTTAAAGAGTTGAGAGGGTTCCGGTAAAACTAGATGCACTTCGTGTACAAACTGTTACAAAGATATAATACTACAAAATGCATGCATGTCCTTCACATAGAAAGTGATGACGGTGAAGCCGGTCACATCCCAGAGTGGGATCTCATGGTTTAAGACTTTTTCTGTGTGTTTTCCCTAGATTATGATTGCACCATAACCATGGACAATCTTCATCATTTAACAGGATGCTTGGGTCACTCTTCACTCTGAAGGGAGGGATTTCATGAAACTTTTCATAATCTTGTGAGATGTCTGTCTTGTCCTCCACTCCCACAATGTTTATTTTCCCTGAAAGAACTATGTGGCGCTTTGGCTCATCGTATGATGTATTCGCTTCCTTATCTTTTTTCTCCTTGGTTTGCTAGACATGTCCTTCACATAGAAAACCTGAGCCACATCATTGGCTAGGATGAATGATTCGTTTTTGTACCCAAGATTGTTGAGATCCACTATTGTCATTCCGTACAGTGGGTCTACCTATACCCCGCCTCCAGTATATTTGACCAATTTGCCCCGAAACAAAGGGACCTTAAGATCGGGTCCATAGTCAAGTTCCCATATCTCCTCTATGTAACCATAATATGTGTCTTGAAAGTTGGTTGCATCATAGCGGACACCACTATTTTGGTTGGTGCTCTTTTTATATTGGGAGATCGTGTAAAATGTATTCCCATTTATCTCGTACCCTTTGAAAGTCGTTACAGTCGAACTTGGTGTCTTGGCCAACCAGTACAGTTCATCTCGAACATCATTGTCATTGATGAGCTTTGTTTGCAACCAACCGGAAAAAGTCTCCATGTGTTTACGTTCAATCTAGGGGTCAGACTACTTCGGGTTCTTGGACCATACAATATCCTTGTGTTCCTCGATATATGGAGTCACCAAGGTGGAATTTTGTAGAACCGCGTAGTGTGCTTGACTGAAAGAATGCCCATCCATATTTATTGCTTCTTTCTTTCCTAGTGTGCCTTTTCCACCCAGTCTCCCCTCATGCCGTGATTCAGCAGGAAGACCAATCGGCTTAATGTCAGGAACAAAGTCAACACAAAACTCAATAACCTCCTCTGTTCCATATCCCTTGGTAACGCTTCCTTATGGCCTAGCACGGTTATAAACATATTTCTTTAAGACTCCCATGAACCTCTCGAAGGGGAACATATTGTGTAGAAATACAGGACCCAGAATGTTAATCTCTTCGACTAGGTGAACTAGGACGTGCGTCATAATATTGAAGAAGGATGGAGGGAACACCAACTCGAAACTGACAAGACATTGGACCAGGTCATTCTGTAACCTTAGTAGGATTTCTGGATCGATTACCTTCTGAGAAATTGCATTGAGGAATGCGCATACCTTCACAATGGCAAATCGAACATTTTCCGGTAGAAGCCCCCTAAGTGCAACCGGAAGTAATTGCGTCATAATCACATGGCAGTCACGAGACTTTAGATTTTGAATTTTTTTCTCTGCCATATTTATTATTCCCTTTATATTCGACGATAAGCCAGACGGGACCTTGATACTGAGAAGGCATTCAAAAAAGATTTCCTTCTCTTCTTTCGTAAGAGCGTAGCTGGCAGGACCTTGATACTGCTTTGGAGGCATGTCGTCTTTTTCGTTAATTCTTTGCTTGTCCTCCCGTGCCTCCGGTGTATCTTTTGTCTTTCCATACACGCCCAAGAAGCATAGCAGGTTCACACAAAGATTATTCATCACGTGCATCATGTCGATTGCATTGCGGACCTCTAGGGCTTTCCAATATTCAAGTTCCCAAAATATAGATTTCTTCTTCCACATGGGAGCGTGTCCGTTGGCGTCATTCGGAACAGATTGTCTACCAAGACCCTTTCCAAAGATTACTTGTAAATCCTTGACCATATCAAATATATATTCACCAGTACAGAGGCCAGGCTTGTTCTGGTTATCTGGCTTGACTTTGAAATGGTTGCCTGCCTTTCTTAAGATATGCTTGATTGGTAGAAATCGACGATGTCCTAGGTACACATTCTTCTGACATTTATCCAAATATATACTTTCACTATCGTCTAAACAGTGCATGCATGCATTGTATCCCATGTTTGTATGTCCTGAAAGGTTACTAAGAGTAGGCCCAGCATTGATGGTTACAAACAGCAACACTCGTAGGTCAATTTCCTTCTGTGTGTGCGCATCCCACACACGTACACCTGGTTTTTTCCACAACTATAGAAGTTCATCAACTAGTGGCCTTAGGTATACATCAATGTCGTTGCCGGTTGCTTAGGGCCTTGGATGAGCACTGACATCATAATGAACTTCTGCTTCATACACAACCAAGGAGGAAGGTTGTAGATACATAGAGTCACGGGCCAGGTGCTGTGACTGGAGCTCTGCTCCCCAAAAGGATTCATCCATCTGTACTAAGACCAAACCATAAGTTTGTTGTGTCAACTGCAAAGTCCTCAAACTCCCTCTTGATTTTTCTCCACTGCGACCCATCAACGGGTGCTCTCAACACCTCGTCTTCCTTACGTTCTTCTTCGTAACAACTTGGCATGCTCTTTGTTTTGGTAAAACGTTTCAACCGTGGTATTACAGGAGCATAATACATCACCTTGGCAGGAACCCTCTTCCTATGGCGTTCGCCCTCCACATCACTAGGGTCATCGTAGGGGATCTTATTGCGCAGTGCACCACATATCGGGCATGCATCCAAATTCTCGTACTCCTCACCGCAGTAGAGGATGCAGTCATTAGGGCATGCATGTATCGTCTACACCTCTAATCCTAGAGGGCTGACAACCTTCTTTGCTTTGTACGTACTTTCAGGCAATTCGTTATCCTTTGGAAGCATCTTCTTTATCATTATCAACAATTCTTGAAATCCCTTGTCAGTTACACCATTCTTTGCCTTCCATTGCAGCAATTCTAGCGTGGTACCCAGCATTTTCTGGTCATCTTCACAATTTGGATACAAGAATTTCTTGCGATTCTCTCACAGGCGCTTCAACTTCAACCTCTCCTTGTCACTTTTGCAGTTTCTCTTTGCATCAGTAATGACCCAACCAAAATCATCAGCGGGCTCATCTGATGCCTATTCTTCAACTTCCCCCATTGATGCCTCTTCTTCAGCTTCCCTCATTGTTTTATGGGCGAAAGGATAGTTGTCATCATCCTCTTCTTCTTCATTGTCTTCTATTATAAGCCCTCTTTCTCCATGCTTGGTCCCATAGCTATAGCCGGACATGAAACCGGACTTCAGCAGGTGGTAGTGAAGGGTTTTTGAGGTAGAGTTATTCCTATCATTCTTACAGTCACGACATGGACAACACATGAAACCATTCTGCTTGTTTGCCTCAGCCACATGAATAAAATCATGCAGGCCATTAAGGAACCCTGGACTTAGTCGCTCATCATACATCCATTGCCGGCTCATGTTCACAACACAACATCAAAGTGACCAAATTAATACAACTTCATCATCACATTACAACCAAAGTAGAGCTAGGAATGACCAAATGTTATTACTGCAAATAATAGATACTTACAGTTCATACATACATCTCATAAAACAACATACGACTATCTAAAACATGTAAATGCAACAACAAATGCGATCCTAATCGCAACTAAGGTAACAATTCAGCCAACGGCATAATGATACCAAGCCTCTTTATCAATGGCATATTTTCTAATATTTCTAATCTTCAAGCGCATTCCATCCATCTTGTTCTTGTGATCATCGATGATATCGGCAACATGCAACTCCAATCCCATCTTCTCATCTTTAGTTCTTTTCAATTTTTCTTTCAAATGATCAATTTGTTTTTCACCTTGTGTTAACTTCTCAAGCAGAATTGCATAGTCGGTTGGAATTTCTGGTTCAACTACTTGCTATAGATAAAAATATCTACGTCAATTTTGTGGCATAATTAATTGTCATAGAAATTAGATGATATATGAAATAGTTATAAAAGATAACGACATATCACATCTGAATCATAGACTGGACGAGGGCCGACGTGGGCGGATACATAACCATGACACTATAGAATAACTAACAATAATACAAGTAAATCGTACACGTAGCTATCTAAATCATACAAGTAATTTTTTTAACAAAAAGGTTTTAAGAAGATCAAGAGGCTCACCAAGGTGGTCGGTGCCGCGACGAGACGGTGGGGGCGATCAATGATGGTTAGGACGGGGATGGGAAGGCACCAAATAAACCACACCTACACATATGCAACCTAACAAGTTAATTTGAGCTCAAATTGCATATAAATCAAATAAAGTCCCACATAATGATCACTTCCCCAAAACCTAGCTAAAACCCACAAATCACATATCTTTGAGCATACTACAAGATAATCTAGCAATGAGAGATGAAGGGGCAAAGTTTCTAACCTTTGTGAACACTTGGATAGATGGGGTGCCTTCAAATCTTGACAAATCCTTGCCAAAATGGAGGATGAGCTTCGAGCAAGAAGAAGAACAGGGGAGAAACCAGAGAAATGAGAGCCCGCTTCGATCGGCTGTGGACGAAGCATATATATATAAGAAGTCTTTAGTACCGGTTGGTGTCACCAACCAGTACTAAAGGGCAACCTTTAGTACTGATTCGTGCCACGAACCGATACTAAAGAGGCACGCGGGGCCCAGGTCTGACCAAAAGCCTGCCACGCCCCCTTTAGTACCGGTTCATGACACGAACCGGTACTAAAGGTCCGTTAGGAGCTGGTACTAAAGGTCGCCCTACTCCTTGCCGTTGGAGCCGGCACAAACCGGGACTAATAGCCTCTTTAGAACCGGCTCGTAACCCGACCGGGACTAATGCGTCGGACGAAAGGTCAATTTTCTACTAGTGCCAAGTAGCCGATTAAGTGATTAATCACCCGATTAATTTATTAAATGGCCGATTAACTTGCCGATTAGCCTATTAAGCTCCTACTCGCCAACCATCCTAGCATCTACCAGTTAACGATTTCCTCAACAATGGTCTCTGCTGCTCTTCATCGTGTGCATCGACACATTATACAGGTTGTTGGAGGCGGCGACTAGGATCGGCCAGCTGTCCACCATGCGTGGCCCTACTGCCAGGATGTGCACAAGCCTTTACGCAGATGATGCGGGGATCTTCATCAACCGACGCGTGAGGAAATAGATGTACTCTTAGAGCTCCTCGAACGTTTTGGAGATGCCAAGGGCCTCTGCGTCAACCTCTCTAAGTCCTCAGCGGTCCCCATTAGGTGTAATGACATCGACCTTGCTAGTGTTCTCTAGAATTTTGGTGGCACAATGGCGGCTTTCCCTATCACATATTTTGGACTACCTATCATAATCAGGAGGCTTTGGGTTGTGCATCTTCAGTTCATCCTTGACCGGATTAGGGCTAGGCTCGCGGGTTGGAAAGGCAGACTCATGCCAATGGCAGGTCGTCGTGTCCTTGTGCGCTACGTCCTGTCGGTGCTGCCCACTTTTGTGATTACCGCACCGCGAGAACCAAAGAAGTTCTTCAAGGATGTTGGCAAGTCACAGCGACGCTTCCTCTGGACGCAAGATGAAAACATTACAGGAGGAAAGTGCAAGGTCGGATGGAGGAAGGTCACCCAGCCGGAGGTCTATGGTGGTATTGGCATCCACGACCTTCCCGGTTTTGCATGGGCGCTGCGACTCAGGTGGCTGTGGCTCAGCTGGATGCAGCCGCACAGGCCCTGGATCGACACCGGCCTGCCTTGCGACAGAGCAGACCAGGCTTTGTTCGCGGCCTCCACCAAGGTCACTATCGGCGATGCGGCAACCGCTTCTTTCTGGTTCTGCTTGTGGCTCGGAGAAAGACATGTGTTCCTGGTTTAGTGATACGTCTCCCTCGTATCTATAATTTTTGATTGTTTCATGCCAATATTCTACAACTTTTATATAGTTCTGGCAAATTTTTATACTATTTTTGGGACTAACATATTGATCCAGTGCCCAGTGCCAGTTCCTGTTTGATGCATGTTTCTTTGTTTTGTAGAATATCCATACCAAACGAAGTACAAAAGAGATAAAACCTCACAGATATATTTTTTGGAATATATATGATTTTTCAGAAAAAGAACTAACGCGATATGATACTCGAGGTGACCACAAGCCAGGGGGCGTGGCCTATCCCCCTGGTCGCACCAGGGTGGCTTATGGTCACCCCTTAAGGCGGTCTACTCCCTAATTCCTCCTCAGGAAAGCTAATATACGGATAAAAATCGTGTCAAAATTTCAGCCCAATCGGAGTTACGGATCTCTGGGAATTTAAGCAACGGTGAAAGGCTAGAATCTGGGAACGCAGGAAGAAAAGGAAACAGAGAGAGAGATCCAATCTCGAAGGGGCTCCCACCCCTCCGCCGCCATGAAGGCCAAGTACCAGAGGTGAAACCCTCCTCCCAACTAGGGGAAGGTCTAGGAAGAAGAATAAGGAGGGGTGATCTCTCCTCCTGTCTCCCGGTCCACCAAACGCCTCCCGGGCCATCATCGTGACGGCGATCTACACCAACAAATTCGCCGCCATCATCACCAACTCTCACCCCTCTACGCAGTGGTTCAACGCCTCTTCTCCCCGCTGTAATCTCTACTTAAACATGGTGCTAAACTCTATGTATTATTTCCCAATGAAGTATGGATATCCTTTGATGTTTGAGTAGATCCGTTTTGTCCAATGGGTTGATTGATGATCATGATTGGTTTGAGTTGCATGTTTTATTATTGCTGCTGTCCTATGGTGCTCTCCATGCCGCGCAAGCATTAGGGATCCTGCTGTAGGGTCTGCAATATGTTTATGATTCACTTATGGTGGGTGGCATGAGTGACAGAAGCACATACCCAAATAAGTAGGTTGTTTGCGTATGGGAATAAAGAGGATTTGATACCTTATAATGCTATGGTTGGGTTTTATTTTAATGATCTTTAGTATTTGCGGATGCTTGCTAGAGTTCCAATCATAAGTGCATATGATCCAAGTAGAGAAAGTATGTTAGCTTATGCCTCTCCCTCATATAAAATTGCAATAGTGATTATCGGTCTAGTTATCGATTGCCTAGGGACAAACAACTTTCTTGTGACAAAAAGCTCTCTACTAAGACTAATTTAGTTGTTTCTTTATCTAAGCAGCCCCTAGTTTTTATTTACGTGCTCTTTATTATCTTGCAAACCTATCATGTCACACCTAGAAAGTACTTCTAGTTTCATACTTGTTCTAGGTAAATCGAACGTTAAGAGTGTGTAGAGTTGTATTGGTGGTCGATAGAACTGGAGGGAATATTTGTTCTACCTTTAGCTCCTCGTTGGGTTCGACACTCTTACTTATCGAGAATGGCAACAATTGACCCCTTATACTTGTGGTTATCAAGACCTTTTTTTGGCGTCGTTGCGGGGGAGCAATAGCATGGGGTGAATATTATCATGTGTGCTTGTTTGCTTTATCACTAAGTAGATTTTATTTTTTTTGTTCTAACTTGTTCTATATCTTTAGTTATTGATATGGAACACGAAATACAAAAACAAATTAGGTGTACTTGCTACTCATGGAGATGGGAAACCTCCTAAAACCCTCGATTGTCGTTATGTGAAAGATACTATGCACTACTTTAATAATCCTGAGAAAACCCCATTCAATTATATAATGGGAAACACGTTGGGTCAACGTGAATACTTTAGGGATTATCTCTTGACTCAAAAAGGGAAACTGTTATGGGATCAAATTCATATGTTACATTGGTATGCTCAGAATTTATGCTTGAGATATGATTATACTTGTTGCTCTAGGATGAAGGCTCCACACCTTCCCTTTTCATGTAAATTTAATGATAATAAAACCTTGGCTTCTTATGTTAATAAAACGTCCATTCCTTTATATAAGGTGTATTAGTTTTTTTCAAAAGTCAAACGAATGCATATTTGACTAAGTTTTTATAAAAATATATCAATATTCACAATATGAAATTTATATCATTTGATCCATCATAAAAAGTAGTTTCATATTTTATCTATTAAGTAATGCAGATGTCATTATTTTGTTCTATAATCTTGGTCGAACATTTGAATGGTTGACTTGCACGGAAACCAACACACTTTATATTATGGAACGACAGGAGTATATGATTACTATGATGTGGAACGAATAGAAGAATTCATTGCTTTTATGGGTGCTTGTGAAATTAAATGTTGGTTTGAGGAGTATGAAAATTATGATGATGTTGTTTACAGATCTGAAAATCTTACTATACTTCGATATTGCTATAAGAATTATAAATATAATGCCGGTATTAATACTTTTATTGAGAAAGTCTCCGCTGTCCAAGAAGAGAATGATATTTTGCCAGAACCTATGGAAGAAGAAATTCCTAACATTGTGAGCTCATTAGATGAAAAAGATGACGAGGAGAGCGAAGAACAAAAGGAGGAAGAGCGGATTAGCTACCCGTGCGCACCTTCTAATGAGAGTAACTCTTCAACTCATACATTGGTTAATTTCGCTTCGTGCTTACTGAAGGATGATTGCTATGTTGATTGCTATAATCCCTTGGATTCATTTGAAATATCCCTTTTTGATGAAATTGATGCTTGCTATACTTGTGGCCATGTTGCAAATATGAATTATGCTTTTGGAGATGAACATGCTATAGTTCCTTATGTTAATAATGAAATTGTTGCTATTGCACCCACACATGATAGTCCTATTAATTTTTTGAATTCTCCCAACTATACTATATCGGAGAAATTTGCGCTTATTAAGGACTATATTGATGGGTTGCGTTCTACTATTGCACATGATGATTTTCATAAATATAATATGGATGTTATTGCTGCTCCTACTTGCAATTATTATGTGAGAGGAACTACATCTCCACCTCTCTATGTTTCCAAAACGATAAAATTGCAAGAAACTGTTTATACTATGCTTTGGCCTTTACTTTGTGTGCATGAATTGTTCTTTTATGACATGCTGATGCATAGGAAGAGAGTTAGACTTCGTTATTGCATTTTACTTTGTGCTCACAACTAAATTTAAAATCAGTGTTAATGAAAATTGGCTTTGATATACCTTGGGATCCGGGTGGATCCATTACTTGAGCACTTTATGCCTAGCTTAATGGATTTAAGGAAAGCGCTACCAGGGAGACAACCCGGAAGTTTTAGAGAGTCATTTTATTCTGTTGTGTCCTATCATATAGTTTAAAAACAAAAAAAGGAAAGTGGGGAACCTAAAACTTTTCAAAAAGGGAAGTGAAAGTAAGAAAGACGAGCACCGTTGAAGTGGGGGGGCTCCTTGAACTTTGTTCATGCTCACGGAAACTTTGCGAATCTTAACAACAGAAACTTTTCAACAAATATAATTATCCCCTTGTATAAATACCTTGTATTATAAAAATAATGTGTCAAGATTTTCCTTTAGGATGATTAGATTACTTGTTTGGTGTGTGCGGTGCAAAAATAGAAACTTTGGCTGTAGTGTGTAAATTTACAATTTTTACTGGAATCTCAAATGTTTCTGAAATTTTTACATAGCACTGCTATGCATTTTTTTCCTAATTTTTGAGAATTTTTAGTTATAGAAGTATAGTAAATGTTTAGACTGCTACAGACCGTACTGTTTAAGACATATTCTGTTTTTTATGCATTGTTTTGCTAATTTTGATGAAACTATCGATTTTATCGGCGGTATAAGCCATAAAGAATTTATAATGCAGTAGATACAATGCAAAAACAAAATATTAATTTGTTTGCACTACTAGGGAAAACCTTATACACAGAGGTATAGCAGTAGCGCTGGTTAGAACACAACGCTACTTCTACTTAGTAGTAGCGCGTGTTAATAAACAGCGCTACAACTATGGTTGTAACAGTAGCGCGCCTGCACGTAAAAGTGCTACTACTATAATTCCCACACTGTTGTCGGTAGGCTAGGAATAGTAGTAGTGATGCTTCAAAAAGAACGCTATCGCTAAGTGCCTTGTAGTAGCGTGTTTCCTGTATAGAGCACTACTGCTAAAAAATAAAATAAAATGGAAAAGAAGTAGAAAAGTAAATGAAAATGAAAAAGTAGAAAAATAAGAAATGAAAAAAAATATAAAGATAAAAAAGTAAAAGAAAAATAAAGAAGAAAGGCATAGCAATAGCGCTTGTTGCCACAAAGTGATGTAGTTACTATAGCAGTAGCACATTTTATAAGACCGCACTATAGCTACATTCCTCAGATAAAAAAGGGAAATAAAAGACTACTTCCTATAGCAGTAGCCCGTTTCGGCAGAAAGCGCTATAGCTAACTTAGCTATAGTGCTTTTTGCCAACCAGCACTACTGCTATATTGACCTAACCCCGCGCGGGCTCAAAATGTTGCTAAGTCCTTTCCCCAATTCCCCATTGATCTCCTCCATCGCCGCCCGTACTCCCTCGCCACCATCGTTCCCTCGCCGGCCCTGCCCCACCGGAGCCACGCGACATCGCCGCCGCCGGAGCCATGCACCCTCGCCGCCCTTGCCTTCCTCGCCGCCGCTGCTTCCTTCGTCCGCTACTCGCCGCAGCTGCCTCCCTCACCGCCACATCCTTCGTCGCCGCCAACAGAGCCGGGCAGCCTCGCCTCCCTCGCCACAACTACCTCCTTCGCGGACAACGAAGCCGGGTGCCCTTGCTTCCCCTGCCTCCGTCACCGAGTACTTCCCCGCCACCGTCTCTCCCCTCTCTGTAAGCCTCCCACCCCCTGCCCCCACCCCTGCTCTCTCTCTGCCTGTTCTAGGGTTCATAATTTTTATTAGGACAGAAATTAAATTCTAGGATTCATAATTCTTATTAGGACATAATTTTTATTAGGACAAAAATATGTAAAGGTTCTAGGTTTCTAGGGTTAATACATCTATATTTTGTTTTTGAATTCAGTTTGAGAGAGCTTGAGATTTGTGTAGATTTTCTTGAAGTTTCAAACACTAGGAGATGCAAATTTGAAGTGGTCATGTTACATGCAAATTCCTCAATAGTGTTTGCTCATGTACATGTTCTTAAGTGGTCCTATTATATGCAACATTGTAGTGGTTCGATTGTGCCCAAGTGGCCTTTTGTTCTTTGTAGGGAATGGTTCCGAGTGGACTATGTTTTGCCGGAATGCTGATTCATTTCTGTTCCGACAAATTTCAGGCGCTCTATTTGTCCAGTATGTAGCAAAGGTCATGACGAGACCCCGCGGCGGCTTGGTGATTGCAAGAGGTCGGTCCTATTGTGGCCAAAGAGTTTGCTTCGTCTGGATATGGCCGGGAGCACACCCACGACCACGCAGCCTCAACAAGGTATGAACATCAACACCCCACCTACCCAATTAGTGTCGCCTGTCGTGTCGGCTGATAGCGGATGTGGTGAGGAAGAGGCTCCATTAGTCGCTGATGACGTCATTGCCACCGAAGAATCAATGCATGACATCGATGCCATCGATGAGGATGACTATGACACTCTATAGTATCTCAATACTGGCGCCTATGATGACGAAGGATTGATGGCTTAGCAGTATGAGTACTCAGGATTTGAGCGTCATGAGTCGGTGCCTGAATTGCCACCTCCGGAGGATGAACATATTATAGACGGCCTTCCAGTAGCAAAGAAGCATAGGAAGAGAGCGAGGAAAGGCAACAAAGCTGATTCTATGATCCAGCCGCCTCCGCAGCTTCGGGTTCAAGACCGTATACCTGTCATGGCTGTGGAAAAATACCATATCCCCGGTGAACCAATCCTACACAAGGCAGCGGTAGAGGCCATATACAACGATCTCAGGAGACTTCATGACGATGTGCTGCGAAGACAGAAAAGCCTGATCGCCTCGAAAAATCCAGGAGACCTGCTCTACGTGGTTAACATGCCGCAGCAAAGGTTGTACGTAGACACATTCCCCGCGGAATTTTTTTCCTTCGATTCGATGACATCTTCGACATGTTTCACTTGAAATAGGTGGATTTTATGTTGTTCCACCTTTTTGCCTTGTATAGGAACTACATCATCAGGATTGAGCATATACCTTATATCTGTGTTGGTGACCCGTACTTCATGCACGAGAGCTTCTTGGCAGTTTGCGAAAAGCACTGTGAATACGCGAGTAAGTACATCACTGATTTCATGGTCGACACTAAGGACAAGGAGACAATTCTCGTGCCTTATCATCGCATGTAAGTCATCCATGCGGATATCCTTCCTTCGACTTCAATCATTTCATTTGCATGCATGGAGGCTAATTTGAGTTGTACTTATTTTGCGCAACGACGAGTGAGCTGTCCTCATCATCCTTTACCCCCGACTATCCCAAGCTCTTTACTTGGACTCATTGAAGAACATGAAGAAAAAGGATTACACCCACATCAAGTCTGGTCTCGACAGTGTTATCTTTACATACGGTGTACTGGGTGGAGAGATCATGCTCAGGAAGACAAGGAACCGCGCGGCCTGCTTTGGCCATAAGACTGACTTCTGCTGCATAAAGCAACCGGGTGGTACTATCAGTGATGGATTCTATGTCCTCCACCACATGCAGGAATACAGACGGGATCAGCAGAACCTTCGCATGTCACATAGATCCGGCGATGCCACATATTCTGCAATGGGCAAAGAACCAACCTAGGAGATATCCCAGATTACCAACACCGAGCTGAGTTCTATCACATCTAGTGTGAACTTGCCCAAATCATCCTGAAGGAGGTCCTCGAAAAAATAGGGATGTTCTATGAAGAAGGGCAAATGTCGAGGGAAGACGTTCGAACACGCGTAGCCGCTCAGCGTCTTGACATGAAGACTTTCATTACGCTCGGGGACTATCTCCTTGACATGTATGGATGGCACGATATGTTGGAGTGATTGACGATATATGACAATGTGTCCCTTTAGTCCATACTTTCTCTATGACGAAACTTTGAGTTATGCACGACGAAACTTTATTTGTGACGTAATTAAACCATCCTCCTCAACTAGTGAAGATTACTCTAGTTACTGCATTTTGGGTACGATGAACTTTTTGTTTACGCTTATGATATGTTGCTTCTATTTGTGCCAAGTCTGTCTCTTTCTGTTGCTCAACTATTTATGTTGCATATCATCAACTCATGTGACGATGCAGGTGCATAGATCATCAATGTCGAAGAAGTGCTACGCCAGGAGTATACGACGAGTGGCCGGAGTGTCAGGCCCAGGTGTACCGGTTTCCGGTTTCCGAGCGACAGCCAGTAGTTAGTTTAGGTTCACACTAGTGTGAGAGGGATATGAATTGTGATTATGATGTGATGACATGATTTGTGTTGGATGATATGATGAGACTATTATGTGTATGATATGATGAGCATATCGCATGTTTATGATATGATTAGAATACTATATGAGACCTGTACAGAAACATCGCAAATACGTAGCAAAAAAAAGATATGAGAAAATATAGTAGTAGCGCTCTTTAGCGCTGGATAGGAAAATGCTGCTGCTAAAGGACTTAGCAGTAGCGCTGGTATGGAAAGCGCTACTGCTAAGTAGGCATAGCAGTAGCGCGTGTCAAACCGCGCTACTGCTAAATGTTAGTTGTAGCGCCGTATCAGTAGCGCGGGTACCCGTGTTACTACTAGGGTTTTCCCTAGTAGTGTTGCAACAGTACTTAAAATGGTAATTTGCTTTATTATACTAATGGATCTCACGAGAGTTTTCTTAAGTTTTGTGTGATTAAAGTTTTCAAATTTTGGGTGAGATCACGATGGATGAAGGAATAAGGAGTGGAAAGAGACTAAACTTGGGGATGCTCGAGGCACCCCAAGGTAATATTCAAGGACTCCCAAGAAACAAAGCTTGGGGATGCCCCGGAAGGCATCCCCTCTTTCTTCTAAAAACCATCGGTAATTTTAGTTGGAGCTATATTTTTATTCGTCACATGATATGCGTAAATCCTGGAGCATCGTGTGCTTTTTATTTTTATTTTAATAATGTACCATGCTGGTATGAGAAATTCCTTGGTTGGTTTATAGAAGGCTCGTTGCACCTTACTTATATCTTTTGAGTATGGCTTTATAGAATGCTTCATGTGCTTCACTTATATCATTTGGAGTTTGGATTGCCTGTTTTTCAGACATAGAAAACCGCCATTTGTAGAATTCTCTTTTTCTTCACTTATATTTGTTAGAGCGTGGGCATATCTTTTGTAGAAAGAATTAAACTATCATGCTTCACTTATATCTATTTAGAGAGTTAAGATGAGTTGGTCATTCACATGGTTAGTCATAAAATCCTACATAAATCTTGTAGATCACTGAAGATTCCATTCAATAGTTTTGCAATATAAATATGGTGATATTAGAGTCATGCTAGTGAGGAATTTTGGATTTGTAGAAATAGTTGTGTTAAAGTTTGTGATTCCCATAGCATGCACGTATGGTGAACCGTTATGTGAAGAAGTCGGAGCATGATTTATTTATTGATTGTCATCCTTTGTGTGGAGGTCGGGAGCACGCATTGGTTAACTCCTACCAACCTATCCCCTAGGAGCATGCGTCTAATACTTTGCTTCCATAACTAATAGACTTTTGCAATAAGTATGTGAGTTATTTATGACTAATGTGAGTCCATGGATTATACGCACGCTCACCCTTCCACCACTGCTAGCCTTTCTAGTATCAAGCAACTTTCGTCGGTGCATTAAACCCACCATATTCTCTTCCTCAAAACAGCCACCATACCTACCTATTAAGGCATTTCCATAGCCATTCCGAGCTATATTGCCATGCAACTTCCACCATTTCGTTTATTATGCCACGTACCATCATTGTCATATTGCTTTGCATGATCGTAAGATAGCTAGCAAGATGTTTTCATTGCTGGTCCTTTTTTTATGTCATTGCTACGCTAGATCCTTGCAAATCCTGGTACACCGTCAGAGGCATTCATATAGAGTCATATTTTGTTCTAGTATCGAGTTGTAATTCTTGAGTTGTAAGTAAATAAAAGTGTGATGCTCATCATTATTAGAGCATCGTCCCATGTGTGGAAAGGATGATGGAAGCTATGATTCCCTCACAAGTTGGGATGAGTCTCCAAAATTTACAAAAAATAAAAGAGGACAAAGAAGCTCACCAAAAAAACAGAAAAACGAGAGAAAAGAGAGAAGGGGTAATGCTACTATTCTTTTTCCACACTTGTGCTTGAAAGTAACACCATGATCTTCATGATAGAGAGTCTCCTCTATTGTCACTCTCATATACTAGTTAGAAGTTTTCATTATAGAACTTGGTTTGTATATTCCAATGATGGGCTTCCTCAAAATTGCCATAGGTCTTCGTGAGAAAGCGAGTTGGATGCACACCCGCTTAGTTTCTTTTGAGCTTTCATACACTTACAGCTCTAGTGCATATGTTGCATGGAAATCTCTACTCACTAACATTGATATCTATTGATGGGCATCTCCATAGCCCGTTGATACTCCTTCTTCTTTGTCTTCTCCACAACCACCATCTCCATAGCTCATGCTCATGTATTGCGTGAAAGTTGAAAATGTTTGAGAATACTAAAGGATGAAACAATTGCTTGGCTAAAACCAGGTTTGTGCATGATTTAATACTTTGTTTCATGAAGATGGAGCATAGCCAGACTATATGATTTTGTAGGGATAACTTTCTTTTAGCCATGGTGTTTTGAGAAGACATGATTGTTTTATTAGTGTGCCTGAAGTATTATTGTTTGAATGTCAAATGATAGACTATTGCTTTGAATCACTCGTGTCTTAATATTCAGGCCATGATTAGATTATATGAACAAGATTATGCTAGGTAGCATTCCACATTAAAAATTATCTTTTTAATCATTTACCAGCTCGGGGACGAGCAGGATTAAGCTTGGGGATGCTGATACATCTCTGTCGTATCTCTAATTTTTGATTCTTTCATGCCAATATTCTACAACTTTCATATACTTTTGGCAACTTTTTATACTATTTTTGGGACTAACATATTGATCCAGTGCCCAGTGCCAGTTCCTGTTTGTTGCATGTTTTTTGTTTCTCAGAATATCCATACCAAACGAATTCCAAACGTGATAAAAACTTACTAAGAATTTTTCGGAATATATTTGATTTTTAGGAAAAAGAAACAACGCGAGACGATGCCCGAGGTGACCACAAGCGAGGGGGCGCGGCCTACACCCTGGCTGCACCAGGGTGGCTTGTGGTCACCCCTTAAGCAGTTAGTTCCCTTCTTTCGCTGCAAGAAAGCTAATATCCGGATAAAAATCGTGTTAAAATTTCAGCCCCATTGGAGTTACAGATCTCCGGGAATTTGAGAAACAGTGACAGGCCAGAATCTGGGAGCACAGAAACAGAAGGAACAGAGAGAGAGATCCAATCTCGAAGGGGCTCCCGCCCCTCCGCCGCCATGGAGGCCAAGTACCAGAGCAGAAACCCTCCTCCTGTCTAGGGGGAGGTCAAGGAAGAAAAATAAGGAGGGGCGCTCTCTCCCCCTCTCTTCCGATGGCACCGAATGTCGTCGGGGCCATTGGCGTGACGACGATCTACACCAACAACTTTGCCACCGTCATCACCAACTCTCTCCCCCACTATGCAGCGGTTCAGCCCCTCTTCTCCCCATTGTAATCTCTACTTAAACATGGAGCTCAACGGTATATATTATTTCCCAATGATGTGTGACTATCGTATGATGTTTGAGTAGATCTGTTTTGTCCTATGGGTTGATTGATGATCATGATTGGTTTGAGTTGCACGTTTTATTATTGGTGTTGTCCTATGGTTCTCTCCTTGTCGTGCAAGCGTGAGGGATCCCTGCTGTAGGGTTTGTAATATGTTGATGATTTTCTTATGGTGGGTAGCATGAGTGACAGAAGCATAGACCCGAGTAAGTAGGTTGATTGCGTATGGGAACAAAGAGGACTGCATTCCTTATAATGCTATGGTTGGCTTTTACCTTCATGATCTTTAGTAGTTTCATATGCTTTCTAGAGTTCCAATCATAAGTGCATAAGATCCAAGTAGATAAAGTATGTTAGCTTATGCATCCCCCTCATATAAAATTGCAATAGTGATTATCGGTCTAGTTATCGATTGCCTAGGGACAAATAACTTTCTTGTGACAAAAAGCTCTCTACTAAGACTAACTTAGTTGTTTTTTTATCTAAGCAGCCCCTAGTTTTTATATACGTGCTCTTTATTATCTTGCAAACCTGTCCTATCGCACTTACAAAGTACTTCTTGTTTCATACTTGTTCTAGGTAAAGAGAACATTAAGCGTGCATAGAGTTGTGTCAATGGTCGATAGAACTTGAGGGAATATTTGTTCGACCTTTAGCTCCTCGTTGGGTTCAACACTCTTACTTATCGAGAAAGGCTACAATTGATCCCCTATACTTGTGGGTTATCACTTACCCAATGATCTGTGGGGGAACATTGCATGGGAAACAAAAAAAATCCTACGCACACGCAGATCTATCCATGGTGATGAGCATCTACGAGAGGGAGAGTGGATCTACGTACCCTTGTAGATCGCTAAGCGGGAAGCGTTAATTAACGCGGTTGGTGTACTCGAACGTCTTCGCGATCCAAATCGCCGTGAGTCCCGTGATCCAATCACAATCCATCCCGCGATCTAATCACGATCCATCCCGCGAACATGATCATGATCCGTCCCATGAACTTGATCACGATCCTTCCGATCTAGCGCCAAACGGACGGCACCTCCGCGTTCAGCACACGTATAGCTTGATGACGATCTCCGCCGTCTTGATCCAGCAAGAGAGAGCGGAGAGGTAGAAGAGTTCGCCGGCAGCGTGAAGGCGCTCCGGCGATGGTAGTGGGGCAATTCCGGTAGGGCTTCGCCTAAGCACTGCAGAAATCCGATCTAGAGGAGAAACTATGCACTAGAGATTAGGGTTTGCACGTGGCTGAAAAACCTAGTGCAAAACCCTAGAAATCCACTAGTATATATAGGAGGAGAGGAGGAGAGGAGGCAACTTGGCCTCCAACCCCTCTAGGCTTCGGCCAAACTAGGAGAGGAGGAGTCCACCTCCTCCAATCCTAGTAGGATTAGGATTCATCCTCTTTTTTTCCTTTTTGCCTTTTTCCACCTTTTTCCTTTTGGGTTTTCTTCTCCAGCCACATGGGACTTGTATAGGAGTTTCCACCAGCCCACAAACGGCTGATATTCACTCTCCCACAGCCCATGAAGCCTCTTGGGTCGAAATACCCCTCCCGGAGGTCTCCCGGTAAACTACCGGCACTCCCGGTACACTACCGATAAGCGCAGAACTTTTCCGGCGACCAAAACAGGACTTCCTATGTATGAATCTTTACCTCCGGACCATTCCGTAGCTCCTCGTGACGTCCAGGATCTCATCCGAGCCTCCCTTCGGTCACCACCATTCATAACTCTACACTACCGAAACGTCACCAAACCTTAAGTGTGCACTCCGTGCGGGTTCGAGAACTATGTAGACATGACCGAGACACCTCTGCGGTCAATAACCAATGGCGGGACCTGGATGTCCACATTGGTTCCTACATATTCCATGAAGATCTTTATCGGTCGAACCTCTATGTCAAGGATTCAGTTAATCCCGTATGATGTTCCCTTTGTTCTTCGATATGTTACTTGCCCGAGATTCGATCGTCGGTATCTCCATACCTTGTTCAACCTCGTTACCAGCAAGTCTCTTTACTCGTTCCGTAATACAAGATCCCGCAACTAAAAATTAGTCACATTTCTTGCAAGGCTCATTGTGATGTTGTATTACCGAGTGGGCCCCGAGATACCTCTCTGTCACACGGAGTAACAAATCCCAGTCTTGATCCATGCCAACTCAACAGACACCATCGGGGATACCTGTGGAGCACCTTTATAGTCACCCAGTTACGTTGCGACGTTTGATACACACAAGGAACTCCTCCGATATCCGTGAGTTGCATGATCTCATGGTCATAGGAACATATACTTGACATGCAGAAAACAGTAGCAATAAACTGACACGATCATATGCTATGTTTGTAGTTTGGGTCTTGTCCATCACATAATTCTCCTAATGATGCGATCCCGTTATCAAATGACATCACATGTCAATGGCTAGGAAACCTTGACCATCTTTGATTAACGAGCTAGTTCACTAGAGGCATACTAGGGACATAGTGTTGTCTATTTATCCACACATGCAATGTGTTTCCAATCAATACAATTATAGCATGGATAATAAACGATTATCATGAACAAGGAAATATAATAATAAAGACTTTATTTATTGCCTCCAGGGCATATTTCCAACAGTCTCCCACTTGCACTAGAGTCAATAATCTAGTTCACATCACTATGTGATTTACATGGTAATAAATCGAACACACATGCAGTTCTGGGGTTGATCATGTTTAGCCCTTGGAAGAGGTTTAGTCAACGGGTCTGCAACATTCAGATCCGTGTGCACTTTGCAAATATTTATGTCCTTCTCCTCGATGTAGAACCGGATGGAGTTGAAGCGTTGCTTTAGGTGTCTGGTCCTCTTGTGAAACCTTGGTTCCTTGGCTAGAGCAATGGCACCAGTGTTGTCACAAAACAGGTTCATTGGATTCAGTGCACTAGGCACTACTCCAAGATCTGTCATGAACTGCTTCATCCAGACACCTTCCTTCGCTGCCTCCGAGGCTGCGATGTACTTCGCTTCGTACGTAGAATCAGCTACCACGCTTTGCTTGGAACTGCACCGGCTTACTGCTCCCCCTTTAAGCATAAATACGTATCCGGTTTGCGACTTAGAGTCGTCCGGATCAGTGTCAAAGCTTGCATCGACGTAACCCTTTATGACGAGGTCTTCATCACCTCCATAAACGAGAAACATTTCCTTAGTCCTTTTCAGGTACTTAAGGATATTCTTGACAGCTTGCCAGTGCTCCATTCCAGGATCACTTTGAAACCTTCCGGCCATACTTATGGCAAGGCTGACATCGGGTCTTGTGCATAGCATTGCATACATGATAGAGCCTATGGCTGAAGCATAGGGGATGACGCTCATCTTTTCTTTATCTTCTGCAGTCACTGCGCATTGAGTCTTACTCAACTTCACACCTTGTTACACAAGCAAGAACCCCTTCTTGGACTGATCCATTTTGAACTTCTTCAAAACTTTATCAAGGTATGTGCTCTATGAAAGTGCTATTAAACGTCTCGATCTATCTCTATAGATCTTAATGCCTAATATGAAAGCAGCTTCTCCTAGGTCCTTCATTGAAAAACTCTTATTCAAATATTCCTTCACGCTTTCTAGCATTTCTATATTGTTTCCAATCAGCAATATGTCATCCACATATAATACTAGAAACGCTATAGAGCTCCCACTCACTTTCTTGTAAATACAAGCTTCTCCATAAACTTGTATAAACTCAAACGCTTTGATTACCTCATCAAAGCGCTTATTCCAACTCCAAGATGCTTGCACCAGTCCATAAATGGATCGTTGGAGTTTGCAAACTTTGTCAGCATTCTCTGCATCGACAAAACCTTCGGGTTGCATCATATACAACTCTTCCTCAAGGAAACCGTTGAGGAACGCTGTTTTGACATCCATCTGCCAAATTTCATAGTCGAAATAAGCAGCTATTGCCAACATGATTCTGGCAAACTTAAGCATCGCTACGGGTGAGAAAGTCTCATCGTAGTCAAGTCCTTGAACTTGTGAAAAACCCTTTGCCACAAGTCGAGCTTTATAGACGGTGACATTACCGTCTGCGTCCGTCTTCTTCTTAAAGATCCATTTGTTCTGAATGGCCTTCCGCCCTTCAGGTAATACTTCCAAAGTCCATACTTTGTTTTCATACATGGATCCCATCTCGGATTTCATGGCCTCTAACCATTTCTGGGAATCCAGGCCCATCACTGCTCCTCCATAACTCGTAGGTTCATTGTTGTCTAACAACATGACCTCCAAGACAGGGTTACCGTACCACTCAGGAGAAGTACGCACCCTTGTCGACCTACGAGGTTCAATAATAGCTTGATCTGAAGCTTCATGATCATCATCATTAACTTCCTCTTCTACCGTCGTAGGTTCCACAGAAACAACTTTCTGCGTTGCGCTACTTTCTGGTTGAAGTAAAGGTTCAATAACCTCATCAAGCTCTATTTTCGTCCCACTCAATTCTTTCGAGAGAAACTCTTTCTCAAGAAATGTTCCGTTCTTAGAGACAAACACTGTGCCTTCGGATCTGAGATAGAAGGTATACCCAACTATCTCTTTCGGGTATCCTATGAAGACGCATTTCTCCGCTTTAGGTTCCAGCTTTTCAGGCTGAAGCTTTTTGACATAAGCATCACATCCCCAAACTTTAAGAAACGACAACTTTGGCCTTTTGCCAAACCACAGTTCATATGGCGTCGTCTCAACGGATTTCGATGGTGCCCTATTTAAAGTGAATGCAGTTGTCTCTAATGCATAACCCCAAACCGATAGTGGCAAATCAGCAAGATACATCATAGAACGCACCATATCTAGTAAGGTTCGATTACGACGTTCGGACACACCATTACGCTGTGGTGTTCCGGGCGGTGTCAACTGTGAAACAATTCCACATTGTTTTAAGTGACTGCCAAACTCATAACTCAGATATTCACCTCCTCGATCAGATCGGAGAAATTTAATCTTTCTTGTTACGATGATTCTCAACTTCACTCTGAAATAGCTTGAACTTTTCAAACGTTTCAGACTTGTGTTTCATTAAGTAAATATACCCATATCTACTTAAGTCATCAGTGAAGGTGAGAAAATAACGATATCCACCGCGCGCTGTAACATTCATTGGACCGCACACATCAGTATGTATGATTTCCAATAAGTCACTTTCCCGTTCCATTGTTCCAGAGAACGGCATTTTAGTCATCTTGCCCATCAGGCATGGTTCACATGTGTCAAGTGATTCAAAATCAAGTGACTCCAAAAATCCATCAGCATGGATCTTCCTCATGCGTTTTACACCAATATGACCTAAACGGCAGTGCCACAAGAAAGTGGTACTATCATTATCAACTCTACATCTTTTGGCATCAATGTTATGAACATGTGTGTCATCACTATCAAGATTCAATATGAATAAAACCCTAACATTGGGTGCATGACCATAAAAGGTATTACTCATATAATTAGAACAACCTTTATTATCTGATTTAAATGAGTAACCGTCTCGCAATAAACAAGATCCAGATATAATGTTCATGCTCAACGCAGGCACTAAATAACAATTATTCAGGTTCATCACTAGTCCTGATGGTAATCAAAGAGAGAGCATGCCGACGGCGATCACATGAACATTGGAACCATTTCCCACGCGCATCGTCACTTCGTCCTTTGCCAGCCTTCATTTATTCCTTAGTTCCTGTTTTGAGTTGCAAATGTGAGCAACCGAACCGGTATCAAATACCCAGGCACTACTACGAGAGCTAGTAAGGTACACATCAATAACATGTATATCATATATACCTTGTTTGTCGTTGGCCGCCTTCTTGTCAACCAGGTACTTGGGGCAGTTCCGCTTCCAGTGACCAGCTCCTTTGCAATGAAAGCACTCGGTTTCTGGCTTAGGTCCATGCTAAGGATTCTTTGTAGTTGTAGCAATTGCTTTGCCATCCTTCTTGGTTTTACCCTTCTTGCCTTTGCCCTTGCCATTTTTCTTGAAACTAGTGGTTTTATTGACCAACAACACTTGATGTTTTTTCTGGATTTCAGACTCAGCGACTTTTAGCATCGCAAACAGCTCGGCGACTGACTTGTTCATCCCGTGCATGTTCTAGTTCATTACAAAGCTCTTGTAACTAGGTGACAGTGATTGAAGAACTCTATCAGTGATCGCCTCTGGCGGAAGGGTAATTCCCAACTCAGCTGGACGGTTTGAATACCCAGACATTCTGAGTATGTGCTCACTGATAGACCCGTTCTCCTCCATCTTGCAAGCATAGAATTTATCAGAGGTCTCATACCTTTCGATCCGGGCATTCTTCTGAAAGATAAACTTCAACTACTGGAACATCTCATATGCTCCATGACGTTCAAAACATCTTTGAAGTCCCGGTTCTAAGCCATACAATATTGCACGCTGAACTATTGAGTAGTCTCCAGCACGAGCCTCCCAAGCGTTCTTAACGTCTTCGGAGGTCATGTCTTCTGGTTGGTCACCAAGTGGTGCATCAAGGACATATGACTTCTGGGAAGCCGTGAGGATAATCCTCAGATTACGGGCCCAGTCAACAAAGTTACTTCCATCATCTTTCAACTTAGCTTTCTCTAGGAACGCATTAAAATTCAGGGGTGCTACTGCGCGAACCATTGATCTACAACATAAATATGCAAAGGTTACTTAGACTATTGTTCAAGATAATGAGTTTAGTTTAATCAAATTACTAAAGCTCCCACTCAAATTGACATCCCTCAGGTCATCTGAGTGTCACATGATCCAAATTCACCAACTCAAGTCCGATCATCACATGAGTTAATGTGGCTTCAATGGTGAACATCATTATGTTGATCATATCTACTATATGACTCATGTTCGACCTTTCGGTCTCTTGTGTTCCAAGGCCATGTCTGTACATGCTAGGCTCGTCAAGTTTAACCCGAGTGTTCTGCATGTGCAAAACTGGCTTGCACCCACTGTATGTGAACGTAGAGTCTATCACACCCGATCATCACGTGGTGTCTCGACACGACGAACTTTCGCAACGGTGCACACTCGGGGAGAACACAATTTATCTTGAAATTAAGTGAGGGATCACCTTATAATGCAACGTCGTTCTAGGCAAAACAAGGTGCATAAAAAGATTAACATCACATGCAAATCATAAGTGACATGATATGGCCATGATCTTGTGCTTTTGATCTCCATCATGAAAGCACCGGCATGATCTCCATCGTCACCGGCACGACACCATGATCTCCATCATCTTGATCTCCATCAACGTGTCGCCATCGGGTTTGTCGCGCCCAACATGCTTCTACTACTATTGCTACCGTAGCGATAAAGTTAAGCATTACATAGCGCTTAATGATTGACAGGCAGGTCATAATATAATTAAAGACAACCCTATGGCTCCTGCCGGTTGCCGTACTTATCGACATGCAAGTCGTGATATCATATCATACATCACATATATCACATCATGTAATTGGCCATATCATATCACAACATACCCTGCAAAAACAAGTTAGACGTCCTCTAATTGTTGTTGCATGTTTTACGTGGCTGCTACGGGTATCTTGCAAGAACAATTCTCATCTACGCAAAAACCACAACGGTAATACACTAGTTGCTTTTCAACCTTCTCAAGGACCGCCTTTGTCGGATCCAATCGAACTAAAGTGAGAGAAACTGTCACCCGCAAGCCATCTATGCAACAAGTTGCAGTTGAGGGAACCGGTCTCTCGTAAGCGTACGAGTAATGTTGGTCCGGGCCGCTTCATCTCACCATACCGCTAAATCAAAATCCTACCAAGGGAGGAAGCAATCTAAGCATCAACGCCCACAAACCTTTTGTGTTCTACTCGACATCTCATCGACAAATAGACCTAGCTCATGATACCATTGTTGGGGAACGTTGTATAAGAAACAAAAAAATTCCTACGCACACGCAGATCTATCCATGGTGATGAGCATCTACAAGAGGGAGAGTGGATCTGCGTACCCTTGTAGATCGCTAAGCAGGAAGCGTTAAGTAACGCGGTTGGTGTAGTCGAATGTATTCGCGATCCAAATCGCCGTGCGTCCCGCGATACAATCCCGATGCATCCCGCGATCTAATCACGATCCGTCCTGCGAACTTGATCACGATCCGTCCCACGAACTTGATCACGATCCTTCCGATCTAGCGCCGAACGGACGGCACCTCCGCGTTCAGCACACGTACAGCTTGATGACGATCTCTGCCGATTTGATCCAGCAAGAGAGAGCAGAGAGGTAGAAGAGTTCTCCGGCAGCGTGAGGGCGCTCCGGCGATGGTAGTGGGGCAATTCCGGCAGGGCTTTGCCAAAGCACCGCAGAAATCCGATCTAGAGGAGAAACTATGCACTAGAGATTAGGATTTGCACATGGTGTAAAAACCTAGTGCAAAACCCTAGAAATCCACTAGTATATATAGGAGGAGAGCAGGAGAGGAGGCAACTTGGCCTCCAAGCCCTCTAGGCTTCGGCCGAACTAGGAGAGGAGGAGTCCACCTCCTCCACTCCTAGTAGGATTAGGATTCATCCTTTTTTGCCTTTTTGCCTTTTTCCAACTTTTTCCTTTTGGGTTTTCTTCTCCAGCCACATGGGCCTTGTGTAGGAGTTTCCACCAGCCCACAAAGGGCTGATATTCACTCTCCCACAGCCCATGAAGCCTCTTGGGTCGAAATACCCCTCCCGAAGGTCTCCCGGTACCCTACCGGCACTCCCGGTACACTACCGATAAGCCCAGAACTTTTCCGGCGACCAAACCAGGACTTCCTATATATGAATCTTTACCTCCGGACCATTCCAGAGCTCCTCGTGATGTCTAGGATCTCATCTGGGACTCCGAACAAACTTCGGTCACCACCATTCATAACTCTACACTACCAAAACGTCACCAAACCTTAAGTGTGCACACCCTGAGGGTTCGAGAACTATGTAGACATGACCGAGACACCTCTACGGTCAATAACCAATGGCAGGACCTGGATGTCCACATTGATTCCTACATATTCCACGAAGATCTTTATCGGTCGAACCTCTATGTCAAGGATTCAGTTAATCCCGTATGATGTTCCCTTTGTTCTTCGGTATGTTACTTGCCCGAGATTCGATTGTCGGTATCTCCATACCTTGTTCAACCTCGTTACCGGCAAGTCTCTTTACTCGTTCCGTAATATAAGATCCCACAACTAACAATTAGTCACATTGCTTGCAAGGCTCATTGTGATGTTGTATTACCGAGTGGGCCCCGAGATACCTCTCCGTCACACGGAGTAACAAATCCCAGTCTCGATCCATGCCAACTCAACAGACACCATCGGGGATACCTGTGGAGCACCTTTATAGTCACCCAGTTACGCTGCGACGTTTGATACACACAAGGCACTCACTCCGATATCCGTGAGTTGCATGATCTCATGGTCATAGGAACATATACTTGACATGCAGAAAACAGTAGCAATAAACTGACACGATCATATGCTACGTTTGTAGTTTGGGTCTTGTCCATCACATCATTCTCCTAATGATGCGATCTCGTTATCAAATCACAACACATGTCAATGGCTAGGAAACATTGACCATCTTTGATTAACGAGCTAGTTCACTAGAGGCATACTAGGGACATGGTGTTGTCTATTTATCCACACATGCAATGTGTTTCCAATCAATACAATTATAGCATGGATAGTAAACGATTATCATGAACAAGGAAATATAATAATAAACACTTTATTTATTGCCTCTAGGGCATATTTCTAACAGATCGTGTGTGATAGGCTCTATGTTCACATACAACGGGTGCAAGCCAGTGTTGCACATGCAGAACACTCGGGTTAAACTTGACGAGCCAAGCATGTACTGGCCTCGGAACACAAGAGACCGAAAGGTTGAACATGAGTCATATAGTAGATATGATCAACATGATGATGTTCACCATTGAAACCACCTCAACTCACGTGATGATCGGACTTGAGTTGGTGAATTTGGATCATGTATCACTCGAATGACCGGAGGGATGTCAATTTGAGTGGGAGTTCTTAAGTAATATGATTAACTGAACTCATTCTCATGAACATAGTCAGTCGTGTCTTTGAAAATTATGTTTTAGAATACTAGCTCATGTTGTAGCTCCCTTGAATTTTTTTATATGTTCCTAGAGAAATAGAGTTGAAAGATGATGGTACCAACATTGCGGTCTAGGTCCGTTATCTGAGGATTGTCCTCATCGCTGCACAGAAGGCTTATGTCCTTAATGCACTGCTCGGTGCGCCACCCCCTCTAGTGTCATCTGTAGATGTTGTGAATATCTAACAGGCATGTTCCGATAACTACTTGATAGTTTAGTGCGTCATGCTTTATGGCTTACAATTGAGGCTCCAGAAACATTTTGAACGTCACAGAACATATGAGATGTTCTAAGAGATGAAATTGGGATCTCAGGCTCGTGCCCGTGTTGTGGGATATGAGATCTCCAACAAGATTCTTTGCTTGCAAGATGAAGGAGAATAGCTCAATCGTTGAGCATGTTCTCAGATTGTCTGGGTACTACAATCGCTTGAATCGAGTGGGAGTTGATCTTCCAAATAAGATAGTGATTGATATAGTTCTCCAAGTCACTGTCACTAAGCTACTAGAGCTTCGTGATGAACTATAAAATGCCAAGGATAGAAATGATGATCCCTGAGCTAGTTCGTGATGTTTGACACTGCGAAGGTAGAAATCAAGAAGGAGCATCAAGTGTTGATGGTTAGTAAAACCACTAGTTTCAAGATGGGCAAGGGCGAGGAGGGAAACTTCATGGATGGCAAGTCAGTTGCTGCTCTGGTGAAGCAACCCAAAGATGAACCCAAACCCGAGACTAGGTGCTTCTATTATGAGGAGAGCGGTCGCTGAAGCAGAAAAACCCTAGATACTTGGTAGATAAGAAGGCTGGCAAACATCGACAAAAGTATACTTTGATATACGTGTTATTGATGTGTACCTTGCTAGTACTCCTAGTAGCACCTGGGTATAAGATACCGGTTCGATTGCTAAATGTTAGTAACTCAAAATAAAAGCTAAGGAATAAACAGAGACTAGTTAAGTGTGAGGTGACGATGTGTGTTGAAAATGTTTCTAAGGTTGATGTGATCAACATCGCACGCTCTCTCTACCTTCGGGATTAGTGACAAACTTAAAATGAATGTTTTTGGTATTTGCGTTAAGCATGAACATGACTACATCATGTTTATTGCAACATGGCTATTCATTTAAGTTAGAGAATAATGGTTATTCTATTTACATGAATAATACCTTCAATGGTCATGCACCCAGTGAGAATGGTTTGTTGAATCTTGATTGTACTAATAAACATGTTCATAACATTAATGCCAAAAGATACAAAGTTAATAATGATAGTACCACATACTTGTGGCACTCTCACTAAATGTCAAATTGGTATAAATCGCATGAAGGAACTCCATGCTGATGGATATTTGGACTCATTCGATTTCGAATCGGTTGAGACATGCGAACCATGCCTCTTGGGCAAGATGACTAAGGACCCCATTTTCGGTTTGATGGAGCGGGCAAGTGATTTATTGGAAATGATACATGTTGATGTATGCAATCCAATGAGTCTTGTAGCATGCGGTGGATATCGTTAGTTTCTTACCTTCACTGATGATTTCAGTAGATATAGTGTATATTTACTTAATGAAACACAAGTCTGAATCATTTGAAAAGTTCAAGAAAATTCAAAGTGAAGTTTAAGATCATCGTGACAAGAAGATAAAATGTCTGCGATATTTGTGTCTATACGAAGTTTATGAGAAACTTGTATTTGCAATAAAGTGAGTGGGTGCACTAGAACTACTAGGAAAAGGGCTATAGATAATATGGACATTAATGGCCCACCACACATGTGGTGCGCCACTACTATATAGCAGTGGCGCACCATGTGTTGGTGCACCATTAGTGTGATGGATACTAATGGCGCGCCACACCCACGGTGCGCCACTACTAACAAACTTTTTTATTATTGTTTTTCCAAAACTGTAATGGCGCACAAGGACATAGTGCGCCATTACTGGTTATAACTAATAATGGCGCACCACTCACCCGGTGCGCCACTACTAACAAAAAAAATTACTTTTTTTTCATAACTAGTAATGGCACACCAGTGTATAGTGCGCCATTACTAGTTCAAACTAGTAATGGCGCACCACACACACGATGCGTCACTACTAACATTTTTTTATTTTTATTTTTGCAAAACTAGTAATGGTGCACCACCTAACTTGTGCGCCATTAGTAACCAGGGTTACTAATGGTGCATTTGTAGGGGGTTCGCCATTAGTAACCTGCACTACTACAAAATGCACCCCACCCCCCCAACCCCTGGACTGCCTTTTCAGTTTTAAAAAAATAAAAGAAAATGATGGAAATGTCAAAAGAATAAGAGAAAATAAGTTTCCCATGTGATATGTGGTCTAGTTGTTTGGAAAATTTACAAATATGAATTTCGACTTTATTTGCAAAATCTCTCTGGAATTTAGTAAAATGGGCATAAATTTTGCATACGAACTTGGATTAAAAAGTTTTTTATATGAAATATCATCTATTCGAAAAGTTACATCCGAATTCACCCAGGGGAACCCCGTTGAAGATTTTTAGAATCCCCAAAAACGTAACAGAATAAAAGATACGGGGCTTTTAAGATCTAGAGGGGAAATTTCAAACTTAGTAATTTGTTTCGATTTTTTTTTTGGGAAAAAATGTTCAAAATATATACGTAATATGACCGGGAAGTTCGAAATATTTTTTCAAAATTTCATCACACTCAGGAACATGAACGAAGTCCTAGACATCAACAAGGTTTAATAGGATTGATATGATAGATATATCAACAAGTGCCTATTAAGTGAGCTGGTGCTTGGGTTGGATAGAACTGAGAAGTTAAGCGTGCTCGGGCTGGAGTAGTGTGAGGATGGGTGACCTTTCGGGAAGTTTGACCACGGAATACAATTTGACTTGAGATTAAGCATATTGACCCGAGATTAAGCCATAGTGACTACTAATGGCGCACTCCCTAATGCGCCATTAGTATCTGGTCCATTAGTATTGTACAATTTGACTTGAGATTAAGCATATTGACCCGAGATTAAGCCATAGTGACTACTAATGGCGCACTCCCTGGTGCGCCATTAGTATCTGGTCCATTAGTATTAATTACTAGTGGCGTGATGTTTGAAAAGAGTTTTTCAAAGGATGACCTGGATAAAGCTACCTAATTGTTGAGCATCAAGATCTATAGAGATAGATCAAGATGCTTGATGAGACTTTCAAATGTATCCATTAGTATTAATTACTAGTGGCGTGATGTTTGAAAAGAGTTTTTCAAAGGATGACCTGGATAAAGCTACCTAATTGTTGAGCATCAAGATCTATAGAGATAGATCAAGATGCTTGATGAGACTTCCAATGAGTACATACCTTGACAAGATTTTTAAAGAGTTCAAAATGGATCAGTCAGAGAAAGAGGTCTTGCCTGATTTGTAAGGTGTGAAGTTGAGTGAGCCTCAAAGCTTGAACACGGCAGAAGAAAGAGAAAGGGCGAATGTCATCCCCTATGCCTTAGTCATAGGCTTTGTATAGTATGACATGCTGTGTACCGCACCTGTGTGTGCCTTGCCATGAGTCTGTCAAGGGGTACAAAAGTGATCCAGGAGTTGATCACTGGACAGCGGTCAGGATTATCCTTAGTAACTAGAGGACTAAGGAAATATTTCTCGATTATGGAGGTCATAAAGAGTTTGTCATAAAGGGTTACGTCGATGCAAGATTTAATACCAATCCGGATGACTCTGAGTAGCAATCCGGATACGTATAGTGGAGCAGCCATTTGGAATAGCTCCAAGTGGAGTGTGGTAGCAGTGTCTACAGTATGACATAGAGATTTCCAAAGTAAAAACAGATCTGAATGTAGCAGCCCCGTTGACTAAAAGACCTCTCTCACATGCAAAGCATGATCGAGCCCCAGAACTCATTGGGTGTTAGATTCATAATAATGCGAATCACATGGTGATGTGTGAACTAGATTATTGACTCTAGTGCAAGTGGGAGACTGTTGGAAATATGCCCTAGAGGCAATAACAAATTAGTTATTATCATATTTCCTTGTTCATGATAATCGTTTATTATCCATGCTAGAATTGTATTGATCGGAAACTCAGATACATGTGTGGATACATGGACAACACCATGTCCCTAGTATGCCTCTAATAGACTAGCTCGTTGATCAAAGATGGTTAAGGTTTCCTAGGCATGGACATGAGATGTCATTTGATAACGGGATCACATCATTAGAAGAATGATGTGATGGACAAGACCCAACTGTAAATGTAGCATATGATCATGTCAGTTTATTGCTAATGTTTTCTGCATGTCAACTATCTATTCCTATGACCATGAGATCATGCAACTCACTGACACTGGAGGAGTGCCTTGTGTGTATAAAATGTCACAACGTAACTGGGTGACTATAAAGGTGCTCTACAGGTATCTCCAAGGGTGTCTGTTGGGTTGGCATGGATCAAGACTGGGCTTTGTTACTCCGTGTGACGAAGAGGTATCTCAGGGCCCACTCGGTAATACAACATCACAATAAGCCTTGCAAGAAATGTGACTAAGTGTTAGCCACGTGATCTAGTATTACGGAAACGAGGAAAGAGACTTACCAGTAACGAGGTTGAACTAGGTATGGAGATACCGACGATCGAATCTCGGGCAAGTAACATACCGAAGAACAAAGGGAACATCATACGGGATTAACTGAATCCTTGACATAGAGGTTCGACCGATAAAGATCTTCGTAGAATATGTAGGAACCAATATGGGCATCCAGGTCCCGCTATTGGTTATTGACCATAGAGGTGGCTCGGTCATGTCTACATAGTTCTCGAACCAGCAGGGTCTACACACTTAAGGTTCGGTGACGTTTTGGTATGATAGAGTTGTTTACGGTGGTGAGCAAAGGTTGTTTGGAGTCCCGGATGAGATCCTGGACGTCAAGAGGATCTCCGTAATGGTCTGGAGGTAAAGATAGATATATCGGAAGTCCTGTTTTCATCACCGAAAAAGTTTCGGGCTCATCGGTAGTGTACCGAGAGTGCCGGTATTATACCGGGGGACTATCGGGAGGGGTATTTCGACCCAAGAGGCTACATGGCCTGTGGTAAGAGGTATACCAGCCCTTAGTGGGCTGGCCTAAGTCCCACAAGAGGCCCATGTGGCTGAAGTGGAAGGAAAAGGAAAAAGGCCAAGGTGGAAAGAGTTCCCAAGTGAAAATAAGGAGTCCTAATCCTACTTGGATTGGAGGAGGACTCCTCCTCTCCTCCTTGCACCAAAGGCCAAAGGGCTAGCACTTGTGTGCCATCCTCCTCCTCCTCTCCTCCTATATATACTAGAGGTTTTGTGGGTTTTGAGACATAGAAAAACAGCCATGTGCTGCCCTCTTCTCTAGATCGTAGTTTCTCCTCTATATTGGTTTCAGCGGTGCTTAGGCGAAACCCTACTAGAATAGCTCCACCACCATCGCCGCAATGCCATCGCCGCAACGCCGTCGCGCTGCCGGAGAACTTGTCTACCTTTCCACTCCCTCTTGCTGGATCAAGAAGGGGGAGATTGTGATCGAGCTGTACGTGTGTTGAACGCTGAGGTGCCGTCCATTCGGCGCTAGATCGAAAGGACCGTGATCAAGATCGCGAGACGATTCGTGATTGGATCGCGGGACGGATCGTGATGAGATCATGGGACGGATCGTGATTTGATCATGGGACGGATCGTGATTGGATCGCGGGACGCTCGGCGATTTGGATCGCGAAGACGTTCGACTACATCAACCGTGTTTCTTAACGGTTCCCACTTAGCGATCTACAAGGGTACGTAGATCCTCTCTCCCTCTCATGGATCTTCATCACCATGGATAGATCTTGTGTATGCTTAGGAAAAATTTTGTTTCCCATGCAACGTTCCCCAACAATGCCAACACAAAAATTTTCCATTTGATTGCTAATGGAAAACATAGAAAGAAGAAAATCTATCAACTGGAACAGAATGAGGGTACAATCATTGCGCATGAGAACCTAAAGTTGTACATCTTGGAATACTACAAGAAACTTTTTGGTGCTCCTGATGACAATATGGTGTCTATGGATGAGCAGTCGGTCAGTGATATACCTCAGCTCGGGAGGGACGAGAATGAGATATTAACCGCACCGTTCTCGGGGAAAGAGGTGTTTGATGCAATATCGCAAATAAAGAATAATAAGGAACCGGGGCCAGATGGGTTCCCGACTGAATTCTATAAGAGATGTTGGCACATTATTAAAGGAGACCAAATTTCGATGTTTCGGGACTTTTTTGATGGGCACTTGCAGTTATACCATCTAAACTTTGGGACTATTACGTTGTTACCGAAGAAGGAGGGGGGCAGTGTGTATTGAACAGTTCAGACCTATATGCCTCCTTAATGTGTCCTTCAATTTTTTTACCAAGGTCGGGACCAATAGATTGACACAGATTGCACATGTAGTGGTGCAACCTAGTCAATCCGCATTCATTCCTGGCAGAAATATTCTGGAGGGTGTGGTTGTTCTCCATGAAACCCTTCATGAAATTCATTCGAAGAAACTAGACGGGGTTATCTTAAAGGTGGATTTCGAGAAAGCATATGATAAAGTTAAATGGCCATTCCTACAACAATCTATGCGTATGAAAGGTTTTGACGAGCTATGGAGGAAGCAAGTTGAATCTTTTTGTACCAAAAGGGAGTGTTGGAATTAAAGTTAATGATGACATTGGTCATTTTTTCAAACTCATAAAGGTCTCCGGCAGGGAGATCCAATGTCCCCAATCCTATTTAATTTGTTGCGGATATGCTTGCAATACTAATAGGAAGGGAAAAACAGGAAAGCCTGGTAGGTGGGCTAGTGCCTCATCTAGTTGATGATGGTGTGTCCATCCTACAATATGATGATGACACGATTCTCTTTATGGAACACGACATAGCGAAAGCAAGAAACATGAAACTTATCCTCTGCTTATTTGAACAGTTATCAGGGTTAAAAATCAACTTTCACAAGAGTGAATTGTTCTGCTTTGGGAGAGCCAAAGAAGCACAAGACGATTATAAACAACTGTTCGGATGTGACTTGGGCAGCTTTCCGTTCAGTTACTTGGGTATACCGATTCACTATCGTAAGTTATCGAACCAAGAGTTGAAGTGCATAGAGGATCGATTTGAGAAGAAGCTAAGATGTTGGAAGGGTAAGCTTCTGTCTTATGGAGGATGGCTAATATGATTAACTCGGTGCTCACTAGTATGCCCATGTTTCTCCTTTCCTTCTTTGAGATACTAGTAGGGGTACGCCAAAGATTGGATTTGTATCGATCCCGTTTCTTTTGGCAGAGTGATGAAGTTAAGAAAAAACATAGACTTACTAAATGGGACATAATTTGCAGACCCAAAGACCAGGGAGGTCTGGGAATTGAAAATTTAGAAGTTAAGAATAGATGTCTGCTTAGTAAGTGGTTGTACAAATTATCAGTAGAGACTGAAGAGATGTGGGCACAGATTTTACGTAACAAGTACCTCCATTCTAGAACATTATCTCAAGTCACGGTCCGATCGACTGACTCTCCATTCTGGAAGGGTTTGATGAACTTCAAGCTCAATTTTTCCATAGAGCTAGGTTCATCGTTGGGAATGGAAGTACTACGAGATTCTGGGAGGATACGTGGTTGTGGGAGACGCCCTTAGCTTTATAGTATCCTGCCCTCCATAATATTACGCAACGTAAAGACGTGTATGTTGACACAATACTCTAGTCCATTCATCTCAACATTCAGTTTCGGCGAACTTTGATAGGACACCGTTGGGCGGAGTGGTTGCACTTAGTCAGACGACTTATGGATGTATAATTATCGGACGAGACCGATAGGATTACGTGGAAGCTCACAGCTTCATGCATATTTACAGTCAGATCAATGTATCTTGACCTTATTGACATGATGGTACTATCCAAGTCAATTCACATTTGGAAGGTCAAGTTTCCTTTGAGAATCAAAGTCTTCATGTGGTTTATTCACAAGAAGGTGATTCTCACTAAGGACAATTTAGCAAAGCGCAATTGGCCAGGAAGTACAAGATATAGTTTCTTTGATCATGAGGAAACCATCAAGCACCTTTTTCTCCACTGTCCACTAGCAAAACTATTATGGCAAACTGTTCGGTAACTTTTAATATTGATCCTCCCGATAGCATTGACACGTTATTTGGTACGTGGCTAAACAGAGTTGAAATAACTATCGCTAGACATATACGCATAGGAGTATGTGCACTCCTCTAGGCTATATGGAACTGCAGGAATGACATGGTTTTTAACAGACAAATACATATACATTTCTTGCAGGTACTACACAGGGCGTTGACATTGATCCTTACATGGTCGTTACTCACTCCTGCGGAAACCAGGGAGCCTTTGGTTACTGGGTGTGCCCGGTAGGAGATGGTAGCACGGGATATATTCAACCGGTTTGGATGGCGGTCCACTAATAGGGTAGATGGTTAGGCATCTAGGTATATTTTTGCCGGTTGTGGCTTTTCTTGATTTGTTTTTCAACCTGTAATTTTGCTCCTTCAGAGCTTGATTGAGACTGCAGACTTTTTGTTTTGGCACTTTTAATAAAGTGGTCATATGCATCCTGCTGATGCGGACGCCGGACGTCACACTCCTTTTCTTAAAAAAAGATAGATTGATTGAACCTATTTGTCTTTCCTTCGTGCCTCACTCATCGCGGCAAATTGAGATCACCCATCCCATCCCATTCACGTCACCCTGGTGCTGCACGGGGCATGTGTCAAATGTTGTATCTTGGCTACTAGTCTGTCTTTCACCCTTCAAGGCCAGGAAAAAGAGTGCATCTGCTCCAAGGGAAGTCGATAATGTTGCACCAAAGCGCCCGTTCACACTCGGTGTTACAAGCGGGTAGCTTCGATGTTGCAAGCCTCGTCTATAGCGCGAACATCATTGCATGATGGATTTATCATCGCAATCATTGACAGCAAAGCACACCACCACCGACCACTCCGCTTGAGAGAGACTTTGCCCAGCCCCGCCAGCACAAGGGTCAACATGTCCAGAACTAAAGCACTAACTACAAATCGGACTGCACTTCAGTGACTTAAGGCACCAGCCTTTGTGTCTATGACATGTGGGACTAACAAGTGGCTGGCCCACATGTCATGGACCCAAAGGCAGGTGCCTTTAAGGCACCTAAGCTGCGTCCCTGCAAATCACTGTCACCACCTCGCGGGAGACGACATAGCCGCCACTAGCACCACTCGCCTTGGTGACACCTTGCCAAAAGAAACATGCAACCGCTTCACCGTGAACCCAGGGAGCCAGTCTCGAAAGATTAGATGGAGCATATGGGCAGTTCCCGATCCAGGCATGTGAACCCACGCACGGACCACACCCACGCAACCTGCCACAACCCCTCCACTAGCCGCGACCAAGGACAGACGACGCGAGTTGCGTTGGGCCTTTTGCCTCCACCAACCACGAGCTGCCGCCTTGAGTTCCCCTACTCATGGAAGTGCCGCCAACCACCGGGAGAAGTCGCCCACCCGCTGTCGGCTCCATGTGAACTTTGCCCATGGGAGGTGTTGGTGATGGCGAGGGAGAGGAAGAGATGGAGGGGCTGGAGAACTTAGTGTGGCTAGGTCACTGCCCATGGGGAAGAAGTGACTTGGGGGGGTGGACATCCGAAGTTTTCCCTCGGGACTAAATAAAAAATCTTAAAATTGGGAGAAGATTTCACTTTCCGTCCTGCACCAACCAAGAAGGCACACGATCTTGCAGTATGAGTACTCTTTAATAAAAGCATCCCAACTCTTATATATACAAGTTCAAAACGTAGTTCCTTATACGAGGTGTGTGGTAGAGAAGTGGGGTGGAGTTTGCACGGCATGTTTGATTGTTGTGATGGAGGAGTAGTTGTTGATGACAAATATCAGAAAGAGCAGCAATGTTGACATAAACTCTTGTCAACATTGAGCTCATTTCAGTTAGGATTTTACTAGGGTGGCCTTTTTCAAATTATACTAAAATTTTGAATGAAAAATAATCAATCCTGGAAAATCACATGTTGCAATGTCGTATGTATATATTCTTCTGACAAGTGGCGCTCGCTCATTGAGTGGAAAAGAATCACTAGTAGTGGCTGCTCGATTGTTTGCACTCAGCAAAGAAAAGCTTTAGACTTCAACTTTTCTGTAATACATAGGTTCATCGCTATTGCATTGCATGACGATAAATTCGTCATGTGTGGTCGACGTCCTTGACATGCAAGAGAAGAGTTGGCTGCACCCAAACCTTGCCATAAGAGATTTAGATAAGCTGACCTCAAAACGCAAGAGAAGCATTTTCCGTATACCAACCCTATTAATGGGGATTCAGAAGAGAAGGCATTAGACCAGGTCGGTCGCGTTGGAAATCAGGAAACACGCAAAGCTCACAAACAACACATGCAACTTTATTTGAGGGTAAAATTACTCAGGCGATGAATTTGCAGTAAAGATGCCTCGATAGCTATGGAGATGATTTATGACTTCCTTGCAACTACGAATCAGTCCTTCTATTTCATGGCATTACAGCATTTAGATGTCCTTGAGGGTTTCTCCTCACGAGTAGTTTACTAAACTATTGTACTTCTACGGTATTACCAACCTTAATTGATTAATTAATCAGGAGTCTGTAGTACTATTCTCTCTCTTGGGCATAACAAACATTATAAAAGCAATGACCCCGTGTCCGGCAGCGCCCACTGCCACCCCTCTGCGGCGGACATGGCTCCTCTTCCTGCAATGGTGACTCTATCTAGCGCCCCGTTCCCCACCTTCGGATCCTATCCCGGTGGCTTTGGGAATGTTAGGCTGGGGAGAGTTTCCTGCTTGGCTTGCTGATCTAGGTAGCGAAGAAACATGCGGATGACGTTCCCTTCTTGGAGGCACTGCCAGGGCCTTTTTCGTGCCTCTTCAAGTACTAGGGGAAACCCTAGGTGCGGTTTCCTGTATTGGATGCAGTAGCATCATGTTGTTGTTCCCCTTCATGAAGGCGTCATCTTGCTTGGTCATAATTAATATCGTGATGACACCAATTACACCCAGCCTCTTCACCAACAAGATATCAAAAGACATCAAGGATGCACACAACTAAAAAAAAAGAGAAAAACATGAAAACAAAGACCCCGTCGCAGTGATGAAATACTTGCAACAGCAACACTATAACCACCACCAAAGACAACACCTGAACTACAGAAGAGGTTCTTCAAAAGCGATGCCTCCAAGAAGGAAACAATGCATAAGCGTTGTTGTCGCCCGATCGAGGATCTTGAGTTTTCACCCTGGATAGAGTCCGAGATCCCAAAAACAATGTCTTCGCAAGACCATTGCCAGGTACTGTTAAACTAGATGAAGCGTCTCAATCTCCATACATCGAGACCCACGGTATTTATATTGATTGGGGCTAAGGGTTTAGCCTCGCAGGTATACAAGAGTTTGATTGAGAGAACCACAACCGGGAGAATATACAGAGGAGGTTTACATCGAGAAGATAAAGGAGATAAGAGAGATTTAAACAGATAAAACAGATTCTAACCTAAACCTTCTAGATGCATACGTGAGACATATCACAATATTTCCAACACTCCCCCATAATCACAACTACACTAAGTTGAGATTACGTTTAAATAATTCAAATTCTCTAGTAGGTAATGCTTTTGTAAAGCCATCTGCAATATGATCCCTTGAAGGAATAAATCTGACATCCAACTATTTATTGGCAACTTGTTCTCTGACAAAGTGAAAATTTATCTCAACATGTTTGGTCCGGGCATGAAAGACTGGGTTAGCTGACAGATAGGTGGCACCAAGATTATCACACCACAAACAAGGAGGATGCACTTCAGAAATTTTGAGGTCCTTCAACATGGACTGGAGACAAATAACCTCAGTTGTCGCATTTGCTAATGCCTTGTACTCTGCTTATGTGCTCAACCGAGAGACAGTTGCTTGTTTTTTTGCACACCAAGAAACTAAGTTTGGACCATAA
Source organism: Hordeum marinum (assembly GCA_022496015.1). Lineage (NCBI taxonomy): Eukaryota > Viridiplantae > Streptophyta > Magnoliopsida > Poales > Poaceae > Hordeum > Hordeum marinum. Next base: position 27,288,697 of record CM039678.1, read on the forward strand.
AATATAGCAAATTACCTAGTGGACCTTCTATCATCTAAGCAGCTAGCCCAATCCGCATCGGAGAATGTACTTATGAGTGTAGATGATGACTTTCTGAAAGGAAGTCCAACATTTAATGTTCTCTTAACATACCTCAAGATCCTCTTTGCTGCTGTCCAATGAGTGGTAGTTGGTGCATGAAGGAACTGACATACTTTATTAACTGCAAAAGATATATCAGGTCGAGTGAGAGTTAAGTATTGAAGCTAGCCCACCAACTATGCTTCTGTAACTTCTCATATCATCCCGACACAAGGGTTCTTCATCTCGCAAAGATAAGTGTTTTGAACTGGACAGTTGTGTTGGTGAAGGTTTACACTTTTGCATGCCAATTCTATTCAACAACTCGATTGCATACTTAGCATGAGATAAATGCAGACCATCATTATTTTTGTTGACCTCAATGCCTAAAAAGAAGTGTAAGTCTCCTAGATCCTTAAGAGCAAACTCGGAACCTAGATTCTTCAGCAATCTGGTTACTGCCTCATTAGATGAATGTCACGCCCAAGATGCAGTCCTATCCTTATTTTGGCACGAGGGCCTCAACGGGGATAGAAGCGCATCTCAAAGCGTTCGCAAGAATGGATATCATTACAAGTACATGTACGGAATAGATGAGTATATGGAATTGGCTTACACTCGCCACAAGCTACATCAGAGTCACACCAATACAATAACATACTCAAACATCATACAAAAGAGCAGGGTCCGGCTACGGACGAAATCAAATGATAAAATGACATCCACCCTTGCTATCCCAAGCTGCCGCCTGGAACCCATCCAAGATTGATGAAGAAGAAGAAGAATAACTCCAAATCAAATCAAGCAACGTGCTCACATCAAATCATCGCATTACCTGTACCTGCAATTGTTGTTGTAGTAATCTGTGAGCCACAGGGACTCAGCAATCTCATTTCCAAGAGTATCAAGACTATTAAAGCTTAATATGTGAGGTATGATTAAGTGGAGAGGCTGCAGCAAGCGATTAAGCATTTTTTTGAGTGGCTAACTTACGAGTACAGAAAAATAAAGTATGGTGGACTACGCATAACGGTCGTGAACTAGTAATGATCACTAACTGATCCTGAACACCTACTTACGTCAATCATAACCCCACCGTGTTCTCTTTCTGATAAGGACTCACGAGAAGAGATAGTCACGGTTACGCACACAGTTGGTGTGTTTTATTAGAGTTTACTTCAAGTGTCCTATGATCGGGTGTTAAACAAAGTATCCAAGATTACCACATAACCGCAAGCACGGCTTTTCAAAAGATTTAACCCTATAGGGTGCTCCAACTTATCCATCACAAATTAACCACACTCAGTGGGAATAACCTCAACCACGGATCTCGTGATCGTCCTAGGCAATTTCAAAGGAAATCCGACACGTCGAGATAGCCCGAAGAAAATCAGAGTTCCTCACTCGAGACGTTCGAGAAAGGTAAAACAAATCCAGCAAGGCCGCCCGGCGTGTCCACGAACCCGATAGGAGCTGCGTATCTCGTTCTCAGGACACGACCGGATAAGCTAATATACAGAGGCCTGATAGAAATCTCCCGAGTTGCCTCGGGTTGGCCCCGCACAGTGCTCTAGTTTGGACCAACACTCATGAGGAGCACTGGCCCGAGGGTTGATTAAATTATCCACGGGTGCCGGCGAGTCCCTATGCAAGTTTATTAATTATTAGGCAAATGTAGTACCAATGTTGGGCTTTGCCAGAAGATTTTTATCCCAAAACGAAAATCAAGGGGGTCCCCATAACAACCCCGAGCATGTTAGCAGCGCTCATTTATGGAACATAACACCGGTTCACAAGTAACTAGGGGCGGCAAGAGTGGAACAAAACACGGAGCAAAAGGCCAAGCCTTCCACCCTTTACCAAGTATATATGTGCATTGAATTAAATAGCAGCAATAATGTGATATAACAAAAGAATGTCCATGTTGACACATGGAGCAATTGCACCTGCAGCTACAAAACGCTATAAGAAGGGCTAAGCAAGCGGTAACATAGCCAAACAAAGGTTGCTAGCACTAGTAGAAAACAAACCTTTCGTCCTGAGCATTAGTCCCGGTCTGGTCACGAGCCGGTACAAAAGAGGGTATTAGTCCCGGCTCGTGCCGGCCCAGCAGAGCGACCTTTAGTACCGGCTCGTGAGGGACCTTTAGTACCGGTTCGTGTCACAAGCCGGTACTAAAGGGGCGAGGCAGGCTTTTGGCCAGACTTGGGCCCCGTGTGCACCTTTAGTACTGGGTGGTGACACCAGCCGGTACTACAGGGCAACCGTTAGTACTGGCTGGTGACACCAGCCGATACTAAAGACTTCCACGTAGGAGGTGTCAAATGTTTAGTTCCACCTCGCTAGTCGAGGCGAGACCGCACCTGTTTATAAGCCCTGATGCGCTTGACCTGTCGAGCTCCGCTCATAGTGAAAATAGATGCACTTACACCGAAATTCAACCCAAATTCAAAATGTTAGTTAGGTGTGCACCTAACTAACATTTTGAATTTGGGTTGAATTTCAGTGTAAATGCATCTATTTTCACTTTTGCTATTTTTTATGTTATTTCTTTACTATTTTTCCTGCTATTTAATATTACTTCGTTTTAATATTACTTCCTGCTAATGAAATCCCTCTGTAATAGATGAGACGAAACCCTCATACTTCTTATGAGATTGTCCAATTTGTACACGAAGTGCATCTAGTTTTTGTTGTAACCCTCTCAACTCTCTATAAGTTGCTATGTGGGTGAAATTATGATGTCATGCCAAGTTACAACATTTTCAGAGTTCATTTGTACTGCATTTCAAACTCAAGGTCATTTAGCTCAAAATAAATCATTAAATGCCTGAAACATATCAAATGAAGTCAGAAAGGGATAAAAATTGATGATGTGCCTTTGAATGGTGCATATTGAACACACAAAAAGTGTGGAGTTAAAATAAGTTATTAAAAATGAAATCCCTTTGTAATAGATGAGTTTTCGTCCGAAACCCTCATACTTCTTATGAGATTGTCCAATTTGTACACGAAGTGCATCCAGTTTTTGTCGTAACCCTCTCAACTCTCTAGAAGTTGTTATGTGGGTGAAATTATGATGTCATGCCAAGTTACAACCTTTTCAGAGTTCATTTGTACTGCTTTTCAAACTCAGGGTCATTTAGCTCAAAATAAATCATTAAATGCCTGAAAAATATCAAATGAAGTCAGAAAGGGTTGAAAATTGATGATGTGCCTTTGAATGGTGCATATTGAACACACAAAAAGTATGGAGTTAAAATAAGTTATTAAAAATCAAATCCCTTTGTAATAGATGAGTTTTCGTCCGAAACCCTCATACTTCTTATGAGATTGTCCAATTTGTACACGAAGTGCATCCAGTTTTTGCAGTAACCCTCTCAACTCTCTAGAAGTTGCTATGTGGGTGAAATTATGATGTCAAGCCAAGTTACAACCTTTTCATAGTTCATTTGTATTGCTTTTCAAACTCGGGGTCATTTAGCTCAAAATAAATCATTAAATGCCTGAAAAATATCAAATGAAGTCAGAAAGGGTTGAAAATTGATGATGTGCCTTTGAATGGTGCATATTGAACACACAAAAAGTATGGAGTTAAAATAAGTTATTAAAAATAAAAATCCCTTTATAATAGATGAGTTTTCGTCCGAAACCCTCATACTTCTTATGAGATTGTCCAATTTGTACACGAAGTGCATCCAGTTTTTGCCGTAACCCTCTCAAATCTCTAGAAGTTGCTATGTGGGTGAAATTATGATATCATGCCAAGTTACAACCTTTTCAGAGTTTATTTGTACTGCTTTTCAAACTCAAGATATGAATATTTCAAATGCCATTTAATCAAATTATCTTATACAGTAGTTGAAGTTGTTCAAACATGCATGGAAATGCCATAAACAGATTCTTTATATTTTTCTGATATTTTATCATATATTATTTATTTCCATTGGAGTCCTACGTTTTTTTCTATGATTTTCTACAGTTTACGCTGGTTTTCTTAAAATAATAACTAATATTTAATTAAAAAACACTTTCGATATCGATCTCCGCCGCGTGAGCCGACTCCAACTCGGCAGCGGTCCCGCCAGCAGGGCTCCCAAAAGAGGAAGGCCACCAGCAGTCCTCTTCGGAAGAAACCAAAGAAGAAACCCGAGCGTCCGGCCAAAAGGAAGCTGCCTTATGACATGACACTAGAGGAAAACAAAACTAAATGCAATCTCCAAGTGAAAGCCTTTTTTGCGAAGAAGACCGTGCCGCCAAAGGAGGTAATACCGAAGGAAGTCCAAGAGCACTTTATTTAACACTTTAGTGATCGACCCCCGGCATATGTCGAGCGTATGCCGACAGACTATGAGCGACAGATTCAGAAGGCAAGTGAGCAGGGAAGTCGGCTCAACCAAGGAAGAAGTCTAGAAGTACTACATCAACTAGCGGGAAAACAGTTCCCCAGCTCGGAGAACAATCCATGCAATCGATCTCTCCGCTCAAGGTGAGTACCAATCCAAGCAAGCAATCGATCCAACCAGTCGACGTGCAAGGCAACCCAATTAACCTCGAAGAAGTAGAGGCTGCAGGTCTCACTCTTGACCAAATCCTTGGCACCGAGGAAATCCGCGGGTTCGATAAAACTGAGTACACAATGCAATATGCCGTTGGAAAACCTCTTGTCACGCCCGAGCAGTACAAGGAACTACCAATTGCGAACTGACGGTTGCATGATTGGTACATGCGTGAATCAAAGCGAGGGGAGACGACGGTCATGGTCAAAGTAAGGAAAGAGCATTACGTTAATGAATGTGACATATGTCTTGAATTCTCAGAACTTTTCCAGTTATACCACCTGGACTCTATCGACAAATCTCTCATCAGTTGCTATTGTCTGTAAGTGATTTATATCTTTAATAATTTAAGTCTCTAGCTAAGATATCGTTCATTGGCTTTATCCTCACTATATATGTTCCTTTCTACGCTATTATGCAGATTGAAGATGTGGGAATTGAAACAAGAGGGTATCGATGACATTGGGTTCATCGACCCAAGTACCGTTAATGGTCATGTGGTAAAACATTATGTCAAGGACACAGAAGATCTCTTGGAAAATTTTCTAGAGGCACTAATGAATATCAAATCTACTATAATATTTCCTTACAACATGGGGTGAGTGTTTACTCTCTCTTGTATACTACAAATTCTATTTTTGCTTACTAGCTCGCTGTCAAGTGTAGTTGATGAGTTATACGCGCATGCCTGCTTAATTATATAAACTTCTGCGCAGACACCACTATATCCTCCTATATATTATCCTCGCAGATGGACTTGTTCAAGTGTACGACTCACTAGATACACCAGAACAATCATACGTGGACTTGTTTTTAATGATAGAACGGTAATTTCAATCTTTATCGACCTCGCTTTGTTTCATTATTTCCTGATATATATCAAAAGTAATTATAATAACTCTTTCGTTCTTTTCCTTTGCCGCATAGTGTTTGGAAAAAGATGATAGAAAAAAACCATCACGGTCGTCAATGGAAACCGAAGCTGAAGTGGAAAAGGATTAAGGTAATTAAGTAGTACTACTAGGTCCGCGCATCTCATTAATTCTATTTTCAATACCATTATCATGTTCGATTATTAATCATCTTACTGAATTCAATTCTTTTGCAAAGTGCGCGAAGCAGCCACGGGGGACAAATTTATGTGGATACTTCCTCTGCGAGAACATTCGCATCCAGACCGAAGGTCGTATACGTCGCAGAGGAGCACGTGAAAGACAACTCCAGCTTTTGCCGATGTTGTCGAAGCTCTCACCCGGGAAACGCTTCGTAGCACTTCAAGAGGAATTTGCGGCATTCCTTCTTCAACATGTCATTCATGTAAATGGAGAGCACTATTCCTTACCGCCGCCTCAATAATGCCGGCAAATTAGTAGTAGAGAACTGAGATTTCATCCGGAGCACTAGCTAGCTAGTTCCGGCCGGGTTCGTGGCCTTAAGTTAATTATAAGTCCCGAATTTATATGGATGTGTAATTCCATTTGTATATATATATATACTGTGTATGAGATATTGTATATTATATTACATATATATATGCATGAACTTGTGTACTGTTTACAGTATGTAGCACCGTAAAATAAATTTGAAATGAATGGAAAACGCAAAAAATAAAGAGGAAAATTAAAACCTAATTAAAAGCTAAAACAAAAAAAATAGAAGACTTAGTATCGGTTGGTATCACCAACCGGTACTAAAGGTCTTCCACCACCAGTACTAAAGGTGTGGACCTTTAGTCCCAACCCTTTAGTACCGGTTGGGGAACCGGTACTAAAGGGCCATCTAGACCGGGACTATAGGCCTGTTCTGCACTAGTGTAGGTAGGTGGAGGGTTAGAGGCTTTCCTGGCAATGTTGGGAGGCTTGACAACAAGTGGTAGGTAGCGTGACATAGAAATAGAAAACGAGACATCTAGCATGGTAATGTAGTAATGGTATCCAGGGGAATGTGTCATCTTGCCTGAGATCCCGCTCGGAAGAAGATCGAGTCCATGAAGAAGACGAACCAACGTAGTCGAACGAATCCTCACACTCCGAACACTTTCGGAACTCTATCGAGAAGAAGCAATCCGAAAAAAACAATCAATGCAAGATACACCACAACGTATGCATGACATGATATGCAAACAAATATGATGCATGTCCAGTTAAATTATGCAAGGCATGACAAATCACAACAATCAAATACTACACGTTAAGTGAAGATCAATATGCAACGAGTTGCATATTAACGAAACATCACATTCGAATTATTTAGTTCACACTTGTTAGGTACACGACAATATTAAATGTTGTTAAACATGGCAAGAGGTGAAGCATAAGTAAACTAGCTATCTAGGCATCTTAAATAAGGCCGGAAACAACTTATAGTATTTCCGAAACGACCTCATATGTTAATTTCGATATTGGTCCAGATCTGAACTAATCATATTTTGTATTTTTTAAACAGCAAAATAAATTTCACCATGTCATTCTATACGTCATTCTAGTCGATTTACATATATAGAACATCTCAAACGGAGCTACGGTCTAAAAGATATGAGCAACACAAGATGCACATTACATGAATGCAAATGCATGGGGAAAATAATCATAAACATATCAAATCATGAATGCAGCAAGTTATTATGAAACTACATGAGATTCTAAGCAAGTTCCACATGCAACATGTCCAAAACGGAGCTACGGTTCAACCACAATCAACAAAACAAGTTTTTGTTGAAATCTGCCAAAAACAGCAACTTAGCATTTTGCACACATGAAAACAACAGGTTAGAATATTCCAAAATGCACAAGCCAAGCATGGGGTAGTAGTATATAACACACACTTCATTTCATGTTCACAAATCTTATTCAAAACATGCATGGATCACATGGTAGGAAGCTCACAAGAAGGCTACTAGATAACAGTTTCAGACTTAGTGAAAATAGCAGTTTTGACAGTGCAGTTTTTATCACGAAGGCATATTGACAGCAACGAAACTATATTCTACAAGTCATATTATGGCATGAAACTTAGCAGCATACTAAAGGACAATATCAACAACAAATAACTCCATTACACGTACCACAAAAGGGGTCTAGATCACTAACAAAACACATGGCAAGATAGCAACAAAATATTACAGATTCCAGACTTTTATAGCAAGTTGACCACAATAAAATAACACCTAAACATGCATTTCTATGACAAGCAAAATGTCCATGGGCTAGGACACATATCAAAGGGCATTTCTCATGTTCAAAATTATTTCAAAACATGCATGGATTAAATCACACGAAAATGACAAAAGGGCATCACGGCATAAATGACATGCACACAAAAATGCTGAAATGACAAAACTAAATGTACAGATAATTCTTATGGATTTTTCTACCCTGAAAACATATATAATATGCATAGGTTCATGTGGAAAATTAATCACAATTAAATATGCGAGTATTAGGCCTAATCACCTTATAGCAATTCATTAATGCAAATAAAATGCACACATCATGCCAACATTTTTATCATACATGAGAATGCGATGCCGATGATATGAACATTTTTAAAACTTGGTTTTCTTAATTCCGATGCACGGTTAAATAATTATGACAATGCACTGGTGGGCTGGGCTGGGGAGGGGCTGGGCTCACCTTGTGAGCCAAGGCCCATTCGGTGGCAGGCTGGGGAGGTTGGCTGCACTGGTGGGCCGAATGGAGGCCGAGGCCCACGCGGGCGAGGAGGCGGCGCAGTCAACGCTCGGGGTCGAGCGCTCCTCCTCCCGACCTCCTGCGCTCGAGGCCAGGGAGGGAGGCGACGGCTGCTGGGCAACGGCAGGGCTGGCGAGATCCGGAGGCAGGGATGGCGGATCCGGTGGCGGCGGGCCGGATCTGGCCGGAGGGAGGCTGGCTGCGAGGCTCCGGCCGGCGGTGAGCTTGAACGGCGGCGGCGCTGGTTCTTGCGAAGAGAGAGAGCAAGCGAGGTGAGAGAGAGAGAGGAGCGACGGGAGAAAGGAGAGGGAGAGGGCGGCGGCGGTCCGGCTGTTTCGGTGAGGGCAGCTCCAGCGGCGGCCAACAGGGGCACGGGGCCCTCCGGTGAGGAGTCGGCCATGGGGCTGTCGGAGGAGCTCGGGAGGAGCTGCGCCATGGGAGAGCTCGGGGAGCTTCGCGGCGGCTCGGGCCCAGATGGGCTCAGGCGGGCCTAGATGGGTTTCGGCGGGCCTCGCGGCTGGAGGAGGGAGAAGGCTGGTTTGGCACGGGGAACGAGGGGGATTAGGGTTGGCTGCCCAATTAGGAAGGGGGAGGGACTATATATAGGTTTTCGGGCCAGGGTTGACGTCTCTGTCCGTTTTCGGACCGCCGGATGTTGATTTGACGGTCCGGAAGCAGAGCGGGAGCTACGGTGGCCGTGCAGAGGGGCTAGGAGGGGAAGAGAGGGAAGTTTGCGGCCCATGACAAGAATTTTGAAACACCGAGAAACGTCCGACGATAACCGATAACCTCACTGTCGACTGTCTGACGAGGTATCAAACGAACTCGGATCGCGACGAAATTCGACAGGCGGTCCACCTATGCTATAACAAGACCGCACGCCAAGTTTCGACCCAATGCAAGAATATTTTTGCGCGCACTTAAAAACGGTTTTATTTAAATGATGTCATGGGCGCGTGCGTGTGTGGTTGGTCTCGAAATGGGCAACGGCGAAACGAAGAGAACCGGCAACTACGAACGGATGCAAGTTTTTCGAAAACGAGTGACGAGGCTATGCAGATGATGCGAATGACGCGATGATGAATGCGACAACCAGACGAACACATGACGAGAACAGAAATAAAAGGGGAATCTTCTGGAATCTTCTGGAGCATCGGTCTCGGGTTGTTACAATGAACTAGTAACAATAATGTCATCAACATATATAAGAACAAACATGGATATGCCTGGTTTGGTAAAGATAAGTAGGGAGGTGTCAGATTTTGATGGGACAAACCAAAGTGCTTGAAGCTTCATGTTGAGTCTGGAATACCAAGCTCTAGGGGCTTGTTTTAGACCATACAGTGCTTTATCCAACTTGCATACTGAAACAGTTTATTTTTATCTTGAAACCCAGGAGGCTGTTTCATATACACATCTTCTTCCAGAACACCATGGAGGAACACATTTTGTACATCTAGCTGTCTCAGGCTCCACCCCTTGGATATAGCAATGGACAAGACAAGACGGATAGTTGAAGCTTTAACAACAAGACTAAAAGTGTCCTCATAATCTAACCCATACCTTTTCTTGAAGCCTTTAGCCACAAGTTTGGCCTTGTAGCGATCTATAGTACCATCATAGCCATTCCGAGATATATTGCCATGCAACTTCACCATTCCGTCTCATGACATGTGCCATCACTTTCTTTCATATAGAGTCATTATTGTTCTAAGTATCGAGTTGTAAGTAAATAAAAGTGTGATGATCATCATTATTAGAGCATTGTCCCATGTGAGGAAAAAAAAGAGGCCGAAGAGCCCAAATAAAAAAAAGAGGTCAAAGATCCCAAACAAAAAAAATGAGAGAAAAAGAGAGAAGGGACAATGCTACTATCTTTTTCCACACTTGTGCTTCAAAATAGCACCATGTTCTTCATGATAGAGAGTCTCTTGTTTTGTCACTTTCATATACTAGAGGAAATTTTCATTATGTAACTTGGCCTGTATATTCCAATGATGGGCTTCCTCAAATTGCCCTAGGTCTTCGTGAGCAAGCAAGTTGGGTGCACACCCACTAGTTTTCATTTTTGAGCTTTCATACACTTACAGTTCTAGTGCATCCGTTTCATGGCAATCCCTACTCATTCACATTGATATCTATTAATGGGCATCTCCATAGCCCATTGATACGCCGAGTCGATGTGACCATCTCCTCCTTTTTGCCTCACAACCTCCATCACACTCTATTCCACCTATACTGCTATATCCATGGCTCACGCTCATGTATTGCGTGAGAGTTGAAAAAGTTTGAAAAAAATAAGAGTGCAAAAACAATTACTTGGCCAATACCGAGGTTGTGCATGATTTAAATTCGTTGTGTGGGGATGATGGAGCATAGCCAGACTATATGATTTTGTAGGGATAACTTTCTTTGGCCTTGTTATTTCAAAAGTTCATGATTACTTTGCTATTATACTTGAAGTATTATTGTTTTCATGTCAATATTAAACTATTGTTTTGAATCTTATGGATCTGAACATTCATGCCACAATAAAGAGATTACATAGAACCAATATGTTAGATAGCATTCCACATCAAAAATTCGGTCTTTATCACTTCCCTACTTGAGGACGAGCAGGAGTTAAGCTTGGGGATGCTTGATACGTCTCCAACATATCTATAATTTTTTATTGTTCCATGCTATTATATTATCAACTTTGGATGTTTTATATGCATGAATATGCTATTTTATATTATTTTTGGGACTAACTTATTAACTCAGTGCCTAGTGCCAGTTTCTGTTTTTTCCGTGTTTTTGACCTTTTTCAGATAGGAATATCAAACGGAGTCCAAATGGAATAAAACTTTCGCCGTGATTTTTTATGGAAAATATCAACAATACCAGAAGGAAAAGATACCGGAGAGGAGGCCCGAGGGAGCCACGAGCCTGGGAGGCGCGGCCCCACCCCTAGGCCGCGGCTAGGGGGCTCGTGACCTCCTCGTGGCTCCTCTTGACTTGTTTCCGCCGCCATATGGTCTTATAAATACCCAAACCACCAGAACTAAACCTAGATCGCAAGTTCCGCCGTCGCAAGCCTCCGTAGCCACCAAAAACCAATCGGGAGACCGTTCCGGCATCCTGCCTGAGGGGAATCCATCTCCGGTGGCCATCTTCATCAACACCATTGCCTCTCTGATGATCCGTGAGTAGTTCACATCAGACCTTCGGGTCCATAGCTAGTAGCTAGATGGCTTCTTCTCTCTCTCCGATCTTCAATACAAAGTTCTCCATGATCTTCATGGTGATCTATCCGATGTAATCTTCTTTTCCGGTGTGTTTGTTGAGATCCGATGAATTGTGGATTTATGATCAGATTATCTATGAATAATATTTGAGCCAATTCTGAATTCTTATATGCATGATTTCATATCCTTGTAAGTCTCTTCGAGTTATGGGTTTTGTTTTGGTCAACTTGATCTATAGTTCTTGCAATGGGAGAAGTGCTTGGTTTTGGGTTCATACCGTGCGGTGTCCTCACCTAGTGACAGAAGGGGTAGCGAGGCACGCATCATGTTGTTGCCATCAAGGGTAAAAAGATGGGGTTTATATCATATTGCATGAATTTATCCTTCTACATCATGTCATCTTGCTTAAAGCGTTACTCCGTTTCTTATGAACTTAATACACTAGATGCATGCTGGATAGCGGTCGATGTGTGGAGTAATAGTAGTAGATGCAGAAAGTATCGGTCTACTTGTCTCGGACGTGATGCCTATATGTATGATCATTGCCTTAGATATTGTCATGACTTTGCGCAATTCTATCAATTGCTCAACAGTAATTTGTTCACCCACCGTAATACTTGCTATCATGAGAAAAGCCTCTAGTGAACACTATGGCCCCCGGGTCTATTTTACATATTATATATTCATATCTAAATACAAAACACCAAAAAGACCTTGCTGCAATTTTATTTACTTATTTACATTCATCTATTATCACTATCAGATCTCACCTTGCAAGTAATCGTGAAGGGATTGACAACCCTTTTACCGTGTTGGGTGCAAGTTTGTTTGTGTTTGTGCAGGTTTCTTGGTGCCTCATCTTGATACTCCTACTGGATTGATACCTTGGTTCTCAAACTGAGGGAAATACTTATCTCTACTTTGCTGCATCACCCTTTCTTCTTCAAGGGAAAAACCAACGCAAGCTCGAGAAGTAGCAAGGTGACACAGGAGCAGCGTCCGGTGACACATGCATAGGAGATCCAGCATCAGCAGCAAATCCCAAGGGCGAGCTAACGATGGGACTATGCGCAGACGATGCGGGACCAGCCAAAGACAGCGGTGTCGCGGTGCTGGAGGAGAACCGCAAGGGCGGGGTAATGGAAGGCCCAGGCGCGGATGTGGCGTCGGTTGAGTGGAGCGGCCCAGCTGCGTTGTTGGGGCCTGGAACCGCCCGAGCGCCGATTGGGCCATCATTGGCGAGCAGGGCCGAGGCAGATCTGGTAGTGGCAAGACCCGATTCCGAGGTAGATACGCCTGCGCCAGGATGCAGCAGCACGCCCGATCCCAAGGCGGATCTATTGTCTGTCGGGAGGCACATAAAATGACCTCCTGTTTCATCATGGGTGCCATGTGATCTGCTGGTGTTAGTATCAGGTATTGTTCCTGCAACTGTGGAGTCAGGCAAAGTGTGAGGATTAGTCATATAGTCAGAACTATTATTATTACCCCCATGATAAGCATGGTAAGAGAGGGAGGCAAAAGAAGGATTTCTTTGCATAGGAGTGCACCGGCATTAGGATGGAGTTTTTCAAAGGGAAAGAGGGTTTCCTCAAACACAACATCCCGAGAGATATAGACATGACCACTAGCAACGTCAAGACACTTGACTCCATTGTGTCATGCACTGTAACCAAGAAAGACACATTGTTTAGAGCGGAACATGAGCTTATGATTATTGTAAGGACGAAGGTTGGGCCAACAAGCATAACCAAAAACGCGCAAGGAGGCATAGTTAGGCTGTGTTTGAAAGAGGCGTTCGGTGGGAGTTTCATTGTTAATGACACGACTGGGAAGAATGTTGATAAGGTGGACAGCAGTAAGAAAGGCTTCATCCCAAAATTTGAAGGGCATGGAAGCCCCAGCAAGGAGAGCAAGACCCATATCAACAATATGTCGATGCTTACGTTCAGCGGAGCCATTTTGCTGGTGAGCATGTGGGCAAGAAACATGATGGGAAATGCCAATCTTTTGAAAAAAGGAATTGAGTTTTTCATGCTCACCACCCCAGTCAGATTGCATAGCAAGGATTTTACAATTAAATTGACGTTCTACTAGGGCTTGGAAGTTATGAAATACTTGAAACACATCTGAATGTTTCTTGAGAAGATAGATCCACGTATATTTATTGTAATCATCAATGAAGCTCACATAGTAAGTGTGTCGACCAACGGAGGAGGGGGCAGGACCCCCACACGTTAGAAAAATCAATTGCAATGGTTTAACAGACACACTAGTAGAAATAGGATATGGTAGTTGATGGCTTTTTGCTCTTTGGCATGAATCACAAATAGTATCAAAAAATTTGTGATCAACAAAGGAGAGTTTATTCTTTCTAAGAATTTGATAAACAAGGGAAAACGACGGATGTCCTAAACGATTGTGCCACCTTTCTGAAGAGACTCTAGTGGCTCCAAAAACTTGCTTATTGAACTTGAAAAATTGGGGAATCAATGGATAGAGGCCTTCCACACATCTACCGTGATAGAGGACCTTCCTCGTGACCTGATCCTTGATCAAGAAAAAAAAACGGGTGAAATTCTATAAATACACCATTATCAAGTGTAATACGATGAACAGAAGCAAGGTGTTTTGATGCGTTTGGAACATGTAAAACATCACGAAGGAGAATATCACGTTGTGGGGTTTTAATAATAGATTGACCGACATGACTTATCATTATACCTGAACCATTTGTTGCGGTGTTGACTTGATCTTGACCATTGTACTTCTCAGGCATATCTAGACGATCCATGTCGGAGGTGATGTGTTCATTCGCACCGGTATCCATGTACCAGTTTGAATCAACTCCATATCACGTATCTGCGGTGGCTGTAATTTTTTTCTTTTGGGAGTTTTCTTCATAGCGCCAAAGACAGTCTTTTGCTATGTGGTTAGTCTTTTTGCAGATTTGACACTTTCCTTCATACTCATCATACCCGCGAAAATTGTTGCCGCCACCTTGTCCACCGCCATAGCCTTGGCGCCCCTGATTGTTGTTGTACAAGGGACGCCCGTACTGTTGTTGTTGTTGTAGTAGTAGCGGCCATTGCCGCCGTTGTTGGTGTAGTGGGGGGCGCCGCCGTGGCCGCCACTGCCCCTGTTGTTTTCGTAGCCGGTGTTGTTGCCACCCCCGTGAGGGCCTCCTTGGCTGCCGTCATTGCCACCATTGTGACCGCCGCCACCCCCTCCAAACTTGGGTGCACTGCCGTGGTTGTAGTTGTTCTTGCCACCTGCACCACGATTCCTCGACGCCATGTTAGCCGAGGACTTGAAACCGCCCGCGCCAGCTCCAAGAAAAAGTTCAACTCTCTGATCAAAATTCGCCACCATTGCGAACAGCTCATCTACTGTGATCGGCTCGACGCGGACATCCAAGGCCGAGAAGATGGATTGGTAGTACATATCTAGGCCCACGATGATGAAGGACAGCAGCTCCTCTTCTTCAATTGGTTTGCCTGCAGCTGCAAGTTCGTCAGACAACGAGCGCATATAGCCAAAGTAGGCATCAGCAGATTGCGAGCCCTTGTAATCATTGGTCAGAGAGATGCGTATGTTGTTAACACGGGACTTGGATTGGGCAGCAAACATTGTGGCAAGCGATGTCCAGATCACATGTGATGTTTCCATCGAGCCAACCCACACAAGCACTTCCTTGGATAGGTTACGTAGGAGATAGGCAACAAGCTATTGATCTTCGACGAGCCAAGGGGTTTAGGCTGGATTGGGAAGAACTTGGTCTTTCCCATCAGTGTTTTTGGAGGTGATGGTCTGTGGTGGTGCTGGGATGGTTTGGTCGATGTATCCATGGAGCCCTGCTCCCATGATCTGGGAGCGAGCCTGGGCGTGCCAAAGGACATAGTTGTTGTGGTTCAGAGGTTCTGATGTGTTGTAGTTCAGAGCTGCAAAGGGGACGGAGCTGGAGGAGGAAGTCATGGTGGATGGGGTTGTGTATGGAGGGAAGTAGGGTTGTAGATTGGTGCGGCTAGGTTATCTTTGGAAGGACGACAATGGAGAGCTAGACGTAAGGGAAGAAGATTGCTCTGATACCATGTTAAACTAGATGAAGTGTCTCAATCTCCATACATGGAGACCCATGGTATTTTTATTGATTGGGGCGAAGGGTTTAGCCCCGCAGGTATACAAGAGTTCGGTTGAGAGAATCACAACTGGGAGGACCAATGAAGGCAAGACCTTGGGCTTTCATCCTGGAGATCACGGCTCGGTACTCGAGAAGCACCCCGAAAACTGTTGTCCACCTATGTTGACACCCCCTCCTCTCAAGGCCACCGCTGCAAGTCCTCAACACCCGACACACAAGAAAAATCCCATGTCACCATTCTTCAATGCAATCAAACCTCCTCGCCGCCATTAAGTCTTCGATCGTAGCCACCATGACTTGCTTCACCATCGTCAACGTCGTGGAAATCTATAGTTAGACATGTCCCATGGCATCGGCAAGACAGTGAAGCTTCGCGCCACACCCTCATGAAGCATCTCTGGCCGAAGATGAGGGCATGTCCGACCGAATCAATTCCATTCTGAATATTCAGTAGCGCCATGCGTCAATAGCTGATATCTCTGATAGGAAGACCGGAACCTGTCGATGTCTAGATCAAAGAGGCCGGCATGCAGATTAAAATTTTGGAGCACGAAGAATAGCAGAGCCAATTGACGCATGACTCCCTTGGATTGGGACGGACTGACACTGGGCATGAGAAACTACCATAGCCAAGCACCACCCAGCAGAGCACCGACGAGCAGATCGAGGAAGTTCCTGTCTTCAAGATCCACCGCGCCTTTGCACCATGGACAGCACCAGACCAGGCCGCCGAAGCAGTATGGAGCAGCTCCTCCAGGCCAGACCGTCGCGCCGCCCAAGCAGCCGTAGAACTCGCCTCGGTCGTGAACAATCAGCCGGCTAGATCGACAGTAGAGGCCCGCCGCCGTCGTCAGGCCCACAGGATTCTCCCAGGGGCGTCCTCCGACGGCGGCGAGCAGAGTAGATCGTAGATGAGAAACGGTGTTAGTTTTTGAGATTTTGGATGTGTGGTTGGGAATGTTTCTCTTGGCCGAGGTGATTTAGCGTTCTGGTGTAGCTTCTGCTTAGGCCGAGCATCCCATGTTTCTTTACTTTGGACACCATGTCTACACCTTCTTTTGGTTGTGCCATGTCATGTGTACCCCTCCTTGTTCTCATTCTAAATTTTTCTGTGAATGAAAAGATACGCAAGCTTTGCGTTTTCATGAAAATAGCAATGAAATGTCCGATCTAGAAAATATAAGAATACACTTATAAACAAAATATTGATAACAATATGTATAGTACAATGTACGTCCACACATGAGTTCTTTTGGCTTTTCTGAACAAGACTGAACAAACTATATGTATAGTACTCACATAGGTTGTTAAACCATCGATGATCCATGTCCATAAGTTTTCCAACAGACTAAATCTTTAGTCGATCGGCCGGCTAGATTTTGTATGGGACAGCTTTCTCCACCGGCCGGCTATGTTACTATGTTAGTGCATAATTCAGTACGACCTAATCAAAATGGAAGCCGGCCCAATAGAAGATGTGAAATTTCCTATTGGTAAGATAGTCAGAATCTTTGGTTGGCCACTCTTCCGGATAAGAGTTGTCCACAACCTCAATCGGCCGGCTGCTTAATACACAGTAAGTATGTAAAACACTGAGTATAGAAAAGTTGACGTCGAATAAGAAGAGCAAGTTGCAAGAAGCTGCTGATGCTATTGCTTCGTTCGCTCTTCTAACATCGTCTGCGAGTACTTGCCTGCTTGGTGGTCAACAATGTCGCTCATGGCACTGGTCATCCTTCATGCGCTGCTATTGCCATTAGCTGCATCGCCAGCCACCGCCTCTAACCCCTTGGTGAAGCCAGGCTGCCAGGTGCAATGCGGCGACGTCGGCATCCCCTACCCTTTCGGCGTCCGCGCCGGCTGTTTCCGCCCCGGCTTCCAGATCTACTGCCGCAACATGAGAGCGTTTCTGCCGGCGGATGCCACCGTCCAGCTGGGTGATGGGGAACCTAAGATGTCCATACGCGTGCTGAACATCACCGTGGCGCCTCGCGCGCAAGTCCGGGTGTTGCTGCAGGTGGCGCACCAGTGCTTCGACGCCGCCGGCAAGGAGGCCAGCCGCTACGACGGCAGGATGGAAGTCAACCCGCTGGGCGTGTACAGCATATCGAGTACAGCCAACGAGCTCTTCGTGCTCGGCTGCAGCACCTTCGTCTACTACATCGCCGGCAGAGGGCAGAACTACGGCGGGTGCGTGGCCTACTGCGACACAGCTCACAGCACGCGGGAGGACCGGTGCGCGGGCATCGGCTGCTGCCGCGTCGACATCCCGCCGGGCCTCACAAACACCAGCATAAGATTCGGTGACTGGCCGCGCAGCGACCTGAGTCCCTGCAACTACGCCTTCATCGTGGAGAAGAACCACTACGTGTTCCGGCCGGACCACCTGAGTAGGACGCCGAGCGAGCGTTGGCACATGCCGCTGCGGCTCGACTGGACCATCCGCCACGACAATAAGTCCATGTCATGTGTCGAGGTGGCCAAGTCGACGGGATACAGCTGCATCAGCAAGCACAGCGAGTGCGTCGAGTCCAGAGGTGGTCCGGCCCCGGGCTATACTTGCATCTGCACCAATGGCTACGACGGCAACCCATACCTAGACAACGGATGCACAGGCAAGAGCTAAATTATTTTCGAATCAGCAAGGTTATTCTCACGCATATAGTTTTACGAAAACTTCTG
Source organism: Hordeum marinum (assembly GCA_022496015.1). Taxonomy (NCBI): domain Eukaryota; kingdom Viridiplantae; phylum Streptophyta; class Magnoliopsida; order Poales; family Poaceae; genus Hordeum; species Hordeum marinum. The sequence continues at coordinate 27,307,055 of CM039678.1, forward strand.
GCACTAGTTTAGTTTAATTGGCTGTCAGTTATGGTACCGGCTACAGGTCGATGAACCGAAAACATAATTTGGGTCAGTCGACTGACCCAAATTTGTTTAGGCCGATTGAGCATGCCTTCGACATTGCACTTGCACCATACTTTTCGTTCTCAAAAATCCAGCCGGGCCTTTGCCGTAAATTCGACATTGCACTTGCATCATACTTTGCCTTCTCATCCATCTGTTTCTATGAGACACACGGGTCAATAGCTCATGTGCGACGTTTTTTTTATGAATTGGCTAAGAAGCGACATCGTTAATAGGAATAACTCTGTTACGACATATCTCTAGGTACAAATAGCCCAGGCACGACATGACCCTTTACACACGGAGTAGTATCCGTAGTTCTAATGGCGGGCTCGTCGGAGCAAAAGCCACACTCGTCGGAGTAAAAGCCAGACGGATTACTTCGATTACCTAAATCTACGCGGGTATCCCGCAGCTCCTACCCCTAGTTTAGATCTTCAAAATTGGGCTCACCTGAGCCCCAGGGGTGCGGCTCCGACGAGGCGGCGGTGCCGCTCAGTCCGAATCGGAGTTGGAGGCGCCCCACCCCCTGTCGGCACGGGACTTCTCGATGGCTTGGCCTAAGCGGAGCTCGTCGAGCTCTTCTTCCATCTGTCGACGCACGACGAGTTGTTGCAGCTCGTCCTTGGTGCGCTCCATAATCTCGGTGATGACGCCGTCGAGGTCGCCGTCGTCGACGTAGTCTCCCTGCAGAAAGCTGAGCGGGCGTGGTGCCAAGCCCTACTCCTCCCCCTCCCTCTTCGGAGGCGGTAGCGGTGCGCGTGCAATGGCGGACCTCCCCGCGCCACCCGCGCTAGCACCTCGCGCCGCCACCTCGCGGTCGTACTCCTCCACCTCACGGCGAGCGAACGCACGCGGCGGCGCGAGCCCCTAGTTGGTGTGCTTGCGTGCGCCGCGCTACCGAGTAGCGTCGGAAGCAACCCGCGCCGCCCGTTCAGGGTTAGAGTCGGACGTCGGCCGCTTCTTGTCAGAGCAGTTTCCGCCGCCGAAATGGCCGCCGCGTGAGCTGGAAGATCCGGGCCTCATGATCGTCGCACGGAGGCGCTTGACCTACGGCGGCGAGGGCTGGATTGCGTGGTCGTCGCCGGCGGCGAGATTGGCGCAAGATCTGGAAATAGTTAGGATACGACACATTTGACCGCATAAGTAGGGGGTGGATTTCACTAGTGACACTGACATCCCAGGCCCACGGGTCAGATTGACTGGTCAGCCCCCCACGTCAGCATGAATAAATCTTTTCTATTTACTCAATAATCCAGAAAATGCTATAAACTTGTAAATTCAATAACTTTTAAACCGAAACTCCAAATGAAATAAATTATATATGTAGAATGATCATAAAAATTCAAGGATTCTGAATATCTAATTTTATTTCATGACAAAACACTTTAAAGTAGAGGAACAGAGGCAAATGCATATATGGTTCATTTGAAATGAGCATAAAAAAATCAAAAAATAAAAATAAAAAACCTCACAAAAGCTTCATTTTGAAGTGACTAAGAAGGATCCAGGCTTGGTTTTTCATTTTTATGTTTGAAACTTGTTTAAATGTTGGTCAAAGCTAGGTTTGACCAAGTTTGAAATGAGCATAAAAAATTCAAAAAGAAATCATAAAAATGGAAAACCAGTGCACATGTTCTTACTTTGTCATATACTAACAACTAAAATTGATTTGGTTGTCTTATACATGATGGAGAAGAAAACTTGCTTATAAATGGGTTGTTTACCCTACATTTGAAATTTGAAACACATGTGAAGACAAGTGGTTTTGGGTGTTGAACTTGAAACTTTCAAAAACCTCACAAAGAGCTTCATTTTGGAGTGACTCAGAAAGATCCAGGCTTCGTTTTTCATTTTCATGTGTGAAACTTGTTTAAATATTGGTCAAAGTTAGGTTTGACCAATTTTGAAATGAGCATTAAAATATTCAAAAAAAATCAAAAAAATGAAAAATCAGTGCACATTTTCTTACTTTGTCATATACTAACAACTAAAATTGATTTGGCTGTCTTATATATGATGGAGAAGAAAACTTGCTTACAAATGGGTTGTTTACCCTACATTTGGAATTTAAAACACATGTGAAGACAAGTGGTTTTGGGTGTTAAACTTGAAACTTTCAAAAACCTCACAAAAGCTTCATTTTGGAGTGACTAAGAAGGATCCAAGCATGATTTTTTATTTTCATGTTTGAAACTTGTTTAAATGTTGGTCAAAGTTACGTTTGACCAAGTTTGAAATGAATATAAAAAATAAAATAAAAAACAAAAAAATGAAAACCAGTGCACAACCGTCGTGGAGGTGCATGAAGGTGGCTGGGCACGGTGGCATATGCTCAGGGCCTCCATGCTGCTCACACACGTTGGACAGAAGGCAGAGCACGGTTTCAGCCGGCTGCGGGCGTGGTCACCGCCTGGACTTGCCACTGTCGTTGGTTACAGCCTCTCACACCGTGTCACACTTATGCACACTAGATCCAACAGTGCACATGAAATATTTCAGGTGAAATTACGTAGATACATGAGTGATAGGTCACCTACATTTTTCGTGTTACTAAGTGTTTGTATTGTGCAGAGATCAAATGGATAGATAGTTCGAGTTGAGTTTTAGTAGCCACAGAAAAACCACTAAGCCACAGTACCGTGGTCAGGATACAGATCAATCAGAGCAATACAATTGACATTTCTTTTGTAAGTGTTAAATATGCCAATCTGACTACGGCTGGCCACGGGGAAGGCACCAAAATGCTCCCATGCTCGCGCGCGACTCGCACTGCCCACGGGTGACCACTGGAGGGCCCAGGCACACGGTGACAGCCGAGATAGATGGTGTTCGACATGTCCCGAGCACGCCCCCAAGGTGTTCGACATAATGATTACATGGCCAGTTCTCAAAAGTAACCCTAAAAGTAATCCCCCACACAGGTAAGAGCACTAAATTTTCCTCTTACTGACAAGATTTCACCTACCGGAACGTGCGAATGCCAAAATCGGCATGTCCCGAGCAAGCCCCCAAGGTGTTCGACATAGTGATTACATGGCCAGTTCTCAAAAGTAACCCCAAAAGTAATCTCCGACAGGCTAAACTAAACTACAATATTCACAAACTAAACTATACTACGGTCTGTAGCTCAATCTTCGAGCGTCCATCTTTCCTCCGAACACCCTGCAGCTGTCTCTGTTATTGCAGCTGGCCCTGGATCTTTGCACAATTTCATCTCGCAGAGAATTTCTGAGCACACCAATCTGTCCTCCGCCAGCACGGCAACTTGACTGAAATCCTGTAGAGCCACCACCACTTTGAAGTCCAGGCTCAGCTCGCGTTGAAACGGGGTTGAGCGTGTTGACATCCCCGTCGATGAGCTCCGGCCCGATAAGTTCGGCTCGCGCGCAGCAATGTTGCGCATGGAGGCAAACCTCTGTCTCCGTAGAGAAAAACGCTTGCCGCCATATCCGTGACGCAACCATGCCAGCTTCAACACATGCATCACCGAAATCTGGTATCGCGTCGCCGCTCGTCTATGTCCGAATCGGGCCGCCGGTCTCCTCTACGGCCGTGGACCCGCACCACCCCATCCTCCACCCTCCCTCGCCACCGTTACCTGCGATTGCGACCACAAGCCCTGCGTCGCGGCCCGCCTCGACGAAGATTGCTGCTTCTCTTCTCGTGCCGCCGCTCGTCTAGCCCGCTTCATCTACCGTCGTCGCCAAGATTGAGCCGGAGAAGCCGAGATGGAAGGGAAAACCCCCGTAGAGTAGACGACTAGAGGAGTGAGCTCCAAGGGACGGAACGGCAGCGTGTGGCAGGAGAAAACCCCCAGTGAGCTCCAAGGGACGGGACGGCGGTGCATGGTAGGAGAAAACCCCACGTGAGCTCCAAGGCAGGGCGGTTCGCTACAACGCACACACCGGGCTGCCTCAACGCGCATGAGCTCCCACTCGTAATAAACAAATCCATGTAACAGACAAACGGGGTTGGCCGATGTCGCTGTAATCTGGGTCCCACGCCGACGTGGATAAGTTGTCGGTCTCACCCGGCACACCTAATCCTGACAGAGATTGCGCTTAAGGGCCATGTCGTGCCTGGGCTATTTGTGCGCAGAGAGATGTCGCGATAGAGCTATTCCTGATAACGATGTCGCTTCTCAGCCAATTCACAAAAAAAACGTCGCACAGAAGCTATTGACCCGAGACACACATACACACGTGTTGTCAGGTACATGCATGGCTGTACGAATAATTGGGGCGAATCGCATAATGGCCCAACAAGCAATGTAAATGTATAGTTCAAAACCAGTGTAGTACATGCACATGGGAGCATCCCCATAAAAATAGCTTGGTGGATTACCAGCACGTTGGTGAAGAACGATACACACATGCCCAAATTGAAATCCGGACTGACTACATGAATTTCCACTAGTTGACTGACCATAAAACTGTTTCAATTGATCCACATTCATGCACACCAATCATGGAGCGATGTAGTTGTCCATTGCCTAAAATTCTAATAATTATGGTGGTGTCACCTTAAAGAAAATAATGACAAAATTTGCACATAATCTACACAGAAATTTCAGTTTTATAATATGAAAGAATAAGAATATAATAGCGAAATGTTTACGAGAAATAAGTTTTCTAAGAAGAAATGAATTTGTAACAAAAATTAAATCAAAATAATAGAATTTTCTCAGAAGAATTAATTCGTGTTACTGGCAGTGGCGGAGAAAGGGGTGCCAGCCAGGGCCCTACCCCCTAACATTAGTGATTTAAGCCTAGAAGCAACAGTAACAATGATTATTTTTTGCTAAATTGGTGTTTTTTGTGAATTAACCCTCCCTAACAAGAATTAAGAAGAAAGAAAAAAATAAATAAAATAACCACTGACGCAATTTATTCACAAATCGTGTGTATTTACAATACGCAAGAATAAGCATATAATAGTAGAATTTTCACAAAAAAGTGAATTTCCTAAGAATGAATGAATTACTGATATTGATATTACCACTAAAAGATAAACAAACTAGAAAAACTAAATCAAAATCAAATAACCAAGTTTCTAGAAAAAAAATGAATTAGTGGCATTGATATTACCCTTAATGAATAAAGAAAATATAAAAAACAAGGTTTACTACAAAAGAATTAATTAGTGGCATTGGTATTACCCTTTTAAAAGAAAAAAACAATCACATAATTTGCACATACTCCTTAAAGAATAAAGATACGGTAATGATAAATCCCGAACGTTCGTATTTTAGCATCTTGTCCTGAACTGGTAACTTTAGTTGACTGGAGGTGGCAAGTTTAGTTGACAGGAGGTGGCAACTTTAATGACAAACAAGGTATTTTTCTGAAATGGGACAAAGTTGTCATGTCTTAACAACTAAAGTTGCCACCTCGCGTCGACTAAAGTTGCCATAAAAAATGTTCAGGACAAAATGCTAAAAATGTGGACGTTCGGGACTTATTGGATCCCTAAAGATAACAAAAATAGTTCAAAAAACTTACATAAAACTTTGAACTAGACTTGCACTATTGCAGTATGCAAACAACAATCATATAATAGTGAAATTTTCGTACATGTTAAATAGTATTATTGTGCATCTATCTACACTCACCGAACATCCCAAAAAATCAACTAATAAAGAAACATTAACAAAAGAAGACATACAAACATAAAAGATAAAAAATAACGAAGGGAGGGAGGGTTGGGTTAGCGGCACAGGTAATGAGCTTCGGCCCAATGCTAAATCGACTGGACCAAAAATGTGGTCAGTCAAAAAAAAAAACCAAACCGACTTACAAACAGTCCAAAGGAAACCAACACGAATCAAATGCCAAGAAATTGACTGGACCAAATTTGAAATTCAGGCAACTCGCATATAGCTAAAGTGTTCAATTATTCCCACATTTTTTTTCTAGAGGCTTATTGTTTTGTCTCATACTACGTAGTATATTTTTTGAACTTGTGCATTGTTATCGCAATTTTGATTTCGAACTTCCTGTGTTTGAAAACAAGAAAAATTCTTGAGGAGTCATTTAGTCTTTCATGCATTGTCATATGGAGTTGTCTCCTTGTTCGTGATAAATGCTCCCGGATGCATTAGATCTTCTCAATTTCAGTATATGAAGAATTCTTTTACAAAAACCAAGATTCGCTCTTCGATTAGTGCTCCGGTCTTATCCCATTTCGTTGAACCGATTCAGATTTTTTTACCTTTTTAATTGATGGGTGTAAGATTTCTGTTTTTTTATCTCCACCATTCGAACACCAGGTACTCCTTCCGTACAGGCTTATTGGCTCCCCTTGTATTTTGTAACAGATTTTGAACATCTATATGAGTAATGAAATATAAAAGATATACTATAAAAAGTATAATGTTGGATTTATATTTAAAAGAGTTTTGTGGCATATAGTTCAAAGTTTATTAGTTAACTTTGTAGGTCAAACTTTAGCCCAAACGAAGAGAGGGGCTATTAAAGCCGGACGGAAGGAGTAGATGGGTAACACAGAGAACCTTGATGTGATCAAGGCATCAGTCATTCCCAAGATTTAAAGAGTGTGTACTCAAAATTTCAAAGGCTTGTTTTATATATTTTTTAAAAGTTTAATCAAAGTAAGAACTTTTTTACACCTATAACTGGTTATTAGTATCATATTGCACTAACTGTACAATATATGAACGCTCAACATATATAGGTACCAATTGTTCAATATATGCTAAATAGCAATGTAAGATAACTTAGATACTATAGGAGAACTTTCTGATCCTTAATGCTTGAAAGTAAATAAGTGGTGATTCCCTCATCCTTAACTTCCAAGATTTTGTTAAATGGAGGATTACTGTTTTGCGATACATGACCAGCTCAAATATATATACGAAGCTAACCTTGAAACTGTGGCTTTTGGAATTTGCTTGGAAACCGAGCCCTACATTGCCGAGCTGAAGCAATGATGGGACGAGGGATAGGCGCCAACCGATCCTTGTGCCACACCCGGCTGTATAGCCATACCCCGTGTGGCCATGTTGTGTGGTCTGTTCTTGTAGTATTAGGCCTGTCATCCTACCCTAGGTGCGATCAGTTGTGTGTGCGTTCGTGTTGGATGTTGCAACAACTTTCTAGTTGGGTTGAGAAAGGACGCATTGGGTTGTTGGCCAATGTCCAAGTGGTGCGGGACAACCCATGGGGTTTGCTAGGATTGACCCGCTTCATGTAGCCAGTTTCCCATGTCAGTTTCATTCTTTACCAAATATACGTAGCACACACTATATATACATAATTTGTTGATAAAAATAATTGATATTCAATTGAATACCCATTAATTGATGTGGTCACGTCCATGCATAGCATGCATTCTACGGGTCTGCGGTCCGCGCTTATGCGCCTTTATCTGTCAACACCATAATTAAAGTATGCATAATAATTAAGAGTTAATTACATCATTGGTGTTAAAACTTGGCGTCAAAATTCAATTTAGTGCTAAAACTTATGACATACATTGAACGGGTGCACAAGTTGGCTTTGGCATGCATATACGATACAAAAACATGTTTTTCTACGAATACTAAGCTGACTATACACACCAGCGTGGTGTGGAGCCGCTGTCAGGAGGCAGTGCGTGTAACCTGTTGTTTTACTGAAAAGCACTCGTAAATTTTCTTCTCATGAAAAAACCCTCGAAACATATAAATAATAGAAAAAACTGTGCATTTCTGATGAACCAATGACCCGCAGTAGGTAGGCTAGCGCGGCTAACCACCTGATCCAGGATAGTTTTATGTCCAATGTAGATACATATTTAATATATTCCTTAAAGCTTAATTATTAAAAGGGCTGCAGTCCATGCAGACCATTTTCTCAGTTTTTGTTAGAAATGACTATATGTAAATTATAATCGTGAACTAAAAACACTAGACATATAAATATAATAAATTACATTGTAAAAATAATAATTTATTAATTCACGCATTTAACCATATACTTAAATTATAAATTATAAAATATTCATGTAATAATGTGCATATATAATAAAAAAAATATTCAATGAATCATTATACAAGTTTAAAATTGTTGACGGTATTAACAAAATATTAATACGTTATATAAATGTGTTCATGCTTTAAGAAAGTTCTAATATTTATTTATATTTCCATAAATGCATATATAAAATTAAAAATATTCATAGTTTGAACATAATATTCATGTAGTATATAAAAGAGTTCATGATTTAAGATACGTATATTATATAGTGTAAAACTAATTGGCTAGGATTCAAAACAGCGACATGTGGTCATCAATTGCACATGGGTAACACCCCACCCAGTTGCGTTATTTTTTGTAGAAAAATATAAAATATATATAAATTGTAATTTTATGTTATTAATATATATATAATATTAAATTATAAAATATTCACTTATTTTTATGAAAATTGTCAATTAAATTATAAATTAGAATTACGTAATAATTTGCGTATTCAACAAAAATATCAAAGTAATTTCATAGTTTATATATGAAAATAAACTCTAGTATGAGTTCAAAATTTCAGGATTTTAATAAAATATTTATGTAGTATATAAAAGTGTTCATTTTACTTTTAAATTTAATTTATTAATAGCGCATGATTCCAATTTACTGATATTTTATTAAAGTTTTTAAAAAATAACAGTGCAAAATGGGCCTTATGAACTCGAGCCTCCTAAATATTTTACAGGATATGTAGTTCACATAACCACTTAAAACAAAGAGTTCTTCCTGTTGTGTTCCTTTGGCTGTCGCACCTGCAAGTCACAGGTGACACACTGCCTCTCTCGTTTGGAGGCTGACAACGGGCCCCACGCCACTCTGGCACGCCTAGTCAGCACAATGTTCGTATACAGACATGTTTTGCATCGTATATGCACGTAAAAACCAAGTTGTAACACCAGCTCAATGCATGTTGCAAGTTTTAGCACTAAACTGACTTTTCACATCAAGTTTTAGCATCGTTGGTGTAATTGACTCAATAATTAAAGTAACAAGGGTCAATGCATTTTGGTGCCACACAGACTGTGGCTGACTCATGGACGATGTCCGCCTGCATCCTTATCTCAATGACCCTGTTGAATACACAGTGTTGGTGGATCATATCATCCACATGTGGGCCTGCTTGTTCGTGGGCCCATACGTGTGCAACCCAACTACACTTATCCCTAATTACGTTTTGCCATGCATGTTGCATGGTTATCCTGCAAAAAATATATAGGTTTGGATGGTTGACTTTTCTTAATGGTTGCTTGTTGTTTGCAGATATCGATGAGTGCAAGCACACACAAACACATCAATGTTTCGGCAAGTGTACCAATACAGATGGATCGTTTGACTGTAGTTGCCCACGTGGTTCCCGAGGCAATGCCAACATACCTAACGGTTGTGTCAAATCCATAAACATAGGTGAGTAAGCTTCTTACCATCCCCGGGATTACCAAGTATATAAAATATCTTATTGTGAAGTACGGACACATTCTACTTCCTTCCGAATCATTTCATAATCATCGTTCTATCTTCTAAAATGCAACATATATCCTCACATGACTTAGATTCGTATGGTTTACCTCCTTATCCATGCAAAATCAAGTGTACTACCTCAGCAGACGCTAATAATAAGCTATAATTGTAGTGCAGACAATTTAGATTCTTCTTTTACAGTGAAGTTTGAATTGAAATATTTAATGATTGTGTTCAGAACCCATAACCAAGATATTTCTAGCGTAAAACTAAATAAGTACCGCATTGCCACCATCACCTATAGAAAAGAAGCAAATAAAAGATAATCATAGTTAACAAGCAAATTTCAGATCATGGAAATAGACGAGACTATGTACAACTGGTTAAATATGTCATGAATGTATATATATATGACATCTGTAATAAAAAAGATAAATCTAATCCAAATTTCAAACAAAAGTTAGTGTTCTCTTTTCGATTATGAACCACTTGGGTTTTAGTAAACTACTGTTTTCTGGACTTACTGGGTATACCGGCTGCTCCCATAAGTTCGGTAATTTGCCAGTAACAAGTCTCAAACCTTTATTTTTCCTGCATCATATATTTGAGTTCTGTCATCCCAAACCTGAATTCCTTTTCCGTTGATATATTTTTGTAGGTCTTATCGTTGGTTTATCAGCTTCTAGTGGCCCGACTATTCTACTTTTATTTGTTGGCACAAAACTAATAATTCGCAAGCTTAAGCATCAAAAGGCCCAAGAGTTGAGAAAAAAGTTTTTCAATCAAAATCGTGGAGAATTGTTGCAACAATTGGTGTCTCACAGGTCAGACATTGCGGAGAGAATGATCATTACATTAAAGGAGCTAGAAAAGGCTACAAACAACTTTCATAACACCCGTAAGCTTGGTGGAGGAGGGCATGGTACTGTATACAAAGGAATTATGTCAGACTTGCATGTTGTAGCTATCAAAAAGTCAAATATTGTGGTCAAGAGAGAAATTAACGAGTTTATAAACGAAGTTGCCATACTTTCACAGGTCAATCATAGGAATATTGTAAAGCTTTTTGGATGTTGTCTTGAGACAGAAGTCCCTTTGTTGGTTTATGAGTTCATTTCCAATGGAACCCTATGTGACCATCTCCACAAGGAACCACATGGATTAATAACTTGGGAAAATAGATTACGGATCGCAACAGAAATTGCAAAAGCCCTTGCTTACCTTCACTCAGCCATTTCTGTGCCAGTAATACACAGAGATATCAAGTCTGCCAATGTACTTCTTGATGATGCCTTCACAGCAAAGGTGTCCGACTTTGGAGCTTCAAGGTACATTCCTCGTGATCAATCAGGGATAACAACAGTGGTGCAAGGTACTTTTGGGTATTTAGATCCAACATACTATTACAGTGGCCGGCTAATAGAAAAAAGTGATGTTTATAGCTTCGGAGTAATTCTTGTTGAGTTGCTTACTAGGAAGATGCCAAGTACATATAGATCATCCGAAGGAGATGGGCTTGTTGCACAATTTGTTGAACTATTTACAGAAGGTAAATTGGGTAAAATATTGGATCCACAAGTCATAGAGGACGGAGGTAGCCAGCTTACAGAAGTAGTTGCTCTAGCCATGTCATGCATAAAACTAAGAGCAGAGGAGCGACCAACCATGAGATCATTAGAGATGACATTTGAACGCCTCCAAGGACACAAGGATCTTGTATGGGATGATTGTCCATCGGAAACAGATGGGTGGAATTATTTGGCATCCAGATATTCATCAACAATTAAAAAGACAAGTTTGGAGAAAGTGAGCAGGCAATATAGTCAGGAAGAAGAGTTCGTGTTGTCTGCAAACTACCCTCGATAGATATGTTTGCACCTGAAGATTTGCGGCTTGTTGTTGTTTGCAGATTGCCTAACTTTTGTGTTGTCATGATCAAATTCTGCCAGTTTTCTTTTTTGTTGGTTAGCTGGTACAACTGCCTTTTGGGCGCTCAACATATTTTCCGTCATGCGTTGTTTGCTTATCAAACCTGTTTGACCCATTTTATATCATTACTCGTATTGAGAAACAAAATTCAACAGTAGTAGTACTGATTAGGGACAGAGAGAGCTAGTTACCGTTAGTGAATGTGACTATGAAATGCCCCATGGGCAGGTATGCACTGAAATACTATCAAACATTTAGATGTCTTGAGGGGGCGAATACTGAATTATAATCTTCTTCATTGCTTCAACCGAATACTCAAATTCAAAACCCAAGCAACCATATACACAAGTAAAATTCATACTTCACTTCCAGATAACACAACAAATTAAAACAATTTCCCTTCTTTTTTTTTGCTTACAACGGTGCTGCAACTAGACCCTGCATTTTCATAACACTGAAGCCTTTATGGGGAAAAGCACGAGCATGTGTGAATGTTTTACAACGGAGAAAATAGAAGAGGATTTCGCAAAACATACTTTTGTTTGTGTTTCTCCTTCTATTAAAACTGGGCAAGTCGGTGATGAACTGATGATACTCACTTACTATCCTTGCAGATTTAAAGAATGACGTGTGATGGATTTAAATATTTGGCTGCCAGCTTAGCTAATAATGCAAAATTTAAGTTTGTGCATAGTGGTTTCTAGTAGTAGTGAATATGGCTATTACTCGCACAAGGGACTGAGTCTAGTCATCCCTACTAAACTGCAATTATGCCCCATGACCAAAGAAATCATGTGCGAGAACTGTACGACCATCAGGCACCGAAACATTGTCCGGACAACCGGTACCGTCTGTGGGTACCTTATGTCATCAACTCAGAGCTACTTCACCAAATCAGTTCAATTTTACTGAACATTATGGAAATATCAGCTGACATGGTGCTTAACGCCGTGTGCAGTTGCAGAGCAACACAAGCAATGCCCTTGAACACCCTCCTCCAGTCGCCTTGGGACCTATTTTCATGACCGCTCTTATGGTATTCTTGACAATTGTATATCTTCAACCCGGCAACATCTCACCGCCCTACCGAAATAATGAGGTGTTCTTCACACCCGAACACACAATAAGACTGAGTATTCCACTGTCTACTGCTGCGTAATTATTTTCCTAAGGATATGTCGGAATCAGGTCATTCAGAGTTCTCTTGCCCATAAGGCTTTCCGTATCTGACCGTCCAGGATCGCCCGAGCCGCTCTCATGGGCGGCAGGGCGAAACCCTAGCCGCCGCCCGCCAGCGCCTCCTCCCCCCCCCCTCCTCCTGGCACCACCGGAGGGCGCCGTCGGGCAAAGCCCAGCTGGCGTCGGTGGCGGCGGGGCCATCTCCCCTCCTCCACTGGCTCTCTGCGGCGCGGGACGCGGTGTACCGGTGAGGAGCGCGGCGCTCGCGAGGGACGACGTGGCGGTGACGTGGACGGCCGTGCTGCGGGCACGGCGGTGCGACGGTGCGGCGGCGGCTGAGCGGATCACATGGTGGGACGTGCTGGCGCGTGATGAAGGCGGGGCGGCTAGCTTTGGCGGCGGCTCCATCAGATCCAGGCGGTTGGCGACGAGGGATGCGGCGGTGCGGGATCGCTAGATGGGGTCGCTGGTTTCGGCTAGATCTGGCTGCGGCTGGTGGCTGGACGTGTTCGTGAGGTCCGATGACTGTCCATGGTCACCGGGTTGCGAACGGCGCGGTGGCGGGTGCGGCACGTTGGCAACAGTGGCGGATCTTGACGGGCTCTTCGAATCATGCCAGGATCCTGGCCTGGGTCCTTGACACCGCGAGCAACTCCGGGGGAAACCCTAGGTCCCATTGGGATCGAGCGATGACGGTGCTTCTGCGTCCCTCTTGAGGGCATCGTCTTTGGAGTTTGCTCACGCTGAAGGGACCAGCGACGCCGGCGGCGCACGGCCTGGTGGCGCGACTGCCGATGAAAATCGCGCCGACTACGGTCATGGCAGACGATGGCAGCGTCTCCGATGTCGTTTCCTTGTTGAGGCATCGTCATTGTTGTTTGTGTCAACAGGCTCGGGATGCTCCGAGGGAAACCCTAGATCTGGGTCTCCCGGATCGGACGATGACGGCGCCTTTGGTGTCGCTCTCCCTCCTGGGGGCATCGTTTTGGAGCAAGTGCTGGATGGAGAGGACTACATGAGGAGCGGTATTTCATCTACCGCAAGACCGACGGCGGATCGCGGCGGCATGGCGCTGCGGAGCTTCGGCAACGGGCGCGGACGGATGGATACGTGCAGGATGGTGGCGCTGTCTAGCGTCGTGGTGGCATCGACTGCAGGCGTGGCAAGGTCGGTGCGTTAGTATCTGCTCTGGAGATGGATCGGTGGAAGACGGCGGCGGCGGCTTCTGAGAGTGCGCCGGACCGGTGTGTGACACAGTCTCGGTATATGGCTGGGCTGGGGCATTCGGCTTTAGATGTTAGGCTTTGATGCGATATCTGTTTGGTATTCGGCTCGGATATTCGGCACCCCTTCATCAACGGAATAGGAGTACCGACAGGTGTTGTCCAGATGGTGGCTTCAGGCTTATTAATGTATTACTTTGTATGGTCTTTGTGAATAATTAATAAAATGACTGCATGCATCACCAAGATGCAGAGACCGGAGGCGTATCCTCTTTTTCTAAAGAAAAATCCAATGGTTCAATATCCAAAAATGTTCAATAGAACTACTCTTCACTCAAAATCACGTACATACATTTGTAAGCCCTTTTGTAGCACACGCCAATCGATTATGTTTGCTAACATTTTGATAATTATTTCTTTCTTATGATTGACCAAAAGGGGCCTGTTTGGCCAGCTTAATTTCCTTGTTAGGCTTATAAGTCGGGCACATGCTTTTAGGTCTTTAATTTGACTGGAGAAATATTTATTATATTTTAGATTCTTCATCAAAGGAAATTTCTAACGATGAAATTATTTTGGCATATTATACGTCTTTTATTAATCAAAAGAAAGACCTAAAACTCCTTGCCCGACTTCTAAACCCAACCGGAGGGAGTACCTTTTTTTCGGTTGTGTGTTAGTAGCTCCAATGGTTATTCGAGCTGTCGATAGGGAAATGATGATGGTGATGTTTAGAAGAGTCGTTGTTTTTACATCTTACATTGATTTTTTTTTTACACCATCTTGTTTTAGTAAAAAAAACTTGTGATTTATTGTGGAGCTAGCGAGTGCGCGCTATCGGCTGTGTTCCGCAAGGGGGCTAAGTTAACGTACTGAAAAGTAACCATCGTATTCGAAGTGAGAGTGGCGAAGACTATCACGGAGGCACAATATATTGGTACAACAATATTGGAGCACGTACGGTGTGCACTGACGTACCGAAGCTGTCGCCAACTGACTATATCCCTGTCCGCATGAACCATCTTTCCTGACGTTCCAAGGTATTTTTAAAAAAAAAGTTAAACCCTCTACCTCTGCATCAATTGATGCATGCAGCCATCTTTATTAATTATTTCACTAAAGTCTGACAAAAACATACATCAAGCCACTCAAAGCCTTCACTCACACCTACAAACTTAATAATGTGGAGTGCGCTCACTCCCCATATCTATAACCGATGTCGTCGCCGATCCATCTGTCGTAGGAACAAGTCTGACAGTAGAAGGTATGGGTACGAATGGAGAGGGCGGAGTCCTAGCTACGGCGAGGGTGTACACACATATGTATGAGTTCAGGCCCCTCTCATGGAGGTAAAAGCCCTACGTCTCGGTGCTCGGAAGCTTATGTCGTGTGGAATATCGAGATTACAACAGTGTCGTTAACCCTTGTACAGGAGGGGGAGGTGCGGCTTATATAGAGTCCGCTACCCCTCATAATTGTCCTGCAGTCAAGAGCTGATCGTGGGGTATAAAGATGGCTGTTACAGGTAACATATGCTATAAAGGCTCATAATGACCATTAAACCATCGTCTGCCCGTTGGGCTCTTGGTAATGGCTTCCGGTCTCCTGGCGTCGAGTGCGACGAAGCATGTCGGGTGTCACGCGACCGCCGAGTGGGAAGAGGGCTTCCGAGTGACGTACTGTCGAGTGACCTTTAGGCGCCTCCAAGCACACACTTGGAAGTTCATGCTTGATCTTCAACTCCTCTACGGTAGTGTCCTTGGGAAGGGCATGTGGGCCCTGTTTAGGACCCTACCCTAGGTACATATACTCGTCATTAGCCCCCGAATGGATCGGGGTGTGAATGGGAAACGAAGATCTCGAAGTCGACCTTGAGCTGGAGCGTCTAATCCTCGGAGAAGTGTCTTGAGCTTCCGTGAACTTTATGTCGATTGAATCTTGACCTTCGAAGTCTAATTGGACTTGCCCTGAAAAACATTCCGAATGATGTTCGAGGTATCAGAGAAATTTGCGCCGACTGGATTCTTCTCTGTTCGCCTGGATCCATTCAGCCTCAAAAGTGTTCGAGTGACTATTTGGGATCTGTCCTGTACCGAGTGAACCGAAGGCATCTTGAGAAAGGATGGGTCGGTCTGTCAGACCCGGATTTTCTGGGATACGAAAATCTGGGCGACGCGCGCGAGCGTGCGAAGATGACGGCACGATTTGGGCGAGCGGGCGCACGACGCCTCGATTTTTGCACCGGACATTTTGCATGACGCCTCGATCTTCCCGCCAGATATTTCGCCACGTATCGGGTGCTGCCCGCGGTTGGCGTGTGCGGTTATCTCGCGGGCCCCCTGGTCAGTGACTCGCTCGACGGTGAATAAAGCCTCCTCCGGCTCGGTCCGCACGGCATCCGCCGCAGTCTTCAGCCCTTTTCTTCCTCCGCCTCCTACATCCGTTGTTGCCTCTCGCTCTGCGTCGACGACAGCCGCCGCCCGAAGATGACGAAGAACGCCATCGAGAAGCTAGAGCGGGCAAAGAGGGGCGCCACGACCCGCAAGGGGAGGAAGCCCTCGACCGCTCGGTTCACGGCGCCGGCGGGCTGGATACAGGGGGACTTTCTCCCTTCTGTCGTCACCGCCGAGGATCTCGAGGGCCTCGTCGCCGACGGGCTCGTAGCCCACGGAGCGTGGAGGCTCCCCAAGGGCGAGATCGAGCATGCGCCGCACGACGGAGAGCGGGTACTTCTTTTGTCCCACGTAGAAAGGGGTTTCTCTCTGCCTCCCCATCCGTTCTTCCGTGGGTTCTTGAACTTCTTCGGGGCACAGCTGCATCACGTGCCGCTGAACACCATTACCTATCTGTCCACGTTTGTCACCCTGTGTGAGTGTTTCCTTGGTGTGTCGCCCCATTGGGGGTTGTTCAAGCACCTCTTCACGGTCAGATCTCAGACCGGGAAGAAGGCCAACTCGGACGACGGGAAGACTAATGTTATCCAGATGTGCGCGGGCCTTGGCGTGCAGAAAAGAGTACGAAGTTCCTTTCCTCCCCTCACCTTGCCCGAGTCAGTTCGGGGGGGCAGTCAACCTGGTTTTATTGCCAAGACGCAGCATCGCCGAATATGTCGACTGGTCTCCCCCCTTTCACGCTGGACCGCCCTGCCGCCCCCAAGACCGTGAAGAACGTAGCCGCAGAGGCCGTCCAGGTGGGAATCTTGGTCAAGGCGGTGGTGCAGTTGATCCGAGGCAGGGTGACGGGGTTGGATCTGCTGGAGACGTTTCTGAGTCGACGCATATAGCCCCTCCAAGCCAGGGACCACACCATGTGGCATTACACCGGCGCGGACGACACGACCAAGGCGCACCCCGAGGAGGTTTCTCAGGAGGTTGTCGAGCAGTGGCTCCAGAGCATCACCAGAACTTGCGACAACCCTACGGGGGCGAAAAGGATCGAACCGTATTCCGCCAGCAATCCTCCCAGGAACCTGGTGAGTGACATTATGCCAACTCATTCGGAAATATCGTCGAGTGTAACATTGTCTTGTAGATTGACGCCCATTTGAACCATGCAGGAGTGGACGAACATGCACTCGCCTGTTCCCAACGGGGACCACGTAGAGGAAGGCATGGCGAGCGATGGCGGGAGCGTGGATGGTGATGGCTCCTCCAATTCCGAGAGCGAGTCAGAGGAGTCTGGCAAAGAGAAAGAAGTCGAGGTACGCCCTCGGCGTGAAGCTCGAATCAAGGCCCGTCACGACCCCGCGGCCGCGGAGGGGTCGGCTCCAGTCCCCAGCGACAAGAACCCCAAGCGGAGCCGCCCTTCAACGGCTGAACCGAGTGAGAAGCCGGCGAAACAGCCCAGAACGACTGTCGCCAAACCCCGCAAGGCCTTGCCTCGGATGAGGATGGCTGTTCCAGTCGTCTCTGCGTAAGTGCTTGTCTCTGGAGGTTTTTGTCAACTGAAGTCTCTTACTGCTTATTGAATGTTGCATGGTTTTTCAGAGCTGCGACGTCTGTGACCTCGCCTCAGAGGGACAGCGGGGACGCCATGGATATTGACACCGCGGAAGCGGCCACTTCTCACCGTGGTAAGTGAACTGTTGGCTTGTCTGTACGTGACTTGTTATATATGGTCGTTCACATTTGTCGATTGTAGCTGCAAAAGTTATCCAGTTGGAAGACGACGAGGAGCAGCAGGCCGCTCCGCGTGCTCGCGTACGCAGAGCTTCTTCGGTGCAGGCTCCACAGCGCCAGGCGGAGGAGTCTTCCCTAGGGGCGGGCGGCTCAACCCAGCCTCGGGTCGAACCTGCTGTGCTCCCGACGCACGCTCCTCCCACCATCTCGACGGTAGTGACGGCGACTCCCACGGGACCCGTCGAGGCTGCCCCGACTGCTCCAACGACTGTGTCGACTCCCCCCATGACAACTTTCACTCTGCATCGCACCCCAGAAGATCAAACTGGGGCTGCAAAGGAAGCTCTGATTCAGGCGGAGCAGCTGATGCAGAAGTCGAAGGAAGCGTTCGAAGCGAGCGAGCTGGCGTTTGGCGTCAACTCGGCGCTCCGCACCAACGTCCGAGTAAGTTCTATCGTAAGTCTGCTGTCGAGTAAATTTCCATCCTCTCTTTGTTGCTTTGCACCCACTGGGTGACTGCTGTAGAGAGTGTACTTTTCCTCGAATAGATCCTATTGCTGTAGATCCTATTGTACTTTTCCACTGGGTGACATGTCGAGTGGATTTTTATTTTTTCTGACGAGTTGCTCGACGGATCGAGAGTCAACTGTCTCAGTGGGGGCGCTCTTAGTGCACCCACTGGGTGTAGTCCCCGAGGCCACTGTCGAGTGCTTGCACTGGCAGTGGTCTTAATGTTTGTTGTATACATGATACATGCTTCGTGCAACCGCACCATTCTGCTGCTGCCTAGCAGGTTTCATGGACATAATTTACAAACCATGACATGACGCTGCATAATGGTAGGTTGAACTTCGCAGAGTAGGGAGGGTGTCACTCGACGGGTCGAGTGTACTGACAGGGCAGACCTTGTCGAATGCTCGAGTGGACTTTTATTTTTTTCTGACGAGTTGCTCGACGGATCAAGAGTCAACTGTCTCAGTGGGGGCGCTCTTAGCGCACCCACTGGGTGTAGTCCCCGACGCCACTATCGAGTGCTTGCACTGGCAGTGGTCTTAATGTTTGATGTATACATGATACATGCTTCGTGCAATCGCACCATTCTGCTGCTACCTAGCAGGTTTCATGGACATAATTTACAAACCATGATATGACGCTGCATTAGGGTAGGTTGAACATCGCAAAGTAGGGAGGGTGCCACTCGACGGGTCGAGTGTGCTGACAGGGCAGACCTTGTCGAATGCTCGAGTGGACTTTTATTTTTTTCTGACGAGTTGCTCGACAGATCGAGAGTCCACTGTCTCAGTGGGGGCGCTCTCAGCGCACCCACTGGGTGTAGTCCCCGAGGCCACTGTCGAGTGCTTGCACTGGCAGTGGTCTTAATGACGAAGACGTTGAAGTGTAGCCACTCGACATGCCGAGTGGACTTTTATATTCAGCGGCACTCGACGGGTCAAGTGTACTGATAGGGCAGACCTTGTCGAATGTTTCCATAACCAGTGGGGGTGCTCTCAGCGCACCCACTGGGTGTAGTCCCCGAGGCCACTGTCGAGTGCTTGTACTGGCATTGGTCTTAATGACGAAGACGTTGAAGTGTATCCACTCGACATGTCGAGTGGCCTTTTATTTTCTGAACTTTCTTTAACACGCTCAGCCGATCGACTGCCTTATCAATTGCTGACTACAACTCCATCTTGTGTCGACCGCAGCGGCCTTGCGAACTGGGAGCGAAATACAAGGAGGTGGAGGATGAACGGAACGGGTTGAAGGTGGATCTGGCGGCCGCCAATAACGCCTTGGAGCGAGCTCGTGAAGAGGTGAAGACTCTGGGAGGTAATGATCGCTATTATTCCGAACCACTTTCCTCACTCGACTCATTTTGAACTGAGGATCTTCACTCGAGCAGACGTGCGTGATGAGAACCGCCGACTCCAAGCGTGACTCAACAATGTTGTTTCTTTAGATTCCATGAAGAAGGCACTGGAGGAGAAGGACAAGGCGCTTGCTGACGCTCAGCGGGCGACCAAGGAGAAGGCCGAAGCCACGGACCGGAAGATGGAGGCCGCGAAGAAACTTGAAGACGCGAGTGCGAAGCTGAAGCAGGAGAACGCCAACCTCGCCAAGACGGTTGAGAATCTAACAAAAAAGAGCGCTGGCCTGGAAAGGCATTTAGGCGAGTTCTCCAGGAAGATGTATCTGATGCTTGACGGTGAGTTTTTCTGTCGACTGCCTTGTGTAAGTTCTTTCGTTGTCGACTGAATTTTTCCCCCATCCCTTCTTCCAGACTTCTGCCGTGACTTCGAAAAAGAGACCGAAGAGATAGAGCCCAACCTTGACCCCACCAAGTCGCCCGTGGCTGATGCGGTGGAAATGAACATGTTGCTGTTGGGGAACGTCGCATGGAAAACAAAAAATTTCCTACGCACACGCAGATATATCCATGGTGATGAGCATCTATGAGAGGGAGAGTGGATCTACATACCCTTGTAGATCGCTAAGAGGGAAGCGTTAAGAAACGCGATTGGTGTAGTTAAACATCTTCGCGATCCAAATCGCCGAGCGTCCCGCGATCTCATCACGATCCGTCCCGCGATCCAATCACGATCCGTCTCGTGAACACATCACGATCCGTCCCATGACTTCATCACGATCCGTCTCACGATCTTGAGCACGATATGTCCCACGAACTCATCACGATCCATTCCGCGATCTCATCACGAACCGTCTCGCGATCTCAATCACGGTCCTTCCGATCTAGCGCCGAACGGACGGCACCTCCGCGATCAGCACACGTACAACTTGATGACGATCTCCGCCTTCTCGATCCAGCAAGAGGGGGCGGAGAGGTAGAAGAGTTTGTCGGCAGCATGACGGCGCTCCGGCGATGGTGGTGGAGTGATTCCGGCAAGGCTTCGCCTAAGCACTGCGGAAAACCGATCTAGAGGAGCACTGGTGGAACGGGTAGCACGTGGCCGTAAAATCTGTCAAAAACCCTTCTATTCCACCAGTATATATAGGAGGAGAGGAGAAGCTGCCTTGGCGCAGGGCCAAGGCCCTCTAGGAGTCGGCCAAGCCACAAGAGGAGGAGTCCTACTCCATCCTCCACTCCTAGTAGGAGTAGGACTCTTCCTTTTTGCCTTTTTTCCACCTTTTTCTTTAGGCCTTTTTCCTCTTGGCGCCATGGGCCTTTTGTGGCTGTTCCACCAGCCCACTAAGGGCTGGTTCTTATTCTCCCACAGCCCATGCACCCTCTAGGGTCGAAATACCCCTCCCGGAGGTCTCCCGGTACACTACCGGCACTCCCGATACACTACCGATGAGCCCGAAACTTTTCCGGCAACCAAACTGGGACTTCCTATATATAAATCTTTACCTCCGGACCATTCTGGAGCTCCTCGTGATGTCCAGGATCTCATCCAGGACTCCGAACAAACTTCGGTCACCACCATACATAACTCTACACTACCGAAATGTCACCAAACCTTAAGTGTGCAGACCCTATGGGTTCGAGAACTATGTAGACATGACCGAGATACCTCTACGGTCAATAAACAATAGCGGGCCCTAGATGACCATATTGGTTCCTACATATTCTACAAAGATCTTTATCGTTCGAACCCCTATGTCAAGGATTCAGATAATCCCGTATAACGTTCCCTTTGTTCTTCGGTATGTTACTTGCCCGAGATTCGATCGTCGGTATCTCCATACCTAGTTCAACCTCGTTACCGGCAAGTCTCTTTACTCGTTCCATAATGCAAGATCCCATGGCTAACACTTTAGTCACATTGCTTGCAAGGCTTGTTGTGATGTTGCATTACCGAGTGGGCCCCGAGATACCTCTCCGTCACATGGAGTAACAAATCCCAGTCTCGATCCATGCCAACTCAACAGACACCCTCGGAGATACCTGTAGAGCACCTTTATAGTCACCCAGTTACGTTGCGACATTTGATACACATAAGGCACTCCTCCGATATCCGTGAGTTGCATGATCTCATGGTCATAGGAACATATACTTGACATGCAGAAAACAGTAGCAATAAACTGACACGATCATATGCTACGTTTGTAGTTTGGGTCTTGTCCATCACATCATTCTCCTAATGATGTGACCCCATTATCAAATGACATCTCATGTCCATGGCTAGGAAACCTTAACCATCTTTTGATCAACGAGCTAGTCTATTAGAGGCATACTAGGGACATGGTTTTGTCTATGTATCCACACATGCATCAAAGTCTCCGATCAATACAATTATAGCATGGATAATAAACGATTATCATGAACAAGGAAATATGATAATAACTAATTTATTATTGCCTCTAGGGCATATTTCCAACAGTCTCCCACTTGCACTAGAGTCAATAATCTAGTTCACATCACCATGTGATTCGCATTGTTATGAATCTAACACCCAATGAGTTCTAGGGCTCGATCATGCTTTGCATGTGAGAGAGGTCTTATGGTCAACGGGTCTGCGATATTCAGATCCGTGTGTACTTTGCAAATCTCTATGTCAAACCGTAAACACTGCTACCACACTCCACTTGGTACTATTTCCAAATGGCTGCTCCACTACACATATCCAGATTGCTACCGGGAGTCATATGGATTGGTGTTAAAGCTTGCATCGACGTAACTCTTTACGACGAACTCTTTATAACCTCCATAATCAAGAAACATCTCCTTAGTCTTTAAGTTACTAAGGATAATTTTGACCGCTGTCCAGTGATCCACTCCTGGATCACTCTTGTACCCCTTGACGGACTCATGGCAAGGCACACACAAGTGCGGTACACAGCATGGCATACTATACAGAGCCTATGGCTAAGGCATAGGGGACTATGTTCGTCCTTTCTCTTTCTTCTGCCGTGGTCGAGCTTTGAGTCTCACTCAACTCCACACCTTACAAATCAGGCGAGAACTATTTCTCTGACTGATCCATTTTGAACTCTTTCAAAATCTCGTCAAGGTATGTACTCATTGAAAGTCTCATCAAGCATCTTGATCTATCTCTATAGATGTTGATGCTCAACAATTAGGTAGCTTTATCCAGGTCTTCCTTTGAAAATCACTTTTCAAATAACCATTTATGCTTTCCAGAAATCCTACATTATTTCCGATCAACAATATGTCATCCACATATACTTATCAGAAATTCTATAGTGCTCCCACTCACTTTATTGTAAATACAAGTTTCTCGTAAACTTTGTATAAACTTCAAAACTTTGATCACCTCATCAAAGCGTATATTCCAACTCCGAGATGCTTGCTTCAATCCATAGAAGGATCACTGAAGCTTGCACACCTTTTAGCATCCTTAGGACTGACAAAACCTTCTGGTTGTATCACATACAACATTTCCTCAAGTAAACGTTAAGGAAACGATGTTTTGACATCCATCTGCCAGATTTCATAATTGAAAATGCAGCAACTGCTAACATAATTCCAACAGACTTTTAGCATCGCTATGAGTGAGAAAGCCTCATCGCAGTGAACTCCTTGAACTTGTCACAAACATCTTTGCAACAAGTCGAGCTTTACAAATGGTGACATTTACCATCAGTGTCTGTCTTCATTTTCAAGATCCATTTGTACTCAACGACCTGCTGTCCAACGAGCAAGTCTACCAAAGTCTATACTTGATTTCATACATGGATCCTATCTCAGAATTCATGGCCTCCAACCATTTGTCGGAATCCGGGCCCATCATCGCTTCTCCATAGCTTGAAGGTTCATCGTTGTCCAACAACATGACCTCCAAGACAGGGTTGTCGTACCACTTAGGAGCAGTACACATCCTTGTCGACCTACGAAGTTCGATAGTAACTTGATCCTGAAGCTTCATGATCATCATCATTAACTTCCTCTTCAACTAACGTAGGCTTCACAGAAACATCTTTCTACGTTGCGCTACTCTCTGGTTGAACAAAGGTTTAACAACCTCATCAAGTTCTATCTTCCTCCCACTCAATTCTTTCGAGAGAAACATTTCCTTGAGAAAGGATCCGTTTAAGCAACAAACACTTTGCACTTGGATCTGAGATAGAAGGTTCACCCAACTGATCTTAGGGTATTCTATGAAGATGCATTTGTCCGCCTTGGGTTCGACCTCATTAGGTGAAAACATTTTCCACACATGTGTCGCAGCCCCAAACATTAAGAAATGACAGCTTAGGTTTCTATCAAAGCATAATTCACACGATGTCATCTCAATGGATTTAGATGGTGCCCTATTTAAAGTGAATGTAGTGGTCTCTAATTCATAACCCCCTAATTATAGTAGTAAAACGATAAGAGACATCATAGCATGCACCATATCCAATAGAGCATGACTATGATGTTCGGACACACCATCACACTATGGTGTTCCAGGTGGCGTTAATTGTGAAACAAATTTCACATTGTCTTAAGTTGTATGCCAAACTCGTAACTCAGATATTCACCTCCACGATCATATCGCAGTCATTTTTATCTTCTTGTCACGATGATCTTAAACTTCACTCTGAATTTGCTTGAACCTTTCAAACGATTCAGACTTGTGTTTCATTAAGTAAATATACACTATCTCTACTCAAATCATTAGTGAAGGTAAGAAAATAACGATATCCACTGCACGCTACAAGACTCACTGGATTGCATACATCAACATGTATCATTTCCAATGAATCACTTGCCCGCTCCATCCAACGGGGTGCTTTAGTCATCTTGCCCAGGAGGCATGGTTCGCATGTCTCAACCGATTCGAAATCGAATGAGTTCAAATATCCATCAGCATGGAGTTTCTTCATGCGCTTTATACCAATATGACATTTTGCGGCACTGCCACAAGTATATGGTACCATCATTATTAACTTTGTATCTTTTGACATCAATGTAATGAACATGTGTATTACTACGATCAAGATTTCAACAAACCATTCTCACTGGGTGCAAGACCATTGAAGGTTCATTCATGTAAACAGAATAACAATTTTTCTCTAACTTAAATGAATAACCGTATTGCAATAAACATGATCTAATCATGTTCATGCTCAACGCAAAACACCAAATAACATTTATTTAGGTTCGTCACTAATCCCGAAGGTAAAGAGAGCGTGCGATGTTGATCACATCAACCTAGGAAACATTTCCAACATACATCATCACCTCACCCTTAGTTAGTTCTCCGTTTATTCCGTAGCTTTTACTTTGAGTTACTAACATTTAGCAACTGAACCAGTATCCAATACTCAGGTGCTACTAGGAGTACTAGCAAGGTACACATCAATAACATGTATATCAAATATACTTCTGTCGATGTTGCCAGCATTCTTATCTACCAAGTATTTAGGGTTGTTCCGCTTCAGCGACCGCTCACCTCATAACAGAAGCACTTAGTCTCGGGTTTGAGTTCAACTTTGGGTTGCTTCACTCGAGCAGCAACTAACTTGCTATCCATGAAGTTTCCCTCCTTGCTCTTGCCCTTCTCGAAACTAGTGGTTTGGTTAACCATCAACACTTGACGCTCCTTCTTGATTTCTACCTTCGCGGTGTCAAACATCGCAAACAGCTCAGGAATCATTATTTCTATCCCTGGCAATTTATAGTTCATCACCAAGTTCTAATAGCTTAGTGACAGTGACTTGGAGAACTATGTCAATCACTATCTTATTTGGAAGATCAACTCCCACTTGATTCAAGCGATTGTAGCACCCAGACAATCTGAGTACATGCTCAATGATTGAGCCATTCTCTTTCATCTTGCAGGCATAGAATCTTGTTGGAGATCTCATATCTCGCAACACGGGCACGAGCCTAAGATTCTAATTTCAGCTCTTAGAAACATCTCATATGTTCCGTGACGTTCAAAACGTTTTGGAGCCTCAATTCTAAGCCGTAATGCATGACGCACTAAACTATCAAGTAGTCATCAGAACGTGCCTGTCAGATGTTCACAACATCTACAGACGACGCTAGAGGGGTTGGCGCACCGAGCGGTGCATTAAGAACATAAGCCTTCTGTGCAGCAATGAGGACAATCCTCAGATCACGAACCCAGTCCGCAATATTGCTACCATCATCTTTCAACTCTATTTCTCTAGGAACATATAAAAAATTAAGGAAGCTACAGCACGAGCTAGTAATCTACAACATAATTTGCAAAGACACTATTGACTATGTTCATGATAATGAATTCAATTAATCATATTACTAGAGAACTCCCACTCAAATTGACATCCCTCTGATCATTCGAGTGATACATGATCCAAATTCACCAACTCAAGTCCGATCATCACGTGAGTTGAGGTGGCTGCAATGGTGAACATAATTATGTTGATCATATCTACTATATGACTCATGTTCGACCTTTCGGTCTCTTGTGTTCCGAGGCCATGTCTGTACATGCTAGGCTCGTCAAGTTTAACCTGAGTGTTCTGCATGTGCAACACTGGCTTGCACCCGTTGTATGTGAATGTAGAGTCTATCACACCCGATCATCACGTGGTGTCTCAACACGACGAACTTTCGCAACGGTGCACACTCGGGGAGAACACAATTTATCTTGAAATTAAGTGAGGGATCACCTTATAATGCAATCGTCGTTCTAAGCAAAACAAGGTGCATAAAAATATTAACATCACATGCAAATCATAAGTGACATGATATGGCCATGATCTTGTGCTTTTGATCTCCATCATGAAAGCACCCGCATGATCTCCATCGTCACCGGCACGACACCATGATCTCCATCATCTTGATCTCCATCAACGTGTCGCCATCGGGGTTGTCGCGCCCAACATGCTTCTACTACTATTGCTACCGTAGTGATAAAGTTAAGCATTACATAGCGCTTAATGATTGACATGCAGGTCATAATATAATTAAAGACAATCCTATGGCTCCTGACGGTTGTCGTACTTATCGACATGCAAGTCGTGATATCATATCATACATCACATATATCACATCATGTAATTGGCCATATCATATCACAACATACCCTGCAAAAACAAGTTAGACGTCCTCTAATTGTTGTTGCATGTTTTACGTGGCTGCTACGGGTATCTTGCAAGAACAATTCTCATCTACGCAAAAACCACAACAGTGATACACTAGTTGCTATTCAACCTTCTCAAGGACCGCCTTTGTCGGATCCGATCCAACTAAAGTGAGAGAAACTGTCACCCGCAAGCCATCTATGCAACAAGTTGCAGTTGAGGGAACCGGTCTCTCGTAAGCGTACGAGTAATGTTGGTCCGGGCCGCTTCATCTCACAATACCGCTAAATCAAAATCCTACCAAGGGAGGAAGCAATCTAAGCATCAACACCCACAAACCTTTTGTGTTCTACTCTACATCTCATCGACAAATAGACCTAGCTCATGATGCCACTGTTGGGGAACGTTGTATGAGAAACAAAAAATTTCCTACGCACATGCAGATCTATCCATGGTGATGAGCATCTACAAGAGGGAGAGTGGATCTACGTACCCTTGTAGATCGCTAAGCGGGAAGCGTTAAGTAACGCGGTTGGTGTAGTCGAACGTCTTCGCGATCCAAATCGCCGTGCGTCCCACGATCCAATCACGATCCATCCCGCGAACTAATCACGATCCGTCCCGCGAACTTGATCATGATCCGTCCCACGAACTTGATCACGATCCTTCCGATCTAGCGCCGAACGTACGGCACCTCCGCGTTCAGCACACGTACAGCTTGATGATGATCTCCGCCATTTTGATCCAGCAAGAGAGAGCAGAGAGGTAGAAGAGTTCGCCGGCAGCGTGAGGGCGCTCCGACGATGGTAGTGGGGCAATTCCGGCAGGGCTTTGCCTAAGCACTGCAGAAATCCGATCTAGAGGAGAAACTATGCACTAGAGATTAGGATTTGCACGTGGCTGAAAAACCTAGTGCAAAACCCTAGAAATCCACTAGTATATATAGGAGGAGAGCAGGAGAGGAGGCAACTTGGCCTCCAAGCCCTCTAGGCTTCGGCCGAACTAGGAGAGGAGGAGTCCACCTCCTCCACTCCTAGTAGGATTAGGATTCATCCTTTTTTTCCTTTTTGCCTTTTTCCACCTTTTTCCTTTTGGGTTTTCTTCTCCAGCCACATGGGCCTTCTATAGGAGTTTCCACCAGCCCACAAAGGGCTGATATTCACTCTCCCACAGCCCATGAAGCCTCTTGGGTCGAAATACCCCTCCCGGAGGTCTCCCGGTACACTCCCACCAGCCCACAAAGGGCTGATATTCACTAGTTGCTTTTCAACATTCTCAAGGACCGCCTTTGTCGGATCCAATCCAACAAAAGTGAGATAAACTGTCACTTGCAAGCCATCTAGGCAACAGGTTGCGTCGAGGGAACTGGTCTCTCGTAAGCGTACGAGTAATGTTGGTCCGGGCCGCTTCATCTCACAATCCCGCTGAACCAAAATACGACCAAGGGAGGAAGCAATCTAAGCATCAATGCCCACAAACCTTTTGTGTTCTACTCGAGATCTCATCGACACATAGACCTAGCTACGATACCACTATTGGGGAACGTCGCATGGGAAACAAAAAAATTCCTACGCACACACAGATCTATCCATGGTGATGAGCATCTACGAGAGGGAGAGTGGATCTACATACCCTTGTAGATCGCTAAGCGGGAAGCGTTAAGAAACGCGGTTGGTGTAGTTGAATATCTTCGCGATCCAAATCGCCGAGCGTCCCGCGATCTCATCACGATCCGTCCCGCGATCCAATAACGATCCGTCTCGTGAACACATCACGATCCGTCCCGTGACTTCATCATGATCCGTCTCACGATTTTGATCACGATCTGTCCCGCGAACTCATCATGATCCGTTCCGCGATCTCATCACGAACCGTCTCGCGATCTCGATCACGATCCTTCCGATCTAGCGCCGAACGGACGACACCTCCGCGTTCAGCACACGTACAGCTTGATGACGATCTCCGCCTTCTCGATCCAGCAAGAGGGGGCGGAGAGATAGAAGGGTTCGCCAGCAGCGTGACAGCGCTCCAGCAAGGGTGGTGGAGTGATTCCGGCAGGGCTTCGCCTAAGCACTGCGGAAAACCGATCTAGAGGAGCACTGGTGGAACGGGTAGCACGTGGCCGTAAAATCTGTCCAAAACCCTTCTATTCCACCAGTATATATAGGAGGAGAGGAGAGGCTGCCTTGGCGCAGTTCCAAGGCCCTCTAGGAGTCGGCCGAGCCACAAGAGGAGGAGTCCTACTCCTTCCTCCACTCCTAGTAGGAGTAGGACTCTTCCTTTTTGCCTTTTTTCCACCTTTTTCTTTAGGCCTTTTTCCTCCTGGCGCCATGGGCCTTTTGTGGCTGTTCCACCAGTCTAATAAGGGATGGCTATTATTCTCCCACAGCCCATGCACCCTCTAGGGTCGAAATACCCCTCCCGGAGGTCTCCCGGTACACTACCGGCACTCCCGGTACACTACCGATGAGCCCGAAACTTTTCCGGCGACCAAACTGGGACTTCCTATATATAAATATTTACCTCCGGACCATTCCGGAGCTCCTTGTGACATCCGAGATCTCATCCGGGACTCCGAATAAACTTCGGTCACCACCATACATAACTCTACACTACCGAAACGTCAGCAAACCTTAAGTGTGCAGACCGTGCAGGTTCGAGAACTATGTAGACATGACCGAGATACCTCTACGGTCAATAACCAATAGCGGGCCCTGGATGACCATATTGGTTCCTACATATTCTACGAAGATCTTTATCGGTCGAACCTCTATGTCAAGGATTCAGATAATCCCGTATAACGTTCCCTTTGTTCTTCGGTATGTTACTTGCCCGAGATTCGATCGTCGATATCTCCATACCTAGTTCAACCTCGTTACCGGCAAGTCTCTTTACTCGTTCCGTAATGCAAGATCCCATGGCTAACACTTTAGTCACATTGCTTGCAAGGCTTGTTGTGATGTTGCATTACCGAGTGGGCCCCGAGATACCTCTCCATCACACGGAGTAACAAATCCCAGTCTCGATCCATGCCAACTCAACAGACACCCTCGGAGATACCTGTAGAGCACCTTTATAGTCACCCAGTTACGTTGCGACGTTTGATACACACAAGGCACTCCTCCGATATCTATGAGTTGCATGATCTCATGGTCATAGGAACATATACTTGACATGCAGAAAACAGTAGCAATAAACTGACACAATCATATGCTACGTTTGTAGTTTGGGTCTTGTCCATCACATCATTCTCCTAATGATGTGACCCCGTTATCAAATGACATCTCATGTCCATGGCTAGGAAACCTTAACCATCTTTTGATCAACGAGCTAGTCTATTAGAGGCATACTAGGGACATGGTTTTATCTATGTATCCACACATGCATCAAAGTCTCCGATCAGTACAATTATAGCATGGATAATAAACGATTATCATGAACAAGGAAATATGATAATAACTAATTTATTATTGCCTCTAGGGCATATTTCCAACAGTTGCGGCTCAACTTTAGGCTCCAATGTGTCCAGGCTCATATCAGTTAGCTCAAGTCCGTTATGGGGAGGATTGACAAGGAGCTCTGGCCAGAAGACACTCTGCAGCTGGACCTTGACGCCATCATGGCTCGACTGAATGAACTTCCTGGTCGAGTCGGAGCGTGGAAGAAATCAGCGGCTCGTTGTGGAGCGGACGTGGCTTTGTCTCTAGGCATGGTGCACTGCCGGGAGGTGCGGGAGGAGAAGCTGAAGGAGCTCCAGGTGGTGAACACGAAGAAGCTACAATTTGAGGACTTCATGGAGACCTTTATTGAAGCAGACACCAGGATTGCCGAAGGCATCGACCTGGACACCTTCGTCGAGCCCTCTAGCCCTTCGTCCGCTTGAGAAATTAATCTCTAAGAGAGAAAAAGATACAATTAAATTTGCCTCGGTATGTCGAGTGGATCTGTATCCCTTGAGACTTCATTCAGGCCTTAGGCCTGAGCACTTTTGCTTAAACATCTGCCGTGGTTTCAACTTTTTTAATTTGATCTGAATTTGCTTTTCCACTTTTCGTTCGACTGATGCTCGATCTTGTCGAGTGTTTGGACTTTCGTCCGCTCGACGTATTTGAACTTAGGCGAAGCATGTTCGCAGCTAAGCCCTCGAGAGTGAGGTTTGCTCATCACTCGGAGTGTTTTTTAGAACTTAGGCGAATATCGGTTCGCCGCTAAGTTGTCGAGTGAATGGATTACTGTCCACTCGACGAAGTTTTTACTTAGGCAAATCGTGTTTCGCAGCTAAGCCCCCGAGTGTGAGGATTGCTCATCACTCGGAGTATTTTTGAACTTAGGCGATTGTCGATTCGCAGCTAAGTTGTCGAGTGAACAGGTCATTATCCAGTTGACGAGGTTTTTAACTTAGGCGAAACGTGTTTCGCAGCTAAGCCCCCGAGTGTGAGGATTGCTCATCACTCGGAGTATTTTTGAACTTATGCGATTGTCGATTCGCAGCTAAGTTGTTGAGTGAACAGGTCATTATCCACTTGACGAGGTTTTTAACTTAGGCGAAACGTGTTTCGCAGCTAAGCTCCCGAGTGTGAGGATTGCTCATCACTTGGAGTATTATTTTTTAAACTTAGGCGAATGTCGATTCGCAGCTAAGTTTTCGAGTGAATAGATCATTATCCACTTGACGAGGTTTTTAACTTAGGCGAAACGTGTTTCGCAGCTAAGCCCCCGAGTGTGACGATTGCTCATCACTCGGAGTATTATTATTTTTTTAGACTCAGGCGAATGTCGGTTCGCAACTAAGTCGTCGAGTGGATGGACTGCTACCCACTCGACAGGAATTTTAACTCAGGCGAAACATGTTCGCAGCTAAGCCCCCGAGCGTGACGATTGCTCATCACTCAGAGTATTCCCAAGACGTGTTTGTATGACTTGAGTCGACAAACTTGTTGCGAGGACGTGCATTGGATTGAAAAAGATAATCTTATTGCATCAGCAAACTCTTGTCTCAGGTGTAAAAACGTCTAAGTAAATCCGCATTCCAGGCTCGTGGCTTGTCCGTCCGCTTCATGAGGTTGTACAAGTGATAAGCCCCGTTGTTCAGCACCTTAGTGACTATGAAAGGGCCTTCCCATGCAGGGGCAAGCTTGTGCGGACGATGCTGATTCACTCGGAGCACCAGGTCTCCTTCGTGGAACACTTTACTCTTGACATTTCTTGCGTCGAAGCGTCGCAGGTCTTGCTGATAAGCAGTAGTTCTGATTAGAGCCATCTCGCGCTCCTCCTCTAGAAGATCTACTCCATCTTGCCTTGCCTGCTCAGCTTCAACTTCATTGTAAAGTTCCACCCGGGGAGCATTGTGCGCCAGGTCACTCAGCAGTATGGCTTCTGCTCCATACACAAGGAAGAAAGGAGTTCGTCCAGTCGACCGGTTTGGCGTTATCCTTAGCCCCCACAAGACAGATGGCAACTCGGTCACCCAGGCACCAGCGGCATGGTCTAAATCACGCATCAGACGGGGCTTCAATCCTTGTAGAATGAGTCCATTGGCCCGCTCGACTTGCCCGTTGGTCTGAGGATGAGAAACAGAGGCGTAGTCCACTCGGGTGCCCTTGGAGAGGCAGAAGCTCCTGAACTCATCTAAATCGAAGTTTGTGCCATTGTCTGTGATGATGTTGTGCGGGATGCCATACCGGATAATGATCTCTCTCATAAAGGTAACAGCAGTTCGAGCATTCAACTTCTTGATGGGTTTGGCCTCAATCCACTTGGTGAACTTGTCGACTGCAACCAACAAGTGAGTGAATCCTCCTTTTCCAGGCCGGAACGGTCCGACCATGTTGAGTCCCCAAACTGCAAACGGCCAAGCGAGGGGGATAGTCTTCAGGGCAGACGCTGGCTTGTGCGAGAGGTTGGCATAGAATTGGCACCCATCGCAGTGATCCACGATGTTTTTGGCCATCTCATTAGCTCGAGGCCAATAAAACCCAGCTCGGTACGCCTTGGCGACTATTGCTCATGAAGAAGCATGATGACCACAAGTGCCCGAATGAATGTCCTCCAAGATCATTCGACCTTCTTTGGGGGAAATGCAGCGTTGGGTGACGCCAATCACACTCTCTCGGAACAACTGATCTCCCATGACAGTGTAAGCTTTGGACCTGCGCACGATCTGCCGAGCCTCGGCCTCATCATCTGGGAGCTCCTGTCTGACATTTTACGCGATGTACGACACAGTCCAGTCGGGGATGATAACCAGGATCTCCATGACGAGTTTGATCACAGCAGGAACATCAATTTTAGTCGAGTCAGTGGAACTCAGAGCCTGTGCACGTTCTTCAGTGAAGGGGTCCTCCTGAATGGAAGGAGTGTGCAAATGCTCTAAGAATACCCCACTGGGAACAACCCATCGAGTGGAACCAATCTTGGACAACTCGTCAGCTGCTTGGTTTTTCAGTCGGGGAACATGGTGGAGTTCCAGGCCTTCGAATTTCTTTTCGAGCTTCCGGACTGCGCTACAATACCCAGTCATTGAGGGGTTCCTGACGTCCCACTCCTTCATAACTTGATTTACTACCAGATCTGAATCGCCATAAACCATCAAGCGCTTTACGCCGAGTGATATGGCCATGCACAACCCATACAGTAGTGCTTCGTATTCAGCCTCGTTGTTGGAGGAGTCAAAGTGAATCTGTAAGACGTAGCTGAGCTTGTCACCTTTAGGAGAAATCAGCACGACTCCAGCACCGGATCCATTCAGCATCTTAGATCCGTCAAAGAACATAGTCTAATGTGCCGAATGAGCTGGGACAGGCTGCTGCTGTTCGATCCACTCGGCCATGAAATCTGCTAATGCTTGGGACTTGATAGCTTTCTTGGCCTCAAATCTGATATCAAAATGAGCAAGCTCTATAGCCCATTTGGCCACTCGACCTGAAGCGTCGCGATTGTTGAAGATTTCTAACAAGGGAGCATCGCTGACGACTGTAATCTGATGATCTTGGAAGTAATGAGCCACCTTGTTCGCTGATAGGTAAATACCGTACACCAGCTTCTGATAATGTGGATATCTTTGTTTTGAGGGGGACAACACTTCCGAGACATAGTACACTGGGCGCTGAACCTTGAGCGGCTTTCCTTCCTCGTCTCGCTCGACAGTCAGCACAGTACTGACGACCTGATTTGTGGTCGCGATATACAAGAGCAAGGGCTCTTTGCTGGCAGGAGCGGCCAATACCGGCTGGGTGGAAAGCAGTGCATTGAGCTTTGCAAATGCTGCCTGGGCTTCATCAGTCTAGTCAAAAGTGCCAGACTTCTTCATCAACTGATATAAAGGCAGAGCCTTCTCTCCAAGACGGGAAATGAATCGACTCAGTGCCGCCAAGCAGCCAGTGAGCTTTTGCACGTCGTGCACTCGCACAGGGGTCTTCATCCAAGTGATAGCGCCGATCTATCTGGATTAACGTCAACTCGCTTCTCGGAAACAAGAAAACCGAGCAACTTGCCACCGGGGACGCCAAAGGTGCACTTAGCTGGATTCAGCTTTATGTCGAATCGCCTCAAATTGGCGAATGTCTCGGCCAGGTCAGTCAGCAGGTCGGAACCTTTGCGCGACTTGACCACTATGTCATCCATGTATGCCTCGACATTCCGAGGGATTTGATCAACCAGGAATTTCTAAATCATGTGCATGAAAGTAGCCCCATCGTTCTTGAGACCAAAAGGCATGGTGATGTAACAAAAGCACCCGAAGGGGGTGACGAAGGCTGTTTTTATTTCATCAGGGCCAAACAGACGGATCTGATGGTACCCGGAGTATGCATCTAAAAACGATAACCGCTCGCACCCCGCTGTCGATTCAACAATTTGATCTATGCGAGGGAGCGGGAAATGGTCTTTAGGGCACACCTTATTGAGATTCTTGAAGTCGATGCACATGCACAATGACTTATCTTTTTTCGGCACCATCACTACATTTGAGAGCCACTCGGAGTGGTGGATCTCCAGAATGAACTTGGCTTGCAAGAGACGAGCCACTTCTTCTCCGATCGCCTTGTGCTTCTCGGTCGCGGATCGACGCAAACGCTCCCGAACTGGCTTGGCTTTTGGATCCACTCGCAAACGGTGCTCAGCCCGCTCTCTGGGAATCCCCGACATGTCAGCAGGCTTCCATGCGAAGATATCCCAGTTCTCACAGAGGAACTGGATGAGCTCACCTTCCTATTTGCTGTCGAGTGTTGTGGAAATGTTCATCGGGGCCGCATCGGGATCTGTCGGGTGAACGTGCACCTTCTTCACTTCTCCCGCCGACTGAAATGCCGACTCGGAAGCCGGTTTCTTCGCGCGGAGCAAGTCGGCAGGATCAGCGATCTTCTTGTACTCCTCAAGCTCCACCATGGCCATCTGATGGTTGGCGATTCTGGAGCCCTACTGGAGGCACTCCTCCGCCCGCTGCCGATTGCCGGTGACCGTGGTCACGCCCTTAGGGTCTGGCATCTTCAGCTTAAGATACACGTAACATGGATGTGCCATGAAACGTGCATAAGCGGGTCGCCCCAGAATGGCGTGGTAAGCACTCTTGAAATCAACGACTTCAAAAGTTAATATTTCTTTTCAGAAATCCTTGCTATCTCCGAATGTCACATTCAAGGCTATTTGGCCGAGTGACTTGGCCTTCTTTCCAGGGATGACCCCGTGGAACTGCATGATGCTCTCACTCAGATGAGACATCGGAATGCCCATCCCTTTCAGAGTGTCTGTGTACAGGATATTCAAGCCACTGCCACCGTCCATCAAGACTTTTCTGAGTCGAGTCCCGTGCACCACTGGGTCGACTACCGGAGCCTGGCAACCAGGACTGGCCACACGCGCAGGATGGTCTTTCTGGTCGAATGTGATGGCATACTGAGACCACTTGAGGTAAGTTGGAGTGTCGGGCACGGCCATATTGATCTCCCGATTTATGACCTTCAAATTGCTCTTGCTCTCGACATCAGCGAAAATCACCAGCGTTGCGGTGACATCCGGGAATGTTTCCTTTTCTTCTTCGTCGTCTTCCTTTTCAGGAGACTTCTCACTCGACTGATCGCCCTTGAATTGTTGGATTAGGGTCCGACACTGCCGAGTGGTATGCTTAGGCAAAATCAAATTGCCTTCAGCATCTTTCTTCGTGTGAATCACACACGGCTGATCCAAAATGTCACCCCCGGCTGACCTTTCCCCTTCTTAGGGGTGTACTGCACCTTGACCTTGCCCTTGTTCTTTGGCTGATTCGACAGCACTGCTGCCTCTCCGGTGTTGGGTCTTCGGCCTTCCGCTTCTGCTTGTGATTGTTGTCGTTGCCTTCATTAGCGACAGCTTTTCCTTTGCCGCTTCGGAGGCAGTCTTCTTCCTCGCCATTGGCGTACCGAGTGGTGATTTCCATCATTTTGCCGAGTGAAATATCACTCGTCCGCCCGAACTTCAGGTACAGCTCCCTGTATCTCACACCGGCCTTGAAAGCACAAACGGCCTGGTGTTCCGACACGTTCTCCATGTTATCTCGCTGTATGTAATCTCGAAGGGTTTCGTTGGGCTTCTGGACGTAGTGCTATAGGTCGACTAGACCTGTAGGACGCTTGCACGTGCCCTCGAAGGTCCGGACAAACACTTGAGTGAGATCCTCCCAACAATGTATGCTGGAAGGAGCCAAACGGTTCAGCCACGCACGGGCCGAACCATCTAGCATCAAAGGAAGGTGCTTCATCACGACGTTGTCGTTCTCGCCGCCGATTTGCATCGCCACTCGGTAGTCATCTAACCAGGTCTCCGGCTTTGTTTCGTCGGAAAACTTTCCGATCCCTGCCGCCATCCTGAAATTGGGGGGAATCTCTGCAGAACGTATAGCTCTGCTGAAGCACTCGGGACCTGACACCATGGCCGAGCTTCCACTCGGAATATCTCGGTCGAGTCCATCTCTGTGTGCTCTGCTCCTGTCGATCCTCTTCTGGAGAAGGTACGTGCGGGCGTCAAAACCCGCATCTCGCTCGCCACCGAGAGAGCGCCTGTCGTCCTGGTGCCGGGGCACGTACGGACCACTCCGCGGAGGAGAAGGCACTCGACGGTGACCATCGCGGCGATCGTCACTTCGACGCCGCAAGGGTGAACCAGGGTTGTGCACCGACTGAACGGTTTCCGCCCTGGGCGAATTGCTGTGAATCCTGTGACGGCACTGAGAAACTGCCGAGTTCTGACGCTGCGCTGCATCTAGCAATGCTCTGATCTGAATCAACCCCCTTCCGGCCTCTGACCAAGGACGGCTGAATGGAATTTGCTATCTTCGCAGCCGCAGCAATGTTCAGGACAGGAGTTCGGTATACCTCGACATGGTCGTGAGGCTTTCGTTGGTGTCGACTGGGACGAGGTGGGCGCTGACGATCACGCTCCTCGATCTCCGCTTGGAGCACTTCCAGTCGAACACGCGTGGCATCCAGGGCCTGGGCTTCAGCGGTTGTGCCGACGATGGGAGTATGGAGGAACTCCTCATCGCGATGCGGCTGCCCGGACTATGGACCTCCGGCCTCGCGCTTGCCATGGCCGAAACCAGGCGGCGAACTCTGATGAGAGGGATCGCAGCTTTCGCACTCGGACGGTACGTCGGACGGATCGGAATCTGACTCGAGTATGCCGTGGAGGGACTCGGCAGGTTTGAGCGCTGCCACCTGCGGAGAAGATCGGCGCGCTGCTGCGTGCTCAACCCAACTCTGGAGTCATGAGCGGCCGGACCGCTTTCGACCGCGAACAGCGAGAGGGGCCGACCGACAAGGGGTCGACGGCTGGCGCAGCTACACGCCCAGGGACCCGCGCGAAAGTGCGCGGCCTCATGGATTGGGAGCGCCTCGATATCAAGAGGCACCTCCTGGAGCCATGCCGAATCGTCGGTGATGAAGGTGAGCGTGCCGAAACGGATCTCGCGGCCTAGAGCGAAAACATCACTGGAAGACATGCTCGGAGAAGAAAATTGCAACCTCGCCGGAAGTCGCTTAGACACCTGCCCCACGGTGGGCGCCAACTGTCGTGGGAACAAGTCTGACAGTAGAAAGTATGGGTACGATAGAGAGGGCGGATTCCTAACTACGGCGAGGGTGTACACACAGATGTATGAGTTCAGGCCCCTCTCGTGAAGGTAAAAGCCCTACGTCTCAGTGCTCGGAAGCTTATGTCGTGTGGAATATCGAGATTACAACAGTGTCATTAACCCTTGTACAGGAGGGGGAGGGGCGGCTTATATAGAGTCCGCTACCCCTCATAATTGTCCTGCAGTCAAGAGCTGATCGTGGGGTATAAAGATGGCCGTTACAGGTAACGTATGCTATAAGGGCTCATAATGACCATTAAATCGTCGTTTGCCCGTTGGGCTCTTGTTAACGGCTTCCGGTCTCCTGGCGTCGAGTGCGACGAAGCATGTCGGGTGTCATGCGACCGTCGAGTGGGAAGAGGGCTTCCGAGTGACGTACTGTCGAGTGACCTTTAGGCGCCTCCAAGCACACACTCGGAAGTTCATGCTTCATCTTGAACTCCTCTACGGTAGTGTCCTTGGGAAGGGCATGTGGGCCCTGTTTAGGATCCTACCCTAGGTACATATACTCGCCACCATCCATGTAACGTATCGGAACGTACAACCGGTGCAGTACACCTAAAACGTACACCACATGCACACGTTTTAAAAGCCGTCATTATCATCGAACCGTAGTCCCATCTTCAAGAGAGAAATCCGCATCATCCTTGCCAGTCCGGCCATCCGTCGATGCCACCACGGCGCCCAACAACTCCACCGCCCTGCGCTCGTCCATCTCGACGCGGAGACTCTGGAAGATCTGTCCTGCGTAGTACCTGCCGACCAGGCATGACACAACGTAGCACCTGTCGGCCAGGCATGACTTGACATCTCCACCGAAGCTCCGCTCAAGACGAAGCCACTGCGCCTCTTGCCTTTGTCTTCCAGTGTTGTTCCACAAACGATGCTCCCAAGATAGAAACGACACTGTAGTGCCGCCATCGTCTAATCTGGAAAATCACCAGATCCTAGGGTTTCCCCCGGAGAAGCACGAGTGGGTCGACAAAAGTTACATGACGATGCCTTCATCAAGGTAACGGCGCAGAACGCCGCCATCGCCTGCCGTCGGCTCGGCTTTCACCGGCAACTCTATCTCCCAAACTCGCAGCCGGGACTAGATGACGGATCTCGAGATCCGACCACCCAGCCTCTGGCCAGCCACCTCCGACGAAGAAGATGACCACCGCCGTCTGACCGGTCACAGCACCACCACGATGCCTAGGCCGGCGCCGCCAGGCCCACCATGCCCCCCTGAAGCCGACCTCCAAATCTGCCAGCCCGTCGAACCCATCTGGGCACGGCAAGGGCCGCAATCTGGGCCGCGGCCACAGGTGCTCCTCAGCCACGGATAGGGCGCCTGCGCAGTCACCGTCGACGCACTCTCCACCGGTCACCTTCTACGCCTTGCCGCCGGTGAACCGCTGACCCATGAACCGTGCCGCCGCCAGGAGGACACCACCACCGCGCGAGGGGGGGAGCCCTGCCGCCGCCATCACCGGACAGGCTATGCCGGCACGGCCTTAGGCGGCGGCAAGAGGGAGGAGAGGAGCGAGGGCGCCTAGGGCCGGCGGCGGAGAATCGCCCCCGTGTCGCCTAGGGTTGGCGACGGGGGGGTGTTGTCGGTATAGACAAGGATACGTTCCAAGGTATGTTGCCCCCTTTCAACACTTGTGTTCTGTGATGAATATGAAACCATATATATAAATTCAAAAGAGAAAAGGGCTGCATTAAGCGCACACCTGAGCTGGCCAACTAAGTACGCAAGTGCATGAAACGCATATAATATACCGTGCGCCCCAATGCACGTCAAACCGAGCAAGTGCTATTTAACCTCTCGATCTTCTCCAAATCCATCTGAACTAAGCTAGACAGCTTGCTTGCTACACATCAATTACAAACTCATTGTGGACATATACCTGCTAGGTGCTAGCTACACGTACACATCCTCCTCACATACTGCGGAATAATTAATGGCTTCTCTCACAAGTCCATGGCTAGTGCTTCTCGTGGCCATGGGCTGCATGTTCCTCGTGGCTGCCCGTGGCGGTAGCCGGAACCCCACCGCCGGGTTCGAGAAGGTGGAGCTCGCCGCCAGCGACTTCCAGGTGCAGAGCCCTTTTAACGTGCAGGAGAGCCAGCGGTTCCGGTACCGTGACGGCCTGCGGACGTTCTGGGTGCATCGAAACGACAAGCCTTTCAACACGGCCACCCACACCAACCCCCGCTTCGAAGTCAGGATCCAGGTACCAAAATATCGTCATCATCTATTCTTGCGCTTCCTTTATATCGATCATGCATGGTGTTACCAAAATATATGTTTTTTTATAAATTTCACGATAAATTATATACGAATGTATATAGATATATTTTAAAATATAGATTCACTCATTTTGCTCGGTATGAAGTCCGTAATGAAATCTTTGAAAAGACATATAGGAACAAGCTCAGCAAGTATATATATGAATGAATGGTTTTTCAGGGCCACGACTATTCGTCGGGGGTGTGGCAGTTCGAGGGCCACGGCTACGTGCCGTCGGGGACCTCCGGCGCGTCGGTGATGCAAATCCACAACCAGGAGGGTGCTGCGCAGGCTACGGTGCTGATGTTGCACGTCTATGACGGTGTCCTGCGATTCTACAGCGGCAAGGCCGTCGAGGCAGACATCTACAACCGGTGGTTCCGGCTCAACGTAGTGCACGACGTCCGGGCGTCCACGGTGGCCGTGTACATAGACGGCCAGCACAAGTTCGGCACAAAAGTGACCCCCAGCCACTCCTACTACTTCAAGTTCGGAGTTTACATGCAGCACCACGACCAACGTCACGCTCTACACTAAGCACTGAGCGTAGATGGGTAGCGTGCGTACTGGTATTGGGGTCTAGGGTAGAGCATGCATATTTGTTTACACCACGTACGGGCCCTATGTATATTAGTTTCCACGAGTTGAATAAATTTTGTTGTTTTGAGTTTCCGTAATATGTGAGTCATACTTGGAGGTCTAGCTGTGATAATGCCCTTATCAAGATATGAACATTTCTTGTGATATGAGATACAACGGTCAGATTTGGCTAGTGTTAAACGGTTATTTATCTTTTAAGGAAACCGTTAGACAACCACAAGTTACGACTCTACTTTGGTCCGAGTTTGTCCTGGCACTACCGGAAAAGGATGCTAACCCGACGGCCAAAATAATGCCGACGGCCCCCGTCGGCCTAGTCGTAGCTATGCCGATAGCCTGGTCCTGCCCGTCGGCGTACTCAGGCCATCGGGTTACCCCGACCTAAGCCGACGGCTGCCGTCGGCACAGAACGGCTGTCGTCCTAGATGAGAGGACGCCGACAGCGGCCGTCGGCAAACACTGGCCGTCGGCATACTGGTGGACCCGGTGACCCCGTGCGTGACGGGCGGCTAACGTCGTCAGAGCTATGCCGACGGCCTAGACGTGAGGCCGTCGGCATATGTCCGCATGCCACGTCACCGATCCGTGGCGCACCGTCCAGCGTCTATGCCGACGGCTGCCGTCGGCATATCTGCCACGTCAGCGATCCGTGAGATGCAGAGCGCCCCTGACCGTAGCTATGCCGACGGCAATGCCGTCGGCATAGTTAGATTTTTA
The DNA here is from genome assembly GCA_022496015.1 of Hordeum marinum. NCBI lineage: Eukaryota > Viridiplantae > Streptophyta > Magnoliopsida > Poales > Poaceae > Hordeum > Hordeum marinum. The sequence continues at coordinate 27,348,736 of CM039678.1, forward strand.
TTTTTATTTTGTATTTTTTAAGCACGTTAATATATAATGTGCCGTCACATGTTCTTCTGAATATAGGTCCTTATATTTTATTAAAATCAAAATAGCTATCCGACAGAAGTATTGTGGCGGTTGCAAACGCCCGGCACCCGTCTCCGGAGTGTGAACACCCTCACGGACGGCGCCGCAGCCGGCACCTCGAGGGCGGAAACAGTCGCGTCGGGTCTATACGGAGGGGACATTGCTCCCAAGTGTTTCTATGGGATGACCTACCACAACCGGGTGGTGTTGTGACATGCCCGAAGAGGCGGCACGCATCCCCGGGGTGTGGCCCCCTCACGGACGGCGCCGCCGCCGGCACCTGGAGGGGGGAAACGGATGCGTCGGGTCTACACGAAGGGGATGTAGCTGTGGGTTTGGCTCAGATGTTGCTCCCAGGTGTCCCTGTAGGCTGACCTGACACAACCGGGGGGAGAGGTCCACTGGTCAAAGCCCGTCCGTGGAAAGTCAAAGCTCTAGATCTCGTGGTCAACCGCTCCAGGATTAGGCGGGACGGGGGCCCTGGAGGGGTAGCAATACCACCGAAGCGTCGCATCGGCCCTTCATACATGCGGGGTGGTGTTGTGGCATGTCCGAAGAGGCGGCACGCGTCTCCGGGGTGTGGGCCCCCTCACGGACAGCGCCGCTGCCGGCACCTGGAGGGGGGAAACGGACGCGTCGGGTCTACACGGAGGGAATGTAGCTGTGGGTTTGGCTCAGATGTTGCTCCCAGGTGTCCCTGTGGGCTGACCTGACACAACTGGGTGGAGAGATCCATTGGTCAAAGCCCGTCCGTGGAAAGACAAAGCTCTAGATTTCGTGGTCAACCGCTCTAGGATTAGGCGGGACGGGGGCACTCGGGGTAGCAATGCCACCGGAGCGTCGCACCGGCCCTTCATACATGCGGGGTGGTGTTGTGGCATGTCCGAAGAGGCGGCACGCGTCTCTGTGGTGTGGCCCCCCTCACGGACGGCGCCGCCGACGGCACCTGGAGGGGGGAAACGGACGCGTCGGGTCTACACAGAGGGGATGTAGCTGTGGGTTTGGCTCGGATGTTGCTCCCAGGTGTCCCCGTGGGCTGACCTGACACAACCGGGTGGAGAGATCCACTGGTCAAAGCCCGTCCATGGAAAGTCAAAGCTCTAGAACTCGTGGTCAACCGCTCCAGGATTAGGCGGGATGGGGGCCCTAGGGGGTAGCAATGCCACCGGAGCATCGCACCGGCCCTTCATACATGCGGGGTGGCGTTGTGGCATGTCCGAAGAGGCGGCACGCGTCTCCGGGGTGTGTCCCCCCTCACGGACGGCGCCGCCGCCGGCACCTGGAGGGGGGAAACGGACGCGTCGGGTCTACACGGAGGGGATGTAGCTGTGGGTTTGGCTCGGATGTTGCTCCCAGGTGTCCCTGTGGGCTGACCTGACACAACCAGGTGGAGAGATCCATTGGTCAAAGCCCGTCCGTGGAAAGTCAAAGCTCTAGATCTCGTGGTCAACCGCTCCAGGATTAGGTGGGACGGGGGTCGTGGGGGGTAGCAATGCCACCGGAGCGTCGCATCGGCCCTTCATACATGCGGGGTGGTGTTGTGGCATGTCCGAAGAGGCGGCACGCGTCTCCGGGGTGTGGCCCCCCTCACGGACGGCGCCGCCGTCGGCACCTGGAGGGGGGAAACGGACGCGTCGGGTCTACACGAAGGAGATGTAGCTGTGGGTTTGGCTCGGATGTTGCTCCCAGGTATCCCTGTGGGCTGAAATTTAGTAGTAGATTTATTTTAAAATTTTCAATTTGTTTGCTAAAAAAATATATATGCCTATGGCTAAGCCGTCGGCATAGGTGCCACGTGGGATCATAACCTATGCCGACGGCTTAGCCGTCGGCATAGACTGCCTTATCCATCCCCGCGCGCGGCCTCAGCCTCTCATTTCGCCCGCGTGCGAGCAGCCGCCTAGCCCCCACCGCCGCTCTCCTTCGTCGCCCCAGCCCCCGCCGTCGCCCTCCCTCGCCGGCCCGCCCTCCCATGCCGCCTCCCTCCCTTGCCGGCCCGCCCTCCCCCACCGCCCTCCCTCCCTACCGCCGCCCTCCTTCTCCCGCGCGCCCGCCGCCGCCGTCCCGCACGCCGGCCACCCTCCCACGCGCCCTCCACCGCCCTGCCCCGCCGGCCCGCCCTTCCCCGCCGCCGCCTTACCCCTCCGCTGCCGCCCCGGCCTCCCCCTCCCGTGTCCGCCGCCCTCCGCCGACGCCCCGGCCTCCCCCTCCCCCTCCACCGCCGCTCTCCGCCACCGCCCCAGCCTCCCCCTCCCCCTCCGCCGCCGCCTTGGCCTCCCCCTCCCGCCTCCACCGCCCTCCGTCGTAGCCCCGGCCTCCCCCTCTCGCCTCCGCCGCCCTCCGTCGCCGCCCCGGCCTCCTTCCGGCCCGCGCGCGGGGCGCCGCTGCTTCTTCGACTACATCCTCTACATCGGAGGGTGAGCAACAATTCCATGACCTCGTCCACTTTTTTTCCATGTCACTAGATTAGATTTTCAAATCAAGTCGCGTAACCTAGGTGTCTCCTATCCGAAAGGGTTGCATCGATAAATATGCATTCAATTGCATATTTATCACTGCAGCTCTTTCGGATTGTCCAGCGCTTTCCACGGACAGCCCGAGGATGTGTAGATTGGGTACATTGTTCATGCTCTACCCCGTTCCGAGATAGGATTTCGGTGGCGCCTCCCTGTTGTTCTCCGGATGCACATTCTCTCGGCATTTTGCCGAGACGTGTATTTGGAGAACAGCGGGGAGGTGCTGCCGAAATTTTGTCTCAGAATGGGGTAGAGCATGGACAACGTACTCAATCTACCCATTCTCGGGTGGGATTAGGACCCATCTTTACCTATTAGAGATGTAGGTCGATTAAATGTCGTTTCTCATCAACCTTGTAAGAAATAAAATATTGATGTGAGTAATTTAAATGAATCCTTAATTTTGTTGTGTGGCTTCCAATAAAGCAGAGATGACAGATAATCAGTGGATGTATAGTGGGTTTTTCCGTCGGAATCAAGTAACAACAGAGCGGGTCGAGAAAACTGATGTGGTTTTGAAAGAGATATTCCTCGTCCAATGAGGATTGTGCCAGAATGCCCGTGTGCCAGATGTGAGAGACGTGTGCGCAGACGTAAGAGTGAGATGACTAAGCACCTTCGCACGCATGGATTTATGCCCAACTTTAATATGCCGATAAACTTTGCCCAGCGAGACCGTGGTAGAGAGGAGGTGATACGACAACGCGTCGCTGGTTATGAGGACGATGGGGTTAGAGACATTCTAGATGATGTCTTTGCTGCATAGCCGACACCTTCGTCACATTCAGCGAATGAACCAGAGGAGCCGGAGGAAACCGCAAAGGCCTTCTTGGATATCTTGGCCTCGTCAAAGAAACCTCTTTATGAGGGTGCCAAGCTGTCTGTGTTGGATGCCATCTCGCAACTGATGACAGTCAAGGCTGAGTACGAATGTAGCCGAGGTTGCTTCGAAGCATTTCTGGGAGTATGGGCTAACAGCCTGCCTGAGGGCCATGAACTGCCGAAAACCATGTACGCTACGAAGAAAATCATGAAGGCGCTCTCCAAGGATTATGAGAAAATACATGTTTGTCCAAAGAATTGCCTTTTGTTATTAAAGTTCTTTCCTGTATGCTTAATGTGCTCTTCTGTTATTAATGTCTTTCCTATATGCTTGTTTATTTGATATCCTTACTAATTGTTTATTCTCTTCTCAATGCAGGTTTGCTAATCATGGGCAAGTCCAGCGGCGCCAGTTTCCTCAGTAAATTCAAAGGACTTACTCGGAGTGGACGAGCCCACAAGGTTCCCTCCCGACTACGCGAGGATGACACCTCACAGGGAGGTGGAGGGGTCGGGGGAGGAGACCCTAGAGGAGGAGGGGGTGGGGGAGAGCCCCTAGAGGAGGAGGTGGGGGGGGGAGAGGCAGTTGGGGTAAAAAACTCCGGGCCGTGTCCGAAATAGGAGGGTCTTCTTCGATGCCCTCCTATACTGAGGCACCTTCTGAATCTGAGGAGGAGGAGTATGTTCCTGAGGCCGAGGAGGATGTTGAGGAGGAGGGTGAGGACGAGGGTGAGGAGGAGGACGGGGAGGTTGACCCCGAGTTGTGGGGTGACTTGCCACCGGGTGCTCCGCAGGGGTGGTTGCGTGGTACTGCCGGAGTACCTACACCACCTTCTATCGAGGCGCACAAGTGGCTCATTGAACCTAAGGGGACAAAGTAAGTGCCTCTAAATCATATTTTCAACATTTTCTTATTGTACACATGGCAATCCTTTGATTCTTTTGCAGTAACTGGATCCTTCACGGAAAGGGTCGTAAACCGAACGGCCTTCTCACTGTCCTGTTGAAGGAGTTTTGGCCGGGCCTATTCTGCCCGCGGCCAGACAGGGACCCGCAGCTGCGGGTTTTGGTCACGAGTTGGGCCCACTACGAGGAATACAGCCACGCGGATTATGGGACGGCCGCTAATGCCTTGATCACCAAATTTTGGGTAAGTTCTCTTATGAATCACTTGTCTTCAGTTTCGTTCATAGTTTATCATTGAATCACTCAACCCATGCCTTGTTTGCTTCTGGTTCATGCATGATTGCAGCAACTCTATAGAGTTCTTGACGAGCACAAGGCCAGAGCCGACATGGTCTTAATTGCGGCTGCGAAGAAGAAAGCTTGTCAGTTGCAGTACGAGGTGCGCTGGGTTGCCGTCTCGCAGTACTACCACATCTACCTGCACCAAAAGATGACCAAAACTGAAGCGCAGAGGAAACAACTTACCTTGAGCAGGGAGCAGTTCATGAAGGTAACTATTACTGACTTTTCATTGTTTCAAGCAGTCAACTATATGTTTCACGCTCACATGTCATGCTTCCAAAATTTGCATAGGTTATTCCTCGTTGGTGCTATGGAAGGGATGACGGATGGGCGAGTTTGGTGGATAGCTGGCTCGGCCACAATGCAGAGTTTGCTGCCAAGAGCAGCAAGGCCCGGGCTAACCGTGGAAAAGACGGGACACACGGCCAAGGAAACAGGAACCACTGGGGCTTCAAGGACATGAAGGTATAACTATATGCATGATGCATTTTTGTTCTTCTTTACCGTCATGTTCTTATGTATGGCTAACTTCTGTTTGACGTTGCAGGAGGAAAAGTTGAAGAGGCCGCTCTCAGACATTGAGTCGTAGAAGATGGCCCGCGAGCGGAGTTGTCGCAAGGACGGCGAGAGCCAGTACTACGGCAACACCGATATGAACCTGGAGTCTTACACTCAGAACTTTCAAAGGTTGCACCCGGATGTTCCTGTTGATGAGGTTGCCCAGTCTCAGATCGACGACACGGCGGTGGTAGCCATCTAGGGGAAGTCCCATGGCCGGTATCCGTGTTTCGATGGCTTGATCACTCCTTCGATCTCGTACACACGGCTTCGGGCTACCAACTCGAGCCCGTCAGAGAGTACGGGGCATTCGCAGGCTCCCTTAGCCCACCAGCATGCTGTAAGTACTTCCCCTTTATCTTCTTTCTCTCTAACATTTCAGTTTATTTCCAGCATTGCTCACTTAGAAACAACCTAAATTATGTAGGCATATAAGGCCTTTGTCGAGCGTAGGAATCTCGAGGTGCGGGAGTACTTGCAACGAGTGAAGGAAAACGATGATTACAACCGTCAGATGATGACGGTTAGTTTTGCCCTCTTAAAACCAAGCTAAATTTTTGCACTTTCATTCCTTCTGACCTTCTAGTTTTCTTGTTTAACTAACATCCAGGCTATGTTGGCGTCTTGGAGTAACCGCACGGATCCACCACAAATGGGACCCCAACCACCACCTGCGGGAGAACTCCCACACGTGCCCACATACGATGAATGGGTGGCACTAGGCAGTGAAAGTCCGGTTAGTACATTTGCCTAACTACTGACAAACTAGTTCTCGTTCATTCAACACTATCATATCATATTTACCGTTAGAAACTTCTCTCAAACATGTAGGGGGCCGGTGGCTCGGCTCCTGCTTCGTCGACCCCAGTCACTCCGATCTGGCCCGGTAGTGGCGGTCTTGGCGGTGGCGGTTTTGGCGGTGGTGGTCTTGACGGTGGTGGTCTTGGCGGAGGTGGTCTTGGTGGTGGTGGTCTTTAGATGATCTTTAGATGATGAACTTGGCTATGTTTAAATGATCATGATGAACTTGAGTATATTTAGATGATGATGATGAACTTGAGTATGTTTAGATGATGATGATGAACTGTCATATTTCTGCATAATCTCATATTTTCTGCTGTCAAAAAAAATTGGAAAAGAGAAAACAGGGAAAAAGAAATCTACGCCGACGACTAGGCCGTCGGCATAGAGTCTCCAGGAGCCACCAGAGGACGCCATGTGGCAGCATATGCCGACGGCAAAGCCGTCGGCATAGTTTTTCCCTATGCCAACGGCCAAGCTGTCGGCATAGGCCTGCCGCCAGGAGGCACCAGAGGACGCCACGTGGCAGCATATGCCGACGGCATAGCCGTCGGCATAGTTTTTCCTATGCCGGCGACCAAGCTATCGGCATAGGCCTGCCGCCAGGAGGCACCACCGGACGACATGTGGCATCGTATGCCAACGGCAAGGCCTGCCACCAGGAGGCACCGTCGAACGACACGTGGCGTCCCATGATTAGCCAGCGCTTTTGACGGCGCTGTCCGTTGCCGTCAGGCGAAAAACACTGTCGACGGCTAAACTATGCCGACGGCTGGACCTGAACCGTCGGCATAGGGGCCTATGCCGACTGCCTGACAAGACTACGCTGACGTGATCTATGCCAACGGGGTTATGCCGACGGCAGCCGTAGGCATAGGCTCTATGCCGACGGGGAATGACCTATGCCGACGGCTCGTGGCCGTCGGCATAGCTGGCGAGTCCGGTAGTGTGGGTTTTGTTCATAACAGGGGCCAAAAATTGGGAGTTGATATGATGCCTAGCCCATAGAGAGGGGAATTTAAAGGTCAGATTTGATAGGTGCAAATAAGCAAGATATATTCGCAATATGACATCAAGATCTCACTACTGATCGCTGATATATTTGTGTGCCACGTGTTGTATGACATGACATCCATATTCAGTTTTTTTTTGTTCGTTAGATCTATACCGTGGGCCACGATATGTCGCTTGTTATGCCACGCTAGCCACAAAGAGGTGAGTGATGTGGTCCGATTTAATAGTTGTCAGTATTGAAGGTATATCCTCTTTTGGCATGCAAGATTTGCTTATCGCATGCAAGAAATGACATACAAATGTGGCTACCGCTCATTGAGTTATTTTCTTGTCGTCATGTAAGATATGTCAAGCATATCCATCTATTGTTTCCTGCATCTCCATCTTAGGGATACTCGTCGCTCTCTATCTTAGGGATTTCATTAGGCAGATACAAATTGCTATATAAATAAGACAATTATGTAGCTTTCGCACATCCAATAGATTGGTATACTAACCACCTGATATAGAAGTTTAGTACCATTTATAACTTTTGTGGTTAGCCTCATGTGCATTGATAGTCCCCATGTTCTCATCGTGGTAAATTCCCGTGTTGATGGCCATGTTGTACCCAGAGTCCTTAGCTATTTCGACATTCGAGGTATTGTGATTATTTGGAATTTTGAGAATCAATGTGCCTTTTCCTTCGACTTATTTTCCCTAGAGTTTGATATAGGCTACTAGAGGCTGGGGCGCGACCTAGTTGCGCCACCTGAGGCAGGCCTGTGTGCACATATCTTTTCTGGCACATTTGGCTGCCATGTTTCGTCATCAGTGGCACACATATACATCAATATGGGCTTATCCTACATCATTAGGATCTATTTGTAGCACATCGAACAAACGTATATATATTGTGCTATTTGAGTTTATCAACATAGACAATGGTACATGTTACGAGGATATGTATGACTCATCCGCGGAGCATAAACGGGTGGGACGATGCATTACAGTTAATCCAAAAGCGAAGACGAGCTAATACGAAGTGCTTCAGTTTGACAGAAGAAAGGGACCTCATGAGGAAACAACTAAGGAACCAAATAAAAATAACACCTTTCAAAGGCATCCAAAATCTTGGCATCATCCATTTCCATATCGAAGTCAACATGATGTCTTTCATCACAATTCTCTTCATCTTCATCTTGATGTACCCAACACAAATGCAACTTAGCCAATAGATGATGACTACTAGCATGTTATTTCTGAAACCACAAGTACAACCAATAAGCAGTAGTGATCAGATCTACAACTAATACGAAGATACCAACTTTTTCCCACATAGGTCGCACTTTTCATTTCTTTTCTCATAAAATTTTTGTTGTTTCCGTGTGTGACAATAGTCTGATCTAGTCGGACGCCCTTCTGTGCGTGGCGTCCTCTATATGACTCTACTCACCAAACGGCTAACCCTATTTGCCAGATGTGAGCATCAAACCATCATGGCTTTGCCGAAGCGAAACGAGCGACCGACACGATATGGGCTGACCCACTTCAAGCGAGCAACCTGTTTTGGGAACCTTTTAGAAGTTTCCTGAGTTTCTCTACTGTTTTGTTTTCTTTTACATTTTCCCTGCTTTCTTCAGGTTTTTCTACTTATTCCTTCTTCTTTTTCATTTTTAAAAAATTATTATGTATCTTTTTTGTTTTCCTTAAATTCAAAATTTTCAAAAATTGAAATTCGAAATTTAGTTCGTGTTTTAAAAAAGTGCTCCTGCTTTTAAAATTTATTCACCTTTCAAAAAAAAGATTGGAATTTGGAATTCCAATAAAATTTAAAAATTATAATTGTGTTGATTTTCCAAGAAATATTAATGTTAAAAAAATCATCGTATCAAAGAAAAATGTTCACTCTGTATAAATACATGTTCATCATGTGTATATAAATTTGTCAGCATGCATTTCAAAAAAGTTCATCATATATTTAAAAAAATATTGAGTGTATATGTGAATAAAGTTCACCATATACTAAAAAAATGCTTAGTGTATATTTTAAATATTTTTTTAATTCTTCATATTTCGAAATTTGTTCACAATTTTAAAAATTGTTCACATTTAAGACAACAATATTCCATTGTCTTTTAGGATTTTGAAACTTTTTGCATTTTCAGCCAAAAAATTCATATTTGTTTCCAAGAAAAAAAAAGGAAACAAAATTACCGTTTAATTTAGTACTTTTAAGGTTACCGCTGCCTTCAAGCCATCTGTAGACTGTAGCTTGGCTGGCTAGCATGCGTGCCAAAGGTTGTGAGTTCGACTCCCATTGCATTTGCTTTTACTACCTCTGTCTCTTAATATAAAAGTGTGTTTGATACTACACTAGTTAGATTTTTTAGCAGAAAACCAAGCTTTATTCGGCAAATACCACAATTTGTGGGGATACATCTTTGGTCATGGGATTGGTCATACCATACATGGCGACCCAGGCCAAGAACAAGTGTGCTAAACTATGTGCCTCGACGGTGATGACACGACTCTCAAAATGGAAACTACAACTAAAGAACTTGCTAATCTGCTAATCTCCTGAGTAATTTCCCCATTTGTGCCTTGACCAGATTTGTTGACATCATGCACCACAGTCTTTGCATCTGATGCCACCACAAAATCATTGAAGGTGGAGGTCCTGAGCCAGCGTGAGAGCCTCCCTCCATGCGATCATCTCTAGAATGGTCGATTCATCAACACCATCGATCACAAGTGTTGAACTCCCTAGAAAATTTCCTGCCGGATCTCTGCACACCGCCGCAACTGAACCCCCAACTCCCACGCGACCAGCAGCGTCGACGTCAATATTGGTGTATCCGGGTGGCGGGGCCTTGGGGCGCTAGTCAATTGGTGTAATTCCTGGCTGCCGTGTCTGAACCAAACATGGTTCATTTATCAACTTGAGTCTTCAATGTATCGGGAGACAAAATCTTGGATTGTTTATGGGCTGAAAACCCCCTTCGTGGATAGCCTTTCGGTGTGCTGCCCAGATCGCCCACAAAGTCACCGAAAGCTTTACAAAAAGTTCATGTGATATAGATTCCATCAAGGTAACACAACCATTGTTTAGCATTCGACTCGGTGATTATTTCTAGATTTTGGGCCAATTCCCCATCCACCAACGCCTATGTGCAACATGACATGGTACACTCTAGGAGGGAGTGTCTGCAAGAATCCAGTGAGCCACGCATCCCACATGATCTTGAGCTTGTCATATGTCTATGCGCCCGCACATCATTAGTTGGCATTGAGTATTTCGACAGCCTTCAAAGGAACATTCGTACCTTCGGCAGGCGCTTCCATGATCCGTCCTCCTTAGCCATGCTAGAGGAACCCGCTCTACTTTCCAACCATGCTTATGTATGTTGCCTCGTGCTGACAAACATACGGTATGCACTTTTAACTGTGAAAACACCATTTTTCTTGTGGCACCAGCTCCAAAAGTCTTCCACATTACTTGTGCACAGAGGAATACCAAGTATCAATCTCGCGTCCATGGGCATAAATGTAGCGACCACTCTCTGTCTATCCCATGTCACGGAAGTCACGTCTATGAGGTCTGAAACCAGTACAGGTGTGTTGGCTCTCAAACAGCCGTATGCCCTCACTTTTCGTCCCGGGGTATTCAGTTATCATCCCATATCTTGGTTACTGGCCGTTACCGATGCGATGTAATTAGTCCATGCTTCAGTGCATCCCTCCCCTCTGAAATAGCTCTCCAAACTAGACTCGGGTGACTGCCAAGCGTAGCACTCAGAATAGATCTATTGGGATAGCATATGCTTTTGAGCAGCCGTGCACACAAACTCTCTAGATGTTGCAAAAGGCGTCATGCCTTGCTGGCCAACATAGGCAGGTTAAAAAGTTCAAAAGCTTAAGCCCAATACCTCCAATCCTTTCGGTTGGGTCATATCTTTCCATGACACACAATGTGGCTTTCGCTTTCCGTCCTTGCTTTCCCACCAAAATTTTCTGGTGAGCTTATTAAGATGTTCACATAAACCCCGCGATAACTTGAAACATGACATGGAATACATTGGCACTGCTTGGGCTACTGACTTGACTAACACCTCTTTCCCCGCTTAAGACATGGTGTTCTCAATCCAACCTTGAACTTTGCTCCATAGCCGATAATTGAGATATTTCAAAGCACCATTTTTACTATTGCCTATATTTGAAGGCATACCAAGGTATTTCTCATTCGGAGTTTCATTGGGAATGTTGAGAATGGCCTTGAATTCAGTCTGAATGCTGTCAGGTACCCCTTTGCTAGAATATACAGAAGATTTGGCATGATTAACTCTCTGACCTGTCGCTTGATAGTAAATATGCAAGACTGGATTCACCTTTGTAGCATCCATACCATTTGCCTTGAAAAACAACAAGTTGTCATCAGCGAAGAAGAGATGGTTAACTGATGGTGCCGATGGTGCCACCCGTAACCCCTCCAAATTTGATGACTCACTTCTTGATTTCAACAGACACGACGGGTGCTCTGTTGCTAACAAGGAGTGAGTATAATTTCACCGGCCCGTTTTCACCTGAGGTGCCGCTTCTTCGCTTGGCTAGCACTGTAGAACCGTTGTTGGACTTCTGATAGACTTGCCAGACGCGGACTAGACCACCAGGAGGCGTGCCCTTTCTGCGACCAGCACGAGGAGAGCATTGACCATATTTTATTGCAATGCGTCTTTGCACGGGAGGTTTGGTCCATCATTTGCTCCGAAATGGGCAAGCCTAGCTGGACACCGCGACAGGGCTCGTCACTTCCAGAGTGGTGTGCCGTCACATAGGACCTTGGTCATAGGACGAAGGATGGCAGGACCGTCTTTCTTCTGACGATGTGGGAACTATGGAAGCATCACAACGCCATCGTGTTCGACGGTGCCTCACCCTCCATCGTGTTCACCGTATCGAGGAGGAGGGACGTACTTGGAACAAAGTTCGGATTCTCAAGGAAGAGGTAGAGCCTCTATTTGGAGAGCTTAGGAGGTGGGCGAGCGAGAGTAGTTAGACTTACTTTTCATACCAACGGTGAAGTTGGTCCGCATGTAATCTCTTGCATGTAAAACCAACGTGGAGGGTTTTCTTTCCCCATCATTTTTTAATATAAAGTACGCATACTCGTGCGTATTCGAGAAAAAGTATGCGTATTAATCTGCATACGCCGAATACCCCATAATACATATAAAATAAGTATAATTTGTCAAAGATCTATATTTACTATTTATACGCCTTTATTAGGGGGTACTGGCCTCAATTTTTCTATTCCTTTGTGAACCGAGGAGGACTCAATATTTTCAAAGGTTATGACCATGAGATTTCCCGATGGCATACAAGGAGTGTTTTCGTAGCAGCAGTTTCACGATCGGAAGCTTCGCGCCGGCCGGTCACCGACACCACGCGGAAAAACGTCCGCCCTGCCGACACCTCTTCCGTGTGCTTGGCCGCCGCACCGAAACAACCGCACCGGACAGCGGAGCACCGACTCCTGCCGTGTCCATGTGCGGCCGCCGCGGAAACCCGGAGACTACGGCCAGCTGAAAGCACAGCGACAGCGGTCACAACCGAGCGCGAGGACGCGTGATCACCACCGCCTCCGCCGTCCGCCCGTGACATATATAAACACGGAGCCACCTAACCAACGGCACTGGAGTTATACAGGTTCCACTCCACTTGCCACTTCATCTCTCCCCATTCCAAGAAGCAGAGCAGAGCAGAGTACCATGGCGATGGCGCGGCGAGCTGTGTGCGTCTCGCTCGCCGTGGCGGTGGCGCTCCTGGCGGCGGCCGCGTCGGCGGACTCGTGGCTGTACGAGGAGTTCACCACGGAGGGCAACGTGCGCGCGGACTACAACGCGCAGGGGCAGCAGGTGGCGTCGCTCGTCCTCACCCAGCAGTCCGGCGGCGGCGCCTTCGGCTCCCGGCGCAAGTACCTCTACGGCGAGTTCAGCATCCAGATGAAGCTCTTCCCCGGCAACTCCGCCGGCACAGTCACCTCCTTCTACGTACGTAGTATTCCACTCTGATTCAGATCTCAGATCCGAGCATGCACAGAATACATTATAAGTACATGGTTCAGTTTGACTGACTCCGTTGTTCTTTGGTTGCCGCAGCTGTCGTCGGGCGACGGCCCCGGGCACGACGAGATCGACATGGAGTTCATGGGCAACTCGACGGGGCAGCCGGTGGTGCTCAACACCAACGTGTGGGCCAACGGCGACGGCAAGAAGGAGCACCAGTTCGACCTCTGGTTCGACCCGGCCGCCGAGTACCACACCTACACCATCATCTGGAACCACAAGAACGTCATCTTCAAGGTGGACGACCTCTTCATCCGCAGCTTCAAGCGGTACGCCGACCTGCCATACCCGGGCGCCAAGCCCATGTCCGTGCACGCCACGCTCTGGGACGGCAGCTACTGGGCCACGCAGAAGGGCAAGGTCCCCGTGGACTGGTCCGGCGCGCCCTTCGTCGTCTCCTACCGCGCATACTCCGCCGACGCCTGCGTGCCCACCGGCGCCGGGGAAGAAGGCAGCCCGCTCTCGTGCCCCGCCGGCACCGACCGCTGGATGGAGCGGCAGCTGGACGACGCCGAGCGCGGCACCGTCGCCTGGGCCAAGCGCGACTACATGCGCTACAACTACTGCGACGACGGCTGGCGGTTCCCGCAGGGCTTCCCCGCCGAGTGCGCACGCGGATGAACTCAACTCAACTGATTGCGTTCACCATCGACCCCCATCCCCAGCAGCCCGATTGTTCGTTCCTTGTCCATTCATTTCCTGGGTTTCTCGGTCTTGGGTCAGCTCAATGCATTCTTGATTTCATTAACTCGCTGCTTATTCTTACCTAGAGGGACGGATTAGGCTAGTAGTGATAATAAAGGTAAATTCTTGGAGTAAATACTGGAACACACAGTGAGAATTAATATTCAAAGAATTTGCTGCTCCGGCAACTGCACATGACGATGCTGTTCCGTGCATGTCCTGTTGAGCTGCTGCACACACCAGGCGGTGCTACTTACTTATACTCCCCCATCCGTAAATACTTATCCTAAAAATTAATAAATAAAATATATAACTAAAATAAGTCTAGATACATTTATTTTTAAAATAAGTATTTTCGAACGTAGAGAATACTATTTCCTCAGTTCGGAAATACTTGTCCTAAAAATAAATAAAATAAATATATCTATAATTAAAATAAATCTAGATACATCCACTTTTAAAACAAGTATTTTCGAACTGAGGGAATACTAGTTATTACTGCCACCCACTCCTACCATGCTCATTCATTTGGTTGGTGGTGTGTGCCAGATACCCAGATCTGCCGCCCCTAAAAATGGGCAAATTCATGTGAGTTTAAGAAGGTATGTCCGCCCTTGAAAACGCTGAGACCACTTGGTTGGTCCGACCTGAACCGTCGTCGTTTTTCAATCTGATGAACAAGACTGGACAGAGATAGCGGTACTGTACTGTAGCTTGGCTGCCTTTGCCACGGCCGTTAACATCTTTGTGGTCTCTGATCGAAGAACATCACACATGTTACCTCTGTAGTCGGTTCTGCCATTTCTTGGCTTGGCACCCATGTACATTTATTCCAGCACCTGCACATGGGGAACGGGTTTTTTTTTTTTTTTTGCCTGTGGAGCGGCTCTGATTTGAACCACTTTGCGGTTCTCTGCATCACGACGTTTTGTTCATTCAAGCCTTGCCACGGATGATGACAGGAGCAGCAATTGTCGTGAGCGGACGGACTTTCAGTTGCAGTGGTACCCAAAAAGAAGAAGAAAAAACGGAGCGCAGGCTGTGCTACAGCTATGGAGCTACCTACCCATGTTCCTTGGCGGTGCCTAGCACTGTATACGAGTCAAGTTCAGGCGAGCTAGACTGGATTTGGTTAACTCGTACAGTACTAAAATTTAAGTTCCGCTAAAAACACTAAAATTTAAGTGACCCGCGTAAATTGTAAAGAATGGTTTATACTCGGCGTCTAATTATCTCGAGGTAGTTTCGAGCAAAATAAGATCATAAAAATTTCTAGTTCTCCCCAACAACAATTATTTTAAAAACAAAGGGAGTACATCCATAACCTTAATTAGGATATTTGGCACAGGGCCTGGCCATCTCGAAATTTACATTATTTCAGGATTTCAGGATTTATTTCAGAATTTTCGATGATTTGCGTTTGGTGGGACGTGACGTTTCCATCGGCGACGAGGCATCTACGGTGACTTTGTAAATTTCAAGATGATATGCTGGCTATGTCTCTCGAAGGTTTTCATAGGGATAGGGTGTACGTGTGTGCGCTCATAACGATAAGTGTATGTGCGTATATATAAGTGCTTCCGTCTGTATTGTGTTAAAAAACACACACATGTACAAAACTTCATAAAATTATACTTTCACACGTGGCGTAGAAGAAAAAATGGCAAAAATATGTATTCTCAACTGGGCATTATTTTTGTTGTTGGCCGGAATCGTATTTTGTACAGCTTACAGATTGTATTTTTTTCGCAACAAAAATTCATGGATACATGGTGGACACATACCAGTTTCCACGAAATTAATTTCAAAAGTTAAATATGGATTTCGATCTATTTAATTTTGCAAAAGAAAAAAACTGGCTCCATGGTGCTCGAGCACCTTACATTCGCACTCATGCCCATCTACCATACAAATGCCTACATTCGTGCTTGATTAACCTTACATGTTCGCTATTCCGCGTTTACATTCGCACTCCTGATGGATGGCCAGTAGCGGTGTTTAAGCGATCTTGGCCATTCCTTAGGGGCGCTATTTTTGCCATTTGCAATGGTTTTATGTTGGGAATTGTTGATATTTTGATTTTGAGTTTCGGCATCCTCACGCGTAGTCAGGAAAATTCAAGGGGCGGACAATATTCCAATCGTATTCATTAATGTTTCTTTTAAAGTTTGTTTCAGAGTTTGTGCGACTCATATGTCTCCTACCATGCATAGAGCTATCCATAGATGTCAGTCCACGTGCATCAAGCGCCGGTATATTCTAGAGGGACCCGTTGCATTGCAGAAGATTGCTCATGAGATTATATGTACGAAACAACAAGATATCCTTGTTAAACTAGAATTCGAGAAGGTGTTCGATCGGGTAAGTTGGCCTTTCTTGGGAGGGGGGGGGGGGGGGCTGCTTGGGTGCACCGTGCGTTGCTGTTGGTATATTGGGTGGCCAGACTGCAATCTCCGACAACCAGGAAACTGGGAATTTCTATGACAAGAAGGCACGACACATCACGGGAGTTGTGGCCAACCTTATGTGAAGGCGGGGGTGTCCCATCTGCAGTATGAAGATGACACATTGCTTCTCTTCGAGCTAGACCAGCATAGCATGGGAAAGGTGAAGGCACTGTTACTTTGTTTCGAGATAATGTTGGGCAAGATAGTCAAGTTCCCATTGATGTACTTGGGTCTCCCTTGCTCAACTAGGAACATCACCATAGATAAGTTGGCAGCCTTTATGCACTATAGTGGTGAGTGTGGTATGCCTGTGGTGACCAATTCAAGTTTTTTTTTTCTCGTATACCATATTTATCATGGGTATTTTCCTCTTAGTAGATGGGGTGCATGCTAAGTAGGACTATCCTCATGCTCGGTTCTTTTGGCAAGGGGTTGGCACAAAGATGAAGTAACATATGGTCAAGTGGGTGGCAATTTGACGGCCAAACTGCCAGGAAGGGTTAGGCTGGGGGAAGGCATGGGTTTGGGATCCAATTGTTGGGGCAACAAGGACCCTACGACGTGCACGGCGGTCGATTGGGGTGGCCCATCGAACCGGCCCATGCCTAGTGCTTCCACTCTGTTTTTATTTCTTTCATATATCTGATTTTAAGTTACTTATTTCTTTCAAAATGGCCAAACACTTATAAAACTTCTTAAATATGTATTCTAAATGGATGAACACTTTCAAAATCACACTAATACTGAAAAGGTCGAAATTTATAAAAAAAACTTGGGCATTTTATTAAATACGTTAACAATTTTAAAAATTATATGAATATTTTTTTTGAAACATACATGGACGAAAATATCTAGACATATTTTAAAAGTACATGTGCATGTTTTCAAAAAATTGCATGAACATAATTTCTATGCGCAGCATGAATTTTTTCTAAAAATGCTTGAATACTTGTTAAAATTACATGAACATTTACTAAAATGTGTGAACACTTGAAAAAAAGTATGAATATTTTTTTAAATGCATGAAGTTTGTTTAAGTGAATTCATTTTCTAGTTTTACTAAAAAATTCACTCTAATATTACCACTAGTGACTAATGAATGCGAGAGTGGTTTAATATGTTTTCACGGGAAAAGGGCCCAAATATGAAAACGAAAAATCACTTATGAGAACAAAAAAGAAGGAATAAATGAAGGAATTTGAGGCACAACAGAGTAACCAGAGCACAAGACGGCTTTCGGTACGAGCGCAAGCACTCGTTTCAGTTGCCAAGAGCTCCAAGAGGTCCAACCGCTCTACCTTTATAAAAAGAAACCATCACCAGAATTCCAACAGAATGAGAACCATTCTGCAAAACAGTGCATGAAAAACATCTTCCAACCTTGGCCGCCGTCATTTCCCAACTCATTTCCAACCTTAAACTTTATAACAATATGTACTTTCCAATAATTTTTGGAATAAAGTTCGGGAAAACCTTAACTTTTTTTAGAAAAATGTCAGTGTAACATTTTAAAGTGTTTGTACCTTAAAAAATGGTCATATAATTGCAAAAGGTGTTCATCCATAAATGTGTTTATTCATTTTATTATGAGAAGTGTTGACACATTTAGATTTTTTTTTCATATTTTTCTAGGCAACCTTAAAAAGTATACAACACCCATGTGTTGTTTTAAAATTGGTTTGGGCTAGTGTAGTTGGATTTGGGCCGGGCTGGCTTGCTTAGCTTGCTTCGCCCTGAATTGAATTAATGAAATCAATTTCCTCCGAGTGCTTCGTCGCTAAGCCTTTGACAGCATCTCCACCAGATTGAACCGAGGAGGAGGAGGAGGAGGAGGAGCCGATGGAATCCTGCGAGATCGCGCGCCTGCCGGAGGAGCTCGTGTCCTTGGCGCTCTCCCTCACGTCGCCGCGCGACGCCTGCCGCGCCGCGGCGGTCTCCCCGGCCTTCCGCGCGGCCGCCGACTCGGACGCCGTCTGGGCCTGCTTCCTGCCGCCGCTGGCCGATGGGGAGCCGCTGCCGGCGCGCGGGAAGAAGGACCTGTTCCTCCGCCTCTCCGGAAGCCCCGTCCTCCTCCCAGGCGGACTCATGGTACGTACGAGCTATACATCGATCTGTAAGAAGTTTGCTAGCTAGTCAATTCAATCGGCGCCATGCTGCTGCAGAGCATGTGGCTCGACAGGGAGTCCGGCGCCAAGTGCTACATGGTGTCGGCGAGGGAGCTCTCCATCGCGTGGGGCGACACGCCGCGCTATTGGACCTGGATCCCTATCCACGACTCCAGGTTCCTCCCTAATTAACTCCCTACGTAGCTTGTGTTGTTGCTGAATTCACGATGCTACCTGCATCATTCCTTCCTTGTCATCTGCGGTCGAAATCGCTAATTTTGATAGTGTTGTTGTGTACTATTCCCGTCGTTTCTAAATATAAGAGCTTCTAGAGATTTCATTATGAACTACATACGGATGTATATAGACATATTTTAGAGTGTAGATTCATTCATTTTGTTACGTATGTAGTCCATAGTGAAATCTCTACAAGGTCTTATATTTAGAAACGGAAGGAGTACTTGCGTTGCACGCTTGTAGTCTTGCTCGTCCAATTTCAGCTCGGTTGAAAGTTCGAGTTCTCAACTTCTGTGAGCCGAAACCCGGAGTAGTCACTAGCACTAGTCATGACGAATTAGCGGTTGGTTAGGTTAGGTATGATGATCACCAAAGTTAATTTGCAAGTTGATTTGTTCTTTCGGTGCTCGGTCGTGCACGATGCTAGATGGTTCTGTACAAATTGATCCTGTTATTTGGTTTTCATCTTCTTTACTCATAGTTCCTAACCCAATGTTGGACTCCAGGTTCTCCGATAATGCTCAACTCCTTTGGGTTTGTTGGTTGGAAATCCGCGGCAAGATACACAACAAGATGTTGTCCCAAGGCTCATCTTATGCCGCTTATATCGTGTACAAGCTCGCAGATGAGTCCTACGGGCTGAACTTGCCGATCAATGCATCGGTGAGTGTTGGTGGAAGCGTTCTTGCGCGCAAGGTCTGCCTCCAACGTAACCCGCGCATGATCCATCCAGAGGACGTAGCACTCCCTCATCAAAGGGTGGATGGTTGGATGGAGCTGCAGCTGGGTGAGTTTGTCTGTGAGGGGGGCGAAGATGGCGATGTGTCCTTCAGCCTGTCAGAGACAGAATATTTGAACGGCAAGTGTGGTCTCATCTTGCAGGGCATCGAGATCAGGCGTAAGAATTAGATCAGTCTAATTAAGGAAAATGAGGTTTTGGGATTAACCGAACGCATCCAGGGTTGTCCATTGCGTAGGGAAAATTAAGAAGCCATATTTGATCGTCATGTTTCTAAATTACCGTACTGTCTTAGGTTTCATTCGGATAGATGAATCCTGTTTGGTTATTGGATATTAAAAGAATAAATTGTTAATGAAGAGGGGAATATTACCCTCCCTGTATTATGCATGGATCCTTGTTGAGGTTAATGAAGAGATCTGATCCAGCACAACATGGTACTCGCATTACAAAGCTTCTCTAGATGAACATAAGGTGCTTCGTCACTGAACTTTCATGCATGCAAATGAAATATCAGGAGGTAGACAATGTACATGTGAGTTCCACCATTCTTTCCTCTCTCCACAAAAATGAACTGCACAGCGGCATGGGTATGTCCAGGATTCCTCGTGCGCCTCTCATTGTCGCGCCAGGTGGGGGGGGGGGGGGTGGAGGGGCGCTGCTGACAAGGGAATTGCTCGAGGAAGATGACAACCGACGATGAAAACCGGCTGCAATCACCATTTTTGTCTTTGCTGTGACCCCGTCATCGCTGCTGTAACGAGCCTGCGGGGAACTTCGACCAACGACAACATGTTGCGACAGTGATTTGTATTTTTGCTAGAAGCAGCATTTAGTTTTTGCTGGAACTATGTTCTTCCAGAGCTGCAAACGTCCATGGGAGCGGGGTTTTTTTGCTGCAACTGTCATTTTTTTTGCCACCACAGGTGATATTTTTGCTACATCCACCACGGCTCTTAGGGAATCTAGGGAGCAGCTAGGAAACGCTAGGGAGCAGCTGGCCGCTCGCTAGACGCATCCCGATAGTTGAATTTGTCCTTTTAAAATCTCTAAATGTAGATCGAGTTTTGAGTTGCTTTTTTGGAGTTGTAGACATATCTTGTAAATACGTTGTCACAATTTTAGAATTTTTAGTATTATCAAAATATGAATTTTTTGGGTTGATCCCACTATCTCAGCTAAAGAGCATATCATATACTAATCTTCCCCCTGCTGGGTTCGGGGGCAGGCCATCGTCTGCTGGCAGAACATTTAATCTGAGGCGTTAATTTCTATGGTAGATTCTTGATGTAATATGGACTATTAGATGTGATTTAGTGGGATTGATCGGACGTCTCGGGTAATCCTGTGTACAGTTTTTGAAGTGACGAGGATATATATATAGGGTAGGGTCTTAGACCTGACCTACATACCCTACCTAAAGACACTGCATCAGAGGACTTAAAGATCACAAGAAAGATTCCGACTGGATTCCCCATAACGCTCAAGTCACTCGACAAGTAGTCCACTCAGAGGTTTCTTCCTCCACTCGACAGTCACCTTTCACTCGGAAGACCTCACTTTCAGTCGACGTCAGAAGACCAGAAGCCACCCCCAGGAGGCCAACAGGCAGGCGTTAAGTCAGTCGTCATTAGTAGTAATTATGATGTACGTTACTAGTAACGTTAGTCTTTATACCCACGATCGGACCCTTGAATGTCTGGTAATTATGAGGGACAGCGAACCCTATATAAGTTGTCCTTTCCCTCCGGTATAAGGGTTCGCAATCATTGTAATCTCTATTCTCCACACGACAAAGTTCCAGAGCACTGAGACGTAGGGTTGTTACCTCCACGCGAGGGGTCTGAACTCATACAATACATTCCATGTGTACATCCTCCACGCTTTTTTATTAGTAGTAGAGAGATAGAGATAGAGATAGGTCTAGCTGCACGACACCTAACTAGTTTAGTAAAAACTAACACCTCATTCCACACGCAATCGTTGCTCGACACCTACTCCACGGCCACTGGGTCCTGTCGTTGGAAATAAATTAGCTTTGCTTCGTCCCCCGATTGAAATTGAAACCAAACCATTCTATGCTTCGTGGCTAAGACTCTGGAAGGCACAATTTCCACCAAATTAAATCGAGTCGAGGGGGCGAGGAATTAAGCAGGAGGAGCCGATATCGATGGAGGCCTGTGAGATCCAGCGCCTGCCGGAGGAGCTGCTGTCGGTGGCGCTCTCCCGCACGTCGCCGCGCGACGCTTGCCGCGCCGCGGCAGTCTCCCCGGCCTTCCGCGCCGCGGCGGACTCCGACGCCGTCTGGGACTGCTTCCTGCCGCCGCTCGACGAACTCCCGCCGCTGGCCAATGGAGAGGGGGAGCCGCTGCCGCCGTGCAGGAAGAAAGACCTGTTCCTCCGCCTCTCCGGCAGCCACGTCCTACTCCCAGGCGGTCTCATGGTACGTACGCCAGGAATCCTCCTCGTGGTTGGTCTGGGTGTATACGGCGGATCCCAACAATCAACACCGGTGAGAAATTTCGTCTCTCCCTTGATCGCTGACCATTTCCACGGGTGCCATGTGCAGAGCATGTGGCTCGACAGGGAGACCGGCTCAAAGTGCTACATGGTGTCTGCGAGGGCGCTGTCCATCGCGTGGCGCGACACACCGCGCTACTGGAACTGGATCCCTCACGCCGATTCTAAGTTCTCTTCATTCCTCTAGTACTCTTTATCTTCTTCCAGTTCCCTTGTCATCTCTCTTCAATATTTTCATCTCTGTTACGAATCATATTTTCATCTCTTCAATATTTTCATCTCTCTTCAATATGTCCAACTCCAGGTTCTCCGAGACTGCTGTACTCAGGTTAGTTTGCTGGCTGGATATCCCTGGCAAGATAAACAGCAAGATGCTCTCCAAAGGCTCAGCCTATGCCGCACACATGGTGTACAAGTTGGCCGACAGTTCCTACGGGCTGGACTCGCCTGTCCAAGAGGCATCAATTAGTGTTGGAGGCACCCACAAAACCCGCAAGGTCTGCCTCCAACCTAACCAGCAAAGAAGCACGAGCCAAAATCGGCATGAAGAGGGCGTAGGGATCCCTCGTCAAAGGGCTGATGGCTGGATGGAGCTGGAGCTGGGCGAGTTCACCTGCCATGGGGATGAAGATGGTGATGTATCCTTTGGCCTGTCGGAGACAAAAGTTTTGAATGGGAAGAGTGGTCTGGCCGTGCAGGGCATCGAGATCAGGCATAAGAAATCAAGCTAATTGAGCAGCTCCTGGATTAATTAAACCAAACGCGTCCAGGCTATACTCTGGACGTAATGAAAATAAAGGGACCATATATGTTTGTAATGTGTGTTGTTCAACTGCCCTCTTGGGCTCCATTCTGTTTTTATAGATGGGAATTTATCCCGTTTGTTTGTCTGATCTTTCAAGAACAGAAGAAACAGTTAATTAAGAGAGGAATATTAACCGTCCTCTATTATGGTCCAGCCAATATAGAAATCTAATAAAGCGTGTTTTGCATTTCAGAACTCCACGCATTTTAGTATTTTTATGACAAATTTAAGATGTTTTCTCTCTTAAATTCAAGAAAATAATAAAATATCATTACAGAATAAAAATGTATTCATATTTACATTTTATATTAAAAATATTAAATGAAGGTGTATGCAAGTTTTGATGTGCGGAAAAACTCAAATGTGCATTGAAAAGGGATCGTGTAGAACTGTGGATATTTGCACTGAATTTTATGGAAGATAATCCTCTTGTGAACAACATCTTATTTTAATTTTGTTTATTCTTCTAAAGAAAACTATGTACTAGTATTATGGCACCATCCAAAGTTTTAGTTTTTTTAACAACATTAAGATTTATTTTTATATGTTTGTTCTAAATTAGTGGGAGAAAATGCTATAAAGAAATTTTTTGCATAAAACAAGGTTATACTAATTTAGTTTTATTATTATAAATGTTACGTAAAAGTGTATTCAAACTTTTAGGTGGAAAGGAACTTAAATGTTCACTCGAAAGGGTTGTATGAATATTTGCATTGAATTTTATGGGGAATAGTCCACTTTGTGAATAATCACTTTTCTCTTATGTGAAGTCTTCCCATATTTTTATCTAATGCTAATGTGCCAGTATTGGGGTACCATCCCATATTTTAGTATTTATTGACAACGTTAAGATATATTTTTATGTTTTCATCTAAAATACTTGAAGAAAATGTTAGCAAAAATGTGTATTCATGTTTAGTGCATGAAAATAAAATACTCATAAAAAGAGTTCCATTCAAATTATTGAGCTAGGTAGGCGTTAATAGGAAAGTGAAGACATTGCAATACGAACTGGAAATGAAAAAAGACAAAAGAAATAATAAAAAAGTCGGTTTAATGAAGGAATAACCTGGAAATGAAGAACAAGATCATTTTAACACAAACAATAATAAAAAGTAGAAGTCATTCAAGACGAAAGAAAAAGGAAATCGTGAAAACATAAACAAAAATAAAAACAGAAGCAAAAGTTATTCTAAGAAAGAATGAATTCGGGACATTGATATTAAACAAATAAAAAAACTTGCACAAAAAATACATAGAATTTGCAGTTCAATTCTAAGGTTAGGTGAAACATGCCCTGATATATAGTTTGAAGAGGTGGTCATGAGGAATTTAAGGGTAAAACAGGATTGTATTTCCCATGTGTGGTTTGAAAGTCATTACATTTCAGAAATCACGAAAATGCAGTTAAATTGGAAGCAGACATCTGCATGGGCGTTGGTTGGCGAGACTAGTTTCCTTTTGAAATGGATATACTAGAAAAATGAGTGCATATTTTTTCTTTCCTTCTGTGTGCGTTTGAAGGGCCTAATCAACAAACATTTGGTGCTTAGCTGTGTTCTTTTGAATATCCGTTGAGTCAACTGTGCCTGCCCTAGATCCATCTGTGTTGTTTGCATTGCCGCTCCTATATTTTCTATATTATCGTTTCTCGTCCCCCCCCCCTCCCCCCAATTAAATATACTATAGTACTCAGGTCACCAATTTAGAAGTAGGTCATCGTTTTTAATCGGGTCAACAAATTTTCACTCAATTATTTGAATCCTCTATAACACTAAGCTCTCTATTTTTTCAAGGTCTTACAATCAATTGAGGTCTCAATTTGGAGTTAGGTCATTCAATTTTGACTGAGTCAACAATTTCACAATGCATTCTCATTCATTTTTTAATACACTATGCTCCATAACTTTAAAGCTTCTCCCGTCAATCCTTTGTTGTGGCAATGAAATCTCAAAATTTATTAAGCTATCCCTTTTAAAAGTCCCTCATTCAACTCAACAATTTCACAATGAGCTCTTTCATTTATTTTTTAATACATTATGCTCCCTATTTTTAAAGCTTCATCGATCCTTGATTTTGAATTCGTCAATCCTTTGTTGTGGCAATTAAATCTCTAACTTCGTTAAGTTATCCCGTTTTAAAGCCTCTCATTCAACTCTTCAATTTCAATTGGATACATAATTGATTGGGTTGTTTACCCTGGCTTCATGGTAGGATCTCTAAATGAACGGGAGACAAAACATAAGTGCCGCCTATGCCACATTTAGCACCAACATAATACACGTGTCCAACAACGTAAGTAATTTTCTCATGTTTTTTTTACTAATTAAAAAAGTCCTTCAATCACACGGTCAAAAAGATCTACCCAAACACCAAAATAAAAAGAAAGATAAACTCACGAACAATTCATTATGGATTGGTCATACCAAACATTGTCCCGTCAATCACTTCCCTTGTTTACACTGTTGGCTACTTTTTTCCTAATCTGTGATCATAAATTGACACAT
Source organism: Hordeum marinum (assembly GCA_022496015.1). NCBI lineage: Eukaryota > Viridiplantae > Streptophyta > Magnoliopsida > Poales > Poaceae > Hordeum > Hordeum marinum. The sequence continues at coordinate 27,373,912 of CM039678.1, forward strand.
CTATTTGTAAGCATGATTACGTAAAGTCTGTCTGTAGGAATAACATATCTGATAAAAAAATACACTTCATTGTATCCCCGCCAAACCAACTAATACATAAATATTTTTCATAACTTAAAAAAAATGACATAAAACATATACAACCCCAAGAATATAAACGGCACGGAAAAGCGCACGCTATCCTTCTAGTATTTTTCATTTGTTCCGAGTTCCGACTTAAAAGTGCTTCATCAAGAAGTTGAGGGAGAATTTCCACCACATGAAAGGAAGGAGACCGATCAAGCAGAAGCTGTCGCCGGAGGAGGAGGCGATGGAGGAGACCTGGGAGATCGCGCGCCTGCCGGAGGAGCTCGTGTCCACGGTGCTCTCCCGCACGTCGCCGTGAGACGCCTGCCGTGCTGCGGCTGTTTCTCCGGCCTTCCGCACAGCCGCCGACTCGGACGGCCTCTGGGCCTGCTTCCTGCCGCCGCTCGCCGACCTCCCACCGCTTGGCGACGGAGAGCTCTTGCTGCCCCGCACGAAGGACCTGTTCCTCCGCCTCTCCGGCAGCCCCGTTCTCCTCCCAGGCGGACTCATGGTAGGTACGAGTAATACAATACATCGATCCGTAAGAAATTTGCTAGCTAATCACTTCAATTGGTGCCATGGTGGTGCAGAGCATGTGGCTGGACAGAGAGAGCCGCGCCAAGTGCTATATGGTGTCCGCGACTCTGCCAGGGCGCTGACCATCGAGTGGGGCGAGTGGTCTTGTATCCCTCGAGGTATATCTTTCTTCCTCCTTTGCTCTTTCCACTTCTGTTGCTGAATGATGCATGCTGAATTGTCATCTTAAATGGGGATTGCTACATCTCAGTCTACTGAGTCCTAGTGGATGCTATATTCGTGAGATCTTATGTGAAGATCCGTGCAAAATTATTATTTTTTCTTTTTCCTTTTTATATGTTGCGGCCGCGGCAGGACCTCCTGCTGCTGCCCCCTCCCCTGGCCTCCGTCCTCTACCTGGTGACAGCGGCGAAGAAAATCTTGATGGCTAAAATTGGAGGATTAATAAGGCAAAGGGGGCCTTGAAAGCGATGGAGCCAGGTGATAACTTTCAGTATCAACAATGTTAAGTGGGGGCGACGGCATAGGAGGATTTCATTTTTGGTGGTTATCCTCTGATGTCGAGTCGTAGCTTTCAGGGTGAAAACCTAAGTCTTGCCTTCAATAATTGTGCCTGGCAATTGCTTTGTTGAAGGTATTGTTTTGAGAGCTTGGTCTTTCTTCAGGGTGAAAACATAGGATCTAGGATCGGTCAACGACAGTGCTTGTGCACTGTTTCCTTCTTAAAGGCGTTGCTTTTGAAAACCTTTTATGTTTTCTGTATGTTGTCTTTGGTGTTGGTTTGTGGGTTGCTGCTAAGAGGGGTTAATCATTGTGGCAAGACCTTTTTCATTTATTTATTTCTCTTTTCGGGTTGTGTGTATCCCGTATGTCTTTGTGACTTTTTGTTGATGCAGAGGCTTAATGTAATTGATATCTTTACAAAACTAATATATTCCCCTTTTTAAAAAATGTTATGTCACGCTGAGTCTTGGTTAAGTCTAGCCACACCCATCTTAAATTCATAATTGTGCTCGCCTAATCAGATGTATAAGAGCATACACAACCGGACTTGGTAAATCCGGCACATCAAACGCCCGCGGACGCGTCCGCGGGCACTGACCGGGAACGCCTTAAATTAGGCACTCCACATCCGTACACCTCAATTAGCATATCTCAAATCCATACAAACTCATGTAACTACGTCGACACACACGGATCGTCCGGCTACTCCATCATAGTACACTAAACATGTCATCGGACTACCAAAATTTGGCATGTTTGGCTATGGTGGACTTCATCCACGGCTGCCCTTGCCCTTCCCTACGTCCTTGCCGTCCTTCTTGCGGAAGTACCGCTCAAAGATGCAGTACGGATCCAGCCGGATCTGCTCGTCATCGGAGCTATCCTCGCCGTCGTTGTCCTTCTCCTCCTTCGGTGGCAGTCTCCACTGCCATGGCCCGGACCGCCTGACTCTGCTCTCGGGCGAGGACGCGCGTGTTCCTCCGTTGCCGTTTCTTCACAATGCGGGCGCGGATGGCTTCCTCCTCTGCGGCCACCCGCGCCGCCGTAGCAGCCGGCTCCGCCTCCGCCATATCCGCGCGAGACGGGCCTCGATGGACCTTGCCCTCTCCTTCTCACGGCATGCCGCCCGGACCCTGTACGACTCATAGTCTGTCGGACCGGTGATGGGGAAGGAGCGGTGTTCCGACTGCCGGAAACGTGAGGATCCAACACCGTCGGACCCGAGCTCCCGGTGAGCCAACACTAGGGCCTCGCGGTGGACGGATCCGTCCCTTGGTCGGCTGCTCTCCTCCCGGGACCGGCGGAGTGCAACGCGAACCGCCAGTGCCTCCTCCAACCCACACGGAATCACACCCCACTCGACGGATCCGGAAAGGTCGGACCCCGATCCGCTGTCTGACATGGCGGAGGTGCCCGGAATTCGTCGGAGGAGAGCTCGGGTAGTGGAGGAGGGTGGAGGGGAGGAGATGAAGTAGCTAGGGTTTGGTCCGACGAGCAGATGGGGACGAATATAAGTGGGGTAGGGGTGGGCTAACGTGGGCCGGCTCCGACGTGGCGAGCGTGCCCAGGCGCCCCCATTTCCGCCCAATATTTGGGCTGGGATATGGGGGGTGCTAGTCATCCCGAGCGTTTGAGGACCGTTTGAGGGGTCCGTCTGGGTCAAAAAAAAGTGACCGGGCAGTAATCGGGCGACCTGCCAGGTCGTCCGGACGTAAAAGTCGAATTTGAGAGGTCCGGTTGTAGATGCTCTAACAACCAATAGTTAGTAGTCAGTTTATTCTGATAATCAGCAAAGATTCGAACTTGATTTGTTCTTTTGAGTTATGTGTGTGGCATCAGGCTCTCTGAGAGTGCTCAACTCAGGATCGCTTGCTGGCTGGATATCAGCGGCAGTATACACAGCAAAATGTTATCCCAAGTCTCACCTTATGGGAATGTATCTGGTGCACTGGGGCTGGTGCTACCCGTGCACCGGGCCCTTATTACACAATTAAAAATGTTTGAAGAAATTCAAAAATAATTTAGTGTATTGACACAATATCAATGTGTGTTATCACAAAAATCCAAATCAAAACTCAAAACATTACTCGAGATATAAAAATGACAAATTTGACACTGAATAGTACAAAAGAGAAGTTGGGCTTCAGGTTTGGCCCATTAGCATATATTGATGTAAAATTTGTCGTTTTTATATCTCAAGCAATGTTTCAAATTTTGATTTGAATTTTCATGATAACACACATTAGTGTGGTGTCAATGCACTAAATTTTTGTCAGATTTATTTAAACATTTTTTAATGTGTAACGGGATTTTGGTGCACCGGTAGCATCAATTGCCCGATGCACCAGATACTCTCCCTCACCTTATGCTGCTTACGTGGTGTATACGTTGGCCCAAAATTCCTGCGGGCTGGACTCGCTGGACCAAGATGCATCCGTGAGCAGTGGAGGCACCGAGATTACCCGCTAGGTGTGCCTCCAACTTTTCCTAAAAGAAAAAAAGTGTGCCTCCAACCCAATCCACAAACAAGTTATGCAGAGAACATAGTGCTTCCCCGTGAAAGGGATGATGGTTGGATGGAGGTGGAGCTTGGTGAGTTTGTCTCTCAAGGGGGTGATGATGGCGACGTATCCTTCGACCCGGTGGAGAAGAATTTTTTGAACGTCAAGAGAGGTCTCGTCATCCAAGGCATTGAGATAAGGCGGAAGAGTTAAATCAGCGTAATTAAGGAAGGAGCTTCTAAGATTAAACCGAATACATCCACTGTTTAATTCCCTATGTATATAGGGGGGAATTAAGGACGGAAAATCATTTTGGCTCTAGGGTCCAAATGCTCTCTATATTTGTACCACTCATTCTTCTCGTGATTCACGCCCTTCCATGTATTCTCAAACGTATTGACAGCAGTATTCACATTTGGGAACAATAGCCTGCCCCACCACTGACTAGCAATTATGTTCGGCTGGACGTTTACCTGGCGTTTGTCCACACGGAGTGAGACGCTCCTGTGCGGTTTAGTAGCCATCTGCGGTTTCAGCATGTTAAAATTAAGAGTCAATTACATCACTAATGTCATAACTTGGCGTAAAATATCAGCTTAGTGCTAAAACTAGTGACGTACATTGAACTGGTGTCACAACTTGACTTTGGCATGCATATACGATGCAAGTCACGTTTCTATACTAACATCATGCTGATTAAGCATGCCAACGTGGCATGGTGCCCGTTGTCAGAGACTTGACGGCAAAGTGGACGTGTGGCCTGTTATTTTACAAAAAAAAACTTGTATTTTTTCTCATGTAACCCACAAATGCTAAAAAAATTGATGCATGCAAGACGAATCGAAATGCCATCCTATAGTTTGGAGCAGTGCGGGGATATACACCTAACCGGGCGCTATACACGCATTTAATTGGATACTGCTTCTATATATTCTTTGACTATACTGAATGGGCCAATCCCTACAACCCATTTGGCAATGTTTCTTTTTTGTTAGAAAAAATTAGAACACATATGTAAATAATAATAGTGTGTTATAAATAATATGTATATAGTAAATTACATTATAAAATAATCATGTATTGATTTAATATTTATCCATATAATATTTTTTGAATTACAAAACTGTTCATGCAATTATTTGCATATTGAATAAAAAATATACAGTAAACTGTTATATAAGTATTGTTCACAGTTTTAACGAAATATTAATGTAACATATGAAAGTGTTCATCCTCTAAGTAAGTTAATATTTTTACTATATATTTTCATAAATTCTTCCATAAGTTTAAAATATTCACAGTTTACATATATTCATATAATTAAAAAGTAGTTGGATGTTATTAGAAGCAGTGACATGTAGTCATAATGTGTGAGTGGCCGCCGCACGATCCAGCAACGTCACTTTTTTAGGAATTTATAAAATATATGTAAATTATATTCTTGTGTTATAAATAATAATAATGTTGAATAATATTACATTATAAAAATATTCAAGTATTATTTCGTACAATTAATTTCTAAATTAAAAAAATTAACATGATAATAGGCCTATTTAACAGAAAAGTAACGAAATAATTATATCTCTTATATCAAAAAATGCTAATATAAGTTTAAAATGTTCATATAACTATATAAGTATGCATTGTCATTTGTATTTATTTTAGTTATGACACATGGTTACAATTTACATGTATTTGGTTTTTTACTATTAAAAAATAATAGTACAAAATGGGCCGCTCGGACACCAACCCACTTAAGTCAGAGAGGTTGTATATGCTACGTATCAGTTAATTACAAGGAACACTGTCTGGTCTTTTGGTTTGCGCAAACTCCTACATCCGGCATGTCACGCGATCAAATCACAAAATTTGCACAACACTATGGGTTGTTGACAGATGGTTCCCATGCGCCTTCATATATGAAAAAAATACGGGTCGCATCCAAGGGCTTTTTCGTGAGGATTAAAAATTTCAAGTTTCTTTTCACAAAATAGCAGCCACACATTGTCCAGTCGCTGATAGTGGACCCCGTGCCACGTTGGCGCGCCCAATCAGCATTGTTTTTCATATTAGAAACGTGAGCTGCACCGTATATGCACATCAAAATAAAGTTATAACACCAGTTCAATGTATCTCATAAGTATTAGCACTAAACTGTTTTTTTCGCGCCATGTTGTGACATCATTGGTGTAATTAACTTTAAAATTAACAAAGGGAACACGTCAGTACATCATTGCCTTTTTTGCACGCACCACTGAATTAATGCATATTTTATCAAGCACCACAATGTTTTACGTGCACGAAAAGGTTGCATCCATCTAGTGTGTATGTCTTTGCTCCAGCCAGTAGCTCTGCTCTAAACTTGTCAGAAGCACGTTTTGTCACCGCAAGTATGTACCCAGGCATCACAGTCGTATTCCCTTGATCCCCCTGGTTTCAGGCTAGCAGCTCGTCAGCAGCGTTGGCATGTGGTGCTTTGGAATATACTGAGTATCTGTTTACAGCAAACAAGAAGGATGCATACCATCTATGTCGATCTAATTTCCGCTGATGCCATTCCTTCAAGCCTGAAGCCAACTTTTGCTTGCACATCTCCAACCTTAACACCCGCAGAAGCCTTGACCTCTAAACCCTATTAAACATGTTGTACTGCCGCATATCAGACGTCATCTTGTATATCAAGTCAGGAGGTTAGGTAGTTAGGAGATATAGGTGTTTAACTTGTTTATCTCTTATCTCCTTTCTCGTATCTCCTGTAATCTCTCCCGGGTCGGTTGACCTGGCTTGGGCCGCACCCTGTAACCTCCCTCTATCAATATATATACTCGCAGATCTCCATGTATGGAGATTGAGACGCTTCCATAATCGCTTACATGGTAAACAGAGCAGGCCTTTTCCATAGCATCTAGCTTACCTCCTTCCAACCTCTTCGATCTCCAAACCACCATGCCGTAGCCATGTCCTCCTCCATGCCAACTTCTCCTCTGGCCTAAACTACAACACCTCCGAACCCCTCACCCGTACGAACTACGTTCTCAGGCGAGCCCAAGCATGATCCCAGATAATGGGCGTTGGCTTGTTTGGCTATATAGATCAATCTATCGAGAACCCTCCCAAAACTATCTCCACCAAAGACAAAGATGGTAAGGATCAGGAAGTTTTCAATCCTGCCTACAATCCCTGGTTAGTCCAGGATCAACAAATAGTAGCATATCTCCTCCGCAATCTGTCCAAAGAGGTGCTTGTCCAGGTAGCCTCACTTGAATCCTCCCATGAAATCTGGATTGCGCTAGCCACCATGTTCTCTGCAGTCTCCCTATCCCGAGTCAACAATATTCGCTCCGCCCTCACCAACGCGCAAAAAGGCTCACAGTCCGCCTCCTCCTACTTCGGGCACATGCGCTCCCTCTCTGATGAGCTTGCGGCGGCGGGCAAACCACTCGAGGAAGGGGAGCTTATCTCCTTCATCGTTGTCGGGCTTGATTTGGACTAACAGGCGATCATCTCTGCCCTTGACGTTCGCACCAAGCCCATCACCATCGACGCCCTCTTCTCCCTTGTGGCCAACTTCGACCAACGGGTTGAGCTGTTCCATGGGAACGGTGTCGGTGGCTTCAAGTCATCGGCAAACACTGCCTTGAGTGGCTGTGGCGGTGGTGGCAGAGGAGGCTACCGCAACCAGAAAAGTGGTGGCCGCGGCGGCGGCTACTCTGGTGGAGGTGGCTATAGCACCAATGGCGGCGGTGGTCACCCTTGAGGTGGTGGCTATGGTCCTAGTGGCGGCGGCTACAATGGTGGCGGCAACAACGACTACAACAACGGTGGTGGTTCCCTTCTTCGAAAAAAAATTCTCTTAATTCCATCTCATCTTTCCGGGGTTCCTTATGAGGGTAATGATAATTGTACTAACCAAGATTTGACTAATATCTCCTCTGAGTTTGCGGTTTCAGGCCAAATCACAGCAGAAAATAGTGCATCAGGTATTCCTCTCCTGGCTTTAGGTGCTTCGGCAGGATCCTCCTCGGGATCGATACCCCTGTCGGTGTCAGTTCGATCGATGTTGCCTTGGGATCCGTCTCGCACCAGGATGCTCTAGGCTATTCATCACCCCCGCCACGCGCCTCTCCTCGCTCGCCATGTCGCGCCATGTGAGCGTGTCGGACACCGTGGGCGCCGTACACCAATCTGGTGCGGGGGACCAACCTGCCGAGACGCCTGCGCGGTATGGTCTCGTCCCGCGTGTCTACGTCAAGCGCTGCACGGGCGATGCTACCCCTACGACAACCGGGACTGATGCGTGGTCCGCTCTAGATCTGCTTTGCAGTCCCGGATCTTTTGCAGTCACGCCTGCATCGTCACCCCCTGCTCCTGCCATAGAAGAAAGTCCGATGGTACCATAAACCGTTATAAGACTAGACTTGTTGCAAAAGGATTCAAGCAAAGGTGTGGTCTGGATTATGAGGATACCTTTAATCCTGTTGTTAAAGCTTCCACAATTCGCCATGTTTTGTCAATTGTTGTATATAGAGGATGGAGTCTCCGATAGCTAGATGTGCATAATGCGTTTCTTCATGGGGTTCTAGAAGAGGAAGTCTACATGCAGCAGCCTCCTGGTTTTGAGGACAAGTGTCAAACCTCTCACATTTGCAGGCTTGATAAATTTCTCTACGGACTGAAACAAGCTCCCAGGGCATGGTATTCTCGTCTCAGCTCTAAGTTACAAATGCTTGGTTTTGTTCCCTCCAAGTCTGATGCATCCCTGTTCATTTACAATAAATCACACACAACTATCTTTGTACTTATCTATGTGGATGACATTATTGTTACTAACTCCTCCAATGAGGCCGTCATAACACTTTTGCAAGACCTGAACTCGGAGTTTCCTCTCAAGGATCTCGAAGATCTTCATTACTTCCTTGGCATTGAGGTAAAGAGAAATAGAGAAGGTGGTCTTCATCTCTCTCAGGAGAATATGCAACTGATCTTTTGAACAAGGCAGGGTTGCAAGGATGTAAACCATCTCCCACACCACTCTCCAGTTCTGAACAATTGTCTCTTGCAGTTGGAGTACCTCTCAGTCCAGAGGATGGCACCCGGTATAGGAGCCTAGTTGGTCCACTTCAATATCTGACACTCACCAGGCCTGATATTTCCTTTGCAGTCAACAAAGTGTGTCAGTATCTTCATGCACCCACCTCAGATCATTGGACTGCTGCTAAGCGTATCTTGAGATATGTGAAAAATAATCTGAGTACTGGTCTCACCTTCAGCAAGTCATCTTCTACTTCTTTGGACCAAATTTAATTTCATGATGTGCATAAAAGCAAGCAACAGTATCACGATCCAGCACCGAGGCAGAATATAATGCACTAGCCAATGCAACAGCAGAAATTATATGGGTTAAAGCTATGCTCAAGGAACTTGGGAGTAGGGGTACATCGTATACAAACACCCTGTCTTTGGTGTGATAATCTTGGTGCCACATATCTTTTAGCAAATCCAGTCTTTCATGAAAGAACCAAACACATTGAAATTGATTATCATTTTGTCAGAAAGAGGGTTGCTAGTAAGGAGTTGGAGATTCGGTTTGTTCCTTCAAAGGATCAAGTTGCAGATGGCTTTACAAAGGCATTGTCAGCCAGACCGTATGAAGAGTTTAAGCGTAATCTCAACTTGAGAAGTTCAGATTAAGGGAGGGTATTAAACATGTTGTACTGCTGCTGCACTTCTTGTATTGCAGGTTTCCCACTCAACCGTATAGCCCATTAAAAGAGCCTTCACAAAATCCCGAGACAACATGTACTCCCTCCGGTCCTTTTTGGTCTGCATGTAAGTTTTGATCAAAGTCAAAGTATCTTTAATTTGACCAAACTCATAGAAAAAATTATTAACATTCATAATGCCAAATCAATGTTGTTAGATTCTTCATGAAATGTAGTTTCATAGTATATATATTTGACGTTGTAGATATTAATATTTTTTAATACAAATTTGATCAAACTTTGCAGAGTTTGACTTGACCAAAATCTAATACGCGGAGTAAAATGTTATTAAATGTCAAATTTGCTCAACTTTTTGCCTATGGAAAATTATGAAGAAATTCTCCAAACTAAAACCGGAGTTAATACACTACAAACGTTAGTTCTATGAATCTACAAATGTTATTCTTCTTCTTTGGAACCTCCAGTCTTTTCCTGATTTCTTGGATTAGGCTAAGGCATAAGCCACAAGTATGTGTTGTTAGTGTGCCACAACCGCTTCACAAGCTTGGCCTCGCCGCCAATAAAGTTGTACTTGAACAAGCGACAACCGAAAACGAAGTAGGTGCAATTGCCATCCGTGGCCTGAACCTGCGGTCATCCTGCTACGAGAACTGGGACAATATGGGGTGACGGCTCCGGTAAGTGTTGAATATATAAGCAAGTTACTACAAAGTTTAATCCGAATAAACAAAAAGTAGATCACGACAGCAAAAGCATAAACTAAACTTATCATGCAGACCAGCATAGTAACCGCATAAAACGAATCTATGATACGGAGTAGACAAAGAAATTGTGGCATGATCTGAAATAGAGAGGGCAAGGTTGCGTATGGTGCAGCGGGAGCAGGACCACCAGCGTTGCCGCTGTCGTCCATGTTGTTGATGAAGAGGTTGGCGAAGTTGGGGAAGAAGTCCTCGTCCGGGAAGTCGTCGCTGCCAGCAGTCGCGCAAATGCGCTCCCCAAAAACCTGATCGCCCCTCTCCCGTACAGGATCACAAGAGGCGGGGTTCCGGAGGCCTGCTGTCCCTTCTCGCGGTGCACGCCAAAAGGAGGGATGGAGAAGACCTAGATGGCGGCACAATGTTCTGGAACGATGCGAAACCATATGTTGTGGTGACGGCTAGGGTTGACAGGGACCTCACGTATATATATGCGCGGCGGTGGAGAGACGTGGTCTAGACCCACGTCCGAGTCGACGTCTCAGATCGTGCCGTGTCTGTTAAGGACTCTCCGTTCCTGACCGGCAAAAATAAGCGCGTAGGTATGAGCTCGGCTCGGCTTGGCTCAATCCCGCAACCCGTGGCGCGGCGAGCGAGGAGGAGGAGTGCGCGAGGGACTCTTCTCTTCTCACTCTCTTACGAGTGCTAGAAAACCTCACCTTATAAAGAGGTGTTGCTCTCCCTCCACTAGCAATGTGGGACTAAACTTTAGTCCCAACCACACCACACACATGGGCCATGAGAATTTCAGATTTTAGGATGGGCTTTGGGCCTAAGGCCTTAGGAAATCCAGCAATCCCCCACAAAGTCTCATTGGCACATCTCATCATTGCTTAGTTTCAAAACATTGTTTATATACCGGTCCTTGACGGAGACTGTTAAGTTGAACTTTCATCTAGAGATTTATGCTAAACTAGATCACAACTTGAATAGTGGACTATGCCTTGAACTACAAGTTTTCTGCGAGTCTAGTTTTACACAAATCCTTGACCGATACTAGGCTACCGCAAGGCTTCCCCGCGGGTGGAGCGTATACGTCATACTCCAAGGCCTTTCGTGAATTTATTAGAGAACACCCAATTCTCATAGACTGCGACGTTTACAGTCAAATTCATATAGGTGTGTTCCTTAGGAGATGTCCTGCAGGACAACATCTCTGCCTACCCAAATAAGCCACTTGGAACACATTAAGATAGGTATCAACCTGCCATGCAGATTACGAGAGTATTGCATGTTCGCGGAGTGGGATATCAAGTATAGGGATACTCTCCTTCTAGCTATCCAACAGCTTGTCTCCCACTTCTACTTCACGGGATCTCCGATCACATAGACTAGGTTACCACTATGGACAACTCATACGGTGGGTCTCAAACCCATCTCCATCGATGCATTATCTATCGCATTACGTGATAAACCCTTTGTGAAGGGATCTGCCAAGTTTGAAGACGTTTGAATATAATCCAACGCAATAACTCCGGAGTTCTTCATTTTTCTGACAGATTTCAATCTCCTCTTCACATGCCTTGAGGACTTCATATTATCCTTAGAACTGTTTATCTTTATGATCACAGTTTGATTATCACAGTTCATCAGGATAGCGGGTATTGGTTTTTCAACCACGGGTAGGTCCATCAAGAGCTGACGAAGCCAATCTGCTTCAACAGTAGCTGTGTCTAACGCTGTGAGTTCTGCTTCCATAGTTGACCTCGTTAAGATGGTCTTCTTGCAAGACTTCCAGGAAACAGCACCACCACCAAGTGTAAAAACATAACCACTTGTGGCTTTATTCTCATCAGCATCAGATATCCAGTTTGAGTCACTATAACCCTCCAGTACCCTTGGGTACCCGGTGTAGTGAATCCCATAGCTCGCGGTGCCTTTCAAATAGCGCATAACTCTCTCAAGCACATTCCAATGATCATCTCCTGGTTTTGAAACAAACCTGCTTAGTTTGCTCACAGCAAACGAGATGTCAGGCCTCGTGGCACTCGCCAAGTACATAAGCGAGCCAATAATCTGAGAATATCTCAGTTGATCTCTAGCAATCCATCGATTCTTTCGAAGCAACACACTAGCATCATAAGGAGTAGGAGAGGGCTTGCAGTCGCTATACCCAAAACGACTCAAAACCTTTTCCACATAGTGAGACTGGAGAAGTGTAATCCCACCATTCTCATCTCTCAGCAGCTTGATGTTTAGTATAACGTCAACCACACCAAGGTCCTTCATCTCAAAACTGTGAGATAAGAAATCCTTAATTTCCTTGATTAAATCAAGGTTGGTTCCAAAGATCAGTATGTCGTCGACATACAGATAGAGAATAACTCCTTCGCCCCCACCATGGCGATAGTATACACACTTGTTAGCTTCATTAACGATAAAACCTGCAGCAGTTAATGTTCTTTTGAAATTCTCATGCCACTGCTTAGGAGCTTGTTTAAGGCCATATAAAGACTTCAATAACTTGCACACCTTTCCTTCATGACCAGATACTACATACCCATCGGGCTGATCCATGTAAATTTCCTCGTCCAACTCTCCATTGAGGAAAGCCGTCTTGATGTCCATTTGATGAACGAGAAGACCATGTGAGGCAGCCAACGACAATAGCACTCGAATAGTGGTAAGTCTAGCCACAGGTGAGTAAGTATCAAAGAAGTCTTCACCTTATTTCTTGGTATAACCCTTGGCCACAAGCCGCGCCTTGTACTTTTCAATTGTACCATCAGGCCTAAGCTTTTTCTTGAACACCCACTTACATCCTACAGGTTTACACCCATAAGGACGATCAGTGATTTCCCAAGTTCCATTAGCTAAGATGGAATCCATCTCGCTACGGACAGCTTCCTTCCAGTAGTTAGCATCAGAAGATGCATAAGCTTTTGAAAGGGTCTTGGGTGTGTCATCCATGAGGTACACAATGAAATCATCACCAAAGGACTTTGTAGTCCTTCGTCTCTTACTCTGTATAGGAGTTTCATTGTCATCCTCCTCAAGATTCTCAACATGTTCCATCTCAATGGTGGGTTCAGGAATCATAGAAACTTCCTGAGTAGATAGATCAGGTATCTCCTGATTTGATGAGTTAGGCATATCCTTTATAGGAAATATGTTCTCAAAGAAAGTCGCATCATTCGACTCCATAATCGTACCAACATGCATGTCGGATACCTCAGATTTTATTATCAAAAATCTATAGCCAATGCTATGAAAAGCATAGCCCAAAAGAACACAATCCACGATTTTTGGTCCAAGCTTGTGCTTCTTGGGAATTGGTATATTGACCTTCGCCAAACAACCCCAAGTACGTAGATAGGAGAGTTTCAGCCTTTTCCTTTCCCATTCCTCAAATGGAGTAATGGTTTTATCCTTTTTGGGAACTCGGTTTAAGACATGACAAGCAGTCATTAGCGCCTCCCCCACCATGCCTTGGAGAGACCCGATGTGTCTAACATGGCGTTAACCAAATCAGTTAGAGTTCAGTTCTTTCTTTCGGCCACCCCATTTGACTGAGGTGAATAGGGAGACATCCTCTCATGAATTATACCATGTTCCGCACAAAAAGAATCAAATTCATTGGAAAAATACTCTCCACCACGATCGGACCTAAGCCGTTTAATTTTCCGATCAAGTTGGTTCTCTGCTTCAGCTTTATAGTTTTTGAAAAAATTTAAAGCCTCATCTTTCGATTTCAGAAGATACACATAACAATATCTAGTGGAGTCATCAATTAACGTCATTAAATATTTCTTTCCACCTTTTGTCAACATGCCATTCATCTCACAAAGATCAGAATGTATAAGCTCTAGTGGTGCCAAGTCTCTCGCCTCTGCAGTCTTGTGGGACTTGCGAGGTTGCTTAGCTTGCACACACACTTGGCACTTGGAGCCCTTGACAGTAGTGAATTTCGGAATTAAACTCATATTTGCTAGCCACGTCATGCAACCAAAGTTAATATGACAAAGTCGCGAATGCCAAATATTGGACTCATTATCATGGCAAACATTATTAATAACTTTAGTGCAAATATCTGACAAAGATAGGCGGAACAAGCCTCCGCACTCATAGCCTTTTCCAACAAATTGTCCACACTTAGAAATAACAACTTTATTGGACTCGAAAACCAACTTAAAACCATCTCGACACAAATGGGAACCACTGACGAGACTTTTATTGATAGAGGGCACATGATGAACGTTCTTCAGACGCACGATCTTTCCCGAAGTAAACTTCAGATCGACCGTACCGATCCCTCGAACAGTAGCATGTGACCCGTTCCCCATCAGCACGGGGGAAGTCCCTGTGACCTGATAAGAAGAAAACATAGAGGCATCAGCACAAACATGTACATTGGCACCGGTGTCAATTAACCAATCTAGAGAATGACAAACTGAAAAGATGGTAGGGAAAATACCGTACCCAGAATCTTTCATATCAGTATCACCGATGACCACATTAGCAGACTTGCCGCTCTTCTCATGTTCACACTCCTCATAGCGGTTAGGACATCTCAGAGCCCAGTGATTTGGATCACCGCAGACATGGCATAGTCCCTTCCCCTTCTTATGAGAGTTCTTCTTGAAGTTGGTAGATTGAAACGGCTTGTTCTTTGCAACAAACTTGCCTTTGCCCTGAGTTTTGTTCTTGTTGTTCTGGGGCTTGTTGAGATGGAAGTTCTTCTTCTGCACCACATGGGCACTAGAAGCTCCCTCAACCACTCGAGCACGTGTGTCTTTTGTTCTCGCCTTTTCTTCAACATCAAGAGTCCCAATGAGATCCGAAACGGAAAACTCCTGTCTCTTGTGTTTCAGAGAAGTAGCAAAATTGTTCCACGAAGGTGGAAGCTTGACAATGAAGCCTCCGGCCACAAACTTGTCCGGTAACACACACTTAAAGTACTCAAGTTCCTTCGCGAGCGACTGTATCTCATGAGCTTGTTGAACCACAGGGCGCTCATCAGTCATCTTGTAATCATAGAATTGCTCCATGACGTACAACTCGCTGCCAGCGTCCGAGGCTCCAAACTTGGCCTCGAGCGCAGCCCACATGTCCTTGCCGTTGTCAAACGACATATACGAATCCACAATGGAATCGTCAAGAATACTCAGAAGGGCAGCCTTAAAGAGGGTATCGATCTTCTCAAAAGCCTCCTGCTGTGCAGGAGTAAGATCGCCCTCGGGCTTGCCCTTGGTGGCATCATAGCAGGACATGGTCTGAAACCAGTAGACTGCTCTCGTGCGCCACCTCTTATATTGCGCCCCCTTAAAGATGGGCGGCTTTAGATGCGCAGCAAAACCACTTGGAGTAAACCACTTGGGTTGTTGAATATATAAGCAAGTTACTACAAAGTTTAATCCGAATAAATAGAAAGTAGATCACGACAGCAAAAGCATAAACTAAACTTATCATGCAGACCAGCATATTAACCGCATAAAACGAATCTACGATACAGAGTAGGCAAAGAAATTGCAGCATGATCTGAAACAGAGAGGGCAAGGTTGCGTTGATGAAGAGGTTGGTGAAGTTGAGGGAAGAAGTCCTCGTCCGGGAAGTCACGAGGGCCTCTTCTCTTGTCACTCTCTTACAAGTGCTAGAAAAGCTCACCTTATAAAGAGGTTTTGCTCTCCCTCCACTAGCAATGTGGGACTAAACTTTAGTCCCAACCACACCACACACATGGGCCATGAGAATTTCAGATTTTAGGATGGGCTTTGGGCCTAAGGCCTTAGCAAAATCCAGCATTAAGAACACTGAATAGTCTTGTACTCACCCAATGGCCTCCGCCGTGCCGCTTCTGTCGGACTCGTGGATGCTCTCGATGTTCCCCGGTCCCATTACCATCTTCGTTGTTCCCGATGATGCCTTCGAGGCAGCTTGTCCGGCTGGCTGCCCTGTTCGCCCCCTTGTGCTCAAGCAAATGGCGACGGGCTCATACAAGTTCTCAAAGCTCTTGTCACGACCATCCTTGAGGCTTGTTACACCGGCGTTCGGCTTTAATTTGCATGTCGTCGGTGACTAGGATCGTGTATTCTGTTACCACGACGGGCACTTCGTTGTTCATGGGGTGAATAGCTACATCCACTTGAAGGCTCATGACTCTTGTTCCTACAGGTGCAATGGACGGTCTCTCCTAGTGTCATGGGTTGTCAACGTCCTGTGGTGTATTTTCGCGTGGCGCGTGATCTCTCTCGTGGTGTTGGAGTTGTATGCATTTTACAAGATGATGCATCGTGCACTTTTTTCATCTCAAAATAAGTGTTGCAGATTTAGTACAAAAGAGTACAAGTTATTCGTTGTATAATAATTGGTTGGTTGGTTCCATATTGGTATGTATACATCTACATGTACGGTACTAAGATGTGTTTGTCCTGATATAAATGTTTAACCTCTCTGGTGTTTTAACCGTGTGCCCTGTTCAGAGGTAGCGCAAGTGCAGGGTCATCCATCGTCAATGTTGCAACAGCGCCGGTCTTGTTCAACCATCACATATGCGGTGAGTAGTTAATTTGGAGAGAGTTGCTTGTGGTAATAAAATCATAACATAACTCACATCAAGTCAAAATGAGTCTACATCTAAATAAATATAGGCTTACATGATACCCAACATATGTTCTTATCCACTATGAAAGTTGTAGCATATAGACAACTAACATATGCATGTTACTAGTCTAAGTTATTTCCCACCATGACCAGCCTCAGGTGGATATGGTTGTGTGTCGATCAAAGGAACCGGCATTGCAACTACGGCCAAAGCAGTTAAAAAGAGGTTGGGGATTTGGCCCCATTAAATCACGCCCTCGGTCCTACCCTACCAAATTTTAGGTCACCCATAGAAAATTTCATCTTTTGTCAAAGAGTAACAACCAAATTTCCGATCACGTGTCGATAATTTATTCTTGCGCCAACGAGTAGCACCGGAATTTTTGACATATAATTGTTATAACATAACGATAATTACTCATTGTACCTGCAGCTGCAGCAGAAAACAAATAAACAAAACTAAAGCAACATAGTACCGAGGTTCCAGATGAATGACACTATTAATTACATTTTTGGTGCTATGGAACTCACCCATCCAACATGGCGTGTATGGAAAATATTTGTATTCTTGCCGTTCATTAGGTAATGGTGGCCCTTCAAAAAATTGATATTTCTCTTGGCACAAGTTACCCAAGCATTCAACCCTCGAGCTGTTCAAATGATAAGTGTGTACCGTAGCATTCCATTCAAGGCCCGAGAAGCTGCTCAAGAAGAGAATCTCTTTGAATGGATGAAATCCGAGTACGTCACCTCCATCACGACGACGCCCTTGAACCACATCTATGTTTTCATCTACATCGTCATTATCAGAGTTCCATTCAGCTTTTTCTTTGTCTATTGCTTTCTTCTTGAGTTTTGAAAGTTGAGAATGAAAGAATTCATAGTTAATGTCTTCTAGGAGCCATGGACCATGAACAAGCTGATCTGCTCGCACACACCTAAGGTCGTATTCACCCTTCAGCATCCACTTTGTTAGGCCATATGATTGATCCAGAATCCAGACTTGAAAGACACCCTTAATGTATGATGCACAATACACACAATTTTTTTATTTTCCTATGTTGCAATCCATGTATTTCGCGTCAGTCGGTGGTTTAATCATACGGTACGTATCATCAGAAAGGGATATCCTGCAAGATCAAATCCTTGACATGAATTGTAAATAAGTCTAAAAATGGAGTGATCATTTGATTATCATAAAAAGAAGTGTCGACGTTGAACCGATAATTGACAATGGAAAGGTCCGGGTATGTATACCTCATGATAACGCTAGTCTGGTATTGCACATAAAGTGCGTGTTGCCAATAGGCGGCACCACGTTTGTCCTAGTCCCACCAGGTGCGTGCCTCAGCTAGCTAGAACCCCTGCAGCATTACCTTCTCTAGCAAAAGACCTTTTCTCCCACTGACCTGATCTTGATGAGAAGACATGTAGGATGTATGTAGATGGCGGCCATTCGGATTTCTCCACTTAGGGGTCTAACTGGGCACAACCGCGGGTGACCATGCTCTCGTAGACACTCTTCTCATGCAAATAGGGGATGCTTAACACCTGGTAGTGGGGCGATCAACACGGCGGGATCGAAGGCTAGATAATCTCTGAATAAATTGGTGATCCCCATCGGATCGGTCGGGTTCGGGCGTGGAGGAAAATGATCCCAGCATCGTGTGGCAGGGTTAACAACGTACTTGTAGCTCAAGAGGAGCCCGTTGCAGTGGTCTTGAACGAAGTAGTCTTGGAAGAATAAGTCCCCTACCTGACCAAAGGGATAGCTGGGGTGAGGCAAGAAGTCTAGCTTGGTGTTGACCGCCGCATGAGCCGAGGAAGAGGGGCGGGCGAAAAACTCCGGGAACACGTGGTAGTCAAACTGGATGAAGATGCCGGCGAGCGAGAGCGGGAGCAGGTCCGCGCGGAGAAGACGACGCTCGTCGATGGTGCGGCGCCAGGCCTTGCGGACGCTCGTCGATGGTGCGCGGTGCGAGATGGCGGAGGACGTCGTCGAGCACGTCGTCGGGTAGCGGCAGGTCGTCGTGGCAATCACCTCGCGGATGGCCTTGTTCTTCTTCCATGACGTACAGGTCGATCTATCTATCCGATCGATCTGTTAATTCCGTTAGCTACTTATATAAACGCCTTGCAGAAAACATTGATCCGCCCCCACCCGACCACATCCGCCCCCACCGGCTCCCGTCGCCATCGCTGGAAGCCCACCTTTGGTCGCGCCCACCTCATCTCCTCCTCCGTGACCGTCTTCATTGAGGGAGATGACACGCACCTCGCCCCTGCCTGGCCCAGCCGATGCCAGCCTCGCCAGGCCCAACCACGTCCATGTCGATGGCGGCAGGGTGTGGCGGTCATTTGCTCTGCTTCCCTGGATCCACGACGAGAGGAAGCCATGGACGGAGAAGAAGCAGTGGTATGGGTAGCGCCACCTTGCTCGCTGCTGCTCCTCCGCTTGCTGCCGCTGCTACTATTTGCCGCTTGCTGCCGCTGCTGCTCGTCCAGTCCTACTTACCGTCGTCGCTCCTCTGTTGCTGCTTACTGCTGTCGCTCCTTCGCTGCTACAGCTACTTATCCTTCTGTTGGCATAAGCTCAGGGTCATAGCTGGTTAGGGCAGTCTGGGGGTTTTCATTTGCTTTTTTGTTGTTTGTAATAATGTGTGTGCATGACTGCTGTGACATGCGCATGCACGTTCGTAGCGCTGGGTCGTTACCCACTCCTCCTCTCCCGCCTAGTTTCTTTCCCGGTGGACTCAGATGCTGTGGCTCGTGGCCATGGGATGGCGTGGCCATCTCGGATCATGGCGTTCCACCGGGAGTTAGTTAGCTCATCTGATGACTGCTGTAACTAATGCATAAGAGGAGGAATGAAATAACAGAAAGGCTGCGAACTAACTCTCTCTTTCTCTCGTGTTCCACTCGTCTTTCTTCCTCATGTCCGATCGACAATGACAATTGGCATCAGAGCCACCGTGTTCGATCCCTGCTCCAGTGGCCGGTGGTGTTTGATCTGCGGCGCACATGTCGGGCGACGAATTGGACGAGAAGAAGAAGAAGAAGAAGAAGGCGAAGTCGGGGCAGTCTCCCTTGTCAGGAGCCCCTCTCGGGCGCCTCACGGGCGGCGATAGCGGCGAGTACCGCGTCCAAGATGCACGTCGATCCATATTAAGGCACGAGGGCCTCGCAAGGGATAGATGCGCATCTTGCCGTTAGCAAGAATAGTATCATCACAACATACAATACTGAAGAGAAGAATATACAAGATTGTCTTACACTCGCCACATACTAAATTACAATTCCATACAAGTTCATAACATCAAGTTGAAGACAGGGTCCGACTACCGACGAAATCAAATGATAAAAGCAGATACAAATGATACTATTAAGCTATCCCAAAGATCACGACCATGATCCTCTACTCATCCGGATACGTCACGTACATCCTGCCTCTTTCCTCGTCATATTTCCACTGAAGCTGGGTTAGATCATCCTGCCCGAACTCGTCCGAACCTGTACTTGGAGTGTTGTAGTAAATTGTGAGCCACAATGACTCAGCAATCATTCGCCCGGGTACCGAGACTATTCAAGCTTAAAGGTTGGGAAGTGGCAAGTGTTTAGTTTGCAGCAGCACTAAGCATTTATGTGGCTAACTTACGTAACATGAAAATAAGTATGAGTGGCCTACGATGAGCGATCGAATCTAGCATAATCTCTATGAGATCCTGAACACTTCCTTATATCAATCATAACCCCACCACGTTCTCTCTCGGATCATGTTCACGAGCAGAGACGATCACGGTTACTCACACAGTTGGTGTATTTTAATTAGAGTTTACTTCAAGTTTACTATAACCGGGTGTTAAACAAATATCCAAGTTGCCACATAACCGTGGGCACGGCTTTCCGAAAGATTTAACCCTGCAGGGGTGCTCCAAATAATTATCACAAATTAACCACACTTCGCGGGAATAGCCTCAACCACGGATCTCATGATCATCATAGGTAATTCCAAAGGAATTCCAACACCTCGAGAAAACCCGAAGAAAGTCAGAGTCCACACGCAAGTCATTCGATAAAGGTAAATCAAATCCAGCAAGACCACCCGACGTGTCGACGAACCCGATAAGAGCCGTGTATCTCGTTCTCAGGACACGACGGATAAGCTAGTGTATGGTGGCTTGATTGAAATCTCCCAAGTTGCCCTGGGTTGGCCCCGCATAGTGCTCTAGTTTGGACCAACACTCATGCGGAGCATTGGCTCGGGGGTTGATTAAATTATCCACGGGGTTGCAAAGCCCTATGCAAGTTTTATTAAGTTATTAGCAAATGTAGTACCAAAGTTGGGTCTTGCCAGACAAGTTTTAATCTCAACCGAATAAACAAGCACTACTAGGAAAAAGCTTATACATAGACGCTTACTAGTAGTGCGGGTTTTTACCCATCGCTACTGGTAGTTACTAGTAGCGCTGGTTTATACCCATCGCTACTACTAAGTTGATAGTAGTAGCGCTGGTTTATAAACCCGCGCTACTACCAAGTGGTCTTCACTATGCCCCCGGGACAGGCCATAGTAGTACCGTGGGGTATAAAACCCGCGCTACTGCTAAGTTGATAGCAGTAGCGCTGAAAACAAAAAGAGCGCTACTGCTAAGCTGGACCCGAGGAGCCCACCGACACTATTGATAGTAGCAGCGCTCGCCACAATAAAGCGCTACTGCTAACATTTTGAGCTAAGCCCGCGCGGTCGGCTCAAAATTTCCTAAGTCCCCCACTACCCCCCGCCCCTCTCCCCCCTCTCCTGCACTCCTCTCTGTCGTCACCGTCGCCGTCAACCTCACCGCCGCCGCCCGAGGCCGCCCTCGACCTCACCACCGCCGCCCTCTCCCCTGCCGCCGCCGCTCCCCTCCCTGAGACCACCGCCGCCGTAAGCCTCTCCCCTGCCCTCCTTTCTCTATATCTCTCTCTCCCATCACTTTCCCCCTCTCTCAGATTCATTCCTTCCCTCCCCTCTCCTCATGCATTGGCGCCGGCACCCAACACCTTCCCATCTCCTCTTGACCTCTCCGTCGACGGCAATGCCCTGTGCTCTCTCCTTCACCGCCGTCGCTGCCCCACCCTCCCCTCCTCCCATCCCATCCCATTCCATCGTGTACCCTCCCCTCCCCTCGACCCGCGAGAAGGTCAGGCGGCGGCCATGGCACCCGCCTGCAGATCTGCCATGGGTTTATCTCCTCCCCATCTCCGGCCGATGGTGCACAGGACCTACTCCTCGAAGGGCCCATCTCCGACTAGCGGTCATGATTTTTTTTTGGTTTTTGAAATTGATAGTAGTAGCGCGGGTCACGGGCACGCGCTACAGATAGTTAGTTGTAGCGCGTGTGCCACCAGCGCTACTACTAACACATGTACTAGTAGCGCGGGATGAGCCAGCGCTACTACTACCAGTTAGTTGTAGCGCGATAGTAGTAGCGCGGGCACCCGCGCTACTACTAGACGTTTAACCAGCGCGACTACTAGGCTTTTTCCTAGTAATGAAGGGGGTCCCCATAACAACCCCGAGCATGTTAGGAGCACAAAATATGGAAAACATAACACCGGTAACAAGAAACTAATGACGGTAATAGCGGAACAAATCACTGAGCAAAAGGCCAAGCCTTCCACCAATATCAAGTTATATATATATATGTGCATTAAATTAAACAACAGACAATATGATGATATCCAAATCCATGTTATCACTTGGAACAACCTGCACCTGCAACTAAGAATGCTATAATAGGGGCTAAGCAGCGGTAACTTAGCCAATCAAAGGTTTGCTAAGATGTGGAGGTTAGAGGCTGTCATGGCAAATAGGAGGCTGATATCAAGTGGTAGGTAGCGCAATTGTAACTATAAGACCGAGATACTAGAAAGCAAAAATAGTGTCAGGATCCGGGTACGATCATCTTGCATGTTGGTTCTTCAGCGAAACAAGTAGCAGGATCCTCGTAGTGGTACTCTCCTGGGTCCTCGTACTCAGTATCAACACTCGCATCTACCCAAGAGAAACAGCAACAATAAACATCCAACCAAGGTGCAATGCACAACCAAGATGATGCATGATTCATTTATGAATAATTAAACATGGCAATCCAAAACAAGTCATGTTTCACATGCAAAGTTCGTTTATTAATGAATCTAAACAGAACCTCATGTTAAGTTATTTGGACATGCATAGACATGGCAAATATGAATGCATCATGCAAAATCGATAGACATTCATATAAATAATGCAAGAAACGGAGTTACGGTTCTCACGATACGCTCACGACAAGGTACGAAGGCACATACACAAGACTACCAAGTCATGGGCTAATTCTTGGCAATCCAAGGTAGCCACTGGATAGGTTATGAAATATCACTCAAAATAGACTCAAATATCAATCAATTCCATGGAGTATAGCTCCCACAAGTCACAAAACAATTAAACTCACAATCTGCCACAAAACAGCAACATAGCAACTTACACAGCTCACAACTTGAGCTACAGGAACCCTACAACCACAAACAAGATATTGACAGAATCTACAAGATATATACTTCAACTTATCCAACTACACAATCAGCAAAGGAGGCACACATCAATAAGCATGAAGCTATCAAGTTGACATGATGAAACAGTTTTCTGGGACTTAGTGAAAATTCCAGTTTTCTGGAATCTGAGATTATAAAGTAGCAAGTTGACAGCAGTAGTTAAATATGTTAAAGGGCACCTCTTGGCATGAAAATTAACAGCGTGATAGTAGACAACATCTACTCCAAATTACTAGCACAGAGCATGAGCAAATTCTCAACATATAACTAGATGTCACCCACTCTTCAAGGCATAAAAATAACTACAGATTCTCAGACTTAGAAATATTTAGTAAGGTTGAAAACAACAACATTTTAGTGGCTACTTTAGATCATGGTTCCCACTTATTTACAAGTTGGTCATGACAAAGATAAATACCATGGCATTCTACACATCAAAGGCTACCATATACATGTTGGCACATACATCATAGCATGCAGGGATTAAATATAACAAAAATGACAAAATGGCACTTTGGGATAAAATGACATTTTGTCTAACTTGCTCAAAAGACCAAACCAATTGCACCAATGGATTCCTGAGATTTTTCTACCCCAAATTCATGTATCATACCCATATACTTGCATGGAGCATCATGGCAAAACACTAGATATCAAAAGGCCATCAATTCCTATATGCATATAGATCACAACAAAACACAAACAAAAACAAAAATAAAACAAGGAAAACAACTAATAGGAGGGGACCCACCTGGCATACTCACCAGGGTCTCCTTGTGTATGACAAGTGGGGCCAGGCCCACTTGTCACACACACAGAGACACACGCACAACCACACACAAGCTCACCTGGGATCTGCTTGCCACAGCAGATCCCATCCACACACGCACACATGCTGGCACACACGCACTCTCAACACAGCCGTACCAGATCCCACCACACCACACTGGATCCGGTCCAACACACACACAACCCATCACTGGAAAAAAGGGGAAAAAAGGGTGCACGCCGCGGGTTCAAACCCTAGACCTGACGGCCTCGGCGCGGGTCAGCTACCACTGCGCTATGCGGGGGAAGTCTAAACTGAAGGGGATGGATAGCCACAAATACAAAAGACTCCCTCTTCTCCTACCTCCAGGCAGAGAAGAAAGAGGCGACGCCGACGAGCCCTCCGGCGACCTGCGGGGCCGGCGACCTATGGCGGGGCTGCGGAATTCTACCGGAACCTTGTTCCCGGTGTTGCACTACCCTGACGGCAACGACGACAGTGGCAACGACAGCACAATAGGGAACAGATAGCGGCGGCGAGGCATGCAGCGGCGAGGCGCAACTACGAGCGCGAGCCGCATGCGGGGAAGGAGGCAGCACAGCATCCAACCGGACGCGGGGGAGGCTGCCACCAGCAGCACCACATACGCACGACAACGGCAAGCAACAACACAACAAAAAAACAGACTTCTACGGAGCACGGAGCGCGCGAGCATGGCGCCCTAGGATCTACGCGTACACACGAAAAATACGTGACGACGAGGAGGAAGGGAAGGAGGGACCGTACCTCCTTACCTAGGACAAGGAGAGGAGGACCAGGGCTCGACGAGGCAACGGCGAGGAGCAGACAACTCCGGCGACTGAACCTAAACATAGCTTCAGAGGAGAAGAGGCGAAGAGACGACGGCCTTGGCGCCTTGCCAACGTCCGGGAAGAAGAGGAGCACGAGGGGGGGGGGCCTTCCCGCGCACTAGAGGGACGGAGACGCGGCGGGGAGCTACCTCTGGGCATGAGCCGATGCTTGGCCGGAGCTCGGCGGTCGCGGCAACGGCATGGGGCTAGCCAACCTTACCTGGCGGCAGCTCGGCGAGGAAGAGGGAGGAATGGGGAGAGGGAAAACCCTAGAGCAGGGGGACGCGCTTATAGGCAGCAAGGGGCGCCGGATGGCCGTCAAATCGACCGGCAACCGACGTGGAACCGGAGGATGCTCTACCGTACAAGGGTGACGAACGCGGTAGTGAGGGAGGCCGGCTGGGCTGCGGGATCTGCTGGGCCGCGCTGGGGGGGCAAGGCCTGATCTGCGCTCTCTCTCCAATAACAGGAAAACAGAGAAGATATTATTCTTTTTAAAACAAAGCAACACTAGATAAAAAACCCAGCGAAAAAATGAATGGGTTTTTTTACAGGACAAAAGTACTTTTGTGAGAAGAATTAAATGCACTTTTAATAAAAATATTAAGTTGAATTATTGGACAAGTAATTTTTAAAACTATAAGAAAAAACAGCCCCTGTTTATATAACCACAAAATCTTGCAAACCCCAGACACCAAAAGAACCACACCATGCATTATTAATATGAATAGGGTTACCTCTTGAACATTTTTACCATTTTAATTTGCAAGTTCATTTTGATATGAAAAATAACATGGGAAAAAGAGGGGTGTTGGAAGGTTATGTTGCAAAGGAAAGATAGTGAAGAGGAGAGGTTGCACACATGAACTCCACCCACATTCAAACACCAACACAACACAGGGCACACTCACAACCACCACATCATACACAGACACATGAAAACAAGCAAGGCATGATGAATGCTATGATGGATGGAATGATGCATGACTGCAAACAACACATGGATGACAAGTAGCAACTCATACATTAAGCCCATGACACAAGGTTCATACAATGGGTTACATGCCATAAAAGGAAGGGACAACACTTGGGTTGTCATAGCGTCGTGCGAGAGGAGTCAGGGGAGTCCATGATGCTCATGCGCACGAACTATCAGGAGTGGGCACTCGTGATGCAAGTCAAGCTGCAGGTCACCTGCGTCTGGTCCGCGGTGACCGCCGCCGCCGCCGCCGAGAGTGAAGACCGGTGTGTGCTGCAGCTTATCCTCACCGGTGTCCTGTCGGAGATGCTGCGTGTGCTGGCTGCGAAGGACACGGCAAAGAAGGCGTGGGACACCATCAAGACCATGCGGATGGGCAGTGAGCGCGCCCGCGAGGCCAAGGCGCAGGTGCGCCAGCGGGAGTTCGAGGATCTCCGTTTCAAGGACGTTGAGTCCATCGAGGACTTCGGGCTGCGGCTCTCCACCCTCATCGCCGATCTGGAACTGTATGGCGACCCAGTCACCAAGCACAAGGCAGTCCAGAAGTTCCTCCGCGTGATGCCGTGGTGTACCGTCCGATGGCCATGGCGATCGAGTCACTGATTGATCTGAAGACCATGTCCATTGAAGAACTCGTTGGACGCCTCTCTTCTTGCAAGGATCACTACGATCTCAATGACGGCTCACAATCCACCGGGCGCCTGCTGCTCACTCGCGAGGAGTGGCTAGCCCGGGAAAAATTGGGCGGCGGTGGCGGCTCGTCATCCGGAGGCGGCGGCCACGACGTCAAGAACAAATCGCCCGCGAAGCCTAAACCTCAAGGCGGTGGCAGGGGCGCGCCAGGGAACGCCGGGGCGGGCGGCTCTGGTGGATCCGGTGGCATGAAGAAAAAGGGAAAGTTCCATCACTGCGGCATCCCAAGGCACTGGAAGAAAGATTGCCAGACGTGGTTCCGCGAGCAGGAGCAAAAGGACAAGCCGGAGTAGGCAAACCTGGCTCAGGCCGACGCCGAGCAGGATCACGGTCTCTACACGGACGTGGTCACCACAGTCGATGCATCACAACACGTCGCGCCTCAAGAGGTATATCTCAACGAAGAGAAGGTCATGCCCGTGCCCTCGCTGGACGGTGTGTGGTTCTTTGACACCGGGGCCAGCAGTCATATGATGGGCGACAGGTGTGTGTTCTCGGTGCTGGATGAGACTGTGCGAGGCACAGTGGAATTTGGAGACGAATCCATGGTGGCGATACGCGGGCGCGACTCTGTGGTGTTCCGCTGCCAGAGCGGGGGCCAGCACGTGCTCACCGGCGTGTTCTTCATCCCAAGCTTGCGCACCAACATCATCTCCGTCGGTCAACTGGATGACGCAGGCTGCATCATCGACATCAAGGACGGTGTCATGGCGATCCACGACCCGTCGCGGCGCGTTCTGGCGTGCATGAGGAGGACTGCCAATAGACTGTACATCGGCGCACTCATTGTGGACACACCAGCGTGTCTGATGGCGATCGGGGACGATGAGGCCTGGCGGTGGCACACACGCATGGGGCATATCCACTTTCATGCGCTCCGGGCCATGGGAAGCAAGGAGATGGTGCGGGGTATATATGTGATTGATCACGTGGAAGCATACTGTGATGGTTGTGCCCTGGGGAAGCAGCACCGCACGCCATTTCCGCAGGCCACTACGCACCGTGCAGAGCGTGTCCTAGAGCTCGTGCACACCGATCTTTGCGGTCTTATCGAGCCCACGACTCCGGGAGGTAACAAATATTTTCTGTTGGTACATGTGGCTGGAGATTTTGAAATCCAAGGACGAGGCAGACTCACGCTTCAAGAAGATACAGGCCATGGCGGAGGCGAATGGGCAGTGCAATCTACTAACATTCAGGTCGGACCGCGGCGGCGAGTTCAACTACGCCGAGTTTAGAGACTACTGCGAACACTGCGGCATCCAACACTTCACCACTGTGCCGTACTCCCCATAGCAGAATGGGGTGGTCGAGAGGCGCAACCAGACGGTGGTGGATATGGGACGGTGCATGATGAAGAGCATGTCCATGCCGGCGTTCTTCTGGGCTGAGGCTGTGTAGACGGCAGTTCACCTGCTGAACCGCGCGCCGACGAGGAGCCTGGATGGTGTCACCCCTTATGAGGCATGGCATGGCCGTAAACCCGCGGTGCATCACCTACACACATTCAGGTGCATAGTTCACGTGAAGAGCGTCGGGCATGGGATCACCAAACTAAGCGATCGCTCGACGCCAATGGTGTTCGTCGGGTATGAAGAAGGTTCCGAAGCCTACCGTGTCTACGATTCTGCAAGCAAAAAGGTACGGGTGACGCGTGATGTGTTTTTTGAGGAAAACAGGACTTGGGCATGGCACACTCCGGGTGCGGCAACTGACGCCCGAACGCCGGCGACGTTCACCATGGACTACACCATGGAACACGGCACCGAGGAGCGGGATAACGGGCTAGACTTGACACCACCCTCGAGAACACCACCAACACCGTGGGTCCGGCGACTCCTTCCTCATCGTCTCTAGGGACGCCACCCTCTTCTACGGGTGGCACGACCGTGGCGAGCACATCTGCGGCAAGCACGCCCACGGTGACCACGCCCAACACTCCTGGTAGAGACCTCCGCTGGGCCACGCCGCTGAGCCAAGACAAAGACCGACGAGATGTGGACACCGGCAACATCCAATATCGTCGCGTCTCCTGCATCATCGATGAGACTGAGGAGGAGGCCCTACGCGAGGCAATGGAGAAGTGCTTGCTGAGCGCAGAGGAGACAACAAATGTTGGAGAAGCTCTCGAGGACAACACATGGAAGAATGCCATGGATACTGAAATGAATTCAATCACAGAAAACTGTACCTGGGAGCTGTGCTCTCTCCCTCGAGGGAACAAGGCCATTGGACTCAAGTGGGTTTACGAAGTTAAGCATGATCCCGAGGGCAAGATCCTCAAGTACAAGGCCCGTTTGATCGCAAAAGGCTATGCACAACGGGAAGGCATGGACTTTGAAGAGGTTTTCGCGCCTGTTGCTCGTAGGGAGACAGTGCGCCTGTTCCTCGCCCTCGCCACGCACGCCGGCTGGGAGGTGCATCATATGGATGTGAAATCGGTGTTTCTCAACAGAGAGCTCACCGAGGAGGTGTACATGGCGCATCCACTCGGGTATGCAGTGACCGGCAGGGAGGATCAGGTACTGGAGCTGAAGAAGGTGTTGTATGGACTCCATCAGGCTCCTAGGGCCTGGTATGCCAAGCTGCATGAAACCCTTGCCTCACTTGGTTTTCACAGGAGCAAGCTTGAGCATGCTATATACCGGTGGGGTGATGTAGACTCTTATCTGCTCACTGGTGTCTATGTTGATGACCTCATCATCATAGGTACTGACCCCGTACACATCTCTGAATTTAAGAAGGAGGTGCAGAGGCTGTTCAAAATGACAGATCTTGGGCTGCTGAGCTACTACTTGGGAATCGAAGTAACCTAATCTGAGGGGCTGATAACTCTGTGTCTCCGTGGCTATGCAGAGAAGATCCTGGAGCTTGCTGACATGAGCAATTGCAACTCCTGCCACACACCCATGGAATGCAGGCTTAAACTGAAGAAAGAAGACGACGCCAAGTCTGTGGACTGCTCCCTCTACCGCAGCGTAATTGGAAGCTTGAGGTATCTAGTTCACACAAGGCCAGATATCACTCATGCTGTTGGCATCGTCAGTAGATTCATGGAGAAGCCCACCACAACACATTGGACAACAGTAAAACAGATACTCAGGTATGTCAAAGGTACGCTGGGATATGGTTGCCGTTATGTGCGGGGCGGTGGTGGTGCTCTCCTAGGTTATAGTGACAGTGATCATGCGGGTGATGTGGGAGATCGCAAGAGTACTTCAGGCAATGTGTTCTTCCTGGGTGACAATCCCATCTCTTGGACGTCTCAGAAGCAGAAGGTGGTTGCCATCAGTTCATGTGAGGCAGAGTATGTGAAAGCACATTTGCTCCCTTGATGGTTTTGGTAATTAATAACAACATATAAGTCATTGAACTAATGTTTCCACCAAGTATTTTTCAATAAATGTTCAATGATAGGATTGGCAAAAGGAGATTGTGGACATACCCCAAGATACAAGGAAATAGGTTGGCAAACCTTCAAACAAGAGGACTCTACATTTTATATTTGTGAGAAATCACTTTGAGTCCATAGGAAAGCCGATACTATTAAAAGGGGGTAAGGTTTTGTTTGTGAACAATATGCTCAAATGTGCACAAGTGATAGTCGCCAAAAAACATCCACAAACTCTCCCACCAAAGTTTGTTCTATACCTAACACTCAAAATGGGTGCAACCAACTTTCCCATACCGGTGCCACAGATTTCAGAACCTAGACAGACTCAGCCAAACCCTAGCCACTTCGGTGCAACCGATTCCATACCGGTGCCACCGAGTTTAGGTTGCCAACTTTTTGTTACGCAAATTCACATTTTTGGTCCCACCGAGAATTTTGGGTCGACGTCATCGAGATTGGAAATCTTACCGTTGGTCACCTTATCGGTGCAACCGAGTCCTATATCGGTCTCACCGAGATTCAAAAGTTGCCACCTTTTGGTCACTTCGGTACCACCGAGATTAACACATCGGTGTCACCGAGTTCTCATTTTGTGTGTAACGGTTGGACTTTTGGGGATGCCTATATATACCCCTTCACCACCACCTACTCAAAAGAGAAGCACTCGGAACTATTCCATACCTATCCTATCAGATTTTCTGAGAGAGAACGACCTACCCTTGTGTTAAGGTCAAGATCTTCCACTCCAATCATATGGATCTTGATCTCTAGCCTCCCCAATTAGCTTTCCACCAATCCCATCTCTTCCACCATGCCAAATCTGTGAGAGAGTGATTGGATGCTGAGGAGTCTATCATCTTGAAGCACAAGAGCAAGGAGTTCATCGTCATTACCGAGCCTATTACCTTTTGGAGGATGGTGTCTCCTAGATTGGTTAGGTGTCGCTTGGGAGCCTCCTACTTCGTGTTGTGGGGTGAACCAAGAAGTTTGTAAGGGCAAGGAGATCGCCTACTTCGTGAAGATCTACCCATAGTGAGGCTAGTCCTTCGTGGACGGAAGCAAATATGGAATAGTCAAGGTTGCTACTTCGTGGACCCTTTTGTGTGGAGCCCTCCATGGACTCTCGCGACCGTTACCCTCCGTGGGTTGAAGACTCCATAAACGTGGATGTACGATAGCGCCACCTGTCGGAACCACGGGAAAAATCATCGTGTCTACAACTGCGTTTGATCTTCCTACCCTATCCTTTCTATACATGCTTATTGTTACTTTCCCCTGCTATATACTCTTAGACTTGCATGTGTAGGGTGTACTTGACTTGCCATGAACTGCTAAAAACTGTCAACCCTAAAACTTGGTATAGGCAAAACTTTTATCTGGTCAAGTAGTCTAATCACCCCCTCTAGACATACTTTCGGTCCTACAAGTGGTATCAGAGCTTTGGTCTCCATTGCTTAGGTCTCATAACCTAGGAGAGTATGGCGTCTAGTGAGGGAAGTTATCATCTTAGAGGTCCGTACTTTGATGGCACTAATTTTGCTAGTTGGAAGCACAAAATGAAAATGCATATTCTTGGTCATAACCCCGTCGTTTGGGTTGTTGTTCGTGTTGGCTTGCAAGGTGAGTTCTTTGCGGCTGGACGGGAACCGGATCGTGAAGCGATCGCAGATGAGTTGAAGATGTTGCAACTCAATGCTCAAGCATGCGACATTCTCTTCAACTGCTTATGCCCCGAAGAATTCAACAAAATCAGTCGTCTTGAGAATGCAAAAGAGATTTGGGATACTTTGGTTGATATGGACGAAGGAACCGAGTCCATGAGAGAATCCAAGTTAGATGTTCTTCAAGGTTAGCTTGACAAGTTCAAGATGAAGGATGGTGAAGGAGTCGCCGAGATGTACTCTAGGCTAGCTCTCATCATCAATGAGAATACCGGCTTAGGAAGCGAAGAAATGACCGACAAATTCATCATGAAGAAGATACTTAGAGCTTTGGATGAGAAATACGACACCATGTGCACATTGATCCAAATGATGCCAAACTACAAAGATCTCAAGCTTACGGAAGTCATTGGAAGGATTGTTGCTCATGAGATGACACTCAAAGATAAGGAAGAACTTCATCACAACTCTAGCGGTGCATACAAAGCAACAAGTGATGCTCCCGCACTTCAAGCAACAACCTTGTCATCAATGAAGAGATAAGCCTCATGGTCAAGAAATTTAACAAGTTCTACAAGAATAGTGGCAAAGAAAGAAACTCCAACTCAAGATATGAAGAGAAGCGTTCGTCAAGTCGTTACCGCAATTGCTACAATTGTGGGAAGCCCGGACACTACTCAAATGAGTGCATGGTTCCCTACAAAAGAAGAGAAGAGCCGCCTCAAAGTTGAAGCTCAAGGAATGAATCACCACAAAGAGAGAGAAGGAGTAGAGATGATCGTTATGAACGAAGACACTCAAGGAGAATTTGAGATTCGGAGAAGAAGGACAAGTACACCAAGAGCTACAAAAGAAGAAAACATCAAGCTCATGTTGGTGAATGTGTTTCCAGCTCCGACTCCGACAACAACTCTGAAAGAAGCTATCACTCCGACTCCGACTATAGTCAAGATGACGGTGTTGCCGGAATTGCTCTAGTGACTACCAACTCCTACGATCTATTTGATTCACCAAACGATGGGAGTGGAAGTTGCTTCATGGGTAAAGGCCCCAAGGTATCACACCCCGAGTGACGGGGATATACCCCGTGGTATGACCCGGCCTGACGACTCACAGGAGACCCGACCGAAGATATGATATTCTTATTAAAGACCCGGGAGGCGAGTCACGGGAGGACCAAGCCCAAGACCCGGCGGGTGAGCCGGCGCCAGGCGGCTCACAAGAGAAGGCCCACAAGAGAAGACCCGAAGAGAGAAGGATTCCCTTAAAAAAAATAAGACCTGGAGTAGGATTCGTGAGAGACGAGTCCTAATCCTACTCCTAGTAGGACTCTATTTTTAAGCCTACCCTCTCCACGTATATAAGGAGGGGGAGAGCACCCCTAGAGGGACAAGTTCAGAAGAGACACAAGTCGAGAAGTTTAGACAACACAAGATTAGAGATAGAAAGATTAGAGGCTCTCGTGATTAGAGGTAGCGATTAGCACCCTTGTAACCGAGAGATCTTCATCATCATCAATACCAGACAAGCAGGATGTAGGCTTTACCTCCATCGGAGGGGGCCGAACCTGGGTAAAAATCCTTGTCTTCTCGATTCTGATCAACCCCTTCAAGCCACCACATAGTTGTGTCTCACCCCGAACCTAAGTCCGTTGATCCGGACATCTGCCGTGACAAATCCACGACAGTTGGCGCCCACCATGGGGCTACGCACACGGTGGTGTTGTGTTTTGGAAGGATATTTCCTAAGGATTGAGAAGCTCGCGATATGTCAGAAAGAAGAACCGGCGTAGAGGGGTCATGTTATTGACGATCGGTCAAAGCGACATGTATGAGTATGAAGATCCAGAGAAGATAGGGTCGCCTCGTGCGCCGGCGCTACGATCCGGCGATCCTAAGCTAGATCAATTCCGAAACATTGTTGTGCGCTGCCGTGATGACGAAAGTTTCCGTCATGGATCCGATCAAAGTACGAGCTGTCGTAATCAAGATGGACACGAAGTTGATTTGCTCAGTTGTTGCTAGCTAGCCGAAGCAAAGTATGGACCATGTAAAAAAATTAGTTTCCGCCCAACTCCACGATTGTGTTGACCGCGACTTGGTTTTCTGGTGGTCGGCTGATGTGCGATGGCCGCTTCCACGTCAACTTGCCAGCGCGTGACTTTCGGCCTCCTCTATTACCAGCTCGCCGCGTTGCGCGTGACTTCCGACCGCTGCAGCGACTACGACCCGTGCTCGGGTGCGACCCGGCCGGTGCAGTAAGGCAGGGTGGCTCACAAGTCCTCCCGCGCCTAGCAGCCGCTGTGGCGCCCTACGGCTGCACCCCCTCCGAGTCGGCCTCCTGCCATCACCTCCGCACGCGTCGTCGGATTCGACTGGACTACGAGCCACCACTAAGGCCTCATATGCTTCTGCCATAGCTTGCACCTGACCCCTGATCCTGAGCACCTCCGCTACGCTTGCACCGCCAGCCAGTTCCATGTTGCGCCTCCCTGCGCGCCGTCGCCAAGCGCCGGCCGGCCGCCGGCTCCCCACCGCCCACTGCCTCCATCGGCGCCTCTCCGAATTGTACTTGAGGACGGCCTCGTCTCCACGTCGCCTCACCTCGCACCGCACCACTGGCCTCCGTGGTGGTGGCTCGCCTCTGTTGCCGCGCTTCGCGTCGCCGCCTCCCCTTGCCTCCACCTCGCCTACTGCCGCGTAGCGCCTGCCGTTCGCCATGTCGCCGCAGCTGCCACGCCCCTGCTGTGCACCGTCACCTCGCCCCCTTGCGTCGGAGCCGCCGCAGCCGCCATCGCCTCGCCGAACCGAGCCGCCAAGTCGTCGTGACCGACGCAGCTCCCGGGTACCGGCCGCCATGAGCCGCCTCCTCGCCGAAGCTAAGCCGCCCGCTGTCGTGGCCTCCGGCTCCTCCCTGCAGCCGTCGCGCTTGCTGTATTGCGTCCGTATCGCGCCACAGCGCCTGCAAATCGCCGTGCCAGCGTGCCGCCGCGTCTCACCTCGGAGCTGCACCGCGCCTGGCCGGGTCAGCCACACTTCAAGTCGCCCTGCTTCGGCCGCCTCGCAGGCTTCTGTTGCTACGTCTCTGTTGAGCTGCCCTGTGTCGCCTTGCTCCAAGTCAAGCTCGACTCGCCCGCCCGTGACGAGCTTCTGTCTCCGTTCCACCCGTCGGCTCGCCGCCCCGCTACGCAAGAGGAGCCGCCATGCCTTAACTCGCCAGCCTGCCTCAGCTCACGCGCGCGAGAAGCTAGCCCCGCTGGGCCGATTCATTTTTGCTGTGTCGAGCAAAACTTGCGGCAGCAGTATCTGGGATGCTCCCGTGTAGGCCTTTATCTAAAAAAAATGTGTGGTCGTGGTTTCCTGCATGAAAGGATGAGGTGTGTGTTGAAAATAAACATTTTGCAATGATGGACGACCTGGAACGATTGGAGGGGCCCACCTCCAAGCCTCAAGATCCAAACGTCTACACAGGAAATACGTTTGGGCTAGCAGTTTCAGAGAATTGGATGACAATCAAGGGAAAGGAAGAGCTGTAATATTATCCAAACACCAACGTCGATGTTCATGCGACAAAATATCAGGTGATATTCTTCCATCTAGTTCTATATGGGAATATAAATTTTCTTTCAAAGAACAATTGCTATGCCCTGCTATATTTTTACGCAGGACAATTATACATGTGGCATTATACCGCGGAGGTGAAGCGCACGCCAGCATCATTATGTACTGGTGTCCGTTCGTATCACGTTGCTCGATGGACGTACGTGAGTCATCGCTCCCGCGGACAGTCTACATCCACTCGCCGGTACCGCGCGCTTGCCCGCCCGTATGAGCCGCTAATGGGACGCAGCAAACCGTTGTATCCGCAGTATGATTTTCATCAAACAATGCCACGGGCGACTCGCCGTTTTCGCCGGCTTACAACGCTACGGCCGTCACTCGCGACCGCACCGGCTTACAACGCTGCGGCCATCTTTCGCCACCATACCGGCTTACAATGTGGTGACCGTCTCTCTCCATCCGCGCCGGTTTACAATTCCATGGCGTCTTTTACAATAGAACCGGCTTACAATGTCGTGGATGATTTCTACGTCTACATCAACATATCGATGCAGTGCTCGACAATACGAGCCGCCCAACGGACCCGCAAGACGCCACCCACACTATGATCTACATCAAACATATTGGTGTGGTGCTCGTCGATACGAGCCGCCCAACGGACGGGTGCACAAGTCGCCGCCACTACAATTTGGTCCACTTCAACAAACAGTCGGAACGAACCATCAACCGGATCATTGAAACAATTCATACGGGATCATCTATAACCCGCCACGACCAACCTCAACTTTTCAATGAAGATTCTCAAGCTGCATCTTCGAGTCAACTTGAAACTCGGGGGCTACAGACATGGCAAGACACATTTGGTCGTTTTCAATGAGAAGCCCGGGTCTTTCCAAGATGAAATTTTCCGGCTCACAGAAATGAGTTAAAGTGGTTTGTTTGCCGTCAAACGGTTGATCTATCATTCGGCTTTATGCCCTATCAAGCGCTGTTGCAGGGAGGTATCTTGATTTTGATAGTGATGAATATGATTTGCTTTGTGATGATGATTTGCTTTGTGATAAAACTAGTGATGTTGATCAAAATGAACTTGATAATTCTCATGCTAGTCAAGATGAGTCATTTGATGATGATAAGATGAAAATAGAACAACTAACTAAAGAACTAAACACTCTTAAATTAGCTCATGAATCTACTCTCGAAGATCATAGAGAGCTTGTGAGAACTCATAAGAAGTTACACTTCGAGAAGCTCAACTTGGAGCAAGAGCATGAGTTTCTCAAAGCTATGAATGACGATCTCTGAAAGAAGACTTCATCTTATCTAGCTAAATGACTACTCTTGTCTACTTTCATGCCTCAAGTTAAAACTAAGCAGTCTAGTAACAAAGGCAAGAAAGGTTCTTCATCTAGTAGCAACAATAAAAATGCTAAACCCAATGATGTTGCTTCTAGTAGTTCTATTGATTCCACTAATGATGATTCTCTTAGCCAAGTTACACTTGAGCAAGAAAATGCTTTATTGAAAGAAATTATAGAAAAAGATATCTACAAGAGTCTTGCCGGATGTAAGCAATTTGAGGAAATTGTACGCAAGCACGGAGGATACCGGAAGAATCGTGGTGTTGGCTACTTCAACGCTAATGGAGTTGAGTGGGAAGAAGGTCAATATCCCAAGCCCAAGTTTGTTCCTCAAAAGGAGAAGTATGAAAATACTCTTCCCAAGGGGACAAACACTCAAGATGACCTTCCACCACAAGACCACAAGCTCAAGGGCAATAGCAAGCTTCAAGAGGACATTGACTCATTTGAAGATGAACACCTAGCTTTGGTGGAGTGGGTTTCCAAGGCTACTTCAAGCTCAACTACTAAAAAGGCTACTTCAACACCAAGGACCCCCATCGACTTGATGTGGGTCCCCAAGAAGAAGAACTAGTAAGTTCTTGAGGGGTGACTCCGCCAATGAAATTCACTGACATTCATTATTGGCAAGAACTTTTCGCACTCAACATCAACTCAATGCAATAGTTCAAGGAGTCACACATTCCCTCAAAGGTAAGCAAGGGACAAGGTAATCAACTAATCAATGGACATCATAACATATGCTTTGCACTCCATGTCCATAGGTATCCTTGTATTTGTCTCTTGTGAGTTGGGACTAACCCATGTAGGTGAGAGGAGTAAGGAAACAACAAGGATGCTCCCAACTCTTGATGATCTTCATCAACATTGAGCATCCACAACTACCTCACCAACATGAAGTCTTCATCAACAAATCCAATGTTAGTTTATCCCTCTTATGGGGGGATGTCACATTAAGGGGGAGCTTTATTCTAAGACTTGAGTCAAAGCATCTCTTAGTATGTGACAGCATTAAATGCTTTATGTAAAAGTGGTAACCTCACTTGCGCTTAAAAAATGAGTATGACCTATGATCAAGTACTCTTACTTGGCTCCTAAGTCAAATACTCACATATAGATGATTTCTTCATCGCCCAAGTGCTTCTTAGATGCTAGTGTGTTTGTGCATGTTTGTCATGACTTCTTTTGACATCTTATTGTGTGGGCATGTTGGTCTGCATTTATTTTCTCATTCAAGGACATCCAGTTGTTGCTATTTGGTTATTGATTTTCTATTTTGCCAATTGCATGGACAAGAATGCCTAGGACCACTCTTTAGCTATCTATGCTTTCTCACCTCATATTCCATTCATGCTGCATCACAAAATTTGAACAAGTGTTTTTCGATCCCTCTGTGTGTGGAGCACTCGGAGTTCCGTGTCGACAAGGACTGGCCATTAAAACCTTCCAAGTGCATCTCGGTGGAACCAACCCCACAATCTCGGTCTCACCGAATGCCTAGGGTTGATCTGTCTTTCAATCTTTGCATTGCCGATTCCATATTCTCGGTTACACCGAGTTTCCCTGTCAGCTGACAGTTGTGGAACTCGGTGACACTGAAAACATAAAATCGGTATCACCGACAGTGGAGGGTATATATGACGTGGACCCCGACATTTTGAAATTCTATCTTCAAACGTCACGCCTTAGAACCCTAAGCTGCCGCCTCGACACCCCTGGCCGTCGCCCTTGTTTTCCTGCGCTCCTCCGCCGCTGGGAATCGCCACCGTCGACGAAATCTGCTACATCGTCGCCGCCGTAGCGGATCCGCACCAAGTTAGGGTACGGATTCGACCTCCCTTGCGCTCTCCTTATGATTCTTGTGCACTGGATTTGATTTTATCTATAAGCCACTCATTGCACGTATTCCTATCCACACAAGAACCCATAGGCTAGCGAACCATTGATTTTCTAGGATTTTGCCTTCCGCTCGACGCAACTCGGTAGAACCGAATCAAGAAAATCAGTACCGGCAATTTTCGTTTCTGTGTTGCTGAGAACTGTCTCGGTGAAACCGAGCACTCCTTTTCGGTCTCACCGAAAAGGGTGCCAAGTTTTTGTTATAAGGGAAAGTCAGTCTCGGTGTCACCGAAACTTTTGCTTCGGACTTACCGGTTTGTTTCTGACAGAATGCAAAACCTTGAAAATCTTTTGTTCAAAATTTTAAAAACCAGCTGATAACTTTGTGATGACTCATCTACTTCTACTCATCTATATTCCATTCATAGGGTCAGTATGTCAGATGCAAAGGACAGTTAGAACTTGCCAGAGCAGGGTGTAGACATGAGTTCAGGCACAAGCCCAGAGTCCAGTTCATTTTCAGATCTAGGCACCCCCAGCTCCCATGGGTTGCCCAAAGCTACTACAAGGACCAGAAAGAAGCTGAATTCTGATGAAGAAGATTCAGACTTCGTTCCAGAAGAGATTCTTGCTAAGAAGTAAGAGAAAGCTGCTAAGAAGTCTGCTACTGAAGCCACTTCTTCCAGGAGAGTTGTCAGCAAGATCTATGCACCTGCTTCAACCTTCAAGGCTCATGAGACGGCCAGAGCAACTATTTTAGTTGAAGTCCCCAAGAAAGCTATGCCTAAGAAGGCAGGAGAGAAGAAAACAAGAAATAGGGTTATTCATGTTATTGACGGAAAAACCTCCATGTATGAGGATCCTGAACAAGCTGTTGATGCTGATGCTGAAGAGGAGGAAGAGCATGTTGAGAAGGCCCCTCCCAGGAAAAAGCAAAAGAAGCTTATGGTTGATGCTATGCCAAAGACTAGCACATCCAAGAAGGCTGCTGCTGAGAAGCCTAAGAGGACATCCAGGCAGATTCCAACATTTGAGAAAAACAAAGGGACTGCTTCCAGAGTTGAAGATGATGATGACTTGACAACTTTGATGAAGCTCAGACCACACCTTCCGGTACACAATGCCAGCTACCACTAGCTGAGGATATGAAGAAGAGGAAGGATTCAGGATTGAGAGCATGGAGAGCTATAGATCCATATGCCTAGAGGAAGAAGACAGTTGTGGACTACAGATTTCATACCAAAGAGCAACAAGATTTCTATGAGACTGTGCTTTTTGACAAGAGTCCAGCTATGAGTGATATGCGATATGTTGATTGGAAATTCATTAAGGAGAATGAGGACTACTTTCCAAGTGTCTAAGACAATTTCCACTGCATAGGTCTGGATGAGTTTGTTAGCAGAGAATTCACTGCTTGGAACGATGAGATGATCATGCAATTCTACATCACTGCACATTTCTATGGAGATGGTAGAATTGTATGGATGACTGAAGGTGCATCGTATGAATCAACTGTTGAAGCATGGGTTGGTATCTTAGGAGTTCCTGAAGCACAGGATGGTGACTTGGATGTATACTCAGAATCCAAGGCGAGCCACAATGCTATGGCAAATATGTATAAGGAGATCCCTGCTGCCAATGTGAAGGCTAGGATCTATCTACTTTCTTCAGGCTGACCTCCGCACAATGAACACCATTCTGAGGCATACTTTGATGCCCAGGTCAGGAGATGACAAGATGATCCGAGGCCACTCCATCAATATGTTGATCCACCTTGACAGACACACCAGGATCAGATTCATGGATTTGATTGTTGAGACAATCAAGAAGGTTGCTGCTGACCAGAAGCGCTCTTGCTATTATGCACCATACATCCAGGTGCTTATCAATTCAAAGTTGGAGAAGCACATTTTTGCTCTAGATCGTCCACATTTACCCCTACAGCCAGATCTCGGGGACAATGTTGTGGTGATAGATGTTGAACATCCCACATCTGCTACAGCTCAGGCAGAGGCAGAGGCAGTTAGAGCCACTAGTGCTCAAGTCCCTAGATCCAAGAATGAGCAAATAGATTTGTTGATATCATCAATTCAGGGTATGCAGAAGGACATTAAGGGGATTCTGGACAACCAGAACAATCTTGTCAGGATCTTTGAAAACCGGATCAAGACCCTTAGTGATAAGGTGGATGGGCTGACTAAGACAGTCAGTGAGCTCAATAAGGAAGTTGACTTAGTGCCTCTTCCTCAGACTACTTCTTCATATGATGATGATGATGATGATGAGGATGTATCACCTCTCAGGACAGGCACACAGTTTCATACCCAGGCCAGATCAGCCACTGTGTCAGTTCCAGACTTGAGGCCCTCTTCATCAGCTCCTACTGCTGTCACCTCAGCTCCTACTCCATCCGTTCCAGTTCCTCCAGCTGCCACTCCAACTCCATCCACGACATCTGCTGAGATCTTCGCCGACGTTGTTCTCTCGACTCCTTCATCAGCAACCGGAGGAGATCAGCCCAAGAACGATTAGATGTATGCCATTGAACTTTTTGGTAACTTGTTGCCAAAGGGGGAGAAGTGTATATATATCTTTAGGCCTCGAGCGAGAGAGCGTTTTGGTGTTTGTTGCTTTTCAAAACATTTGGTCTTTTGGTTACTTGTGTTGAGAGTATGATCATGTGTGTTATGCTACTATTTTACGCCTTATGTGTGATGCAACTATTTCCTATCATCTTAATGCTTATGAGACGACCATTCACCTTTGCTTGATTGTGTTGTGCTTTGTTATTCATTCTAATTTTTCTCGCACACCACAAATTTTTATGTGACATGGAAGAAGTGCCCCATATACCTAATCGATTGCGCATTTGCATTCAAACACAAATTCAAAATAATGTACAAATTTAGGGGGAGCTCTTGCTTATCACATACCTCTCAAAGCGACGATTACATTCATTGATTTCATCATATGTCGAAGTTTTGATCTATATGTTGTCACCAATTACAAAAAAGGGGGAGATTGAAAGCACATTTGCTCCCTTGGTGGTTTTGGTAATTAATAACAACATATAAGTCATTGAACTAATGTTTCCACCAAGTATTTTTCAGGAATAGTTTAATGATAGGATTAGCAAAAGGAGATTGTGGACATACCCCAAGATGCAAGGAAATAGGTTGGCCAACCTTCAAATAAGAGGACTCTACATTTTATATTTGTGAGAAATCACTTTGAGTCCATAGGAAAGCCAATACTATTAAAAGGGGGTAAGGTTTTGTTGGTGAACAATATGCTCAAACATGCACAAGTGATAGTCGCCAAAAAACATCCGCAAACTCTCCCACCAAAGTTTGTTCTATACCTAACAATGAAAATCGGTGCAACCAACTTTTCCATACCGGTGCCACCGATTTCAGAACCTAGACAGACTCAGCCAAACCCTAGCCACTTCGGTGCAACCGATTCCATACCGGTGCCACCAAGTTTAGGTTGCCAACTTTCTGTTACGCAAATTCATATTTTCGGTCCCACCGAGAATGTTGGATCGACGTCACCGAGATTGGAAATCTGACCGTTGGTCACTTTTGGTCACTTCGGTACCACCGAGATTAACACATTGGTGTCACCGAGTTGGTCATTTTGTGTGTAACGGTTGGATTTTTGGGATGCCTATATATATCCCTTCACCACCACCTAGTCGAAAGAGAAGCACTCAGAACTATACCATACCTATCCTATCAGATTTTCCGAGAGAGAACCACCTACCCTTGTGTTGAGGTCAAGATCTTCCACTCCAATCATATGGATCTTGATTTCTAGCCTCCCCAAGTAGCTTTCCACCAATCCCATCTCTTCCACCATGCCAAATCTATGAGAGAGTGATTGGGTGCTGAGGTGTCTATCATCTTGAAGGACAAGAGCAAGGAGTTCATCGTCATTACCGAGCCTATTACCTTTTGGAGGGTGGTGCCTCCTAGATTGGAAAGGTGTCGCTTGGGAGCCTCCTACTTTGTCTTGTGGAGTGAACCAAGAAGTTTGTAAGGGCAAGGAGATCGCCTACTTCGTGAAGATCTACCCATAAAGACGCTAGTCCTTCGTGGACGGAAGCCGTTATGGGATAGTCAAGGTTGCTACTTCGTGGACCCTTTTGGGTGGAGCCCTTCGTGGACTCTCGCGACCGTTACCCTCCGTGGGTTGAAGACTCCATAAACGTGGATGTACGATAGCGCCACCTGTCGGAACCACGGGAAAAATCATCGTGTCTACAACTGTGTTTGATCTTCCTACCCTATCCTTTCTATACATGCTTGTTGTTACTTTCCGCTGCTATATACTCTTGGACTTGTATGTGTAGGGTGTACTTGACTTGCCATGAAATGCTAAAAACTGTCAACCCTAAAACTTTGTGTAGGCAAAACTTTTATCTGGTCAAGTAGTCTAATCACCCCCCCCCCCTCTAGACATACTTTCGGTCCTACAGTATGTGGCAGCCACGGCAGCAACCTGTCAAGGCCTTTGGTTGAGCAGACTTCTTTGTGAGATGAAGGGAATGGAGCCAACAA
The DNA here is from genome assembly GCA_022496015.1 of Hordeum marinum. Lineage (NCBI taxonomy): Eukaryota > Viridiplantae > Streptophyta > Magnoliopsida > Poales > Poaceae > Hordeum > Hordeum marinum. The sequence goes on from CM039678.1 coordinate 27,416,783, forward strand.
AGTTCAAACTTCTGATCGACACTAAGTCACTGATTGCTTTGGCAAAGAATCCAGTCCACCATGACCGTAGCAAGCATATAGATGTCAAATTTCATTTCATCAGAGAGTGCATTGAGGAGGGTCAGGTGGAGGTCGACCATGTTCGGACAGAGTACCAGCTTGCAGATGTGATGACCAAGGCCCTTGAGCGTGTGCGTTTTGTGGAGATGCGGCAGCAGCTTGGGGTCAGAGAAGTCAGTAACAAGGGCTGAGCTTCAGGGGGAGAAGTGTTGGCATAAGCTCAGGGTCATAGCTGGTTAGGACAGTCCGGGGTTTTTCATTTGCTTTTCTGTTGTTTGTAATAATGTGTGTGCATGGCTGCTGTGACATGCGCATGCACGTTTGTAGTGCTGGGTCGTTACCCACTCCTCCTCTCCCTCCTAGTTTCTCTCCCGGTGGACTCGATGTTGTGGCTCGTGGCCGTAGGATGGCGCGGCCATCTCGGATCATGGCATTCCACCGGGAGTTAGTTAGCTCATCTGATGACTATTGTAACTAGTGCATAAGAGGAGGAAGGAAATAACAGAAAGGTTGCGAAGTTAGAGCGGCTGAAAAACTAACTCTCTCTCTCTCTCTCGTGTTCCACTCGTCTCTCTTCCTCACGTCCGATCGACAACGACGCCTTCGTTGCTTGCCGCCGTTGTTCCTGCGTCGTCGTTGCTGCTTCTCCTCCACTGATGTTGTTGCTGCTCATCCGCTGCTGCTACTACTCCATCGATGCTGGTACTTGGGAGGAAGGAAGAGGTGGAGAAAACAAGGCTTCCAGGGGTTGATGAGCTTGGGGTAGCAATTTAGGCCTAATGCTAAGGGATATAAAGGGAAATTCTCATGGGCTGGGGTGGGGGTGCATTGCCCATGTTGGCCCTTGAGAAGCTCCGCCACTGCTATCCGGCACTCCTCGTTCCTCATATTGCCTTCATATATACGATGAGTATGAGAGTGTCTAGGCATGTCCAGTCAGTGGTCATGCATCCGTCACATCGGATTTGGCCTATCATAGATCATCTGTTTTTTATCAACTACATGCATGTGATCGGACATATAGCGGAAAAATGATGGACATACTGACAAAAAGAAAGTCAAAACTGATAAACCCGGACACTGAGGGATCCACGGACTTTTGAGGGGTAGGATTTATTCAGTCCGACTGTAGATTTAACTATACTAGAGTACAAAGAGACCGACATTACACCTACGTTGGGACGTGTACCGACTGCCCACCTCATGTGTCTTAGAGCATGGTTAATAGTATAGCCAACTACTGACCATAAGCCATTAACATGTCATCTATAGCCCATCTTATAACCAACATGTACAATAGTTGATTAGAAGAGTGTACTATTTTTTATTATATGACTCACCTTTAGCTCTCACAAAGTGGCTAGAAGCATGTGCTAGAGCTGGCTATTCACCAAGAACCCGCTTACCTTCTCTCTCCTCTTCTCTTTCCTCCAACTAAACAAAAATATATTAGTTTATTTCTTATAGCCTGCTGACTCAGCTCTATTATACTTGCTATTAATGTTTATGTATATTCACCAAGAACCCGCTTACCTTCTCTCTCCTCTTCTCTTTCCTCCAACTAAACAAAAATATACTAGTTTATTTTTTATAGCCCGCTGACTCAGCTCTATTATACTTGCTATTAATGTTTATGTACTCCTACACATGCATCTCTCGTTTGCTTGCGTGCTTCTACCGCTGGCAATCATTTGAAAAATTGCTGAAAAGTGACAATCATATTGTTCTTCTTGTGCGCTCCAGTTCACTCCGCCACTGCGAGCCAAACAAAATAAAGCACGTCTAGCTAGACCACGTACGTAACATGTACGCCCACCTGCTTAAGATAATAAGATTAGATCGATCAGGCTCAGGCTCAGGCTAGCTAGCAGACGGATCACGACGCGTCAGCAGAACGTGCATGCATGCATGGTACTCCTGCTAGCATCGTGTCATGTCACATTATTATCATATGCCCGCCCGGGCTTGCTTTTTCTCTCCTTCCAAAATCGGCGATCGATCGTATCGTGTCTCATGTCGCGCCTGAAAGCTGCATTCAACTTATTCCCGTCTCGGCGGATCGGTCCTTCTGCACAGCACAACCGACGAACAACTAACTATTACACGCAGGGAGGTTTGATCGATCAGTTTAGATGTGTTGCATGCACGGGAGAATTAATGGTTTCTCCCGGAAACTACATACCTTCTGCTAAATTGAAATGTCAAAAATCTGGTGTCAATTTGTATTGACTCCAGGATGACAAATTTAGTGCAGGCCCTGCAATTTTCTGGCAGAAAAACTATGGAAATAATAAATCTGGAACGTTTGGATTTTAAGCATGGCAATCCAATTTTTTTTATGATAACTTTAGTTCACACTAGGTTGAATTTTTTGAAAAATAAATAAATAAATTGGGACAAAGTTATCATGTTTTAACAATTAAAATTGTCACCTAGCGTCAACTAAAATTGCCATAAAAAATTCAGGATGACATGCATAAAATTCGAGGGTTCATGATTTATCGAGGTCCAAAAACTAAACTGAGACCGATCCACCATACTCGTCAATGAAACTTGCCATCCTCTGCTAGCATAATTTGCAATGAAAAACGTTCGATTTGTTACGCTTAAATCAGACGTTTGCTGGATATTCGGGTGTAAATCTAGATCTACATATACAAGGGCTTGAACAAATTATGTGTGTAGGATACATTTCAGTCACCATCCATCACCGGTCTCGCCCAAAATCTGATGTGGCGGAGCAAAGACCGTTGGCATCACCCATTCATGTACCAGACGTCGCCGTCCAGCCGTCCTAGTCCAAGAGGCTGCGGCATTGTTTGCAAGTTTGTGTGCGAATGGGATAACGATCTGCCGTTGTTATACTACTGAACATGTGCCTAAGGAAAGACAAGTTCCTTGCCATGCGCCGTCAACTTTGCAGTCAACCGCCCGCCGCATGCCCGCATGATCAGATTCAACTAAATAATGGTCAAACATATTCACCTACTCCCTCGCTAGCTGACCACCTTCTAAAGAGGTAATTCTTCTGCTTCCCCGGCGGCCAACTTGCCATGGTTATCTTCATCAAGTAAGAAGTAGTCTACGTGGCTCATCAAGTAAGAAGAAGTAGTCTACGTGGCCAACTTGCCATGGTTATCTTCATCAAGTAATTAAGAAGTAGTCTACGTGGCCAACTTGCCATGGTTATCTTCATCAAGTAATTAAGAAGTAGTCTACGTGGCCAACTTGCCATGGTTATCTTCATCAAGTAAGAAGAAGTAGTCTACGTGGCCAACTTGCCATGGTTATCTTCATCAACCTAATAAGCCGGGCGGTTCTACAACCAAACCACGTTCAAGGATGGTACAGTACAAATGAACTCATGCATGGTGCGCGTGCAGAGAGACCGACATTGCACGTTGGGATTACATGATACATTTCTCGATCGCGTGTTTCTAGCGCTGGCAAGTGGCAACCATTTTTATATCTGGAGATCATTTATGCATGCATCTTCTGAGCTCGGGCGCGAGGTGTGATGTATGCTCCTATGCACGTACTACTACAGTACTAGCTAGCCAATCATTCTGCACTCCGCTCCAAGTCCCCACTGTGCGAGCCACGGACAAAAAGCATCTCATCCCATCTTTCAGCCACCGAGAAACTTGCGTTGCATCATTGCATGGATGCCCACTTGCTTAAGAAGACGCTTGACATCACGTGGTAGGATCGTGTCGTATCACATTATTTGTCATCGTTTTCTCTTCTTTTTCCTAACTAGTACCGGGTTCGATCGTATCGCTCCTGAAAGCTGCATTGAATATGTTCTTGTCTCGGGGGGTGGATTGATGATCCGCACAGCACGTTAGTTCGCATTCACTAATGTTTAAGTTTCGTCGTGTTAATGCATGCGTCTATCTATTTCGGGCTACAAGCCACGATGACGACATGTGGATGCCACCGACATCCATCTTTCTCTAAAATTGCTCATCATGGACTAGTTCGGACAAAAGTACTACAGTACTACTAACATCTTGTTAGTTCGTATTCACTAGTGTTCAAGTTTCGTCGTGTTCATGCATGCGTCTATCTATTTCGCGCTACGAGCCATGACGGCGACATGTGCATTAATAGGAAAAGGGCTATAGATAATATAGATACTAATGACGCACCAGTCATGTGGTGCGCCACTACTATATAGCAGTGGCGCACTATGTTCTGGTGTGTCATTAGTGTGATGGGCACTAATGGCGCACCACACACTCGGTGCGCCACTACTAACAAACTTTTTTTTCGTTATTTTTCCAAAAGTACTAATGGTGCACTAGGGCAGAGTGCGCCATTAGTAGTTTAACTAGTAATGGCGCACCACTAACCCAGTGCGCCACTACTATTTTTTTGTTGTTGCAAAACTACTAATGGCGCATCTCCAGCTGGTGCGCCATTAGTAACCAGGGTTACTAATGACGCATTTGTAGGTGGTGCGTCATTAGTAACCTGGGACCAGCTAGATATTTTGGGCAGCCACCTACCACACTCACTTTCCCCACTTTCATTCTCTCCACCTCTTCCTCCAAGCTTGTCTCGGGTGCCTCCTCCTCTCACCTCATTTGCATCATAGATTCACCCAAATTAAGTGGTTAAATTACCTTTTTTTGATAGGTAAGTAAGAAGAAAGCTTTTATGTTGTAGATCTACTTTTTCTCCCTCCAACAACGTGCACATGCACTTTTTATGGCCTAGTTAGATCTACGTATGTTTGTGGTGTTGCATATGTTTGTGGTCTTGCATATATGTTTGTGTTTGCAGGTACCGGTATTTGAAATGCAATAGTTGCCAATATTTTGCCGGAATGTTGATTCATTTCCGTTTCGACGAGAATTTGGCACTATGCATTCTTTTTTGTCCTATTTTTAGGCAAAGTCATGCCAAATTTGTTCTTGGTTCTAAAATATCGTTTTGCTCTACCCCGTAGGCGACCATGGTCCGCAAGATGACCGAAGGCATCGTGAATAGGTTTTTGAGCTCCGCGAAGGCCGAGATGCTTCAAAATAACAAGATGGAGATAAGATGTCCGTGTCGAAGATGCAAGCTGAGGAGCCTTATGGACCCGGATTTCGTACAGGTGCGGGACCACCTGCTCTTGCGTGGTTTCATGGATGGCTATCGATGGCAAGGTGATGAAGATGATTATGAAGTCGACCATGGGGGCCGGGCAAGAAATGAGGAAGGGCATGAGCAAGACAACCGCGGCGAGGGCGGGCGAGAAGACGAAGAATCTCCAGGACATGATCACGAAGTAGATGCAGTACACGGTCATCATGTAGAAGATGCCGGACATGATGATGAGGAAGATGCCGGAGCAGACGAAGGGCATGATCATGAAGATGAAGATGCCGGAGCAGACGACGATGGTCCATCGATGGGCTGGGTGCAGGACCCTCTACATCGATGGACGACGATGCCCAATGTGAAAAACGCCATTTTAACCCCCACACGATTCTGAATCCAACCAATCAGGAAGAAGCACATGGATCGCATGTTTCTTTCAAGCGCTTGTGAGTCGTTGGATCACGCTTGTGAGTCGTTGGATTAGGGTTGTGTTTCCCTATCGCGCAACCGGTACTAAAGAGGCACACGACCCTATTTCTTCGCGTGTTTCCCTATAGTATTATTAAAACTAAAATTATATAAAATTTATGCAACTAAACTTATCATAGTATTTTCTGTTCAAAACATTAAAAGCAAAAAAGTGGAAACAAAATAAATTAAATAAAGCAAAAAAATAAAACAAAAATAAACAAAAAAATAGAAAAAAAGTATTTTCTGTTCAAAACATTAAAAGCAAAAAAGTGGAAACAAAATAAAATAAAGCAAAAAAATGCCACCTACAGGGCCATCACGGCCTGAATACGACTAGAAACCCAACAATGGGCCAGGATTCAGGCCCGCAGAAGGCCTAGTAGGCCCACGAGCAAAGAGTGACACAATAGGCCCGGAAGCCTACAGTTGAGAGGAGCTCGAGAGGGTTGGCGCAGCAGCGCTTATAAACCGCTCTCGCACTCCCTCGACTAGCGAGGTGGGACTAAACATCCCACCGCACCGCGACGCAAGGCCTTTGGTTCCGGTTGGTAGCACCAACCAGAACGAAAGGGTGGCATTGGTACCGGTTCGTAGCACCAACCTGGACCAATGCCCCCTTTAGTTCCGGTTGGTGGCACCAACCGGAACCAAAGATCTCTGTTTCCCGCCGTTTGGGCTGCTGAAAAGAGACCTTTGGTCCCGATTGGTGGCACCAACCGGAACGAAAGGGGGGAATTGGTCCCGGTTGGTGCTACGAACCGGGACCAATGCTCTGGGTATATAAGTCGCACTTAGGAATTTTCAGTCATCATCTCGCCATTAGCCCCCGACGACGCCGGAGACGACACCGACGCCGTCAGGCTGCCCGACCGCCACGCCGTCGCCGCCCTCTGCCCCGTCGACGCCCTCTGCCCCGACCTCGCCGTCGCCGCCCTCTGCCTCGACCTTGCCGTCGCCGCCCTCTGCCCTGACCTCGCCGTCGCCGCCCTCTGCCCCGACCTCGCCGTCGCCGCCCTCTGCCTCGCTGTGAGCCCCTCCCCCCATTCCCCCCTCTTCTTCCCGCCTCTCCGCACTCCTCCCCGCGCTCCCCATCGTCGTCTCCGCCGTGGCTGTGCTCCGGCCGCCGCCCGAGCTCGACGCCGGCAAGGCTATGGGGAGCGCGGCGGCGACGCCGGCCAAGCCCGCTACTGGCCTCCCCCGCTCCGGCTGCCGCTCCCCTCGCTGCCGTCCTTGGAGCTCGCCGCCGGCGTGCTCGACCGTGGGCAACCCCCCCTAGCACTTAAGCATTTTCTCTGGATAAATTAAACTGATAGTTAAATAAATGATGTATGTATATGGATGTTGTGTATATGTATATGGATGTTGTATGTATATGTATATGCAGATGTAGTATGATCCATGGATATGTATGCATTGATGTATGATTTTTTTTGTTCATAGAATTTTTTTTGTCAATTGATGTATGCTTTTTTTGTTCAGAGAAAGTTTTTTGTTCATAGAAAGTTTTGTGTTCATAGAAAGTTTTTTGTCAATTGATGTATATGTGAATTTTTAGAAAAAACTTGTGTATGTATGTTCATATATGCAAAAGTTACATTTAAGAAAAAAACAAAATGTATGTATTATGTTCATATGCAAAGAATATGCAAAAGTTAGAATTTTTTGTACCAAGTTAAAAGAGCGTTGTCGTCGAGCCACTAGGGCGGAGGCGGAAGCTAGATACGCGTGCTATCTAGCGGGAGAGAGGAGGGAGCGTTGGAGGAACCGGATGAAGACCAGTTTCATCGCGATGATGCTCATCGTGATGACCGCAACTCTCTTCTACGTGATGGTAGTTTAGATGATCGATATCGACTTGTAATGTGAAGACAAACTCGCTACTCGCGGTGTCGAGACTTGTAATGTTCTAACGTTGTTCGGTATTTTAAATTCGGAGACTAATATGATGAATTGTATTCGGAGACTAATCTTCTATTGTATTCGATAAATCTGTTGTTTATATGTTGTGCTTTCTATATTCTGTGCAGTAATATGTTTTGTAACCTGTGCAAATATCAGAAAAGAAAAAAAATACCTAATATTCATACTAGTGGCGCACCACTCAGCACATTAGTGGCGCACTGCAAAAAGCACACTAGTGGTGCATCCTCCATTAGTGCGCCATTAGTAAGCCAGAGCACATAGGTAAATATGGCCCCTGGGAGGCATACTAATGGCGCACCGTGAGCTATACTAATGGCGTACTGCATGGTGCGCCATTAGTATACCAGACAGGTGCGCCATTAGTAAAAAATTCTAATGGCGTGATGCTAGTGGTGCACCTGTATTGCGCCATTAGTAGCCAAAACAGGTGCGCCACTAGCAGGCCTTTTCCTACTGGTGGTGGATGCCACCGGCATCCATCTTTCTCTAAAATTGCTCATCATGGACTAGTTCGGACAAAAGTACTACAGTACTACTAACATCTTGTAAAACATTGCTATTAACAATGTCCGTCCTTCAGAGTTGACACAACACAAAGGGAATATTTGGAACCTTCCGTTCTTGACAAAAAGGGTTTCCCCGCTTTATATTATAAAGCAACCGCACCAAACATCCAACAGGCACACAAGTTCCGAAACAAAAAAAAGAAAGAAAAGCCAGTAAAACAGTACATAAGTCTAGCTAGGGCACAAAACAACACACCCCAAAGAGAGCAAAAGAAAATAGCAACAATCTAATCCGGCTCTGGAGGCGGTGGTTGAAGCGGAGGTGCAATGGAGGACGCGCATGAACGAAGACCCATGTTGATGATGTTGATTGCTCCCTGATGCCGTCACTTGCTAAGCAGCTGCCATAACTGCAAGAAGCCACATAATTTGTATATGGCGTCAGTCGTGCGTCGTGGAATGACATGCTCGATCACAGGTTTGTTTTGCACATTCCAAAGCGTCTAAGCTAGAGCCCCGATAGCCACCCACAAAGCAGGGCGGGTCTCATTTGGGGAGGGGAGGACCTCCCTAAATCGGTCCGGGAGGTTATCGTGGGACCAGTTGTCGCCCACCACATCCTGAAGGCAACTCCAAAGGAATATCGCGGCTGGACATCGAAAAAAGATGTGGTTGACGTCTTCTGATATCGTGCAAAGAGGGCAGAGCCCGTCACTCGAGCCATTACGTTTAATCACCTCGGTACCCGAAGGTAGACGGACACGCGCCCATTGCCAAAGAAAGATATGTATCTTAAGTGGTAGCTTTATGTCCCAAAGGAGGTTCAGCTCCCGGGGCCCTGGCGTAGCTAGTAGGGCGTTATAGAGGGATTTGGTGGTGAACGAGCCACTCTGTTTGAGATGCCAATAAGTGGCATCCATCTCCAAGGAGGGGGAGCGGAGAGCAATGCATTCCAACATTTCCTCCCATTGTACCTGTTTCTGAGGACCAAAGGTCCGTCGGAACAAAACCGTCCCAAGGTCCGTGAGGGCCACCTCAACTGTAAGTTTTGGATGGGTACAAATACTAAAGAGCGCATAGAATCGGTCCGCAAATGGTCTAGAGCTTGACCATCTGTCTAGCCAGAATAGGGTGGAGGCCTCTGACCTAATCGTAATCGACAATCCAATCTGAAGAACCAGCAGTAGTTGGATGATCAGTTGCCGGAACTAGGAACCCCCCGCTGATACATCTCAGTCGTATCTATAATTTTTTACTGTTTCATCCCAATATTATACAACTTTTAAATACTTTTGGCAACAATTTATATGATTTATTGGACTAATCTATTGATCCAGTGCCCAATGCCAGTTCCTATTTTTATATGTTTTTTGTTTCGCAGAAATTCATATCAAATGAAGTCCAAACGCGATAAAACCTTACAAAGATTTTTTTGAAATATTTATGAATTTTGAGAAGTGTAATCAACGCAAACAGAGTCCCATAGCCTCCACCCTCTACGGGGTTGCGACCTAGAGCCCAAATGCGGCCTGGTGGACCATGCCCTCCTTGTATGTCGGTTGGAGCTCTCCTTCAGGCGCAGGAAAGCTAACTTTTGGATAAAAATCCCCTCAAAATTTCATCCCGATCGAAGTTACGGATCTCCGGAAATATAAGAAACGGTTTTCGGCCAGAAAGAGGAGCGCGAAATAGAAGAGAACAGGGAGGGAGATCCAATATAGGAGGGGCTCCCACACCTTCGCCGCCATGGAGGCTGTTGACCAGAGGGGGAACTCTCCTCCCATCAAGGGTGGAGGCCAAGGAAGAAGAAGAATGAAGGGGGATCTCTCCCCCTCTCTCTCTCTCGGTGGTGCGAGAACGCCGCCGGGGCAAGCATCGTGACGGCGATCTACGTTAACAATCTTGCCGCTATTGGAAATATGCCCTAGAGGCAGTAATAAGTTAGTTATTATCATATTTCATGATCATGATAATCGTTTATTATCCATGCTATAATTGTATTGATTGGAAACTCGAATACAGGTGTGGATACATAGACAACAAAGTGTCCCTAGTAAGCCTCTACTAGACTAGCTCGTTAATCAAAGATGGTTAAGGTTTCCTGACCATAGACATGAGTTGTTGATGTCTACTACACAACCTTTTTCTTGTAGACTCGTGTTGGGCTTCCAAGCATAGAGTTTTGTAGGACAATGGCAAATTTCCCTCAAGTGGATGACCTAAGGTGTATCAATCCGTAGGAGGTGTAGGATGAAGATGGTCTCTCTCAAACAACCCTGCAATCAAATAGCAAAGAGTCTCTTGTGTCCCCAACACACCCAATACAATGGTAAATTGCATAGGTGCACTAGTTCGGCGAAGAGATGGTGATACAAGTGCAATATGGATGGTAGATATAGGTTTTTGTAATCTGAAATTATAAAAACAGCAAGGTAACAAATAGTGAACGAAGAGCAAAATGTTGTATAAATGCTTGGAAACCAGGCCTAGGGTCCATACTTTCACTAGTGCAATTTCTCTCAACAATATTGGCATAGTTGAATCATATGTAAATACCTCTCGTGCGGCAAAGAGTTCACTCCAAAGTTACAAATAGCGGAGGACAAACGTAGAAATTATTGTAGGATATGAAACCACCTCAAAGTTATCTTTTCTGATCAATCTTATGAGCTATCCCTATAAGTGTCACGAATAGTCCTAGAGTTCGTACTAACATAACACCTTAAGATACACATCAATTAAAACCCTAATGTCACCTAGATACTCCAATGTCACCACAAGTACCCATGGGCTTGATTATACGATATGCATCACACAATTTCAGACATATGATTCCACATCCCATTGTCAAGAGGATCAATAGGATCAATAGAACATCAAGAGGATAAATAGAACATCCCATTGTCACCACAGATATCCCATCGCAAGACATACATCAGGTGTTCTCAAATCCTTAAAGACTCAATCCGATAAGAAAACTTCAAAGGGAAAACTCAATTCATCACAACAAGATAGAGAGGGGAAAACTCCATATGATTCAATCTATATCAACAAAGCTCGCGGTACATCAAGATCGTGCCATCTCAAGAACACGAGAGAGAGAGATCAAACACATAGCTACTGGTGCATACCATCATCCCCGAGGGTGAACTACTCCCTCCTCGTCATGAAGACCGCCGGGATGATGAAGATGGCCTCCGGGGATGGTTTCCCCCTCTCGCAGGGTGCCGGAACGGGCTTCCGATTGTTTTTTTGTGGATCTGGAGGTTTGAGGCGGCGGAACTCCCGATCTAGGTTCTACGTTGGTGTTTCTGGAATATTTGACGATTTATAGAACTGAGAGGGAGGTCGATGGACTCCCGAGGGGACCACAAGCCTGGTGACCGCGACTAGGGGGGTGGCCACGCCCCTAGGGCTTGTGGCCTCCTCGAGAACCTTCTGTCCCAGCTCTTCGCTCCAGTATTTGTTATATTTCCCAAAAATATTCTCCGTAAATTTTCAGCTCATTCCGAGAACTTTTATTTCTGCACAAAAACAACACCACGGTAGTTCTGCTGAAAACAACGTCAGTCGGGTTAGTTCTAATAAAATCATACCAAAATCATCTAGAATTATTGTAAACATGGCATGAATACTTCATAAATTATAGATACGTTGGGGACGTATCAGCATCCCCAAGCTTAATTCCTGCTCGTCCCTGAGTAGGTAAATGATAAAAGAAATAATCTATGAAGTGTGAATGCTAGCATAGTGCATAAATTTTATCAATGATAATTCCAGTCACTTTTTCTAGCATCATTACATATCATAAATAGTAGCTCATCTCATAAAACTTCTCATGATGAAATAACAACCTATCCACATGTTTAAAGTATAGACTAACAAACCATGCTTTCAGTCACCAAACAATTGCAATTCATCTTATTTCCAGGAAGGGTCTATGTAAGAGCTTTGATTTAGCAAATTCCACATACTCAACTATCATATAGTCTTCCATGATTGCTAGCACTCAAAGCATATTTTTAGAACAAATAGCATCCATCGAACACAGAGAAAGATAACGGCTTAAAATTTCGCCTCCAAACTTATTTATCTTATAGATAATTGTCGACAATAATAATTCATGATCAAATATATTTGAATGGTCATATATGCTTGGATCTTTCCCCAACACATGACGCTTGCCAAGAGAAAAAGGCGAAATATTGGAAGTGGTGAAGACCACCATGACTCTTGCATAAAGGTAAATACTAGAAATTAAAAGATAGGCCCTTCGCAGAGGGAAGCATTGATTTGCAGAGGTGCCAGAGCTCGAGCTTTTAAAACAAAGATGAATAATAATTTTGAGCGGTATGCTTTCATTGTCACCATAACAACCGAGAGATCTCGGTATCTTCCATGCTAGATACATTATAGGCGGTTCCCAAACAGAATGGTAAAGTTTTTACTCCCCCTCCACCAATCAATCACACTCCACAGCGAGCCAAATCCACGGGTACCATCCATACCAACCACATTCCTGGGGGGGTTTGTTTAATTATTTGCATTTTTTTTCCTTGATTTCGGGACTGGAAATCCCTATTACCAGCCACTTTCTCGTGAATGATAGTGAATCAACACATATCGTGAGAATAACCCACCTAGCTTGGAAGATACAAACAGCCCCTAGTTACTATATGAGCGACTCGGGCATACAAAACAGAATATTAATTTGAAGGTTTAGAGTTTGGCACATGCAAATTTACTTGGAACAGCAGGTAAATACCGCATATACATATGTATGATGAACTCATATAGAACAACTTTGGTTTTATGGGTGTTTGGATGCACAAGTAGTATTTCTAATTGGTGCGGGAGTTTTGGCTAGTATGAGGTGGAAGCAAGCACCACATGTTGGAGCATCCATAACAATATAACTTCTATACAAATATACCCAACATAACTCATTATGTTGTCTTCCTTGTCGAACTTCAACTAATTTTCTCAAGTTTGAAAATAATTAATGGGTATTCACAATCATAGAATATGTCCAAGATAGTATAATTATATGTGAAATCTCTCTTCCTTCAATATTCTTTCATGAATGGTTCAAGTGACCAATGCGATGTTTGCTATCTTTTAATAAATTTTACCACCTATACTTCTTATATGTGAAGTCATTACTCCCAATGGGATAAGCATATAAAACATGTATAATCTCAGATTTATGATATTCGATTCATTCAACCATTTACTCATAGGATATAAGTGAAGCATGAGAGTAAATGACAAAACTACTCCAGAACATATAATTGAAGATTAATGAGTAGTCAAACAATTAAGTAGCTATGTGAGGACTCTCTCTCCCTCAATAAATATTTTCAGATCTTAAGTACTTTATTCAAATAGCAAGCAAAAGGAAAATAGCACTCCAAGAATAGCACGCATCATGTGAACGGATAAATATTTAGGCTCAACATATGCTAACCAATAATTGTTGATGAAGAGAGGTGGGATGTGTAGCATCCCCAAGTTTAGATGCTTGAGAGTTCTTGAAATATTTACTTGGGCTGCCTTGGTCATCCCCAAGCTTGATATTTTGTATCTCGTTCAATCCTCTCATACCACAGTTTCACCTATTCTCAAAAACTTCATCCACACAAAACTCGTGAGATAGGTTAGTACACATAGTAATAAATTAACTCTTTATGTACTGCCAAGAAAAGTTGCATAATAATTTTAAAGCATTAGGTACTGTATACTATCGTTTCCAAAATTTATATCTATCAATATAGGATATGGAAACTATAGGTTAAGTAGATAACAAAACTATGACAGCAATCTGTTTAAACAAAACAGTCTGTAGCAATTTATGAAAACAGTGTACTTCTATAACTCAAAAAAATTATGAAAATTTAGTAATTTCTACAATATTTATATGAAAACATGTGTAAAATTTTCAGTAACTTTCCACGTTCCAGTAAAATATGAAAATTCAAACACTATAGCCAAAGTTTCTATTTTTACACAACACTCATCAAAACATGCAATGCAAGCATCCTAAAGGCAATTCTTGAAACTTTTTATTGAAAAACAAGATTATAAATAACACATAACAGAAAGTAACAAAATATAATGACGATCCAAGCAAAGCACAAATTATGTGACGAATAAAAATATAGCTCCAAGTAAGATACACCGATAGTGTTGAAGATGAAAGAGGGGATGCCCCGGGCATCCCCAAGCTTAGACACTTGAGTCTTACTTTAATATTACCTTGGGGGTACCTTGGGCATCCCCAAGCTTAGGTTCTTGTCACTCCTTATTCTCCTCATAACGGTGTCTCACCCAAAACTTCAAAACTTCAATCACACAAAACTTAACGAAACTTCGTGAGATGGGTTAGTGTAGTAAATATAGATCATTCACTTAGGTATTGATAACACAAGATTCATAATTGTTCCCACATGATACCTACTGTACTACATCATTCTCACAATTTATATTACTCAATATAAGCTATAGGAACACTTGAAACAAGCAAACTAAGCATGCAAAACAGAATCTGTCAAAAAACAGAACAATCTGTAAAGATCTGAATGATCACCAAACTTCCCTGCTCAAACAATTATGAAACATTAGGAAAAATCCACTAATTTTCATATAAAGTTTGTGTAAAAATTTCAGAATTTTTTGACGCTCCAGTAAAATCAGATAATTCATATACTGGACGCAAAACTTTCTGTTTTTTGCACAGAATCAAACAAGCAAGTATCCACACTATCCCAAAGGCTTTACTTGGCACTTTATTGAAATATAAGACACAAAACATGATTAATACGGTATATTAATAATGAGAACACATCAAAACAGAAAGTAAAAGTGTTGGGTTGTCTCCCAACAATAGCTTTTCTTTAATGCCTTTTAGCTAGGCATGATGATTTCAATGATGCTCACGTAGGAATAGTAATTGAAACATGAAAAAGAGCATCATTAATCTCATGACAAACACATTTAAGTCTAACCCACTTCCTATGCATAGGGATTTATTGATCAAACAATTTATGGGAACAAGAATCATCTAGCATAGGAAGGCAAAACAAGCATAACTTCAAGAATTTGAACACACAGAGAGGAAACTTGATATTATTGCAATTCCTATAAGCATATGTTCCTCCCTCATAATAATTTTCAGTAGCATCATGAAGGAATTCCACTATAACCAGAACACAAAGCATTCTTTTGATGATATACAAGCATAGAAATTTTACTACTCTCCTCATAAGCAAATTTCTTCTCATGACTAATAGTGGGTGTATCATAAAAGACTTGAATACTACAAATTGGTTCCACGCAAAAAGAGTATTAGTAAAAGGATATTCATAATTATGAAAATTATCATAATAGTAATCATCACTCTTTTTTATTGCATAAGTATCATCACAATAATCATCATAAGTAGGAGGCGTGCAATCATTATTACAAATTTGATCATTCATAGTAGGGGGAATAAAAAAATCATCTTCATTAAGCATAGCATCCCCAAGCTTAGGACAAACATTAATTGCAGCAAATAAATTCTCAAACATTTAATTTTCATCAAATATAGCATCCCCAAGATTGTGGTTTTGTATATCATAAACATAATCACTCTCAGCACTAATGGTATGAATAGCACCAATAGTATAGCAATTACTATCATCATCCTCCAAGTTGGTGCCATAAATATTTTCAAGATTATAAGAAGTATCATTCTCCTCCCAATCATAATTATCACAACAAGCAATAGGCATAACGAAATCATCCTCAAGTGTATCATATTCCACAACTATTTCTGATTCATTCTCATGAGGCCTATCAATAATGGGAGCAACATTATTTGGGAGATATACCTCTTTAACTTTAATTTTACTTCTTTTCTTCTTATTCACCACATTATGTGTGGCTTTATTTAATTCCTCCAAACTTCTTTTTGAAGAGGTTGGTTGAATAAAAAGCTCCTCCTTGTTACCTGATTCATCATAAAAACAAATAGGAGGATATTGGGAAACCTCTTCCCCTTCATTAGTATTCTCTTCATCTTCTAGTTGTTTCCTTGTCTTTATGTAATTGCCAATATAAGGATTCTAAATGCAATTTACTATGCAATACTTACAGATTTCATTTATATCAAAATCAAATATTTTCATGAGAGCCCATGATGGAACATGCTTAATTTCACGTTTCATTTCTTCATACCCCCATAATACACTAAGTTCATTATGATGCTAAAGTGTAATGAGGTTATCACAATTTTTGGACACAATTCGATCATGAAATAATTCACATTGGAAATTATAATGACCATGTTCATTGCAAAGTTCCCAAGGATGGCAAGAAATATGAAGTCTTTCAGCACAATCATATAGCCTCTCTTGCAACCATTTAGTTTCTAAATACTTATGCCTCTTACAAAATCTATCTTCCCTTTTAGGCCTGGCTTGACAAACTCTATGCACTCCACAAAAATTGACATGATTATAAGAAATATTTTTATCATGACTAGTGCAATCATCATTAGTACTATGGATATTCAAAGAATTCATACTAACAAGATTGAAATCATGATCATCACTAAAAGATTTAGTGTCAAACATTTTAATAACTTCTCCTTCTAACACATGAGCACAATTTTCCTTTCCATCATTTTCACGAAAGACGTTACAAAGTTGAAGCATATGAGGCAACCTCAATTCCACTTTTTTTTGTAGTTTTCTTTTATAAAACAAACTAGTGAAAAACAAGAAAAAAAGATTTGATTGCAAGATCTAAAGATATATCTTGAAGCACTCACCTCCCCGGCAATGGCGCAAGAAAAGAGCTTAATGTCTATCACACCCGATCATCACGTGGTGTCTCAACACGACGAACTTTCGCAACGGTGCACACTCGGGGAGAACACAGTTCATCTTGAAATTCAAGTGAGGGATCACCTTATAATGCTACCGCCGTACTAAGCAAAAAAGGGTGCATAAAAGGATTAACATCTCATGCAATTCATAAGTGACATAATATGGCCATGAACTTGTGTTTAAGATCTCCATCTTCGAAACACCGGCATGATCTCCATCGTCACCGGCACAACACCATGATCTCCATCAATGTGTTGCCATTAGGGTTGTGGCGCCAGCCCTGCTTCTACTTCTATTGCTACCGCTTAGCGATAAAGTAAAGCATTACATAGAGCTTAATGATTGACACGCAGGTCATACAATAATTAAAGACAACCCTATGGCTCCTGCCGGTTGCCGTACTCAACGACATGCAAGTCATGAAATTCTATACATCACATGATCATCTCATACATCACATATATCTCATCATGTAATTGGCCATATCACATCACAACATACCCTGCAAAAACAAGTTAGACGTCCTCTAATTGTTGTTGCATGTTTTACGTGGCTGCTACAGGTATCTAGCAAGAACGATTCTCACCTACGCATAAACCACAATGGTGATACATAGATTGCTTTTCAACCTTCTCAAGGACCGCCTTTGTCGGATCCGATCCAACTAAAGTGAGAGAAACTGTCACCCGCAAGCCATCTAAGTAACAAGTTGCGTCGAGGGAACCAGTCTCTCGTAAGCATACGAATAATGTTGGTCCGGGCCGCTTCATCTCACAATCCCGCTGAACCAAAATCCGACCAAGGGAGGAAGCAATCTAAGCATCAACGCCCACAAACCTTTTGTGTTCTACTAGAGATCTCATCGAACCATCAACCTAGCTCTGATACCACTGTTGGGAAACATCGCATGGGAAACAAAAAAATTCCTACGCACACGCAAACCTATCCATGGTGATGAGCATCTACGAGAGAGAGAGTGGATCTACGTACCCTTGTAGATCACTAAGTGGGAAGCGTTAAGAAACGCGGTTGGTGTAGTCGAACTTCTTCGTGATCCAAATCGCCGAGCGTCCCGCGATCCAATCACGAACCATCCCGCGAACACATCATGATCCGTCCCGCGAACTCATCACGATCCGTCTCACGATCTTGATCACGATCTGTCCCGCGAACTCATCACGATCCGTTCCGTGATCACATCACGAACCGTCTCGCGATCTCGATCACGGTCCTTCCGATCTAGCGCCGAACGGACGGCACCTCCGCGTTCAGCACACGTGCAGCTTGATGACGATCTCCACCGTCTTGATCCAGCAAGAGGAGGCGGAGACGAGAGATAGTTCACCGGCAGCGTGACGGCGCTCCGGTGATGGTGGTGGAGTGATTCCGGCAGGGCTTCGCCTAACCGCTGCGGAAAACCGATCTAGAGGAGAAACTGTGCACCGGTGAAACGGGTAGCACGTGGCCGGAAATTCTGTCCAAAAACCACCCAATCCACTAGTATATATAGAAGGAGAGGAGAGGATAGGCAGCCAAGGCCTTTGGGTCGGCCGAAATAGGAGGTGGGAGCAATCCTACTTCACCTCCAATCCTAGTTGGAGTAGGATTGCCTCCTATTGGCTGATTTTCCACTTTTTGCTTTAGGACTTTCTCTCCTGCGCCATGGGCCTTTGTGGCTGTTTTACCAGCCCACTAAGGGCTGGTTATTATTCTCCCACAGCCCATGGACCTCTTGGGGTCGAAATACCCCTCCCGGAGGTCCCCTGATACACTACCGGCACTCCCGGTACACTACCAATACTCACGGTACACTACCGATGAGCCCGAAACTTTTCCGGAAACCAAACTAGGACTTCCTATATATGAATCTTTAACTCCGGACCATTTTGGATCTCCTCGTGATGTCCGGGATCTCATCCAGGACTCCGAACAAACTTCGATCACCACCATACATAACTCTACACTACCGAAACGTCACCGAACCTTAAGTGTGCAGACCCTGCGGGTTCGAGAACTATGTAGACATGACCAAGACACCTCTATGGTCAATAACCAATGGCGGGACCTGGACATCCACATTGGTTCCTACATATTCTACGAAGATCTTTATCGGTCGAACCTCTATGTCAAGGATTAAGTTAATCCCGTATAACGTTCCCTTTGTTCTTCGGTATGTTACTTGCCCGAGATTCGATCGTCGGTATCGCCATACCTAGTTCAACCTCGTTACCGTCAAGTCTCTTTACTCGTTCCGTAATACAAGATCCCTCAAGTAACAATTAGTCACATTGCTTGCAAGGCTTATTGTGATGTTGCATTACCGAGTGGGCCCCGAGATACCTCTCCGTCACACGGAGTAACAAATCCCAGTCTCGATCCATGCCAACTCAATAGACACCATCGGAGATACCTGTAGAGCACCTTTATAGTCACCCAGTTACGTTGCGACGTTTGATACACACAAGGCACTCCTCCGATATCTGTGAGTTGCATGATCTCATGGTCATAGGAACACATACTTGACATGCGGAAAACAATAGCAATAAACTGACACAATCATATGCTACGTTTGCAGTTTGGGTCTTGTCCACCACATCATTCTCCTAATAATGTGATCCCGTTATCAAATGACATCTCATGTCCATGGCTAGGAAACCTTAACCATCTTTTGATCAACGAGCTAGTCTACTAGAGGCATACTAGGGACATGGTTTTGTCTATGTATCCACACATGCATTTAAGTCTCCGATCAATACAATTATAGCATGGATAATAAACGATTATCATGAACAAGGAAATATGCTAATAACTAATTTATTATTGCCTCTAGGGCATATTTCCAACAGGAAGAGCCTAAGCTTGGGAATGCCCCAGCATCCCAAGATATTATCCAAAAATGAGCAACCAACTAATCTTGGGGATGACCCCGAGTGGCATCCACGCTTTCTTCCAACGATCATCGGTATTTTACTCGAAACTATATTTTTATTCATCACATGATATGTGTTTTGCTTGGAGCGTCTTGTATGATATGAGTCTTTGCTTGTTTTATTATGTGTTTTAAGTCTTGATCCCTTGCTGTACACACCTATTTTATAGATCCAAAATTATGTCATGACTTGTTAGAATTGCTCTCTATGCTTCACTAAATCTTTTTATGAGCAATGGACTTGCTCTAGTGCTTCACTTATATATTTTTTAGCACGGTGTGCTTAGTATTTTTTTAAGAAATGCTCTCTTACTACACTTAGATTTATCTGAGAGTTAGTAAAATTTTCAAGAAATTCTCTCTTGCTTCACTTAAATTATTTTTAGAGAAAGAAGAAAAATTATGCTCTTGATCTTTACTTATATTTGTTTGAGATTATGAAAAGCAACACATGAAAATTAGTCCCAAAGTGATAGATATCCAAGAAGGATATGATAACTTTCATGAAGATTATTGGACAAAATAAACTTGATTCTTAGTAATATTTTTGAGATATGATGATGTGATATGTGAGTTATGTTGATGAGTAACTATGCTTTAGTAAGAATATTGGTGTTAAGGTTTGTGATTCCCTATGCAAGTACGAAAGTCAATAGTCATGCAATGAAATTATATCCTACTTGTGGTGCATTATTTGGTGTTATTTATGCTTACTGCTTTCTTATAAGATTATCCGTTTCTTCGTTGGTCGCTTCTCAATCTTTTGCTAGCCTTCATTTTGCACCAAGTATGAGCCCTACTTGTGCATCCAAATCCTTAAACCCAGTTTTGGCCACATGAGTCCACTCTACCTACCTATATGCGGTATTTCCGTGCCGTTCTAAGCAAATTTGTATGTGCCATCTCTAATTTTCAAAATAAACTTCTCTTTTGTGTGTTTGTTTCGCTCGCGGAGCGATGAGGGGTGGATAATATTTTCCATGATAGATGTGTTATTCTCATGATGAGTGTTTATTCACTTGTCATTGCATGAGAGTAAGGCAAAGGTATTAGGGATGCCCAATCCCGAAATGCAAAAATGAATTTACTTTATGTTGTCAAATAATAAATGCCTTGGAAAGTGTAAGTATGATGGAAAAAGGAATAAAACTTTATTTTCTGTTTGGGAACCGCCTATGATATATCTAGCATGGAAAGTGTTGGGAACTCTAAGTCATTTTCGTTGGTGGGATGGATACACCTCCCAAAATGTTTTTATCTCTAAGTTTTTCGCTTTGAGCTCTGGCACCTCTACAACTCCCTACTTCCCTCTGCGAAGGGCATTTCTTTTACTTTATGCAATTTTTATTTTTGAATTTGTGTCTCCATCTTCTCTTACCAAAGAACCAACTACGAGGCAATATGATCATACTTAAGTATTGGGTGTAGCTAATATTCGAGTGTGTTTCATGAATGGATCAATGTTTGAGCATGAAGGGCTAGGGATAACTTATTTTAGCATTGATATTTTGAAAGACTTGGTTGCTTGTTGATATGCTTGAGTATCTAAATTATTATGTCAAAACTAGACTATTGCTTTGAACAACCAAAAGTCCAAATTTCCATGCTATAAGAAAAAGAATATGATATGACATGTTAGGCAGCATTCCACATCAAAAATTCTGTTTTTATCACTTACCTACTTGAGGACGAGTAGGAGTTAATCTTGGGATGATGATACGTCTCCAACGTATCTATAAGTTTTGATTGTTCCATGCAGTTATATTGTCAATCTTGGATGTTTTATAATCATTTTATAGTCATTTTATATCATTTTTTGGTACTAACCTATTGACATAGTGCCAAGTGCCAGTTGCTGTTTTTTCCATGTTTTTTACATCGTATAAAATAAATACCAGATGAAGTCCAAATGCCATGAAACTTCATGATGATTTTTTATGGGCCATAAGGAACACAACGGGCCCTGGCTATACCTGGGGGTGCCCCAAGGGAGGCGCACCCTAGTGGGTTGTGCCCACGTCGGGTGCTCCTCGGACCGCCTCTTTGCTCAATAAATACCCCCAATATTCCAGAAACCCTAGAAAGAGCGACGAAATATTCATCCAGCCGCCGCAGAGTCCAGAACCACCAGATCCAATCTAGACACCATCTCGGATGGGGTTCACCACCTTCATTGGTGCCTCTCCGATGATGCGTGAGTAGTTCTTTGTAGACCTTAGGGTCCGTAGTTAGTATCTAGATGGCTCTCTCTCTCTCTCTCTCGCTGAATTCTCAATACAATGGTCTCTTGGACATCCATATGATGTAACTCTTTTGCAGTGTGTTTGTTGGGATCGATGAACTTTGAGTTTACGATCAGATCTATCTTTTTATATCCATGAAAGTTATTTGAGTTTCTTTGATCTTTTATATGCATGTTGCTTATAGCCTCGTATTTCTTCTCTGATATTTGGGTTTTGTTTCACCAACTTGATCTATTTATCTTGCAATGGGAAGAGGTGCTTTGTAGTGGGTTCGATCTTACGGTGCTTGATCCCAGTGACAGAAAGGGAAACGACATGTATGTATCGTTGCTACTAAGGATAAAACGATGGGGTCTATCTTGACATAGATAGATCTTGTCCACATCATGTCATCATTCTTATTGCATTACACCGTTTCTCCATGAACTTAATACACTAGATGCATGTTGCATAGCGGTTGATGTGTGGAGTAATAGTAGTAGATGCAGGCAGGAGTCGGTCTACTAATCTTGGACGGGATGCCTATGTAATGATAATTGCCTGGATATTGTCATGAGTATTTGAAGTTCTATCAATTCCCAACAGTAATGTGTTCACCCATCGTTTGCTATTTTTCTCGCGAGAAGCCACTAGTGAAACCTATGGCCCCCGGGTCTCTTTCTCATATTATTTGCCTTTGCGATCTACTTTTCCTTTGCTTTTATTTTCAGATCTATATTTCCAGAAACCCAAAAATACCTTGCTGCACTTTATTTTATTTGGCATTCGATCTATCAACATTTACAACTTTCTCCCGACGTGCCTTTCTGGCGCCGTTACCCGAAAGGGATTGACAACCCCTTTAACACGTCAGGTTGCGAGTATTTGTTATTTGTGTGCAAGGGCTGTTTACGTTGTGTTGCTTGGTTCTCCTACTGGTTCGATAACCTTGGTTTCATATCTGAGGGAAATACCTATCGCCGTTGTGCTGCATCATCCCTTCCTCTTTGGGGAAATACCGACATAGCTTCAAGCGACATCAAAAGGAATTTCTGGTGCCGTTGCCGGGGAGGATCTTCAACATATACCAGGTTCCTAATCACAAATCTCATCTCCTTGCAATTTACATTATTTTCCATTTGCCTCTTGTTTTCCTCTCCCCCACTTCACAAAAATTTGCCGTTTTATTCGCCTCTCTTTTTCCTTTCGCCGTTTTCTTGTCGGATCTGTTTTTGAGTGCAATCTTGTTGTGTGGTCATCATGACTCAACAGAACACCAAGTTATGTGATTTTTCAAATACCAACAACAAATGATTTTATCGGCACTCCGATTGCTCCTCTCACCACTAGTGCGGAGTCTTGTGATATTAATACTGCTTTGCTGAATCTTGTTATGAAAGATCAATTTTCCGGTACTCCTAATGAGGATGCCGCATCCCATCTTAATACCTTCGTGGAATTATGATGTGGTTAAGATGAAACTATTTCTGTTTTCTTTGCGTGACTCTGCAAAAATTTGGTTCTCTTCTTTCCCTCGCAATAGTATTGATTCTTGGAATAAGTGCAAAGATGCTTTTATCACTAAGTATTTTCCTCCCGCAAAATTTATTTCCCTTAGAACCCAGATCATGAATTTCAAGCAAATTGAACATGAGCGTGTTGCACAATCTTGGGACAGGATGAAAATGATGCTAAAGAATTGCCCAACTCATGGGCTAAATCTTTGGATGATCATACAAAAATTTTATGCAGGATTGAATTTTGTTTCTCGTAATCTTTTAGATTCCGCCACGGGTGGTACTTTTGTGGAAATTACTTTGGGTGAATCCACCAAATTGCTTGACAATATCATGGCAAATTATTCACAATGGCATACCGAAAGGGCTCCTACTAGTAAAAAAGTTAATTCGATTAAAAAAATTCTTCTTTGAATGAAAAAGTTGATGCTCTTATGAAATTGGTTGCTAGTAAAAGTGTTCCTATTGGTTTTAATGATATGCCTTTGTCTACTTTGATTGAGCAAAATAGTGATGCCATAGATGTGAATTTTATTTCTCAAAACAATTTCAATAACAATGCTTATAGAGGTAATTTTAATCCTAGGGCTTTTCCTAGTAACTCCTCTAATAATTATGGTAATTCCTATGGAAATAAATCTTATAATAATAGTAGGAACACCTATGATATTGAGAATAATATTAAAGTATTTATCAATACACAAAAGTTTTCAACACTTCCATAGAAGAAAAGTTGAGTAAGATTGATGATTTGTCTAGAAGTGTTGATAAAATTGCTCATGATGTGGAAAATCTCAAGATGAAATTTCTTGTGCCTAAGTTAGATGAATCAATTAAATCTCTTTATGTTTCTATGGATGAAAGTAAGAAAATAACCGCTATGATTAGAGCTAAAAGAGAATTTTTAGAAAAGTGTTTTCTAGTGATTTCCTTCGTAAAAGTGATGAAGATCTTAAAATGATTGGTGTTTCTTCTATTGATTCCTTGTTTAGTAAGGTTAAGATTGATGAAAAAGGGACTAGCGAAGAGTCAACTTTAGGTAGAAGGCGTCCCAATATTTTGGAGGGTGAAAATCTTGTTGAGAAAATTGATGAAAGTGGGTTTCGAGAGGTCAAAACTTTAACTAGTGATGTGCCCACTCTTTTGGATTACAAAGACTTTAATTATGATAGCTGATCTTTGATTTATTGTATTTATTTTTGCAATCCATGATAAATTCACCCCGAGCTTATGAGCAAAATAAAGCTTTTACTAAACATATTGTTGATGCTATGATGAAAGCTTTCGAAGAGAAATTGGAATTAGAAGTATCAATTCCTAGAAAATTGCATGATGAATGGGAACCTACTAGAAAAGTCAAGATTAAAAATTATGAGTGTTTTGCCTTGTGTGACTTGGGAGCTAGTGTTTCAACAATTCCGAAATCTTTATGTGATGTGCTTGGTCTTACCGATATTGAATCATGTTCTTTAAATTTGCACTTGGCGGATTCTACTATTAAAAAGCCTACGGGAAGAATTAATGATGTTCTTATTCCTACAAATAGGAATTGTGTGCCAATAGATTTTATTGTTCTTGATATTGATTGCAATCTGTCTTGTCCAATTATTCTTGGTAGACCGTTTTTACGCACTATTGGTGCCGTGATTGATATGAAAGAAGGCAATATTAAGTTGCAATTTCCTTTGAGGAAGGTATGGAACACTTTCCTAGAACAAGAATTAGGCCACCATATGAATCAATCATGAGGGCATCTTATGGATCTCAGAACAAAGATGACAAAACTTAGATCCTTGCTTTATGCCTAGCTAAGGGCGTAAAACAATAGCGCTTGTTGATGGAAATATGACCTAGAGGAAATAAATAAAGTGTTTATTATTATATTTCCTTATTCATGATAATTTTTTATTATCCATGCTATAATTGTATTGATTGGAAACACATTGCATGTGTGGATAAATAGACAACACTTTGTCCCTCGTATGCCTCTAGTGAACTAGCTCGTTGATCAAAGATGGTCAAGGTTTCCTAGCCATTGACATGTGATGTCATTTGATAACAGGATCACAACATTAGGAGAATGATAGGATGGACAAGACCCAAACTACAAATGTAGCATATGACCGTGTCAGTTTATTGCTACAGTTTTCTGCATGTCAGGTATGTGCTCCTATGACCATGAGATCATGCAACTCATGGACACCGGAGGAGTGCCTTGTGTGTATCAAACATCACAACGTAACTGGGTGACTATAAAGGTGCTATAAAGGTATCTTCAAGGGTGTCTATTGGGTTGGCATGGATCAAGACTGGGATTTGTTACTCCATGTGACAGAGAGATATCTCAGGGCCCACTTGGTAATACAACATCACAATAAGCCTTGCAAGCAATGTGACTAAGTGTTAGTCATGGAATCTTGTATTACGAAACGAGTAAAGAGACTTGATGGTAACGGGGTTGAACTAGGTATGGAGATACCGACGATCAAATCTCAGGCAAGTAACATATCGAAGAACAAAGGGAACATCATACAGGATTAACTGAATCCTTGACATAGAGGTTCGACCGATAAAGATCTTTGTAGAATATGTAGGAACCAGTATGGGCATCCAGGTCCCGCTACTAGCTATTGACCGCAGAGGTGTCTCGGTCATGTCTACATAGTTCTCGAACCCGCAGGGTCTGCACACTTAAGGTTCGATGATGTTTCGGTAGTATAGAGTTATGCATGGTGGTGACCAAAGGTTGTTCGTAGTACAGGGTGAGATCCCGGATGTCACGAGGAGCTCCGGAATGGTCCGGAGGTAAAGATTGATATATAGGAAGTCCTATTTTGGTCGCAGGAAAAGTTTCGAGCTCATCGGTAGTGTACCGGGAGTGCCGGTAGTGTACCAGAGCACCATTGGCAGAGGTATTTCGACCCAAGAGGCTACATGGGCTGTGGGAGGACTAATACCAGCCCTTAGTGGGCTGGCCAAAGTCCCACACAAGGCCCATGCGGCTGGGAAGATATTCCTAAGTGGAAAAGGTGGAAAAGGGTAAAAAAAAAGGGTGGAAATAAGAAAGGAGTCCTAATCCTACTAGGAGGGGAGGAGGAGGACTCCTCCTCTCCACTTCGGCCGAAACCTAGGGGGGCTGGACCTTGCACCAAGCCTCCTCCTCCTCTCCTCCTATATAAACTAGAGGGTTTTAGGGTTTTGGCACAAGATTTTCTACCACATGCAACCCTACCCTCTAGTTCGTAGTTTCTCCTCTAGATTGGTTTCAGCTGTGCTTAGGTGAAGCCCTGCTGACATTACTCCACCACCATCGCCACAGCGCCGTCATGCTGCCGGAGGACTCGTCTACCTTTCCGCTCCCTCTTGCTGGATCAAGAAGGTGGAGATCGTCATCAAGCCGTACGTGTGCTGAACGCGGAAGTGCCATCCGTTCGGTGCTAGATCGGGACGGATCGTGATTGGATCGCGGGACGCTTGGCGATTTGGATCGTGAAGACGTTCGACTACATCAACCGCGTTTCTTAATGCTTCCCGCTTAGCGATCTACAAGGGTATGTAGATCCACTCTCCCTCTCATAGATGCTCATCACCATGGATAGATCTTACATGTGCGTAGGAAATTTTTTGTTTCTCATGCAACATTCCCAACAGTGGTATCAGAGCTAGATCTATATGTAGATGAGAACTCGAGTAGAACACAAAGAATTTGGTGACGATGAAGATCATGCCGGTGCTTTCAAGATGGAGATCAAAAGCACAAGTTCATGGCCATATCATGTCACTTATGATTTGCATGTGATGTTAATCCTTGTATGCCCCTTGTTTTGCTTAGGACGTCGGTAGCATTATAAGGTGATCCCTCACTTAAATTTGAAGATGTATTGTGTTCTCCCCGAGTGTGCACCATTGCGAACGTTCGTCGTGTCGAGACACCACATGATGATCGAGTGTGATAGACTCTACGTTCACATACAACGAGTGCAAGCCAGTGTTGCACATGTAGAACACTCGGGTTAAACTTGACGAGCCTAACATGTACAGACATGGCCTCGGAACACAAGAGACCAAAAGGTCGAACATGAGTCATATAGCAGATATGATCAACATGATGATGTTCACCATTGAAACCACCTCAACTCACGTGATGATCGGACTTGAGTTGGTAAATTTGCATCATGTGACACTCAGATGACCTGAGGGATGTCAATTTGAGTGGGAGCTTTAGTAATTTGAATAACTAAACTCATTATCTTGCACAATAGTCTAAGTAACCTTTGCATATTTATGTTGTAGATCAATGGCTCGCATAGTAGCACCCCTGAATTTTAATGCGTTCCTAGAGAAAGCTAAGTTGAAAGATGATAGAAATAACTTTGTTGACTGGGCCCATAATCTGAGGATTATCCTCACGGCTTCCCAGAAATCATATGTCCTTGATGCACCGCTTGGTGACCAACCCGAAGACATGTCATCCGAAGACGTTAAGAACGCTTGGGAGGCACGTTCTAGGGATTACTCAATAGTTCAGTGTGCAATGTTGTATGGCTTAGAACTGGGACTTCAAAGACGTTTTGAACGTCATGGACCATATGAGATGTTCCAGGAGTTGAAGTTGATCTTTTAGAATAATGCCCGGATCGAGAGGTATGAGACCTCCGATAAGTTCTATGCTTGCAAAATGGAGGAGAACGGGTCTATCAGTGAACATATACTCAGAATGTCTGGGTATTCGACTCGTCTGGCGGAGTTAGGAATGCCCCTTCCGGCAGAGGCGATCACTGACAGAGTTCTTCAATCATCGTCACCTATCTACAAGAGCTTTGTGATGAACTATAACATGCATGGGATGAACAAGTCAGTCGCCGAGCTGTTTGCGATGCTGAAAATCGCTGAGTCTGAAATCCAGAAAGAACATCAAGTGTTGATGGTCAATAAAACCACTAGTTTCAAGAAGAATGGCAAGGGCAAGGGCAAGAAGGGTAAATCCAAGAAGGATGGCAAAGCAGTTGCTACTCCTGTAAAGAAGCCCAAGGCTGGACCCAAGCCAGAAGCTGAGTGCTTTCATTGCAAGGGAACTGGTCACTGGAAGCGGAACTGCCCCAAGTACCTGGCTGACAAGAAGGCGGCCAACAACAAACAAGGTATATATGATATAGATGTTATTGATGTGTACCTTACTAGCTCTCGTTGTAGTGCGTGGGTATTTGATACCGGTTCGCTTGCTCACATTTGCAACTCAAAACAGGAACTACGGAATAGACGAAGGCTGGCAAAGGACGAAGTGACGATGCGCGTGGGAAATGGTTCCAAGGTTGATGTGATCGCGGTCGGCACGCTCTCTCTTTGATTACCATTAGGATTAGTGATGAACCTGAATAATTGTTATTTAGTGTCTGCGTTAAGCATGAAAATTATATCTGGATCTTGTTTATTGCGAGATGGTTACTCATTTAAATCAGAGAATAATGATTGTTCTATTTATATGAGTAATATCTTTTATGGTCATGCACCCAATGTGAGGGGTTTATTCATATTGAATCTTGATAGTGATGATACACATGTTCATAACATTGATGCCAAAAGACGTAGAGTTGATAATGATAGTACCACTTTCTTGTGGCACTGCCGTTTGGGTCATATTGGTGTAAAACGCATGAGGAAGCTCCATGATGATGGACTTTTGGAGTCACTTGATTTTGAATCACTTAACACATGTGAACCATGCCTCATGGGCAAGATGACTAAAACGCCGTTCTCTGGAACAATGGAACAGGCAAGTGACTTGTTGGGAATCATACATACTGATGTGTGTGGTCCAATGAATGTTGCAGCGCGTGGTGGATATCGTTATTTTCTCACCTTCACTGATGACTTAAGTAGATATGGGTATATTTACTTAATGAAACATAAGTCTGAAACGTTTGAAAAGTTCAAGCAATTTCAGAGTGAAGTTGAGAATCATCATAACAAGAAGATCAAATTCCTATGATCTGATCGAGGAGGTGAATATCTGAATTATGAGTTTGGAAGTCACTTAAGATAGTGTGGAATTGTTTCACAGTTGACACCGCCTGGAACACCACAGTGTAATGGTGTGTCCGAACGTCATAATCGAACCTTATTAGATATGGTACGTTATATGATGTCTCTTGTTGATTTGCCACTATCGTTTTGGGGTCATGCATTAGAGACAGCTGCATTCACTCTAAATAGGGCACCATCCAAATCCGTTGAGATGGCGCCATATGAATTGTGGTTTGGCAAGAGGCCAAAGTTGTCGTTTCTTAAAGATTGGGGATGTGATGCTTATGTCAAAAAGCTTCAGCCTGAAAAGCTGGAACCCAAAGCGTAGAAATGCATCTTCATAGGATACCCAAAAGAGACAGTTGGGTATACCTTCTATCTCAGATCCGAAGGCAAAGTGTTTGTCGCTAAGAACAGAACATTTCTTGAGAAAGAGTTTCTCTCGAAAGAATTGAGTGGGAGGAAAATAGAGCTTGATGAGGTTGTTGAACCTTTACTTCAACCAGAAAGTAGCGAAGCGCAAAAAGATGTTTCTGTGGAGCCTACAACAGTTGAAGAGGAAGTTAATGATGATGATCATGAAGCTTCGGATCAAGTTACTATTGAACCTCGTAGGTCGACAAGGGCCCGTACTGCTCCTGAGTGGTATCCAACCCTATCTTGGAGGTCATGTTGTTGGACAACAATGAACCTACGAGCTATGGAGGAGCGATGATGGGCCTGGATTCTGAGAAATGGTTAGAGGCCATGAAATATGGGATGGGATCCATGTATGAAAACAAAGTATGGACTTTGGAAGTATTACCTGAAGGGCGAAAGGCCATTCAAAACAAATGGATCTTTAAGAAGAAGACGGACGCGGACGGTAATGTCACCGTCTATAAAGCTCGACTTGTGGCAAAGGGTTTTTCACAAGTTCAAGGAGTTGACAACGATGAGACCTTCTCACCCGTAGCGATGCTTAAATCCGTCAGAATCATGTTCGCAATAGCTGCATATTTCGACTATGAAATTTGGCAGATGGATGTCAAAACAGCATTCGTCAACGGATTCCTAGAGGAAGAGTTGTATATGATGCATCCGGAAGGTTTTGTCGATCCAGAGAATGCTGACAAAGTTTGCAAACTCCAACGATCCATTTATGGACTGGTGCAAGCATCTCGGAGTTGGAATAAGCGCTTTGATGAGGTGATCAAAGCGTTTGGGTTTATACAAGTTTATGGAGAAGCATGTATTTACAAGAAAGTGAGTGGGAGCTCTATAGCGTTTCTAATATTATATGTAGATGACATATTGCTGATTGGAAACAATATAGAAATGCTGGAAAGCGTGAAGGAATATTTGAACAAGAGTTTTTCAATGAAGGATCTAGGAGAAGCTGCTTTCATATTAGGCATTAAGATCTATAGAGATAGATCGAGACGCTTAATAGCACTTTCACAGAGCACATACCTTGATAAAGTTTTGAAGAAGTTCAAAATGGATCAATCCAAGAAGGGGTTCTTGCCTGTGTGACAAGGTGTGAAGTTGAGTAAGACTCAATGCCCAGTGACTGCAGAAGATAGAGAGAAGATGAGTGTCATCCCCTATGCTTCAGCCATAGGCTCTATCATGTATGCAATGATGTGTACAAGACCCGATGTCAGGCTTGCCATAAGTATGGCCGGAAGGTTTCAAAGTGATCCTGGAATGGAGCACTGGACAGCGGTCAAGAATATCCTTACGTACCTGAAAAGGACTAAGGAGATGTTTCTCGTTTATGGAGGTGATGAAGAGCTCATCGTAAAGGGTTACGTCGATGCAAGCTTTGATACTGATCCGTATGACTCTAAGTTGCAAACCGAATACGTGTTTATTCTCAACGGGGGAGCGGTAAGCTAGTGCAGCTCCAAGCAAAGCGTGGTAGCCAATTCTACATGCGAGGCGGAGTACATCACAGCCTCGGAGGCAGCGAAGGAAGGTGTCTAGATGAAGCAGTTCATGACAGAGCTTGGAGTAGTGCCCAGTGCACTGAATCCAATGACTCTGTTCTATGACAACATTGGTGCCATTGCTCTGGCCAAGGAACCAAGGTTTTACAAGAGGACCAGACACATAAAGTGACGCTTCAATTGCATCCGCGATTACATCGAGGAGAAGGACATAAATATTTGCAAAGTGCACATGGATCTGAATGTTGCAGACCCGTTCACTAAACCTCTTTCAAGGGCTAAACATGATCAACACCAGAACTACATGGGTGTTCGATTCATTACAATGTAAATCACATAGTGATGTGAACTAGATTATTGACTCTAGTGCAAGTGGGAGACTGCTGGAAATATGCCCTAGAGGCAATAAATAAAGTGTTTATTATCATATTTCCTTATTCATGATAATTGTTTATTATCCATGCTATAATTGTATTGATTGGAAACACATTGCATGTGTGGATAAATAGACAACACCTTGTCCCTACTATGCCTCTAGTGAACTAGCTCATTGATCAAACATGGTCAAGGTTTCCTAGCCATTGACATGTGATGTCATTTGATAACGGGATCACATCATTAGGAGAATGATGCGATGGACAAGACCCAAACTATAAACGTAGCATATGATGTCAGTTTATTGCTACAGTTTTCTGCATGTCAAGTATGTGTTCCTATGACCATGAGATCATGCAACTCACGGACACCGGAGGAGTGCCTTGTGTGTATCAAACGTCGCAATGTAACTGGGTGACTATAAAGGTGCCCTATAGGTATCTCCGAGGGTGTCTATTGGGTTGGCATGGATCAAGACTGGGATTTGTTACTCCGTGTGACGGAGAGGTATCTCAGGGCCCACTCGGTAATACAACATCACAATAAGCCTTGCAAGCAATGTGACTAAGTGTTAGTCACGGAATCTTGTATTATAGAACATGTAAAGAGACTTGTCGGCAACGAGGTTGAACTAGGTATGGAGATACCGACGATCGAATCTTGGGCAAGTAACATACCGAAGAACAAAGGAAACATCATACGGGATTAACTGAATCCTTGACATAGAGGTTCGACCGATAAAGATCTTTGTAGAATATGTAGGAACCAATATGGGCATCCAGGTCCCACTATTTGTTATTGGCCGTAGAGGTGTCTCGGTCATGTCTACGTAGTTCTCGAACCCGCAGGGTCAGCACACTTAAGTTTCAGTGACGTTTCGGTAGTATAGAGTTAAGCATGGTGGTGATCGAAGGTTGTTTGGAGTCCCAGATGAGATCACGTACGTCATGAGGATCTTCGAAATGGTCTGGAGGTAATGATTGATATATAGGAAGTCCTATTTTGGTCACAGGAAAAGTTTCGGGCTCATCAGTGGTGTACCGGGAGTGCCGGTAGTGTACCAAGGGACCATCAGGAGAGGTATTTCGACCCAAGAGGCTACATGGGCTGTGGGAGGACTAATACCAGCCCTTAATGGTCTTGCCAAAGTCCCACACAAGGCCCATGCAGCTCGGAAGAGATTCCTAAGTGGAAAAAGTGGGAAAAAGCAAAAAAAGGATGGAAATAAGGAAGGAGTCCTAATCCTACTAGGAGTGGAGGAGGAGGACTCCTCCTCTCCACTTCGGCCGAAGCCTAGAGGAGATGGCCCTTGCGCCAAGCCTCCTCCTCCTCTCCACCTATATATACTAGAGGGTTTTAGGGTTTTGGCACAAAATTTTCAGCCACATGCAACCCTACCCTCTTGTTTGTAGTTTCTCCTCTAGATCGGTTTCAGCTGTGCTTAGGCGAAGTCCTGCTGAGATTACTCCGTTGGGGAATGTTGCATGGGAAACAAAAAAATTCCTACGCACACGTAGATCTATCCATGGTGATGAGCATCTATGAGAGGGAGAGTGGATCTACGTACCCTTGTAGATCGCTAAGCGGGAAGCGTTAAGAAACACGGTTGGTGTAGTCGAGCGTCTTCGCGATCCAAATCGCCATGCGTCCCGCGATCCAATCACCATCCGTCCCACGATCCAATCACGATCCGTCCCGCGATCCAATCACGATCCGTCTGACGAACTTGATCATGATCCTTCCGATCTAGCGTCGAACGGACGGCACCTTCGTGTTCAGCACATGTGCAACTTGATGACGATCTCCATTGTC
The DNA here is from genome assembly GCA_022496015.1 of Hordeum marinum. Taxonomy (NCBI): domain Eukaryota; kingdom Viridiplantae; phylum Streptophyta; class Magnoliopsida; order Poales; family Poaceae; genus Hordeum; species Hordeum marinum. The sequence goes on from CM039678.1 coordinate 27,450,514, forward strand.
TTGATCCAGAAAGAGGAAGTGGAGAGGAGGAAGAGTTCACCGGCAGCGTGACGGCGCTCCAGCTATGGTGGTGGAGCTATTCTGGCAGGGCTTCGCCTAAGCACTGCAGAAATCCGATCTTAAGGAGAAACTATGCACTGGAGGAACGGGTAGCACGTGGTTGTCAAAAACTAGTGCAAAACCCTAAAATCCACCAGTATATATAGGAGGAGAGGAGGAGAGGCTGGCGCAAGGGCTAAGGCTCCTATAGGAGTCGGCCGAACCAACTAGTATTGGAGGACTCTCCTCCAATCCTAGTAGGACTAGGATTCGTCCTTTTTTTTCCTTTTTTCCACCTTTTCCTATTGGGTTTTCTTCTCCAGCCACATGGGCCTTGTGTGGGAGTTTTCACCAGCCCACTAAGGGCTGATATTCACTCTCCCACAGCCCATGAAGCCTCTTGGGTCGAAATACCCCTCCCGGAGGTCTCCTGGTACACTACCGGTACTCCCGGTACACTACCGATGAGCCCAAAACTTTTCCGATGACCAAACGCTTTGATCACCTAATCAAAGCGCTTATTCCAACTCCGAGATGCTTGCACTAGTCCATAAATGGATCGCTGGAGTTTGCAAACTTTGTCAGCATTCTCTGGATTGACAAAACCTTCTGGTTGCATCATATACAACTCTTCCTCAAGGAAATCATTGAGGAACGCTGTTTTGACATCCATCTGCCAAATTTCGTAGTCGAAATAAGCAGCTATTGCCAACATGATTCTGACAGACTTAAGCATCGCTACGGGTGAGAAAGTCTCATCGTAGTCAACTCCTTGAACTTGTTCAAAACCCTTTGCCACAAGTCAAGCTTTATAGACGGTGACATTACCGTCCGCGTCTGTCTTCTTCTTAAAGATCCATTTGTTCTGAATGGTCTTTCGCCCTTCAGGTAATACTTCCAAAGTCCATACTTTGTTTTCATACATGGATCCCATCTCGGATTTCATGGCCTCTAACCATTTCTCGGAATCCGGGCCAATCACTGCTCCTCCATAGCTCGTAGGTTCATTGTTGTCCAACAACATGACCTCCAAGATAGGGTGCCGTACCACTCAGGAGTAGTACGCGGCCTTGTCGACCTACGAGGTTCAATAGTAGCTTGATCCGAAGCTTCATGTTCATCATCATTAACTTCCTCTTCTACCATCGTAGTTTCCATAGAAACATCTTTCTGCGCTGCGCTACTTTCTCGTTGAAGTAAAGGTTCAATAACCTCATCAAGCTCTATTTTCCTCCCACTCAATTCTTTCGAAAGAAACTCTTTCTCAAGAAATGTTCCATCCTTAGCGACAAACACTTTGCCTTCGGATCTGAGATAGAAGGTATACCCGACTGTCTCTTTTAGGTATCCTATGAAGACGCATTTCTCTGCTTTGGGTTCCAGCTTTTCAGGGTGAAGCTTTTTGACATAAGCATCACATCCCCAAACTTTAAGAAACGACAATTTTGGCTTCTTGCCAAACCATAGTTCATATGGCGTCGTCTCAACGGATTTTGATGGTGCCCTATTTAAAGTGAATGCAGCTGTCTCTAATGCATAACCCCAAAACGATAGTGGCAAATCAGCAAGAGACATCATAGAACGCACCATATCTAATAAGGTTCGATTATGACGTTCGGACACACCATTACGCTGTGGTGTTCCGGGCGGTGTCAACTGTGAAACAATTCCACATTGTCTTAAGTGACTGCCAAACTCACAACTCAGATATTCACCTCCTCGATCAGATCATAGGATCTTAATCTTCTTGTTACGATGATTCTCAACTTCACTCTGAAATTGCTTGAATTTTTCAAATGTTTTAGACTTGCGTTTCATTAAGTAAATATACCCATATCTACTTAAGTCATCAGTGAAGGTGAGAAAATAACGATATCCACCACACGCTGTAACATTCATTGGACCGCACACATCAGTATGTATGATTTCCAACAAGTCACTTGCCCATTCCATTGTTCCAGAGAACGGCGTTTTACTCATCTTGCCCATGAGGCATGGTTCACATGTGTCAAGTGATTCAAAATCAAGTGACTCCAAAATTCCATCAGCATGGAGCTTCCTCATGCGTTTTACACCAATGTGACCTAAACGGCAGTGCCACAAGAAAGTGGTACTATCATTATCAACTCTACATCTTTTGGCATCAATGTTATGAACATGTGTATCATCGCTATCAAGATTCAATATGAATAAACCCCTCACATTGGGTGCATGACCATAAAAGATATTACTCATATAAATAGAACAACCTTTATTCTCTGATTTAAATGAGTAACCGTCTCGCAATAAACAAGATCCAAATATAATGTTGATGCTTAACGCAGGCACTAAATAACAATTATTCAGGTTCATCACTAATCCCGATGGTAATCGAAGAGAGAGCATGCCAACGGCGATCACATCAACCTTGGAACCATTTCCCACGCGCATCGTCACTTCATCCTTTGCTAGCCTTCGTTTATTCCGTAGTTCCTGCTTTGAATTGCAAATGTGAGCACCCGAACCGGTATCAAATACTCAGGCACTACTACGAGAGCTAATATGGTAGACATCAATAACATGTATATCATATATATCTTGTTTGTCGTTGGCCGCCTTCTTGTCAGCCAGGTACTTGGGGCAGTTCCGCTTCCAGTGACCAGTTCCCTTGCATTGAAAGCACTCAGTTTCTGGCTTGGGTCCATGCTTGAGATTCTTTACAGGAGTAGCAACTGCTTTGCCATCCTTCTTGGTTTTACCCTTCTTTCCCTTGCCCTTGACCTTGCCATTTTTCTTGAAACTAGTGGTTTTATTGACCATCAACACTTGGTGTTCTTTCTGGATTTCAGACTCAGGACTTTTAGCATCGCAAATAGCTCGGCGGCTGACTTGTTCATCACGTGCATGTTATAGTTCATCACAAAGCTCTTGTAACTAGGTGGCAATGATTGAAGAACTCTGTCAGTGATCGCCTCTGGCGGAAGGGCAATTCCCAACTCCGCTAGACGAGTTGAATACCCAGACATTCTGAGTATACGTTCACTGATTGACCCGTTCTCCTCCATCTTGCAAGCATAGAACTTATCGGATGTTTCATACCTCTCGATCCGGGCGTTCTTATGAAAGATAAACTTCAACTCTTGGAACATCTCATATGCTCCATGACGTTCAAAACGTCTTTGAAGTCCCGGTTCTAAGTCATACAATATTGCACACTGAACTATTGAGTAATCCCTAGAAAGTGCCTCCCAAGCGTTCTTAACGTCTTCGGAGGTCATGTCTTTTGGTTGGTCACCAAGTGGTGCATCAAGGACATATGATTTCTGGGAAGCCATGAGGATAATCCTCAGATTACGGGCCCAGTCAACAAAGTTACTTCCATCATCTTTCAACTTAGCTTTCTCTAGGAACGCATTAAAATTCAGGGGTACTACTACGCGAGTCATTGATCTACAACATAAATATGCAAAGTTTACTTAGACTATTGTTCAAGATAATGAGTTTAGTTAATCAAATTACTAAAGCTCCCACTCAAATTGACATCCCTCAGGTCATCTGAGTGTCACATGATCAAAATCCACCAACTCAAGTCCGATCATCACGTGAGTTGAGGTGGATTCAATGGTGAACATCATTATGTTGATCATATCTACTATATGACTCATGTTCGACCTTTCGGTCTCTTGTGTTCCGCGGCCATGTCTGCACATGCTAGGCTCGTTAAGTTTAACCCGAGTGTTCTGTACGTTCAACACTGGCTTGCACCTGTTGTATGTGAACGTATAGTCTATCACACCCGATCATCACGTGGTGTCTCAACACGACGAACTTTCACAACGGTGCACACTCGGGGAGAACACAATTTATCTTGAAATTAAGTGAGGGATCACGTTATAATGCTACCGTCGTCCTAAGCAAAACAAGGTGCATAAAATGATTAACATCACATGCAAATCATAAGTGACATGATATGGCCATGAACTTGTGCTTTTGACCTCCATCTTGAAAGCACCGGCATGATTTCCATCGTCACCCGCAAGACACCATGATCTCCATCATCTTGATCTCCATCAACGTGTCGCCATCGGGGTTGTCACGCCCAACATGCTTCTACTACTATTGCTACCGTTTAGCGATAAAGTAAAGCATTACATAGCGCTTAAAGACAACCCTATGGCTCCTGCCGGTTGCCGTACTCATCGACATGCAAGTCGTAATAATCTATACATCACATGATCATCTCATACATCACATATATCACATCATGTAATTGGCCATATCACATCACAATATACCCTGCAAAAACAAGTTAGACGTCCTCTAATTGTTGTTGCATCTTTTACGTGGTTGCTACGGGTATCTAGCAAGAACAATTCTCATCTACAGAAAAACCACAACGGTGATACACTAGTTGCTTTTCAACCTTCTCAAGGACCGCCTTTGTCGAATCCGATCCAACTAAAGTGAGAGAAACTCGCACCCGCAAGCCATCTATGCAACAAGTTGCGATTGAGGGAACTGGTCTCTTGTAAGCGTACGAGTAATGTTGGTCTGGGCCGCTTCATCTCACAATACCGCTAAACCAAAATCCGACCAAGGGAGGAAGCAATCTAAGCATCAACGCCCACAAACCTTTTGTGTTCTACTCGAGATCTCATCTACACATAGACCTAGCTCATGATGCCACTATTGGGGAATGTTGCATGGGAAACAAAAAAATTCCTACACACACGCAGATCTATCCATGGTGATGAGCATCTACGAGAGGGAGAGTGGATCTACGTACCCTTGTAGCTCGCAAAGCGGGGAGCATTGAGAAACGCGGTTGGTGTAGTCGAACGTCTTCGCGATCCAAATCGCCGTGCGTCCCGCGATCCAATCACGATCCGTCCCGTGATCCAATCACGATCCGTCCCGCGATCCAATCATGATCCTTCCCGTGATACAATCATGATCCGTCCCGCGATCCAATCACGATCCGTCCCACGAACTTGATCATGATCCGTCCCACGAACTTGATCACGATCCTTTCGATCTAGCGCCGAACGGACAGCACCTCTGCGTTCAACACACGTGCAGCTTGACGACGATCTCCACCGTCTTGATCCAGCAAGAGGAAGTGGAGAGGAGGAAGAGTTCACCGGTAGCGTTACGACGCTCCAGCTATGGTGGTGGAGCTATTCTGGCAGGGCTTCGCCTAAGCACTGCAGAAATCCGATCAAGAGGAGAAACTATGCACTGGAGGAACGGGTAGCACGTGGCTGTCAAAAACTAGTGCAAAACCCTAAAATCCACAAGTATATATAGGAGGAGAGGAGGAGAGTATGGCAGAAGGGCCAAGGCTCCTATAGGAGTCGGCCGAACCAACTAGGATTGGAGGACTCTCCTCCAATCCTAGTAGGACTAGGATTCGTCCTTTCTTTTCCTTTTTTCCACCTTTTCCTATTGGGTTTTCTTCTCCAGCCTCATGGGCCTTATGTGGGAGTTTACACCAGCCCACTAAGGGCTGATATTCACTCTCCCACAGCCCATGAAGCCTCTTGGGTCGAAATACGTCTCCCGGAGGTCTCCTGGTACACTACCGGTACTCCCGGTACACTACCGATGAGCCCGAAACTTTTCCGGTGACCAAAACAAGACTTCCTATATATGAATCTTTACCTCCGGACCATTCCAGAGCTCCTCGTGATGTCCGGGATCTCATATGGGACTCCGAACAACCTTCGGTCACCACCATACATAACTTTATACTACCGAAACGTCACCAAACCTTAAGTGTGCAGACCCTGCGGGTTCGAGAACTATGTAGACATGACCAAGACACCTCTACAGTCAATAACCAATAGCAGGACCTGGATGCCCATATTGGTTCCTACATATTCTACGAAGATCTTTATCGGTCGAACCTCTATGTCAAGGATTCAGTTAATCCCGTATGATGTTCCCTTTGTTCTTCGGTATGTTACTTGCCCGAGATTCGATCGTCGGTATCTCCATACCTAGTTCAACCTCGTTACCGGCAAGTCTCTTTACTCGTTTCGTAATACAAGATCCCGCAACTAACACTTAGTTACATTGCTTGCAAGGCTTATTGTGATGTTGTATTACCGAGTGGGCCCTGAGATACCTCTCCGTCACACGGAGTAACAAATCCCAGTCTTGATCCATGCCAACTCAACAGACACCTTCGGAGATACCTGTAGAGCACCTTTATAGTCACCCAGTTACGTTGCGACATTTGATACACACAAGGCACTCTTCCGATGTCCGTGAGTTGCATGATCTCATGGTCATAGGAACACATACTTGACATGCAAGAAAACAGTAGCAATAAACTGACACGATCATATGCTACGTTTGTAGTTTGGGTCTTGTCCATCACATCATTCTCCTAATGATGTGATCCCGTTATCAAATGACATCACATGTCAATGGCTAGGAAACCATGACCATCTTTGACCAACGAGCTAGTTCACTAGAGGCATACTAGGGATAGAGTGTTGTCTATTTACCCACACATGTAATGTGTTTCCAATCAATACAATTATAGCATGGATAATAAACGATTATCATGAACAAGGAAATATAATAATAAACACTTTATTTATTGCCTCTAGGGCATATTTCCAACATACTCCACCACCATCGTTGCAGTGCCATCACGCTGCCGGAGAAATCGTCTACCTCTCCGCTCCCTCTTGCTGGATCAAGAAGGTGAAGACGTCATCAAGTCGTACGTGTGCTGAACGCAGAGGTGTCATCCGTTCGGTGCTAGATCGGGACGGATCGTGATTGGATCGCGGGACGCTCGGCGATTTGGATCGCGAAGACGTTCGACTACATCAACCGCGTTTCTTAACGCTTCCCGCTTAGGGATCTACAAGGGTAAATAGATCCACTCTCCCTCTCGTAGATGCTCATCACCATGGATAGATCTTGCGTGTGCATAGGAAATTTTTTGTTTCCCATGCAACGTTCCCCAACACTTGTTGGGAGGCAACCCAATGAATACAATTTATTTTTTTCTTTTTGCTTTCCGTTCTTGAGTTTTTACACAATTATGCTACTGTTATGATTGTGTTTTTGTGTGTTTTAATTAGTGTTTCTGCCAAGCAAAGCCTTTGGGATCATGTTGGGTGATAGTTGTTTGAAATTGCTGAAAAAAACAGAAATTCTGTGCGCCTGATACAGAATTATTACAAATCACAGAAGCGTGATAAAATTCTGAATTTTTTACACAAGATTGATATACAAATTTCTCACGTTTTCCTAATTTTTCATATTTTTTTTGAGTTACATAAGTATTCAAACAAATCAGATTACTACAGACTGTTCTGTTCTGACATATTCTATTTTCTTTGTGTTGTGTGCTTATTTTGATGGCTCTATGGTTTTCTTTGATGATTTTTTGCCATAGAAAAGTTGGAACACAGTAGGTATAATGCAAGAACAAAATATGAATTGGTTTAATATAGTACTTATAGTAGTGATTTATTTTTCTTATACTAACGGATCTCACGAAGGTTTTGTTGAGTTGTGTGTGATTGAAGTTTTCAAGTTTTGGGTTATCTTATGAAGGATGAAGGAAGGATGGAAGAGCCTAATCTTGGGGATGCCCCAGCATCCCAAGCTATTATCCAAAAATGAGCAACCAACTAAGCTTGGGGATGACCCCGAGTGGCATCCCCGCTTTCTTCCAACGATCATCGGTATTTTACTCGAAACTATATTTTTATTCGTCACACGATATGTGTTTTGCGTGGAGCGTCTTGTATGAGATGAGTCTTTGCTTGTCTTATTTTGTGTTTTAAGTCTTGATCCCTTGCTGGACACACCTATTTGATAGAGCCAAAATTATGTCATGACTTGTTAGAATTGCTCTCTATGCTTCACTAATTTTTTTATGAGCAATGGACTTGTTCTAGTGCTTCACTTATATCTTTTTGAGCACGGTGTGCTTAGTATTTTTGAAGAAATGCTCTCTTACTACACTTAGATTTATTTGAGAGTTAGTAAAATTTTCAAGAAATTCTCTCTTGCTTCACTTAAATTATTTTTAGAGAAAGAAGAAAAATTATGCTCTTGATCTTCACTTATATTTGTTTGAGATTATGAAAAGCAACACATGAAAATTAGTCCCAAAGTGATAGATATCCAAGAAGGATATAATAAAAACTTTCATAAAGATCATTGGACAAAATAAACTTGATTCTTAGTAATAGTTTTGAGATATGATGATGTGATATGTGAGTTATGTTGATGAGTAACTATGCTTTAGTAAGAATATTGGTGTTAAGGTTTGTGATTCCCTATGCAAGTACGAAAGTCAATAGTCATGCAATGAAATTATATCCTACTTGTGGTGCATTATTCGGTGTCATTTATGCTTAATGCTTCCTTATGAGATTATCCATTTCTTGGTTGGTCGCTTCTCAATCTTTTGCTAGCCTTCATTTTGCACCAAGTATGAGCCCTACTTGTGCATCCAAATCCTTAAACCCAGTTTTTGCCACATAAGTCCACTATACTTACCTATATGCGGTATTGTCGTGCCGTTCTAAGCAAATTTGTATGTGCCATCTCTAATTTTCAAAATAAACTTCTCTTTTATGTGTTTGTTCTCGCGGAGCGATGAGGGGTGGCTAATATTTTCCATGATAGATGTGTTATTCTCATGATGAGTGTTTATTCACTTGTCATTGCACGAGAGTAAGGCAAAGGTATTAGGGATGCCCAGTCCCGAAATGCAAAAATGAATTTACTTTATGTTGTTAAATAATAAATTCCTTGGAAAGTGAAAGTATGATGGAAAAAGGAATAAAACTTTATTTTCTTTTTGGGAACCGCCTATGATATATCTAGCATGGAAAGTGTTGGGAACACTAAGTCATTTTCATTGGTGGGATGGATACACCTCCCAAAATGTTTTTATCTCTAAATTTTTCGTTTTGACCTCTGGCACCTCTACAGATCCCTACTTCCCTCTGCGAAGGGCCTTTCTTTTACTTTATGCAATTTTTGTTTTTGAATTTGAGTCTCCATCTTCTCTTACCAAAGCACCAACTAGGAGGCAATATGATCGTACTTAAGTATTGGGTGTAGCTAATATTCGAGTGTGTTTCATAAATGGATCAATGTTTAAGCATGATGGGCTGGGGATAACTTATTTTAGCATTGATATTTTGAAAGACTTGGTTACTTGTTGATATGCTTGAGTATCTAAATTATTATGTCAAAACTAGACTATTGCTTTGAACAACTAAAAGTCCAAATGTCCATGTTAAAAGAAAAAGAATATGATATGACATGTTAGGCAGCATTCCACATCAAAAATTCTGTTTTTATCACTTACCTACTCGAGGACGAGTAGGAGTTAAGCTTGGGGATGCTGATACGTCTCCAACGTATCTATAATTTTTGATTGTTCCATGCTATTATATTATCAATGTTGGATGTTTTATAATCATTTTATAGTCATTTTATATCATTTTTTGGTACTAACCTATTGACATAGTGCCAAGTGTCAGTTGTTATTTTTTCCATGTTTTTTACATCGCAGAAAATCAATACCAAACGAAGTCCAAATGCCACGAAACTTCACGATGATTTTTTATGGGCCAGAAGGAACACAACGGGCACTGGCTGCGCCTGGGGGGTGCCCCGAGGGAGGCACAACCCACCAGGGCGCGCCAGGAGGCCCAGGCACGCCCTAGTGGGTTGTGACCACCTAGGGTGCTCCCCGGACCGCCTCGTTTCTCTATAAATACCCCAATATTCCGGAAACCCTAGAAAGAGCGATGAAATATTCATCCAGCCGCCGCAGAGTCTAGAACCACCAGATCCAATCTAGACACCATCTCGGATGGGGTTCACCACCTCCATTGGTGCCTCTCCGATGATGCGTGAGTAGTTCTTTGTAGACCTTCGAGTTCATAGTTAGTAGCTAGATGGATCTCTCTCTCGCTTAATTCTCAATGCAATGGTCTCTTGGAGATCCATATGATGTAACTCTTTTGCGGTGTGTTTGTTGGGATCGATGAACTTTCAGTTTATGATCAGATCTTTCTTTTTATATCCATGAAAGTTATTTGAGTTTCTTTGATCTCTTATATGCATGATTGTTTATAGACTCGTATTTCATCTCCGATATTTGGGTTTTGTTTGGCCAACTTGATCTATTTATCTTGGAATGGAAAGAGGTGCTTTGTAGTGGGTTCAATCTTACGGTGCTTGATCCTAGTGATAGAAAGGGAAACGACACGTATGTATTGTTGCTACTAAGGATAAAATGATGGGGTCTATCTCTACATAGTTAGATCTTATCTACATCATGTCATCGTTCTTATTGCATTACTCCGTTTCTCCAAGAAATCAATACACTAGATGCATGTTGGATAGCAGTCGATATGTGGAGTAATAGTAGTAGATGCAGGCAGGAGTCGTTCTACTAATCTTGGACATAATGCCTATGTAGTGATCATTGCCTGGATATCATCATGAGTATTTGAAGTTCTATCAATTGCCCAACAGTAATTTGTTCACCCACCATTTGTTATTTTTCTCGAGAGAAGCCACTAGTGAAACCTAAGGCCCCCGGGACTCTTTCTCATATTATTTGCCTTTGCGATCTACTTTTCCTTTGCTTTTATTTTCAGATCTATATTTACAAAACCCCAAAAATACCTTGCTGCACTTTATTTTATTTGGCGTTCGATCTATCAACATTTACAACTTTCTCCCGTCCACGTGCCTTTCTGGCGCATTACCCGAAAGGGATTGACAACCCCTTTAACAGGTCGGGTTGCGAGTATTTGTTATTTGTGTGCAGGGACTGTTTACGTTGTGTTGCTTGGTTCTCCTATTGGTTCGATAACCTTGGTTCATATCTGAGGGAAATACCTACCACCGCTGTGCTGCATCATCCATTCTTCTTTGGGGAAATACCGACATAGCTTCAAGCGACATCAGGAACGAGTAAAGAGACTTGACGGTAACGAGATAGAACTAGGTATGGAGACCGATGATCGAATATCGAGCAAGTAACATAGCGATGGACAAAGGGAACTGCATACGGGATTGTCTGGATCCTTGACATCGTGGTTCGACCGATAAAGATCTTCGTAGGATATGTAGAAACCAATATGGGCATCCAGGTCCCGCTATTGGTTATTGACCGTAGATTTGTCTCAGTCATGTCTACATAGTTCTCGAACTCGTAGTGTCTGCACACTTAACGTTCGGTGACGATTTGATATTGTTGAGTTATGTATGTTGGTGATCGAAGGTTGTTAGGAGTCCCGAATGATATCCCATACATCACGAGGAGCTCCGAAATGGTCCGAAGGTAAAGATTTATATATGGGAAGTCATATTTTGGCTACCGGAGAAGTTTCAGGTTTTTCTAGTATGGTACCGGGAAGCTTCAAGAAAGTTCCGGAAACTTCCGGAGAAGTCTGGAAGTCCACCTAGGGTTTCACCATGTCCCAAGGGTTTGCATGGGCCGAGGGGAGGCACCATGGCCTTATTGGGCCAGGCACACAAGTCCCTCAAGGCCCATGTGGCTTGGGAGAGGTGAAAAGTCCACCTAGTTTTGGAAAGGGAGGGAATTGGACTAGGAGTCCAACTCCTCCCCCTTGGCTACGCCCTAGGGCTTGGAGGGGCTGACCTTCATGCCCCTCCACCTATATATAAAGGGGAGGGGGCGTCCCAAGAGCACAAACGAAGGCCTTGGCACCCCTCTCTCTCTCTCTCTCCCTATATCGTTTCTCCTCCGTTCATGTTTCCTCGCCCTATTTTGGACCAGAGGAGAAAAGCAGCCATAGTAGAATACGCCGTCACTCGAGATCGCGCCGAGCGCTTCTCGTCCCGCTACGCTACGATCGCGAGGCGCCAGAGCCCAAGGTCCTTTTGGCAAAAAGAAAAATCAATGTCCATTGTGAATAGTAACTTGACGCTAGTCCTTGGAGGCACATGCATGAAGATTTCTCGGTTGTCATCAACAACTTCGGACCGGCTTCGGTACGGGAGCGACTACAACGGCGCGTCGACGGCTCGTTCTGATGGTGTTATGGTTCGATGTAATTTTTATTATTATTGAGACATCGTAGACTTCAGACAACTTTTATAATAGATCCAAGTCCTTCAATTTCCTTTTGCCTACGTAGCTACCTAACAGGAGTTATCTCACCATGCTAGACAATTTTACTGTTCTGACCTTTTTGCTGAAATAAATTCAAATCTGTCTTTCTTGTGTGATTCTAACATCTTTGACGTCCATGTTACATATCAAACGTCAAACACCTTGGCGTCTAGTCCCTCATGTCTCCCGTGTAAGCTCGACGTCAGGATATTCCCTGACGTCTCGTGTAGGCTGGACGCCATGGTCCCTAACATTTCGTATAAGCTGGACGCCAGAGATGTTGGCGTGAACAAAAAAGATCAGATCCGATTTTTTTTTTAAACATGATCAATTATAGATATGTTTCAGCTACAGGTCAGAACAGTAAAATAGCCCACCATCCCCGATCTTGAATCAACCACGCAGTGTACGCCGCCGTCCATCTGTCGTGGTCGGCGAGTTGGCGGGGTTTGTAATCTTGCGTGCAACGGACCAAAAACAAAAAAACAAAAACGCATGCATGATCTGTGACGGTTGATCTAGTCCGTCCAAAGCACATGTTCACGTCGCGCGTGTCGTCGAGTGTTGACTCTCGCCGGAGGAGAACACCGCGCGCCACCGGCGGCTAACCGCGAAAGCCAACACGTAATTAACGTGCGAGGTGCTGTCAATCCGCAAGGCTCTGAGTCCACATCAGGACAAGAAGATACGTACTACTACTACAGTAGACGCACTTCTGACAGGTGGGCCGGGCGAGCTGTTTGTGGCCGTCTTGTGGGTCCCACAGCACGTGCCGCTGTGATCCGGGCGGCAGGCCGCGACATTCCCACCGCCCCATACGCTGCGCGGCCTCGACCAGAGCAGATTTAAACAAATTATTATTATTAGTAGTAAAATAATCCTTGGATGGCTGTGATTAGTTTGGATGGCTACGAGAAATCAGAGGCACGCCCCCACCCGGTCCATTCCGACTTGAGAAAAAGAGAGGAAGGCAGCGGTGGATCACGAGTGAGGCGGCAAAAAGGTGCGCGCCTATCCAGAGAAATCGTACGAAAGGGACGCTACCTTTTTGTTTTTCGAGGTGAAGAGTGACACTACTCGATGTATATCAGTTCATAGTGCGTGATTTCGTTGTCTGAAACGGATGGCCTATTTTCTAAAATTATTATGCACATTCTACACAATAATGGCAATGACTTTGGTGGTCATTAAATAGAAAAAAAACAGAGATAGTACAAACTGCCTCCGGGAGCATATGCTTCTGCTTGCAGTAATATTCTTTCAAATGTCATAAAAATAATAACAAGAAAAAATATATATGCACACATGATATTCCTCGTAGTTGTGCCATCTTGTATTTACTTTTAACATATCTCTCCTATTAAATTGGGAGTTGATGGCCGTATGTTCGTGCATCCAACTCAATTAACAAATCAAGTCAAATCCTAGGTAAATCTTTTTTTCAATCTTTCCTTACCTATACCCAAATAAAATCAAATGATACTTTAACTAAATAAAAATCTTCATTTCCTTTCCCCATCCATACTCAAATCGAGTAAGATTTATCAAAACCTAAAATATGACGAGCTTAAGATTTATGTCGGACACAGTTAATGCTGCATACGCAGGGCTGTTGCCATCTAACCATTGTTGTCAAATGCCCGCCCCTCAGCTAATTTCTGTTACTCGTGCTCAAAACCTACGAAGCATCGATACTTTAGAAATTTGTGTATCGCCGTTCAGTACTTCGTCGATACTCCGATACGCCGAATACGGCTTCGATACGGGTATCCTTCAAGTATCTCATTTTTCAATTTAAAAATAAAAGAAAAAAAATGTCAATATGGGTATCCCTGAAGTATCGCCGTTTAGTACTACTCCTGGCTTGATGTATCATTGATACGTTCATGTAGGTAGTGGATGTGTAATGTATTAATATAATAATTGGATAAAAATGCTTGCTAAGGATGTTGCTTGTTGGATAAAATTACTTGTTGATGTTGTTGGCTTGCTGTTTTTTTATGTTTGTGGCGTAAAATTACGTGATGATGTTGTTGTTGCCTCCTAATGCTAGGAAAGAGGATACAATTATGCACCATGACATCTTTTAGCTTTCTTTATCATCATTTGAGCATTATTGATATATTGCTTGCTGATCTTAATTATCCTCATGTTCGTAGGTAAGAGTTCCTACTTATCCTTATGTGACAAGGGAGCAGATAGTACAGACTTAGACAGGGAGAGGGATGAGAACAGGGACATGTATAAGAAAAAGAAAGGATCTGGGGGAAGATGATGAGAGTGGCAGTGGAGCGTTAGGTGGGAGGGAAGCAACCGGTCAAGGGGCTGCCGGGGAACTGACGGGTGCTGATGACGGCGCCCGTCAGGAGGGATGACAATCCTCTATTGGAACTGCCGGGGTTTGGGCCACCCCGAGACAGTTCAAGAACTAGTGCGCCTAGTTCGTACCCATCGCCCCTCTGTCGTGTTCATTTCAGAAATGCGGCAGTGTGAAGAGAGCGTTAAGAAAATAAGATGGAGGCTAGGCCTCAAGCACTGTATTACCCATGATGGGGTAGGGAAAGGTGCTGGCATCGCCCTGTTTTGGGACGACGGCGTTGAAATAAAATTGCTCTCATATGGACTGAGGTATATCGATGTGCATATTAGTAATGACCCCCATGGCCCGGTGTGGCGGGGCACCTTTGTGTATGGTGAACCAAAAGCACATGAAAGGCATCACATGTGGAGCTTACTGAAAAGAATTAAGCAAAGGTCAAATGAGCCATGGATGATGATTGGGGACTTTAACCAAACGATGTGGCAAGGTGAACATTTTTCTGCAACAAAGAGATCAGAATGAAATATGAGCAAATTCAGGGAAGTGTTGGCTTGGTGTGATGTACAAGATTTGGGTTTCCAAGGACCTGCTTGGACTTTTGATAACAAACAGGCAGGGCGAAAGAATGTTCGGGCACGGCTGGAGAGAGGAGTAGCTTCTATGGAATGGAGCGAACTATTTCCTCAAGCTAGAGTACAACACATTGTTACTTCACGTTCAGATCACTTTCCCCTCGTCCTTACTTATGAATGTGAAGATGTAAACTATACAAAAAACAAACCCTTCAGATATGAGATGATGCGGGAGAGGGCTCAATCTTTGGAGCCTACTGTTACAGGTGCATGGAGAAGTGAGGGGCCTGCCAGTACGCTTTCAGAGGTGGCAAGGAAGCTGGGAAATGTGCAAAAATCACTCTTCATGTGGTGCAAGAAGGACTTCGGTTCAGTTACCTTGAACATAAAAAAGTAAAAAGCTAAACTAAAGATGTTGTCGGCGAAACCAAATAGTACTGAACACGAGTTTCAGAGAAAGAAGCTATCGGACGAACTAGATGAACTTCTTGTCCGAGAAGAGCAGATGTGGCGACAACGTTCCCGAGCTACGTGGATCAAAGAAGGGGATCAAAATACTCGATATTTTCATCGGAAAGCAACCTGCCGGCAGAGGAAAAATACAATCAAAAAATTAAAGAACAATGATGGTGTTTGGATAGAGAAAAAGGCAGAAATTAACAGCATGGCTACCAATTTCTTTAGAGAAGTGTACACAAAAGATAGGGAGGCCACCCCGTTTGAGCTAATTGAGTTGTTGCCTCGCACTGTTGCAGATGATATGAACACAAGCCTGACAAAGGAGTTCACCGAGAAGGAAATAAGCGATGCTCTTTTTCAAATTGGCCCAGTGAAGGCTCCGGGGCCAGATGGATTTCCAGCATGTTTCTTCCAGCGAAATTGGGAGACTTTGAAAAAAGATGTGGTGGCTGCCGTTTTGCGGTTCTTTCAGGATGGAATCATGCCTGAGGGTATCAATGATATTGTGATTGTTCTTATACCAAAAAGAAAGAACCCACAAAGTTTGAGAGACTTTCGACCAATCAGTCTATGCAACGTAATATACAAGGTGATCTCTAAATGCATAGTGAACCGTCTGCGGCCATTCTTGGATGAGTTGATATCCGAGACGTAGAGCGCGTTCATACTGGGGAGGCTAATCACAGACAATGCGATCATTGCCTTTGAGTGCTTTCATAAAAAACAGCAGAGTAAGAATCCCAACAATACTTTCTGTGCGTACAAGTTGGACCTCGCTAAAGCATATGACAGGGTAGATTGAGACTTCCTAGAGGGCGCACTCGAAAAGTTGGGCTTCTATGATCTATGGATAGGTTGGATAATGAAGTGTGTAAGATCTGTATGCTTCTCGGTGAAAATGAATGGGGAAGTGTTGAAACCGTTCATCCCTATGAGAGGGCTCAGGCAAGGTGACCCATTGAGCCCCAACCTATTTCTCTTTGTGACGGATGGGCTGGCCACTATATTCAAAAAGGAGGTGAGAGGTGGCAGCATAACCCCTGTGAAAGTGGCTCGCAACAGCCCTGGGATATCCAATCTCTTATTTGCGGATGATAGTTTAGTGTTTTTCAAGGCATCATGTGAGCAGGCTAGGGCTGTGAAGGAAGCGCTCTCTTTGTTCCAGAGATGCACAAGACAACTCCTTAGTAGCAGCAAGTGCTCGATCTTATTTAGTGAGCAGTGCCCAAAGCATCTTCAGGAAGAAATAAAGGATATCCTAGCTTGTGAGACAACCACTTTTGAAAGTAAATACCTTGGCCTGCCTACACCGGAAGGTAGAATGAAGGATTCAAACTTCCAACCAATTATGGACAGATTTTTGAAGAGGTGTAATGAT
The DNA here is from genome assembly GCA_022496015.1 of Hordeum marinum. Lineage (NCBI taxonomy): Eukaryota > Viridiplantae > Streptophyta > Magnoliopsida > Poales > Poaceae > Hordeum > Hordeum marinum. The sequence goes on from CM039678.1 coordinate 27,467,400, forward strand.
TGGAATGGGAGACACATGTCGTTCGCAGCGAAGGAGGTACATGTAAAATCGGTAGTGCAAGCTCTACCAACTTTTGCTATGGGAGTTTTTAAATTCTCAGTGGGTTTCTTTGACAAATATGAAAGATTGATTAGGGAGTTTTGGTGGGGGGAAGAAGAAGGCCATAGGAATGTGCACTGGATGGCTTGGGATAATATGATAAAACCTAAGAGAGCGGGAGGGATTGGTTTTCGATATATGCACATCTTCAACCAAGCTCTCTTAGCCAGGCAAGGGTGGCGCCTCCTCCAACGTCCGGACAGCCTGTGCGTGAGGGTTCTAAAATCTAAGTACTACCCAAAGGGGGAACTACTCGACACGGTGTTTGCGACCGATGCGTCCCAAGCATGGAGGGGCATAGAACATGGGTCGAGCTGTTGAAAAAGGGACTCATATGGAGAGTAGGAAATGGAAAAAATATCCAAATCCAATGGGATCAATGGGTTCCCAGAAAGAATGGCCTCAAAGTCACAACTTTTAAAAAGAGGTCAAGATTGAGATGGGTGAATCAACTCATAAAAGAAGACGGAAAGGAGTGGAATGAGGCCCTAGTACACCAATTGTTCCATAGTTATGATGCGGATGAAATATGCAAGATCAAACTCCCACGGAGTGAGGCCGTAGATTGTGTAGCATGGCATGGTGAGAAGTCAGGCATGTTCACTGTACGTAGTGCATACAAGTTTGGGTCCCAACCGAAGCAACAAGGCAATGCACAGGCATCCAGTTCCAGCTGCGATGCGGATAATATGAGTTTATGGGATTACATATGGAAAGCAAAAGTTCCAGAAAAGGTGAGGATCTTTGCATGGAGCGTGGCCACAGAAACTTTACCCACTAAAGAAAATAAGAGGAAAAGGACCCTCGAGGTGGACAACATTTGCAATATTTTTGGAGTGGAGACAGAAGATGAGTTCCATGCAGTGATAAATTGTACCAAGGCTAAAGCACAACGAGCTGAGATGAGGGCTCATTGGAGGCTCCCTGATGAAAATCAGTTTCGGTTCATCGGCAATGACTGGCCGCAAAACCTCTTGGGCTCGTGTTCGACCGAGGTTCGTAGATTGGTATTGTTGCTGTTCTGGACAACTTGGTGGCTACGAGATGATTGTAACCATGCAAAAGGGCACGCTTTGATTGGCCAGTCTGTCAGCTTCCTATTGAAATATGCAGAAGAAATAATGGTGGGAACGACAACATCCACAAGTACAGAGGATCTATCGGTTGAAGGCTTTCAATCGAACACTCAATTTGATAAAGCAGGGAGTAGGGAATCAAGAAAGGGGAAGAGAAGCAGTGGTGAGCGACATTCGAAGAAGACATGACCAAAATGAGAGTAAGGGCAAACATACAGACCAAAATGGGGAGGCCAAACAACTGAAGTTGTTGACAAACGGTGGACAGTGGGAGCCACCCGATACAGGTGTGTGGAAATTAAACACAGACGCTTCCTTCTTAATACCTAACTAGATCATTAATGACGCGCGTTGCTGCGCCCGTCTATTTTAACTTATAGTTGTTAGGTACATAAAGTAATTTGCGTACATTTGCATGTGCCGGTATCAAGTATTATGTTTTTCTTGTTCATATCATCTTTATTTTTCCAATATATTGCTATGCAAATGAAAAGTAATCTAGACTGGTTAGCAAGAAGGTAGTGTGGTATGTGTTGTTATGCACATCCATTTTTTCCGTATAATAATACAAATTCCTACTAATACGGACTGGCATGAAATATGAAAATTATAATGCTAATCTTTTTCTGGTCTTTTAAGAACAACAACAGTAGTAGAATTTCCTGCTAATAAGAAGCGGCATGAAATATGAAAAATTAAATACTAAACAAGTTTTTGTCTTTTAAAAACATTAACGAAGTGAACTTTCTCGATTAAGAAAACATAGCACTAACCGATGCTTGTTCATAAAAGAACAATAAACTTAACACATAGAAGAGTAAATATGTCTGCTTCAGTAATAAGACCAATCACTATACAAAATATATACCATGAACACATAGCGTCCAAAATGGTCTCAAAAATCCCCAATTTTTAGCAAAAGGAACTCAACATGTAAGGGCATCACACAACTATATGTCATGTAATATTTAGAACGTTGAATAATGCCCTTGCAGGTTCTCATGATCTCTTTCAAGGCTGCATATATCCTGGTATTTGAAACATGATTCAAAGCCAATATTTAAATCTACATGAGAATTTCAGCAAACATTCATTCGAGAATTTCCTTAACCAAGACAATATGTGTAACAATTTTCTTGATTTGCATCTCCTGCCACTCCTGGTTAAGTGACACAAGAACAGCTGGAAAACCCTTCATTTTGTAGTGTTGTACATGGCATCAGTCTGTTACTTTTATCTTCAGATATGCTGCAAAAATAGTGACTGAAGATGCATACATACTACCTTACTTGACTTAAGATCTTTGCTTTCCTGACAACTATCAACATTGCACAAGACAGTAATCATGTCCTTTAAAGCGCTCAGAGTTGAACTTCTTGTATATTAAAGAATGGATATTACCCATGATAAGAGCACAAAATGCTTACAGACAGCGTTGAGATGTGCTCCTTCCTTAAGATTAACAATAATCTGCAAAGTGTTATATATGCGCACACACCCTGCACTTTAAGATCGTGTTGATAACGCTGCAGAAGTTTGGAAGGAATGTAGCCCCTATTGGCACAACAATACATGATCAGACCAAATCAGTGTTCCTTTTTCACGTACCCCATAATTGAACAGAGATTCATTAGCAAGCTTTTCAAAGAATAGTTCGCCGTCAAGCTAGGCACTGAAACTTATACAAGCCATGAGGTACTCGACATGCTTTGGTGTGGATACTTCATATGTGCCCCTGAGACTCCAGAAACCCACCTATACATGTACCTGCTTCTTGCCTTCTTCTTATCATCATGTCATCTCCAAGTATGTACCTGATCCACAAATAGCAATCGCATATTATCCCTTTATGTTGTTGCAAACACATACGGATTTATGAATGTCACCCATAGAATTAAGTATGCTGCATTTTTGCAAGAGAAAAATATGAATCAGACTGTTCTTATTTGTGGAATTACTTTAGAAATTTAAGGAATTTACTAAAGATGTGCAGTGCAATGCAAGAATCCCGAGTCTGAAAAGGCTGCGACTTACCCAGGCTGATGGGTGAAATCCAGTTGTAGCTGAGGTTGAGCACGCGCAGCTTCATCAGTTCCCAGAGCACCTCGGCATTTGTGATCTTGTTCCGCGACATATCCAGCTAGTGCAGAACCTTCGGCAGCGATCCGGATGGTATATTTATGTTATGAAAATCTAGCGAGGAAATTCTTCATTTTGATGCAAGGGAATAAAACCAATGCTATCGATACAACTTCTCGTCTTATTTACAACCGATGTTCAAAGTCAAGGATACCATGATATCTCACAAAATCAGCATATGACTATCACAACGTCATACAAGGCCGCACAAAACTTCAGGATACCTCAAGGTGAGCATGCTTCTCTCAATTAAAAAACGTGACCATGTTGTTCAGTAAAAGAACAGTACCTCCTCGAATGCCCTGAGTATATTGGATGTCCTTTTTCTGCTCCACGGTTTGTTTTATTGCCTTGTTGAATTTGTTCTTGCTCCGAGCGAATTGTATGACCAACACGGTTAAACTGATTCAAAAAAAAAAGAGTAAAATCACAAGTGAATTTTCAATAAAATGGCTCTATTATTTCAAGGTATAAGCACGTCCCAAAAGATGTACACGATTGATATTAGATACTTTGCACAAGAAAATCTTAACTACAGAAGAAAAGACTGTATAAAAATACATACAAACGTTGTTGTTATATAGTTCCTAAAGCCACAAGGGATGGTTGAAATCCTTAAAATGATTGCATTTTCTTATTTGTCCAGAGGGATGCTAATCCATATTTTTTTTTCTGGTGGTGAAATCTTTGTTGTTCATTGATGAAAGTGAACAAAGACAACTAATGTTCTTATACAATCCCACCGCAAAGGCTAAATTTTACTAAATACACATAATAGGGGAAGATAAACATACTGAAATAAGTTGTTTCATGTTAGTTCCCCTTTTAAAAACATGAGGTGCTCCAATTAGTAAGTAATAACCCAGAAAACATTGTAGGGTCAAAATTTGTTCATAATATACATACATAAATAAAATACGAAGACAATTTCTTATAGTATCCAAAAAAGTGCATAAAAAGGACCAACATCTCAACTCATTCATGTTGGTCTTCAAAGTGGGTTGCGTGTTTTGCAATTTAATCTGAGATGGATATAGAGTGTGGTAGAACATTTTCACAAATTTGTAATTCAGATATTCTGGCTAGTTGGTTCAAGTGTCAGGTATCAAGATGACAAGATCTGCGTCTTTTCCTCTTCTAGTACAATGCCTTTCCTCCCTGAATAGCTTTGCGATTAGCCTGATCAGTTGTATCTTTGGAGTTAGCTTGTGTATAAATTGCTACTGGGAAATCATGTATACGAAACGAATGTCCTTACACCATAGGAAAATGACTGGCCATGTTCTTTGATGGACAAACGGGACAACCAATATCGGATCCTCGATCGTGCATAGATATAAGATGTAGGTATTGGAAAACAACTGTACCTGTCCAGGAGCAGACTCTCAGTTCTGAGTGATACATACACTCAGGGATACAGAACCTTTCAGCGAACAAGCAGGGCAATTCCTATAACAAGTAACAGTCAACAAGAAGTCAGCTGGATAATAAGGGGAGTGAGCAAGATATTGGGCAAAATGGAGAATAAGAAAAAAAACATGTCTGACAAATGGCTAGGGGTCACAAACACGGAATGAAGAAATGAAAATATCCTACACAACATGATATACGAGCAATCGGAGGATGTAGTAATGCAGCGATGGCATAAATGATTTCATCATCGGTGTCAGAGAGGTTGACTGCGCGGAGGTTGGAGAAGGCCGCGATCATCGGCACGACCTTGAGGCCCATCCCGGAGATGTGCGCCATGGAAGAGAAGTCCTTGAGGCGCTGGACGATGTTGTTGGCCTGGGCGACGTCATCCACCGCCGCGCAGGCAGTCCAGCCGCCCCGTTCGGATCAGAGCATGGGGTTGCCTCAGAGATCCACCGACCTCGAGCGGTAGTGGTTGTGGTGGCGGTGCCGACGGCGGCACAACTTCGTCGGAGCACTTTCGCTCGAACGAGCAGCCATGGCGTCGATCCTAATCGCCTGCGGCGGCGGATCCCCTTCCCCCCTCGCGTCGAGCGGATTTTTTCTAGAAGGGTCTGGTGGGGAACGTCGCATGGGAAACAAAAATTTTCCTACGCACACGCAAACCTATCCATGGTGATGAGCATCTACGAGAGGGAGAGTGGATCTACGTACCCTTGTAGATCGCTAAGCGGGAAGCGTTAAGAAACGCGGTTGGTGTAGTCGAACTTCTTCGCGATCCAAATCGCCGAGCGTCCCGCGATCCAATCACGAACCGTCCCGCGAACCAATCACGAACCGTCCCACGATCTCGTCACGATCCGTCCCACGATCCAATCACGAACGTCTCGTGGCCTTGATCACGATCCTTCCGATCTAGTACCGAACGGACGGCACCTCCGCGTTCAGCACACGTGCAGCTTGATGACGATCTCCACCGTCTTGATCCAGCAAGAGGGGTGGAGAGGAGAGAGAGTTCACCGGCAGCGTGACGGCGCTCCGGTGATGGTGGTGGAGCAATTCCGGCAGGGCTTCGCCTAAGCACTGCGGAACTACGATCTAGAGGAGAAACTATGCACCGGTGGAACGGGTAGCACGTGGCCGGAAATTCTGTCCAAAAACCACCCAATCCACTAGTATATATAGGAGGAGAGGAGAGGAGAGGCAGCCAAGGCCTTTGGGTCGGCCGAAATAGGAGGTGGGAGCAATCCTACTTCACCTCCAATCCTAGTTGGAGTAGGATTGCCTCCTATTGGCTGATTTTCCACTTTTTGCTTTAGGACTTTCTCTCCTGCGCCATGGGCCTTTGTGGCTGTTTTCCCAGCCCACTAAGGGCTGGTTATTATTCTCCCACAGCCCATGGACCTCTTGGGGTCGAAATACCCCTCCCGGAGGTCCTCCGGTACACTACCGGCACTCCCGGTACAATACCGATACTCCCGGTACACTACCGATGAGCCCGAAACTTTTCCGGAAACCAAACTGGGACTTCCTATATATGAATCTTTACCTCCGGACCATTCCGGAGCTCCTCGTGACGTCCGGGATCTCATCCGGGACTCCGAACAACCTTCGGTCACCACCATACATAACTCTACACTACCGAAACGTCACCGAACCTTAAGTGTGCAGACCCTGCGGGTTCGAGAACTATGTAGACATGACCGAGACACCTCTACGGTCAATAACCAATGGCGGGACCTGGACGTCCACATTGGTTCCTACATATTCTACGAAGATCTTTATCGGTCGAACCTCTATGTCAAGGATTCAGTTAATCCCGTATAACGTCCCCTTTGTTCTTCGGTATGTTACTTGCCCGAGATTCGATCGTCGGTATCTCCATACCTAGTTCAACCTCGTTACTGGCAAGTCTCTTTACTCGTTCCGTAATACAAGATCCCGTGACTAACACTTAGCCATATTGCTTGCAAGGCTTGTTGTGATGTTGTATTACCGAGTGGGCCCTGAGATACCTCTCCGTCACACGGAGTAACAAATCCCAGTCTCGATCCATGCCAACTCAACAAACACCATCGGAGATACCTGTAGAGCACCTTTATAGTCACCCAGTTACGTTGCGACGTTTGATACACACAAGGCACTCCTCCGATATCCGTGAGTTGCATGATCTCATGGTCATAGGAACATATACTTGACATGCAGAAAACAGTAGCAATAAACTGACACGATCATATGCTATGTTTGTAGTTTGGGTCTTATCCATCACATCATTCTCCTAATGATGTGATCCCGTTATCAAATGACATCTCATGTCCATGGCTAGGAAACCTTAACCATCCTTTGATCAACGAGCTAGTCCATTAGAGGCATACTAGGGACATGGTTTTGTCTATGTATCCACACATGCATTTAAGTCTCCGATCAATACAGTTATAGCATGGATAATAAACGATTATCATGAACAAGGAAATATGATAATAACTAATTTATTATTGCCTCTAGGGCATATTTCCAACAGTCTCCCACTTGCACTAGAGTCAATAATCTAGTTCACATCACTATGTGATTTACATGGTAATGAATCGAACACCCATACAGTTCTGGTGTTGATCATGTTTAGCCCTTGGAAGAGGTTTAGTCAACGGGTCTGCAACATTCAGATCTGTGTGCACTTTGCAAATATTTATGTCCTTCTCCTCGATGTAGAACCGGATGGAGTTGAAGCGTCGCTTTATGTGTCTGGTCCTCTTGTGAAACCTTGGTTCCTTGGCTAGAGCAATGGCACCAGTGTTGTCACAGAACAGATTTATTGGATTCAGTGCACTAGGCACTACTCCAAGATCTGTCATGAACTGCTTCATCCAGACACCTTCCTTCGCTGCCTCCGAGGCTGCGATGTACTCCGCTTCGCACGTAGAATCAGCTACCACGCTTTGCTTGGAACTGCACCAGCTTACCGCTCCCCCGTTAAGAATAAATACGTATCCGGTTTGCGATTTAGAATCGTCCGGATCAGTGTCAAAGCTTGCATCGACGTAACCCTTTACGACGAGCTCTTCATCACCTCCATAAATGAGAAACATGTCCTTAGTCCTGTTAAGGTACTTAAGGATATTCTTGACCGCTTGCCAGTGCTCCATTCCAGGATCACTTTGAAACCTTCCAGCCATACTTATGGCAAGGCTGACATCAGGTCTTGTGCACAGCATTGCATACATGATAGAGCCTATGGCTGAAGCATAGGGGATGACGCTCATCTTTTCTTTATCTTCTGCAGTCACTGGGCATTGAGTCTTACTCAACTTCACACCTTGCAACACAGGCAAGAACCCCTTCTTGGCCTGTTCCATTTTGAACTTCTTCAAAACTTTATCAAGGTATGTGCTCTGTGAAAGTGCTATTAAGCGTCTCGACCTATCTCTATAGATCTTAATGCCTAATATGAAAGCAGCTTCTCCTAGGTCCTTCATTGAAAAACTCTTATTCAAATATTCCTTCACGCTTTCCAGCATTTCTATATCGTTTCCGATCAGCAATATGTCATCCACATATAACACTAGAAACGCTATAGAGCTCCCACTCACTTTCTTGTAAATACAAGCTTCTCCATAAACTTGTATAAACCCAAACGCTTTGATCACCTCATCAAAGCGTTTATTCCAACTCCGAGATGCTTGCACCAGTCCATAAATGGATCGCTGGAGTTTGCAAACTTTGTCAGCATTCTCTGGATCGACAAAACCTTCGGGTTGCATCATATACAACTCTTCCTCAAGGAAACCGTTGAGGAACGCCGTTTTGACGTCCATCTGCCAAATTTCATAGTCGAAATAAGCAGCTATTGCCAACATGATTCTGACAGACTTAAGCATCGCTACGGGTGAGAAAGTCTCATCGTAGTCAACTCCTTGAACTTGTGAAAAACCCTTTGCCACAAGTCGAGCTTTATGGACGGTGACATTACCATCCGCGTCCGTCTTCTTCTTATAGATCCATTTGTTCTGAATGGCCTTTCGCCCTTCAGGTAGTACTTCCAAAGTCCATACTTTGTTTTCATACATGGATCCCATCTCAGATTGCATGGCCTCTAACCATTTCTCGGAATCCGGGCCCATCACTGCTCCTCCATAGCTCGTAGGTTCATTGTTGTCCAACAACATGACCTCTAAGACAGGGTTGCCGTACCACTCGGGAGTAGTACGCGTCCTTGTCGACCTACGAGGTTCAATAGCAGCTTGATCCGGAGCTTCATGATCATCATCATTAACTTCCTCTTCTACCGTTGTAGGTTCCACAGAAACATCTTTCTGTGCTGCGCTACTCTCTGGTTGAAGTAAAGGTTCAATAACCTCATCAAGCTCTACTTTCCTCCCACTCAATTCTTTCGAGAGAAACTCTTTCTCAAGAAATGTTCCGTTCTTAGCGACAAACACTTTGCCCTCGGATCTGAGATAGAAGGTATACCCGACTGTCTCTTTCGGGTATCCTATGAAGACGCACTTTTCCGCTTTGGGTTCCAGCTTTTCAGGCTGAAGCTTTTTGACATAAGCATCACATCCCCAAACTTTAAGAAACGACAACTTCGGCTTTTTGCCAAACCACAGTTCATATGGCGTCGTCTCAACGGATTTTGATGGTGCCCTATTTAAAGTGAATGCAGCTGTCTCTAATGCATAACCCCAAAACGATAGTGGCAAATCGGCAAGAGACATCATAGAACGCACCATATCCAATAAGGTCCGATTACGACGTTCAGACACACCATTACGCTGTGGTGTCCCGGGCGGTGTCAACTGTGAAACAATTCCACACTGTCTTAAGTGATTGCCAAACTCATAACTCAGATATTCACCTCCTCGATCAGATCGAAGAAATTTAATCTTCTTGTTACGATGATTCTCAACTTCACTCTGAAATTGCTTGAACTTTTCAAATGTTTCAGACTTGTGCTTCATCAAGTAAATATACCCATATCTACTCAAGTCATCAGTGAAGGTGAGAAAATAACGATAACCACCGCGCGCTTCGACATTCATTGGACCGCACACATCAGTATGTATGATTTCCAATAAGCCACTCGCCCGTTCCATTGTTCCAGAGAACGGCGTTTTGGTCATCTTGCCCATAAGGCATGGTTCACATGTGTCAAGTGATTCAAAATCAAGTGACTCCAAAAGTCCATCAGCATGGAGCTTCCTCATGCGTTTTACACCAATATGACCTAAACGGCAGTGCCACAAGAAAGTGGTACTATCATTAACTACTCTACATCTTTTGGCATCAATGTTATGAACATGTGTGTCATCACTATCAAGATTCAATATGAATAAACCCCTAACATTGGGTGCATGACCATAAAAGATATTACTCATATAAATAGAACAACCTTTATTCTCTGATTTAAATGAGTAACCGTCTCGCAATAAACAAGATCCAGATATAATGTTCATGCTTAACGCAGGCACTAAATAACAATTATTTAGGTTCATCACTAATCCTGATGGTAATCGAAGAGAGAGCGTGCCGACGGCGATCACATCAACCTTGGAACCATTTCCCACGCGCATCGTCACTTCGTCCTTTGCCAGTCTTCGTTTATTCCGTAGTTCCTGTTTTGAGTTGCAAATGTGAGCAACCGAACCGGTATCAAATACCCAGGCACTACTACGAGAACTAGTAAGGTACACATCAATAACATGTATATCATATATACCTTGTTTGTCGTTGGCCGCCTTCTTGCCAGCCAGGTACTTGGGGCAGTTCCGCTTCCAATGACCAGTTCCTTTGCAATGAAAGCACTCAGTTTCTGGCTTAGGTCCATGCTTAGGCTTCTTTGTAGGAGTAGCAACTGCTTTGCCATCCTTCTTGGTTTTACCCTTCTTGCCTTTGCCTTTGCCGTTTTTCTTGAAACTAGTGGTTTTATTGACCATCAACACTTGATGTTCTTTCTGGATTTCAGACTCAGCGACTTTCAACATCGCAAACAGCTCGGCGACTGACTTGTTCATCCCGTGCATGTTATAGTTCATCACAAAGCTCTTGTAACTAGGTGGCAGCGATTGAAGAACTCTATCAGTGATCGCCTCCGGCGGAAGGGTAATTCCCAACTCCGCTAGACGGTTTGAGTACCCAGACATTCTGAGTATGTGCTCACTAATAGACCCATTCTCCTCCATCTTGCAAGCATAGAATTTATCGGAGGTCTCATACCTCTCGATCCGGGCATTCTTTTGAAAGATAAACTTCAACTCCTGGAACATCTCATATGCCCCATGACGTTCAAAACGTCTTTGAAGTCCCGGTTCTAAGCCATACAATATTGCACACTGAACTATTGAGTAGTCTCCAGCACGAGCCTCCCAAGCGTTCTTAACGTCTTCGGAGGTCATGTCTTCTGGCTGGTCACCAAGCGGTGCATCAAGGACATATGACTTCTGGGAAGCCGTGAGGATAATCCTCAGATTACGGGCCCAGTCAACAAAGTTACTTCCATCATCTTTCAATTTAGCTTTCTCTAGGAACGCATTAAAATTCAGGGGTGCTACTGCGCGAGCCATTGATCTACAACATAAATATGCAAAGGTTACTTAGACTATTGTTCAAGATAATGAGTTTAGTTAATCAAATTACTAAAGCTCCCACTCAAATTGACATCCCTCGGGTCATCTGAGTGTCACATGATCCAAATTCACCAACTCAAGTCCGATCATCACGTGAGTTAAGGTGGCTTCAATGGTGAACATCATTATGTTGATCATATCTACTATATGACTCATGTTCGACCTTTCGGTCTCTTGTGTTCCGAGGCCATGTCTGTACATGCTAGGCTCGTCAAGTTTAACCCGAGTGTTCTGCACGTGCAAATCTGGCTTGCACCCGTTGTATGTGAACGTAGAGTCTATCACACCCGATCATCACGTGGTGTCTCGACACGACGAACTTTCGCAACGGTGCACACTCGGGGAGAACACAGTTCATCTTGAAATTTAAGTGAGGGATCACCTTATAATGCTACCGTCGTACTAAGCAAAACAAGGTGCATAAAAGGATTAACATCTCATGCAATTCATAAGTGACATGATATGGCTATCAACTTGTGTTTAAGATCTCCATCTTCGAAACACCGGCATGATCTCCATCGTCACCGGCATGACACCATGATCTCCATCATCTTGATCTCCATCAACGTGTCGCCATCGGGGTTGTCACGCCCTGCATTCTTCTACTACTATTGCTACCGTAGCGATAAAGTAAAGCATTACATAGCGCTTAATGATTGACACGCAGGTCATACAATAATTAAAGACAACCCTATGGCTCCTGCCGGTTGCCGTAATCACCGACATGCAAGTCGTGATAATCTATACATCACATGATCATCTCATACATCACATATATCTCATCATGTAATTGGCCATATCATATCACAACATACCCTGCAAAAACAAGTTAGACGTCCTCTAATTGTTGTTGCATGTTTTACGTGGCTGCTACGGGTATCTAGCAAGAACGATTCTCACCTACGTATAAACCACAACGGTGATACATAGATTGCTTTTCAACCTTCTCAAGGACCGCCTTTGTCGGATCCGATCCAACTAAAGTGAGAGAAACTGTCACCCGCAAGCCATCTAAGCAACAAGTTGCGTCGAGGGAACCGGTCTCTCGTAAGCGTACGAGTAATGTTGGTCCGGGCCGCTTCATCTCACAATCCCGCTGAACCAAAATCCAACCAAGGGAGGAAGCAATCTAAGCATCAACGCCCACAAACCTTTTGTGTTCTACTCGAGATCTCATCGAACCATCAACCTAGCTCATGATGCCACTGGTGGGGAACGTCGCATGGGAAACAAAAATTTTCCTACGCACACGCAAACCTATCCATGGTGATGAGCATCTACGAGAGGGAGAGTGGATCTACGTACCCTTGTAGATCGCTAAGCGGGAAGCGTTAAGAAACGCGGTTGGTGTAGTCGAACTTCTTCGCGATCCAAATCGCCGAGCGTCCCGCGATCCAATCACGAACCGTCCCGCGAACCAATCACGAACCGTCCCACGATCTCGTCACGATCCGTCCCACGATCCAATCACGAACGTCTCGTGGCCTTGATCACGATCCTTCCGATCTAGTACCGAACGGACGGCACCTCCGCGTTCAGCACACGTGCAGCTTGATGACGATCTCCACCGTCTTGATCCAGCAAGAGGGGTGGAGAGGAGAGAGAGTTCACCGGCAGCGTGACGGCGCTCCGGTGATGGTGGTGGAGCAATTCCGGCAGGGCTTCGCCTAAGCACTGCGGAACTACGATCTAGAGGAGAAACTATGCACCGGTGGAACGGGTAGCACGTGGCCGGAAATTCTGTCCAAAAACCACCCAATCCACTAGTATATATAGGAGGAGAGGAGAGGAGAGGCAGCCAAGGCCTTTGGGTCGGCCGAAATAGGAGGTGGGAGCAATCCTACTTCACCTCCAATCCTAGTTGGAGTAGGATTGCCTCCTATTGGCTGATTTTCCACTTTTTGCTTTAGGACTTTCTCTCCTGCGCCATGGGCCTTTGTGGCTGTTTTCCCAGCCCACTAAGGGCTGGTTATTATTCTCCCACAGCCCATGGACCTCTTGGGGTCGAAATACCCCTCCCGGAGGTCCTCCGGTACACTACCGGCACTCCCGGTACAATACCGATACTCCCGGTACACTACCGATGAGCCCGAAACTTTTCCGGAAACCAAACTGGGACTTCCTATATATGAATCTTTACCTCCGGACCATTCCGGAGCTCCTCGTGACGTCCGGGATCTCATCCGGGACTCCGAACAACCTTCGGTCACCACCATACATAACTCTACACTACCGAAACGTCACCGAACCTTAAGTGTGCAGACCCTGCGGGTTCGAGAACTATGTAGACATGACCGAGACACCTCTACGGTCAATAACCAATGGCGGGACCTGGACGTCCACATTGGTTCCTACATATTCTACGAAGATCTTTATCGGTCGAACCTCTATGTCAAGGATTCAGTTAATCCCGTATAACGTCCCCTTTGTTCTTCGGTATGTTACTTGCCCGAGATTCGATCGTCGGTATCTCCATACCTAGTTCAACCTCGTTACTGGCAAGTCTCTTTACTCGTTCCGTAATACAAGATCCCGTGACTAACACTTAGCCATATTGCTTGCAAGGCTTGTTGTGATGTTGTATTACCGAGTGGGCCCTGAGATACCTCTCCGTCACACGGAGTAACAAATCCCAGTCTCGATCCATGCCAACTCAACAAACACCATCGGAGATACCTGTAGAGCACCTTTATAGTCACCCAGTTACGTTGCGACGTTTGATACACACAAGGCACTCCTCCGATATCCGTGAGTTGCATGATCTCATGGTCATAGGAACATATACTTGACATGCAGAAAACAGTAGCAATAAACTGACACGATCATATGCTATGTTTGTAGTTTGGGTCTTATCCATCACATCATTCTCCTAATGATGTGATCCCGTTATCAAATGACATCTCATGTCCATGGCTAGGAAACCTTAACCATCCTTTGATCAACGAGCTAGTCCATTAGAGGCATACTAGGGACATGGTTTTGTCTATGTATCCACACATGCATTTAAGTCTCCGATCAATACAGTTATAGCATGGATAATAAACGATTATCATGAACAAGGAAATATGATAATAACTAATTTATTATTGCCTCTAGGGCATATTTCCAACAGGGTCAACGATCGGTCGGCCTGGGGACGGCCGACGCATCCCATCCCATCTCTTTTGCACATCCCGATTGGTCTAATCGACCGACGAACACCGGCCGCTCCTCTCCTCTGTGCGCTGCTCCTCTCTGCGCCTCGCATGTCGCATCGGGATTGGACTGGATGGACGCAATCGCTCCTATCTCCTTTTAGCGAAGCCCAGGAGTGAACCTCCTTTAGCGAAGCGCTGGAATGGGCTGACTGATGGCCAAGTATACGAGAGGCCTCCGTTTCGGTCCATGGAGCAGTAGCCCATAGGACAGCTGGGCCAATTTAAACAGATTACAGAACAGATCGAAATCTGACGGCCAGAAACTTCCATATCGCGGAAACGAAAGGCTAAAAACACAAATCACTGTGAGAGCAGGGATTAGGTGCGATTATACTATCCTTAATGGGGAAACTGCAACAGGATACATTGCCAGAGACAGTAAGGGGCAAGTCGTGATTGCAGGTGGCCAACGTTTGTCTCCCTGTAGAGACCTAGAAGAAGCGGAGCTAGCAGCTGTTGCGCATGGTTTGTCTGAACTGAAGAAGCACTACAATGGGCCACTATGCATAGAGACGGACTGCTCCAGTATACCGGCTTTATTGGGAAACAAACCGAGAAACAAGTCTGCACTCTTCCCCGTTGCCACGGACGCATGGTATCGCATGAAACAGTTCAGGGAGATGTCCATCAATGTTGTGAAAAGGGCCAACAACGGTATGACACATGAACTAGAGCTCTAGCTAGAAGAAACGGTAATCATAGGACAATAGGAGATGTCCCCTCTCCCTTAAGGATGATACTTAAGGAGGATTGTAAAACCCCTTCTATTGTAATGTAATTGCCGGCTGTGCCTCCTCTCAAAAAAAAAGAAAAAAGAAAAAAGAAAAAGGAGCTAAATGAAGATTGTGCTCTCGATATTGTTATCAAGAAAAAACTTCTAAAACGTTGAGAGAAAAGTAGCGGGACGGTATTTCGATCTCTAAATTGTTATTAAAAAAGAATTAGATTGGAGGCAGTCCTTTAGCCGTGTTATCCTTTTAATGATGATGAGATTTTTAAAATGAAAAACAACGAGACATGAAAACAATCAGGCAACCAGCGGGGCTGTATTTTAATCTCATGTCACATGTTTTATTATTTTAGTTCTTATTACATATCATTTTATTATTATTTATATGTGCTTGTCGTATCGCCGTATTGATGTTTCTAAAAATTACCGTATCCCGTATCGTCATACCCGTACCGTCGTATCAGTGTCGCCATTCGTAGCTCGAAACAACACTCCCGTTCAATAACAGTTCATCCGTAATCACAAGATAAGTAGTGGAGTATATTATTAGGTTATATAATAAAAGGCCCAGACAGCGCCGCGGGCGTCCACACACCCGCCACCGCCGCAGCGGAACGGGAACGGGCCAGGCGCGCCCCCACGTGGCCCGCCGGCGTGGCGGCACCGGCAGAAAGCGGCGCAATCGGATCAAAAAGGCCTGGCGACGACGGCGAGCCCGTTTTCGCAACGTACACCGCGCTCGCGCACAAAACAAAACGAAATAATTGAAGCTCTGGCTGGAAAGGGGGACGCGCACGCGCAGGTCGGCAGGCCCACCGCCGCTCGCCTCCCCTCGCCTCGCCGCGGCGGCTGCCCCCTCTCCCTCGCCTACCCTCCACCGCCTACAAATACCCCGCTCGCCGCTTCGGCCTCGCGTCCCCCCCCCCCCCCTTCCCCGTTCGCCCCCCCCTCGTCCGCGGCCGCGCCTCCCCCACGTGGCCAGCCTCGCCGCCCTGCTGCGGCCGCGCCGATCCGATCTACCCGCCCGCCCTCGGCAGGTAAGCGGCGCCGCCCCTGCCCCCCCCCCCCCCCCCCTGTTCCGACGCCTTCTCATGCCGCCTTCGTTTCGGCTTCGGGTGGGCTGGCTCGGCGATTAGCGCCGGGGATCCGTGACCCGCCGGCGTCCGTCTGGGCCTCTGTTTCGGTCTCGGGAGAGAGAGCCACTGGGGGTTCGCGCCTTCGCCTCTACTTTGGCAGAGCCTGCTTCTCCGGCCTTCGGGGGCTGCGAATTGGGGGTTGATTTTCGTCTCGTCTCGTCTCACGCGACGGCCTGGGGATCGATTTCGCGCATGCACGGCATGAAATCAGTTTCGGCACTGGAATCACTTGCCACTCTGCTTTTCTTTTTATCCCCTTCCGAGACCGCCAGAGCTGCTTACCACTAGTACCTTCATATGGAGGCTTTCCAGATTTCCAGGATGAAATCCGGGGCAGCGGCCGGTTACTTGTCTTCTCTGTCCGCGTGCTCAGCGGCGGCGGCGGCGGCGGCTTGATTCCAGCCTCCGCAGCCGGAATCGTTTGTTTTTACTAGTTCAGTTCTGTTGTCTTCTGCTTGGATTCGTGACTAGTAGTAGTGCTAATTATTGGTGGCACAGTGGGGTCTGCAGCTGCTTGCACTTTCTGTTTTCTTGGACCCAGCATCGATCCAGCCTAGATTGCAAGGCCATTTTAATAGTAGCACTCTCCATGCAGCTCCTCAATAATTGTAGCCAATTGGTTGGACAGTCTTCTTTTTTTTTTTCATCAATTGCTTTTCTAGTTATATACATAATTGGCTGGGATTAAATGCTGTTTTTGCTTACTGTTAACTGTCCAATTTAATGTAGAAAAATAAACAGTTGGTTATCAGTTCCACGATTGACTGATACAAACGTGAATTAGTAATAAGTAAAAATGGACGTCTGCGTCTACTTGCATTTTTGTAGTGGTTTCTGGGACTGCGACATGTTGGTCATCCTTCTGTGATTGGTTACGTATGTCAAGGCGTGTGGAAAAGGACTGAAGAATTAGTTTCTGACTGTAACTGCATATCCATAGCAAGAACTGGGAGACTACAATTTTGCGTCTCTATGCAATTTACCCCAATTTGTAGATACTACCCTGAGTTTCAGGGGTTTGTCTGTTGGGTATTTCTTATCATAGGCTGTATGTACATTCCTTAATCGCCTTACGAAGTCTACTGTTTGTTCCACTTAAAATCTCCACAACTTCTCTGAATTTTCCAAGTCCTACCTCCTAGATGATGTGTCTGCATCATATGAGTGCGCAGAGCGCCTGGGATGTACTAACCAGAGTGGTGCCTTAACAAGTTCTTGCATTTTATCGCATTTGCATCTCAGCAATTACACCAGAATATGGTTTTCCTGGTGGTGCGCTACTGACGTGTGTTTATATTTCTTGACAGATTAACGTATTCAAGTCAAGATGGTTAGGTTTGGGAAAAAGTTGATGGCCGACCAAGTTCCAGAGTGGAGAGGGTATGATTCAGGGTTCCACCTTTTACTAATCCGTATCATTGAGTTCTCCAAATGTTCTGTCAACTGCTTCCGAGGAAACTTATCTTGATTTCTTACAATGTTTACTGAACAAGAAGATAATGAAGCATTGAAATCATTTCACAGTTGATTTTCTTTAAACATACAGCATGTTCAACGATGCTTTGTTGTCTACTCTGATATAGCACAGTAGTTGAACTATGCCCATTGCCTTGGTGTAAAACATTGCACACTTGCCTTTGGCTACCAATTTTTTAACATCACATTGCCGATTCAATGTTTTCAGTTACTATATAAACTACAAACTGATGAAGAAGAAAGTAAAACAATATGGACAGCAGGTCGAACAGGGAGAGAAAGATCGTCGCCGAGTTCTCAAGGATTTCTCGAAGATGCTTGATGATCAGGTAATGCTATGAGATGGATCTCTGCAAATTTATTACATTCGCCCTGATCTGAGTTTAACATGCAGATTTTAGCTTTTGTGCGGTGGGGACAGTGTGGTGCCGGGGGTTGCAACCTTGTGGTGTGACATACATGATACACCAAAGCCTTTCAGTCCCAAACAAGTTCGGGCAGGCTAGAGTTGAAACCCATAAGATATCGGAACCAAGTCATGGTTCTGGCATGTGGATAGCTAACTTCGATGCACCCTCTCCATGGCTAAATCTTTGGTGATATTCCAGTCCTTCAGGTCTCTTTTACGGACTCCTCCCATGTCAAGTTTGGCCTACCCCAATCTTTCTTGACATTGTCAGCACGCCTTAACCATCCGCTATACATTGCCGTTTTCTGAGGCCTGCGCTCAACATGCCCAAACCATCTCAGACGATGTTGGACCAGCTTCTCTTCTATCGGTGCCACCCCAACTCTACCACATATATCGTCATTCCGGACCTGATCCTTTCTTTTGTGGCCACATATCCATCTCAACATGTTGCCTTTTAGTTGGCCAACATTCAGCGACATACAAATATCGCAAGTCGAATTGCTGTCCTATAGAACCCGCCTTTTAGCTTTTGTGGAACTCTCTTATCACAGAGAACGCCTGAAGCTTGGCGCCACTTCATCCATCCAGCTTTGATTCGATAACTCACAGCTTCAACGTGGCACCGCTACTGGGTGTCGGTGTTTGACGGTAGCATCATCATGGTGACTAACTCGCATGTCAAATTATCTATATCTTCTAGAAAAAAGGGAGTCTCTCCCTCTGATCGTTAAAGTTATCTACATATGACCTTGGTTACCGAAGAAACCCAATAGATGCGCACTTACAAGTTGCATATTTGTCAATGCCATTGCCACAACGTGCATGTAAATGATTCATTCAAAAACTTGTGCTTATCTCACATTATGCTCAGCTAATGTTTGTTATTAAAATGTTGTAAGACAAATCTTTTTTTTTTGTGCGGGCAAGACGAACCTTTCTTTCAATGACTAGTTGAAGAACGATGTTCTCTGTTCTCAAGAATTGGTGCTTTCTATCTGAATTCATGTGCTTGGATGTTTGACTACTTGTTACTCATGCTAATTCATCTTGGACCTTCCTTGAACTGATATTTATGCGGGACATCTTGCTTCAGTCAATGGATAATTCTAACTAGAACACATGCCCATGCCCATTAACAGTCAAGTTGATATATTAACTACTGGATCTTGAATAATTACACAAGGATCGAACGAAACTGTTCTGATTGTTTCATGTAACCCCCCTCCGTTTCCCCTGAATTGCACATATTTAATTTGCTGATGGTTTATTTCTGTTGATTCAGATCGAGACGATTGTCTTATTTCTGTTGGAGCAACAAGGAAGGCTGGCGAGCAGGATAGAAAAGCTAGGAAAGCAAAGAGCTATACTAGCAGAACAGCCAGATATATCTGCCATTGCTGAGTTGCGAGAAGCTTATAGAGAAGTTGGTCTGGATCTGATCAAACTTCTCAAATTCGTTGATCTGAATGCAACTGGCATTAGGAAAATTTTGAAGAAGTTTGATAAGCGCTTCAGTTACAGATTTACTGATTACTACGTGTCAAGTAGATCAAATCACCCTTATTCTCAGCTACAGCAGGTCTTCAAGCATGTGGTAATGTACTGACTCCAGATTTAGTGTCATTCAATTATTTTATTGTGCATTTCATTTGCATTTTGTATACTGTATTTTTATTGAAATTATGATCTGACTTTTCAAGTTCCTTTTATGCTTGGAACATACATCAGTATTTTTATCTTACGATCAATTCTGCAACCAGGGTGTAGGAGCTGTTGTAGGAGCCTTGTCACGTAACCTTGCTGACCTTCAGGAGCGTCAAGGAAGTTATTTGTCTATTTATGACCAACCATCTTCCGCTCTTAAGGTTTGTTCATTTCTTTGCTGCTCTCCTGGTGCCAAAATAAGAGTATTTTATTCTCATCAAATGGTTTTGTTGCTATGTTAAAACATTCTTCTGATTGGATTATTCTTGATCCATTGTAGGACCCAATCATTGATATGATAAATTCATCGGTGGATAAACTGACACGGTCAACTAATTTTCTACGGTTTTTGGGGCAACATGCCTTAATTGCGCAAGAGGAGTCTCCTAGTACTGCAGGAGAGGAAGAAATAGAAGATCAAAAATACCATTTCGTGTCCCTTATGCTGAATTTGGTGAACACATTCCTTTACATGGTCAACACATACATCATTGTGCCAACCGCAGATGACTACTCAGTGAGCCTTGGAGCTGCTTCTACTGTTTGTGGTGTTGTTATTGGTTCAATGGCCGTTGCACAAGTATTTTCTTCAGTGTACTTCAGTGCATGGTCAAACAAGTCATATTTTAAACCACTTGTTTTCAGCAGTATTGTTCTGTTCTTGGGTAATGTCTGCTATGCAATGGCTTACGATACGAAGTCCCTGACGGTCCTTATTGTTGGCCGCCTACTCTGTGGGTAAGTACCCATGGATAGATGCATTATTACTGTAGATCTATTATTGCTGATTATTTGTTTGCTTCAGCTGCATGTTCTATCGAATTCATCCTATCACAGTTTCTTTAGATGTATGGTAATACCTGTGTTTCTTACATAGTCTCTCTGGGTGTCTGCTCTATATTATGCACGTAGGAGATATGTGATGTTTGATGCAATGAAATTCATATAGTCTATTTGGCCCCCCCATAGAACTTGGTCAAGCTCCGCCACTGATTTCCTGTGACATTTTGGTATTCTGACCCTCCGAAAAAAAACCGTTTACTAAATTTCTGTGTGCCAGTTAACGAGAGTGCTCTTTTATATTTTATTGACAGTAATTAGTGTGATTCAGGTTGGGTTCTGCCAGAGCTGTCAATCGCCGGTACATTAGTGATTGTGTCCCTGCAAGGATACGTATGCAAGCTTCAGCAGGGTTTGTAAGCGCAAGTGCACTTGGCATGGCTTGTGGGCCAGCGCTGGCTGGTTTACTTCAGTGGAGATTTAAAATCTACATGGTTACATTCAGTCAGTCGACTCTACCTGGTTGGTTGATGGCAGTTGCATGGCTAGTGTACTTAGTTTGGCTATGCATCTCTTTTAAGGAACCAAATCGTTCCACTGAGGCAGATGATACCCCACATAATCGTGCTTCTGGTAAGTTCAATATATTGTACTTCTGCCTTCTTTACCACTTAGAACATGCATTTAAAAGAAAATCGGTTATATCGTGAATTATAAAGAAAATTGTCTGACCCATCGCCTTGATTTAATTGGATGGTCATCATGATGGCAGGGCAAAATGTGGATATTGGGCAAGTTGAAAATGGACTTGCACAACCATTGCTTGGAGATTCTGAAAGCAAACAAATCGAAGATGATGATGATGAAGAAGATGGCAGTGAAGAATCTGCACAGGATTCTCGCAGGCCTGCAACTTCGATTGGTTCAGCGTACAGATTGCTCACTCCATCAGTAAAGGTATACCATTTAAGCTGAGTTATCCAGTGATTGTGTCTTTTGCTTTTCTACCTATGTTGGGACAAAATGGTGACGTGTTGGAAGTAGGTCAAGTATTCTTTCAGTTTCCTAGCATCTTTACTTCTTAACATGATCTTGAGGTAGGTTTTGTCCTGATATATTTTCCCAAGTAACAGAGGAAACTCACCACTACACATCACTGATCTTTAAGGCCTTCATGGTCTGAAAGATGGCAGCAGGTGATTTTGATTGAGTTGAAGTTTGAATGTTTCTCCAAACAAACCTAATCATTAGCATGTGCATTGCAAAGGTGCCCCTGGTAGATTGGAATGAAGTTCTCTGCATTTTCCCCAGGCCCTTGGTGTTGCAGTAGGGTTTTGAAATTTCATTCCTACATTGTGCACACATGCTGTAGTGTGAAAATCTCCCAATTATTTATAGGCCAATTCTGCCACATCCAACCAAATCATGCGGTTATTATTTCTTCCACTGCTGAGGATGTTGACCATTTTTTTTACTCATATAGGTTCAATTGTTGATATATTTCATGCTCAAATACGCGATGGAGATTTTACTTTCTGAATCAAGTGTTATTACCAATCACTATTTCAATTGGAATACAAGTTCAGTGGCAATATTTCTGGCAATTCTTGGGTTGACAGTGCTTCCTATTAACGCTGTTGTTGGAACATATATCAGCAACATGTTCGAGGACAGGTTTGTTTTTCTTGCTTCAGTGCCCTTCACATTTTCGTGTTACTATATGCCTATAAGCATCAATAGTTTTCTGCTGGTAGGCTGACAAAATTTCAGATAGACAGCTTACCAAAGTTGTTGATGTTTTGACAGGCAACTCTTGATGGCTTCTCAAATTACATTGCTAGTGGGCATTATTTTCAGCTTCAAAGTGACGAGTACATACTCTGTTATCCAGTATGTTGCCTCAGCGCTCATTACATTTGTGTCTGCTGAAGTGCTTGAAGGTAACAAATATTTGAACATTCTAGTTATAATCTCACGTGATATATGCTTCATCTCGCACCTAGGAGAGTGCCTAAAATTCTTGCCACGAAATGCAGGTGTCAACCTTTCCCTCTTGTCGAGTGTGATGTCATCCCGCCTCTCCCGGGGCACGTACAACGGTGGGCTCCTCTCGACGGAGGCCGGCACCCTGGCGAGGGTGGTCGCCGACTGCACCATCACCGCAGCGGGGTACCTGGGCATCGGGAGCCTCCTCAACGTCACCCTGCTGCCCTCCCTGGTCATCTGCGCCGCATCAATTGGATGCACCTTCTTGACCTACAACTCCCTCTTCTAAATGGCAAAGGTGGATTGCCACTGTACCTGTTCACACCATCCGTTCCAGGTTGGAAAATTCGATAGCTAGCTGCTGGCAGGCTTTGATTCTGTGGTTGCCCGAAGGGACAATCGTACATGCCGGTCGGTTCAGTCACTGTAGCATAATCGTGTACCCGATGCAGCCTTCAGCCCTGCAAAATTTTGATCGTTTTCCATCTGTGATCATGAGCAAATTGATTTCTCGACGCTGGTCAATGTAATCCGGTTTCCCAAACTTGAACTTGGCCTGAAATGTGTTCCTTGGTGAGTGATACCCCTCGTGTCGCAGTCAGGAACCACATTGCATCTTCAGAAGACAACAACTCTTCGCCTGTAGTTAACTGAATAAATTGACACCAGGCTGTTGGCGCCAAATCAGGTTCTTCACTGATTGTGTGATCTTCATCGTATAGCAACTTACTGCTTTGCCCGGAGCTATAGCACACAGCAATCCGCGCATCCAACGGCTCGGAAGACTGCATCGGCTTCTATTAATGCCTGTTTATGTAACTATGGTCTGCTTTTAAGTCGAAGCTGATTTTCATTGGTTGTAATGGATATAAGTTCAAGATTTGGGAGCCCTAGAGTTCATTATCATGTGCTTGGAGTTAAGCCCTAGCCGCCATGTTCTGCCTGGCATAGTTGTGTATCTTATATTCGCTATAATTCTCTTAAGAGTCATCCTCTAAACAACATAATTAGTCTTCAGATATAGCTTGGTCTTGTCAATTGGCACTCAGGCGTAGTTCTTCCATGGCTGCGATTGGGCATAGTGAAGGATCGTTGTTGGGATGTCTTGTAAAATCCTCCGTTTATTCTAGGCTTGAACGGCGGTGTTATGTTGTGTTTGGCGGTGGAGGGAGCAGATCCAGGCTCGGAGCTTGTTTTTGAAGAACTTTCTTCGGTGTAAAACCCTAAACCTTACGGTGGCTAGTGGCGCTGGTGGTGGTGTTCAGCGGCAGCAGTATCAAAAGAGGAAATGGGATGGTTACGGTTTTTGTCGAGGTGAAAACTTCCCACAACCTCCAAGATGGATTCCCTGGTGAGGTGTTTGCTCGCAAACTGCTAGCTTTGTAAAATGCCTCATCAACTCATTGGAGAACTCGAAAACACGGAAAGATCCGAGGCATGTTAGATTGGAATCTCTGCCGAAATACAGAGATGAAGATATTAACGGATCCGTTTGATTCTCTACCACTATTGCTAAGAATTATTATTTTTAAAACGAAAGCAAAAGATTTTCCTGATCTATTAATTACGATGAGGAGAGTTTGTTATAGGAGTCACTCTTACACAACATGAATGATTACTTGCACAAAATAATATGTCCTAATTTCTTTGCTCTGGCAGTTGCCTCGCGGTCGATGTTGCTTAGCAAGATGGTAGGGGGAGCGCTCTTGTGCCGGAAAACATGTGCATTCCTCTTGTTCCACGTGGTCCATGACACGAACATGGTAAGAGAGGCCATTGCCTTCCTATTGGAGACTCCGACGTCAGTCCTATTCAACCAAGTGTCCAATTTTATCAGCATTTAGAACAATTTTGACATTATTTACACTAATTTCTCCTGGGACTGTATGCAGTAGTGGATCTTCATAGAGGTAAAACTGGTGAAGCAAACTCTCTTGTTGGACTCGCGATTCACATGGCAAAGGCACTAATAGTGTAATTCAAGGAACTCATCTGAATATTCAAAACCCTATTACTCCACCAGACCCAAATAATGGCAAATGTCATGTAGTTGGATTTGCTACTATCGCTGTTCAAAAAGATCTTCTGATTCAACGGTTTATCGTCCGATTTATCGCTACTCATGGGGTGACCGATAAGATTATACCCTATCTTCATCGTTTATCTTTTGGGACGATTTATCGCTCTGACAAGCGATTTATGGAATCTTTTGATAAATCAGGTCTATTTCTAGCACCATGTTTGTAAAAATTATGTTTATTTGTGTTTTTTGTGGACTTTGTTATGCAATATGCACTATTTTGCTTATTTTTTTGTTTCATTATACGAGGATTCGGAGGCTAGAAATCAAGGTAACACTTCTGTTCAATATATCTTTTGTGTTAAATATAGCATATTTCAATGTTGGGAACCTGAGATCTGCAAAGAATGGCCGATTAATAGTCGACCGATAAAATCAATTAATCGATTGATTTTCGATTAATCTTTAATCCCCAGCTGATCGAGACGATAACCATATCCTCAACATTGGCTACTACGCATGACCACGAGGGCAAAGAAATAAATTTGGATGGTACTACAAAAATCCCGTATAGACACCTACAGTTGGGGCAAGGGAAACAAAAAAGAGACAAATGTACGTTCCAGCGGTCCTACAACATCTGTCCTTGGTGTACGTGTATTTGGTGAATGAAGAACAAGTAATGGACCATAATAGGAAACGGTTGAGGCAAAGAGCTCCAGTAACGCAAACCTCTTTTTAGCGGAGAATGTAGGCAATGGCAACCAGCGACCCATCTGCCCTTGCGATATGGGACTGGTATTCCATCCATTTCCCTTGTTCCCATGGTTCGTCTTCTCAGGGCAGCCACACCACGTGCGGTCAGGCCGAGCGAGCGCACCCTGCGCGTGCATGCAGCGTGTACGAGACGACTAATCTATTCATCATTATAGATTAGTAAAATCTGATTAGCTTCAAACAGAAACATCATTATCAACAACAATTCACTAATATATATTTTACAAACTACAACGAATTAATTCCAGACATTTTCAAAAAACTTGCTACATTTCTTTCATAATCCTTGGTTCAGAAATCTTAAAAAAACTGATTTCAATTTTTTCAATCAGAGCTTAATAATTTCAAAAGAGTGGCATATTTTTTATTTCAACAGAGTAATATAAAAAAAATCAATTTCACAGAAGATTTAAACTGATTATTTCAGAAAAATGAAATAAAAAAAATATTTGTAGAAAATAATTAAAATGCATAGCGACATAGGTAATTTATTTTTTTATAGTGATATATGCGATTCAAATTTCACATTTCACAAATATTACAACTATTTTGCTCATTAAAAATATATGAATTATTTTAGTTTATTGAAAACACTAATTTCACATATTTCACTTTTGTTAATTAACTTCCTACACATATAGTGAAGTTAATGAAATTGAAGTGTGTCAGTAAACTTACAACTGTGGATTTACAAAGAGTGAAAAATATGTGAATTATTAAAAAAAAATCTGATCACACTCATTTAAAAAGTGATTTGAATTATTCCCAAAAATATTCGAAAAATCCTATAAAATAGTAAAATAATTTGAAAGACTTAAATAATCCAGTTTCTTTAATTATTACACATACCCGTTTCTGTTTCGGTAATTCTCACTTACGAACGAGAGTATTCAGAAATAGTGACACAAATAATTCCAGTTTTGTCTAAATTTATTTCAGTGATTCCAACTTCATATTTCACAAAAGTGTGAAACAGCCTGTTTTGAAGAGTGACATAAATGTTGTGAAATAAAATGAAATAGTTCTATCGGTAATCACATTTGGGACATGGCAAATTTTACTTTTGTAGCATAGTAAATTTACTTTTATTGTCATGGCAAATGTACCTTCATTGTCATGGTAATTTTAGTTCAACATACATGGCAAATTTTCTTTTAATTTTGCCATGGCAATTTTTATTGCCACAGAAATAAGACATTTTTCTTGCCATTGGATTTTTTTGTCATTCACTATATCATCGCAATTTTTTTTGTTATGTAGTACGGTTTTCCAGATTAATTCTCATGAGTGTTTTTTCTGCCATTTTCAACAAAAATCTATACACACATTAAATATTTTCAGAAATTTGCCATATGTTTTAGGGAAAAGGTCGCCTAAATTTGCCATCTTTTTTTAAGAAAAGCTTACTAAATTTTCCATGTGTGAACATTTCATTATAGGTAGTGTGATAATTTATTTATTTTAAATTCATTGTAAATTTATGTTTTCAGATAATGAAAATTTATGTCTGAGATCATGGTCCATGGAAAATTCCCATCTTTTCGTTAATTTTCATGATGGAAATTTTATTCGTTAGTGCCATCTTTTGGTTCATTGCAAAAAATAATAATTATTTTTACCCATGGAAATTTTCTGCTTTTATAGTTGATGACATTTTGTTTTGTAGCACAACAAAATCTGGGCTTTAATTTGTGACAGGAAAAGAAAAATTCGCCTTTTTTCGCCTCTGGGCTGTAGGTCCGTTGGGGAGAGGCGTTCTCGCTGGGGGGCTCTCCTCCCGAACAAAATCATTCGATGGGGGGAACGGTCCATCCGAACATTTCGTTCGGTCTGGCTCCTCCCCACCCCGTGTGCTTAAGGAACTACTACTAGCCTACTAGTAAGCGTGGATGTGCTATGCACGACATCATACTATATGTAATCATACCCAAAGAGTGGTTTTATTCGTCCAAAACAATGGTTCGGGAATGTTTTCATTTTTTGATCATCAAAATTACTTATGGCGAAAGATAAAAAAATACAGCCCGGTGCATGTAACTCCCGCTTGTGCGGTTCCGGGGTAAAATTTGATATATACTGTCGTACGGGTCAACTTGTGTTCCACAAATTTCACTGTTTAGTTCTCGATATGAAAGATATTCAAACATATTATATTTATTTCTTAAACTTGTGTTTTTTGAAAAGAAAACATTAATATAATGATAACAAACACAATATATTTATTTATTAAATAATACACACATACTTATTTTTTACCTTGTCCAATGAATACATTTCCCTCTTCATGTTCATCACTGTTTTCAGTCATATCTTCAGCTTGCCCAAGTTCATCTATAATATCATTTCACGGAAATTAGATGTGTTATAGTATAGGTAGAAATAGAACCAGAGATATATGCAATATAGCATAGATAGATACAGAAACCGAAATTGTTGTTCCATAGCTTAGAAGTTACCTACCTTGTACAGCAGGAAAATTACCGCCACATCCGGCCACCACCGGGATCCCACCGCCCTGTGCTGCCGAATCACGGTAGTGGCCATGTCGCCGCCGTCAGAAGAAGACGCCATTGCATGCGAGGGAGAACACCCCGCCGTCACCGTCACAGCCCACTGTCCGGACTCGCGGACGTGAACTCGGGCGGCTGCGGGATGGAGAGATCGGGGAGAGGGGTCCGAGGACCGGCGGCGCGATCTCCCCGGTTTCGCCTAGGGTTGGCGACGCGGGTTGCCTGGTAAACCGGATTGCTTCACATTTGTACATCGCGTTTTGACTGGCCGGTACAATATACATGTATGAACGCATGCAGTACGGCCTGGAATCAAAAGGAAAAGACCGCTACAACATACATGTACGAACGCATGCGGTACGGCCTGGGTTCAACGAAAAAGAAGAGAACGTCGAAAAAACGTGTGCTGTACCTAAATGTCAAAACAGGAGGGCGGGAGCACGAGCTAATACGATCTCATCCGAACGATCCTCTCCACGTCAACCATACATCGTGAGGTGTTCTCTCAAGATGAGCATGTAACGTGAAGCCAATAATTACATGATGGTGCAAAAGTCCAACTACATGATGCTTAATCAGCCACTATAATTACTAGCCTATAAATAGCGTCTCCGTCTCCCATCTTATCATCCCAAAACATACCATCCTTCTCTTATCTACTTCCATCTCATGGCTGCTCCCGCTCTCAAGTTCGCCGCAGTCGTGCTCCTGGCCGCTCTCTGTGCCGGCGCACTGGCCCCGGCCGCGTCGGGGCAGCCGATGGAGGCGCTCGCGACGTGCATCGCTGGCTGCGGGTGTGTGCCCTGCCCGGAAGGAGAGTTCTGTCTTGCTGTGTGCACACCCCCGCCGACCTGCGAGGCCAAATGCCGCTGCACCTATTCCGGCACGGGCTGCTAGCGCCACGGCACCGTCCGTCACGAAGCCTGGCACCCCAAGCGCCGAAGCCAGCACCTCATACATTCTACTGTGTATTCTAATTAAGCCCTGTGTGTCAATGTATGCCATGCATGTGTATTGTAAGGCCTGTGTGTCCATGTATGTACTACCTCTGCGTGTGTTTGTGTGGTAATAAAGTGTCAACGGTTCGAGCTGTTGGGGTTGTTGGTCAGATTCTCATCGAAATGTTCAAGCCTTCCAGTGGCCTATTGGTTAATTAATTAGGAGCAACCAGCTCAGTCGTTGTCTACCGCGAGCCAAAATAAAATACTACCTCTGTCCATAAATATAAGACGACGTCTTATATTTATGAACAAAGGAAGTAGAATAGAAATGTTATCTTCGTTGCACAGCGTATACGAACTTCAAATGTTTAACGGACCAACCTGTGGTTGAATGTTTAGTAGGACATGATATCCCTATCCCATCAGGATTCAATTCCTAGACTTGACATATGTGCTTCCATTTTTTTGGATTTATTTCAGGGTTTCGACAATGTTCGTTCAGTGGGAGGAGACAATCCTATCGACTGCGAGACGTCTATGATGGCTTCGTATAACCTCAAGATGCTATCTCGGCCCAGTCTTTAAAAGGTGCTCATAGGGATAGAGGCTAAGTGTAATGAGCGACTTCGATTGTATTATGTTTATAAAACGTTTAGACAAATATATTAGAAACCATCAACCCATATAATACCAAAGAAATACATATAATAATTTGGGTTAAAAATCGAGGACAGCCTCCTAGCACAAGGACAAGCACGTTCTGTTTTTACTCAAGACATCTTGGTTTCATTCAACCCACCTACCTAACAATAAAATTTAAAGGAGGGAACTTTGCCCTTAGCCTCGTTTTTTGAGAACTAAGTGCATCTCTAGGAGATCCCCTATATGATGTGGCAAAACTTCTCCCTATCCATTTTTCCTTCCTTTTTCAGGGAAATCACTATTCCTCTATTTTTTTGTGGGGAAGGGAAATCACTATTCCCATGCCAGCAGATTCCCTATCTTCAATATTTTTTTTGTTTAATCTTCAAATCAAACTGCCGAAGCCATATATTTATCTATATAGACCTATTATAATTTGAGACTCTCTAAAAGATCCCACATTTAGAAGAAAATTAGAGTTGTTCATCTGGTGGGACCATGTGTGTATTGATCCATATGATTCTCTATTGCTATTTTTACTTAATTGTGTGTCTCTATAATAATTAAAGGCTCATCGCTTCCTCCCTGTTTTTCCTCTCTCTCGTCAGACAGAAAGTGTTCAACTGTCCCTTCGCCTTTCTAGTACTAACCCGTTGTGCCCGTGGCGCAAGTACCTGAATTGAGCTGGTCTTTGGTGACCATTAGTTATATATTTTCATTGGATATCGTCTTTTCGTGGAATCATAGTTAAAAAAATGTCGCTCATCAAAATTGAATGTCATAATATATAATGTATTTTGTATTATATGAAGAGTAATAGAAGCATTGCAATCTTCAATAAAAAGACTTCTATATACAGATGTTAATATCAGTTTTTGCATAACGGTGGGAAAGTAGGCATACAATACAGGAGTAGAGTGACTTGGTCCAGAATTTGGTTGCTTAGTGGGCTCTCCTGTTTATTTTATTTTTCAACTTCAGCCACGGATTAGTCCCGACGACACACCCCACGACATAGGGATGGAACCGGCATATGGCAGAGAAACGAATCAGCACAAGACAGTGGCTAGTAGCTGCAAAAGCGAATTGCTAAAGGAACCCTCGCTGGACCTGCCAATCATGGGTTTTGGCTACTCCTGCATGCAAAATGCAACATGTTTATATATTTTCACAAGTTTGTCCTCAGATTGATACCGGTGGCACACCTGCCCGGCTAATTCGGTTCAACAGTGTAGTATGACAAGTGGACATTTCCCATATATAGTATCTATCGCGTAGCCCTATTATAGCAGAAACCAGCTGCTCTATATTAAGGATGACAATTGGAGCATGGATTAGTACATATTACTTCATTGGCAACAGGAATCAAACTGAAAGAGCCCACAACAAATTTTTGATGCTAAAACACACTATTTGCACTATCGACTATAGAATTGTATTCTTTATATGCTTCCAACCACTCCTACAGAAGTCATACTGTTCAGCTCGTAAGAATTACCATGCTAAATTTTTATAAACAGATATATTGTTCCAAATTGAAGCATCAGACAAATAAATAAAGTATATTGAACATAATATTGTTGTCAAGCTACCTCAGTTCCTAAACTGGTGAATGTCATGATTTAGTCATACGAAAATTATGGATCTTCGGAATAACTACAGGTTCAGGACCAGTGCTTCAGCAAACAACTATTGCGCATATATGGCAGAATCAGAAGGTCTTTGACGATGACTATAATGTATAAACACAACAATTAAGTTTACATAACAAAATCAATGACGAAGCTTATTGTATAAGCCTACTAAATTTGGGCAATGTTTGTAACCAGTAGTTATCTGCACAAAATAGGAAGGTACACAGTGCTGCACTTGTCAAAGGGCAGTCGGCAAACACCCATGAGGCAAAGCGAGCTTTGCCGACTATTTTCCGTCGAGCACTCAATGCATAGTTTGCCAACTAGTTTTTGGTCAGGCCTCAAAGGTTTGTACTCTGTAAAAACTAATTAATGGAAGACCGAACTGCTCAAATCGATCGGTTTGCCGAGTGTAAACACTATCAAAAGGCAATTTGTTTGTCGACTACAAACCCTCGAGAAGGCTGACGAACTACATGAAAATAAACATCGAGCTCAGGGAGACGATGTTGTCCATGTTGATGCCCAGGCCGTCGTCGCTAGCAGAGAGGGGTGCAACATTCCTGGTGAAGAGGAAACCTCTACCACTTGGGAAGGTGAGGTTATCCTATTGACGGTCGGGAAGAGGACGTACTCTCGCTCGCTTCAGTTGGAATTCCGGGTTTCAAGCACTGCATCTCACAACTTTTCTTAAATATTATTAAATTTCTATCATGATATATTGATGTCACATAATGAAACCATGCGAAATTTCATATTTTTAGACTTTTTTTACATTTTATAAAATCAAAAATCAAATAAGCTCAATGTTCGGAGTGGAGTCATAGCACCCCAATGTTTGTATTCCTTTTATTTTATTGTATAAAATCAAAAATGAAATAAGCTCAATGATTGTATTTTTTATTGACTGTAAATGCAGCTAAAGATACTTATATTGTGACTTCTACATTTTCTGCATCACTCAATCAACACGGTTATTGTGATTTTTATTTAGATGGGAATCATCCACATCACCACAATACTTGTGAATTCTATTTATTTTGGGAATCATCCACATTAGTTTTCATCACAGCCTATTATTTCTTAATCACCATGCTCAAATTGGTGTCTTATATTCTCTTATAGACTATATATGTCATCATGTATAAGATCATAGTTTTTTTTGCGAGGTGTATAAGATCATATTTTAACTTAAAGCTAGTTTCATAATTATTTTTCTTCTCGTAGGGAATGTCTATTTCATTTTATTATTTTTCAATAAATAGGCATATGTGTATTAAACATCCCCACGTCTCTCTGAATCATAACTTATTTATTCTGAGCATACCTTGTTGTTATGAATATGCAATGCATGTATTCGATAGTTTGATTATTCCATACACACATTTCATTGCCAGTTATGAACTTCCGACAACTGTGAAATGCATGATGAAAATTCAAGTATAGACCCACAACTATTCGTCCAAGTTCAAATAGTACTAGTTTTCTTCTAAATTGTGATATTTATGAATTCCATGAAGTACATATATGACAATATTTTCTACTTTTAACCTTGTTATACACACACACACACACACACTTCTTATCTAATAAAAAATAATTATATGTAGTACTGCCACATATTGGGTTTGTCTTAAGTCAGATATTATAAAGATTGAGCATAACTTCATTAAAAATTATCGACATCTATGTTACTAAACAAATATATTATGAAAAAAAATCCGTGATTAATCAAATGATATTGATATGGTATTATGAATGTGAATTGTTTTCTGTAAACCTTGCCAAACTTACGCAATTTTGACTTAACATAAAACTAATATGCAAGTTACAAAGAAAGGGAATGAACGAATCGCCTAATTGCTAAGATTTGCAAACTAATACAATCAATTAATGAAAGATGACATGAGAAATGATGTTATCGTCTGCTTAACTATTTCCGTACGTTAAACGGATTGGGCCCGTATTTCATAGTCTGAACCTGTGTGAAGCCATGCAGTAGACTCGGCCGGTTCTGAACATACATGTACGACCGCATGCAGTACGGGCTGGATTCAACGAAAAAGAAGAGAACGTCAAAAAAGATGGGCTGTAGCACGAGCTAATACGATCCTCTCTACGTCAACTATATATCGTGAGGTATCCTCTCCAGATCACACCACGTCAGTCACGTCTAAGTCAAAACCACGTGGTGCTTAATCAACTACCACTAGTAGCCTACAAATAGCGTCTCCGTCTCGCCCGTCTAATCATCCCAAAACATACCATCTCTCCGTCTCTCCTCTACTTTCATCACATGGCTGCTCCCGCTCTCAAGTTCGCCGCCGTCATGCTCCTGGCCGCCCTTTGCGCCGCCGCGCTCGCCCCGGCCGCGTCAGGGCAGCCGACGGACGCGCTCGCGACGTGCATCGCCGGCTGCGGGTGTGTGCCCTGCCCGGTAGGAGAGGTCTGCGTCACTGTGTGCACGCCCCTGCCGTCCTGCGAGGCCAGATGCCGCTGCACCCATTCCGGCACAGGCTGCTAGGCTGCACCGAATCCTGGCACCGCAAGCACTAAGCCAGCAGCTCGTACGTTCTACTGTGTATTGTAAACTTGTAAACCCTGTCTGTCCATCAGTCCATGCATGTACTGCATGTGCGTGTGTTTGTGTGGTAATAAAGCGTCAACGGGTCGATCCGTTGGGGTTATTGGTTAGTTTGGCACCGAAATGTTGAAGCCTTACAGTGGCCTATTGGGAGCAGCTAGCTCAGTCGCTGCACCGTTATAAAAATAATAATTGAACTGTTATCTTCGTTTCACTCTGTGTACAAACTTCAAAATGTTTGGTGAAATATATTAGACACTATCAACCTATATGATACCAAATAAATCCGAAATGCCTTTTGGAGCTCGGCCTCCATGGAGGCCAGTTTTTGAAAACCTTAAAATTCATGAAAATTCACATTTTTACATCTCAAAAGAATCTGATTTTTTTCACGGATATACATGGAGGCATAACACACATGCATGTAAATTTTTAGAACGAAATACGTTGAAACGAGGTCTATGCAAAAAAGACAAATTTATGCCTTTTTAACACATGATACTGTTCATCCCAAAAGTACACGAATTTGTTCTTTTTGCACAGATCACATCAAAGGTATTTCATCCTGATTTTTTGCACACATGTATAATTCATCCTTGT
This sequence comes from Hordeum marinum, assembly GCA_022496015.1. Classification (NCBI taxonomy): domain Eukaryota; kingdom Viridiplantae; phylum Streptophyta; class Magnoliopsida; order Poales; family Poaceae; genus Hordeum; species Hordeum marinum. The sequence continues at coordinate 27,501,879 of CM039678.1, forward strand.
GTAGTTGCATATTTGTTCATATTTTTTTGAAACCGAAAAGTTTGGATTTTTATTTTTTCAAAAATAAAGGGCTCCATGGACACTTATAAAACAGGGCTTCGGTTGAGGCCATGATAAAGGCATTAATCTCGGTTCACTTACGAACCGGGACCAAAGGGTGCATGAGTCCTGGTTCGTGAGGTCAGGGCTTTTGTCCCGGTTCGCTAGGGGACTTTAGTCCTGGTTTGTGCCACGAACCGGGACTAAAGGGTGGTGGCAACCGTTCGCCTGGTGCGAGCACCTTTAGTCTCGGTTCGTGGCTAAAACCGGGACTAAAGGCCCAAACCATTCGCATCCAGCGGCGGTTCGTACGATGAAAACACAATAATGCTAAAATACCGCGACTGCTATAGTTACTGCGGCCATTCCCTGTTCGCCTCCCTCTCTCCTCTTTTCTTCCCCCCATATCTTCCACCATGGATCATCCAATCACTCGCTACAGGAAGGTGCTCGCACATGGCACGACCAAACTCAGTGTCGTCTACACGAACGACAACGCCATGGTGCTGCGTTTTCTTTCCGACTTCGAGGGATGGCTTGAAGAGGCGGAGGAAGAAAACAAGTTCATGGGGCTTGATCTTGAGTACACGACCAATCAAAAAGATGTTGCCGTCATCCAACTTTGTTTTGAGAGAAATGTCATGGTCTTCCAATGGGCAAGGTAAGTTTTGGAGCTTTTCTTTGATCAATAATTCATAGGTTATGAAAATTGCATAGGATAGCAACATGTTTCATTTGAATTTTATGGGAAAGATCAATTCTTTTTTAGTTGTAGTGAAAGAATTTTCCTTGTTGCATATTGGTAAAACCGTGGGAGAACATATATGTCATAGTTAATTTAGTAGGGTTTCTTGATCAATTCATAGGATATGAAAATTGCATAGGATAGCAATATGTTCCATTTGAATCGATCCTATGGGAAAGATCAATTCCTCTTCTATTGTAGTGAAACCATTTTCCTTGTTGCATATATTGGCAAAACCGTGGGAGAACACATATATGTCATAGTTAATTTAGGGTTTCTTGATCATAGGATACGAAAATCGCATAGGATAGCAATATATATATATATATATGGGAAAGATCAATCCCTCTTGTGTGTTGTAGTGAAATAATTTTCCTTGTTGCATATATTGTCAAAACCGTGGGAGAACATACATGTCATAGTTAATTTAACTATTAGTGTTTCTTGATCAATTTATAGGATATGAAAATTGCATAGGATAGCAATAATATATATGTTTCATTTGAATCCTATGGGGGAAAGATCAATTCCTCTTGTGTTCTAGTGAAATAATTTTCGTTGTTGCATATTGGTAAAACCGTGGGAGAACATATATGTCATAGTTAATTTAGGGTTTCTTGATCAATTCATAGGATATGAATATTGCATAGGATAACAATATGTTCCATTTGAATCTTATGGGAAAAGCACTCTCCAGTATTTAACATTGTTGCAGCAGTATTTAACACTTGTTCCATTTTAATTTGTTGTTGCAGTAGTGACAAGCACTGTCCAGTACTCATTGACTTCCTTTGCAGCGGCATACATTTTGCTAGCGTTGATATAATGAATGAAAAGCTCAAGATGAGGCACAACTTCGGTATTGATATACCAGCTGTCTGCCACATTGATCTCCAAGACATATTCAGGCTTAAGCATAGGAGGACTTCAATGGCTCATATGGCAGTCGTCATGATCCACGAGCAGTAAGCTGATATGAAGACCAAATTCCTCCCGGCTCAGCACAAAGAGTGGGAGACGACCCCACTTGACGGTATCACCATTGAGTATGCAGCAAAAGATGCGTACGTTGCATACGAGTTGTACTGCAAGATTAGAATCATCAATTATGGGCAGCGACACCTCGTACATCAAGCACCACCACCACCACCACCACCAATTTGGAGCAGGGGATATTTTGATTCGGATGAGTAGTGTTCGCAACGGCGAACACTTCTATATCTAGCTCTAAATCTCTAGCTATTACTATGTACTGCTTGGGGACCCCTAGCTATTATTATATCTCTCTATTCGGACGAGTACTTTCTATAATGGATATCTGAACTATTATTTTTATTTATGTCCCTGTTTAAATATGATGTGAGCAAGATTTCTGAAGTATTGTGATGTATGTGTCGAGATATCTTTGAAAAGGTTAAAACTTGGCATGGTTAAAATAAATCATGAAAGCATAGCACATGGCCTGTGACTCTATGTATCAATAACCTTCCTCCTTGGTTGTGCATGAAGCGGAAGTTCATTATGATGTCAGTGCTCATCCAAGACCCTAAGCAACCCGACAACAACATTGATGTGTACCTAAGGTTATTAGTTGATGAACTTTTACAGCTGTGGACTAAAAAAGATGTACGTATGTGTGACGAGCACAAACAACAGGAATTTGACCTGCAAGCTTTCGGAGGTTGGTTGCGAACACAACTCATGAATGACCACAATGTTGAAGATGACTTATATCCCAAGATCCCACTCTAGGATGTGACTGGCTACACCGTCATCACTTTTCTTCTCTAGTGAGTAGTCGGGATGGTTCAGTTTGAATACGAAGTGCATCCAGTTTTTGTTGTAACCCTCTCAACTTTTTACCACTCGCTATGTGGGTGAAATGATGGTACCATGCCAAGTTTCAACCTTTTCAGACTTCATTTGTGGTGCTTTTTAATTTCAGGGTCATTTAGCTCAAAACAAATCGTTAAATGCTTGAAAAATAACAAATGAAGTTATATAGGGTTGAATTTTTGATATTTGGCTTTTAATGGTTTATATTGAATGCACAAAAATTCTACAGTTGAAATAAGTTAAAAAGTTGAAATCCTTTTGTAACAGATGAGTTTTCGTCTGAAACAGCGATACTTCGAAAGAGATTGTCATTTTATACACGAAGTGCGTCCAGTTTTTGCCGTAACACTTTTCACTTTTTAGCACATGCTATTTGGATGATATGATGATACCATGCCAAGTTTCAACCTTTTCAGAGTTCATTTGTGGTGCTTTTTAATTTCAGGATCATTTAGCTCAAAACAAATCATTAAATGTATGAAAAATAGCAAATGAAGTTAGATAGGGTTGAAATTTTTGTACGTGGCTTGTAATGGTTCATATTGAATACACAAAAGTCTGGAATTGAAATAAGTTAAAAAAGTTGAAATCCTTTTGTAACAGACGAGTGTTTGTCCGTAACCCCGATACTTTGAAGGAAATTGTCCATTTTGTACACGAAGTGCATCCAGTTTTTGCTGTAATGCTCTCAACTTTTTAGCACATGCTATGTGGGTGAAATTAAGACACCATGACAAGTTTCAATCTTTTCAGAATTCAGTTGGATGATTTTGATTAAAACAAATGAAGGTATACAACTAAAAGAGTTAAACAGAATCTGTTTTTTTATTAAAAAACCTATTTAAATTATCCTAAAAATTCCCAACTTTAACATAATGATAAAACATAGTAATATTAAACAACAGGAAAAACAACTACTCAAATATCTATTTTTAAACTAAAGTTATCCACAGATTACTGTTTTACACAAATTTCAAATGAATTCAAATTTAACCTATTTCAATTTGAAAACTACTGGCACTAACAGAAAATTTGTAATTATTTTGAACTAAAGCAAAAAGATACATTAAAAAACTGTAAATTTTCTAACAGTTATTCCAAATATAAAAATAGAAATTAGAAAAACAAAACAAAACAAAAAAGAGAAAATACAGCTGTAGTCCCGGTTGGTGCTACCAACCGGGACTAAAGAGTCCGTTCCCGCGCGGAATTTGGGCGGCCAAAAACTTTGGGCGCGCGGAATTTGGGCCGTTAGTCCCGGTTGGTGACACGACCCGAGACTAAAGGGTGGACCTTTAGTCCCGGGTCATGTCAACAACCGGGACTAACGAGTCTATATATCCATAACATTGCCGTTTCTTCCCCAACCTCTCCCATTCTGCCCGACGCCGCCTCTATCTCGACGCCAACAGGCTGCCGGTGCTCGCCGCGCGCCTCTTCTCCCTCGACCTCGCCGTCGTGCTGCCTCCCGCCGGATATCGTCGTCCCCGACCCTATCGCTCCATCCGACCTCGCCGTCGCCTCGACCTCACCGTCGCCTCGACCTTGCCGCCAATCCGGCTATGAGCCACTCTTCTCCCTCTCCTCCTAAAGGCCCCCTCCCCGTCCGCCATTGCCGCCATGCATGGACGCCTCTTCACGTCTGCCATTGCCGCTAGCCATGCATGGCCGCCCCTCCCTGTCCGCCATTGCCGCCATGCATGGCCGCCCCTCCCCGAGCCCATCCCGGCCCCACCTAGAGCCACCACCAGAGATTCCCGAGACTCGTCGCCCTATCCATCTCTGGCGTAGGAGCCCAGCCTCTCGGACCATCCATCTCCAACGGTGCCGCAAGCACACACACACACACACATTTTAAAAACGTGCAAATTTTTGTGGTTGGTATGCAACATTTTTTCATTAAACAATGTGTTAAGAAAATTGTAGTACATAGATGGATAAGTAGATTAATATTGTTAGATGATTTTATTTATGATGCTTTTTATGTTTTAGTTGTTTTATGTTTTCAGTTAATCAAGAGTCCTAGGAAAAATTAGTGTGTGTATGTTAGATTAGAGAAAAATTCCTAGGTTTTGGAAAAATTAGTGATTAAACGATGAGAAAATGTTCTCATAGGATTTTTTTCTCAACATCGACGATGCCCGGCCCGCATCCTCATTGTCGAGTAGTCCGCGAGAGTCTGCTTGATAGGCGCCATGTCCAGGACTGGGCTCCGCCGGGCTGGCACTTGGAGGTGCTACCATCCTGGCCTCGAAGCTTGGCGAGGAATCCAGGTCTCGTCATCGACCCGGAGCTTCTTTGGTGGCGGTCACGTGGGCCACTTTTGGTGCAGTCGGACCGGCCCCCGCGGAGGTGGTACATCGTAGTGTCAAGGAGGAGGACGAGCACGTCCATCGCTACATGGTGGCATTGGATGTCAGGTTCAACAATACCTGGCAGATTCTTCAGGGATCTCACCCGAGTTATGATCCCGTGATGTTTCCTTATCTTTGGGTGTCCACCATCCGCGACTCAGAAACCGCTAGTGACTTAGATTATTCGATAGTATTCGATCTGTATTAGTGATCTTATATGATAATATTCGAGATGCATTAGTAATTAATATTTGATGATGCATTAATAACTGAATTATTCGAGATGATGTATTAGTGATATTATATTCGAGTTCATAATAAATGTATTCGTGATATTTTATCGATATAATGCGTGTGTGAATTTCGGTCTGTCGTTGCTCCTTGTGTGACTTTCATGTGTGTTCTTGATGGAGGAATCCCGACTGTTGTCATAGGGGGCGCCTCCTCTTTCTTCTCTTATTTGCGATATATTCGTCGGTATAATGCGCAAGAAGAGAAGAGGGGGGGGCGTCCATCACCGATGGTCGAACTATTACTGTGAGAGAGTGTCCACCAACATATATACACATTGCACACCAACACACCATGAGATATGAGAGTTATTTAAGGAAAGCCTCGACGGACCGAAAGTCACACACGCATCAGGATCCAAGCGTGTCGTAATTCTTGAATCATGAACACAGGAAATGTCGTCGTCATCAGACGACGATAGGATCCAAGCGTGTGAATTTTGCAGTGAATATAAGGGTCTTTGCGACCAGCCTGGGCTGCAAGATGGCAGGTTCTTCACCACGAAGCTTTACGAGGATTTTGATATTTCTACGGTATGCAACGATGGCAACTGTTTTTTTGTAATTAAGCATGACTTTTGTTTCTTTCCTTCAACGCGTAATTTCTGTTTTATACAATTCGACTAGTTCATCCCCTGTCATGCAAGACGACATTTTTCTTGGAGATGCTCGGTTTCGAAGAGCACGAGATTTTCGAGACAAAGACAGCCAACATGAGGTCTAAACATGGTCACACGTTTCTTATGAAAGTAATGAATGGACCTAATAACACAGAATTATTGTGCTCAAATTGGGAACCTCTTTACAAGGCATATGGATTTCAGAAGGATATGGAAATAACCACGATCTTCGTCCTGAAGATCATATTAAAGGAAACATCGACATTTGGGTGGATGCCGATATGCTTCCTGTTTTACACATGTGTGAATTTGTCAACCATGCATACTTGTGAAATAATTTGTATTCTATATTTAAAAATATTTGGTGTTCATCCGTACTAAATTTGTTAATTTATAATTTAGAGCTTTTTTCGTTTCTTCGAGTGAAACACAGAACATAATCGACACGACACACTACACTTGTAGATCACATCTAACTTGGAAGGAGAAGGATGATCTTATCAACTTTGTTAGTGGTGTCCTAGTTGGTAGGGAGATCTTCCCGTATAATTTGGAAACTGGCTCAAATTATACATTGTATAGGACACTAGTGCATAGGTTGAGGGCGGATGACATTCGCTGAAATATCTTGTTAGGAGTTCCTAATTAAGTACACTAGTACTGTTGCATAAATGCTATTGATTACATTGATAACTAGGATACTATTATGTTTTTCAACAAAAATTACCATATGAAGTTGTGCCACCGTTGTTGCAACCCGAAGCTAATATGACAATTAAAAGCCCCTTCCATCCCGAGTTCTCTTTTGCATACTCGACTGAGCGCAAACCACCAAAACGGCTCCAAATTGAAGTATGGGGAAAAATAAAGAAGGATCGCAAGCCACAAGTTGAAGACCGTTAGATCTCTTTGCTTCATCATGGAGACATAGGTGTTATTCTTTTTTATGTCATTTTACCTATGAGGGAGGACTATGTCATTTTATCTTTTTGTGTTTTATGAGACTTTAACTTTATATGATTAAGATGATGATGATGAGTTGTTAGATCTTGTGTAATCAATGGTTTCCTTCATTTTCTTATTAGCTAGCGTCGAGTTCTCTCTATATGTATAGTAGCTAGCAGCGTCGACCAAGCACGGAGAAAGAGAGGTCACTTCTCTCTATTAGCTATCTAACACAATATGAAACCCTTAAATTAACCCTCTAAAACCCCTAAACCCCCTTCCAAAAAAAAACCCAACGCCTGACGCGTGGCGGCCTTTTGATCCCGATTGGTGTTACCAACCGGGACTAAACGTACTCCTGCCTGGACGCCTCGCAGCGGCCACGTGGAGCCCCTTTGGTCCCGGTTCGTAAGCGAACCGGGACTAAAGGTTTTGGGTATTAGTCCCGCTAAAGGTCCTCTGAAACCGGGACTAGTTCCCTGTTTTCTACTAGTGGGAGGCCAAGCTCCAAAATGCCCTACTCGAAATAAATAAAATATAAATATATTTTATGTGGATCTAATTACGGATTTGGTAGGGTGAATACTCATTTTCAAGAACCTGGATCACGGTTAACTAATATAGAGTTAGTTCAAAACTAAGATAATCGGGGAGAGCCTTCTAGCGCAATGGTGAGTGTGTTCTGTTTCCACTCAAGATATCTGGGTTTCATTCAACCCACCTACCTAACAACCGTTCCCTTTCATTCTTCTCGCTCTTGACGCGGCGTAAAGGAGGGTGACCCGTTTCCCTCTGTCTAGCATCGCCGACGAGGCAGTGTGCTTTCCCTTCCTTCGGCAGCCTCTCATGCATTGCCTCGTCGTCGACTTGTAGGTAGGTTAGGGTTAGGTTTTCATGGTGTGGCAGCTATGATGGCTGCAGCGGTGACGCATCGGCGAATAAATGTGCAACGACTCTCCCCACCTCGACGTTGTACAAGGCGGCGTCGGGAGAGTAGTTTTCTTTGGTCTGGCTGGCAGTTGTCTTCCCCTTTAACGGTTACTGCGACGACCTGAGTAGGATTGCAGATGGCTTGATGTTGGGTTTGCGGTCGATGGCGGGTAACCCTTGTCACTTTCTTCGACTTCGTCAACTGAAGACTGTGGTGATGGCATGTAGTCGGAGGCTCGGGGAAGTATCCCGACCGACGTGCCACATCAGAGATGGTTATGTCGCTCGCGACGAATGATTTCATTATCTCACAAGGCGACTTTTGTCGAGATGGTGCTCCTCTGGACCATGGCTTGAAGTTTTCTTTGTCTCCTTCCAATCCGGCGGCGCTTTAGCGGAGGCAGAGGTTGGCGATCGTTGATGAATGTTTTATGCAGAGCGACTCCCTAGTAGCCGGTTGTATTTTCAAATTTAGCGGGGTCTATTTTGCAATTGTAGCGGGATATATGTCCTCCTGGTTCTATCTAGAATTGGGCTGTGTGTGGTGTTGCAAGCGTGATTTATTATGTACACGTGGTTTCCTTTTAGAAAACAACGAAAATTATTGGAGATCCCGTACATGAAGTGTCAAATCTGCTCCCTATCACATTTTTTAAAGGAAAATCACAATTTCGCAGCTAGCAGATCCACTATCCTCAATATTTTGTTTTGTTAAATCCTCAAATCGATTGCTCAAACTATAAATCTATCTATTTATATGTATTATAATTGAAGACTCCCTAGAAATTCCCACGTTTATATTTTTTTAGTCATTCATCTGGTGGGACTATCTGGATTGACCCATATAATTCTCTACTGCAATTTTTTTTCTTAATTGTGCTTCTGTTATAGTTACTAGCAACATGACCGTCCGTTGCAATAGGAGATCAAGCAATAACACAAGTCTCTGTTGTGATAAGCATTCTCATAACCCTTGATATATAAGTCCACACACACAATGGTCATTCGACATGAATAGTCAGCTTCGAAATAACGAACAACATGTTGAGCAATAAATCGATGGAGGGTATGTTTTTTCAGGATGTCTATTTGGAACATGAGATGTGCTCCCGAGTCAACTTAATTCAGCTTATAATTTGTTCCTTCTGAAATTTAAAGTAGTATTCAAAGGAATAACATTATTAATAAATTTAGACCTCATGTCATGAGCTAAATTTAATAGTAAAATGGTAATATTATGAATAAATTTAAAAGTAACAATAACATCAAGTAGATTAATCTACAAAACATGCTTGTTTGTGTTAGATGAGATCGAGATAGTCTGGTCGAGACCTCCTCCTCTTCCAATCCCCGCCTGATATCGCGATTCATGCGAACTCCAGTCCACGTTATTTGTAGCTGACCATCAATTGCTTCATATTGGTGGGCTCTGGGATGTAAAGGCGGCGGCCAATCCACGTTTCTACTCATACATACATAGCACTAAGCTAGCTAATAGTTTTTCTTTGAAAAATAACAATAGATGCTAGTAATTTTTTCTTTAAAAAGGAACAAAAGCTGGCTAGGAATTTTAAATGGGCAGAAATGAACATCCCCTATTGAACCAGACAACCAGTAATCGATTTTGTGAGAGCATCAAAGTATCCTATCTAGTCTATTTAAATGGGTAGGAAACATATATAATATAAATTTTCAAAATACCCTGTATAAAGAAAAGTATTTTAATAGAAATGATTAACATGCAAGATAATAGCATATTTACACTTTTTCTGAACGATTTCCATATATAACATGTAATTTTTTTGTTAATATTTGAAATATATTAATATTTTAAAAGTAGTTGACTCTGCAAAAATGAAAAAAATGTTAAGTAGAGAGTATCTGGACCGAATTAGTTAAGTAGAGAGTACTTGAATCTGCAAAGGAAGTACCATGTATAAAAAACGTAGTAATTAAGGTTGCATCCTAAACATTATCATAGAAATGTTAAACATGCAAGATAATAGCATATTTGGAATCTACATATTTTTCTGAGGGATTTCTAAATATAAGATTTGAATACTCGATTCAAATGGGGTAGGATACATATATAATAGGCATTTTCAAAATACCAAATATAAGAAAGGTATTGATTAAGGTTGCGCCTAAACATATGTTTAGAAATGATTAAAATGCAAGATAATAATATATTTAGAATATACATATTCTTTGGAGGGATTTCTATATATAACATGTTAGATTTGTAGTTAGTGTTTGAAAGATATGAATATTTGAATCAGTCAAAAAAAGTGAAATGTTAAATATAATGTTTGTGGGCCGAAATTGCAACATTATCCAGCCCAATTCAGAGAGAAAATAGAAAAAAAAGAAAAAAAAGAGAAGCACTACTAGAATTCAGTTATTTGCCGTCTGCCAACTCTTTGCCGTCGGCTGGCAGATGGCAAAGACGGTCTTTGCCGTCAACTGCCAGCTGGCACACGGCAAAGAGATCACTGATGGCACAGAGATTCTTTGCCTTTAGCCAGCTCTTTGCCATCGGCGAGCGGACGACAAAGAGGCGCACAACAGACGACAAAGCCACAACTGGGCCCCATTTGACCGCGTGGTGCCTAGGTTAAACTTGGCATCTTCTTTGCCGTCTGCTAAAGGACGACAAAGAGTCCTAAAGCAGACAGCTTTGCCGTTCGCTAGCACACGGGAATGGTCTAACAGGTACTAAGGGCCGTCCCCGCCCCCACCCGGCCCCTCTCTCTCACTCTCACCCACTCCCACTCCCCTCCCCCCTCTCTCCTTGATGCCCACCTCCGCCCGCCATCGTCGTCTCCCCATCGCCCCGGCCGCCTCCTCTCCTCACCGCCGGCCACTTCCGCTCCATCCCCCGCCATCGTACGCCACACACCCGCCACCCCACCGCCCCCGCCCCCGCCGCCCTAGCCGCCCCCGCCGCCACCTCCTCTCGTCTCCACCGGCCGTCTCCACCCCTGCCCCCGCCACCGGACGCCACGCCCCCGTCATCCCCCGCGGACCGGCCGCCCTCGCCGCCTCGTCCGCCCCCGACGCTATGCCGCCACCTCCGCCCCGTCTGGCCGCCTCCTCTCCTCGCCGTCGGCTTCCCTCGCCCCCGCACGCCACACCCCCAACTCCCCCAACGCCCCGACCGGCCCCGCCATCTCCGGTGAGCCCCCCATCCCCGGCCACCACCATTTTTTGTTTTTTGTTTTTTCTTCTGTTAAATTAGTTAATTAGTTTATTAGGTAGAAAAACTTAGATGGAAAAGAAAAAACTTAGAAGAAAAAGATGAAAATAAAAACCTAGAAAAAAAGAAGAAAAGAAGAAGGAAAAGAAGAAGAAGAAGAAGAACAAGAGGAGGAATAGAAGGAAAAGAGGAAGAAGAAGAAGGGTAAGGAGAGAAGAAGAATAAGCAGATGAAGAAAGAGGAGAGGAGGAGGAGAAGAAAAACATAGTAGAACTTAGATAGAAAATATTTGTGTTGATCGAGTTTCATTTGAATGTGCAGTTGTTTCGTCGCTGCAAGGGTCTGGTGTTCGACGAGCACCCCGTACGTTTGACGAGCACCCCTGCAATGTTCGTTGGTGAGAACAAATGACATCTCCTCCCCTCGCCCCCTTAATTTGCTCGTTTCCGGTCTCCGTGCCGATGAAACATGCTAGCTATAGGTGTCTTCTATCATCAGTATGTGTCTCCCGTTCAAAAGGGCGGCATCTATAAATATGCATGTCTTTGCATATTTATAACCGCCATCCTTTCGAATTGTCCAACGTTACCAATGGACAGCCCGAGTATGTGTAGATTGAGTTTGTTTTCCCGTATGCTCTAGTCCGGATCCGATGCAGAATTTTGTTAGTGCCTCCCTGTTGTTCTCCGGGTACACTTCCTCTCTGCTTATTGCCGAGATGTGTATCAGGAGAACAACGGGGTGGTGCTGCCGAAATTCTGCGTCGGATACGGAGCAGAGCATGGGAAAACGAACCCAATCTACACATACTCGGGTGGGATTAGGACCTATCTCTACCTATTACCGTGTAGGTTGCATGGACGTAATAAAACTGACACATTTGATTAACGAATGAATATAGATGGTGAATTATATATATATATATATTTCTTGTGAATTAGAAGAGGACGGCTAAGTTGTTGGAGGAGGAGAGGGCACAGAACTGTTGGAAATATGCCCTAGAGGCAATAAATAAAGTGTTTATTATTATATTTCCTTGTTCATGATAATCGTTTATTGTCCATGCTATAATTTGTGTTGATTCGAAACTAAATACATGTTGGGCATATAGAGAAACATTGTGTCCCTAGTATGCCTCTTAGCAGGCTAGCTCGTTGATCAAAGATGGTTAAGGTTTCCTGGCCATGGACATGAGATGTCATTGGATATCGGGATCACATCATTAGGAGAATGATGTGATGGACAAGACCCAAACACTATGAGCGTAGCATATGATCGTGTTAGTTTATTGCTACTGTTTTCTGCATGTCAAGTATATGTTCCTATGACCATGAGATCATGCAACTCACTGACACCGGAGGAGTGCCCTGTGTGTATCAAACGTCGCAACGTAACTGGGTGACTATAAAGATAATCTACAGGTATCTCCGAGGGTGTCTGCTGGGTTGTTATGGATCAACACTCGGATTTGTTACTCCGTGTGACGGAGAGGTATCTCAGGGCCCACTCGGTAATACAACATCACAACAAGCCTTGCAAGCAATGTGACTAAGTGTTAGTCGCGGGATCTTGTATTGTGGAACAAGTAAAGAGACTTGCCTGTAACGAGGTTGAACTAGGTATAGAGATACCGACGATCGAATCTCGGGCAAGTAACATTTTCGAAGGACAAAGGGACATTATACGGGATTAACTGAATCCTTGACATAGTGGTTCGACCGATAAAGATCTTCGTAGAACATGTAGGAACCAATATGGGCATCTAGGTCCCGTTGTTGGTTATTGACCGTAGAGGTGTCTCGGTCATGTCTACATGGTTCTCGAACCTGCAGGGTCTGCACACTTAAGGTTCGGTGACGTTTTGGTATAGATGAGTTATGTGTTTTGGTGACCGAAGGTTGTTTGTAGTCCCGGATGAGATCCCGGACGTCACGAGGAGTTCCGGAATGGTCCGAAGATAAAGATTCATATATGAAAAGTTGGTGTTTGAGTTCCGAAAAAGTTCCGTGACCTGCAAGTGGTGTGACGGAGTGCCAGAAGTGTTCCCGAGGGTCCACCGGATGGGCCCATCTACTCCAAAGGGTCACATGGGCTATGAGAGGGTGCAAACCAGCCCTTGGTGGGCTGGCCACACCTCCCACCTCAAGGCCCATGCGGCTAGAGGCTTGGGCTGGGGCAAAAGGGTGGGCTAGCCACCAAACTTGGTGGCCAAGCTACCCTGGCCGCCGCCCCACCTCCTTGGCCACCGCACCAAACCCTAGAGGAAACCCAAGGGCGGCCAACCCCTCCTATTCCCCTATATATATGAGAGGGGAGGGAGGTCTGCAGATATACAAGTGACGGCACAGCCCTTCCTCCCTCCCCGATTACCTCTCATGTAGTAGATTGGTTTGGCACCGCTTAGCGAAGCTCTGCCGGATCAGCTCCACCACCACCGCCGCCACGCCGTCGTGCTGCCAGCGAACCCATCTACCTCTCCGCTCCCTCTTGCTGGATCAAGAAGGCGGAGATCTTCATCGAGGTGCACGTGTGCTGAACGTGGAGGTGCCGTCCGTTCGGTACTTGATCGGGAGTTCGTGGGACGGCTTGCGATTTGGATAGCGGAGACGTACCACTACATCAATCGTGTTCTTTAACGCTTCTGCTTAGCGATATACAAGGGTACGTAGATCCAATATCTTCTCTGATAGATGCTCATCTCCTAGATTGATTTTGGTGAAGCGTAGGAAATTTTTTGTTTCCCATGCAACGTTCCCCAATAGTGGCATCATGAGCTAGGTCTATGCCTAGATGAGATCTTGAGTAGAACACAAAGAGTTTGTGGGCGTTGATATTCATATTGCTTTCTTCCTTAGTCTTTTCTTGATTCAACGGTATTGTGGGATGAAGCGGCTCAGACCGACTTTACTCGTATGCTTACAAGAGGCCGTGTTCCATCGACTGACATGTGACTTCGCCGCATAAAGATGGCTGGCGGGTGTCTGTCTCTCCCACTTTAGTTGGATCAGATTTGATTAAGGTGGTCCTTATAGAAGTTTGAAAAGCAATCTTCATATCACCGTTGTGGTTTTGCGTAGGTAAGAATCGTTCTTGCTAGATACCCATAGCAGCCACATAAAACATGCAACAACAATTAGAGGACATCTAACTTGTTTTTGCAGGGTATGTTGTGATGTGATATGGCCAATTACATGATGTGATATATGTGATGTATGAGATGATCATGTTTTTGTATAGAATATCACGACTTGCATGTCGATGAGTACGGCAACCGGCAGGAGCCATAGGGTTGTCTTTGATTATTGTATGACCTGCGTGTCAATCTTTAAGCTCTATGTAATGCTTTACTTTATCGCTAAGTGGTAGCAATAGTAGTATGAGCATGATGGGCGTGACAACCCCGATGACGACACAATGATGGAGATCATGGTGTCATGCCGGTGACGATGGAGATCATGCCGGTGCTTTGGAGATGGAGATCAAAAGCACAAGTTCATGTCCATATCATGCCACTTATGATTTGGATGTGATGTTATTCTTGTTACGCACCTTGTTTTGCTTAGGACGACGGTAGCATTATAAGGTGATCCCTCACTTAAATTTCAAGATGAACTGTGTTCTCCCCGAGTATGCACCGTTGCGAAAGTTCGTCGTGTCGAGACACCACATGATGATCGGGTGTGATAGACTCTACGTTCGCATACAACGGGTGTAAGCCAGTGTTGCACATGCAGAACAATCGGGTTAAACTTGACGAGCCTAGCATGTATAGAATGGCCTCGGAACACAAGAGACCGAAAGGTCGAGCATGAGTCATATAGTACATATGATCAACATGATGATGTTCACCATTGAAACCATCTTAAGTCACGTGATGATCACACTTGAGTTGGTGCATATGGATCATGTGTCACTCAGATTATGCGATGTATGTCAGTTTGAGTGAGAACTTTAGTAATTTGATTAACTAAACTGATTATCATGAACAATAGTCTTAGTAACCTTTGTTTATTTATCTTGTAGATCAATGGCTCATGCAGTAGCACCCCTGAATTTTAATGCGTTCCTAGAAAAAGCTAAGTTGAAAGATGATGGAAGTAACTTTGTGGAATGGGCCCGTAATCTTAGGATTATGCTCACGACTTCCTAGAAGACATATGTCCTTGATGCACCGCTTGGTAACCAACCCGCAGACATGTCGTCCGAAGACGTTAAGAACGCTTGGGAGGCACGTTCCGGAGATTACTCAATAGTTTAGTGTGCAATTATGTATGGCTTGGAACCGGGGCTTCAAAGACGTTTTGAACGTCATGGAGCATATGAGATGTTCCAGGAGTTGGAGTTTATCTTTAAGAAGAATGCCCGGATCGAGAGGTATGAGACCTTCGATAAGTTCAATGCTTACAATATGGAGGAGAACAGGTCTATCAGTGAACATATACTCAGAATGTCTGGGTATTCGACCCGCCTGGCGGAGTTAGGGATGCCCCTTCCGCCGGAGGCGATCACTGACAGAGTTCTTCAATCATTGCCACCTAGCTACAAGAGCTTCGTGATGAACTATAACATGCACGGGATGACCAAGTCAGTCGCCGAGCTGTTTGCGATGCTGAAAGTCGCTGAGTCTGAAATCCAGAAAGAACATCAAGTGTTGATGGTCAATAAAACTACTAGTTTGAAGAAACGTGGCAAGGGCAAGAAGGGTAACTCCAAGAAGGGTGGCAAACCAGTTGCTCCTCTCGTGAAGAAACCCAAGGCTGGACCCAAGCCAGAAACTGAGTGCTTTAATTGCAAGGGAACTGGTGACTGGAAGCAGAACTGCCCCAAGTACCTGGCCGACAAGAAGGCGACCAACACCAAACAAGGTATATATGATATACATGTTATTGATGTGTACCTTACTAGCTCTTATTGTAGTGCCTGGGTATTTGATACCGGTTCGGTTGCTCACATTTGCAACTCAAAGCGGGACCTACAGAATAGACAGAGTCTGGCAAAGGATGAAGTGACAATGCGTGTGGGAAATGGTTCCAAGGTTGATGTGATCGTCGTCGGCACGCTCACTCTTCTATTACCATCGGGATTAGTGATGAACCTGAATAATTGTTATTTAGTGCTTGCGCTAAGCATGAACATTATATCTGGATCTTGTTTATTGCGAGACGGTTACTCATTTAAATCAGAGAATAATGATTGTTCTATTTATATGAGTAATATCTTTTATGGTCAGGCACACAATGTGAGGGGTTTATTCATATTGAATCTTGATAGTGATGATACGCATGTTCATAACATTGATGCCAAAATATGTAGAGTTGATAATGATAGTACCACTTTCTTGTGGCACTGCCGTTTAAGTCATGTTGGTGTAAAACGCATGAAGAAGCTCCATGCTGATGGACTTTTGGAGTCTCTTGATTTTGAATCACTTGACACATGTGAACCATGCCTCATGGGCAAGATGACTAAAACCCCGTTCTCTGGAACAACGGAACGGGCGAGTGATTTGTTGGAAATCATACATACTGATGTGTGCGGTCCGATGAACATTGAGACGCGTGGTGGTTATCATTATTTTCTCACCTTAACTAATGACTTAAGTAGATATGGATATATTTACTTAATGAAACACAAGTCTGGAACATTTGAAAAGTTCAAGCAATTTCAGAGTGAAGTTGAGAATCATCATAACAAGAATATTAAATTCCTACGATCTATTCGAGGAGGAGAATATCTGAGTTTAAGTTTGGCAGTCACTTAAGACAGTTTGGAATTGTTTCACAATTGACACCGCTTGGAACACCACAGCGTAATGGTGTGTCCGAACATCGTAATCGAACCTTATTAGATATGGTACGTTCTATGATGTCTCTTGCCGATTTGCCACTTTCGTTTTGGGGTTATGCATTAGAGACAGTTGCATTCACTTTAAATAGGGCACCATCGAAATCCGTTGAGACGACGCCATATGAACTATGGTTTGGCAAGAAGCCAAAGTTATCGTTTCTTAAAGTTTGGGGATGTGATGCTTATGTCAAAAAGCTTTAGGCTGAAAAGTTAGAACCCAAAGCAGAGAAATGCGTCTTCATAGGATACCCAAAAGAGATAGTTTGGTATGCCTTCTATCTCAGATCCAAAGGCAAAGTATTTGTCGCTAAGAATGGAACATATCTTGAGAAAGAGTTTCTCTCGAAAGAATTGAGTGGGAGGAAAGTAGAATTTGATGAGGTTGTTGAACCTTCACTTCCACCAGAGAGTAGTGCAGCGTAGAAGGATGTTTCTGTGGAGCCAACGACGGATGAAGAGGAAGTTAATGATGATGATCATGAAACTTCGGATCAAGTTGCTATTGAACCTCATACATCGACAAGGGCACATACTGCTCCTGAGTGGTACAACAACCCTGTCTTGGAGGTCATGTTGTTAGACAACAATGAACCTACGAGCTATGGAGGAGCGATGATGGGCCCGAATTCTGAGAAATGGTTAGAGGCCATGAAATCCGAGATGGGATCCATGTATGAAAACAAAGTGTGGACTTTGGAAGTATTACCTCAAGGGCGAAAGGCCATTCAGAATAAATGGATCTTTAAGAAGAAGACATACGCAGATGGTAATGTCATCGTCTATAAATCTCGACTTGTGGCAAAGGGTTTATCACAAGTTCACGGAGTTGACTACGATGAGACCTTCTCACCCATAGCGATGCTTAACTCCGTCAGAATCATGTTAGCAATTGCTGCATATTTTGGCTATGAAATTTGGCAGATGAATGTCAAAACAACGTTCCTTAACGGTTTCCTTGAGGAAGAGTTGTATATGATGCAACCGGAAGGTTTTGTCGATCCAAAGAATGCTGACAAAGTTTGCAAACTCCTGCGATCCATTTATGGACTGGTGCAAGTATCTCCAAGTTGGAATAAGCACTTTGATGAGGTGATCAAAGCGTTTGGGTTTATACAAGTTTACGGAGAAGCTTGTATTTACAAGAAAGTGAGCAGGAGCTTTGTAGCGTTTCTAATATTATATGTGGATGACATATTGCTGATTGGAAACAATATAGTAATGCTGGAAAGCGTGAAGGAATATTTGAACAAGAGTTTTTCAATGAAGGACCTAGGAGAAGCTGCATTCAGATTAGGCATTAAGATCTATAGAGATAGATCGAGACGCTTGATAGCACTTTCACAAAGCACATACCTTGATAAAGTTTTGAAGAAGTTCAAAATGGACCAGTCTAAGAAAGGGTTCTTACCTGTGTTACAAGGTGTGAAGTTGAGTAAGACTCAATGCCCAGTGACTGCCGAAGATAGAGAAAAGTTGAGTGTCGTCCCCTATGCTTCAGCCATATGCTCTATCATGTATGCGATGCTATGCACAAGACCCGATGTCAGCCTTGCCATAAGTATGGCCGGAAGGTTTCAAAGTGATCCTGTAATGGAGCACTGGACGATGGTCAAGAATATCCTTAAGTACCTGATAAAGACTAAGGAAATGTTTCTCGTTTATGGAGGTGATCAAGAGCTCGTCATAAAGGGTTACGTCGATGTAAGCTTTGACACTCATCCGGATGACTCCAAGTCGCAAACCGGATACGTATTTATTCTCAATGGGGGAGCGGTAAGCTGGTGTAGTTCCAAGCAAAGCGTGGTTGCCGATTCTACATGCGAGGCGGAGTACATCGCAGTCTCGTAGTCTTCTTCTTCTTCTTCTTCTTCTTCTTCTTCTTCTTCTTCTTCTTCTTCTTCTTCTTCTAGTATTCTTCTTCTTCTTCTTCTTCTTCTTCTTCTTCTTCTTCTTCTTCTTCTTCTTCTAGTATTCCTCTTATAACTTTCTTATTCACGAAAGCTTGCATTGATGGAGTTCTTGTGTTTAATTTATGTTTTAATTTTGTATCGATGAACATTGTGAATCTTGCTACCTATGGATGAAACTATGCATGTATGGATGAAACTTGCATTTTTGATTTGGTATGTTTGTTGGATGATCATATATATGTGCTTGTGATATAGCATGGATATAGTTTCTATGAATTATATATATGTGTGTGTGTGTGTGTGTGTTCTTGTGAAAATGTGTGGATATAACAAAAAAAACAGAATAAAAAGGGATACTACAGGCTCTTTGCCATCTGCCACCGACGGCAAATGGCCTTTGCTGTCTGCCCCGGACGGTAAAGGTGCCACATGGCGGCCACATGTGCAACCTGGAAAGACACGGGCTGGGGACATTTGGCTTCTTTGCCATCTACGGTAGACACCAAAGGGGACGGGAGGCAGACGACAAAGGAGGCGGGGAGGAAGACGACAAAGGAGGCGGGAAGGCAGACGGCAAAGGAGGCAGCGGGGGGAGGGGGCAGACGGCAAAGAGGTGGGGTCCGTTAGCCACCTCTTACGGCGACGTCATGAACAGTTGCCGTCCATGCACTTTGTCGTCTGCAAGCTGACGACAACGATTCTTTGCCGTCCGCTGGGCGGAAGCAGACGACAAAGTACCCCTTTGCCGGAGCTAGGTGGGCCCAAATTTGTGTCGTCTGCTAGCGGACGACAAAGTCCTTTGCCTTCTGCCTTTGTGCCTTTGCCGTCTGGCATGGCAGACGGCAAAGTGCCTGATTCCTGTAGTGAAGTGTGGATTGAACCCTGGTCTCCCTGGTAGAAGAATGCACCTCCAACCAATAGAGTGCCTAGAAGATTGTGAGTAAACACGAGGGTTGCTTTGTATGAACCGGGGTAGCGGCAAAGGCAGTGAGACGAACCGGTTTTTTCCAGCCACATGTGTAATTATTGGCAACTTCAGGGGCAATTTTATGACGGACGGCTAGCAGCAATAGCCCATTTATGATCCTAAATGATAACATCGGCACTAGGCAACATGATCCACACGACTTCATAACCATCCATCGTGTCACATTGAACATATCATATTAGAGGAATCATTTCTATAAAAAATCCAAGTAAAAATCTATTTTAATCATTTAATTCGTTTGACGAGACTTTTCAAATAATATCCCAGACTGATATGTTTCGATGACCTTTTTTGGGGCCAAAAGTTGCCATGATGTTTACACAGAAGTTCTCATAGTGTTTACAACAAAGTTGCCACGACATGTTTCATCTATTTTTTTCTTCTAGATTTAAAGCTACCATTGTAATTGAAATACTTTTCAAGGTAATTTTTATTAATTGACCATGGCAAATTTAATACATGGATCATGGAATTTTTTAGTAATTCATCATGGAAAACTGAGTTTATAGATCATGGAAATTTTAGTATTCCGACCATAGCAATTCTAATATTTTGAAAATGTAAATTATTTTTTGTATGAACCACGGACACTTTTTTGTGCATGTATCATGGAAAATTTATATAATTCACCATAGCAATTTTAATTTATGGTTAATGGCAAATTTGACCCATTGACCATGCATTTTTAAAGTAATTGATGACATATTTATTTTTACTTATGAAAATGTCAAAATTATTTCACGGATTATGGAATTTTTTTGTAGTTCATCGTGGAAAGTTTAGTTTCCTAATTCGTTTTTTATAATATGTCAAAATTTACTTTAAACGTAGAAGAAAAATTTGTTGAAATATATCATGGCAACTTCAATGTAATCATGATGAAAATTTATGTGCAACAGACATAACAACATTTAACTAAAAAAAGTCGTTGAAACATATCGATATGAGCTCTCGTTTCGAAGATCATGTCGCGACGGATTTAATGATGAAAACGGTTTTTCAATCTTCTTTTATTTAAGAGGTAAAACATTTTCAAAACTGAAAAGACGAAAGATTCCTACTGACATCATCATTTTTGTCAAATAAGTTTAATTATTGATACATTTCATGCTCAAATACATGATGGAGATTTTACTTTAGGAATCAAGTGTTATTACTAGTCACCATTTCAACTCGAATACAAGCTCAATGGCAATTTCTCTGGCTATACTTGGGTTGACAGTGCTTCCTGTTGTTGGAATATATATCAACAATATGTTCTGCTGCCCTGCCAACAAAATTTAAGAATGGGCATCTTACCAAAGTTGTTTACGTTTCGACAGGAAACGGTTGAGAGTTATTATTTTTATGTTGTCAGCACATATTCTGTTATCATGTATGTTGCCTTAGCGCTCATTACATTCGTGTCTGCTGAAGTGCTTAATGGTAACAATTTTTCGAACATTCTCTTGTAATATATGTCTCATCTCCCACCAAGGAGAGTGTGTAAAATTCTTGCCGAGTAAGGCAGGCGTCAGCCTCTCCCTGATGTCGTCACGACTATTCTGCGGTCCATACATTGGCGGGCTCATTGCGGCGGAGGCCGGCACACTTGCGAGGGCGCTGGCGGACTGGACCATCACTGTGGCAGGGTACATGGACAGTGGGACGCTCCTCAACGTCACCCTCCTACCTGCCCTCGTGAGGATCGTGCGCATCTTCCTGACCTACAACCCGCTCTTTTGATGGAACCGATGAAACATTGTTGCTTCTGCAGTCACGATCGGTTCCAGATTGGAAAACACTGAGGGGTATGTGATCAATTTCTCAGGGGAAATCACCTATGCTGGTTCATTGGCGTAATCATCATAGCTGACGCAGGGTTCTTTTTTACATTGTAATTATTTGGATCACAAGACTATCATGTTTTTTATCGAGGCTTATTCAAGTTTCTAGGAGCATGTAGACCATCACTGGCGGGTAAGATCTCGGTGATCCTCTTCAACGTCAAAATGTGGATAATTCAGCCTCTTGCGTGTATGACTGGAACTGTCGCTGCCTAAATTATTTTCCAACCATTTTAGAAGTCAATATGCCGCCAATTCAGCATCTTTTTCTTTGACTTGCTGACCGTAGAAGGTAGAACAATTGTTCTATGTTATTTTCATTAATAATAAAATAAGTACAAAACAGCATCTCTTTACTTGTAAAACAGTTTTAGTTGGCTATACTGCGTGGTAGGTGTCCTAACGGAAACTTAAATCATCAACGAGGGTCTATACCAGCGGTGATGGCGCCCAAGGGTGCTCTTTTCTTTCATGACGGTGACATCGTAGAGCTTGGTCACTCATCTCCGGGTTGTGGAGGTTGATTTGACCGGTGTTGGCAATGTCATTTCCTTTCTGTTAATTTTTTGTTTTAGTGTCCCTTAATCAACCATGTTGTGTTGTGTTCTTTGAACTATTTTACCGAAAAACCATGCCATTTAGTTTTGTCCCGTGTCAAAGCTTTCGCCCTGCTTTATAAATAAAGCACAACCCACAAGTCCATAGCCGAATAATACATGATGATAAGAACACCCTCTATAGTACGAACATAGAAAAGATGAACAATATACATCCGACGAAAACAACATGACTATGCCGCCAAGCGTAAACACATGAGGTCCTAAGGACAACACCGCACCTTTATCCTTCTCCCTTGTTCTTCTTCTTTCCCATTCTTCGTTCGTTCTTCGTTTGGAGAGCGTTGATCCACGATACCCTAGGGGCGATCAGGTCGACCTAGGGCAGCCCATAGCCGCCGCGGGCCCAGATGGGCCCCTCCCGGCCATTTGGGGTTTCGGCTCTCCAAAAGCCCCAGCCGGATTGCTTGTGTACCGAGCTTTCGGTTGGGTCTCCTTCCACGTGACTTGCGGTGCATCATCCTATATGTTGGAGGTACACGGTGACGTGTTTGTGTGAACCCACCCTTGTTCACCTATGTTAAAAGGATTGGGCCACTATTGGCTAGTCTGAACGTGTGAAAAGGCATCCATTAGACTTGGCCGGTACAAGATACATGCTACATGTATGAACGCATGCAGTATGGGCTGGGTTCAACGAAAAAGAAGAGAACGTCAAAAATGAGGAAGGCTGGAACCCGAGCTAATAGGGTACGATCCGAGCGATCCTCTCCACGTCAACTATGTATTGTGAGTTATCCTCCCGAGATGAGCATGTAACTTGAAGTCAATATTTCAAGCTGCACAATTCAGTCTACGTGATGGTTAATCAACTACTACTAGCCTATAAATAGCGTCTTGTTCTCCCATCTGATCATCCCAAACCCAAAGCATACCATCTCCTCTCCTGTCCTTTCATCTCATGGCTGATCCCGCTTTCAAGTTCGCCGCTGTTATGCTCCTGGCTGCCCTCTGCGTGGCCGCGCTGGCCCCGGCCGCGTCAGGTCAGCCGACGGACGCTCTAGCCGCGTGCATCGGGCTCTGCGGATGTGTGCCCTGCCCGAAAGGGAAGGTATGCATCGCCGTGTGCACGCCCCCGCCCCGCTGCGCGGCCAGATGCCGCTGCACCTATTCCCGCGCGGGGTGCTAGGCCGGCTGCGGCCCTGGCGAAAAAAGGCCACGGCTCCGGCCGTCAGGAAGCCAGCAGCTCATACGTTCTCTGTGTATTGTAAGCTCTGTCTGTCGTCAATGTATGTACTGCATGTGTGTGTGTGTTTGTCTGGTAATAAAGTGTCAACGGGGCTTATTGGTCAGTCTCTCATCGAAATGCTCAAGTCGAGTGCCTTATTGGTTAAGTAATTGGGAGCAACTAGCTCACTCGTTGTCTACTGTGGGCCCAAAAAGCAAATAGAAATGTTATCTTCATTTCACAGTGTATACAAACTTCAAATTATTTGGCCCATAGATTAGAAACTATCAACCTATATCATATCAAATAAATACAATAGAAGATATATATTTTACAGGATCTAATTGTTTATTTGGAGGGTGAATATTTATTCTTTTATGAACTGGAACACAGTTCACAGGGCGGGGACTTGCCTAGGTAAGCCACATCAGGAACGCGTGCACCACCACGCTCCTACCGTACAAACACATAAACGAGCCTGATGAATAGTGAGGTGACTTAGTGATGGCTAGCTGCACTGCCACACACTCTGGGAACGCTATGATACTTAAAATGATAGAACTATAAGAGAGCAGTGATTCGGTGCCTAGACTCATCTACACCCGCTGAAAACATATACTAGAAAAAATCAAAAACATCCAAATAAAATTGCATGGCAGATAATTTGGTGCGTGACTTGCGCTTCAAATTTCAGATCAACTAAACATCTGAGTAGCTCTCGGCAAAAAAGACAAATTTCGGTCTATAAAAAAGTTTACTGTCCATGTACTGTTCCAACCTAATTTGTTTGTATTTGCAGCTACTCGTATGACCAAATGATCTGAAATTTGTACCGCACCTCACGCATCAAATGACCTACCATAAAAAACTTTGGATTTTTCTGAATTTTCTGTATTTTTTATGATTTTTCCTCGACCAGGTGCAGATGAGTCCACGCTCATAAATGGATATTCGGAACTGTCTCCACTTTACAACAATGCTTAAAGAAATTAAATAACTACTTCATTGCATAAATAGTGTACAATAGTAGGAAAAAAAATCCCAAAACATAACTTCGTCAATTTTTTCTTGTTAAACATGGCATATTTATAATTAAGTTGCGGGTCAGTCACTTGATACTGATGATATACACGTACAAAAATAAAAACCTGATGCAAGGTCACAACTTGGAATCAAAAAAGTCCAGTTTATTGTATTGTACTTATCATACCCAAAAGTTGGCAATAATTAACTTAATCCATTAATGATTTATATAGACTTATCCGGTCTCCACAGGAAAATAATACATTTGAGATTTTATGTAAAACAACCGAGAACAGAAGTACATGGTTCTGTGTGTCCATTCTACTACCCAAAACGTCTAACTCGGTGTGTTCCTACTTGGTCCCACACCATTCACATTGAATGCGGACGTATATGGTTCCTTCTTAACGGCGTATGGATGTGACTCTTTCTTTCCCCTCACAAGGTGACTTGGGTGAAACATTTCTCTCCTTGATCTTTGCTGGCAAGCCCGTGTATTCTCCTTCCTTCTACCGGTCGCTCTGATGGCCGGTAATTGGGAGGGGAATCCTACTACCTCGATGGTTAGGCTTTTAGTTCTAACAAGGCGGCGCTCAGGCAGATGGCATAGCTTCATCTTCTAATCCATTTTCCGGGTTTTGGTCCTCCATACGTTTCTTTGTCGGGACAGATTTGATGGAGGTCCGGCTGAATTTATTGCCAGCTTCCCATGACAGCGAGGTTAGAGTTACATACATACATGTACTCCACCACACAACGTGATGAAAGGCATTTTAGCCATAAATTATGAAAATAGGTCTGAATGAAACCCTAGAGTGGTCTTGTAGGTAGTTTATCCTATGTTACCATTGCCCGTTGACATGTCACTTAGATAGTTGTTTTGCCATGTGTATTTGGAAGTTAATTTACTTGCAAAAAAGAATTAGAAATAAAAGAGGTTGTATCAATCAAAGGCCATCCATGATGACAATTATATATCATCCATAGTTGGACATCCGTATATACTTTACACACATCTTGCATCCTCTATATATTTCCAATGGTGCTAGAATCCATGGTAAGAAAGAAAGAAAGAAAGAAAGAAAGAAAGAAAATGAAAATAATCTAACAAGGATATTTTGTATACCAAAAACCACACTCATCACAAACCAACATTCTTTGTGATGGTAATACTTGGAAATGTATTAGACAAGTTGTTTTCGAAAGAAAACTGGAGTTTTAGACTAATATACCATATTCGAAATTCATGCTCTATCGAACTCTAAAACAAGCAAACCTTACAAAATAGATGGAACAATCTTGAATAAAAATATCTCCATTTTGAAACTCTCAAGTTGATGTTGCCTAGCTTAATAATTCCTCATATTACGCAAGTGCACCAACCGATCTATACTCCTTTGTGACTAGCAACAAGAGGCATGCATAAATGATGAAATAATTCAATAGACTAGCACGTTACTCATCCTAGCCTCTCATTGTACAAAACACAAGTTGTCCTATGAAGTTTGCATGTTTTGGCAACACCTTTATTATGAGTTTATAGAGTAATATTTGTAGGTTCACATGATATAGTATCTAGACGTCTGATCCATGCACGATGCGCTCCCATGCGTTATGAAACTTTTGGAATCACCTTGATAGCAGTATGCATCTTTCAAAGTGAAACTACGTAAAAAATTGCAGCTAATGAACCCAATGTCCATCAATGTCCCACCTTAATGATTTGATGGTTTCAAACATGTGTTGTTCAATTGTTCCATTGGTGCTTTCATGAACTTCATATGTCAAGTAGTGGGGAACATGATTCCCATTGTTAGTGTAGTGCTTTAGTGAAACGACCCGTGAGATGGCAAATGTGTTTGGTGTGGGCAAGTAGAATCTCGTACATGACCATATGCATCAGCACAAGGTTCCTATGGATTGTCATATGCGAGGTGATGGGCTGTTCATGGAATCCAACAGGTTCTGGTGAACTGCACCCACTAATAAGTGGTACTTACAATAGCGCTAGGATGACGGGTTGGATTGGTTTCGCGGTTGTCACATGGTTCCTTTGGAACCCCTCAACAAAGCCCATATGATGGGTCGTTCTTTTAAGCATCCGACTGATCTATTTTTAGACCTTTTATACTTTTGCAGCAATGGTAAACATTGGGAGACATCATGACAGACCGTGTCTTAACTAACTTATCACCAATATGCGTGACAAAAGCCACCAACTTCGTGCCTTCTGGTGCTGGGACACAATATTGGCTAGGCGTCCACCCGTGTTCTTGGGTGATAGGGATTCGTGGTAATCTTGTACTGTCATTTAGGGCTCCTATTGTCTTGTCATAGTACTTATGTTTTGCAACCGCTGCATGGTTTTATCAGGCTCAAATATTCTTTCAGTTTTTGTGTGTGTCTACTTTTTAGCATCTCAAGGTAGATTTTGTCCTGTTACATTTTCCCAAGTAGCATAGGAAACACATAACTTATATTTAAGGAACTCTTCATTATCTAAAAGATGGAAACATAAGATTTTTATTACTACAAGTTGCCTCCTCTATTTTTAGGGAGGCACTATAGAATTTTAAGTTGGAGGATTGTCAATGTTTGTCCTGATAAATGGAGTCAGTAGGATGTGCATTGGAAAGGCGCCCCATGTAGATTGGAAGAAAGTTCCTCTGAATATCCCCTAACCTCTTGTTGTAGCAGTACATATAAGGGTTCTAAAATTTCAGCCCTACATTTTGCATACAACTTGTAGTGGATATCTCCTGATTAATTTTTAGGCCAATTCTTCATCATCCAAGATAATCGTGCGGTCATTATATGTTTCACATCTGAACATATCAACCTATTGTATTTTGCTCATATAGGTTATAATTTTGATATTTCATGCTCAAATACGTGATGGATGTTTTTACTATATGAATGAAAAGTGTTACTAATAGTCACCATTTCACCTAGAATACAAGCTCAATGGCAATATTTTTGGCAATACTTGGATTGACAATGTTTCTATTAACATTGTCTCTGGAACATATATCAACAACATATCCGAGCACATGTTTGTTTTTCTTGTGTCTGAGCCCTTCACACTATCATGCTACCTTAAGCCTATATGCATTAACTATATCCTGCTTAGTCTCTCGGAGGTGATCATAAGGGTAGGGTGTGCGTGTGTGCATTCATAGGTGTGAGTGTATGCGCGTATTTATGAGCATTTGCATCTGTACCGTGTTAAAAAAACTATATCCTGCTGTACTGCCAAGAAAATTTCAGAATGGGCCTTTTATTATTGAAGTGTTGACATTTTGACAGGCAACTCTTGGTGGCTTTTCATATTACGTTGCGAGTGAGCATAGCTTGAGTAACGAGTATATACTTTGTTATCCTATATGTTGCCTCAATACTCATTACATTCTTGTCTATTGAAGTTCTTGAAGGTACCAAATCTTTGAACATTCTCTTGTAATATATGTCTCATCTCCCACCGATAGTAGTGTCTAAAATTCTTGCCACGAAAAGCAGGCTTCAACCGCTCCCTGCTATCGACATGATCTCGTCACGGCTCTCCCACGGGACGTACAATGGCAGGATGCGCTCGACGCGGCCAACACCCTTGCGAGGGTGGGCGCAGACTTCCCATCCATCTGGGAGGGTACCTAAGCATGGGGAGCCTCCTTAGTGTTATCCAACTACATGCTCCCTCGTGATCCGTGTCACATTGATTATGTTCATCTTACTCATGTACAACTCACACTTTTGATTGCAATGGTGGACCATTGTTGCATATGCATTCACCATCGGTTCTTGATTGGAAAACACTGAGGCGTATGTGATCGATGACCGAAGGTGCGGCTACATATGCAGGTGGTCGGTTCGGTTAGCGTAATCATCATAGCTCAAGCAAGGTCATTTTTCGCTTTGCATTTTTTAATCACAATCTTATCAATGGATTAGCGAAAGAGTTCATCATCGAGTGTGTTTGTTTCTTTAGTCTTGTGCAAGTTTCTATGAGCACGGAGAGCATCATTGTCTGTAATCCTCTTCAAAGTCAAAATGCAGGTAAATCAGCCTCTTGCTTGGATGACTGGTATTGTCGCTGCCTAAGTTATTTTCTAACCATTTTCAAAGTCAACAATATACGGCCAATTCAGCATCTCTATGTTTGTAAAACTATTTTAACTTACTATTGGACCGGTTAGTAGGTTTCTAGGTGAAACTTACATCTTCAATGAGGGTCCATGCCAGCAGTGTTGTTGTCCTTCTTGAAAGCGTAATCGAAGAGCTTGCTCACTCATCTACGGGTTGTGGGCATGTTGGTCATGAAGGTTGAGTTGACCGGTGTTGAAATTGTTGTTTCTTTTTTGTTAGTTTTTTCTTTTAGTGTCCCTTAATCAACCATGCGGTGTTGTGATCTTCGAACTAATTTGGGTCAATAGCTCCTGTGCGACACCTTTGAGGTGAATTGGAAAGAATGCGACGTAGTTGATGAAAATGGCTCTCGTGAGACGTTTCAGAAGCCCAAATAGCCAAGGCCCACTTGGGCGTTTTAAATGGTCTTCATTGGGAGTGAGGTTATGTTTAATACATGCGGGCCCTACTTGGCAGTGCATCTAGTTACGGGCCCCACTTGTCAGTTCATCAGGTGAATCATTTCCCCGTGCCTGTCCGAACGGCTACCCCTTTATGAACCTGTGTTGTTCCCTCCTCTTTGTTCCCGGCGGCAGCAAAGCTTTTGTTCTGGGTGACATCAGCGGCGGAGCTTTCATTCTCGGCGACGACGGCAGCTCTCATGAGTGAATCCGGAACCCTGTTCTGTTCTCCTCCGTGTCTAGTTAGATCTCACCAGATCGCTTGTGTTTCCCTTTGTTTTTGGTCGATTTGATCCAGATTTGGGTGGGGGGAGGGGGGGCTGACCGCGATGGAGCCGCCAGAGACAACAACATCCTTTCCAACCTATACGATTTGTGCCTTGTCTGCTTCCGCTAGCTCACCTCACACTACCCCGCCATTGACAAACATGGGTGGTGGTGCTCGGACGTTCGAATTCAGTGTGGATTTTCTTCCTTCTAAGGCAAACCTAGGTGATGGTAGCATGCGAGACATAGAGAGAGAGATACAATTGTGAAGTGGGAGATTGATTTTGCAGAGATTAATCCACAAGAACTACATAGCATGGAAAAGGAGGCCGTGAAGAACGTGGCGGAAAAAATTGGGGAGAGCATTTTTTTGGGGTCCAGAGCAAGAGGTAGCATTGTTACGGTTTGATAATTGGAAAGGAGAGTATGTGAGGATTGAGGATGGTGAAGAGATGGTTGATGAAATTGATCGACAAGATGGCTAGACAACCAAACAGACTATGTTTGATGCAAAGCTTGTTGATCTGAAATCAGATTCTAAGGTTTGATATGTGCCCTCAAAGTTAGCTTCACAAATGTTAGATGATGATTGGGCTTCAGAGAGGCAGATAATGCCCATGTGTACAGGTGAAGTGATAGTATTACTTGAGGGGGTTGATGCAGAACAGGGCTCTGATGGTGTTGCAAGGGTTGTTTCTGTTGATTGGAATTCAATAGAATTAAATGACCCAACTGATTTAGTCATTGCACCAATGGATGACACTGAGATGGCCAAAATTTTTGGCATTCCAGTAGCTGTTGAAGATAAGGAGGAGAAGGATGGTGAATCTAGTATGCCTACTGATACTGATGCTACCAGAGATAGAACTGGAGATGTGGATGGACAGCTGATGGAAGATGCTGTAGATGATGTAGATGATGCACATGATGATGAGTTGGTAAATGTGTATGACAAGGAAAACCCTGTTATTGCAGTGGGAAAGTTGTTCCCAAACATGGATGAGTTTAGGATGTGTTTCAAGACTTATGTAGTCAAACATGGGTTTGATGCCAAGAGTAAGTGGACTGATAGAAAGAAATTTTTATGCAAGATGTAGAGTTTTTGATGGAAGTGTCAAGCCTTGCAAGTGGTACATATCTGCTAGACGCCAACCTGATGGAAGTACCATTAGGGTGAATCAAATCCCACACCCACATACTTTTATTACAAGTTCACGGAGAGTATCAACCATGACATCACAACTTTGGATTGCAGAAAAGATCACTCCTAGTTTAGCCAAGAAACCAAACACTACTGCAAAGAAACTTAAAGTAGACTTGGAATAGCAATACCCCATTAAGGTGAAGTATAACACGGTGTGGAAGGCAAAACAAAGGGCAATGAAACAATTATATGGTGACTGGGCAAATACTTTTAGGATGCTTTATAATTTCAAAGCAGAGGTGGAGAAGAGCTCACCTGGCAGTGTTGTGGAGATAGATACCGAGGTAACAGAGGATGGAAGAGTCCTTTTCTCTAAGTTTTTTATGGCTTTAAAGCCTTGCATTGATGGCTTCAAGGCAGGGTGTCGTCCATATTTGAGCGTAGACTCTTCCTTTTTGACTGGCAAGTGGAATGGTCAATTGGCAGCTTGCAATGCTTTGGATGGACACAACTGGATGTTCCCTATTGCTATTGGCTTGTTTTAGTCAGATACAGAGGTCTCGTGGACATGGTTCATGATGCAATTGAAAATATGCATAGGGCCAGTGTCACCTTTGGCAGTCCACACATATGCATGCAAAGGGCTAGAAAATGTAGTGAAGAATGTTTTCCCTCATTGTGAGCAGAGGGAGTGCTTCGGCCATATGTGGATGAATTTGATCAAAAATTTCAGAGGTGAAGAATTTGGTCGCATGTGGCCAGCAGCAAGATCTTACACTAAACAGACACATTCATATCATCTTGGTAAGATAATGACAGCATGCCGTGAGTTTGGTCCATGGGTGAACACCTACCATTCTCTATTATGGTATAGGTCAGGATTTAACACTGCCATCAAGTGTGATCTTATCAAGAACAACTTGGCAGAAAGTTTTAACAACAAGGTGAATAAGTTAAAAAAATTGCCTGTGCATGACATGGTTGACCAAATCATGATCATGATCATGCGCTTGTGGGAATTTTGAGTAGAAGGATTGGGGATTGACTACAAGGGGATAAGCTTCCTGCGGTGGTACAACAGGTGGTCAACAGGAGCAGAACTCTTACACATTTATCCATTGAAAAATCTTCTGTTTGGGGTGCTAAAGTTAGAGATACCAAAACTGGTAGAAGGCATGTTGTTAACACTGAGATGCATGATTGCACATGTTTGGAGTGGCAACACACTGGGAAACCATGTGATCATGCCATACTTTTCTTGGCCTCCCGACCGAAGATAAACATGCACCCATATTTGGACGAATATTACTCAGTAGCAAGATTCAAGGCTGCATATGCAACTCCATTTCCAGCACTTATAGATCAGTCTCAGTGGCCTGAAGTGGAAATTGAATTTTCCATGTGTTCTCCCCTAACAAAAAGAAAGGTTGGCAGGCCTAAAGAGAGTAGATTCAAGGCATGGTTTGAGAAAGGTGGGAGTAGTAAAAAGGGCAAGGGAAAGAAGGATGGAAAGCCAAAAAGGCCCCAAAAAGGTAACAAAAATAGATGCAAGTTGTGCCAGGAACTTGGGCACCAAAAAGGATCTCCAAAATGTCGTTACACTCCTCAAAGGCCAAAGTATGTTTATGTTAGTTTGTTTTTTATTTGGATGTTGTTTATGTTAGGTACTAGCCAAATTACAAGCTTTGTATTCCAGGAGGAAGCGAGGAGGTCAACCCCTTGTTGTTGAAGATTGTTGGGCAATAAAAAAGGCAAGAATCAATGGTTGTAGAAAAAAGAGAAGTTTTGGTGAAAGTGTGCAAGATGAGACAAACTTGGATGATGTTGTGGTGCAATCTGAGCCAAACTTGGATGACGTTGTGGTGTAATCTGAGCCAAACCTGGATGATGTTGTGGTGCAAGCTGGGCCAAACTTGGATGATCTTGTGGTGCAAGATGAGTCAAACTTGGATGATGTTGTGGTGCAAGATGAGCCAAACTTGGATGATGTTGTGGTGCAAGATGAGCAAATTTTGGATGATGTTGTGGTGCAAGATGAACAAAATGAGCAGAATGTGGTGCAAACTATAATTGAAGTTAATGTGTAAACTGAACCTATATTGAAAGTTGTGTTACAAATTGAAGCTGTCGTAGCCGATGTTGTGCAAAGTAAGCCTCATTTAGATGTTGTGGTGCCAAGTAAAGCTGTCCTAGATGGTCCAGTGAAGAAAACCAAGAGATTGAGTGAACTGGGTGTCGTACCCGTCGTAGGATCAACAAGTGCCAAGAAAAAGAAGAAGAAATCGAGTGGTAAGAAGAAGTAGAAGTGAAGTATTGTTCTTGTCTGAATAAAAAAATTTGCCTGGTATTTGTGTAACTCTATTTCAAACTTGTGTATTTTTACTTTGATGGGTATTTGTTAAAACTTGTGTATTACTTTGATATGATATGTATTTGTGAAATACTATTCAAGTTTGAGACAAAATTCAAATTTGAGCCAAAATTCAATTTTGATGTTATTTGGTATGTGCTATTGGTGTTACAATGATTTCTGGACTACTATTCATGTTAGTTCATTAATCGGAGCAATTTTATTATTGAAACTCTGGACATGAAAATGTGCTCCACATGAGCTCCAAACCCCTCAAAAGCTAGGAAAAACGGACCCATTTGTAAGCAAGTTTTTTTTTGACCTTCTCTAAATGGGAAAAAAAGGAAACTTGACATGTAGTGTGTGTATATAAGAGTCAATCTTGAGATTGGATCGTTTCGATAAATTATGACATGTTTAACACTTAACCCTAGCTCACTTCTCTTGAATACTCCACAACCTCGTTCTTGGTAGCCATCTTTTGTGAAGGTTTTTCATGAAAAAAATCCGTAGTCCAAGTTTCTTATTTTTCCTAGATACTTAGTCACATAGAACGATGATCGGCATAATTTTTATGTTTTTTGATTTTTTTGAATTAGTTATGCTCAACCCTAATCATTGAAAACCTCTCAAAACCCCTCAAAACCCCATCAAAACATCGCACCCCTCTGGGTAATTGGATCGTTGTGAATGGACAGTCTGGATCAGGCACTAGGGCTACGTCAGCGATCCGCGGGCTGCACTCGGATTGGCTGATTCAAAAACGCAGCACCCTGGACCATTGGATGGATGTGAACAGAAAGCAACGGTCTGGATTGGGAGCCACGTCACAGATCCGCGGGATGTTAGTTCATTGGCAGGTCATTTTTATGTTGGATATGATTGAGCAGGCCGGCCATGTATTGTTAGGCTTAATTAAAGTGGCCCACCCGTTGGACCAATGGACACCATGCTGATCCGATTTGAGCAGGCCTGAAAAGCATGCATGCATGCGCGCGCAGCCCTGCGTCGCCCGCCCACGCAGCGTAGCCGCCGCATGCATGGCATCAAGCTCATCTCTCCACGCGTTTTTAATGACCAGTGTGCTATGCACGCACGGGCGGCACACGCACAGAACGAGTAGGCGTGAACCCCAACCGACGGCACAGAGTTTGCAGCGCTAAAACGTTGCAGCCTGGCTATAGATGCCACTTTCGGTTTTCCATGCGTGTATGCACATGCACGCTCCCCTCCACCCCATGATGCCACTCACCACCGCCCGCTCATTACTTCCACCCGGTGTAAACACGTCGCACTAGGGCTATTTAAGCCACCTATCATCTTCCTCCTCCTCACCCATCCTCTCCCATCTGCATCCTCTTCTTTGGTCTCTTCTATCCCTTCTCACCACCACAAGCAACCCCAAAACCTTCCACCGAGCCATGAACTACTACACCGGTCCAACCTTCCGCTTTCCCCCTCACCGTGCCGGAGAGGCTCTACCCCGCCGATGTGTACGTCGAGAGGACACTCCGTGTGTGGTCGATTTCAAGATGGAGGGGCCCAAGGGAGTTCACCAATGCCTTCCTTGCGCTCGGCTTCGCCCCCCCGAGGATCTCCAAGGATGTATCGAGTCGAGGAGGTTATCCACAACTTGGTTGTGGTCGCTATCCTTTCCCACTTCACCAACTCCATCGACGCATTTTACCTCCTCGGCCGTGTGTTCTGGTGTGGCTGCGAGTTCATCGCTTTCACCACCCATAACATCTTCACAAACTACGACAATATCTTCCCCACTGCGGGGCGCATGCACACTCTGCCGTACCCCATTGACAACACCCCGGAGGAGTAGTGGACGGCGCCTGGAGGAGTTGGCCATGGAGGAGTTGGCCTTGGAGCAAGCAAGCAAGCCGGTGGTGTTTTATCTTATCTAGGGTGCCGTTTTATCTATATAAGTTGTAATGATACTATGTATGTCTTGTTGGGTACTATTATTGTCATGTTTTATCTTATGTATGTTAGTTGTAACGTGGTACTATGCAATGCTACTACTTATCTTATCTTATTATTGTCGTGTTTCCAAAAATGATTTCTGAGGCTTTCATATATCCCCATTTAATTTGGGTTTCATGGAACCGTAGACATGCATGAAAACAATCAAAAAAGAATCATGTTTGGACAGAAGTGTGCAAAACTAAATCCAGTATCTATAAAGTAAAATATGTGATAATATGAAATTACTAACAATAATGCCAATTTTTTTTATAGATTCCAAATGAAATTGAATTTGTGTTTGAAAAGCGTTGGCCATCTCACGCTTGTGATTTGGAGCACACGAACAACCAGCAACGATCGACTTGTACTGAGCACCTCGTTCTTTTTTTAGCAATAATACAACTCCACCACCTCATGACTTCAGCCAGGCAATGGCCTGCTACGGCGGTCCAAAGAACAAACAAAGTGCGCATGTGGCTACAAAGTAAGACCCATGCGTTATAATTGGCCTGGTTAAAAAAAAGAATCGTTTTTGCGCCACAGAACAAGTACGCGCGGGAATCGAGCCTGGGCACGTGCCTGGGGTGACAGGACGGTAAAATTGCCCCTGTGGACAAGCAACAAAAATGTAAAGAAAAACAAAATAAGTTACAATACATACGGCCCAACATTTATTCGACATAAAAATTTGGGCAAAGTAAAAACAAGTAAAGAAGTATATGTTTGTTAAAGGTTTATTTGTCGAAGCAACATTTTATTTTAGTCGAAGCATTTTTTTTCTAAACATGGGTGCCTCAATGCTATAAAACAGGGATGGTGCCCCTACGCGGATGGGTTGGTCACTATTTGGGCCTGGTTATTTTTTCATGGCCCAACATCTATTCGGCAGCAAGATTATTTTTACTACAAACTGAATTTGGGATGTGTGCACTGTGTTAACTGAAGAACAAGAACAAGAACAAGAACAGAGCATGAACACTGAATATTTCTGCTTCAATTCCATTACATGAACTTGGCATGACGCATAGATCGCATCCTCTACCCTGACACACCTAAATGCCGCCTCTAATGATGGATGAACAATAAGTAAAACAAAAACAGAGCAATGATACAACAATAGAACCTCCATGCCATGAAATTTGCTTGCTTATGCAAATCAATCATCTCCATTAGATTTTTCTTGATCTTCTTCAATTCCTCGGTCAGTTCAGACTCCAAGTGCAGTTCAGCATTGCGTGCAGACCTCGCCATCGGCACGACTCTACCCGCCCCTCTATCCGAGCTCCCCAAAATCTCCATCTGCGGCACCCCGTCCAAATTGAGCTCCCAGGTAGCGGCCCCGCTCGAATCAATGTAGCCCTCGAACTGAATCCTCTCAACATATTCATCCATCCAGTCGAAATGGGTGCATTTCTTCAGGATCTAAAAACAACAATATGAACCCTAAATTCCAAATTCGAGGAAAAAAACAAAATATGAAGAAATCAGAGCAAACGGCAGTGAAAGAACGGGCTAAGAACTAAGATGTAACCTTGCCATCACTTCCTGCCATTCTTTTGCTCAAGCACTTCACAAATTCACGCCCAAGATTTCCATTATCATCAGTCCTGTAACCTACCGTTTCAGAGGCTCTGGGCGTGGGCAGTTAGGGCACCTTGTGAGCGGCACCGAACCATACCGACGCCATCTTGAGTGCGTGGCGGAGGAGCTGGACAGCTGCACTAGGTCGCGAGAAGAGGAAGAATGGGAAAAGGGGAAGCAATGGGCGGCGGCGGGCGGACGGGCACGGGCGGTCGTCTCTTCTAGCTGCGAAGAGATGGGTCCCGTGCTTAGTGGACAAGTGATGGGTCCCACACTTACATGGATAAGTTGTGGGTCTAGCCCCTAACAGCTAATGAGGGTATCAGTTTAGATTAAGGGCCATGTCGTGTCTGGGTTATTTCCTCGCTCACAAGTGTCGCACCAACGCAATTCGGACGAAAGACGTCACACTCCTTCCAATTCCCATGAAAGATGTCGCACAGGAGCTATTGACCCAACTAATTTATCATACAACCAAACCATTTTGTCCCCCCCCCCCCACTCTCGAATGGATTGGGCCACTGTTGCCTTGTCATGGAAAACCTTTGGCCCTGCCATATAAATAAAGCACGAACGATAATTACACAGCCCAATGATACACGACGATAAGAAAGCCCTCTACAAATAAAAACATAGGAAAAATGTGTACAATATACATCGCAACAGGACTGAGGACACATGAGTTCCTGAGATTGAGTATGCGGGTGGTGTTCAGTTTTAAGAACATTTTTCCCTTGCTCACGTATGCTAAACCTATTGTCTAGTCTGAACGTATGAAAACACAGGTATTAGACTCGGCCTGTACATTATACATGTATGAACGCATGCTGTACGGCCTGGGTACAAGAAAAAGAAGAGAACGTCAAAGAAGGCGTGCTGTTAGCTAAAAGTCAAATGGCGAGAGCTGGAGCCAGATCTAATACGATCCAATCCGATCGACCCTCAACCAGTCAACAATGCATCGTGAGGTATCCTCTCTAGATAAGCATGTAACGTGAAGTCAATACTACAGGGTGCACAATTCAAACTACATGATGCTTCCTACTCAACTACTACTCTCATCTCATGGGAGACGCTCTATAAATAGCGTCTGCGTCTCCCATCTTATCATCCCAAACCCAAAGCATACCATCTCCTCTCCTCTCATCTCATGGCTGCTCCCGCTCTCAAGTTCACCGCCGTCTTGCTCCTGGCCGCCCTTTGCGCTGCAGCGCTGGCCCCGGCCACAACGGGGCAGCCGACTGATGGCGGGCTAGCAACGTGCATCGATCGTTGCGGGTGTGTGCCCTGCCCGGAAGGGAAGTTCTGCCCCGCCGTGTGCACGACCCCGCCAGCCTGCAAGGCCAGATGCGAGTGCACATATTCCGGCGGGCGTTGCTAGGCCGGCTGCGACCTGGCGACGCCGCCTGCGCCCGCTGCTGCTGCCTCCGCCAGGAAGACCGCGAGCGCTTGATGCTGAAGCCAACAGTGTATTGTAAGCCCTGTCTGCCCAGCATGTATTGTGCTGTGATATGTAATAAAATGTGAAACTATCGATCCGTGAGACAAAAATAAGTAAAAAATAATTGTTATCTTTGTTTCACAGTGTATATTACTTTTATCATAGTCAAACTTCAGAGCAAGTATATTGGAAACATGTATCAACCTATATAATAGCAAATTAATACAATGTAAAATATGTTTTATGTGGATCTAATGGTTGATTTGGTATTGTCAAAAATGATATTTTTCGGTCAAAGGTCAAACTTAAGTAAGTTTGACTTGGTTCAAAATCAATATGCATTATATTTTAAAATTAAGAGATTATTTTCCAATAGTAACATCCTAGCTTTGTGAAAAAACGGTAACCGAAACGAATTACGTCTTTTCAAGTAACTGTCTTCAAGAGCCTCCATCATTTGAACAAGGGGATCATCCTCTAGCATCTCAAAATCGGTATGAGCATACTAAAGTCTGGATACCTTGGGGTACAAGGGTGTCCGAACCATCAGCCTAAACAAGTTCGAAATGCTTAGGATAGGACGGGGATCACAAATCTTAGTATCTTAGATAATGAATCCAAATTTTATGGTAGATACGCTAACTGCCAGATAAAATGACCCGATTAGGAAAATAAGGATCGCCACGATGCTCTCCACGATGCAGCGTCGATCCGATCTGGTTGCCTCATGCTCTCCACGATGGAAATCTCTACACTTTCATCATCAGTGTTGGCCATCGCGGCAGGGGACCTTGCCTTGGTCAGACACACACGAACGGATGTACATCCCATGGCCACCATACAAACCCGCGGAGTAGTTTGCAGGGCATCTTATGTACAGTTGGTGAACTACGTGTCGGTGATACCCCGCATTTGCGCTAGTAGCTACACTTTCTTCAGTGCCGTCACCACCCGCAATCAGACCGAGGGAAAGCCATGCTGGTAAAAACTGGTAGATATATCTTGAGTTTACAACAAATGTTAAAACAAACATGAATTAATAGTTATTTTAATAAATATTCACTAATTACAGAAAACAACTCCGAGAACAGCCAGCTAGTTCCAATATTGTGTTAAACGTGTCTCAATTTTACAAGTAAAAATAAGAAGACTGATGCAAGTCCATAACTTGTGATAACAAATTAGCTAATTGTATTGTAGTTTTCACACAAGAATGACTTCACATTATCTTAGTCCATTAGCCATTCAAACAAACTTATCCGATATATCAATAAAGGAAATAAAGAACATATACAACCAAGAACAAAGAACACGAGAAGTGGACGTGTTCTTTGCCGCACTTATTGTGGGTGGTGGTTCCAGTTCGTGTCCAGTTTTGTTCGTCTACTCGTCAAACTTCACATCGGAAATTACGAAATCTAATGCACCCCAGTAGTCAGTAGACGAGATAATCCCTAACTAGAGCGACCAAGATAGGAGGCGCCACTGACAAAAACATGCCAGTACCGCAGCGAACCGCTCCATTCGCTGACCAAGCAGCATGCAACCCTGGAGCACAACTACAATGCCAACAAAGAGCGGCAGGCAGCAGTGCAGACCACTTTGCCGAGGCAGTGAACATATGGTTTATTTTTCCTGACCTCGCAACCTAGATCTCACCAACGACGACACGCGATACACATGGTCCTACACATGCTCGCGACACAGACCTGCACTTGGGCTCATTCGACATACACAAGGCTTTCATACTATGGAGCTTACTATGTTGTAAAAATGGCTAGGTGTGTTCATTGTTGCTGATGTCTAACTAGGTCTGTTCCCACTGCAACACCTAACTAGTCCCACACATGATGTGTTTGCCTTGAATGCCGCTATATATGATTCCTAATTAATGGTGTGCAGTTGTAAAACTTTCATTCCCTTCTCGCTAGGCGACTAGGGTCAAGCCGATCTCCTCTTAATCTTCGTCAGCGAGTCCGCGTATTCACTCCCCTTCTACCAACCACTCCGACGGATGGTAGTGTGGTTTGTATCGTAGTGACTCGGCTCCCGCTATTAGATAGATTAGGGTTTTAGTTCTTGCATGGATAGTGCTTGGGCAGGTGTCATCACATCATCCTCCACAATATCTTCCGGGTTTGGATTCTTCTCCATATGTTCCGTCGATGCACATTAGACAGAGCTCCGGTGTGGATTACTGCCGACTTCACGAAGCAGCAAGCATAGGTATTCTTGTCATGTGTATGTAATGATGACATTCGGTGTTAGGTTCTTCGGATTAATTCAAGAGGTCAACGAGGACTGCAGCACTGGGACTCTGGTCCTTGGGGAAACGTGCTCAAAGTCTTCCCGACTATCATCAACTATATGGTCCAGGGACTTTATGTAAAATTTATCATGTTTATGGGTGCATTGTACTTCTACATTTATAATAATCTGCATCAGTTTTGCAAACATAAAATAGAAATATGGTTCCCAGTTTACGCAGAATTACAAATCATTGCAGATTCATATGATTCCCCAAAAGAGGCTTCCCTAGGACCCAATATCTTCCTCTTTATCTACCCTATATTGGTAGCATACATGGAGACGTACATGAATAGTAAGTGAAATAGGCTTTCACCCCTCTTTATAGATAAACCGTTGACCATCATATAATCTGATACAAACACAGGCTACCACAACACACACATAGGGGGAGACGGAAACACACACACACACACACACACACACACACACACACACACACACACAAAGAGAAAGAGAGAGGGCCGGATAGATAGGCGTTGAAACCAACAACGCCATCTCATACAACTCCAAGTTAGCATCAGGTAGACAATAGTCATCACTATGGACTTATGGGGGCCCTCAATCGTGCACATGCCACCATGATGTGACACCATGAGCTCCATGGTGGAGCCTTCGGGAAGATTACGACACCATAGCGCTGCCACCATCCGATCCAAGGACTAGGGTTTCCCGCGGATCAGCTCGATAGACAATGAGCATGGCAAGTGACGCCTTCAAGAAGGAGACAATGCTAAAATGCCTCCACCAGCCACCTAACCGAAGTCAGAATGGTTTTTATCCCCGTCCAACGACTAGTGCCACCGAAATGTGGTACGGTGTGCTGCACCACCACCACCACCACCATCGAACGTCGCACCCTGGCAGCCAGGCCTCCCAAACGACCATGGCCACCAGACAACATCTAAGTCGCATGCTTCGCCAATGAGTACCAGGGCTCCTACAACCAGGGCACCCACACCGGCATCAGAGACAACCCCTCATCCACTGTCACAACAAATAGACATGGTCGATCGGTAAGGGGCTCAAGATCGCCCCTCCGCCCCAAAAAGGGGGACCTTGGTATAATTGGAGCACCGATGGAAAGATCTGGGTAAGGCAGCTTCGGGAGCCGCAAGCCATGTTGCAGCCACCCGTCGCGCCTCCACACCACATCAACATAGAGGATGGGAAGCACCCTACTTCCTTCCACGAAGAGCACCTTCCACATTCGGACAACCACCACGTTGCCCGACATGAGAAAAAACCACCACATCGATCCACACTCGTCCGCCATGCCATGTAACTACACCTGCAGACGAGGGTCACGGCCGAATCCACCACCGCAGCACGGGCACACCTACCTGCCAGCAAACCACCACGACGGAAGAGACTGCCCGAAGCACATGCCACTGTCAGGCCGCACACAGAAGACCACCACGACGAAAGCGACCGCCCAAAGCACATGCCACCGTTAGGCCGCACAACCCAGATCTTGGATTGTGTCAATCACCACCAGTACCACCATACAAGTCTTTCATGAGCTCATGACCTGCGCCGTTGTGAGGCCGCGCCACATCACCCTACAACAATGCCAAAAGCACATCCGGGACCGCTGGCCTAAGCCCCCCCCCCCCCCACGTGTGGCAATGTAGAGGCCCAACCGCAGATGAGAGCGATTGGGCTTCGCCGATCCCTGTCATCCGACGGCGGTGGCTAGGTCACCCTCCCACCAGAGATACGAAGGTCATGGTGCGTGCGTGACACAATGTTCTAACTAAAATAAGTCGAGGACGGGAACACGAGCTAACTATACAATTGTCTCCAAGTCTACAATAGCATGTGGCATTAATTCAGCCTCTCTTTACTTGTACTTCAAGCAGTATCATCTAGTCAGCGAGAGGCTGCAGAAAAGCATACCGATGGCAAGTGCATGCACTATCAATTGATCCCTATAAATCCGAGCTCGTGATGGGTAACATGGACAGCGCAGCTAGCTGCTACTAGTAGTAGTACCAGCTTGCTCCGTTATGATCCGATCGATGCCCCGCCTATAAATAAGAACTCCGTCCTGCCTAAACTTCAAATCCATCCAGCCATCCATCGTATACCTTCCACCACTCCCTTGTATATCATCAACCAAATGGCCTCCACTTTCAAGATGGCCGTCGTGGTCGGCGTCCTCTGCACCCTGCTCGTCCTCACCGCCGGCCTGCAGCAGACAGAAGCGTGCACGAGCAAGTGCAAGCGGGCAGACGATAACTGCAAGGGCCGCTGCGGGAGCAGTGACCCTCTCTGTGCCCGCGTGTGCGAGATCAGTGGGTGGAGCTGCTGGGTTAACTGCTCCTACGCCCCCGGCGCCGGCGGCCTCCCGGAATAGCTTGAAAGGCAAGGCCACCTCCATGCGGGCTCGGTGAGCGAATGCTAGCTGCCGTGTCACCAAGAACTACGAGCCCTCTTCTACAAATAATTAATCCCTGCACAAATTATTAATCTTCTTGC
Source organism: Hordeum marinum (assembly GCA_022496015.1). Taxonomy (NCBI): domain Eukaryota; kingdom Viridiplantae; phylum Streptophyta; class Magnoliopsida; order Poales; family Poaceae; genus Hordeum; species Hordeum marinum. Next base: position 27,544,341 of record CM039678.1, read on the forward strand.
ATCTTGTAATGCATTACTCTCTTGTAATAGTGTTTTGTTTTGGTAACTTCAGTACTCCCAGAATTTAGATGTTGTAACAAGGAAACACATTGCTTCTTTTTGTCCCCACTTTCTTGCACTTCTTCATCTTTATCCTATGCAATATAATGTTGCACTACATGACCTTGTTATACTGAAATAACACGTTGATAGAACTTTTTTCACAATATAGCACAACGCACTAGATTAACAAAAATTACAGAAGATGATCCCTGAACAAGTGGCAAACGAGCTCTACCTCTAGGATGGGCTGATGGTATGCCGCCGGCACCACCACTCCGCAGCCAGACTGGGGCGTACTTTCCTTCTTTCTTTGGTCGGGAAATCACTGAAGCACCGGCCTGAACAACCAGCACCTTAAGGCCATTTTCAATGAATCGGTGTTAAGATAAGGTGCTAAGTACATTAAAAAGTTTAGCAACTAAAGCCTCCAGTGCTTACGTGATTAACTTGTTTTGGCCAAACATCCTTCAATTAATGATTTAGCAACTAAAGTTCTTCATGTATTGGTGGGTTTTTTCATTTAATTGTTTTGCCTAGCTCCACGCACTTGGCATTTTTTTCTGGGGTCACCACACTCACCTCTTTCCTCTTAATTACGTTGCCACATCAGATTTTGTGCCTACATGACAGGCTTAGCACCTGTACAAGATGAAGCATTGGGAGGGATCATCGTCCCATCTTATCTTTACTAATTGGGTGCACCATAGGAGCCTCCACATTAATCCACATAAGCCAGAGATTAGCTTAACCGTTAGATTCAAGAATTAATGGTTATTTTTTTAATTAAATGGTTATGATATTTTAGAACAATGTTTTCTAAGAAAAATATCATATACTCCCTCCGTCTCATAATGTAAGACGCTTTTTGATATCAGTATAGTGTAAAAAAACGTCTTACATTATGCGATGAAGGGAGTATATTTTAAAAGGGATATACCTACACGTATAGATAAAGAAGACCTCAACACCCACGTGCATGTTCTTTAGAAATTCAAAACTACTTCCATCATCACGTACGAAAAAAAGGATTTCTCAACACCCACGCCCACCACGTAACAAAAAAAACGAGTACTCAACACTACGTGAATTCTTTCAAAAACTAAAAGTGCATCCATCACGTACAAAAGAAAAAACAAGAGTCCTTAGATTTCTAAACATCCATGACCATCATGTAGAAAAAAAAGAGTCCTCAACACCACTTGAGTTCCTTCAAAAATTAAAATTGCTCCATCACGTACAAAAGAATAAAAAAAGTGTCCTCAGCCCTCATGTCAAACCAAAAAAAAACACTAAGATACCTACATGCAAGTTCCAACGAAAACAAAACACACATCTAGATATCGGTTTTGCATTTCACTCAACAAAAAAAATGATATCGGTTTTGCATAATGCGTACCAGCCCCTGGTCTTACGTCGCTTTTCTTTTTAGAATAGAAAAAGAATAATCACATGATTGTTTCTTTGCTCGAACTTGGCGCCTCCTTGCTCCCTTGCCATCTAGACATAATATTCTCATAATATTTAATTTGTAGTGCTTTTCTTTATTTTGCTAATACCATCCTACTAGCGGTGAGAAGAGAAACACCATTGCATGTGTTGAAAGGTATGTTGGAGGTTCCACATTCATGTCTACAAAGCAATGCCTCCAATGACGTTGGTTTTCATGCGAATATACTAGACAACTATATATTTTTAGCAATGTCAGTATCAAAATATTATGTCGTTATTCCATGAGAAATATTTTTTCAGTCCATATGTATGATAACCCTTGGTGTTACATACTCCTCTACCAAAGGAGCAGTTACAATTGTCTATGCTAATAATTGTCTGCCGGATATTTTAGCTCTGTCTGATAGATTTTATTGCCAACCAGATTTAGAGATGAACAAAATGACTAATTCTGTAACAATTGTTTATGCTAATAATTGCCAGCCATATATTTTAGCTCTATCCGATATATTTTATTTCCAACCAGATTTAGAGATGAACAAAATGACTAATTTATGTATGTAGTTACAAGAGTTCTGCTATCCTTCACTACTATCAATTTTCCCATGATGCATTTGTTTGGACTAACCTATTATCATATTAATATTTTTCTTAAGATTAGATGTAAGAATGTTACCACTGTCATTGTTCCTCTGAAAAATTTAATGCACACTCAAAAGTACCTCAAATGTGCAACTATTATAACGATGGTACATATTTATTATTCCCTCTGTCCCAAAATAAGTGTCTCAACTTCTTATTTATTTTGGTAAAAAATTATACTAAGCTCGAGACAATTATTTTGGGTTGGAGGGAGTACACGATAGCATGTGTTTGCTAAATTTGTTGGACTAAGCGAATATATTGACCCCACCATGCATGTTTTTAAGTGTTTCTCTTTGACATGGTTTAGTCTGTCGAATGTGTAATTTTTCCTCTTTATGATTATTTCAACATATTTTCACTTTTTTATCACCATTTTAAGCACATATAGATTAACACCTCACCTATACTATCTTAAATGATGGATGCCCTAAAAAATCACTTCAAATATTCTACGACAAAGACTTGGGTATTTAACCGAGTAATATATTTTCCTTTCCATATGATAAATACTACTCCAAAGACTTAATTATAGTTTTTCAAATAATTTTTATGTTTCACTCTATTTTGAATTATATAAGATTCATGTAGAATGGATGTCATATAAATATTTTGAGATTTCTGCATGTTTGAAATTCTAGCCCGTGCAGATGCACGTGTCGATGACTAGTCTGAACAAACGCCAATGTGCACGCACCGATGCACATTAAGATTGAAAGAAATGAACGGAATTTAATGTGCACCATGATATTTGTCGGCGCAAGAGGTGTGCCGATGCACGCTCCAGCTACTAGTAGTATCACATTCATATTACAACCACAGGTATGGGCGATCCTGATGAATCACCCAATGCTAAGTAAAATAATTGAGGCCTGGAGCATGAGGTCACTATACAATTCTCTCCAAGTCTACTGTAGCATGTGACACTTGAAATCAGCATCACTTTAGTTGTGCACATAATAGTAGTATTAAGAAGAGATAGAGGCTAAAAGATTCGGAGTACTCCCTCCGGTCCTTTTTACTCCGCGTATTAGATTTTTGTCAAGTAAAACTTTGCAAACTTTGACCGAATTTATTTAAAAAAAAATCAACATCTACAATACTAAATGTATATACTATGAAACTATTTTTCATAGTGAATCTAACAATATTGATTTCGTATTGTGAATATTGATACTTTTTTTTTATAAGTTAGGTCAAGGTAGAAATACATTGACTTTAGACAAAACTTATATGCAGACTAAAAAGGACCGAAAGGAGTACTAAGGAAGCAAGTGCATGGATGGTCATCTCGTTCAACGATGCGCAACATGCATGGATAGCACAGCACTAGCAACTAGTAGCAGCTTTGCACCTTTGTGATCCGATCGAAGCCCTGCTTATAAGTTACACCTCCATGACGCCTGGTCTTCTCATCAATCCTACACCTACCTTGCTCGTACAAAACATATTATCATTTTCCGCCTTCTGCGTTATGCTCATCCTCGCCATGAGGCATCCAGATGACTTTCATCTGCATGACCAGAGGCAACCGGCTATGCGACAGTTGCAAGCGTGCCTGTGGTAGCGACCCTGATTGCACCCGTATGTGCGCAACCGTCTTCAAGACGGACTGCTGGCATATCTGGTGTGCCACTGAAATCTCAATGTAGGCTTGGCACGAATGCTATCTGCCATGTCACCAATAACTTGTTGAGACCTCGTCTACATATAGTAGTTAGAGCCCTGTGTGATGCTTGCTGATTGTGATCTGTATTGTCTTGTAGAGTGTTTGTGGTTTGGTAAGTTTAATATGTGTGATGCCTATCCATTTGGTTGTTGAGTTATTTGTCGTTTTGTTGTATTTTCCGGTGGTGATGCTGATAAAATGCATGTCGTGTGACATATAACGAAAAAAAATATACCGAGACCCTTCACCAAATGCTAGACAAGTTATAGTGCGCTAATAGCATGCTATATATATATATATTCAAAATAGACAAGCTATAGTACCTTAAGACACCTTCATAGAGAGACATAATCTAGCCAGATAGCTAGATAGGAAGCATAAATTTTAAACCGAATTTCAAACTCTGGCTAGTATTTAACATATCAACTGACATATGATAATAACAATATTTTATGCTGTCGATTCACCTGGATTCTTGATTTGTGTTACGTATGTGCCTGAAATATGCGTGGATTGTTTTGAAATAGGACAGTGGACCAGTTGACTATAAACTTATAACTGGGAACAATTATCTTAAAAATAATAATCAATGGCCAAGATTGATTTCCTTGTATCCCGGCATGTGATGCGTAACATGGAGAGAGCAGATCTAGCTACTAGGAGCAGGCGTGTAGCTCAGAGAGCAATATACTTACCAGCCAATAAAAAACATATTTACTCAAGGGACATGCAGGTATGATAAGTCCTGAATCGTAAAGCGGCCTGCAGTCGAGATAACTAAAAGAAGCCGAGGCCTCGAACACGAGCTAACCATACAATGGCATGCATCTGACACCAATTGATTCAGATCCTATCTTTACGTACGTGTAGTAGTAAGGTTGGAGTACATTATCACGAGGGGACCCTCTTATTCCACGTCTTTTCTTCAGCATATTGTTGTACTACTCATGAGGGGACCTCTGGCTGAGATGCGACGGCATCCCTGGGCGTACGGCATGAAGGCGGAGCTGGCGCGCTCGGGCGGCGGCTCGATGGGATCCTGGCGGAGCTGCGGGGGCTGACGGCGGCGGATCTGGGGTTCCCCACCCCAGATCGGTTCGGTGGTCAGGCTCGGGCGTCGTTCGACGACGACACGCGCGTTGACTGTCCTCCTTCATGGGGGCAGCAGGAGGCGTTGGCGTGCTGCTGGATCTGAACAAGGTGGGGGCGCCATCCCCTTCGTCAGGGATGACGGCCAGGTCGTGGGTCCTTGTGGCGTCGCCGGTGGCGGCGGATCTTGGGATCCTGTTCCCGGGGATGTTGCAGGATGAGGTGGCCCGTGGAGGAGAGATGGACTCTTCAAACAGATCTGGGTGAAAGCTTGCCTTCGGCTACTGCCAAGGCCGGCGATGGCGGCGCTGTCTACGTCGTTTCCTTCCTGAAGGCATCGCCGAGGAGAAGTTCAAGGCCACTCTCTGCTACCTCCGGGGGAACCCTAGATCAGTAGATCGGATGACGGCGACGCTCTGGTGTCGTTTCCTCCTTTGGGGCATCATTCATGGAGGTACACACGGGCTCGAGGGATCAGTGATCGACATCTACGGTGGAGCGGCGTTTCCTGTGACACATCGACGTCGTGGAGTCTCGGCGGCGAGGTGCGGCAAAGTCTTGGCGACGGATGCATGATAATGAGCGCGCGTAGGGAGGAGGCGCTGTCTGTCGCCGTGGGGGCGTCGACGGCAGGCATTGCAAGGTCGATGCGTCAGTAACTGTTTTGAAGATGGATTGATGGAAGACGGTGACGACGACCTATGAGGGTGCGTCGGACCAGATTGTACTCCTGACCCGGTATGTGGCTCGGTCGGGGCCTTCGGCTTTAGATGTTAGGCGAGGTGAGAGGTCTGGGTATGTGGCTCATACTTTCTGCACCCCTTCATCATTGGATAGGAGTAGCGACAGATGTTGCTAAGAGGGCGGCTTTTCAGACATATTGATGTATTGCTTCGTAAGATCTCTGTAAATAATTAATAAAGTGGTTGCATGCATCTAAAAAGATGCAGAGGCCGGGGTCCATCCTTTTTTTTTTTAAATCACCCTTCCACTGCGTCGTATACCTTGCTCCATACGGTATTAACGACCTCTAGCGGCGAGCTCGAGGGCATCGTACCCCATCGAGCTCATCGCCAGCGATTATGTGCCCCGTTGCACTAGCATGTACATGTATTCTTGTGGTCTTCTAGCCGTTTCTCGCAGAACCTGTCGAGCAGTATGTTTGTGCTCTTGGTGTTGCCATACACACCAGCTTCCATTTGGGGGTATCCTTAGTAGACAGATATGGCGTCAAGCATCTGAAGAATTGTATATGATAGCTAGGCAGACTGGGAGGAGTACTCGGTCGTCCAGTTCCAACGGATGGAGTCCGAACAAGAGGGGTCAATGCTGGTGTCCTGCAGAAGCTGCCAGATGTCCATGAATTCACAGAGCTGGTCTGGGTTGCTCAACGGGCGATGGCCGTGATCCAACGATTCCCCTTAAGGTCCTCGAAGACCGTCCTGCCTTTTTTGGTCGCAATCTTGTAAGCTCAGGAGCACGGATGCATAGGAAAGAATCCCGGATCCATCCATCCTTTCAGAAACGGATGTGTTTTTCATGGGCTTATAGCTACTGTGCGACACATTTCAAGTGAATTAGAAGGAGTGTGACGTCGTTGACGAAAATAGCTGCAGTGTAACGCTTCAGAAGCCCAAATAGCCAAGGCCCACTCGGACGATTAAACTGGTCATCAACGGGAGTGAGATTATGTTTAAACATGTGGGTTCCACTTGAAAGAGCATCTAGTTACGACCCCACTTGGCAGTGCATCAGGTGAGACGTGGCCCGTTGCTCCCTCCTCCCTCCTCTTCGTTCTCGGTGCAGCAGCGGCGGAGCTGTCGTTCTCGGCGACGGCGGTGGCGGCTGTGGTGAGTAAATCCTGAACCCTTGTCCTGTTCCCCTCCTTGTCGAGTAGATATGATCGCATCGAGCCCCCTCTGTTTCCTCTGTTTTTGGTCGATTTGATCCAGATTTGGGTGCGGGGGAGGGGGGAGGGGGGATGACCGCGATGGAGCCACCAGAGACAACAACGTCGACTAGGTATGTGCATCCTTTCCAACCTATGTGAATTGGGCGCCCATGCGAATTGTGCGTCGTCTGCTTCCGCTAACTCAAACTGCCCGCCATTGACAAACAGGGATAGGACATTCGAATTCACTGTTGAATTCTTTCCTTCTAAGGCGAAGCTAGGTGATGGTAGTGTGCGAGACATAGAGAGAGATACAATTGTGAAATGGAAGGTTAAATGTGCAGAGATTGATCCTCACGAAATGCAGAGCATGGAAGAGAGGGCCGTGAGAAATGTCGTGGAGAAAATTGGGGAGAGCATTTATTGGGGTCCAGAGCAGGAGGTAGCATTGTTACGGTTTGATAATTGGAAGGGTGAGTATGTGAGAATTGAGAATGGTGAAGAGATGGTTGATGAAATCGATCGGCAAGACGGTTGGGCAAGCAAACAGACTACCTTTCATGCAGAGCTCGTTGATCTGAAATCAGATTCTAAGGTTGGATATGTGCCCTCAAAGTTGGCTTCACAGATGGTAGATGATGATTGGGCTTCACAGAGACAGATAACGCCCATGTTTACGGGTGAAGTGACAGTAATAGGGGGGGTTGATGAAGATGTAGAAGAGGGTTGTTATGGTGCTGAAAGGGTTGTTTGTGTTGATTGGAATTCAGTACAATTAGAAGACACTACTGATTTGGTTATTGCACCAATGGTTGACATTGAGATGGCCAAATTTTTTGGCATTCCAGTAGATCCAGTAGATGATCAAGATGAGGAAGAGGGGGGTGAATCTAGTTTGCCTAATGATGCTAACAGAGATGCTTGTGAAGATGTGGATGGACAGCTGATGAAAGATGATGCGGATGATGTAGATGATGCACATGATGATGAGCTTGTAAGTGTGTATGACAAAGAAAATCCTGTTATTGAAGTAGGCAAGTTGTTCCCAAGTATGCAGGAGTTTAGGATGTGTTTCAAGACTTATGCAGTCAAACATGAGTTTGATGCCAAGACTATGTGGACTAAAAAAAAATTTATGCAAGGTGCAGAGGTTTTGATGGAAGCGTTAGGCCTTGCAAGTGGTACATATCTGCTAGAATTCAACCTGATGGAAGTACCATCAGGGTTAATCAAATCCCAAATGCACATACTTGTATTACAAGTTCACAGAGAGTATCAACCATGACATCACAACTTTGGATTGCAGAAAAGATCACTCCAATTTTAGCCAAGAAACCAAACACTACAGCAAAGAAACTTAAAGTGGACTTGGAAAAGACATACCCCATTAAGGTGAAGTATACCACAATGTGAAAAGCAAAACAGAGGGCAATGAAAGCATTATATGGTGATTGGGAAAATACTTTTAGGATGCTTTATAACTTCAAAGCAGAGGTGGAAAAGAGGTAACCTAGTAGTGTTGTGGAGATAGATACTGAGGTAACAGAGGATGGTAGAGTTCTTTTCTCCAAGTTCTTTATGGCAGGGTGCCGTCCATATTTGAGTATAGACTCATCTTTTTTGACTGGCAAATGGAATGGTCAATTGGCAACATGCAATGCTTTAGATGGACACAACTGGATGTTCCCTATTGCTATTGGCTTGTTTCAGTCAGAGACAGAGGTTTCATGGACATGGCTCATGATGCAGTTGAAAAGATGCATAGGGCCAGTGTCACCTCTGGCAGTACACACAGCTGCATGTAAAGGGCTAGAGAATGCAGTGAAGATTGGTTTTCCTCATTGTGAGCAGAGGGAGTGCTTCGGCCATATGTGGATGAATTTGATCAAAAAATTCAGAGGGGAAGAATTTGGGAGAATGTGGCCAGCAGCAAGATCTTACACCAAACAAACACATTCATATCATCTTGATAAGATAAAAATGTTGGAAATATGCCCTAGAGGCAATAATAAATTAGTTATTATCATATTTCCTTGTTCATGATAATCGTTTATTATCCATGCTATAATTGTATTGATCGGAGACTTAGATGCATGTGTGGATACATAGACAAAACCATGTCCCTAGTATGCCTCTAATAGACTAGCTCGTTGATCAAAAGATGGTTAAGGTTTCCTAGCCATGGACATGAGATGTCATTTGATAACGGGGTCACATCACTAGGAGAATGATGTGATGGACAAGACCCAAACTGCAAACGTAGCATATGATCGTGTCAGTTTATTGCTACTGTTTTCCGCATGTCAAGTATGTGTTCCTATGACCATGAGATCATGCAACTCACAGATATCGGAGGAGTGCCTTGTGTGTATCAAACGTCGCAACGTAACTGGGTCACTATAAAGGTGCTCTACAGGTATCTCCGATGGTGTCTGTTGAGTTGGCATGGATCGAGACTGGGATTTGTTACTCCGTGTGACGGAGAGGTATCTCGGGGCCCACTCGGTAATGCAACATCACAATAAGCCTTGCAAGCAATGTGACTAATTGTTAGTTGCGGGATCTTGTATTACGGAATGAGTAAAGAGACTTGCCGGTAACGAGGTTGAACTAGGTATGGAGATACCGACGATCGAATCTCGGGCAACTAACATACCGAAGAACAAAGGGAACGTTATATGGGATTAATTGAATCCTTGACATAGATGTTAGACCGATAAAGATCTTCGTAGAATATGTAGGAACCAATGTGGACGTCCAGGTCCCGCCATTGGTTATTGACCGTAGAGGTGTCTCGGTCATGTCTACATAGTTCTCGAACCTACAGGGTCTGCACACTTAAGGTTCGGTGACGTTTCGGTAGTGTAGAGTTATGTATGGTGGTGACCAAAGTTTGTTCGGAGTCCCGGATGAGATCCCGGACGTCACGAGGAGCTCCAGAATGATCCGGAGGTAAAGATTCATATATAGGAAGTCCCGGTTTGGTTTCCGGAAAAGTTTCGGGCTCATCGGTAGTGTACCGGGAGTGCCAGGAGTGTACCGGGAGTGCCGGTAGTGTACCGGGAGGCCTCCGGGAGGCGTATTTCGACCCCAAGAGGTCCATGGGCTGTGGAAGAATAATAACCAGCCCTTAGTGGTTTGGGAAAACAGCCACAAAGTCTCATGGCGCAGGAGAGAAAGTCCTAAAGCAAAAAGTGGAAAATCAGCCAATAGGAGGCAATCCTACTCCAACTAGGATTGGAGGTGAAGTAGGATTGCTTCCCACCTCCTATTTCGGCCGACCCAAAGGCCTTGGCTGCCTCTCCTCTCCTCTCCTCCTATATATACTAGTGGATTGGGTGGTTTTGGGACAGAATTTCCGGCCACGTGCTACCCGTTACACCGGTGCATAGTTTCTCCTCTAGATTGGTTTTCTGCAGCGCTTAGGCGAAGCCCTGCCGGAATTGCTCCACCACCATCACCGGAGCGCCGTCACGCTGCCGGTGAACTCTCTCTCTCTTCTCCGCCTCCTCTCGCTGGATCGAGACGGTGGAGATCGTCATCAAGCTGCACGTGTGCTGAACGCGGAGGTGCCGTCCGTTCGGTGCTAGATCGGAAGGACCGTGATCGAGATCGCGAGACGGTTCGTGATGTGATCACGGAACGGATCGTGATGAGTTCGCGGGACAGATCGTGATCAAGATCGTGAGACGGATCGTGATGAGTTCGCGGGACGGATCATGATGTGTTCGCGGGACGGTTCGTGATTGGATCGCGGGACGCTCAGCGATTTGGATCGCGAAGAAGTTCGACTACACCAACCGCGTTTCTTAACGCTTCCCGCTTAGCGATCTACAAGGGTACGTAGATCCACTCTCCCTCTCGTAGATGCTCATCACCATGGATAGGTTTGCGTGTGCGTAGGAAAATATTTGTTTCCCATGTGACTTTCCCCAACAGTGGTATCCGAGCTAGGTTGATGGTTCGATGAGATCTCGAGTAGAACACAAAAGGTTTGTGGGCGTTGATGCTTAGATTGCTTCCTCCCTTGGTCGGATTTTGGTTCAGCGGGATTGTGAGATGAACCAGCCCGGACCAACATTACTCGTACGCTTACGAGAGACCGGTTCCCTCGACGCAACTTGTTGCTTAGATGGCTTGCGGGTGACAGTTTCTCTCACTTTAGTTGGATCGGATCCGACAAAGGCGGTCCTTGAGAAGGTTGAAAAGCAATCTATGTATCACCGTTGTGGTTTATGCGTAGGTAAGAATCGTTCTTGCTAGATACCCGTAGCAGCCACGTAAAACATGCAACAACAATTAGAGGACGTCTAACTTGTTTTTGCAGGGTATGTTGTGATGTGATATGGCCAATTACATGATGAGATATTTTTGATGTATGAGATGATCATGTGATGTATAGAATTTCACGACTTGCATGTCGTTGAGTACGGCAACCGGCAGGAGCCATAGGGTTGTCTTTAATTTTTGTATGACCTGCGTGTCAATCATTAAGCGCTATGTAATGCTTTACTTTATCGCTAAGCAGTAGCAATAGAAGTAGAAGCAGGGCTGGCGCCACAACCCCAATGGCAGCACATTGATGGAGATCAAGATGATGGAGATCATGGTGTTGTGCCGGTGACGATGGAGATCATGCCGGTGACAATGGAGATCATGCCGGTGTTTCGAAGATGGAGATCTTAAACACAAGTTCATGGCCATATCATGTCACTTATGAATTGCATGAGATGTTAATCCTTTTATGCACCTTGTTTTGCTTAGTACGGCGGTAGCATTATAAGGTGATCCCTCACTTGAATTTCAAGATGAACTGTGTTCTCCCCGAGTGTGCACCGTTGCGAAAGTTCGTCGTGTTGAGACACCACGTGATGATCGGGTGTGATAGACTCTACGTTCACATACAACGGGTGCAAGCCAGATTTGCACGCGCAAAACACTCGGGTTAAACTTGACGAGCCTAGCATGTACAGACATGGCCTCGGAACACGAGAGACCGAAAGGTCGAACATGAGTCATATAGTAGATATGATCAACATAATGATGTTCACCATTGCAGCCACCTCAACTCACGTGATGATCGGACTTGAGTTGGTGAATTTGGATCATGTATCACTCGAATGATCGGAGGGATGTCAATTTGAGTGGGAGTTCTTAAGTAATATGATTAATTGAACTCGTTATCATGAACATAGTCAAAGTGTCTTTGCAAATTATGTTGTAGATTACTAGCTTGCGCTGTAGCTCCCTTAAATTTTTATATGTTCCTAGAGAAATAGAGTTGAAAGATGTTGGTAGCAATATTGCGGACTGGGTCCATGATCTGAGGATTGTCCTCATTGCTGTACATAAGGCTTATGTACTTAATGCACCGCTCGATGCGCCACCCCCTCTAGCGTCGTCTATAGATGTTGTGAACATCTGACAGGCACGTTTCGATGACTACTTGATAGTTTAGTGCATCATGCATTATGGCTTAGAATTGAGGCTCCGAAACATTTTGAACGTCACGGAACATATGAGATGTTCTAGGAGCAGAGATTGTGATCTCAGGCTCGTGCCTGTGTTGCGAGATATGAGATCTCCAACAAGATTCTTTGCCTGTAAGATGAAGGAGAATAGCTCAATCGTTGAGCATGTACTCAGATTGTCTGGGTACTACAATCGCTTGAATCAAGTGGGAGTTGATCTTCCAGATAAGATAGTGATTGATATAGTTCTCCAAGTCACTGTCACTAAAGCTACTAGAACTTAGTGATGAACTATAATACACCAGGGATAGAAGTATTGATCCCTGAGCTGTTCGCGATGTTTGACACCGCGAAGGTAGAAATCAAAAAGGAGCGTCAAGTGTTGATGGTTAATCAAACCACTAGTTTTGAAAAGGGCAAGAGCAAGTAGGGAAACTTCATGGATAGCAAGTCAGTTGCTGCTCCAGTGAAGCAACCCAAAGTTGAACTCAAACCCGAGACTAAGTGCTTCTATTATGAGGTGAGAGGTCGCTGAAGCGGAACAACCCTAGATACTTGGTAGATAAGAAGGCTGGCAACATCGACAGAAGTATATTTGATATACGAGTTATTGATGTGTACCTTGCTAGTACTCCTAGTAGCACATGGGTATTGGATACCGGTTCGGTTGCTAAATGTTAGTAACTCGAAATAAAAGCTACGGAATAAACGGAGAACTAGCTAAGGGTGAGGTGACGATGTGTGTCGGAAATGTTTCCAAGGTTGATGTGATCAACATCGCACACTCTCTCTACCTTCAGATTAGTGACGAACCTAAATAAATGTTATTTGGTGTTTTGCGTTGAGCATGAACATGATTAGATCATGTTTGTTGCAATACGGTTATTCATTTAAGTCAGAGAATAATAGTTATTCTGTTTACATGAATAATACCTTCAATGGTCATGCACCCAGTGAGAATGGTTTGTTGAAATCTTGATCGTAGTAATACACATGTTCATAACATTGATGTCAAAAGATACAAAGTTAAATAAAGATAGTACCACATACTTGTGGCACTGCCGTAAAATGTCATATTGGTATAAAGCGCATGAAGAAACTCCATGGTGATGGATATTTGGACTCATTCGATTTCGAATCGTTGAGGCATGCGAACCATGCCTCTTGGGCAAGATGACTAAAGGACCCCGTTGGATGGAGCGGGCAAGTGATTCATTGGAAATGATACATGTTGATGTATGCAATCTAGTGAGTCTTGTAGCATGCAATGGATATCGTTATTTTCTTACCTTCACTGATGATTTGAGTAGATATAGTGTATATTTACTTAATGAAACACAAGTCTGAATCGTTTGAAAGGGTCAAGCAAATTCAGAGTGAAGTTTAAAGATCATCGTGACAAGAAGATAAAAATGACTACGATATGATCGTGGAGGTGAATATCTGAGTCACGAGTTTGGCATACAACTTAAGACAATGTGAAATTTGTTTCACAACTAAACGCCACCTGGAACACCATAGTGTGATGGTGTGTCCGAACATCATAGTTATGCTCTATTGGACATGGTGCGTGCTATGATGTCTCTTGTCGTTTTACTACTATAATTTTGGGGTTATGCATTAGAGACAACTACATTCACTTTAAAAAGGGCACCATCTAAATCCGTTGAGATGACACCACGTGAATTATGGTTTGATAGAAACCTAAGCTGTCATTTCTTAATGTTTGGGGCTGCGACGCTTGTGTGGAAAATGTTTTCACCTAATGAGGTCGAACCCAAGGCGGACAAATGCATCTTCATAGAATACCCTAAGATCAGTTGGGTGAACCTTCTATCTCAGATCCAAGTGCAAAGTGTTTGTTACTTAAACGGATCCTTTCTCGAGGAAATGTTTCTCTCGAAAGAATTGAGTGGGAGGAAGATATAACTTGATGAGGTTGTTAAACCTTTGTTCAACCAGAGAGTAGCGCAACGCAGAAAGATGTTTCTGTGAAGCCTACGTTAGTTGAAGAGGAAGTTAATGATGATGATCATGAAGCTTCAGGATCAAGTTACTATCAAACTTCGTAGGTCGACAAGGATGTGTACTGCTCCTGAGCGGTACGGCAACCCTGTCTTGGAGGTCATGTTGTTGGAAAACGATGAACCTACGAGCTATGGAGAAGCGATGATGGGCCCGGATTCCGACAAATGGTTGGAGGCCATGAAATCCGAGATAGGATCCATGTATGAAAACCAAGTGTAGACTTTGGTAGACTTGCTCGTTGGACGGCAGGTCGTTGAGTACAAATGGATCTTTAAAATGAAGACAGACACTGATGGTGAATGTCACTATTTGTAAAGCTCGACTTGTTGCAAAGATGTTTGTGACAAGTTCAAGGAGTTGACTACGATGAGACTTTCTCAGTCGTAGTGGTGCTAAAGTCTGTTGGAATTATGTTAGCAGTTGTTGTGTTTTCAATTATGAAATCTGGCAGATGGATGTCAAAGCATCGTTTCCTTAACGGTTTACTTGAGGAAAGGTTGTATGTGATACAACCAGAAGGTTTTGTCAGGCCTAAGGATGCTAAAAGGTGTGCAAGCTTCGGTGATCCTTCCATGGACTGAAGCAAGCATCTTGGAGTTGGAATATACGCTTTGATGAGGTGATCAAAGTTTTGATGTTTATACAAAGTTTACGAGAAACTTGTATTTGCAATAAAGTGAGTGGGAGCACTATAGAATTTCTGATAAGTATATGTGGATGACATATTGTTGATCAGAAATAACGTAGAGTTTCTGGAAAGCATAAAACGGTCATTTGGAAAGTGATTTTCAAAGGAAGACCTGGATGAAGCTACCTAATTGTTGAGCATCAAAATCTATGGAGATAGATCAAGATGCTCGATGATACTTTCAATGAGTGCATACCTTGACAAGAATTTGAAAGAGTTCAAAATGGATCAGTCAAAGAAAGAGTTCTCGCCTGATTTGTAAGGTGTGAAAGTTGAGTGAGAATCAAAGTTCGACAACGGCAGAAGAAAGAGAAAGGACGAACGTCGTCCCCTATGCCTTAGCCATAGGCTCTATATTATGCCATGCTGTGTACCGCACCTGTGTGTGCCTTGCCATGAGTCCGTCAGGGGGTACAAGAGTGAACCAGGAGTGGATCACTGGACAGCGGTCAAGATTATCCTCAGTAACTAAGAGAATGAGGAGATGTTTCTCGATTATGGAGGTGATAAAGAGTTCGTCGTAAGGAGTTACGTCGATACAAGCTTTAACACTAATTCGGATGACTCGTAGTAGCAATCTGGATACGTATAGTGGAGCAGCCATTTGGAATAGTACCGAGCAGAGTGTGGTAGCAGTGTTTACAGTTTGACATAGGTATTTGCAAAGTGCACACGGATCTGAATGTTACAGACCCGTTGACTATAAGACCTCTCTCACATGCCAAGCATGATCGAGCCCCAGAACTCGTTGGGTGTTAGATTCATAACAATGCGAATCACATGGTGATGTGAACTAGATTATTGACTCTAGTGCAAGTGGGAGACTGTTGGAAATATGCCCTAGAGGCAATAATAAATTAGTTATTATCATATTTCCTTGTTCATGATAATCGTTTATTATCCATGCTATAATTGTATTGATCGGAGACTTAGATGCATGTGTGGATACATAGACAAAACCATGTCCCTAGTATGCCTCTAATAGACTAGCTCGTTGATCAAAAGATGGTTAAGGTTTCCTAGCCATGGACATGAGATGTCATTTGATAACGGGGTCACATCATTAGGAGAATGATGTGATGGACAAGACCCAAACTACAAACGTAGCATATGATCGTCTCAGTTTATTGCTACTGTTTTCCACATGTCAAGTATGTGTTCCTATGACCATGATATCATGCAACTCACAGATATCGGAGGAGTGCCTTGTGTGTATCAAACGTCGCAACATAACTGGGTGACTATAAAGGTGCTCTACAGGTATCTCCGATGGTGTCTGTTGAGTTGGCATGGATCGAGACTAGGATTTCTTACTCCGTGTGACAGAGAGGTATCTCGGGGCCCACTCGGTAATGCAACATCACAATAAGCCTTGCAAGCAATGTGACTAATTGTTAGTTGCGGGATCTTGTATTATGGAACGAGTAAAGAGACTTTCTGGTAACGAGGTTGAACTAGGTATGGAGATACCGACGATCGAATCTCGGGCAAGTAACATACCGAAGAACAAAGGGAACGTTATACGGGATTAACTGAATCCTTGACATAGAGGTTCGACCGATAAAGATCTTCGTAGAATATGTAGGAACCAATGTGGACGTCCAGGTCCCACCATTGGTTATTGACCGTAGAGGTGTCTCGGTCATGTCTACATAGTTCTCGAACCCGCAGGGTCTGCACACTTAAGGTTCGGTGACGTTTCGGTAGTGTAGAGTTATGTATGGTGGTGACCGAAGTTTGTTCGGAGTCCTGGATGAGATCCCGGACGTCATGAGGAGCTCCGGAATGGTACGGAGGTAAAGATTCATATATAGGAAGTCCCGGTTTGGTTTCCGGAAAAGTTTCGGGCTCATCGGTAGTGTACCGGGAGTGCTGGTAGTGTACCGGGAGTGCCGGTAGTGTACCGGGAGGCCTCCGGGAGGGGTATTTCGACCCCAAGAGGTCCATGGGCTGTGGGAGAATAATAACCAGCCCTTAGTGGGCTGGGAAAACAGCCACAAAGGCCCATGGCGCAGGAGAGAAAGTCCTAAAGCAAAAAGTGGAAAATCAGCCAATAGGAGGCAATCCTACTCCAACTAGGATTGGAGGTGAAGTAGGATTGCTTCCCACCTCCTATTTCGGCCGACCCAAAGGCCTTGGCTGCCTCTCCTCTCCTCTCCTCTCCTCCTCTATATACTAGTGGATTGGGTGGTTTTTGGACAGAATTTCCGGCCACGTGCTACCCGTTACACCGGTGCATAGTTTCTCCTCTAGATCGGTTTTCTGCAGCGCTTAGGCGAAGCCCTGCCGGAATTGGTCCAGCACCATCACCGGAGCGCCGTCACGCTGCCGGTGAAATCTCTCTCCTCTCCACCTCCTCTCCCTGGATCGAGACGGTGGAGATCGTCATCAAGCTGCACGTGTGCTGAACGCGGAGGTGCCGTCCGTTCGGCGCTAGATCAGAAGGACCGTGATCGAGATCGCGAGACGGTTTGTGATGTGATCACGGAATGGATCGTGATGAGTTCACGGGACAGATCGTGATCAAGATCGTGAGACGGATCGTGATGAGTTCGCGGGACGGATCATGATGTGTTCGCGGGACGGTTCGTGATTGGATCGCGGGACGCTCGGTGATTTGGATCGCGAAGAAGTTCGACTACACCAACCGCGTTTCTTAACACTCCCCGCTTAGCGATCTACAAGGGTACGTAGATCCACTCTCCCTCTCGTAGATGCTCATCACCATGGATAGGTTTGCGTGTGTGTAGGAAATTTTTTGTTTCCCATGCGACGTTCCCCAACAAAAAACAGCATGCAATGAGTTTGGTCCATGGTTGAACACCTATCATTCTCTATTGTGGTACATGTCAGGATTTAACAGTGCCATCAAGTGTGATCATATCAACAATAACTTGACAGAAAGTTTTAACAACAAGATAAAGCAGTTATAGAACTTGACTGTGCATGACATGGTTGACCAGATCAGGATCATGATCATGCGCATGTGGGAAATGAGAAGAAGAATTGGTGATTTGCTGCAAGGGGATAAGCTTCCGGCAGTGGTACAACAGGTGGTGAACAGGAGCAGGAATCTTACACATTTGTGTGTTGAAAAATCTTCATTGTGGGGTGCTGAAGTTAGAGATACCAAGACTGGAAGGAGGCATGTTTGTAACACTGAGTTGCATGACTGCACTTGCCTCGAGTGGTAACACACCGGTAAACCATGTGACCATGCCATAGTTTTCTTGGCCTCACAATCCAAGATAAACATGCACCCATATTTGCATGCATATTACTCAGTGGCAAGATTCAAGGCTGCATATGCAACTCCAGTTCCAGCACTTACAGATCTGTCTCAGTGGCCTGAAGTGGAAATTGAATTTTCCATGTGTCCTCCCCTAACAAAAAGAAAAGCTGACAGGCCTAAAGAGAGTAGATTCAAGGCATGGTTTGAGAAAGGTGGGAGTAGTAAAAAGGGAAAAGGGAATAAGGATGCAAAGCCAAAAAGGTCCCAAAAAGGTAACAAAAATAGATGTAAGCTGTGCCAGGAACTTGGGCACCAAAAATGATCTCCAAAATGTCGTTACACTCTTGAAAGGCCAAAGTATGTTTATGTTTGTGTTTTTTTAATTTGGGTGTTGTATTTAATTACTAGCTAAATTACAAGCTTTGTTTTCTAGGAGGAAGCGTGGAGGTCAACCCCTTGTTGTTGAAGATTGCTGGGCAATCAAAAAGGCAAGAATCAATGGTTGTAGAAAGAAGAGAAGTTTTGGTGATGAACCAGAGTTGAATGATGCTGCGGTGCAAAATGAGCAAGAGTTGGATGATGCTGTGATGCAAAATGAGCAAGAGTTGGATGATGTTGTGATGCAAAATGATCAAGATTTGGATGATATTGTGGTGCAAAATGAGGCAGTCTTTGATCTTGTGATGCATCATGACCAACATTTGGATGATGATGTGGTGCAGAATTTGGTGCAAACTGAAGTTGTTCTGCAAACTGAAACTGAAACTGAAGATGTTCTGCAAACTGAAACTGAAACTGAAGATGTTCTGCAAACTGAAGCTGTTGCGGTAGATGTGATGCAAACTGAGCCTATATTGCAAGTTGTATTACCAATTGAAGCTACTGGAGTTGTTGTTGTGCAAACTGTGCCTCATGTAGATGTTGTGGTGCCAACTCCAGCTGTCCTAACTAGTCCAGTTATGAAAATCAAGAGTTTGAGTGAACTAGGTGTCGTACGATCAAAAACTGGTAAGAAGAAGAAGAATTCGAGTGCTAAGAAGAAGAAGTGAAAACTTCATTTGTCTCAATTTGTGTAATGGTGATGTGTGTTGTAGAATAACAAACTTGCCTCAATTTGTGTAAGCTGGTATTTGTGTAATGCTATTTAAATTCTGGCCGAATTTCAAATTTGACCCAAAATTTAAATTGAAATTTGTTTAGTATGTGATATTGATGTTACAATGCTTTAATATTAGTCATATGCATGTTAAGAGATCAATCCGAGCACTTAGTGTTGATGTGAAAAACTAGTCATGACAAATGTGCTCCAAATGAGCTCCAAAGCTAGGCTAAACACCACATTCCTAAGCAAATGGGACAAAAATCAAAACTTGACAACTAATGTGCAAATATAGGGTCCATGCCCAACATGAGATCATTTGGATAAACTATGACAAGCTTAGCCTTAAACCCTAGCCTGAATCACATGCAACCTGGTTCATGATAGCTATGTTTTGTGAAGGTTTTTTCATGAAAATACCCATAGACCAAGTTTCTTATTTTTCCCAGAAACTCACTCGCATAATATGATGATGGGTGCAAGTTTCATATTTTTTTATTTTTTTGAATTAGTTATGCTCAACCCTAGCTTGAATCCCATGCAACCTCGTTCATGATAGATATGTTTTCATGAAAATACCCATAGACCAAGTTTCTTATTTCTCCCAGCAACTCACTCACATAATATGATGATGGTGCAAGTTTCATATTTTTTTGTTTTTTTTTTGAATTAGTTATGCTCAACCATATCCCTCAAAACCCTCTCAAAACCCCTCATAACCCCATCTGAAACCCCGCATCCTTCCGAGCCGCTAGATCTCTGTTAGTGAACGGTCTGGATCAGGCGCTAGGGCCACGTCACTGATCCGCGTGATGCTCTGTGATTGGCTGCATTTGACAACGGGCTAGCCGTTTGTTTTTTACGCTGCGGCGAGTGGGCTAGCCATTGGGCTCTGGTAAAAGAAGCCCACCAGTTAGACCTTTGGACCGAACGTTGCCTCCTCTGCCTCCGGGCCCTAGTCAGCAGGCTACATTGCCATGCATGCATGCACGGGCGGCACACGCAGCGAAAATGGGGCAGGCTTGTCCCCTTGACCCCGACGGCACAGACACGTGCTGGTCGTCGCAGCATGGCAATTGATGCACGGGATAGAAAAACGGGCAGGCTTGACCCCTTGACCCACAACCGATGGCACAGACGCGTCGCAGCCTGGCTATTGATCCAGTGTTTCATGGCAGACTTGGTTTCCCATGCTCGTGTACACACTTCGATGGGGTGCCACCAAATGCCGCCCGCTCATTACTTCCACCCGGTGAAACCACTTAAAGAAATCAAAAACCACGTCGCACTAGGGCTATTTAAGCCACACCTATCGTCTTCCTCTCCCTCCTCAACAATACCCTACCCCATCCTCTCCCATCTGCCCTCCTTCTTCCTTCTTCTCAAACCCGATCGAGCCACCATGCAGTTAAACGGCCCCACCTACCACTTCCCCCTAACCATGCCGGAAAGGCTCTACCCGGCCAGAGTCTACGTAGAGAAAACCCTTAGGGTGTGGGCGATCTCAAGGTGGAAGGGTGCAAGGGAGTTAACAGAGTTCTTCCTTGCGGCCGGCTTTCGCCACCTCCCCCTGGCTCTCCAAAGATGTTCCATGTTGAGGAGGTCAATCACAATGGCGTTGTGGTTGCGCTCCTCGCTATGTTCACCAACCCCTTCGATGCCTTACACCTCCTCGGGCGAGTGTTTTGGTGTGGGTGTGAATTTATAGCTTTCACCACCCATAACATCTTCACCGACTTCAACGGCATCTTCCCCAACAACGGCGTTATGCACATGCTCCCGTACCCCATCGACAACGGGGAGGAGTACTAAAGGGCACCCGGAGGAGCGAGATGGCGTTCACCCGGAGGAGGAGAAGGAGAAGAACCCGCGTTTGGTGCCCCCGATCTATCTGGCTAGCTATATATGCCCCTATCTATCGTATTAGTATTTTTAAGTTGTAATCGTTAAGCTACTATTATTAAGTTGTATTAGTATTTTAAGTTGTAAGGCTATCGTGGAACTATGGGTTGTAATCCTTATGCTACTATATAATCGTTATGCTACTATATATATTGTTGTTTCATGCTATTATTTGTAGATTGCTATGGGTTGTTCTTGCTATTATTTGTGTTTTGCTATGGGTTGCTACGGGCCCGGGTTGCTACACAATATTGGCCAAATCATGGGTCATGACCCAAACCATGGACATGCAACTAGGAGCCCCATGCAAAGCCACCATGGACATGCAACTAGGACATGCAAACCCACCATGGACATGCAACTAGGACATGCAAACCCACCATGGACATGCAACTAATTTACTTCATGCAAGCATGCAACTCATTTAGTTCATGGAACCGTAGACATGCATAAAAACAATCATAAAACAATAGCAACAAATATGTAAAGAAAAAAAAAGTTACAACACATACATGTGTTCATGCATCCATGCACGAATGGATCTATCTATCCTCCTTAAAATTGATTCAAAAAATTAATTGAATCATTTTTTAAGGTGGATACATACATTAAATTTAGTGCATGAAGTTTAGTGCATCAAAAAATGACTCATCACAAAATTTAGTGCATGAAAAAGGCCAAAGTAAAAACAAGTAACATTTTATTTGCCGAAGCTAGAGGTTTATTTGCCGAAGCAACATTTTATTTTGAGGTTTAATCAAAGCATTTTTCTTGTTTCAAATTATTTAGGACCTAAGATATGTAAAACAAGTAAAACCATTTTTTTTGAAATTAAAACAAGTCAAATCTAGGCAGGTGGGTTTGTTTTCTCTTTGGGCCTGGTTTGTTGGCCCAACATCTATTAGGTAGTCCAGATTTATTTATTTCGCGAAACTTCACTCTTTGGGCCTGGTTATTCCTCAACTTCAGCGTCATGGCCCAACATCTATTCGCTAGCCTACGAATAATTTTTTTCCTATTGAAACTGAACTTTGGTCTCGCACTCGGCAGCCCAATATTGTTTTTTACTAGAAACTGAATTTGGATGTGTACTTTGGTCACTAAAGAACAAAAACAGAGGAAACAGAGCATGAACACTGAATAATTTGTGTTCCAAATTGCTGCTTCATTTAAGATACATGAACTTGTCATGGCGCACAGATCACATCCTCTACCCAGACAGACCTAAATGCCCCCTCTAATGACGGATGAATAGCAAGTAAAACATAAACAGAGCAATGACACAGCAATAAAAAAACACTGCCATGATATTTGCTTGCTTCTGCAAATCGATCATCTCCCTTTGATTTTTCTTGATCTTCTTCATTTTCTCGGTTAGTTCAGACTCTAAGTGCGGTTTAGCATTGCGCGCATACCTCGCCATCGGCACGACTCTGCCCGCCCTCTGTCCGAGCTCCCCCAATTCTCCATCTGCGGCACCCTGTCCAAATGGAGCTCCCAGGTTGCGGCCACGCTAGAATCAATGTAGCCCTCAGACTGAATCCTCTAAACATATTCATCAATCCACTCGAAATGTGTGCATTTCTTAGGATCTGAAAACCACAACATGAACCCTAAATCCCAAATTCGAGGAGAAAAAACAAAATATGGAGAAATCAGAGCAAACAACAGCGAAAGAACGGGCTTAGAACTGAGATCTAACCTTGCCATCTCTTCCTGCCATTGGTTTGCTCAAGCATTTCACAAATTCCCGCCCAAGATTGCCATTGTCATCCGTCTTAGTGACCAACCGTTTGAGAGACTCTGGGCGTGGGCAGTCAGGGCACCTTGTGAGCAGCACTGAACCATACTGACGCCAGTTTGATTGCGTGGCGGAGGAGATGGACATCTGCACCAGGTCGCCGGAGAAGAGGAAGAATGGGGAAAGGGGAAAAGCAATGGGCGGCGACGGACGGACGGGCACGGGCGGAATCTCTTCTAACCGTGACGAGGTGGGTCCCGCGCTTACTGGACAAGTGGTGGGTCCCGCGCTTACGTGGATAAGTTGTGGGTCCAACCCATAACAGCTAATGAGGATATCAATTCAGCATAAGGGCCATGTCGCACAGGGGCTATTTACTCGCTCAAAAGTGTCGCTCCCAAGCCATTCTGTCGAACAACGTATCACTCCATCCAATTCCCAGTAAAGATGTCGCGCAGGAGCTATAAGCCCGTTTTCCATCGCCAATGAAGAACGCGTGTCAAAGTCACTGCATGGAAGTTTAGTGCCCACTCATGGCCAGTTGGGCGTGGTCCGTCCATTCATACCATGGCCACCTCGCAAGCGAGCGTACCTTTGTTCGCTTCTTTTGCACCAAGCACATAAGTTTTAGCCGCAAGGCCCGACCAAAATACTCGAGATCAGTCACCCAAACTCTTACGGGTGCACACCATCTTCCAACTGATCAGAGAGCGCCCCCTGTTGGCATCTTCACTATCATCCGCATTCCTGATAAAATTTCTCCAAAGTTTGTTTAACTTCTTGAATGCCAACTTGGATACGGAAATTTTACGATGCATTGCAATACATGAGAGACCGTGTATTGTATTAGCGATCCAACATATGACATTAATTGGGCTTTATTAAATCCCAACGGCATTTTCGTCCAAAAATATATATTAAAGTTTAGGATGGCCCAATTAAGTCTAGGGGTATTATTGTTCTAAAATTTTGAATTAAGTTAATTGCATTAACATAGTACTTGATTACAACTAAACGGCATCGTCATCGCGCGTGGTCATTCGAATTTGCGTGAGTCATTCCTGAGAACCCTAACCTCAGGCAAACACATTGCCGCCCTCGATCAGCGCCGCGCGCACTCATCATGCCACTCCCTCCTCCGCCCCCCCCTCCCTCGCACGCGATCCCCCTCACGTTATGCAGCGCCAGATCTTCCAAGGAGCCGCCTAGAACCCTACTTCACAGATTGGACGGCCCTTCCCCGACGCGAGGCCAGATCATTGTCATTGTCGTCCATCAAATTTGTCACGCCAGATCTTCGCAACGAACTCTGAGATGTAAGTGCCCCCGCCATCTCTCATCTTGTCTGGTCCCTTCTGCATAGTATCGATGGTATAGGATTTGATTAGGGTTTAGGATATGTAATGTGATAAAGTTGTGAGTAGATTTCGATTCAATAGAAGTGTAATTCGGATTTATTTACGACATCTTTTGGACTTAGTTTGGGTTATGTGGCATGAGAAAGTTGTCAGCGGATTTGGATTCAAAAAAAGTGTAGTTTGGATTTAGTTATGAAATGTTTTGGATTTAGTTAGGAGATATTAATTCTCTAATGTGACAAAGTGATGACTACATTTTGATAGAAAAGAAGTGTAATTCGGATTTAGTTAGGACATATTTTGAACTTAGTTTGGGTTCTGTGACACGAGAAAGTTGTCAGCGGATTTGGATTCAAAGAAAGTGTAGTTTGGGTTTGGCTTATGACATATTTTGGATTTAGTTATGAGATATTTTTTATTGAGGCCGGATTTATTTTGGACTTAGTTAGGAGATATTTTGAACTGAGTTTGGAATTATTTTGGATTTAGTTCTAGGAGATATTTTTTTAATTGAGGTTGGAGTTATTTTGGATTTAGTTAGGAGATTTGATCTACGAGGGTGGATTTATTAGGGCGTGATCACTCACGGATTTGAAGGATTAGTCACGGCATTTTGTATTTAGTGAGAGGGCATATTTCATAACTAGTTACAGCTTTTGAAGGCTGAGATAGGTACATGAGGAAAACTGAAAAATTGTTTCAATTATTTAAGCAAAGTAGTGCATTATTATTTTGTATGCTATCCATCCATAATATTGTCTATGTGTTTTTGTTGGCAGCATAACGACATGGATGATAAAGGCAACGCGGACGAAAATATGGACGATAAAGTCAATTTCCTCCACCTTCTTTGATTTTCTCGTCTTTCAATATATTCTTGAAACAAAGCCCCGGCTGTGATCCATGTGATATGCAAATGCGAGGTTTAACTTGATGAGACGTAGCTTGCAGAAAAGGGGACACGACGCACGCTTAACTATTAAGCATGCGCGCAGAGGCCTCATGTGTTTGCAAGCGCCACAAGTAAATTATAGTTAGCAACTAATAATGGTTATATTAAACCAAGGAAAAGAAGATGCTAGCTAGCATGCACACAAAAGGATCGTAATGTGCTGTCAAAAGATCTCGCAATCTTCTTCAAAAGTCAACTAGTGTGATCTCGGTCCACGTGATGCTAGTACGGGCTTAGCTACTTGGCAGGCATGCACACGATGCATGCTCCATCCACGACCACAACTATCAAGTTCATAAAACTAACCTAGCAGATTCTTGATGCTGCTAGAACTCCTAGAAGATTACACAATCTTCTACGTATCTCCACGTCAAGCGCGGAGTACTACTTTGGAGTGGAGTAACTCGTACATTACCTTCCAAGATCAGATTCACACGTCGAAATGTTGGGCATGTTGTGGGCGATCGACCTATATATCAATCCTATAAATAGACATCACCCATCTTGCCTAGTTTGTTCATCCACTCCACACCATCTTGCCCTTTTATCGCTCTTATAGTCAGATACCACCTCTAAAGAGTAGTCATAGTTAAGATGGCTGCCTCCGGCAGGGTGGCCACCCTCCTCCTCCTGCTCCTCCTCTCCCCCGCACTAGCCCTGAGTTCTTGTGTCTGCGAGGAGCCGGCCTGCACGGAGGAGACCAAAACGTGCATGAAGACGTCCTGCGACCCCCGCTGCGGCGACTTGTTTGGCCTTCGCAGCTGCGAAAAGAGCTGCCAGGAGTGCCTGGGGAAAAGCCCACCGGCATGCGGCAAAGTGTTCGGGGACTGCAGGTCCAGATGCAGCGACGTGGACAGGACTTGTCACGCCTACT
Source organism: Hordeum marinum (assembly GCA_022496015.1). NCBI lineage: Eukaryota > Viridiplantae > Streptophyta > Magnoliopsida > Poales > Poaceae > Hordeum > Hordeum marinum. The sequence continues at coordinate 27,570,468 of CM039678.1, forward strand.
GCTACAACAAGAACAAAATAGTGAAATGCCCGGCCGACTGCCACGAAGCAATGCTGGACTGCGTGACCAAGTGCGCCAATCCCGTCTAACTCAATGCATTTGGGCGGCCGAGCTCAATGCATTTCTTCTTCCACTGTCGTGGCTCCTTGTTTCTCTGTCTAAGGATCGTGTCATGTAATCTCATGTCATGTCATGTCTGCTTGCTTGCTTTGCTTCCTTCGTGTCTTAAATTGTGTGTCGCAATAAACTAATAATATATATATGCATGCCATGTTTCGATTACTACTCTCCCCGTTCCATAATTTCTTGTCGAGGTTTTAGTTCAGAACTAAAACTCATGACAAGAATTATGGAACAGAAGAAACACGATACTTGAGTGTGTGCAGAATCACCAACCCCCATAAATTCAACCTCACCCCATGATTTCCTTCCTCAACATCATCATGTAAAAATAATTTATTACATGTATTTTGTCTTGATCTATCAAGGGCCGGCTATCTCTGCAATGTGCTCATCTTGGGATGCTAGAGATAAAGCCGGCAGCAGCGATGGCTTCACAGTGCGACCTTTGAATCTATGCAAGCAATTTGTCCGCTTTTCCTCACGCGATAGGCTACCTCCTCCCCTACCATTCCAAATCGGCTCACAGGTGACGACTATCCGTTCGTTCTGGTGATGGTTGATGTGTGTGCTCCACATCAGGCATATTGGCGTCTGCGGTTGTAGATCTAGCGTCATACTCCTTCCAATTCATAATATGGTGCACTACGCTTGTCAAGATTTAAGTTTGATCATAAATTTAACTAACGTGGGCAACTGTGGCGGCAGTAAAACTTGTGTCATTGAATCTCAAAAAGCGTGGGACACACTACATTATGAAATGGAAGGAGTAGCAAATAGCTGTTCTGTGGGTTTTACCTTGGTCCACGGTTTTGATGTCAGGTGCACGGTCGGCTCTGGCGGCCTTCCTTGTTGATGAAGGTAGTTGCTATGCACAAACATGGTGGCTTGGTAATGATATCTACTTCAGACAGCCACATGTGTGGGCGGTTGTACTTAAATATTCATTACCAACAACAATAATTGTCCCATGAGTCCCTTTCCCAGTGCTCCAGGTCACGGTGTACTGATGCTAAGAATATCACAGAGGCAAACATCTAATATGGCAAAGTAATTAAGGACGAGAGAAGACACTAAAGCGACCTAGGAAGAAATGATGCCAAGCACGTAGAGCTATGCGAAATGTCAACCAACTAATGCATGGAAAAGTTTAGTTGCTAAAAATTAAATGAATGAAGCTTAGCATCGCCATGGCTGGTTCCAACATCTGCGCATCGCAGACATAGCACCCCGTTGGCCCGTCGTGTCCACCGCCAGCAAGCGCGGGCAAAGGGAGAGATGCGAAGATAGGCGGGGAATGAACGAGCTCTGGCACGGTCTCCCATGGCTGATACTTTGAGGAAGAGAAAGGAGAAAAAAAGGAAGGGGATAAGAAGAGGCCGCAGGGGAAGAAGAAATGATGACGAAGAATGGCCGGACAGTGGACCCGACACCGAAAACATGAGGTTCCGATCCAAAAGCGTTCGTGAGCGACTGCCAAAGAGTTCGCCTGGTCGACCAGAACGAATCACCTGCCTAAAGGAATTCCGTAAATGTATTGTGTCTTGAACCATCAAGGGCCGGCTGTCTCCATGGTGCGCTAATATTGGTGCCGCTGATAGAGTAGGCAGCGGCAGTGACTCAACGAATTGTATGGGGCCCTGCCTTTTTTTTGAACTAGCAGGAGCTCTGGCTTTGCATTAAGAAGAGAATGGTCCACTTTATAAGGAAAAGTGGCCAAAAACTAAGAATGTTATGGTCCAAATGGCCAAAAACTAAGGAAAAGTGGCTAAACCACATTGAATCGCCCAAATTATGTGATTGTTTTCAAGAGCAGAAGTTTTTTCAGGTTTGTAAACTGGAGCAGGGGCGGAGCACTGCGCCCCCCCCCCTTCCCCCCCCCCCCCCCCCCCCCCCGCCCAATGGCCACCCCCTGGATTTTTAGAGGAGACTAGTACTAATCTATCATGTATTCTTTGATTAGTTTCGGTCATTAGCTAGGAAAACAGCACATGCCTTCTTTATTCTATGATTATCCAACACAATGTTGGCTGGCCCAAGCCCATAGCAATTAACCCAGAATGGCACTGGTTCCCCGTGATGGACGCATCAATCCAATCAGCGATGACCATGCGCAATAGTCGCATCTACACGTACATCCAATCAGTTTCTCTTCCGCGCAGTTCGACGATCTGTTGCCGCCGCACACACCCAGTGTTAATCAAGGGTTGCCATTAGCCTTCATCTCCACGCCAGGGCACAAGCACAAGCAATCTTTCGGAAGTAGGGATCCCTCCCTGCCTACACACTGACCAGCTGTTATGACGAGCACATGGGACAGAGAGGGGATGGATTTGATACTCTATAAGGTTTGTATTCTGGCGACCTTGATCACAAACAGTTTGATTTTATATGTTTAACTATGTCTACACGTTAGTAACTATAGTAAATTTAAGTGTTGTCCCAGGCAATGATGGTTCTCCTTTGAGAATTGTATGAGTGCAAGCGAAATCAAGCCATTCAGTTATACGTACAAAGATTGGTCATGTTCGTATATCTTAAACATAAATATGACAATGTTTTGTAACAAGATACTTTGTCATACTTTGGAGAACTTCATCTACGTGTTGCGTATGTGGAATTATTCAACACTATTAGCTATACCTAGGCATGCTTTATGCATTCCCGCTCAGGCAAAGTTAAATGTGAGTGACATGTCGATATAGAACTTTTTCAGAGTTTGTGAGACATAAAAAAAATTAGCTTCACCGTCGTCTCGCCCCCCCCCCCCGCGTCTCTAAATCCTGGCTCTGCCCCTGAACAAGAGGAAATTCTCGTGAGTTACCGGTGATGGGAACATTCTACACCCAGTTGAAGGGTCCAACAGTGCAGGCAGATCAACCATGTCATGTAGATTCAACTTTATACCAGTTTCTTCTTTGACCTGCCGGCAATAAAAGACTCATTAACAAAAGACTGCCACAAACAATATTGGAATGAAAATTCACAAACTCTGTTAAACTTCTCATTACAAAATTATGGCTTGTGAGCCTTACCAAACAAAAATAGGACCAGTGTGACTCGTTTTCCACAACAGCATGCAAACCATTGTAGGCACAGTGTAAATACAGGAAAAGGAAGACACTAAACTCACAAACTGCGGTATCAACGAAATAACCGTTTTCAACATCTAGCATTCCACCTGGTAGTTCCAATATATTTTTCGAATGCGAACTCTTTCTTGAAAATTTAGAAAAATAGAAATACTCAACAGAAGGCTAACGGTGGAACTCTCTCTTGAAATATTATTTGTTGACACGTAACATTTGAGGAGAATAGACATACCAATAAATTAAAGGCAAACGCATGGAATAGGAAAAACCATTGATATGGAAAATTAAGACATTCTAATTTCAAAAGAACATCTTAGCTTATCCATAACATTACTAACATGGTATTCTGATCAATAGTGAGTTGTTAAACCAGATTTTGGTTAGCCACCCAAATCATACTTTTATCTCGGTTTGAATCGAGTTACCGACCCAGTTTTCAACGGGAAGTGCCTTGATAAGTGGTTAGTCAATGGTTGCCCGACTGTGACTAGCACATCATCCGTTCTTTAAGGTGTTGGCTCGGAGCTGTGCTAGCTTTGGAGATAAACAATTAATGTTTGACCTTCGGTTGAACTAGCCAGCATTGGCACACGTAGACCTTAGCCCGCAAGGCCGACTGATTCCGTTCTGGAAAGGTTTAATAAGGATGAAATCAACCTTTTTTCAAAGGACAAAATTCATTGTGGGTAATGGATCCTCTACGAGATTTTGGAAGGACACGTGGTTAGGAGAGACGCCTCTAGCGATCCAATACCCATCCCAATATAATATTGTTCAGCATAGGGAGGCCTATGTTGCAACAGTATTACACTTCACTTCTCTAAACATTCAATTTAGAAGGAACTTAGTAGGAAATCGTTGGGAAGCATGGCTCCATCTCGTAAGAAGACTGATGGATATACAGTTATCTAACCAACCAGATCGTGTGTACTGGCTACTGACGAATAATGGATCGTTCTCGGTCAAATCAATGTACATGGATATGATAAACTCGGTAACTATCACTCGTACAGCGAATATCTGGCAGGTCAAAGTTCCTCTAAAAATCAAAGTGTTCATGTGGTTTGTACACAAACAAGTTATTCTCACGAAGGACAATTTGGCAAAACGAAACTGGACTAGATCATGTAGATGTAGTTTCTGTGCCAATGATGAGTCTATCAAACACCTCTTTCTGGACTGCCCATTGGCTAAACTCTTATGAAGGTCGGTCCATATAACATTCAACATTGCTCCTCCCACTACCATATGCACGTTGTTTGGGACGTGGCTTAACAGAAACGGCAAATCACATTCGAGTAGGCGTATGCGCTTTACTGGGCTATATGGAACTACAGGAATGATTTGGTTTTTAACAAAAAAAAAACTTTCATCTTTTGCAGGTTGTATTCAGGGCCACAACATTAATCCGTATGTGGTTGCTACTCACTCCGACGGAGGCCAGGAAGCGTATGGTTACTGGGTCTATCTGATGGGAGATGGTAGCACGGGGTATCTTCAACCGGTTTGGATGGCGGTCATGTAATAGGATAGGAGAGTAGTTTCCGATCTTATTTATCTTTCCACTGGTTGAGGCTGCTTCGTCCTCTTTATGGTCTTTCATTGCTCCTCGTGAGCACTATTTGATTTTTTGGGACTGTAATCAAAACTTTGTTGGACTACTTGCTTTTTAATAAAGTGTTTGCATGCATCGTAAGATGCAGAGGCCGGGGATACCCTCGTTTTCGAAAAAAAAACAATGGTCTCTTCTTCATGGATATGTCTAGGTGTAGTATATTTTTATCAGTTGTATGTCATATTGTTTGTGGTACATTGGAGGCCGGGGATACCCTCCTTTTTGAAAAAAAAAACAATGGTCTCTTCTTCATGGATATGTCTAGGAGTAGTATATTTTTATCAGTTGTATGTCATATTGTTTGTGGTACATTGGTTCACATGTACCCTGACTGATTTTTTTACCTTTTTTAGAAAAGTCAAATATTTCTGAAACATTTTTGCAGCAAACATGGCCTATCATTATTCATGTGTAAAGTTTCACAAAGAAATGACTTTTGTCACGTTCCGTCATATTCAACAATTCTACGGAAGTCATTTTGTCGCGAAACTTTACGCATGAGCATAACAGTAGACCATGTTTGTTGTAAAAGAAATTCAGAAATGTTTCATGTTTTTAGATATATCGGGTGCGTGTAGGGCCTTGTTCCAAAATCTACACCACAGTTTACGCCTTGTAGTTCTTGATACCTTTCAAGGTTGGCACGACTGGACAACACGGTGCTCTTGATCACCAATGTTCTCAAACATCTCGTAACAGAAGAACACACACTACCCCACAGTTCGGCGTCTATAGGTTTGACGACAAGCCACTAGATGGGGCGACGGTGGCAGGACCCCTTCCTTCTTGGCCATCCATACATAGCTATGGTCGAGAGTTCCTTCGCGTCTGACGTCGATCAGCTCGCCAAAGCTCGTCGTAGGGGACCACAAACAACTTGATCAGTGTGCCACAGTCCTGCATGCCTGTTTCCTTCCCTGGGAGCGGTTTTGTGTAGCTCGGCCTACGTGGTACCTCACTAGTAGAAAACAGGACATCAGTACCGGTTTCAGAGGGCCTTTAGTTCCGGTTCTCCAACCGGGACTAATCAATCGGGACTAAAGGCCCTCACTTTTAGTCCCGAATGGGTTATGAACCGGGACTAAAGAAGCTCCACGGCTGTCGGGCGTCTAGGCAACAGGACCTTTAGTCCCGGTTGGTAAAAGTCCCGGTTGGTAACATCCCCTCCCTTTCAAAAAAAAAACAAGCAACTGCCAGATGTTGACGCATGGATGTCTTTTGGTCCCGGTTGGTGTTACAAACCGGGACTAAAGGTCCTCTTGCCTGGGCTCCCCGTAGAGGCCACGTGGAGTCCCTTCTGTCCCGGTTTGTAAGAGAACCGGGACTAAAGGTTTTGGGCTTTAGTCCCGGTTTCGAAACCGGGACAAATGGGCCTTACGAACCTTGCATTTTTATGAAAATGCAAGGTTTAACTTGATGAGAAGTAGCATGTAGAAAATGGGGCACGTCGCATGCTTAACTCTTAAGCATTTGCATAGAGCCCTCATGTTTGCATGCTCCACAACTAAATTATACTTCATCCGTCCCATAATATAAGAGCGTTTTTATCTGTCCCATGAAACGGAAGGAGTAGGTAGCAACTAATAATGGTTATTTGAAACCAGCGAAAAGAAGATGCTAGCATGCACATGAAAGGAGCGTAATGTATTATCCAAAGATCTCACAATCTTCTTCAAGTCAACTAGTGTGATCTCTGTCCACGTGATGCTAGTACGAGCTTAGCTACTTGGTAGGCATGCACGATGCATGCTTCATCCACTACCACAACTATCTAGTTTATAAAACTAACCTAGCAGATTCTTGATGCTGCTAGAAGATTACACAATCCTCTACGTATCTCCAAGTCAAGTGGAATACTACCGTGGAGTGGAGTAGCTCGTACAGTACATTCCAAGATCAGATCAGCATGTTAAACTGTTGCGCATGTTGTGGGCGATTGAACAATATATCAATCCTATAAATAGGCATCATTCATCTTGCCTAAATTGCTCATCCACTCGACACCAATCCCAGCCTTTCTTACCTCTAAACAGTACTCGTAAGATGGCTGCCTCCGGGAGGGCGGCCACCCTCCTCCTCCTGCTCCTCCTCTCCCAAGCACTAGCCCTGAGTTCTTGTGTCTGCGAGGAGCCGGCCTGCACGGAGGAGACCAAAACATGCATGAAGACGTCCTGTGACCCCGCTGTGGCGACTTGTTTGGCTTTTGCAGCTGCAGAACCTAAGTGCAGCGAAGCAATGTTGGATTGCGTGACCAAGTGCACCAACCCACTACGGGACTGCAGGCATACGCCGGCAGCCGTCGGCATAGGGACATAAGCTATCGGCGTATAGCCGTCGGCAAAAGGTATCCTCGGGCTAGCCACCCTAGCCGTCGGCATAGTGCTAGCCGTCGGCGTATAGCCATACGGCGACGGCTTGGCCTGGTCGTCGACGTAAGCACAGTGGGCCCCACGCAAGGCCTAACGGCCGTTAGGCCTGGTTGCCAGCTACGCCGACGGCTTGGCCGTCGGTCTAGCTTGTCGCCAGTGAGGCCACGCGGTAGGTCTTGAGCGCGCCTGGAATCGGGCCTACGTCGACGGTCAGGCCGTCGACGTAGGCCTCCTGGCCGTCGGCGTAGGCAGTCCCATTTGGCACAGGATAAGGCCTACGCCGACGGCCTGGCCGTCGGCGTAGGTACTGTCATAGTACCTTTTTGCCTCTTTTCCTACATATATAAAATTCCAACAATATACATTATATCCCAGATCATTACAGAGCATCACAGGCATTGATATAGCACATGCACATCGACAACGAGCATTTATCCAAACATCGTATCCATACATAGCATAACAACTTTCAAACATCCAAAATAAGATACATAGTATGTCATACACAGTATAACAACATCCAAACAGAAGAAACATTGTATCGATACAAAGAGACCTTTACACGTCCGGGGTAGCATGAAGGTCACCGCGTGGAGGCGCCGTCGAACCAGCACCGGAAGCAGGTGATCCCGCGCCACCTGGAGCCGGTGTGCTCTCGCGCGATGCACCACCTCCACCATGGTCGGGGTGCACCGGTGTGAACGGCGGCGAGGCTGCAGCACGACCAAACGGTCCAGTTGTTGGAAATATGCCATAGAGTCAATAAATAAAGTGTTTATTATTATATTTCTTTGTTCATGATAATTGTTTATTATCCATGCTATAATTGTATTGATTGGAAACACATTACATGTGTGGGTAAATAGACAAACATTTTGTCCTTAATATGCCTCTAGTGAACTAGCTCGTTGATCAAAGATGGTCAAGGTTTCCTAGCCATTGGCATGTGATGTCATTTGATAATGGGATCACATCATTAGGAGAATGATGTGATGGACAAAACCCAAACTACAAACGTAGCATATGATCGTGTCAGTTTATTGCTACTATTTTTTGCCTGTCAAGTATATGTTCCTATGACCATGAGATCATGTAACTCACGGACACCGAAGGAGTGCCTTATGTGTATCAAACGTCGTAACGTAACTGGGTGACTATAAAGGTGCTCTACAGGTATCTCCAAGGGTGTCTGTTGAGTTGGCATGGATCAAGATTGGGATTTGTTACTCCGTGTGACGGAAAGGTATCTCAGGGCCCACTCGGTAATACAACATCACAATAAGCCTTGTAAGCAATGTGACTAAGTGTTAGTCACGGGATCTTGTATTACGGAACGAGTAAAGAGACTTGCCGGTAACGAGGTTGAACTAGGTGTGGAGATACCGACGATCGAATCTCGGGCAAGTAACATACCGAAGAACAAAGGGAACATCATATGGGATTAACTGAATCCTTGACATAGAGGTTCGACCGATAAAGATCTTCGTAGAATATGTAGAAACCAATATGGGCATCCAGGTCCCACTATTGGTTATTGACCATAGAGGTGTCTCGGTCATGTCTACATAGTTCTCTAAGCCGCAGGGTCTGCACACTTAAGGTTTGGTGACGTTTCAGTAGTATAGAGTTATGTATGGTGGTGACCAAAGGTTGTTCGGAGTCCCAGATGAGATCCCGGACATCACGAGGACCTCCGGAATGGTCCGGAGGTAAAGATTCATATATAGGAAGTCCTGTTTTGGTCGCCAGAAAAGTTTCGGGCTACTCGGTAGTGTAACGGGAGTGCCGGTAGTGTACCGGGAGACCACCGGGAGGGGTATTTCGACCCAAGAGCCTTCATGGGCTGTGGGAGAGTAAACACCATCCCTTTGTGGGCTGGTGGAGGTCCCATACAAGGCCCATGTGGCTAGGGAAGAAAAGCCCAAAGGGAAAAGGTGGAAAAAGGCAAAAAAAGGAGGAATCCTAGTCCTAGTAGGATTGGAGGAGGAGTCCTCCTCTCATCCCCACTCCAGCCGAACCAAGGAGGCTTGGCCCTTGTGCCAAGGCCTCTCCTCCCTCCCTCTTATATATACTGGAGGTTTTAGGGTTTTTGCACTAGATTTTCAGCCACGTGCTACCCGTTCCTCCAGTGCATAGTTTCTCCTCTAGATCAGTTTTCTGCAGTGCTTAGGCGAAGCCCTGCCGGAATAGCTCCACCACCATTGCCGAAGCACCGTCACGCTGCCGGAGAACTCTTCTTCATCTCCGCTCCTTCTTGCTTGATCATGAAGGCAGAGATCGTCATCAAGCTGTACGTGTGCTGAACGCGGAGGTGCCGTCCGTTCGGTGCTTGATCGGGACGGATCGTGATTGGATCGCGGGACGCTCGGCGATATGGATCGCGAAGACGTTTGACTACACCAACCGCGTTTCTTAACGCTTCCCGCTTAGCGATATTTGAGGGTACATAGATCCACTCTCCCTCTCGTAGATGCTCATCACCATGGATAGATCTGCATGTGCGTAGGAATTTTTTTATTTCCCATGCAACATTCTCCAACAGTGGCATCATGAGCTAGGTCTATGTGTAGATGAGATATCGAGTAGAACACAAAAGTTTTGTGGGCGTTGATGCTTAGATTGCTTCCTCCCTTGGACAGATTTTGGTTCAGCGGTATTGTGAGATGAAGCGGCCCGGACCAACATTACTCGTACGCTTACGAGAGACCGGTTCCCTCGATCGCAACTTGTTGCATAGATGGCTTGCGGGTGCCAGTTTCTCTCACTTTAGTTGGATCGGATTCGACAAAGGCGGTCCTTGAGAAGGTTCAAAAGCAACTAGTGTATCACCGTTGTGGTTTTTGCGTAGATGGGAATTGTTCTTGCTAGATACCCGTAGCAGCCACGTAAAACATGCAACAACAATTAGAGGACGTCTAACTTGTTTTTGCAGGGTATGTTGTGATGTGATATGGCCAATTACATGATGTGATATATGCTGGAAATATGCCCTAGAGGCAATAATAAAATGGTTATTATATTATTTCCTAGTTCATGATAATTGTCTATTGTTCATGCTATAATTGTGTTAACCGGAAACCGTAATACATGTGTGAATACATAGACCACAACATGTCCCTAGTGAGCCTCTAGTTGACTAGCTCGTTGATCAATAGATGGTCACGGTTTCATGACCATGGACATTGGATGTCGTTGATAACGGGATCACATCATTAGGAGAATGATGTGATGGACAAGACTCAATCCTAAGCATAGCACTAGATCGTGTAGTTCGTTTGCTAAAGCTTTTCAATGTCAAGTATTGTTTCCTTAGACCATGAGATTGTGCAACTCCCGGATACCTTAGGAATACTTTGGGTGTGCCAAATGTCACAACGTAATTGGGTGGCTATAAAGGTGCACTACGGGTATCTCCGAAAGTGTTTGTTGGGTTGGCACGAATCGAGACTGGGATTTGTCACTCCGTGTGACGGAGAGGTATCTCTGGGCCCACTCGGTAAGACATCATCATAATGAGCTCAAAGTGACTAAGGAGTTAGCCATGGGATGATGTATTACGGAACAAGTAAGGAGACTTGCCGGCAAAGAGATTGAACAAGGTATAGAGATACCGACGATCGAATCTCGGGCAAGTATCATATCGATAGACAAAGGGAATTGTATACGGGATTGATTGAATCCCGGGCATCGTGGTTCATCCGATGAGATCATCGTGGAGCAGGTGGGAGCCAACATGAGTATCCAGATCCCGCTGTTGGTTATTGGTCAGAGAAGTGTCTCGGTCATGTCCACGTGTCTCCCGAACCCGTAGGTCTACACACTTAAGGTTCGATGACGCTAGGGTTATAGGGAAATGGTATACGTGATTACCGAAAGTTGTTCGGAGTCCGGGATGAGATCCTGGACATCACGAGGAGCTCCGGAATGGTCCGGAGGTAAAGATTGATATATAGGAAGTCCAGTTTTGGTCACCGGAAATTTTTCGGGCTCATCGGTAGTGTACCGGGAGTGCCGGGAGGGTGCCGGAGGACCCCCGGGAGGGGTATGACGACCAAAGGACTTCGTGGGACCTTAGAGGAGGTGTGCCATCCCTTTGTGGGCTGGCCAATACCTTCTATAAAGGCCCATGCGGCTGGAGATAAGAGATAGGGCTGAAAAGGGTTTAAAAGGAGGAGATCCACCTCCCTTGTGGGAGGTGGACTCTCCCCCCACTTCGGCCGAAGCCCTCCTCTTTGGAGGAGGGGACAAGGCAGCCCTCCCTCTCCCTCCTTCTATATATATCCAAGGGTTTGGCCTCTTGAGAACAGATCTGAACTCTCTCTCTCACGGCAAAGCCCTACCTCTCTTCCTCCTCCTCCGCAGCGCTTAGGCGAAGCCCTGCCGGAATAACTTGCTACTCCACCACCACCATGCTATCGTGCTGCTGTTGGAGGTCTTTCCAACCTCTCCTTCCTCCTTGCTAGATCAAGTCATAGGAGACGTCATCGTGCTGCACTTTTGTTGAACGCGGATGCGCCATTATTCGGTGCTTAGATCGGAATCCACCGCGATCTGAATCGCTGCGAGTGCGACTCCATCAACCGCGTTCTTGTAACGCTTCCGCTTAGCGATCTTCAAAGGTATGAAGATGCAATCTCTCCCCACTCGTTGCTGGTTTCTCCATGGATAGATCTTGGTGATCGTAGGAAAATTTTGATTTACTACTACGTCTCCCAACAGTGGCATCATGAGCTAGGTCTATGCGTAGAATCTATGCACGAGTAGAACACAAAGCAGTTGTGGGCGTCGATTTTGTTAATTTGCTTACCACTACTAGTATTATCTTGATTCGGCGGTATTGTGGGATGAAGCGGCCCGGACCGACTTTACACGGACGCTTACGTGAGACCGGTTCCACCGCCTGACATGCACTTGTTGCATAAGGTGGCTACCGGGTGTCTGTCTCTCCCACCTTAGTCGGATTGGATTCGATGAAAAGGGTCCTTATGAAGGGTAAATAGCAATTGGCATATCACGTTGTGGTTTTGACGTAGGTAAGAAACGTTCTTGCTAGTAACCTATAGCAGCCACATAAAAACTTGCAACTACAAATTAGAGGACGTCTAACTTGTTTTTGGAGCATATGCCTTGTGATGTGATATGGCCAAAGGATGTGATGTGATGCATTGTGATGTATGAGATTGATCATGTTCTTGTAATAGGATTCATGACTTGCATGTCGATGAGCATGACAACCGGCAGGAGCCATAGGAGTTGTCTTATTTTATTGTATGACCTGCGTGTCAATCATAAACGCCATGTAATTACTTTACTTTATTGCTAAACGTTAGCCATAGTAGTAGAAGTAATAGTTGGCGAGACAACTTCATGAAGACACAATGATGGATATCATGATGATGGAGATCATGGTGTCGTGCCAGTGACAGTGATGATCATGGTGCCCCGAAGATGGAGATCAAAGGAGCAAGATGATAATGGCCATATCATGTCACTATATTGATTGCATGTGATGTTTATCATGTTTACATCTTATTTGCTTAGAACGACGGTAGTAAATAAGATGATCTCTCAATAAAATTTCAAGAAAAGTGTTCACCCTAACTGTGCACCGTTGCTAAGGATCGTTGTTCCGAAGCACCACGTGATGATCGGGTGTGATAGGTTCTAACGTTCGCATACAACGGGTGTAAGCCAGATTTACACACGCGAAACACTTAGGTTGACTTGACGAGCCTAGCATGTACAGACATGGCCTCGGAACATGGAAGACCGAAAGGTCGAACATGAGTCGTATGGAAGATACGATCAACATGGAGATGTTCACCATGGATGACTAGTCCGTCTCACGTGATGATCGGACACGGGCTAGTTGACATGGATCATGTGTCACTTGGATGACTAGAGAGATGTCTATCTAAGTGGGAGTGCATTAAATAATTTGATTATGTGAACTTAATTATCATGAACTTAGTCTAAAATTATCTTTACAATGGATATTGTAGATCCAATGGCCAACGCGAATGTCACCCTCAATTTCAACGCATTCCTAGAGAAAACCAAGCTGAAATATGATGGAAGCAACTATGCGGACTGGGTCCGTGGCTTGAGGATCATCCTCATAGCTTCCAAGAAATTGTATGTCCTTGATGCACCACTAGGTGACTCACCCATTCTCCCAGCGGAACAAGACGTTATGAATGCTTGGCAGACACGCTGTGATGATTACTCCCTTGTTCAGTGTGGCATGCTTTACAATTTAGAACCGGGGCTACAAAAGCGTTTTGAGCAACACGGAGCATATGAGATGTTCCAAGAGCTGAAACTGGTTTTCCAAGCTCATGCCCGGGTGGAGAGATATGACGTCTCCGACAAGTTCGTCAGCTGTAAGATGGAGGAGAATAGTTCTGTTAGTGAGCACATCCTCAAGATGTCTGGGCTACACAACTGCTTGACTCAACTAGGAGTTAATCTCCCGGATGACTCGGTCATTGACAGAATCCTCCAGTCGCTCCCACCTAGCTACAAGAGCTTTGTGATGAACTACAACATGCAAGGGTTGGAGAAGTCCATTCCTGAGTTGTACTCGATGCTGAAATCAGCGGAGGTCGAGATCAAAAAGGAGCATCAAGTGTTGATGGTGAATAAGACCACTAGTTTCAAGAAAGGCAAGGGTAAGAAGAACTTCAAGAAGGATGGCAAAGCTGTTGCCGTGCCCGGTATGCAAGTTGTCGGGAAGAAGAAGAACAAGCATGGACCCAAGCCTGAGACTGAGTGCTTTTACTGCAAGGGTACCGGTCACTGGAAGCGGAACTGCCCCAAGTACTTAGCGGATAAGAAGGACGGCAACATTAAAGGTATATGTGATATACTTGTTATTGATGTGTACCTAACCAACGCTCGTAGTAGCTCCTGGGTATTTGATACCGGTGTAGTTGCTCACATTTGTAACTCCAAGCAGGAGCTGCGGAATAAGCGGAGGCTGGCAAAGGACGAGTTGATGATGCGCGTCGGGAATAGTTCCAAGGTCGATGTGATCACCGTCGGCACTCTACCTCTACATCTACCTTCGAGATTAGTTTTAAACCTTAATAATTGTTATTTAGTACCAGCTTTGAGCATGACCATTGTATCTAGATCTCGCTTGATGCGAGATGGCTACTCATTTAAATCTGAGAATAATGGTTGTTCTATTTATATGAGAGAAATGTTTTATGGTCATGCCCCGCTGGTCAAATGTTTATTTTTGATGAATCTCGAACGTGATGTTACACATGTCCATAGTGTGAGTACCAAAAAGTGTAAGGTTGATAACGATAGTCCCACTTACATGTGGCACTGCCGCCTTGGTCATATTGGCGTCAAACGTATGAAGAAGCTCCATACTGATGGACTTTTGGAGTCTCTTGATTTCGAATCATTTGACACGTGCGAACCATGCCTCATGGGCAAGATGACCAAGACTCCATTCTCCGGAACAATGGAGCGAGCAACTGACTTGTTGGAAATAATACATACCGATGTATGCGGTCCAATGAGTGTCGAGGCTCGTGGTGGCTACCGTTATGTTCTCACCCTCACTGATGACTTGAGAAGATATGGGTATGTCTACTTAATGAAACACAAGTCTGAAACCTTTGAAAGGTTCAAGGAATTTCAGAGTGAGGTAGAGAATCAACGTGACAGGAAAATAAAGTGCCTACGATCTGATCGTGGAGGAGAATATTTAAGTCACGAGTTTGGCACGCACCTAAGGAAATGTGCAATTGTTTCACAACTCACGCCGCCTGTCACACATCAGTGAAATGGTGTGTCTGAACGTCATAATCGCACTCTATTAGATATGGTGCGGTCTATGATGTCTCTTACCAACTTACCGCTATCATTTTGGGGATATGCATTAGAGACTGCCGCATTCACTTTAAATAGGGCACCGTCAAAATCCGTTGAGACGACACTTTATGAATTATGGTTTGGAAAGAAACCTAAGCTATCGTTTCTAAAAGTTTGGGGATGCGATGCTTATGTGAAGAAACTTCAACCTGAGGAGCTCGAACCCAAAGCGGAAAAGTGCGTCTTCATAGGATATCCCAAAGAGACTATTGGGTATACCTTCTACCTAAGTTCCGAGGGAAAAGTCTTTGTTGCCAAGAATGGATCCTTTCTCAAGAAAGAGTTTCTCTCGAAAGAAGTAAGTGGGAGGAAAATAGAACTTGATGAGGTAATTGTACCTCCACTCGAATCGGAGAGTAGCGCAACACAGGAAGTTTTTCCTGAGGAGCCTACGCCGGCTAGAGAGGAAGTTAATGATGATGATCATGAAACTTCAGATCAAGTTACTATAGAACATCGAAGGTCCACTAGGACACATTCCGCACCAGAGTGGTACGGCAACCCTGTCCTAGAGATCATGTTGTTGGACAACGGTGAACCTTCGAACAATGAAGAAGCGATGGCGGGCCCGGATTCCAACAAATGGCTTGAAGCCATGAAATCCGAGATAGGATCCATGTATGAGAACAAAGTGTGAACTTTGGTGGACTTGCCTGATGATAAGCGAGCCATTGAAAATAAATGGATCTTTAAGAAGAAGACTGACGCGGATAGTAATGTGACCGTCTATAAGGCTCGGCTTGTCGCTAAGGGTTATCGACAAGTTCAAGGAGTTGACTACGATGAGACTTTCTCACCCGTAGCGATGTTGAAGTCTGTCCGAATCATGTTAGCAATTGCCGCATTTTATGATTATGAGATCTGGCAAATGGACGTCAAAACGGCGTTCCTAAATGGCTTCCTTAAGGAAGAACTGTATATGATGCAGCCGGAAGGTTTTGTCGATCCTAAAGATGCTAACAAAGTATGCAAGCTCCAGCGCTCCATCTATGGGCTGGTGCAAGCATCTCAGAGTTAGAACATTC
Source organism: Hordeum marinum (assembly GCA_022496015.1). NCBI lineage: Eukaryota > Viridiplantae > Streptophyta > Magnoliopsida > Poales > Poaceae > Hordeum > Hordeum marinum. The sequence continues at coordinate 27,586,579 of CM039678.1, forward strand.
GCTTTAATGAGGTGATTAAATCGTTTGGGTTTGTACAGGTTTATGGAGAACCCTGTATTTACAAGAAAGTGAGTGGGAGCTCTATAGGATTTCTCATATTATATGTGGATGACATACTGATAATGGGAAATGATATAGAACTCTTGGAAAGTGTAAAGGTGTACTTGAATAAGTGTTTTTCGATGAAGGACCTTGGAGAAGCTGCTTACATATTAGGTATTAAGATCTATAGAGATATATCGAGACGCCTCATAGGTCTTTCACAAAGCACATACCTTGAAAAGATATTGAAGAAGGTCAATATGGATCAGTCCAAGAAGGGGTTCTTGCCTGTGTTACAGGGTGTGACATTGAGTACGACTCAATGCCCGACCACGACAAAGGATAGAGAAGAGATGAGTGTCATCCCCTATGCTTCAGCCATAGGCTCTATTATGTATGCCATGCTGTGTACCAGACCTGATGTGAACCTTGCCATAAGTTTGGTAGGGAGGTACCAAAGTGATCCTAGAGCGGAACACTGGACAGCGGTCAAGAATATCCTGAAGTACCTGAAAAGGACAAAGGACATGTTTCTCGTATATGGAGGTGCCGAAGAGCTCATCGTAAAGGGTTACGTCGATGCTAGCTTCGACACAGATCCGGACGACTCCAAGTCGCAAACCGGATACGTGTATATTTTGAACGGAGGGGTAGTCAGCTGGTGCAGCAGCAAGCAAAGCGTCGTGGCGGCATCTACATGTGAAGCGGAGTACATAGCTGCTTCGGAAGCAGCAAAGGAAGGAGTCTGGATGAAGGAGTTCATCGCCGACCTAGGAGTAATTCCAAGTGCGTCGGGCCCAATGACTCTATTCTGTGACAACACTGGAGCTATTGCCCTTGCGAAGGAGCCCCGGTTTCACAAGAAGACAAGACACATCAAGCGCCGCTTCAACTCCATCCGTGATTACATTCAGGAGGGAGATATAGATATTTGTAAAGTGCATACGGATCTAAATGTCGCAGATCCGTTGACTAAACCTCTCTCACGAGCAAAACATGATCAACACCAGAATGCTATGGGTGTTCGATTCATCACAATGTAACTAGATTATTGACTCTAGTGCAAGTGGGAGACTGTTGGAAATATGCCCTAGAGGCAATAATAAAATGGTTATTATTGTATTTCCTAGTTCATGATAATTGTCTATTGTTCATGCTATAATTGTGTTAACCGGAAACCGTAATACATGTGTGAATACATAGACCACAACATGTCCCTAGTGAGCCTCTAGTTGACTAGCTCGTTGATCAATAGATGGTCACGGTTTCCTGACCATGGACATTGGATGTCGTTGATAACGGGATCACATCATTAGGAGAATGATGTGATGGACAAGACTCAATCCTAAGCATAGCACTAGATCGTGTAGTTCGTTTGCTAAAGCTTTTCAATGTCAAGTATCGTTTCCTTAGACCATGAGATTGTGCAACTCCCGGATACCGTAGGAATGCTTTGGGTGTGCCAAACGTCACAACGTAACTAGGTGGCTATAAAGGTGCACTACGGGTATCTCCTAAAGTGTTTCTTGGGTTGGCACGAATCGAGACTGGGATTTGTCACTACGTGTGACGGAGAGGTATCTCTGGGCCCACTCGGTAAGACATCATCATAATGAGCTCAAAGTGACTAAGGAGTTAGCCACGGGATGATGTATTACGGAACAAGTAAAGAGACTTGCCGGCAACGAGATTGAACAAGGTATAGAGATACCGACGATCGAATCTCAGGCAAGTATCATACCGATAGACAAAGGGAATTGCATACGGGATTGATTGAATCCCCGACATCGTGGTTCATCCGATGAGATCATCGTGGAGCATGTGGGAGCCAACACGGGTATCCAGATCCCGCTGTTGGTTATTGGCCGGAGAAGTGTCTCGGTCATGTCCACGTGTCTCCCGAACCCATAAGGTCTACACACTTAAGGTTCGATGACGCTAGGGTTATAGGGAAATGGTATACGTGATTACTGAAAGTTGTTCAGAGTCCAGGATGAGATCCCGGACGTCACGAGGAGCTCCGGAATGGTCCGGAGGTAAAGATTGATATATAGGAAGTCTAGTTTTGGTCACCGGAAAGTTTTCGTGCTCATCGGTAGTGTACCGGGAGTGCTGGGAGGGTGCCGGAGGACCCCCGGGAGGGTTGTGACGACCAAAGGACTTCGTGGGCCCTTAGAGGAGGTGTGCCAGCCCTTTTTGGTTTGGCCAAGACCTTCTATAAAGGCCCATGCGGTTGGAGATAAGAGATAGGGCTGAAAAGGGTTTAAAAGGAGGAGATCCACCTCCCTTGTGGGAGGTGGACTCTCCCCCCACTTCGGCCGAAGCCCTCCTCTTCGGAGGAGGGGCCAAGGCAGCCCTCCCTCTCCCTCCTCCTATATATATCCAAGGGTTTGTCCTCTTGAGAACAGATCTGAACTCTCTCTCTCTCACGGCAAAGCCCTACCTCTCTTCCTCCTCCTGCGCAGCGCTTAGGCGAAGCCCTGCCGGAATACCTTGCTACTCCACCACCACCACGCCGTCGTGCTTCTACTGGAGCTCTTCCCAACCTCTCCTTCCTCCTTGCTGGATCAAGGCATAGGAGACGTCATCGGGCTGCACGTGTGTTGAACGCGGAGGCGCCGTTGTTCGGTGCTTAGATCGGAATCCACCGCGATCTGAATCGCTACGAGTACGACTCCATCAACCGCGTTCTTGTAATGCTTCCGCTTAGTGATCTTCAAAGGTATGAAGATGTAATCTCTCCCCACTCGTTGTTGGTTTCTCCATGGATAGATCTTGGTGATCGTAGGAAAATTTTGATTTACTACTACGTCTCCAAACATATATGTGATGTATGAGATGATCATGTGATGTATAGATTATCACGACTTGCATGTCGATGAGTACGGCAACCTGCAGGAGCCACAGGGTTGTCTTTAATTATTGTATGACCTGCGTGTCAATCATTAAGTGCTATGTAATGCTTTACTTTATCGCTAAACGGTAGCAATAGTAGTAGAAGCATGTTGGGCGCGACAACCCCGATGGAGACACGTTGATGGAGATCATGGTGTCGTGCCAGTGACGATGGAGATCATGCCGGTGCTTTCTAGATGAAGATCAAAAGCACAAGTTCCGGGCTATATCATGTCACTTATGAATTGCATGTGATGTTAATCCTTTTATGCACCTTGTTTTACTTAGGATGACGATAGCATTATAAGGTGATCCCTCACTTAAATTTCAAGATGAATTGTGTTCTCCCCGAGTGTGCACCGTTGCGAAAGTTCGTCGTGTCGAGACACCACGTGATGATCGGGTGTGATAGACTCTACGTTCACATACAACAGGTGCAAGCCAGTGTTGCACACGCAGAACACTTGGGTTAACTTGACGAGCCTAGCATGTACATACATGGCCTCGGAACACAAGAGACCGAAAGGTGGAACATGAGTCATATAGTAGATATGATCAACATGAGATGTTCACCATTGAAGCCACCTCAACTCACATGATGATCAGACTTGAGTTGGTGAATTTGGATCATGTGACACTCAGATGACCTGAGGGATGTCGATTTGAGTGGGAGCTTTAGTAATTTGATTAACTAAACTCATTATCTTGAACAATAGTCTAAGTAAACTTTGCATATTTATGTTGTAGATCAATGGCTCGCGCAGTAGCACCCCTGAATTTTAATGCGTTCCTAGAGAAAGCTAAGTTGAAAGATGATGGAAGTAACTTTGTTGATTGGGCCCGTAATCTGAGGATTATCCTCACGGCTTCCGAGAAATCATATGTCCTTGATGCACCACTTGGTGACCAACCAGAAGACATGACCTCCGAAGACGTTAAGAACGCTTGGGAGGCACATACTAGAGATTACTCAATAGTTCAGTGTGCAATATTTTATGGCTTAGAACCGGGACTTCAAAGACGTTTCGAATGTCATGGAGCATATGAGATGTTCCAGGAGTTGAAGTTATCTTTCAGAAGAACACCCGGATCGAGAGGTATGAAACCTCCGATAAGTTCTATGCTTGCAAGATGGAGAAGAACGGGTCTATCAGTGAACATATACTCAGAATGTCTGGGTATTCAACTCGTCTAGCGGAGTTGGGAATTGCCCTTCTGCCAGAGGCGATCACGGACAGAGTTCTTCAATCGCTGCCACCTAGTTACAAGAGCTTTGTGATGAACTATAACATGCACGGGATGAACAAGTCAGTCGCCGAGCTGTTTGCGATGCTAAAAGTCGCTGAGTCTGAAATCCAGAAAGAACATCAAGTGTTGATGGTCAATAAAACCACTAGTTTCAAGAAAAATTGCAAGGGCAAGAAGGGTAAAACCAAGAAGAATGGCAAAGCAGTTGCTACTCCTATAAAGAAGCCCAAGCGTGGACCCAAGCCAGAAACTGAGTGCTTTCATTGCAAGGGAACTGGTCACTGGAAGCGGAACTGCCCCAAGTACCTGGCCGACAAGAAGGCAGCCAACGACAAACAAGGTATATATGATATACATGTTATTGATGTGTACCTTACTAGCTCTCGTAGTAGTGCCTGGGTATTTGATACCGGTTCAGTTGCTCACATTTGCAACTCAAAGCAGGAACTACGGAATAAACGAAGGCTGTCAAAGGACGAAGTGACGATGCGCGTGCGAAATGGTTCCAAGGTTGATGTGATCGCCGTCGGCACGCTCTCTCTTCGATTACCATCAGGATTAGTGATGAACCTGAATAACTGTTATTTAGTGCATGCGCTAAGCATGAACATTATATCTGGATCTTGTTTCTTGAGAGACGGTTACTCATTTAAATCAGAGAATAAAGGTTGTTCTATTGATATGAGTAATATATTTTATGGTCATGCACCCAATATTAGGGGTTTATTCATATTGAATCTTGATAGTGATGACACACATGTTCATAACATTGATGCCAAAAGATGTAGAGTTGATAATGATAGTACCACTTTCTTGTGGCACTGCCGTTTAGGTCATATTGTGTAAAACGCATGAGGAAGCTCCATGCTGATGGACTTTTGGAGTCACTTGATTTTGAATCACTTGAAACATGTGAACCATGCCTCATGGGCAAGATGACTAAAACGCCGTTCTCTGGACCAATGGAACGGGCAAGTGACTTATTGGAAATCATACATACTGATGTGTGCGGTCCAATGAATGTTACAGCGCGTGGTGGATATCGTTATTTTCTCTCCTTCACTGATGACTTAAGTAGATATGGGTATATTTACTTAATGAAACACAAGTCTGAAACGTTTGAAAAGTTCAAGCAATTTCAGAGTAAAGTTGAGAATCATCGTAACAAGAAGATTAAGTTCCTGCGATCTGATCGAGGAGGTGAATATCTGAGTTACGAGTTTGACAGTCACTTAAGATAGTGTGGAATTGTTTCACAGTTGACACCGCCCAGAACACCACAGCGTAATGGTGTGTCCGAACGTCGTAACCGAACCTTATTAGATATGGTGCGTTCTATGATGTCTCTTGCTGATTTGCCACTATCGTTTTGGGGTTATGCATTAGAGACAGCTGCATTCACTTTAAATAGGGCACCATCGAAATCCGTTGAGACGACGCCATATGAATTGTGGTTTGGCAAGAGGCCAAAGTTGTCGTTTCTTAAAGTTTGGGGATGTGATGCTGATGTCAAAAAGCTTCAACCTAAAAAGCTGGAACCCAAAGCGGAGAAATACGTCTTCATAGGATACCCGAAAGAGACAGTCGGGTATACCTTCTATCTCAGATCCGAAGGCAAAGTGTTTGTCGCTAAGAACGGACCATTTCTTGAGAAAGTGTTTCTCTCGAAAGAATTGAGTGGGAGGAAAATAGAGCTCGATGAGGTTACTGAACATTTACTTCAACCAGAAAGTAGCGCAGTGCAGAAAGATGTTTCTGTGGAACCTACGACGGTAGAAGAGGAAGTTAATGATGATGATCATGTAGCTTCGGATCAAGCTACTATTGAACCTCGTATGTCGACAAGGCCGCGCACTACTCCTGAGTGGTACGGCAACCCTATCTTGGAGGTCATGTTGTTGGACAACAATGAACCTACGAGCTATGGAGGAGCAGTGATGGGCCCGGATTCCGAGAAATGGTTAGAGGCCATGAAATCCGAGATGGGATCCATGTATGAAAACAAAGTATGGACTTTGGAAGTATTACCTGAAGTGCGAAAGGCCATTTAGAAAAAAATGGATCTTTAAGAAGAAGACAGACGCGGACGGTAATGTCACCGTCTATAAAGCTCGACTTGTGGCAAAGGGTTTTTCACAAGTTCAAGGAGTTGACTACGATGAGACCTTCTCACCCGTAGCGATGCTTAAGTCTTTCAGAATCATGTTGGCAATAGCTGCTTATTTCGACTATTAAATTTGGCAGATGGATGTCAAAACAGCGTTCCGCAACAGTTTCCTTGAGGAAGAGTTGTATATGATGCAACCAGAAGGTTTTGTCGATCCATAGAATGCTGACAAAGTTTGCAAACTCTAGCGATCCATTTATGGGCTGGTGCAAGCATCTCTGAGTTGGAATAAACGTTTTGATGAGTTGATCAAAGCGTTTGAGTTTATACAAGTTTATGGAGAAGCTTGTATTTACAAGAAAGTGAGTGGGAGCTCTATAACATTTCTAATATTATATGTGGATGACATATTGCTGATTGGAAACAATATAGAAATGGTGGAAAGCGTGAAGGAATATTTGAAAAAGAGTTTTTCAATGAAGTACCTAGGAGAAGCTGCTTTCATATTAGGCATTAAGATCTATAGAGATAGATCGAGACGCTTAATAGCACTTTCATAGAGCACATACCTTGATAAAGTTTTGAAGAGGTTCAAAATGCATCAGTCCAAGAAGGGGTTCTTGCATGTGTTACAAGGTATGAAGTTGAGTAAGACTCAATGCCCAGTGACTGCAGAGGATAGAGAAAAGATGAGTGTCATCCCCTATGCTTCAGCCATAGGCTCTATCATGTATGCAATGTTGTGCACAAGACCCGATGTCAGCCTTGCCATAAGTATGGCCGGAAGGTTTCAAAGTGATCCTGGAATGGAACACTGGGCAACGGTCAAGAATATCCTTAAGTACTTGAAAATGACTCAGGAAATGTTTCTCGTTTATGGAGGTGATGAAGAGCTCGTCGTAAAGGGTTACGTTGATGCAAGCTTTGACACTGATCCGGATGACTCTAAGTCACAAACCGCATACGTATTTATTCTCAACGGGGGAGCGGTAAGCTGGCGCAGTTCCAAGCAAAGCGTGGTAGCCGATTCTACATAGTGATGTGAACTAGATTATTGACTCTAGTGCAAGTGGAAGACTGTTGGAAATATGCCCTAGAGGTAATAAATAAAGTGTTTATTATTATATTTCCTTGTTCATGATAATCGTTTATTATCCATGCTATAATTGTATTGATTGGAAACACATTACATGTGTGGGTAAATAGACAAACACTTTGTCTCTAGTATGCCTCTAGTGAACTAGCTCGTCTATCAAAGATGGTCAAGGTTTCCTAGCCATTGGTATGTGATGTCATTTGATAACGGGATCACATCATTAGGAGAATGATGTGATGGACAAGACCCAAACTACAAACGTAGCATGTGATCGTGTCAGTTTATTGCTACTGTTTTTTGCATGTCAAGTATATGTTCCTATGACCATGAGATCATGTAACTCACGGACACCGGAGGAGTGCCTTGTGTGTATCAAACGTCGCAACGTAACTAGGTGACTATAAAGGTGCTCTATAGGTATCTCCGAGGGTGTTTGTTGAGTTGGCATGGATCAAGACTGGGATTTGTTACTCTGTGTGACGGAGAGGTATCTCAGGGCCCACTTGGTAATACAACATCACAATTAGCCTTGCAAGCAATGTGACTAAGTGTTAGTCACGGGATCTTGTATTACAGAACGAGTAAAGAAACTTGCCGGTAACGAGGTTGAACTAGATATGGAGATACCGACGATCGAATCTCGGGCAAGTAACATACCGAAGAACAAAGGGAACATCATACGGGATTAACTGAATCCTTGACATAGAGGTTCGACCGATAAAGATCTTCATAGAATATGTAGGAACCAATATGGGCATCCAGGTCCCGCTATTGGTTATTAACCATAGAGGTGTTGGAAATATGCCCTAGAGGCAATAATAAATTAGTTATTATCATATTTCCTTGTTCATGATAATCGTTTATTATCCATGCTATAATTGTATTGATCGAAGACTTAGATGCATGTGTGGATACATAGACAAAACCATGTCCCTAGTATGCCTCTAATAGACTAGCTCGTTGATCAAAAGATGGTTAAGGTTTCCTAGCCATGGACATGAGATGTCATTTGATAATGGGGTCACATCATTAGGAGAATGATGTGACGGACAAGACCCAAACTGCAAACGTAGCATATGATCGTGTCAGTTTATTGCTACTGTTTTCCGCATGTCAAGTATGTATTCCTATGATCATGATATCATGCAACTCACAGATATCGGAGGAGTGCCTTGTGTGTATCAAACGTCGCAACGTAACTGGGTGACTATAAAGGTGCTCTACAGGTATCTCCGATGGGGTCTGTTGAGTTGGCATGGATCGAGACTGGGATTTGTTACTCCGTGTGACGGAGAGGTATCTCGGGGCCCACTCGGTAATGCAACATCACAATAAGCCTTGCAAGCAATGTGACTAATTGTTAGTTGCGGGATCTTATATTACGGAACGAGTAAAGAGACTTGCCGGTAACGAGGTTGAACTAGGTATGGAGATACCGACGATCTAATCTCGGGCAAGTAACATACCGAAGAACAAAGGGAACGTTATACGGGATTAACTGAATCCTTGACATAGAGGTTCGACCGATAAAGATCTTCATAGAATATGTAGGAACCAATGTGGACGTCCAGGTCCCGCCATTGGTTATTGACCGTAGAGGTGTCTCGGTCATGTCTACATAGTTCTCGAACCCGCAGGGTCTGCACACTTAAGGTTCGGTGACGTTTTGGTAGTGTAGAGTTATGTATGGTGGTGACCGAAGTTTTTTCGGAGTCCTGGATGAGATCCCAGACGTCACGAGGAGCTCCGGAATGGTCCGGAGGTAAAGATTCATATATATGAAGTCCCAGTTTGGTTTCCGGAAAAGTTTCGGGCTCATCGGTAGTGTACCGGGAGTGCCGGTAGTGTACCGGGAGGCCTCCGGGAGGGGTATTTCGACCCCAAGAGGTCCATGGGCTGTGGGAGAATAATAACCAGCCCTTAGTTGGCTGGGAAAACAGCCACAAAGGCCCATGGCGCAGGAGAGAAAGTCCTAAAGCAAAAAGTGGAAAAATCAGCCAATAGGAGGCAATCCTACTCCAACTAGGATTGGAGGTGAAGTAGGATTGCTTCCCACCTCCTATTTCGGCCGACCCAAAGGCCTTGGCTGCCTCTCCTATCCTCTCCTCCTATATATACTGGTGGATTGGGTGGTTTTTGGACAGAATTTCCGGCCACGTGCTACCCGTTACACCGGTGCATAGTTTCTCCTCTAGATCGGTTTTCTGCAGCGCTTAGGCGAAGCCTTGCCGGAATTGCTCCACCACCATCAGCGGAGCGCCGTCACGCTGTCGGTGAACTCTCTCTCCTCTCCACCTCGTCTTGCTGGATCGAGACGGTGGAGATTGTCATCAAGCTGCACGTGTGCTGAACGCGGAGGTGCCGTCCGTTCGGCGCTAGATCGGAAGGACCGTGATCGAGATCGCGAGACGGTTCGTGATGTGATCACGGAACGGATTGTGATGAGTTCGCGGGACAGATCGTGATCAAGATCGTGAGACGGATCGTGATGAGTTCGCGGGATGGATCATGATGTGTTTGCGGGACGGTTCGTGATTGGATCGCGGGACGCTCGGCGATTTGGATCGCGAAGAAGTTTGACTACACCAACCACGTTTCTTAACGCTTCCCGCTTAGCGATCTACAAGGGTACGTAGATCCACTCTCCCTCTCTTAGATGCTCATCACCATGGATAGGTTTGAGTGTGCGTAGGAAATTTTTTGTTTCCCATACGACGTTCCCCAACAAGAGGTGTCTCGGTCATGTCTACATAGTTCTCGAAGCCGCAGAGTCTGCACACTTATGGTTTGGTGATGTTTTGGTAGTATAGATTTATGTATGGTGGTGACCGAAGGTTTTTCGGAGTCCCGGATGAGATACCGGACATCACGAGGAGCTCCGGAATGGTCCGGAGGTAAAGATTCATATATAGGAAGTCCTGTTTTGGTCGCCGGAAAAGTTTCGGGCTAATCGGTAGTGTAACGGGAGTGCCGGTAGTGTACCGGGAGACCACCAGGAGGGGTATTTCGACCCAAGAGGCTTCATGGGCTGTGGGAGAGTAAATACCAGCCATTTGTGGTCTGGTGGAAGTCCCACACAAGGTGGAAAAGGGCAAAAAAAAAGGAGGAATCCTAGTCCTACTAGGATTGGAGGAGGAGTCCTCCTCTCCTCCCCACTCCGGCCGAACCAAGGAGGCTTGGCCCTTGCGCCAAGGCCTCTCCTCCCTCCCTATTATATATACTATAAGTTTTAGGGTTTTTGCACTAGATTTTCAGCCACGTGCTACCCGTTCCTCCAGTGCATAGTTTCTCCTCTAGATCGGTTTTCTGCAGTGCTTAGGCGAAGCCCTGCCGGAATAGCTCCACCACCATTGCTAGAGCGCCGTCACGCTTTCGGAGAACTCTTCTTCCTCTCCGCTCCCTCTTGCTGGATCAAGAAGGCAGATATCATCATCAAGCTGTATGTGTGTTGAACATGGAGGTGCCGTCCGTTCGGTGCTTGATCGGGACGGATCGTGATTAGATCGCGGGACGCTCGGCGATTTGGATCGCGAAGACGTTCGACTATACCAACCGCGTTTCTTAATGCTTCCCGCTTAGCGATCTATAAGGGTACATAGATCCACTCTCCCTCTCGTAGATGCTCATCACCATGGATAGATCTGCGCGTGCGTAGGAAATTTTTTGTTTCCCATGCAACGTTCCCCAACACCAATCCCGGAGCCTCCCGTTCCCTACACGTTTGAGCAATAGTTAGCAACCGCCAAGGCACATGAAAGCGGTAAGAAGTGATTGGGCAAGTAACTTACCGGGGTTAAGCCGGTGTAGTAGAAGTTCAGGCCGAACTCTTCCTTCGATACAAATTCTGGCTTAAGCCCGGGTCGAGGAGGTCGTGATGGTATATCGGCCGGCACTCCCATGGCCTGAGCCCTCTCTTGAGCCTGCAAGATAGTTTACATGTCAGGCATTGCAGAAATAAAGGTTCAAAGTGAGACTTGTCATCTTTTGCAAAAAGAAAGGTTGAAACTTACCTCTTCTTTTGCCTCTTTCCACGCCTCGTGTGCTTCTGCTTTCTGCCTCCACTCCGCAAGGTCCACCAAATAGGCGTCATTGTGGGCCTTGTAGGCCGGCTCGAAAGCAGCCTACAATTTCAAAAATTGAACCATCTCGTCAACTAAGCCACTGAGGAAGTAGTATTGTCAGATAAAGGATGGAAATGAGAGAGACTTACATCGTAGCCAGGCTGGGAAGGCCGTCGTCGAGGAGGCGGTGCGGGGTCGTCAACACCGAGGGTAGCCTTGATCCGCGTGAGGCTCAAAGTCGGAGTGCGCGGGGTCATCTTATCAAGGACCTTTAGACGGCCGTGTTGAAGGCCTCCCCCCAACACCATCAACGTTCTCTCCTCGGGATCCGCACTTCTAGGGTCGTCCACCTCCGGATAAAACCGACCACCGCCTCGAGGTACTTAGCACCGTCCTCCTGGGCAGTGCCGAAGTACTCGGGAAGCTGAGGCTGAGGCTGGGAGAGATCGGGAACCTTCATCCTCATCGAGTCCCATGACTCAAAATCGCCGACAGGCCTCCCTAGTTTCTCCTCCTATACCGCCAAAGAGATGTTATGAGTACCAAGTACGAACATTCATGAGGGGAAATAAATGAAGGTTGTTCCATGTATGTGTATACCAGCCTGGCCTTGTAGCGCTCACTGCCGATGTTTCCCGCCCGATGTGTCCCCCCGCTGACGCGGTTCGCCTTGTTCCACTTGCTCAAGGCGTTCCACTCCTCGTCTTCTCCGCGCCACCTCGCAGTCAACACCCTCCATGCCTCCTCCTTGCCATAGGTCCAATCGGGCCTAACCTAAAAAATCAATACTCATGTGAAGAACAGATGATGCAATTGCAAATTAGCATCAACATAGAATCTCATCGACAATTTACTTACCTCGTCGTACTCTTCCACGCTCATCGTCGAGCGTGACTTGACATTCTCATGCTTCAGCGATGGCTTACCCGATATCGCCGTGCTGTATTGACTCCTGGCGGTATGACACTGGTTATAGAACTGCTGATTAGTCAACCTCTTACAATGATTCCACAAAGTCTTGTTCGCCGTCTCCTGCTGCTCCGGAGCCACCCTATAGAATCTCTTCAATCATGAACAAAAAAGGTGTGAGATTCATGAGTTAGCATGGCGGGGTCATCAACTATGAACAAAAAAAGTGTGAGAGTCATGAGTGAGTCATGAGTTTGCCTTACCCAAAACTTGTGGATCATGGCGTCAGAAGCTTTCCCATAGGGGGGACAATCTGCGAGCTCGTAGTGTCTCCAAGTCATGGCTAGCTTCCTCTCACCGTTTGCATTGTAGAAGCCTGACCAAAACTTCTTGATGATAGCTCCAAGCATGCAGACAGGGACTCGGGTCCCCTGAGGATGAAGCCAATTGCTGCACAAGAATCAAACATTAGTACATGCCAAGTTGTTATCAACAAAATGAAACTACATGTTCAAAGTTACTATAGCCATTACTCATTTTTGCTAGGTTCAATGAGGATTCGAGCCTCCAGGGCAGGTTCCTCCTTACGGACTTCTGTTTCCCCATGAACCTTTAGCTTATTCGTCGACGCACTCGATGGCCCCGACTCCTGCTCCCGAGTCATCATCTCCTCGTCTCGAGAGTCCACTTCCAAGTCTCAAGAGTCCATCTCCTCGTCCCGAGACTCTGAGATCGCGGTCTGTGAAGCCACGTCGCCGGAAGCGGAGGGTAAGTCATTCAGAAGGACGGTACCTCGCCCTCGTCCTCGACCTCGTCCTTGACCTCCTGCAATGGGAAAAGGTAAACAATTAAGAAGCACGTTGAAAAATATATACCAAGCATGATGAAGGCATAATGCAGATGAAATGTACCTCCTCATCCTGATCTCGGGGGACGCCCCCCGACTCCTCCTCCTCGTCCTGCATCTCCTCCTCCTCCTCCGACCTCCTCGGCGGTGTACCTTGAGGTTATTTCTCTTCCACTCTTCGTCTTCTTTATCCCCTGAAGCAAGGACTGCGATGATGCCTTGCCACTGCTCATATTGGCCAATCACCTGCATTGAGAAAAAGAAAACAATTAAGCATAAAGACGCAATGCAATTAAGAAGCATAAAGACGGAATGCAATTAAGATGAAAAATAAATACTAATACTCATCATCACTCTGGCTCATCATTGTCATGTAACAGGCAATTTAAATAGCACGTGCACATCGACAAGATACAAAATAACATCACCATAATAAAGACATAAAATACCCTCACCATCATTTGTTCTTCACCATAAGTTGCTCGGGATCCTGTGGTTCAGGCGGTTGCTCCAGTTCCGGCGGTCCCTCTGGTTCAGCAGAAGGTGCAGACTCCGGCATGGCATCACGGAAATCCTCCAGCAAGTTTCGCATGCCATCGTACTCTATGTCATCGATTCGCTGCCGCATCACGTCACCTCTGTCACGTTCGTTCTGAGTAAAGTCGACCGTCGTGACGAAGCCCGGCATATACCCACAAGCCCAAAGGTGTTGTTTCATAACCTCCTTTTTAGCGCGCTGACGGTTCCTGCAATGGGCGCAAGGGCAACGGGGATCAAGTATCTTTGAACCACGGCCTATCTCCTACACTACCATTTCGGTCTTCCATGCCCACTCATCTGTTCTGTCAACAACACTAGTACGACCACTATATATCCACCCATTATCAGTCATCCTCTTCTGCTTTATTGGGAGCTAAACGACAAACATAGCATTTCATATCAAATAATAGCATTAAACTAAATGCATCATATTTTAATTTTTTTACCGGGCAAAACGGATGCACCAACCTACATCTCTAATAGGTATAGAGGATCCTAGCAGCCGCCGGATCCGGAGATTGAGTATGTACTCCATGCTCTACCCCGGTCCGAGACAGAATTTTGGCAGCACCTCCCCGCTGCTCTCCTAATACACGTCTCGGCAAAAAGCCGAGAGGATGTGCATCTAGAGAACAACGAGGAGGCGCTGACGAAATCCTGACTCGGACCGGAGTAGAACATGGAAAACGTACCCAATCTACGGATCCGACGACTGTCCCATAAATGCCGCAAGCATTACGCTTCATAATATGCTGACCACTAATGCATATTTATCCGCGTAACGCTCGCGGACGGGAAGTGACACCTAGGTTACGCGACTTGATGTGCAAAATGAAATCTAGTGACATAGCAAAGTGCAAGGGGGAGACGGAGTTCTAGCTCACCCTCGGCGCGTAGAGGAGGCCGGAGTGTGGCTTCGGGGGCGTGGGAGCTCGGGGAGGCGGGTCGAAGGTGGGTCGGAGGCGGGGTAGCTACCGGGGAGGCGGCCTCGGGCGTGGGCGGCATGGGGCCGGGGCGGCTGTGGGAGGGGCGGCCGGCGGGTGTGGGCGGCTGTGGGAGGGGCGATGGGAGGGGCGGCGGCGGTCGTGGGTGGGAGGACGTCGGCAGCATGGGGGCGGGGCGGCTGTGGGAGGGCGTCGGCGGCGGTGGCGGGCGTCGGCGGCGTGGGGGCGGGGCGGCTGCGGGAGGGGCGGCCGACGGCGGGCGTCGGCGGCTACGAGAGGAGTGACGGGAGGGGCGGCGGCGCGCGGGCATGGGCACGGGAGGGGCAGTGGGAGGGGTGGCGGCTGCGAGAGGGGCGGCGGGAGGGGCGGCGGCGACGGGAGGGGCGGCGGTGGGCGAGGAGAGGTGGTGGGCCTAGCCGTAGGTGGCGAGGTTCGGCCAGCGGCGGCGGGGTCGAGGGCACGGGGAGTGATTGGGCACGTGGGATCGAGTGGGGTGGGGGTGGGGGATTGGATAACGACTGGGGAGGCGCGGACCTACGCCGACGGTCTTTTTTTTAATCCGAGATACGCCGACGGCATAGCCGTCGGCCTAGGTCCATTTTCCTTTTTTTATTCTTTTATGTGTTTTAGACACATGACCTAGATATGCCATCTACCAATATTACATCACACTTCTACACATATGTTAGGTCCACATGCAGGTTTTCGAGTGATTCCGATGCTCCGGTGGTCATTCACCTCCGAAACCCTAGATTGGTGGGACCCGCAGATCTACCCCTATAAATTTCTCTGTACGAGGGTTGACCAATGGAATTTTTTCTCTATCTATGTTTGTTTAGCACATATGTACATGGAAAACCAAGGTTGGACACATTTCACCACATTATTCACACCGGTTGACCCGTACCGGGAGTTTCCACATGCAGATCGAGGATTTTATTAAGTGTTAGTCCATGTCTGTGAACAAAGTTAGACACATGACCTACATATGCCATCTACCAACATTACATCACACTTGTACACATATGTTAGGTCCACATGTAGGTTTTCGAGTGATTCCGACGCTCCAGTGGTCATTCACCTCTGAAACCCTAGATCGGTGGGACCCACAGATCTACCCCTATAAATTTCTTCGTACGAGGGTTGACCAATGGAATTTTTTCTCTATCTATGTTTGGTTAGCACATATGTACATGGAAACCAAGGTTGGACACATTTCACCACATTATTCACACCGGTTGACCCGTACCGGGAGTTTCCACATACAGATCCAGGATTTTACTAAGTGTTAGCCCATGTCCGTGAACAACGTCAGACACATGAACTAGATATGCCATCTACCAACATTATATCACACTTATACACATAACCTAGGTCCACATGCAGGTTTTCCAGTTATTCCCGCGCTCCGACGGTCATTCACCTCCGGAACACTAGATTGGGGAGACCCGTAGATCTATCCCTATAAATTTCTCCATAGGAGTGTTGAACAATGGAGTTTTTTTCTCTATCTATGTTTTTTTAACACATATGTACATGGAAAACCAAGGTTGGACACATTTCACCACATTATTCACACCGGTTGACCCGTACCGGGAGTTTCCACATACAGATCCAGGATTTTACTAAGTGTTAGCCCATGTCTATGAACAACATCAGACATGACCTAGATATGCCATCTACCAACATTACATCACACTTGTACACATAACCTAGGTCCATATGCAAGTTTTTGTGGGATTCCGACGCTCCGGTGGTCATTCGCCTCCGAAACCCTAGATCGGGGGGACCCGTAGATCTACCCCTATAAATTTCTCCGTACAAGTGTTGACAAATGGAGTTTTTTTCTCTATCTATGTTTGTTTAGCACATATGTATATGGAAAACCAAGGTTGGACACATTTCAACACATTATTCACCTGCGACATCCTGCTCCAAAGGGGGGCCTGGTGGTCTACCCCTATAGCTTTCTCCGCACGATGTTCTAACAATGTACTTTTTTGTTTGTTGAGGTTTGTTTAGGACATAACTACATGAAAAACAAGGTTGGGACCTTGTAACACATCGTAGCCCCCGGTATACCCGCAAACGGGTGTATTCCACCTACATGTCCATGACTTTGCATATATAGTGTTATCGCATGAATGTGAAGATGGTCACACCCAGAAGCTAGACATTGCATCTATGGATCTTACACCACACTTGGACACATACCCTACAATCACATGCAAGTTCATGCGATACTACGGCCTAGTCCGGGCGCGAGGGGGCCGGGGAGGGGGAGGCGGTTTACCCTTATAGCTTTCTCCGCACGAGGTTCAACTGTGGAGCATACATATTAATATAGTAATAGTGGCATAATATATTTTAATTTAGTAGCATAAATATTATAATTTATTAATATATTATTTTATGTATTAATTAGTAGACACAAAAAGAATAAAGAGGCGTATATCGAGGGTTGAAATGAGATGATATATATTATAATCCCATTTCCAATATTATTTTATGTATTAGTAACATAAGATTAACCGGTTAAACAAAAAAAATAAAAATGAAAACAAAAAATAAAAAACAGGGTCTACGTCGATGGCCAAAGGTCGGGGCCGTCGGCGTAGCCTCTACTGGGCTGACGGCATTACCACCCGATCGTCACCGGGGCCCACCTGGCAGTCCTACGCCGACGGCTGGCGATACGCCGACGGCGGCCCTCGGCCTAAAATGGACCTACGCCGACGGCCTTTATACGCCGACGGCGGCCCTCGGCCTAAAGCGGCCTACGCCGACGGCCCGCAGCTAGGGTTGACGAGGTGGGCCATCTATGCCGACGGCCCCGACATTTGGCCGTCGGCGTATCCTACGGCGGTCGACGTCTAAACTCAGTCCCGTAGTGATCCCGTCTAACTCGACTCTACTCTACTCTACCTCTACGAGCTCAATGCATTTGTTGACCCAGTGTCGTGCCTTTTTTTCTTTCTAATAAGGTGTGTCATGTCATGTTAGTTCTGCTTGTTTTGCTTCCTTCATGTCTTAAATTGTGTGTCACAACATACTAATAATATATGCTTGCCATGTTTCGATTACTACTCCTTTCTTGTCGTGGTTTAAATTTTGAACTAAAACCATGACAAGAAGTATGGAATACAGGGCACACTATTCTTGAGTTTGTGCAGAATCACCTAAGAAAATCCGATATTGTTATGATTGATTGAATTCGTTTGAGTATTTTAGGATAATCCAATATGTACGGATGTTTCTCATATGAAACTTCTTGCGTGCTATTATCTATTCTTAATGTCAGCTTAACCAACCCCCCAAAACCCACCTGTCCCCATTATTTCCTTCCTCAACATCATCCTGTAAAAATAATTTATTAAATGTATTTTGTCTTGATCTATCAAGGGCCGGCTATCTTTGCGATGTGCTCATGTTAGGGTGGGACAGATAGGGCCGGCAGCAGCGATGGCTTAGCAGTGCGACCTTTGGATGCGCGCAAGCAATTTGACTCAAGCGAGAGGCTACCTCTTCCCCTACTGTTTCAAATTGGCTCGCAGGTGACATCCATGCGTTTTGGTGATGGTTGGTGTGTGTTCCACATCAGGCATATTGGTGTGTGCGGTTGTAGATCTCGCGTCAGAGCAAATGATAGATGTATGGGTTTTACGTTGGTCCACGGTTTTGATGCCAGGTGCACAGTTGGCTCTCGCGGCCTTCCTTGTTGATGAAGGCAGTTGCTATGCACAAATGGTTGTGTTTGGTAAGGATATCTACTTAAGAGAGCCGCATGCGTGGGCGGTTGTACTTAACTATTCATTACTAACAACATTAATTGCTCCATGAGTCACTTGAGTCGCCTCTCAATGCTAAGAATATCACAGAGGCAAATATCTAATACGGCAAAGTAATTAAGGACGAGAGAAAACACTTCGGTGACCCAAGAAGAAATGATATCAAGCGCATAGAGCTATGCAAGATGCCTAACAACGAATGCATGAAGGAGTTTAGTTGCTAAACGATCAAATGGATAAAACTTAGCATCGTCATTGCTGGTTCCAGCATCTGGGCATTGCAGACGTAGCACCCCACTGCTCCGTCGTGCCCACCCCCAGCAAGCGTGGGCAAGGGCTCCCATGGCTGATGCTGTGAGGAAGAGAAAGGAGAAAAGAAAGGAAGGGGAGAAGAAGAGAGGCGTGGGGGAAGAAGAGATGATGACGAGGAATGGCCGGAAGGTGGACCCCACACCGAAAACATGAGGTTCCTACCCAAGCGACCACGAGCGACCTTCGAAAAGTTCGTATGGTCGACCAGAACGAATCGTTTGCCTAAAATAATTCCATAAATGTATTGTGTCTTGAACCATCGAGGGCCGGCTGTCTCCGTGGTGCCCTCATGTTGCTCCCATGGCTAGAGCAGGCGGCGGCAGTGGCTCAACAGCGTGGACTTTGCAACCGCGCGAGCTATTTGGTAGCCCCGTCGGCCTTGCTCGCCGATATCGATTTTTAGAAAGAAAAGACAAGATTAACCTGTGGCCGAGTGCAGGACCTCTAGCGGCGACCTCGGGCGCATGGTACCCCCTCGAGGTCGCCACCAGCGGTGATGTGCCCGGCTGCACTAGCTAGCATAAACTCTTGTCCACTTAGAGTGGGCGTCTCGCCGAACCAGTTGGGTAGTATGTTCGTGCACTTGATGTTGCCGTGCACGAGCTTGGTGTCATCCGGCCGCACCGGCTCGCATGGTGGGACCAAGGCCAGCCCGCGTGCGGCGCGGGCGGCGATGCACCTGCACGCCAACTGCATGAGGTTATGCATGGCAGGCATCTTACTAGCTTGTATGACCACGCAGGGAGAGTCAACACAATCAAGAATGTTATGATCTGGGGGCGGGGGAGGGGGGGGGGGGTGCCTAGTGCGCCAAATTAAATTGAGTCGCCCAAGTTATGTCATTCTTTTCTGGAGCACAAGTTTTTTCGGGTTTGTAAAGTGAACGAAATGCTGTAAAGTTGGACTTGGTATTGGGATAGGATATATTGGTCTTCAATCATTTCAAACTTCATCTACGTTCATTTCAATTACCTCTATTCCGAATTGTAAGATGTTTTAGATATTTTAATATGGACTACACACGGGCTAGAATGAGTGAAGAAATAGACTAAAACACATCTATATACATCCTATTCAGAAAAAAGTTAGAACATCTTATAATTCGAAATGGAGGGAGTATCTTTTATGGTGCATACAAAAGCCAGGGACGAGATACTATGAAGATTCATAATTTAGAGAGAAGGACCCTATGTAGCTATGTCTATTGGTACTAGCCAGACTTATTCTTTGTTAATAGATAGAATAGTAACACGAACATGTTTAGAAAGGTAACACATGACATTTGAGGAGCATAGACATAGCAACAAAAGGAAACCACATGGAATAGGGAAAACCATTGATATGGGAAAATAAACCATTCTAATTTCAAATGGACATCTTTGCTGAACCATAACATTACCAACATGGTACTCCTATCAATAGATGAGTTGTCATACACGATTTAAGCCAACCACCCAATTCACACTTTTATCTCCGTTTGAATCGGATTACTCACCCAATTTTAAATAGAAAATTTGAATCGGGTTACTCACCCAATTTTAAATAGGAAGTGCCTCGATAGGTAGTTGGTCAATGGCTGGCAGACAGTGACACCCTGTTGAAAGTTTGGGTGAAAATTTAATGTTTGACCTTTGGCTGAAGCCGCCCTACCTTCGGACGTGAAAAAATAATGTTTGACCTTTGGTTGAACTCGTCACATCGACACACATGCAATGATCTCTTGAAGGATTTGTCTCGGTGTAGCATATTTTTTCGTTTAGTCATAGTGTTTGTGGTAGAAATATGAAGATTCTGCCGCAAGTTTGTAAGCTAATTTGTTAGACGTCAATGCTTGACTTTGAACTTGAAAATACAGTGGTGAACATGGGTGTACATGTACCCAGATTGGAAAAAAATTGATATATTTTTAATCAATAAAGTCAAATATTTCTGAAAGTTTTTTTCAACCAACATGGTGTAGCTACATTTGTATAAAGTTTCACCAAGAAATGACTTCTGTCATATTCTGGGTGAACAGAAAACAAATCAATAGAATATTAAAGTTGCTATTCATGTTTTTCATACCTGCAATTTTCCTTTTTCCTTTTCAAAGAATTATATGAAAGCCATTTTGCCGCGATTTTCTTCTGTGAAAAAGACCAAGCATATAGGTCTATATGTATCATATCCTCCGGTAAACTTGATGGATCTTCGTTGACCTTTTAGACATGAGTATAACAATAGACCATGTTTGTTGTAAAAAAATCAGACATGTCTGATTTAAAAATTATTTTTAACCATATCAGGTGCGAGTAGACCCATGTCCCAAAAATCCACACCGCAGTTAACTCCCATATAAAATCAAATATTACTTGGAACTATTTGCACACTTAGGTCTTGTTACCTTTCAAGCGGGCTTGGACAAAGACTACAGTGCACTTGATCGCCAATGTTCTCGTTCTCAAACATCCCATTACAGAAGAAGACGCATTACGCCCAGTTGAGCGTTCACAGGTTCGACGATGAGCCACTAGACGGTGGCAACGGTGGCAGGACGCCTTCCTTCTTGGCCATCTCATACAGAGCTATTGCCGAGAGTGCCTTCGAGTCTGCTGTTGAGCGCCAGAGCTGGTCATAGGGGACCACGCGCAGCTTGATCAGCTCGCCATGGTCCCGCAGGCCCGTTTCCTTCCCTTGGAGAGCCCTGATAGTCTCCTCGTCCACGTGCCCCCTATAAAGGAACAGGCCAATCTCTTCGTCACAGCCACCCTGTAAAAAGAGGAAGCTAGTTAGTCAAGGTATTGCACGACCAGGAGCCAGTGTAAGTTCTTAAAACAGGTGTCGCAATTGAGCCGGCACAAATCAAGAGAACGTTCTCCAGCCAGGTATATGGAGCCAAAAGAACATCCCATTTAAAGAAGTTTTGCTGAATCACATGCCGGAATCGCTACGCAGTACTCTTTGCTATGTTTGCAAGCAGCAAATATAGCAGGATTACTACAGATCTGCAAAGTTATTGCCAACTGAATTCACCTGGCTGTTTTCTGCTTTTTGTGTTGCGTGTGATTCTCAACAAAAACATATGGTATAATGAGGCAAGGAACACAAACTACGTAGCTACAATGTTATCATCAGGTCTGCCCAGTGCACGTAAGCCAATCTGAGTTGAGTTATGTTAAGCAGAAGTTATGCCTTAATTGTGAACTGAAGAAAATGAAGGGAATGCAGGCCACTTACCGGTGATGGAAGCATTTTGCACCCAGTAGCAGGGTCCAGCAAAGCAGTAAGATCAACCATGTCCTCCAAATTTAACTTTATGCCAGTTTCTTCTTCGACCTATCGGCAATTAAAGTATAATTACCGAACACTGATGTATTCATTAACTGAATACTTAGGAGTACTTTACAAATTACACCTTGTGGACAAAATCAGGCAAAAACAGGGCTAGTGCGACTCATTAGCTGCAATAGCATGCAAACTTCAGTGTATACGCTGTATATTTGGGGAAAGAAGATACTAACCTCTCGGACTGCAGTGCCAACAAAATCACCGTTTTCATCATCTAGCATTCCAGCTGGTAGCTCCAATATAAATTTTCCAATAGGAACTCTAGCCTGAGAGTTTCCAAAAGGGTCAATACGCAATATGCTTTGCTCTCGGAATATAATATTCAACCACTCGCTGGAAATCACAGTAATATACCTGTTCAGTAAGAACAGCATAAGTTTGCCCTTTTGACTCCAAGAGGATCAACACAGCAACAGCAGGCCCTCTTGCAAAGACAATCCCTGGAATCTAAATATATTGTCGATCAATAAGACAAACAAAAATCCAAAATATGTACCTTGATTATGTCGTAGGAACTGTCTAGAATAAAGATTTCGCGAGCATGGTAATTAGTACTTAATCCATCATGCTAACGCAGCGCCACCAAACGGTGGTTTAGCCTGCACATACCAGACTCATCAAACCCTGGCGAAGCACCTATATTGCCCACCTTGTTCCATGCCATCCCCTCACCCTGTTCTATCCTATCTGCACCTAACTTATGAGGTCTGAGCACTACATTCATGTTGCTCCAAACCATCTTTGTGTCTAAGCAATCCTAATAGAAAATCAACTAGACATGAGGAAGTCGCATACACATCAGCTGGTGATACGCCTTAAAATTGCATAAATCACAAACTGTTACTGCTGTCAATCAAGGCTGGAGTGTCTTAGAAGTAGAATTTTGGGGCATCCTGATCACCTTGGCTTTGGTCTCCTCGTCGACGATGTCGGCTTTGAACTTGAGAAATCCCACACGCTGCCCGAACATGTCCACGCTCTGCACAGCGCCATAAAAACTCAGATGCGCCGTCGATCGATGGACTCCCAACGAGATCTGGTGAGAGCTTAAACATTTCGGTGCGAGAGCAGGGGAGGAGCACTGCACCTGGATGAGGACCTGCCGGAGGCTGAGCTTCCCGTGCGCGAGCAGGCCCTTCTCCGCCTGCAGGCTCTCCAGCCACCGCCTGAACAGCGCCGAGTCCAGCGCCTTCCTGAAGTCCGCCTCGGGGAGGCCCACCGCCGCCACGACCCGCACGGGCCCCGCCGCGCCGGGCACCTCCACGGTGGCGCCGAGCTGAGGCGCGTCCGACGAGGCCATGCGCACGGCCTCCGCGCCGCTCCGGCCGGGGACGGGGAGGAGAGGGAGGAGAAGCAGCGGCGGCGAGCGGCGACGGAAGCCAAGCAGACACTGCGCTGCCGCACGTGTCGCCGCGGCCATTTCTGTTTGGTCAAGAGGCTTCGCGCACGCGAGCCATGTGCCCCTTCACATGGGCCGGGCCGGGCCGAAGAAGCCCACAGTGCCAGTTCAGGCCCATCGGCCCGCTTGGGTGCCTGTAACCTCGCTTGCTCTGCTCTAACCCCGCGTAGCAGTAGCGGCGGCGGCGGAAAGGAACCAACCATCGAGCGAGGGAGCGGCGGCGGCGGCGGCGGCGTAGGAGGAGATGACGGGGAAGGGGGTGCGGCGGAGGGAGAAGAACTACCGGGCGGCGCACGGGGGCGACGCGCGGCTGCCCCCGCCGCCCAAGCAGCGGGAGCTCGAGGCGCTCCCGTCCAAGCTCCGCCGCCTCATCGCCATCCAGAAGAAGCAGGACGCCGCAGCCGGAGGTGGCAAGGCCGACGCTTCCTCAGGTGAGCTCCCCTTACCCCCACCCCCTCTCTCCTC
This sequence comes from Hordeum marinum, assembly GCA_022496015.1. Lineage (NCBI taxonomy): Eukaryota > Viridiplantae > Streptophyta > Magnoliopsida > Poales > Poaceae > Hordeum > Hordeum marinum. Next base: position 27,610,559 of record CM039678.1, read on the forward strand.
TCCTACGGCGGCAGCGCTGGCCCGCTAACAGCCTCGCTTGTTGCCCAGCAGGAGGAGGGGCTCCCGGGAAGCGTGACGCCGATGCGACGGGGAAGGATAAGGTAATGCGTCCTAGAGACAGGATGCGACCTGCAAAAATTTTCTTAACCCAGTTCATCTTGCAAAATTAGCTTCTGTGCTCTGTGCCATTGTAATTTAGTCGCTGGTGAGTGATTCTGCAGAAAACCAAGAAGCAGGCATTGGAGGCTGCCGCGGATGCCAAGGCAGGAGAGGGTGGACTGGCGGCCGACGAGAACGGGGATGCCGATGGCGGAAAGAAGAAGAGGAAGCGGGGGAAGGTCGAGGATCTCCGTTTCAAGGCGCTCGAGGCGAATGTCTCGGTTTCGAAGAAGCAGAAAAGGAAGAAGTGAGTTGTCAAGCCATTTGGTCTCTCCTGGTTTGCTTGGCTCGGGATCCTGTACCTTTTTTGCATCAATCAATTTTGTTTATATGCTGCCTTGTGCAAATAAAATGCCATTTTGTATCTTGCTTCAAGTGAATCGCTTACATTTTTTAAATAGGACAAATACTCTAGTGCAGTAAACACCTGACAAAACCTCCACATTCAGTCATATCAATGTATAATAAATGGATGATAACATATCTTGTATAATTGGTTTCAGACATCTGGATGAGAAGAAAAAGAAGCGCAAGGCTGGTAAGGCCGAGACTCATCTGGAATTCCCTGGACGTGAAAAGGTCAAATTCGGTGATATTGTTGAGGCTCCACCAAAGCTATCATTCCCAAAGGTGCCTTCTCTTCTCATTCCCAAAGGTGCCTTCACTTTGTTATTTTGTGGATTAAATGTGTTATTCTTGCTTTTGTAGCGGAAGAGTCATTTGGATGTTTCTGCTGAGAGGCTAAGGAAAGAGGTGGTTGAGAATTACAGAAACATCAAAGGCTGGTCATCAAGGCCTGGTCTCCAGCTTCCCACTCTAGCTGAATAAGCATCCGTGTAACCATTTATCTTGTACCTTCTAATGTTTTTAGGTCAGAGTTGCTTATATATAACAAGTTGTGCACTCCCTTGTAAGCAATGGTGAAACAATATTTTGTTTAATTCCATCCATCCCGTTTGCTCTGTTTTGCTTCCCCAAAGCAATCATTATATTATTCTAGGTAATTGGGATTTCTGGGAGTAAGAAAACGTATTATTTGATTTTGGAATGGCAATAGGAGCATAAACCCATGCTACTTTGTTCTTACGCCAGAACAGGACATTATTATTACAACTTGTCAAAAGAGTAGCTGTTGGAGATGTACATATGACAAAGCAATCAGAAAGGATTTAGTAGCTTGTTCAGGTGTCAAGCATTGCGGGGGTATGCAAATAGATGAAGGCCTTGATCCATATGCAGGGTAAACATTGTTTTGTATACTGCACTCTTGGATTCATCTTCCAGTTTGAACCTGAAGAAATGTATCAAAGTAGCAGCCATGATTTTCATCTGCCTGTATGCAAATTCTTTCCCCAAGCAGATACGTGGGCCTGCCTGATCATTGGAAGAAGGCTTGTTAAATAGTGAAAAAGGCCATCCGAACTCCTAAAGGAGAATAAAACTACCATCGCTTGTGTTTTTGACTTGAAAACTGATGTTAACACAGGATGACTTTTTTGTTAGTTTGTGTGTAATCGCTTGATATCAGTTACAGTACTATTCTGAAAGTACATCAATTAGCAATAGATAGTATGGTGTTTCGTACTTTGTTTGGAAATGTAATGTTTGATTTTCTTCTTTAGCAACTGAGGGCTACATTTAAATACCAGTAATGTGAGTGCTTAATCTGTTCTTTACTAAATACCAACTCATAGTGATGTTCTCGCCTGTGCTTAACATGACCCAGTTGAGCAGTGTTTTTTATGCTCACTTAATAGAATTATATGCCCTCCAAACATGTACATATATTGTTTCTCCATTAATACTTACATTGAAAGATATAAACTTGTAAGGGCTCTCTTGCTGAAAGATTCCATCCACTAGCCATCGTTCAGGCCTGAATTCTTCGGCATCCTCACCCCAAAGGTATTTCATTCTCCCCATCGCATAGATCATGTAGTTCATTCCATCCCCTTTTATCACTCTATAACCATTGGGTAGCAAATCATCTTCATCTGCCATCTTGCCATCCTGAAAGAGTGCCACAATTTTTAGTCGATGCCACTCTCAAGATCATATATTCCCTTGCCAAAAATTGCGGAAGTTTCAAATTAGATATTTGTCTTAAGGATTTTGACAACAGTTAAAATTATATCGAGCAAGTTATTTCTGTCAATTTTTTCAGGGGCTGTATTCTAGTATTATCCTCCCTTTAATTATTTATTGTGGAACACATTCCTACAACTACAATCTACTCCCTGCTTGATTTTTGTCTTTTGGACAGAAGCTGGGAAAGTGCATAAACTACAATCATCTAAAAGAAGTGCATAAACTATGTACTATTACTTTACATGCTCAGATTGGCATGATTATTATATAGCGTACAATACCGAGCATGGCTACTCTACAAACTGATCCAATCCTTCAGTTTCATGATTACTTACCAATGTTTCAGATTGTGGTTAGTTGCAATAAGTGGGTAGGTATATAGTGCCAGGCCAAAATAATAACTAGTCATGTCTCATTTTAGTTCTATTCTACTCTCTACAAGGAATAGCTATCGAAGTTTGGAGTTCTTCATACCACTGGAACAGCAGGATACAGCCGGAGTGTCTCAGTTAATGTAGCATGGAGGTACTGCATCTTGTCAATGGCACCTTGTTTTAACCTTGCAGTGAAGGGTTCCATGTTATCTTCTTGCGCCAATTCAACAGATTCCATGATTTCATAGGCAACCTTATCCTGCACTATGGGGTTCTTGCAGAGCATGTAAATGAACCATGATAGGGTATTTGCCGTGGTATCTTTCCCAGCAATCAGGAAGCTGAGGACTATGTCACGTAGGTAGCGATCGTTCATTGTCACTGGGTCCTCCTCACTTGCCAGTATGAACCTTGATAGTATGTCTTCTCTAGCTTTCTGCATGCATCATAATTCATAAAAGAGAACACATAGTTAATAGTAATACAGCATGGTATATATAGCTTTGTCTTCAACTTTATTCATTTGAAGAATGTTTCTTGAATTTTTTGCTGACCATATTCTGAACTTCCTCCAGGTTTATAAAGGAGCATAGCACATAAAAAAATCAGATGATCAACATTAGACTATTGTAAAATTACTCCATATTCTAAGCTGTTAGAAATTTAGGCCATTTGATATACATTATATACTAAAACAAATCCTGCCAAGTCTATTCCATGATGTGTATTTGAAATGATTTGCATACCAAATATATGTTTCAATACCAAGTTAAACATCATTCTTCAAGTCATCTGTGTACTTGAGACCCAGACATTAGAAAACGGTGTTATATCATACCCAGATTGTAACAAATTATAGCGAGGTAGAGTTTTGTAGCCCTTACTTCATCATGCCTATTCTTCATTTGCTCTCTCTTTTGGTGGATCAACTGCATCACAAAATCATCAATTATCTGAATGTTCTTTTTGAGTTTGGCTTCTGATCCGATATTAAGCCGGCGCTTTACTTGCCAGAACATATCAACATATCGGTAGTAGACCAGAGAGCTTGCTTCATCGAATGCCTTGCTGAATCGAATGCTAGATTCATCTGATCCTGATAGTGTGTTAAGCTCAAAACCAATCCCCACCTTGAACATAGAATCCATTGTTGTTCTCATCAAAAGGTCCTGATAAAGGTTGCAATCAAAAGGCAGAAATAGTAAGAATGAAACAACCAGGTTGGTATCTGAACTTTGCAGTTGAGCTTTTTCCAAGTCACTTAGATATTTATTTTTCTTACTCAAAAACTTGATTTATGCATAGCCCAATCCACAATATTTTGGTGAAATGCTTGCTCCAGTTTCTTCTCATTATAGCTAGCTTGAATTTGGGTTTGGTTGGGTGTAGGATTTAATTGTCTTTACTTTTTCATGTGTTGAAGTGCTATAATAAAATGGAGAAGAGCTAAAAGGTGAAAATACGATCTTAGCACTTAATAATATTATCTGTTGTTATTGATCATAGTCATGCAAGTACCTGCATGTTTATGGTAATTCTGTTGGCTGCTGCGTATGAGATCTTCTCTGCCAGTTTTGCAGCATTAATTCTGAAAACATCACTGCTGAAGTCACGTAGTACTTTGGTCGAGAACTCGTGACTTGCTAGCTTCCTCTGGTGTCGCCAGTTCTCCCCGTCAGTTGCGAAAATTCCATTCCCAAAGAGGTCCCTCATGACTCGAGTATTGAAATCCCCCTGTGAAATAGGTCCCAACATCGTCAAAAAATTGTGCTCCTAGGCTCAGTTTTTTACTTTTATTTACATATATTTGCAGTAACTATTCAACTTGATATATTTCTCGTAAGGTTAAAACATGAGCAACCCGACTAGCCTGTATGTAGGTTTAAGGTTAATATCTGCATCTTTGCGATTATTAGATCTTTGGTTTACATGGCAATATGACGATGTAGTCATCCTAATCTGAATGAAGATTGCTATGTGTGTCGCACTGTGAGTTGTTAGACCTCTAGATGATTGTTTCTGAACTTAATAACTGTCAGCTGAATGTTCTCACTACCTTGCAACATGCACTTATATTCAATTATATCATGTAGTTAACACTCAAAGTTTGATTTGATCATCCATTTTATAAATCTTTAGGATTTAATCATTGAAATTCAGAATTAACTATTTACCTATTAGTTATTAATCCTTAAGAAAGGCAGAGGAGGAACAGAGACGGTCAGCATGAAGAATCACCTTACTGTATTTACTGAAGTTGGTCTTGAGAAAATGCTCGATGACAGCAGGGTCAGAGGTGAAGATCTCACTGTGCCCGGGATAGACCAGCCTGCTGGTGGGATGCAGAAGTGCATATGACACTTGTTCGTCAAAGAGCTTGTCAAAGTTCTTGAGTTGACGAAGCACAGTGCCGATGAGCGGTGGCCGGTCTTGGGCTCTCTGGGCGAACTCTCTGGTGTAGAAGACAGCGAAGGACACAAGAACACCAAGGATGTAGAGGGTGATTGCCAGGAAGGCTATGGCTATAACTGAAACTAAGCACATCCCCATGAACGAAGCAACGGAGGAGAGCTGGGGAACCATTAGAGCTACCTGCTGCTTGCTGAGAATATGCTTACTCTATGCATCTTATATCTGATATATACACAGCCGGCCAGCCACTATATCTTTGGTTTGGTCAATGTCCCTGTCCTCTAGACTAGAAAAGCGACATGCATATTATTATATTCTTGGGGTTTTGGACCGTCTTGTATGACAAAAAATGGGCAGTCACGTGGCCAAACTATCCAAATGGCCAAGGGAATCGCTTATGCCTTGATTAGATTTCAAGTCCAACTTTGATATCTGTAAATTATGTGGTTGGTAAGACTTTGTGTTGATATTTTGGGTTGGAACTTTCCTAGCAGTCAAGTTCTTCATATGCATATTTCACTTATACCACATATTTCACTTATACCATATTATATGCTCCTGTTTCAGGATGAACTTGATTGGGAAGACCAAGATGGCAGTGAACAATCATGTCCTATCTTGAGAACAAGTAACAATTAGCAACTGTGTTGAAGATTTAGCTTTTAGTTAAGCAAAATTAAGTAACCAGAATAGTGATGTCTATCACTGATACGTGGCCCCAGGACTAAATTGTACTGTATTATTTTATATACATCACTCTGATGTTTCTGAGCAAATTTTCTGCACGGCATTGTTGCATCTTTGGAGTGCACTTCCTTGGCTCCTAGATACCAGCAAGCGGAAGAAGTCAGAGGGAGTAGTGACATAGCTGATACCGTGAGCATGAGTTCAGCAAACTGGATGGTGGTGGAACTAAACTTATTTCTCAAGTGGATTGGCAGTCAAGGACTTGCAACTTGACGGCGACATCTACGCAATGGCGTAGCAGTTAGATCCATCTGTTTGTACTTTTATGTATGCATTGGTATGGGGAACAGTCCAGGTTGATTACTTCTGGTATGATCACTGACACATACATTTTGATGCATTCTGAACTAAATACTTCGAATGAAGACTCCATTGGCGAGCCATAGTGCAGCTAGGTTTTGTTTTTCCGAAAATTTTCCTCTACTTGCATTGGCACAGGGGGGGGGGGGGCAAAAGCAAGTGCTTAGAAGGCCTCTTTAGTTCACTCTAATCGAGCAACCGCACATGGATGCTTTTGTCCTCAATGAATCATGCTAGGCGAATGAAAACCTATCAGGTTCCTTGTGCCTTATTGTGCCTTGATAGTTCTTGAGCTGATTACTGGTGAGCGTTTGCTTGACAATGTCTATGTACAACTCAAGTGATTATGCTGCATATAAATTTTCTTAATTAACTATGCAACTTCAGGACAAGTCAAAGATTTTCTTGTTTCTTTCTTTCTTTCTTTCTGTGAAGTGCATATATTTTAGTAACCCATTGTTGCTGCTATTTGTGAACTTATTGCTGCTGCAAATCGTTTCAATAAATTAGTATCGACACTTATTACCACTTCTGTTATGTACTGTTGTAGGTCACACCTGGTGCTCAAGTTGGTTGGTTGTCTCTTATCTTACACAGCTTTTCATTTATCTGACCAATGTACACGCCTGTCATGAGGTACCTATGATATACATTTCTCAGTCTAAAGTACTATTTATGCCTAGACTATATATGCATTGCTTACGATTGTACATTTGTTATTACATAATTAGATGTATATCCACAATCCATTATAAGTTTTCTTTTTATATCTGTCATTTCCACCTTTCATTATCTTGTAGGCATATTCAGGACCTGTAGAATAATCCTAGGATAACACTGCAATCCATGGGTCGTGTCTATATCCAAATTATTTGTGTCACAAACTTAGCAGTTGAAATAGTGGAACTGTTACATGTGAACTCTTCACTAGCTAAACATCCCAGCATAGCGAAGTTTACATGCCTTACAGTGTGGCAAAGTGTGATAAAAAAAGTTATTTCAACAGCTCAGATCTGACCGTCATGACTAAGCATGCGTGCTCCACTCTAGTTTTTTTTTTTTTAGCATGGGAGCTTGAAGCCCATGTACTGCCCGCTGGTGTACTGCGCCCAGACATGCACCCCGCCGGAGCAAGCTATCACGATTGCGCTGAGCGCCAAGATGGCAGCAACCATGAGGATGATGAGTGAAACCCTGCCCGACCTCCTGATGGCCCCTTCTATCACGACCAGCCCAACGATGGAAGCCACAAAGCAGGTGAGGGCGTAGACCAACGCGCCAACGATCCCGTCAACTCCCAGGATTATGAACTGGACCATCGACATGGATGCGCAGAAGAGGACCATGAACATTGTCGTCGCCGACGCTGTCTGAGAAATAGAATCAAATTAGAACCACCAAACCATCTGCCACGGAGCCTGCCTGCCGTTAGCTCTTGATTTGAAAAAGAGATGGCTTAGCACACAGAAAAGATAGTTACTTTTGGAGGCACTCCAATGTGGAGTAGGGCAGGGTTGAGAAGCAGGCCTCCTCCAATGCCAAAGAGTCCACTCATCACGCCGGTCAGCAGAGCAGCCACCGGGAACACGTACACCGGCAAAGCATCCAGCCTGCTCTTTGCCAAAGTCTCCTTCACGCGTTTGTCGTCAAGGAAAGAAAAAAGTGAGAATTCCTTCCCTCAAATCAAGTGAATAAAAAGATATTTTTGGATAATGCCTGGCTAGTATGATCTGTTGCATCATACCAGTTCAACCACTTGACTTTTTCGTGTCTGTGATTTTCCTATTTGCTGCACGATGCATGCTGTGAAAGCCACGGCGACAGGGATTTGGGCTATGGTGATGAGCCAGTATGCAAGGCCACATGGCTTCATGTCAAAAGCCCCCTGCTGGAAGGATATGTCCTTACAAATTTTAGTTCAGAATATACTACTAATGTGGAGCATTGAAGAAGTGACGGAAGCAAAAAGTTCATTGCATGATAAAGAACAGCCAGGAATCAGTAATTAGGATTCCATGGTCAAGAGATTATCATACCTTGGCGCCCTCACCTCCTATGAAGAGATGAATGACGAAGAAACAAAGCCAAACGGTGAAAAGCACCGTCAAGTCCACCCAGTGACACCCATGGCCAGCCCCTTCTTTCCGGCCAATAAGTAGCGCTTCCTCGGCGCCCTCCCTGGTGCTCGCTCCCTCAAGCACCCCTCTCGCCGTTGCTGCTGACTCCGCGCGCCACCGCTTCAATCCGGTGCCGTATGTCTTGAACGTTGCCAAGGAGAGGAACCCAGTGAAGAGAACGGTGATGAGCCACTCGGGGAACATGACGTTACACACCACCCCGATGCTCACCCCGAGGAGAAGGCACGGCTGCGAGACCACGGCGACGTCATAGTCGATCAGCCCGGGGCCACGGGCCAACAGGGTGTAGAGCACGTTGGACAGCGTGCCGCCGGTGACCATGAACGTAGAGAAGGTCGTCGAGGTCTTGAGGCTCAGTCCGGCCATGATGTTGAGGATCGGGACGTACAGCGAGCCACCGCCGACGCCCGCGGCGCTGGACATGGTCGCCGCCAAGAAGGAGAGGATACATGCGAGGACTGTCCGGAGGAGGCTGCTCTGCTGTGCGAGCAAGGAGGATTCGACTCCCATCATCACCTGTGATCTCCATTGGGACAGGTAGAAGGTGGAGTTGGCCGCTGTTGCAGCTGTGAGGAGTTGTGAGGAGGAATCCATGGTTCTGGTCAATTTCTTTGGAGACGAGCTGCGGATCAGGTGGTGTTGGCTTCTTTGTAGTGCACGCCAACAAATAACAAATTGGTAACTCACGTAGTGCTAGCACAATTTCCCGTGCATTAAGCTGTCTCTTCTGCTATCGTTATTGTAAGATTTAAAGATCAGCTAGTGGCCCTTGTGACCGTGCCTTTGTCGTAGCAAAGATGCGAATGGGCAAACTCTGTCTATCTATAATAACGTCGACTTGCTCCGTATGGTGTGCAGCGTTCTACTCTTTGTCTCCAGTTTAGACTTTAGCGGCACCAACTACACTTTGTCTACTAACACTACCAGAATAACTGCTTACGCCGACGGCCTAATCTACGCCGACGGCCACCGTCGGCACAGAGAGAGGTATGCCGACGGCCTAGGCGAAGCCGTCGGTGTAGAAAAGTCACAGCCAGGTGAAAATGTCCCTCGGTCAAACCCCGTCCGGTGAAAGTCAAAGGGATAGATCCGTTCGGTCAACAGTGTCAGGGTTAGACGAGACGGGGGACCTGGGGGTGGCAATGCTGCCAGGTTTTGCCCTGGGCCCTCTTACATTTGGAAACTGTCGCATCGGGTCGATACCGAGGGGATCTTGCAGTTTGTTGGGCCCGGACCCTGTGCTAAGATGTTGCTATGGGCTGGCCTATCACAGCCAGGTGAAAATGTCCCTTGGTCAAACCCTGTCCAGTGAAAGTCAAAGGGGTAGATTCGTTCAGTCAACAGTGTCAGGGGTTAGACGGGACGGGGGACCTAGGGGTGGCAATGTCGCCAGGTCTTTCCCTACACCCTCTTACATTCGGAAACTGTCGCATCGGGTCGACACCGAAGGAATCTTGTTGTGGGTTGGGCCCGACCTTGTGCTAAGATGTTGCTATGGGCTGGCCTATCACAGCCAGGTGAAAATGTCCCTCGTTCAAACCCCGTCCTGTGAAAGTCGAAGGGGTAGATCCGTTCGGTCAACAGTGTCAGGGTTAGACGGGACGGGGGACCTGGTGGGTGTCAATGCCGCGAGGTCTTGCCCTGGGCCCTCTTACGTTGGGAAACTTTTGCATCGAGTCGGTATCGAGGGAATCTTGCGGTGGCTTGGGCTCGGACCTTGTGCTAAGATGTTGCTATGGGCTGGCCTATCATAGCCAGGTGAAAATGTCCCTCGGTCAAACCCCGTCCGGTCAAAATTCTGTAGACTACTACGGAAGGGTACAAAATATATACGAGATGAAATTCTGCAAAGGGCGCGAAACCCTAAGTCTTCCTGTGTTCAAATGCCGATGGTTCGATCCGCGGGAGGGGCAGACATACGCTTTCTATTGGTTTGGTCGAAGTTAAACCATCAACCGTCTATGCAGGAGCCGATCTCTTCATTGCGGCTACCCAAGCTACACAAGTTTATTATCTGCTTTACCCATGCCAGAAAGAGTACCTAAAGGGTTGGGAAGTTGTGTTCAAGGTGTCGCCACATGGTAAGCTACCGGACCTGAATGAAGACGATTACTACAACATTAACCCCGTGACATACGAGGGAGTGTTCTATCAAGAGCAACCTGATGATGATGTGGTTAGAAACGATGACTCTAGACCATTGGCTGATGATGATGTGGATCCAAACGAGGATGATGCACGGAATGATGGTGAGACCATTGTCAATGAAAGTGACATACTTATGCTACAAAAGTTAAACGAAGACGCTGACGACGAGGAAGAGCCTCCACCTCCGTCAGACAACAAAGATGATATGATTGATAGTGATGATGAGACCGACCGAGAAATAGGTTACAACAGTGATGATTCGTATGGGTTCTAGCAGATGTACGTTTCAAGACTTTTTTTTCTATGGTTTAGGATTATGCCTTTTTATGATTATTTATTACTATGCTTTTTTCCTTCATTACTAATGCTTTTCATAATGCTTTTTCCTTCATTATTAATGTACTAATTGTTTATTCTCTTTTCAATGCAGGTTCGTGGAACATGGGCAAGGGGAAGGCCGACGGCGTGGGTTTCCTACACAAGGTCGTCAGCATGCCTAGTTGGACTGGTCGAGCACGTAATCCTACCCCCCGACTACTTGAGGATGACTCCTCATAGGGAGGTCGAGGGAGAGGTGACCCTAGAGGAGGAGGGGCGGTGGGAGAGCCCCTAGAGGGCGAGGGGGTCACGGCCAGAAACAGCGCACCCTCACTGACTTAGGGGTGTTGTCTTCGAGGCCCTCCTCTAGTGAGATACCCTCTTACGAGGAGGAGGAGGAGGAGGAGGAGGACGAGGCGGAGGTTCGAGATGGGGGCGAGGAGGAGGAGGGGGCTGAGGAGGAGGAGGAGGAGGAGGCAGGCGAGGAGGATGGAGGTGACGGGGATGATGGTGCTGGCGGGGAGGGGGGTGGTAACAACAAGGGGTGGCTGCGTGGTAACGCAAAGCTACCAAAGCAGGTTCCTACTACTGAGGAGTAGAAGTGGCTCATTGAGCCCACGGGGAAAGAGTAAGTGTCACTTTATAATAAATTCATTATTTTGCTTGTCACATGCTCATTCCGGTTGTTATTTATTTTGCTTGTCACATGCTAATAGTTCATTCTTTTGCAGCAACTGGATATATTCTAAAGGGGTCCGTATTCCCAACGGCCTCATCACCATCTTGCTGAAGTTATACTGACCGGGGTTGTACTGTCCGGATCCAGTCAGGCACCTGGACAGTCGGGTTTTGGCCACGAGCTAGGACCACTGGAAAGCGGCCCTCCACGCGGAGCATGAGACCCATGCCAAGGCCGTGATCACTACTTTCTGGGTGAGTTCTCTTCAGAAGCACAAGTCCATTCTAGTTTCATGAATGATTTAACTCATGGCTTCTTCCATTCTTGTTTCATGCATGATTGTAGAAATTTTATTGAGTTCTTCCGGAGCACAAGGTCAGAGCCGACCAGATCGTGCTGCGCCAATGCAAGAAGAAGGCCCGCCACATGCAGTACGAGGTGCGCTATGTGGCCATCTCGACATACCATCACAACGCTCTTGGTGTGAAGATGACCAAGGAAGATGCGCGGAGGATGGGCATTACCTTGGAGAGGGACCAATACTTGGCGGTAAGTATAAAAGATTTTTCATTCTGATGTTTGTGGTACATTTAACCGTTTCGTGTTGACATGCTATTATGCTTTCATTATGTAGGTGTGTCCAAATTGGTGTTATGGAAAAGCCGAGTCTTGGGCGGCATTGGTGGATGTTTGGTGTGATAAGGATGGAGCCTGGGCGGCTACGAGCATCAAAAACAAGGCTAACCGAGGGACGGAGGGAGTACATGCTCAGGGAAACCGAAACCACTTTCTCCACAAGACACTTAATGTATGACTAACCTCATTAAACATTCTTCTTCTTCTATTTACCGTCACTTTCTTATGTATGACTAACCTTTGTTTGATGGTGTAGGAGGAGAAACTGAAGCGGCCGCTCTCACACATGGAGGCGTGGGAGATCGCCCATACGCGGAGGAGCGACAAGCCTGGCGAGCCCAAGTACTACGGCAACACCGCAGAGAAGAAGCAGGCCTACTCTCAGGAGTATCTCAGGTTACATCCTGGCATATCTGACCCCATGAGTGCGGATCTGGACGAGAGGGTGGTGGTGGGCATGGGGCCCAAGAAGCACGGTCTGCAGGTGGTTCTTGATGCTGTTATCACTCCTACTATCTCCTACACGCAGCTCCGAGCTACCGACCCTAGCCTGAGCCAGCGCACGAGCACGCCCATGACCAGTGCGCAGTCACAGTCCCTCTTTCAGGAGCGGCAATCTGTAAGTATTTTCCCTCTTATCTACATTGCTCACTTTATTTTCCAGCATTGAGATGTTTATGAGTTCCATCATGTCATACCGTAGGCCTACATGGAGTACACACGCCAGGAGACCATGACGTGACACATGAGCCTTTATGCATACCATGAGCAGAACAATGCCAGGATGCAGCGTGCTCTTGAGGAGATGGCGGCCGGACGGGTTCCTCAATTTGCAGCAGCACCACCTCCTCCAGCACAACCAACGCTGCTTACCTTTGAGGAGTTTGTGGCACAGCAGCACGATGGCCCCTCGTCGGTATGTACATCCCCCAACTATTCACCCAAAGCATATCATGCCTTTCAACATAGTCATATATCCCGTTAATATGTCTTTTCAACATCCAGGGAACCGTTGGATCAACCGTTGGCGGTGGTCTTCGCAGCACTCCCGAGTCACGGAGCCCGACCACTCCGATCCATGGAGGCGAAGGTGGAGGCGATCTTGGCGGTAGCACTGCCGCTAGTAGTGACGACCTGGGCTTCGGCGGTCTTGGCGGTGACGACCTCCGTGGTGCTCGACGTCCTAGCACTTAAGACTTTCGGTTACTTGTGTGCTTATGCTTATGTTTCTTTAGATAACTTGTGTGTGGTGATGATGATGATAAACTTGTGGTCTTTGATGGTCCTTTAGATGACTTGTGCGCTTCTTTATATGCTTATGCTTATGTTTATGTTGATTGTGATGATGCTTATGCATATATTGTTGTGACGGTGCCGGATGATACTTAGATGTGTTCTATATGTCTATTTTCATCATATATATCTGCTGTATATTTAAATTGAATTGATCTGAAAACAAACAGAAAAAGAAAAAAAATCAAATACAATTTGCCGACGGCCTAGCCGTCGGCATAGTGCTGGCATGAGCACCCAGTTGCTGACACGTGACAGCTATGTCGACGGCTTAGCCGTCCGCATAGTTTGAAACTAAGCCGACGGCTAGGCCGTCGGTATAGCTGCCACATGTCAGCAACTGGACACACCTGGGGCAGGGCTAAGCCGACAGCTCGGCCGTCGACGTAGTTTCAAACTAAGCCGACAGCTCGGCCGTTGGCATAGCCCTGCCCCGTGGCGAACAACTGTTGGTCAGCACTTGACAGCGGCCAGCGTTAGGAGGGAATGTTGCCGACGGCCCGGGCCGTCGGCATCGATGTACGGACACCGTCGGTATAGGACCTATGCCGACAGCCCCCGGGCTACGCCGACGTATATGTTGCCGACGGCCCTATGCCTGTCCCGATGGGAATCAAGGTTATGCCGACGGCCAGGGCCGTCGGCATAGGGTGCGATTCTGGTAGTGTAATATGCTGTCAATTAACTAACAATTTTAGTTTTGTCAACTATATGTACTTGGACACTTTGCAGGTGTTTGATGTATCTCAAACTGAAATGAAATAAGGGGAGTAGTCCTGATTTCCGTAACCTGGGATCATCTGGCCCTACTAGTTGTCCGCAAGTGACTGGTCCAGCCTATCAATCATTGTACAAAGGAAGGCCAACGTATTTGTTGCTGGTATTGTGTAGTATTGAGGGTGTTGGCGTCTTTGCTCGTATATGCACCAGCAGATACCAAAATAGCAATGTCTTCGCATAGACCCGAATGGGCAACATGAAAGAAATAAAAGAGTTCGGTTGACTCTGGCTAGAATAATTAATATCCACTTGTTCTGGTTAATCTGTAGTTTAGAGGCACACCAGCTACACTTGTATATCAATATATGCTGTTAATTAACTAGCAAATTATTGTTGTCAACTGTGCATGTATGTAGACGCTTTGCAGGTTATTGATGAATCACAATATGTGATGAGATAAGAGTTGTGGAATTGATGGTGGCACAATACCACTTTACTAGATAGTGGTGAGACCAAGACTATTTCTCGAGTGGATTGGCAGTCAAGGACTCGCAACTTGACAGCGACATCTACTTGACGACATAGCTGTTAGACTTAGATCCCTCTGTTTTACTTCTGTGCATGAGATTGATGCGAACTCCAGGTTAATACTCCTGGCATGCTCCCTGAACACCTACAGTTTGATGCATTCTGAACTAAATATGGAGGAAAATTACCTAGCTAGGATCATCACAAATTTCATGTAGAAATCTAGCTGAATAGCATCCAAAGCATACAAATTTGGGGTTGACATCACACCAGTCTGGATATCTCTCTGTTTTCTGACAATTTAATTTACTCTGTTTCATGCAAAGTTAAATATAGTATGAATAGTCTGACTAACCTAAATGCAACTTCAGCTGGTGACATTTATTTTTACAACTTGAAAAAGTAGATGTTGATAACGTACATAGTTCAGTGGAACAACAGAGGATCTAGTAGCTTGTTCGTCTGTTAAAGCTTAAATTTCACGGGGGTACACAAATAGATGAAGGCCCTTATCCATGTGGAGGGTAAACATTGTTTTGCATATTGGACCCTTGGATTCATCTTCCAGTCTGAACCTGAAGAACTGTATCAGATTAGCAGCCACAATTTTCATCTGTCTGTATGCAAATTCTTTCCCCAAGCAGATACGAGGTCCCGCCTGATCATTGTAAGAAGACTCGTCAAGTGAAAATGGTTCTTTATACTCTAAATAAAAAAACGAATTTGTAACTTGAGAACTGATTTTAAACCATGCAACTTTCTTATATTTGGGTGCGTGTAACCGCTCGCTGTTATTTCACTCTTCTGAAAGTACAAGTGATTAGTAGTTAAGTAGCATGGTGTTCCGTATTTTAGTTGAAATGCAATACTATATGCTTCATTTTCTGCTTTAGCAACAGATGGCCAGAGTTGAATACTGTTTTCTAGGTTCTTTGCCAACTCTTGGTGATGATCTAGGTTGTGCCCAACGCAAATCTAATCTGTTAATTAGACATGTTCACTCAGTAAAATTATTATAGGCCCTCTAATCATGACTTCTCTGTAGTACTTACATTGAATGCTATAAACTTGTAAGGGCTCTCTTGCTGGAAGATTCCATTCAGAAGCCATCTTTCAGGCCTGAATTCTATGGCATCCTCACCCCAAAGGTATTTCATCCTCCCCATGGCATAAATCATGTAGTTCATTCCATCTCCTTTTATCACTCGTTGGCCGTTTGGTAGTACATCATCTTCATCTGCCATCTTACCATCCTGAAAGTGTACCACAAAATAAGTTGTTGTGTATGCCAGATCCAAATTAAATTATGTCGAATCTATCTCGACTTGTTATTTTTGGACTCTACGCTTAAGATAAATCGCAAGAGCAGTCGTTTGTACCACTGGAACACCAGGATACAGCCGGAGAGTCTCCGTAATCGCAGCATGGAGGTAGTGCATTTTGTCAATAGCACCTTGTTTCAATCTTGCGGTGAACATTTCCATGCTGGTATCTTCTTGCGCCCACTCGACATATTCTCTGATTTCAAAGGCAACCTTTTCCTGCACTACTGGGTTTGTGCAGAGCATGTAGAAGAACTATGTAAGGGTATTTCCTGTGGTGTCTTTACCAGCAATCAGGAAACTGAGGACTATGTCACGAAGGTAACGATCGTTCATCGTCTCAGGATCCTTCTCACTTTCTAGTATGAATCTTGACAGTATATCATCTCTGGCTTTCTGCATTTATCATAAAAGATAGAATTGAACATATGCATTTTTTTGAAATAGTTGTAACAAACTACCATACAGTTTTTCTTACATTGCCAATTGTGTTTTCCATGTTCTCTCTCTTTTGATGGATCAACTGTAACACAAAGTGGTCAATTATCTTTATGCTCTTTTTCAGTTTGGCTTCTGACCCGATATTAAGATACATTTTTAGCTTCCAGAACATATCGACATACCGATAGTAAACAAGAGAATTTGCTTCATCGAAGGCCTTGCTGAATTCAATGCTGGATTCATCTGATCCAGATAGCGTGTTAAGCTCAAACCCGAATCCCACTTCGAATATTGAATCCATAGTTGTTCTCATCAAAAGGTCCCGAGGAAATGGTAGAAATTAAGAGAACTGCCAGCAAATGCGCATGAAGAGCTTTTGGTACAAGTGTGCTACTTCAAACTCAGAGTCAATTAATTCGTATCTTTACTTTGCTCACTTAGAAATCAGAGTAATGCATAAGACAATTCAGAATTTATGAAGAAACTATGTTTACCCCAGTAATTTGCCAAGAATAGCTAACTGAATTTTTGTTTAGCCGTTTAGGTCTTGGATTTGATTTGCTTCTCTCTTTTGCAGGTTATTAAAGTTCTGAATTTGACAGGCGTAGAGTGAACTATTAAAGCTAGAAATATGATCTTGGCACTTGCAATATTATCCTATTTATATTGATGATGATAATCATGGAAGTACCTGCATGTTTATGGTAATTCTGTTAGCTGTTGCAGATGAGATCTTCTCTGCCAGTTTTGCAGCATTCATTCTGAAAACATCACTGCTGTAATCGCATAGCACCTTGGTTGAGAACTCGTGGCTTGCAAGCTTCCTCTGGTGTCACCACTTACTTGTCCCCGTCTGTCACGAAAATCCCATTTCCAAAGAGATCCTTCACGATTTTCGTGTTGAAGGCCCCCTGTGAAATAGGATCCATCATTGTCAAATTCTAGTCAGACTCAGTATTGTATTCTACTTTTTGTAAATTGTCCCATGCATTACGTTTACTCTAAATAGCACGTATATGATTAGTCTGACTAGCAGCATGAATCTGAATTCAAAGGTTGATAGCACATGACAATATGTTCTACAGACTACTCACGTTTTGACTTTTTACCATCCTCTGTTTATATTTTGCAGGATCCGGTTTAACAGCTGACATGCAGACTGAACCATCTACCACCATATTACTGGTTACCAAGAAAGAGAAGAGGCACAAAATTGATGAGTAAAGGAAAACTACCCTGCTGTATTTACTGAAGTTTGTCTTGAGTACATGCTCGATGACGGCAGGGTCGGCTGTTAAGATCTCACTGTGCCCTGGATATACGAGCCTGACGGTGGGGTGAAGGAGCGCATACTTCACATGCTCATCGAAAATCTTGTCGAAGTTGTTGAGCTGCCGGAACACAGTCCCTATGAGCGGCGGCCGGTCAGGTGCTCTTTGGGTGAACTCTCTGATGCAGAAGACGGCAAAAGATCCGGCGGTGCCGAGGATGTAGAGGTTGATCACCAGCAGGGCTATGGTGAGAGCTGAGACTACGCAAATGCCCAAGGATGCAGCGAGGGAGAAGAGCTGGGGACCCATGATCAGAGCTTGCTGCTGCTTGCTGAGAGTAAGTTTACCATGTCTAGCATCTTATATATGTGATCTGTGCTGGCACTGTATTTGTTTCGAACTTGGTCGATGTCACTATCTTCCAGGCTAGTACAGTGACATGAATGTTTCTATTCTTTCAGGTTTTGAACAGTCTCGTGTCGTATAAACTGGATGAGCTATGTTCAAACTATCTTAATTGCTCGGGGAAACATCGCCTATGTGCTGATCGTTCGCCGAATACATATTTGTATTTGCAAATATTGAGTTTGGTAAGACTTTGTGCAGATCATTTTGACTTAAAGGCTTCCCTAGAAACAAAGATCTGCATAAGTATCTCTCTCGCTCTTTAACATGTGAAACCGCTGGTTGTGGAAAACAAAGATTCAACTCCCCTTCATAGAAGAATTGGTACCCGGGTAAATATCGCCAACATGTGGATGCAGGCCCGCAGTGCTGGCTTGTTCATTATCCCATGTATTTTGCGTTGTCCGGCTAATTCTCTGGTTCTGATGGAGATCATTGTATTATAATATGAACTAATTTGCATTGTCGTATCAGCAAAAACAGAGGAGAGGACGTCAGGGGAGGTGGTGACATAGCTGATTCCGTGGGCGCGAGTTCAGCAAAACTGGATACTGCGTTCTAATTAACTGTAAGGGAAAGTTGACAGCAACACCTACACGGCGTACGTAGCAGCTGGATTCATGTGCTTGTATACATGTGCTAGGCCAACCTTTTTGTGACAGGAGGAAGAGCTCATGTCTTTGGAGGATGAGAATTGACAGGCCACATAAGAATGTTCACTGCAACACACACGTCAATACCAGGCACTTTAAAATGCCTCAAAAAGTTCATATAATGCTAGCTTAGAGAAAATAAGGCATTTTCGAAATATGCTAGAGATGGTCACGAGGGGAAAGGTCTTTCAAGGCATTTTTCCAGAACGATTCCAAAGGTCAACATAGAGGCATGTTTAAAACGCCAGCAAGCTCAATTTAAGGCATTTTCCAGAACGCCTCAAAAGATCAACACACGGGCACTTTTTTGAAACGCCAACAAGCTCAATTAAAGGCATTTTTTCAGAATGCCTCCAAAGACTATTTGTAGCATTTCTCATACTGCCTCTAAAAATTGTGCCTGGCATCTCTCATACTACCTTCAAAACATTTTTGTGGTATTTCTAAAGAATGCCTCTAAACCATTATGTGGCGTCTTTTGTATTGCCTTCAAAATGTTTCTGTGGCACGTAAGAATGCCACAAACTTTATACATGCATAATAAGAATACGATAAAACCATTGTTACAACAAGCTCAATAATTTGCATCTAGCTCTGTACAAACACATATACAACAGTAAAAAAAGTTAGAGAGGCTTGCATCAGCTAGAAGTATCATCGTGCACAAGAATAATGTAAAGCATCACCATCAGAACATCTTCACAAATTCAGAAACGATATCAAAGTATCGATCACAAACACACATGTACACTGACGACTGTTGTGGCAACAATATGAAGAAGTGTTCCAGCTTGATGCAATCAATCATAGACGGACACACACAAAATTAAGCGAATCAGCGGTGTGTCACCTTCAACATCAACCTTCAGCAGTGTACCAGCAAAGAATGTTCTTAGCACTGTAACAGGGTTACACAGACATGCATGCAAGAAAAAAGGGCCAGGAAACCTCATGATCTAATTCGCTACAGGAAAAGGCATGTACAACTCACCTATGACCATCTTTCATGTTTCCCTGCCCGAATTCCTAAGTATGTTGTCTCCGGTTGTAGCAGAGATTGCTTGAGTACCTTTTTTCATTTTTGTTGTCTCAGAAACTTTCTTTCTCTTCAGTGAATTCCTCACTGCACCTTCTGAAGTACTGGAACCAGTCTGATGCTTGGTCACCTGAGTTCCAGTAGTTGTTTTATTGGGATCCGGATTCTCGCTATTTGTTGAATGACATCTAACTACAAACACTAGAAACCTACAACTAGGGGAAAATAAAAATCAAGTACAGTTATACATAGTGTCCATAATAGTGCAGCGCGTAAGAGAAACTTCTTAGATCGACAGGCATCATAAGTCCAGACTCCATCATTCGAAAGCCCCAAAGATCATCTATGGTCAGCTGCATGTAAACATCCATGTCTTTCCCTGGAGATTTTTTACCAGGGATGATGACAGAGAGGATAATGTTTGATTGCTTCATACAAATCCATGGAGGAAGGTTGTAGGGGATCAAGATGATGGGCCATATGCTATATGAGAGATTCATATTTCCAAAAGGGTTGAAAGCATCAGCTCCCAATCCAAGTCTAATGTTGCAAACTTCTGAACTGAAGTCTTTATGAGTAGCATTGAAGTGTTTCCATGCAGGTGAATCAGCTGGGTGTCGTATCAAGCCATCCCTTGTGCGGCCTTCGCTGTGCCACCTCATATCTGATGCTGTCTTTGTAGAAGCGAACAACCTTTGGAGTCTCTTCTTTAGCGGGAAATGGCGAACCACCTTTTGAGGCACCTTGTAGACATGCCTTCCATCAACTCCAGTATTTACGCTCTTCCATCTACTTGTGCCACATACTGGACATGATATGGCATCAGCATGTTCCTTCCTAAATAGAATGCAATCATTTTTGCATGAATCTATATTACTACCTCTGTTCCTAAATATTTGTCTTTCTAGAGATTTCACTATGGACTACATACGGATGTATATAGACATAATTTAGAGTGTAGATTCACTCATTTTGCTCCGTATGTAGTTTATAGTTGAATCTTTAAAAAGACAAATATTTAGGAATGGATGGAGTATCATATCCAATACCAATGGCTCTCACAAACTTTTTGGCCCCATGAAAATTTGTGGGCAAGGCATGACCTTCCGGAAGTGCCTCCTTAATTAGCGTCACTACGTCCTCAAAGCAGACATTGCTCATTCCCCTCATATTATTGATGTGAAGCAACCTCACCAAAAATTGCAGCTTCGAGAATCTTTTGCAACCTGGGTACAGCTCTTGGCGTCCATCATTAACTAATCTGCAGTATGCTTCAGGATCATCATCCAAATCATCTTCAGATTCTTGCTCCTCTCCAAAAGTACGAGTATCGTACATCCCAAATCCTTCCAGTAGCATCTCATCCATCTCATCACTATCAGCATATTCTTCAAACTGTGAACTAGCTAGGACCTAAAGTTGTTTCGGAGGGCCGCATACTTTCTCCATGATGAATCCATGTGGTATATCCAGCCATGAATCCATAAATCAAATGATCATAGACTTCAAGTTCACCTAACTAACAAGAGTCTGCACATATCTTGCAAGGGCAGAGAATCCTACTGTTTTTTGCTGATGTACGAAAAGCAAATTTTATGAAGTTGCTAGTTCCTTCAGAATACTCGGAGGAAGACCTTGCTGCTCGCATCCAACTCTTATCCATCCTCAACTGACCAGAACCAAGTTCTACAACATGAGGTGCTTAGAACAAGTTATGTAACATACTAAAGCAGAAACAACATAAAAATTCTATACTAAAGCAGAAACCACATAAAAATTCTACAACATGAAGTTATGTAACATGAGGTGCTTAGAAAAATTCAAGGGCATTATCTCAAACACTTTGTGTGCACCTAGGTGTTGGATCAACAATAGCAACAGACCATGGGCGGGTCTGATGCGTGTGAGGCCACGTTCCTCCTCCTCCTCAGTCGCCTCCTCTCCGGTGCCTAGATATCTCCTTTGGGTCTCCTTTACTCGGCCACTGCGAGATCGGGGAGTAGAGAAGACAAGGTATAGCAGGGGATGGCGTTGCAGGCCACGGCGCCGCGGTGGCCACTACGGCTGCAGCAGCTCCGCTGTGGGACACCGACGACGGAGGCTCCTGTTGGGGAACGTTGCATGGGAAGCAAAAAAAGTCTGCACTTCACCAAGATCAATCTAGGAGATGAGCATCTACGAGGCGGGGGGGGGGGGAGTGGATCTACATACCCTTGTAGATTGCTAAGCGGGAAGCGTTAAGAAACGCGGTTGATGTAGTTGAACGTCTTCGCGATCCAAATCGCCGAGCGTCGTGCGATCCAATCACGATCCGTCCCGATCTAGCACCGAACGGACGGGACCTCCACGTTCAGCACACGTATAGCTCGATGACGATCTCCGCCTTCTTGATCCAGCAAGAGGGAGCAGAGAGGTACATGAGTTCCCCGACAGCACGACGGCGTTGCAGCGATGGTGGTGGAGCTATTCCAGCAGGGCTTCGCCTAAGCATCGGTGAAACCGATCTAGAGGAGAAACTACGATCTAGAGGAGAGGGTAGCACGTGGCTGTTTTTCTGTGTCAAAAACCCTCAAAACCTCTAGTATATATAGGAGGAGGGGAGGGAGGAGGCTTGGCTCCCAAGGGAGCCAACCCTAGTTCGGCCGAAATGCGGGGGGTGGGGGGGGGGAGTCCCCCTCCTCCACTCCTAGTAGGATTAGGACTCCTCCTTTCCCACTTGGGCCTCTCTTTCCACCTTGGGTTTTCCCTCCCAGCCGCATGGGCCTCCTGTGCGGCTTTGGCCAGCCCACTAAGGGCTGGTATACCTCCTCCCACAGATCATGTAGCCTCTTGGGTCAAAATACCCCTCCCGATAGTCCCCTGGTACCCTCCCGACACTTCCGGTACACTACCCATGAGCCCGAAAACTTTTTCGGTAACCAAAACAGGACTTCCTATATATCAATCTTTACCTCCGGACCATTCCGGAGCACCTCGTGGCGTTCAGGATCATATCCTGGACTCCGAACAAACTTCGATCACCACCATACATAACTCTATACTACCGAAACGTCACCGAACCTTAAGTGTGTAGACCCTACGTGTTCGAGAACTATGTAGAGATGACCGAGACACCTCTACGGTCAATAACCAATAGAGGGACCTGGATGCCCATATTGGTTCCTACATATTCTATGAAGATCTTTATCAATCGAACGTCTATGTCAAGGATTCAGTTAATCTCGAATGTTGTTCCCTCTGTTCTTCGGTATGTTACTTGCCCGAGATTCGATCGTCGGTATCTGTATACCTAGTTCAATCCCGTCACCGGCAAGTCTCTTTACTCGTTCCGTAATACAAGATCCCATGACTAACACTTTAGTCACATTGCTTGCAAGGCTTGTTGTGATGTTGTATTACCGAGTGGGACCTAAGATACCTCTCCGTCACACAGAGTAACAAATCCCAGTCTTGATCCATGCCAACCCAACAGACACCCTCGAAGATACCTCTAGAGCACCTTTATAGTCACCCAGTTACGCTGCGACGTTTGATACACATAAGGTACTCCTCCGGTGCCAGTGAGTTGCATGATCTCATGGTCATAGGAACAGATACTTCACATGCAGAAAACTGTAGCAATAAACTAACACGATCAAATGCAACGTTTATAGTTTGGTTCTTGTCCATCACATCATTCTCCTAATGATGTAATCCCGTTATCAAATGATATCTCATGTCAATGGCTAAGAAACCTTGACCATCTTTGATCAATGAGCTAGTCTACTAGAGGCATACTAGGGACATAGTGTTGTCTATATATCCACACAAGCAATGTGCTTCCAATGAATACAATTATAGCATGGATAATAAACGATTATCATGAACAAGGAAATATAATAATAACCATTTTATTATTGCCTCTAGGGCATATTTCCAACAATCTCGCACTTGCACTAGAGTCAATAATCTAGCTCAAATTGTTGGGGAATGTTGCATGGGAAACAAAAAATTTCCTACGCACACGCAAGATCTATCCACGGTGATGAGCATCTATGAGAGGGAGAGTGGATCTACATACCCATGTAGATCGCTAAGCGGGAAGCGTTAAGAAACGCGGTTGGTGTAGTCGAATGTCTTCGCAATCCAAATCGCTAAGCATCCCACGATCTGATCACGATCCTCCTACGATCCAATCACGATCCGTCCCGCGAACTCATCACGATCCGTCCCGCGATCTCATCATGATCCGTCTCGCGATCTTGATCACGGTCCTTCCGATCTAGCGCCAAACGGACGGCACCTCTGCGTTCAGCACACGTACAACTTGATGACGATCTCCGCCTTCTTGATCCAGCAAGAGGGAGCGGAGAGGTAGAAGAGTTCTCCGGCGATGGTGGTGGAGCTATTCCGGCAGGGCTTCGCCTAAGCACTGCAGAAATCCGATCTAGAGGAGAAACTATGCACTAGAGGAACGGCTAGCACGTGGCTGAAAATCTCGTGCAAAAACCCTAAAACCTCCAGTATATATAAGAGAGAGGGAGGAGAGGCCTTGGCGCAAGGGTCAATCCCTCCTTGGTTCGGCCGAAGGGGGAGGAGAGGAGGATTCCTCCTCCAATCCTAGTAGGACTAGGATTCCTCCCCTTTTGTGCCTTTTTTCCACTTTTCCCTTTGGGTTTTTCTTTCCCTAGACGCATGGGCCTTGTGTGGGACTTCCACCAGCCCACTAAGGGCTTGTATTCACTCTCCCACAGCCCATGAAGCCTCTGTGGTCGAAATACCCCTCCCGGTGGTCTCCCGGTACACTACCGGCACTCCCGGTACACTACCGATGAGCCCGAAACTTTTCCGGCGACCAAAATAGGACTTCATATATATCAATCTTTACCTCTGGACCATTCCGGAGCTCCTCGTGACATCCGAGATCTCATCCGGGACTCCGAACAACCTTCGGTCACCACCATACATAACTCTATACTACCGAAACGTCACCGAACCTTAAGTGTGCACACCCTGCGGGTTCGAGAACTATGTAGACATGACCGAGACACCTCTATGGTCAATAACCAATAGCGGGATCTGGATGCCCATATTGGTTCCTACATATTCTACGAAGATCTTTATCGGTTGAACCTCTATGTCAAGGATTCAGTTAATCCCGTATGATGTTCCCTTTGTTCTTCGGTATGTTACTTGCCCGAGATTCGATCGTCCGTATCTCCATACCTAGTTCAACCTCGTTACCGGCAAGTCTCTTTACTAGTTCCGTAATACAAGATCCCGTGACTGACACTTAGTCACATTGCTTGCAAGGCTTATTGTGATGTTGTATTACCGAGTGGGCCCTGAGATACCTCTCTGTCACACGGAGTAACAAATCTTAGTCTTGATCCATGCCAACCCAACAAACACCCTCGGAGATACCTATAGAGCACCTTTATAGTCACCCAGTTACGTTGCGACGTTTGATACACACAAGGCACTCCTCCGGTGTCCGTGAGTTGCATGATGTCATAGTCATAGGAACATATATTTGACATGCAGAAAACAGTAGCAATAAACTGATACGATCATATGCTACGTTTGTAGTTTGGGTCTTGTCCATCAGACCATTCTCCTAATGATGTGATCCCGTTATCAAATGACATCTTATGTCCATGGCTAGGAAACCTTAACCATCTTTGATCAACGAGCCAGTCTATTAGAGGCATACTAGGGACATTGTTTTGTCTATGTATCCACACATGCATCTAAGTTTCTGACCAATAAAATTATAGCATGCATAATAAACGATTATCATGAACAAGGAAATATGATAATAACTAATTTATTATTGCCTCTAGGGCATATTTCGAAAACTCTCCCACTTGCACTAGAGTCAATAATCTAGTTCACATCACCATGTGATTCACATTGTTATGAATGTAACACCCAATGAGTTCTGGGGCTCGATCATGCTTTGCATGTGAGAGAGGTCTCATAGTCAACGGGTCTGCGACATTCAGATCCGTGTGTACTTTGCAAATCTGTATGTTAAAATGTAAATACTACTACCACAGTCTACTTGGAGCTATTCCAAATGGCTGCTCCACTATACGTATTCGGATTGCTACTAAGAGTCATCCGGATTGGTGTTAAAGCTTGCATCGACGTAACTCTTTACGACGAACTCTTTATCACCTCCATAATCGAGAAACATCTCCTTAGTCTTTTAGTTACTAAGGATAATCTTGACCACTGTCCTATGATCCTACTCCTGGATCACTCTTGTACCCCTTGACGGACTCATGGCAAGGCACACACAGGTGCGGTACACAACATGGCATACTATACAGATCCTATGGCTAAGGCATAGGGGACGACGTTCGTCCTTTCTCTTTCTTCTGCCGTTGTCGAGCTTTGAGTCTCACTCAACTTCACAACTTACAAATCAAGTGAGAACTCTTTCTCTGATTGATCCATTTTGAACTCTTTCAAAATCTTGTCAAGGTATGTACTCATTGAAAGTCTCATCAAGCATCTTGATCTATCTCTATAGGTCTTGATGTTCAACAATTAGGTAGCTTTATCCAGGTCTTCCTTTGAAAAACTCTTTTCAAACAACCCTTCATGCTTTCCAGAAATTCTATACCATTTCCGATCAACAATATGTCAACCACATACGCTTATCAGAAACTCTACAGTGCTCCCACTCACTTTATTGTAAATACAAGTTTCTCATAAACTTTGTTTAGACTCAAAAACTTTGATCACCTCATCAAAGTGTATATTCCAACTCCGAGATGCTTGCTTCAGTCCATAGAAGGATCACTGAAGCTTGCACACCTTTTAGCATCCTTAGGACTGACAAAACCTTCTGGTTGTATCACATACAACCTTTCCTCAAGTAAACCGTTAAGGAAACGATGTTTTGACATGCATCTGCCAGATTTCATAATTGAAAAATGCAGCAACTGCTAACATAATTCCAATAGACTTTAGCATCGCTACGAGTGAGAAAGTCTCATCATAGTCAACTCCTTGAACATGTCATAAACTTCTTTGCAACAAGTCGAGCTTTACAAATGGTGACATTTACCATCAGTGTCTGTCTTTATTTAAAGATCCATTTGTACTCAATGACCTGCCATCCAACGAGCAAGTCTACCAAAGTCTATACTTGGGTTTCATACATGGATCCTATCTCGGATTTCATGGCCTCTAACCATTTGTCGGAATCTGGGCCCATCATCGCTTCTCCATATCTCGTAGGTTCATCGTTGTCCAACAACATGACCTCCAAGACAGGGTTGTCGTACCACTCAGGAGCAGTACGCCTCCTTGTCGACCTACGAGGTTCGATAGTAACTTGATCTGAAGCTTCATGATCATCATCATTTACTTCCTCTTCAATTGACATAGGTACCACAGAAGCATCTTTCTGTGCTGCGCTACTCTCTGGTTGAAGCAAAGGTTCAACAACCTCATCAAGTTCTATCTTCCTCCCACTCGATTCTTTCGAGAGAAAATTTTTCTTGAGAAAGGACCATTTTCAGCAACAAACACTTTATGCTTGGGTCTGAGATAGAAGGTTCACCCAACTGTTCTTAGGGTATTCTATGAAGATGCATTTGTCCTCTTTGGGTTCAAGCTCATTAGGTGAAAACAATTTTTCCACAAAAGCATCGTAGCCCCAAACATTAAGAAATGACAACTTAGGTTTCTATCAAACCATAATTCACACGGTGTCATCTCAACAGATTTAGATGGTACCCTATTTAAATTGAATGTAGTTGTCTCTAATCCATAACCCCAAAATTATAGTAGCAAAACTATAAGAGACAACATAGCATGCACAATATCCCATAGAGCACGACTATGCCGTTCGGATACACCATCATGCTATGGTGTTCCAGGTGGCGTGGGTTGTGAAACAACTTTCACATTGTCTAAAGTTGTATGCCAAACTCGTAACTCAGATATTCACCTCCACGATCATATCGCAGACATTTCTTCTTGTCACAATGATCTTAAACTTCACTCTGAATTTGCTTGAACCTTTCAAACGATTCAGACTTGTGTTTCATTAAGTAAATATACACTGTATCTACTCAAATCATCAGTGAAGGTAAGAAAATAACGATATCCACCGCATGCTATAAGACTCATTGGATTGCATACATCAACATGTATCATTTCCAATAAATAACATGCCCGCTCCATCAAACCAGAAAACGGGATCCTTAGTCATCTTGACCAAGAGGCATGGTTCGCATGTCTCAACTGATTTGGAATTGAACGAGTCCAAAGATCCATCAGCATGGAGTTTCTTCATGCGTTTTATACTAATATGACATTTAGCGGCACTGCCACAAGTATGTGGTACTATTATTATTAACTTTGTATCTTCTGGCATCAATGTTTATGAACATGTGTATTACCACCATCAAGATTTCAACAAACCATTCTCACTGGGTGCATGACCATTGAAGGTATTATTCATGTAAATAGAATAACCATTATTCTCTAACTTAAATGAATAACTGTGTTGCAATAAACACGATCTAATCACGTTTATGCTCAATGCAAAACACCAAATAACATTTATTTAGGTTCGTCACTAATCCCGAAGGTAGAGAGAGCGTGCGATGTTGATCACATCAACCTTGGAAAACTTTTCCAACACACATCGTCACCTCACCCTTAGCTAGTTCTCCGTTTATTCCGTAGCTTTTATTTGGAGTTACTAACATTTAGCAACCGAATCGGTATCCAATACCCAGGTGCTACTAGGAGTACTAGCAAGGTACACATCAATAACATGTATATCAAATATACTTCTGTCGACGTTGCCAGCCTTGTTATCTACCAAGTATCTAGGGTTGTTCCGCTTCAGCGACCGCTCTCCTCATAATCGAAGCACTTAGTCTCGGGTTTGGGTTCAACTTTGGGTTGCTTCACTGGAGCAGCAACTGACTTGCCATCCATGAAGTTTCCCTCCTTGCCCTTGCCCTTCTCGAAACTAGTGGTTTTACTAACCATCAACACTTGATGCTCCTTCTTGATTTCTACCATCGCGGTGTCAAACATCGCGAACATCTCAGGGATCATTATTTCTATACCTAGCATTTTATAGTTCCAGTAGCTTAGTGACAGTGACTTGGAGAACTATATCAATCACTATCTTATCTGGAAGATCAACTCCCACTCGATTCAAGCGATTGTAGCACCCAGACAATCTGAGCACATGCTCAACGACTGAGCTATTCTCTTTCATCTTGCAGGCAAAGAATCTTGTTGGAGATCTCATATCTCACAACACGGGCGCGAGCTTGAGATCCTAATTTCAGCTCTTAGAACATCTCATATGTTCCGTGACGTTCAAAACGTTTTAGAGCCTCAATTCTAAGCCGTAATGCATGACACACTAAACTATCAAGTAGTCATCAGAATGTGCCTGTCAGATGTTCACAACATCTACAAACGACGCTAGAGGGGTTGGCGCACCGAGCGGTGCATTAAGGACATAAGCCTTCTGTGCAGCAATGAGGACAATCCTCAGATGACGGACCGAGTCCGCAATATTTCTACCATCATCTTTCAACTCTATTTATCTATGAACATATAAAAATTCAAGGGAGCTACAACGCGAGCTAGTAATCTACAACATAATTTACAAAGACACTACTGACTAAGTTCATGATAATGAGTTCAATTAATCATATTACTTAAGAACTCCCACTCAAATTGACATCCCTCCGGTCATTCGAGTGATACATGATCCAAATTCACCAACTCAAGTCCGATCATCACGTGAGTTGAGGTAGTTTCAATGGTGAACATCATCATGTTGATCATATCTACTATATGACTCATGTTCGACCTTTCGGTCTCTTGTGTTTCGAGGCCATGTCTGTACATGCTAGGCTCGTCAACTTTAACCTGAGTGTTCTACATGTGCAACACTAGCTTGCACCCGTTCTATGTGAACGTAGAGTCTATCACACCCGATCATCACGTGGTGTCTCGACACGACAAACTTTCACAACGGTGCACACTCAAGGAGAACACAATTCATCTTGAAATTAAGTGGGGGATCACCTTATAATTCTACAGTTGTCCTAAGCAAAATAAGGTGCATAAGAGGATTAACATCACATGCAAATCATAAGTGACATGATATGGCCATGAACTAGTGCTTTTTATCTCCATCTTGAAAGCACCGACATGATCTCCATCATCACCGGCACGACACCATGATCTCCATCATCTTGATCTCCATCAACGTGTCACCATCGGGGTTGTCGCACCCATCATGCTTCTACTACTGTTGCTACCGTTTAGCAATAAAGTAAAGCATTACATAGCGCTTAATGATTGACACACATGTGATACAATAATTAAAGACAACCCTATGGCTCCTGCCGGTTGCCGTACTCAACGACATGCAAGTCATGATATTCTATACTACACATGATCATCTCATACATCACATATATCACATCATGTAATTGGCCATATCACATCACAACATACCCTGCAAAAACAAGTTAGACGTCCTCTAATTGTTGTTGCATGTTTTACGTGGCTGCTACAGGTATCTAGCAAGAACAATTCTCACCTACGCATAAACCACAACGATGATACATAAGTTGCTTTTCAACCTTCTCAAGGACCGCCTTTGTCGAATCTGATCCAACTAAAGTAGGAGAAACTGGCACCCGCCAGCCATCTATGCAACAAGTTGTAGTTGAGGGAACCGGTCTCTCGTAAGCGTACGAGTAATGTTGGTCCGGTCTGCTTCATCCCACAATACCACTGAACCAAAACACGACCAAAGGAGGAAGCAGTCTAAGCATCAACGCCCACAAACTCTTTGTGTTCTACTCGAGATCTCATCTACACATAGACCTAGCTCATGATGCCACTATTGGGGAACGTTGCATGGGAAACAAAAAATTTCCTACGCACATGCAAGATCTATCCTTGGCGATGGGCATCTATGAGAGGGAGAGTGGATCTACATACCCTTGTAGATCGCTAAGCGGGAAGCGTTAAGAAACGCGGTTGGTGTAGTCGAACATCTTCGCGATCCAAATCGCCAAGCATCCCGCGATCTCATCACGATGCGTCCCGTGAACCAATCACGATCCGTCCCGCGATGTCATCATGATCCGTCTCGCGATCTTGATCACGGTCCTTCCGATCCAGCGCCGAACGGACGTCACCTCCGCGTTCAGCACACGTACAGCTTGATGAGATCTCTGCCTTCTTGATCCAACAAGAGGGAGTAGAGAGGTAGAAGAGTTCTCCGGTAGCATGACGGTGCTCCGGCGATGGTGGTGGAGCTATTCTGGCAGGACTTCGCCTAAGCACTGCGGAAATCCAATCTAGAGGAGAAACTATGCACTGGAGGAACGTGTAGCACGTGGCTGAAAATCTCGTGCAAAAACCCTAAAACCTCCATTATATATAAGAGGGAGGGAGGAGTGGCCTTGGCGCAAGTGCCAAGACCTCCTTGGTTCGGCCGTAGGGGGAGGAGAGGAGGATTCCTCCTCCAATCCTAGTAGGACTAGGATTCCTCCCCCTTTTGCCTTTTTTCCACTTTTCCCTTTGGGATTTTCTTTCCCTAGCCGCATGGGACTTGTGTGGGACTTACACCAGCCCACTAAGTGCTGGTATTCACTCTCCCACAACCCATGAAGCCTCTTGGGTCGAAATACCCCTCCCGGTGGTCTCCTGGTACACTACCGGCACTCCCGGTACACTACCGATGAGCCCGAAACTTTTCCGGCGACCAAAATAGGACTTCCTATATATCAATCTTTACCTCCGGACCATTCTGGAGCTCCTCATGACGTTCGGGATCTCATCCGTGACTCCGAACAACCTTCGGTCACCACCATACATAACTTTATACTACCGAAACATCACCGAACCTTAAGTCTGAAGACCCTGCTGGTTCGAGAACTATGTAGACATGTCCGAGACAACTCTACGGTCAATAACCAATAGCGGGACCTGGATGCCCATATTGGTTCCTACATATTCTACGAAGATCTTTATCGGTCGAACCTCTATGTCAAGGATTCAGTTAATCCCGTATGATGTTCCCTTTGTTCTTCGGTATGTTACTTGCCCGAGATTCGATCGTCGGTATCTCCATACCTAGTTCAACCTCGTTACCGGCAAGTCTCTTTACTCGTTCCGTAATACAAGATCCCGTGACTAACAATTAGTCACATTGCTTGCAAGGCTTATTGTGATGTTGTATTACCGAGTGGGTCCTGAGATACCTCTCCGTCACACGGAGTAACAATTCTCTGTCTTGATCCATGCCAACCCAACAGACACCCTCGGAGATACGTGTAGAGCACCTTTATAGTCACCCAGTTATGTTACGACGTTTGATACACACAAGGCACTCCTCCGGTGTCCGTGAGTTGCATGATCTCATGGTCATAGGAACATATACTTGACATGCAGAAAACAGTTGCAATAAACTGATACGATCATATGCTACGTTTGTAGTTTGGGTCTTGTCCATCACACCATTTTCCTAATGATGTGATCCCGTTATCAAATGACATCTTATGTCCATGGCTAGGAAAGCTTAACCATCTTTGATCAACGAGCCAGTCTATTAGAGGCATAATAGGGACATTGTATTGTCTATGTATCCACACTTGCATCTAAGTTTCCGATCAATACAATTATAGCATGGATAATAAATGATTATCATGAACAAGGAAATATGATAATAACTAATTTATTATTGCCTCTAGGGCATATTTCCAACACACATCACTATGTGATTTACATTGTAATGAATCGAACTACCATACAGTTCTGGTGTTGATCATGTTTATCCCTTGGAAGAGGTTTAGTCAACGGGTGTGCAACATTCAGATCCGTGTGCACTTTGCAAATATTTATGTCCTCCTCCTTGATATACTCGCGAATGGAATTGAAGTGTCCCTTTATGTGTCTGGTCCTCTTGTGGAACCTTGGTTCCTTGGCCAGGGCAATGGCACCAGTGTTATCACAGAACAGATCCACTAGATTCAGCCACTAGGCACTACTCAAAGATCTTTCATGAACTCCTTCATCGAGACACCTTCCTTCGCTGCCTCCGAGGCTGCGATGTACTCCGCTTCGCATGTAGAATCGGTCACCACGCTCTGTTTGGAACTACACCAACTTACCACCCCCCATTAAGAATAAATACATACCGGTTTCCGACTTAGAGTCATCCGGATCAGTGTCAAAGTTTGCATCGACGTAACCCTTTACGACGAGCTCTTGATCACCTCTATAAATGAGAAACATTTCCTTAGTCCTTTTCAGGTACTTAAGGATATTCTTGACTATCGTCCAGTGCTCTATTCCTGGATCACTTTGAAACCTTCCGGCCATACTTATGACAAGGCTAACATCGGGTCTTGTGCACAGCATTGGATACATGATAGAGCATATGGCTGAAGCATAGGGGATGACACTCATCTTTTCTCTATCTTCTGCAGTCACTGGGCATTGAGTCTTACTCAACTTTACACCTTGTAACATAGGCAAGAATCCCTTCTTGGATTGATACATTTTAAACTTCTACAAAAATTTATCAAGGTATGTGCTTTGTGAAAGTCCTATTAAGAGTCTCGATCTATCTCTATAGATCTTAATGCCTAATATGAAAGTAGCTTCTCCTAGGTCCTTAATTGAAAAACTCTTGTTCAAATATTCCTTCATGCTCTGCAACATTTCTATATTGTTTCCAATCAGCAATATGTCATCCACATATAATATTAGATACGCTATAGAGCTCCCACTCACTTTTTTTAAAATACAAGCTTCTCCATAAACTTGTATAAACCCGAACGCTTTGATCACCTCATCAAAGCGCAGATTCCAACTCCGAGATGCTTGCACCAGTTCATAAATGGATCGGTGGAGTTTGCAAACTTTGTCAGCATTCTATGGATCGTCAAAACCTTCCGGTTGTATCATATACAACTCTTCCTTGAGGAAACTGTTAAGGAATGTTGTTTTGATATCCATCTGCCAAATTTCATAGTCGAAATATGCAGCTATTGCTAACATGATTCTGACGGACTTAAGCATCGCTATGGGCGAGAAGGTCTCATCATAGTCAACTCCTTGAACTTATGAAAAACCCTTTGCCACAAGTCGAGCTTTATAGAAGGTGACATTACCTTCCACGTCCGTCTTCCTCTTAAAGATCCATATGTTTTGAAGGGCCTTTCGCCCTTCAGGTAATACTTCCAAAGTACATACTTTGTTTTCTTACATGGATCCCATCTCTGATTTCATGGCCTCTAACTATTTATCGGAATTCGGGCCCATCATCGCTTCTCCATAGCTCGTATGTTCATCGTTGTCTAACAAGATGACCTCTAAGAAAGGGTTGTCGTACCGCTCAAGAACAACACACGACCTTGTCGACCTACGAGGTTCAATAGTAACTTGATCCGAAGTTTCGTGATCATCATCATTAACTTCATCTTCAACTACCGTAGGCTGCACAGAAACAACTTTCTACGCTGTGCTATTCTCTGGTTGAATCAGGGGTTCAACAACCTCATCAAGTTCTACCTTGCTCCTACTCAATTCTTTCGAGAGAAACTATTTCTCAGAAAATGTTTCGTTTTTAGCAACAAACACTTTGCCTTCAGATCTGAGATAGAAGGTATACCCAACTGTCTCTTTTGGGTATCCTATGAAGACGCATTTCTCCGCTTTGGGTTCCAGCTTTTCAGGCTGAAGCTTTTTGACATATGCATCACATCCGCAAATTTTAAGAAACGACAACTTTGGTTTCTTGCCAAACCACTATTCATATGGCGTCGTCTCAATGGATTTTGATGGTGCCCTATTTAAAGTGAATGCAGCTAATGCATAACCCCAAAACGATAGTGGCAAATCGGCAAGAGACATTATAGAACACACCATATCTAATAAGGTTCGATTATGACGTTCAGACACACCATTACGCTGTGGTGTTCCAGGCGGTGTCAATTGTGAAACAATTCCACATTGTCTTAAGTGACTGCCAAACTCATAACTTAGATATTCTCCTCCTTGATCAAATCGCAGGAATTTAATATTCGTGTTACGATGATTCTCAACTTCACTCTGAAATTGCTTGAACTTTTCAAACGTTTTAGACTTGTGTTTCATTAAGTAAATATACCCATATCTACTTAAGTAATCAGTGAAGGTCAGAAAATAACGATATCCACCGCGTGCCTCAATGCTCATCAGACCGGACACATCAGTATGTATGATTTCCAACAAGTCACTTGCCCGTTCCGTTGTTCCAGAAAACGGGGTTTTAGTCATCTTGCCCAAGAGGCATGGTTCACATGTGTCAAGTGATTCAAAATCAAGAGACTCCAAAAGTCCATCAGCATGGAGCTTCTTCATGCGTTTTACACCAACATGACCTAAACGGCAGTGCCACAAGAAAGTGGTACTATCATTATCAACTCTACATCTTTTGGCCTCAATGTTATGAACATGCGTATCATCACTATCAAGATTCAATATGAATAAACCCCTCACATTGTGTGCCTAACCATAAAAGATATTACTCATATAAATAGAACAATCGTTATTCTCTGATTTAAATGAGTAACCGTCTCGCAATAAACAAGATCCAGATATAATGTTCATGCTTAACGCAAGCACTAAATAACAATTATTCAGGTTCATGACTAATCCCGATGGTAATAGAAGAGTGAGCGTGCCGACGACGATCACATCAACCTTGGAACCATTTCCCACGCGCATCGTCACTTCGTCCTTTGCCAGACTCCGTCTATTCGGTAGGTCCCGCTTTGAGTTGCAAATGTGAGCAACCGAACCGGTATGAAATACCCAGGCACTACAATAAGAGCTAGTAAGGTACACATCAATACCATGTATATCATATATACCTTGTTTGTTGTTGGCCGCCTTCTTGTCAGCCAGATACTTGGGCCAGTTCCTCTTCCAGTGACCAGTTCCCTTGCAATGAAAGCACTTAGTTTCTAGCTTGGGTCCAGCCTTGGGTTTCTTCATGGGAGGGGAAACTGCTTTGCCACCCTTCTTGGAGCTACCCTTTTTGCCCTTGCCATTGTTCTTGAAACTAGTGGTT
The DNA here is from genome assembly GCA_022496015.1 of Hordeum marinum. Lineage (NCBI taxonomy): Eukaryota > Viridiplantae > Streptophyta > Magnoliopsida > Poales > Poaceae > Hordeum > Hordeum marinum. Next base: position 27,646,338 of record CM039678.1, read on the forward strand.
TTATTGACCATCAACACTTGATGTTCTTTCTAGATTTTAGACTCAGCGACTTTCAGCATCGCAAACAGCTCGGCGACTGGCTTGTTCATACCGTGCATGTTATAGTTCAGCACGAAGCTTTTGTAGCTAGGTGGCAATGATTGAAGAACTCTGTAAGTGATCGCCTCCGGCAGAAGGGGCATCCCTAACTCCACCAAACGGGTCGAGTACCAAGACATTCTGAGTATATTTTCACTGATAGACCCGTTCTCCTCCATCTTGCAAGCATAGAACTTATCGGAGGTCTCATACCTCTCGATCCGGGCATTCTTCTTAAAGATAAATTCCAACTTCCTGGAACATCTCATATGGTCCATGACGTTCAAACATATTTGAAGTCCCAGTTCTAAGCCATACAACATTGCACACTGAACTATTGAGCGATCTCCAGAACGTGCCTCGCAAGCGTTATTAACGTCTTCAGATGACATGGGAGCGGTTGGGTCACCAAGCGATGCATCAAGGACATGAGCCTTCTTGGAAGCCGTGAGGATAATCCTCAGATTACAGGCCCAGTCCACAAAGTTACTTCCATCATCTTTCAACTTAGCTTTCTCTAGGAACGCATTAAAATTCAGGAGTGCTACTACGCGACCCATTGATCTACAACATAAATAAGCAAAGGTTACTAAGACTATTGTTCAAGATAATGAGTTTAGTTATTCAAATTACTAAAGCTCCCACTCAAATTGACATCCCTCAGGTCATCTGAGTGATACATGATCCAAATTCACCAACTCAAGTTCGATCATCACGTGAGTTGAGGTGGTTTCAATGGTGAACATCATCATGTTGATCATATCTACTATATAACTCATGTTTGACTTTTCAGTCTCTTGTGTTCCGAGGCCATGTCTGTACATGCTAGGCTCGTCAAGTTTAACCCGAGTGTTTCGCACGTGTAACACCATCTTGCGCCGTTGTATGTGAACGTAGAGTCTATCACACCCAATCATCACGTGGTGTCTCGACACGACGAACTTTCACAACGGTGCACACTCGGGGAGAACACAATTTATCTTGAAATTTAAGTGAGGGATCACCTTATAATGCTACCGTCGTTCTAAGAAAAATAAGGTGCATAAAAGGATTAGCATCACATGCAAATCATAAGTGACATGATATGGCCATGAACTTATGCTTTTGATCTCCATCTTGAAAGCACCGACATGATCTCCATCGTCACCGGCAAAACACCATGATCTCCATCATTGTGTCGCCATCGAGGTTGTCGCGCCACCATGCTTCTACTACTATTGCTACTGCTTAGCGATAAAGTAAAGCATTACATAGAGCTTAATGATTGACACACAGGTCATACAATAATTAAAGAAAACCCTATGGCTCCTGCCGGTTGCCGTACTCATCGACATGCAAGTCATGATATTCTATATAATACATGATCATCTCATACATCACATGTATCTCATCATGTAATTGGCCATATCACATCACAACATACCCTACAAAAATAAGTTAGACGTTCTCTAATTGTTGTTGCAAGTTTTACGTGGCTGTTACGGGTATCTAGCAAGAAAAATTCTCACCTACGCAAACCAGAACAGTGATACATAAGTTGATTTTCCACCATCTCAAGGACCTCCTTTGTCGAATCCGATCCAACTAAAGTAGGAGAGACAGACACCCGCCAGCCATCTTTGTGTAACGAAGTTACATGTCAGTCGATGGAACCGGTCTCTCGTAAGCATACGAGTAAGATTTGTCCGGGCCGCTTTATCCCAAAATACCGCTGAACCAAAACACGACCAAGGGAGGAAGCAATCTAAGCACCAATGCCCACAAACTCCTTTGTGTTCTACTCGAGATTTCATCTACACATAGACCTAGCTCATAATGCCACTGTTGGGGAACGTTGCGTGGGAAACAAAAAATTTCCTACGCTTCACCAAGATCAATCTAGGGGATGAGTATCTACAAGGGGGAGAGTGGATCTACATACCCTTGTAGATCGCTAAGAGGGAATTATTAAGAAATGCGATTGATGTAGTTGAACGTCTTCGTGATCCAAATCGCCGAGCGTCCCACGATCCAATCACGATCCGTCCCGATCTAGCGCTGAACGGACGGCACCTCCGCGTTCAGCACACGTATAGCTCGATGATGATCTCCGCCTTCTTGATCCAGTAAGAGGGAGCGGAGAGGTAGATGAGTTCTCCGGCAGTGCGGCGACGTTGCGGAGATGGTGGTGGAGTTATTTCAACAGGGCTTCGCCTAAGCACCGCTGAAACCGATCTATAGGAGAAACTACAATCTAGAGGAGAGGGTAGCACGTGGCTGTTTTTCTGTTTCAAAAACCCTCAAAACCTATAGTATATATAGGAGGAGGGGAGGGAGGAGGCTTGGATCCCAAGGGAGTCAACCATAGTTAAGCCGAAGTGGGGGGAGGTGTCCTCCTCCTCCACTCCTATTAGGATTAGGACTCCGAACAACCTTTGGTTACCACCATACATAAAACGTCACTGAACCTTAAGTGTGCAACCCCGCGGGTTCGAGAACTATCTAGACATGACCGAGACACCTCTACGTTCAATAACCAATAGCGGGACCTAGATGCCCATATTGGTTACTACATATTCTAAGAAGATCTTTATCGGTCGAACCTCTATGTCAAGGATTCAGTTAATCCCGTATGTTGTTCGCTTTGTTCTTCGGTACGTTACTTGCATGCGATTCGATCGTCGGTATCCGTATACCTAGTTCAATCCCGTTACCGGCAAGTCTCTTTACTCATTCCGTAATACATGTCCCGTGACTAACACTTTAGTCACATTGCTTGCAAGGCTTGTTATGATGTTGTATTACCGAGTGGGCCCTGAGATACCTTTCCGTCACACGGAGTAACAAATCCCAGTCTTGATCCATGCCAATCCAATAGACACCCTCGGAGATACCTGTAGAGCACCTTAATAGTCACCCAGTTACGTTGCGACGTTTGATACACACAAGGTACTCCTACGGTGTCGATGAGTTGCATGATCTCATGGTCATAGGAACATATACTTGACATGCAGAAAACTGTAGCAATAAACTGACACGATCAAATGCTACGTTTATAGTTTGGGTCTTGCCCATCACATCATTCTCCTAATGATGTGATCCCGTTATCAAATGACATATCATGTCAATGGCTAGGAAAAACCATATTTGATCAACGAGCTAGTCTGCTAGAGGCATACTAGGGACATAGTGTTGTCTATATATCCACACAAGCAATGTGTTTCCAATCAATACAATTATAGCATGGATAATAAATGATTATCATGAACAAGGAAATATAATAAAAATCATTTTATCTTTGCCTCTAGGGCATATTTCCAACAGCTCCAGCGGCACCAGCGACGTAGTCTCCGTTGTAGGACACCCGCGGCGGAGGCTACGCCCAGCGATTGATGCGTTCTGCAGAGTCGATCGTGACGGGATCGTTTGTTTTTTGATTTTTTATTACTTCGATGGTCATGTATACAAGAGAGTTCTTTCGAAAATAGTCTAAACGCTAAAATCAAGGGTCAAATGTATATAATAAACCAAGTATTCGAGGCGCTGTCCGCCAGAACGCCAGCAACAGTCAGAGGCATTTTCTAAATTCGCCTTCAAAGCCTATGAGCTTCGAGGCACTTTCTCAACGTGCCGTTAGTACATGATTTTAAGGCATTTTAAGAACTCGCCGCTAATAAAATGCCTCCTAATGGGTACGTGTTGTAGTGGTTGCATGCTACGCTGAGATTACGATTCCTGAAGAAGCTCTGGTGACCATAGTTTTCTCTCCCTACTTTCCACCTTTGGAACCCTTGTTTGTTTCCCCGCCTTCACCTTTCAGCCTTCTGGGGCAACTTCTTTTGGTGCACTAGTGACTTGATGTCGTAAGGTGTTTGCTATTGTCCTGATGTCCCGCATTATGTCCATACATATCACTCTGGTTCTTTATTATCGCATACACCCTATTTTTTTGGTTGCCACCAAACTTAAGAATCACTAGTTAGAACTGTGGGTGGGGGAACAATTACATTTTGTGTGTGAAGATGGACTGCTATATATATAGAGCAAGATGCACAAAGCAGATTACTCACACAAGTGTGACAGTTTGGTGGAGTCTTGATTCCTTCTCCACGAGATGAATGCCATGGCCTTGCTGTATCTGCAGGCATGGTCCTTTATATGCTGGTAACTTGGTAGGTGCCCAATACAAATTGGCTTCACTATTGTGTTGACACTCTTGAGCTTGTTTACCTCCATATATGGCCACTTTTGTACACCGGCTCCAACCTTCTCTGTCTTCAACGTGTTTTCTCCCTCTTGTACAATGTTTTTTTTGGTTCATGGAAGGTGGATGTGCTCTGACAACAAGACATTTAACTTGTTTTCCATTATAGGTTCGCATGGAGTTATCCACAACCAATTCTACTTGTTTTTACTTTGGGGATGCTGACACACTGTTGTTGCTTTCACTGTAAAATGTTGAGGGGTCCCAAATCCACTTGGCAGCCTAATATCCCTTTTTTAAATTTTCATCCTTGTGCCTAAGCATCATCATAATAATAATGCTTAAGTTTCCTTTGTTCAAATTGGTCACCATGAGTAGGATAATTTTTCCCAATCCCATGACATAAGAAAGTAATTTATGGGCATCACACTTGATAATTTTCATAACTGTGTTGTATTAGAAGTTCTATTATAGATCTTTGAAACTCTCTATATTAGGCTTATCGATTGATAGTGTTTCCCTCTGATTAAGTTTTTTTTACTTGATAACTAGTTTCTATTGAAAGCGTCAAGTTTATTCGAATAAAATTGTTAAAACAACGATGTGAGTCCATTCGAGCCAACCATCTCCATTGAGGCACTCCAATGTGGAGTAGGGCAGGGTTGAGAAGCAGACCCCCTCCAATGCCAAAGAGTCCACTCATCACGCCGGTCAGCAGAGCAGCCACCGGGAACACATAAACAGGCAGATCATCCAGCCTGCTCTTTGCCCAAGTCTCCTTCACGCGTTTGTCGTCAAGCAAAGAAAATGTAGAATTCTTTGTTCGCTAAACCACTTGACTTTTTCGAGTCTGCGATTTTCCTTTTTGCTGCACGATGCATGCTGTGAAAGCCATGGCGACAGAGATTTGGGCTACGGTGATGCGCCAGTACGCAAGGCCACATGGATTCATGTCAAAAGCCCCATGGTGGAACACTGTGTCCTTACAAAATTTAGTTCAGAATGTTGAATATATTTTATATCTCATTAAGAGAGTTTGTTAGACCGGACTCTAGCTATTCCTTATCTCCTTTAAACTCTCTGTAACCTCTCCCTATCTATCTCTAATGTAACAATCTCTCGTGATCTTCCCTGTCGTGGAAGACACGCATCTGTATGCGCCTCTCAATATAAACTGATGCGGGCCTCTATGTGGAGGTTGAGACGCTTTACCTATTTTACATGGTAATCAGAGCCCTTCCTCTCCTATCCCATCTATCCTAACCAGCTTCCCTTGCCATGGCGTCATCCTCATCCCCCTCCTCCAGCCTGACCTTGCAGGTTTCGGAGAAACTCACCCACACGAATTTTGTGCTATGGAAAGCCCAGGTGCTATCGCAGATCAGAGCTGCGAGCATGCATGGGTATCTCGACAAAACCATCCCCGAGCCATCCAAAACCATCACTACAAAAAACGCCGAGGGCAAAGATCAAACCACCACCAATCCCGCATACACATTCTGGCACCAAGAGGATCAGCAAGTTCTTGCGCTCCTTATCAACAATCTCTCCCGTGAAGTTCTCATCCAAGTAGCCTCCCATGAACAATCTCATGCGCTATGGGCAGCCATAGTCCGCATGTTTTCCTCACAATCATGATCTTGTGACAACAACATCTGAACTAATCTCACCAATGCCCAGAAAGGCACTCAATCGGCTGGAGCATATTTTTGCTATATGCGATCCTTGGCCGATGAACTTGCCGCTGCTGCCAAACCAATCTCTGAAGACGAGCTTATCTCTTTTATCAGAGGTTGCTTAGATATGGAATACCAACCTATAGTTTCAGCTCTAGATGTGCGCACCGAGCCGCTTACCACAGATGATCTTTTTAGTATGGTGTCTAATTTTAATCAGCTCATGGAGATGTTCCATGCCTCCGGCACTGATTCCTTCAAGTCCACTGCTCTTGCTGCATCCTGCGGACGTGGTGGCTCCAAGTTCTCATCCCACGTACGTGGCGCCTCTAGTGGAGGCGGGTCTCGTGGCGGGGGAGGCTATGGAGGCGGCAGGATCAACAGTGGGGGCGGCGGCCCTCACTACAACCCCTATGGTGGACAGGATGGTGGTGGACACGGTGGTGGCAGCGGACATGGCCACTACCAGAGTCATCGCCACGGTGGCGGCTCCTACCAGAATCATCACCAAGGGGGCGACAACAACTACTTCAACAACAACCAGCAGCGCCCCTTCTACTCCAACAACAGGGGACGCCAAGGTACTGGTGGTTGGTTTCAAGGTTATGCTGAGTATGAAAATCGGTGCCAAATCTATAAAAAGACCAATCACATCGCTAAGGATTGTGATTGGCGATATGCTGACAATACCTCTCAACGCAATAAAGTTGCAGCTGCTATTGACACCTCATACGGAGTCGATACAAATTGGTATGCAGATACCGGCGCCACCGACCACATCACCCATGAGCTTGAGAAGGTGATCATGCATGAAAAGTATCGCGGCCATGATCAAGTTCAAAACGCCAATGGCGAAGGTATGGAAATTAGTCATATTGGTCATTCAATTATCACAACCCCTCATCACAATATCCATCTCAATAACGTCTTACATGTCCCTCATACATCTAAAAACCTCCTTTCTGTTCAGCGTATTGCCCTTGACAACAATGCTTTTCTAGAGTTTCATCCATACTTATTTTTCATTAAGGATCAGGTCACGAAGAGAACTATCTTTCGAGGTAGATGTGTGCAAGGACTATATCCATTGATCCCTCAGTTTCGAAGATACAATAAACAAGTTTGTGGTGTCATCAAACTTTCATCGGAACGGTGGCATGCACGTCTAGGACATCCGTCTTTTTTTATTGTTCAACAAGTTCTTAGGAATAATAATCTCCCATGTGTTGGGGAGCGTACTCTCGAAACTATTTGTGATTCTTGACAAAAGGCAAAAGCTCATCAATTGCCTTATCCTGTATCCACTAGTGTTTCAGTTAAACCTTTGGACCTTATTTTTTTGATGTATGGGGTCCTTCCCCTACTTCTGTTGGTCGTCATTCTTATTATGTTAGTTTCATTGATGGCTACAGTAAGTTTACTTGGATCTATCTCCTCAAAAAGCATTCCAACGTATTCCAAGTTTTTCAAAATTTTCAAGCACTTGTCGAACGTCAATTTGACAGAAAAATTCTTGCTGTTCATTCTGATTGGGGCGGAGAATATGAAAAACTTGACACCTTTTTTGCACACCTCGACATTTCTCACAATGTTTCTTGTCCCATGCTCATCAACAAAATAGCTCCGCCGAGCGTAAACATAGACATATTGTCGAAGTTGGCCTTGCTCTTTTGGCTGGTGCCTCTATGACTCAAGTTTTGGGACGAGGCCTTCCTCACAGATGTACATCTCATTAATATGTTGCCGAGTCGTGTCATTCATGATGAAACTCCCATGCAAAGGCTCTTTCATACTAGGCCAGATTACACATCACTTCGCGTCTTCGGTTGTGCATGCTGGCCTAATCTTCGTCCTTATAATTCTCGCAAACTTATGTTTCGTTCAAAGCAATGTGCCTTTCTTGGTTATAGTCCTAAACACAAAGGAGGCAAGTGCCTTGATATTTCTACGGGACGTGTATATATTTCCCGTGATGTTGTTTTTGATGAAACTGTGTTTCCATTTGCCCATCTTCATCCAAATGCTGGTGCCTTACTTTGCCAAGAAATTCTCCTTCCTCAAAATTTAGTTGGGTCACCTCCTGGGGATGATAATTGCAATGATCGTTTGACTAACCATACTAATGCTACTGTTGAGAATTCTGATGCAGCAGGAATGAATTTGGAGGCAACAGAACAAAAATTCTACTCACATTGATCCAACCGTTGTCTCTCCCCAACCATATTTCATGTGCTCCCCGGCGAGAGACCGCGCGTCAGCCGAATCTACCATGGGATCGCTGCCGTGCCAGGTGATCCACCCAGGTGCGGGTGGTTCTCCCGCAGCCTCTCCGCGCCAATCACCCAGCGACATGGGGCCCTCTGGTGCTTCGCCCTCACCCACACACGACGCATAGCCCGGTGAGGGCCCCTCCTCCATGCGCTTTTCACCAGACGTGCGCTTCTATGCCAGGCGGGCCCGACCTCCTCCGATCGGCGTGCGATCCGACCCGAATCACGTTGCCCCTGCTGGATCCTCTGTGTCCGATCCTTCGTCTCCATCGCCTGCCACGGCCATAGACGATCTGGCGGGAATCTCAGGTGACAACTCAGCTCCGGGATTGTTGGGATTTGCTGCCAGGGTTGGATCTTCTACGCCCTAGCCTGCTGCTCATGTTTCGACACCTCCACGCACACGTCTTCAAGCTGGGAAAATTCTGCCTATTAACTACAAACTTAAGTTCGGTTTAGCTTGTTTGACAGGAGAACCAAGAAATCATCATGAGGCTCTTGCTGATTCCAAATGGAAAAAGGCTATGGAGGAAGAATTTCAAGCCTTACAGACAAATAAAACCTGGCATTTGGTACCATCTCGTCCAAGTCAGAATTTAATTGATTGTAACTGGGTATTCCGAATTAAGAGGAAATCTGATAATACTATAGATCGCTACAAAGCAAGACTTGTTGCAAAAGGGTTCAAGCAAAGGTATGGTATTGATTATGAGGATACTTTCAGCCCAGTCGTTAAAGCATCTACTATTCGTCTTGTTCCCTCAATTATTGCTGTATCCAGAGGATGGAGTCTTAGACAGCTAGATGTGCAGAACGCGTTTCTTCATGGTGTTCTGGAAGAGGAAGTGTATATGAAACAACCTCCTTGTTTGAGGATAAGAACTCACCATTTCATGTGTGCAGGCTTGATAAATCTCTTTATGGACTGAAGCAAGCTCCTAGGGCATGGTATTCTCGTTTGACTTCAAAGCTTCAGACACTTGGTTTTGTTCCTTCCAAATCTGACACATCCTTGTTCATTTATAATAAGTCCAATACATCAATGTTTGTGCTTATATATGTTGATGATATTATTGTCACAAGCTTATCAGATAATGCAATCACAGCCTTGTTGAAACATCTGAACACAGAGTTTGCTCTCAAGGATATAGGAGATTTGCATTTTTTTGCTTGGTATTGAAGTAAAGAGGAATTCAAAAGGTGGACTCCACTTGTCTCAGGAAAAGTATGCTACTGATCTCCTGAGTAAAGTTGGGATGCAGTGTTGTAAGCCTTCTCCAACTCCTTTATCCAGTTCAGTAAAACTGTCTCTTCCAGAGGGTGAGTGTTTAAACCAAGAGGATGATACAAAATATAGGAGTCTGGTAGTTGCACTTCAGTACTTAACACTTACCAGGCCAGACATTTCTTTTGCTGTTAATAAAGTTTGCCAGTTTCTTCATGCACCTACAACGACACATTGGACAGCTGCCAAACGTATATTGAGATATGTGAAAAACACCTTGACCACAGGTCTAACTTTCAGTAAGTCATCATCTACACTTGTTAGTGCCTTTTCTGATTCTGACTGGACAGGGTGCCTAGATGATAGGCGGTCTACTGGTGGTTTTGCAATCTTCTTTGGACCTAACTTAATTTCCTGGTGTGCAAGAAAACAAGCTACAGTTTCTAGATCCAGTACAGAAGCGGAGTACAAAGCACTTGCCAATGCAACTGCTGCGATTATCTGGGTCATGTCTATACTCAAAGAACTTGGACTATGTCACACTCAAACTCCTTATCTTTGGTGTGATAATCTTGGTGCTACATACCTATCTGCTAATCCTGTTTGCCATGCAAGAACAAAGCATATTGAAATAGATTTTCACTTTGTTCGAGAGAGAGTTGCAAACAAAGAATTGGAGATTCGTTTCATACATTCCAAGGATCAAGTTGCGGATGGTTTTACCAAAGCCTTGCCTACAAGATTGTTTGAAGAGTTCAAGCGTAATCTAAACTTACGGAAGTTTTGATTAAGGGAGGGTGTTGAATATATTTTATATCTCATTAAGAGAGTTTGTTAGACCGGACTCTAGCTATTCCTTAGCCCCTTTAAACTCTCTGTAACCTCTCCCTGTCTATCTCTAACGAAACAATCTCTCGTGATCTTCCCTGTCGTGGAAGACACGCGTCTGTATGCGCTCGATGGGAGGTGCGCCCCATCCTTCTCAATATAAACTGATGCGGGCCTCCTTGTGGAGGTTGAGACGCTTTACCTATTTTACTAAGAATATACTACTAATTTGGAGCATTGAAGAATTGACGGAAGAAAAAATTTCATTGCATGATAAAGAACAGCCAGGAACCAGTAATTAGGATTCCATGGTCAAGAATTATCATACCTTGAGTTAGCCGCTGTTGTGGCCGTGAGGAATTGTAAGGAGAAGGATCAGGTGGTGTTGGCTTCTTTGCAGTGCACGCCAACAAATAACAAATTGGCAACCCTCGTAGGATGATGTGCTAGCACAATTTCCCGTGCTGTCTCTTCTGCTATCTTTATTGTACTCCCTCCGTCTCGGTGTATAAGTCATCTTAGACTGTGCATCATGACTAAGACGGAGAGGAAAACGAGAGAAATTAATGTTAATTTGCTAATTAATACCATTGCATGCAATGAATTGACCAATGCATGTCGTGCTAGTTAGTCTCAAGTCATTAACCCTACTTCTTTCATTGGATGATTCCAAAAACGAGGTGAAAGCTAATGAACCATGCCTTAGTGTTTTGAGATTATTTGGTTTTCGTAAGATGACTTATACACCGAGGCGGAGGGAGTATAAGAGTTAAAGATCGACTAGTAGCCCTTCTGACCGCACCTTTGTCTCGGCAAAGATGCGAATGGGCAAACTCTGTCTATCTATAGTACTTCCTCTATAAAGAAATATAAGAGCTTATAGATCACTATATTAGTGATCTAAACAATCTTATATATTTTTACGGAAGGAGTAAGTTAATAACGGCCACTTGCTCCGTATAGTGTGCAACGCTATACTGTTTGTCTCCAGTTTAGACTTTAAAGGCACCTACTACACTTTGTCTACTAATATGTGGTCAACTAACTAACTCCTTTTAGTTTCATCAACTATATATATTTAGATGATTTGCAGGTGTTTGATGTATCACAAACTGAAATGAAATAAGAGTGTTGGAATTGATCTCGAGTTTAACCTCCTGAAAATCCGAGAGAAATAAGGGGAGTGGGATACTTATATTAGTCCTGATTTCCTTAGCCTGGGGACATCTGGCCCTGGTAGGTGTCCACAAGTGGCTGGTCCAGCATGTCAATCATTGTACAAAGGGAGGCAGATGTATTTGTTGCTGGTAATCTGTAGTATTGAGGGTGTTGGCAATGTCTTTGCAACAGGAAAGAAATAAAAGAGCTGGGTTGACTCTGGCTAGAATAATTTATATCCACTTGCTCTGGTTATCTGTAGTTTAGAGGAACACCAGCTACACTTGTATATCAATATATGCTGTTAATTAACTCGCAAATTAGTGTTGTCAACTGCGCATGTATGTAGACACTTTGCAGGTTATTGATGTATCACAATATGTGATGATATAAGAGTTGTGGAATTGATGGTGGCACAATACCACTTTACTAGATAGTGGTGAGACCAAAACTATTTCTCGAGTGGATGGGCAGTCAAGGACTCGCAACTTGACAGCGATATCTACATGACGGCACAGCAGTTAGACTTAGATGCCTCTGTTTGTACTTCTTTGCATGACATGGATGTGAGGGATGTTGGAATTAACCACGATAACCTTGTCCGGCTCGGACTGGTGCAATCACCAAATAGATTAGGACTCGTATTGCTAGCTATTGCTGCTATATATATGCGTGTAATCTGCCCCTGTAAACAGTACCAATCCAGATCAGATCAATACGGAGAAATATTCGGGAGCGACACGCCCCCGTAGCCATCGTATCCTCGTGTTCTCGCGTGCGTGTGTTTCATAGTTGCTGTGTAGATTGAACGTCCCGGCGGCTGGTTGCTTTGGTGCATGTATGTACTAGTCTACGTGAGAATCAATCCAGCTGCTTGCTGATTGATAGCGTAGCTAGCTTTGTACGTGAGTCTTCCAGCCGAACTTGTACACTAGCACGTCTCTCGCTGGAAACTAATCGGCCACAGCTAGTTTGTACAAGCGCACCGTCGGAAAGTACTCGACGGTTGTGTTGCAAGTCGGGCCTGTGCCAACAAGGGACAATCCAGGTTAATACTCCTGGTATGCTCACCGCACACCTACAGTTTGACGCATTCTGAACTGAATATGGAAGAAAATTACCTAGCTAGTATCATCACAAATTTCATGTAAATGAAAAATCTAGCTGAATAGTGTCCAAAGCATACAAATTTGGGGTTGTCATCACACCAGTCTGGATATCTCTCTGTTTTCTGACAGTTTAATTTACTCTGTTTCGTGCAAAGTTAAATATAGTATGAATAATCTGTCTAACCTATATGCAACTTCAGCTGGTGACATTTATTTTTACAACTTGAAAAGGTAGATGTCGATAATGTACAGAGGATCTAGTAGCTTGTTCTTCTGTTCAAGCTTAAATTTCACGGGGGTACACAAATAGATGAAGGCCCTTATCCATGTGGAGGGTAAACATTGTTTTGTATATTGGACCCTTGGATTCATCTTCCAGTCTGAACCTGAAGAACTGTATCAGGGTAGCAGCCACAATTTTCATCTGTCTGTATGCAAATTCTTTCCCCAAGCAGATACGAGGTCCCGCCTGATCATTGGAAGAAGACTCGTCAAAGGAAAAATGGATTTGTAACTTTAGAACTGATTTTAAACCTTGCAACTTTATTATATGTGGGTGTGTGTAACCGCTTGCTGTTAGTTGCCGGACTCTTCTGAAAGTGCAGTGATTAGTACTCCCTCCGTACACTTTTATAAGACGTTCTAGATCACTAATTTAGTGATCTAAAACGTCTTATATAAGTGTACAGAGGTAGTAGTTAAGTAGCATGGTGTTCCCTACTTTAGTTGAAAATGCAATATTATATGCCTCATTTTCTGCTGTCGCAACACATGGCCAGATTTGAATACTACTAATGTTACTGTTTTCTAGGTTCTTTGCCAACTCTTGGTGATGATCAAGGTTGTGCCCAGCGCAAATCTAACCTGTTAATTAGACATGTTCACTTAGTAAAATTATTAAGGCCCTCTAATGATGTCTTCTCTGTAGTACTTACATTGAAAGCTATAAACTTGTAAGGGCTCTCTTGCTGGAAGATTCCATTCAGAAGCCATATTTCAGGCCTGAATTCTTCGGCATCCTCACCCCAAAGGTATTTCATCCTCCCCATGGCATAAATCATGTAGCTCATTCCATCTCCTTTTATCACTCGTTGGCCGTTTGGTAGTACATCATCTTCATCTGCCACCTTACCATCCTGAAAGTGTACCGAAAATTAGTTACTATGTATGCCAGGTACAAATTAAATTATGTCGAAGCTATCTCGACTTGTTATTTTTGGACTGTACTCTTAAATAAATAGCAGGAACAGTCGTTTGTACCACTGGAACACCAGGATATAGCCGGAGAGTCTCGGTAATCGCAGCATGAAGGTAGTGCATTTTGTCAATAGCACCTTGTTTCAATCTTGCGGTGAATATTTCCATGCTGGTATCTTGTTGCGCCCACTCGACGTAATCTCTGATTTCAAAGGCAACCTTTTCCTGCACTACTGGGTTTTTGCAGAGCATGTCGAAGAACCATGTAAGGGTATTTCCTGTGGTGTCTTTACCAGCAATCAGGAAACTGAGGACTATGTCACGAATGTAACGATCGTTCATCGTCTCCGGACCCTTCTCACTTTCCAGTATGAATCTTGACAGTATGTCATCTCTGGCTTTCTGCATTTATCATAAAAGATAGAATTGAACATATGTAAATTTTTGAAATAGTTGTAACAAACTACCATACAGTTGTGCTTACATGGCCAATTCTGTTTTTCATGTTCTCTCTCTTTTGATGGATCAACTGTAACACAAAGTGGTCGATTATCTTTATGCTCTTTTTCAGTTTGGCTTCTGACCCGATATTGAGATACCTTTTCAGCTTCCAAAACATATCGACATTGTTATGTTATGCTCCAAATTCTAATATAAAGAGGAAGGCCAACTTCTGACGAGCGAGCGGAGCGAGGCCCGTCGCCGGTAGGCTTGGTACGGATCAGGGTTGACCTAGGACACCTGTGTTATATATACCTCTTGTAAGCCGCCGCACGGGATAAGTTGATCAGTTGTAAATCCCTGGCGTTTGTAACCTCTCCCGATCATAGTGAAGTTTGGCTGGCTGGCGCCCGTGGTTTTTCCCCTTCATCTTGGAGGGGTTTTCCACGTTAAAATCTCGTGTCCCTTTGCTTGATTCCGTTCTTCATCGTATCGATTGCGTGTCGTATCTCTAACAGACATACCGGTAGTAAACAAGAGAATTTGCCTCATCGAAGGCCCTGCTGAATTCAATACTGGATTCATCTGATCCAGATAGCGTGTTAAGCTCAAAACCGAATCCCACTTCGAATATTGAATCCATAGTTGTTCTCATCAGAAGGTCCTGAGTAAATGGTAGAAATTAAGAGAACTGCAATGAAATGCGCATCAGGTCAATCAGCTTTTGGTACAAGTGTGCTACCTGAAATTTCAAAGTCGGAGTCAATTAATTCTTATCTTTACTTGGCTCACTCAGAAATCAGAGTAATGCATAAGACAATTCAGAAGTTCTAAATTTTACAGGCGTAGACTGAACTATTAGAGCTAGAAATATGATCTTAGCACTTACAGTACTATGCTATTTATATTGATGATGATGATAATCATGGAAGTACCTGCATGTTTATGGTAATTCTGTTAGCTGCTGCAGTTGAGGTCTTCTCTGCCAGTTTTGCAGCATTCATTCTGAAAACATCACTGCTGTAGTCACGTAGCACCTTGGTTGAGAACTCGTGGCTTGCTAGCTTCCTCTGGTATCGCCACTTGTCCCCGTCTGTCACAAAAATCCCATTTCCAAAGAGATCCTTCACAATTTCCGTGTTGAAGGTCCCCTGTGAAATTGGAACCATCATTGTCAAATTGTAGTCAGACTCACTATTGTATTCTACTTTTTGTAAATTGTCACAGACATTCCGTTTACTCTCTAAATAGCACGTATATGATTAGTATGACTTTAAAAAAAAAAAGAAGGATCGCCCCCGGCATTATGACGATGCATGCAACATGATTAGTCTGACTAGCTTGAATGTAAATTCAAAGCTTGATAGCACATGGCAATATGTTCTACAGACTACTCAAGTTTTGACTTTTGACCATCCTCTGTTTAAATTTTGCAGTATCCAATTTAACATCTGACATGCAGACTACCCTGTTGTATTTACTGAAATGTTACTGTTTAGCAAGAAAGAGATGAGGAACAAAAATGACAAGCAATGAAGACTACCCTGCTGTATTTACTGAAGTTTGTCTTGAGGATATGCTCGATGACGGCAGGGTCGGCAGTTAAGATCTCGCTGTGCCCAGGATAGACGAGCCGGATGGTGGGGTGTAGGAGCGCATACTTCACATGCTCATCGAAGATCTTGTCAAAGTTGTTGAGCTGCCGGAACACGGTCCCAATGAGCGGGGGCCGGTCATGGGCTCTCTGGGTGAACTCTCTGATGCAGAAGACGGCAAAGGATCCGGCGGTGCTGATGATGTAGAGGCTGATCACTAGCAGGGCTATGGCGAGAGCTGAGACTATGCATATGCCTGCGGATGCAGCGACGGACGAGAGCTGGGGAGCCATGATCAAATCTAGCTGGTGCTTGCTGAGAGTAAGTTTACTATGTCCAGCACCTTATATATGTGATTTTCGCTGCCACTGTATTTCTTCCGATTTGGTCGATGTCAATGTCTTCTAGGCAAGCCGCAAGCACACTGACATGAATGATTCTATACTTTCAGGTTTTGGACGGTCCTGTGTCGCAGAAAATGGATAACTTGTGTTCAAACTATCTTGATGGCTCGGGAGAATATTGCATATGGGTTGATTGGTCATCGGATACAAATTCGTATCTGCAAATTTTGAGTTTGCTAAGACTTTGTGCGGATCATTTTGACTTGAAAGGTCTCCATAAACATATCTCTCGTTCTTACCATGTCATACTGCTCTTTCAGGACAACTAAGATTCAACTTCCCATTCGTAAAAAAATTGGTACCCTCACACAAAAAGATTTATCCAGGTAAATGTCGACGACGTGTTGGGGCAGACCCACGGTGCTGTACCTATGTAATTTGCATTGCATTTGCGGAGTTTCGGGCTAATTCTCTGATTCTAATGCAGAGCATTACTGTATGTTATTATGAACTAATTTGCATTGTTGTATACTTGAATCAGCAAACAGAAGAGATGACCTCAGCCGAGGCAGTGACATAGCTGGTTCCGTCGGCATGAGTTCAGCAAAACCGGATATTGTGTCCAAATTAACTAAAGCGGCAACTTGGCAGCAACACCTACATGGCCTACGTAACATCTGGATTTATGTGCTTGTAGACATGTGCTAGGCCAACCTTCTATGTGACACAGGAGGAAGAGTACATGTCTTTGGAGGATGAGAGTTGACAGGCCACATAAAAATGATTTATGGTACACAAGATTACAATGCCAGAAGATGCGCTTTGCCGGGTGACCATAGCATTCATTCCCCACTTTTGCCTTTTGAACCCTAATTTGTTTCCCTTCTCTGGATTTCAGTTTCGTGACATAACTGGTTTTGGTGCACTAGTGACTTGAACCAGGTTCATACTGCATTTGTTTGGGCTCCAAAGAGCAGCTTCGAGCTAATTAATCCGAGAAGCCAGAGCACTTCGCTAATTGATCCGAGAAGCCATTCTGGGCTGGATCTCCTCGCAGCTTGTTCCAAGGTGGCAAAAGATGGAAGTACCTTCCTGTGATTTTCAATTTTACTAGCGAAGAGCATGTGGTTTGCTACGAAGCTATGAAAAAAGGAGTCAGACCACCGACTTGGCTGTTGCGGGGTTGACGGTTAAAAAGGGAAGCAACAATTCAACAAATATCATGCTGTAATTGTTGTAGAATCTTACGCAGTTATAGTAGGTCCTTTCTAAGCTTTAAAGTCAGACTACATCTTCAGTTTTCAAACATAGGAGAATGGGAAAAGAAAATTTGGTTCATGATTGAAATTAAACCAAGAGCATGACTTTGAGCTACATTTGTTGTTCTAAATATGGAAGTGTTGGGCTCACAACTAAGAGTATCTTTGTTTTTTGTGCTGGATCTGACAGGTGACTAAAGTACATTCTTTTATTTATACCGCTTGGAATGTGCTAGCACAACACGTGAGTGCAAAAGTGTTTTTATTAGTCATGTTTTTTTTGCGATGATTTTTATTAGTCATGTTGGTTCCACATGTGAACTCACCATCAACTCCAACCACATAAGTAGGAAAACTATGAATGTGCCCTTACCGCTTCAACCCCACGTGCATCATGCGACAACGTGCTCGTTACTAGAGTCGCAGACCCCTCCATGGAGCTTAGCAAGACATACATATGTGTTTCCATGTTTGGTATGCTTTTACCTTAGCTGTTGTGTAGTTTTATTTTATTTTGTGCCTTATATGATGTATGGGTTGTACCGTTGGGTGGAATTAATTCCACTCTTTCATATAATCTGCATGGAGTTGTAAGTTTGTTAAAAATGAACTAGTCGTCTGTGGCAAAAACAATTGTTAATCAAGTCACAATAAAAATACTTAAGCCCAGTGTACAAACCACAGAGGTCATTCTTGTCATTTAGTTTGTTGATGCACTAGCCACTACTGCTACAAGACAAGTCCCAAAAGGTTGCATCTTGGCTCCAATTTTCTTGCCGTAGCTAGCTGATACAACCGCTGCTTCTTGCTGGAACCGCTGGAGTTGGAGTCGTGGAAATTGCAGGCGAAATAACATACAGCCTGGATTCCCTTTGGAGCTTAGAAGCGCCACTGGTTTTGCTTTGTGTACAAGGCACATACCACCCAACCTGTAGACAGAAGCCCTCAAGAACTGTTTGCTAATGTCCCGATGTACTCTATTTTCTAGTTAATGCCTAACTTATGGGCTTGCATAGCCCCGTGCAGAATCACTAGTTAAAACAGGTGGATAGATGAACATAATTTGGTGAATAACGGAATGATATATATATAGAGAGAGGGCCGGGATACTTTGCAGCTGAAAAGATGTCTTGTTACCGGTGTGGTGGACCGGGACACTTTGCAGCTGAATGCACGGTTAAACTCTGTGACTTGCCAGAAACTGAGACATGAGATGGGGGAGTGCCCGTTTCTCTTAGGGCCTAAACCAGTTATGACGATATACGGTGTTTGCTGCCCGGAGTTGATGTTCTTTGAGTCTCCACGTGCTTCTTCGCATGCACCTATATCGGAGAGTTCCCGGACCGGGATTGTACGTGTTACACGTGGGAGCATGACTACTGAGCAGGTGGTGCAGCATCTGCGTGAGCTGGTACCTTCCAGTTTCCACTTGAACCCGATGAGCCTTGAGGATCACGCGTTCCGAGTGGATTTTCCAAGAAAGGAGGATCTTGGACGACTCCTGACATTTGGGATGAGCAAGGTTCCAAATAGTTCATGTGTACTGGAGTTTGAACCATGGACACGGAAGGAACCGGAGGGCACCCCACTAGCACAGCTTTGGGTTCAGTTTGCGGGAGCTCCTTAGGCGGCGCTTGATGACGTAAAGGTCACTTGGAGTCTTGGCTCTCTAATTGGTAAGAATGAGAAGGCGGATATGCCTTTTACTCGTTCTAATGGAGTTGCTCGCCTGTTTGTTAGCGTCATTAGCGTTGAGAATATTCTAGAATCTGTTAGGTGGACCTATGATGGCAAGAGCTTTCTGCTGGATTTTGAGATCGAGGAGAATGCTGAGTTCGTTGATTTGGCCAGACAGGTTGATATGGATACTGATGAGGGTAATGGTGGAGATGGACAAGCTCAGAAAGAAACTCCTACGGACCTTGGGTTGGACAGTGGGACACACTACTAGGGAAAACCCTAGTAGTAGCGCTCGAAATATGCATATTAGTAGCGTTGGGTCCAGCGCTACTGCTATCGCGCTACAGCTAAGTTTTAGCAGTAGCGCTTGCCTGCCAAGCGCTACTACTATGTGCTGTTAACAGTAGCGCTTGCCCGGAAAGCGCTACTGCTAACTATCCGTAGCGCTTGGACGAACGAAGCGCTGCTGCTAATCCAACGCTGCTATTAGATGATTTCCAGCGCTACTGTTAGTATTCCTGCTTTCGCAAATTTACACCCTCTACGTGTTTGTGATGTATTTATACAGTATCTATACAGTAGTTTCATCAGATCATCATAATACATCATTGTAATATAAGAACTCCTCATCATCATCATTTTCGTCAATGAGACATCATATAACAAGTTGGTCACTAGTCATAATTACAACTCCTCCTCCTCATCATCAACTCTAACACATTGTAGCACATAATAACACATTGTACCTATGACCTAGTCCTCTCTCATAGGACCTACTCTATCCTTTCTTAGGTACACTATCATAAAACAAGGTAGGCCCTGACTCTCCATTATGGAGAACGGAGATCATCATGTCTCTCATTCTTGGCGTACGCACAATGTTGCTTCCAAGTAACTCTCTACGATTGATCATACATTTTTTCCAATCTTTGATTTTCATGACTCCATCGGTTTTAGAAATCCGGTATGGACAGGAGTGTTACGTAGGCTGACCTGGCCGTGCTGGCCCTAAGCTAGTAACAACAACGCGACCTCTCGGAAACATGAGATGAGGCACACAATCATTCGGGATTTTCTGTTGAAAAATATAGTAATAACTTTGTAGTTAGCAATGTAGTTTAGTTTTAGAAGAATTTATGCAAAAGATGCACGGATGTCGTAATAGTAGAATTAAAATCTTACCATGCAATCTCTATGGATGTTACCGTAGTTCACCACATGCACTAGTGGCACGTATTGACCATAATGTGTAGGAGTTTGATAATAGCTATTGTAATTCTCAAGATGACTAAGAAATGGGATAAGATGATCTTTCTCCTTATAAGTTAATTCTGCTTCATCACTATAGTAGTAGGTTCTGTCTACCATCTTTCGTACATTTTTTGAAGAATGAAAATAAGCTGTCAGTGCAAATAAGTTGTCAACTATTTTTAAATAAACAATATAAATTACATAATACATATGGTTGAGAAACTCACATATTGGTAGAACAGGAGGCGTCTGCACATCGACCCAGATGTCGATATTACCTTCAATTTCATCTTCCGGACGAATATCAAAGGTGATAAGCATATTAGGCTCAAATGCATAAGCCTTGCATAGTGCTTGCCAAGTTTTGCATTCAAAATAGTAATAGGTGTTTTCATGGTATAATTTTACCGCAAAAGTAAAACAATGCTTGGTCCTCAAGTGAACTATCTTTACCTCCATATCTTTTTTAGTATTGAAACCAATCTTATCCAAGACAACAATTCTTGCATGACAGGGGATATGCTAGTAGAATAGTAAAAATTAAAATTATAAGTTGAAGCAAAAGAAACAGAAGTCATGCTTAATTACGAAAAAAGACTTGTCATTGTGACTTACTGTATCCACTTCGAATGTCTCATCCAGCATGATGCTGAAGCGCCTACCATCAACTAGAAAAGTCTTGTCACACAGGCTGCGCTCGTCTTCGCAGTATTCGCACAGAGCGAATTCCCTTTGTTCGTGAGACATTTCCTATGTTCATAGTTAAAACATTTAAAATCGATCAAAGGAAACTACGAGAAAACTGATCAACACACAGACCACTATTACTCAATATGCAACGGGTTGACTTTAGGTCTGTCGAGCCTTTCCTTCCTAAACTCTCATCTCACGTATATGGTGGGCACTCCCTCTGATATTGTGACAGTCGGTGATGGTGGATCCTCCATTCGTCCCAGAGTGCATTAGACCAAAATGTCTAGTACACTGGAACGAAGAAGAAGTGACCCCCACGACAACAGTCGGGATTCTTCCTCTCTCATATATATATATGTGGTGGACACTCTCCCTCACTGAAAGAAACACAAGGAGCCGAAATAGACCTAAAGTCAACCTGTTCCATATATCAAACAGACGTGCATTCAATAAGCAAAACTAAATCATAAAACAAATCAGTATTCAAATTAGCATGCATTCAATAAGAAAAACTAAATCATCTCTTGCGTCCGTACATCGTCGAATAGTATTACTAATACATCACTAATACAATTAGAATCATAGCAAACGATGGGTATCGGCGCGGGCAGTGGACACCCAAAGAGAAGGAACCATCACGGGATCATAGCTCGGGTAAGATCCTTGAAGAACCTGCCAAGTATTGGAGAACCTGGCGTCCAATGCAGCCATATAGCGTTGGACGTGCTCGTCCTCCTCCCTAACACAGTGACGTATCACCTCCGCGGGGGCCAACTCCCTCTGCACTGACAGTGGCCCACGTGACCGCCACCAAATAACCTCCGGGTCGACGACGGGCTGCATCCTCACCAAGTTGCGTGCCCCGGAAGGTAGGACCTCGCAGTACCAGCCCGGCGGAGCCCAATCCCAGACATGACCCCTATAATCAAGCAGGCCTCCTTCGCTGATTCGACGACGACGATGCGGGCCAAGCATCGTCGACGTCGAGAACAAATGCTTAATTATGAAAACAAAATTAATAAACTTCTAAAATTAAATATATGTATACAAAAACTAAATTAGATCATTATTATTCATCACGGGTTGACTATCGGTCTTTCGCGATTCTCCTTCCTCTCTCATATATGGTGGACACTCCCTCACTAATTTTTTGACCGTCGATGATGGTCGCGACTCCTTCTTCCCCTAGTGCATAACAAAGGTCTAGCACAAGGAGAATAAGGAGAAGCGATCCCCACGACAACAGTTGGCATTCTTCTTCTCTCATATATGGTGGAGACTCTCCCTCACTGATTTTTTGACTGTCATGTATGGAGCCCCGACAGACTTATAGTCAACTCAAAATGTCTTTTAATTCTCTTTCTAGCAAATCTGGGTCACTCGATATTTCCTACATATTCTAGCACAAGTCATGTTAAAATTCATGAAAAAAATCCGGCATGACCTTTGCTAAAATAGGACATATCGAGCGCCTGAAATTTACCGGAACGGAAATGAATCAACACTCTGGCAAAACATAGGCCACTGTGAGGTGTTCCCTGCAAACATAGGCCACTTGGGCAAGCACTAGTACTACAGAACACTACATATCACATATTCCATGAAAATTGTCACAACTACTCATGTAGCTACTACTCTACTATAACTATCAAAACATCTACATCGTCATCGACATGGGGATTTGGCTGGTCTCACCTCGAGGTCAGAGGTGGTCGGGGACGGGGATGACGACGGGGATGATGCAGGGGCTCCTTGATTTCTGCAAAAACAAAATACCAACAAAAACATTAGTATCCTCATCTTAGGACTTACTATAAATAAAAACAAAATTTCAATTAGATCATCAAATCTCATATACCTAAATTTTCTTACTAAAAATAAACTAGTTTATTAATTCAACTAGTTCAACTAAGCACGTACTATAAATAAAATAAACTAATACTTACTAAAAATAAACTAGTTTAACTAGTTCTATTAATTTTCTAACTAATTCTATTAAACACTTACTAAAAAACAGTAAAAAACTATATTGAATTTTTTCTATAAACTAAACACTACTGCCCTAATTTAACATCTACTTAGTTACCTAACCTACTTCCCTAACTAAAAGACATCTAATTAACAGTACCACTAGTGCCCTAACCTAATTAACATCTACTTAGTAACCAAATTAGTTAAGCAAACATCTAAAAAACATCTAATTAACCTAGTTAGTAAACCAAATTAACCTAGAGGGAGAAGGAGGGAGGAGGAGTACCTCTCGGTGTAGGACGACCGACGTGGGGGGGGCGACGTGGGAGGAGGGCCGATGGGGGAGGAGGCCGGTGTGGGGAAGGGTGGCCGGCGGGGGAGAGAAGAGCCGGCGCAGGCGAGGGCGGTCGGCGGGGGAGCATGCAGGGGACGGCGCCGCGCGGGGGAGGGCGGCAGCAAGTGTGAGAGTGTACGGGGGGAGTGAGGTCGAGCGCGGTGGATAAGGAGCCCATAGTAGTAGCGCTTTTATTTATAAAGTGCTAGTGCTACGTTCAGTAGCAGTAGCGCTTCCTACATAAAAGCGCTACTACTACGCCCGGCTTGCCGGGAACGGCCTGACAATTTTACTAGTAGCATGTTTTACGGAAACAGCGCTACTGGTAAGTTCATAGTAGCAGCACTTGCCATGCACAAGCGATACTGATAAGTAGTAGTAGCGTTTTCTTATAAAAAGCGCTACTACTAATCTCCTGTGTATAGGTATTTCCCTAGTAGTGACAGCGCCGTTGGCTAAAACGGTTGAGTCAGCTAAGTTCTGCGAGCAATCTAATGGTTCCTCCTCTTCACATCAGCTGCGGTTTGGTTCGTTTGGATCATCCTCGGCCCCAAGTAAGCTTTGGAGTACTAGGGTGGAGCTTGATGATCTGGAGGAGCACAAGCTACCTTTTCTTTTACCACCGGCGTCACCTTTGATCTAGATGCGGGAGGCGTCCTCGCCTAGAGAGGCGTGTTGTCGCTCTTCGCGTTTGACTGCAGCTCGAGACTTGAGGTGGACAGGGCTGGCTGATGGGTTGCCGTAGGGTGATGTTGCTGCCTCTATGGTGTCACCAATAACCGTTTATGCATGTGGCCTTGGCAGGATCTCCCCGGTGGTGGTTGGTCTGCCGGTGGCTGGTGCGGCGCCTAAGGTGACGCTCGCGACAACGACCGATGACCAGCAGGAGTGCGGCATGGCTGTAGTGACGCCCTGTGGGGTCAGGTCTGCGACGGGTGGCGCGATGCTGGGTGCGACCGGTGGCTATTCTCAACTGGAGTGTGACGGGCTCGAGTCGCGGCCGGTTAGTCCTGTTAGACGACGAGCGGGTGGCTCCCCTCCGACAGGGCACTCCAGCTCTGGTGGCTTCCCTCGGCTACCCAACGGTGGTGGATCGGTGACAGGTGGTCGGCTGGCATCCACTACCGCACCGACCCATCCGGCGAGCAACGACAGCGTACCGAGACTGGCGGTCTCGGTGACTGGTGGCATCCTAGATAGCTCGGTCGGACGGGGGGGGGGGGGGCAGGAGGCTCCTCGCTAGCAGAGCGCTCCATTGAGGAGGTCGTCGAGTTCGGGGGCATCCCAGACCCGATGTCCGTGAAGAGACAGATAAGCCGCCGTATCCAGGACCAGCCAGACGCGTATGACTTGATCACGGGTCGCGCCATGCGGGCGGCCAAGCTTCGTGACATTGAGGCATTGACGGGTACGGCTGTTAATACGACTTGTTCTATTCTTATTCTTCGGATGATGATATTTTATCTAAGGCCAATAAGCTAGGGGTGTCGTTAGGGAATAATGGCAAAGAAATTGTGAATTCTGTTAATAGGCTTTTAGACTTAGAGGCGGAGAGAGCCATGACTATGTTGCGAAATATTGCGGCGATGAAACCCTTACATGATGATGAGATTAATGATCTAGGGTTGGGGCCGATGGAACGCTTATGTGAGGATCTTGTACCTTCGTCTTCGGTTACAGAGGAGGAAAGAGACTTGGGTATGGAGGGGTATGTGGCCCCTACTCAACTCAATGATCGTCCGCAGATAGCGACTGGTTGTGTGGACCGTGTTGCTATATAGGACAAGCCAAAGCGTTCATGGAGGAGGAAAGTGTATCCTGTGTTAGCGATTTGACGAAGTGCTACATTTAAGACTACAAAGAAATTTCATGATGAACGATGAAAGGTATATTTTGGAATAGCAGAGGTCTTGGTCACTTGCCTAAAACGAGATTTCTAGCAGAGCCAACTATCGAGCACAGACTCGACTTTATTGCGTTAATGGAAACTGGTAGGGATAACTTCACTTCGCAGTTTCTAAGCACACTTTCTAGGGGCATTGATTTTGATTGGGATTCTTTGCCTCCAAGAGGAAGGTCTGAGGGATCTTACTTGGGGTGAGATGCGAGACCCTAGAAGTTCGACACGTGGTTTTGGGTGATTTGGCAGTCAAATATAAAGTTCGCCCTAAGGAGGATGGATTCCAATGGGCTGTTGTGGCTGTTTACTGTGCAGCCCAGCCGGAGCTCAAGATGGATTTTCTAGCTGACCTTGTTAGAGTATGTGGGAATGAGAGGTTAGCTATCTTAGTGGGAGGTGACTTCAATATTATCAGGCGAAGGGATGAAAAGAATAACGATAACTTTGATGGCAGATGGTCATTCATGTTTAATACTATAATCGAAAGCCTGGACTTAAGAGAGATAGAGTTAATGGGTAGAAAATTCACTTGGGCCAATGCCTTACCCAATCCAACTTTTGAGAAATTGGATAGGGTACTAGCTAGCATCGAATGGGGGCAGAAATTTCCACAAGTAACAGTGAGAGCACTGTCAAGTGTGATTTCTAATCATACCCCTTTGTTTGTTGACTCTGGGAAGGCGACTCACAGGGGAAATAAAGAGGCGTTCTCATTTGAGGTGGCGTGGTTCTAAAGAGAAGGTTTCTTAGACATTGATGCATGGGAATGGTCGCGAGCCCCTGGGGGTCGGTCCAATATTGACAGTTGGCAAAATAAAATTAGACATCTAAGACAATTTCTTCGAGGTTGTGCGAAACATGAAAGTGGTGTATATAAGCTGACACTAGTAGAAAATAGACCTTTTGTCCATAGCATTAGTCCCGGTCAGGTTTTAAACCGGCACTAATGAGACCATTAATCCCGGTTCGGGACGGGCATCATTAGTCTCGGTTCGTTCCGGACCGTTAGTCTCGGTTCGTGCCACGAACCGGGACTAAAGGGGTTGAGGATTTAGTCCCGGTTGGTGTCACCAACCGGGACTAAAGGTTAGACCTTTAGTCCCGGTTGGAGACACCAACCCAGACTAAAGGGGTTCTAAAAGTTTCTGTTTTAAATTGCTTATATCTTTTAGGATATTTGATGTTTTTGAGTGATTCTTTTTGCATTAGATTCAAAATTTTATCTAGTTTTTGCTTATGCCATTAGTTTTCAAATTTGAATGGTTTAAATATGAATTTGTTCAAATTTGCTTCAAATCCTAGATTGTGAATAACTGGAGTATAAAAATAGTTTGTCCAGTTTGAAGGAGATGGTCCAGTTTGTACACGAAGTGCATCCAGTTTTTGACGTAACGCTCTTAACTTGTTAGCACAAGCTATGTGGGTGAAATGATGATACCATGCCAAGTTTTAACCTTTTCAGAGTTTATTTCTAGTGCTTTTCAATTTCAGGGTCATTTAGCTCAAAAAAATCATTAAATGCATGAAAATTAGCAAATGAAGTTAGAAAGGGTTGAACTTTGAGGATGTGGCTTTGAATGGTCCATATTGAATGCACAAGAAATCTGGAGTTTGAAATAAGTTAAAAAAATGAATGCATTTGTAAGAGATGGGTTTTGTCCGAAACCTTGATACTTCGAAGGAGATGGTCCAGTTTGTACATGAAGTGCATCCAGTTTTTGCTGTAACCCTATCAACTTTTTAGCACAAGCTATGTGGGTGAAATTATGATACCATGCCAAGTTTCAACCTTTTCAGAGTTTATTTGTAGTGCTTTTCAATTTCAGGGTCTTTTAGCTCAAAAAAATCATTAAATGCATGAAAATTAGCAAATGAAGTTAGAAAGGGTTGAACTTTGAGGATGTGGCTTTGAATGGTCCATATTGAATGCACAAAAAGTCTGGAGTTTGAAATAAGTTAAGAAAAATGAAATGCCTTTGTAAGAGATGGGTTTTCGTCCGAAACCTTGATTCTTCGAAGGAGATGGTCCAGTTTGTATACGAAGTGCATCCAGTTTTTGCCGTAACGCTCTTAACTTGTTAGCACAAGCTATGTGGGTGAAATGATGATACCATGCCAAGTTTCAACCTTTTCAGAGTTAATTTGTAGTGCTTTTCAATTTCTGGGTCATTTAGCTCAAAAAAATCATTGAATGCATGAAAATTAGCAAATGAAGTTAGAAAGGGTTGAACTTGGAGGATGTGGCTTTGAATAGTGCATATTGAATGCACAAAAAGTCTAGAATTTGAAATAAGTTAAAAAATAAAATGCGTTTGTAAGAGATGGTTTTCGTCCGAAACCTTGAAACTTCTTAGGAGATGGTCCAGTTTGTACACGAAGTGCATCCAGTTTTTGTCGTAACCCTCTCAACTTGTTAGCACAATCTATGTGGGTGAAATGATGATATCATGGCAAGTTTCAACCTTTTCACAGTTCATTTGTAGTGCTTTTCTATTTCAGGGTTATTTAGCTCAATAAAATCATTGAGTGCATGAAAATTAGCAAATGAAGTTAGAAAGGGTTGAACTTTGAGGATGTGGCTTTGAATGGTGCATATTTAATGCACAAAACGTCTGGACTTGAAATAAGTTAAAAAAGGAAATGGCTTTGTAACAGATGGGTTTTCGTCCGAAACCTTGATTCTTCTAAGGAGATAGTCCAGTTTGTACACGAAGTGCATCTAGTTTCTGTCATAACCTTCTCAACTTTTTAGCACAAGCTATGTGGGTGAAATGATATTACCATGCCAAGTTTCACCCTTTTTCGGAGTTCATTTGTAGTGCTTTTCAATTTTAGGGTCATTTAGCTCAAAAAAAACATTGAATGCATGAAAATTAGCAAATGAAGTAAAAAGGGTTGAACTTTGAGGATGTGGCTTTGAATGGTCCATATTCAATGCAAAAAAAGTCTGGAGTTTGAAATAAGTTAAAAAAATAAATGCCTTTGTAAGAGATGGGTTTTCGTCCGAAACCTTGATACTTCGAAGGAGATGGTCCAGTTTGTACACGAAGTGCATCCAGTTTTTGTTGTAACCCTCTCAACTTGTTAGCACAATCTATGTGGGTGAAATGATGATACCATGCCAAGTTCCAACTTTTTCACATTTCATTTGTAGTGCTTTTCTATTTCTGGGTTATTTAGCTCAAAAAAATCATTGAGTGCATGAAAACTAGCAAATGAACTTAGAAAGGGTTGAACTTTGATGATGTGGCTTTGAATGGTGCATTTTGAATGCACAAAAAGTCCGGAGTTGAAATAATTTTAAAAAATGAAATGCTTTTGTAACAGATGGGTTTTTGTCTGAAACCTTGATACTTCGAAGGAGATGGTCCAGTTTGTACACGAAGTGCATCCAATTTTTGCCGTAACCCCTCAACTTTTTAGCACAAGCTATGTGGGTGAAATGATGATACCATGCCAAGTTTCAACCTTTTCAGAGTTAATTTGTAGCGCTTTTCAATTTCAGGGTCATTTAGCTCAAAAAAAATCATTGAATGCATGAAAATTAGCAAATGAAGTTAGAAAGGGTTGAACTTGGACGATGTGGCTTTGAATAGTGCATATTGAATGCACAAAAAGTCTGGAATTTGAAATAAGTTAAAAAATGAAATGCGTTTGTAAGAGATGGTTTTCGTCCGAAACCTTGATACTTCGAAGGAGATGGTCCAGTTTGTACACGAAGTGCATCCAGTTTTTGTCGTAACCCTCTCAACTTGTTAGCACAATCTATGTGGGTGAAATGATGATACCATGCCAAGTTTCAACCTTTTGAGAGTTCATGTATAGGGCTTTTCAATTTCAGGGTCGTGAAGATCAAAAAAATCATGAAATGCATGAAAAATAGCAAATGAAGTTAGAAAGGGTTAACTCTGGCTTGGTTAACCTTAGTTGTGACTCTGGATGTATATAGACATACTTTAGAATGTAGATATACTTATTCTGCTCCGTATGTAGTCTCCTAGTGAAATCTTTAAAAAGACTTATATTTAGGAATGGTGGGAGTAGTTAGGTTTTAGTGTCTACTTGGTATAGAAAATTTGAAATATGAAATTGGGACTAGACAAAATTTGGGACTCGATTTCACCCGGGTTTACCTGGTGAAGTTTTCTCAAATTCTCGAAATACCAAAAGTAAAAAAAAAATATTTCAAAAAGAAGATTTTTTTCAAGAGAAATAAAAAAATATTTTTATTATTTTTATTTAAAAATAAATAAATGATGTCACATTTGGATTCCTCACTTTTTCTCATAATAACGGATATATTATTTGTCAACTTTCGATTTACAAATGTAAAGATATTAATTATGCCATATTAAATGAATAAATGGCAAAAAATGAATAAAATTGTATTATTACATAATTTACTTTCATTGAAATTCAATATTAATATTATTTATTTTGTTTATTTTAATAATTTTTTGGGATTTAAATAAATAAATCTTGTGACATCAAGACCTAAGGGTTAATAGGATTGATAGTTTACTATTGTCAGGAAGACAACACGTGCAGACTTGGAAACCAAGTGCGATAGAACCTGAAAGTTAAGTGTGCTCGGGCTGGAGTAGTGAGAGGATGGGTAACCGATCGGGAAGTTAGACGGTTTGGAATGAGTGTTCCACGCTGGAGAAGTGAGTAAGGATGATTAGAGATTAAATTGTCAAATAATTCAAAGATTTGAATAAAAAAAACTCGAAAAAAAACCTTTAGTGCAGGTTGGTAACACCAATCGGGACTAAAGTTCCTCCAGCCCCAGCACGCCACATGGAGGGCCTTTAGTCCCGGTCCGTGTTGAACTGGGACTAAAGGAGGGAGCCTTTAGTCCCCACCCTTTAGTGCCAGTTGCAAAACAGGGACTAAAGGCCCTTACGAACCGGGACTAAAAGCTCGTTTTCTACTAGTGTGAAGAAACAAAAGCTTATTGAAACTATAAATCGCCTAGATATTAAGGTTGAATCCGTGCTATTGGATGACAATGAAAGGGAATCCAAAGCGGAAACAAAATATAACCTCAAACAACTACTCAGGGAAGAGGAGTTGAAGTGGGCACTAAGAGCAAAAGTGCGCCAGGTGATTCAAGGGGATGACAACACACAATTTTTCCATCTGATTGCTAAAGGTAAACACAGAAGGAATTTTTTTTATCAACTAGAGCAGGATGAGGGTACAATCGTTGGGCAGGATAACCTAAAGTTGTACATCTCAGAATATTATAAGAAATTGTTTGGTGTCCCCGAGGACAATACAATAGCCATGGATGAACGGGCAGTCGGGGATATACCTCAGCTCGGAACGGACGAGAATGAGATATTAACCACAGCATTTACGGAGAAAGAGGTGTTAGACGCAATTTTGCAAATGAAAAACAATAAGTCACCTGGACCAGATGGGTTTCCAGCTGAGTTTTATAAAAGGTGCTGGCATATTATAAAAGAGGACCTCATCCCAATGTTTCAGGATCGGTTTGAGGGACACCTGCAGTTGCACCATCTAAACTTTGGGACTATCACGTTGTTGCCAAAGAAGGAGGGGGCTGTGCGTATTTAATAGTTCAGACCTACTTGCCTTTAAAATGTGAGTTTCAAAATATTCACCAAGATTGGAACGAATAGACTGACGCAGATTGCCCATGCGATGGTACAACCTAGTCAATCAGCGTTCATGCCTGGTAGGAATATTATGGAAGGGGTAGTTGTGCTCCATGAAACTCTTCATAAAATTCACTCGAAGAAACTTGATGGGGCTATCTTCAAGGTGGATTTTGAAAAGGCATATGATAAAGTAAAATGGTCTTTCCTACAACAAGCATCGAGGATGAAGGGGTTAGAAGAGCTATGGAGGAAGCAAGTCGAATCCTTTGTACAAAAAGGGAGTGATGGAATTAAAGTGAATGATGATATAGGTCATTTTTTCCAAACTCACAAAGGTATCCGGAAGGGAGACCCTATGTCCCTTATCCTATTCAATGTAGTTGCGGATATGCTCGCAATTCTAATATGAAGAGCTAAATAGGAAGGCATGGTAGGTGGTCTAGTGCCTCATCTAGTTGAGGATGGGGTGTCCATCTTACAATATGCTGATGACACGATCCTCTTTAAGGAGCATGACATAGCAAAGGCCAGGAACATGAAACTTATCCTCTGCCTATTCGAACAACTGTCGGGTTTAAAGATCAATTTTCATAAGAGTGAATAGTATTGCTTTGGAAGAGCCAAAGAAGAACAAGAAAACTATAAACAACTTTTCGGTTGTGAATTAGGTAGCTTACCGTTTAGCTACTTGGGCATTCCTATCAAACATCGTAAACTATCAAATCATGAGTGGAAGAGGATAGAGGACCGATTCAAAAAGAAGTTGAGTTGTTGGAAGGGCAAGCTGTTGTCATACGGAGGAAGGCTCATATTGATTAATTCGGTTCTTACGAGTATGCCCATGTTCCTCTTGTCATTCTTTGAGATACCGGTAGGAGTACGCAAAAGATTGGACTTCTTTAGGTCGCGTTTCTTTTGGCAGAGTGATGAGATTAAAAAAATATACTTACTAGATGGGACATTATTTGCCGTCCCAAAGACCAGGGAGGCTTGGGAATTGAGAATCTAGAAGTTAAGAACAGATGTTTGCTCAGCAAGTGGTTGTTCAGACTATCTGTAGAGACGGAAGGAATGTGGGCACAAATTTTACGTAATAAGTATCTGCATTCCAAGACTCTTGCCCAGGTCTCTGCTAGACCGACTGACTCTCCATTCTGGAAAGGCTTGATGAAGGTCAAGGCTCAATTTTTCCATCGAACTAAGTTCATATCGTTGGAAATGAAGAGACAACTAGATTCTGGGAAGATACGTGGTTGGGGGAGACGCCCCTGGCCGTACAGTATCCATCGCTGTATAACATTGTGCAACATAAGGAAAGATATGTGGCCACAATATTACGAACCACTCCTCTAAACATTCAGTTTAGGGGATCGTTGATTGGTCATCACTGGGCCGAGTGGTTGCACTTAGTTACTAGACTTATGGACATTCACTTATTGGGAGAACCCGATAAAGTTTCGTGGCAGCTCACGACCTCTGGTTTATTCACAGTGAAATTGATGTATCTTGACCTCATTGACACGACGGCGGTGCCTAAGTCAATTCATATTTGGAAGGTCAAGGTGCCTCTAAGAATCAATGTCTTTATGTGGTTTGTTCACAAGAAGGTGATTCTTACTAAGGACAACCTTGCAAAACGTAATTGGCCAGGGATGCAATGTAGTTTTTGTGATCATCATGAGTCTATCCAACACCTCTTTATTCATTGCCCGCTAGCGAAACTTTTATGGCAAACGGTTAGAGTCACTTTCAATATTGATCCTCCAAATAGCATTGATACGTTGTTTGGCACATGGCTAAATGGAGCTGATATAAACGTTGCTAGACATATACATATAGGTGTTTCTGCACTATTGTGGGCTATATGGAATTGTAGGAATGACATGGTCTTTAACAGACAAACACGTATACATTTCTTGCAGGTACTACACAGGGCGTCGGCGTTGATCTGTACGTGGTCGTTACTCACTCCTGTGGAAACCAGGGAGCCTTTAGTTACTGGGTCTGCCCGATGGGAGATGGTAGCTCGGGATATATTCAACCGGTTTGGATGGCGGTCCAATAATAGGATAGGTGGTTAGGCATCTATGTCTGTTTTTGCCGGTTGTGGCCTTTTCCTTCATTTGTTTCTGGAACTATTTTGTTACTCCTTTGCAACTTTGCGGAGGAGGCGAACTATTTGTTTACGTTTATGTTTTAATTAAGAGGCTGTATGCATCATGCTGATGCAGAGACCGGAGGTAATGTTCCTTTTAAAAAAAATAAAGAGAGGGCAAGATGCATGGAACCTTACTCACATAAGTGTGAGAATTTGGTGGAATCTTCATTCCTTCTCCATGAAACGAAATCTCAAGGGAAGCTGTAGCCTACGGGTGAGGGTCTTTATAGGTTAGGAACTTGGTAGGCGTGCCTAATCTTGGGAGGGACGTTTCAAGTATAGTTAAATTATTGGGTTTACTCTCTTGGTAACCTTTTTTCCATGGCTGTGACTAAGTCTCAGTCAACTGATTTTAATCAAATCTCAGTCAAGTGAAATATTATCACGGTTTTGGTTACAGGTCAAAATTTTGAGATTTTTCATGGTTACCACGTATTTCGGCGCCCCTCGGTAAATCCCCATACCAAAAAAAAAACATTTTTTTAATTTAAACGCTTGATTTATAGTAAAGTACATAGGATCTAATTAATGCCATAGGAGTTAGTTCTAGTGTGTTGGTAGCAACCTAGATCCTGTTTTGAGAGGTGTCTGTTTCAAATGTTCGTTCATTAACATATTGAATTCGAAATGCAACTATAAAATTGGTATGAAATGTTCTCGTTATTTCTCGGTAATCATCAAAACCACATTTACCAGGCCCCTCGGTAAAATTGTCCCATTAGGTAACCAAAACAGTGCATAGTGTAAAAAAACGAAAAGAAAATTTAATTTTTTTATACAAATCTTGATACAAGATCAAAGACATATAGCATCCCCTGAGACGTAACAAAATCTTACTCGCTGAAGCTTAACAAAACTGTTTTTTTATTGTACATGTCCTATTCTATGTCTTCATTGTGCTTTCTCCCTCTTGAAAGTGTTATAGCGGGATACAATTTATGTTAGTGTTAATCTCTCGCGAACCAGGCTTTCTCTACACTTTACATATAGAGCAAACAGTGACCGTAGCAATATATAGCGATGATGAAATCTTCTTAATTACAAAGCAGGTCGAAAGAAAGAAAACTACTCAATGTAGGTGACCAAGATGAAAGACACAGAATCAATTGATAACTAGGCTCTTAGGATGACTACCGTCGCCGATGGGACACATGGGCTTGAAGATAAGTTCTATGAGACAACTACCGCCAAGAAAATCCTTCGAGAAGTTCGGCCAAAGTTTATCCAAATTGCATTTGCCATAGAGCCTTTTGGTGATTTGAAAACAATGGATACAGGGGAAGTCATGCAGAGGTTGAAGATTCCTGAGGAATGATTGCGCGTCTGTGTGCATGATGACCAAGACAACAAAAAACTTTTGTTGCTAAGATCGGGGTGGAGAGCAGGAAAACGTCATCGTGATTAATCCAAGGATAAGTGCTTCAATTGCCAAGACATAGGACATCATGCTTACGAGTGTCCAGAAAAGAGGAGGGATCAGAAGAAAAAAATGGCGGATTGCAATCTCATCCACGATGATGAGGATGATCCAAGATTGATTTAATGATAAAGAACAAAAGGAAAAAAAAAGTAAAACTCATAATAAATAAAGAGAAGAAAAATGCATGACCGTGTCGTTGGCCAAAAGTTTTCCGTGTGTGTTCGTTCTATTTTAACGTGATCGATTCAAGCGTAGATTTCCAACAATAGCTTTTGCAAAGTACAATCTCTGTAAGCTAATATAAGATTTTTGAGATAATTTTGCAACACTGCCCCGCAGGATGATCATCTTGTCTTGATACTCAAGTTGTCTAGTCTTCTCGCCCCAATGACAATTCATAGGACCGAAACATGTCAGCCAATCCACCCCACACAACACCGTACGCTCCCAATTCTAGCATATGCATTTTTTTCTTTAGAAAAGGAGGTTGACTCCTCGCCTCTACATCCGATAGATGCATACATCCACTTTATTAATTATTTATAAAAACCTTACAAAGTAATACATCAGTATGTCTGAAACCTTCATCTTAGCAATATTTCTCGCTACTCCGATCCACTAATAAAGGGTTGCCAAATGTCTGAGCCGAATACGAAACAAAGATCGCACCAAACCCTAACATCTAAAGCCTGATGTCCCGACCAAGCGACATACCAGGTCTGGAGCCCAAACCGATTTGACGCACTCATCGTTGTCACCGACTTTCATCAATCCATCTTGAGAATAGGTACCGATGCATCATGCTTCTGAGGCTTGCCCACGGCGCCAGATAACGTCTCATCCCTACGCGCATTCATCATCATGCATTCCTTGTCGAGACTTTACTGCATCTCACCGCCGAGAATTCACAATGTCGATGCGTCATAGCAAAAGCCGCTCCACCGCAGATGCCATCCACTGGTCCCTCATGCCTATACACACCTCCAAGGATGATGCCCTCAAGAGGGATACGACACATGAGTGTCGCCGACATCCGATCGACCGAACTAGGGTTTTTCCTGGAATTAGCGAATAGGGGTCTAGAGTTTCTCCACGACGATGCCTTCATGAAAGGTAAGACGCCAAAAAAACGCCGTCATTGTCGACCTTGGCTACGTGCCAAGAGTAGGGTTTTCATCTGAATACCCTTGAGGAGCCTCTATCAAGCATCATGTGCACGGGGGGCACCACCGATCTTCGCTGCCGCACGTGGAGGTCGTCTCAATTGGATCGGATCTTACCAAAGACAAGGTCCAATGCCTTCATCATCAGGATCAGATCTGATCTGACCTGCCGCCGCCGTGGACACGCAGACAGAGTACAATGGGCCGCATATATGTTGCGAATTACTGCCCTTGTACTCACCATTCCAAACCTTGCATTTGGGAGTCTGAATGTCCGAACTGGCCATTGGCCACCGAGACTGGCACAGCTGGAGCCACTGAATTGTGTCATTTAGCACATTCTGCAAACGTTTTGATGACAAACTTCTGTGTGGTACTACCAGCCTGACCATCCATCGTGGCTTGCGGAAGAATAGTGTGTACCAATTTCAATTGCTAACAACTGCCCCGTGCCTCGCCACTGATTAGCATTGTGTACTCGTCACCACATGTAAAACAAAGGCCATTGGCTTGGTGAAAATCCTTAACTGACGCTTGTTAGCGCAAAAATGGAACTGCGGTGCCACGGTGATCATCGGAGACAAGACCGGAGAGGAGGAGGACACACAGGGAATTTCCGGGCGCACAAACACCCTGCCATCCGAACAGCGTTTTTCTCTGTATTTTTTCTCGAGCTCGAACTCGATTCCCCTCAACAGTTACAATGGTCACCGTACGGGTTTTATATCTCGAGTCAGCGCCAGGGCACGCACCCACGCCTCCACTCTCTGATCGTGTCCGCGCTCCGCCGCTCTGGCCGTGCCCGCACCTCGCTCGGACACGTGCGACTCATGGCGAGCTCCAACAGAACGCCCGCTATCTTGCATGCGGCTCGCCAACAACCTAAGCCGACACACACGCGCACGGTGTACACTTGCACGGACACCCCTGTGCACCACACGCGCACACACACTCACACTCGCCACGGACCCACGCGGTTCCCACCTCGCCCGACACGTCCCGCGAATGCACCTGATGCCCCCTTTACCGTCGCTTATATTCCCAACATTCACCGAAAAGTCACGGTCTAGAGGAGTGCCGTCCCGACGTCGTCGTCGACCGCCGCGATGAGGGCCTGCTCCGCCGCTGCCGTCGCCTGCCGAGGCTTCGGACAGTCACGCTTGAAGTGGCCGCGCTGTCCGCAGTTGTAGCAACGGCCTCGCCTCTTCCCTCCACCGCCCGCCGCCGTGCTGGCCGCCCCGTCGTTGTCGAAGCCGCCATTCCTCTACCGTCGGCGCGCCGCCCACTGCGCTTCTGTGAGCATCAGCTGCTGCCCGTCCGCTCGCTTGCCGCCAGCTAGCATGCGCCGCCGCGTCCGCTCGAACGCTTTCAGGCGCGCGACGGCTTCCTCGAACTCCATCTCCTCCACATCGCAGAACTGCTCGATGCCGGCAACCGTGGCGTACAGCCGATCAGGCACGGTATTGAGCAGCTTCTTGACCATGGCCGCATCGTCAAGGGTCACCCCGAGACCATGTACCTTGCCGCCATCCCGTAGACCTTACCGGCGTACAAGTCGAGCACGTCGCCGTCGTCCATCCGGAGACTTACCGCGCAGCGTTGCCAGTCGTGCGTCTTTCACCCGATCGGCGTCGACGAAGCGCACTTTTAGGGATTCCCATACCTCCATCTGTCATGGGCTTCGGCCCCACCTGCATCAACACCTCCTCCGATAGCGCCCCGAGCAGCATCGCCCGCGCCTTCTACCACTTGCCGTCATCGATCACCGCACCCTCCTTCGGCACCACCACGCCCCACAGACACTGGGCATCAAGGATGGCTTCCACCTTGATCGCGCAAGAGGTGTAGTTTGTCGTTGTCAAGGGCGGGATCTGCATCGACATCGAACCGCCACCGCTGCCGCTGTACTACACCAGCGACATGGCCACCGTCGACCACCTTGACCACCGAGCTCTAATACCAAATGTCATCACAAAAATGGAACCGCGGTGCCATGGTGATCACCGGAGATAAGACTGAAGAGCATGAGGACAAACACATGGAATTTCCGGGCGCACAAACACCCTGCCGCGCGAACGGCGTTTTTCTCTGTATTCCTTCTCGAGCTCGAACTCGATTCCCCTCAGAAGCTACAATGGTCACCGTACGGGTTTTATAACTCGAGCTAGTGCCAGGGCACACCCCCACGCCTCCACTCGCTGATCGTGTGCGCGCTCCGCCCGCTCTGGCCCCCGTGCCGCGCTCGGACGCGCGCGAGCTCCAACAGAACGTCCACGATCTCCCGTGCGGCTTGCCAACAACCTAAGCCGACACAGACGCGCACGGTGTACACTTGCACGGACACCCCCGTGTACCACACGCACGCACACACTCACACTCGCCACGGACTGGACGCGGCTCACAGACCGCCCGACACGTCCCCCGCGTGCACGCACACGCCCCCGACGCCCCCTTTGTCATGGCTTATTCCCAACAACGCTCACGATTGAAGTTATCGTTGTTGGTGCGGCACGGCAATTCAGTTTGAAATTGCCGACGCCTGTATTGCTTGCACAACGTCCTGAGGTAGGTGCTGGTGGTCGTCCGCGGGGTCGATGCAAGCCACCTTCGTCTTCAAAAATTTGTGCGAATGAAGAAGCCTGGCTAAAACTGCAGGGCGCCTGCAACCTGACAACACACCGTATATGTGCAGAGAAACACACAGGGAGAGGTTCTTCAGAGAAACACAGCGAGAGGCCGTATATATATATATGTGCAGAGAAACACACCGGGAGAGGTTCAGAGAAACACAGTGACAGAGAGAGAGAGAGTTCACAGACCAACTCACACCTAATCTCCACGCACACGACATCTGCCTCTACTTGTACCAAGCGCCTACCCCCACTAACAGCCGGTCCATGGGGCCCACCAAGCCAGCTCACATTGCCAGCTGCTTTGTGGTTACTCTGAATCTTTGCCTGACAGACGGCTTTGTTCGCTCTCATAGGCGAAGGCGTGACACTGGAGGCATGTACCACTCAACCTGTAAAGAGCCTAACAATTTCAGCGACCAGATAATAGACTGACAAGGTGTGCTAATATCCTGATGTCTCCAATTCCAGGATGTCCATGCATCTCCCTGGTTCCTTTATTATGGTCTCTATCTATGTGGTTGCCACTTATCTTTTGTGCTAATGTATATGCCCGCCAAGAACAGAATCACTAGATAGAAGTGTGGACGGATGAGCAATATACCTTGGTGAAGATGGAGTGGTGTATTTAAAGGGAGATACAGACGGAGAACATTACTCGCAGAAGTGTAGGAGTTGGTCGAGTATTCAATCATCTACCTTAGATTTAGATTTGCATTCAAATTAGTCCTTGGTCCTCACTCTGTCTCCACGAGGTGAATGCACATGTCTTGATTTGCAACCTTCATTTGACAGTTTTGCAGACTTCATTTGCACATTATCATGAAAGTACTAGTACATTCATGTTTACGGTAATTCTCTTAGCAGCGGCACATGAGATCTTTTTTCACAGTTTTGCAGCCTTCATTTTGGAAGCATCACTACTGAACTCATGTAGCACACTGTCGTCACTTCTCCGCGTCTATTCTCAGGCTTTCTCTGATGTCCCAACTTCAAACTTTAGTCATAGTCAGTTTTACTCTCTTTTTAGCAAAATTAAGTAACATATGATTGGTCTGACTAGCTTGAATGTAAAGTCAGGGTTAATCATGTATTACATCTGTACACTAATATAACACGTTTTTGAACTGAAAAGGCTTCTTACATTAGTTTACAAAGGGAGTACATGATAATGGTTAATTAATTTAGTAGTTCATGAGCAATTTTAACATGGTCGCTCTTAGCTCCACTTTTCACATCAGGGGTAAGAGTGTGAGATAGATTTGAGTTGTTGATCTCATTAATTAATGGCATGGTTAATTCCTACCTTCTTACCTCTCATGTAATAAGAGGGGGTAAGAGGGACCGTGTTAAGAGGGGCCGGCCCGCGGTGCTAGCTAGTACAGTGCCCCATCTAATTAATTTGTGTTGCATTTGAGGAGTATCCGGCTTTTTTTATATAAGGACATTTTATTTAATTTATTTATCGAGGTGATACAACCGCTTCGAAAGAATGACACACCCAAACATGTTCCAATAACCAAAAAATAAATATTGTTTTGCGAAGTATCCGGCTAATTCTATGATTCTAAATCAGATCATTGTTATATGTTATGAACTAATTAACTTGCATTGTTATATGAGAGGACGTTAGGGGTGGCCAAACCAAAATAGAGACTACGATTTCAAAAGATACATTGGACAACCATTGCATTCTCTTAGAGCTTTTGGCATTTTTTACTGTAATTTGTTTCACTTCATCCACCGTTTAGTCATGTGAGACGACTTCGTTTGGCATGCTAATGACTTGATTCAGCTTGAGTTCTCCTTCACTACCGGACTTGCTACCTATGCCGACGGCCCCGAGCCGTCGACATAGGTCATTTCCCGTCGGCATAGATCTATGCCTACGGCTGCCGTCGGCATAGATCACGTCAGCGTAGTCTTGTCAGGCCGTCGGCATAGTTTAGCCGTCGGCATAGGGACCTATGCCGACGGCTTAGGGCCGACCGTCGGCATAGTTTCGCCGTCAGCAGTGTTTTTCGCCTGACGGCAACGGACGGCGCCGTCAAAAGCGCTGACTAATCACGAGACGCCACGTGTCGTCCGGTGGTGCCTCCTGGCGACAGGCCTATGCCTACGGCAAAGCTGTCGGCATAGATGATCTATGCCGACGGCTTTGCCGTAGGCATATGCCTGCCACGTGGCCTCCTCTGGTTCCTCCTAGTGGCATGGCTATGCCTACGGCAAAGCCGTCGGCATAGCCTTGCCATGTGGCAGGCCCTGGAAAGCCCTGGGCACTCTATGCCGAGGCATAGATCTGTTTTTTTCCTGGTTTCTCTTTTTCAATTTATTTTGACAGCACAAAATATGAGATTATGCAGAAATAAGATAGTTCATCATCTAAACATACTCAAGTTCATCATCATCATCTAAACATACTCAAGTTCATCATCATCATTTAAACATAGTCAAGTTCATCATCTAAAGATCATCACCAGTGAAAGTTCATGAACATAAGTAGTGCAAGACATGGAACATCATTTCAAAGCAGAAACTAACAAGTAGGAACATGAAAGGTATGGCACGACGGCCACATGCACGGGTATCATCATCGACATCAAGCAAGACCACCGCCGCCAAAACCACCACCGCCAAGACCACCTCCGCCAAAACCACCATCGCTAAGACCACCACCGTCAAGACCACCTCCGCCAAAACCGCCGCCGCCAAGACCGCCACTACCGGGCCAGATCGGAGTGACTCGGGTCGACGAAGCAGGAGTCGAGCCACCGGTCCCCTACATATTTGAGAGAAGATTCTAACGGTAAATATGATATGATAGTGTTGAATGAACGTGCACTAGTTTGTCAGTAGTTAGGAAAATGTACTAACCGGACTATCACTACCTAGTGCCACCCATTCATCGAACGTGGGCACGTGTGGGAGTTCTCCCGCAGGTGGTGGTTGGGGTCCCATTTGTGGTGGATCCGTGCGGTTACTCTAAGACGCCAACATAGCCTGGATGTTAGTTAAACAAGCAAACTAGAAGGTCAAGGAATGAAAGTGCAAAAATTTAGCTTGGTTTTAAGAGGGCAAAACTAACCGTCATCATCTGACGGTTGTAATCATCGTTTGCCTTCACTCGTTGCAAGTACTCCCGCACCTCGAGATTCCTACGCTCGACAAAGGCCTTATATGCCTACATAATTTAGGTTGTTTCTAAGTGAGCAATGCTGAAAATAAACTAGAATGTTAGAGACAAAGAAGATAAAGGGTAAGTACTTAGCAGTCACACTTGGCTTTCTTGTGTAGGAGGTACGGGCCACCCGACTTGTCTGTGTTAAGCATCGAAGCTACATGCGTTATAGAAGTTACTTGGACTCCATGGATGGACCAGAGATAGATAGGTTAGGTTGTTAGTATCTTATCTATGAAACAACTCTCTCCACTATCTTGTTATCTCTTGGAAGGAAAGTTGTAATCTCAACCATGTACGCGATCGGTGGAGTTGGGCCCCCAACTATATTAACACGAAGCCGTCTACCAGAACAGGTACGACGTTGAAGCTAGTAGTTTTTACATGGTATCAGCCTAACTTCCGTGGCACATCGAGTCTTCCCCATCTATTTCTCCCTTGCTTCCGCCATGGCCACCTCTTCCAGCACTGCACCCGCTAGTCTTTCTGGCCAGATCACCGAGAAGCTGACCCGCACCAACTACATCCTTTGGAGGACCAAAATCACGTCGCTGCTTCGTGGTGCAGGCTTCTTCAGCTACGTGGACGGTTCATGCCGGAGACGACCAAGCTTGTCGTCACCAAGGACAAAGACGGGAAAGAGGAAGCTTCACCGAACCCTCTTTATCCGATCTGGATCCGTGAGGATCAGCAGGAACTTGGGTATCTTCTGAATAATCTCTCCAAGGAGATACTCTTGCAGGTCACCACCATCGAACACGTGCAAGATCTCTGGACAGCGCTGTCGAGCATGTTCTCGGCCCAGTCCCTATCCCGCATCAACAACAACCGCGTCGCCCTCGCCAACGCGCAGAAGGGGATGCAGTCCGTGTCGAGCTACTTCGGCACATGCGCTCGCTCCGTGATGACCTTGCGGCGGCTGGCAAGCCGCTTGGCGATGGTGAACTGGTCACCTACATCATCGTCGGCCTGGACCTGGAGTACCAACCACTCGTCTCGGCACATGATGCCCGTACCACGCCGGTCTCCCTCGATGACTTGTTCGAGATGCTAGGCAACTTCGACCAGCTTCTCGCCTTCTTCCAAGGAGGCCTGTCTGGTGGCGCCTTTAAGTCGTTTGCCAACACTGCCATGCACGGCCGTGGTGGTGGCTCTCGTGGCTATCGGGGACCCCCACGTAGCAAGGGCAAGTCCAATGGCGTCTCCAACACTAGCAACAACCCTCGCAGCTGCAGCAACAACAACGAACGACCCTCCTCCAACAACAACCAGGGCCGTCGCAACTCCTCTAACTCCTCGAACCAGTCGCGCCCTGACGCCATCCGGTGCCAGATCTGTGGCAGAGCTAGCCACTCGGCCCAGGATTGCTTTTACAGATTCGATGATGATGAAGATTCCTCTCAAGATGAGAAGGTGGCAGGCACCGCCGATGGGTCCTATGGAGTGGACACAAACTGGTACATGGATAGTGGTGCTACCAACCACATCACTGGTAAGCTGGAAAAAGTGACCATGCGGGAGAAGTACCGTGGCCAGGACCACATCCACACCACCAGTGGCGAAGGTATGAAGATTCATCATGTTGGTCACTCAATTGTTCGTACCCAAAACCAAAAAATTCATCTCCGAAAAATTCTGCATGTTCCTAGTGCACTTGAAACAAAGTAATCTGATACATCCTAACCACTATCTCAGTATCCCTTGATAGAACCATTTGCCACTTTTATAGATCTATTAATGGCCTTGGCTCTTAGTTTGTCTTGATTATCTTGAAGTTAGTCCCTGTCAACTTGTTTACTGTAATTTTTGTTTGATAAGGAATGGTGTTGTACAGTGCAGATGCTAGAAGAATTTCCTTTACATAATTTTTAGCCGATCGCTTGTCCAGAAAATTTTGATCCAGAAAAACTCTGTACTTGTACAGGCGCGTACAACTTCGAGTACAGAAATGTTTGATCCAGATAAACTAAATACCTCTACAGGCACACAACTTCCTCTAACAAAAAATTGAAGTACATGTCTCATATGTTTGCTTTCCTCTTTGGTGAGCACTTGTACTTCTCCGTCCCTCCTATGCTCTGGGCCTGTGACTGTGCCATACTCTGTTTCGTGTCCATGGATCCAAATGTTATCTGGGATAGTGAGGGATTGGTGTTGTTTGTGCTCGATCAACTTGATTCGTTGTTTTTTAGACTCGAGCAAAGGTGTTGTCTGGTTAAATTATTCCTCCCATATTATTTTGTGTTTCTGATTGAATCTTTAAGTTTTCTATTAATATGGTTGCAAACAACGCTGATGCAAGAAGCCAAGAAGCTAGACTGGTCCGTTCTATGCAAACACCGGATTTTTTTTACTTTGTGCGTCACTTCCTAGCATGGATGAATGTACATCTTCATCCTGCTCTACTCATTGTTTCTCTACCATGCTAGTCTTTGTCTGATTGCATCTGCTTTGTTCAAATAGGCGACACAAAGTGAAACCCTTGAAATGAACTTCATTACTGCCTTGATGTGTACTTCAATTATTACCTGAGTTCTTAATACATTCCGTTTTTTGGGCTGGCTTTTATAACCTAATACAATTTTGTATGTGTTTTTATTCTATGTAGGTTTGGCAGTTAATCCGTGTTACTGGAGATCAAAAATTTTAGCAGGAGTTACTCGGGTCCGAATAGTTGCCTTGAAGAAGTGGTGTAGTACAAGAGATTATATCAGCTAGTAGTGCATTTTCTTTGAAGTCATGTTACTCATTTTTTTTAAGAATGCTTATAGCGCTTTCGAAACATGGTTGTGATATTAAGCTTTGTTTTTCAAATCAGACTTGTTCGAACTTTGTATTGTCATGTGAACAATTTCTATTTTTTGAATGAATATAATTTGGTTGTCTTGTTGTAAGTTTTATTGCATCGAGAA
Organism: Hordeum marinum; assembly: GCA_022496015.1. Taxonomy (NCBI): domain Eukaryota; kingdom Viridiplantae; phylum Streptophyta; class Magnoliopsida; order Poales; family Poaceae; genus Hordeum; species Hordeum marinum. The sequence goes on from CM039678.1 coordinate 27,690,618, forward strand.
AATAGGCTGGACTAAAAAAGGGGCTAATGGGCTGCACTAAAAAACAAGTAGGCTAATGAGCTGGACAAAGGTAAACAGCTAATAAGTTGGACTGTCCATGAAAATTATTGGGCCAAATCCCTAATTGGGCTGGTTACAACATGGGCCATGTTAGCCGCCACGTCAAATCCACGTGGACGTCTTGTTAGGTCTATGTTGCATCCATGCCAGGTAAATCGATGACGGTATGTTCCTTCACGACCTAGTTTGGGCTTCGCGGGCTTGGGGCATATCCATGACGGACACGAACCGTCATGAAAGGTATGATGTCAAATTATGACGCGATATAAATGACAGATTTCAAATCCGTCAAGGATGGGCACGCATGACAGTTTTTGTCTGACCGGTGGCGGACTAGGACCGTCATCTATTAACAAGTTTCTTGTACTGATCCAAAAATCTCTTCTCCGTTCATCGTTGTATTGCCATTGATAATCATGTCTTCCTTGAATTTTACCCCTTTAAGTTTTTTATCAAGGATCAGGCAACGAGGAAGGTGCTATATGGAGGTAGATGCGTTCGTGGGCTCTACCCCTTGATTCCAGAGATTCGAAGATTCAATAAACAAGCTTTTAGTGTCACCAAGTTATCTTCTACATGGTGGCACGATCGATTAGGACATGCTGCTTTTTCTTTAGTTGAACGAGTGCTCACAAAAAATAAGCTCCCATTTGTTGGAGAGCGTGACATCGAAACTATTTGTGATTCTTGCCAAAGAGAAAAAAGTCATGAGTTACCTTATCCAATTTCCACTAGTGTCTCTACCAAACCATTGCAGCTTATCTTTTCTGTCGTTTGGGGACCTGGCCCGTCCTTTGTTGGTAGACACAGCTACTATGTTAGTTTCATCAATGATTCTAGTAAATTCACTTGGATCTATCTTCTTATGAAACGATCCGATGTTTTTCAAGTATTCCGTAACTTCCAAGCACTCGTTGAACAATCATTTGATAGCAAGATCATTGCCCTCCAATCTGATTGGGGAGGTGAATATGAGAAATTAAACTCCTTTTTTCAAGAACTTGGTGTCTCTCATCACGTGTCCTTCCCCCATGCCCATCAACAGAATGGTTCGGCCGAACGCAAACATAGCCATATTGTAGAAGTTGGCCTTGCTCTTCTTGCTGTCGTCTCTATGCACCTCAAGTTTGGGGATGAGGCTTTCCTCACCGTCGTGCACATTATTAACATGCTGCCTAGTTGTGTCACTCAAAATGAAACACCCACTAAAAAACTTCTCCACACCAAACCGGATTACTCTTCTCTCCGTGTGTTTGGATGTGCTTGTTGGCCTAACCTGCGACCATACAGTAATCACAAGCTCATGTTTAGGTCCAAACAGTGTGTTTTCATTGGCTATAGTACCGTGCACAAAGGTGTTAAATGCTTGGTGTGTCCACTGGTCGAGTCTATATTTCTCGTGATCTTGTTTTTGATGGGACCAAGTTCCCCTTTGCTGATCTTCATCCTAATGCCGGTGCTCTTCTTTGCCAAGAGATTTTGCTTCTCCCACCTCATCTCACTAGCTTTGATCAAGAGGGGGGAAATAATTGTGTTGATGAAACTTTGACTAATCCTCATAACCGTATGCATGAGCTTTATGATGACGCAAATGACACAGCCGGCAAAAATGGTGAAGAAATCACGCAACGTGATCAAGAAATCAACTCCAATGGGCGGTATTTCATGTGTCTAGCGTTTGGAGGTAAATCTCCATCGGGATTGGCCCTGCAGCACCTGATCAGGGCACCAACCTCAGAGTCTGCGCTGCATGGCGTGCCAAAAACTGTGTCGCCCACCAGGCGTGCCCGTGGCGATTCCTCAGGCGACACGTGGAGTCCTGTGTCTCGCCAAACCGAGGGTGCCGAAACGCACCAACCAGACGCCGCCACACGTCAACCTGAAGCACGCTGGCCTGCCGACGGGCCCTGCCACTACACGCGTCGACAACCTTCTGGACAAGATTCAAATGAGCCAATGGGTGCGGGATCCGGTGTTGATCCGGGGCAATCATTGCGGCATGATGGAGGCCTGGAGTCTGGCACGGTTCAGGCCCAATCATCGCCGCATGATGAGCCTGCCGTGGGCACAGGATCTGGCTCGGGATCCTTTGTGCAGCCTGCTGCGGGCTCGTCATGCGCTAAAGCTGCAGAAGATCCTGGCACGGCGGGCGTGACAAGAACAGCGCCAGGGGGATCATCTACACCCAGAATTGCTACAGTTTCTCTTGTGCATCCACGCACGCGTCTACAAAAAAGGGTAATCCCACATATTAATTATAAAACCAAATTTGGTCTATCTTGCTGTTCTACAGGTGAACCTCGCACAGTTGAGGAGGCGCTGAAAGATGCACGTTGGAGGGAGGCCATTGAGGAGGAATACACGACACTCCGGAGAAATAAAACGTGGCATCTAGTTCCCCCAAGACAAGGTAAAAACTTAATTGATTGCAAGCGGGTGTTCCGCATCAAAAGAAAGTCAGATGATTCTATAGAACGCTAGAAGGCAAGACCTGTTGCAAAAGGATTCAAGCAACGGGTTGGCATTGAATATGAGGACACTTTTAGTCCAGTTGTTAAAGCTGCCACTATCTGTCTAGTATTATCCATTTCTGTTTCCAAGGGATGGAGTCTCAGACAACTAGATGTGCAGAATGCGTTTCTTCATGGCATTCTGGAAGAGTAAGTTTATATGCAACAACCTCCTGGGTTTGTGGACAAAAACTCACCACTACGTGTGTGCAAGCTTAATAAAGCCTTGTATGGGCTTAAGCAAGCTCTCAGAGCATGGTACTCACGTCTCAGTCATAAACTACAAGCACTTGGTTTTGCTTCCTCAAAATCCGATACATCACTGTTCATTTACAATAAGTCAAATATATCCATATTTGTTCTTATTTATATTGATGATATTATTGTCACAGGTTCATCTCATGAAGCAATAATAGGACTCCTAAAGGATCTGAGTGGTGAGTTTGCTCTGAAAGATCTGGGAGACTTGCAATTCTTTCTAGGGATTGAAGTAAAGAAACATGAGGATCGTTTCCATCTTTCTCAAGAAAAATATGATGCTGATTTGGTAAGGGTTGGTCTGCAAGGATGTAAACCCTCACCAACTCCTTTGTCCAGTTCAGAAAAACTATCTCTCACACAAGGAGACCCCTTGAATCAAGAGGACAGTACAAACTATAGAAGTCTTGTAGGAACACTTCAGTACTTGACTTTGACAAGACCTGATATTTCATTTGCAGTTGACAAAGTATGTCAGTTTCTTCATGCACCCACCACAGTTCACTGGACTGCTACAAAACATATAGTGAGATATGTGAAAAATACTATGAGTCTTGGTCTTACCTTCAGTAAATCTTCATCTACTTTAGTCAGTGCTTTTTCTGACTCTGACTGGGCAGGATGCATAGATGACACACGTTCCACTGGAGGGTTTGCAGTATTTTTTGGACCCAACCTGATATCATGGTGTGCAAAGAAACAAGCCACTGTTTCCAGGTCAAGTACAGAAGCTGAGTACAAGGCACTAGAAAATGCTACAGCAGAAATCATTTGGGTACAGTTCGTGTAAAGAGAACTTGGTATCAAGAACACCAAAGCTCCATGCCTATGGTGTGACAACCTTGGTGCTACCTACTTATCTTTTAACCCTGTGTTTCATGCAAGAACAAAACATATTGAAATAGATTTCCAATTTGTTAGAGAAAGAGTTGCAAATCGACAGTTGGAAATTCGTTTTGTGCATTCCATAGATCAGGTTGCTGATGGCTTCACAAAACCACTATCTACAAGAAGCTGTGAAGAATTCAAGCGTAATCTCAACTTGACCAAGTTGTGATTAAGGGAGGATGTTAAGCATCGAAGCTACATGCGTGATAGAAGTTACTTGGACTCCAAGGATGGACCGAAGATAGATAGGTTAGGTTGTTAGCATCTTATCTATGTAACAACTCTCTCCCCTATCTTGTTATCTCTTGAAAGGCAAGTTGTAACCTCAACCATGTACACGATCGGTGGAGTTGCGCCCTTGACTATATTAACACGAAGCCGTCTACCAGAACATGTACGACGTTGAAGCTAGAAGTTTTTATAGTCTGTATATTCCTCGAAAGGGAATTTACTAATGACCTAATGTCTGCAATTGATGCATTATGTCCATACATAATTCTCTGTTCATTATCACGGTATACTCTTTATTTTTGTGGATGACACCTATATTGTGGCTTATATATATATGCCTATTGTGAGAATACCTAGTTAGATATGTGGATTAAGGAACAATCTAATTGGGTGAGTATGGAGTGGTTTATATAAAGGGCGAAATGAATGGAGAATTCGGAGGTGTGGGAGTTTGGTGGTCTCTTCATTCCTTCTCCATGATATGAATGCTCATGACCTGCTCTAGCGTACATATGTGGACCTTTTTATGATGGCAACCTGGTAGGAGCCCAGTGTTTGGAGGGACGTTGCAGATCTAATTATCGTTAAAAAAATTGCTTCACTATTGCGTCGACTCTCTTGACCTTTTTTACGTGCTTTGTCCCTCTTGTACAATGCTATTTCTTATATCTTGGTTCAAAAAAGGATTGTGGGATTCGGCACCAGGACATTTAACTGGTTTGCCACAATGAAATTTATACTTTGGCAATGAGATCCCGTTATCCGCAAATTGATTTATATGCAACTTGTTGTTACTCTCGGGATGGTGACAGTGTGTTGTTGTTTGAAATAGCCAGTAAGAATTGTTTTCCTTTGCAGGGTGGTTCGTAAGAAGTTGATGGATCCCGAATACACTACACAGCCTAAATATCACTCTTTTATGCATTTCCTGCATCCCCACGTCGTCTGCGTCCCGGGCGACACGCCCGGGTGACGACCTGATCCGCTTTTCCATGCGGCCCTCACCCCGTGCAAGATCCTATCGCCGCCGCCGAGCAGCTCTGCCAGGCTTGCCCCCGTGGCTGACGGCGGTGGTGGCATTCCGTTCCCATGGCTGATATTTGCGGTGTTTGGCGACGAGCGATGGCAACTTGAGGTAGTGGTTGAAGCAGCTGCACGGTAATATATGGTATGGTACGTCTCCTCTTTTCCTTCCTAAGATTGGCATGCAGCGACTGCAGATTGCATAGGAGTAGAAGGAAGCAGCGGATGCATCAAGCAGAGAGGAGAGTAAAGAGAATAGCAGCGCCGCATCACCCCAATCTTTTCTATTTTGTGTGTGGAGAGCCTACCGAGGGCAGGGACCGCTCCTGCTGATGTGGTGGTGCCTCTTTAGCATTGGAGTGCGACATGATATTTTGGTAGCACTGCGGTAGATGTCGTGGCCATCCCACTCGCTGCCTACGGAGTGATGGCGGTTCGGTTGGTCAGCTCAAGACGGAGTGGCCTGGCATGTCTGATATGTCTGCAAACACGTTGCTACCACCGAGCATGTATCCAAGAGGGCTAAGAAGGAGCTCGGTGGCCTATGACATTGCCCTGAGCAGTTCATCTTTGCTTATCTTTTCTTGGCCTACTCTTAAGATGATACCATGCCGTGCCGAGAAGAGGAACAACGACATTGCATTCTAGAAGCCAATCTTGTTCCATACTACAAGACAACAAAGTTAACAATTCAAAATATTCCGAGGAAGTTCGAGAAAATTTTACTACACAAAATTCAGCCCCACAAATAGAGGTACCAGTGACTACTTGTGACCCAAGTCCTTGATGCTCAGGCTGCCGTAGAATACCACCTTCTTCTCTAATGTGCATATGTGTGATATTTCTAAGATAATTTTGTGCTGGAAATAGAAAACATTCTCGCATCTTATGAACCAACTTCCTTAGCTGCAAGGTTATAGTGAGAAGGAGAGAAGACGTCACCCCCCCCCACCCACCCCGCTTGAATTTTAGGGTGGACCGGCGCCCCTACCAATTTCCAATTCAGATTTTCCTCCGCTTCATGTAACCCCCCTTAGTCTGTAAGAGCAAGTATAACACCGTGATGTAAGTGGGCTATTATGATTTAAGTATAATTATTTGCTGAGTTGGAAGCAAGGGAAGAGAAGTAGACTATGGATTTCAGCAGGCTGTAGCACGGGCTCCTAAAAGTGTTGTGAGAGTAGAAGTTGGCCATATGTTAATAAAGTGGTACTTCATTATAAGGCCCTTCCTAGTGACGGTGCCCTTCTTCGCAAGGATATTCTTCTTCTTCCTGCTCACCTATCCACCGGTAGTTATGTGGGCAATGATGATTGTGTTGATTCGATTATGACTAATTCTTCTAACCCTGCATCTGAGTGTGCTGTTCCAGGTGATCATAGAGGTGAAAATGGCGTCCAAAATGCAATAACAGCTAAACATGGTACTCTGTCTTGCTCTTTGGCTCTCATGGATGATCCAGGGCGATCTTCCTTGGGATCAGCGCCCCTGCTCGTGCTAGGGCCGACAGGATCAGCCTCGGGATCGCCAGCCAACCCAGCCGCGCCGTGTCCCGCGCCTGCCCCTGGCCACCTACGCCACTCATCTCCTACCACCTGCCACCTGTGCCACATCTCGAGGGGACCGGGCCACTCATCTCCAGCCACCTGCGCCACTCTTGGCGGCAGGCCCTCGGCGCTCACGCGGTTCGCCTCTGACCCCCGCGTCTACACCAGGTGAGGGCCACTCCTGTCACCTGCGGCTGATGCAACGCCTCCTACACTGAACTCTGTTGCTTCCCCGGGATCCACAAACGATCCAGCGGGCGAGGGCAACTGATCAGACACTGCAGATGTTGTCTCGAGATCAGTTTCGTGCCATGCACCAGATTCGGCTTCACCTGCAGCGACCTTATCACCACCACGCACACGTCTCCGAGCAGGTGCTATTCAACCTATAAACTACAGAATTAAGTCTGGTTTGGCTGCATCTACAGGAGAACCTCGCACACATTATTAGGCCCTTGTTGATCCGAAGTGGAAGGCAGCCATGGATGATGAGTTTCAGGCTCTTTAGAGAAATAGCACCTGGCATTTGGTTCCTTCGCATCACGGTAAAAATGTGGTTGACTGCAAATGGGTATTTCGCATAAAATGAAGGTCTGATGGTACAATAGATCGTTACAAAGATATGCTTGTTGCTAAGGGCTTCAAGCAAAGGTATGTCATAGACTATGAGGACACTTTCAGTCCAATTGTTAAAGTTGTGGCTATTCGCCTTGTTTTGTCTATTGTTGTATCCAGACGATGGAGTCTCAAACATCTAGATGTGCAGAATGCGTCCCTTTATGGTGTTCTGAAAGAGGAAGTATATATGAAGCAACCTCCTGGGTTTGAGGATAAGAAGAAACCATATCATGTGTGATTGTCTTGATAAATCACTATATGGACTGAAGCAGGCTCCCAGAGCATGGTACTCTCGATTGAGTGCAAAGTTACAATAACTTTGTTTTGTTCCTTCAAAATCGGATACTTCGTTGTTCATTTACAATAGGTCACATACATCAATTTTTGTGCTTATCTATGTTGATGATATCATTTTCACAAGTTCCTCCAATGAACCCGTGAATGCTCTTTTATCTTTTTCTAACTCAGAATTTGCTCTTAAGGATATGGGAGATTTGCATTTCTCTCTTGGTATTGAGGTTAAGAAAAACAGGGACGGTGGTCTTCATGTTTCCCAAGAAAAATATGTAACTGATATGCTAAGGAGAAGTGCTAAGTCAAGAGGATGGTACCAAATACAGAAGCTTGGTTGGTGCACTTCAGTACTTGACCCTTACTAGACCTGATATTTCGTTTTCAGTCAATAAAGTCTGCCAGTTTCTCCATGCAACCACGACTGCCCATTGGACTGCAGCAAAACACATATTGAGATATGTGAGGAATACCTTGAGTGTTGGACTAACTTTCAGCAAATCCTCATCCGCCGTTGTGAGTGCAATTCTGACTGGGCTGGCTCTCTGGATGACAGAAGGTCCACAGGGTTTTTTGCAGTCTTCTTTGGTCCTAACTTAATCTCATGGTGCGCTAGGAAACAGTCCATGGTTTCAAGATCAAGCACTGAGGCAGAATGTAAAGCTTTGGCAAATGCCATAGAAGAAATCATTTGGGTCAAAGCTATTCTTAAGGAACTCGGTTTTCAACACACACAAACTCCTTGTCTTTGGTGTGACAATCTTGGTGCTACATACTTAGTTGCCAATCCTGTGTTTCATGCAAGAACCAAACATATTGAGATAGACTATCACTTTGTCAGAGAAAGAGTTGCTAACAAAGAACTGGACATTCGTTTTGTACCCTCAAGGGATCAAGTTGCGGATGGACTCACAAAAGCCTTGGCTCCAAGACAATTTGAAGAATTCATACGTAATCTAAACTTGAGGAGTTCGGATTAAGGGGGAGTGTTACACATAATATCTTGGGCCGATTGAGGGCCGTATGACTTGACTTGGACGTCACTTTAAGAGATAGAGATATATCCTATTTCCTGTTTTAAACATGTAATCTATCTCTATTCAACCTCCTGTAATCTCTCCCTCCTCCTGCAATCTCCTTCTGCCGTACGGTTGTAACCTCTCGAGAGGAGATTCCTCTCGGTGCTCAATATAACACAGCGAGCTCCCTTTCAGGGAGTTTGAGGTGCTTCATCATTAGTTTACAACCCACAGTGTTGTACCTACGTAATCTGCACCGAGGGGGATTGGTGGAATTAACTGAGCCTCGTCGGCTTGTAGGAGTACATCATCATACTGGCGTACGACACAAGCTAGAACAAATCCTAGTATGTCCTATGTTTTCTCAATAATCATGATACTCAACGTCCCCTCGTAGTTACAACGGTAGCGATGCAGATGATGAGACTAGACAAGAACAAAAGGTAAGCCTACGGACATCTCTCTCATAGTCGTAACTGTCGATCCATGACAGAAGTCCTGGCTGGAGTGGAAAACCGACGATGTTGCTCAAGCAAGGCGGTAGCCTTTTGTGTCGTTGCGAGGTAGGAGAGCGCACAGTGTGGTGTAGACGTGATCGAGGTAGCCGTGCGAGAGACGTTGTGGTCGATGTCCAGTCGGGGTGGCTGGTGTCGAGGTAGTGCCGTGGAACCGCGGGCGCATTGAGGCGCCGTGTTAGTCATGGGCGCCGTGGTTTAGGGATAGTGGTGCGTAGGTAAAAAGACGACGTTGACGAGGCGTCGCGTCAAGTTTGCCATGTCTGGTGACATGTCATGGACGAAGGCACGCATTGATGTTGACAACACCGGCATGCGTAGACAGACGAAGTGAACGTTGATGAGGCGCCACACCAGACTTGTAAGGCCCGGCGACACGTCGTGAACGAAGATATGCGTTCGTGTTACCAGCACCGGACATGTGTAGATGAGAACCAACACGATGCGGGACGAAGACAAAGAGGTGGATGCGGCAGCTGCTGCTACCGGGGTAGCATCAGTGGCGGTGGATACCGAGGTCAGGAAGACCGCAGGAAGTCCTCAGGGCGGCGACGGGAACCGCGTGTTGTGGCGTTACTGCTTAAAGGGGTGACTCAGCAGGACCGCGCGGGTCGATGCACCCGTGAAGATGGCCTCGGGGCGGCAGCGTGAACCATGTATCGCGGCACTACGGCCAAAAAGGGAACGCGGAGGCGACGCGGGTCAGTGCAGTGCAGTCATGGGAAAAACCATGAGACGGCTTCGCTGCGTCTCGATGAGGCAACGCCGCACAGATAAGGGGCGTGCTAGACTCAAAGACAATCTTCACGAGACTTGCGCAGCCGCGGAAGAGACTGGTCAGCTCGATCACGCGTCGCGGATGGGAAAAATCGCAGGCGATCGCAGCGAGAACAAGAACACAGCGGCTTGACGAACGGTGAAGTCGGTATAGCTGTGTAGCAGGTCCGGACGTAGTAGGAGGCGCGACTGGCCAGCGGACACTGTGCTCTTCCTAGTCTCTTATTATTAGGCATATAAGTATATTAGCACATAAGTTATGTGAAAACCACATATACAGAGTAGAGCAACGACAAAACAATTGGAGAGATATGTATAGACATGCGGGATTTAGAGATATCTGGACATTTTTGAACAAGTCTTGGTGATACGTGGCTGTTAACATTGTTTGGTTCTTGACTGGTCTGTCAGCTCATGCATGCCTCTAGTGCTAGTGCTGAGCCATAGGCGACGTTCTCTCGATAGAAGACTCGCTGATATAGCTGGTTATCTTTTGGGAACGATCGTTCTAGTTTTTTTTTTTAAATGAAGGAGGACCCCGGCTTTTGCATCTGACGATGTATGCAATCACTTTATTAATTATTCACATAAGACCTTACAAAGTCATACAACATTAAGACTAAAACCATCGTCTAGACAACAAAAGTGTCGCTACTCCTATCCAATTGATGAAGGGATGCTGATAGTCTGGGTCTAGTATCAAACAGACATCACAGCCAAACCTAACATCTAAGACCTGAGGTCCCAACCAACATGCCTGTCGGCTATGGGCACCCACCAGTCTGGCGTGCTCCTCAACCAGGACCACTAGTAGAAAAAGACCCATTTTTCCCGGTTCGTCAGGCCCATTTGTCCTGGTTTCGAAACCGAGACTAAAGGGTCGGGACTAAAGCCCATGACCATTAGTCCCGGTTCACTTACGAACCGGGACAGATGGGGCTACACGTGGCCACTCCGCCGAGCCCAGGCAGGAGGATCTTTGGTCCCGGTTGGTAACACCAACCGGGACCAAAGAGCGTCCACGCGTCAGCAGCTCAGGAGCTGTTTTTTTAAAGAGGGTGGAGTTTTGAGGTTTGGGAGGGTTAATTTAGGGGTTTCATATATTGTGTTAGCTAGCTAATAAAGAGAAGTGAACTCTCTTATCTCCGTGCTTGGTCGCGACGCTATGTATTATACGTATAGAGAGAACTCGCGACACGCTGGTTAGTAAGCAAATGAAGGAAACCATTAACTACACAAGATCATCATGAACATATACAGAGAGAAGTGATCGACCTCCTCCTTCTCCGAGAGATTGCTCAAACAACAAGTTTTCGTATATCTATCCTATGTTACAATCCCTAACATCTAATATCAAGTTCCATATGGTATTCTTCGGCTTTACTGATGACGCGGTTAATAAAGAATCCCGCCAATTCCTCTTGAATTGCTCGTATGCGATCTTGTGGTACAAGTTCATCCTGCATCCGCCGGATCTAAAGTGAAGAAGAGGGTCAATAACTCAACACAAATGATTGTAATAAAATAAAATTGTGTATTTTTGCTTACGCACTTCATATTCTTTTTCAGTGTAGCCCTGCTTATTAGGATTCGTCTCGTTGTAGATGAACTCGCAAACATAGTATCCACAAAAACTAGTTCCTTGTTCCTGAGACAAGCACTATGCGAGAATAGAGGTCAATCAAACTAATAAGCAAGCATGCTAAATGGTATATATTGATGAAACTAGCTAGAATCAATGAGAGATGGACGAAACTAGGTAGTATATATTACTTACTCTCGGGTGTCTAAATTGCAGCTCGGTAGGCAGTCCTAGAGCAATTTTGGTGAAATCTTTTCAAACCCTGGCAGACAAAGAAAATAATTACTTGATATATATTAGGAAATGAACAAAGTTACCAATATGGTGCAATAATGATCGATTTAACTTACCTCTAGAGCATTTCAGTAAGGTTCGCATACAACTCGGGAGCATTTCGCCTCGAGTCTAAGACGGTTACTACTCTCTGCTCAAGTTTAATCTCTAGTAGAATAAAGTGATGGCTGCACACACATGCATAGCTCATCAATTATATTACTATACCATCGAGTAATAAGGGAGAAACCGAATATGCACAAGATAATAACACTCACTTGAAGTTGTAAGGAAAGATTATTTTGTCTTTGTTTTGATTTTTAACCATCGATTGTAGCAAGTTCTCCTCGGTTTGTTCGGTAAAGTTTTGAACCGTCACTTCATGTATGATATTTGGGTTAATGAACCCAATGTCATACACTGCTGCTTTTCTCCATTCGACGATCTTCAATCTGCATAATATAGTGATGAGGATAATTATATATATACATGCAATGAAAGAGGTGAGATATATATAGAGGCTTAATTACAGAAGTACTCACAGACAGTAGCAAGTCATGTTTTGTTTGTCGATGTCCTTTTGATTGTAAAACTGGAAAAGCTCGTCAAATTCAACAGGAATCAACTCTTGGCCAAAGAAGTCGTGCTCCTCTTTAATACTCAGCATCAAACAATCCATCCCAGACTCCCTGTAGGTGTTCATGTACCAATCATGCAATTGTCTCATCATCGTTCCTAGAGGAAGACTTCCATCTTTGACGAGAGGCTTCTTGTATTGGTATCCACCTCCGCTATTAGGAATTCAACATCGAGGTAATCGGCAATATTGTCATAACCGGGCGCCATCCCCTCCACCACCACTCCCGGCGCCAGATTAGGCACAATATCGGTAGACACCTTCAGCGGGAGGCACGATTGGTTAGCCTGTTCGCCGAGCTGGGGAAATGTTTTTCCACTTCTTCGTTTAGCTAACCTCTCATCACTGGAAGTAGTTTTCATCCGCACCGCATTTTGATATGCCTTTTTAGTAGCGCGACCATAGTTGGTATCCAGCGGAGGCGGGTGGTGGTCGCTTCAGGGCCTCGATAGTGCGTTTCGCTGCCACCGGATCTATCATCTGCTTCAGAGCTTTCTTTGCAAAATGGGACCTCACTTGGTCTTGAGAGATCTTCGCGGTTTCCTCCGTGGCCCTCTCATATGGCAACTTTTCCAATGGCTTGATAGACTTAGGACCGTATTCGTATGGCCTCCCGCCACTGACTGTACTGCTAGCAGCCGGAGCGATGGAGTCTCTCTTTCGTCGTTGCTTACGAGGCGGAGGAGAAGGCGGAGTGCTCCGACGTGCCGGAGGAGGAGGAGGCAGAGTACTCCGATGCGTCGGAGGAGGAGGAGCCGATGAATACCGGAGTCTTCTCTTGGTCGACAAACTTAGCTTTCAACTCATTCTTCCACCTCCTAAAAAGATCTGCCATCTTCTTAAGAGCAAACGACCTGACCAGTGGCTATATAACTGGATTACTCTCATCCTCCTCTGGCGGTTGGGTGAAATTTGCCTTCAGGGCCTTCCATAGATCTACTTTCTGTCTATCGTTAACATAAGAAACTTGAGGGTCGTAGTTCTTAGCAAATGTTAGCCGGCTCATTCCATTGCTGGATGCTGATCGGGATGCTATCCCTGACAATAGCTCCACACTGAGCAGAAAATGCATCCTTGGTCTTCTTCGGTTCAATCGGTTGGCCATCGTTCGCGATTAAGGTGATCGTGAACCTTTCTTCCTTGCCCAACCTTTTCTTCGGGCCTCGTCTCGTTACCGAAGTTTGGCTCGATCCGTAGGGCTATATAAAAGAAGAAATAAGAGTTAATATATGTACATACCAAAACAATTAATGCATCAATTAGTCAGCACAGGCTTAATTAATATATATACCTCACCGGACGACTTTGCAACAGCTCCCTCCGTTCGGTCACCGGAGCCATCATAATGGTCTCCTTCTTCCTCCGGCTCTCGGTCACCGAAGCCGTCATCATGGTCTCCTTCTTCCTCCAGCATTCGGTGACCGGAGCCGTCATCATCATGTCCTAGCTCCTCTGTGTCAAAATTGATTAACAAGAAGATTATCACCGTCGCCACGGATCATGTCCCCCAACAACTCTTCTCCTTCAAAGTCTCTGTTCATGGTTGGGTCCATGGTTTCTGCAAATATTACAACATGGCAATTAATATACAAACATGAGATATGGATATATTAATTAGTGGCAAACATAGACAAGGGATCATATTAGTGGCCTCGACGCTTCTACGGTTTGGGGTGGCCTCGACAATGCTTCTAGGGATTGGGTGGCCTCGGCAACGCTTCTAGGGTTTGGGTGGCCTCGACGCTTCTAGGGTTTGGGTGGCCTCGCCAACGCTTTTAGGGATTGGGTGGCCTCGGCAACGCTTCTAGGCTTTGGTCGGGCGAGTGGGGGTTGATCGAAGTTACCGGAGTTCTCTTCTAGTGGTTTGGGTGGCCTCAAGAGTTTGTCGGGTAGGGGCGAGAGGGGGTAGGAGATCGACAACGCTTTTCAGTCCTGGTTTAGGCGGACTCGAGAGTTGGTCGAGCGAGAGGGGGTTGATCGAAGTTACCGGAGTTTTCTTCTAGTGGTTTGGGTGGCCTCGAGAGTTTGTCGGGTAGGAGCGAGAGGGGGTAGGAGATCGACAACGCTTTTTCAGTCCCGGTTTAGGCGAACTCGAGAGTTTGTTGGGCGAGAGGGGGTTGATCGACGTCCCCCCTCATGTCGAAATTACCGGAGTTTTCTATATAAAAAAATGCCGGCCGGACATATCATCACGTGGCGGCGGTAACCTACGAAGCACCGATATGGCAACATCGATACGGCGATACGGGATACGGCAATTTCTATAAACAGCAATACGGTGATACGACAAGCATATATAAATAATAATTAAATAACATGTAATGAGAGCTAATATAATAAAACATACATACACATACACATATATGAACACATACATACATGAACACATACATACATGAACACATACATACATGAACACATATATGAACACATACATACACATATATGAAAACATACATACACATATATGAACACATACAAAAAACATCATACACATATATATAAACAAAAAACATCATACACACATAGATATGAACAAAAAAGAAAAAATCATCCTCACGTATAGGGGAGGGGGGATGTGGCCGGAGCGGGGCGAAGCAGTGGTCGAAGCGGGGCGGGGCGGCCGGCGCGGGGCGGCCGGATCGGGGCGGCCGGAGCAGGGTGGCGCGGGGCGGGGCGGCCGGAGCGAGCTCGGGGAGGTCGGGGCCGGCGGCCGGCGGTGGCGACGGCGACGGAGAGCGCGCAAGATTCGGGCAGCCTAACGGCGTGGGTGGGATCTGGCCTTCGAGGGAGCGATATGGATCGAAAACTACTAAGTGTGGGCTTTTATACGGGGAGCATTGGTCCCGATTGGTGGCACCAACCGGGACTAATGCCCCCCTTTAATCCCGGTTAATGCCACCAACCGGAACCAAAGGTCTGCTTCCCGCCCTTTGGGCTGACGAAAAGGGACATTTAGTCCCGGTTGGTGGCACCAACCGGGACTAAAGGTGGTCATTGGTTCTGGTTGGTGCCACCAATCGGGACCAAATCCCTATTCCTGGCATGGTGCGAGTTTAGTCTCACCTCGCCAAGCGAGGAGCGCACGTACTGGTTTATAAGCTCGTCTGCACCTACGGTCTCGAGCTCCTCTCTACCGTAGGCAGTGCATGCCTAATTGTCTCTGCCTGTTGGGCCTACTTGCCCCATGGGCCTAAGTCCTGGCACATGTATATTGGGTTACTAGTCGTATGCAGGCCATGGTGGCTTAGTAGGTGGGCATTTTTATGTTATTTTTTTGCATACTAAAAGTTCTTAACAAAATTTAGTCCCACCACGCTAAGCGAAGGGAGCACGAACTTATTTATAAGCCCCGCCGTGGCAGCTACGTTGAGCTCCTCTCAAATTAAAAATAGATGCCCTTATATAGGAAATTGGACCTAAATTTAAAATACTAGTCAGGTGCCTAACTAGCACTTAACTAGAACTTTGAATTTAGGTTCAATTTCCTCTATAAGCGCATCTTTTTTCACTTTTGCCATTTTACGTTATTTTTTTGCATACTAAAAGTTCTTAACACAAAATACTTTATGTATATTCTTTTTACTATTAAAGTTTTGAACAAAAAAAACTTTGATAATTTTAGTTTAGTTTTGTTTTTTGCTTTATTTTTTTATTTTTTCAGTATTTTGTTTTTTTTTGCTTTATTTTTTTAGTTTTCCTAGTATTTTTCTTCTGTTATTTTAGTTTATTCTTTTCAACAAAAAATACTTTGATAATTTTGGTTGCATAATTTTCATTATTTTTGTTTTGTTTTTTGCTTTACTTATTTCCAGTGTGTTTTATCATTATATTCTTTTTGCTATTGATGTTTTGAACAAAAAATACTTTGATAATTTTAGTTGCATAATTTTTACAACATTATAGTTTCAAAAATACTAGAGGTTTATACAAGCTTTTTAGTTGATTCTTTTTTGAACTCCACTCCCACGATGTTTTGAAAGAAATTAAAAAGCACTTGAAATGAACTCTGAAAAGGTTGAAACTTGGCAAGGTATCATCATTTCACCCACAAATCATGTGCTAGAAAGTTGAGAGGGTTACGACAAAAACTGGATGCACTTCATGTGCAAAATGGACAATCTCTTTCAAAGTATCACGGTTTTGGACGAAAACTCATCTGTTACAAAGGGATTTCATTTTTTCAACTTATTTGAACTCCATACTTTTTGTGTGTTCAAAATGCACCATTCAAAGCCACATCATCAATTTTCAACCATTTCTGACTTCATTTGGTATTTTGTCATGCATTTACTGATTTTTTTGAGCTAAATGACATTGAAATTGAAAACCACTAGAAATAAACTCTGAAAAGGTTAAAAGTTCGCATGGTATCATCATTTCACCCACATAGCATGTGCTAAAAAGTTGAGGGGGTTACGGAAAAAGCTGGATGCACTTCGTGAACAAAATGGACAATCTCTTTCGAAGTATCAGGGTTTCGGACGAAAACTCATCCGTTACAAAAGGCATTTCATTTTTTTACATGTAACTGCAATGATATTCTAGATCGAAGGCATCATCATAATAGTTATGGAGAGAAAGTCTTCACTTTTTCTTCGCTTGTGTCCTTCGCTTATTGCATCGTAACCATGGATAATCTTCAATGTTTAATAGGGTGCTTGGGTCAGCCTTGACTTTGAAGGGAGGAATTGCCTGAAACTTTTCATAATCTTTAGACATGTCTGTCTTGCCCTCCAATCCCACGATGTCTCTTTTGCCTGAAAGAACTATGTGATGTTTTGGCTCATCGTATGATGTATTCTCTTCCTTATCTTTTCTTTTTCTCGGTTTGGTAGACATGTGCTGAACATAGAAAACCTGCGCCACATCATTGGCTAGGACGAATGGTTCGTCTGTGTACCCAAGATTGTTGAGTTCCACTGTTGTCATTCCGTAATGCGGGTCTACATGTACGCCGCCTCTTGTAAGATTGACCCACTTGCATCGAAGCAAAGGGACCTTCAAATCATGTCCATAGTCATGTTCCCATATTTTCTTTATGTAACCATAATATGTGTCGACCTTCCCATTAGTCATTGCTGCATCAAAGCGGACACCGCTGCTTTGGTTGGTGCTCCTTTGATCTTGGGAGATCGTGTAAAATATAGTCCCATTTATCTCGTACCCATTGTAAGTCAATACAGTCAAAGATGATCTCCTGGCCAACGAGTACAGCTCATCAGAAACAGTGTTGTCACACCTGAGACATGTTTGCAACCAACTGCCGAAAGTCTTGATGTGTTCACATGTAATCCAGTCGTCACACTGCTCTGGGTGTTTGGAGCGCAGAATGTTCTTGTGTTCATCGACATACGGTGTCACCGAGGTAGAATTCTGTAGAACTGTGTAGTGTGCTTGAGACCAAGAATGTCCGTCCCCACATATTATTGACTTCGCTCCTAGCATGCCTTTTCCAGTCAGTCTCCCCTCATACCGCGATTGAGGGAGACCAATCTTCTTAAGGTCAGGAATGAAGTCAACACAAAACCCAATGACATCCTCTGTTTGATGGCCCATGGAGATGCTTCCTTCTGGACTAGCGCGGTTATGGACATATTTCTTTAGGACTCCCATGAACCTCTAGAATGGGAACATATTGTGTACAAATACAGTGCCCAGAACGACAATCTTGTCGACTAGATGAAGTAGGATGTGCATCATGATATTGAAGAAGGATTGTGGGAACACCAGCTCGAAACTAACAAGACATTGCGCCACATCACTACTTAACCTTGGTAGGATTTCTGGATCGATCACCTTCTGAGGGATTGCATTGAGGAATGCACATAGCTTCACAATGGCTAATTGAACGTTTTCCGGTAGAAGCCCCCTCAATGCAACCGGAAGAAGTTGCGTCATAATCACGTGGCAGTCATGAGACTTTAGATTCTAGAACTTTTTATCTTCCATATTTATTATTCCATTTATATTCGACAAGAAGCCAGACGGTACCTTCATACTGAACAGGCGTTGAAAGAAGATTTCCTTCTCTTCTTTGGTAAGAGTGTAGCTGGCAGGACCTTCATACTGCTTTGGAGGCATGCCGTCTTTTTCCTAAACATGTTGCTGGTCCGCCCATGACTCCGGTGTATCTTTTGTCTTCCCATACACGCCCAAGAAGCCTAGCAGGTTCATGCAAAGATTCTTCGTCATGTGGATCACGTCGATTGCAGAGCGGACCTCTAGATCTTTCCAGTAGGGTAGGTCCCAAAATATAGATTTCTTCTTCCACATGGGTGCGCGTCCCTCAGCGTCATTTAGAACAGATAGTCCGCCTGGACCCTTTCCAAAGATTACTTGTAAATCATTGACCATAGAAAGTATGTGATCACCGGTACAGATGGCGGGCTTCTTTCGGTGATCTGCCTCGCCTTTGAAATGCTTGCCTTTCTTTCGACATTGATGGTTGGTCGGAACAAATCGACGATGCCCCAGGTACTCATTCTTCCTGCAATTGTCTAGATATATACTTTCGGTGTCATCTAAACAGTGCGGGCATGTGTGTTATCCCTTGTTTGCCTGTCCTGAAAGGTTACTGAGAGCAGGCCAATCATTGATGGTTACAAACAACAACACATGCAGGTCAAAATCCTCCTGTTTGTGCTCATCCCACACCTGTACACCGTTTCCATTGCACAGCTGTAAAAGTTCTTCAACTAATGGCCTTAGGTACACATCAATGTTGTTGCCGGGTTGCTTAGGGCCTTGGATGAGAACTTGCATCATAATGAACATCCGCTTCATGCACAACCAAGGAGGAAGGTTATAGATACATAGAGTCATGGGCCAGGTGCTGTGATTCCTGCTCTGCTCCCCAAAAGGATTAATGCCATCCGCGCTTAAACCGAACCATACATTCCTTGCGTCACCTGCAAACTCCTTCCTATACTTTCTCTCGATTTTTCTCCACCGTGACCCATCAGCGGGTGCTCTCAACTTCCCGTCTTTCTTACAGTCCTCTCTATGCCATCGCATATTCTTGGCATGCTCTTTGTTTCTGAACAGATGTTTCATCCGTGGTATTATAGGAGCGTACCACATCACCTTAGCAGCAACCCTCTTCCTAGGGCGCTCGCCCTCAACATCACCAGGGTCATCGCGTCTCATCTTATAGCGCAATGCACCGCATACCAGGCATGCGTTTCGTTCCCCGTACTCACCACGGTAGAGGATGCAGTCATTAGGGCATGCATGTATCTTCTGCACCTCCAATCCTAGAGGGCATACAACCTTCTTTTTTGCGTACGTACTATCGGGCAATTCGTTATCCTTTGGAAGCTTCTTCTTCAATATTTTCAGTAGCTTCTCAAATCCTTTGTCAGGTACACCATTCTCTGCCTTCCACTACAGCAATTCCGGTGTGGTATCGAGCTTTGTGTTGCCATCTTCACAATTGGGGTACAACCCTTTTTTGTGATCCTCTAACATGCGATCAAACTTCAACTTTTCCTTTTCACTTTCGCACTGTCTCTTTGCATCAACAATGACTCGGCGAAGATCATCATTGGGCACATCGTCTGGTTCCTCTTGATCTTCAGCTTCCCCGGTTCCAGCATCACCGTATTCAGGGGGCACATAGTTATCATCATCCTCTTCTTCTTCGCCGTCTTCCATCATAACCCCTATTTCTCCATGCTTGGTCCAAACATTATAGAGTGGCATGAAACCCTTCACAAACAGGTGGTTGTGAAGGATTTTCTGTTCAGAGTAAGACTTCAAATTCCCACAGGTAAGGCATGGACAACACATAAAACCATTCTACTTGTTTGCCTCAGCCACTTCGAGAAAATGATCCACCCCCTTAATGTACTCATGGGTGCGTCTGTTACCGTACATCCATTGCCGGTTCATCTGCGTGCATTATATATAATTAAGTGTGTCAAAAACCATTACAGAACATCAGGAATATAGAAGTGACCAAATTAATAGAAGTTCATCATCACATTAAAACCAAAGTAGATACATAGTTCTCGTTGACCAACATATAGCTCTCCAAAGCATCTAATTAAACCATACATTAAAACTATTTAAAACATTTCAATGCAACAACAAATGCGATCATAATCAGAACTAAGGTAACAAATTATCCAACGGCATAATGATACCAAGCCTCTTTATCAATGGCATACTTTCTAATCTTTCTAAGCTTCAAGCGCATTGCAGCCATCTTGGTCTTGTGATCACCGACGATATCGGCAACATGCAACTCCAATCCCATCTTCTCATCTTTAGTTCTTTTCAATTTTTCTTTCAAATGATCGATTTCTTTTTCAGCTTTAGTTAACTTGTCAAGCAAAATTACATAGTCGGTATCCATTTCTGGTTCAACTAGTTCATATAGATAAAAACATCTACGTCAAGTTGGTGGCATAATTAATTGTCATAGACATTAGATGTGTGAAATAGTTATAAAAGATAATATACCACATCTGAATCATAGACTAGACGAGGGCCGACATGGGTGGATACCATAACCATGGCACTATATAATAACAAACAATTATAAAAGTAAGAAAATCATATGAGTAAGTATGTTTTCTTTTAGAAAGAAGATAAGATCAAGAGGCCCATCACGCCCGGGTGATCGACGGTGGTTTCAGGACGAGGACGGGACAGGACGGACCGGCAAACCTAGAAAAATCTTGACGAAAATGGAGTTTGGACAAGGAGCTTCGAGAGGAGAAAGCTTAAGTGTGGCTTGGGCATTTCATCGAACACCTCATGTGCATAGGAGGTGAGCTAGAGCACCACAAAGCTCTAACACTGCTGTCCTGGAAAAACAGAGCACTCCACGGCTCTGCTAGCGTCTGGCGGGGGAGGGGGGTATATATAGGCATCTCATTGGTCCCGGTTCGTGGCTGGAACCGGGACTAAAGGACCCCCTTTGGTCCCGGTTCCACCCACGAACCGGGACCAATGGTCGTGGGCCAGGAGCGAGGCACATTGGTCCCGGTTCGTGCTTGGAACCGGGACCAATGTCTCACGTGGCCTGGCCGCCCCCTTGGGCTCACGAAGCGGGACGGTTGCCACCTTTGGTCCCGGTTCGTGAGCGAACCGGGATTAATGGGATTAGGAGGCCCGAACTAATGTCCTGTTTTCTACTAGTAAGCCTGTCGGGTATGAAGCCGCCGCAGCCACCTGCCATCAATCCATCTTCAGAGCTTATGTAGCTCCATTACAACTTCACTATTCCCAGTCCAATGACGATGAAAGCTTGTCTGGTGTGTGTGGTTAATCGTGGGGATTGCAAACTACACAAACTACGCTGTACTGGTAAGATTTACATATGATAGTGCTCAATTTAAGCAAGTCACAAGTGTACAAACATCAGCGGTGACGATTGATGTTGTGGTGCGTTGGTCTCGTTGGGTCATAGCATGAGCACTTCTGACTGTTTATTACAACAAGTCTTGCCCGGATCGGTGATTGAGGGGAGATGATGTCGGTGGCCTTCCACACGGTCTAGTGTTTGCAGTGGTCGTTAGGTGGTCTCTGGACCTGGATGTAACTTTTATTATTCTAGTGTTCCTTGTACAGCCATGATATATGATAAATAGATCGGAAGTCTACACGAAAAAAAGGAATAAAAGGCCCAGGATTGTTCCAAAGCTGTTTCCTTAAAGTGGACCTCGCCTGTAAGGGTCTGGCTGGATCATGGATCCTGTAGGACAGTATTGTTACCGACAGGGCCACATCCATATAGCGCTATGTGTGTATTATGCTGCCGAGTTTTTCCCGGTCGATTTATCAAGCGCGTTATATTTATTTTGCTCAGACTTTCACTAACATACATCCTCCCTTTTATCCATATTATTTTTCTCTGATTAGTACAACTTTATATACTAAATCAGCGACAAGTAATATGGACAGAAGGGATTAAATAGGATTGCAAGCAAACATGTGAATCGGTGGCGCATGTATAGCTATGTGCATATACTGCTGGCGTTTTTTTTCTTGGTCAGTTTGATGATTTATTTTTCTCGGTCAGTTTATCGATAGTTTTTCTTTATTTTTTTCGGTTTCACAGAAAGACTTCCAATTTAATTGACGTAATTAGGATTGCAAGCAAACAGCCAGGTCCATGTCCAGAGCTATGTGCGTACTGCATTTACAATTTTTTCCTGTTCAATTTCAGGTGTTTCCCTATTTCTCATCCGGGTTTTCTATTAATACA
The DNA here is from genome assembly GCA_022496015.1 of Hordeum marinum. Lineage (NCBI taxonomy): Eukaryota > Viridiplantae > Streptophyta > Magnoliopsida > Poales > Poaceae > Hordeum > Hordeum marinum. The sequence goes on from CM039678.1 coordinate 27,713,063, forward strand.
ATTTTATTTTATTTCCTAAATATATTCTGGAATCTTTTAAGGTGAGTTTCTAAAAGTGCTATTTTTTGTACAGAATGCTCACAAATCTAAAGTTGTTGCCAAAATCGGAAGGATAGGTCTACATTACTAGTCCAATAGCATCCTTGGGATCTGCGTTTGCTATGAATTGCTATAATAATCACTAGAAGAATTATTTTTTAACTCTATGAGTAACAAACGGTACGGCAAATTCAGTGCATACTTATTACTACGTCTTGGTTTATTGGCCCCTTCGTATTTTGTGCAAGCTTTTGACCATAGATCTAACTAATTTGTTAGTTAAATCAAATATCATTTTGTTAGTTAAATCAAAGGTCAAAACTTGCTACAGAATACAATGAGGACCAATAAACCAGGAAGGAGTTAGTAGAGTTCGGTGCAAGTCTGAGCCTTGTCGTTCCATATCAGAGGCATTTGTCCATCTCTCTAATGGAGTAGTGGGACAGCCAGTATAGGCCCCGTCCTGAACCTCTCTATGAGCACTAGTAGAAAAAGACTCGTTTGTCTCGGTTCGTAGGGCTCATTTGTCCTGGTTTCGAAACCGGGACTAAAGTGTCGGGACTAAAGCCGAAAACCTTTAGTCTCGGTTCTCTTACAAACCGGGACAGATGGGGCTCCACGTGGCCTCTGCTGGGAGCCCAGACAGGAGGACCTTTAGTCCAGGTTGGTAACACCAATCGGGACCAACAGGCATCCATGCGTCAGCATCTGGCAGTTACTATCATATTTCCTTGTTCATGACAATCGTTTATTATCCATGCTATAATTGTATTGATCGGAGACTTAGATGCATGTGTGGATACGTAGACAAAACCATGTCCCTAGTATGCCTCAAATAGACTAGTTCGTTGATCAAAGATGGTTAAGGTTTCCTAGCCATGGACATGAGATGTCATTTGATAACGGGTTCACATCATTAGGAGAATGGTGTGATGGACAAGACCCAAACTACAAACGTAGCATATGATCATGTAAGTTTATTGCTACTATTTTCTGCATGTCAAGTATATGTTCCTATGACCATGAGATCATGCAACTCACTGACATCGGAGGAGTACCTTGTGTGTATCAAACATCGCAACTTAACTAGGTCATTATAAAGGTGCTCTACAGGTATCTCCGATGGTGTCTCTTGGGTTGGCATGGATCAAGACTGGGATTTGTTATTCCGTGTGACGGAGAGATATCTCGGGGCCCACTCGGTAATACAACATCCCAATAAAACTTGCAAGCAATGTGACTAAGTGTTAGTCACGTGATCTTGTATTACGGAACGAGTAAAGAGACTTGCCGGTAACGACTTTGAACTAGGTATGGAGATACCGACGATCGAATCTCAGGCAAGTAACATACCGAAGAACAAAGGGAACATCATACGGGATTAACTGAATCCTTGACAGAGAGGTTCGACCGATAAAGATCTTCATAGAATATGTAGGAACCAATATGGGCATCCATGTACCGCTATTGGTTATTGAACGTAGAGGTGTCTCGGTCATGTCTACATAGTTCTCGAACCGCAGGGTCTTCACACTTAAGGTTCGGTGATATTTCGGTAGTATAGAGTTATGCATGGTGGTAACCGAAGGTTGTTCGGAGTCCCGGATGAGATCTTGGATGTCACGAGGAGCTCCGGAATGGTCCGGAGGTAAAGATTGATATATAGGAAGTCCTATTTTGGTCGCCAGAAAAGTTTCGGGCTTATCGGTAGTGTACCGGGAGTGTCGGTAGTGTACCGGGAGACCATTGGGAGGGGTATTTCGACCCAAGAAGCTACATGGGTTGTGGGAGAGTAAATACCAGACCTTAGTGGGCTGGTGGAAGTCCCACACAAGGCCCATGGGGCTGGGAAGAAAAGTCCAAAGAGAAAAAGGTGGGAAAAGGCAAAAATAAGGAGGAATCCTAGTCCTACTAGGATTGGAGGAGGAATCTTCCTATCCTCCTTGATTCGGCCGACCCAAGAGCTGGTACTTTGAGGGCCAAGCCTCCTCCTCTCTTCCTCTTATATATACTGGAGGTTTAAGGGTTTTTGGCACCAGATTATATAGCCACGTGCTGCCCGTTCCTCTAGTGCATAGTTTCTCCTCTAGATCGGATTTCTACAGTGCTTAGGCGAAGCCTTGCCGGAATAGCTTCACCACCATCTCCGGAGTGCCGTCATGCTGCCGGAGAACTCTTCTACCTCTCTGCTCCCTCTTGCTGGATCAGGAAGGCGGAGATCGTCATCGAGCTGTACGTGTGCTGAACGCGGAGGTGCTGTCCGTTCGGCGCTAGATCAGAAGGACCATGATCAAGATCACGAGACAGATCATGATGAGTTCGCAGGACGGATCATGGTGAGTTCGCGGGACGGATCCTGATGAGATTGCGGGACAGATCGTGATGAGTTTAGGGGACGGATCCTGATGAGATTGCGGGACGGATCCTGATGAGATTGCGGGACGAATCGTGATGAGATCGCGGGACGCTCGGCTATTTGGATCGCGAAGATGTTCAACTACACCAACCGCGTTTCTTCATGCTTCCCGCTTAGCGATCTACAAGGATACGTAGATACTCTCCCCCTCGTAGATGCTCATGACCATGGATAGATCTTGCGTGTGCATAGGAAATTTGTTGTTTCCCACGCAACGTTCCCCAACAGATCCGTCCCGCGAACTCATCATGATCCGTCCCGCGATCTCATCACGATCCATCCCGCGAACTCATCATGATCCATCCCGCGAACTCATCATGATCCGTCTCGCGATCTTGATCACGGTCCTTCCGATCTAGGGCCGAACGGACGGCACCTCCGCGTTCAGCACACGTACAACTCAATGACGATCTCCGCCTTCTTGATCCAGCAAGAGGGAGCGTATAGGTAGAAGAGTTCTCCGGTAGTCTGACGGTGCTCCGGAGATGGTGGTGGAGCTATTCCGGCAGGGCTTCGCCTAAGCACTGCAGAAATCCGATCTTGAGGAGAAACTATGCACTAGAGGAATGGGCAGCACGTGGCTAAAATCTGGTGCCAAAAACCCTAAAACCTCCAGTATATATAAGAGGAAGATGGGAGGAGGCTTGGCTCCCAAGGATCCAACCCTTGGGTCGGCCGAACCAAGGAGGAGAGGAGGATTCCTCCTCCAATCCTAGTAGGACTAGGATTCCTCCTTATTTTTGCCTTTTTTTTGCCTTTTTCCCACCTTTTTCTCTTTGGGCTTCTCTTCCCAGCCGCATGGGCCTTGTGTGGGACTTCCTTATTTACTCTCCCATAGCCCATGTAGCCTCTTCGGTCGAAATACCCTTCCCGATGGTCTCCCGGTACACTACCGATAAGCTCGAAACTTTTTCGGCGACCAAAATAGGACTTCCTATATATCAATCTTTACCTACGGACCATTGCGGAGCTCCTCGTGACGTCCGGGATCTCCGGGACTCGGAACAACCTTCGGTCACCACCATACATAACTCTATACTCCCAAAACGTCACCAAACCTTAAGTGTGCAAACCCTGCGGGTTCGAGAACTATGTAGACATGACCGAGACACCTCTATGGTCAATAACCAATAGCAGGACCTGGATGCCCATATTGGTTCCTACATATTCTACGAAGATCTTTATCGGTCGAACCTCTATGTCAAGGATTCAGTTAATCCCGTATGATGTTATCTTGTTCAACCTTGTTCAACCTTGTTCAACCTTGTTACCGGCAAGTCTCTTTACTCGTTCCGTAATACAAGATCCCGTGACTAACACTTAGTCGCATTGCTTGCAAGGCTTTATTGTGATGTTGTATTACCGAGTTGGCCCTGAGATACCTGTCCGTCACACGGAGTAACAAATCCCAGTCTTGATCCATGCCAACCCAACAGACACCCTCGGAGATACCTGTAGAGAACCTTTATAGTCACCCAGTTATGTTGCCACGTTTGATACACACAAGGTACTCCTCCGGTGTCAGTGAGTTGCATGATCTCATGGTCATAGGAACATATACTTGACATGTAGAAAACAGTTGCAATAAACTGACACGATCATATGCTACGTTTGTAGTTTGGGTCTTGTCCATCACACCATTCTCCTAATGATGTGAACCCCTTATCAAATGACATGTCATGTCCATGGCTAGGAAACCTTAATCACCTTTGATCAACGAGCTAGTCTATTAGAGGCATACTAGGGACATGGTTTTGTCTATGTATCCACACGTGCATCTAAATCTCCGATCAATACAATTATAGCATGGATAATAAACGATTATCATGAACAAGGAAATATGATAATAACTAATTTATTATTGCCTCTAAGGCATATTTCCAACAGATAAATGGTATTGATGAAACTAGAATCAATGGGAGATCTGCGGAACTAGCTAGTAGTACTTACTTTTGGGTGTGTAAATCGCAGCTCGTTCGGAAGTGCCGGAACAGTTGTTGTGAAATCTTTCTAAACCCTGCCAGACAAAAAAATAATTACTTGATATTAGGAAATGAACAAATTAAAGTTGCCGATATGACGCAATAATGATCGATTGAACTTACTTCTGGAGAATTTTAGTCATGTCCGCATAATTCTGGGGATCTTTTCGTTTCGAGTCTAAGACGATTACTACTCCCCGCTCAAGATGAATCTCTAGCAGAATAAAGTGGAAACTGCGCACGCATGCATAACTCATCAATTACATTACTATAAACCTCGAGTAATAAGGGAAACCAAATATGCACAAGATAGTAACACTCACTTGAAGTTGTATGGAAAGAGTAGTGCGCCTTTGTTTTTATTTTTAAGCAACGATTGTAGCAAGTTCTCCTTGGTTTCTGTGGGCCAATGTTTTATATTATGCTCATGTATGAAATTTGGGTTAATGAACCCAATGTCATAGATTTGTGCTTTTCTGCATTTGACGATCTTCAATCTGCATAATATAGTAGTGAGGATAATTATATGTACATGCAATGAAAGAGCTGAGCTATATACATAGAGAGACTTAATTACAGAAGTAGTACTTAAACATAGTAGCAAGTCACGATTGTTTTGTCGATGGCCTTCTGATTGTATAACTGCCATATCTCCTCATATTCAATATTCAACATATCAATTCCAACGAGGTTGTGATCCTCTTTAACTGACAGTACCAAAGAATCCATCATAGACTCGCGGCAGCTTTGCATGTACCATTCATGGAATCCTCGCATCATCGTTGTTAGGGGAGGATGATTGGGTTTGACGAGAGGACGCCCGTACTGGTATTTGAATTCGTCCACCTCCAACTTCTCAAACAGTACATCATCGCTCAGGTAATCACCACATTTGGTACCAGGGACCATCCTTGGATGATTAGCGATGATATCGCTAGAAACCTTGAGCGGGGGGCACGATTGGTTCGCCTGTTCGCCGAGCTGTGGAATTTTTCTCCCACTTCTTCGTTCTTCTAAATTTGCATGACTGGAAGTACTTCCCGACCGCCGCACATCTTGATATGCCTTTTTAATACCGTTCATAGTTCGAATCCGACGGAGGCGGTGGTGGTCGCTTCAGGGCATCGATAGCGCGCATCGATTTCACCGGATCTATCTTCTCCGTCGTAGCTGGAGTTTTATTTGGAAAATGGTACCTCACTTCGGCCTAACTTCTCTCCTTGCTTTCAGACTCGGTCCTCTCATATGTTAACTTTTCCAAAGGCTTGAGAGATGGACCGTATGTGTATCCCCTGCGCGGCGGCGGCTCCCTTCTGTCGTTGCTTACTAGGCGCCGGAGCAGCCACAACAGCGGCATCTATCTTCCGCCGTTGCCGACGAGGCTGAGGAGAAGGCGTATTGCTCTGACGTGATAGAGTAGGCGAAGGAGGAGGCGGAGTGCCCCCACGTGCTAGAGGATCCGGAGAGGGAGGCGGTGTGTCCTGATTTGCCTGAGGAGAAGGAGGAGAAGGAGGCGTCCACTTTGGAAGCTTGATGTACTCCTTCTGCCATAGACATGTACTCCTCAGGGCCCGAACCAGCTTATTCTCTCCTTCACCCGTACAGTGGTCAAGCTCGAGCTCCTCAAATTCCGGCATTACTTCATCCACCATCACAACAGCATAGCCATGTGGAATCGGATAGCAGTGAAAAGTTCCATTGGGTTGAGGAGGTGCAACAGAGCCGATAGCCTCCTTGAAAGTGAGGTTCCGGCATTTCGTCATAAGCTCGCAATGTTGAGCCTCCGTGATAGTATCCACGGGGTAGCTAGGAGACGTGAAGTCGGGCTGAACGGGCTCCGTGGAAGCGATGCTGCTTCTCCGCTGAGATGGCGGTGTAGTAGCTTCTGGGGTAGCATCGTGCCGCTGAGATGGTTGGCCGGCAGCTCGCTGGCTCTCAACTTCCTCTAGCTTTTGTAGTCTTGCATTGAGCTTCTGAATTTCATTCAACCCGCTTTCCTCTTTCTCTCCCGACTTTTGTAACCACCTGCGTCGGGAAACCCAACCTTCCATGGAACAGAGCCTGCTGTGCCTCGTGTTCGTCCAGGGTGCTCAGTATTCCCTAGAGCCTCAGTCAGCTCGTCCTTCTCTCTGTCGGGAATGAACGTCCCTTCCTGCGCTGCGGGGATATAGTTCTAAAGCTTGTTCACGGGTATTGCAAGTTGCTCGTCCGTCCAACAGCACTTCCCTGTTCCAGGGTCCGAAGTTCCCCCAACCCCGAAGAACCAAGTCCTTGAACGGTTTGGCCAGTTATATGTCTTTGGTCGGACCCCTTTAGTAAGCAGGTCATTCTCAGCTTTGTCCCACAGCGGCGGGCTTTAAGGTAGCCACCTGACCCCCTATGATGGTGAAACTTCTTCTTTGCAGCATTGTTCTTGTTTGTCTCTGACATCTTCTTACTCTTCTCTGATGTCTTGTAGGCCACAAATGCGGGCCAGTAATCTCCTATCTTCTCATATCGGTCGACGAATGCTGCAGTCTTCCCTTTGTCGACAAACTTTGATTTCAACTCATTCTTCCACCTCCTGAATAGATCTGCCATCTTCTTAAGAGCACACACCTTAACCCGTGGCTCTATAACTGGCTTATTCGGATCCTCCTCTCGCGGTAGGGTGAAATTTGCCTTCAGCGCGGTCCAAAGATCTTCTTTCTGTCTATCGGTGACATAATCACCATCAGGGGTGCCGTCCTTAGACTTATTCCATTGCTTGATGCTGATCGGGATGTTGTCCCTAACAATAGCTCCGCACTGAGCAGAAAATGCGTTCTTGGTCTACTTGGGTTCAATCGGATGGCCATCGTCCGCGAGTGCTGTGATCGTGAACTTTTCATCCTTGCGCAACCTCTTCTTTGGGCCTCGTCTCGTTACCGAAGTTTGGCTCGATTCGGAGGGCTATAATAGAAGAAAGAAGAGTTAATTAATATATGTACATACCAAAACAATTAACGCATCAATTAGCTAGAGTCAACACAGACTTAATTAATATATATACTTCGCCGAACTTTGCAACAGCTCCCTCCTCCGATCGGACACCGGAGCCGTCATCATGGTCTCCTTCTTCCTCCGGCGTTCGGTCACCGGAGCCATCATGATCATGTCCTTCCTCCTCCATTATTTGATGACCAGATCCGTCATAACCCTCTTCTTCCAGACCATCGGTGTCGTTGAGATACGACAAGACATCACGTCCGTCATGGATTATGTCCCCCAACAACTGTTCTTGTTCTTCATCTCTTGGATCCATAGTTTCTACAAATATTACAACATGACAATTAACTTGATAAATCTATGTTACCAGAGTTTTGTTCGTTTAACTTGGTAAATTTGGGTGGCCTCGACAACGCTTATAGGGTTTGGGGTGGCCTCGACAACGCTTCTAAGGTTTAGGGTGGCCTCGACAACACTTCTAGGGTTTGGGGTGGCCTCGACAACACTTCTAGGTGCCAACAAAATACATATATCATATATACAAAAACATGGGATACCTTAATTAGTTCAATTTTTTGCCTTGACAAATAATTGAACCTTTTGACAGAAACCTCCCATAAACTCTTTCATAATTTTCTTTAGCATACATCCATGGAAAAAAACTGGAAGCTACGATATTTTTTATATCATATGATAATTTTCTATATATATACATCCATCCATCCATCCATCCATATACACACACATATATACATGGACCAAAAATGCTATAAAAAATTATATGAACAAAGAAAAAGCATACATCATCTATCATCAACACCATCAGCTATCATCAACATCATCATCTAACTATCATATATCATCTATCATCTATATATCATAAAATTAAATCAGCAAAATTGAACAGGGGAGGAAAGGGAGCCGGTCGGACTGAACGGGGAGGAGGGGCGGCATCGTCGAGGCAGGGCTGTGGCGTGGGGCGGCGCGTCGGTGCAGGGGGCGTTAGGGCAGAGGGCGTCGACGGCAAGCTCGGGCAGCCTGGCGACATCGATGTGCTCAGCGTCGTCGGGGGCAAGTGCTAGATGAAATCTTAAAAAATCAAAAGTGTGGCTTATATACACAAAGCATTGGTCCCGGTTGGTGGCACCAATCGGGACCAAAGGTCTCTTTTCGGCAGCCAAAAGGGCCGGAAGCAGAGACTATTGGTCCCGGTTGGTGCCACCAACCGGGAATCAAGGGATGCATTGGTCCCGATTGGTGGAAACAACCGAGACTAAAGGGGGTCATTGGTCCCGGTTGGTGCCACCAACCGGGACCAAAAGATGGTGCTGCCAGGGGACAAATGTTTAGTCCCACCTCGCTAGCCGAGAGGGCTCGAGAGTGGTTTATAAGTGCTGTTGCGCCAACCCTCTCGAGCTCCTCTCAACTGCAGGCCTATGGGCCTAATTGCACTCTCCTCTGCCTGTGGGCCTACTGGTCCTTCTATGGGCCTGAATCCTGGCCCAACTAGCTATTGGGTTTCTAGTCGTATTGAGGCCCTGGTGACCTAATAGGCGGCATTTTAAAAAAAATGTTTTTTGTTTTGTTTTTTGCTTTATTTATTGTTTTAATTTTTTTCCAGTATTTTTCTTCTGTTATTTTAGTTCATTCTTTTTAACAAATAAATACTTTGATAATTTTAGTTGCATAATTTCCATTATTTTGTTTTGTTTCTTGCTTTATTTATTTTTTGCTTTATTTATTTCGAGTGTGTTTTATCATTATATTCTTTTTGCTATTAATGTTTTGAACAAAAAATACTTTGATAATTTTAGTTGCATAATTTTTATATAATTATTGTTTCAAAAATACTAGAGGTTTATAAAAGCTTTTTAGCTGATTCTTTTTTGAACTCCACTCCTACGATGTTTTGAAAGAAATTAAAAAGCACTTCAAACAAACTCTGAAAAGGTTGACAGTTGGCACGGTATCAACATTTCACCCACATAGCATGTGCTAAAAAGTTGAGTGAGGTACGACAAAAATTGGATGCACTTCGTGTACAAAATGGATAATCTATTTCAAAGTATCACGGTTTCGAACAAAAACTCATCTGTTACGAAGGGATTTCATTTTTTTGAACTCATTTGAACTCCAGAATTTTGTGTGTTCAAAATGCACCATTTAAAGCCACATCATCAGTTTTCAACCCTTTCTGACTTTATTTGGTATTTTTCATGCACTTACTGATTTTTTTGAGCTAAATGACCCTGAAATTGAAAAGCACTTCAAATAAACTCTGAAAAGGTTGAAAGTTGGCATGGTATCATCATTTCACCCACATAGCATGTCATAAAAAGTTGAGAGGGTTACGACAAAAACTGGATGCACTTTGTGTACAAAACGGAGAATCTCTTCCGAAGTATTACGGTTTCGGATGAAAACTCATGTGTTACAAAAGTCATTTCACTTCTTCACATTTCACTACAATGATATAGTTGTGGAGCGAAAGTCTTCACTTCTTCTTCGCCTCTGTCCTTTGCTTATTGCGCCGTAACCATGGACAATTTTCATCGTTTAATAGGGTGCTTGGGTCAACCTTGACTTTGAAGGGAGGAATTTCATGAAACTTTTCATAATCTTCAGACATGTCTGTCTTGCCCTCCAATCCCACGATGTCTCTTTTTCCTGAAAGAACTATGTGGCGTTTTGGCTCATCGTATGATGTATTCGCTTCCTTATATTTTCTTTTCTCGGTATGGTAGACATGTCCTTCACATAGAAAATATGTGCCACATCATTGGCTAGGACGAATGCTTAGTTTCTGTACCCAAGATTGTTCAGATCCACTGTTGTCATTCCGTACTGTGGGTCTTCCTGTACCCCGCCTCTTGACAGATTGACCCATTTGCACTGAAAGAAAGGGACCTTGAAATCATGTCCATAGTCAAGTTCCCATATGTCCACTATGTAAACATAATATGTGTCCTTTCCCCTCTTGGTTGATGCATCAAAGCGGACACCACTGTTTTGGTTGGTGCTCTTTTCATCTTGGGTGATCGTGTAAAATGTATTCCCATTTGTCTTGTACCCTTTGTAAGTCAATATAGTTGAAGATGGTCCCCTGGCCAACGAGTACAACTCATCAGAAACAGTGTTGTCACCCATGAGACGTGTTTGCAACCAACTACCGAAAGTCCTGATGTGTTCATATGTAATCCAGTTGTCACACTGCTCCGGGTGTTTGGAGCGCAGAATATTTTTGTGTTCATTGACATACGGGGTCACCAAGGTGGAATTCTGTAGAACTGTGTAGTGTGCTTGAGACCAAGAATGCCCGTCCCTACATATTATCGAGTCCGCTCCTAGCGTGTCTTTTCCAGTCAGTCTCCCCTAATACCGCGATTGAGGGAGACCAATCTTCTTAAGGTCAGGAATGAAGTCAACACAAAACCCAATGACATCCTCTGTTTGATGGCCCATGGAGATATTGGGAGACGTAGTAGTAAATCAAAAAATTTCCTACGATCACCAAGATTTATCCATGGAGAAACCAGCAACGAGTGGGGAGAGATCGCATATTCATACCTTTGAAGATCGCTATGCGGAAGCGTTACAAGAACGCGGTTGATGGAGTCGTACTCGCAGCGATTCAGATCGCGGTAGATCCGATCAAGTGCCGAACGGACGACACCTCCGCGTTCAACACACGTGCAGCCCGGTGACGTCTCCTACGCCTTGATCTAGAAAGGAGGAAGGAGAGGTTGGGGAAGGGATCCAACAGCAGCACGATGGCGTGGTGGTGGTGGAGTAGCAAGGTATTCCGACAGGGCTTCGCCTAAGCGCTGCGGAGGAGGAAGAAGAGAGGTAGGGCTTCGCTGTGAGAGAGAGAGATCAAATCTTATCTCAAAACAGCCAAAACCTCAAGTATATATAGGAGGGGGGATGTGGAGGGCTGGCTTGGCCTCTACTCCAAAGAGGAGAGGTTCGGCCGATTTAAAGGGAGAGTCCACCTCCCACAAGGGAGGTGGATCTCCTCCTTTTAAATCCTTTTTGGCCCTATCTCTTATCCCTAGCCGCATGGGCCTTTAGCAAAAGTCTTTCCCAGCCCAATAAGGGCTGGCACACTTTATCTAACAGCCCATGTGGTCCTTTGGTCGTCACACCGCACCCGGGGGTCCTTCGGCATCCTCCCGGCACTCCCGGTACACTACCGATTAGCCCGAAAACTTTCCGGTGACCAAAAATGGACTTCCTTGTTGGAAATATGCCCTAGAGGCAATAATAAAATGGTTATTATTGTATTTCCTAGTTCATGATAATTGTCTATTGTTCATGCTATAATTGTGTTAACCGGAAACCGTAATACATGTGTGAATACATAGACCACAACGTGTCCCTAGTGAGCCTCTAGTTGGCTAGCTCGTTGATCAATAGATGGTCTCGGCTTCATGACCATGGACATTGGATGTCGTTGATAACGGGATCACATCATTAGGAGAATGATGTGATGGACAAGACCCAATCCTAAGCATAGCACAAAGATCGTGTAGTTCGTTTGCTAAAGCTTTTCAATGTCAAGTGTCATTTCCTTAGACCATGAGATTGTGTAACTCCCGGATACCGTAGGAATACTTTGGGTGTGCCAAACGTCACAACGTAACTGGGTGGCTATAAAGGTACGCTACGGGTATCTCCGAAAGTGTCTGTTGGGTTGACACGAATCGAGACTGGGATTTGTCACTCCGTGTGACGGAGAGGTATCTCTGGGCCCACTCGGTAAGACATCATCATTATGAGCTCAATGTGACTAAGGAGTTAGTCACGGGATGATGTATTACGGAACGAGTAAAGAGACTTGCCGGTAACGAGATTGAACAAGGTATGGGGATACCGACGATCGAATCTCGGGCAAGTACCATACCGATAGACAAAGGGAATTGTATACGGGATTGATTGAATCCCTGACATCGTGGTTCATCCGATGAGATCATCGTGGAGTACGTGGGAGCCAACATGGGTATCCAGATCCCGCTGTTGGTTATTGGCCGGAGAGGTGTCTCGGTCATGTCTACGTGTCTCCCGAACCCGTAGGGTCTACACACTTAAGGTTCGATGACGCTAGGGTTATAGGGAAATAGTGTACGTGGTTACCGAAGGTTGTTCTGAGTCCCGGATGAGATCCCGGACGTCACGAGCAGTCCCGGAATGGTCCGGACACGAAGATTGATATATAGGAAGTGAGGATTTGGTTACCGGAAGTGTTCCGGGTGTCACCGGTAGTGTACCGGGACCACCGGAAGGGTTCCGGGGGTCCACCAAGTGGGCCCACCTGCCCCGGAAGGTTCCGTGGGCTAAGAGTGGGAGGGAGCCAGCCCCTAGGTGGGCTGGTGCGCCTCCCACCCCAGCCCAAGGCGTGGCAAAGGTGGAAGGGGGCAAACCCTAGGCTTAGATGGGCCTTAAGGCCCACCCTAGGGCGCCCCACCTCTCCCTTGCCCTAGCCGCCGGCCAGATGGCATCTGGTGGCTGCCGCCACCCCTAGGGTGGAACCCTAGGGCGCAGCCACCCCTCCTCCCTCTCTCCTATATATAGTGGAGGTATTTGGGGCTGCACAACACACGGTTCTCCCTCTCTCTCTGGTGCAGCCCTACCTCCTCCTCTCCTCGTTCTCTGTAGTGCTCAGCGAAGCTCTGCCGGAGTACCACGCAGCTCCACCGCCACCATGCCGTCGTGCTGCCGGAGCTCTCCCTCAACCTCTCCTCCCTCCTTGCTGGATCAAGGCGTAGGAGACGTCACCGGGCTGCACGTGTGTTGAACGCGGAGGTGCCGTCCGTTCGGCACTTGATCGGATCTACCGCGATCTGAATCGCTGCGAGTACGACTCCATCAACCGCGTTCTAGCAACGCTTCCGCTTAGCGATCTTCAAAGGTATGAAGATGCAATCTCTCCCCTCTCGTTGCTAGTTTCTCCATAGATAGATCTTGGTGACACGTAGGAAAATTTTGATTTACTACTACGTCTCCCAACAGTGGCATCATGAGCTAGGTCTATGCGTAGAATCTATGCACGAGTAGAACACAAAGTAGTTGTGGGCGTCGATTTTGTTAATATGCTTGCCGTTACTAGTCTTATCTTGATTCGACGGTATTGTGGGATGAAGCAGCCCGGACCAACCTTACACGTACGCTTACGTGAGACCGGTTCCACCGCCTGACATGCACTAGTTGCATAAGGTGGCTAGCGGGTGTCTGTCTCTCCCACCTTAGTCGGATTGGATTCGATGAAAAGGGTCCTTATGAAGGGTAAATAGCAATCGGCATATCACGTTGTGGTTTTGACGTAGGTAAGAAACGTTCTTGCTAGAAACCTATAGCAACCACGTAAAAACTTGCAACTACAAATTAGAGGACGTCTAACTTGTTTTTGCAGCATATGCCTTGTGATGTGATATGGCCAGAAGGATGTGATGTGATGCATTGTGATGTATGAGATTGATCATGTTCTTGTAATAGGGTTCACGACTTGCATGTCGATGACTATGACAACCGGCAGGAGCCATAGGAGTTGTCTTATTTATTGTATGACCTGCGAGTCAATCACAAACGCCATGTAATTACTTTACTTTATTGCTAAGCGTTAGCCATAGTAGTAGAAGTAATAGTTGGCGAGACAACTTCATGAAGACACAATGATGGAGATCATGATGATGGAGATCATGGTGTCGTGCCGGTGACAATGATGATCATCGTGCCCCGAAGATGGAGATCATAGGAGCAAGATGATATTGGCCATATCATGTCACTATATTGATTGCATGTGATGTCTATCATGTTTACATCTTATTTGCTTAGAACGACGGTAGTAAATAAGATGATCTCTCAATAAAATTTCAAGAGAAGTGTTCACCCTAACTGTGCACCGTTGCTAAGGATCGTTGTTCCGAAGCACCACGTGATGATCGGGTGTGATAGGTTCTAACGTTCGCATACAACGGGTGTAAGCCAGATTTACACACGCGAAACACTTAGGTTGACTTGACGAGCCTAGCATGTACAGACATGGCCTCGGAACACGGAAGACCGAAAGGTCGAACATGAGTCGTATAGAAGATACGATCAACATGGAGATGTTCACCATGGATGACTAGTCCGTCTCACGTGATGATCGGACACGGGCTAGTTGACATGGATCATGTGTCACTTAGATGACTAGAGAGATGTCTATCTGAGTGGGAGTTCATTGAATAATTTGATTATGTGAACTCGATTATCATGAACTTAGTCTAAAATTGCCTTTAATATCTATATTGTAGATCCAATGGCCAACGCAAATGTCAACCTCAATTTCAACGCGTTCCTAGAGAAAACCAAGCTGAAAGATGATGGAAGCAATTATACGGACTGGGTCCGTGGCTTGAGGATCATCCTCATAGCTTCCAAGAGATTGTATGTCCTTGATGCACCGCTAGGTGACCCACCCATTCTCTCAGCGGACCAAGACGTTACGAACGCTTGGCAGTCGCGCTGCGATGATTACTCCCTTGTTCAGTGCGGCATGCTTTACAGTTTAGAATCGGGGCTCCAAAAGCGTTTTGAGCAACACGGAGCATATGAGATGTTCCAAGAGCTGAAACTAGTTTTCCAAGCTCATGCCCGAGTCGAGAGATATGACATCTCTGACAAGTTCTTCAGCTGTAAGATGGAGGAGAACAGTTCTGTTAGTGAGCACATCCTCAAGATGTCTGGGCTTCACAACCGCTTGACTCAGCTGGGAGTTAATCTCCCGGATGACTCAGTCATTGACAGAATCCTCCAGTCGCTTCCAGCTAGCTACAAAAGCTTTGTGATGAACTACAACATGCAGGGGATGGAGAAGTCCATTCCTGAGTTGTACTCGATGCTGAAATCAGCAGAGGTCGAGATCAGAAAGGAGCATCAAGTGTTGATGGTAAACAAGACCACTAGTTTCAAGAAAGGCAAGGGTAAGAAGAACTTCAAGAAGGACGGCAAAGCTGTTGCCGCGCCCGGTAAGCAAGTTGCCGGGAAGAAGAAGAACAAGAATGGACCCAAGCCTGAGACTGAGTGTTTCTATTGTAAGGGTACCGGTCACTGGAAGCGGAACTGCCCCAAGTACTTAGCGGATAAGAAGGACGGCAACGTTAAAGGTATATGTGATATACTTGTTATTGATGTGTACCTAACCAGCGCTCGTAGTAGCTCCTGGGTATTTGATACCGGTGCAGTTGCTCACATTTGTAACTCCAAGCAGGAGCTGCGGAATAAGCGGAGGCTGGCCAAGGATGAGGTGACGATGCGCGTCGGGAATGGTTCCAAGGTCGATGTGATCGCCGTCGGCACGCTACCTCTACATCTACCTTCGGGATTAGTTTTAAACCTTAATAATTGTTATTTAGTACCAGCTTTGAGCATGAACATTGTATCTGGATCTCGCTTGATGCGAGATGGCTACTCATTTAAATCCGAGAATAATGGTTGTTCTGTTTATATGAGAGAAATGTTTTATGCTCATGCCCCGCTGGTCAATGGTTTATTTTTGATGAATCTCGAACGTGATGTTACACATATCCATAGTGTGAGTACCAAAAAGTGTAAAGTTGATAACGATAGTCCCACTTACATGTGGCATTGCCGTCTTGGCCATATTGGTGTCAAACGCATGAAGAAGCTCCATGCTGATGGACTTTTGGAGTCACTTGATTTCGAATCATTTGACACATGCGAACCATGCCTCTTGGGCAAGATGACCAAGACTCCGTTCTCCGGAACAATGGAGCGAGCAACTGACTTGTTGGAGATAATACATACCGATGTATGCGGTCCAATGAGTGTCGAGGCTCGCGGTGGCTACTGTTATGTTCTCACCCTCACTGATGACTTGAGCAGATATGGGTATGTCTACTTAATGAAACACAAGTCTGAAACCTTTGAAAGGTTCAAGGAATTTCAGAGTGAGGTCGAGAATCAACGTGACAGGAAAATAAAATGCCTACGATCTGATCGTGGCGGAGAATATTTAAGTCACGAGTTTGACACGCACCTTAGGAAATGTGGAATTGTTTCACAGCTCACGCCGCCAGGCACACCTCAGCGAAATGGTGTGTCTGAACGTCGTAATCGCACTCTATTGGATATGGTGCGATCTATGATGTCTCTTACCGACTTACCGCTATCATTTTGGGGATATGCATTAGAGACTGCCGCGTTCACTTTAAATATGGCGCCGTCTAAATCTGTTGAGACGACACCGTATGAATTATGGTTTGGAAAGAAACCTAAGCTGTCGTTTCTAAAAGTTTGGGGATGCGATGCTTATGTGAAGAAACTTCAACCTGAGAAGCTCGAACCCAAAGCGGAAAAGTGCGTCTTCATAGGATATCCCAAGGAGACTATTGGGTATACCTTCTACCTACGATCCGAAGGCAAAGTCTTTGTTGCCAAGAATGGATCCTTTCTCGAGAAAGAGTTTCTCTCGAAAGAAGTAAGTGGGAGGAAAATAGAGCTTGATGAGGTAATTGTACCTCCACTCGAACCGGAGAGTAGCGCAGCACAGGAAGTTGTTTCTGTGGAGCCTACGCCGGCTAGAGAGGAAGTTAATGATGATGATCATGAAACTTCAGATCAAGTTGCTATTCGAAGGTCCACTAGGACACGTTCCGCACCAGAGTGGTACGGCAATCCTGTCCTAGAGATCATGTTGTTGGACAACGGTGAACCTTCGAACTATGAAGAAGCGATGGCGGGCCCGGATTCCAACAAATGGCTTGATGCCATGAAATCCGAGATAGGATCCATGTATGAGAACAAAGTATGGACTTTGGTGGACTTGCCTAATGATAAGCGAGCCATTGAAAACAAATGGATCTTTAAGAAGAAGACTGACGCAGACGGTAATGTCACCGCCTATAAAGCTCGGCTTGTCACTAAGGGTTATCGACAAGTTCAAGGAGTTGACTACGATGAGACTTTCTCACCCGTAGCGATGCTAAAGTCTGTCCAAATCATGTTAGCAGTTGCCGCATTTTATGATTATGAGATCTGGCAAATGGACGTCAAAACGGCATTCCTTAATGGCTTCCTCAAGGAAGAACTGTATATGATGCAGCCGGAAGGTTTTGTCGATCCTAAAGATGCTAACAAGGTATGCAAGCTCCAGCGCTCCATCTATGGGCTGGTGCAAGCATCTCGGAGTTGGAACATTCGCTTTAATGAGGTGATTAAAGCGTTTGGGTTTGTACAGGTTTATGGAGAACCCTGTATTTACAAGAAAGTGAGTGGGAGCTCTATAGCGTTCCTTATACTGTATGTGGATGACATGCTGATAATGGGAAATAATATAGAACTCTTGGAAAGTATAAAGGCCTACTTGAATAAGTGTTTTTCAATGAAGGACCTTGGAGAAGCTGCTTACATATTAGGTATTAAGATCTATAGAGATAGATTGAAACGCCTCATTGGTCTTTCGCAAAGCACATACCTTGAAAAGATATTGAAGAAGTTCAATATGGATCAGTCCAAGAAGGGGTTCTTGCCTGTGTTGCAAGGTGTGAGATTGAGTACGACTCAATGCCCGACCACGGCAAAGGATAGAGAAGAGATGAGTGTCATCCCCTATGCTTCAGCCATAGGCTCTATCATGTATGCCATGCTGTGTACCAGGCCTGATGTGAACCTTGCCATAAGTTTGGTAGGGAGGTACCAAAGTGATCCCGGAGCGGAACACTGGACAGCGGTCAAGAATATCCTGAAGTGCCTGAAAAGGACAAAGGACATGTTTCTCGTTTATGGAGGTGCCGAAGAGCTCGTCGTAAAGGGTTACGTCGATGCTAGCTTCGACACAGATCCGGACGACTCCAAGTCGCAAACCGGATACGTGTATATTTTGAATGGAGGGGCAGTGAGCTGGAGCAGCAGCAAGCAAAGCGTCGTGGCAGCATCTACATGTGAAGCGGAGTACATAGCTGCTTCGGAAGCAGCAAAGGAGGGAGTCTGGATGAAGGAGTTCATCACCGACCTAGGAGTGATTCCGAATGCGTCGGGCCCGATGACTCTACTCTGTGACAACACTGGAGCTATTGCCCTTGCGAAGGAGCCCAGGTTTCACAAGAAGACAAGACACATCAAGCGCCGCTTCAACTCCATCCGTGATTACATTCAGGAGGGAGACATAGATATTTGTAAAGTGCATACGGATCTGAATGTCGCAGATCCGTTGACTAAACCTCTCTCACGAGCAAAACATGATCAGCACCAGAATGCTATGGGTGTTCGATTCATCACAATGTAACTAGATTATTGACTCTAGTGCAAGTGGGAGACTGTTGGAAATATGCCCTAGAGGCAATAATAAAATGGTTATTATTGTATTTCCTAGTTCATGATAATTGTCTATTGTTCATGCTATAATTGTGTTAACCGGAAACCGTAATACATGTGTGAATACATAGACCACAACGTGTCCCTAGTGAGCCTCTAGTTGGCTAGCTCGTTGATCAATAGATGGTATCGGTTTCATGACCATGGACATTGGATGTCGTTGATAACGGGATCACATCATTAGGAGAATGATGTGATGGACAAGACCCAATCCTAAGCATAGCACAAAGATCGTGTAGTTCGTTTGCTAAAGCTTTTCAATGTCAAGTGTCATTTCCTTAGACCATGAGATTGTGTAACTCCCGGATACCGTAGGAATACTTTGGGTGTGCCAAACGTCACAACGTAACTGGGTGGCTATAAAGGTACGCTACGGGTATCTCCGAAAGTGTCTGTTGGGTTGACACGAATCGAGACTGGGATTTGTCACTCCGTGTGACGGAGAGGTATCTCTGGGCCCACTCGGTAAGACATCATCATTATGAGCTCAATGTGACTAAGGAGTTAGTCACGGGATGATGTATTACGGAACGAGTAAAGAGACTTGCCGGTAACGAGATTGAACAAGGTATGGGGATACCGACGATCGAATCTCGGGCAAGTACCATACCGATAGACAAAGGGAATTGTATACGGGATTGATTGAATCCCTGACATCGTGGTTCATCCGATGAGATCATCGTGGAGTACGTGGGAGCCAACATGGGTATCCAGATCCCGCTGTTGGTTATTGGCCGGAGAGGTGTCTCGGTCATGTCTACGTGTCTCCCGAACCCGTAGGGTCTACACACTTAAGGTTCGATGACGCTAGGGTTATAGGGAAATAGTGTATGTGGTTACCGAAGGTTGTTCGGAGTCCCGGATGAGATCCCGGACGTCACGAGGAGTCCCGGAATGGTCCGGAGACGAAGATTGATATATAGGAAGTGAGGATTTGGTTACCGGAAATGTTCCGGGTGTCACCGGTAGTGTACCGGGACCACCGGAAGGGTTCCGGGGGTCCACCAAGTGGGCCCACCTGCCCCGGAAGGTTCCGTGGGCTAAGAGTGGGAGGGAGCCAGCCCCTAGGTGGGCTGGTGCGCCTCCCACCCCAGCCCAAGGCGTGGCAAAGGTGGAAGGGGGCAAACCCTAGGCTTAGATGGGCCTTAAGGCCCACCCTAGGGCGCCCCACCTCTCCCTTGCCCTAGCCGCCGGCCAGATGGCATCTGGTGGATGCCGCCACCCCTAGGGTGGAACCCTAGGGCGCAGCCACCCCTCCTCCCTCCCTCCTATATATAGTGGAGGTATTTGGGGCTGCACAACACACGGTTCTCCCTCTCTCTCTGGTGCAGCCCTACCTCCTCCTCTCCTCGTTCTCCGTAGTGCTCAGCGAAGCTCTGCCGGAGTACCACGCAGCTCCACCGCCACCACGCCGTCGTGCTTCCGGAGCTCTCCCTCAACCTCTGCTCCCTCCTTGCTGGATCAAGGCGTAGGAGACGTCACCGGGCTGCACGTGTGTTGAACGCGGAGGTGCCGTCCGTTCGGCACTTGATCGGATCTACCGCGATCTGAATCGCTGCGAGTACGACTCCATCAACCGCGTTCTAGCAACGCTTCCGCTTAGCGATCTTCAAAGGTATGAAGATGCAATCTCTCCCCTCTCGTTGCTGGTTTCTCCATAGATAGATCTTGGTGACACGTAGGAAAATTTTGATTTACTACTACGTCTCCCAACATTCCTATGTATCAATCTTTACCTCCAGACCATTCCAGAGCTCCTCGTGACGTCCGGGATCTCATCCGGGACTCTGAAAAACCTTCGGTAATCACGTATACCATTTCCCTATAACCCTAGCGTCATCGAACCATAAGTGTGTAGACCCTACGGGTTCGGGAGACACGTGGACATGACCGAGACACTTCTCCGGCCAATAACCAATAGCGGGATCTGGATACCCATGTTGGCTCCCACATGCTCCATGATGATCTCATCGGATGAACCACGATGTCGGGGATTCAATCAATCCCGTATACAATTCCCTTTGTGTATCGGTATGATACTCGCCCGAGATTCGATCGTCGGTATCTCTATACCTTGTTCAATCTCGTTACCGGCAAGTCTCTTTACTCGTTCCGTAGTACATTATCCCGTGACTAACTCCTTGGTCACATTGAGCTCATTATGATGATGTCTTACCGAGTGGGCCCAGAGATACCTCTCCGTCACACGGAGTGACAAATCCCAGTCTCGATTCGTGCCAACCCAACAGACACTTTCGGAGATACCCGTAGTGCACCTTTATAGCCACCCAGTTGCGTTGTGACGTTTGGCACACCCAACGCATTCCTACGGTATCCGGGAGTTGCACAATCTCATGGTCTAATGAAACGATACTTGACATTGAAAAGCTTTAGCAGACGAACTACACGATCTAGTGCTATGCTTAGGATTTGGTCTTGTCCATCACTTCATTCTCCTAATGATGTGATCCCTTTATCAACGACATCCAATGTCCATGGTCATGAACCGTGACCATCTATTGATGAACGAGCTAGTCAACTAGAGGCTCACTTGGGACATGTTGTGGTCTATGTATTCACACATGTATTATGGTTTCCGGTTAACACAATTATAGCATGAACAATAGACAATTATCATGAACAAGGAAATACAATAATAACCATTTTATCATTGCCTCTAGGGAATATTTCCAACAGTCTCCCACTTGCACTAGAGTCAATAATCTAGTTACATTGTGATGAATCGTACACCCATAGCATTCTGTTGTTGATCATGTTTTGCTCGTGAGAGAGGTTTAGTCAACGGATCTGCGACATTCATATCCGTATGCACTTTACAAATATCTATATCTCCCTCCTGAATGTAATCACGGATGGAGTTGAAGCGGCGCTTGATGTGTCTTGTCTTCTTGTGAAACCTGGGCTCCTTCGGAAGGGCAATAGCTCCAGTGTTGTCACAAAATAGAGTCATCGGGCCCGACGCACTTGGAATTACTCCTAGGTCGGTGATGAACTCCTTCATCTAGACTCCTTCCTTTGCTGCTTTCGAAGCAGCTATGTACTCTGCTTCACATGTAGATGCCGCCACTACGCTTTGCTTGCTGCTGCACCAGCTGACTGCCCCTCCATTCAAAATGTACACGTATCCGGTTTGCGACTTGGAGTCGTCCCGATCTGTGTCGAAGCTAGCATCGACGTAACCCTTTACGACGAGCTCTTTGGCACCTCCATATACGAGAAACATGTCCTTTGTCCTTGATAGGTACTTCAGGATATTCTTGACCG
Source organism: Hordeum marinum (assembly GCA_022496015.1). NCBI lineage: Eukaryota > Viridiplantae > Streptophyta > Magnoliopsida > Poales > Poaceae > Hordeum > Hordeum marinum. Next base: position 27,735,125 of record CM039678.1, read on the forward strand.
CTGTCCAGTGTTCCGCTCCGTGATCACTTTGGTACCTCCCTACCAAACTTATGGCAAGGTTCACATCAGGTCTGGTACATAGCATGGCATACATAATAGAGCCTATGGCTAAAGCATAAGGGATGACACTCATCTCTTCTCTATCCTTTGCCGTGGCGGGCATTGAGTCGTACTCAATCTCACACCTTGTAACACAGGCAAGAACCCCTTCTTGGACTGATCCATATTGAACTTCTTCAATATCTTTTCAAGGTATGTGCTTTGTGAAAGACCTATTAGGCGTCTCGATCTATCTCTATAGATCTTAATACCTAATATGTAAGCAGCTTCTCCAAGGTCCTTCATTGAAAAACACTTATTCAAGTAGGCCTTTACACTTTCCAAGAGTTCTATATCATTTCCCATTATCAGTATGTCATCCACATATAATACGAGAAATGCTACACAGCTCCCACTCACTTTCTTGTAAATACAAGGTTCTCCATAAACCTGTACAAACCCAAACGCTTTAATCACTTCATTAAAGCGAATGTTCCAACTCCGAGATGTTTGCACCAGCCCATAGATGGAGCGCTGGAGCTTGCATACCTTGTTAGTATCTTTAGGATCGACAAAACCTTCCGGCTGCATCATATACAGTTCTTCCTTGATGAAACCATTAAGGAATGCCGTTTTGACATCCATTTGCCAGATCTCATAATCATAAAATGCGGCAATCGCTAACATGATTCGGACAGACTTCAGCATCGCTATGGGTGAGAAAGTCTCATCGTAGTCAACTCCTTGAACTTGTCGATAACCCTTAGCGACAAACCGAGCCTTATAGACGGTCACATTCCCATCCGCGCCAGTCTTCTTCTTAAAGATCCATTTATTTTCAATGGCTCGCTTATCATCAGGCAAGTCCACCAAAGTCCATACTTTGTTCTCATACATGGATCCTATCTCGAATTTCATGGCTTCAAGCCATTTGTTGGAATCCGGGCCCACCATCGCTTCTTCATAGTTCGAAGGTTCACTGTTGTCTAACAACATGATCTCTAGGATAGGGTTGTCGTACCACTCTAGTGCGGAACGTGTCCTAATGGACCTTCGACGTTCAATAGTAACTTGATCTGAAGTTTCATGATCATCATCATTAACTTCCTCTCCAGCCGGTGTAGGCTCCACAGAAACAACTTCCTGTGCTGCGCTACTCTCCGGTTCGAGTGGAGGTACAATTACCTCATCAAGTTCTATTTTCCTCCCACTTACTTCTTTCGAGAGAAACTCTTTCTCGAGAAAGGATCCATTCTTGGCAACAAAGATTTTTCCCTCGGATTGTAGGTAGAAGGTATACCCAATAGTCTCGTTGGGATATCCTATGAAGACACACTTTTCCACTTTGGGTTCGAGCTTCTCAGGTTGAAGTTTCTTCACATAAGCATCGCATCCCCAAACTTTTAGAAACGACAGCTTAGGTTTCTTTCCAAACCATAATTCATACGGTGTCGTATCAACGGATTTTGATGGTGCCCTATTTAAAGTGAATGCGGTAGTCTCTAATCCATATCCCCAAAATGATAGCGGTAAGTCGGTAAGAGACATCATAGATCGTACCATATCTAATAGAGTGCGATTACAGCGTTCATACACACCATTTTGCTGAGGTGTGCCAGGTGGCGTGAGTTGTGAAACAATTCCACAATTCCTTAGGTGCGTGCCAAACTCGTGACTTAAATATTCTCCACCACGATCAGATCGTAGGCACTTTATTTTCCTGTCACGTTGATTCTCTACCTCACTCTGAAATTCCTTGAACCTTTCAAAAGTTTCAGACTTATGTTTCATTAAGTAGACATACCCATATCTACTCAAGTCATCAGTGAGGGTGAGAACATAACGGTAGCCACCACGAGCCTCGACACTCATTGGACCGCACACATCGGTATGTATTATTTCCAACAAGTCATTTGCTCGCTCCATTGTTCCAGAGAACGGAGTCTTGGTCATCTTGCCCATGAGGCATGGTTCGCACGTCTCAAATGATTCGAAATCAAGAGACTCCAAAAGTCCATCAGTATGGAGCTTCTTCATGCGTTTAACACCAATATGACCAAGGCGGCGCGCCACATGTAAGTGGGACTATCGTTATCAACCTTACACTTTTTGGTACTCACACTATGGACATGTGTAACATCATGTTCGAGATTCATCAAAAATAAACCATTGACCAGCGGGGCATGACCATAAAACATTTCTCTCATATAAATAGAACAACCATTATTCTCAGATTTAAATGAGTAGCCATCTCGCATCAAGCGAGATCCAGATACAATGTTCATGCTCAAAGCTGGGACTAAATAACAATTATTAACGTTTAACACTAATCCCGAAGGGAGATGTAGAGGTAGCATGCCGACGGCGATCACATTGACCTTCGAACCATTCCCGACGTGCATCGTCACCTCGTCCTTTGCCAGCCTCCGCTTATTCCGCAGCTCCCGCTTGGAGTTACAAATGTGAGCAACTGCACCGGTATCAAATACCCAGGAGCTACTACGAGCGCTGGTTAGGTACACATCAATAACAAGTATATCACATATACCTTTAATGTTGCCGTCCTTCTTATCCGTTAAGTACTTGGGGTAGTTCCGCTTCCAGTGACCGGTACCCTTGCAGTAAAAGCACTCAGTCTCAGGCTTGGGTCCATGCTTGTTCTTCTTCTTCCCAGCAACTTGCTTACTGGGTGCGGCAACAGCTTTGCCGTCCTTCTTGAAGTTATTTTTACCCTTGCCTTTCTTGAAACTAGTGGTCTTATTTACCATCAACACTTGATGCTCCTTTCCGATCTCGACCTCTGCTAATTTCAGCATCGAGTACAACTCAGGAATGGACTTCTCCATCCCTTGCATGTTGTAGTTCATCACAAAGCTCTTGTAGCTAGGTGGAAGCGACTGGAGGATTCTGTCAATGACCGAGTCATCCGGGAGATTAACTCCCAGCTGAGTCAAGCGGTTGTGTAGCCCAGGTATCTTGAGGATGTGCTCACTAACAGAACTATTCTCCTCCATCTTACAACTGAAGAACTTGTCAGAGACATCATATCTCTCGACCCGGGCATGAGCTTGGAAAACTAGTTTCAGCTCTTGGAACATCTCATATGCTCCGTGTTGCTCAAAACTCTTTTGGAGCCCCGGTTCTAAACTGTAAAGCATGCCGCACTGAACAATTGAGTAATGATCGCAGTGAGAATGCCAAGCGTTCGCAACGTCTTGCTCTGCTGGGAGAAGGGGTGGGTCACCAAGTGGTGCATCAAGGACATACAATTTCTTGGAAGCTATGAGGATGATCCTGAAGCCACGGACCCAGTCCGCATAGTTGCTTCCATCATCTTTCAGCTTGGTTTTCTCTAGGAACGCGTTGAAATTGAGGGTGACATTCGCGTTGGCCATTGGATCTACAATATAGATTGTAAAGATAATTTTAGACAAAGTTCATGATAATTAAGTTCACATAATCAAATTATTTAATGAACTCCCACTTAGATAGACATCTCTCTAGTCATCCAAGTGACACATGATCCATGTCAACTAGCCCGTGTCCGATCATCACGTGAGACGGACTAGTCATCCATGGTGAACATCTCCATGTTGATCGTATCTTCCATACGACTCATGTTCGACCTTTCGGTCTTCCGTGTTCCGAGGCCATGTCTGTACATGCTAGGCTCGTAAAGTCAACCTAAGTGTTTTGCGCGTGTAAATCTGGCTTACACCCGTTGTACGCAAACGTTAGAACCTATCACACCCGATCATCACGTGGTGCTTCGGAACAACGATCCTTAGCAACGGTGCACAGTTAGTGTGAACACTTTTCTTGAAATTTTAGTGAGAGATCATCTTATTTACTACCGTCATTCTAGGAAAATAAGATGTAAACATGATAAACATCACATGCAATCAATATAGTGACATGATATGGCCATTATCATCTTGCTCCTTTGATCTCCATCTTCGGGGCACCATGATCATCACTGTCACCGGCACGACACCATGATCTCCATCATCATGATCTACATCATTGTGTCTTCATGAAGTTGTCTCGCCAACTATTACTTCTACCACTATGGCTAACGTTTAGCAATAAAGTAAAGTAATTACACGGCGTTTATGATTGACACGCAGGTCATACAATAAAATAAGACAACTCCTATGGCTCCTGCCGGTTGTCATACTCATCGACATGCAAGTCGTGAATCCTATTACAAGAACATGATCAATCTCATACATCACAATGCATCACATCACATCCTTTGGTCATATCACATCACAAGGCATATGCTACAAAAACAAGTTAGACGTCCTCTAATTTGTAGTTGCAAGTTTTTACGTGGCTGCTATAGGTTACTAGCAAGAACGTTTCTTACCTACGTCAAAACCACAACGTGATATGCCAATTGCTATTTACCCTTCGTAAGGACCCTTTTCATCGAATCCAATCCGACTAAGGTGGGAGAGACAGACAACCGCTGGCCACCTTATGCAACAAGTGCATGTCAGGCGGTGGAACCAGTCTCACGTAAGCATACGTGTAAAGTCGGTCCGGGCCGCTTCATCCCACAATACCGCCGAATCAAGATAAGACTAGTAGTGGTAAGCAAATTAACAAAATCGACGCCCCCAACTGGTTTGTGTTCTACTCGTGCATAGATTCTATGCATAGACCTAGCTCATGATGCCACTATTGGGAGACGTAGTAGTAAATCAAAAAATTTCCTACGATCACCCAGACCTATCCATGGAGAAACCAGCAACGAGTGGGGAGATATTGCATCTTCATACCTTTGAAGATCGCTAAGCGGAAGCGTTACAAGAACGCGGTTGATGGAGTCGTACTCGTAGCGATTCAGATCGCGGTAGATCCGATCAAGTGGCGAACGGATGACACCTCCGCGTTCAACACACGTGCAGCCCGGTGACGTATCCTACGCCATGATCCAGCAAGGAGGAAGGAGAGGTTGGGGAAGGGCTCCAACAGCAGCACGACGGCGTGGTGGTGGTGGAGTAGCAAGGTATTCCGACAGGGTTTCGCCTAAGCGCTGTGTAGGAGGAAGAAGAGAGGTAGGGCTTCGCCGTGAGAGAGAGAGATCAAATCTTGTCTCAAAACAGCCAAAACCTCAAGTATATATAGGAGGAGGGACGTGGAGAGCTGGCTTGGCCTCTACTCCAAAGAGGAGAGGTTCGGCCGATTTAAAGGGAGAGTCCACCTCCCACAAGGGAGGAGGATCTCCTCCTTTTAAATCCTTTTTGGCCCTATCTCTTATCCCTACCCGCATGGGCCTTTAGAAAAAGTCTTTCCCAGCCCAATAAGGGCTGGAACACTTTATCTAACAGCCCATGTGGTCCTTTGGTCGTCACACCCCTCCCGGGGGTCCTCCGGCACCCTCCCGGCACTCCCGGTACACTACCGATGAGCCCGAAAACTTTCCGGTGACCAAAACTGGACTTCCTATATATCAATCTTTACCTCCGGACCATTTCGGAGCTCCTCGTGACGTCCAGGATCTCATCCGGGACTCTGAAGAACCTTCGATAATCACGTATACCATTTCCCTATAACCCTAGCGTCATCGAACCTTAAGTGTGTAGACCCTACGGGTTCGGGAGACACGTGGACATGACCGAGACACTTCTCTGGACAATAACCAACAGAGGGATCTGGATACCCATGTTGGCTACCACATGCTCCACGATGATCTCATCGGATGAACCACGATGTCGGGGATTCAATCAATCCCGTATACAATTCCCTTTGTCTATCGGTATGATACTCGCCCGAGATTCGATCGTCGGTATCTCTATACCTTGTTCAATCTCGTTACCGGCAAGTCTCTTTACTCGTTCCGTAATACATCATCCCGTGACTAACTCCTTGGTCACATTGAGCTCATTATGATGATGTCTTACCGAGTGGGCCCAGAGATACCTCTCCGTCACACGGAGTGACAAATCCCTGTCTCGATTCGTGCCAACCCAATAGACACTTTCGGAGATACCCGTAGTGCACCTCTATAGCCACCCAGTTTACGTTGTGACGTTTGGCACACCCAAAGCATTCCTACGGTATCCGGGATTTGCACAATCACTTGGTCTCAGAAAACGATACTTGACATTGAAAAGCTTTAGCAGACGAACTACACGATCTAGTGCTATGCTTAGGATTGGGTCTTGTCCATCACATCATTCTCCTAATGATGTGATCCCGTTATGAACGACATCCAATGTCCATGGTCATGAAACTGTGACCATCTATTGATCAACGAGCTAGTCAACTAGAGGCTCACTAGGGACATGTTGTGGTCTATGTATTCACACATGTATTATGGTTTCCGGTTAACACAATTATAGCATGAACAATAGACAATTATCATGAACAAGGAAATACAATAATAACCATTTTATCATTGCCTCTAGGGCATATTTCCAACAGGAGATGCTTGGTTCTGGCCTAGCACGGTTACGAACATATTTCTTTAAGACTCCCATGAACCTCTCAAAGGGGAACATATTGCGTAGAAATACAGGGTCCAGAACGGCAATCTCGTCGACTAGATGAACTAGGACGTGCGTCATGATATTGAAGAAGGACGGTGGGAATACTAGCTCGAAACTAACAAGACATTGCACCAAATCACTTCTTAACCTTGGCAGGATTTCTGGATCGATCACCTTTTGAGAGATTGCATTGAGGAATGCACATAGCTTCACAATGGCTAATCGAACGTTTTCCGGTAGAAGCCCCCTTAATGCAACCGGCAACAGTTGCGTCATAATCACGTGGCAGTCATGAGACTTTAGGTTCTGGAACTTTTTCTTTGCCATATTTATTATTTCCTTTATATTTGACGAGAAACTAGACGGGACCTTCATACTGAGCAGGCATTCAAAGAAGATTTCCTTCTCTTCTTTGGTAAGAGCATAGCTGGCAGGACCTTCATATTGCTTTGGATGCATGTCGTCTTTTTCAAGCACACGTTGATGTTCCTCCCGTGCCTCCGGTGTATCTTTTGTCTTCCCATACACTCCCAAGAAGCCTAGCAGGTTCACGCAAAGGTTCTTCGTCATGTGCATCACGTCGATTGCAGAGCGGACCTCTAGGTCTTTCCAATAGGGTAGGTCCCAAAATATAGATTTCTTCTTCCACATGGGTGCGCGTTTGTGAGCGTCATTTGGAACAGATAGTCCACCAGGACCCTTTCCAAATATTACCTGTAAATCATTGACCATATCAAGTATGTGATCACCTGTACGGAGGGCGGGCTTCTTCCGGTGATCTGGCTCACCTTTGAAATGCTTTCCTTTCTTTCGACATTGATGGTTGGTTGAAAGAAATCGACGATGCCCCAGGTACACATTCTTCCTGCATTTGTCCAAATATATACTGTCAGTGTCATCTAAACAGTGTGTGCATGCGTGGTATCCCTTGTTTGTCTGTCCTGAAAGGTTACTGAGAGCAGGCCAATCGTTGATATATACAAACAGCAACGCATGTAGGTCAAAATCCTCCTGTTTGTTCTCATCCCACACACGTACACCTCTTCCATTCCATAGCTATAAAAGTTCATCAACTAATAGCCTTAGGTACACATCAATGTCATTGCCGGGTTGCTTAGGGCCTTGGATGAGCACTGACATTAGAATGAACTTCCGCTTCATGCGCAACCAAGGAGGAAGGTTATACATACATAGAGTCACATGCCATGTGCTATGCTTGTTGCTCTGCTCCCCAAAAGGATTAACGCCATCTACACTTAAACCAAACCATACGTTCCTCGGGTCACCTGTAAGTCGGTCCACTTTCTCTCAATCTTTCTCCACTGCGACCCGTCAGCGGGTGCTCTCAACTTCCCGTCTTTCTTACGGTCTTTTTTATGCCATTGCATCAACTCGGCATGCTTTTTGTTTCTGAACAGACGTTTCAACCGTGGTATTATAGGAGCATACCACATCACCTTGAAAGGAACCCTCTTCCCGGTGCGCTGGCCCTCAACATCACCAGGGTCATCTCTTCTGATCTTATACCGCAATGCACCACATACCGGGCATGCGTTTCGTTCCTCGTACTCACCGCAGTAGAGGATGCAATCATTAGGACATGCATGTATCTTCTGCACCTCCAATCCTAGAGGGCATAGAACCTTCTTTGTTGCGTACGTACGGTCGGGCAATTCAATATCCTTTGGAAGCTTCTTCTTCATTATTTTTAGTAGCGAACTAAATCCCTTGTCAGATAAACCATTGTCTGCCTTCCATTGCAGCAATTCCAGTGTGATACCGAGCTTTTTGTTGTCATCTTCGCAATTTAGGTACAACCCTTTTTTGTGATCCTCTAACATGCGATTGAACTTCAACTTCTCCCTTTCACTTTCGCATTCTCTCTGTGCATCAACAATGACCCGGCGAAGATAATCATCGGGCACATCGTCTGGTTCCTCTTGATCTTCAGCTTCCCCCATTGCAGCATCACCATATTCAGGGGGAGGGTAGTTGTCGTCATCCTCTTCTTCTTTGTTGTCTTACATCATAACCCCTCTTTCTCCGTGCTTGGTCCAAACATTATAGTGTGGCATAAAACCCTTTTGAAGCAGGTGGAAGTGAAGGGTTGTAGAGTTGGAGAAAGACTTTATATTCTCACAGACAGTACATGGACAAGGCATAAAATCATTCTGCTTGTTTGCCTCAGCCGCTTCTAGAAAATTATGCGGGCCCTTAATATACTCGGAGGTGCGTCGGTCACCGTACATCCATTGCCGGTTCATCTACGTGCGTTATATTATAAGGTGTATTAAAAACCATTACAACATATCATGAATACATAAGTTACCAAATTATTAGAAATCCATCATCACATTAAAACCAAAATACAATAATGACCAAAATAAATATGTACAGTTCATACATAGCTGTCATTATTGAACAACATATAGATCTCTAGAGCATCTAATTAAAACATACACCGAAACTATGTAAAAAAATTAAAGGCAACAACAAATGCAATGATAACCGCTACTAAGGTACCAATTGATCCAACGGCATAATGATACCAAGCCTCAGTATGAATGTCATATTTTCTAATCTTTCTAAGCTTCAAACGCATTGCATCCATCTTGGTCTTGTGATCGGCGACGACATCGGCAACATGCAACTCCAATCCCATCTTGTCCTCTTCAGTTCTTTTCAATTTTTCTTTCAAATGATCGATTTCTTTTTCAACTTTAGTTAACTTGTCGAGCAGAATTGCATAGTCGGTTGGAATTTCTGGTTCAACTACTTCCTATAGATAAAAGTAAGAGATAATATACCACATCTGAATCATAGACTGGACGAGGACCGACGTGGGCGGATACCATAACCATGGCACTATATAATAACAAACAATAATAATAAAGTAAGAAAATCATATGAGTAAGTATATTTTTTTTAGCAAGAAGATAAGATCAAGAGGCTCACCACGCGCGGGCGATCGACGGCGGTTTCAGGACGGGGACGGGACCAATGCCCCACGTGGTCCGCCCGGCCCCCTGGCCTCACGAACCGGGACCGTTGCCCTCATTGGCCTCGGTTCGTGACTGAACCGGGACTAATGGGCTGACCGGCCCAAACCGATGCCCCGTTTTCTACTAGTGGAGCCTGCCAGGCCAGAGCCTGAGATAACATATATCACGGTAATGCCTAGTCATTTACATATCTCGAGCTACCGGAACGAGGATTCAGGACATGTACGTTGGTCGAGAAGACAGTTTTACCTCAACTGAGCCATTTAATCTAGAGAAGACAAACAAAAATTAATGTATAATTGCTGGACTCTTAATTTTATCTTTGTTCCTAAAAAGTGGTGAGAGGTTTGTTGCTAAGGGATTATCTCTTAATAAGAGAAGACAATGTTTTTTCTCTTTCCTTCATCTCAGAAATAATCCTACGGGGCACTTGGGTGCGCAAAGCACTTTCTACCAGAACCTGTACCTATCGGTGAAGCATCTACCACACAACTACTTTGCGATTCATGCAACTCTAGGTATACTTCATGTGTAGTATTTTAAAACGAGTGAAATCAGTTTTCTGAAACGAGTGAAATCAATCTTTCAAAATGAGCGAAATAAATGTTTTGAATGGGCAAAAGTCCCAGTTTTGAAATGATTGAAATATTTTCCAAATATATGTGAAATTCTTTTTCTGAAAAGCTGCTTTCTAAATGAGTAATTTGTTTTTCAACAGTGAAAGCAACTTCCGGGATAAGTGAAATCTGCGTTTTGAAAAAGTGTAATTATTTTTGAATTGAGTGAAATCTAATTTTATATCGAGTGTAATTGTTTCTAAAATTATAGTTCTTTTGAAATAACCTTTCTGAAGTAGGCTAACTATTGTTTTGAAATTGATGAAAATGAGCTTTTTACTGAGTGAAATATATATTTTGAAACCACTAAAACTTGTTTTCTTAATTAGTAAAATCTAGATTTCTCAAAGGAGTGAAATGTGCCTTTTCAAATTAGTGAAATTCTTTTTGGGAACAAGTGAAAACATTGTTTACTGAACTAAGTGAAATAAGTTATTCCATTTGAGTGAAACCAATTTTATGAAATGAGTGAAATCATTGTGAATGAGTCAAATCGTTTCTTGAAAATGAGTGAATGTAATTTTGAAACGAGGTAATTGAGATATATATAAAATTTTTAGTTCAAATATATCCAAAACGAATCTTGTTCTGAAGGTCTTCTATATATGTATATATATACATATGTATATATATATAATTCAATAACGAACATTTGGTTCAAAAGATATGAATAGTGAAAAATCTGGGAATGGAAATAAAAGGCATGTCAAGTGTATGGGGTGAGAGAATGCATGCATGCACCATTCTCTCCACTCCCTCTCTCTATCTCCTCTGTGAAAATTGGCACTGTCTCACGCTAGTACATGTATTGCTTTATTTAATCTGATGTATTTGTACATGAAAATAACTTTTAAAATATCTGCACGAATCTTGGCGAAACTGGTGGAGGATGGATTACACACGGTACATATATACCGGCACCGGTAAAATTACTAATTTGCACTTGGCCGGCACTGCTGAAAATAGAACCATTGTACATGTCCTGACTGCCGGACAAGGACACGTATGCTTTATAAATCCACGTCTAGCAAAATCCAATCCGTGATAAGTTAGTTTATAGTACAAGAAAAGTAGCTAGTACTTTGCTTATCCAAAACACTATCCACGTACTGTATATCTTATGCATTAGGTCAGCTTCGCTCCACTCCATGGTGGCACTTAAATAACCGGGTAGATCCATATCCAGCCAGCTTTGCTCCACTCCACTGTATGCAAGCAATGGCGCCGTGGCTGCCAGAGTTCGACCCGACAGACACGGTTGCCGGCCGTGGCTTCGTCGAGCGCCTCACCACTACCGCCCACACGGAGTACCTCCGTCCCTACCTCCGCCCGGATGGCGGCTTGCCACCGGACGGCTGTTAGTACTAATCTTGATGTGTGTAGTTAGTTGATTAGTGGAACAACTAGTCTGGTGCATGGCGTGAGTCTAGGAACAGATTAAGTCAGCGTCTGTTACCTTGGTCAGCCCGTATGTGCATGTAGGAGTAGCTAGTGCACGCGGTTAGTGGGCATGGTTGTTAGCAGGCCATGCGGACGTGGGTTACTTGCCGGCAGTGGCCTGGCTGGGTCCAGTGGAGTATGGTGGCCAAGACGTGTGTGTGCACGGGTATAAAAAACCCTTCCTATGTACTGATGAAGAGCGCTTTGGTGCGTTGTCGTGGACGCCGGTCTGTTGCCGCGTCACGGTAACGATATATATCGAGTCGAGGAGGAGGGATCTAAGAAAGATGTAGTCTCCGTCGGGATTGTGGTGTGTACCCGGTCGATGTGAGAGTTCTTTCTAGGTTGTGCTGTTGTGTACGTGTGTATCTTTATGTAATTGTGTTCGGAAGGGTTGAGATGAATAGAAGCCAACATACAGGCTGTGCGTTTATTGTCAAAAGTATTTTATGCATCGTCTTCTACCTTCGTCCGACGTTTGTCGTCAGAGAGCTTTTTGGCGTTTGTCTGTCTCTGGTGGGTTTGTCCCAACAACGACGACCTCCGGGTGGCCTTCAAGAAGCTTGTGCCTGTCTCATGTTATGACGACATCAAGCCGTACGTGGATCGCATCGCCTCAGGCCGCGAGCCGGCCGCCGGCCTCCTCTGTTCCGAGCCCATCACCCACTTTCTCGGAAGGTAAATCGTCCGATTAATTAAACTGATCCCTTGCGGTGCGGCCTCTGTCAGTCTCAGCATGTTCTTAATTTTTATGCACCTTCCTAATTCCTTGTCATGTGGAGTGCACCTCGGGCACGTCCCGGGGGGAAGCACAAGACCTTCCCGTCCAGCGCGGAGGAGTTCCACCGGAATCTCTACTTTCATGGCGTCCAGGCACTCGTGAGGAACATGTACGTGGAAACAAAAGCATATAGTATTACGTGTGACTGTGAGCATGAATATAATTCGGTGATTTCAACACGAGACTAAGCAATTCGACGGACACGGTTCTATCTAGGCATCTGCATGCTGACCAGGAGGGCATCCGCGGCATGGGGATGCGTCTCACCTTCACCTACCCCGTCGAACACACGCCGTCCGGCCTGCAAGTCCAGACGGCCACCAGCGCCTACTACCGCAGCATCCATTTCCAGGACAACGACGTGGGCGGGTTCAACCGGTGCACCAGCCCCATGGAGGCCATCCTCTGCCCGGACGGCGAGCAAAGCATGTACTGCCAGCTGCTCTGTGGCCTTCTCCACCTCGAGGCTGTGGACTACATCAGTACCTCCTTCGCCAACAGCCTCGTCCGAGCCATCAAGTTCCTGGAGCACAATTGGTTGGAGAATTTTTTTTATTTTTTTTAGAAAAGGAGGATTGCCTTCGGCTTCTGTATCTGGGCGATGCATGCAGCCATTTTATTAATTATTTTTAGAAACCTTACAAAGCATTACATGAGTAAGTCTAAAGGCACCATCTAGACGACACCTGTCGGTACTCCTATTAACTTGATGCAAGGGTGCCGAATGTTCGAGCCTAATACCAAACAGACATCGCACCAAAACCTAACATCTAATGTCAGATGTCCCATCCCAACCACATACCGGAAATGAGTCACACACCGGTTCGGCGCACTCACCGAGGCTACCGTCGCCGTCATCCACCTAACCATCTTCAGAGCAGGTACTGACGCAAAGACCTTGCCAGGTTAGCTGTCGAAGCCACCATGGCGCCAGACAACGCCACCGCCTTGCGCAAGGTCATCACGCCACGTCCAACGCCGAGACCCCACTCCTCCATGCCACCGAGACCCGCCGTCATCGACGCGAGAGAAGGCACGTCACTCCACCTCATGCCTCTTCCATCTGGCGCCGCTCCACAAACGATGCCCCCAAGAGGGAGTACGACACCGCAACGCCGTCATCGTCCGATCTGGTGATCTTAGGATTTCTCTCGGAGCGGCACGAGCAGGTTGACGATAGTTGCTTAATGATGCCTTCATCAAGGTAACGACGTAGACGCCGCCATCGCCCGCCATGACCGCAGTCGGCTCGGTTTTCACCGGCGACTATGTCTCCCCAACTCGCCGCCGGTGCTGATAGTGGGATCCAAGATCCGTCACAACCAGCTTTGCCGACCGCCTTCGGTGGAGTAGGCAGCCACCACCACCATGCCCGGGCCAAGAGACCCAGACGTCCTCGTGCCGTGAAGATGGCCTAGGGGGGTTTTCTTTTGCCATTGTCGAGACGAGGCGCAGCTACAGTGGATCTCGATCTAAACCCATCGGGCCCAGATCAGATCACAACGCAGCCAAGATCTCACCCGCCGACGGCCGCCGAAGATCTCCTGGTCGCCGCCAACCCACTGCGCACTGCCATTGGAGGAGGAGGGGAATGGGCATCGCTGCCCCCACGCGTTACTGTCGGCCGAGGACTGTGCCGCCGCCGCCGCCTCATCACAGGGGCTTGGCCCTGCGGCGTCCTCAGCGACGGCGGCGGTAGTTGGAGGCGATGGAGGGAGAGGGCTCAGGATGGTGTGGACGGGGACTCCCTCGAGGCGGCGCGGCGCCGCTGTCTCGGGGAGAGAGGTCGGGATTTGTATCTACGTGGACTATGGGATACGACCCGGTTTCCAATTGGGAGGAGATGTGCTCCGACATCCGCACCGGCAGCCTCAGCGGCCGGATAAAGCACGAGCCCCTGCGCGACGCCGTCATCCAGCGGTACCTGCGAGAACCCGACCCAGGGCTGGCGGACGAGGTCGCGTGGGAGTGCGCCGCTAGGCCCTGGGACGGAATTGTCGCCAGGCTATGGCCCAAGGCACGGTGTGCCCTCACCGTCGTCACCGGCTCCATGGCGCAGTACATTCCGATACTCCGGAGCTACTGCGGTGGCCGGTTGCCGCTCGTCTCGCCCTGGTATGCGTCTACCGAGTGCCCCGCCGGGGTCAACCTAAGGCCTCTTGACCCGCCCGGCCGTGCGTCGTATGCGTTGCTTCCCAACATCGCCTACTTCGAGTTTGCCGAGATCCAGCCTCGTGACGAAAGAGCTGCTGTTGATGAGAATGACGATTCGGGTGAGATGGAGCTTGTGGATCTCGTGGATGTCGAAATTGGTCGGACCTATGAGCTGCTTGTCACCACCTTTGCAGGTTAGCCACCTCACTGTTGCTCGTTAATTATTACTCTACCAGATATGCTCTCTAAATTTGCCCCTCCTCGAGTCTTAACTCTTAATATATTCCCCAATCTCAGTTGGTGGTTTATTTGAGATACTCTTCTTTATCTGGTATTGTCTTCATAAAAGTATTCTTCATATACTGTTTTTACTCCCCAGAGAAATGTTCTTGTCCCGTATTCCAGCCGCCAGCGTTTCATGTTGGCAAGGGACGGCCGAAATCTCTGTTTCCATAATTTCTTTGCAACCAGCAAAACGGCCCGTGCGTTGTAATGAAAAAAAAACAATCATAACCTTCACTGGCCATGACCATAGTTTTTTGCATCACTGAGATACACTATCACTTTCATTTTAGTGAAGTAGTGAATACTTTTTTAAAATCATGAACATTTTTAAAAAATAGTAGGCTTCCGTCAAGGATCATGATGGTAGACTATTTCCAACAAGTATTACCGCCACGGTCCCTAATGGTAGTAAGTTATTTCCTACCGTAAAAAATGTTGACGGTAGGAAAAAAATGTCAGCTCATGACATATGGTCATATCCTGATGAACTTCGTGAAAAGGGTCAAAGCAGTGATTTCGGCCATAAGGGACCAAATAAATGTTGAAGAATGCTTTAACCAAATGTACTGCAAAATCAGGCAGCGCGCGGACATTGCTGCGCTCAAGATAAGGGTGCTCCATCATGGTGCGTTCGACGCTCTGATGGACTTCTTAGTGTCTAGAGGAGCATCGGCCGGCCAATACAAAACTCCAATGGCTATTCGGTCGAAAGAAGCGATGATGGTGTTGGAGGAGAGGGTGGCGGGGAGGTTCTTTAGCAAACAAATCCCCCACGGTTCTCTTTATGATGGTTACATAAAGAAATGATTGATGCCCTGATGGGTTGATTATGATACTAGTGTTACTCGGGTGTGTTCGACATAATCTTAAATTATTTGAGAGTCTAGGTTATGTACAAGTAATAGTCGTGGGGTGCTTGCATGTCTTGAGTTGGCAATGTCATAGTTCGAATACAAGTAGTATACTATAGTGTAGGAATCGGATGGCCCGGATAGAGTCGTTTTTTATATACGGTAGGTGTAGGAAGTTTGGGTCCGCTGTTCGTATATACTAGAGCGTTGCTGTGGGAATTTGTATAAATAAATCTTGCGCTGAAAAATAATCTAACTAATGTCTTTACGTCTCCTCCTGTAGCATGATAATTTTCTTATCAACATTATAAAAAAAATATGTATCTCTCCGCGTAAGTCCAAACTGAAGCAAAACAAAACAAAATATGATGCATGCGATTTTTTCTTTCATGAAGCATCGGCGTGTGAGTTGCATGCACGCATGCATCAGATTTCTGTTGGGTTAAAATGAACCTTACACGTTCTACATGCATGCTTCGGTTACTGCATGCGCTTGGTGGAGGAGCTGTCAACCTGTAGATCCAATGGCTATTGTAGACTGACCGTGTGTATCCAATGGCTAAATATATTCGGATGATGTGGCGCAAGAAGAAGGCGGAGAATTGTTTGTAGTGGGGGGCTAGCTATTTGGATATAGTAGATAAGGACAGCCAGGTCATGATATTTGTAGTATCGTTGAAGTTGAGAAAAAAACAAGGCATGGTATGTGCCTTTGGCGAAAGTTACCGTGTGTGCTTGTGTCCGTGGTGTTCCGATGTGATCGATCCTGCGGACGAAATTCCAACAATTGGTATCTATAGCAAGGTTTGAGATTTGAAGCCGCACTTGTCCCAGGGAGGTGACCTACTAGCACCTCAAGGCGGGCTATGAAGTCACTGGATTGTGCAGCGGTGGAGTGACCTCGAGGGAGCCGGCGGGCTGTCGTCGGCAAGGCAGTGGAAGGAGATCGTTGACTTGAACGGTGCTGCAGAGGTGTGGTGCCGGGAGATCGGCAAGATCATTGTCCAGGGAAGATAGATTAGTCAAGGAGTCGTGCGAGTTAGCACGGTAGTCGTCCTCGTGTCAGCGTTATCATGCCAAAGTGCTCGTCTCTGTGAGGATCATAGAAGATGAAGTGTGTCCAAGTCGTTCATATTTCGCGATGAGAGGATCAAATTGAATTATGTGGGAGCGGTAAACCAGTGAAGGTAAGTCTCTTCTACGAGGCCATGTCTCTACATGAGGCTGGAGTGCATGGTGTAGTGCACAGGGTGGTGTGATCCACAAGGAGTCAGCATCTATCTCACTAGGATGGATTATGTAGTCCATCGGGTGGTGTATTTCATGGGTTACTAGCTAGGCTGGGTAGTTGAAGACATATTTGAGGTGGTTCGTAAATTCGCCAAGTTGAAATTGGAGGGATATTGTCGCGATCAATGAAGCCTATCAAACTTAACTTGTCATGGTGCAAGCGAATGAGTCGACAAGCGATGAATCTACAACGACCCATTAAGCACAAAGAGATGTCATGGTGTCAAGATTAAGGAGAGAATGTTAAACATAATCTTGAATTATTTAAGAGTCTAGGATATGTACAAGTACTAGTCTTGGGATGCTTGCATATGCTTTGAGTTGGTAATGTCATAGTTCGAGTACAAGTATTATATATACTATAGTGTAAGAATCGGATGGCTCGGACAGAGTCGGTTTTCATATACGGGTGGGTATAGGAAATTTGGGTCGGCTGTTCTTATATATAAGGACACCCAGGCACGATACATGCCTTTGGCGAAAGTTATCGCGTGTGCTTGTATTCATGGTGTTTTGATGTGATCGATCCTGTCGGCAAAATTCCATCAGAGTGACATCCTGTATAACACTATACTCAATCCCTAGTCTTAAACAATCCATATTCAGTTAAGTTCTCCAATTGAAATTGAATCAGTCGATTTTGACTTAGTCAATTATTTCTCAAAGCTCTCCCATTCGATTATTTTATATTACACACTATGTTTTGTAATTTTGAAGACTTCAAAAGTAACAGAGGTCTGCAATTTATAATATCAGTTACATAATATAAAGGGTATTAGTTTTTTGAAAAGTCAAATTCTACAACTTTAATCAAATTCCGGGTAAAAAGTAAACAACATCCAGAACATTAAACCAAAAAGTGAAAAATTATTTCATGATTAATCTAATCATAACAATTTGATATTACTGATTTTGATATATTTCTCTTCAAATTTCGTTGAACTTCTTTTTTTTCCCGAATAATACAAGAGTTTTATTCCAAAGACATAGGGTTAGAATTGGGAGGCAATAAGTCCTCACAACATGAAAGACATCTACTCATCCATACCGCAGTACATGACTCGATACAGCTGTAATTTGCCATACAATCTGCTACTTTATTTTAAATCCTACTAATTATCTGTGGAACAAACTCCGTCTAAAAACAGTGGGTATTTTTTTCTGCAGAAACCCAATGACAGCACAGTAAAGCCCGTCTAACCCTTCTAATTAAGATGATTGACGAGACAAAATTATTAACAGTGAGAGCGACCGGTGCTCATCATCTGGGCCGCCTAGGACTACGAGACCGCAATCATGCATGCCATGTGGTTAACTAGAGAGCGTGATCGATCTTATCTTCCGAAGGGGCCACTTTACAATACGTAGGGCCAAATGTACATACGACTAACTCGTTTAAGTTGGGTTTAACATACGGAAGGATGATTGACTAGACAAAAGTATTACTAGCAGCGAGAGCGATCTGCCGGTGCTCATCATCTGGCCTCTGGGCCGCCTTCCAAGTGCTCAGCCGGGCCATCAACTTGCATCATTGTTCAGAAAAGTTTGGTGCAGATTTAAACTAATTAACTACAACTTGCATCGTAAATCTTATCTATAGCTTAGCTGAGATCGAGAGCCATCAACTTGCATCATTGTACAGAAAAGTTTGGTACAGACTTCTCATTTTGGATTAAGAAAAACTTTACATTTTCGATTTCAATAGCGAGCGCCGTCATATCTAAGATCCCTATCAATGCATTGGTGCTATGGTGAGATACTAAGTGCTTTAAATGTCTTAGCAACTAATGCAACTAATGCAACTAATGCATGGATACTTTGCTTTTATAGCTAAGCTTACTTTATTTAGTTGTTTATATCAATTAAACTTCTTCGTGCATTAATTGGTTGGTAGGCATTTTGTATATAGATTCACACGTTTTGAATTGTATCTTTTTGGGGTCATCATAATGCTCTCTGTCCTATTTAATTACTTTGTAACATCATTTTTTTACATATGTGACATCCTTGACATTATACCATGGAGCACTGGGAGGGGACTAAGGAGTAATGATGCATAGCAAAAGCTACAAATTAAAGTTGTCTTGCCGCAGCCATGCATGTCATGGCTCGCCGTCTCCTCATGTGCGTGGTCATCGTCACGGCGACACTTCAGACGCCGCCTGGCGCCGTGGGATACCCTTGGCCGCTTTGTGGCCAAGCCGGCGGCTTCCCAGCGGACAACGATTACAAGGCGAACCTCAGCCTCCTCGCCGCACCATGCCCAAGAGTGCATCCATGTCCCCGATCATCTTTAGCTCCGCGCAGGCGGGCTCCGCCCCAAAAAAGTCGTGGGCTCTCGTGTTGTGCCATGGCGACGCAAGCGTCCCCTACTGCTTTAGATGGCATGATCAAGCCTTTGAAAGTCATCAAGTTAACCAATGTATTTCTACATGTGTTAAACTGGCTTACAAGGTTCTTTGAAATAATAAACTTCCACGATGGTGCGTATTAAGGGAGAAAACTTTTATCTTGATATTAACTGTGAGGGTTCATCTTACAATGCTACCGCCTATATAGCTCGACGTGTCGCAAAAGATTTTTGGCAAGTTCAAGGGGTTTACTATGATAAGTCTTTCTCACCCAGAACGATGGGGAAGTTTGGTAGGATTATGTTGGCAATTGACGCATTTTTTACTTATGAAATCTGGCATATGAACATAAAAACTGTGATCCTTTATAGTTACCTTAAATAAGAGTTATATATGATGCAGCTCAAAGGTTTTGTCGATCCTAAGAATGCTAATAAGTTATAAAAAGCTCCATCGGTCCATTTATGTACCGGTGCAAGCATCCCGAAGTTGGAATCTATGCTTTGATGAGGTGATCAAAACTTTTGGATTTATCCAAGATTATGGAGAATATTGTATTTGTAAAAAGTGAGTGGAAGATCTGTAGCCTAATATATTTGGATGAGATATTATTTATAGGAAATGTTATAGAACATCTGGAAAGTATAAAGGGGTATTTAAACAAGGGTTTTTCAATAAAAGACCGTGGTGAAGGAGTTTACATACTGGACATCAATATCCATAGAGACAGATCAAGACGGCTTACAGGACACTTACAAAGTACATACCTAGACAAAATATATAGTTTCTTTTCAAATTATGTTCAAAATTTACAAACATCTGCATTTTATAAAGTTATACAAAAATATCAGAAACATTTGTATCTTTGAAAATTGCTCGGAATATCAAAACACAAATAATTTTGAACAAGGGCGAACAAAATTTTCAACATGAAGAGTTTGTGATTTTTTTAAACGTTGTTTAAAAAGCAGTAACAAATTCAGAATTTAGAAATTCAGAAAAACACAACCAAAAATCTAAAGCCCTTCTAATTTCCCCCATTTTGTTTTTGTATTTGTGTACGAATAGATTGAAAATAGTAACATTATGGAAATTCCAAATAAATTTTGAAAGGGGAACATTATTTGAAACTCCCCATTTTAAAGAAAATTGGGAACAAATTTTGAAAACGGGGTGATGTTCGGTTAGTCTAGAAAGCTACGTCTGAAAGCATTTTATTGTAAAATGGTCATATAAGCTCATCGAAAGCTATTGAAGTTGTTTGATGGAGGCGGAGAAAAACGTGCTCTCAAACAAAGCACTACGGCCTACAAAGACACCCTACGTTGAACATGGTGTTTTCTAGACATCTTTGAAATGATCCCCAAATTTTTAGGCCATTTGGGCATCCGACGGTAGGCATTTATGCCAGGTTTGGACGAATTACGACATGCTATGCAAGTTGCGTCACGTCCGGTTATCTATAGAGTTTTTTTCACTAGGAAAGCTCAAGAAAATCCATTTTTTTCCTTTTTAACTGAAAACACCGAATGCCAAACGATTTTCAAATTTTGAAACTGATCAAAAACCAAAATTTTGGTTAGGTTTGTTTTTTTGGTTTCGGTCCGGATGTTCACACCTCGATTATATCTGCCTGCAAGCAGGAAATAATCGAGGCCAAGCTCGTAGGGGCAGTGAGCTGAGCCAGTAGATTTACAGGTGTAACGTGTGGGTTGCTCGCTAGTTTTATTATTTTTCTTCTTCTTTGTTTTCGTTTTGCTTTTTATTTTAGATTTTTCTCTCTTCTAGTTCGGTTTCTGCCCTGGTTTCTTCTTGTTTTCTTGGGTCTGTTAACTTTATTTTTTACTAGTTGGTTTTTCCTATAGTTTTTTCTTCTCGTATTTTTGTGTTTACTTTTTCATTGTTTCTACTCTTTTCATTTATTTATACAAAGAATTTACCCATGTGTTAAGAAAATGTGCACCATACATTTAGAAAATGTTCACCGTATATTAAGAAAATGTTAAAACTATTTTAATAAACTGTTCATGTGTATTGTAAAGTGTTCAGTATAGTGTATATCATGAAAGTGTTCAATGTGCATATTGGTCATAGTATATAAAAAAATATTCAATGTGTATTTAAATATTGTTCAGTGTATATCAAAAAAATGTTCAATGTGTATTTAAATATTTTTCAACATGTATTAAAAAAATGTTCAATGTATATATTTTTTGCATTGTATGTAACAAAGTTCAAGAACTGTTCAGAATTTTGAAAGTTTGAACACGTTTTCCATTTTTCTTTTCACTTTTCAAAAATGATTCACGTTTTATTCCTGATTTTCAAACATTATTCGCATTATTGAGGAAATTTGTTTTCAACAAATGCTGAAGCTTTTGAAAACCCCGTATCTATCGATATACTTAGCCCTGTTCGGAACACTGGAAAAGAAAACAAAGGAGTGAAATAAAACGTAGGAACACGATCAGAATGTATGTGAAAGCACTGGAATGCAAAAACGTAGGAAACTTAAAACCTGGTGTGTTCGGATTGGAGGAATAGAAATATAGGGTAGGTGGATCCCATAGTGAAAGGAGTAACGACCATGCATGCAGCTTTGCCCACTGACATTGTCGGCTATGAAGATAGTGGGTCCCAACTCCATTAAGCAGTGTAATATTTTATCTTCTTCCCATGCCTTGCCTCGGGCATTCGTGAAAGGATCAGAAAACCAGACATCGGAGTGGATTTTTATTTTCCTGTAAAATGAGCATCCCGCAACAGTGTTCCAAGGGAAATGGATCAGCTCTTCCTCAATTCCGAATGCTGCTCCAGCTTCCTTTCCTGTGTTTTGCAATTCCAACAGTTTTCCTTCACGAAACCTACGAACCAAACAGGGCCTTAGTACTTTAATTATACCGCTGCAACTTAGCCACCACTACTCCATCCGTCTCGTTGTATAAGTCATCTTACGAAAACCAAATATTCGCCTCGTTTTTGAAATCAACCAATAAGAAACGTGGGGCATGTGTGTTTTTAATGAATTAAGACTAACTAGCACGACATGTAGTGGTCAATTCATTGCATGTAATAGTATTAATTAACAAATTAACATTAATTTCTCTCATTTTTCTCTCCATCTTGGTTACGGTGTACAACCTAAGATGACTTAGACAGCGAGACAGAGGGAGTAATTGTTAACTTGACTACCTATTAGGACTGCAGCCGAGCTTGAGATTGGGAGGTTAACTCTATGTTTTATTTTTCGTGACATTTAATTCAACACCTGCGAATGGGCCGCCCGTTCGAGCCAATCGTACGGCGTATACGTTTCAATGGCGATCAACCAGATACAAACATACATATAAAAGTGGATACAAATTGTGAAAGGTCTATATTATCTTTTATAAGTTTAGTACGGGAGTTGTATCAAAAACGGGACTCAAGAACAGTTACCACTATGTAAAAGTCCACCAACATGTAGAGCGAAGGTCAGGTCAGGAGAGACCGTGAAAGCCAACCGTGCTACAACAGGATGGAATTAATACTCCACCAACTCTACCATTTGAGCAACCGAAAAAATTGACTACCACTTGAGTATATGTTCTCTGCCCGTCTCACCCTTGACATATAGCACTACATCCTTACCAAGCTATAGCTGTTGGTCATTCATCCGCACACTTCCTAGCAGTCTCTTATTAGGCATATATATTAGCACATAAGCTATGTGAAAACCACATATATAGAGTAGAGGATGCTCATAAGAATTGGAGAGATATGTATGGACACGTGGGAATTAGAGACATTTGGACATCTGCAAACACGCCTTGGTGATATGTGGCTGTTAACATTGTTTCGTTCTTGACTGATCTGCCAGCTTATATATGGATGCCTCTAGTGCTGCTGCTGAGCCATAGCCCATAGGTAACGTTCTCTCGATCGCACACTCACTGATATAGGTGGTTATCTTTTGGGAACGAATTATCCAGTTATGTACATCCATAACAACTTCACTAATCTCAGTCATTGGACGATGAAAGCTTGTTTGGTATCTGGGGTTAATCGTGGGAATTGCAGGCTAGATAGATCAGACAGTACATGACAGTGCTCATCCTTAATCAAGTCACAAGGGTACAAAAATCAGTTATGCCAGGGCACCCCGGAATGGCCAGATTACACGTTGTGTTACATGAGGGAGATCATAGGTTGTTAGTATATTAACAACTATATCTCAACTACGCTACATGTTTAACACCCCCCTCAATCACAGCTTCGACAAAGAAGATTAAGATTGAATCTATTTGATACAAATGGGGCCTCAACCAAAGGTTTGGTCAATATGCGAACTATTTGTTCCTTAGAAGAAATTAACCGAATCTACAATTCCTTGGCTGCAACCACTCTCCTGAACAAAATGAAATTCCACTTTTGTATGCGTTCTACTGGCATGAAACAGATGATTCACATATAGATAGGTAGCTCCTAAGTTGTCACACGACCGGTGATCTTGGCATAAAGATTCCCAATTCTCCATGGACTGGCTTTATCTAGATTACTTCAATTGTTCCATTTGCACGATCTCTGTACTCTGACGCTATGCTAGACCATGAAATAGTAGCCCTCTTCCTTGAGCTCCATGACACCAGATCACAACCAATGAATATTGCAAAAACCTCCTGTGGACCTGCTATTATCACCGCACCCAGGCCTGCACCCAGTCCAGTCTTCATCTCAGAAGCAACAAAGTAACATGGACGGAGACTTGCATAGAGAAATCCTCATGTCCTCCATAAAACATAAATTCAACGTGGATCACCACAATTTATCTATGGCCGGCATAAATACAGACCGCCACTGCTATCTACCGTAGCAGTGGTGGGTGTTCCAGCATGCCTGCCATTGCTCTATTTCATAACGCGACCAAATTTGAGAGACTTCACTTGTGACGGGTGGTTGTATTTGCCCCACACTGTTGTGAATTCTTCACACTACTAGAAAAAGGACTGTTAGTGGCGCACCTATTTTTGCCATTAATGGCGCACTATATGTGCGCCACTATTATCACGCCATTAGTATTGCAGGTAACAGTGGCACGTCTTGTAGTGCGCCATTACTATTGCTATAGGTGCGCCACTGGTAACTTTTTTTTGATTTTTTTTGAATTTTGAAGGCGGGAAAATAGTAGTGGCGCACCGTCTAACCCCCACCGTGTGCCATTGCTATTTTTGAATTTTGAATTTGGATCTGGATCTGCCTTATTTTTTTGCTCGTTTTTTTGCTTGAATTTTTTTCAAATTTCGTTCTCGACCTGGATCTGGTACGTTCTTTGTGCCGGGGGAGCTCCACATGTGGCCGGAAGTAGAGGAGGGAGGAGAGACCGTGAGGACGAGAGGAGGGAGGAGAGACCGTGAGGATCAGGAGAGGAGAGAGGAGGAGGTCGCCGGAGAGGAGGAGGAGGACCGTGAGCAGGAGAGGAAGGAGGAGCACCGTGACGAGGAGAGGAGGGAGGAGGAGGTCGCCGGAGGAGGAGCACCGTGAGGAGGAGGACCGTTAGTAGGAGAGGAAGGAGGAGCACCGTGAGGAGGAGAGGAGGGAGGAGGAGGTCGTCGGAGGAGGAGCACCGTGAGGAGGAGAGGAGGGAGGAGGAGGTCGCCGGAGGAGGAGCACCATGAGGAGGAGGTCACTGGAGGAGGAGCACCGTGAGGAGGAGGAGGTCGCCGGAGAGTTGGAGATGGAGTGGAGGAGAGGAGGAGAGGAGGAGATGGAGTGGAGGAGAGGAGGAGAAGAATGAAGGAGTAAGTAGCTGGCCGGCCCTTTTAAACTTCTGTCCCAACTTAGCAGTGACGCACCATGCACTGGTGCGTCATTGTTATTTTTTTGAATTGTGAAGGCGGTAAAATAGTAGTGGCGCACTATTCACTGATGCGTCATTGCTAAATTTTTTTTCGATTTTTTTGAATTGTGAAGGCGGAAAAATAGTAGTGGCGCATTATTCATAAGGTGCGTCATTGCTAACTTGTTTTTTATTTTTTTATTTTTGTGAATTTTGAAGGCGGGAAAATAGCAGTGGCGCACCATGCACTAGTACGTCATTGCTAATTTATTTATTTTTTGCATTTTTTTCGATTTTTTTGCCTCCAGATCTTAAAAGCATCGTAACTTTTTTCCTGTTAGGTTTTTTAGGATTCTAGAAAATCGATAATGGGCGAGGCCTGTTGAATTCGGATTTAACTTTTCGAGTAGATGATTTTTCATATAAAAAACTTTTTCATTAGAGGTCGTATGCAAAAGTTACAGCCATTTTACCGAAACACGGCAGCCTTTTGCAAAAAAAATCAAATTTCATGTTTGTTAATTTTCCTAACAATTAGAACGCATAACACATGGGCATCAAATCTTTTATCATTTTCTTTTATTTTTTTTAAAAACCCAAAAGGCGATTCAGGGGGCTGGGTGTGTGTGTGTTTGTGTGTGTGAGACGTTAGTAATGGCGCACCCTCCCTGGTGCGCCATTGCTAACGCCATTACTAACCTCACACACACGCAGGCACACCCCCACCAGACATAGCAATGGCACACCACACCTAGGTGCGCCACTGCTATGCACCTAGGTGTGATGCGCCATTGCTATGTCTAGTGGGGGGATGGACCCAAAAAAATAGCAATGACGCACTACTCATGTGATGCGCCATTAGTAAAAAAATAGCAATGGCGCACCTAATTCTGGTGCGCCACTGCTATATAGCTGTGACGCACCACCATCATGGTACGCCACTAATAGAGATATTGGGGATAAGCCTTTTTTTAGTAGTGCCAGGGGCGGTTGGACTTTTTTACCCGCCACTGCTGCATTCAAAAAATAGCAGTGAAGGGTCCTATCTTTGCCCAACACTAATTTGGGTTCATCTATAGGGATTTTTCCAGTAGTGAGGTTCATTTGTAGCTAGCTTGGTCAGCTACCGAACAATTCTCCATGGGAGGCACGAGCAAATAGGATCGTGAGGAGGCTTTTGCATTGTATTGCTTATATAATGGTTACATCATCTGCTAACAGTTGGATGATAAACGCTGGAGGTTCGTCAACCCAAACGAAAGGGTTTTTATCTCATCCCCACCTAGCTAAAGCATGAGTACAAAGTTTGATCCTCTATTACAATGCTCAACGTTCAACTTCCAACAATCATTAAGAAAGCTACGACACTCATCAATTATCGGCTCCACCACCATTGAGTAGCCTTCATTGAGATTTAAAGAATCACCAAGCAGTGGCAGAGCCAGGAAAAATGTATAACACGGGCCGACTGAAGGGCAACACTTTCAAACAAATTCTTGCCAAAAAGAACAGTGAAACGAATGCAATAGCAAAATATTTTTTCATTGATTACACCAACAACCAACGTTGATAACAAGAGGACATCCGATTTGTGAATTGTACAGGACACAAAAGAAAAATATACACAATAAAAGATAGAGAAATCAACTTGCTTCAGGCCTTCAACTAAATGCCACTCACCGTGGTGGTTCATCGAACTCATCTATAATTGCATCTGTTGATATTCCAACAACAATCTCCTTTTCAATATAAATTAACAAGCAGTCCCTTAGAAATCCATCTTCCATTTTATTCCGAAGCCTTGTCTTCACAAGTTTCATGGCAGAAAATGCACGTTCTGTCATTGCCGTTGAAACCGGTAAAGTAAGAACAAGCCGAATGAGTCTGTTCATTAAGAAGAAGTTAGTATTTTTAGCAATGAATAAATTAACAAATACAACAACAAAGATCATTAGATACCTATCAATCAAGTAATACCCCTCTGATTTTCCACTAGATGTAAGTCGTTGACAAAGTTCTGATACGGTTGTCAAATTCTGAAAGTTCGGGCTTGTGGGTACAATAATCTCATAATGTTGTAACTGACATCTTAGATTATTCATTTCTTGTTCTTTAAAATCAGCAGGATAGAACTTTGAAGCCAGAGAGCATATATCATCAATATTAAATGAACGGAATGAATCCTTTGGGTCCAAGGCAACACACAGGATGAGAAGCTCTGTTGCTTGTTTGTTGAATCTACAATTCAGCTCTTGTGCTTGCTGATCAATAGCAACCATGAAAATGTCACAGCGATAATGATGCTCAACTGTAGTCTCATCCTCTGCACGAGAATTAATAAAATCCACATATAACTCACTGAAATGTGGTGTTTGAACTCCATGTTTCCCACAAAATAAAAGGACATCACCTTTAAGCTTGTTCCAACCATTATCTCTTAGCTCCTGAATCAACATTTTGGTAGTCTTAACATCATCCATGGCATTGACAATATCTTGAGACTTTTGTTGCAACTTTTTGCATAGCATGTCTGTGATTCCCATAAGTTTTTTCATGACATGCAGAATAAATATGAAGTCAAAAGACATCATTAACTTAATAGCACCAGAAGCCTTTGCTCGTGCGGAAGGTGAAGTACCAGATCCTTTAGCAGTTGCAATGCTTTTAAGTACCAAAAAAGTTGGTTTGTACAATTTCAGAAGGCTGCAAACAGAAGCATAGTGTGAACTCCACCTAGTGTCACAAGGCCATTGTAAAGTTCCGACTTGATTAGCCCCACTTCCAGTTTCAAGCTCACCGAGCTCAATCAGATGCTCCATTTCAGCAACTTGACTAGCTTGCAACTTATCATTTCTCTTACTAGAAGACACAACCATATTGACAACAAGAGCAAGATGATCAAAAAAGTTGTGAACATCGGGTGCTTCTTTAGATGCAGCAACAAGAGCTAGCTGCAATTGATGAGCAAAACAATGGATATAGTATGCATAAGGACACTCCTCCATGAACTTTGCTTGTAGTCCATTCCACTCTCCATGCATATTACTAGCACCATCGTATCCTTGGTCGCCAATATTGTTCACATCTAACTGATGTTGAGCCAAAACAGAAGATATCTCTTCTTTTAGAGTAGCCGAAGATGTATCGGCAACATGAACAATATCAAGAAAACGTTCACGAGTGAAACCAGGTTTATCAACAAAACGAATAACTATTGCCATTTGCTCTCTTTTGGATTCATCTCTTGACTCGTCTACAAGCAACCAGAACTTAGCATCACCTATTTCCTTACGAATTTCACTTTGCACATTAGAAGCAATGATACCTAGAAGTTCTTTTTGAATTGTAGGCGACGTGTACTTAGCATTGCCTGGAGCATTACCCAACACTACAACACCAATTTCCTCATCATAAGAAGCTATCAATTTCACCATTTCAAGGAATTTACCTTGGTTCTTTGAATCAAAACTTTCATCATGTCCTCGGAAGGGGCAAGCTTGGAATGCTAACCACCGTAGTGCATCAACCGTTACTCTAAGCCGCAGCCTATTCCTTTTGATATCCTCTTCTGTTTGCTTCACCACTAATTGTTCCATATGACATGGCTTATTCTTCAGATTATCTAAACATTTTGCAGCATAATTATGAGCAGATTTACTATCCTTTCCCATGTGAGTTAAGAATGCACATCTCGTTCCGTCATTGACTCTCTTCCATTTTGTGAATCCGTGCACTGTAAACACATCAGACCCTTTCTTTCCAAGTGGCTTCTTATAAAATAAAAAGCATGGAAAACAGTAGTCTGCATCTTTATCTGGTGAATATTCTAACCAAGGGAAGCTCTTAAACCAATGATACTGAAACTTGCGTGGATGGGTCACCGAGTCATCGAGAGGATACTCATCCATTTCGAAATGATATGCCCCATGCTTTATATATGCCATTCGAGCTTTTTCTTGATCGTTAGGAGGATAATCCCAAATTTGACACCGCAGACCTGGTTCTCTTTCTACCACCAAACCAGCAGAATCAGCATTGCCTCTCCCTCTCGGAACCGGAGGTGGTGTTGTTGATATTGGTGTTTCTTCTGCCTGTTCTTGTACATCTACTTGTTCTTGTTCATCCACCAAGGAAGGGGCACCAACCAAATTAATCTATTCTGGAGTTCCATCAGTTCTTCCTTTTTTCTAAAAAAAGAATGAAGTGTTGCAAGCTTTCTTTTGTTTCTGTCCATGGTTGAGTGATTATCCTAGCAAAATTGAACACATACCACTATAAGATTTAACCAATTTAGAGAACTGACTAGCCAAACAAAAATTATAGAACAAATTTCAGATCTGTGAGACAGAGAAAGAGGGATCTCAAATAAAAAAAAACCTCTGCTTGTGTGCTTGCAGCGGCTTGAAGAAAGAGTGAAAGACCAGCCCTGTAGCCGGTCTGCGGCGGCGATGCGGCAGCAGCAGGAGAGAGCAACTAGAAAGATTAGGAAATTTGGGGGCTAGTGCTTTGTCACCATGGATGAGTGGTGAGCGGAGAAAAGGTTGGACCGCAGGGGACCAAGGAAAGGGAAAGCTGGAGAGAGGAATCACGTGTATGCGGTGTGGCTGGGAGCCGGGGGTGGCTTGCCTCTTTGTGATTGGGATTAGCTTTTGGGATATAATAGGAAAGGAGAAAAGTCAAGCCTCGTACAGGATTTATTGTGGCCTCTTTTTTTGTTGCACAACGGTTGGAGAGGGCCACGACACTTAGACACACAGGTTCTTGAAAAAAAATCGATGATCTAATTTTTTTTTGGCATGTTGGCCCGGGCCTTGGCCCTGGCTGGTCCCCTGCTGGCTCCGCCGTTGTCACCAAGTAAAATGCTGTCAGATCTGACCACTATGTTGGAACAGCCAGTATTCATGGCAAGCTTGAGCCCCTCAGCTCGCGTTGTTGCCTCATCCAAAACGACGTCCACAACATGCTCAATGCTGGCTATAGCTGTTGTTACAAAGTTCCCTCAATGATCCCGAATCACGGCTCCGCAAGAACCCAAGAACTCTCCTTCGGAGAAAGCTGTGTCCACATTCAAGATTTCTAGACCAGAGAGGGATCTCGGCCATATATTCAGTTTCGGTACAACATTTACCTCCATAACACGCGCATAATTCATGGCCAAAGCTACGACCGCCGGTGCTGTTCTTTGCGGCGATAAAATGTCGTAACCTCAGACTAGCTGCCTCCTTTGCCACCAGAAGTACCAGCACCCCGTAGCGATCAAGTCTGGTAAATCAACCGGCAAGGTTAGGATCTCTGATGTGATTCGTCGCATAAAAAATGTCCAGGATCGCTGGACCCGACCGGTCCACCAAACTAGCAAAGGATATTTCATGCATAATTCCGAGAGCTTTCCAGACTGCCTGTGGTCTTGTGCAATTGAATAATAGATGCGCTATGTCCTCCGCCTCACCTTATTCTCTCATGGGGCATTGGGAAACATCACCCACGTGCCGATTCGCAAGAACACTAAAGCAAGGGATGGCCTTGTGCAAAGATAATAAGGAAAGAAAAAGCAAGGGACCACGTTCTGTTGGCCGTGCTGCCAAGATAATAAGGAAAGAAAAACCGAAAAGATGCAATATGTGCACGTCGCAAAGCCTGCTATGTTCTAGTTTATCGAGTCCATGAGTGTTGCATGATCCAGGGGCTAATTCCCTAACACTCCGTAACTCTGCTTTTCCATGAGCGACTTATCATGTTTTCTGAAGTTTCGATATTCTAGCCTGGGCATTTGTTCAATGTTTGTCATTCAAAGTCCCCAACTACTGAGTTCCCAGGGATAACAAGAACCACGTTCCGGTTGATCATTTGGATGATGCAAGGACTGGATGAAGAATTGTACGAGCCAGCAGACACAAAGACAATACTAATCTCCCAATGTCTCCCATTCCTGTTTGTCCAGACATGCATATCTGTTTGATTATATTATTACGTTCTCCACTGGGTATATGGTTCCAAACTATTTTTTTTGCTAACATATATGCCCCATGAGAGAATAACTTGTAGGATGTGCAGATGAATGAACAATATATATTGTTTGATGAGGATGTAGTGGTGTATGGAGAGAGAGAGAGAAAGAGAGCGAGAGAGAACATTACTCAAGTGTTGGTGGAGTGTTTATTAAGTCAAAGAGGTAGCAGATGCCTACTGTTGGGGTCACCAATGACGGGTAGGGTCACAAGACAGATGTCTTGGATCTTACCTAGGGCCCCACATCAACAAGCATCAAGACCCTTGGGTCATGAAAACATTTCATATGTCCTTCAACGCTCAGCACTGGGAAGCTATCTATTTACTCGGTTCCAATCCACCCACTCAGCTACCTCCACAGCACTCGTACAGAGGAAGAAGAGCAGTGTGTGGTGGCTGAAGCATCACCTTCGTAATGGATTATCAGCGCTTGTATAGTGGACTGAATAACTTCCTCCACTTGTAACATAAGACATGAAGGGGTGACGCACTCTATATGAGCTATTCCTCACCACTAGACGAAGGGCCCGGGCTCATTTCTATCACCCTTCTCACTCAAATCCTCTCATAGAGTTGTAACCCCGTGCTCATCCGTAGTTATGAGAGAGACCCTCTCTTGAGCAGGAGATCGTAGGGCTGTTATTTTCACCCCGAGTGGTCCAAACTTCCTAAAAAATACCGTGTCACCAGTTTGCATTTCGATAGGTCATGCTCTTTTACCCTACCCCTTCCTACTATCAGAATCTTTTCCATACTAGTAAGCAAAAAGCCTAGTAGTAGTGCGGGTTTTTTCCCTATCAGTAGCGCGGGGTGCCCCGCTACTGTTACGGTGCTACAACTAAGAGTTAGCAGTAGCGTGGGCCAAAAGCGCACTACTGATATTAAACGTATCAGTAGCGCGGTTCAGAGCCCGCGTTACTGCTAACTATTAGCAGTGAGGTTATGGTCCCCTCGCTACTACTAATCGCGTGTATTTCTTTTTTATTTATATTGTATTTACACACGGTTATACATATTAATATACAACATCAATAATAATAGTGCAAGAAAAAACTTTTAGATTAAAGTGGATGGGTGCAGGTGATCAAGTTGAATTAGCAGGAAAATATGACGTTACAACGACACACAAGTGTCGAATGAGAGGAGACGAGCCGTTGTGTGCCGTCGTAACATCATATTTTCCTACTAACCCGACTTAATCACTTGCACCCATCCAGTTTAATCTAATCTAAGTCATCTAATAACTCCTCATCCTTAGACACATAACAACTTATCATCATCCTGATCATCTAACAACTCATAATAAGTTAACCATTACTACATAATGTCATAAAATAGAAAAGGTCCTCTTGTCGGGGAACGTTGCATGGGAAGCAAAAAAATTCCTACGCTTCACCAAGATCAATCTAGGAGATGAGCATCTATGAGAGGAGAGATTTGATCCACATACCCGTGTAGATCGCTAAGCGGAAGCGTTAAAGAACGCGGTTGAACTAGTAATACGTCTCCGCGATCCAAATCGCAAGCCGTCCCACGAACTCCCGATAAAGTGTTGAACGGACAACACCTCCGCGTTCAGCACACGTGCAGCTCGATGATGATCTCCGTCTTCTTGCTCCAGCAAGAGGGAGCGGAGAGGTAATAGGAGAGGGAGGAAGGGCTGCGCCGTGGCTTCTGGTGCGGCTACCCTCCTCCCTCTCTCATATATATAGGGAGAGGGGTGGGGCGCCCAATCCCTAGGGTCTGCCCCTTGGGGCGGCGCCCAAGAGTGGAGGCACCTTAGGGTGGCTTGCCACCCAAGGAAAGGTGGCGCCAACCCTAGGGTTAGCACTCCCACCAAACCCCAGCTGCATGGGCCCTTGTGGGACGTGCGACCAGCCCACCAGGGGCTGGTGCACCCTCTCTCACAGCCATGTGGACCTTCGGGGCTGGTGGCCCCTTCTGGTGGACCCCCCTGGACCCTCCCGACAAGCCCTAGTGACGCCGAACTTTTCCCAGTGACCAACACGGAACAACCTATATATGAATCTTCACCTCTGGACCATTCCTGAGCTCCTCGTGACGTCCGGGATCTCATCCGGGACTCCGAACAATCTTTGGTAACCAACACACATAACTCATCTATACCGTAACGTCACCGAACCTTAAGTGTGCAGATCCTGTGGGTTCGAGAACTATGTAGACATGACCGAGACACCTCTACAGTCAATAACCAATAGTGGGACCTGGATGCCCATATTGATTCCTACATATTCTATGAAGATCTTTATCGGTCGAACCTCTATGTCAAGGATTCAGTTAATCCCGTATGATGTTCCATTTGTTCTTTGGTATGTTAGTTGCCCGAGATTCGATCATCGGTATCTGCATACCTAGTTCAATCTTGTTTCCGGCAAGTCTCTTTACTCGTTCCGTAATACAAGATTCAGTGGCTAACACTTAATCACATTGCTTGCAAGGATTATTGTGATGTTGTATTACCGAGTGGGCCTAGTGACACCTCTCCGTCACACGGAGTAACAAATTCCAGTGTTGATCCATGCCAACCCAGCACACACCCGCGGAAATACCAGTAGAGCACCTTTATAGTCACCCAGTTACGTTGCAACGTTTGATACACACAAGGCACTCCTCATCATGGTCATATGAACATATATGTAGAAAACTGTAGCAATAAACTGTCATGACCATATGCTATGTTTATAGTTTGGGTCTTGTCCATCACATCATTCTCCTAGTGATGTGATACCGTTATCAAATGATATCTCATGTCAATGGCTAGGAAACCTTGACCATCTTTAATCAATGAGGTAGTTTACTAGAGGAACACTAGGGACAAAGTGTTGTCTATATATCCACACATGCCATATGTTTCCAATCAATACAATTATAGCATGGATGATAAACAATTATCATGAACAAGAATATATAATAATGATCATTTTATTATTGCCTCTAGGGAATATTTCCAATAGTCTCCCACTTGTACTAGAGTCAATAATCTATCTCACATCACTATGTGATTTACATTGTAATGAATCGAACACCCATACAATTCTGGTGTCGGTCATGTTTAGCCCTTGGAAGAGGTTTAGCTAACGGGTCTGCAACATTCAGATCCGTGTGCACTTTGCAAATATGTATGTCCTCCTCCTTGATGTACTCGCGGATGGAATTAAAGTGTCGCTTTATGTGTCTGGTCCTCTTGTGAAACCTTGGTTCGTTGGCTAGGGCAATGGCACCAGTGTTATCACTGAACAAATAAAATGGATTGTAGGCACTACTCCAAAATCTGTCATGAACTCCTTCATCCAGACACCTTCCTTCATTGCCTCGGAGGCAGCAATGTACTCCGCTTCGCATGTAGAATCGGCTACCACGCTCTGCTTGGAACTGCACCAGCTTACCACTCCCCTATTGAGAATAAATAT
Source organism: Hordeum marinum (assembly GCA_022496015.1). NCBI lineage: Eukaryota > Viridiplantae > Streptophyta > Magnoliopsida > Poales > Poaceae > Hordeum > Hordeum marinum. The sequence goes on from CM039678.1 coordinate 27,769,687, forward strand.
ATATCCGGTTTGCGACTTAGAGTCATCCAGATCAGTGTCAAAGCTTGCATCGACGTAACCCTTTACGATGAGCTCTTGATCACCTCCATAAACGAGAAACATTTCCTTAGTTCTTTTCAGGTACTTAAGGATATTCTTGACCGCCGTCCAGTGCTCCATTCCAGGATCACTTTGAAACCTTCCGCCCATACCTATGGCAAGACCGACATCGGGTCTTGTGCACAGCATCGCATACATGATAGAGCCTATGGCTGAAGCATAGGGGATGACACTCATCTTCTCTCTATCTTCTGGAGTCACTAGGCATTGAGTCTTACTCGACTTCACACCTTATAACATATGCAAGAACCCCTTCTTGGACTGATCCATTTTGAACTTCTTCAAAACTTTATCAAGGTATGTGCTTTGTGAAAGTGCTATCACGTGTCTCGATCTATCTTTATAGATCTTAATGCCTAATATGAAAGCAGCTTCTCCCAGGTCCTTCATTGAAAAACTGTTGTTCAAATATTCCGTCACGCTTTCTAGCATTTCTATACTGTTTCCAATCAGCAATATGTCATCCACATATGATATTAGAAACGCTATAGAGCTCCCACTCACTTTCTTGTAAATACAAGCTTCTCTATAAACTTTTATAAACCCAAACGCTTTGATCACCTCATCAAAGCGCTTATTCAAACTCCAAGATGCTTGTACCAGCCCATAAATGGATCGCTGCAGTTTGCAAACTTTGTCCGCATTCTCTGGATCGACAAAACCTTCTGGTTGCATCATATACAACTCTTCCTCAAGGAAACCGTTAAGGAATACCGTTTGACATCCATCTACCAAATTTCATAGTCAAAATATGCAGCTATTGGTAACATGATTCTGATGGACTTAAGCATCGCTACGGATGAGAAGGTCTCATCGTAGTCAACTCCTTGAACTTGTAAAAAATCCTTTGCCACAAGTCGAGCTTTATAGACGGTTACATTACCGTCTGCGTCTGTCTTCTTCTTAAAATTCCATTTGTTCTGAATGGCCTTTCGCCCTTCAGGTAATACTTCCAAACTCCATACTTTGTTTTCATACATGATCCCATATCGGATTTCATTGACTCTAACCATTTTTCGGAATCCAGGCCCATCATCACTCCTCCAAAGCTCGTAGGTTCATCGTTGTCTAACAACATGACCTTGAAGATAGGGTTGCTGACCTACGAGGTTCAATAGTAACTTGATTTGAAGTTTCATGATCATCATCATTAACTTACTCTTCAACCGTCGTTGGATCCATAGAAACATCTGTCTGTGTTGTGCTATTCTCTGGTTGAAGTAAAGGTTCAATAACCTCATCAAGTTCTATTTTCCTCCCACTCAATTCCTTCGAGGGAAAGTCTTTCTCAAGAAATGTTCCGTTCTTAGCGACAAACACTTTTCCGTCGGATCTGAGATAGAAGGTTTATCCAAGTGTGTCTTTTGGGTATCCTATGAAGATGCATTTCTTCGCTTTGGGTTCCAGCTTTTCTAGCTGATGCTTTTTGACATAAGCATCACATCCCCAAACTTTAAGAAACGAAAATTTTCGCTTCTAGCCAAACCACAGTTCATATGGCGTCGTCTCAACGGATTTCGATGGTGCCCTATTTAAAGTGAATGCAGTTGTCTCTAATGCATAACCCCAAAACGATAGTGGCAAATCGGCAAGAGACATCATAGAACGCACCGTATCTAATAAGGTTCGATTACGACGCCATTACGCTGTGGTATTCCAGACGGTGTCAATTGTGAAACAATTCCACACTATCTTAAATGACTGCCAACCTCATAACTCAAATATTCACCTCCTCGATCAGATCGCAGGAATTTAATCTTCTTTTTATGATGATTCTCAACTTCACTCTGAAATTGCTTGAACTTTTTAAACGTTTCAGACTTGTGTTTCATTAAGTAAATATACCCATATATACTTAAGTCATCAGTGAAGGTGGAAAAATAACGATATCCATCGCGTGCCTCAATGTTCATCGGACCGCACACATCAGTATGTATGATTTCCAACAAATCACTCGCCCGTTCCATTGTTCCAGAGAACGGCGTTTTAGTCATCTTGCCCACGAGGCATGGTTCACATGTGTCAACTGATTCAAAATCAAGTGACTCGAAAAGTCCATCAGCATGGAGCTTCCTCATGCGTTTTACACCAATATGACCCAAACGGCAATGCCACAAGAAAGTGGTACTATCATTATCAACTCTACATCTTTTGGTATCAATGTTATGAACATGTGTATCATCACTATCAAGATTCAAAATGAATAAACCCCTCACATTGGGTGCATGACCATAAAAGATATTACTCATATAAATAGAATAATCATTATTCTCTGATTTAAATGAGTAACCGTCTTGCAATAAACAAGATCCAGATATAATGTTCATGCTTAATGCAAGCACTAATAACAATTATTACGTTCATCACAAATCCCGATGGTAATAGAAGAGCGAGCGTACCGACGGCGATCACATTAACCTTGGAACCATTTCCTATGTGCATCGTCACTTCGTCCTTTGCCAGACTCCGTCTATTCCGTAGGTCCCGCTTTGAGTTGCAAATGTGAGCAACCGAAGCGATATCAAATACCCAGGCACTACAACAAGAGCTAGTAAGGTACACATCAATAACATGGATATCATATATACCTTGTTCGTTGTTGGTCACCTTCTTGTCGGCTAGATACTTGGGGCTGTTTCGCTTTCAAGGACAAGTTCCCTTGCAATGAAAGCACTCAGTTTTTGGCTTGGGTTCAGCCTTGGGTTTCTTTATGGGAGGATCAATTGTTTTGCCACCCTTCTTGGAGTTACCCTTCTTGCCCTTGCCATGCTTCTTGAAACTAGTGGTTTTATTTACCATTAACACTTGATGTTCTTTCTGGATTTCAGACTCAGCAACTTTCAGTATCGCAAACAACTCGGCTACTGACTTGTTCATCCCATGCATGTTATAGTTCATCACGAAGCTCTTGTAGTTTGGTGGCAATGATTGAAGAACTCTATCGGTGATCGCCTGCGGCAGAAGGGGCATCCCTAACTCCACCAGACGGGTCGAATACAGAGACATTCCGAGTATATGTTCACTGATAGACCCGTTCTCCTCCATCTTGCAAGCATAGAATTCTTCTTAAAGATAAACTCCAACTCTTGCAACATCTCATATGCTCCCTGACGTTCAAAACGTCTTTGAAGTCCCGATTATATGCCATACAACATTGCACATTGAACTATCGAGTAATCTCCAGAACGTGCCTCCCAAGCGTTCTTAACGTCTTCGGATGACACAGGAACAGGTGGGTCACCAAGCGGTGCATCAAGGTCATAAGCCTTCTGGGAAGCCATGAGGATAATCTTCAGATTACGGGCCCAGTCCACAAAGTTACTTTCATCATCTTTCAACTTAGCTTTCTCTAGGAACGCATTAAAATTCAGGGGTGCTACTACGCGAGCCATTAATCCACAACATAAATAAGCAACGGTTACTAAGACTATTGTTCAACATAATGAGTTTAGTTAATCAAATTGCTAAAGCTCCTAATCAAATTGACATCCCTAAAGTCATCTCAGTGATACATGATCCATATTCACCAACTCAAGTTCGATCATCATGTGAGTTAAGGTGGTTTCAATGGTGAACATCATCATGTTGATTATATCTACTATATGACTCATACTCGACCTTTCGGTCTCTTGTGTTCCGAGGTCATGTCTGTACATGCTAGGCCTGTCAAGTTTAACCCGAGTATTCCGCATGTGCAACAGTAGCTTGCACCCGTTGTGTGCGAACGTAGAGTCTATCACACACGATCAACACATGGCGTCTCGACACGACGAACTTTCGCAACGGTGCACACTCGAGGCGAACACAAATCATCTTGAAATTTAAGTGAGGGATCACCTTATAATGCTATCGTCGTTCTAAGAAAAACAAGGTGCATAAAAGGATTAACATCACATGCAAATCATAAGTGACATGATATGGCCATGAACTTGTGCTTTTGATCTCCATATCCAAAGTACCGGCATGATCTCCATCGTCACCGACATAACACCATGATATCCATCATCATGATCTCCATCATTGTGTCGCCATCGGGGTTGTCGTGCCCACCATTCTCATACTACTATTGCTATCGCTTACCGATAAAATAAAGCATTAGATAGCGCTTAAAGATTGACACGCAAGTCATACAATAATAAAAGGCAACCCTATGGCTCATGTTGGTTGCCGTACTCATCGACATGCAAGTCGTAATATTCTATACAAAACATGATCATCTCATACATCACATATATCTCATCATTTAATTGGTCATATCACATCACAACATACCCTGCAAAAACAAGTTAGACATCCTCTAAATTTTGTTGCATGTTTTACGTGGCTGCTATGGGTATCTAGCAAGAATGATTCTTACATGCGGAAAACCACAACGGTGATATGAAGATTGCTTTTCAACCTTCTACAAGGACCTCCTTAATCAAATCAAATCCAACTAAAGTAGGAGAGATAGACACCCGCCAGCCATCTTTATGCAACAAAGTCACATGTCAGTCGATGGAACACGGTCTCTCGTAAGCATACGAGTAAAGTCGGTCCGAGCCGCTTCATCTCACAATACCGCTGAATCAAGAAAAGACTATGGGAGGAAGCAATCTGAATGTCAACGCCCACAAACTTCTTTGTGTTCTACTCAAGATCTCATCTACGCATATACCTAGCTCATGATGCCACTGTTGTGGAACGTTGCATGGCAAACAAACAAATTCCTACGCTTCACCAAGATCAATTTAGGAGATGAGCATCTACGAGAGAAGAGATTGGATCCACATACCCTTGTAGATCGCTAAGAGGAAGCATTAAAGAACGCGGTTGAAGTAGTTGTGCGTCTCCGCGATCCAAACCGCAAGCCATCTCATGAACTCCCAATCAAGTGCTGAACGGACGGCACCTCCACGTTCAACACACGTGCAGCTCGATGATGATCTCCGCCTTCTTGATCCAGCAAGAGGGAGCGGAGAGGTAATCGGAGAGGGAGCAAGGGCTGCGTCGTGGCTTGTGGTGTGGATGCCCTCCTCCCTCTCTCATATATATAGGGGGAGCGATGGGGCGCCCAACCCCTAGGGTTTCCCCTTGGGGCGGCGACCAAGGGTGGAGGCCCCCTAGGGTGGCTTGCCACCCAAGGCAAGGTGGCGCCAACCCTTGGGTTGGCCCTCCCACCAACCCCCATCCGCATGGCCCCTTGTGGTAGCTACAGCCAGCCCACCAAGGGCTGGTGCGCCCCTCTCTCAGAAACCATGTGGACTTCGGGGCTGGTGGCCCCTTATGGTGAAACCGCCCGGGACTCTCCCGGCACCCCCGGTATGTTATCGGTGACGCCCGAACTTTTCTTGGTGACCAACACGGAACATCCTATATATGATACTTCACCTCCGGACCATTCCGGAGCTCCTCATCACGTCTGGGATCTCATCCAGGACTCCGAACAACCTTCGGTAACCAACACACATAACTCATCTATACCGAGACGTCACCGAACCTTAAGTGTGCAGACCCTGTGGGTTCGAGAACTATATAGGCATGACCGAGACACCTCTACGGTCAATAAATAATAGCGGCACCTGGATGCCCATATTGATTCCTACATATTTTACGAAGATGTTTATCGGTCGAACCTCTATGTCAAGGATTCAGTTAATCCCGTATGATGTTCCCTTTGTTCTTCAGTATGTTACTTGTCCGAGATTCGATCGTCCGTATCTATATACCTAGTTCAATCTTGTTTCCAGCAAGTCTCTTTACCCATTCCGTAATACAATATTCCATGGCTAACACTTAGTCACATTGCTTGCAAGCCTTATTGTGATGTTGTATTATCGAGTGGGCCTAGAGATACCTCTCCGTCACACGGAGTAACAAATCCCAGTGTTGATCCTTGCCAACCCAAAAGACACCCTTGGAGATACCTGTAGAGCACCTTTATAGTCACTCAGTTACCTTGCGACGTTTGATACACACAAGGCACTACTTCGATGTCAGTGAGTTGCATGATCTCATGGTCATAGGAACATATACTTGATATGCAGAAAACTGTAGCAATAAACTGACACGATCATATGCTACATTTATAGTTTGGGTCTTGTCCATCACATCATTCTCCTAATTATGTGATCCCGTTATAAAATGATATCTCATGTCAATGGCTAGGAAACCCTAACCATCTTTGATCAACGAGCTAGTTTACTAGAGGCACACTAGGGACAAAGTGATGTCTATATATCCACACATCCAATGTGTTTCCAATCAATACAATTATAGCATGGATAATAAACAATTATAATGAACAAGGAAATATAATAATAATCATTTTATTATTTCCTCTAGGTCATATTTCCAAAACCTCTCTCTTAGCTAGCTCATACTATTCTCTCCTAGATAGAACCGAGCTACTCTCTCCTTCTTAAAATAGCATAAAACAGGTAAGCCCAGTCAACTCCATTGCGAAGAATAGAGATCCACCTATCTCCGACATGTGGAATCCGCAAATCGTTCATGTCTCCGCCAAGTGCTTGTCTGCCGTCTTTCATTACTTTGCTAAATCCATTGAGTTTTAGGCTTCCATCCCTTCTAGAAACCGAGTGTGCATTGCGAACATATGTAGGCCACCATGCCAGTCTTTCATTACTTTGCTAAATCCATTGAGTTTTAGGCTTCCATCCCTTCTAGAAACCGAGTTTGCATTGCGAACATATGTAGGTCACCATGCCAGTAAGCTGATAACGTTCAAATAATGACCTTCTACAAACATCAGTTCATGCACAACCTCTGGCGGGAATTTCTATTGAAGAACATAATAATAACATAGTTAGTAATATACATTTTCTTAAGAAAAAATTATATATGCAAAACATAGACTAATGAATGACACAATAGTAAATAATAATCTTACCATGCTATCTACATGGAAGTTACTATGGTTTAGTGGCACGTATTCAGAATAATTTTTGCCAATATATTTATAATTGATCTTAAGATTATCAACATCATCAATAAATGAGATCAGGTGATGTTTCTCCATCCAAGTTAGATTGGAGCCAATACTGTAGTAGGTCCGGTCTACTACCTTTTGAGATTTTTTGAAGAAGAGAAATAAGCTATCAATTAGAAATATACAAGTTAATTAAGGATGAAATCCAACTATTTTTAAATGAACAATGCGAATTACTTAACAAATATGGTTGACAAACTCACGTAGAGGTAAAACTGGAAGCATATCAACATCCATCCAAATGTCGATATTACCTTCAATGTCATCTTCAAGATGAATATCGAAGGTTATTTCCATATCCTTCTGAAATCCATATGCCTTTCCTAGAGCTTCCCAATTCAAGCAACCAAATTGCGAGTGATTGACTGCATTGTATAGTTTAACTCGAAATATGAAACCATGTTTAATCATGAGGTGAGCTATCCTTGTATCCATGATCTCAACTTCTTGGAAACCGAGCTTCCCCAATACACACCATCTTGCATTGCAGGGGATGGACTAGTCTAATTGTAATAAAACGGAAATTACACATTGAAGCAAATAAACACAAAGTCATGATTAATTACGAAAAAATAGTTGTCATTGTTGCGTAACGTAAAAACATCAAATATCTCATCAAACTTGATGGTGAAGGAACTGCCGTTTCGTAGGTGAGGCATGTCGCACAGGCCCTAATCTTCGCCGCACAAATCACACACAGGGTTCCGATCGTCGTTAGACATTTCCCGTGTTCATGATTCAAAGATTAAAAATTGATGGCAATTATGCAAGGAACTATTTAGCATGGGTTGAGTTTTGATCGGTCGAGGCGGATATGGTGGTGTATGCTGATGGACACTACCTCACACTAATATTTCTACCGTCGGTGATGGTCACTCCTCCCTTAGTTCCCGCATGCATTACCAAAATCTCTAGCACACGGGAACGAAGGAGGAAGTGACCCCAACGTTGGGAGTATTTCTCTGATATTTCGACCGTTGGTGCTGGTCTCTTCCTCTCCCTCTCTCGCGCATTATACCAAGGTATATATAGCGAGAAGAGGAAAAAAACTATAGCATGACCGTTGCCAAATTAGGACATATCGAGCGTCTGAAATTTGCCGGAACGGAAATGAATCAACATTCTAGCAAAACATAGGCATTAGGAGGTGTTCCTTGCAAAATGATACACACGTCGAAGGAGACAACCAATACATGTGAAAATATTTGCATGTAGTTTCTATTGTATTACAAACTTTTTGACTGTAAATTAACTAACCATCAATTATATCCAAACCTATAAACTTCTCGCCACATCAATTATATCTACGAAAATTTTCTAGACCTAATATTCTTACTGCTAATTTCTACAAGAATAGAGGGAGGTTCTAGACCTAACATTTCTACAAATTTCTACAAGAATAGAGGGAGGTTCTAGACCTAATATTTCTACAAATTTCTAGACCTAATTAGAGGGAGAGGGAGGGAAGTGGAGGGAGGAGGGAGGGAGGAGGGAGAGGGTCAGTGGCCGGAGGAGGAGAAGGGGAGTCGGCCGGATGATGGAGAAGGGAGAGGATGGAGGGGGAGGAGGGTGAGGGTCGGAGGAGGAGGCTTACGGCAATGGAGGAGACGTCAGAGCGGCGACGGCGGTGACGACGGCGACAACGCGGTGAGAGAGAGAGAGAGAGAGCAACATAGGCTAGGGAAAGAGGATAAGGAGAGATTAGCAGTAGCGCGGGAAGGGGAAGAGCGCTACTGAGATGGAGTTATCAGTAGCGCGGCAAATAGAAGCATGCTACCGCTAAGCAGGTCGCATAGTGCGGGAGTACTTGCAACGGCTCCTCCCAAATTGCGCTATTGGTAAACTGTTTAGTAGTAGCGCGCTTCCATGACGCGTGCTGCTACTATGCATAGTCAGGTGGGTAATCATACCAGCAACGATGCTTTTTTTACCCGCGCTAGTGATAAATGTTGAGCAGTAGCGCATTTGACTTACGCGCTACTAGTTATTAACAGTAGTGCGCTCCTTTAGACCGTGATACTGCTAAACCTTCACCTATAGGCTTTTTCCTAGTAGTGCCACGACACCCGCTGTCGTCTTTTTCAGGGGAGGAAGCCTCAGGCGACGGCACGGGGAGAAAGGTGCAGCGGGGTGAGATGAAAATGTGATGCCTTTTTCTACACTGAAATTACAAAATTGAAATGCCCGTTCCAAATAATGAATGCTTAATTAACAATGTATACAAGACTGCCAGGTGCTACAATGTGACATTGACATTCATCTCCTGGAGACAAAAAGAATACTCCACCAACTGTGACACGTGAGTGACACGTGAGTAATGTCGGCTGATCTCATATCTCCCTTCACACACACCGCTACATCCCCACCAGACTATATATATCGTTCGTTCATCCACACATCCTACGAGTGATTCTTTATTACTGGGCATGTATATTAGCAAAGTAGTTGGTAACCACATAGAAGTGCGAATAGTACAAGAACTGGAGAGACAGGTATCGACACACGGGAATTAGAGACATCGGGACGTTAGCAAATCGTGTCGCTAGGATCAGCGGTCGCTGCAAGAGCTCGTCCAGACATGTTCTTTGACAAGTGCCTCCTAATCCCAGTGCTAATGTGTTGGCCGTACGCAAAGATGCCTCAACTGGACCAGGTCTCTGTGCGACATGTTGCTGTCTCAGACCCCCCAATTTTTTCGAAGCTCCAATTTGACAAGTGCCTGTCCTAAGCGACTGCACCAGCTGCCACCGCACAGAATCCCCAAATTTTGGCGGTTCCAGCAAAGGGGATTAGCGCATATGTCCCTTTCACCCAGGAACAAAAACATAGAAGATCAGCCGTGTAGCGACCTGGAGTCCTCGACCGTGCGAGAGCTAAACTTCACTGACGTGGTGTCCTGGATCGGGTGATATGTCATGACCTAGACACCGAACAAGTCAGCGACGCCTTCTCCTTGTTGTAATATAATAAACGAGAGTAAAATGAATTGACTCAATCTCTGTCAAATGTTTGTGCAGGGACTCTGTCAATTTTATTGAGGATTCATGTGTCGTATTCTATATAGCTACAACGCACTATCTATTTTTCTTTGCCATGCAAGTATACAACCATGCCTCATAAGCGACTAATGCATGTCATTAACAAGTAATGCATTTAACTCATAAGTTACTTGTTTACACTAATCTATGCACGCTAACAGCCACATCACCCATTAATTCATGTTAGTAACAACGTTGAGTTGGAATTTTATTACTCCTATTAAATGTGTTAGGTGATTGCATTGTGCGTACACTAGTCCAAAAAAGTCTATCCATGACATGTGAAAAATGACTTTGATGGTCTTGGCAACACACCGCCAATATGTCGTCACTATTAAAAAAGAGTCGTGGCATTAGAAATCAACAACACTGCTAACATTCTTGTTGATGGCGTGCCACGTGTCCATCACCACCAATAGTATTCATCCCGAGTGATATGCCATATTGGTGCCACACAAACAATACGATTTTCAGGTATAAGATAAAAGTTGCACACCAGCGCTTTTCCAGCAAAACGACAACAATATCCAGTTTACCAACAGCAATAAAATCAAGTTTAACAATACTAAATAGATGCAATAACCACATTTTAAGTCCTATAATGTACTAATTAACATAGTCGAATAAAGTACTCAATAGAGACAAGTAACACACATGTTCAACTAAATAGAGTTGATAATAACATAATATGACTTGTCATGCATGCCTACTAACTAGATTCTCTTACGGGCTGGCTTAGAGTCGTAATCTACAGTAAGTGAACTATAGCTGCCAGCATGCCTGTAGTAGATCATAATCTCATGACAACCAGATTCAAGGTAGAACGAGGACACCATCTTCCCTGCTTCTATCCCTTAAGCATTTACAAGGGATCTCCAATCAGGGCAGTCGAGATAGGTGTGCATTACTAGGAAAAGGTTATAGGCGGCCTCAAATTACTAGTGGGAATAGACAGGCACCCACCACTGCTATTTGGAAACGCAATAGTGGCAGGTAACAAAATGGACCCGTCACTGGAGTTACCACAGTTGTGGCGGGCGAAAACACCTCATCACCACTAGTAAACTCTCCAAAATTTGCCCATGTGATGAAAGTGAGCTGTGGCGGGCCAAATGGAATACCCACCATTGGTTTGGTACGTATTAGTGGTAGGCAATACTTATGACCGCCACAGATAAATTGTGGTGACCCATAACTAAAAAAAGTTATATATCAAGAAGTTAGTAGTGGCCGGCACTAGGAAACGTATGCTACACGTAGATTAGCCTCAAAAAGTTTCAGGGAAAATGTATTTAATAAATATAGGGTAGTTTCAAATTTCAAAGGGGTCCATAAATTTATAAGCACATCATATTTACTAAACAGAATCGCTCGGTTGTTCGTGACTTCGGAGGAGAGGGTCCGGTTTGTACACGATGTGCTTCAAGTTTTTCGTGTAACAATTTCAATTTTGTACATCATGCCCAAATATTTTTGTCCCTTTTGTGTTGTGAGAAAGTGAACTAACACTGTGAAAATATCAAACCAACTCAAAAAGTAGCAAAATATTTTAGCATGGGTCCTCCAATAATGTTTATTACTCATGGAAAAAGTTGGAATCTCAAAAGATTTTCTTAAAATGATTTATGTGTGTGGGACGGCTGTTTTCATGAAACCCTTACACTTGATGGAGCTGTGTGGAAGAGTATCCAGCTCGTACATGATGTGCATCTAGTTTTGATCGTAACAATCTCAAATTTTGGCAGCACCCTACAGATTCGCAACGAAGACACCATGCAGAGTTTCATCCGACTTTGAGCTCTTTACACGCCAAAGTTTTTTGCCCTTTTTAGTTGCCGGAATGACACTTAATACCGTGAAAATAGGAAGCCAACTAAAGAGGTTGCAAATTTGATCACGGGGCTTCTAATAGTCTCTACTCCCTCTGTTCCTAAATATAACTCTTTATATAGATTTAACTACGGACGTACTTTAGAGTGTAGGTTCACTCATTTTGCTCTGTATGTAGTCTCTAGTGAAATGTCTAGAAAGACTTATATTTAGGAACGGAGGGAGTATTACTCAAGAAAAAAATTGAAGTTCCATTTTTTCTAAATGAGTTGTATGTAGGGCGGAGGTTTTCGTTTGCAACCCTAAGACTTGGTGGAGAAGTGTCCGGTTTGTACTATAACATCCTATTACACCTGACGGAATCTAGACTGGCCCCACTGATCAACCCTAGTCACTCGTACGCACCCAGGACAAATTTCCTCACTCCTACGCACCTAGGACAAATTTTTCGGTCGGTCACCCATCCTAGAATTGCTCCAAGCAAGCACGCTTAACTTAAAAGTTCTTTTCGAGTGTGTCCCAGGAAAAGAAGAAATTCCTTATTGATATGAATAGTATATCATTCCTATTAAATCAGGATCTCACATGTACATGACGTGCATCATGTTTTTCCATAAAGATTTTAATTTTTTTTACCGCACCCTACGGGTGTTCAATGAAAACACCATGCAAAATTGCATCCTTTCCTGAGATCATTTCCCGCTATCTATCTATCTATCTATCTATTATATAATTAAAATGATAGAAAACGAACGGTGAAAATTAATCACTCTATAGCTAAAGATGTTTGAACGGCAGAGATTGATTAGCATGTTTCCAGCGTACAGATATACGGCCATGTTGAGCATGATTAGTATGTTTAGCATGTCTGTACAGGTATATTTTTAAACTACTTACATATACATCTTTCCATACCTCACATGTTTCCAGCCAGCTGTTTTTTCATGGGAGGTTTGGAGCGAGCCTACCAAAGCTCTGGGATAGAGCGCAAATCCTATACGGCCATGTACTCTGAAAAGGAAAGACAACGTATCCAATACGTTTCCAGCCACTTTTTTTTTTTACATCACGAGCCAGCTTTTTGTTTCTTTTGCAAAGTCCTACACGGCTATTTAAAAAAAAAAGTACCAACCGGCCATGTCTCATATGGCAAAGCGATTAGTTAGGAGTACATAATAAGAGCCAACAATACAACGTTCCCATCCAGCCTAGCAACAAGAGACGAGATGGACCTGAGCTATAGGCCTGAGTTAATTGACAAGCGATGAGTTAGGAGTACATAATAAGAGCAAAACTGAGTCTAACATTACATATTGATCGTATTTACGTATAGAATAGAAGAAGCATACAACTGCCAGGTCCGCCCGAGCTATAGGCATGATCTTGGTCCATCAGTTAAAAACAAAAAGTCATTGTTTTGTTTTGCTTCTGCCTAAAAAATCGCACCGAGCAGTCTGTGTTGTTTCGCTTTGATCGTGCCGCTGGCATCACGACGGATGGATACACTGATATCTCGAACACACCAAGACTGTTTTCACACCGCTGCTCCTACCGGCTGCTGCTGCCCACGCACTTGCTCTCCGCCCTAGCATATATTCGTCGGATCCAACTCGGCTTCTTTGCCGGATCTTCTCCGTTCCTAGGTATTATTTTCCTAATACAAATACGAACCTCTAAAATTTAATTTCAGTTACCCAGTTACTGAAATTGGAATTGCATGATTAGGACTAACAGATTTTGTGTTTAGTTTCTAGGTATTCGGCTTCAATTATTTGTGGCCGTATCCAAATCTTAGGTCCACCAGTGAGCATACAGATAGTTCTTTCAAAGAAAAAACATGTAAAAATAGATCCATAAACCTATAAATATATATACTACAACGCTTAGCCTCTTTACACGTACCACATATGCATGCACGAATGATATAACCGCATAGGTTTACATGGGTCTAATGTAGCATTTTCTAGATCCTAAATGATATACCAATGCAAACATGAAGGCTTGGATAACATCTTTGTATTGTGGCGAATAGCTGTTGATTACGAGAGCTAGAAGAGAGAAACGTGAAGATTGTTATGGAATTGTATGGTTTTGCATCGGAGGTTATTAATCATATATGGGTGCGTTTGATATAATAATACATTTGGACACAGAACATCCACTAAAGTCTTATCATGTTTCCTCAAGATACGTGTTTATCTTTCTTTTTTCTATGGTTTAAATGGCAATTTAGTGGTACGGCGATGTCAAAAATATCTGAATTACATTTGGCCAACGGGAAAAATGCTCACAGGCAAAATAGTATAAAGTATAACTATAAGATTCAAGAGAATCTTACATAACTTTTTACCCGAAAATGGAAGAAAGATACGTGTTTATCTTTCTTTTTTTCTATGGTTTAGATGGCAATTTAGTGGTACTGCAATGTCAAAAATATCTAAATTACAATTGGCCAACGGGACAAATGCTCACAGGCAAAATAGTATAAATTATAACTATAAGATGCAAGAGAATCTTACATAACTTTCTACACGAAAATGGAAGAACCATTTCATGTCAATATGTAGTAAATCGATTTATTTTACTTAAACCTAGACTTAAATTTAATAGAGAATGGCACAAGTCAGAAGTAAGAAGATTTGACATGTGCCAATTTAGAGAATATTTTAGCAAATTTCTACACAATTGGTAGATTACATATGTTCATACTGGAAAGCAATACAGAAAATTGCATTAAGATGAGATTATGTAGAGCCATAATTATGGACCAAAGAATGGATGACTTTGGCCAGATAAAAATACACAAGTGCAATACGACGAGAGGTAGACGATGTAACTTTTTTTTTGTGGGGTGTAGACGATGGAACTTATAACAAGCTTAGGGTACAATCCCTCAATGTTAAGACTTTGGGTGATCCTGAAAATATTGTTGCAAATATAAATATTGAGAAATGATGGGTTACCGTCGGCACGCATCCATATCTTTTATACAAATATGGATTCAACAATGGATGAAATGGAAGGAGATAGATATGTAGAACACATTACAATATAAGAATAACAAAAGTCTAGCCGCGTAAATGCGCGCGTGACCTCGCTAGTTTCTAAATATGGTATGAAGATACCCATTCGTGGCGGGTGATTTTGGCCGTTCGACACTCATAATTTGACGTGGTGGGCTGTAAGGTGTGCCCGTCACTTGTTTTACATAATATACCTTACCCATTCTATGCCCCATGCGCCCACAACCGCCTACGTCTTATTAAAAAATTGTTCGGCCCATCTCTCTCGCCCGTCGCCGCCGTCGCATCGTAGTGGCGGCCTTCGAGATCGGCACCATCGCCCTTGCCCTTCGGCACCTACAAGGCTAGCGCCGCCCCCTCGCCTTGGTCATCCCCATCGCCCTATCCGTCCAACACCGCCTCACTGTCCGCCGCCACCTCGAATGTACCAGCCGGCACCGCCGCCCCCACCTTCCACCGAGTTCAATATCTGCCGCGTCCCCGACGCCCTCAACGTTTCCTGCCATCTTCACCAACCTCCCTGTCATCTCGGTCCACCCCGGTAACCACATCTCTCTTTTATTGTAGATGTAGAGTGTAGTCATTCTTATACTAGAAAACGTTAGTACTAGAAATAGTTGTACTAGTTATTATAGATAGGGTTTATTGTAGATGTAGATTTTTTGGGCATACCATATTATATACAAGTGCAATTTTGTACTAGTTATTCTAGTATAAGTTATTCTAGTAGACTCTCCAAAATTTGCCCACGTGATGAAAGTGTGCTGTGGTTGGCCCAATGGAATACCCACCAATGGTGTGGTACGTATGAGTGGTAGGCAATACTTATGCCCACAACAATAAATTGTGGCGATCCATGCCTAAACAAAGTTATATATCAAGAAGCTATTTGTGGCGGGCACTAGGAAACGTACGCTACATGTAGATTAGCCTCAAAAAGTTTCAGGGAAAATGTATTTAATAAATATAGAGTAGTTTCAATTTTGAAGGGGTCCATAAATTTATAAGCACATCATATTTACTAAACAGAATTGCTCATTCGTCCGTGACTTCGGAGTATAGTGTTCGGTTTGTACACGATGTGCTTCAAGTTTTTCGTGTAACAATCCCAATTTTTTACAGAAGCCTAAAGATTCCCAATGAAGACCCCATACAAAGTTTGATCCCATTCTGAACTCGTTTGCATGCCCAAAGATTTTTTTTCCTTTTTTGTTGTCGGAAAGTCAACTATCACTGCGAAAATAGCAAACAAACTCAAAAAGTAGCAAAATATTTTAGCAAGGGGCCTCCAGTAATGTTTATTACTCATGAAAAATGTTTGAATCTCAAAAGATTTTTTTTTAATAATTTATGTGTGTGACACGACTGTTTTCATTCGAAACCCTTACACTTGTTGGAACTGTGGAAGAGTATCCAGCTTGTACATGATGTGCATCAAGTTTCACCATAACAATTTAAAATTTTGACGGCACCCTACAGATTCCTAATTAAGATACCATGCAGAGTTTCATCCCACATTGAGCTCTTTACACGCCAAAGTTCTTTTGAACTTCTTAGTTGCCGGAATGTCAATTAATAACGTCAAAATAGGAAACCAACTAAAAAAGTTGCAAATTTGATCACGGGACTTCTAATAGTCTCTACCCCCTCGGTTCCTAATTATAACTCTTTCTAGAGATTTAACTGCAGAGTACATAATTTAGATTGTAGGTTCACTGATTTTGCTCTGTATATAATCCTAGTAAAAGATACAGAAAGACTTATAATTACGAATGGAGGGAGTATTACTCAAGAAAAAAGTTGAAGTTCGATTTCTTAAATGAGTTGTATGTAGGGCAGAGGTTTTCGTTTGAAACCCTAAGACTTGGTGGAAGAGTGTCCGGTTTGTACTGTAACACCCCGTTACACCTGACGGGATCTAGACTAGCCCCACATATCAACATTAGTCTCTTTTGCACATTTTGTCCTCACTCGTACCACCTAGGACAAATTTTCCGGTCGGTCACCCATCCTAAAATTGCTCCAAGCAAGCACGCTTAACTGGGGAGTTCTTTACGAGTTGGCTGCAGGAAAAGAAGAAATTCCTTGTTGATATGAATATTATATCATCCCCATTAAGCCAGGATCTCACATGTACATGATGTGCATCATGATTTTGCCATAAAGATTTCATTTTTTTACCACACCCTACATGTGTTCAATGAAAACACCATGCAAAATTGCATCCTTACCCGACATCGTTTGCCCGCTATTTGTAAATATGGTATGAAGATAACCATTCGTGGCGGGTGACTTTGGCCGTTCAACACTCGTAATTTTATGTGGTGGTCTGTAAGGTGTGCCCGTCACTTGTGTTAGACCATATACGTTCTCTCTACCCCGTCGCTGCTGTCGCATTGTAGTGGCGGCCTTTGAGATCGCCACCATCGCGCTTGCCCTTTGGCGCCTACAAGGCTGGCGCCGCCCCCTCGCTCTCGTCACCCCCATTGCCCTAACCGTCCAACGACGCCGCATAGAACATCCTCTCCCTCACTATCCATCACCACTTCAAACGTAGCAGCCGTCACCGCCGCCCTAACCTTCGACCGACTTCAGTGTTTTCTACATCCCCGACGCCTTCAATGGTCTCTGCCATCTTCATCAACCTCCCTGTCATCTCCGTTCACCCCGGTAACCATCTCTCTCTCTCTCTTTTATTGTAGATGTAGAGTGTAGTCATTCTTATACTAGAAAAGGTTAGTACTAGAAATAGTTGTCTAGTAATTATATAGGGTTTATTGTAGATGTAGATTTTTTGGGGGTACCATATTATGTACAAGTGCAATTTTGTAATAGTTATTCATTTTGTAGTAATTCGGCATACTGTAGATGTAGATCTGCATAATTCATTATGCATATGTTCACAAAGAGTGCCAACGAGTTATGGGAAACGTTGATTAGGTTCCATTTCATTAAATTTCTGGCACTCAATACATCGAATTGCTAGAAAAGGTCACGCCATGTTTTTTTCGATAGAAGACATCGACTGTTGTCGTAAACAGTTATCTCGTTATCTATTTGCGTTTATGGAATTTGTGCTTTCTCTAAATGTGATGTTTTTAGTGTGAATTAGATTGAGAAGCCACGACGCCCCATTATGACTCCTACAACCGTATACTCCGTACTGAGGGTGTCTCATTACACGATGGCCACACACGACCTCCTATGCGGAGAGCACTCTAGTAGCCACTAAGGAAGCTGAAACATATGCCAAGAGAAATGCAAAATCTTACCATCTTGTGACAGCAACCGCTCACAGAGAGTGACCGCCCTAGCCGAGATCACAAAGATGAATTGAGACGAGAAGAGCTCGTGACATAGATGAGTTTTTTCTTCGTGAGCTAGTGATGCACTGCCTTTATGTGATCTATATGATCGAGTGAACAATGAGATCGAGAAGGGACTCGAGCTTCATGGTCGTTTCTCCCCTCGTGCTTGAGACTTTTTGCAGACGTCTGCCTTTGAAGGACTGGAAATTGATGTGGTTGTGACTCCGGTGCTTGCGATCATGCCTGAGCTGTCGGGAGCTGTGTGTGGGGGGTGGATCCCCCCCCCCCAAGATCTTGATTGTTGCCTTACCACCATCTTCACCCCTGGAGTCTAGCCAGATATATGATGCCGAGGGGTGCAATGATCTGGACGTTGCAATCTCTCGCTCTCGCCTAAGTCCATCAGGTGTCAGGCACCAGCCAGCCTACTTCTCGGTGCCATGGAGCGCGCAGTTTTAGATGTTGTTTTCCTTCCCTCACTTGCGACCATCGAGCAGGTGATGCCCGTGAGTGGCATGACCAGTGAGCCAAGTGTGTCTGCATCTACTCAAAATTCAAATGCTCTCTTCGCAAAAGAACTTTGTGAGTTGCTAGTGAGTGTGAAGGTTGCTAGAGCTGGTTGGGGCAGGTAGATTGCTTGCCTCCTGAAGGGGACACGAAGGAAAGGCAAGTAAAAAAAGATGGGCAATAGCAAAAGTAGAGTCATAGGCAAGGCGTCTTTGACTGCTTGATGGATGATCTCCAGTCTCTCCGCCCGTCCTTTCGGATTGGGTTGTCATTGTGGGTTGCAAAGTGTATGATGTCTTCCGTCGAGGTGTTCTTGTCGGGTGTGACATGGCGTAATAGCAATCTCGAGGTTTGTGGATGGTGTGTAATCAGAGTGGCGGGGGCTGCCTGTGGCGTTGTGGGGTTTCTTGACATGTGAGAATTAATCCGAAACTAAACCGACTACGACTCTAATCACGTATATAATTAAAATTCTAACCAAGAGTACCGAGTTTGAAATATCAAGCAGTCTACCCCTAATCCAAATTTGCCTACTTCCTAACTCGACCACGACAAGTGTTCTTATTGAAGAGGCTCACCTTCACTGATCCTCGTCCCACTACTAGGTTGAGCTTGATCTCGTGGAGACACGTAGATGACCAAGACTAGACTGATAAAACAATATTTAGACTACACTAACATATTAAAAAAACACTAAGACATGACTATTAACCTTGTCGATCTTTCATCCTTAGAAAAACCTTAGGTCATCGTCAACATCTCCCACCACGGCTTGGTGTGCCACTTCCTTCCTCTTCATCGGCTCTTTGTTTCGGTTGGGGCAGACTTGCCAGAAGTGTTTGAACTCCTGGCAGGTATAAAATGGATCTTGGATTTAGTTCGACGGTGTTCACACTCTCTTGCTATCCACTCCGATCTAGTCACCGGAAATCATCATCGCCATAGACCCTCAGTTGTTCCTCATGAACCTTTGACCTCCCTATGACTTCCTCCATCGTCATGGTCTTGAACTCACCAAACTACTCTATGGCAGATGCAATCTGAAGAAGCTTTGACGGAACCGCTCGAACTATTTTTTTGACAGAATTATTCTCATTAAACTTTTCTCCAAGTCATCTTATCCCATTGGTGATGGTTCTCATCCTGAGTTTGAAGTCGTCAATTGATTGAATGTCTTTCATCTCGAGCCTATAAAGTCAGATTCGAGCCCTGTTCAAGAATTCGTCCGATTAACTAGTTAACTTACTGATGAATCCCTACTCGTAGGGTCACCGAATAGCTGATTAATTGATAAACAGTACAATCAATTGACTAAATGGCCGATTAACTTGCTAATTAATTAGCCTATTAATCCTCTACCCGCTAACCAACCGAGAAGTAAACAGTTAACGATTTCCTCGACAATGGATTTTAGGGTTTCCAATCTCGCCTGCTACATGCGATCATCCCCAAGATGATTCTTCTTTATCACCTTCCAAGCTTCATGTGATGTCTCCTTTTCAGCGATGAAGGCAAACAGATCATTCATGATAGTTTTATAGATATCTGTAAATGCATGCCTTTGGATCCGTCAGCTCATCCACCTTCCCGGTGGCTGCCGGCTACATTGCATCCCAAATCGTTGGGTACACATCAACGACTTCATTTTGATCGTCCAAATATAGTAGTTTCTCTTCATTTGCATCGGATACGTAACAAACCCACTCTCACCTTTTTCAGCCATGATCTTTGTCGTTACTGCACGCAATCGCAGCTCTCACCGGACGACCTTAAAACCTAGCTCAGATATCAATTGTTGGACCTCGCACTGCTACTTTAGATCGTATCAACGCTAGAAGCAACCAAGCAAGCTAGTGGATCGATTGTTGGTCTAGGTAGCTATAATATTCGGACGGCTAGATATATCTCGATTGGAACTACGCCAAAGCACAGCACGCCATCCACACACAAGATAATCTTTTTTTCCCTCTGCTGTAGCTTCCTTGAGGCTTTTCTTATTTATTTTTAGTAGCTACTACAAGGACTCCATGACAAGTACCCACTGGTATTCTAGTACTAAACCGACTATGACTCTGATCACGTATATAATTAAAACTATAACCAAACGTACTGACTCTGGAATATCTAACATTGTATTTGGGGAGTATCGGGCTAATTCTCCGATTCTAAAGCAGATTTGCATTGATTTATCAGGCAACGTAGAAGGGCACGTCAGGCAAGGCAGTGACATAGCTCGTTCCATGGGCATGAGTTAAGCAAAACTAGATAGTGTGTTCTAATTAACTGAAACGACAGGTTGACAGCAACACCTGCATGGCGTAGTTGCTGGAATTATCAGTTTGTATACGTGTCCTAGGCCATCCTTTAATGTGACGGCAAGAAGACAACCCGCATAACAATGCTCTATGGTACACTAGATTACGATTTACTATTCCACAAGATGCGCTCGGCAACCATAGCATTCTCTCCCCATTGTCGGCATTTTGAACTCTAATTTCTTTCGCCGCGTGCACCTCGGGCTCCTGTGAGACAACTGGTTTTGGCGGCCTAGCTTCTTGATTCAGCTTGAGTTTCCGTTGGAGCATAGAAGTCCCACCTTCTCTTATTATTCTCGGATTCACTCATTAGTAGAAAACAGGGCATTTGCCCCGGTTCTTAAGCGAATCGGGACTAAAAGGGCTCCACGCGGCCGCAGCAGGGCTCCCAGGCCAGAGGACCTACAGTCCTGGTTGATAACACCAACCGGGACAAAAGACCATCCACGTGTTAGCACCTGCAAATCGCTATGGTCTAGTTTTTTTTAAAAGGGTCGTGTTTCATTTTGTGTTTTCATTTTTTTATATTTATATTGTATTCGACGCAGTTACACATATTAATATACAACATCATCAATACAAATTATGGCAAAAAACATCCAACATCAGTACAAATTAAATGAATGCAATAGACCAAGTTGAAATAGAGGAAAATACGATGTTGCCATTCGGAACTTCGTATTTTCCTCTAATTAAACTTGGTGTATTACATCCATCTAATTTGTACTGGCATATGTCATATTACAACTCATCATCACCTTAATCAACTCTTCATCATTCTAGGTAAAATAACGTAAAAATGTGAACTCCTCATCATTCTGGTTGTGATCATATATATTAGCAAATGATCAAGTTATCACAAGTTAGAAACACTAACTACTGCTCTCTCCTAGGTGAAATTGCATAAAAAAGGTGAACTCCCGCATCTCCCCATTGAAGAATACAGATCAACCTATCTCCAACTTCTGGCTTGCGCAATTTATAGTGTCCAAGTGTTTTCCAGGATGTTGTTATTGCCTTGCTTCATCCTTTTATTTTCATGGTATCACCTAACCTGCCGATAGAATACCTAAAAAGGAATCTGCTGATTTCCTAATGTCTCCAATTCCCGCATAATAACTAAACATATCTTTTTGGTTCCTATTAATAGTCGTCAACCCGTACAACTACCCGAGCTAGAATTTGAAACTCTTGGTTAATTTTTTTGGTTAACATGCTAATTTAAAATGGCTTTACTTTTACTTTATGAAAGGCCATGCATAGAAAATCATAAAGAGAACCTCATTCGAATGTCATATTCCGCTACCCACAAAGAGGTTAGCATTTTACATTTAATATTTTCAAAGGTTATTTGTATTCTTTTTTGTCCAAGTTCCATTTATTAGAAAATCATCGCTTAATACACTAGTAATCAACCTGTGCACCTGCACGGGCTAGCAACCATGAGTTGAAACCATGGTATTTCATATACTTTGAAAAAATAACAAACATCACAATTGAATTGACAATTTCTAATTATAAGTGCAATTTCCAAAATAACAATCACCTTTTCAACATCTGAATCGTCCCTCAACCATAATCATTGACAATGTACAATTGTGTCCAATACAAAGTGAGGAAATAATCCCTAATTCGTGTTATTAGTATGGAAAAATGCCAAAAAAGTAATGTTAGAAAAACTATTGGAGAAACTGATACATTATTGAAAAACAGAAAACTACAAATTGAATAATATTTTGGTAAAAATGTAAATTTATTTTGACTTTCAATTTGAGATCATAATGATTCATTTAATGTTGTGTTGTAATTGAAATTATATACGTTTGTGAGTGTACATTTTCTAGACAATACAGAAATTTGTATTCGTTTGTAAATGATCAAAAGTGTCGACTCTTTATAAAAGAAAGAGTTATATTGTTACAAAGTTTTAAATATATGTGCTAGTTTAGTCTTCGAGCTTCTTTAGGATGTATCCGAATACTATTTCTTTTTCATAGTGTGAATTAACACTAATTATATCGCGAGAAAAATATTTTACCTATCACGCATCACACGTATGCATGCATGGATCCTGTACTGTGATCTCATATACGTACATATTTGCACGCTGGTAAGTTTGTACGCCAAGCCAATTTGATTAATCCATTGAGACGTATCTAATTGAGAAAAACTGAATGAGATGTGCAACTAAAAGAAGCTACAGATTGTATTTTATATTTTGGACCTAGTAGAGACGTGTTTGTATGGGCTTTGTTTTTTCCGTGATGGCATGCGTATTTACATTGGAAACTGCATGTAGACATTTTTTATATTAACAAGCTATCATATGGATATAGTATCATAACCCTTACGTGATCACTTTTGTTCTGTAATTTCGCTTCTTGAGTTTGGCTTCGGACCCGATATTCAGATACCTTTTCTGCTTCCAAAACATATTAACAATTAAACATACCAATGGTATACAAGAGAAGTTCCTCATCGAAGGCATTGTTGAATTCAATGTTGTATTCATCTGCTCGAAATGACGAGTGTGTTGTGTTTCCACTCGAGTGTGTTGTGTTTCCACTCGAGTGTGTTGTGTTTCCACTCAAACTACTAAGTACGGAAGTTAAGGGAGGCAACTTTCCCCCTTAGCCTCGTTTGTTGTGAACTAGATAGCATGTTAAGCTCAAAACCAACTCCCAGTTCGAAGATTGAATCCATAGTTATTCTCATCAAAAGTTCCTTAGGAAATGTGCATGGCAGACTTGATTTGGAATCGAAATAGTAGAAATTAAGAGAAATGCAAGCAAACGTGCATCAAGTCAATCAGCTTTTGGTACAAGTATGCTATCTAAAACTTCAAACTCGGAGTAAATTAAATCATATTTTTATTTTGTTCACTAGGAAATCTGACTAATGGATATAGCCCAATTCAGAAGTTCTAACAAAACTATTTTTACCCCAGTTGTTTGCAAAGAAGGGCTAACTGAATTTTGTTGGCCGTTTAGGTCTAGGATTTGATGTTCTTCTCTCTTTCGTAGGTTAAAGTTCAAAATTTGAAAGGTGCAGAACTATGATCTTAGCACTTACAAACATATAATACTAGCTCCTATCCTATTTATGGTAATTTGGTTAGGTAGTGCAGATGAGGTCTTCTCTGCTGGTTTTACGCTAGTCATTCTGAAAACATTACTACTATAATAGAGTAGCACCTTGTTTGAGAACTCACGGCTTGCTAGCTTTCCTAGTCTGTCGTCACATAAACCCCGTTTCCAAAGATATACTACATGATCTCCGTGTGGAAGAGCCCCATGTGAAATAGGATCCATCATTGTCGAATTATAGTCAGACTCAGTATTGTCTTCTACTTTCTTGTAAACTGCCATCCAGTTTAGTAGTATATGATTAGTCTGGCTAGCTTGAATTAAAATTCAAAGATTAACAGAACATGGCAATATGTTTTACAGACTACTCAATTTTTTTACTTTTGACCATCCTATGTTTAGATTTTGCAGGATCTAATTAGCATCTATCAGGCAAACTGATCGATCTACCACCATGTTAACGGTTAGCAAGAAAGGGAGGAAGAACAAAATAATGGGCAATGGAAAACTACCATTCTATATTTAGTGAAGTTCATCCACTCTACCCACTGCATGGACTTTGGGTCATGCTTGTCATTGCCATGTTCCAGATACGTGTGTCCCATGCAGCCACAAACACAGCAGAAAATATGGATTTTCTCCTATAGGATCGAGTAAGAAACTTTCTTCTGATTCTTTGTTATAGAAACAAATCTCATGTGGGGTTCATTGACATCCAACTTTACCCTAACTCGCACAATCCTACCATCTTCCCACCGCGGATTTAGCATCACACTCACGACATCTCCAACCTTGTACATCAATGATCTGACAACAGCGTCTTTCCTGTACAGAGGTGGAAGATCAACAATTTGGATCCATACCAACAGTTTATCCAGCACCACTCCATCAACTTTGGATAACTGGTCATACCTTTCGATCAAGACAGCATGGTCACAGGACAACCAACAGCCTTCCTTTGTACTCCTTTCTAGTCCCCCTGGCAATTAACGGTGACCACAAACAGATTTTGCCCCATGGCATTGAAGCTAGCACCCTGGGCCAAACTCCAAGCATTAAGCATCGAGTCATAAAAAGGTTCGCGACTAAAGGGTTTGTTAGTATGATAGAAATCGCCATGAACTCAGCCTCGCCTAGTTCAATAGGGAATTCCTCCTAAAAGTTCATATCATCTTCCTCTCTCTCATGAAGGTTCAATTTACCTATTAGTTCTTCCACACCAGCGGGTGCACTACTAGCTAATGCCTGGGAACCAGACCCTGCCACCCTTGCGACGATTTTGATCGGTGTGTAACAAGCCAGAGTAACGAGGGAATCGGGAACCCTAGACATCGCCGCCAGGGGGGAAAAGAACCCTAGACGTTGCTGCCAGGGGAGAAAAGAACATGATAGATGGCATACCAGAGTGAGAGTCCTATGTTTACTGAAGCTTGTTCTGAGGACGTGCTCGATGACAGCAGGGTCGATGGTTAAGATAGATTGTACATCAATAGATTCTACATATATCACTCGAACCGATGGCGATAGTTGTCCATTGAGGCGATCTGGCATAGTAGCAACAACTTATGCATCAAGGATTCAAATGCTTCTGGCCCTTATTCAAATGCCCGATGTAGTATTGTTAATGCTAGAACACGTCCGAGGTGAGTACTGTACTTGTTATATGAAATGCCGGAACTAAAGGGTGGTTTTCCTTTGACATAGGACGTCACCGTAGGCACCCAGTGGTAAACCAGCACTTTATACAACTCCAAATAGGCAAAGCAACGATCCAGCTATGCTGGAGGTGCTTCTCCATCGAACCATTGAAATTCGTGTGTTGGTGGCATGGTGTATAATGAGACTGCCTTTGAACACCGTGTCCCCCTCCCCCACTACACCCTGAATGAACAGTAAATTCAAAGAGACAAAAAGAACAAAAACTGCGGGATATCAAACAAGATCAAACATTTGATGTTCTTGTGAACTTTCAGCCACAAATAACATTTGAGAATCCCTCGTCAAAACAAACAAAATCACTGCTCAAAAGTGTACTGAAGAAGTTTATTGAACACTGAAAAGTGATTTTTCTTTTTCTTCTGAGGGCTCCCCAAATGATATTTGTGGCTAAAACGTTGTAAGAACATCAATTGTTCGATATGTTTCATGTGCCAAAGTTTTAGATGTTTTTTTGAATGAAAGGGGTTTTGCCCTGCTCCATTTTATTAATGAAGCGGAAAGCAGTCTCAGTACATAATTCGAAATCGAGGTCTTAAGCAATGAGGAAACACATGCTCCAAACAAAAAAGAGAAGCCACCACACGCAGCTATTACTGCTAAGTCTCAGAGCTACTCTTATTACAGGAAATAGGGAAAGTAAGAAAGGACATATGCTAATAGCCTACGACAGTCGAATCACTCCGGGTGATGTGGAGAAGCTCCCCATGGCATTTGTCAAATGCGGTGATGAATTGCCGAAGCACCGCTTCCTGTGTGACGTCGCAGAGCACAACCCATTGGCAAAGAAAACTTCGTAGTTTCACAAGCACACAGTTCAGACTTTTCCAAGAGTGGCCCTGGAAGGAAAACTCATTTCTTAGTCTCCAAATACTCCACAAGGAGGCAGCCATAATCATATTCTGGACAAGTTACTTATGAATTTGCCATAAAGCACAAACATCTACAAAGCTGGAAATAGTGGACATTCGAAAAAAATGGCAAACAGGGTCCAAATGTATTTAGCAACCACACATTCAAAGAACAAGTGTTGTACTAATTCATTTTCACTACAGAATAAACAAGTAGGATCATCAACAGTTCTACGTTTAGCCAAGTTGTCCCTTGTTAAGATTTTGTTATAGACACTCATCCAAAGAAATACTTGGATATTCTGAGGACATAATATTTTCCAAACTTTATCTGCAATGGTAGAAGCCACACCTCCAAAGTTGATAGCATTGTAGAAGGACTTAACAGAGTAAACTCCTCTGGATCCAACATCCAAATAGGAACATCAAGGTTGTTAGTCATGGGGATATCTTGGATAATATCAAGCAGTTGGTTCCATTTATTAATACCATCACTATAAACACACCTCCTGAATGTGAGCTTAAGGTCTATACCATCCCAAACTTGAGAGACAGAGCAATCGGGTTGATTGCAAATATAGAAAAGGTCCCAGAATTGAACCTTCAAGGAATAGTCCCCAACCCATATATCATGCCAGAATTTGATATTTCTACCATCGCCTTTCCATTTGTAAAAGTTCTTGGAGGCATTTAAAGCCCAAGTTACACTCTTCCAGAAGGGAGATCCGTTGTCAGGCTTAGCCCATAAGATATTGGGGGAGTTAATGTTATATTTAAAGGAACTAACATCTTTCCAATCTTTCTTACTAAGGTCAAAAAACCTCCCCCACCCCCACCCCCCGCCAAGAAGCCAACAGAGACATATTGAATTCCTTAAGGTTTGGGAACCCCCAGACCCCCAAAGCATTTCTTCTTAGTTACCAGGGCCCAATTGGATAAGTGGTATTTGTGTTGATCTTCCATGTTCCCCCAAAATAAGTGGGCCATCTGAAAATTCATCGCATCTATTGCCCATTTTGGAAATTTAATGACTGCCATAAGATAAGCTGGGATACTAACAATACAAGCACATAACAGGATCAACTTTTCTTTGTAAGTAAGGTGCTTCCCTAACCAGCCAAAGATACAAGCAATGATCCTGTCAATAATAGGTTTGATATCCTCCCTCCTCAATTTGTCATAATGCAGGCGCACTCCCAGGTATTTGATAGGAAAGGATCCAATCTTACACCTAAAATTCTGGGCAAAATCTTGTGCAACATTCTCCTCAATATTTATAGTCATGAGATCACTTTTGTGAAAATTGATTTTCATACCAGAGAAATTTTCAAAACACGACAAGATCCATTTAAAATTTCTCGCTTTCTCACAAGAGTTTTTTGAGAACGGTAATGTATCATCTGCATATTGCAAACTGGTGATCCCCCTGGATCACATGAGGCAGAAGCCCCGAGATCAATCCTTGATGTGAAGCTTTGAAAAACGTTTTAGAGAAAACATCAACAACCAAATTAAAACGAATTGTTGAGAAAGGATCACTCTATTTGAGACATTTCCCATCTAGAAAGTATGGACCAGTAGTATCATTAATTCTAATGCTAAAGGTACTTCTAAGCAAAACACTTTTGATCAAGGTGGCCCCGAACCCCCTGGACTCCAGCATCTCAAACAGAAACTCCCAACTAACCCTATCATAAGCTTTCTCATAGTCCAACTTGACAAAAGCCCCTGGGTTTCGGATCGTTTGATCTCATGGATAACTTCGTGGGCTAGAACAACACTCTCCAGGATAAATCTCCCTCTAATAAAAGCAGTTTGGTTTGGGGAAATTAGTCTATCGCCAATAGGGGACATTTTGCTCGTCATAGCCTTGGAAAGAATCTTGATCGCGCAATTACCAAGACTGATAGGCCTAAATTTCTTCATGTCCTTGGAATCTACCTCCTTAGGAATTAACACAATCAGGGCAAAGTTCAGCTTATACACGTCTAGTTTACCCTCTTCAAAGTCTCTTATCATGGCCACAAAATCACTTTTAATCACTTCCCAGAAAGTCTGGTAGAAGAGAAAGGAGAGGCCATCCGGACAAGGGGCCCCATGAGCATAAGATCCAAAAATGGCCTATTTAATCTCTTCCTCAGAAAAGTTTTTTTTGAAGGCATTCATTCTCTTCGGAGGAAACCATCTCCACCTCCTTTCAAAAGGAAGGATCCAAGCGGATGTTATGTCTCTGCTCATGACCAAAGAGATTTTTATAGAATGAAGTGGCAACCTCCAACATCTCTTTGGTAGTATGGACCGGACCTTATTCCCCATTTAATTCAATATTTTTTGAATTTATTGTTCATGAGGTTGTAGGAATAATCGGGAGCTATCACACCTTTCTTGTGTATAGTTTGTCCCACGGTTGTGGCTAATGTACCGATTCTAGGGGCCCGATTTGGTAGTCCGGGCAATGAATTAGGGGAGGTCCCCTGTTCGCGTGCGGGGAAATGGTAGTTCACGTCGAGCAGGTTGCATCAGGGGAACACCAAATCGACAGCCGGTTGTAGAGCTGTTTGGTGAGAGACGGCTACCGAGGGCCATGATAAGAGATCGTCCTCATGTGATCTTTGATCTAATACATCGTTGTGGAGTGGACGAACCTGGCGGCTTGCACACATCGTTGACCTGGAACAAGCCGAGATGCTTAGACATGCTCTATAGCTCATGCGAGACGTGGGTGTTCAATTCCAACTACGCCTGGATGTGTTTATCCCCAAGCAGGAGTATCAAGTTGTGACGATCGTGATCTAGAGGAGAGCATCGCAGTCCCATAAGGGGAATTTGAGATGAGGAGGATCAGGTGAGGGGGTCATATTAGGAGGAAGGAGATGCCGAATTTCACTCGCTTTTCATTAGTTGTCAAACAGAGGATGTGTGAGTAAATGACTGTTTTTTATCGAGGAGGATGGGGTGGGGGGGCATGAGTAAAACACGCTCCATGCCAACTGGGCCATGCGCGGTAGGAGACCACACTCAGATACTAGACGGGCGAAGGCCCGAACCACCGAAGTCCATTTTATCGAAAAAGGCTTTCGCCCCGCTTTATATATAAAGCAATCATCAACAACAAGTGTGTTGTGGTGGCGTGCGTTTGTAACGAAGCCCATTTCCTTCCTGTAAGTGCAGTACCAGGTGTGTGACACTAATCTCATGAAACTTTGACCTGGATACATGTATAAATGAACACGTCGAGAACCTAACAATTTGAACAAAAGGCTACTTAAGTCCCAAGGTTTTCGTATATCCCGATGTCTCCAATTCCGGCTTGTCCATGCATCTCCCCGGCTCCGTTATTTTGGTCTCCTCTACCTATGTGGTCGCCGCCTATCTTGTCCTAGTTCATTTTTTTCGATAAAGAAAATATATTAATATCAAGTGGATATCAATTACACCCGGCCTCTGCAACAACATAATGTCAGGAGCTAATCGAGACATCAAGGATGCACACAACCAAAAGAAAAAGAAAAGAAAAGAAAAGAGAAAATGGCCGAACTGATCAACGAAGAAGCAGGAACTACCACCACGAGAGGTCAGACCGGACTGCAAAAAGGGTTCTCCAAGAACGATGTCTCCAAGAAAGGAAACCATGTACCAACACCGTTGTCGCCTGATCATAAATCATGGATTTTCACCTTGAAGAAAGTCCGACTATCCAGGCCATGCCTTCATCAAGGACACGCATAGCGATCCTCCATTGCCAGGTACAACGAGTGAAGGTTAGACCTAGACTTTTCACCCCGGAAGTCAAGACTTTGTGCCCAAAGAGCACCACCAAGAAGTCCCGCTATGTTGTCACCCTGCTAGCCGAGACTGCTGCAAAACATCGATCATCCGGTCCACAATCTTCACCACATCCAAACTCGCATCCTTCATCCCTTGAAATCTCGAACTCAACATGATCCATCAAGATCCACTGGTCATTTGATCCGGTAAAACCATCTTGAAATTCCCTATCATTATCAGCACCACAGTAATCGCCGGTAAGTATGCCGTTGCGTACCTCATGGTGCTGACAGATCAGAGTGTGACAGGACCACACCAATGACCGATGACAGCGGCAATAAATCAGGCTGATTGCCGTTGCGGAGATCGCTGCTCTGATGATCTGACCACCGCTATCTTGTGCCGTCAGGTCGCCGCTGTTATGTGTCGACGGCCTCACGATATGGCCGCCGCTTTCCTGCGTCGAGACCTCACGATCTGGCAGGTCACCAGTCTTAGGATCTGGGCGTCGGAGCTGGATGCATGTCAAGCCACTAAGTACTTGCATGTGTTACTCGATGGATTCTATCCCATGCACAAGCACACGGGTGTTGGGATATGACCGCGCGCGGAGACTTGATGTGAGACAGCCGCCGGCCGAAGCGCAAGCCCAAATCAGATGGGAGACGATGGGATCGGGTGAAGACTATGTAGGCTAATCAAAAGGAAACATGCACGAGCACCCTGCCGCCGCCGTCCTCCGTAGGAGAGCCTCCTCCAGCGGCGGCAGGGAGGGAGGTCAGCGAGGGGTGGCCGGCGGCTGGGGCGGTCATATGCCCGCCATTGAGAGAATCACTGGTTAGAAGTGTAGATGAATGACCAATATAACTTGGTGAAGATGAAGTGGTGTCCTTGACGGGAGAGATGGGCAGAGAATATTACTCACAGAAATATGAGACTTGATTGTCTATTAATACCGTCTCCATGAGCTGATTGCACATGGCGAGATATGCATCGTAATGATATAAAGAAGGAGAATTGCCAGCAAGCGAGCATTCAAGTCGCGTAGCACTTTGGTTGAGAACTTGTGGCCTGCTACCTTTCGATTGTGTCTGTCAAGAAAATCTCATTACCAAAGATATCCTTCACGATTTCCATGTTATAGAGCCCATGTGAAATAGGATCCATCATTTTCAAATTGTAGACACTCAGTACTGTCTTCTACCTATTTGTTTATTGTCATTCAGTTTACTACATAGTATATTTTTTGAACTTCCGTTGACCGGACACCGTGCGGCCACCCTCGGGCCACACCGGCCGGCCTCCACTCATCCTCGTAATGACCCTTGTGTATCCCATTCCGTAAGCCGCTGCCGGCAATGTGACTGGGAGTCATCACTGTGATGCGGCGGCGGTGCAATTGAGTCAGGGGTGGCGGCCAGATCCTCACTCCGGTCAGCCACGCATCACGGGGATTATTGCGGTGGTGGCCATCTCCTCCGTCAGAGGTGGCTGCAAGTCAGGGAGACATAATTGCTAGTGAAAATCGAGTCGGGGCGGGCCATGACGGTGTTCTTCGTCGTTATCTTGATGAAGGCATTGTCGTGTAACTTCTGTTGACCCACTCATGTTGCTCTGGGGTAACACTAGGATCTGGTGTTCCAGAACGAACGATGATGGTACTGTGGTGTTATTTTTCTCTTGGGAGCGCCGTTTGTGAAGCGACTTCATCTTACAGTAAGCTTCGGTGGAGATGTCAAAGTCATGCCTGGCCAATAGCTGCTACGCTGTATCATGCCTTGTCGGTAGGTGCTACGCACGAGAAATCTTCCAGAGTATTCACGTCTGGATGATTGAGCACATGGCGATGGCACCGTTGGACGCCTTGCTTGCGTCGACGGATGGCCGAACTGGCAAGGCTAATGTAAATCTCTCTCCTAAAGATAAGTCAGCGGTTCTATGATGACGACGGCTTCTAAAATGTGTGCGTATAGTGTACGCTTTAGGTCTGCTGCACCGTTTGTTTGTTTCGATACGTTATTTGAATGGATCGGTAACGACATCAGTTTTATATAGAGAGAGTAACTGTACTCCATATTATCGAGTTTGTAGGTGTGAGTGGAGGATTTAGGTGGTTTGATGTATGTTCTTGTCAGACCTTTGTTGAATAATTAATAATAATAACTGTATGCATTGATTGATGTAGTGGCGGGGTTTTCTAACATCCTTTCCTAAAAAGAAAGCATGAATAACAATTCAAAGGTGGATAGCACATGGCAATATGTTCTACAGACTACTCTAGTATTTACTTTTGACCATCCTATGTTTAAATTTTGCAGGATCTAGTAAGCATCTGTCATGCAGACTAAACGATCTACTGTCAAAATAGGTCAAGGGTCTCAACCCTATACACAGGGCCGCATGGATATATACTGATATGGGAGAGGGATCCTCTCGAGGGTACATATGGTTCGGTATAGATGAGATACCGAGAGATATTACAGGAGGTTTAGATGAGATAGAGATAAGAGATAAGCTAAACTTAAACTACCTCCTAGATACTATCCTTGCCGCACAAGCCTAAAAAGATAACTATGTTACATGTTTAACACCTTCCCTTAATCAGAACTTGAACAAGTTAAGATTACGCTTGAACTCTTCAAATGGTCTTGTAGGCAATGCTTTTGTGAACCCATCTACAATTTGATCTTTTGAATGCATAAACTGAATTGCTAATTCCTTGCTAGCAACACTTTTTCGAACAAAAAGATAATCAATTTCAATATGTTTGGTTCTTGAATGAATGACAGGATTAGCAGGCAAGTATGTGTCACCAAGATTGTCACACCAGAGACAAGGTGTTTGTGTATGATGTATCCCAAGTTCTCTTAGAACAGATTTTACCCAAAGGATCTCTGCCGTCACATTTGCTAATGCTTTATACTCTACCTCAGTACTTGACCTGGAAACTGTAGTCTACTTTTTAGCACACCATGATATGAGGTTAGGTCCAAAAAATAATGGAAAGCCACCTGTTGAGCGTCTGTCATCTTGGCATCCATCCCAGTCCGAGTCAGAGAAATCACTGACAAGAGTAGATGGTGATTTATTGAAGTTGAGTCTCAAGATCAAGGTACCCTTCACATATATTAGTATGCGTTTAGCAGCTGTCCAATGTGCAGAGGTGGGAGCATGCAGAAATTGACATACGTTTACAACAAAGAAATATCAGGTCTGGTGAGAGTTAAATACTGAAGTGCTCCTACCAGACTCCTGTACTTGGTGCCATCATCTTGATTCAAGGGCTCACCTTCCTCAAGAGACAATGGTGTTGGTGAGGTCTTGCAACCCTGCAATCCAACTCTATGCAAAAGATCAGTTGCATATTTTTCTTGGGAGAGATGAAGGCCTTCCCTACTTCTCTTGACCTCTATGCCAATAAACAAGTGCAAATCTCCCAAGTCTTTGAGCGCAAATGTTGAGGTCAAGTCTTTCCGTAGTGTTGTCACTGCTTCAGGAGATGAGCTTGTAACATATATAAACACAAAGATAGATGTACGTGACTTATTATAAACAAACAAGGACGTTTCAGATTTTGAGGGAACAAAACCAAGTGCTTGCAGCTTTGAGCTCAAACAAGAGTACCATGCCTTGGGAGCTTGTTTCGGTCCATAGAGTGATTTGTCAAGCTTGCACAGATGAGAGGGTTTGTTTTCATCCTCGAACCGAGGAGGTTGTTTCATGTACTCTTCCTCTTCCAGAACACCATGAAGGAACACATTCTGCACATCTAGCTGTCGAAGACACCATCCTCTAGACACATCAATGGATAATACGAGACGAATAGTGGCAGCTGTAACAATAGGACTGAATGTATCTTCATAATCTATGCCATACCTCTGCTTGGTACCTTTTGCAACTAGCCGAGCCTTGTAACGGTCTATTGTACCATCTGACTTTTTCTTTATTCTGAACACCCACTTGCAATCAATTACAATTTTACCTTGGTGTGCCGGAACTAAATGCCAGGTTTTGTTTCGGTGAAGAGCTTGAAACTCCTCTTCCATGGCCTTCTTACAATTGGAGTCCTTGCATGCTTCTTTAAAAGTGGCAGGTTCACCTGTTGAACAAGTTAGACCATACTTAACTTTGTAATTTGTTTGTTGGATTACCCCAGATTGGAGTCTGGTGCGAGGTGCTGAAGTTTGTTGTTGTGGCGCTACATCAGCAGGTGCTGGAGAGTCGGATGTAGAGGATCCAAGGGACTGGTGCTGCGATCCCGAAGCGGATTCTACAGCCGGATCGTCTATGGCTGAAGTGGGAGATAAGCAGCCGCAGGTGACACAGAAGATCCGAGCGGACCACGCGGAGTGGCCGACAGATCGGGGAAGGATCCTCACCTCCTCTGGCAGTCTGATGATGCATCTGCCTGACGTAGGTGTGCAGTTCCGACGTAAAGCGCGTGGTCGGTTGGCCCGACCCATGGATGTCCAAAGGGCCACCTTCGTTTGTGGCGTCTTGCGGTTGGAGCGGGGTGCGTGGTGCGGTTGATCGGCGCACGTCCAGCCGCGTTCCCCCCGACCAAAGCGACATAGGTGGTGGGAAGCTGCTGCGAGCGCCGTCCTAGCGCGATGCTGATTTCGAGGGGGGTCGCCTTGGATCTGGTGAAGCTGATCCCGATGCAAATTCGGTGGCATGGTTGTTGCACCGAGGGGGGCTCATGAAATATTGCCCCTATAGGCTGGTTTCTTCATTGTTTTGTGCCAAATTTGTTCTTGCTGCTCCCGTATGTTGTCCTGCAGTATCACAAGGCTCAAGTGCAAGGTTAGTAGGGTTAGTCACGTGGTCATAATTATTATCATCCCCTTGACGAAACCCGGTTATATGAGATGGAACAAGGACTATTTCTTGGCGAAGAAGGGCACCGACATTAGGATGGAGATGAGAAAAAGGGAAAACAGTTTCATCAAAAACAACATCACGTGAAATATAAACACGACCAGTGGAGACATGTAGGCACTTGACCCCCTTGTGTTGGGCACTATAACCCAAAAACACACATTGTTTGGAGCGAAACATGAGTTTGTGGGTATTGTAAGGGCGTAGATTGGGCCAGCAAGCACACCCAAAAACACAAAGAGATTGATAATCCAGGCGAGTATGAAGGAGGCGTTGCATGGGGGTTTCATTATTAGTAACATGACTAGGCAGCATATTGGTGAGATGGACAGCAGTAATGAAACCTCATCCCAATATTTGAGAGGCATGGAGGCACAGGCAAGAAGAGCAAGTCCTACCTCAACAATGTGCCTATGCTTACGTTAAGCAGACCCGTTTTGCTGATGTGCATGGGGGCATGAAACATGATGAGAGATGCCAAGTTGACCGAAAAGAGAATTCAACTTCTCATATACACCACCCCAATCAGATTGGACAATGATGATTTTTCTATCAAACTTGCGTTCAACAAGTGCTTGAAATTGGTGAAAAACTTGAAACACATCGGAGCGTTTTTTCAAAAGATAAATCCAAGTGAATTTACTGAAATCATCTATGAAACTGACATAGTAGGTGTGTCTGCCAACAGAAGAGGGGGCAGGACCCCATACATTAGAAAAAATAAGTTCAAGTGGTTTGGTAGAAATACTAGTAGACACATGATATGGCAATTGATGAGATTTTGCTTGCTGACATGAATCACAAATTGTTTCGACATTACGCTCCCCAACACACGGGAGTTGATTATTTCTAAGCACTTGTTGAACAATAACAAAAGATGGATGTCCTAATCTAGCATGCCACCGTTCTGATGAGATTTTGATGACACCAAAGACTTGTTTATTGAAGCTTCTAAACTGAGGAAA
Organism: Hordeum marinum; assembly: GCA_022496015.1. Taxonomy (NCBI): domain Eukaryota; kingdom Viridiplantae; phylum Streptophyta; class Magnoliopsida; order Poales; family Poaceae; genus Hordeum; species Hordeum marinum. The sequence continues at coordinate 27,806,059 of CM039678.1, forward strand.
TAGTGGATAGAGTCCATGCACACATCTACCTATGTAGAGTATTCTCCTCGTGACCTGATCCTTGATAAAAAAGAAGTAGGGGTGACTCAAGAAAAACATTGTTGTCGTGGGCAATGCGATGAACGAAAAGAAGATTTTTGGAAGTGTGTGGAACATGCAAAATTCTATTGAGATGTAAATCTTTATGAGTGGTTGAAATAATTGAGTGACCAACGTGAGCTATCTCCATACCTTCTTCGTTGCCGTTGTGGACTTTATTGTGGCCTCGATACTTCACTTGCATAGTTACCTTCTCGAGCTCATGGGTGATGTGATCGGTGGCGCCGGTATCGGCATACCAATTTGTGTGAACACCAAATAACGTGTGCGCAGCAGTTGCAAACTTTTTTCGTTTAGAATTGCTCTCATCATAGCGCCAATCAAAATCTTTTGCAATATGGTTATCTTTCTTAGAGATTTGACACTTATTCTCATAGTCATCATAACCTTGAAACGGACGCCCCCTTTTGTTGTTGTAGAAGGGGCGTTGCTGCTGGAAGTTGTTGTTGCCGCCGTTGTGGTAGTTGTTGTTGCCGCCGCCGGGTTTCTAGTGGCCTCCGCCACCACCGCCGGCCGGATGATAGTTGTTGTTGCCGCCATTGCCAGTGCCCCTGCCTCCGCCACCGCCACGGTAGCCTCCTCCACCACTACCTTGGGAGTTCCGGTAGTTTCTGTGAGGGCAACCACGGCCTCGAGAAGCAGCGTTGGCAGACGATTTAAAGGCGCGTGCTCCTGTTCCTTGGAACATCTCCATCCTTTGATCAAAGTTGGAGATCATGCCGAAGAGCTCATATGTGGAAAGAGCCTCAGTTCACACATCTAGAGCTGAGATAAGGGGCTGATATTCCATGTTGAAGCCGGCAACAATGAAAGAGTTCAGCCCCTCTTCGTGAAGAGGCTTGCCAGCCGCCGCTAGTTCGTCCGAAAGAGCACGCATCTGCCCAAAATAGGCAGCCGCGCTTTGAGATCCTTTTTGGGCATTGGAGAGGGCTTGGCAACAATTGTTGACACGGGATCTAGACTAGGCTGAAAACATGTTTGACAGAGAAGACCAGATGGCATGTGAGGTTTCTAAGGAGGCTACTTGCACTAGCACTTCTTTGCAGAGGTTGCGGAGTAGGTAGGCGATGATTTGTTGATCTTGGATGAGCCATGGGGTATAGGCAAATTTAGGATTGGTTTGATCCTCCCCTTCGGAGTTTTTTGTGGTGATGGTTTTTGCAGGCTCGGCTATGGTTTTGACTATGTACCCATATAACCCTGCTCCCATGATCTGGGAATGAGCTTGGGCTCTCCATAGGACGTAATTGCTTCTTGTGAGAGGCTCAGAGATGGAATTGTTCGTTCTGGTGGAAAGAGTTTGGCTAGAGGAGGACATGATCGGGTGGTAGGCTTGGTTGATGCGGTAGAGAAGATGATGATGGTGTGCTGTTTGATCGGTGGAGAGGATATTTGCTAGATGTGGGGGAAGAGGGGGGCTCTGATTACCATGTCAAAATAGGTGAAGCGTCTCAACCGTATACACAGGGCCGCATGGATATATATTGATATGGGAGAGGGATCCTCTAGAGGGTACAGATGGTTCGGTATAGATGAGATACCGAGAGATATTATCGGAGGTTTAGAGGAGATAGAGATAATAGATAAGCTAAACTTAAACTACCTCCTAGATACTATCCTTGCCGCACAAGCCTACCAAGATAACTACCATACATGTTTAACATCTACAACTATATGTTATTGGTTAACGAGAAAGAGAGGAAGAACAAAAAATAATTGGCAAAGGAAAACTACCATGCTATACTTAATAAAGTTCTTCTTCAGGACCTGCTCGATCACGGCAGGGTCGGCAGTTAATGTCTCATTGTGCCCATGACAGACGAGCCTGATGATGGCTGCTGTAGCGCATACTTCACATGCTCATCGAAAATCTTGTCAATGCTGTTGAGCTGCCGGAAGCCCGGAACATGGCCCTGATGAGCGGCGGCCTGACAGGGGCTCTTTCGGTAAACCCTCGGATGCAGAAGACGTCAAAGGATCCGGCAGTGCAGAGGCCGTAGAGGGTGATCACCAGCAGGGTGGTGGTGAGAGCTAAGACTACACAAATGCCCATGGAACATGAATGAAGTGAGGGAGGATAGCTGGGGAGCCATGATCAGAGCTTGCTTATGGTTGCCGAGAGTAACTTTACTAGCATCGTATATATGTGATCTGTGCTGCCCCTGCATTTGTTTCTATTTGGCCGATGTCACTGTCTTCTAGGCTAGGACAGTGACATGAATGTTTCTATATTTTCAGGTTTTGGACATTGTCATCGAAAATGGATAACCTGTGTTCAAACTATCTGCACGGTTTGTGAGAACATGGGCTATCTGTTGATCCTTCGTCGAATATGAATTTGTATCTGCAATTTTTTTGGTTTGGTAATAGGTTGTACAGATCATTTTGAGTTATTGGCTTCCCTAGCAACCAAGCTCTCCATAAGCATATCTCTCATTCTTACCATGTCACAGTGCCGTTTCAGGACAACCAAGATTCAACAACAAAAATAGTACCTGGGTAAATTTCGCCGACATGTTTGGGCAACCCTGCAGTGCTGGGTAGCATTCTCTCCCCATTGTCGGCATTTTGAACTCTAACTTGTTTCGCCGCCAGCACCTGTTGATCCTGTGAGACAACTGGTTTTGACGACCTAGTGACTTGATTCGGCCTGAGTTTCATCCGGAGCTTAGCAGTCCCAGCTTCTCTTCTTATTCTCGGAGGCACGTACCACCCAACCTGCCGATAGAACATCTATAATTGAGTCTGCTAATTTCCTAATGTCTCCAATTCCCATGTAATGTCCATACATATGTTTTTGGTTACCATCATAGTATGCTCACTATTTTCGTGGTTGACACCTATCTCCTGGGATTAAATATATGCCTAGTAAAAGAATCACCAGTTAGGACTGTGGATGGAAGAACAGATATAATTTGTTGTGTATTGGAGTGGTATATATAAAGCGTGAGATGCACAGAGAACATTACTCTCACAAGTATGAGAGTTTGTTGGAGCATTCATTCCTGCTCCATAAGATGAATGATCATGGTCCGTTGTAGATGGGTGTTGTCATTTATAAGCTGGTACTTGGTAGGCACCCAGCCTTCGGAATGATGTTCGGCCTGAATTCTTCGGCAGCTTCACCCCAAAGCTATTCCATCCTCCCCATGGCATAAATCACAACGAAAAAATAGCACGCTATAACAACGCTATAGCGCCGTTATAGCATATTCGGAAAGGAAACACTATATTTCAACAAATTCCGCCGCTATAGCGCTATTTACATAATTAGCGCGCTACAGGACGCTATAACGTTGTAGCGTGTAGCGTTATAGCGTTCAAGTGGTGAAAAAAATATTCAAAAAATAGGGTTAGCTGAGGTAGGCTCGGTGCTATTTGTATGTTAAGTCAGGTAGCAGATCAATATTCAGAGTAGATGTAGGTCAACACAGGTTTACTTTGCGGTTTGTGCATGATATATATAGGCTCGGTGCTCAATGTTCATAGTTGATATGATAAATAGATTGATTACAGTTGGCAACACCAACACACAACCAAAGACGGCGGTGGGTGTCCGAGATTCATCACGGACAACTTCATCCCTATACTCTTGGACAGCGGGCTGGGGCGACCATCTTCAGCTTATGATGGGCCCTGTAGCGCAAGCACAATGTCATTTTCTCCATAGCGGTCAGTCTGTGAGGCACGATGTTGCACATCTCCACTGTCCATATACGGTGCCATTCTTGGGTCACGAGATTTAAGGACAACATACATGATGACGATGATTCCAACTGATTAAGAACGTCATATGTTTCTATATAGGCTGCTCTATCACAAGGGGTCGTGCAGTTCAACCTCGGCAAAGAGTACTTAAACCTCCATGACACCATTGCGTGAACTGGCTAAAGCTAACAAGAGTTAATAATCTCAAGAGTAGAATTACTTTATTTCCCATTACTAATGTAACGAGAACAGACAGGTCAAAATAAAAAGAGAAAACGGGACCGATTCCGATACTATGCTAGGAAAAAAATACAATTCAAGACGAGTCATGGGACAAAAACCTCATAGCACTTCTCAACTTCTAACCTGGCAAGTTATATCTAAAATGGGCAAGACCATAATTTTTCATGAATTTAGTTCCACACCAAATGTCTATTTACGTTAAAATACCCGGTTCGAGGGTGATATTTGCCTTGCTTCATGGTGTACAATATAATGTTTGGGGTGCTTTTATTTATGTAAGTCAAGCGTGCCTTACATTTTGGGATGGAGGGAGTACGTACTACTTTTGTATGGGAGTACATCACTAGTGGAAAAAGCGCCATTTGTTTCGGTTCGTAAGGCCCATTTGTCCCAGCATTGGAACTAATGTGTCGGGAATAAACCCCACGACCTTTAGTTCCGGTTCTCTTACGGACCGGGACAGATGGGGCTACACGTGGGCCGCTCCGTTGAGCCCAGGCAGGAGGGCCTTTGGTCCCGGTTGGTAACACCAACCGGGACCAAAGAGCGTCCACGCGTCAGCAGCTGAGGGGCTATTTTTTTGAAAGAGGGGGGTTTTGAGTGTTTTGGAGGGTTAATTTAGGGTTTTCATATATTTTTTTAGATAACTAATAAAGATAAGTGATCTCTCTTATCTCCGTACTTGGTCACGACGCTACGTACTATACTTATAGATAGAACATATGACACAATTTAATCATCATTTTTGTCAATGAGACATCATATAACAAGTTGGTCACTGGTCATAATCACAACTCCTCCTCCTCCACCTCATCATCATAATCATCAACTCTAACACAATGTAGCACATAATAACACATTGTACCTAGGACCTACATACTCCTATCTCGTAGGACCTACTCTACCCTCTCTTAGATACAATATCATTAAACAAGATAGGCCCTGACTCTCCATTATGGAGAACGGAGATCATCCTGTCTCCCATTCTTGGCCTACGCACAATGTTGCTTCCAACTAGCTCTCTATGATTGAGTATACATTTTTTCCAATCTTTAATTGTCATGACTCCATCGGTTTTAGAAATTCGGTATGGACAGGACTAATGCGTAGGCTGATCTGGCCGTGGTGGCCCTAAGCTCGTAACAAGAACGTGACCTCTCGGAAACATCACATGAGGCACACAATCCTCCGGGATTTTCTGTTGAAAAACATAGTAATAACTTTCGAGTTAGTAATGTAGTTTAGTTTTAGAAGAATTTATAACAAGATGCACGGATGTCGTAATAGTAGAATTAAAATCTTACCATGCAATCTCCATGGATGTTTCCATAGTTCACCACGTGCACTAGTGGCACATATTGACCATAATGTGCAGGAGTTTGATAATAGCTATTTTAATTCTCAAGATGACTAAGAAATGCGGTAAGATGATCTTTCTTCTTATAAGTTAATTCTGCTTCATCACTGTAGTAGTAGGTTTTGTCTACCATCTTCCGTACATTTCATGAAGAATGAAAATAAGCTTAAATGCAAATAAGTTGTCAACTATTTTTAAATAAAAAATATAATTACTTAATAAATATGGTTGATAAACTCACATAATGGTAGAACTGGAGGCGTCTGCATATCGACCCAGATGTCGATATTACCTTCAATTTCATCTTCCGGACGAATATCAAAGGTGATAAGCATATTAGGCTCAAATGCGTAAGCCTTGCATAGTGCTTGCCAACTTTTGCATTCAAAATAGCAATAGGTGTCTGCATGGTATAATTTTACCACAAAAGTAAAACCATGTTCAGTCCTCAAGTGAACTATATTTACCTCCATATCTTTTTTAGTATTGAAACTAATTTTATCCAAGATAACAATTCTTGCATGGCAGGAGATACGCTAGTAGAAGAGTAAAAAATTAAAATTGATTATAAGTTAAAGCAAAAGAGGCAGAAGTCATGCTTAATCACGAAAAAAGACTTGTCATTGTGACTTACTGTATCCACTTCGAAGGTCTCATCCAGCATGATGCTGAAGCACCTACCATCAACTAGGAATATCTTGTCACACGGGTCGCGCTCGTCTTCACAGTATTCGCACATACTGAATTCACTTTCGTCGTCAGACATTTCCTATGTTCATAGTTGAAACATTTAAAATCGATCGAAGGAAACTACGAGAAAACTGATCAACACACAGATCACTATTACTAAATATGCAAACAGGTTGACTTTAGGTCATTTGAGTCTTTCCTTCCTAAACTCTCATCTCACATATATGGTGCACACTCCCTCTAATATTTCGACCGTCGGTGATGGTGGCTCCTCCATTCGTCCCAGGGTGCATTACACCAAAATGTCTAGCACACTGGAACGTACGAGAAGAGACCCCCACGACAATAGTCGGGATTCTTCCTGTCTCATATATATATATGGTGGACACTCTCCCTCACTGAAAGACACATAAGGAGCCGAAACAGACCTAAAGTCAACCCGTTTCATATATCAAGCAATGACATAGAAAAAATTCCCTTTGTTTTACCGGAATGACTTGCAAATCACAAATACTTTTATAATGAACTCGAATATAATATCAGTAATACATCATCCTGAATAATCCAGTTCAAGAATTAAGGCACACTTTGGATCTTAATTAATGTGTTTCTGACTTTCGGCCCGTCGAGGCTTTCCTTAAGTAACTATCATAACTCATGGTGTGTTGGTGCACACTCTCTCACATTGATACGGTGGTGTATATATGTTGGTGGACACTCTCTCACAATAATAGTTCGACCGCCGATGATGAACGCCTACCCTTTTCTCTTCTTGCGCAATATATCGATGAGTATATTGCAAAGAAGAGACGAAAGAGGAGGCGCCCCCCACGACAACAGTCGGGATTCCTCCATCAAGAACACACATGAAAGTCACACAGGGAGCAACGACAGACCGAAAGTCACACACGCATTATACCGATAAAATATCACTAATACATTAATATTTATAACGACCTCGAATATAATATCACTAATACATCAACCCAAATAATTCAGTTCAAGAATTATGGCATGCTTTGGATCTTAATTAACGCGTGTGTGTCTTTCGGTCCATCGAGGCTTTCCTTAAATAACACTCATATCTCAGGGTGTGTTGGTGCGCACGCTCTCACATTGATACGATGGTGTATATATGTTAGTGGACACTCTCTCATAGTAATAGATCGACCGCCGATGATGGACGCCTGCCTTCTTCTTTTCTTGCGCAATATATCGACGAGTATATCGCAAAGAAGAGAAAAAAGAGGATGCGCCCACCACAACAATAGTCGGGATTCCTCCATCAAGAACACGCATGAAAGTCACACAAGGAGCAACAACAAACAGAAAGTCACACTCGCATTATACCGATAAAATATCACTAATACATTAATATTTATAATGACCTCGAATGTAATATCACTAATACATCATCCCGAATACTCCAGTTAATGCATCATCAAATATTAACTAATACATATCGAATATTATCATATAAGATCACTAATACAGATCGAATATCCTAGAATCCAAAATGGAGGACGGTGAACTCGGTTCACTAGCGGTCTCTGAGTCGCCGGCGGTGGATACCCAAAGATAACGAACCATCACGGGATCATAACTCAAGTGAGATCCCTGAAGGATCTGTCAGGTATTATCAAGCCGGGCATCCAACACCGCGATGTAGCGAGGGACGTGCTCGTCCTCCTCCCTGACACGGCGACATATCACCTTCGCGGGTGCCGGCTCCCTCCGTACCCAAAGTGGCCCGCGTGACCGCCACCACAGAAGGTCCGGGTTGACGACGATACCAGCATTCCTTACCAACCTCCGAGCCCGGGAAGGTAGCACATCCCAATGCCAGCCCAGCAGAGCCCAGTCCCGGACATGGCGCCTATCAAGCAGGCTCTCGCGGACTACTCGATGACGAGGATGCGGGCCAGGCATCGTCGACAAATTCCTATGAGAATGTTTTCTTATCGTTTAATCACTAATTTTTTATAAAACCCAAAATTATTCTGTAATCCAATATACACATACTAATCTTTGCTAAGACTCCTAATAATTAAATAAAACATAAAACAACATACTAATATACCATAAACATTCATCATAAACACACTAATCTAACATATACATTCATCATAAACATACTAACCTAACATAAACATTCATCATTAGCATTCATCATAAAAAAATTCTGTCATCTAACATACACATACTAATCTAACACAAACAATCATCATATAAAAAAATCAACATATATTTAAAAAAAATTGCAACGAGTCGGGGCGCCGGGGGCTCACAGCGGGGTGGCGACGGGGATGGGGCGACGACGGCGACGGGGTGACGACCGTGGCGGGGCGGCGACGGGGGCGGCGACGGGGGAGGGGCGGCGACGGGAGCGGGGCGGCGACGGGGGAGGTGATGGGGGTGGCGGGGGAGGCGGTGGGGGAGGGGCGGTGACGGGGGTGGTGGGGGCGGCGACGGGGTTGGTAGGGGCGACGAGGGCGGCGACGGCGATGGCGACGGCGGGCTCGTGGCGGCGACGAGGGAGAAGTGGCAATGAAAACTGCGAAATTTCCTAAGTCCCCAACCGGGACCACTGGTCCCTTTTCGTCGGCCGGCGGGGAAGCAACAGATGTTTAGTCCCACCTCGCTAGTCGAGGGGAGACAAAACCTGTTTATAAGCCCCTGTCAAGCTTTTCTCATAGTGAAAATAGATGCCCTTATACGTGAAATTTGACCTAAATTGAAAATGCTAGTTAGGTGCATAACTAGCACTTTGAATTTGGGTTGAATTTTAGTGTAAGTGCATCTATTTTCACTTTTGCTATTTTTTATGTTATTTCTTTGCTATTTTTCATGCTATTTCATATTACTTTGTTTTAACATTATATTCAATTTGGTAATTTTTAGGTTTTATATAATTTTAGATTCAAAAATACTAGAGGTTTATAATTTTAGTTATTGATTTTTTTGAGCTAAATGACCCTGAAATTAAAAAGCACTACAAATGAACTCTAAAAATGTTAAAAGTTGGCATGGTATCATCATTTCACCCACATAGCATGTGCTAAAAAGTTGAGAGGGTTACGGCAAGAGCAGGATGCACTTCCTGTACCAAACAGACAGTCTCTCTCGAAGTATCGGCGTTTCGGACGGAAACTCATCGGTTACAAAAGGCATTTCATTTTCTTGAACTTATTTGAACTCTAGGCTTTTTGTGTGTTCAAAATGCACCATTCAAAGGCACTGTTGGAAATATGCCCTAGAGGCAATAATAAATTAGGTATTATCATATTTTCTTGTTCATGATAATCGTTTATTATCCATGCTATAATTGTATTGAATGGAAACACATTACATGTGTGGGTAAATAGACAACACTCTGTCCCTAGTATGCCTCTAGTGAACTAGCTCGTTGATCAAAGATGGTCAAGGTTTCCTAGCCATTGACATGTGATGTCATTTGAATAACGGGATCACATCATTAGGAGAATGATGTGATGGACAAGACCCAAACTACAAACGTAGCATATGATCGTGTCAGTTTATTGCTACTGTTTTCTGCATGTCAAAGTATGTGTTCCTATGACCATGAGATCACGCAACTCACTGACATCGGAGGAGTACCTTGCGTGTATCAAACGTCACAACGTAACTGGGTGACTATAAAGGTGCTCTACAGGTATCTCCGAGGGTGTCTGTTGAGTTGGCATTGGTCAAGACTGGGATTTGTTACTCCGTGTGACGAAGAGGTATCTGAGGGCCCACTCGGTAATACAACATCACAATAAGCCTTGCAAGCAATGTTACTAAGTGTTAGTCACGGGATCGTGTATTACGGAACGAGTAAAGAGACTTGCCGGTAACGAGGTTGAACTAGGTATGGAGATACCGACGGTCGAATCTCAGGCAAGTAACATATTGAAGAACAAAGGGAACATCATACGGGATTAACTGAATCCTTGACATAGAGGATCGACCGATAAAGATCTTCGTAGAATATGTAGGAACCAATGTGGACATCCAGGTCCCGCCATTGGTTATTGACCGTAGAGGTGTCTCGGTCATGTCTACATAGTTCTGATCCCGCAGGGTCTGCACACTTAAGGTATGGTGACGTTTCGGTAGTATAGAGTTGTGCATGGTGGTGACCGAAGGTTGTTCGTAGTCCTGGATGAGATCCTGGATGTCACGAGGAACTCCGGAATGGTCCGGAGGTAAAGATTGATATATAGGAAGGTGGTGTTTGGACTCTGGAAAGTTTCGGGCACTTTCGGTAGTGTATCGGGAGTGACGAATGGGTCCCGGGGGCCCACCAGTGGGGCCAACCCACCCCATGGGCCTATGTGGCAACCCAGCAGCCCATAGTGGGACCGTTGGGTCGGCCAAGGAGGCCTATGCACAGGAGGAAAGAGAGGCAAACCGAATTGGGGTGGAAACCTCCCCAAACTCCACCTCTCTTGTGGGAGGAGGAGTCCTACTAGGAGGAGGACTCCTCCCCACTAGGTTCGGCCGAACCAAAGGAGATCCCTACTTTTGGGAGAAGCCTCCTCTCCCCTCCTCCTATATATATGAGTGGTTTTAGGGTTTTCTGGACAAGGATTTTCAACCACGTCTGAACCCTACTTCTAGATCAAGTTCCTCTAGACTAGACTAGTTCGGCGGTACTTAGGCGAAGCCCTGCCAGAATAGCTCCACCACCATCTCCGGAGCGCTGTCACGTTGCCGGAGAACTCTTCTACCTCTCCGCTCTCTCTTGCTGGATCAAGAAGGTGGAGACCGTCATCGAGCTATATGTGTGCTGAACGCGGAGGTGCCGTCCGTTTGGCGCTAGATCGCAAGGACCATGATCAAGATCGTGAGACGGATCATGATGAGTTCGCCGGACAGATCGTGATGAGTTCGCTGGACGGATCACGATGAGATCACGGGACGGATCGTGATGAGTTCGCGGGACGGATTCTTGATTGGATCGCGGGACGGATCGTGATGTGATCGCGGGACACTCGGCAATTTCGATCCCGAAGACGTTCGACTACACCAACCGCGTTTCTTAACGCTTCCCGCTTAGAGATCTACAAGGGTATCTAGATCCACTCTCCCTCTCGTAGATACTCATCACCATGGATAGATCTTGAGTGTGCATAAGAAAATTATTGTTTCCCATGCAACGTTTCCCAACAGTGGTATCAGAGCTAGGTCTATGTGTAGATGAGATTTCGAGTAGAACACAAAAGGTTTGTGGGCGTTGATGCTTATATTGCTTCCTCCCTTGGTCAGATTTTGGTTCAACGGTATTGTGAGATGAAGCGGCCCGGACCAACATTACTCGTACGCTTACGAGAGACCGGTTCCCTCAACGCAACTTGTTGCCTGGATGGCTTGCGGGTGCCAGTTTCTCTCACTTTAGTTGGACCGGATTCGACAAAGGCGGTCCTTGAGAAGGTTGAAAAGCAAATTATGTATCACCGTTGTGGTTTACGCGTAGGTGAGAATGGTTATTGCTAGAAATCCGTAGCAGCCACGTAAAACATGCAACAACAATTAGAGGACGTCTAACTTGTTTTTGCAGGGTATGTTGTGATGTGATATGGCCAATTACATGATTTGATATATGTGATGTATGAGATGACCATGTGATGTATAGAATTTCACGACTTGCATGTCGATGAGTACGGCAACCGGCAGGAGCCCTAGGGTTGTCTTTAATTATTGTATGACCTGCGTGTCAATCATTAAGGGCTAAGTAATGCTTTACTTTATCGCTAAATGGTAGCAATAGTAGTAGAAGCATGCAGGGGGTGACAACCTCGATGGCGACACGTTGATGGAGATCAAGATGATGGTGATCATGGTGTCGTGCCGGTGACGATGGAGATCATGCCGGTGCTTTCAAAATGGAGATCTAATGCACATGTTCATGGCCATATCATGTCACTTATGAATTGCATGTGATGTTAGTCCTTTTATGCACCTTGTTTTGCTTAGTACGACGGTAGCATTATAAGGTGATCCCTCACTTAAATTTCAAGATAAATTGTGTTCTCCCCGAGTGTGCACCATTGCGAAAGTTTGTCGTGTTGAGATACCATGTGATGATCGGGTGTGATAGACTCTACGTTCACATACAACGGGTGCAAGCCAGTGTTGCACGCGCAAGACACTCGGGGTAAACTTGACGAGCCTAGCATGTACATACATGTCCTCGGAACACAAGAGACCGAAAGGTCGAACATGAGTCATATAGTAGATATGATCAACATGATGATGTTCACCATTGTAACCACCTCAACTCACGTGATGATCGGACTTGAGTTGGTGAATTTGGATAATGAATCACTCGGACGACTGAAGGGATGTCAATTTGAGTGGGAGTTCTTGAGTAATATGATTAATTGAACTCATTATCATCAACATAGTCAGTAGTGTCTTTGCAAATTATGTTGTAGATTATTTGCTCGCGCTGTAGCTCCCTTCAATTTTAATATGTTCCTAGAGAAATAGAGTTGAAAGATGATGGTAGCAATATTGCGGATTGGATCCGTGATCTGAGGATTGTCCTCGTTGCTGCACAGAAGGCTTATGTCCTTAATGGACCGCTCGGTGGGCAACCCCTCTAGCGTCGTCTGTAGATGTTGTGAACATCTGATAGGTACGTGCTGATGACTACTTGATAGTTTAGTGCGTCATGCATTACGGCTTAGAATTGAGGCTTCGAAACGTTTTGAACGTCACGGAACATATGAGAGGTTCTAAGAGCTGAAATTAGGATCTCAGGCTCGTGCCCGTGTTGCGGGATATGAGATCTCCAACAAGATTCTTTGCCTACAAGATGGACGAGAATAGCTCAATCGTTGAGCATGTGCTCAGATTGTCTGGGTGCTACAATCACTTGAATCGAGTGGGAGTTCATCTTCCAGATAAGATAGTGATAGATATAGTTCTCCAAGTCACTTTCACTAAAGCTACTAGAGCTTGGTGATGAACTATAAAATGCCATGGATAGAATTAATGGTCCCTGAGCTGTTCGCGATGTTTGACACCGCGAAGGTAGAAATCAAGAAGGAGCATCAAGTGTTGATGGTTAGTATAACCACTAGTTTCGAGAAGGGCAAGGGCAAGGAGGGAAACTTCATGGATGGGAACTCAGTTGCTGCTCGAGTGAAGCAACCCAAAGTTGAACCCAAACCCGAGACTAAGTGCTTCAGTTATGAGGAGAGAGGTCGCTAAAGCGAAACAGCCCTAGATACTTGGTAGATAAGAAGACTGGCAACATTGACAGAAGTGTATTTGATATACGTATTATTGATGTGTACCTTGCTTGTACTCCTAGTAGCACATGGGTATTGGATACCGGTTCGATTGCTAAATGTTAGTAACTCGAAATAAAAGCTACAGAATAAACGGAGAACTAGCTAAGTGTGAGGTGACGATGTGTGTTGGAAATGTTTCCAAGGTTGATGTGATTAACATCGCACGCTCTCTCTACCATCAAGATTAGTGATTAACCTAAATATTATTTGGTGTTTTTGCATTAAGCATGAACGTGATAAGATCATGTTCATTGCAACACGGTTATTCATTTAAATTGGAGAATAATGGTTATTCTATTTACATGAATAATACCTTCAACGGTCATGCACCCAGTAAGAATGGTTTGTTAAAACTTGATCGTAGTAATACACATGTTCATAACATTGCCAAAAGGATACAAAGTTAATGATAATAGTACCACATACTTGTCCACTGCCGCTAAATGTCATATTGGTATAAAACGCATGAAGAAACTCCAGGCTGATGGATCTTTGGACTCATTCGATTTCGAATCGGTTGAGACATGCGAACCATGCCTCTTTGGCAAGATGACTAAAGGACCCCGTTTTCTGGTTTGATGGTGCAGGCAAGTGATTTATTGGAAATGATACATGTTGATGTATGCAATCCAATGAGTCTTCTAGCGTGCGGTGGATATCATTATTTTCTTACCTTCACTGATGATTTGAGTAGATATATTGTATATTTACTTAATGAAACGCAAGTCTGAATCGTTTGAAAGGTTCAAGCAAATTCAGAGTGAAGTTTAAGATCATCGTGACAAGAAGATAAAAATAACTACGATATGATCGTGGAGGTGAATATCTGAGTTATGAGTTTGGCATACAACTTAAGATAATGTGAAATTTGTTTCACAACTAACGCCACCTGGAACACCATAGTGTGATGGTGTGTCCGAACATCATAGTCATGCTCTATGGACATGGTGCGTGCTATGATGTCTCTTATCGTTTTACTACTATAATTTTGGGGTTATGCATTAGAGACAACTACATTCACTTTAAATAGGGCATCATCTAAATCCGGTGAGATGACAGCGTGTGAATTATGGTTTGATAGAAACCTAAGCTGTCATTTCTTAATAGTTGGGGCTGCGACATTTGTGTGGAAAATGTTTTCACTTAATGAGGTTGAACCCAAGGCGGACAAATGCATCTTCATAGAATACCCTAAGATCAGTTTGGTGAACCTTCTATCTTAGATCCTAGTGCAAAGTGTTTGTTGCTTAAACGGATCCTTTCTTGGGGAAATGTTTCTCTCGAAAGAATTGAGTGGGAGGAAGATAGAACTTGATGAGGTTGTTAAACCTTTGTTCAACCAGAGAGTAGCGCAGCGCAGAAAGATGTTTCTGTGAAGCCTACGTTAGTTGAAGAGGAAGTTAATGATGATGATCATGAATCTTCAGGATCAAGTTACTATCGAACTTTGTAGGTCGACAAGGATGTGTACTGCTCCTGATCAAGATCGCGAGACGGAACGTGATGAGTTCGCGGGATGGATCGTGATGAGTTCACGGGACGGATTGTGATGAGATCGCGGGACGGATCGTGATGAGTTCGCCGGACGGATCGTGATTGGATCGCGGGACGGATCCTGATGAGATTGCGGGACACTCGGCGATTTGGATCGTGAAGACGTTCGACTACACCAACCGCGTTTCTTAACGCTTCCCGCTTAGCGATCTACAAGGGTATGTAGATCCACTCTCCCTCTCGTAGATGCTCATCACCATGGATAGATCTTGTGTCTGCGTAGGAATTTTTTTGTTTCCCATGCAACGTTCCCCAATAGGCACATCATCAATTTTTAACCCTTCTGACTTCATTTTGTATTTTCATGCAGTTATTGATTTTTTTTGAGCTAAATGACCGTAAAATTGAAAAGCACTACAAATGAACTCTGAAAAGGTTGAAAGTTGGCATGGTATCATCATTTCACCCACATAGCATGTGCTAAAAAGTTGAGAGGGTTACGACAAGAGTAGGATGCGCTTCGTGTATAAAACGGACAGTCTCTTTCGAAGTATCGGGGTTTCGGACGGAAACTCATCGGTTACAAAAGGCATTTCATTTTCTTAAACTTATTTGAACTCCAGGCTTTTTGTGTCAAAATGCATCATTCAAAGACACATCATCAATTTTCAACCCTTTCTGACTTCATTTTGTATTTTTCATGCAGTTATTGATTTTTTTTGAGCTAAATGACCCTGAAATTGAAAAACACTACAAATGAACTCTAAAAGGGTTGAAAGTTGGCATGGTATCATCATTTTACCCACATAGCCTATGCTACAAAGTTGAGAGGGTTACGACAAGAGCAGGATGCACTTCGTGTACAAAACGGACAGTCTCTCTCGAAGTATCGGGGTTTCGAACGAAAACTCATCGGTTACAAAAGGCATTTCATTTTCTTGAACTTATTTGAACTCTAGGCTTTTTGTGTGTCCGAAATGCACCATTCAAAGCCACATCATCAATTTTCAATACTTTCTGACTTCATTTGGTATTTTTCATGCAGTTATTGATTTTTTCTGAGCTAAATGACTTTGAAATTTAAAAGCACTACAAATGAACTCTGAAAAGGTTGAAAGTTGGCAGGGTATCATTATTTCACCCACATAGCATGTGCTAAAAACTTGAGAGGGTGACCACAAGAGCAGGCTGCACTTCTTGTACAAAACGGACAATCTCTATTGAAGTATCGGGGTTTCGGACGGAAACTCATCGGTTACAAAATGCATTTCATTTTCTTGAACTTATTTGAACTCCAGGTTTTCTGTGTGTTCAAAATGCACCGGTCAAAGCAACATCATGAATTTTTAACCCTTTCTGACTTCATTTGGTATTTTTCATGCAGTTATTGATTTTTTTGAGCTAAATGACCCTGAAATTGAAAAGCACTACAAATGAACTCTGAAAATTTTGAAACTTGGTATGGTATCATCATTTCACCCACATAGCATGTGCTAAAAAGTTGGCCGGCTTACGGCAAGAGCAGTATGCACTTCATGTACAAAACGGACAGTCTCTCTCGAAGTATTGGGGTTTTAGACGGAAACTCATCGGTTACAAAAGACATTTCATTTTCTTGAACTTATTTGAACTCTAGGATTTTTGTGGGTTCCAAATGCACCATTGAAAGCCACATCATGAATTTTCAACCCTTTCTGACTTCATTTGGTATTTTTCATGCAGTTATTGATTTTTTTGAGCTAAATGACTCTGAAATTGAAAAGCACTACAAATGAACTCTGAAAAGGTTGAAAGTTGGCAGGGTATCATTACTTCACCCACATAGCATGTGCTAAAAACTTGAGAGGGTGACCACAAGAGCAGGCTGCACTTCGTGTACAAAACGGACAATCTCTATTGAAGTATCGGGGTTTCGGACGGAAACTCATCGGTTACAAAATGCATTTCATTTTCTTGAACTTATTTGAACTCCAGGCTTTTTGTGTGTTCAAAATGCACCATTCAAAGCAACATCATGAATTTTCAACACTTTCTGACTTCATTTGGTATTTTTCATGCAGTTATTGATTTTTTTGAGCTAAATGACCCTGAAATTGAAAAGCACTACAAATGAACTCTGAAAAGGTTGAAATTTGGTATGGTATCATCATTTCACCCACATATCATGTGCTAAAAAGTTGGGAGGGTTACGGCAACAGCAGTATGCACTTCGTGTACAAAACGGACAGTCTCTCTCGAAGTATCGGGGTTTTAGACGGAAACTCATCGGTTACAAAAGGCATTTCATTTTCTTTAACTTATTTGAACTCTAGGCTTTTTGTGTGTTCAAAATGCACCATTCAAAGTCACATCATGAATTTTCAACCATTTCTAACTTCATTTGGTATTTTTCATACAGCTATTGATTTTTTTATAGCTAAATTATCCTGAAATTGAAAAGCACTACAAATGAACTCTAAAAAGGTTGAAAGTTGGCATGGTATCTTCATTTCACCCACATAGCATGTGCTAAAAAGTTGGGAGGGTTACGGCAAGAGCAGGATGCACTTTGTGTACAAAACGGACAGTCTCTATCGAAGTATCGGGGTTTCGGACGGAAACTCATCGGTTACAAAATGCATTTCATTTTCTTGAACTTATTTGAACGATGCGTCGGTCACCGTACATCCATTACTGCTTCATCTGCATGCGTTATATAATAAAGTGTATTAAAAACCACCAGAACATATCATGAATAGAGAAGTGACCAAATTAATAGAAATTCATCATCACATTAAAGCCAAAGCACGATAATGACCAAAATAAATACGTATAGTTCATACATACTGGTCATTATTGAACAACATATAGCTCTCTAGAGCATCTAATTAAAACATACAGTGAAACTACGTAAAAAAATTAAATGCAACAACAAATGCAATCATAACCGCTACTAAGGTACCAATTGATCCAACGGCATAATGATACCAAGCTTCAGTATGAATGACATATTTTTTAATCTTGCTAAGCTTCAAGCGCATTGCATCCATCTTGGTCTTCTGATCGGTGACGACATCGGCAACATGCAACTCCAATCCCATCTTGTCATCTTCACTTCTTTTCAATTTTTCTTTCAAATGATCGATTTCTTTTTCAGCTTCTGTTAACTTCTCGAGCAGAATTGCATAGTCGGTTGGAATTTCTGGTTCAACTACTTCCTAAAGATAAAAACATCTATGGCAAGTTGGTGGCATAATTAATTGTCATAGACATTAGATATGTGAAATAGTTATATAAAAAATAATATATCACATCTGAATCATAGACTGGACGAGGACCGACGTGGGCGGATACCATAACCATGACACTATATAATAACAAACAATAATAACAGCAAGAAAATCATACGAGTAAGTATATTTTCTTTTAGCAAGAAGATAAGATCAAGAGCCTCACCACGTGCGGGGGATCGACGGCGGTTTCAGGATGGGGACGTGACAGGACGGACCGCCAAACCTAGACAAATCTTGACGAAAATGAAGTTTGGATAAGGAGCTTTGAGAGGAGAAAACTTAAGTTTGGCTTGGGCATTTCATCAAATACCTCATGTGCATAAGAGATGAGATAGAGCATCACAAAGCTCTCCCCTCGCCGGCCCGAAAAAACGAGCAATGTGGAGTTCGCTGGCGAGAGGGTATATATAGGCCTCTCATTGGTCTCCGTTCGTGGCTGGAACCGAGACTAAAGGACCCCATTTGGTCCCAGTTCCAGCCACAAACCGGGACCAATGGTTGTGGGCCAGGAGCGAGGCCCATTGGTCCCGGTTGGTGTTTGAAACCGGGACCAAAGGGGTCCGACGAACCGGGACCAATGGCCCATGAGGCCTGGCCGACGCCCTGGCCTCACGAACCGGGACCAATGCCACCATGGGTCCCGGTTCGTGAGTGAACCGGGACTAATGGGCTGACCCGGCCTGGACCAAAGCCCTGTTTTCTACTAGTGCATGCTAACCGGTAGTAAATTCACTATACATATATGTAACTGAGTATATACTTTCTATAAGAAAAGACCGAGAATATGCAAAGAAATAAAATAAATTTGCAAGGGTATTTTGCCAGCTACCAAGTTAGCAATTAGAATAGTAATATGAAGAAGTCTTTGTCGGATCATAAAATAGAGAAAAAAATATATGTCAATGTACTCTTTAAGGAAACATTTGTATCAGGCATGTGAATTTCCATGCTAATGTAATAAGCTATCAATCTAATAAGAGGAAAAAGACGTGAGTAAATTGTTACACATATGTGCGAAATATTAAATCAATACAAGTTTCGATGTTAACTGGAAACAGTCATGAACAAGTAATTGTCCATCTTAACTCTATCAACAAGCATGAAATTTTCATCAAAAAAATGCAAGGATATCCATGTCGGTGAGGATATGAAGCGGCACATCTTCCCCTATAGCATAGTGAGTGTCGAAAAGATAAACTTACAACATTAGATTTTGTAATTTTATTTGAGCTCCGTGGCAGTTTGAAGAGAGAGAGAGAGAGAGAGAGAGAGAGAGAGAGAGAGAGAGATTTAATATCTAGAGATATTGCAGTTTGATTTGCTTGATTGGAAAGTTGAAGATTCTATCTGGAGAACAAACCTCTTGGGAAAATGCCAATAGTTATTTCGCTCCAATATATGTCTTTTCTAGCTACAATACAATCATACACACATCTATTCCAATTTTTATGGTTTAGTGTATTCTAAGTTTTATGGGCACCTCATTATAATCTAGTAACTTCTTTTCTCTATGTTTTCTAATCATCTGTATTACTTCCTGAGAATATTGCAGTAATATGTCGATTCTAATAAGTAGTGATGAACACCGACTGATGCCAGATTTACTACTGACATTGAATTAAAAAAATATTATGTTGCTGAACACTCATCATACTATTGACATTCTTTTAAGATCCTAGCAATGTTCCTTATGAAGCAGCATTGTCAAAATGTCATAATAAATACATGATGTGAGAACATTTACTAACCGGATTGAAGAGTATGAATTGAGGTAGCATGGCTGCAGCTGGAGAAAATGGATAAAACAAATATTACCATGTTCCTAAAAATGGAAGTATATTAATTCTCTAGTAAATTATAGCCAGTGCAGATAATCTTCTCATGATCACATGTTCTCTAGATAATTCCTATTACCGACAGCGTACAAAGTTCCAAGGGTTGATATGAAAAATAATTTGTCTTAGTGTATTCGCACCAACATAAGCATCGATATAGGAATACATATAAAATGAGAATTGATTGTTGAAGTATGGGATTGAGAGTTTCTGGTGATTTATTTGTATTTTTTTTACATAATATGGATCCATTGGTTGATGCAAGGATGTACCATGCTAGAAGGCTGGATAGGAACAACAGCCTGGTTGATCTATACAGCCATACACAAAATGAAATCATGGCGTAGAATTGCAGACTTACTCCAGCTAAAATACAACAACCTAAGTAGTGAATGCGTATTTTGCGGGTTAATTTGGTTGGTGTCCTCGCACCTTAGTGCCCAATTGTTATATCAATGCCACATAATTTAATTTTGTTGTTTCTTGAGAATGTAATCCTATATAAATATAAATAATAATAGCATGTGCACGAGATAAAAAAAATAGAGAATAAAATCATGTGCATGAGATAAAAGTAAAGAATCGTCACTTTCAGTGCACTAAAGATCTAGCCCTCGCGTTTGCGAGGGCCACCATGCTAGTTTTTTACAAACGCAGTTTTGAAATATAGCATGCTATTCACGCATTATAATTTTTGTAGCTTTTTGAAAAAGGGCCTCGCTATATTTTGTAGCGTGCTATTTTTTTCGTTGATAAGTAATTCAGTTCATTCCATCTCCTTTGATCACCCGTTGACTGTTTGGTAGTACATCATCTTCATCTGCCATCTTACCATCCAAAATATGTAAAATAAAATAACTTACTATGTATGCCAGATCCAAATTACATTTTGTCAAAGCTATCTCGACTTTTTTTTGGTCTACTCTTAGAATGAATAGGAAGAGGGATCATTTGTACCACTGGAACACCAGGATACAGCCTGAGAGTCTCGGTAATCATAGCATGGAGGTAGTGCATTTTGTAGAAGCCACCTTGTTTCAATCTTGTGGTGAACATTTCAATGCTGGTATCTTCTTGCCCCCACTCGAGTTATTCTCTGATTGCAAAGGCTACCTTATCCTGCACTACTGGGTTCTTGCAGAGCATGTAGAGGAACCATGTAAGGGTATTTCCTGTGGTGTCTTTACCAGCAATTAGGAAACTGAGGACTATGTTACGAAGGTAACGATGGTTCATTGTCTCAATATCCTTCTCACTTTCCATTATGAATCTTGACAATATGTCATCTCTTTCTTTCTCCATTTATCACAAAACATAGAATTGAACGTATGTAACATTTTGAAATAGTTGTAACAAACTACCGTACAGTTTTGCTTACATGTTCAATTATGTTTTTCATATTCTCTCTCTCTTTCGATGGATCAACTGTAACAAAAAGTGGTAGATTATCGTTATGCTCCTTTTCAGTTTGGATTCTGACCCAATATTATGATACCTTTTCACATTCCAGAACATATCAGCATACCAATAGTAAACAAGAGAATTTGCCTCATCAAAGGCCTTGCTGAATTCAATGCTGGATTCATCTAATCCAGATAGCGTGGCCTCATCCCCCTTATGTTGCCCCCATGGGTGACCCGGGGGGAACCCTAGCCATCGTCCTCTCGGCCCTCCTCCGCCTTCACCTCTCCTTGCCGCCGTCCACAGCACCGTCGGGAGAAGGTTGGCCGGCTGGGCGGCGGCGGGGCATCTCTCCCCCTTGTCCGTCGTGGTTGGCGCAGGCCAGCCAAATCGGGAGGAGCGTCATTCTAGAGTAGGGTCGAGCGGCACGGCAGGTGGGTTTTGTTAAAAATATGCCCTATAAGCAATAATAAATGTTTATTATGTTTCCTTGTTCATGATAATCGTTTATTATCCATGTTATAATTGTATCGATTGGAAACACATTGCATGTGTGGATACATATACAACACGGTGTACCTAGTATGCCTCTAGTAGAGTAAATCGTTGATCAAAGATGGTCAAGGTTTCCTAGCCATAGACAGAAGATGTCATTTGATAACGGGGCCACATCATTGGGAGAATGATGTGATGGACAACACCCAAACTTAAACGTAGCATATGATCATGTCAGTTAGTGCTATAGTTTTCTGCATCTTAATTATTTGTTCTTCTGACCATGAAATCATGGAACTCACTGACACCGAAGGCATACCTTGTGTGTATCAAACGTTGCAATGTAACTGGGTGACTATAAAGATGCTCTACAGGTATCTCCAAGGGTGTCTATTGAGTAGGCATGAATCAAGACTGGGATTTGTTACTCCGTGTGACACAGAGGTATCCCAGGGCCCACTCGGTAATACAACATCACAACAAGCCTTGCATGCAATGTGTCTAAAGTGTTAGCCACGGGATCTTGTATTACGAGACTTATAGGTAACGAGATTGAACTAGGTATAGAGATACCGACGATCGAATCTCGGGCAAGTGAACAAAGGGAACAACTTACGGGATTGACTCAATCCTTGACATAGAGGTTCAACTAATAAAGTTCTTCGTAGAATATGTAGGAACCAATATGGGCATCCAGGTCCCGCTATTGGTTATTGATCGTATAGAGGTGTCTCGGTCATGTCTATATAGTTCTCAAACCCGCAGGGTCTGCACGCTTAAGGTTCGGTGATGTTTCCGTACTATAGAGTTATGTATGATGGTGATCAAAGGTTGTTCAGAGTCCTGTATGAGATCCCGAATATCATGAGAAGTTTCAGAATGGTCTAGAGGTAAAGACTGATATATAGGAAGTCCCATTTTGGTCACCGGAAAAGTTTCGGATACTTCGGTAGTGTACCGGGAGTGCCGGGAGGGTATCGGGGGACCATCGGGAGGGGCCTCTCGCCCCAAAGGGCCTCATGGGCTGTGGGAGGAGGCAAACCATCCCCAATGGTGGAAAGGGTTTCCAAGTGGAGTGGAGGAATCCTTCTCCTAGTAGGATTGGAGTAGGACTCCTCCACCTCTCCCACTTCGGCCGCACCAAAGGGGCTGTCCTAGGGCGCAAGCCTCCCTCCCCTCCCTCCTATATATACTGGAAGGAGAGAGGGCAAAAGCACATCAACCCAAAAAGGCCATAGTGCAGCCCTCTCTCCCTATAGATTAGTTCCTCTAGTTTTTCAATGGTGGTTAGGCAAACCCTGCTGGAATAGTTCCACAACCACCACCGCCGCGTCGTCGCGGTGCCGGAGAACTCATCTACCTCTCTGCTCCCTCTTACTGGAACCAGAAGGCGGGGATCGTCATCGAGCTATACGTGTGCTGAACGTGGAGGTGCCCTCCGTTCAGCGCTAGATCGGGACGGATCGTGATTGGATCGTGGGACGCTCGTTGATTTGGATCGCGAAGACGTTCGACTACATCAACCGTGTTTCTTAACGCTTCCCGCTTAGCGATCTACAAGGGTATGTAGATCCACTCTCCCTCTCGTAGATGCTTATCACCATGGATAGATCTTGTGTCTGCGTACAATTTTTTTGTTTTCCATGCAACGTTCCCCAACAGGTTTCTTGGCAACGTTGTGCGCAGCGCGGCGGCTTGCTCGCGGCATGCTGACGGCTGCGTGGTGGGCAAGATTGGTGGTCGCAGGCGTTGCCGGGTTCAGATCGGATCCAATTCTGGGTCTTGATCGTCGATCGCCATGGGGTTGTGGTGGTCGTCGCTGACCACGCCGGATCGCTGGATTCAGCACCTAGAGATCTACGATGGATATCTCGATCCTCCTGCATGGTCGGTAGATCCCCATGGCTCTCTCATCTCTGCATGCTTCAGTTCGTGGTCCATTGCCGGATCCGGAGCCGACGGAGGGTGGGCGGTATAGGATGGGGATCGAAGGAAATTTTGATCGGCATGTTCGATCCGAAATCGGCGACGTTTCTCTAAACCCTCAACCCTAAACCCTAACGTTACCCTCCGCGGAGGCGATGTCGAGGTCTCTCCTATCCACCTCCGAACCCCTCTCAGACAAAAGTCCAAAATTCAATATGGATTGGGCGACGGCGGCGTCCTTCGTGTCGTACCCTCCATGGAGGCGCCGTTTTGGTAGGGTCTGGTGTTCGGCGGATAGTTGTTGTGGGTGATGGACTCTGCGTAGCTCCATCAGCGACGACGGTGGGGACGTTGCCAGGAGGTGCGACATTGTTTCTACCATGTCGATGACGACGAGTATTGGCGGCATGGTGCAGCTGGATGGTGGTGCTGTCTGGTGCCATGGTGGCATCGACAGCTGACCTGGCAAGGTCTTTGTGTCAGTACATGCTCTGAAGATGGTTAGGTGGATGACGGGGCGGTAGCCTCGGTGAATGCGCCGGACCGGTGTGTGACACATTCCCGATATGTGGCTAGGACGGGGCATGCGGCATTAGATGTTAGGTTTTGGTGCCATGTTTGTTTGGTATTAGGCTCGGACATTCCGCACTCCTGCATCAAGGGGTTAGGAGTAGCGACAGGTGTCGCCAAGATGGTGCCTTCAAGCTTACTGATGTAATGCTTTGTAAGGTCTCTGAAAATAATTAATAAGATGGCTGCATGCATCGCTCAGATGCATAGGGCGGAGTAATCCTGCTTTCTAAAGAAAGATAGTGTTTTAAGCTCAAACCCGAATCCCACTTTGAATATTGAATCCATAGTTGTCCTTATAAAAAAGGTCCTGAGGATATGGTAGAAATTAAGTGAACTACCTGCAAAGGCGCATGAAGTCAATCAGCTTTTGGTACAAGTCTGCTACTTCGAACTCGGAGTCAATTGATTCTTATCTTTACTTTGCTCACTCAGAAATCTGAGTAATGCATAGCCCGATTCAGAAGTTCTGAAGAAACTATGTGAAAACTAAGTTATTTGCCAAGAATAGCTATGATTTTTTGTTTGTCCATTTAGCTCTAGGATTTGATTTGCTTCTCTCTTTTACAGGTTAAAGTTCTAAAAGTTGACAGGCGTGGACTGAACTAGTAACGGTAGATATATGGTCTTAGCACTTAAAACACTGTCCTATTTTTATTAATGATAATCATGGAAGTACCTGCAAGTTTATGGCAATTCTGTTAGCTACTGCAGATGAGGTCTTCTCTGCCAGTTTTACAGCATTCACTCTGAAAACTCACTGCTGTAATCGCGTAGTACTTTGGTTGAAAACTCGTGGCTTGCCAGCTTCCTCTGGTGTCGCCACTTCTCCCCATCTGTCACGAAAATCCCATTTCCAAAAAGATCCATCAGGATTTCTGTGTTGAAGGCCCCCTGTGAAAATAGCATTCATCATTTCAGTTTACTTTTTAAATAGTACTATCTCCATCCCAAAATATAAGACGTTCTTTACAGTTCAAATTTGAACTGTAAAAACATCTTATATTTTGGGACGGAGGTACTATATGGTTGGTAGCAGTAGCACATGACAATATGTTCTACAGACTGCTCAAGTTTTCACATTTAACCATCCTCTGTTTAAATTTTGCAGGATCCATTTTAACATCTGACATCAGACTGAACCAACTACCACCATGTTATTGGTTAGAAGAAAGAGAGGAGGAACAACTATGATAACCAAGGAAAACTACCCTGCTGTATTTACTGAAGTTTGTCTTGAGCAGATGCTCGATGATGGCACGGTCAGCGGTGAAGATCTCACTGGTCCTGGATATACGAACCTGATAGTGGGGTGCAGGAGCGCATACTTCACTTGCTCATCGAAAATCTTGTCGAAGTTGTTGAGCTGCCGGAACACGGTTACGATGAGCAGCGGCCAGTCAGGGGCTCTTTGGGTGAACTCTCTGATGCAGAAGACGGCAAAGGATCCGGTGGTGCGCAGGATGTAGAGAGTGATCACCAGCAGGGCTATACAAATGCCCGTGGATGCAGCGAGGGAGGAGAGCGTGGGATCCATGATCAGAGCTCGCTGTAGCTTGCTGCGAGTAAGTTTACCATGTCTAGCATCTTATATTTGTGATCTGCGCTGCCACTTTGTTAGTTTCGATTTTGTTGATGTCCTGTCTTCTAGCCTAGGACAGTGACATGAATATTTCTATACTTTCCTGTCTTCTAGCCTGTCAAACTAAATTAATGGCTCGGGAGAACATCGCCTATGCGCTGATCGGTCGTCGAATACAAATTTGTATCTGCAAATATTGAGTTTGGTAAGACTTTGTGCAGACCATTTTGACTTATAGGCTTTCCTAGCAAGAAAGATCTCCATAAGCATCTCTCTCGCTCTTTACCATGTCACGCCGCTGTTTGAGGAAAACAAAGATACTTACCATTCATAAAAATATTGGTGCCTGGGTAAATGTCGACGACATGCGGGGCTACCCCGTCTATTTTACATTGTCTGGCTAATTCGGATGAAGATCTTTGTTGTATGATATGAACTTAATTGCATTGTCGTATCTGCAAACAAAGGAGAGGACCTGAGGAGAGGACGTCAGGGGAGGCAGTGACATTATACTGCGTCATAATTAGCTGAAACAGCAACTTGACAGAAACACCTACACGGCGTACATCGCAGCTGGATCATGTGATCGTATACATTTCCTAGGCCAAGCTTTTTGTGACAGGAGGAATAGCTTACATCTTTGGAGGGTGAGAATTGACAGCCCACATAAGCATGTTGCAACGCCTTCACCGAGATTACGATTCTAGAAGATGTTGTGATGACATAGCTTTCTCTCCCTGCTTTTTAGCTTCTGGACCGTAATTTTGTTTCAACGCCTTCACCTTCCAGTCATGTGGGGAATCTACTTTTGATGCAGTAGTGTCTGATTCAGCTAGAGTTCCATGTGGTGCTTAGCAGTCCCACCGTCCCTTCTTTGTCCCGAAGGCACGTACCACCCAATCTGCCAACAGAACTCATAAAAATGTATTCTGTCCAGGAGCCAACCAAAGTAACATCGTGTTTGCTAATGTCCTGATGTCTCTGATTCCCGCATTATGTCAATCCATATCTCTCTAGTTCTTTTATCATGGTATACAGTCTTTTTTTTTGGTTGACTCCTATGTCATGAATCACTAGGTAGAACTGCGGGCGGAGGAACAATTACATTTTTGGAAGATGGAGTGGTATATATAAAGGGTGAGATTCACACAGAACATTACTCACAGAAGTTGAGAGTTTGGTGGAGTCTTCATTCCTTCTCCACGAGATGAATGCTCATGGCCTGCTGTAGCTACAGGTGTGGTGCTTTATATTTCTCGCAAAAAAAGGTGTGGTCCTTTATATGTTGGTAACTTGGTAGGCGCCCAATCTTCATAGAGAGATTTCTAATCAAATTATTAGTACGGAAAATGGTTTCACCATTGTGTTGACAGTCTTGAGCTTGTTTACCTCCATATATGTCCACTTTTGTACACCGGCTTCAACCTTCTATGTCTTCGACGTGTTTTCCCTCATGTATAATAGTTTTTTTTGTTCATGGAAGGTGGATGTGCTCCGACAACAAGAAACTTAGCTAGTTTGCCATTATAGGTTTGCATGGAGTTATGCACAAACCGATTATATGCTACTTATTTTTACTTTGGGGATGGTGACAGTCTGTTGTGCTTTTACTGTAGAATGTTGATGGGTCCCAAATCCACTAGGCAACCTAATATCCCATTTATTTTTATTTTTCATCCTTGTGCCTAAGCATCGTAATAATGCTTAAGTTTCCTTTGTTCAAATTGGTCACCATGAGTAGGGTCATCTTTTCCCAATCCCATGACATAAGAAAATAATTTATGGGCATCAAACCAGATATTTTTCATAATTGTGTGGTATTAGAAGTTTTATTGCAGATCGTAGACTCCCTATATTAGTCTTTCCTTTTGAATTAAGTATTTTTTGTACTTGGTTACTACTTTTTTCTGAAAACATCGAGTTTATTCTAATAATATTGTTAAAACAACGATGTGAGTCCATTTGACCAACCATTTCTATTGAAATTGATGAGTCGCACAAGGCTTAGAGATGCATAATGGGAAGAATATGAAGAGTTCAAATCTCTGTAGGATGCGAGTTAATGGCATATTCTTTTCAACATAGTCCATGGGAGGCCAACATGACACATGATGGCACACAATCTTGCGAGAAATTATTTTGATTCAAACAATACAGTAGTTTAGGAGGGTAATCCCCTATCTATTATCTTGCATGGTGTAATAAACAATGTAACTCTTTTTTCTAGTTTAAATAAAGTGCGCCGTATGGCATTCCACTAAAAAATTAGGTTTCCGCGGCAGCGTTGGCTAGCAGCGGTGCTTTACCTGCGTATGCAGTACCCGAGGAGGAACGCCAACCGGCTCACTCGACGCCTGTACAGACATGGCCGGGTAGCTGAGTTGGCACTTCATGCTGTCCTGATCCTTGCCAAAATCGTCGATCTGCTACTTGAGACTTCCCACATCCTTGCTAACCGCCTTCACATCCACAGTCATGGCCTCCATTTTTTCCAGAATCCCCACCAACGATTTCTGATGCTCATCCATACGTTCCAACACCAGGATAATTTGAGAAGAAGGCTTGGCCGGCTTAGAAGGCACGGTCACACCTTTTGCAGTGGAATGTTTTGAGTTCGATCTCGGCGATTTGAGCATGAGCGAGGTAATCTAGGCCTCTGATTACCAATTTTTCAAGGATAGACGGCCTGGGTCTTAACTTCGGTGGATGGGTATATTGGAAGCGATGAAGATTCTGGGTAAGGTGTATGGTGAATTGTTTCGGCTGCCTCGGCAAGCGGGGGCGGTGGTAATGGAGGACAGCATTTTTGGTAGTGCTCCTTGAGTACCAATTCTCAATTACGAGGATGAAAACCCAAGGTATGGACTTTATTGGTTGTACTTGGCAATTGCCTTGTTGAAGGCATTGTTTTTTGGTGAATTCAGGCTTTCTCCGGGGTGAAATCCCAAGATCTTCGACCGGGCAACGACAGTGCTTGTGCATTGTTTCCTTCTTGGAGGCATTGCTCTTGGAGAACCTCTTTTGTATTCTGGGTGTTGTCTTTGGTGGTGCTTAGAATGCTGCTGCTAGTGATTGTTCACCGTGACGAGTCATTTATCTTTCTTTTGTTCTTTTTTTGGTTGTGTGTATCCTTGATGCCTTTGGTCATCTTGTTGGTATAGAGGCCGGTGTGATTGATATCTTCGCGATATTACTATATTACCTTTGTCATAAATCAACTTACATGATGGATTTGATGTGGGGAATAGAGGTATAATTGTACAAGTGAGGATGAGCGGAGAATTTGAGGTTCGTTTGATTACCAATTTTTCATGGCCCTTGGATCATAGATTCATAAATCATGAAGTTGAACGTGGGATTTGAGGTGGAGAACATGTGAGAATGAGTGTAGAATTTGAAAGGTATTCAAACAAAGAGAGAAAAAGAGGGAGAGAATTCAGTGATGGAAATCCATTTCTGAACCCAGTCTCATCTGCACCCGTGTTGAAAATAATAATTGAAAGATTTCTATTTTTTTTAAATCAAATGTTTTTTGCATGGTCGATAATTTGATGCATGAGGTCCGCTCCAATTTTTGAAACCATTGGACATCTGAGCAGCTCTTGATAAAAAAACAAATTCGAGGTCTCTAAAAAAGTTTTGTTCATGCACTATTTTGACCTGATTTGTCTTTTTTGCTCAGAGCTGCTCACATGGCCAAATGATCTGAAAATTGGAGTAGACCACATGCAAGAACTTATCTACCATGGAAAAGAAACTGGAATTTTTTTAACCAGGTGCAGATGAGTGTGGGCACCGAAACGCTGCACTCGTTCAGAGACCCATTCACACCTTACCACCTACTTATACCAAGCGCCTATAGCTACCACCAACAAGTTGGTGCGAGCTCACAGACCAAATGACTTCGTTCTTACTCTGAATCTTTGCCTGGTAGATGAGTTGGTTTTGCTCCATCGCCTGGTTCGTTTGGCCTGGCATGTCTATATGTCCGCCTTCATTGGTGACGATGTGACACTAGATGAATGTATCGCTGAACTTGTCAAGAGCCTAACGATTTGAACAACGAGATATTGGTGTGACATGGTTTGCTAATGTCCCGATGCCTTCAATTCCAACATGTCCATAAATCTCCATGCTTCCTTTAGTAGGGTCTCTATCTATGTGGTTGCCACATATCTTATGTGCTAATGTATATGCCACCAAAAAGAGAATCATTTGTTACAATTGTGCATAGATGAGCAATACATAGCTTGTTGAAGGATGTGTGGTGTATTTAAATGCAAGACAGAGAACATTTTCCTCGAGAAAGTGTAAGAGTTGGTGGAGTATTCACTCTCTTTCCACGAGGTGAATTACAACAAAAGCATAGTAATAAGGGGAATTTTCAAGACATAACCATTCAAATCAGTCATCTATTGGAACAAGCCCCAGCCTCAAATTTGGACTAGCACTCAAATTAGTCCTTACCTTCACTTTTCTTAGTCTGAACTGTGAGTCTTCTATTTTGACCATTATCATGGAAGTTCTAGTACATGCATGTTTATGGTAATTCTTTTAGCAGCGGCAGATGAGATATTCTTTAACTGTTTTGCGGCCTTCATTTTGAAAGCACCACTACTGAAATCATGTAGCAAATTGTCATCAATTCTCCACGTCTATTGTCGGAACTTGCTGACTTCCTCTAGTGTCACAACTTCTCCCCGCCTGTTGCGAAGTTCACATTCCTAGGAGATAGTCGGTTTTTCAAATTGTGAAATCCTCCCCCACATTTTGCAAATTGCAGTCATACTCATTTTTAGTATCTTTTTATCAAAATTAATTAACTCATGATTGATATAACTAGTTTGAATTTAAAATGAGGGTTAATCATGTATTACATATGTACACTCACATAAGACGTTTTTGAACTGAAAATAGTTCTTACATTAGAGTACATGATAATGGTTAATTAATTCCTGAGTGTTGGATTAACTTCAAGAAAGTGTTCATCAACTCTTATTAGTGCCTTCTTAGATTCTGATTGGGCAGGATGCTTGGATGACAGACGGTCAACAGGAGGGTTTGCAGTATTCTTTGGACCAAATCTGATTTCATGGTGTGCAAAGAAACGGGCTACAGTTTCTAGATCCCATACAGAAGCAGTGTATAAGGCATTGGCCAATGCAACAACAGAAATTATTTGGGTCAAATCTATACTATGGGTACTTGGGTTAAATCACACTCAATCTCCCTGTTTTTGGTGTGATAACCTTGGTGCCACATATCTTTCTGCAAATCCAGTTTTTCATGCAAGGACTAAGCATATTGAGATAGACTATCACTTTGTTCGAGAAAGAGTTGCCAAAAGAACGAGAGATTCGTCTTGTGCATTAAAAAGATCAAGTTGCTGACGGTTTCACAAAAGGACTATCTTCAAGACCTTTGAGGAATTTAAACGTAATCTGAACTTGGCCAAGTTCTGATTATGGGAGAGTGTTAAACATCAAGCTATTGGGCCCAGACCAGATAAAGTTAGTTAGAGGAGGTAGCTTATTTATTCTCTTTAAGTTGTATCTATCTCGTGTAACCTGTTTCTCTCTTATCTCTCTGTTGTACGATCTCCCTCTCTCTCTTTCGTGTTTCCCACTATAGTTGTATGCGCTACTAGGATGTGCGTCCTGGCTCAATCAATATATATCACTCGCGGGCCTCCTATGGATGTTGAGACACTTCACTAATTTCCATATGGTATCGGAGCCAAGAGGTCTAGAGTTCAAGACTCTGCCAACACAATATTAAAATAAAAAGATTCTGTGGCCTACTAGACGTGAGGAAAAGTGTTAAAATATATTGCCCGCCTCCCTCCATCAGTACAGACTTATGGACTAGTTGGCTGCAGCATGAATTCAATACCATCTAAATATACCAAATGCCTATAGCTACCCCTAACAGGCTGGTGCGAGCTCACACACCAAATTGCTTGGTTCTTACTCTGAATCTTTGCCTGGTAGATGAGTTGGTTTTGCTCCATCGCCAGGATCGTTTGGGCTGGCAAGTCTATGTCCGCCTTCATAGGTGACGGTGTGACACTAGATGCATGTATCGTTGAACTTGTCAAGAGCCTAACAATTTGAACAACGAGATATTGGTGTGACACGGTTTGCTAATGTCCCGATGCCTCCAATTCCGACATGTCCATACATCTCCATGATTCCTTTAGTATGGTCTCTATCTATGTGGCTGCCACATATCTTATGTGCTAATGTATATGCCACCAACAAGAGAAACATTTGTTAGAATTGTGCATAGATGAGCAATACATAGCTTGTTGAAGGATCAGTGGTGTATTTAAATGGAAGACAAAGAACATTTTACTCGCGAAAGTGTAAGAGTTGGTGGAGTATTCACTCTGTTTCCATGAGGTGAATTACAATGAATGGATAGTAATAAGGGGAATTTTCAAGAAATGTCCGTTCAAATCAGTCATCTATTGGAACAAGCCACAACCTCAAATTTGGACCAGCACTCAAATTAGTCCTTACCTTCACTTTTCTTAGTCTGAACTCTGAGTTATGCATATCCGAATTTGAACTTATTAATGAAAGTATGAAAATATGTTGGTCCAGTCATTGCAACCAATAACTAATTAAGTTTGGCTTTAGTAGTTTAGGTGTATAATTGATCTGCTTTTCACTTTTCTAGGTTTAAATGATAACCTACTAAAACTATAAATATGATTTTAGCACTTACAGTACTGTCATCTATTTTGAGCATTATCATGGAAGTTCTAGTACATGCATGTTTATGGTAATTCTATTAGCACCGGCAGACGAGATCTTCTTTAACAGTTTTGCAGCCTTCATTTTGAAAGTATCACTACTGAAATCATGTAGCAAATTTTCGTCAATTCTCCGTGTCTGTTGTCAGGACTTGCTGGCTTCCTCTGGTGTCGCCACTTCTCCCCGTCTGTTGCGAAAATCACATTCCTAGGAGATAGTCGGTTTTTCAAATTGTGAAATCTGCTCCCACATTTTTCAAATTGCAGTCATACTCATTTTTACCATCTTTTTATTGAAATTAAATAACTTATGATTGGTCTAACTAGTTTGAATTTTAAATGAGGGTTAATCATGTATTACCTCTGTACACTCACATAAGACGTTTTTTAACTGAAAAAAGTCCTTACATTAATTCAGTAGTACATACCAATATGTTTGTACATACTACTCACATTTTGACTCCATCCTCTATAAGTGTTGCAGGCCCTAATTAAACATCTGACATAAAGACTAATGTATCTATCACCATGTTATTTGTTAGCGAAGAGGAGGCGGGGTAACAAGGACGATATAGGCAAAGGAAAATCGGTTGCCCTGTTTTGTATTCTGAAGTTTCTCTTGCGGACATGTTGGATGACTATTAGGAATAAATCGCGACGTGTGTAAGTGTGCCCGTGATCACCAGCGTATGTGTGTGTGTGTGTGTTTAGATCGAGTCCGAGTCGAGCCGGTTTGTGGCCAGGCTTGATATTGTGTGGCGATGGAGAGTAATTTCAGTGGGCACTGGCGAGGCATGCTAGCGACCAGGTTTTGCGGAGGAGCAAATAGCTCACGTACGAAGAAGTACGGATCACGAGGTGAGCGTATACGTGCTAGCTGGAGCTTGTGTGGGAGCTGCATACAAATCGCTCTCGAATCAGGGATAGATCTGCAAGTTTTTCTTCTTTCTCGATCTATCATGTTAGCAGGGACAACAATAGAGTTGCTGATCAATGTTCTAAGTTAGCTTACACACTGGACATGTTAGAAGTTTGGCTTGATAAGAGCCCTGACTTTCTAGTTGACAGTGGTGGCTGATTGTAACTGGATCGCTGTTAAGTAATAAAATCCCTAGAGTTTGATGCAAAAAAGTATCAGTTTGTGCGTGGCCGTTAAGTGGATGTGCTTGACGCGCATGCATGTAGCTAGCTAGTTATTTGTTAGTTAGTGCGTGCTACGTGCGTGGAGTTAGTTGCCGGGTGTGCCGGTCGGGTCGTGCATGGGTATAAAACACCCTCCACTATGAATTGATTGTTGCCCCGGTGTGTTACCAAGCCAGAGTTCGAGGTCAAAGGAGAAGTGTTGTTCATCGCCTGAAAAAATCAGTATGCTCCTTTTTCCACCTTTGTTTGTGCGAGTTAGAGAGAGAGAGGGAGAGAGAAAGAGCTGGTCCGGTGCATGTCCCAGCAATAACGGCAAGGCCAGCAGTTAAGATCTTGTTGTGCCCGGGGTAGACCAGTCTGACTGTGGGCTTTAGCAGCACATATTTCACATGCTCATCGAAGATCCTGTCAAAGTTGTTGAGCTGGTGAAACATGGTCCCGATGAGTGGCGGACGGTCATGTGGTCTCTGGGTGATCTCTGTGATGCAGAAGACTTCGAAGGATCCCACGATGCAGAGGATGTAGAGGGTGGTCGCAATAAAGCTGTGGCAAAAGCTGAGATCACACATATGTGCATGGATGCAGAGTGGGAGGAGCCAAGGAGCCGTGATCTAGGCTACGACAGTGACATGAATGTCTCTATACTTTCAGGTTTTGGACATGAAGATCAGAAGAACGTCGTCTATATGAGCTGATCGGCCATCAAATACAAATTTTTATATGCACATCTTGTCTTTGGTACAACTTTGTGCAGATCATTTTGACTTAAAGGCTTCCCTTGGAACCAATCTCCTTATGCATATCTCTCATTTCTTTCCATGTAATGCTGCTGTTTCATGACAACCATTCAGCAAAAATATGGTACTAGGGTAAATTTCGCCGACATGTGGGGACAAACCCGCAGTATGCTGGCTAATACACTGCCCGAACTAATTTGCGTTGCATTTGCGGAGTTTCCAGCTAATTCTCTGATTCTAATGCAGATCATTGTTGTATGTTATGAACTAACTTGTGTTGATACATGAGAGGATGTCAGCGAAGGCCACACAAAAATAGAGATTACGATTCCAGAAGATGCATTGGGCGACCGTTGCATTCTCTTCCAGATTTTGGCCGTTTGAACTCTAATTTGTTTCACCGCATCCACCTTTCGGTTGTGTAAGATAACTTGTTTTGGGATTCTTGTGTAGGAGGTACGAGGCACCCAAATTGTCAATATGTTCTCCGAAAGGGTGTTTTCTAATGTCCTGATGTCTCCAATTCTTGCATTATGTCTATATGCAACTCTCTGTTCATTATCACTGTGTATTCTTTATTTTGTGATTGACACCCATCTTGTGGGCTTTTATATATGCCCAGTGGGTGAATATGGAGTGGTGGATTGAGAAACAATCTAATTGGGTCAATATGGAGTGGTTTATATAAAGGGCAAAATGCACGAAGAATTCACAGGTACGGCAGTTTGGTGGAGTCTTCGTTCCTTCTCCATGACGATATGAATGCTCACGACCTGCTGTAGCCTACATATGTGGACCTTTATATGCTGGTAACTTGGTAGGAGCCCAATCTTTGGAGGGACGTTGTAGATCTATTTATCAGTAAAGAAAATGGCTTCACTATTATGTTGTCTTTTGGGCCTTTTTACCAACATGCTTTCTCCCTATTGTACAATGATTTTTGTACTTCGGTTCAAAAAAGAATGGTGGGCTCACACACCAATACGTTTAACTTGTTTGCCACACTGCAATTTATAGTTTGAGGTTTTTTAACATGCTCCTTCTTACCTCCCTTGTTCACACGAGGGGTAAGAGTATTCAATAAATCTGAGCCGTTAATTGCATTAAGTACCGGGCTTGATTAACTTTTACCTCTTTACCTCCCATCCGAAAATAGGTGGTAAGAGGAAACATGTTAAAATTGCTCTTACAATATAGCGTGGAATTATCCACAAACTGATTTATATGCTCCTTGTTTTTACTACGGGGATGGTGACATACTGGTGTTATTTGAAGAGGCTGGTAAGATGTTGATGGGTCCCAAATGCACCACACAGCCTAAATATCGTAGTCTTTTATTTTAGCCCTCTTTTAATAATAGGCACTTGCATTAACTCAAAATGTAGCACCAAGTGGATACAAATCATAATGAGCAATCCTTGACCTCGCCATTGCATAAGATGCACATTGTCAAACAGCAGTAACTAAAAAAAAATGAAAAACCGACATACTGGCAACAATAGAGACATATTGGGCAAACAATATGCCTATGTTAAAGGTGTTGGTGGTCCAATCTAGAGATTATGTTGTCACACATATTGGGTAAAAACCTTCATGCACACCTACTCTAATCGAATACACAACGCCATGAACAATAGTTGGTACTCCATTTTGTGAAGCGTACACGATGTTCGAAGCAAGTCCGTACAACGAAAAATAATTTGAAACGGGAAGTGTTTTCGGAATTGAAAAGCAAATCATGTCTACATAGCCAAAGTGATCACAATAAGGCATACTCTCCCATCTTTATTAGCAGTTTGAACCTACCACGCGTCGCCATCCCTCGCGTCGCCCTTATTTTGTGGCTCCAGATTCCCCCCTCCCTCGCGTAAGTGTGTAATTTGTAACAGGCTGTGTAAGTGCCTACTTTACAGGACTGAAATCCTCCTCTTTTGTCTACCATGAATCCATGATACTCCTTGCCTTGCCCTATAGCCTGTACGTGATGGATTTTGCCAGCAACCTACATTTACGTGCGTTCTGAATACGACTCAATTGATTACCACAGCTATCATGCTACCTTTTATTGTTGTGTTCCACTATGGACCTTGATTTGCATGTGTGCAGTAGTTTACTATTTTGTAGAATTGAATTGTGTATTAAATTCCAATGATATTCTTTTGTCCACTATAGATTTCAACGGGATCCTAAAGGACAACGCTGGGCATCAAACTATAGACACTTTGCATCTTATCAGACCAGTCATTAGCCATCCAATCACGTGCATCTAAGTCGTCTGATCTAGTAGGTAACCATCCACGTGATTTGCTGGGTTAGTTCGTTAATGGCCCCGCGCGAGATTTGCTCAGCTGGGTTAATTGACTACTTCGTCGTAACTGCTCTCCGCCAACCACGCGCACTAATCTCTCGTTTTCCTATCTTTATACGTTGCTTCCTCCAACTGACCTCTTCCAGCAGGTGTTGCTCCGTCCTACTAATTAAGCTCTTCCATCAGACGCTGCTTCTTACAGCTAGCTATTGGAAAATAAATTGTACTTCCATCAGGCGTTGCTTCCCCCAACTAAGAAATTGGGAAAAATATGTGCTTCCATCGTATTACAATTGACTGTATGACAAAAAGAATATTTGCTTGCAATGTGTTTCTGCCAAACAATTTTTTTTGCTTCCAGCAAATATGAGATTTGTTTCTATCTAACTAAATTAAGTTTATGACAAAAAGAATATTTGCTTCCAATGTGTTTCCGTTGATTAGAAAATTTGCTTCCATAGATTATGAGATTTGTTTCGCATTACAATTGAATTTATGATTTGTTTTGCTTCTAATGTGTTACGGTTAAAGAGAAAATTTGCTACCACCACATGAGATTTGTTTCTTACCAGATTTTATTTTCGTCCAATGTTAAGCATACATTTTTTTTTTTGCAATGATGCAACATTTTGTTCACATCTACTAGAATCCAATAGCCCATAAAATTGCTTCCGACAAACATAAAAATGCTAGTTTTCCATTTGATTACATATGGTTCCAAGGAAATGGAAATTACAATTCAAGGTGTGCCTTAACCATTTCAAGCAACATCTCCTCCAGCTTCTATTTGGCTACTGCCACTGTCCCCTACTATAGACTCCATTAATGTCTAGCAGACGCCATCGTGAACTGCGCTTCAACTGCCACATACCCCCAAACATAGCCTCCGCTGTGAATACGTAGAAGAAGCAGTCATTATCTACACCAGCAAAAAAAAAAACAGTTGCATATATGCAGAATAAAACGGAAACCAAATTACCAGCCGATAGCTTCAAGCAAAGCATGATTCTGTTTAGTTGGAAGCATATAACCAAAGGTATGTTTGGTGAATTACTAATGGAAAATGTGTGTATGACTAAATAAAGAAAATAAAACTGGCATTTACAAGAAATAATAGTATGCAAGCAGAGAATCAGAGCAAATGACTTGAAAAATCGTTGTCGTATGAATTTTGTTAGGAAGCATGAGAGTTTATATTATTTAATGGAAGCAACTTGGAAATCATGTACAATGAGATCATAGAAGCATAGACATACATACAACTGTGGAGGGAGTGCCCGAGGAGAGGTTCTGCAAAAACGCAAGAATTTCATATTGTCCCATCAACATTACTGCTAGAATTATAAATCTAACTACGAAACTGCAACCTAAAAGTACTATCGCGACAAAGATATTTACACGTCAGTACATAGATTCTTTGCAACATAAAATAAAAAGTATAGGAATCGGTCTAATTTAAATCCGAAGGCTATCTGTGTTGTGGAAACGGAAATACTAAATCAAGAAGCACAGTTGTAGATAGAAAGCTCAAATGCTTTGAAGCAAACTTTGTTAGTATAACAACATTTACAATATTATTGGAGGCATAAAATTTTGAAAACACAAAATAGCATGCTCGCACCAAAAATCTCGGTGCAAAAAATTGTGATACACAATTCAATTTCATCAAACGTAATTGAGAGTTATGTGACCTTCTAATTGGGAGGGGGTTGCAACCAAACAGGTTCTCCAGACGGCCGATTCATCATATGCCACACTTGATTTGACCTACCAAAGGATGAAGCGCATAAGAGGATGATGGAGGTGGGGGCAACCCCTAATGCCAGGATTACTCACCTTCTCCAGGTCAATCATATCAACCATCCATTCTAGGAGGCCCTCAGGAGCTGAGAATTTGCTAATATTCAGTAAATTACCCCATTTTTTTAGTACAAATGAGGTCTTTCCTTCTCTGTTTGAGACCCTTGACAATAACGTGAAACCGACCAGCTGCATATCAACTCTGGAGCATGATCGACTCTTTTTTACTCATTGTTGCGTGTGACCTGCGAACACATGGAATGTAGTGTGTTAGCGTTTCGGTGTATAATGTTCAACGAGCAATGAAAAATTATATATATATGCTTTGTTCTGGATTGGAGGCAATACATTAGTAACAACAATATATTGTTTATGAACAACGAAATCAAGAATGATAGAAGCACAAAATATGGACGACACACCAAAAAATGACAAATAACCTTGCAATTTGTAAGGTTGTTGCCATGATGAGGATGCATTTGTTAGTTACTTTGGCATGGAAGCATGTTTGTAGAGCACATTATGGGAAGTGGGACAATTAGATGAAAGCTTGTGTGATGCGGTACAAGATGCAGTAAGGTGCAATTTAGAATCAATTTCGGAATCGACAGATCACAAGAGTGAAACCTACCTCTATTCAGCAGGGCGCAATTTTAATCATAGGTGGAAGCACGGAATTTTGATAAGGGAAAACGCAACAGAATTTGCCGCCAAGATGTGGGTACGTGTAGTTGGATCCTCCATAAACATGAAGCATTGTATGATGCATTAAAAATGTAATATCTCAGCAATTATAAACTCGATTGGAAGCATGGCCCAAAAATTGAATCAACTAAATTATGTACATCGTACTGGGCCGTCAATGTACACTACCAACAACAATTATGTCCCGGCTGCTGGATGATTTACACAGCAACATCCCGATGCAAAACTCCTCAAATGTGGGGCAATCCACAGAGTGCAGGTACCTTTTATTTGAAGGTGCCTTCCTTCAAATCCCTGATTTAATAGTGCAATTCAGAAGATCCTATACTTCGGCCGGTAGAATCATGAGATGGAGATGCATCAGATTCAATACAAGGGGGAGAACTGCGACTGAGAAATCACCGTACAATCGCACGGATTATCATCGAAGGAGTTCACTGGAGCGTACCGTGCTGCTCGGCGGGGATGAACGGCGGAGGAAGCTGGGATGGTGCGGTCCACCGATGCAGATGGGATCGAGATGGAGGTGCGAGGTGAACAGAGCAGGCTGGTGAGGTGGAACTGCTACGTCTAGTCAGTGTCCGGCGAGGTAACATCGCTTGCCGGCCGTCGTTGGCTGGTGGATTGGCGACGGGACGGCGGCGGCGGAGTCGATCTGCTGGACCGCGAGCTGGGGCGAGGTGGGAAGCAGAGCTCGTCAGGGCGGACGATTAATGTCGTTCGCTGTCCAAAAATTGGGGGAGGGGATTGCGCGCGGGGATATGAAGGAATCGGTTTTTTCATTCTTTTTTTAATCAATAAGAGAGGAAATCTGGAGCGTCAACTTGCCAACGAATCGACGGTCTTCGAGTGGTCTGGCGAGGGTGTCCCTTCTGACTACAGATACCAAGCGTTTCCCGATCCTAAAACTCACCATTATATTGTTTTTTTATGCAGGATCGATTTCGGCTTCTGTACGTGAAGCAAGAAGATGGAGTCCGCACAAATTGAGTTATGAACATAGAAATATAGTTGAATTCAATTTAATTAAACAATATTATTTACTCTCTTGACCAACTGAAGTGCAAATGGTTAAAAAACAATCATAACAGAATTTGGGTGTAGTAATGGTCCACACAGTATGTAGTTGTTCCTTATCGGGGATAGAAAATATGTAGTTAAAGTATGTTGGACCTGAATTTTATGAGATGCAAATCTATATCTCCATACATGGTGCCTAAATTCAACACAATCGAATTACGTGTCTTTATTATGGATCTGTAGTTATTCAGAAGAAACATGGATCTATCATTACGCTTCAACATCTTGGCTATGCAGAGGCCGGATGTGTTCATTGTGTTTGTATTATATTGATGCTTCATTTCGAGTCAATAAAATACGCCCTTTAGCAACAATTACCTTAACGTCAGCTTACACAACTATGACTTGAACTCCTAACCCTACACCTAAGTTATTTCTACGACTTGAATTCCTAACCCTACACCTAGGTGATTTATCTGACAATCAAATTGAATTTTCATCATGTAATACCTTCAGTTTAGTGGACATATTAGACTTTGTATCCACGGCCATCATATCTAGAATAATCTTAAGACTTCAAAAATTCTAGACCTAAGCATGCTTAGATTTGCCAGCATTTCTTCGGAATGTGATTTTATATTCTAATAGTGATTATAAACATATCTACACAAATAGAAAATATAACATATGTATGTCAAGATTTTATATTCATGTCATACGAAAGATATAGGCATCATATTATGACATGTTTCTATGTGTTTTTAATGTCTCCTTATGTAGCATATATACTTCTATTATTATTTAAACATTTACAGTAGAAAAATGTATTAAAAAATTATTGGTACTTAAGTTATTGTTACGGTTTCATTAATTTCAAATTTATTAATTTTCATGCTGCTTTATTTGTCATCCATACTGAAATTACATATCTTGTAAAGTTGGTTAATTATTATTCTAAATTATTTGATTTCTTAGTATCCTAAGAAAATCTCCAATACCGCAAAAATTACCATCGCTTAGTGACCCCATTGTAGGAGCTAACTGGTAAAAATTACTCCAGTAATCTAAAGACAAACCTCCATACGCTACTTATGCACATCAGT
The DNA here is from genome assembly GCA_022496015.1 of Hordeum marinum. Classification (NCBI taxonomy): domain Eukaryota; kingdom Viridiplantae; phylum Streptophyta; class Magnoliopsida; order Poales; family Poaceae; genus Hordeum; species Hordeum marinum. The sequence continues at coordinate 27,847,608 of CM039678.1, forward strand.
GCAAGGGTAGTATTTTGCAGGAAGATTGGGAGCATTATTAATTAAGAAATAGCCTTACCATCCATAGCGAACAGACGTTGAAGATTCTTGGGAATATCTTGAAACCACAAGTTGGTTTGATGCTGCGAGCGTGGATGTTTAGCTAGGAAATTAGCACTCCTATTCAGGTTTCTATCTAATTTCCTAAAATACAGCTGCCCATCCTCGATGGAAAAATGTTTCAGATCCTGAACTACGTGGCATAACCGTGGTCTATTTGTTCTTTCAACCTTGAAAAACTTTATCAGATTTGAGCAGACCGTCTGGAGGGAAAACGGCCAATGACATGTGTGTGTGCAGCCAACACGCCTTCCTCTATAACCATAGGTTCTGCTTCAAGCGGACTACAAGAGAAGTTTCCTATGATTACCTTACTAACAAACATGAATTTACCTCATTGTTACTAGGTTGCCCGCTTATTTGAGCGGCCCACTTTGCTAGTTAACGAGTAACAATGAGGTGGTTAACTTCCAAAGGTCATGACAAGCAGCTCATAGGTCCGACTAATTTCGACATCCAGAAAATCCACAAGCTCTATCTCACCTGTGACATAACTGAAAATACATTGTTTTATTTAGATATCGCTTGGAACGTGTTAGCCCCACACTTGAGTGGAAAGCTGTTTTTTATTAGCATGTTGATCCCACATGTGAACTCCTCATCAACTCCAAACACATAAGTAGGAAGACTATAAATGACCCCTTACCGCCCAGACCCACGTGCACCACTCGACAATGTGCCATTGGCAGACCCGTTCCAGATGCAACCCATGGTGCTTAAGAGGACGCACATGTGTTTCCATGTTTGGTATGTACACAAGTTAAGATTAGTTGTTAGGTAATTTTTCATTTATTTTGTACCTTATATGATGTATGGGTTGTACTACTGGGTGGAATTCCACTCTTCCATATAATCTACATGGATTTTTTAAGTTGATTACAAATGAACTTGTCGTCTGCGGCAAAAACTACTATTAATCAAGTCATTCACGGTTACTAACAGTAGAGTAAATACTTAAGTCCAGTGTACAACAAAACCACATAAGTCATTCTTGTCATTTAGCCTATGGCTGCATTAGCCACCATTGTTACAGCACATGATAGAAGCAGAGAAGGAGGAAATATCAATGATATGCTACTATTTAATGAGGCTATTAATAGGCAAGCACTGGTGCAAATCCCATTGAAAGGCAGCAATTTCACATGGAGCAACATACAAGAGGCCACATTATTAGAAAAGCTGGATTGGTGTTTCACATATGAAAATTGGACTCTGAGCTAGCCCTCCACTTTTGCCACTCCCCTAGAAAAAACCACTTTTGACCGCACTCCTATCTTGATCAAAATTGGGTCTAATTTCAGGTTTGAAAACTTCTGGCTGGAACATGACCAACTCAAAGCTGTTGTAAAGGGAATTTGGACACAGGAGGTTCAGGGGATGGATAGTGCAAAAATCAATGCAATCAAATTCAAGAGGCTAAGAAAGGCTTGAAACTCTGGGCCAAAGGTATCTCTTACTTAAAGAAAATCATTGAAGATACTAATTTCACAATCCTTTTCTATGACTACATTGAATAACTAAGAAATTTAACATAATAGGAAAGTATTGGCAGAGACATCCTTGAAAAATACCTTCAATCTGTCTTACAGCAGCAAAGAACATACTAGAAACAAAGGGCCACAATTAGAAAATTCAAGATGGGAGAAGCCAACACCAAGTACCTCCAGGCTAAAGCCACTATTAAATACAGAAAGAATTGTATCCTCATGATTAAAGATGAAGATGGTAATCAACATTTTACACATGAGGCAAAAGCTGCCATTCTACTCAGAGCTTTCAAGGACAGAATGGGTACACTTACTCAAACACAGAACCCTCTTCTGCTGCACTAACTGATTCAACCATTGGAGAAACTTGCTGAATTGGAAGGCCCATTCACCAAAGAGGAAATTCACAAAGTTATCATGCATTTGCCAGCTGATAAGTCACCTAGGCTAGATGGATTGAATGCTACCTTTCTCAAGCATTGTTGGGAGATCATTGGAGCTAATTTCTATAATTTGATTAATGACTTCTATGCAGGCAGAATTAACTTACAAACTATCAGCTATTCCTTCATCACACTCATACCAAACACAGAATCTGCCAACATACCAGCTGATTGCAGACCTATCTCTTTACTGAAGTTCACTATCAAGATCATCACGAAGCTACTGGCTAATAGGCTGCAAAAAGTCATTCTCAAGATGGTCCACAAAAATTAGTATGGATTTCTCAATAACTGATGTATCCAAGACTATCTTGCATGGGTATATGAATATATACATTAGTGCAATCAAGGCAACAAGGAACTAGTTCCGCTTAACTTGGATGTTGAGAAGGCTTTTGATATGTTGAAGACACTATCATTGAAACTTGAGGCTAAAGGCTTTGAACCCAAATGGATACAATGGATTAAGATGATATATGGGACTGGTTTCTCATATGTTCTATTGAATGGGGTACCAGGCAGACAATTTCTTTGCAAAAGAGAAGTCACACAAGGAGATCCCCTACCACCTTTGATATTTGTGATTGCTGCTTCAAACTATGTTGAATGGGACCATGAGCAATTCTCTTGTGGGAGTCTCCCCTCATTCATGCCACCTGCATAGACTATCCAATCATTCAATATGCACATGACACCATCTTGGTTGCTAAGTCATATACCAGACAGCAGATAGATATCAAAAACCAATTACTCCATTTTGCTGAATACACTAGACTGAAGGTCAACTACTCCAAGTCAACCATGATTTCACTAAATACACCTGCACCTAAAATGTTAGTTGTTTCAAACCAGTTGGGATGTACTATTTGTGAATTCCCACATGCATATCTTGGCCTACCATTGGGTATCTGCAAACCAAGAGTGGAGAATTACTTTCCCATGCTAAAGAAAATTTAAAATAGATTGTTGAGCTGTTCCACACTTCTATCCACTGGTGACAAACTCATCCTGATCAAATCAATCTTCTCCAGCATGCCCACATTTATTGTGTGTACTCTTACGATACCACTAACTATTGTTAAGCAAATTAACACATATCTCATGAACTGCTTCTGGAGAAAGTATGGCACAATGGACAAAGGGACTGCACTTATTGTATGGGATCAAATCACCAAACCCAAATCTCATGGAGAACTACGAGTGCTTAATATCCTTGACCATAACAGAGCACTCCTGATGAAATTTCTCCATGGGTTCCTCAACAAGGAAGATATTCCATGGGTGAAAATTATATGGGAAACATATTATCAACATCAATTACCAGATGAGAAATCGGTGGGATATTTCTGGTGGAAATTTATCCTCAAACTCCTCCGAACTTTCAAGCAGCATGCCCTATGCTCAGCAGGAATGGGTAATATTATACATCTTTAGATACACAGATGGTAGGATACCACTCTCCAAGATAAATACCCTGAACTGTACTCCGTTGCCATTATCAAAAATATGACTCTGGCCGAGGCTCAACTTCAAGAACTAGACAATATATTCCACAAGACCATATCAACTCGATCCTTCCATCAATTCAACCAGCTCCAAGAGCTTCTGGAAAACAGAGATATATTCAATGAAAGGGATGTCTGGTCTTACCAATGGAAAGACAAAGACTACTCAGCCAGAAAGATGTAGAAAAGCATCATTGCCACCAACAAAGCACACAACATTTCCAAGAAGATTTGGAAGACAACATGTACACCAACCAACATAATATTTTTATGGCATCTACTACATGGTAGGATTAACACAAGAAACATGTTGAAGAGAAGGAATATGTATCTCGAGGATTATAATTGCGTGATGTTGCTGAAGCTATAGAGGAAACCATTACCCACTTGTTTTGGGACTTCCATTTTGCATTTACCTACTGGGTTTCAATCATTCCAACTAGGAACAGGGGTATCTTAGTTTATGATAAAATCTTGCTAACTATGGATATTATGATCGTTGGCTGTTGGATTATTTGGTCAGTTAAAAATGATAAGATCTTCAGAAGAGCTTCATAAGCACTAGACATGTGGAAATTTTATATGAAAGAAGGTTTACAAATGGCATAGATCACAGCTAAGCAAAGCAAAGCACACAAGATTAGAGAGTGGTCACAGCAACACCTTTAACCTAATACCTATGTTTGAGAAAACATGTGTTGCATAAGCGATTGTAATAACTATGTTACTTCTTTTGATTGTTTTATTAGTATAAAATTACATAGAACAATTGTTCTACGGTTTCGGCTCAAAAAACTACCAAATGGCCGGTTGCATCCTAGCTTCAATTTTCTTGTCATAGCTAGCTGATACAATCAATGCTTTTTTTGCTAGAACCACTGGAGTTGGATACATGGAAATTGCAGGCGAAACAGCACACACCATGTGTTCCCTTTGGATATTAGCAGTGCCACTCGTTTTGCTTTGTGTACAAGGCACATGCCACCCAATATGACGATAGAAACTCTCAAGTTGTGTTTGCTATTGTCGCGTTGTCTCCAATCCCCACATTATGTCCATACATATCTCTCTGGTTCTTTTATCATGGTGTACTCTATTTTTTTGGTTGATGCCAATTATTGGCTTGCCTATAGCCCCGTACAGAATCACTAGTTAAAACATGTTGATGGATGAACATAATTCGGTGAATACTGGAATGATATATATAGAGAGGGCAAGATGCATATGGAACGTTACGCACATAACTGTGGGAATTGGTGGAGTCTTCATTCCTTCTCCATGTAATGAATTATCATACGCAGCTATAGCCTATGGGTGCGGTTCTTTATAGGTTGGTAACACTAGTAGAAAACAGGGCTTTGGTCCAGGCCGGGCGAGCCCATTAGTCCCGGTTCACTCATGAACGGGGACCCATGGGGGCAACGGTCCCGGTTCGTGAGGCTAGGGGGGTGGCCGGGCCTCGTGGGGCATTGGTACCGGTTTGTCTGGACCCTTTAGTCCCGGTTCCAGACACGAACCGGGACCAATGGGCCTCACTCCTGGCCCACAACCATTGTTCACGGTTTGTGGATGGTACTGGGACCAAATGGGGTCCTTTAGTCCCGGTTCCATCCACGAACCGGGACCACTGAGATGCCTATATATACCCCCTCGCCAGCGAGGAGCGCACTCCACATTGATGTGTTTTTCTGGCCGGCGAGGGGAGAGCTTTGTGGAGCTCTAGCTCACCTTCCATGCACATGAGGTGTTTGATGAAATTCCCAAGACACACTTAATCTTTCTCCTCTCAAAGCTCCTTGTCAAAGCTCCATTTTTCTCAAGATTTGTCTAGGTTTGGCGGTCCGTCATGTGCCATCCACGTCCACACCGTCGTCGATCGCCCGCGCCCATCTCGGTGCCGGCACCACCGTGGTTAGCCTCTTCTTCTTATCTCCTTTCTAAAAGGAATAAGTTTTTACTTGTATGATTTAGATAGATAATTGTGTAATTTTCTTACTTTTATTATTGTTTGTTACTATATAGTGCGATGGTTTTCGTATCTGCCTCCGTCAGCCCTCGTCGTGTCTATGATTCGGATGTGGTATATATTATCTTTTATAACTATTTGTTTTATTTAGTGTTTATGACAATTATGCCGACCAACGTGACATAGGTTATTTAATCTATGAGGACGTAGTTGAACTGGAAATTCCAACCCACATAAAAACTCTTGTTGATAAGTTAAATTTGGTTGAAAAATAAAACAATGACTTGAAAGAAAAATTTCAAAGAGTTGAAGAGGAGAAGATGAAGTTGGATTTGCATGGTGCCAATGTCTTTGACGATCACCAGACCAAGATGGATGAAATGCGCTTGAAGATTAGAAAGATAAGAAAATATGCCATTCATACTGAGGCTTGGTATCATTATGTCATTGGATCAATTGGTACCTTAGTAGCGGTTATGATCGCATTTTTTGTTGCATTTAATTTTTTTTACATAGTTTCGATGTATGTTTTAATTAGATGCTCTAGAGAGCTATATGCTGTTCAATAATGAGAACTATGTATGAACTGTATGTATTTATTTTGGTCACTATTGTACTTTGGCTTTAATGTGATGATGAATTTCTATTAATTTGGTCAGTTCTCTATTCATAATATGATGTAATGGTTTTTAATACACATTACTATATAACATGCTATGTTGGTGAAATGATGATACCATGCCAACATTCAACCTTTTCAGAGTTCATTTGAAGTCCTTTTCAATTTCAGGGTTATTTAGCTCAAAAAAATCAGTAAGTGCATGAAAAATACCAAATGAAGTCAGAAAGGGTTGAAAATTGATGATGTGGCTTTGAATGGTGCATTTTGAACACACCAAAAGTATGGAGTTCAAATAAGTTCAAAACATGAAATCCCTTTGTAACAGATGAGCTTTCGTCCAAAACTGTGATACTTCGAAAGAGATCGTCCATTTTGTACACGAAGTACATCCATTTTTTGCCATAACCCTCTCAAATTTTTATAACATGCTATGTGGGTGAAATGATGATACCATGCCTCTTTTCAACCTTTTCACAGTTCATTTGAAGTGCTTTCCAATTTCAGGGTTATTTAGCACAAAAAATAAGTAAGTGCATGAAAAATACAAAATGAAGTCAGAAAGGGTTGAAAATTGATGATGTGTCTTTGAATGGTGCATTTTGAACACACGAAAAGTATGGAGTTCAAATAAGTTCAAAAAATAAAATCCCTTAGTAACAGATGAGTTTTCGTCCGAAACGGTGATACTTCGAAAGAGATTGTCCAATTTGTACACGTAGTGCATCCAGTTTTTGCCGTAACCCTCTCAACTTTTTATAACATGCTATGTGGGAGAAATTATGATACCATGCCAACTTTCAATCTTTTCTAAGTTCATTTGAATTGCTTTTCAATTTCAGGGTTATTTAACCCAAAAAAATCAGTAAGTGCATGAAAAGTACCAAATGAAGTCAGAAAGGGTTGAAAATTGATGATTTGGCATTGAATGGTGCATTTTGAACACACAAAAAGTATGAGGTTCAAATAAGTTAAAAGTTGAAATCCCTTTGTAACAGATGAGTTTTCGTCCGAAACGGTGATACTTCGAAACAAATTGTCCATTTTGTACACGAAGTGCATCCAGTTTTTGCCGTAACCCTCTCAAATTTTTAGAACATGTTATGTGGGTGAAATGATGATACCATGCCAACTTTCAACCTTTTCAGAGTTCATTGGAAGTGCTTTTCTATTTCAGGGTTATTTAGCTCAAAAAATTAATAAGTGCATGAAAAATACCAAATGAAGTCAAAAAGGGTTGAAAATTGATGATGTGGGTTTGAATGGTGCATTTTGAAAAAAGAAAAATTATGGTGTTGAAATAAGTTCAAAAAAATGAAATCCCTTTGTAACAGATGAGCTTCCGTCTGAAACCGTGATACTTCGAAAGAGATTGTCCATTTTGTACACGAAGTACATCCAGTTTTTGCCATAACCCTCTCAACTTTTTATAACATGCTATGTGGGTGAAATGATGATACCATGCCAAATTTCAACCTTTTCAGAGTTCATTTGAAGTCCTTTTCAATTTCAGGGTTATTTAGCTCAAAAAATCAGTAAGTGCATGAAAAATACCAAATGAAGTCAGAAAGGGTTGAAAATTGATGATGTGGCATTGAATGGTGCTTTTTGAACACACAAAAAGTATGGAGTTCAAATAAGTTCAAAATATGAAATCCCTTTGTAACAGACGAGTTTTCGTCCGAAACCGTGATACTTCGAAACAAATTTTCCATTTTGTACACGAAGTGCATCCAGTTTTTGCCATAAAACACACTGGAAATAAATAAAGGAAAAAACAGAACAAAAATAAATAAAGCAACAAACAAAACAAAAATAATGGAAATTATGCAACTAAAATTATGAAAGTATTTTTTGTTCAAAAGAATGAACTAAAATAACAGAAGAAAAATTCTAGAAAAAATTAAAAAGAATAAATAAAGAAAAAAAACAAAACAATACTAGAAAAATAAATAATGCTTCTCATTGGTCCCGGTTGGTGTTACCAACCGGGACCAAAGGTCTTTGCTTCCCGCTCTTTGGGCTGAGGAAAAGGGCCCTTTGGTCCTGGTTGGTGGCGGTAACCGAGACTAATACCCACCTTTAGTCCCGGTTGGTGCCACCAACCGGGACCAAAGGTCTCTGCCTCCCACCCTTTGGTCCCGGTTGGTGGCGCCAACCGGGACTAAAGGTGGGCATTGGTCCCGGTTGACACCACCAACCGGGACCAATGCTTCTTCTATATAAGCAAACACTTAGAAATTTCAGTTTTCATCGCCACTTCGCCAAGCCCGCCCCGAGCCCGCTGTCGTCATCCCCGTCCCCATCGCTGGCCCCGTTGCCTCCCCATCGCCGCCCTGAGCCCGCCGTTGTCGTCCTCATCCCGTCGCCGTCGCCTCCCCGTCGTCACCCCGTCGCCGCCCCATCGCCTCCCCATCACCGCCCTGTCGCCGCCCCGTTACCGCCCCGTCGCCTCCCCGTGCCCCCCCCATTGAGCCCCCCCTTACCCATGTTCCCCTGCTCGGATACGGTGACATGGACACGGCGACACGCATACGAGGACACGAGATACGACATTTTCCAAAAACAGCCCATCGGGGACACAGCAAGTATATATAAAGATAAATGAAAATATGTCATGAGTTAAAGAAAAAAAAATAACGAGAAAGAGATCGCCCCCTCCCCGATAACTCCGACATGAGGGGGGGTCGATATAATTTTTTTTACATATATGTAAGTCGTTGTCGTTGAGTTAAAGAAAGAAAAATAATGAAAATATGTCATGAGTTAATGAAAATATATAATATATGTATGTGGCTATGTATTTATAGATGGATAGCATTTTTTCCATGTATGTATGCCGTTCTCGATATACCCCCTCCCCGATAACTTCGACATGAGAGGGGGTCGATATACCCCCTCCCCGATAACTTTGACATGAGGGGGGGTCGATATACCCCCCTTCCCGATAACTTCGACATGAGGGGGGGTCAATATACCCCCTCCCCGATAATTTTTTTTTCTAAGTTACTAAGATAAAATGTTCATATAGAAAACTCCGGTAATATAGATTTATCAAGAATGCCCCCATTATGGATGTGCACAAGTTGATCCAATTTTTTTCGGATACCATTTATATATATATTCTCTATATGTCATGTTGTGTGTCAAAGTATTGAAGAAATCCATGGCTTCATCATCAGCCGAAAGTAACCGGCGTATGAGGTTACAAAGCTCTTCAAAGTTTATTTCGAACAAAGTTCCGGATAGAATAATCTGCTTTTCGGTACGAATTTCAGCAACGGCCTTCCAAATAGCGATATTTGGAATGCTCTTGCTGAACTTCATACCAAAAAGCTAATTATCATATCCGGGACTCCGTTCGAAAACAATTTTGTAGAGCTTCATACCATTATGCGCCTGTTGCTTCCAGCTAATGATGAAGTCATGGTTTTCTTGAATCCTTTGACACTAGACAACGTGACATATAGAAGGGTAGATGAGATCAAGAAAAATATTGACCATTTTCTGCACATCCAAAATGGCGCCATTTCGTTTAATCCCTAAAAGGTTAAGAGAATCTTGACCCTCTCGCCCGACCAAACCCTAGAAGCGTCGAGGGCCACCCCTAACCCTAGAAGCGTTGTTGAGGCAACCCCAAATCGTAGAGAAGTATATTAATTTCCATGTTTTAATATTTGCAGAAACTATGGATCAAAGAGACTTGGAACAAGAACAGTTTTTAGGGGACATAATCCGAGGCAATCCTGATGCTGTCTTGTCGTATCTCAATGACACCGATGGTCTTGAAGGAGAGGAAGGACATGATCATGATGGCTACGGTGACCGAATGCCGGAGGAAGAAGGAGACCATGGTGACGACTCCGGTGACCGAACGGAGGAGGGAGATGTTGCAAAGTCCGGCGAGGTATATATATTAATTAAGCATGTGCTCACTAGCTAATTGATGCATTAATTGTTTTGGTATGTACATATATTAAATCTTATTTCTTCTTTTATATAGCCCTCCGGATCGAGCCAAACTTCGTTAAGGAGACGAGGCCCAAAGAGAAGGTTGAAAAAGGAAGAAAGGTTCACGATCAGAGCACTCGCGGACGATGGCCTAACGATTTACCCAAAGCGGACCAAGGACACATTTCGTGCTCAGTGCAGAGCTATTGTTAGGGACAACATCCCGATCAGCATCAAGCAATGGAATAATCCTAAGGACGACGCCCATGAAGTTCATTATGTCACCGATAGACAGAAAGATGATCTTTGGACCGCGCTGAAGGCTAATTTCACCCTACCGCCAAAGGAGGATCCGAATAAGCCAGATATAGAGCCACTGGTCAAGGCGTGTGCTCTTAAGAAGATGGCAGATCTATTTAGGAGGTGGAAGAATGAGTTGAGATCAAAGTTTGTCGTCAAAGGGAGGACTCCAGAATTCATCGGCTGATTTGAGAAGATAAGAGATCACTGGCCCGCATTTGTGGCCTAAGAGATATCGGAGAGGAGTAAGAAAATGTTTGAAAACAAACCAGAGCTACGCTGCAAAGAAGCAGTATCACCATCACACGGGGTCAGGTGGCTACCTCAAAGTCCGGTCGTTGTGGGACAAAGCTGAGAATGACCTGCTTGCTAAAGGGGTCCAACCACAGACATATAACTGACCAGACTGTTCAAGGACTTGGTTCTTCGGGGTTGGGGGAACTTTGGACCCTGAAACAGGGAAGTGGCGTTGGACGAATGAGCAACATGCAATAACCAAGACGAAGCTTCATTACCGACAGAGAGAAGGACAAGCTAACTGAGGCCCTAGGGAATGCTGAGCACCCTGGACGAGCACGAGGCACACTAGGCTCTGTTCCGTGGAAGGTTGGGTTTCCCGATGCAGCCGGTTACAGAAACCGGCAGGGAAAGAGGAAGGCGGAGCTGAGCGAAATGCAGAAGCTCAATGCAAGACTAGAAAATCTAGAGGAAGCCGAGAGCCAGCGAGTTGTCGGCCAACCATCTCAGCGGCACGAAGCTACCCTAGAAGCTACCCCGCCATCTCAGCGGAGAAGCTGTTGGAAATATGCCCTAGAGGCAATAATAAAATGGTTATTATTGTATTTCCTTGTTCATGATAATTGTCTATTGTTCATGCTATAATTGTGTTGACCGGAAACCATAATACATGTGTGAATACATAGACCACAACATGTCCCTAGTGAGCCTCTAGTTGACTAGCTCGTTGATCAATAGATGGTCACGGTTTCATGGCCATGGACATTGGATGTCATTAATAACGGGATCACATCATTAGGAGAATGATGTGATGGACAAGACCCAATTCTAAGCATAGCACAAGATCGTGTAGTTCGTTTGCTAAAGCTTTTCAATGTCAAGTATCGTTTCCTTAGACCATGAGATTGTGCAACTCCCGGATACCGTAGGAATGCTTTGGGTGTGCCAAACGTCACAACGTAACTGGGTGGCTATAAAGGTGCACTACGGGTATCTCCGAAAGTATCTGTTGGGTTGGCATGAATCGAGACTGGGATTTGTCACTCCGTGTGACGGAGAGGTATCTCTGGGCCCACTCGGTAAGACATCATCATTATGAGCTCAATGTGACTAAGGAGTTAGTCACGGGATGATGTATTACGGAACGAGTAAAGAGACTTGCCGGTAACGAGATTGAACAAGGTATGGGGATACCGACGATCGAATCTCGGGCAAGTATCATACCGATAGACAAAGGGAATTGTATACGGGATTGATTGAATCCTTGACATCGTGGTTCATCCGATGAGATCATCGTGGAGTACGTGGGAGCCAACATGGGTATCCAGATCCCGCTGTTGGTTATTGACCGGAGAGGTGTCTCGGTCATGTCTACGTGTCTCCCGAACCCGTAGGGTCTACACACTTAAGGTTCGATGACGCTAGGGTTATAGGGAAAAGGTATACGTGATTACCGAAGGTTGTTCGGAGTCCCGGATGAGATCCCGGATGTCACGAGGAGCTCCGGAATGGTCCGGAGGTAAAGATTGATATATAGGAAGTCCAGTTTTGGTCACCGAAAAGTTTTCGGGCTCATCGGTAGTGTACCGGGAGTGCCGGGAGGGTGCCGGATGACCCCCGGGAGGGGTGTGACGACCAAAGGACCACATGGGCTGTTAGATAAAGTGTGCCAGCCCTTATTGGGCTGGGCAAGACTTTTGCTAAAGGCCCATGCGGCTGGAGATAAGGAGATAAGGCAAAAAGGATTTAAAAGGAGGAGATCCACCTCCCTTGTGGGAGGTGGACTCTCCCTTTAATTCGGCCGGCCATCTCCTCTTTGGAGTAGAGGCCAAGCCAGCCCTCCACGTCCCTCCTCCTATATATACTTGAGGTTTTGGATGTTTTGAGACAGGATTTGATCTCTCTCTCTCACGGCGAAGCCCTACCTCTCTTCTTCCTCCTCCGCAGCGCTTAGGCGAAGCCCTGTCGGATTACCTTGCTACTCCACCACCACCACGCCGTCGTGCTGCTGTTGGAGCCCTTCCCCAACCTCTCCTTCCTCCTTGCTGGATCAAGGTGTTGGAGACGTCACCGGGCTGCACGTGTGTTGAACGCGGAGGTGCCGTCCGTTCGGCACTTGATCGGATCTACCGCGATCTGAATCGCTGCGAGTACGACTCCATCAACCGCGTTCTTGTAACGCTTCCGCTTAGCGATCTTCAAAGGTATGAAGATCCACTCTCCCCTTGCTCGTTGCTGGTTTCTCCATAGATGGATCTTGCTGAACGCGTAGGAAATTTTTGATTTACTACTACGTCTCCTAACAGTGGCATCATGAGCTAGGTCTATGCGTAGAATCTATGCACGAGTAGAACACAAAGCAGTTGTGGGCGTCGAGTTTGTTAATTTGCTTGCCGCTACTAGTCTTATCTTGATTCGGCGGTATTGTGGGATGAAGCGGCCCGGACCAACTTTACACGTACGCTTACGTGAGACCGGTTCCACCGCCTGACATGCACTAGATGCATAAGGTGGCTAGCGGGTGTCTGTCTCTCCTACCTTAGTCGGATCGGATTCGATGAAAAGGGTCCTTATGAAGGGTAAATAGCAATTGGCAAATCACGTTGTGGTGTTGACGTAGGTAAGAAACGTTCTTGCTAGTAACCTATAGCAGCCACGTAAAAACTTGCAACTACAAATTAGAGGACGTCTAACTTGTTTTTGCAGCATGTGCCTTGTGATGTGATATGGCCAAAGGATGTGATGTGATGCATTGTGATGTATGAATTGATCATGTTCTTGTAATAGGATTCACGACTTGCATGTCGATGATTATGACAACCGGCAGGAGCCATAGGAGTTGTCTTATTTATTGTATGACCTGCGTGTCAATCATAAACGCCATGTAATTACTTTACTTTATTGCTAAGCGTTAGCCATAGTAGTAGAAGTAATAGTTGGCGAGACAACTTCATGAAGACACAATGATGGAGATCATGATGATGGAGATCATGGTGTCGTGCCGGTGACAGTGATGATCATGGTGCCCCGAAGATGGAGATCATAGGAGCAAAATGATATTGGCCATATCATGTCACTATATTGATTGCATGTGATGTTTATCATGTTTACATCTTATTTGCATAGAACGACGGTAGTAAATAAGATGATCTCTCAATAAAATTTCAAGAAAGGTGTTCACCCTAACTGTGCACCGTTGCTAAGGATCGTCGTTCCGAAGCACCACGTGATGATTGGGTGTGATAGGTTCTAACGTTCGCATACAACGGGTGTAAGCCAGATTTACACATGCGAAACACTTAGGTTGACTTGACGAGCCTAGCATGTATAGACATGGCCTCGGAACACGGAAGACCGAAAGGTCGAACATGAGTCGTATAGAAGATACGATCAACATAGAGATGTTCACCATGGATGACTAGTCCGTCTCACGTGATGATCGGACACGGGCTAGTTGACATGGATCATGTATCACTTGGAAGACTAGAGAGATGTCTATCTAAGTGGGAGTTCATTAATAATTTGATTAAATGAACTTAATTATCATGAACTTAGTCTAAAAATGTCCTTGCAAATTATGTCGTAGATAGCTCGCGCTGTAGCTCCCCAGTTTTATTGATACAATCCTAGAGAAAAGTAAGTTGAAAGTTGATGGTAGCAATAATGCGGACTGGGTCCGTGATCTGAGGATTGTCCTCATTGCTGCACAGAAAGCTTATGTTTTTGATGTACCGCTAACTGCATCACTCCCTCAAGCGTTGTCTGTAGATGTTGTGAACATATGACAGGCACTTTTTGATGACTACGTGATAGTTCAGTGCGTCATGCATTACGGCTTAGAATTGAGGCTTCAAAATGTTTTGAACGTCACAGAACATATGAGATGTTCTAGGAGCTGAGATTGTGATCTCAAGCTCGTGCCTATGTTGAGAGGTATGAGACCTCCAACAAGATTCTTTGCCTGCAAGATAAAGGAGAATAGCTTAATCGGTGAGCGTGTTCTCAGATTGTCTGGGTGCTACAATCACTTGAATCAAGTGGGAGTTAATCTTCCAGATGAGATAGTGATTAATGCAGTTCTCCAAGTCACTGCCACCAAGCTACTAGAGCTTCGTGATGAACTATAACATGCCAGGGATGGATAAGATGATCCCTGAGTTGTTCGTGATGTTTGACACCACGAAGGTAGAAATCAATAAGGAGCATCAAGTGTTGATGGTTAAGTGAAAACCACTAGTTTCAAAAGGGGCAAGGGCAAGAAGGGAAAAACTTCAGGAATGGCAAGCCAGTTGTTGCTCTAGTGAAGAAACCCAAGGTTGAGCCCGAACCCGAGACTAAGTGCTTCTGTTATGAGGAGAATGTTCGCTGAAGCGAAAAAACCCTAGATGATTGGTAGATAAGAAGGCTGGTAATGTCAATGGAAGTATATTTGATATACGTGTTAGTGATGTGTACCTTGCTGGTACTCCTAGTAGCACCTGGGTATTAGATACCGGTTCGGTTGCTAAGTGTTAGCAACTCGAAATAAAAGCTACGGAGTAAATGGAGACTAGCTAGGTGAAAGGTGACGATGTGTGTTGGAAGTATTTCCAAGATTGATGTGATCACCATCGCACGCTCTCTCTACCTTCAGGATTTGTGATAAACCTAAATAAATGTTATTTGGTGTTTGCGTTGAGCATAAACGTGATTAGATCATGATTAGTGCGATACGGTTATTCATATAAGTTAGAGAATAATGGTTATTCTGTTTACATGGATAATGCCTTCAATGGTCATGCACCCACTCGAAATGGTTTATCGAATCATGATCGTAGTAGTACACATATTCATAACATTGGTACCAAAAGATACAAAGTTAATAATGATAGTACCACATGCTTGTGGCACTGCCACGTAATGTCATATTGGTATAAATCGCATGAAGAAACTCCATGATGATGGATGTTTTTTGACTCACTCGATTTCGAATCGGTTGAGACATGCGAGCCATGCCTCTTGGGCAAGATGACTGAGACCCCGTCATCCAATATGATGGAGCGGGCAAGTGGATTATTGGAATTAATACATGTTGATGTATGTGGTCCAATGAGTGTTGAAACACACAGTGGATATCGTTGTTTTTCTTTACCTTCACTGATGATTTGAGTAAATATGGGGATATTTACTTAATGAAACACGAATCTGAAATGTTTGAAAGGTTCAAGGAGTTTCAGAGTGAAGTTAAAGATCATCGTGACAAGAAGATAAATGTCTATGATATGATCATGGAGGTGAATATCTAAGTTACGAGTTTGGTATGCAATTTTAGACAATGTGGAAATTGTTTCACAGCTCACGCCTCCTGGAACACCATAGTGTGATGGTGTGTTCGAACGTCGTAGTCGTGCTCTATTGGATATAGTGAGTACTATGATGTCTCTTATCGTTTTACCACTATCGTTATGGGGTTATGCATTAAAGACAAATCCATTCACTTTAACAGGGCACCATCTAAGTCTGTTGAGATGACACCGTGAGAATTATGGTTTGACAGAAGCCTAAGCTGTCATTTCATAATGTTTGGGGCTGCGACGCTTATGTGAAAATGGGTTTTTCACCTAGCGAGCTCGAACTCAAAGCAGACAAATGCATCTTCATAGAATACCCTAATGAGACATTGGGTATACCTTCTATCTCAGATCCAAGCACAAAAGGTGTTTGTTGCTAAGAACGGGTCCTTTTTGAGAAAGAGTTTCTCTCGAAAGAATTGAGTGGGAGGAAGATAGAACTTGATAAGGTTGTTGAACCTTTGTTTCAACCAGAGAATAGCGCAACACAGAAAGATGTTTCTGTAGAGCCTACTTAGTTGAAAAGGAAGTTAATGATGATGATCATGAAGCTTCGGATCAAGTCACTATCGAACCTCGTAGGTCGACAAGGACGCGTACTGCTCCTGAGTAGTACGACAACCCTGTCTTGGAAATCATGTTGTTGGACAACGATGAACCTACGAACTATGGAGAAGCGATGGTGGGCCCGGATTCCAACAAATGGCTAGGAGCCATGAAATCCGAGAAAGGATCCATGTATGAAAACCAAGTATGGACTTTGGTAGACTTGCCTGTTGAATGGCGGGTCATTGAGTACAAATGGACCTTTGAGATAAACATAGACGCTAATGGTGAAATGTCACCGTTTATAAAGCTCGACTTGTCGCAAAGAAGTTTCCGCCAAGTTCAAGGAGTTGACTGCAATGAGATTGTCTCATCTGTAGCGATGCTAAAAGTCTATTAAAATTTTGTTAGCAGTTGCTGCATTTTTCGATTATGAAATCTGGCAGATGGATGACAAAACAAGGTTTCCGTAATGGTTTCTGTGAGGAAGAGTTGTATGTGATACAACCAGAAGGTTTTGTCAATCCTAAGGATGCTAATAATATGCAAACTCCAGCGATCCTTCTATGGACTGGAGCAAGCATCTCGGAGTTGGAATATATGCTTTGATGAGGTGATCAAAGTGTTTAAGTTTATACAAAGTTTATGAGAAACTTGTATTTGCAAGAAAGTGAGTGGGAGCACTATGGAATTTCTTATAAGAATATGTAGTTGACATATTATTGATCGGAAATGATGTAGAATTTCTGGAAGAGCATGAAGGGTTGTTTGAAAAGTTTTGTTTTTCAAAGGAAGACCCAGATAAAGCTACTATTTTATTGAGCATCAAGATCTATAGGGATAGATCTATTCGCTTGATAAGTTTTTTCGACGAAGACATACCTTGACAAGTTTTTGAAGGAGTTCAAAATAGATGGGTCAAAGAAGGAGTTCTTGAATGTATTGTAAGGTGTGAAATTGAGTAAGACTCAATACCCGACCACGGTAGAAGATAAAGAAGAGATGAGTGTCATCTCCTATGCTTTAGCCATAGGCTCTATATAGTATGCCATGCTGTGTACCGCACCTGTGTGTGCCTTGCCATGAGTCTGTCAAGGGGTACAAGAGTAATCCAAGAGTGGATCACTAGACAGCGGTCAAAGTTAGCCTTAGTAACTTGAGAACTAAGGAAATATTTCTCGATTATGGAGGTGATAAAGAGTTCATCGTAAAGTGTTAGGATGATGCAAGCTTTAAAACCAATCCGGATGACTCTTAGTAGAAATCCAGCTACGTATAGTGGAGCAGCCATTTGGAATAGCTCCAAGTGGAGCATGGGAGTAGTATCTACAAATATGACATGGAAAGTTTGTAAGGTACACACGGATCTGAATGTCACAGACCCGTTGACTAAAACCTCTTTCACGAGCAGGACATGAACAAACCCCAGAACTTATTGGGTGTTAATCACATGATGATATGATCACATGGTGATGTAAGTGTTAATCACATGGTGATGTGAACTAGATTATTGACTCTAGTGCAAGTGGGAGACTGTTGGAAATATGCCCTAGAGGCAATAATAAAATGGTTATTATTGTATTTCCTTGTTCATGATAATTTTCTATTGTTCATGCTATAATTGTGTTGACCGGAAACCATAATACATGTGTGAATACATAGACCACAACATGTCCCTAGTGAGCCTCTAGTTGACTAGCTCGTTGATCAATAGATGGTCACGGTTTCATGGCCATGGACATTGGATGTCATTGATAACGGGATCACATCATTAGGAGAATGATGTGATGGACAAGACCCAATTCTAAGCATAGCACAAGATCGTGTAGTTCGTTTGCTAAAGCTTTTCAATGTCAAGTATCGTTTCCTTAGACCATGAGATTGTGCAACTCCCGGATACCGTAGGAATGCTTTGGGTGTGCCAAACGTCACAACGTAACTGGGTGGCTATAAAGGTGCACTACGGGTATCTCCGAAAGTATCTGTTGGGTTGGCATGAATCGAGACTGGGATTTGTCACTCCGTGTGACGGAGAGGTATCTCTGGGCCCACTCGGTAAGACATCATCATTATGAGCTCAATGTGACTAAGGAGTTAGTCACGGGATGATGTATTACGGAACGAGTAAAGAGACTTGCCGGTAACGAGATTGAACAAGGTATGGGGATACCGACGATCGAATCTCGGGCAAGTATCATACCGATAGACAAAGGGAATTGTATACGGGATTGATTGAATCCTTGACATCGTGGTTCATCCGATGAGATCATCGTGGAGTACGTGGGAGCCAACATGGGTATCCAGATCCCGCTGTTGGTTATTGACCGGAGAGGTGTCTCGGTCATGTCTACGTGTCTCCCGAACCCGTAGGGTCTACACACTTAAGGTTCGATGACGCTAGGGTTATAGGGAAAAGGTATACGTGATTACCGAAGGTTGTTCGGAGTCCCGGATGAGATCCCGGACGTCACGAGGAGCTCCGGAATGGTCCGGAGGTAAAGATTGATATATAGGAAGTCCAGTTTTGGTCACCGAAAAGTTTTCGGGCTCATCGGTAGTGTACCGGGAGTGCCGGGAGGGTGCCGGATGACCCCCGGGAGGGGTGTGACGACCAAAGGACCACATGGGCTGTTAGATAAAGTGTGCCAGCCCTTATTGGGCTGGGCAAGACTTTTGCTAAAGGCCCATGCGGCTGGAGATAAGGAGATAAGGCAAAAAGGATTTAAAAGGAGGAGATCCACCTCCCTTGTGGGAGGTGGACTCTCCCTTTAATTCGGCCGGCCATCTCCTCTTTGGAGTAGAGGCCAAGCCAGCCCTCCACGTCCCTCCTCCTATATATACTTGAGGTTTTGGATGTTTTGAGACAGGATTTGATCTCTCTCTCTCACGGCGAAGCCCTACCTCTCTTCTTCCTCCTCCGCAGCGCTTAGGCGAAGCCCTGTCGGATTACCTTGCTACTCCACCACCACCACGCCGTCGTGCTGCTGTTGGAGCCCTTCCCCAACCTCTCCTTCCTCCTTGCTGGATCAAGGTGTTGGAGACGTCACCGGGCTGCACGTGTGTTGAACGCGGAGGTGCCGTCCGTTCGGCACTTGATCGGATCTACCGCGATCTGAATCGCTGCGAGTACGACTCCATCAACCGCGTTCTTGTAACGCTTCCGCTTAGCGATCTTCAAAGGTATGAAGATCCACTCTCCCCTTGCTCGTTGCTGGTTTCTCCATAGATGGATCTTGGTGAACGCGTAGGAAATTTTTGATTTACTACTACGTCTCCTAACAGAAGCAACGTGACTTCCACGAAGCTCGTTCAGCCTGACTGCACGGCTCCTAGCTACCCCGTGGATACTATAACGGAGGTTCAAAATTGCGAGCTTTGGAGAAAATTCGGGAACCTCACTTTCAAGGCGGCTCTCGGCTCTGTTGCACCTCCTCAACCCAACGAAACTTTTCACTGCCTTCCAATTCCACATGGCTTTGCTGTTGTGATGGTGGATGAAGTAATGGAGGGATTTGATGATCTCGAGCTTGACCACCATACTGGTGAAGGGGAGAAGAAGTTGGTTAATGCTCTGAGGAGTACATGTCTATGGCCGAAGGAGTACATCAAGCTTCCAAACTGGACGCCTCCGTCTCCTCCTCCTCCTCCAGCACAATAGGGCACTCTGCCTCCTCCTATTCCTCCTCCTCCGGCGAGTGATTAGGGCACACCGCCTCCTTCTCCGGCTCCTACGATGCGTGACGGCACTCCGCCTCCTCCTTTGCCTACTCTGGCGCGTCGGAGCAGTTCGCCTCCTCCGAGGCGTGAGGCCACTCCGCCTCCTCCTTCTCCTCCTCTGGGGCGTGAGCCCACTCCGCCTCCACCTCCTCCTCCTCCTCCTCCTCCTCCTCCAACGCATCAATCCACTCAGCCTCCTCCTCCGGCACGTCAGGCCACTCAGCCACGACGGAAGAGAGAAGTCGTCGCCGCTCCGGCGGCTAGCAGTACAATAGGCAGGGAAAAAAATACAAATTTGGTCCAAGCCTCAAGCCTATTATAAAGTTACCATACGAGAGGATTGATGAAGAAAGCGGTGAGATCAGTAAAGCCGAAGTGAAGGCCCATTTTGCACGGAAACAGCCACCTCAGAAGGAAACGATAGATCCGGTGAAAACATAGCGCACTCTAGATGCCCTGAAGCGACCATCACCGCCTCCGCTGCCATCAAACTATGACCGATGTATTATAAAGACATATAATGAAGCGCAGCGGTCGGGAAGTACCTCTAGTGCTACCCGAGTCAAAGGATGAAAAAGTGGGAAAATAATTCCCCAGCTCGGCGAACAGGAGAAGCAATTGTGCCCTCCACTCAAGGTGTCTAGCGAGATTGCTAATGATCCGGTGATACTACCCGGTATCAAACTTGGTGATTACTTGGGGGATGATGTACTTTTTGAAATTCTTGAGGTAACCAAAGAAGAACACGAATTCGTGCACGGGAAGCCTCTCGTCAAACCTAATCCTCCTCCTCTAACAACGATGATGTACAAATTGCATGAGTGGTACATGAAAACCTGCAGGGAGTCTGGGAGAGACACTATGTATGTGGCAGTGAAACCAGAGCATAAATTCATTGGACTTCCCGTGATGCCTATTCAATTTGAGGAGTTATTTCAGTTATACAATCAACGGGCCCTCGACAAACAACTCATGACTGCCTACTGTCTATAAGTATTACTTCTATAGTTAAGTCTCTAGCTCAGCTCGTTCATTGCATGTATATATATAATTACCATCACTATATTATGCAGATTGAAGATCGTCGAATGCAAAAAATTAGGAATCTTTGACGTTGGGTTCATTAGTCCAGATGTCGTAAATGAATGGTCGATACAAAAAGAACCTGCAGCGACCGAGGAGAATTTGCTAAAGTCGTTCCTTGCATATAAAAAAGAGAAAATACTCTTTCCTTACAACTTCAAGTGAGTTTTGTTGTCTTCTCTGTATACTCGGTTTCGCTTACTCGAGGTTAACTAATGTAATTGTTGAGTTATATATGTGTGCGCAGTTACCACTTTATTATGCTATCCATTAAGCTTGACAGGGCATTAGTAACTGTCTTACACTCGAGACGTAAAGATCCCGAGAATTATGCGGACATGACTTCAATGCTCAGGAAGTAAGTTCAGTCAATAGAGAGACCATATCAGCATGCAACTTTCGTCAATTTCCTGATATCAAGTAATCATTTTCTTTGCCTGGCAGGGTTTGGAAGAAGTTCACCCAAAATGTTCCCGGTCTAAACAAAGAGTTGCGATTCACGCATCCCAAAGTAAGTAGTACTAGCTAGTTCCGCGCATCTCTAATTGATTCAAAATTTCATCAATATATCATTACCATGCTTGTTTAGCAGTTTGTTTGAACTCTATTCTCGTAAAGTGCTTGTATCAGAAAGAAGAGACTGTTTTATGTGGATACTACGTATGCGAGCTCATTCGCCAATCGACCTCTCAGCGGGGCTTCTCTGACAAACAATTTAAAGTACGTAAATAATATTCACAATTTTATTTTATATATTAGCATCAGTTGTGTTGATTTTTATTCATATATATGCATGTATTGACCCCATCTTCAAATTAGATGTGGCAGATGCGGGATGAACTCCTACCACATGATCACATACGAGCAATTCAAGAGGAATTGGCGGGATTCTTTCTTGACCACGTCATACCTGAAGATGGAGAATACTATGTGAATTTGTGATTGGATCTTAGGAATTGTAAGAGATCTTATATTGTATATATGTAGCTAGTAGCGTCGGATAGATATACGAAAACTTGTTGTTCGACCAATCTCTCAGAGAAAGAGAGGTCGATCACTTCTCTCTGTATATGTTCATGACGATCTTGTGTACTTAATGGTTCCTTCGTTTACTTACTAGCTAGCGTGTCGAGTTCTCTCTATAGTAACATGCGTCGACCAAGTACGAAGAAAGAGAGGACACTTCTCTCTATTAATTAGCTAGCTAACACAATATGAAACCACTAAATTAACCATCCAAACCCTCCTACCCCCCCCCCCCCTTTCAAAAAAACCCAGCACCTGTCAGATGCTGACGCGTGGATGCCTTTTGGTTTCGGTTGGTGTTACCAACTGGGACTAAAGGTCCTCCTGTCTGGGCTACCCGCAGAGGCCACGTGGAGCCCCTTCTGTACCTGTTTGTAAGCGAACCAGGACTAAAGGTTTGGGGCTTTAGTCTCGACCATTTAGTCCCGGTTCCAAAACCGGGACTAATGGGCCTCTAGAACCGGGACAAATGGACCGTTTTCTACTAGTGTAACTTGGTAGGCGTGCCTAGTCTTGGGAGGGACGTTTCATGTATAGTTGAACTATTGGGTTGACTTTCTTGACCTTGTTTTATTCCTCCTCGTATAACCTTTTTATATTGTGCCTGCCCTATTATATCTCTCCCTTGTGCTTTCTCCCTCTTGAAAGTGTTATAGCGCAAGTTTTCGATCCGGTTTCCCTTAAAGTGAATCATTCTGTTGGCATAATGGCCATTTTGAGTAATATATTCAGGCGGAGGACTCCTCCCCGATGATTTCTCAAAAAAAAAGTGTTATAGCGGGATACAATGTTGTTAGTGTTAATATTTCTCAAAACAAGTTTTCCCCACACTTTATATATAAAGCAAACAATGGTCCTACCAATATATGGTGATGAGAAAACCTTCTTAATTACAAATCACGTCAAAATAAAGAAAATTACCAAGCAAGTAGCTAATCACCACGAGCTGAGCGACCAATAGTATAAGAAAAGCTACCCCAGCACTAATCAATAGATAATCTTCTCAATTACAAAGCAATTAGCTTGACTTTCCCGTGGAGCTTAACAAACTCACCTATATTGCTCTAAGTAGGAGGCAGGAGCCACCCAACTCGTCGATAGAACCAAGGAAAAAGTGTTTGCCAATGTCCTGATGTGTCCAGTTCCCGTGTTATGTCCATACATATCTCTCCAATTGTTTTATCATGGTATACTGTTTATTTTTGTGCTTGACACGTATCTCTTGGTCTTACATATATGCCAAGTAAAAGACTAACCAGTTTCAACCCTGGATGGGGTAACAATATGTTGAAAATATGCCCTAGAGGCAATAATAAATTAGTTATTATCATATTTCCTTGTTCATGATAATCGTTTATTATCCATACTATAATTGTATTGATCGGAGACTTAAATGCATGTGTGGATACATAGACAAAACCATGTCCCTAGTATGCCTCTAATAGACTAGCTCGTTGATCAAAAGATGGTTAAGGTTTCCTAGCCATGGACATGAGATGTCATTTGATAACGGGGTCACATCATTAGGAGAATGATGTGATGGACAAGACCCAAACTGCAAACGTAGCATATGATCGTGTCAGTTTATTGCTACTGTTTTCCGCATGTCAAGTATGTGTTCCTATGACCATGGGATCATGCAACTCACAGATATCGGTGGAGTGCCTTGTGTGTATCAAACGTCGCAACGTAACTGGGTGACTATAAAGGTGCTCTACAGGTATCTCCGATGGTGTCTGTTGAGTTGGCATGGATCGAGACTGGGATTTGTTACTCCGTGTGACGGAGAGCTATCTCGGGGCCCACTCGGTAATGCAACATCACAATAAGCCTTCATGATCATCATCACAATAATTCCGGTTGAGATCCTGGACGTCACGAGGATCTCCGGAATGGTCTGGAGGTAAAGATTCATATATAGGAAGTCCCAGTTTGGTTTCCGGAAAAGTTTCGGGCTCATCGGTAGTGTACCGGGAGTGCCGGTAGTGTACCGGGAGTGTCGGTAGTGTATCAGGAGGCCTTCGGGAGGGGTATTTCGACCCCAAGAGGTCCATGGGCTGTGGGAGAATAATAACCAGCCCTTAGTGGGCTAGGAAAACAGCCACAAAGGCCCATGGCGCAGGAGAGAAAGCCCTAAAGCAAAAAGTGGAAAATCAGCCAATAGGAGGCAATCCTACTCCAACTAGGATTGGAGGTGAAGTAGGATTGCTTCCCACCTCCTATTTCGGCCGACCCAAAGGCCTTGGCTGCCTCTCCTCTCCTCTCCTCCTATATATACTAGTGGATTGTGTGGTTTTTGGACAGAATTTCCAGCCACGTGCTACCCGTTACACCGGTGCATAGTTTCTCCTCTAGATCGGTTTTCTGCAGCGCTTAGGCGAAGCCCTGCCGGAATTGCTCCACCACCATCACTGGAGCGCCGTCATGCTGCCGGTGAACTCTCTCTCCTCTCCACGTCCTCTTGCTGGATCGAGATGGTGGAGATCGTCATCAAGCTGCACGTGTGCTGAACGCGGAGGTGTCGTCCGTTCGGCGCTAGATCGGAAGGACCGTGATCGAGATCGCGAGACAGTTCGTGACGGAACGGATCGTGATGAGTTCGCGGGACAGATCGTGATCAAGATCATGAGATGGATCGTGATGAGTTCGCGGGACAGATCATGATGTGTTCGCGGGACGGTTCGTGATTGGATCGCAAGACGCTCGGCGATTTGGATCGCGAAGAAGTTCGACTACACCAACTGCGTTTCTTAACGGTTCCCGCTTAGCGATCTACAAGGGTACGTAGATCCACTCTCCCTCTCGTGGATGCTCATCACCATGGATAGGTTTGCGTGTGTGTAGGAAATTTTTTGTTTCCCATGCGACGTTCCCAATAGTGGTATCAGAGCTAGGTTGATGGTTCGATGAGATCTCGAGTAGAACACAAAAGGTTTATGGGCGTTGATGCTTAGATTGCTTCCTCCCTTGGTCGGATTTTGGTTCAACGGGATTGTGAGATGAAGCGGCCCGGACCAACATTACTCGTACGCTTACGAGAGACCGGTTCCCTCGACGCAACTTGTTGCTTAGATGGCTTGCGGGTGACAGTTTCTCTCACTTTAGTTGGATCGGATCCGACAAAGGCGGTCCTTGAGAAGGTTGAAAAGCAATCTATGTATCACCGTTGTGGTTTATGCGTAGGTGAGAATCGTTCGTGCTAGATACCCGTAGCAGCCACGTAAAACATGCAACAACAATTAGAGGATGTCTAACTTGTTTTTGCAGGGTATGTTGTGATGTGATATGGCCAATTACATGATGAGATATATGTGATGTATGAGATGATCATGTGATGTATAGAATTTCACGACTTGCATGTCGTTGAGTACGGCAACCAGCAGGAGCCATAGGGTTGTCTTTAATTATTGTATGACCAGCGTGTCAATCAGTAAGCGCTATGTAATGCTTTACTTTATCGCTAAGCGGTAGCAATAGAAGTCGAAGCAGGGCTGGCGCCACAACCCCAATGGCAACACATTGATGGAGATCATGGTGTTGTGCCGGTGACGATGGAGATCATGCCAGTGTTTCGAAGATGGAGATCTTAAACACAAGTTCATGGCCATATCATGTCACTTATGAATTGCATGAGATGTTAATCCTTTTATGCACCTTGTTTTGCTTAGTACGGTGGTAGCATTATAAGGTGATCCCTCACTTGAATTTCAAGATGAACTGTGTTCTCCCCGAGTGTGCACCGTTGCGAAAGTTCGTCGTGTTGAGACACCACGTGATGATCGGGTGTGATAGACTCTACGTTCACATACAACGGGTGCAAGCCAGATTTGCACGCGCAAAACACTCGGGTTAAACTTGAATAGCCTAGCATGTACAGACATGGCCTCGGAACACGAGAGACAGAAAGGTCGAACATGAGTCATATAGTAGATATGATCAACATAATGATGTTCACCATTGCAGCCACCTCAACTCACGTGATGATCGGACTTGAGTTGGTGAATTTGGATCATGTATCACTCGAATGATCGCAGGGATGTCAATTTGAGTGGGAGTTCTTAAGTAATATGATTAATTGAACTCATTATCATGAACATAGTCAAAGTGTCTTTGCAAATTATGTTGTAGATTACTAGCTCGCATTGTAGCTCCCTTAAATTTTTACATGTTCCTAGAGAAATCGAGTTCAAAGATGTTGGTAGCAATATTGCGGACTGGGTCCGTGATCTGAGGATTGTCCTCATTGCTGCACAGAAGGCTTATGCCCTTAATGCACCGCTCGGTGCGCCACCCCCTCTAGCATCGTCTATAGATGTTGTGAACATCTGACAGGCACGTTTCGATGACTACTTGATAGTTTAGTGCATCATGCATTACGGCTTAGAATTGAGGCTCCGAAACGTTTTGAACGTCACGGAACATATGAGATGTTCTAGGAGCAGAGATTGTGATCTCAGGCTCGTGCCTGTATTGCGAGATATGAGATCTCCAACAAGATTCTTTGCCTGTAAGATGAAGGAGAATAGCTCAATCGTTGACCATGTACTCAGATTGTCTGGGTACTACAATCACTTGAATCAAGTGGGAGTTGATCTTCCAAATAAGATAGTGATTGATATAGTTCTCCAAGTCACTGTCACTAAAGCTACTAGAACTTAGTGATGAACTATAATACACCAGGGATAGAAGTATTGATCCCTGAGCTGTTTGCGATGTTTGACACCGCGAAGGTAGAAATCAAGAAGGAGCGTCAAGTGTTGATGGTTAATCAAACCACTAGTTTCGAAAAGGGCAAGAGCAAGGAGGGAAACTTCATGGATAGCAAGTCAGTTGCTTCTCCAGTGAAGCAACCCAAAGTTGAACTCAAACCCGAGACTAAGTGCTTCTATTATGAGGTGAGAGGTCGCTGAAGCGGAACAACCCTAGATACTTGGTAGATAAGAAGGCTGGCAACATCGACAGAAGTATATTTGATATACGAGTTATTGATGTGTACCTTGCTAGTACTCCTAGTAGCACTTGGGAATTGGATACCGGTTCGGTTGCTAAATGTTAGTAACTCGAAATAAAAGCTACGGAATAAACGGAGAACTAGCTAAGGGTGAGGTGACGATGTGTGGTGGAAATGTTTCCAAGGTTGATGTGATCAACATCGCACGCTCTCTCTACCTTCAGGATTAGTGACGAACCTAAATAAATGTTATTTGGTGTTTTGCGTTGAGCATGAACATGATTAGATCATGTTTGTTGCAATACGGTTATTCATTTAAGTCAGAGAATAATAGTTATTCTGTTTACATGAATAATACCTTCAATGGTCATGCACCCAGTGAGAATGGTTTGTTGAAATCTTGATCGTAGTAATACACATGTTCATAACATTGATGTCAAAAGATACAAAGTTAAATAATGATAATACCACATACTTGTGGCACTGCCGCAAAATGTCATATTGGTATAAAGCGCATGAAGAAACTCCATGGTGATGGATATTTGGACTCATTCGATTTCAAATCGGTTGAGGCATGCGAACCATGCCTCTTGGGCAAGATGACTAAAGGACCCCGTTGGATGGAGCGGGCAAGTGATTCATTGGAAATGATACATGTTGATGTATGCAATCTAGTGAGTCTTGTAGCGTGCAGTGGATATCGTTATTTTCTTACCTTCACTGATGATTTGAGTAGATATAGTGTATATTTACTTAATGAAACACAAGTCTGAATCGTTTGAAAGGTTCAAGCAAATTCAGAGTGAAGTTTAAAGATCATCGTGACAAGAAGATAAAAATGACTGCGATATGATCGTGGAGGTGAATATTTGAGTCACGAGTTTGGCATACAACTTAAGACAATGTGAAAGTTGTTTCACAACTAAACACCACCTGGAACACCATAGTGTGATGGTGTGTCCGAACATCATAGTTATGCTCTATTGGACATGGTGCGTGCTATGATGTCTCTTGTCGTTTTACTACTATAATTTTGGGGTTATGCATTAGAGACAACTACATTCACTTTAAAAGGGCACCATCTAAATCCGTTGAGATGACATCGCGTGAATTATGGTTTGATAGAAACCTAAGCTGCCATTTCTTAATGTTTGGGGCTCCGACGCTTGTGTGGAAAATGTTTTCACCTAATGAGGTCGAACCCAAGGCGGACAAATGCATCTTCATAGAATACCCTAAGATCAGTTGGGTGAACCTTCTATCTCAGATCCAAGTGAAAAGTGTTTGTTGCTTAAACGGATCCTTTCTCGAGGAAATGTTTCTCTCGAAAGAATTGAGTGGGAGGAAGATAGAACTTGATGAGGTTGTTAAACCTTTGTTCAACCAGTGAGTAGCGCAACGCAGAAGGATGTTTCTGTAAAGCCTACGTTAGTTGAAGAGGAAGTTAATGATGATGATCTTGAAGCTTCAGGATCAAGTTACTATCAAACTTCGTAGGTCGACAAGGATGTGTACTGCTCCTGAGCGGTATGGCAACCCTGTCTTGGAGGTCATGTTGTTGGACAACGATGAACCTACGAGCTATGGATAGGCAATGATGGGCCCGGATTCCGACAAATGGTTGGAGGCCATGAAATCCGAGATAGGATCCATGTATGAAAACCAAGTATAGACTTTGGTAGACTTGCTCGTTGGACAGCAGGTCGTTGAGTACATATGGATCTTTAAAATGAAGACAGACACTGATGGTAAATGTCACCATTTGTAAAGCTCGACTTGTTGCAAAGATGTTTGTGACAAGTTCAAGGAGTTGACTGCGATGAGGCTTTCTCACTCGTAGCGATGCTAAAAGTCTGTTGGAATTATGTTAGCAGTTGCTGCATTTTCAATTATGAAATCTGGCAGATGGATGTCAAAACATCGTTTCCTTAACGGTTTACTTGAAGAAAGGTTGTATGTGATACAACCAGAAGGTTTTGTCAGTCCTAAGGATGCTAAAAGGTGAGCAAGCTTCAGTGATCCTTCTATGGACTGAAGCAAGCATCTCGGAGTTGGAATATACGCTTTGATGAGTTGATCAAAGTTTTTGAGTTTAGACAAAGTTTACGAGAAACTTGTATTTACAATAAAGTGAGTGGGAGCACTATAGAATTTCTGATAAGTATATGTGGATGACATATTGTTGATCGGAAATAATGTAGAATTTCTGGAAAGCATAAACAGTTGTTTGGAAAGTGATTTTCAAAGTAAAACCTGGATAAAACTACCTAATTGTTGAGCATCAAGATCTATAGAGATAGATCAAGGATGACTTGATGAGACTTTCAATGAGTACATACCTTGACAAAGATTTTGAAAGAGTTCAAAATGGATCAGTCAGAGAAAGAGTTCTCGCCTGATTTGTAAGGTGTGAAGTTGAGTGAGACTCAAAGCTCGACCACGGCAGAAGAAAGAGAAAGGACGAACGTCGTCCCCTATGCCTTAGCCATAGGCTCTGTATAGTATGTCATGCTGTGTACCGCACCTGTGTGTTCCTTGCCATGAGTCTGTCAAGGGGTACGAAAGTGATCCAGGAGTAGGATCACTGGACAGCGGTCAAGATTATCCTTGGTAACTAAAAGACTGAGGAGATGTTTCTCGATTATGGAGGTGATAAAGGGTTCGTCCTAAAGAGTTACATCGATGCAAGCTTTAGCACCAATCCGGATGACTAGTTGTAACAATCTGGATACGTATAGTGGAGCAGCCATTTGGAAGTAGTACCAAGTGGAGTGTGGTAGCAGTGTTTACGGTTTGACATAGAGATTTGCAAAGTACACACGGATCTGAATATCGCGGACCCGTTGACTATAAGACCTCTCTCACATGCAAAGCATGATCGAGCCCCAATACTTGTTGGGTGTTAGATTCATAACAATGCGAATAACATGGTGATGTGAACTAGATTATTGACTCTAGTGCAAGTGGGAGACTGTTGGAAATATGCCCTAGAGGCAATAATAAATTAGTTATTATCATATTTCCTTGTTCATGATAATCGTTTATTATCCATGCTATAATTCTATTGATCGGAGACTTAAATGCATGTGTGGATACATAGACAAAACCATGTCCCTAGTATGCCTCTAATAGACTAGCTCGTTGATCAAAAGATGGTTAAGGTTTCCTAGCCATGGACATGAGATGTCATTTGATAACGGGGTCACATCATTAGGAGAATGATGTGATGGACAAGACCCAAACTGCAAACGTAGCATATGATCGTGTCAGTTTATTGCTACTGTTTTCCACATGTCAAGTATGTGTTCCTATGACCATGAGATCATGCAACTCACAGATATCGGAGGAGTGTCTTGTGTGTATCAAATGTCGCAACGTAACTGGGTGACTATAAAGGTGCTCTACAGGTATCTCCGATGGTGTCTGTTGAGTTGGCATGGATCGAGACTGGGATTTGTTACTCCGTGTGACGGAGAGGTATCTCAGGGCCCACTCGGTAATGCAACATCACAATAAGCCTTGTAAGCAATGTGACTAATTGTTAGTTGCGGGATCTTGTATTACGGAATGAGTAAAGAGACTTATCGGTAACGAGATTGAACTAGGTATGGAGATACCGACGATCGAATCTCGGGCAAGTAACATACCGAAGAACAAAGGGAACGATATACGGGATTAACTGAATCCTTGACATAGAGGTTCGACCGATAAAGATCTTCGTAGAATATGTAGGAACCAATGTGGACGTCCAGGTCCCGCCATTGGTTATTGACCGTAGAGGTGTCTCGGTCATGTCTACATAGTTCTCGAACCCGCAGGGTCTGCACACTTAAGGTTCGGTGACGTTTCGGTAGTGTAGAGTTATGTATGGTGGTGACCGAAGTTTGTTCAGAGTCCTGGATGAGATCCCGGACGTCACGAGGATCTCTGGAATGGTCCGGAGGTAAAGATTCATATATAGGAAGTCCCAATTTGGTTTCCGGAAAAGTTTCGGGCTCATCGGTAGTGTACCGGGAGTGCTGGTAGTGTACCGGGAGTGCCGGTAGTGTACCGGGAGGGGTATTTCGACCCCAAGAGGTCCATGGGCTGTGGGAGAATAATAACCAGCCCTTAGTGGGCTGGGAAAACAGCCACAAAGGCCCGTGGCGCAGGAGAGAAAGTCCTAAAGCAAAAAGTGGAAAATCAGCCAATAGGAGGCAATCCTACTCCAACTAGGATTGGAGGTGAAGTAGGATTGCTTCCCACCTCCTATTTCGGCCGACCCAAAGACCTTGGCTGCCTCTCCTATCCTCTCCTCCTATATATACTAGTGGATTGGGTGGTTTTTGGACAGAATTTCCGGCCACGTGCTACCCGTTACACCGGTGCATAGTTTCTCCTCTAGATCGGTTTTCTGCAGCGCTTAGGCGAAGCCCTGCCGGAATTGCTCCACCACCATCACCGGAGCACCGTCACGCTGCCGGTGAACTCTCTCTCCTCTACACCTCCTCTCGCTGGATCGAGACGGTGGAGATCGTCATCAAGCTGCACGTGTGCTGAACGCGGAGGTGTCGTCCGTTCGGCGCTAGATCGGAAGGACCATGATCGAGATCGCGAGACGGTTCGTGATGTGATCACGGAACGGATCGTGATGAGTTTGCGGGACAGATCGTGAGATGGATCGTGATGAGTTCGCGGGACGGATCATGATGTGTTCGTGGGACGGTTCGTGATTGGATCACGGGACGCTCGGCGATTTGGATCACGAAGAAGTTTGACTACACCAACCGCGTTTCTTAACGCTTCCCGCTTAGCAATCTACAAGGGTACGTAGATCCACTCTCCCTCTCGTGGATGCTCATCACCATGGATAGGTTTGCGTGTGCGTAGGAAATTTTTTGTTTCCCATGCGACGTTCCCCAACACAATATAGTTTGGTGAATATGTGAACCCGACCCTCTCCCGTGCGCCATCGCCGCGCCTCACCGGAGCGCCCCCGCCGGTCGTCTCCCGGTTCTCCCGTGCACACCCTCTCCCCGCCGCAGCCGCTAGGGGCGTCATAGGCGAAGCCTGTGTGCCGCAACGACGACGGTGGTGTTTCTCCTCGTCAAAGACTCGGTTAGGGCGGCAGCGGTCTGCGATGGCCGGATCTACAGCAGTGGTGCGGGGCGGCGGCGGCCATGTACACGGCGGTGGCATTCGGCGAGTCATACTACATCGGCGGCTTGGGCACCCGATCTGGATCTAGATGGGATTCGAGTGGGATGCACATGTTGATGTCGTATACCGTCAACGGCAAGCTGCCCCTGGGATCGACCTACATCACGAGGACGTCTCCTTCACCGGAGATAGTCAGCCTGAGGCTGGATGATCGGGTCTCCAGATCCGTCATCTAGTCCCGGCTGCGAGTTGGGGACACAGAATTGCCAGTGATAACTAAGCCAATGGCGGGCGATGGCAGCGTCTCGCGTCGTTACCTTGATGAAGGCATCGTCGTGTAACTACTGTCAACCCACTCGTGCTGCTTCGGGGGAAACCCTAAGATCTGGTCATCCAGATCGGACGATGGCGGTACTGCGGTGTCGTTACTCTCTTGGGAGCATCGTTTGTGGAGCAGGGCTGGAAGATAGAGGTAGGAGGTGGAGCGGCTAAGTCTTGCACGGAGCTTTGGCAGAGATGTCAAGTCATGCCTGGCCGACAGGTGTTACGCTGTGTCATGGCTGGTCGGCAGGTGCTACGCATGACAGATCTTCCAGAGTCTTCGTGTCTGGATGAATGTGCGTAGAGCGGTGGTGCCTTTGGGCGCCGTGGTGGCGTCGATGGATGTCTGGACTGGTAAGATTGATGAGGATCTCTCTCCAGAAGATGGGTCAGTGGTCCGAGGATGATGGTGGCTTCCGGCTTCTAAAACGTGTGCATGTGGTGCGCGCTTTAGGTCTGCTGCACCGGCTGTTAGTCCCGATACGTTATGTGGATGGATCAATGATGACACCGGTTTTAGATATGGGGGGTGAGAGCACTCCATATTATCGAGTTTGTACGTGTGAGTGGTGACTTCGGGTGGCTTGATGTATTTTCATGTGAGACCTTTATGAAGTAATTAATAAAGATGGTTGTATGTATCGATTGATTCAGAGGCCGTGGGTTTAACCTGCTTTTCAAAAAAAATGTAAGTGGCATATAAAGGGAGAGATGGTCGGACTAGTTACTCACACATGTGTGGGAGTTTGGTGATGTCTTCATTCCTTCTCCACGAGATGAATGCTCATGTCGTCCTTTAGCCTGTGTGTGATTCCTTATATGCTGGTAATTTGGTAGGCGCCCAGCCTTCCGAGGGACGTTTCACATCTAATAATTGTCAACAAAGAAAATGGTTTCACTGTTGTCTCTTGACCTGGTTTACCACCATATATATGCCTTCCACCGATCGTAGTACTTGTACTTGCTAGGAGTAGATTCGCCTTCCATTGGCCGTTGAGCATCCCACCGAATGCACATTGTTCCCAACCAGGACGCTCCACGAAAACATGCACATGACTCATGGAAGAAAGGTAGTCTTTTCAGGAAGATCAGGATGCTCAACCAGGACTATATGAAGTGGTGATCAAGATCATTGTTGAAAAAGGGGCAAGTGTGTTTGTCACATAGATGATGTTTTTTTTTGGCTGGTGAAAAAATGTATTACTCAACTTATTATGTTCGTACAATCAATCGCAGCAAGTTCCAAAGCAACCATAGGCCCTGAACCAATCCAAGTCATGGTTCTACCTTTTAAACGAGCAAACTTAGCGAAACTATCACTAACCTTATTTTGGCTACGATTGATACGAGTAATACAATTTTCACGAAGATACATGAGGTATCTAATCTCCTTAATAAGCGATGCGTAGATTGATCTATCAATCTCCCTTGACTGGATCAACTTTACTGCAGTTAAGGAGTCCATCTCAATCATGATCGGAAGGTCGCTTCTTTGGATAGCCAACGACAAACCCTCCATGCATGCACAAAGTTCAGCTTCGAGAGAATCACGGCAAGCGAAAAGCTGTCTGCATGATGAAAAAATGATAACACCCCTCTCATCTCTTAATACCATGCCTGCACCAGCTGAACCATCGTTCGAATGCGAACCATCTATACATAAATTTACCCATCCGACCTGTAGTGGACTCCATTTGGGTACATCATTTGATATCATATGTTGCCTGCCATCTTTTATAGCATGAGTGACAAAAGATTTACCCTTGTTCTCATCTGTAGAGAGATCACTCTTGATGCCAACAATGGAGTTAAGGTAGCTAACCAGAAAACGACTAGATGCTTCCATGGGTGGTGGTAGTTTATCATGAACCACTTCATTACGGACGTACCATGCATGCCATAATGTCATGATAAGCACTGAACGCTCGTTGACACCATTTAGGTAATCAAGATGAAAGATGCAAAATCAGTTAATGACTTCGCTCTCAGAATGACAACCGTCGCCAATGGGATACGAGGGCTTGAAGAAAAGTTCGTTGAGACAACTGCCGTCAAGCAAATCCTTCGAGAAGTTCTGTCAAAGTTTGTCGAAATTGCACTACCATTGAGCATTTTTGTGATTTGAAAACGGTGACTACGGAGGAAGTCACGGGGAGGTTGAAGGTTCATGAGTAACGACTGCGTGGCTATGCACATGACAACTAAGACAGCGAATAACTTTTGTTGATAAAATCAGAGTGGAGAGCAAGAGAGCATCATCGTGATAACTCCAAGAATACGTGCTTCAATTGCCAAGACATAGGTCATCATGCTTATGAATTTATGAGTGTCCAGAAAATAGGAGGGGTCAGAAGAAGAAAAATCTGGGGGGTTGCAATCTTATCCAGGATGATGAGAATGATCCGAGATTGTTGCAAAGAAATGAAGAGAAGAAAAAAGCACAATCCGTGCCATTGGCCAAAAGTCTCTTGTGCCCATGCGTGTTCTATTTTTATGTGATCGGTCCTAAGGATATATTTCCAACATTAGCTTTTGCGAAGTACTACCTTTGTAAACTGATATAAGACTTTTCAGATCACTTTAAAAAGTAATGTATTAGTTTACAAAGGGAGTACTTTGTTTTGTTGCAACGCTGCACCGGAGCGTGATCATCTTCTCTTGGTGCTCAAGTTGTATAGGACTGAAATTTGTCAACAAATCCACCCCAACACAGCATGGTATGCTCGCAATTCTAGAATACACATATCTGTTGAAAATTATTGCCCTTGTATGCACCATTTCAGACCCTGCATTTTGGAATTTTAATGTGCGAACTGGCCATTGGCCACCCGGACTGGCACAGCTGGAGCCGCTGAAATGCGGCATTGAGCACATTGGGCAAAAATTTCGGTGACAAACTTATGTGTGCTACCTCAGTCTACCAGGATCAACATGGCCTGACCATCGACCGTGGCTTGCTGAAGAATAGTGTGCAGGGATTCAGCGACGCTGTTAACCCAACTATAGACTAGAGTTGAACTACTGCTGGATAAAATACAATGCACACTAGTACGTACACTAATGAAACACACACACACTGGAGCGGCACACACACACGTACCAGTACCATATTTGAGGCTTGATTATTTCTATTGCATTGGAATGGCCTCATTACCGCTTATATATAGAAGTTGTGAACCGACGTTCGTAAGCAAAAAAATCTGCAAGCTCTTTAGCTAGGCACTTACACCACATACTAGCTTCGCTAGTAAGCTACGTTTCTAGTTTTATACTACTGCTGGGGAGGTGTTTTGGCTCCCGCGAGCATTTGCTTCGGGGTGAACAGTAACGTAAAAAATGTTTCAAAACAATTTCAAAAAATTCTGAATTTTTTTGTGGGTGTTCTTGTTAGCATCACAAGCATGCCTGCCAAATTTCATGCAAAATGGAGCAGCATTGTTTCGTCAGTGAAACAAACAAATTTGGAATGACATTTTGGGGTAACATTTGGTTTTTAATTTTTATTTTTTTTGCACAGGCCAAAATATTTTAGATTTTTGCCTAAAATTTTTCACGTAGCATTTGAATGTGACAAAGAAAACATAAAAAATTTGTTATGATTTTTTTAACATTTTAAAAATTATTTTCCACAGGTAGGAGCACTTGCTCCTGGAAGCCGAATTGCATTTCGGCTACCGCTGCCTTAACTAGTAAGGAATGCAATAGTTGTTGCTGCCGGCCTGCGCCTTTTGCATGCTAGCAAGTGACCGCTCCTGCTGCTGCATGCATGTATTGACCGCTCCTGCTGCTGCATGCATGTATCAGAGATAAGGTTTGACTCAACAGACGCCAAGTGCATGGACTGAACTCCGACAGCACTCACCCATGGTTTTTGTGTCATCGAACCGGCTCAATGCGTGTACAGAGTCGTCAGAAAGTACTTCACCATATAGTCACCTATTTCCATTGTTAACAATCTCCCCGTGCCTCGCCACTGATGATCTATGTTTTACTTGTCACCACTGTCAGGGCAATTCCCAGAACACCAACACACGACGAAGTGGACACACACACACCTGAACCTTGCAAAGTTCAGACGAACCGAGAGAGGAAGGAAACTCACGAACACAGCCTTTTGCGACCCGCACTGTCTGCGTCTTTTCAGTTTTGTTCCTTTTATTCCCAAGCGTAACAAACTCACGGCATGCACTACCGACGATCCATTTTACCCACACCATCCTATGGATAGAGTCGTGGCCAGTACACCCACGATTTAGAACACGAAAGAAAGCTACGACTGAGTCTGGAAAAAAAACTAGCCTGACGCTAAATTGACTAAACTGATCCTGACCATGTACACTGCATGTTTTAGGATTATTCAGAGAACTAACTAACTTAAGAATAAAACAGATGCAACTAGATTAATATAACAACCACACGTAAAACAATTCCATTGGTTGGATGAAAATCCTTAACTGACACTCACGATTGAAGTCATCATTGCTCGTGCACCATGGCGATTCAGTTTAATGTGCCGACGTCGGTACTGTTTGCACAACTGCCTGGGGTGGGTGCTTTGTAGGTGCTGGTTGTCATCCATGCGGTCGATGCCAACGATGAAGCCCGGGTAAAACTGTTGGGCGCTTGCAACCTGACAGCACACCGGAAGAGGTTCAGAGAAACATATACAGAGAGAGAGAGAGAGTTCAGAGACCAATTCACACCTAATCTCCATGCACACGACATCTGCCTCTACTTATAGGAAGCACCTAGCCCCAATAACAGGTTGTCCAAGGGACCCACCAAGCCAGCTCACAGAGCCAACTACTTGATGCTTAATCTGAATCATTGCCTGAGACACGATCTGATTCACCGCCATAAGGGAAGGCGTCACACTGGAGGCATGTATCACTAAACCTCTCGAGAGCCTAACAATTTGAACGACCAGAAAATAAACTGACATGGTTTGCTAATATCCCGATGTCTCCAATTCCGGCAAGTCAATACATCTCCCTGGTTCTTTATTATGGTCTTTTATCTATATGATTTCCACTTATATTTTGCGCTAATCTATATGCCCTCCAAGAAGACAATCACTAGTTAGAAGTTTGGACCGATGAGCAATATAGCTTGGTGAAGATGGAGTGGTGTTTTTAAAGGGAGAGACGGATGGAGAACATTACTTGTGGAAGTTTAAGAGTTGGTGAAGTATTCATTCTGTATCCACGAGGTGAATGCACATGTCTTGATTTGTAGTGAAAGGATAGAAATAAGGAGAATTTACAGGAAATGAGCATTCAAGTCAATCATCTATTAGAACAAGCTGCTATCTCAGATTTACACTCGCAATGAAATTAGTCCTTGCATTTCGTTTTCCTAGTGAGGAATCGGAGTTATGCATATCCCAATTTGACCTTATTAATTAAACTATGTTTGTCCAGTTTTTGCCAACAATAACTAATTAAGTTTGGGTTTAGCAGTTCAGGTGTATGATTGGTTTACTTCTCTCCTTTTTAGGCTAAAGTGCTAACCTACTAAACTACAAATATGATCTTAGCACATACGGTAGTGCCATCTATTTTGACCATAATCATGGAAGTACTAGTACATGCATGTTTACGGTAATTCTGTTAGCAGCGGCAGATGAAATCTTCTCTTGCAGCCTTCATTTTGAAAGCATCACTACTGAAATCGTGTAGTACATTATTTGCACTTCTCCGTGTCTGTTGTCATGGTTTTTTGGCTTCCTCTGATGTCGCCACTTCTTCCCGCCTGTTGCGAAAATCACAATCCCAAAGAGATCTTTCACGAATCGTGTATTGACTTCATGATCTGTGAAATATGCCTTAGCATTTTTCAAATGGTAGCATAGTCAGTTTTACTCTCTTCGTAGCGAAGTTAAATAACATATGATTGGTCTAAGTAGCTCGAATGTAAAGTCAAGTTAATCAGGTATTACATCTGTACACTAATACAAGACGTTTTTTAACTACAAAAACTTCTTACACTAGTTTACAGAGAGAGTACTTGATAATGGTTAATTAATTCCGTTTACTAAGGATCCATGAACATGAAACACCACCCCCACCCCCTCCCCCACATCCTCCTCCTCTGGCGGCACGGGGAGAAACCCTAGCCGTTCGGCCAGGCCTCCTCTCCCCATTCTCCATTGTTGCGCCGACACCGGAGGGGGCGCCGGCAAAGCCGTGCCTACCCTAGGAAGGTGGCGGCAGGGTGTTTTTTCATACGATTCGCCTCGGCCTGTGTGGATGTCGTGGTAAAATGGCGCGGCAGTCCAGTTGTCCGACAATCGATGTTGTTCGCAGGCGGCCTCCCTTGCAGGCCCCGGTTGTCGGCAACTCGCTGCCCCCCACCACCACCATGACACCCTCGTCTGCCGCGACCTCGCCGGTGCAGGACGCGCCCCAGACCATAGCCATCCACCTATCCGGTCATTGCAGATTTGCAGCGGCGTTGACTGGTGGCCACAACAATGGCTAAGGGGGTCCCGGATCTGGGTCTTGTCCCGTTCAACGTTGTGTATTGTCGGCCAAAGAGGCTATGTACGCAGTAGCCCGACGTGTCTAGCCCTGGCGTCAGCTGGCCAGATCGCTCTGGTGCAAGACATTGACGACTTGTGTGGCCTTCAGTCCGCGGCTCCTCTTTGATCTACCCATCGGCAATATCCGGACATCTCTTTCGGAGGACAGTGAAGACCAGCGTATACGCTCTTCAAACAACTTGATTCGAAAAGTACCGGTTGTGTACACCCGCAACATTAATAAACAGTTGCATCGCGTATCACGAAGCTCTTTTTTTGTTGATACCTTGGGACATGTATGCATCAAGATTTTCAAGGGATCAACACATGTGGAAAATGCCATGGCGTGATTGGAGCACCGGCATGTGGTAACGAAATGGTCTTGGATGCAATGGAGACTTTGCTTCAGAGGCAGCTATTCAATCTCGGCTTGCTGGATATATTTCCATCCAGACCGGGCACGAGTTCCTGTGAGCCTGGTGGTACATGATTTGTAGTAGCAGCCTTCGCAAGTGGGGGCGGCAGCATTGCAGGACTTCCTGGTTGGTGGTGCTCCTTTGAGTACCAAGTCTTAATTTTAAGGGAAAACCTA
Organism: Hordeum marinum; assembly: GCA_022496015.1. Lineage (NCBI taxonomy): Eukaryota > Viridiplantae > Streptophyta > Magnoliopsida > Poales > Poaceae > Hordeum > Hordeum marinum. The sequence continues at coordinate 27,887,440 of CM039678.1, forward strand.
AGGTTTAGATTTTGTTGGTTGTGCGTGCCAATGGCCTTGTTGAAGTCATTGTTTTTGATAACGCGGTCTTTCTCCAACAAGCAGTATTAAAAGAGCAAGCAAACACATAATATACTCCCTCCATTTCCTTATACAAGGTCACTATCAAAAATACATTTTGCATCTATACAAGACCACCAATAGTAATCGAGGCAAAATTTAATGATGTTTTCTCCTAGTAGCAACTTGTTTAATGCTTGAATGCATGTAGTCATAATGACACTCAGCTAGTTCCTTTTCATTCCTTCCTTGCATGCATGTGGCGCATCAATGATTCTGGTTAACGAAAAGAAAAGTTGACTTGCAAAGCAGTCAATTAAATTCTACGTTGATACGTGTAATCTGAGTTTATGGCCTTATATAAGGGAATGAAGGAAGTATGTTGGTTTCTCAATTTAAGCATCTCTCTACGCTTCCATTTTTTTATAGGTACCCTAGTTTTGTTACCTATATGGCTACCTCACCTTAAGTTTTATGGCATAACTGAATTTTGTACCCTTGTGACTTGATTAAGGTTGAGCACTGTCGTGTAAATCTTACGAGTACTGTCTGATTTGTCTAACCTGCAATCCCCATGATTAACCCCAGACACCAAACAAGCTTTTAACATCCAATGACTGAGATAAGTGAAGTTATCATCGATCTACATAACTGGATAATTCGTTCCCAAAAGATAACCACCTATACTAGTGAGTGTGCGATCGAGAGAACGTTACCCACGGCTCAGCAGCATCACTAGAGGCTTGCATAAGCTGGCAGATCAGTCAAGAACGAAACAGTGTTAACAACCACATTTCACCAAGGCGTGTTTGCAAATGTCCAGGATGTCTCAGATTCTTACGTGTCCATACATATCTCTCTAATTCTTATGAGCATCATCTACTATATATATGTGGTTCTCACATAGCTTATGTGCTAATATATATGCCTAATAAGAGACTGCTAGGAAGTGCGCAGATGAATGACCAAAAGATATAGCTTGGTAAGGATGTAGTTATATATGTTAAGGGGGAGATGGACATAGAACATATACTCAAGTGGTAGTCTTTTTTCGGTTGCTCAAATGGTAGAGTTGGTGGATGTCAGCGTTGAACATATACACAAGGTTGGCTTTCACGGTCTCTCCTGACTTAACCTTCCTTCGTATGTAGGTGGACTTCTACAAAGTGGTAACTGTTCTTGAGTCCTGTTTTCGATACAACTGCCGTACTAATAAACTTATAAAAGACATTATAGACCTTTTAAAACTCGTATCCAGTTTTATACTCAAATACTTAATAGCGCAGTTGCACTATTAAGCTAAAACGAGCGCATCCTTGCGCAGCGTACAACTCATAGATTGACTGCATGCATGTAGTGATGTCATCCCACTTTATTTCGTGTCATTTTAAAAAAAAACTATAACTTTTCAACGGAGTGTCTGAACAATGATTCGTTTTCACTGTTAGGTTTCTCGCGACGAGTTCTTCAAAACTAAATCTCATATGCATATGTTTGGACAAACTTTTTTTGGGGCAAATTTGACTCTAAACGAAGCAACATAAGTGCTAAACAGAAGCAACTTCCTTCCACCGTGTGTATTGGTGAATATACCTAGCATTTATATCATGGAAAACATAGAAACCATGACAGACAAATTTTCATCATATATAGGCAATTGAGCATCACCCGTAGGCAACCTTGGCAGTAAATTGAGGCAAGTTTCAGCAATAAATGAGGCAACTTCCATTATGAAGGTGGATACTTTCTTAGTTATGCTAGGCAACATAGTGGTGAGAATCTAAGCCACTCTAGATTGTTTGAAGGCATTTTAGAAAAACAATGATAAAAAACTTCATAATATTTGTAAGCAACTATTTTACAAAGTTAGGCAACTGAGTAGCAATTATTGTAACTAATTACCAATAACAGGCAACTGGGCATCAATGCTAGGCAATTGAACATGAAACGTAGGCAACTGACCATCAGTAATAGGCAACTCAACATCAAAATAGAGCAATTTCATATTATTTGTAGGCAACTGAGCATCACCCATAGGCAACTGATCATCATTAATGGGCAAGTGCGCATGAATATTTGATAATTTCAAAGTATTTGTAGGCAATTAAGCATCAACCGCACACAACTAATCATCAATAACAGCAATTGAGTAGCAACAACAGGGAAGTTGAGATTAGCAAGATACACAGGTACAGAAAGTCCAGTGAAGTTACTTGTATGTAGCACTAAATGCGTCTCATGTATGTGTGATTTTCTTATTTTTCCAAAAAAATCAACCAAATAGGCAGTCCTGTTGGCCAAATGAAAAAAAGTTACTTTCTTATAGCACCAAATTGTCTCAATATCACCAAAAGTTACCTCAAAAAAAGTTTGTCGAAACCTATCCATATGGGATCTACTTTTGAAGAATTAGTCGTAAGAAACACATTCGTGAAAACGGATCTCAATTCTGACGCTCGGTTGAAAAGATGTAGCTTTTTAAAACAAAGAACGAATGTAATTAATTAGGAGTACACCCAAGGGAGGGAACCAGGTCGCAAGGTTTTTTTTCTGGACTGTCCGCGTGCGCGGGCTGGTGCTGTTTTTTTTTTGGAGTGCGCTCACGCCTGTAAAAGGATACCTTGGCGCCGGCGAGCCGCGTCCAGTTTTATACGTATGTTTGTATCTGGTGGGTCACCATTGAAACGTACGTCATACGTCGACTTGATCGAATAGGCCGCCCCTTCGCAGGTGCAGAACAAAATATCATGAAAAAAAAACATAGAGTCAAACTCGCAACCTCAAGCTCGGCTGCAGTCCCAATAGCCAGTCAAGTTAACTACTAGTGACCGCTAAGTTGCAGCGGTATAATTAAAGTACTAAGTATAGCAGTAGATATGTTTTTTTCAAAAGCTTCAACATTTGTTGAAAACAAGTATAAACAAATTTCCTTAATAATGTGAATAATCTTTGAAAGTCATGAATAAACTTCGAAATTAAAAAAACAATTAAAACGTGAATAATTTTTGAAAAGTGAACAGAAAAATGGAAAACGTCTACAAAGTTTTGAAATTCTGAAAAATTATTGATTTTTTTTACATACGATGCACAATTTTGAAATATACATTGAATATTTTTTCAATATATGTTGACAAATATTTAAATACACAGTGAACATTTCTGCGATATACGCTTATCAACATTTAAATACACATTGAATATTATTTTCATATACTATGACCAATATGCACATTGAGCACTTTTGTTATATACAATGCACAGAACATTTTTACATGCACATCAAAATTTATTAAAATAGGTTGAACATTTTCTTAATATATGGTGAACATTTCCTAAATGTATGGCAAACTTTTGTTAATACACAGGTAAATTCTTTGTATAAATAAAACGAAAGAGAAGAAAAAATTAAAATTAAACACGAAAATCAGAAGAAGAAATATAGGAAAAACTAACCATGTAAAAAGAAATTTAACAAACCTAGAAAAAAGAACCAGAAGAAACCAGGGCTGAAACCAAACTAGAAGAGAGAGAAATCTCAAAAACAAAAAAAATGAAATAAAACGGAAATAAAAAGAAAAATATAATACAAAGAATAAGAAAATAAAATAAAACTAGAGAACGCCCCCACACTACACCGGTAACTCTACTGGCTCAACTCACCGCCCCTACGAGCTTGGCCTCGATTATTTGCCACTTGCAGGCAGGAATAATCAGGCTGTGGAAATCCAAACTAAAACCAAAAACACAAACCTAACAAAATTTTGACTTTTTTGTCAGTTTCCAAATTTGTCAATAGTGTGATATTCGGTGTTTCTAGTTAGAAAAGAAAAAACAATTGGTTAAACCGAATTGACCGAATGCATAAAAAGTAAAATTTTGTTCGCAGAATCAAGCATGAGAAAAATAACTTTCTAGGACCAAGCTTTTATAGACATCCTTCCGTGCTTCAATTGGCCAGGTGGTACTAAAGCTCCAGTTGCTTGGTTTAGTATCCCGGTGGTTCCACCAGGTACCCATGGGTCCAACTACCTAGGCCCTGTTGTTCCACTAGATATTGTCCGCCTTCAGCAATTGGCATCACTTATTGTAACTAGTGGCACGTGCGTGGCTTACCATTGTTTGGTTTCTTTTCTTTCGTTTTCGTTTGTCCGGTTATCTTTTGGTTTTTGTTTTCTCTTTCTTTTCTTTTTTTCCATTTTCTTTTTTTGTTAAAATTCGCTTATTTTTAAATCATGAACTTTTCTTAAATCTGTGAAATATTCTAATACGCGAATTTTTTCTTAATTTCAAAAACATTGTTTCTAAAATCCATATTTTTTTCCAAATTCGAGTATATTTTTCTCAAATTTGATGAACTTTTTCTAAATCTGCGAGTGGTTGGGCTGGCCCGAGAACCGCCCGATGGGAGCGATGCCATCGTGTAGTTGGCCAGGACCTAAGTTTTTTTTCTTTTCTACTTTTTTTTTTGCTTCTCTTTTTAAATTAATTTATTGTTCTCCTTTTTGAAATTTTTATTTTTCTTGGGACCTGTTCAAAATTTTGAAGCATTCTTTGGATACGAAATTAACAGTTTTAAGTAACTATTCTAAATGATGATTATAGTTAGTTTTCCTTCAAATATTTATTAAATGTTTTTTAAAAAGCATTTACCCTTTCAATGATATCCTTATATTTATTAGTTATGTTAAAAACATAAAATAAAAATTTGAAATAACTATTTAAATTATGATTTTAAATATATTTTTCCTTGAAATGTGGCATGGATACGTGTCATGGGTATGTACACATAGTAGCAAAATATCGTGTGATGTCAAGAATATCCGAAAAACATCATGTTTAACTTAGGGTGACCAGGTAAGTGAGAAGCCGACATCTGAGAGCATGTTGTTTCCCGACATCCGTCAAATGAACTCAATTAATTTCATTGGCTTGTAAGACCTATTCAAGGCACCATGTCTGGTTGTTTTGATTTTCTACAAATTTTGATTTTTTTTTGTTGAAAAAGACTAAGACGGAAGTGTCACAACTTTCATAAGGTATCGAAAATCATTCAAACCAAACATGGATGCCTACCAAGGGCATGCGGAACTGCCTGCAAAAGCTGCGGTCATTTCAAAGACATCCAAAAATAAACCATTTTGAACCGTAAGTGTTTGGGTAGGCCGGAAGGCTCCGTTTGAGAGCGCATTGTTTCTCGACATCCTTGAAATGACCATAATTTCTTTAGATGGTCTTGTATGACCAATTCAAGGCACCACACTTAGTTGTTTTTGTTTTCGACAAATTTTGGATTTTCCTGAGATTTCTTAGTGAAAAAAACCCTATAGATAGTCGGACGTGACGCAACTTGTATAGCATGTCGGAATTCTTTCAAACCTGGCATAAATGCCTACTTTGGGTTGCCCAAATGGCCTAAAAAAATTAGGATCATTTCAAAGATTTCCAGAAAACACCATGTTCAACGTAGGGTGTCCTTGTAGGCCATAATGCTTTATTTCAGAGCACATTTTTCTCGGCATGCATCAAACAACCTCAATGGCTTTCCATGAGCTTATATGACCCTTTCATAATAAAGTGCTTTCAGACGGATCTTTCTAGCATAAACGAACATCACCCCATTTTCAAAATATGTTTCCAATTTTCTTTAAAATGGGGAGTTTCAAATAATGTTCGCCTTTCAAAAGTTATTTGGAACTTCAAGAATGTTACTGCTTTTTAAACAATGTTTAAAAAATCACAAAATCTTCATGTTCAAAAATTTGTTTGCCCTTGTTAGAAACTATTCGTGTTTTGATATTCCGAGCAATTTTCAAGCCACAGACGTTTTTTGATATTTTTGTGTAACTTTATAAAATACAGACATTGTGAATTTCGAAAAAAAATTGTATATTTTGTCTAGATATGTACTTTCTAAATACAATATACTCCCACTCACTTTCTTCTAAATACAATATTCTCCATAACCTTAAATAATTCCAACAGTTTTGATCACCTCATCGTTCATAATTGAGAAATGCATCAATTGCCAACATAATCCTTACAGACTTCCGAATCATTGCGGGTGACAAAGACTCATCATAGTTAACCCCTCGAACTTGCTGAAAATCTTTTGCGACACGAAGAGCTTTATAGGCGGTAGCATTATAAGATGAATGCCTCATACTTAATATCAAGATAAAAGTGTTCTCCCTTAATATGCACCGTTACGAAAGTTCGTCATTTTGAAACACCTTGTGATGATCGGGTGTTATAAATTCAACGTTCACATACAACGGGTGTAAGCCAGTTTAACAGATAGATAAATTCTTTGGTTAACTTGACGAGTTCTGAAAGTCTTGATCGAGGCAATTGAAGCAGTAGGGGGCGCTTGCGTCGCCGTTGCACAACAGAATAACCCACAACTTCTTCGGGGCGGCGCCAACCTGCGCGGAGCTGAAGAGGCCTGGGAACCTGTAAAAAAATGACGTGGCAAAATAATTAAAGAGGAGAGGGAGTATTATGATGACCCCAAGTGGAAATGATGCGAAGCATGTGAACCTATGCAAAATGTCTACCAACCAATGCATGAAGAATTTTAATTGCATAGAAAATTAAATAAAGCAAGCTTAACTATAAAAGCAAAGTACCCATGCATTAGATACATTAGTTACTAAGGCTTTTAATGCACTTATTATCTCACCTTAGCACAGATGCATTGAAAGAGATCTTAGATATGACAATGCTCGCTATTTAAATCGAAAATGTAAAGTACGTATTCCTTAATCAAAAATGAGAAGTCTGTACCAAACTTTTCTGTACAATGATGCAAGTTGATGGCTCTCGATCTCAGCTAAGCTGTAGATAAGATGTAAGATGCAAGTTGTAGTTAATTAGTGTAAATCGGCAGCAAACTTTTCTGTACAATGATGCAAGTTGATGGCCGGGCTGAGCACTTACAAACGTATACGACTGGTACAGTGGCCAGATGATGAGCACCGGCAAGTCACTCTCACTGCTAGTACTCCTTCCGTATGTTAAACGCTAGCCCACTCTTGGAAATTAAATTGATAAACGACTCTAGTTTTAAATTGATAAACGAGTTAGTCGTACGCACCGGTTGCTCTCACTGTTAATACTTTTGTCTCATCAATCATCTTAATTACAAGGGTTAGATGGGCTTTACTGTGTTGTTGTTGGATTTCTTCAAAAAATACCCATTGTTTTGAATTAAGGTATATTACTTTTTAAGAAGTCAAACCTTTTTAAGTTTAATCAAATTAATAAATAAAGAGATGAAAATCCATAATATGAAATCATTATGATTAGATTCGTCATGAAAAAAACATACCTCTTTTGTTTAATATTGTGGATCTTGATATTTGTTGCTCAGAATTTTATTAAAGTTATAGAAATTTGACTTCTCACAAAACTAATACACCTTATATTCTGTAAATGATATTCTAAATCGAAGATGTCTAAGAGAATCGAATGGAAGAGGACTTAAAAATTAGAAAGCATAGAATGTTGTATAAGAGAATCGAATGGAAGAGCGTTAAGAAATTATTGACCCGGTCGAAATTGGATGACCCAATTTCAATTGAAGACCTCAATGAATATCGAATCTTCAAAACTATAGTGCATAGTGAAATAGAGGATGTATCCGTACACTCGAGTATAACACTAGTATCATAATCAACCCATCAGGACATCAATCATTTCTTTATGTGATCATCATAAAGAGAACCCAGTGGAATTTGTTTGCTAAAGAATCTCCCCGCCACCCTCGCCTCCAGCACCATCATCGCTTCATCTGATCGAATAGCCATTGGAGTCTTGTACTGGCTGGCCGATGCACCTCTAGAGACTAAGAAGTCCATCAGAGCGTCAAACGCGCCGTGCTGAAGCACCCTTATCTCGAGCGCAGCGATGTCCGCATGCTGCCTGCTTTTGTAGTACATTTGGTTGAAGTATTCTTCAACCGTCGAGCAACAATTTTCCATGATAGTTTGATCGGGGATGTCGCCAGTGACGTGGTTACTTCTTGTGTTGGTTAGCTCCCAGAACAAGACATAGTGGCCTGGCAATTTCGATATATCTGCAAACGCGGTGCTGCCACCGAGCATGTATCCAAGCGGGCTAAGATGGAGCTCAATAGCATGTGAAATTGCCATGAGTAGCTCCTCCTCGCTTATCTTCTCATGGTCTATGCTTAGAATGACATCGTGTCGTCCTGAGAAGAAGAACATGGGCGTTGCGTTGTAGAAGCCACTCACGGTGAGAAGGTCGCCAACTCGGTACCTGTAAAGACCTGGTATGGTATGCACATGATATATACGAAGGCAAATCATAGCTACAAAACTAATTATCTTACACATGTTGGACTAAATACAATAAGTCATCCCTTTTAAGCAATTATCATTATCGGAGTCCTGTATGGTTCTTCTCTTAGTTCTTCTCCAAAAAAGGGCCAAAACATGTTTTTTTGGAAAAGAAGGTTAGATCATGACTAAACTATAAAAAAAAATTAAAGCAGAGATTTCGGCCGTCCCTTGCTAATCTGAAATGGTATTGACGATGACCGGTAGCGGCTGGCTTGGGACCATGGGACAAGAGCGCTTGATTTAAATTTTTATAATATTTTTTTTCAAGGACTAAAAACAGTATATGAAGCCTACTTTTACAAAGACAATGCCAGAAAAGAAAGAATATATCAAATAGAACACCAACTGAAATTGGGGACATATTAAGAGTTAAGACTCGAAGAGGGGCAAATTTAAAGAGCATATCTGGTAGAGTAATAATTAACGAGCAACAGTGAGGTGGCTAACCTGCAAAGGTGGTGACAAGCAGCTCATAGGTCCGACCAATTTCGACATCCACGAGATCCACAAGCTCCATCTCACCCGAATCGTCATTCTCATCAACGGTAGCTGCTCTTTGATCACGAGGCTGGATCTCGGCAAACTTGAAATAGGCGATGTTGGGAAGCAACGCATACGACGCACGGCCGGGCGGGTCAAGAGGCCTTAGGTTGACTCCGGCGGGGCACTCGGTAGACGCATACCAGGGCGAGACGAGCGGCAACCGGCCACCGCAGTAGCTCCGGAGTATCGGAATGTACTGCGCCATCGAGCCGGTGACGACGGTGAGGGCACACCGTGCCTTCGGCCATAGTCTGGCGACAATCCCGTCCCAGGGCCTGGTGGCGCACTCCGACGCGACCTCGTCCGCCAGCACCGGGTCGGGTTCTCGGAGGTACCGCAGGATGACGGCGTCGCGCAGGGGTGCGTGCGTTACCCGGCCGCTGAGGCTGCCAGTCCGGATGTCGGAGCACATCTCCTCCCAATTGTGCTCCAGAAACTTGATGGCTCGGACGAGGCTGTTGGCGAAGGAGGTGCTGATGTAGTCCACCGCCTCGCGGTGGAGAAGGCTGCAGAGCAGCTGGCAGTACATGCTTTGCTCGCCGTCCGGGCAGAGGATCGCCTCTATGGGGCTGGTGCACCGGTTGAAACCTCCCACGTCGTGGTCCTGGAACTGGCTGCTGCGGTAGTAGGCCGTGGTGGCCGCCTGGACCCTTAGCCCGGACGGCGTGTGTTCGACCGGGAAGGTGAAGGTGAGTCGCATCCCCATGCCGCGGATGCCCTCCTGGTCAGCATGCAGATGCCTAGGTCGAACCATGTACGGCACGCCAAGCCGAATTGGTTAGTCTCTTGATGAAATCACCGAACTATATGCATACATGCTCACACATAATACTATATGCTTAAACAGTTACACACGTACATGTTCCTCACGAGTGCTTGGACGCCATGAAAGTAGAGATTCCGGTCGAACTCCTCCGCGGTGGACGGGAAGGTCTTCTGCTTCCCCCCGGACGTGCCCGAGCTACACGTCACATGACAAGTCAGGAAGGTGCATATAAAAATTAAAATCAGCTTAATTATTTCGACGATTTACCTTCTGAGAATGTGGGTGATGGACTCGGAACAGAGGAGGCCGGCCGCCGGCTCGCGGCCTGAGGCGATGCGATCCACGTACGGCTTGATGTCGTCGTAGCAGGAGACAGGCACAAGCTTCTTGAAGGCCACCCGGAGGTCGCCGTCCGGTGGCAAGCCGCCATCTGGGCAGAGGAGGTAGCGACGGAGGTAGTCCGTGTGGGCGTTCCGCTTGAGGATCTCTGCGAGAAGCTCTTGCTGGAGCGCCTCGGCGTCGGTGGTGAGGCGCTCAACGAAACCACCCCCGGCAACAGTGTCCGTCGGGTCGAACTCTGGCAGCCACGGCGCCATTGCTTGCATACAGTGGAGTGGAGCAAAGCTGGCTGGATCTGGATCTACACGGTCAGTCAAGTGCCACCATGGAGTGGAGCGAAGATATAGTACGTGGATAGTGTTTTGGATAAGCAAACTACTAGCGATTTTTCTTGTATAATTTTTTTTGCGGGGATTTTCTTGTATAAACCAACTTATCACGGATCGTATAAAGCATACCCTAACAGTTAGGGCATGTACATTGGTTTAACAGTGCCTGTATGTACCCGTGTGTAATTCATCTGCCACCAGTTTCGTCAAGATTCGTGTAGATTTTATAAAATTCTATTGATGTGCATACACTAACAGATTAAATAAAGCAATACATGTACTAGCGCCAGCTTTTACAGAGATAGAGAGAGGGAGTGAAGAGAACGGTGCATGCATTCTTTCACCCCTTACACTTGATCTTCCTTTTATTTTCATTCTCAGATCTTAAACTATTCATATCTTTTGAACCAAATGTTCATTATTGAATTTTTATATAGATATTTGTATTCATGGTGAGAAGACCTTTAGAACGATATCCATTTTGGATATATTTGAACTACACTTTCTATATACATTTCAATTATCTCGTTTCAAAATTATATTTCACTAATTTGAAGAAACGATTTCACTCATTCAAAATGACTTCACTCAACTGGAAAAACCTACTGCACTTAGTTCTGAAAGCAATGTATTTCACTAGTTTGAAAAGTCACATTTCGCTCCTTAATTTTCGCTATTTAAGGAAACAACTTTCTGTCATTTCAAGATATAGATTTCGCTCAGTAAAAAGCACATATTTCACTCATTTCAAAACAATGGTTTCATTTATTTCAGAAATGTTATTTCAAAAGAACTATAATTTTAGAAACAATTTCACTCATTTCAAAACTAAATTTTACTCAATTTACAAATAATTTCACTTTTTCAAGACGCAGATTTAACTCATCCCAAAAGTTCATTTCACTGTTGAAAAACAAAGTACTCATTTAGAAAGCAGCTTTGTGAAAAATAATTCACTCATGTCAGGAAAACAATTTGACATATATTGGGAAAATATTTCAGTCATCTCAAAACAGGGAATTTGGCCCATTGAAAACATTTAGTTCACTCATTTCTAAAGATTAGTTTCACTTATTTCAGAAAACTTATTACACATCTGATTTCAGTTGGTATACATAGTTTCAGATTGTTAGCTAGGAAAACTAAGTTTCTATGTTTGGTACCATGTCATATTTTAGCTTAATCTTGGCTGTTTTTGGTAGTAGGTACCATAATTATAATGCAATATATGAGACATGCTTGTGAAGTATCTTTTCATTTTTTGTATTTTACTGCAAATGTACTACAGATCTCTCCCATGTTGTGTTTGAGGAATGAGCAACCTAAATGCCTTTTCAGCAACAATTCGGGATAAAAAGGTGCAGATAATATAATGCCTTTTCATTTTTGTATTTTAATGTGAACATTGTATGGATATCTCCCATGTTGTGTTTTGACGAATGAGCAACTTATATGCCTTTTCAGCATAAAGAGGTGCAGATAATATTATCTTAGTGAATACTTCTCAAAGGAGATTGGACTGTTAGATGTGTTAGATGTGTATTGTCTCTCTTTTCGGTTTATCCCCATTGTACACACGTATATGTACTGTTCCTTGGCCCTCCTGAGAATATAGTTGCTCATTTCTCTAACATGGTTTCAGTTGCCAGGTTTCTCTTCCTCTCGCGCATGCAGCAACTCCATGCCTAGCTCCCCGTCGCCTGCCACCTTCTCCCTCGTCGCCGGCCACCTTCTCCCTCGTCGCCGGCCACCTCCTCCCCCGTCACCGGCCACCTCCTCCGAGACAGCCGCCGGCCATCCGCGCCTCCCTTGAGCCCGACCGAAGTTCTACAGCTGCTCCCGCAGCTACTCTGCCGTCGCGCGCCGTGCTGTGTCCAGGGCCGTGCCCAATCCGCGCCCTGTCTGCATCCCTATTGTGCCCCAGCCGCGCCCATCCCGCACCCCGGCCGCGTCCAGCATGTGCCCTGTCCGTGCCCTCGGCTACTGCAGCTGCAGCGCCAGCCGCCTCCGGCTATCCGCCGGTGCCCCGCGACTGGCAGCCAAGGGCCCCGTCCCTGGCCGGCCTTCCTCCTGCATCCCCCCCCCCCCCCCCGATTCCATTCGGGGCTGCATCGAGCGTGAGCCTTTCAGCCCCGATCCAGATCGGGGTGTGTTGACCAAAAAAAAAGACAGCAGGATCCCCTCATGTCTACTTCGGGCTATGTCATTGTCCCTCGGTGCTCAGTGATCTTCGATGGCACCAACTATGCCGAGTTCGTGGGTTTCATGCGCATCCATATGCGTGGCCTTCTTCTGTGGGGCGTGTCCGGTTCCTCGAGTGACTCCTAAACCATCGGTGCCTCCGGTCCTTGCTGCTGATGCATCTCAGGCTGATCGGGATGTAGCTAAGGCCCTTGATGATGATGTAGTCGATACTTATGATCAACAGGTATCAACTTACTCAGATGCTTTTTCAGTTTACCACGCCGATCTGACTGCTTACACTCAGTGGTGCAATGACGATGCTCGGGCTATTGCTTTTCTTACTGCGAGTGTTCTCCCTCAGTTTGCTTCAGAGTTCATAGGCCTCGGCACAGTTGCAGCCATCTGGTCATGCTTTGCATTTGTTTGTGGTGCGTCAGGAGCACGCTCGTCAGCAAGGTGACTCATCTGTTGACGAGTTCTACACTCAGTGTTCTGACATCTGGAGTCAGCTTGATTCTCTTTACACAGTTGTTTGTGGAGCTTGCCGTTGCTGTCAGACTACCCAGGCTGATTTTGATTTCCAGCATGTCCATGAGTTCTTATCTCGCCTCTGCACCGAGTTTGAGCCTCGGCGTGCCCACTTACTTGCTCGTGGTCGTGTTCCTATCACCAATGTGCTTGCTGAGCTTCGTGCGGAGGAGACCCACCTCTGTTCTACTGGGTTACTTGTGGTTCCTTCTGTGTTGGCTACCAGGGCTCCTGTATCGTCTGCTCGTCCTACCGCTCCGCCGCTCCTGCCCACACCTTCAGGGGGTTCGGTCGCCCGCCTTATGCTGAGAAGGGTCGGTCGCGGCGTGACACCTTTTGTGGCTATTGTTCCTGGCAAGGTCACCGAGAGGCTGATTGTCGCCAGAAGCAGCGAGACTAGATGCGCTCCTCTTCCAGTGGGTCTCATGCGCCTTCCTAGATCCCGTCACTCACTGATCAGGACATTGTGAAGCTCAAGCGCCTCCTGGCTGCCTCTGGCTCCTCATCGACTGGCTTTGCTGCTGCTGTGACGACTGCCACCCCTCCATCATCATCAGCCACTACACCGTGAGGTACATCTTCGTGGGTTCTGGATTCTGGAGCTTCTTTTCATATGTCTTCTGATTCTTCTGCTTTGTCTGCTCTTCGACCTCTTGATTGTCCTGTTAATGTTCTTACCGAGGATGGCACATCTCTTCCTGTCGCTAGTCATGGCACTCTTTCTACCTCATCTTTTTCAGTTCCTATAATGTCTCTCATGTTCCTCGTCTTACCATGAATCTTTTTTCCGTTGCCCAACTTACTGATTCTGGTTGTCGTGTTATTCTTGATCTTGACTCTTGTTCTGTCCAGGACCTCCACACCAAGGCCTTGGTTGGTTCTGGCCCTCAGCGTCGTGACTTAAAGGGCCTTTGGCAAGTTGTCTGGCTTCATGTTCCTTCCGCTGCCAGCACCTCAGCCAGTTCCCATGCTCTCGCTGCCTCCTCTTCTACGTCCTTCCAGCAGTGGCATCATCACCTGGGTCACATATGTGGCTCCCGCTTATCGTCTTTAGTGCGTCAGGGTGTCTTAGGGTCTGTTTCTGGAGATGTTTCTTTACATTGTGAGGGTTGTAGACTTGGCAAACAGACTCAGATACCTTATCCTCATAGCGAGTCGGTGTCTCAGCGTCCTTTTGATTTAGTTAACTTTGATGTATGTGGTCGTGCTCCCTTTGATTCGAAAGGTGGTCATCGCTAATATGTGTTATTTATTGATGATTTCTCTCGCTACACTTGGCTCTACTTCATGAAATCTCGCATTGTGGTTCTCTCCATATACAAGCGTTTTGCTGCCATGGTTCACACCTAGTTTTCCATGCCTATTCGCACTTTCCATGCTGATTCCGCTGGCGAGTTTATCTCCCAGATGTTGCGTGGTTTTCTCGTGGACCAGGGTACTCTTGCCCAGTTCTCCTATCTTGGTGCCCATGCTCAGAATGGCATTGCCGAACGTAAACATCGTCATCTGCTTGAGACGGCTCATGCTCTGATGATCGGCGCTTCCCTCCCACCTCATTTTTGGGCCGAGGCCGTGTCTTCCTCCACCTACCTTATCAACATTCAGCCATCGACTGCCTTGCAGGGTGGTATTCCTATGGAGCGTCTCACTAGTCGTTCTCCAGACTACTTCACTCTTCGCATGTTTGGGTGTGTGTGCTCTGTTCTTCTTGCTCCACGAGAACGCACCAAACTAACTGCTCAATCGGTTGAGTGTGTTTTTCTAGGCTACAGTGATGAGCACAAGGGCTATCGATGTTGGGATCCAGTTGGTCGTAGGCTGCGCATTTCGCATGATGTGACCTTTGATGAGTACCATTCATACTACCCGCGTCCTTCCTCCTCCACCTTCTCTGTGGAAGATATTTCCTTTCTTCTTCTTCACGATACATCCTCTCTTGTGCCTCCTGTTTCATCTCTTCCTCCTGCACCTCTCACTCTTCCTCCTTCCCCACCATCACCACAACCATCCCCTTCACCTCCATCCACCTCTCGACCACCCTCTCCAGTCTGTCGTCCTCTCTCTCCTTTTCCTCTTCACTACACTCATCGTCCTTGTTCCAAGGATACTTCTACTGATGCTCCCTCTACTTCCGGAGCCACTCCTTTCTCGCCTCCCCCACTTCACAACCTCCGTGCTCGGCCTTGCCTCGCACCTAATCGCTACTCTCCTGACTAGTATGGTCTCTCTATTGTTGCCGAGCCTAGATCCTATCAAACTGCCATGACTCAGCCTGAATGGCAGCTTGCTATGGCTGAGGAGCTTGCTGCTCTTGAGCGCTCTGGCACATGGGATCTGGTTTCACTTCCTTCTGGTGTTCGTCCCATTACCTGCAAGTGGGTCTATAAGATTAAGACTCGCTCTGATGGTTCCCTTGGGCGGTACAAATCCCGTCTTGTGGCTCATGCCTTTCAACAGGAGCAGGGACGTGATTATGATGAGACCTTCGCTCCTGTGGCTCATATGCCCATTGTACGCACTCTACTTGCTGTTGCCTCTGTTCGTCATTGTTCTGTGTCTCAGCTTGATGTCCAGAACGCCTTTCTCAATGGTGAATTGCGTGAGGAGGTTTACGTGCAGCCACCACCCGGATTCTATGCTCCCGATGGCATGGTGTGTCGCCTTCGCCGCTCCCTCTATGGCCTCAAACAAGCTCCTCACGCCTGGTTCGAGCGCTTTGCCTCTGTGGTCACTGCCGCCGGCTTTTCGCCCAGTGATCATGATCCCGCGCTGTTTTTTCACACGTCTCCTCGTGGTCAGACTCTTCTCCTTCTCTATGTTGATGACATGATCTTCACTGGTGATGACCCTGACTACATTGCCTTTGTTAAGGCTCGCCTTCGTGACCAGTTTCTCATGAAGGATCTTGGTCCTCTTCGCTATTTTTTTGGGATTGAGGTCTCTTCGACCTTCGATGGCTTTTTTATCTCCTAGGAAAAATATATCCACGATCTTCTTGATCGAGCTGCTCTCAATGATAAGCGCACTGTTGTGACTCCTATGGAGCTCAACGTTCAGCTTCGTGCTTCTGATGGTGATCCTCTTCCCAATCCTACTCGCTATCGCCACCTCGTTGGCAGTCTCGTCTATCTCGCTGTCACGCACCCTGACATCTCCTACCCTGTCCATATCCTTAGTCAGTTTGTCTTGGCCCCCACATCTGTCCACTATAGCCACCTCCTCCGTGTTTTACGATATCTTCGTGGCATGATCTCTCATCGTCTCTTCTTTCCTCGCTCCAGCTCTCTCGAGCTCCAGGGCTACTCGGATGCTACCTAGGCTAGTGATCCATCTGATCGATGTTCACTGTCTTCTTATTGTGTTTTTCTTGGTGGCTCTCTGATTGCCTGGAAGACAAAGAAACAGACTGCAGTTTCTCGCTCTTGTACAGAGGCTGAGTTGCGAGCAATGGCTATGTTGACGGCTGAAGTGATCTGGTTACGATGGCTACTTGAGGATTTTGGTGTATCGACTACTACGACCTCGACTCCCTTACTGTCAGACGGAACCGAAGCTATCAGTATTGCCCGTGATCCGGTGAAGCATGAGCTCACCAAGCACATCGGTGTGGATGCCCAGTTTGTGCGTGCTACAGTACAAGATCAGGTTCTTGCTCTCCACTATGCGCCCTCTGAGTTACAGTTGGCTGACTTCTTCACGAAGGCCCAAAATCGAGCGCAACACGGGTTCTTTCTCTCCAAACTCAGTGTGGTTGATCCACCATGAGTTTGAAGGAGGGGGTGTTAGATGTGTTAGATGTGTATAGTCTCTCTTTTCCATTTATCCCCTTGGCCCTCCTGAGAATATAGTTTCTCATTTCTCTAACAGGGACAATGTTGTACAAGTAAATTGATTGGACTAGAGCAATATCCATTTTTAATTCTTTGTTTCGCTATTCCCTTCCTGAAGTATTTTTACGCGTTAACAACTTGTAAATTGTAATAGATGATATCTCACACTCAAATTTGAAGTTACTCTTCCTTGCAAGGTGTTTTAAACTACACTACAAAATTCATAACATGGTTGATCATTTTTGTCCAATACATTATGTTCTATTTTCTCTACCATTATATGCGCTTTATTTGTGGTTGTATTCCTTTTACCAATTGTTTATTCATTTACATTAAGTTTATTTTTTTATTGTAGTATCTTTCGTCACTTGTATTGGACCGCATGCGAACCATTGATTTTCCTTAAAAAAAACTTTTCATTGTTTCTCAACGTACATGGTGATAGCGAGCCGAATATGGTTCCTAGCTTTATCTTCGAGCGTTGTGAGTGTCTTTAGTTGGATCTCTGAATTGACGTTTGTCGTGGTTTACATATACGGTGCGATTTGTAGCACGTGTATCTTTGGAAAGAGCATTGCTCGAGACGTGCATTGCAAGTGTAAGCTTACTAGTAACGGCAATTGTCTTAGTATCCCTTCGTTAATATGTCTACTATTCCCTACACAAGTCGCCGACGCCTTCATGTTCACCTAGCTTTTCTATGTACGGTCGATCGGGCCGCCACCATGTGCACACAATCGAGAGACCTCGGCATCTATACTTATTTCGGGCATGCATCCATACATCGAGGACCTTTGCGAGCCATGTACGAGATACTCCTATATGAAGACTTGCCTTGGAATTCGTGTGTACGCGGGATGCCCATGGCCTGTGGATTCGTGTGTGCTTTCTTAGACACATAATAAATACTATTCAGAAGGGTTTTAGTTTTTATGTCCTTCACGATTTCTCAGGTTGTTGTAGATATTCATTTTCTTTCCGTGTGTCATGAAAAATAAAATGACTTTTCGCTAAGCAAGAACGTGGATATACAAGCGATAAACCCAGTTGCACAACCAGAGATTTTCTTCAATAAGAGAAGCAACCTGGGGTGGATCAAGGGCTTGATTGGATAACGTCATTCTATTGTGTTTACTCCAGATATACCAAGTAGTGTACAACGCTATTTCTGACCAGAAGCAAAAAATGGGTCAACCATAATGGCATCGAACTGTGAATATTGAAATCTTGGGTGTCAAACTGGAGTACTGTGGGCAGGTCTGGTGCCCAGTGACGGAGCTACGTAGAAACCGCTGTGTGTTGGGGGGGGGGGGGGGGGCAAGTCTAAAACATTAGTGCTTGAGGGTGTAAAATGCTAAAAAAATCTCACCTAAACCCTTTGCAAAAAGAATTTCTTCACAGTTTGGTACAAAATGGGGGGGGGGGGGGGGGGGGGGGGGGGGACAGCCCCAGACTTGTTGATGACTAGTGAATTATAATTTTACATGCTCAACGCATGATTGGATTATATTTCTACATGACCCTTCAATGGATAAATTATAATTAACTGAATTTTCTTTAATGAATAAACCTGAACCATTTTTTTACGTTGGTACAAAAACAAACAGGAAATTAGCAGAATCCTAGGTTAGGAAGGCAAAACTTAAGGCTGGTCATAGTGGGAGTAACTTAGTTAGTGACATAGCGCATTTCAAGAAAATTTTGTTAATGTGACATGTAGTTAATGAGGAAAGTGGTGTTTACACTATGGAGATAGTAACTTAGTCTAGTGTCATATGCATGACACTAGTATATATTACTCCCCATTATTACAAGCCTAAGGTGGGCTAGGCTGGCCCCAACAGGAAGGCTCTTCGGCCAAGAAAAAAGGGCATCGAGGACCTCCAGCACCGCGGATTCCTTCCCCGCCTCTTCGCCGACGATGCATCCAATGGGGAAACGCCGGGTGGAGAAAGGGCTGCGCATAGACTGAGATGCCATTTTCTTGCCGCCGTCACCCGTCGCTTTCGACCCTAGGTCTACACCCTCCGCTGATTCTTTCTCTGCCACTTTTCTAGCGGGATCCTCCGCCTCCTCGCCGAGGCATCTGATAAGGAAATGCGGCGGTGGGTCACGTGTGGACATAGATTGGCGTCGTATGTTTAGGGCTGAAATCCCAGAGCCACCGGAGACCGTGCCCTCGCCACCGCGAGCGGTCTCCATCGTCCCTTGATCCGTACGCTTTGCCTACTCCTTTTCCGTTACTCCCCGACACCTAAGATGAAGAGCCATGTTCAGCCGCGGGGGCGCTTACATCACGCCCATCGTTAGGTATATATGCACTCATACCCTGACTCTAACCAAGTTTGTGTGATGAACAAATCGGACAAAAAAGGCTCAGAAGTGTGCAAAGAAGCCTATGAAAAGTGAAGATAGGATGGTGTGAGTGATGAACGAATACATCGAGATGAGAAAGAAGGAAGCAGAGGAGGAAGATTCTCTAGTGGCAAAAGAATGGGCTAATTCAAGAAATGTGCATGACTTCTCAATCAGCAGGTGCATTCCGGTTTAGCACAAAATGGAAGGCATCAGACGTGACGAGAAGGCCAGGGCATACAATGTCATCAAAAATGCTGAAAACCGTGAGATCTTCCTGGCATCTGCTTCCATGGATGAAGAGATAGTTGTCCCGTGGCTTCGGAGTGAAACGGCCGAGTTGGCTAGAGGTAACTAGAGGTAGGATTTCTTGGAGATAGGCTTGTTTTGTTCCCTACTTTGTTCTTGGAGATGTCATTCTATTTTACATAATTTTGACATGATTATACGGATCTAGATCTTTTTTCCATGTGACTGCGCATTTTATTTCACATTTATGTTGTCATTGTAAATACCAGCCACCTGTGCCTTGCTCTAGTTGCTTGGTTGACCAAGGCCCAACAACTGACCAATGGGAGCGATTCCATCGCGTAGTTGGCCAAGGTCTAAGTGTTTTATTTTATTTTCTTTTCTTTTCTTTTGCTTCTCTTTTTCATATATTTATTTTCCCCCTTTTTGAAAATTTATTTTTCTTGAAAGCTGTTCAAAATCTGAAATATTGTTTGGATACAATAATAACAGTTTTAACTAACTCTTCGAAATGATGGTTTTTATTAGTTTTCCATCAAATATTAGTAAATGTCAAAAAACATTTACCTTTTCAATTAAAAAAGCATTTATCCTATTTACATTATGATTTTAAATATTTTTTCCTTGAAGTGTAACATGGATGTCTATCATGGGTATGCCCACATACTTGCAAAATATTGTATGATGTCAAGAATGTCCAGAAAACATCATGTTTAACGTAGGGTGACTGGGTAGGTGAGAAGCCTCCGTCTGAGAGCATGTTTTGTCTCGACATCCATCAAATGAACCTATTTTTTTGGCTTGTATGAATTATTCAAGGCACCATGTCAGGTTGTTTTGGTTTGCTTCAAATTTTTTAGTTTCTGGATCTTTTGATCAAAAACGACCGAAATAGACGTGTCGCAACTTTCGTAAGGTATCGGAAATCATTCAAACCTGACATGGATAGCTACCATGGGCTTGCCCACCTGCTTGAAAAAGTTGAGGGCATTTCCAAGATGTCCAAAAATAAACCATGTTGAACAGTGTGTGTTTGGGTAGGCCAGAAGGCTACGTTTGAGAGCATGTTGTTTCTCGACATCCTTGAAATGACCATAATTTATTTTGATGGCCTTGTACGACCAATTCAATGCACAACGCTAAGTTGATTTTCTTTTTGACAAAGTTTTTTATTTTCTTGTGCTTTCTTAGTGAAAACAACCCTACAGTTAGCCGGACATGATGCAACTTGCATAGCATGTCTGAATTCGTTCAAACCTGGCAAAAATGCCTACCGTGGAAGCCCAAATGGCCTAAAAAGCTGGGGAACATTTCAAAGATGTCCAAAAAATACCATGTTGACCGTAAGGTGTCCTTGTAGGCCATAATTGTTTGCTTGAGAGCACGATTTTCTTGGCATCCATCAAACAACCTCAATGGCTTTGCATGGGCTTATATGACCATTTCACAATAAAGTGCTTTCTGATGGAGCTTCTAGCCTAACCGAACATCACCCTATTTTCAAAATTTGTTCTCAATTTTTTTTAGAATGGGGAGTTTTCAATAATGTTTCCCATTCAAATTTATTTGGAATTTCAAGGATGTTATTCTTTTCAAACAGTTTTCACACAAGTACAGAAACAAAACGGGGAAATTAAAGAAAGGGTTTTAGATTTTTTGCTGTATTTTTCTGATTTTTTTAATTCCAAATTTGTTACTTATTTTTAAACAATGTTTAAAAAATCACAAACTATTCATGTTCAAATTTTTGTTCACCCTTGTTATAAACTATTCGTGTTTTGATATTCTGAGCAATTTTCAAAGACTAAGACCTTTTTTGATATTTTTGTATAACTTTCGAAAATGCAGATATTTGTAAAGAAATTGTAAATGAGAGGCAATTATATATATATATATATATATATATATATATATATATATATATATATATATATATATATATATATATATATATATATGAAAATTCCATACTACAACCAGGGGTAGTTACCCGTCCTCAGTGCCGTCCGATCTCATTGCAATCGTGGGCGTCGATTAATGGGTCTGGTGATACTAATTCTCTACCGGACTGATAAAACAACCAGTCGCCTAGTTCCTATTTTTATGCATGGATATATAACTACCTTCAATCCAATAAAATAGTTAGCTTTTCAATCTGTCCGCCAGCATGCGTCGTTCCTATTTTCATGGCTGCCCTCCAAGAGATCAAGGGTACGTTGCAGCTGACAAAATGTAGCCAATTGGATTAAAAGAATGGATGCATCTTACAAGGTATTCATCCATCCAGCTGACGAACTCTTTGATACTTTCCTCAGAGATTGCTTTCTAGAGATTGCTTTCTAACGTAAATTATTTCTAATGTACAGCCATGGCAGGCATGCACTTTGATTTCATGGGAGCGGGGGTGTGATTTTGAAAGATCCAAATTCGATGGGTGTAGCAAGCCGACCACGCTGCTGTGGTGCCGTCACGACGACGAGTCCACTACGGCAGATCAGATGTGATGATGTGGGGGACCCTGGCCGGCAAGCCAACCATGGCATGATGTCACTGCGGTGGCGCCGTTGCTGCCGACGACACTGTCCATCTATTTGCTTCGGATTTGATCAACAACTTTCTCTGATGGTGTTCGCTGATGGGCCACCGCCGCCGTCATCAATGGTCTCAAGACTCCTGTGTTGACACCATGCTCTCGAACATGCCGATCCTATAACTACGCCTAGCTATGCCGTGTGTGGCAATCCAATTCTTAAGTTGTCGATCAGCATACATACATGCATGACCATGCATCACCACCAGTGGAAGAAGCTACGACATACAATTTGTTTTTCCTCTAGTATATACAATTTCTTGAAGATGTAATATCGGCACTGATAATTCAGTTGCTAATGAACATGAAAACACATAATATATTGTACTTGTACGTGCAAACATACTGTTTCCAGGTGGGTATATGTCCGTTTCTTTGTAGATTTTTTTGTTATGATCAGATACTCCCTATTTGAACCATATGCTCCCAATTTAGACATGCTCCATACACCATACTTCTTTTTTTGAGATACCCCATACTACATACACGTACAACATACTCTCTCTTTAGTTGATTACCTACATTTTTTATTAAATCCCAATATTTACTTTGAGAAATACTACATAGTCCATACTTTTTTAAATAATATTGTATACTCCATACCATATACTATTTTTATTATTACTATAGATACTACTTTGATTCATGGTGCTGAATATGCATGCTATGTACATATCGCACACTCTAATTTACTGGTGTTATACATAAGTACTACATACTCACCACTAATATACTACATACTCCACTAATATATACATACTCCCCACTCACGAATATATCCATACTCCGTGAGAATATACAAAGAGAAAAGTTATACATACGTACTACATACTCCAGTAATATATACATACTCCTCACTCACGAATATACTATTTTCCACCAATATACTACCTATTATATATACTATTTTTTATGTATTATTTTGCACACATAGAAATTACTTGGGGCAAGTAGCACGTCTCGCTAGCACGTCTTGATTGATCCATTCAGAATGCCAACAAACTTCCATGCAAAAAGAAAAAAAGAATGCCAACAAACTAGCAGGTTGTTGAAACTAACACACGCCATTTAATTAATTAATTAAGCTAATACGGTGGGGGGTTGACTGCTATAGGATATTTTGCACAACCACTAAACCGTTTTGTTGGATGAGACACGTGAAAGGCAAACACCTACACCTGGTTGTAGCGACAATTTATATATATATGCATGGTCGTAGCTACACACCTTTGGCATACGTTTCTTATGGCATTGGCACAAGTGCATTTTTATGGCATATGAAGGATTTTTTTCTCATTTTTTGTTGTCTTTTTTATTACCTTTTCGACACAAGTGCCTTTTCGTTGTATAGAAAGGTCCCTTTATCATTTCTCTCAGTTATTTTGCTAGTTTTTTTTGGCACAAATGCCATTTTATTTGCATGGCTAGTCCAAACTAACGATATTTCATTATAGAGTTATTTTTCGTGGTTCAAATTAATTTACTGAAATAATTAGAGATAAAAAATTGAGGCCATGTGTAGCTACCACCATGGGTAGAAAATTATTTCCAAATTTTAAATTTTGTCAAGGTATGTACTTTGTAAGTGTCCTGCATGGTATTTTGACCTATCTCTATGGATCTTGATGCCCAATATATAAACTACTTCATCAAAATCTTTCATTGAAAAACTCTTGTTCAAATATTCCTTTATGCTTTCCAGATGCTCTATAACATATCCTGTCAATAATATCTCATCCACATATAGTATTAGAAAGATTACAGATTTCCTACTCACTTTCTTGTAAGTAAAATATTCTCCATAACCTTGGATAAATCTAAAAGTTTTGATCACCTCATAAAAGCGCAGATTCCAACTTCGCGATGCTTGCACCAATCCATAAATGGATCGAAGGAGCTTGTTATAACTTATTCGCATCCTTGGGATCGACAAAACCTTCGAGTTGCATCTTATAGAATTATTCCTTATGGTAACCATAAAGGGATGCGGTTTTGACTTCCATCTGCCAGATTGCATTATCGAAAAATGCAGCAATTTCCAATATAATCCTAACAGGCTCCTGCATCGTTGCGGGTGAGAAAGTCACATCATAGTCAACCCCTTGAACTTGCCGAAAATCTTTTGCAATACGTCGAGCTTTATAGGCGGTAGAATTATAAGACGAACCCTCACACTTAATATGAGGATAAAAGTGTTCTCCCTTAATATGCATTGTTGCAAAAGTTTGTCATATTGAAGCACCTCGTAATGATCGGGTGTGATAAATTAACGTTTGCATACAACATGTGGAAGCCAGTTTAACACATGCACACATATTTTGGTTAACTTGACGAGTTCTGAAAGGCTTGATCGAGGCAGCTGAAGCAATAGGAGGCGCTTGCGTCGCCGCGGCACAACGTGAGAGCCCACAACTTCTCTGGGGCAGCGTCAACCTGCGCGGAGCTGAAGAGGCCCCGGGACATGGAGGCGTTCTTGGGCATGGTGGCGGCCAGGATATTGAAGCTTGCCTTGTAATCGCTGTCCGCCGGGAAGCCACCGTCTTGGCTAGAAAGCGTCCAAGGGTATCCCAAGGCGCCAGGCGGCACGATAATTGTGGCAGTGATGATGGCCACTGACAAGAGGAGACGGCGAGCCATGGTCTACATGGATGCAGCAAGACAACTTTAGTTTGTAGCTTTTGCTAAGCATCATTACTCCTTAGACCCCTCCGTGTGCTCCATCGTATAATGCTAACGATGTCACGTATATTAGAAAAATGATGTGAGAAAATAATTATGGAAGAGATAGAGCAGTACGATGACTTCAAGAGAAAACGATACTGAAGGTGTGAATCTATGCAAAATGCCTACCAACCAATAAACGAAGAAGTTTAATTAATATAAACAATTAAATCAAGCAAGCTTGGCTACAAAGTAAATTATCCATGCATTAGATACATTAGTTGCTAAGATTTTTAATGACTTAGCATCTCACCTTAACACCGATGCATTGAAAGAGGTCTTAGATATGACCACGCTAGTTATTGAAATAAAAAATGTAAAGTATTCTTTAATCGACAATGAGAAGTCTGTACCAAACTTTTCTGTACAATGATGCAGGCTGATGGCTCTTGATCTCAGCTAGGCTGTAGATAAGATGTAAGATGCAAGTTGTATTTAATTAGTTTAAATCTGCGCCAAACTTTTCTGTACAATGCTGCAAATTGATAGCCCAGAGGCCACATGATGAGCACTAGCAGGTCGCTCTCTGTGCTAGTAATACTTTTGTCTAGTCAATCATCCTTCCGTATGTTAAACGCTAGCGCACTCGTGGAAATTAAATTGACAAACGACTCGAGTTTTTTAATACGGTATAAACGCAAATATTTATATACGTGCGCACACTCATCTTTATGAACGCACACACACGCATACCCTGTTTTCGTGAGCATCTCCGAGAGACTAAGCTAGCATATTATTTCGAGTTTTAAAAAGTCACCATAGGCGCCTCGTCGTCGACGGAAACGTCTACTCTCACTAAATGCGCATCGTCGAAAATCATGAAATAAATCCATAGATAAATGTGAGCAATAGGACTAAAACATTGATAGGATAAGGATACCATAGTCCCGATCCAGCCTCAGGTTGGTTCGTACAAACAACTCTAGTTTCAAGTGACAAATTAAACGAGTTAGTCGTAAGTGCATTTGGCCCTATGTAAGTATTGTACAATGCGCATTCGGAAGATAAGATCGATCACGCTCCCTAGTCACCAACATGGTATGCATGATTGCGGTCTCATAGTCGTAGGCAGCCTAGATGATGAGCACCGGTTGCTCTCACTGTTTAATACTTTTGTCTCATCAATCAATTTAATTAGAAAGGTTAGGCGGGCTTTACTGTGTTGTTGTTGGGTTTCTTAAGAAAATGCCCATTGTTTTGAAATAGGGTATATTATTTTTTAAGAAGTCAAACATCTTAAGTTTAGCGAAATTTGAAGAGAAATATATAAAAATCCGTCATATAAAATTGTTATGATTAGATTAATCATTAAAGAAAAATTTCACTTTTTTGTTTAATGTTGTGGATGTTGATATTTTTTGCTCTGAATTTGATTAAATTTTAAAATTTTGATTTTTCAAAAATAATACCCTTTATATTTTGTAAATGATATTCTAAATTGAAGACCTCTCTGAATGTGGAGTCTTAAAAATTAGAAGTCAGAGTGTGTAGTATAAAAGAATCGAACAAGAGAGCTTTAAAAGATTATTACCTGATCAAAATCGGATGACCCAATTTCAATTGAAGACCTCAATTAAATATGAATTGTTTAAAACAAGGGAGTATATAGTGTTATAAATGGTGTATTGGTACACTCAGCTGAAATATTGCCCACATGAGCGATCACATCAAAACACCACCAACACAAGCACACACAATAACTTTCACCAACGGGGTGTGTCGTGCCTTGTTGTTAATTATTTTCTCATTTCCTCAACTCCCACGATACTTCAAGTATCATGACTTGGCTGTCCTTATATATACGAACAGCCGACCCAAATTTCTTAGACCTACCCGTATATGAAAACCGACTCAATCAGCCATCCGATTCCTACATGATAGAACTGCTCGTACTCGAACTTTGAAATTGCCAACTCGTGACATGCAAGCACCCCACGACTAGTACTTGTACATAACCTAGAATCTTAAATAATTCAAGATTATGTCTAACATTCGCTGCCTAATCTTAACACCATGTCATCTTCTTATGCTTCATCTGATCGTGGCTCATTGTTGATTCAGCTCTTGTCGATTCATCCGCTCGCACCATGACAAATTAAATTGATAGGCTTTATTGATCGCAACAACCTCTCTCAATTTTAAGTTGACGAATTTATGGACCATCTCAAATATGCCTTGGACTACCTAGCCTCCCTAGTAATCTATGGAATACACCATCCGATGGACCACAAAATCCACCCTAGCGAGATACATGTCTACTGCTTATGGATCAGACCACCCTATGCACTACACTATGCGCTCCAGCCTCATGTAGAGACATGGCCTCATTGAAGAGACTCACCTTCACTGGTTTATCGCCCGCACATACTTGAATTTGGTCCTCCCGTAGAGAAATATGGACGACTTAGACACACCTCATCTTCAATGGATCCTCACAGAGACGAGCACTTGGACATGGCAACGCTGACATGAGGACGACTAGCCATGCTAACTCGCATGACTCCTTTACTCGTATATCTTCCCTGGACAATGATCTTGATGACTTCCTTCCACCGCCTTGCCGACGATAACCTGCCGTCTCCCACCATGTCACTCCACCAAACAACGATCGCCTGATCCTCGCGTTGTACCATCCAACGACTTCATAGCCCGCCCCGAGGTGCTAGCAGGTTGCCTCCCCAAGGTGATGTACCAATTGTTGGAATTTAGCCCACAGGATCAATCACATCGGAACGCCACGAACATAAGCACACACGATAACATTCGTCAAAGGCACGTGCCATGCCTTGTTGTTTTGTTTATTTTCTCCTATATATGAACAGCCGACCCAAATTTCCTAGACCTTCCCGTAAATGTAAACCGACTCTATCTGAGCGATTCCTACACGATAATACTACTTGTGCTCGAACTATGACATTGCCAACTCATGACATGCAAGCACCCCCACGACTAGTACTTGTACATAACTTAGACTCATAAATAATTCAAGATTATGTCAAACAAACTCGAGTATAAGACTAGTCACAATGGGAAGTAACATAGAGTAGTAACATACATATGTTACTAGTCTAAGTTACTATCTCTACGGTGGGTAGTAACATAGAGATAGTAATATTGAATCTTTCATTTATTAGCTTATAGACTCGTCTTGCCTTGGAATGTGTTATGTTATAGTAACATAGTATGTTACTCAATTTCTCTTTCTTTTCATTAATTAGGTGCCACATCATATTTTTCGCTTAGGTGGCACATATGTTACTACCTATATTATTCCCATTGTGAGTAGTCTAACAATAGTATCATAATCAATCCATTAGGGAACCAATCATTTCTTTATGTAACCATCATAAAGAGAACCGTGGGGGATTTGTTCGCTAAAGAACCTCCCCGCCACCCTCTCCTCCAACATCATCATCGCTTATTTCGACCGAATAGACATTTGAGTCTTGTATTGGCAGGCCGATGCACCTCTAGACACTAAGAAGTCCATCAAAACATTGAACGCGCCGTGATGGAGCACCCTTATCTCCAGCAGCACAGCAATGCCCACATGCTGCCTGATTTTGCAGTACATTTTGTCAAAGCATTCTTAAACTGTCGAGCAACAATTCTCCACGACAGTTTGATCGGGGATGTCGGGAGCGACGTGGTTACTTCTTGCATTGGTTAGCTCCCAGAACAAGACGCAGTGGCCTGGCAAGTTGGATATATCTGCAAACGCGGTGCTGCCACCGAGCATGTATCCAAGAGGGCTAATATGGAGCTCCATAGCCCGTGAAATTGCCCAGTTCCTCCTCACTTATCTTCTCGTGTTATATGCTTAAGACGGCATCATGTCATGCTAAGAAGAAGAACATTGGTGTTGCGTTGTAGAAGCCGCTCACGATGAGAAGGTCACCAACTCGGTACCTGTAAAGACCCAGTATTGTATGCACTTGATATATATGAACGCAAATCATAGCTACGAAACTAATTATCTTACTTATGTTGGACCAAATACACTAAGTGATTGCTTTTCAACAATTATTAGTTTTGAAATCCTTTATTATTTTTGGAATCCTTTATAGTTCTCCTCCAAATGGATTCTCTGAGTTCCTGAAGTGTCAAAAGCTCTACATGAATCTGGTCCCTTGTGGCCGAAATCACTGCTTTAAGCCTTTTCAGGAAGTTCATCAGGATATGATCATATTTCATGATCTGACATTTTTTCCTACCGTCAACATTTTTTACGGTAGAAAATAACATACTACTGCCAGGGACCGTGGTGGTAGTACTTGGATATGCCGTTATGCCGTTTAAACGTCGCAATACTCTACCATCAATATCCTTGCCAGTAGCCTATTATACCCTATCGTGATAGTGTTTGGCTGTAGGCCAAACTGTCTGCCGTGCGTCAAATAGTGGTCAGATCACAGGCGCCTAAGCATTGCTTGCTTATGCATGCATGTGGGGTAGGATAAATCACATGAGCATATGTAGTCAATGAAATATCGTCTAAAAAGACTTATATTTAGAAACGAAGGAAGTACAAGAAAATGCTAGTTTTTGCATGTGATCGAGACAGTGTTGCACTCCTCTCTGAATTATATACATATACTTAAAAAAAAAGAAGGATGACCCCCGGTCTCTACATCCGGAAGATGCATGCAACCACCTTATTATTTATTCACAGAGATCTTACAAAGTAATACATCAATTTATGACAGTAAAACCGAGGCTAATCCCATCCCTCTCACGGCCCCATCAAATTTCAGCCATAAGATCTCGTGCATTGGACATTCCTGGCCGTCTGATTAATTTCTGGTCGCAAACTGGACCAAATTGTCCTAAAGGGGCAGCTATTCTGGAGGAAAAAACTGAGGCCTGTGGTTAATTGGGCCCTCTACCACACGAAGCCCATTTTTCAGCCCATTCACGCATCGCCTCCTCTCCCCTGAAGACCACTCGTGGCAAAAGAGCCTCCCGAGTCCCGACTGCGCCGCCGCCCCTCTCCTCCTCTCGCAGAAACAGCGCCGGCCCTCCCCTCGATTGCTCATTTTCTCATCAGCGTCCACACTGCTATCTCCCCATGTCGCCTCCCTGCCCTGGTGCTCTATGGTGAGAGAAAGATGAGAGGTTGACTGGAGTATGGGAAGGTGAGTCGAGATGGAACAGGTAGAGGCTTGTGATTTGCCGATATCTTTGTCCTCGTGCGGCAGCCGTTCCCCGACCTCGACCTCAAGCGGCGGTGCCAACGAAGACTCGTCAGCTCATCCGGCAGCGAGCCTGTTGCGTCGGCGGTGTCCCCATGGTGCGCTGCCCTACATCCACCCTAACATAGCTTATCTCATAAACCATGCAGATGTGTTATCTAATATCATCAGAACAAAAACAAAGGTTTCGGACCTTCTTGCAGAAGCAAGGAGGATTTCGACCTTACGGAAGGAGCAGAAATAAGTACCTTATGGAAGGAGACAGAGTGACACACATGGTTCGTTCGTTATTTCGTTCCTTTAACTCGCGTATGAATATATGATGCAGTACACTTGCATTGACTCTTTAAAGCCACTGCTCATGTTTCCAGCCATCTGTTTTGGTTCTACACTCAAATTCTGTACTATACTGAAACTGAAATAGTAAAACAAAAGGGTTTGAATGTTTTGATAAATTATGATCATGTTTCAACAGCCACAAGCTGTACTACTGAAACTGAAATAGTAAAACGAAAGAGTTTGAAAGGTTTGATAAATTTTGGCAAGTCCATTTTAGATTCTAATGGTTAGATATTTGAGTTCCTTCCTGTTGCACCAGTGTCCCCTGATGCTCTGCCCTACATCCATCCCGACCATACCTACACCTGCACGACCAGGCTGGGGGGGCTTATATTTCAGATCTGACGAAGAATTTCAGTTGTGAAAATCACTCACTACAAGCAATCAAAATGCAGACATCAAATTAGTAATAAGAAAAAGAACACTGTACCTTCACCCATTGCATTCCTAGAAAGCGAGGCATGAGCTCATACAAACTTGAACATAACAGAATAAAAAGCAATCGATCTGTGTAAACAAATTACCTTCAGGCCTGCACGAGCGAGCTGAGGGAGCGGCCACATACGAATGCATTAGAAGGAAATTTAGACAACACACATGGTATTTCCGCTCAGCTTTATATATAATCAATATGATGTGGTAGGTCAAACTCCCGGCAGGTTATAATCAGATTAGGGTGACTGGTCTTACAACCGGAATGCACGGATTATGCTGCTAAAATAAGTACACGTGCTCTGTTTTGCTAATCCACGATATTCAGTTTCTTGTCCATAAATTCCAAGCAATTTTATTCTTACTGAACATCCATATTTCATGTCACCATATATTCATGAAATTTCCTACCATTATAATAAAAAATGGATGGGCGCGGCAACGCGCGGCATCGATGATCTAGTATGTCTATAGTTTGCGCTCTCTACTCTCCATACATACCTACATATGTGTAGGCATGTGTGCAGATGGAGGGTGAGGGCTCCAGCTCCAGGCTCCGTGCTTGGACATGTGTGTACTTAGTATGGAAAGAGTAGCACGCTACACCAAAATAGCGCCAGCTTTGTAAACGTGCTATTATAGTTTTATAGAGCGCTATAGCGTGCCATTAACGAGACATTGCACGCTGATCAATTTAGCGAGAGGATTCTTTACATGCTGTAGCGTGCTATTAGCGATGCTGTGGTGTGCTATTTGTTTTCAGTGGTTCTGATACCGCGGAATGTTATGTGGTGGGCCTTCGAGAAACACAAAGTCCCAACAAAGTACATTACCCTCGTCAAGGACATGTACGATAATGTTGTGACAAGTGTTCGAACAAGTGATGGCAACACTGACGACTTCCCAATTAAGATAGGACTGCATTAAGGGTCAGTTTTGAACCCTTATCTTTTTGTCTTGGTGATGGATGAGGTCACAAGGGATATACAAGGAGATATCCCATGGTGTATTCTCTTTGCGGACGATGTGGTGCTAGTCGATGAGAGCCGAACGGGGGTCAACAAGAAGTTGGAGTTATGGAGGCAAACACTGGAATTGAAAGGTTTTAGACTCAGTAGGACTAAAACCGAGTACATGAGGTGCACTTTCAGTACTACTAGGAACGAGGAGGAGGAGGATGTTAGCCTTGATGGGCAAGTGGTGCCTTAGAAGGACACTTTTTGATATTTGGGGTCAATGTTGCAGAAGGATGGAGATATCGACGAAGATGTGAACCATCGAATTAAAGCTGGATGGATGAAGTGGCGCCAAGATTCTGGCATTCTTTGTGACAAGAGGGTGCCATAAAAGCTAAAAGGCAAGTTCTATAGGACGGCAGTTCGACCCGCAATGTTGTATGGCGCTGAGTGTTGGCCGAGTAAAAGGCGACATGTGCAATAGTTAGGTGTGGTGGAGATGCACATGTTGAGATGGATGTGTGGCCACAAAAGGAAGGGCCGCATCCGGAATGATGATATGCGAGATGGAGTTGGGGTAGCGCCAATTGAAAAGAAGCTTGTCCAACATCGTCTGAGATGGTTTGGGCATATTCAGCGCAGGCCTCCAGAAGCCCCAATGCATAGCGGACGGCTTAAGCATGCTGATAATGTCAAAAGAGGCCGGGGTAGACCAAACTTGACATGGGTAGAGTCCGTAAAGAGAGATCTGAAGGACGGGAGCATCACCAAAAAACTAGCCATGGACAGGGGTGCGTGGATGCTTGCTATCCATGTGCCAGAACCATGAGTTGGTCGCGAGATCTTATGGGTTTCACCTCTAGCCCACCCCAACTTGTTTGGGACTAAAGGCTTTGTTGTTGTTGTTGTTGCTGTTGTTGTTGTTGTTGTTGTTGTTGTTGTTGTTGTTGTTGTTACCGACGTATATATCTTCAGATGCAGACCAAGCTAGACAAGAAAAAGCTCCAGCTCCAGCTCGTTTGCGCCGTGGAGGGGCAGGCAGGCATTCAGCCTTGGGCGGTAGGAAAATCACCCTACCGTCGTGTAATGGCGTACCGCCGAGGACTTTGGCAGTAGAATGACGTGACGGCATAGATAAATCTTATCGTTGTAGTATTTGATGGTCGATTGTGTTATTTTACCATAGAAGACTAAGGAAAAGGATCAGATCATGTTTTTCTTTTGGAACCAAGGTCAGATCATGTTTAAATTGCAATAAAAGTATGGAAACTGGGATTTCAGCAGTCCTTGCCAACCTGAAACGGTGGCGGCTGGCTCCGCATCACGGGAGAATAACAATAGATTTACATTTTCATACTTTTCTTTATTTCTCAGAGGACTAAAAACAGTATATGAAGCCTACTTTTCTGAGGACAATGCCAGAAAAAAAGAATATCTCAAATAATACACCAACAGAAATTGGGGAATATATTAAGAGTCAAGACTCGAGCAGGGGCAAATTTAAAGAGCATGTCTGGTTGGTAATAATTAACGAGTTACTGGAATCTTTAAAACTATGGTGCATAGTGCTATAGAGGATGTATCCGTACATTTGAGTATAACCCATCAGGACATCAATTGTTTCTTTATATAATCATCATAAAGAGGAATTTGTTTGCTAAAGAACCTCCGCGACACCCTCTCCTCCAACACCATCATGCCGCATCACCATGCTGCGGATGCCCTCCTGCTCCTGGTCAGCATGCAGATGCCTAGGTCGAACCATGTACGGCACGCCAAGCCGAATTAGTTAGTCTCTTGATGAAATCACCGAACTATATGCATACATGCTCACACATAATACTATATGCTTAAACAGTTACACACGTACATGTTCCTCACGAGTGCTTGGACGCCATGAAAGTAGGATTCCGGTCGAACTCCTCCGCGGTGGACGGGAAAGTCTTCTGCTTCCCCCCGGACGTGCCCGAGCTGCACGCCACATGACAAGTCAGGAAGGTGCAGATAAAAATTAAAATCAGCTTAATTATTCCGACGATTTACCTTCTGAGAATGTGGGTGATGGGCTGGGAGCAGAGGAGGCTGGTGGCCGGCTCGCGGCCTGAGGCGATGCGATCCACGTACGGCTTGATGTCGTCGTAGCAGGAGACAGGCACAAGCTTCTTGAAGGCCACCCGGAGGTCGCCGTCCGGTGGCAAGCCGCCATCTGGGCGGAGGAGGTAGGGACGGAGGTACTCCATGTGGGCGTTCCGCTTGAGGATCTCTGCGAGGAGCTCTTGCTCGAGCGCCGTGGCGTCGGTGGTAAGCCGCTAGACGAAGCCACGGCCGGCGTGTCTGTCCGGTCGAACTCTGGCAGCCACGGCGCCATTGCTTGCATACAGTGGAGTGGAGCAAAGCTGGCTGGATCTGGATCTACACGGTCATTCAAGTCCCACGATGGAGTGTAGCGAAGCTGGACTCATGCATGACATATACGTGGATAGTGTTTCACATCAGCAAGCTACTAGCTAATTTTTTTCTTGTATAAACTAACTTACCACGGACTAGAAGGCTTTGCTGCGCTGTTGATGTTTTTGGATTTTCATTTGTATTCAAATATATCTTAAAATATTAGACTCATTAGTTTTTCGAAAGTTAAACCTCTTCAAATTTGACCATATTTTTGTAGAAACATATCAGTATCCATAATATCAAATCGGATTCTTAGATTCATCATGAAATGAATTTCCATATTTTGTTACTCAATATTGTGGATGTCGATATTTTTGCGTCTGAACTTGATCAATGTTAAAAAAACGACTTTTAAATGAACTAATACATCTTAGATTTTGGTACGGAGTGAGTATTATGTTTGGTTAGTGGCGAAGATGATGGACTGTCTTTTCTTTTTCATTCATATAATGTGGTGTTCTCTTGAGCTTTTGTGGTGTGATATTGTGATC
Organism: Hordeum marinum; assembly: GCA_022496015.1. NCBI lineage: Eukaryota > Viridiplantae > Streptophyta > Magnoliopsida > Poales > Poaceae > Hordeum > Hordeum marinum. The sequence continues at coordinate 27,922,134 of CM039678.1, forward strand.
TACTAATCAACTCATACTTGCGTGCGAAACAATTTCACGTCTGTGACTGCATGCACTATATTGGTGCCAAAGTATCACATGTTGATGCAAAAAAAATCTAGATGATGAGAGGGTCCCTAGGATTGGTAAGTTTTAATAGGCCAGTTGCTTTCAATTGATTTGAAAACTTATTGACCCAGTAAAAATCATGAACGAAATCTAATATTTATTTTCTTAATGAAATAAAAGAGTATATTGACTGGGAGATTGTTGACCCGGTAAAAACGGTGACCCAATTCCAAATTGATGACCTCAATTGAATGAGAGAACTATAATTCTAGGGAGATTAGTGATATACTAGAAGGGTTGGATGCACTTTGCTGCGCCATTGAATTTGTTGGGATTCTCAAATTTCTTTACTCACTTTATTTGAAAGTATATGGTGCATTACTTTTTTGAAAAGTCAAACCTCTTTAAATCTGATCAAATTTGTAGAGAAATATATTAAAATTCATAATATTAAATCGGTGTTATTAGATTCATCAGGAAATAAACTTTCATATTTTTTGTTTAATATTGTGGAAGTCGATATTTTTGGCTCTGAACTTGGTCAAAATTACAGAAATTGGACTTTCCAAAAAACTAGTAATCCTTATATTTTGAGATCGATGGAGTATTTAGTTTGGCCGGTAGGGGAGATGCTCGAGTGTGTTTTATATTTATTTAGAATGCGGTTATTTGGTGGGCCTTTCGTTGTATGATTCTATGTTATCCGATAATCAACCCATTTTTATGTGGAGATATTTTTTCATCATTAATCATGTGTACTTTATTAGGCTATAATATCACATGGTGGTGCTTTTTTCGTGGTGATAGGAGTCTGCGAGGGGTTAATATATTGAATATCTCAAATCCAAATCCAAAATTGTAAACCTAATCCAAAATTGAATATCTCAATCGAATGAAAGAGATTTAAAATTAGGAAACAGAGAGACTTAAAATAATTTAATGGGAGAGCTCCTTGAGAAATTGTTGACCTGGTCAAAATCCGGTGACCCAAGTCTAAATTGAAATCTCAATGAATTGTGAACATTTAAAAATTATAAGCATAGTGTATTGTATAAAAAAATAAACGAAATAAATTGTTGAGGCCTTCAGTACTAAAAGGTTTAGTTATATAGTATATACTATTGGATCTTACTAGACGTGGATTTATAAAGCCGACATCTCCCCACAACGTTATCCTGACAGTTAGGGCATATACAATGGATTTATCTTTAGCAGTGCCACCGTAGGATTAATTCTAAGATGGAGGAAAGAGAAAAAAAAAGACATTGTCTTCTAGGAGTATTAATTAAGAGATGATCTCTTAGCAACAAACCTCTCACATTTTTTTAGAAACCAGTGATAAAATTAAGAGTCCACCCATTGTACATCAATTTGTATTGTCATCTCTAGATTACATAGCTCAGTTAAGATAAGATTGTTTTATCAATCACTGTAAATGTCCTTAGCCCTCGTTCCTGTAGCTTGAGATATGTAGATGACCTGGCATTACGGTGATATAAGATGTCTCGGACTGTTGGCACGGTAGTCTCATAGATAGGTTCGAGACAGGCCCTCTGCGAACATTTGATCGCAGCTGTCCCACTAGAGAGATGGACAAATGCCTTTGATATGGAACAACGAGGCTCAGACTTGCGCTGAACTCTAATAAGTATGGAATGAATTTTCTGCACTGTCTTTTAGTCATATATATAGTTAAATTTATTTTTTCTTTTAGTGATTATTATAGCAATTCATATACCACATATAAAATGGAGGTGGTCGACCAAACGTAGATCCCAAGGACGCTATTGGACTAGTAATGTAGACCAATCCTTCTGATTTTGGCAAAAACTTTAAATTTGCAAACATTTCATCAAATTTCTAAGCACTTTTAGAAACTCACCTTAAATTATTCCAAGATATATTTAGGAAAAATAAAATTGTACAAGTAGAAAACCTGGATATTAAATTAAAAAACACCTGGAAAATTGAACTGGAAAAAATTGTGAATGCAGTACGGACATAGATCTGGAAATGGACCTGGGTGTTTGCTTGCAATCGTAATTGCGTTAATTAAATTGGAAGTCTTTCAATGAAACCAAAAAAATAAAGAAAAATAATATAAACTGACCAGGAAAAAAATGTCAGCAGGATACGCACATAGCTATACGTGAGACATGGATCTTCGTGTTTCCTTGCAATCCTATTTAGTCCCTTCTGTCCATATTACTTATCGTTGATTTAGTATATAAAGTTGCACTAACTCAACGAAAGTAATATGGATAGGAGGAACTATCTATTTTAGTGAAAGTCTAACTAAAATAAATATAACCCATTTGGTAAATCGACCCGAGAAAAAACTCATCATAGAGCTACATGGACGTGGCCTTGTCGGTTACAATACTGTCCTGCCGGACCCATGATCCAGCCAGACCCTTACAGGTGGGGTCTACTTCAACAAAAAAAAATTGGAACACTTATTAGCTTTTTTTCCTGTAAACTTCTGATCTATTCATCATATATAATGGCAATACAAGGAAAACTCGTATAATAAAAATTATATCCAGGTCCATAGACCACCTAGCGACCACTATAAGCACTGGACCGTGTGGAATAATTCCGATGGGACCAACACAAACTGGTTGTAATAAACAGTCAGGATGTCGTCATGCTAAGACCCAGCGGGACCAGCGCACCACAACACTAACCGTCACCACTGATTAAAGTTGAGCACTATCATATGGAAATCTTATCAGTACTGCGTGGTTTGTCTAGTTTGCAAACCCCCACGACTAACCCGAGAGATCAAGCAAGCTTTCATCATCATTGGACTGGGATTAGTGAAGTTGTCATGGAGCTACATAACTGGATAGTTCGTGCCCAAAAGATAACCACCTATACTAGTGAATCCGACTGAGAGAACTTCACATATGGCTCAGCAGTAGCACTACAGGCATGCATCAGCTGAGAGACGCAGTCAAGAATGAAACAATGTTAACAACCACCTATCGCCAAGACGTGTTTGCAAATGTCCAGATGTCTCTAATTCCCGCATCTCCTTACATATCTCTCCAATTCTTCTGTCGTTGCTCTACTCTGTATATGTCGTTTTCACATAACTTATGTGCTGATATATATGCCTAATAAGAGACTAGGAAGTGAACAGATGAATGACCAACATATATAGCTTGGTAAAGATGTAGTGATATATGTAAAGGACGAGACGGACAAATTGCTCAAGTGGTAAAGTCCTTTTTTAATTGCTCAAGTGGTAAAGTTGGTGGAGTATTCCTTCCTTCCACGAGGTGAATATCGATATAATGTTGTAGCACAAGGTTGGCCTGACGGTCTCCCCTGACCTAGCCTTCCCCCACATGTTGGTGCACTTTTACGTATTGGAAAGTGTTCTTCTACAGACAAGAGCGTCCTCTTCAATAAATAGAAATTGCCCTCACATTTCCAAAGGCTGGGAACTTTTTGATACTTTGACGGGTACGCACAATACTGAGGACTATTTTTTTTCTATATGCATATTTCTACAAAGGAATTGCATGCTAGATCTGAACCCCGCAACTCTAGGTTTTGAGGGCTGTGAGCATGCGCATGCTTGTCTACGACTCTGACGAAAAATGGTCTCCTCCCGCTTTATGTTATAAAGCAACCACACCAACATCGGACGACAACAAAGTCCAAGTCTCAAAGTTCAAAGAAAAAAAGAAAGGAGAGTGCGACAAGTAGTCAAATGGTTCAGCTGTGGGCATCACAACTAACCCCCGCAAATGCGTGTCTACAACTCTGCCATGCATGACCGAGTCGTTGAAATCTAGGTCTCGGTGCCAAACATTAAATGAGGCCTACCTCCCAAGGAAAATAGAATTCATGGGGGCCAAAGTCATTGAGCAATGGAAGTAAAATTCCTGGTCAAGGGACAGAGGTAGAGGTGAGTAACCGGGAAGCGAGACATCGTCACGTGAGATTGATCGGCGTTCGTGCGGACGAAGAGACATGATCGTCAATGCGGATGACACATACACTGACGCAAATGAATCACACCCAAAAACTAAAAAATCATGTTAATCAAATTCTCACATGTAAGACTCTTCAAATTCGAACGCAAGGAATGTTGTTTTGGCCTCTGGGAAGAGAGAATTAGAAATAGACATAAGCACTTGAGGAAGTGTGGCGGCATGCCTTGTTGTACCTGTTTATCTAGACGAGTGGGCTATGGTGGCGCCGGTGCGTTGTGTTGCTTCCACACCGAGTGATTAGGTGGGCGACAAATCGACAATTCAAGGGCAATGCGAGGAGGAAGGAATCTTACAAGGCAACAACAAGCACGCCCACGTTAATAGCGCACGATGTGCAGCGTAAATGTGTGATCATGTTGGTGGCCACATGGATCTGTAGATGGGCCGTGCGCAGATCCAATGATCCTAGTTGGGCCTCTATGGGTCTATTTACGAGTGGGCTAAACTAGGGCTAGCTAAATAGAGAAAATTGGGACACTACAAAATGGGGGCCTTGCGCTGTCACACGGGCCACATGCCCTTCGGCCTAGGCTATTTGTGCTGGATAGTTCTAGAAACATCCCTTCTTGTTGCAAAAATGCATTATTAGTATAACACTCTATGAGTACTAGGACCAATAATTTGAAGAAATAAATAATTAAAACCTATTTCTGCAACCCATTGATTTTGCATTTGTGAAACATTTTATCCCACTTACTGAAAATATCTCCAAATTACATCCAGTTAAGCAATGGTGTTCATCTTTTACCTCTTTTAATCTTGTCACCACTAGAACACGGATTGTGCTTGTTGTTGCGCCCGTCTATTTGGGCAATGAATCGATAGGAAATTCCATAAATATATAGGGTACTCAAACTTCTTCATTTTTTTATTCTTTCACATTTTAATTGACGAGCGCTTATTAAAATTTGTGAACATTTAGAACATAAACATATTCAAAGTTCACACTTTTCTAGATACATTTATTTATTAAATATGTGGGTATTTTTAGATGCATGAACATTTGTAAATTCATGGTTTTTTAATTTTGCAACTTCCTTAAAAATCCTCGAACATCTTTTAATTCAACTAACCTTTTTTGTAATAGAATGATAGTTTTTTTTTCCTGAGTTAGCAGTGGGTCGAGCAGAAAAATCTGAATGAGCGAGAGGAGCAAGGAGTCGAATTGAGCGAACGAGTGCATTGTGGGCTGTCCTAGGTCAGTGTTGCAACAACAATTCTACTTTTAGCGTTCAACATGAGCTAATAGGGTCAAAAATCACAACCGGCTGACACCACATGTAAAGACACCCCAACCGCACATCAAATAACCTCACTCTTCTCTTGGAACAAATATTGTCTCCAACTGCAACCAAACCTGATATACGAACTGAGAATGCACCCCCTAACATAACTAAAACATAAGCCAACACAGAGAAAATCAAAACAAAACAACTGATCAGAGTAATCTATTATATATAAAAGAGTTTTGTTTGTTGGGTGGATATCAAAGAATTAATCCAACGAGTGAAGAATGGTGCAGTGAAAGCGCAAGTTGGACTCTAGTATATATTCCCTAATGGATGTGATACACGAAACCAATTGGTGGAAACGCATGTGTTTTTGGTGTAGATTTTGTACTTTGCAGGAGTGGATTCCGATACAAAAAGGCTCAACGGTGGTGTCATGTTTCTCAAGGTCATGCAAATTAATTGAAATTATATGCCAATGAATTATAATTGTACATGCTCAACGCAGGATTGAATTATATTTGTACATGACCCTTCAATGGATAAATTATAATTAACTGAGATATTTACAATGAATACACCTTAACTATTTTGTTTACGTTGGTATAGAAACTCACAGGAAATTAGCACGATCATGGGTTAGGAAGGCAAAGCTTAAGGCTGGTCATAGTGGGAGTAACTAGCGCATTTTAAAGAATATTTGCTTATGTGTCATGTAGTTAATGAGGAGACAGGTGTTTACACTATGAAGGTAGTAACTTAACCTAGTGTCATATGCATGACACTAGTATATGTTACTCCCCATTATGACAAGCCTAAGGTGGGCTTGGCCGGCCCCAACAAGAAGGCTTTTTCGGCCAACAAAACAGGGCGTCGAGGAGCTCCGGCACCGCAGATTCCTTCTCCGCCTCTTTGTCGCCGATGCATCCAATGGGGAAACGTCGTGTGGTGGAAGGACTGCGCATAGACTGGGATGTCATTTTCACACCGCCGTCACCCGTCGCTTTTGACCCTTGGTCTGCACCCTCCGTTGATTCCTTCTCTGCCACTTTGCTGGCGGCATCCGCCGCCTCCTCGCCGGCACATCTGATGAGGAAACGCGGCAGTGGGTCACGTGTGGACATAGATTGGCGTCGCATGTTTAGGGCTGAAATCCAAGAGCCACCGGAGACCGTGCCCTCGCCACCGCGAGCGGCCTCTATCGTCCCAAGATCTGTACGCTCTGCCTACTCCTTTTCCGATACTACGCCGACACCTAACATGAAGAGCCCTATTCAGCCACGGGAGGCTGAGACCTCGCCCATCGTTAGGTATATATCAACTTGTACCCTGACTCTAACCCACTTGGTGTTGAATGATGAACAAATTAAAAAACAGGATCGGAAGGTTGCAAAGAAGCCTAAAAAGAGTGAAGATCCGATGGTGCAAATGATGAATGAATACATCGACATGAGAAAGAACCAAGCAGACGATGAAGCTTTTCTACTGGCAAAAGAATGGGCTAACTCAAAAAATGTGTAGGACTTCTCAAGAAGAAGGTGCATTCCTATTTTAAACAAAATGGAAGGCATTCGACGTGATAAGAGGGCCAGGGCATACAATGTTGTCAAAAATGCTGAAAAACAGCGAGATCTTCCTGCCATCTGCTGCCATGGATGAAGAGACGGCTGTTTTGTGGCTTTGGAGTGAAATGGCCGAGTTGCCTAGAGGTACCTAGAGGTAGGATTTCTTGGAGATAGGCTTGTTCTATTCCCTACTCTTGTTCTTGGAGATGACATTCTATTTTACATAATTGATATAGATCTTTTTCCGTCTGACTCCGCATTTTTGTTCACACTTATGTTGTCATTGTGAATACCAGTCACTTGTGCCTTGCTCTAGTTGCTTGCTATTGATTTTATCTCAGCGTTGCTTTGGTAGTTAGGATACATGTGTCGGTCGTAACGAATTTTCTATGGTTTTCCTGGCATGTATTAAACTATTAATTATTTCCTAGTTTCTGATAGAGCCTTTTTCATGTCATGAGCTATATATAGTTTCTTGCCACTATCCTTGAAAATCATTGGTCATATACTGTTTTTTGCATAGTTCTATATAGGCTAGGAATCCGACAAGTTTGTAATTGTTGGATAGTCCTGTTATTTAGCTTGAGACTTGGTGTTTCATAATGTTGTTGACTTGTACCAATCTGAATTTCCATCTTCTCCAGTTTCCATGATTAGTTCTGCACATTTCAGGAAAGAGCTTTTCATGTGGCTACGATGTGGCAACTGGCAGGTGCGTCGTGTGTGAACTGATATGGTTCCTCCTGTGTGGTAGTTGTAGCAGGCTCTGGCTGATTTCAATCAGTGGTGATAATTGCAAGGCCGTGGTTCCCCAAGAATGTTGATCGTGCTAAATCGCGACGCAATGACGATTTGCGATGTATTGTATGAGGGACGTTGTCCTTGTGCAGATTCACCGCTATCATTCATTTGGGTCCGAAGAGAGGGGTCGCCGGAGTGCCACTGATGTTAGATTTTGGGGGTACAGTCTCCTCTCGTCATGTCATTTGCGTCACATTGATGGATCTGTCAGGCTTCACATCCGGCTCTTGGTAACCGGCTGCTTGCTTGGTGTGTGCGCAGTCTTTAGCCGCGTTGATCCACGACTGGATCATGTGCACTTGCATCAATTTGTGGGGTCAGTAGCTTCTTGGGGTGTATCGATATTACTCTTTTCTCTATATTTTTTTTCGTTTGTCTTGGCATGACTTTGGTCTTGTATAACTTTTCTTTTTGCTGGTGTGATCCTTTATGTGTGTGTATTGATGTTAGTCATGTGCATCCTCGTTATTTAGAGGATGAGTATGTGCTCATAATATTTGCACCCCCTTGGTATTTCATTAAGAATTAATAAATATGATTGTCCTTTATCAAAAACAAAGCGTGCCAGCTGATGGAAACGATAATGCCGACAGTCGACAAGACACAATGTGGATACCGTCCCTGTTGGCTTAGAGATGCTGATAGTGCATACGGTCTACAGTCTACCATCAGCAGGTCCGGTCGTTCCACAATATAACAAACTATGTAATGATGAACCTGCTGTTACAACCAAGGTTTACCTATGGCTAGTCTATCGGTACTAGAAACTTGATGTACGTATGACTAAACCAGCTGAGAATAGAAGAACATGAACAACAAAATATACCATAATCCCTATTTGTGAATGTCCCGATGACTCCAATTCCTGCATGTCCATACATCTCTCTAGTTCTTTTACTATGGTCTCCTCCATGATCCATCTAGGTGGTTGTCACGTATGTTGCCCGCAAGTAAGAGAATAACTGCTAGAGGCGTTGATGGATGAATAATATAATTTGGTGAAGATTGAGTTGTATATTTAAAGGGAGAGATATACGGAGAAGGGAGAACTTTAGTCATAAAAGTGCATTGTTGATGAAGTATCCATTCCATTCGCGAGCCGAATGCCCATGACCTGTTGTAGTCTATTGGTGTGGTACTTTATGTTCATAAGCATTTTCATTTGAGGGACACTTCAAAATCCGCATTATCAATGATGAAAATTAATAACTTGTAAAAATGGAAAGAAAGTAAGTACATTCGGAAGCACGCACATGCAAACTGGGGTAAGAAAGATGGCACATTCGATGTCGTCAGTATGATGGTAGGTATAGTTGTACTGCTGTAGCAACAATGATCCACAAGCTTAACCCACGAGTTGAGCACTAACAAACAAAGAGAAAATCTTCTTTTGAGGGTAAAGGGAGTTTTAATTTATGATAATAAAGATAGAGTTAAGATGCAAGAATATGTCAATACATTGGGCCCTGTATGTAATCACACAACTATGAGTTTGTTATCATATGCAATGGCAACACTACAATCAAATATTATTCAGATTTCTCTTTAATGTATGTGTACGTGGTAAATACCGGTTATTGATCACCAAAGCACAAAAGTGACAGATGTATAAAAAGTAAGCCACTGAGAAACCTTCTACATGATCACTTAAGGGGCAGCCTGGTGCATGTAGCTCTCGCGTGCGCAGGGTCCGGGGAAGGGTCCGACCACTTTGGGCCTATTATATGCAGCTTTTCCATACATTATTGCAAGAGGTTGTTTCTAGTACTTGAACCCGTGACCTCATGGTCACAAGGCGGCTGTTTTACCACTGCGCTAAGGCTCCCCTTTTTCTACATGATCACTTATTTGACATAATTCCCTCACGTGACAATAGAAATTTTAGCAAACACTAATTGAATCTAAGTGCTTGAGAGCCTTGATGATGAGGCATATGTGGGTGTGTTAGTGAGTTAATCTACAATCATGTTATCTTCACATACCTTTCACTTCCCAATATATGCTTTCATTGCTCAAAGAAAAAAACTAGGTGCTTACTCGAAGGCTGTAATATTCCTGAAGATAAAGTCCAAGACAAAATCATGACGAAAATGAAAGCCAAAAAAGAAGATAATGCCACCTCTATTTGCAGCCAAGGCACGGTGTGCAATTTCCCCAACATGCACTCAATACTATAGAAAGAAGAGCTATAAGAAGAATTAAAAAACTAGGTGCATAATGGACAAGAAGAAAGGAGAAAGAAATAATAGAGGTGGATTCCCCCGGAAGCTATCGAAGAGTTGCTCTCTCGCCTATAAAAGGAGAAGTTTGCTGCGAAGGGAGACACCAGACGGAGAATAACCAGACACAGATAGAGTGAAGAGCTGCGACCCAGCTAGCTAACTCGTTTCTCAGACCCAGCTAGCAAGCTCGTTGCTCTACTACCGAGAAACGAGCTTGCTAGCTTGGTAGAAGCTCTCTTCTCTATCTGTGGCTAGTTCTTCTCCGTCCGGTGTCTCCCTTGACAGCAAACGTCTCCCTTTACACTACTACTACTGAGAAACGAGCTTGCTAGCTGGGTCACACCCCTCTGCTCTATCTGTGCCTGGTTCTTCTCCGTTTGTTGTCTCCCTTTGAAGAAAACTTCTCCTGTTATAGGCGAGAGAGCAGCTTTTGGATGGCTTTTGGAAGCACCTATATTATTTCCTTCTCCTTTCTTCTTATCCATCATGCACCTAGTTTTTAGGTCTTTAGGCTTTAGAGGCTTTGAACCATTTATAACCCTTCTTTCTAGGGTATCAAGTGCACGGTGGAATAAATTGCACAGTGTGTCTTTGCTGCAAATGGAGGTGGCATTATCTTGTTTTGGGGCTTTCTTCTTCATCATGATTTTGTCTTGGACTTTATCTTCAGGAATATTATAGCCTTCGAGTATCCATATGTGCGTGCATTGGCTGCTGATATGTGTACGTAGACATACTTGGATCCAAACATGTTGACCAATTATTTTTTATATAATTCTTCACTTTTTTTAGGGGTCTTCCCTGCCCATATAATTCATATTTCCCTATCAATATTCGAAAATATTCCACCTTATAATATTCTAGATTCTATCAATATTCGGGGTATGCACGCCTGAATATTGATAGAATCTAGAATATTGCCAAATATTGATATGGAAATATCAATTATATGGGCAAGGAAGTCCCCTTCCAAAAAAAGATGGATGGTCAATATATTTGCATTGAAGTATGTCTTCGTACACATATAAGCAACCAAATGCACGCGCATGTGCATACTCAAAGGCTGTAATATTACTGAAGATAAAGTCCAATACAAAATCATGACGAAGAATAAAGCCTAAAAAGATGATAGTGCCAGCTCCATTTGCAGCCAAGACACGGTGTGCTTTTCCTCCAGCATGCACTCAATACCCTAGAAAAAAGGGCAATAAATGGCTACAAAGCCTATAAAGTCTAGAAGACCTAAAAACTAGATGCATGGTGGACAAGAAGAAACGAGAAGGAAATAATACATGTGCATTCTCCCTGAAGCCATCCAAGAGCTGCTCTCTCGCCTATAAATGGAGATGTTTGCTGGGATGAGAGACACCATACGGAGAAAACCAGCCACAGATAGAGCAGAGAGCTACGACCTAGCTAGCAAGCTCATTGTTCAATAGTAATATAATTAGTATAAGGTGTAGAACATTAATATAAACTACCACTACTGACCAACGAGCTTAATTGCTAGCTGGGTCGCAGCTCTCTGCTCTATCTGTGGCTGGTTATTCACGGTCTGGTGTCCCTTTTTGCAGCAGGCTTCTCGTTTTATAGGTGTGAGAGCAGCTCTTGGATGACTGCCGGGAGAATTCACCTCTATTATTTCCTTCCCCTTTCTTCTTTTCCATCATGCTCCTAGTTTTTAGGTCTTCTAGGCTTTATAGTCTTTATAGCCATTTATACCCCTTCTTTTTAGGGTATTGAGTGCATGATGGAGGAAATTGCACACCGTGTTTTGGCTGGAGGTGGCATTATCTTCTTTTTGGGCTTTCTTCTTCGTAATGATTTTGTTTCGGACTTTATGTTCAGGAGTATTACAGCCTTCGAATATGCGTATGCAAATGCATTGGTTGCTGATATTACACAGACGTGCTTTGATGCAAACATGCTGACCAGTTTTTTTAGATATAATTCTTCAATTTTTTATAGGATCTTCCCTACCCATAGAATTGATAATTCCGCATGAATATTCAAAAATATTCCAATTTATAATATTCTAGATTCTATGAATATTCGGGGTATCCGTGCCCGAATATTGATTGAATCTAGAATATTATCGAATATTGTTATGGAAATATCAATTATGTGGGCACCCCTCCAAATACAAAGATGGGTGGTAAGGATATTTTCATCCAAATATGTCTTCGTACACATATAAGCAGCCAAGTGCACACGCATATGTGTACTCGAATGCTGTAATATTCTTAAAGATAAAGTCCAAGACAAAATCATGACGAAGAAGCAAGCCCAAAAAGATGATAATGTCACCTCCCGTTGCAGCCAAGACACGGTGTGCAATTTTCTCCAACATGCACTCAACACCCTGGAAAGAAGAGCTATAAATGGCTACAAAGCCTATAAAGTCTAGAAGACCTAAAAACTAGGTGCATGATGGAAAAATAGAAAGGAGAAGTAAATACTAAAGGTGCATTCTCCCAGAAGCCATCCAAGAGCCGATCTCCCACCTATAAAAGGAAAGGTTTGCTGCGAAGAAAGACACCAGACGAAGAAGAACGAGCCACATATAGAGCAGAGAGTTGAGATCCAGCTAGCAAGCTCGTTACTACTACTGAGCAACGAACTTGCTAGCTGGGTGGCAGCTCTATGGGAAAGTCTATTGGTTGAAAAATCCAATGTTTCTATGGCAAGTTTGAGGAATGTATGAACTTGTAAGAAAACTTCATCATCAAGCGATTTTTTTCAATGTTTTTAACCCTGAGACCACCAGCGCTAGTAGGTGCGCACACCTTGACCTACGCACCCAGGCATTGAGGCCGTGTCTTTCATTGACTAGAAAAAAAATCTTTGGCATTGGTCGATTATTTTTATAATTTTGCATGATAGAATAAAACAACCCATGAAGTATTATGGCAGGTTGTCCAGTACATCCGAGAGAAGTAAGATGTGACCCCTAGAATTCCTTTTAAGAAAATGAAAAATAGAAAATATTTACCGAGTCTCCGTTAGACGAAACTCAGCAAACAAAGGCCCTCATCACGGTTCGGTCGACTACTGTCTTGTCGGGGCCACCCGTCATTCTTTGCCGAGTTTTTTCCGTACGGAACTCGGCAACATTTATATTGTACCGAATTTATTTAGTTCGCGAGTCATTTTTTGCTGAAACCAGACGAAGCAGAGCACTACCGAGTAGGAACGTTTGCTGAGTCACGGATGGAATGAACTCGGCGAATAATTGAAACTCGTGACAAACCAGATTCTAGCAGTGGCTGCTGGGAGCGAGTGGTGCATCATGGTCATCAATGCAGCCAACTTCCTGCGTGTCCCAGGAGGATCGAAAGGCCGCCCACCAGACCATGCTAACCTGAATAGCATTTCACCGGTTCTAAAACGTCTTATTGTTCTCTACCGGAATTAGTCCAAACTGGAGAGGAGAGGTCACGATTATTCATGCCATGAAGCTGCAATTGGCTATCCTCCAGTACCTCCGTTGTCCTCTGCATTTGGAAAGAAAAGTTCATAATTACATTTAAGATCCGTAAAGAATTTTAATTAAATAATTAATTAGATATGCTGCAGCTGAAATTGTCAAAATGGTTGGTTGGGGGAAGACGAGAGAGGCGATAGAGATTGACAGCTAAATCAAACTTTGGATTGTTTTTTTTTAGAAAAGAGTCTATCGTCCGACTTTAAATTAATGAAGCCCTTACGACCAATGAAACAACACAACACCATCACACAAAGAAAGAGAAAAAGAAAAGAAAAGACGACAAGATACAGCGGTGCTGTGGTGAAACAACAACAAATCTCCAAAGATCACAAGCAAACAAAAAAGTGAAAACTTGAAGCACTGCCTGGGATCACAGGAGCCTCGGTCATGACCGAGCAGCCGGAGCAACGAACCAAGCCAATTCAACGAGACTAGCAGCCGAAGGAGGCCATGTAATCTCTATCACCCGGCCGCTGAGCAAACCAGTGTCAATCATCTACATCGCCGAAAGGAGCCCCCTGCCACTTCGCCCCGGCTCGAAGGGCGCCGTACCGTCCGACGATGAAACCGCTCACACCCAGAGTTCAAATGGAAACTGCCGCTGAGGCAGGGTAAGGTGGTACACCTCCTATAACCTAGCAATAACCTAACATTTTGAACCATGTGGTCTTGCCCTGACCCGGTTTGCTGATTTACCAATGTCTCATATTCCTGCATGTCCACAATGCATCTCTCTTCGGTTATTTTCCTATGGCCCTTCTACTTATTTCGATGGATGTATTTAATGTCTTAAACTCTTAAAATACGCACACTTGATAGGAAAATCATGGGTTATAAGTTTAGATGGATGAACTATATAGCTTGGTGACATGGAGTCGTATGTGTAAACGAGTAGACGGAAACAAGGACTTTATTCACGTGAGTGAGGAGTTGGTGGAGTACTAATTCCGTCTATATGAGGTGAATGTCACCATGGCATGTTGTAACCTACAAGTGTGGCCCTGTATGTGTTGGTAAACATCCATTCTTTGCAGGGGCACTTTAAATAAAGCAAGTGATCCATGATTTCCACCTCCCCGCAAATGTTGTAGCCGCGGCTCCAGGATATCAACCTTTGTTTTTCATATAATCCTCTAGAAAATTCATCCCCTGACACTCGTCCAGATGAATATCTTTTATGGCAAGTGCACAGGTTTGACAGCCTTGTGTATGGGCCTGCCTACATGATATCATAAACTTTATCTTAATCTGAAAAGTTGAAATTTGGTGTGGTACTTAGTCTGATCGCTTCGTTGCATATCAGTTGGGATCGGGAGGAATAACAAACTTATTTCATGACACTTGTTGAAAATGAACTATAACACGGGGCTGAAAGGACTAAATTTGGGTTCTTATCTAGTATTTTGTTAGTGGAAGGCCATACTCTTTTTGCTCTAATTAAAATAATAATGCTAATCTAAAGAATACATGGAGTAGGTCTGCGGGATAAATATGTGAAAGTATTTTGGCACTTGAATGTTAGGAAAGATAAAATGTTTGTACTAATTTCTTTTGTTCGTTGTGACTACCGTGGACGAGCATAAACCACCCAATCTTACATGATATGGAGATATGCATATGTTCAGCTTGCTAAAAAAATGTTGTACTATCTTTATTTTCATTTTGGTTGTTTCGACATAAGTCATTGCGAATGAAAAGTAGCATATTTATATTCCAAGGGGCCTAATATAAGGGTGTTCAAATACTGGGACTTTTGTTAGATTTAGAAGGTCATTCTGTTGAGATCTTGGGCCCGTCTCATGTATTTCTTAACACCTTACTACTAGTCAGTGTCGTAATCACAGAACTCGGCACACTTTCTCATACGTTGTGAAGAAGATGACAGGGGATGTCACCTTCCTGGCATTGATCCAGTCTGGTCACATGAAGCGACCATTCACCACTTCCTCGCTCTGGTGGGCCGCACCTCCTTTGCGGGATGGGCCGCTCTTAGTTTTGCAGTCGGTTATAGAAATGAATTTAGTTTTGTAATTGATTTGTTTAAAAAAACAGTAATTAATTTAGTAAAACTGTCCCTTCTCGAAAACAAAATAGGAATAATGTCCATGAGCTTGGTAAAACGTTGCCCGGGCAATGACGCATAGGTTCATCATCATCATCATCTAATTATTGGAGATTTTGTCTTAATGGAGATACACCACCATGCTTTTTGTTCGCATAATATATAGCAATCTATGTTGAAGTACCCGAATCAGGCAGTTTGGCCATGTGGCTACTCTACTAGCACTAGGACTAGGTGAAATGTGTCATCAAACTTATTGAGAATCTAACAAGTTCAATAGCTGAACATCTCGCAGGAGCGATTTGATAAGTTTCTGGTATCTCCAATTCCTATGTCATTCCTATATTTCTCTCTATATTTCTCGGGTTCTTCACTATGGCGTATATACATGTGGTTGATAACTATGTTATGACCTCAGATATATTCATGATAAGAGTGCCATTGATTGGACATGTAAATGGATGAAGAACATTGTATCGAGAGATGGTATCGTATATATAAAGTTTGGGACATACGGAGAACATTATTCACACAAGTGCAAGAGTTGGCGGTGTACTGGAGTATTCATACCCCCTCGACAAGTTGAATACATGTGGCCTGATGTAGAATATAGGTGTCGTCCTTTATGATGGTAAGTGTTTATTCTTTGGACAGACTATTTAAAATCCACATTACAAGTGAAGAAAATGTATAAATGCATGCTGCTAGGATCCCATAGAAGTAGGTTACTCGTTGTGAGTTGGATAATATCTATGACAAGGTAACATCACTTTTCGCTGTCATGAGGTGTAATTTGGGTATCAATGCACCCCATGTGACCTCATGGTTGATCCATGTGCTAAGTTATTTACCTTCATATCAAAAATCAATAAAGGGGTAAGGGGCGAGAGTGATGATTTGTTAGGAGAATACTAACCTGGCGAAGGCCGTTGAGCAAACTAAGGCCCTGTTTCTTTAAAAAGTCCTAGGACTTTTTTTAGTCCCAACTAAAAAGTCTCTAGTCCCTAACCGTTTCTTTCCAGGGACTAAACAGGGACTAGGGGTCATTAAATGACATGCAAAAAGACCATATTATCCCTGACCATATACATTACGGGTATTTACTATTCATTGCATAAACACGTACTATTGACTGCAGATGGCCTCATACACAAAAAAAAATCGCACAGCAAAGACTATTAAAAAAAATAACACCAGGTCTGATATGTATTTTTTCTGAACAAACAAAGAAAAGAAGCAAAAGAAAAAATAAGGAGAACATTACCAGGTCTGATACGTCCTTTTCTGAACAAACAAAAAAAAGAAGCAAAAGAAAAAACAAAGAGACCATTACCATGTCTGATACACATACACAAAATAGAAATGATATTACCAGGTCAGTACAAAGAGACCATTACTAGGTATACAATCAAGTCTGTACTATTCACTCCATAAACATTACCAGTTCTGATACATAAACAGAAATGATATGACCAGGTCCATTACCAGGTCTGATACACAAACATAACATTTGCTCAGTAGCAAATAACAGGTCTGATACACAATAACACTTGTTCAGTAGCAAATATAACCAGGTCTGATACACAAATAACACTTGTTCATAAGCAAATATAACCAGATCTGATACACAAACATCATTTCTGTTTCAACGACCACAATCCATCAGCGACCCAATCTCTAAATTGATTCATAGCAGCACTATTCGTCTCATTGGTTGAATCATTTCTTCCAGTAGTCGTTGGCACAGACAATGGTACATAATTTTCATCTTCATCACACAAGTCAAAATCTATATCGGCTAGTTGACTTTCTCTAATATAATTGTGCAATGCAATGCAAGCCACAATGATTTTGCTTTGTTTCTGTTGTGGATAACTAGGTAAGTGAAACAAAATCCTCCACTTGTTCTTCAAGACTCCAAAACACCTCTCAATGACATTTCTAAGTGAAGAATGGCTGAAATTGAAGTGTTCTTTTTTTCCTCTAGGCATTGTGCCATCACGGTACTCTTGGAAATGATAGGTTAAACCCTTGTATGGTGCAAGATAACCCGGTCTGTTTGGGTATCCTGAGTCGACAAGATAGAACATTTGAGGTGGTGGTTTTGGAAACTTTTCACCAAATCTGGATTGGGCATCATTGAAGACCCTCATGTCATGCACTGATCCTGGCCAACCAGCTAGGACAAATGTGAATCTCATATCAAAGTCACACACACACACATCACATTCTGACTTTTCTCCTTATGTCTATTCCTATGCTGGATAGCAGTGGCCACTGGTACCACTACTTGTATGTGTGTCCCGTCTATTGCTCCAATGCAATTGTCCATAAATGGTGAATATTTTGTACATCTTAGTTTTAAATGCACAGTTTTGAATTGAGGGTCTGTTGGCTTGATGATGTCTTTTGCTAGCTTCACCAGACATGCCAAAACCTTATCAAACTTCCTTACAATTGTGCCCAATGACCTAACAAATCTGTTTTCCGCTTGTCTTAAAGATTGAGGGGAACCTACTATCCACAGAAACAGTCCTAGAGACTCAACTGATGACATTCTTTTGGTAGACTTCAAACCATAGGAATCAACAAGCAGACTATGCAAATTCTCAAACACTGGTCTGTGCATTCTAAACATGTTGTAACACGAATTTTTGTTGGCTAGTGTTATCATAACCCAATCATGCCCAGACTGTATTGCTACTCTTCTAGGTCCTCTGTTACAGTAAGAGTCCAAGTAATACATACCAACCATGCATGCCATTTGCAGCATTCTTCTCTTCTTTTGGTGCATCAACAACATCAGTGCCTCATCATCACTGCTGCTCTCATCAGCACTGCTGCCATCATTGGTACTGCTACCATCATCCTGAAACATGCAAACATTAGTACAACTTTATTTACCATGCACCACCTTTTCACCCAACAAACATTAGTACAACAGGTCCATTACATAGTCATATTCGAAAAAGAACACTAGTACACTAGTGCAACTTCTTCATCATGAACCACCTCTTCAACCAAGTCAATCTAGCCTCAGTACTTGAAATGTTCTGAAATATGACTCTGTTTGCCTCATCTGCAAAAAGTTGAGTTGCCATGAAGTACTCAACACTTGTTTCATCTGCACCACATTCAACTGCCAACAATTGACAATGAGTAATAGATTCTTTAGTGTTGTTTGATTTTTTCTCTTTTGCCTTGTCCTTTGCTTCCTGCCTTTTGTTTGCATATTCAGCGATCATGTCAGAAGTGTTCTCACTCTTCATAGTATTGATCAGCCCTGTCATTAGTTTCACCATTGGGCTCTTGTATTTCTTGCCTGGGCTTGATGCTGACTGTTCAGCACCGATGCTTCCCCTCTTCCTGCTGGTGGTGCTCATTGGACTCTGCTCATGTGCATCATCGGCACCAACATCTTCTTCTTCCTCTTCATCTATGGGAACATAAGCTGATGATCCATCAACTGCCACACCTTGGAATAGCTCTATAAGCATATCCAAATAATCAGGATTGCCCCCCTTGAATTTTCTGACATCTGGTCTCTCCTGTGTGAGCAATGCAAGTGTAATTAGGACAAGGCTAAATATACCAGTGTGAGAAATGCAAGTGTAATTTGCAAAATAATATACCTTAATTTTTTTGTTCCACCAATCAGTTGATCCTGTTATAGCTCCGTCTCCAGTTCGGCCACAACCTGTTTGTTGCCCCAACCACACCCAAGCACTATAGTAGTTTTTCAGTTTATTTAAACAATTTTTGAATTGCTTGGTACTATGGAGGAGTCCAGTCCGATGATAAAATTTTGTCTTCATATTCTTGTAGGCTCTAGTTGTCCAAGTACCATTCACACAATGCCCATCCCTAGCTTCCTCACAGGCAATGTTACAAAAAACCATAACATTCTCGTCTGTCCAATCAGCCTTCGCAATGGTTTTCTAAACAAAAAGAAGATGAATTTGCACAACTCTTTTCCTTGTAGACAGAAAACTGAATATGCATATACGAGAAATTTATACCTCTCCCACAACGCCGTCGTCGTCTCCATCTTCAAAGCCTTCGCTGTCGTCCGCATCTTCTGTAGACACAGCAGATGACGATGCACGTTGCCGGCTTGCAACTTGAGAGGTGGAAAAGCCACGTCCTGCAACGCCTCGAAGGCCTCCTCCTCCCTGGGAAACATACCGGGCTCGGCCTACACCGTGCCCAGTGCCATGGGACACGGCCTTCCCACGCCCTCTGACGCCTCCGTCAACGGGAGCTGCGCCTGGGGCGACGAACGGGCGCCTGTGAGTGCCACCGAGGCTCAAAGACCGGGTCAGGCCTCCTCCTCCCTGGGAAACAGACCGCCCGCGACCACGCCCAGTTGGAGAAGAACCATGAAAGGCCGGCTCGTCAAGGAGGAGCTGCTGGTACGAGCCCAACTCGGGGAAGTCCTCGATGTTGCTGTTGAGATCCAAAAATCCAATTCCTCTTCCCAGATTCCCGCCGGCCGATGAACCCTGAGATGCAGGTTGATGCGAGGGGAACTGGGAGAGCCACTGCGCCTCGTCGTCTTCATCGGTGGCCATGGGGGCGGCGGCTGCTCAGGGCACTGGCGGCGGGGGAGGGAAGGGGAGGAGCGACCGGATGGGAGGGAGCGCGTGGATAAGATGCGGTGCGGGGGTACGGTGGGAAAAAGTCCCTAAAAGTCCCTCCTGGAGGGACTTCTTCAATTAGTCCCAAATGACCACTTTTAGTCCTTAAAAGTCCCTCCTGTTTCTTTCCCATGGGACTTTTAGGGACTTTTTTTAGTCCCTATACCAAAAAGTCCCTGAAAAGAAACACCCTCTAACTCATTGTAAAGGGAGGACTAAATGTGTTGACAAAATTTTAGCAATTGTGTTAGAAATAAATGCCTTGATTGTCAACATTAGCTCTTTACGTATGGAATTGTAATTAATGGAACCATTGATTATCTTGTAACCAGCTTTTTCTCTGACAATGACTAGTAAGGTAAAAGCTCAAATGTGCGTCATTGTAAGATGACAAAGTGTTTACATCTTAAGTGGCTGATAATTTAAATGACACACATAAAGAGTGGTGAGGTGCTATGTGGAGCGTTGGTTGTTTCATAGGAAGAACAAACTATAGACGGAATTGAGATTCCTGAAGATGTACTTGATAACCACTTCAATTTTCCCACTTTCAACTGTCACTTCTTTCTTGGTAACCTAATTTCGTTCCCTATCTACCCAACTCCAACTTCTCGTTTCTGCGTGACAACTTATTATGGTGCACAACTTAGTTAGTTCAGGTTGAGCAGTGTCATCTGAAACTTACCAGCTCGGCCTGATATGCGTAGTAAGCACTCCCCATGATTAAAGCCAACCATGTCACCAATCATAGCCACTGGACAAGCTTTCATCAATTATCCAATATACTGGATTATTTTCAAGTAAGAGGATTACCCCTGACCTCTGCATCATTTGATGCACACAACCATATTTTTAAAATGATGAAGGAGCATTGTACGAAGTTCTGTACATGTTCTTGAACGAACGAAAAGGAAAAGCTAAAAATAGCCACAACCGGCAAAAATAGGGAAAGATGCATATACACATATCCTATTGTTGGACCACCATACAAACCGGTTGTCTAACAAAGTATCTTGTAATACCATCTCCCATCGGTTGCACCCATAGACCATATGCTCCATGTGCTTTGTATGGCTGAGTAACAACCATGCACGAATCCAAGCAGATGCTCGGAAGATTAACCTACAAAAAAATTGTGATGGTTTGTTTGTTAAAAAATATACAACTCTGGCATTTTCATATGACCAAAGTAATCCACACACTATTCAACCACTATCTAACTCTAACTCGAATATGTGTTGTGGTCTTAGGCTCTACCCTATTTAACCATGTCCCAAATAAACTGGAGATGTTGTTTGGAGGGGTGACATTAAATGACACATTAATTGTATGCCATAATAACTTGGCTAGTGGACATTTTAGGAATAGATGTTGGATTGATTCATCCTGATCACACAAGAAACATAGTGTACTACCCTTCCAGGTACGCTTTGCCAGGTTGACTTTAGGCAAGATCACTACAAACCACATGAAAACCTTAATTTTTAATGACACAAATTTCCAAATGTGAATCAACTTTGGGATAGGACCTGTCTTTATGAGATCGGCATACATAATATAATCAAATATGTTATTGTCAAAAAGCTACACCACCAAACCTTTCGTTCCCACAATATAATCAACTATGTTATGGAGGGCCTATCAGGTGTGATAAACCTGTGATAGATATGGCCAATTCGATAATCACTAGTTGGATGGAGGAACAATATAGTTTGATGAAGATGGAGTGGTATAAGTTAAGGGTGAGCTGATTAGAGAACATTACTCACACGAGCATGATAGTTTGGTGTATTATTTGGTCATTCTCCATGAGGTGAGCGTCCTTGGATTGTTGTAGCTTATATGTGTGCCCCTTTATGTGTTGGTAACTTGGTAACACTCATTTTTTCAAGGGATATTTGAAATCCAATTATCAATAGAAAATAGTTACACTGTTGGTTTAACTCTCTTGGCCCTCTTGTCTAACTCCTTAAATAGCCCCTTTTGTACAATGCCTCCCTCTCTTCTTTGCCATCGGCTTGCTTTCTCCTTCTTGTACGGTGTTGTTGTTTAATTATGTTAAAAAGGAAGAAGGCGTGGGCTCCAACAACAAGACATTTAACTTCTTTACACACTGCAATTTGTAGTTTCGCATGGAGTTATCCAGAAACTTATTTGCGTGTTACTTGTTTCACTTTAGAGCTGATGCGGCATTGTGTTATTGTAGCTTGAGGAGGCTGGTAAGATGCTTATGGGCACTGGATGCACTAGACAACCTAATATCCTAGCTTCCCTCTATATGTTCTTGACATCCCGTGTGCTGCTAGAAATTGCAATGATACGATCATGTTGTTTCCATTGATCAAATTGGTCACGCTGGTGCAATCCTAAGAAAGTAACTTATGTGCTTCAAAACGGATAATTTACATGATTCGGTGATGTTACAACATCACGTTAATATGCATGTCTAAACAATACAGTGTTTCGTAATGCAGTAGTTGTATACTTTCTCAAAAAGACATGAAGTGGTTGTATATGTAAAGGGAGAGATTGACATAGAACATTACTCAAGTGTGGGAGTTGGTGGAACACTCATCCCGTGGCCTCCACGAGATGAATGCCAATGTCCTCTTTTTTGATAAGTGGCGCTTTTCATTGAGTCATGATGTTGCAAATTCCCACATGTACACACATAACTCTAGGGTTCTATTATTCTGGTCTCCTCCCACTATGTGGTTGCACATATCTTATGTTCTAAGTAATATATATGCCCAATAGAAGAATCCTTAAGAGGAAGTACAAATGACTGAAGAATACATAGTTTAGTGAGGTTGTGAAGATGTATTGGTATATGTAAGAGGAGAGACGGACAAAGAACATTACTCAAGTGTGATAGTCGGTTGAGTATTAACTCATCTATGTAGGTTGTTTGAACCTTATTGATGCACTTCTGGGTATAGACAATACCATCACAACAGCAAAAAAGTACAATATATTTTTTCTACCGACAGTAAATATTTTTTTGTCCGAGATATGTATATTATTCGTTGATGAGCTCCGCAACTCCGTTTATAGCAGACGCCCCATCAGTGTGAGTGTGGTCTGTGTATGTGTGTATACGTCTATGGTGTTCTCAAAGTTCCTAAACAACATCCGTGCTTATGAAGAAAAATGTATTATTGATCACATTGTATACAATTCGAACTGTTCACATTGCACTGTACGTCTGACTGGCTTCCTAAGTCTATCTCACCAAAACAGAGCAAACTGGTACAGAGCTTTGCTGGATTGGGCGTGCAGATCTGCTCATCATCTCTTCGGAGATGCGTTCAAGAGTTCCCACCTTGAAGCTTAAGGACATGCTGGTTTTGCACAAGTACCCAACTACTCCCAGGGGTAAGAAGGACCACAGTCCAGCTCATCATCTGGATGCATCTAGTCACACATATAGGATCTAGTTCCCAGGGATAAGAAGGACTCAATTATGTATGCATCTACTCACACATATAGGATCCAACGGCTTGCACTCAGGTTTTCACTTGATATTGTCTCCATCTTGATGATGCAAAATACTAACAGAGGCTACGCCAGACACTTTGTGCGCTGTAGAATGAATGGAGCACTGTGCGAGGTGACAAGTACAGAGACAATGCTTGAAAGCTTTGAGCTGTTTGACCGCTATGTTGGAGTTTGAAAGCATAGTGAGCCCATTTCTTCTCTTATTAACGTGGTACGGGCATATGATTTGTACTTGCATTTTTATTCAGACTTCATGTAGTTTGCCGCTATCTCTATGGTTGTTATGTTCAAAATTTTATAATTTACATTATGGTTACCTGCGTCTATGGCCAGGAAGCACTTATTCCTCTCATGTTCATTTGCGCATAAGTTGTGGAGTCCATGCGGCCTATAATCTACCTGGTCAATTGGCATTTCTACGTTCGAGAACTGATTAGGAGGGGTCAAAAAATAATCAAGTCTAAAATCTGAGTGGGAGTGTGTCAACTTTTTATTGGACAATTTGGAATGATGGTAATGGTGTAGTGTTTAACAGTGTTAGAGTGCGAGTTCAAGAGTTTCATCACTATATAAGCAACAAACTGGAGATGTTGGTGCGTAAGTTATTCAAGTGGTCTGAATCACAATCTCATAATAGGATTAGCTAGTAGTCCCTCTGTCTCAAAATGAGTGTCTTGACTTCAATATAAATTTGTAGGATAGCTAATACATAGTTGAGAAACTTATTTTAGAACGGAGGGAGTAATTCAGAAGTGTTATCTGTAATCTCTATTTGCGGAGGTCCTATCCTTTCATCACCTTTGTATTGAACTTATCAATTCAGAAAACAGAGTTGAACCTTTCACAAAAAAAAGATGGTGTTTTTTAGGCCATGGCAGCTAGGATACCAATTTTGGATTGTTTCTTTATGACGATTACACAATTGGATTTGGGCATCTATTATTTCCGAGTTCACGTGCTGCTGCTGCTTGGAGTGAGTCGTTCCGACGATGCACATTATGGACATCAATGCAGCCAATTTCCGTGTGTGTCCCATGAGGATCGAAAGGCCGCCCACCAAACCATGCTAACCTACATCATTTCTCCAGTTCTAAATGTCTGACCAGTTCACCAGTCGCGCATGACGTGATTAACATTACCCTAGGTCTCCCAAATTAACGGCGTCCGCCCGAATGAGTCCAAACAGGAGAGCTCACGATTCTTCATGCCACGAAGCTTCATTTCGCTATCCTTGGATAATCTGATATCCTCTGCATTTGGAACGACAAGTTCGTAATTACATTTATGATCCATAAAGAAATTTAATTAAATAATTTATTCGATATGCTGCTGCTGAAATTATCAAAATTATTAGTTCAGGGAAGACGAGACAGGCGAGAGTGATTGACACCTAAATTAACCATTGAATTGATACCGCTGATTTACTTCATTTCATTCTTGTTTATATTGCAATAAGATCAAGACGAGAGGCGACCAGCTAGAGGAGACATCCTTGAATCGGTTAGTACTTCGTCCCTGTATCTGTTATGTCTAACTCCAGGTCGCTGATTGCCTCATTTGCTCCATTTCTTCTCAGAGTGAATAGTCCCTTTAAATTAATCTCTATTACATTTATACCTGGATTAAGGCCCAATAATTTGTCGGCCTATACCCTTATGCGGTAGCACCTGATATGAAGCAATGTGCGGACAGAATTGGTACCGTTAAGGCATCTATGTGTACTGCTGACCCATTAGCTCCAGGATTTGGAGACAAATATCGTTGAACCTGTCATGAAACTAATTTGGAACGACCATACCTCAGTAAAACCCAATTTGCTAATGTCCCAATGTCTCCGATTCTCATGTATCCACACATATATCTCTCCAGTTCTTTTATGAAGTCCCGTATGCCTATGTGGATGCAACATATCATATGTGCTAGGATGGATGCCCAATAAGAGAATCACTTCTAGGAAGTGTAGACGAATGGACAATATATATGAGAGTTTGGTCAGGATGTAGGGGTATATGTATAGGGAGAGATGGCCAGTGAACATTACTCACGTGTCAGATTGGTGGAGTATCCATTCCGTCTCCACGAGATCAATGCGAATGTCCTATTGTAGCCTACGGCAGTCTTTTACATATTTGTAATTAGGCATTCATTCTTCAAAGGGATTCCGTCCCGTTTATAGCAGCTCCACAAATCTCCCAATGTCGCTGATACAAATGAGCGGGGAAACCATCAGGGCCCGGCGCCTTTGTAGAGAACATTTGAAAAAGGGCTTGCTTAATATCATCTTGGGAGTATTCCACAGTTAACATTGTATTCATTTCCGCTATGACCTTGGAAGGCACATGATCTAAAACCCGATTCATATCGTGGACACCTTCAGATGTGTAGAGCTCTTTGTAGAAATTAGTAGTCATCTCCTCCATGACCTCCTCATCTTCTATCATCACACCGTTGGGCTGCTGCAAAGCCCTAATGCGGTTCTTCTTTCGGCTTCGGCTCGCCCACAAGTGGAAGAAATATGTGTTCTTATCTCCATGGGCTAACCACTCAATGCGAGCTCTTTGTCTCCACAAGATTTCCTCTCTATTGTAAAGCTCTACTAACCTTTCACAGATTTTGACTTCAGTGTGTGTCGGTCCCGACCTCCAAGGGGGCGCTCGAAGCAACGCCAGTTCCGTCTTCAAGTTTTTGATCTCCACGCAGACATTACCGAAAACAGTTATGTCCCATGCGCATAGGTCGTATGACAGGGTTTTCAATTTTTCTTTTATTAACAAGACGAAAGAATCATTGGCATTGCCCTAGCTGGTGTCAATGACAGAATTTAGATCCTCGTGTGTCTCCCACATCATCTCATATTTCAATCCCTGGGGCCGTCTGAAACTTGGCTGCCCATTGCCCACAGTTAGCACCAGAGGGCTATGATCGGATGTGGCTATTGTGTGATGCTCCAACTATGCTAATGGATACATCAAGCACCATGCCGCTGATGCCACGGACCGGTCCAGCCTGACTCGGGTGAAAGTTTTACCAGCCACCTTCTTCTCAAACATCCAGGGGATCCCCTTGTAACCAATGTCAGTTAGGCCACAAGTGTCAATGGCTTTTCTGAACCCGTCCATCTGTGCTTGGCTTCGGTCTCCTACTCCATCATGCTCATGGGCATGGAGTACTTCATTAAAATCCCCCATCACAATCCATGGCAACTGGCTAGAGTGGTCAATCCCTTTCAGAGTATCCCACGTCTTATATCTATCGTGCACCTGAGCTTCGCCGTACAGGAAGGTGACACGAGAAGAAGAACCACCAAGATCATCCAATTCAACATCAATGTGATAACGGGAGTAACCAATAACTGAAACTTTTATTGAGTCGTTCCAAAAGATACATAAACCTCCGCTTCTGCCCTGAAAAGCTTTTATTAAAACCTAACGACCCAGTGTGACCCTCAACCCTAGACCCACTCAATCTGGGTTTCAAGAACACACGGGATCGTGGGTGCAAAACACTTCGTGAGATCACGAAGCTCTTGAATTTTCACAAGGTTGCCTGCCCCGCAACAATTCCAGCACAAGAGACTCATTGTGCCCAGCAGTCCTCCTCGAGAGAGGCCTGCCGATTTTGCATCAGAGGTTTTTATGGGTTGGATAACTCTCTTTCTTCCATCCTTCTCCACGTTGTTGGTCCTAGGGCGTTTCGGGTCTTGTTTGGCTGGCGGACTTGGGGGTATAGCCGGTGATGGGAGTGCCAACAGATTGCTGCTCAGATTATTAGGGTCACCTCCTTGCTCAGCAATCCTCTTCCTATTTTCTTCGGCATCCACCATTCTCTGATCCTGATCCTCCTCTTCATACTCATCACCTTCCTCCATGTTCGCCTCTCTTCCTCTGAAAGGAGCTCCTCTACCTCTTCCACGACCCCGACCAGAGCGGCCACGGCTTCTTCCTTCACCCGGACCTCTACCCGGCCCTCTAAACCAAGTTGCTCGCAGGTCCTTGAACACTAGAGCTTCTGGGCGGCGAATTCCATCCCCATGTTCCTTGAACTGATGCCCAAGATGGCCGCAGACTGCACACCAGTCGGGGAGACGTTCATATCTCAGCATGAAGAACTGCCTCTTACCACCTTTTACGACTAAAACCGCGTTCTTGAGAGGTTTGTGGACATTGATCTTCACCCTGACCCGGGCGAAGTTTCCTTCAAAATCATGAGATCTCGGTTCTGCATATATGAACTCATCGACTTTGCTTGCCAGAGCTTTGATCATAGTAAAATAGCAATCGGGGAGATCGTGAATCGTAACCCAAATCTCAATATCATCCAGGCCTATCTCCGATGCCTTCGTCAAACCATCATATTCAGTCATAACCACAGCGCTACCTTTAAACGTCCATGGCCCATCTGCCATGACGCGTTCCCAATCACCCAAGCAGGAGAATTGCATCGAGTAAAGGTTATCCTCCAACGGACGGATCTTCACCTCTTGCGCCAAGTCCCATGCTGCTCGCATATTGTGATAAAACCAATATTGGCTATAGGTTTTTTGGGTGTGCACCCTTGCCAACGCCATCCACCTGATCGCTTCCGCCGGAGGAGCGTGCTCGTCCTCGAACACAACATCATCAATGTCTTCTTCGGTGAGCCCAAGCCTTTGCATCATATCCTCGACCTTTTTTGCCTTCGATCCCGACCCCGCAGCCGAGGTACTCATTGTCGAACACACCCTAACCCGACGAACACTAGGTCACCGGGCGGATAAACCCTAGCCAGCCTACCCCTCAACTGGGACAGCGCAGCCAAACCAAGACCGGGCAGCGATGCAAGATCGCCCCTTTATCAGTCCGAGTTTGCCGGTGATCTAGGGACGAAGTAGACAAGGGGAGAGTTTGTTCTCAACGACGGCGTGGAAGTCGCCGAGAGGAAGAAAGAGCCCTACCTACGCAAGGAGTGGATATATGTCATACACATTGGAGTGTGGCGAAGTGGAGATCGATCAGAAGTGGCCATTGGCCTTGCGTGCTATCTGGGCTGCCTGCTGCTACGTCGGACTGGGGTCATTTTTCTTCATTGCATCCTTTTTCTTTATGGGCTATATGTATGTAACATAATTTGGGTCAATCTCATCGGGGTTAATTGAACCAGGCCCAACACTGTAGGTAAGCCTCTGACAGATCAGCTCACCAGTCCCATTTTTTTAAAAAGTTCACTAGTCACAGAGGACCTGATTAACATTACCCTAGGTCTCCCAAGTCAACAGCCTCCGACAGAATAAAGAAACCGTCCGATACATCTAGTTCACTCAGGGTGCAACAGAAGCAAGCTCAAAAGGAAAAAAACAAAAGAATGAGAAGAGAAATAAATGCCGACATCGGCAGATCGACAAAGAGAAGAAGACCGGCAACCACTTCACCCACCGGAGAGGTACCACCGCGTCCCAGCATTCTGAAGCGTCGTGCACCAAACAACACCTTCAATAAGGAATGCGACGACGCTACCGCTATTGCCCGAGCAAGTCCTAGGGTTTCCCCCGGTACGTGGAGGGCGGTGGAGAAGGGATATACCCGATGCCCTTCAGGAAGGTCCGGCGACGCCTACAGGTGTCACCGCATTGGTGACGGGCAAGCCACCAGGGATTTCTCCCGATCCACAACCACCACGACCACCCCAGACACTCCGTAGTGCACCATCCACTCATCTGCCCACCAGCCTGTGCCAACACGGTTACCGGACCATCCTTGTCGTCTCTCTGCAGCTGCCAACACGAGGCCTGGAGGGGGAAAGGAGACAATGGCCACGGGAGTGACCATAACTCGACCGGACAGAGGGGACAACCTCCACCGCCTGTGCGGAGCCGAACGAATGCGGCAACGAGTACTTTCCAAGCCATGATGGCCCGGCCGAGCCCACTTGGGCCCGGACAGTTCCTCGCCCCACGTTGCAACTCGCCAACCAACGAGGTGATCTCCGCATGCAGACCGCCGCCGCCTCTCCCCACCACCAGTTAGCGTTTCCACCGAACGCCGAGCCATCGGCCCGCCCTAACCCAGATGTGGCCTAAATGGGCCCAATTCTGGGCCGGGCTGGCGCCGACACCAATGCTACCCCACGATCAACGGTTGTGCCGTCGCGTCGAGAGCCACTTTTGCATGCGACACCGCAGCCGTCGGGCCACCCCACCGCCTGCCGAAAGGCACCGCCGCCACCGCCCGAGCATGGGGGTCAACGCCTGGGGAAGGACAGGCCCGTCACCGCCACAATCACATGGCAAGGCCCGGCAGTGCTCGCTGGCGGCGACGGGAGGAGGGAAGGAGAGGGGGGAGCGCTGGAGGGCGGAAGGGGAGGAGCCGACAGTCGCCTCGCTCGGGGAGGCGACATGGGAGACGAGTTGGCTTGTGCTGAAGCGTTTTCCTAAATCAGCCATTGAATTGATAGTGATTGATTTACTCCATTTCACTTTTGTTTACATTACCACAAGCTGAAGACGAGAGGCGACCAGCTAGAGGAAACATCCCTGACTCGGTTCGTGCTTCGTCCCTGTATCACTCGATCCCGGACTCCACGTCCATATGCGTACACGCTCTGGGGAAAACTATGCGGACAGTAATGTGATTTGAAGACATCACTTTGCGACATCTATGTGCACACGCTCAATGTATACTGCTCGTTGTTTCCGGAATCTATGTGTACACGATCTGGGAAAAAATATGCGTCCGTGTATGCTGTTGAGGCATCTATGTGTGCTGCTGACCCATTAGCACTGAGATTTGAAGACAAATATTGTTGAACCTGTCCCAAAACTAATTTGGAACGACCATAGCTCAGTAACAGCCGATTTGCTAATGTCCCGATGGCTCCGATTCTCATGTCTCCATACATATCTCTCCAGTTCTTTTATGAAGTCCCGTATGCCTATGTGGGTGCAACATATCTTATGTGCTAGGATAGATGCACAATAAGAGAATCACTTCTAGGAAGTGCAGACGAATGGACAATATATATGAGAGTTTGGTCAGGATGTAGGGGTATATGTATAGGGAGAGATGGCCAGTGAACATTACTCACGTGTCAGATTGGTGGAGTATCCATTCTGTCTCCACGAGATCAATGCGAATGTCCTATTGTAGCCTATGGCAGTCTTTTACATATTTGTAATTAGGCATTCATTCTTCGGAGGGGCACTTCAGTTAAACAGAAATAGATTGGTAGTTTTGTTATGGATACGCTTTACTTCACATATGTGATTATGTGATTATGTAACAATGATTACTTACTGGTCATCTGTTGTGTGATCTGTAAGGAAAAGCAAAAGCATGGGCGACCTCCTGCTCTTGTTCATACTAAACCTCATTATATTTGTTTCTTCATGAATACGCAAAGGTTGCGTATCTTTCAAAAGTAGAAGAGAGAATGAGTACATGCGGGATGCAACACATGCACGAACGCAGGGTATGAACACGAAGCCCAAAACAGGGAAAAACAGAGAGACCAAACTGATTGGCCTGAACAAGCAAACTACACAGTTAAACCCACTAACTAGAGAGGCAGTCCAAACAAAAATGAATTCAGACAACCACAATTCCAGCACACGCAAGACGACGCATTAAGGAAGGAAAACAACATTGTGACGCAATAATCGTCCGATCTGAGGAATCAGACCTGGGGTTTCCCATGGTGGTCCAAGATGGGCAAGGAGAGAGGCCATGATAACGCCTCCAGGGAGGGGACATCACTGGCGAGTGTCGTCTCTGGTAGCACCGGCTAGCCGAGCAGGGATTTGTCAGTGGACTGGTCCAAGCAATCCCAAAGTCACATGACTGGAAGCAGGTGTCGAAAAACCTCCACCACTAGTGGGGACCCATTCTAGACACACCAGCCTTGGACATGACGAGTGGTGGGGCAGCAAGGTGGCCGGGGCTTGGGGTCGGCGGGGCGAAAGGGGCCGTCCCAAGGAATGTTGGCGCAGCAACCTTGCCCTCTCTCTCTCGGACGAAAGGAAGAACCAGAAGTGGACTCAGGTGGACACGGTGATGTTTCCTGCGCGCGAACGCCCGCCGCACGAACACCAATTTTTTTCCGAGCACGAACTCGACACCACACTCCGCTAAAGCGAACCCCACACGGGTTTTATACCATGGCCGGCGTCGGGCACGACCCGCACACCTCCACCCCATGACTGCATGATCTGGCCCGCTCTAGCCGCAGCCACCACACGCACGTATGCGCCAGCCTCATGTCAAGCCCGCAACATATCGCCTTGTACGCCCGGTCTAGCTCACCAACAGAGTCCTACAACTACGCCGCACCACGCGTGCACACACACGCACGCCCAAACACAACACACACGCCCTCGGGCACGCACACACGCTCTCGAACTTGCCACGGGCCGGACCCGACGTGCCCCCGCGCGCGCACGTGCATGCAACCGAGCCTGCCGTTGCTAATTGTTGTTGGGAAACGTTGCATGGGAAACAAAAATATTCCTACTCACACGCAGATCCATCCATGGTGATAAGCATCCACAAGAGGGAGAGTGGATCTACGTACCCTTGTAGATTGCTAAGCGGGAAGCGTTAAGAAACGCGGTTGGTTTAGTCGAACGTCTTCGCGATCCAAATCGCCGTGCGTCCCGTGATCCAATCACGATCCGTCCCGCGATCTAATCACGATTCGTCCCACGAACTTGATCACGATCCGTCCCATGAACTTGATCACGATCCTTCCGATCTAGCGCCGAACGGACGACACCTCCGCGTTCAGCACACGTACAACTTGATGACGATCTCCGCTGTCTTGATCCAACAAGAAGGAGTGAAGAGGAAGAAGAGTTCTCTGGCAGCGTGACGGCGTTTCGACAATGGTAGTGAAGCTATTCCGGTAGGGCTTCGCCTAAGCACTACAGAAAATCGATCTAGAGGAGAAACTATGCACTGGAGGAACGGGCAACACGTGGCTGAAAATTCTGTGCAAAAACCCTAAAACCTCCAGTATATATAAGAGGAAGAGAGGAGGAGGCTTGGCACAAGGGCCAGGCCTCCAAGCAGTCGGCCGAACCTCGTGGAGGAGGTGGACTCCACCTCCAATCCTAGTAGGACTAGGATTCACCCTATTTTTGCCTTTTTTACTTTTTCTCTTTGGGCCTTTTTTTCCAAACCGCATGGGCCTTGTGTGGGTCTTCCACCAGCCCACTAAGGGCTGGTAAACACTCTCCCACAGCCTATGGAGCCTCTTGGGTCGAAATACCCTTCTCGATGATCTCCCGTTACACTACCGGCACTCCCGGTACACTACCGATGAGCCCGAAACTTTTCCGACGACCAAAACAGGACTTCCTATATACGAATCTTTACCTCCAGACCATTCCGGAGCTCCTCGTGATGTCCAAGATCTCATCCGGGACTCCGACAACCTTCGGTCACCACCATACATAACTCTATACTACCGAAACATCACCAAACCTTAAGTGTGCAGACTGTGCGGGTTCGAGAACTATGTAGACGTGACCGAGACACCTCTACGGTCAATAACCAATAGCGGGACCTGGATGCCCATATTGGTTCCTACATATTCTACGAAGATCTTTATCGGTCGAACCTCTATGTCAAGGATTCAGTTAATCCCGTATGATGTTCCCTTTGTTCTTCGGTATGTTACTTGCCCGAGATTCGATCGTCGGTATCTCCATACCTAGTTCAATCTCATTACCGGAAAGTCTCTTTACTCGTTCCGTAATACAAGATCCTGCAACTAACACTTAGTCACATTGCTTGCAAGGCTTATTGTGATCCCGCAACAGCAATAGCCGGACATGAAACCGGACTTCAGCAGGTGGTAGTGAAGGGTTTTTGAGGTAGAGTAATGCCTATCATCTTACATTCACAACATGGACAAAACATGAAACCATTCTGCTTGTTTGCCTCAGCCACACGAATAAAATCATGCAGACCATTAAGAAACCCTGGACTTAGTCGGTCATCGTACATCCATTGTCGGCTCATGTTCACTATACAACATCGAAGTGACTAAATTAATACAACTTCGTCATCACATTACAACCAAAAGTAAAGCTAGCAGTGACCAAATATTATTACTGCAAATAATAGATACTTATAGTTCATACATACATCTCATAAAACAACATACAACTATCTCAACTTATTATGTACCAACCACGGAGAAAGAGAGGTTATTATGGAAGACAACGAAGAAGAAGAGGATGACGAAAAATACCCTCCCCCTTGAATACGGTGATGCTGCAATGGGGGAAGCTGAAGTTCAAGAAAATGAAATGTTTTTTGTAACAGATGAGTTCACGAAAATGAATGATACCATGCCAACTTTCAACCTTTTCAGAGTTCATTTGTAGTGCTTTTCAATTTCAGAGTCATTTAGCTCAAAAAAAATCAATAACTGCATGAAAAATAACAAATGAAGTCAGAAAGGGCTGAAAATTGATGATGTGGCTTTGAATGGTGCATTTTGAACACACAAAAAGCCTGGAGTTCAAATAAGATCAAGAAAATGAAATGCCTTTTGCAACAGATGAGTTAATGTCCGAAACCCTGATACATCGAAAGAGACTGTCCGTTTTGTACACGAAGTGCATCCAGCTTTTGCGGTAACCCTCTCAACTTTTTAGCACATACTATGTGGGTGAAATGATGATACCATGCCAACTTTCAACCTTTTCAGAGTTTATTTGTAGTGCTTTTCAATTTCAGGGTCATTTAGCTTAAAAAAATCAATAACTGCATGAAAAATAACAAACGAAGTCAAAAATGGTTGAAAATTGATATTGTGGCTTTGAATGGTGCATTTTGAACACACAAAAAGCCTGGAGTTCAAATAAGTTTAAGAAAATGAAATGCCTTTTTGTAACAGATGAATTTATGTCCGAAACCGTGATACTTCGAAAGAGACTGTCCGTTTTGTACACGAAGTGCATCCAGCTTTTGCCGTAACCCTCTCAACTTTTTAGCACATGCTATGTGCTTGAAATGATGATACCATGCCAACTTTCAACCTTTTCAGAGTTCATTTGTAGTGCTTTTCAATTTCAGGGTCATTTAGCTCAAAAAAAATCAATAAGTGCATGAAAAATAACAAATGAAGTCAGAAGGGGTTGAAAATTGATGATGTGGCTTTGAATGGTGCATTTTGAACACACAAAAAACCTGGAGTTCAAATAAATTCAAGAAAATGAAATGTCTTTTGTAACCGACGAGTTTCCGTCCGAACCCGTGATACTTCGAAAGAGACTGTCCGTTTTGTATACGAAGTGCGTCCAACTTTTGCTGTAACCCTCTCAACTTTTTAGCACATGTTATGTGGGTGAAATAATGATACCATGCCAACTTTCAACCTTTTCAGAGTTCATTTGTAGTGCTTATCAATTTCCGAGTCATTTAGCTCAAAAAAATCAATAACTGCATGAAGAATAACAAATGAAGTCAAAAAGGGTTGAAAATTGATGATGTGCATTTTGAACACACAAAAATCTTGGAGTTCAAATAAGTTCAAGAAAATGAAATGACTTTTGTAACAGATGAGTTTCCGTCCGAAACCCTGATACTTCGAAAGAGACTGTCCGTTTTGTACATGAAATGCATCCAGCAAACAGAATGAACTAAAAATAATCAATTTAATATTATTTTATGAACTATAATATTCTTCAATAGCAAAAGGAATCAACTAAAAATCTTTTATATAACTCTAATAGCAAAAAGAAACTCTAAAAGCTTTTATAAACCTCTAGTATTTTTGAAACTAAAATTATATAAAACCTAAAAATTACCGTATATGTAGGAAGTCTTTAGTACCGGCTGGTCACACCAGCCGGTACTAAAGGTTGCCTTTTAGTAGCGGTTGGTGTCACCAGCCGGTACCAAAGGTGCAAGCGGGGCCCATGTCTGACCAAAACCCTGCCACGCCCCCTTTAGTACCGGCTCGTGAGACGAACCGGTACTAAAGGTCGCCCTGCTCCTAGCCGTTGTAGCCGGCACGAACCAGGACTAATATCGTCTTTAGTACCGGTTTGTGACCAGACCGGGACTAAAGCTCGGGATGAAAGGTCTGTTTTCTACTAATGGTTTGTCTTCTTCTTAAAGATCCATTTGTTCTGAATGGCCTTTCGCCCTTCAGGTAATACTTCCAAAGTTCATATTTTGTTTTCATACATTGATCCCATCTCGGATTTCATGGCCTCTAACCATTTCTCGGAATCTGGGCCCATCACTGCTCCTCCATAGCTCGTAGGTTCATTGTTGTACAACAACATGACCTCCAAGACAGGGTTGCCATACCACTTAGGAGTAGTACGCGGCCTTTTCAACCTACGAGGTTCAATAGTAACTTGATCCAAAGCTTCATGATCATCATCATTAACTTCCTCTTCTACCATCGTAGTTTCCACAGAAACATCTTTCTGCGTTGCGCTACTTTCTGGTTGAAGTAAAGGTTCAATAAAACCTCATCAAGCTCTATTTTCCTCCCACTCAATTCTTTCGAGAGAAACTCTTTCTCAAGAAATGTTCCGTTCTCAGTGATAAACACTTTGCCTTCGGATCTGAGATAGAAGGTATACCCGATTGTCTCTTTCGGGTATCCTATGAAAAGGCATTTCTCCGCTTTGGGTTTCAGCTTTTCAGGCTGAAGCTTTTTGACATAAGCATCACATTCCCAAACTTTAAGAAACGACAACTTTGGCCTCTTGCCAAACCACAGGTCATATGGCGTTGTCTCAACGGATTTCGATGGTGCCCTATTTAAAATGAATGCAGTTGTCTCTAATGCATAACCCCAAAACGATAGTGGCAAATCAGCAAGAGACATCATAGAACGCAGCATTTATAATAAGGTTCGATTACGACGTTCGGACACACCATTATGCTGTGGTGTTCCGAGTGGTGTCAATTGTGAAATAATTCCACACTATCTTAAGTGACTGCCAAACTCATAAATCATATATTCACCTCCTCGATCAGATAGCAGGAACTTAATCTTCTTGTTACGATGATTCTCAACTTCACTCTGAAATTGCTTAAACTTTTCAAACATTTCAGACTTGTGTTTCATTAAGTAAATATACCCATATCTACTTAAGTAATCAGTGAAGGTGAGAAAATAAAGATGTCCACCACGCGCTGTAACATTCATTGGACCGCACACATCAGTATGTATGATTTTCAATAAGTCACTCGCCCGTTCCATTGTTCCAGAGAACGGCGTTTTAGTCATCTTGTCCATGAGGCATGGTTCACATGTGTCAAGTGATTCAAAATCAAGTGACTCCAAAAGTCCATCAGCATGGAGCTTCCTCATGTGTTTTACACCAATATGACCTAAACGGCAGTGCCACAAGGACGTGGTACTATCATTATCAACTCTACATCTTTTGGCAGCAATGTTATGAACATGTGTGTCATCACTATCAAGATTCAATATGAATAAACCCCTAACATTGGGTGCATGATCATAAAAGATATTACTCATATAAACAGAACAACCTTTATTCTCTGATTTAAATGAGTAACCGTCTCGCAATAAACAAGATCTAGATATAATGTTCATGCTTAATACAGGCACTAAATAACAATTATTCAGGTTCATCACTAATCCCGATGGTAATCGAAGAGAGAGCGTGCCAACGGCGATCACATCAACCTTGGAACCATTTCCCACGCGCATCGTTACTTCGTCCTTTGCCAGCCTTCGTTTATTCCGTAGTTCCTGCTTTGAGTTGCAAATGTGAGCAACCGAACCGATATCAAATACCCAGTCACTACTACGAGAGCTAGTAAGGTGCACATCAATAACATATATATCATATATACCTTATTTGTCATTGGCCGCCTTCTTGTCAGCCAGGTACTTGGGGCAGTTCCGATTCTAGTGACCAGTTCCCTTGCAATGAAAGCACTCACTTTCTGGCTTGGGTCCATGCTTGGGCTTCCTTATAGGAGTAGCAACTGCTTTGCCATCCTTCTTGATTTTACCCTTCTTGCCCTTGCCCTTGACCTTGCCATTTTTATTGAAACTAGTGATTTTATTGACCATCAACACTTGATGTTCTTTCTGGATTTCAGACTCAGCGACTTTTAGCATCGCAAACAGCTCGGCGACTGACTTGTTCATCCCGTGCATGTTATAGTTCATCACAAAGCTCTTGTAACTAGGTGGCAGTGATTGAAGAACTCTGTCAGTGATCGCCTCTGGCGGAAGGGCAATTCCCAACTCCGCTACACGAGTTGAATACCCAGACATTCTGAGTATATGTTCACTGATAGAGCCGTTCTCCTGCATCTTGCAAGCATAGAACTTATTGGAGGTTTCATACCTCTCGTTCCGGACGTTCTTCTGAAAGATAAACTTCAACTCCTGGAACATCTCATATGCTCCATGACGTTCAAGACGTCTTTGAAGTCTCGGTTCTAAGCCATACAATATCACACACTGAACTAGTGAGTAATCTCCAGTACGTGCCTCCCAAGCGTTCTTAACGTCTTCGGAGGTCATGTCTTCTGGTTGGTCACCAAGAGATGCATCAAGGACATATGATTTCTGGGAAGCCGTGAGGATAATCCTCAGATTACTGGCCCAGTCAACAAAGTTACCTCCATCATCTTTCAACTTAGCTTTCTCTAGAAACGCATTAAAATTCAGGGGTGCTACTGCGCGAGCCATTGATCTACAACATTAATATGCAAAGTTTACTTAGACTATTGTTCAAGATAATGAGTTTAGTTAATCTAATTACTAAAGCTCCCACTCAAATTGACATCGCTCAGGTCATCTACGTGTCACATGATCCAAATCCACCAACTCAAGTACGATCATCACATGAGTTGAGGTGGCTTCAATGGTGAACATCATTATGTTGATCATATCTACTATATATCTCATGTTCGACCTTTCAGTCTCTTGTGTTCCGAGGCCATGTCTGTACATGCTAGGCTCATCAAGTTTAACCTGAGTGTTCTGCACGTGCAACACTGGCTTGTACCCATTGTATGTTATACAATAATTAAAGACAACCCTATGGCTCTTGCTGGTTGCTGTAGTCATCGGCATGCAAGGCGTGATAATCTATACATCACATGATCATCTCATACATCACATATATCACATCATGTAATTGGCCATATCACATCACAACATACCCTGCAAAAACAAGTTAGACGTCCTCTAATTGTTGTTGCATGTTTTATGTGGCTGCTACGGGTATCTAGCAAGAACAATTCTCATCTACGCAAAAACTACAACGGTGATACACTAGTTGCTTTTCAACCTTCTCAAGGACCGCCTTTGTCGAATCCGATCCAACTAAAGTGAGAGAAACTGGCACCCGCAAGCCATCTATTCAACAAGTTGCGGTCGAGGGAAGCGGTCTCTCGTAAGCGTATGAGTAATGTTGGTCCAGGCCGCTTCATGTCACAATACCTCTGAACCAAAATCCGACCAAGGGAGGAAGCATTCTAAGCATCAACGCCCACAAACCTTTTGTGTTCTACTCGAGATCTCATCTACACATAGACCTAGCTCATGATGCCACTGTTGGGGAATGTTGCATGGGAAACAAAAAAATTCCTACGCACACGCAAATCTATCCATGGTGATGAGCATCTACGAGAGGGAGAGTGGATCTACCTACCCTTGTAGATCACTAAGCGGGAAGCGTTAAGAAACGCGGTTGGTGTAGTCGAACGTCTTCGCGATCCAAATCGTCGTGCGTCCCGCGATCCAATCACGATCTGTCCCGCGATCCAATCACGATCCGTCCCGTGATCCAATCACGATGCGTCCCACGAACTTGATCACGATCCGTCCCACGAACTTGATCACGATCCTGCCGATCTAGCACCGAACGGACGGCACCTCCGCGTTCAGCACACGTACAGCTTGATGACGATCTCCGCCGTCTTGATCCAGCAAGAAAGAGCGGAGAGGAAGAAGAGTTCACTGGCAGTGTGACGGTGCTCCGGTGATGGTGGTGGAGCTATTCCGGCAGGACTTCGCCTAAGCGCTACAGAAAACCGATCTAGAGGAGAAACTATGCACTGGAGGAACGGACAGCACGTGGCTGAAAATTCTGTGCAAAAACCCTAAAACCTCCAGTATATATAAGAGGAAGAGAGGAGGAGGCTTGGCACTTGTGCCAAGCCTCCAAGGAGGAGGCCGAACCAGGTGGAGGAGGTGGACTCCACCTCCAATCCTAGTAGGACTAGGATTCATCCTATTTTTGCCTTTTTCACTTTTTCTCTTTGAACCTTTTTTCCCAAACCGCATGGGCCTTGTGTGGGACTTCCACCAGACCACTAAGGGCTGATAAGAACTCTCCCACAGCCCATGGAGCCTCTTGAGTCGAAATACCCCTCCCGATGGTCTCCCGGTACACTACCAGCACTCCTGGTACACTACCGATGAGCCCGAAACTTTTCCGTCGATCAAAACAGGACTTCCTATATATGAATCTTTACCTTCGGACCATTCCGGAGCTCCTCGTGATGTCCGGGATCTCATCCGAGACTCCGAACAACCTTTGGTCACCAGCATACATAACTCTATACTATCGAAACGTCACCAAACCTTAAGTGTGCAGATCCTGCGGGTTCGAGAACTATGTAGACATGACCGAGACACCTCTACGGTCAATAACCAATAGCGGGACCTGCATACCATATTGGTTCCTACATATTCTACGAATATCTTTATCGGTTGAACCTCTATGTCAAGGATTCAGTTAATCCCGTATGATGTTCCCTTTGTTCTTCGGTATGTTATTTGCCCAAGATTCGATCGTCGGTATCTCCATACCTAGTTCAATCTCATTGCCGTAAAGTCTCCTTTACTCGTTCCGTAATACAAGATCCCGCAACTAACACTTAGTCACTTTGCTTGCAAGGCTTATTGTCATATTGTATTACCGAGTGGGCCCTGAGATACCTCTCCATCACAGGGAGTAACAAATTCCAGTCTTGATCCATGCCAACTCAAAAGACACCCTCGGAGATACCTGTAGAGCATCTTTATAGTCACCCAGTTACGTTGCAAAGTTTGATACACACAAGACACTCCTCCGGCATCCGCGAGTTGCATGATCTCATGGTCATAGGAACATTTACTTGACATGCAGAAAACAGTAGCAATAAACTGACACGATCATATGCTACGTTAGTAGTTTGGGTCTTGTCCATCACATCATTCTCCTAATGATGTGATCCCGTTATCAAATGACATCACATGTCAATGGCTAGGAAACCTTGACCATCTTTGATCAACGAGCTAGTTCACTAGAGGCATACTAGGGACAAAGTGTTGTCTATTTACCCACACATGTAATGTGTTTCCAATTAATACAATCATAGCATGGACAATAAACGATTATCATGAACAAGGAAATACAATAATAAACACTTTACTTATTGCCTCTAGGGCATATTTCCAACAATTGCCCAACAGGGAACACGATGAAGATCAACGACAACGACAAGCTAGTAACTAGAGGAAACGCGGATTGGCACAGTCGGGGCCGTGGCCGACAGAACACCAGCAAGCCATAGATGCTGGAGTACACACAACCACTAGAGCAAGGCTAGTGTCGCGCCGGAAGAGGCACCGGCAACCCAAGGACACTAGAAAATGCAGGTCAAGGGTTGTTGGGTCCGGAGCTACACCGACAAGGGGTCCAACGCAAGGGCACTAGCGCCCGGTTAATGCCAGCAAGCACGCGTCAAGGGGCGGCTGGCGCTCGGGAGGCACCACCGGAAGCACACCGAAAAGACACCACCTTGAAGCCATGGCCGTAGGCGCAGGGCGCTATCGACGAAGGGCTCAGCAGCCTGCACGGGAGCTCAAGCCTGACGAGGCGCC
Organism: Hordeum marinum; assembly: GCA_022496015.1. Classification (NCBI taxonomy): domain Eukaryota; kingdom Viridiplantae; phylum Streptophyta; class Magnoliopsida; order Poales; family Poaceae; genus Hordeum; species Hordeum marinum. Next base: position 27,963,552 of record CM039678.1, read on the forward strand.
CAGCCGCCACCATCCTTGGAGTCCGCATGTGGTTTGCCAGCCGCTCCTACGGTAGCGGCGAGGTGATGGGGGGTAAGGAGGGGTCCTGTGGTGGTCGGGGCTAGGGTTTCCCTGCCGCCGCCAGGGAGGGCAACGCGGGGGTCGGGGGGGCTTGACTTCACTTTCCCACGCACACAACGTGGATTTTGTTTAGGTACAAGAGCTCACCTATTTATATTCGTGAGCTCAATGTTCTCCAAATAGTTGAAAAGATGGTGAAATATTACAAGTTGTCACCGACTATTTTGTCGATCAAATTATGTATTTGATCAAAGATGGAGCGAACTAACTTATTTAACTTGTGACCTCGCATAATGAATCATCTTAACTCGTGGTTGTTTCGATATTTAATTGTAGTTGTACTGTCAACCTTGAACATTGTGTTAGTCTAAGTGAGTCGAACTAGAATCATATCAGTGATCAGTCGGTAGCCTTGCATCCTTATTGATGTTGGTTAATTTGGTCTTGTTCGTTGTCATCCATGAAATAATCAATACTTCATTGCCTACCACCTGAATAACTGTCACGCTAACGTAGTGTCCATGTGTGAGGTTAGGAGACGATGAATGTTAGTGCTAATCCATAGTGTTGCAGTTTCGGGATGGTATATATTATGCCTGGTTCGTTGTGTAACCCTTGGAGTGCGCATCGAGAGGGGTGACAGTCTTTTTTGGTGACACTAGTTCAAAATGATGTGCATAAATGGGATGGGTATCGGGGTTGATGGCAATCCACCAAGAGAGTGTAGGGCTTCTCTGCAGCATATAGGGTTGATGTTTCCTTTTTTGTCTTTCTATGATATTCGGATCCTCCTCCATGTTGTTCTTCCATTGCTTCTTGCTAAATCAAAATTGTGATGCTTTTTGTGGCGCTTGTATGCTATTAAAATGATAGTCTTTCATAGATTGATGTTCTCTTTTGTGGCATTTGAGGATGATTACCGAACCTTGCTTATATACGTACCATCTGGTCATCAATTCGGACGTTTTATTTCAGATACAGTGCGTGCTCACCTACCATACCTTATAAATTAACATGCCTATATATATCTTCCTACTTCTTGTGTGTCATTAACCTAGTGGTATATTCATGAGTTTTATCGTCGCAACCAAACAGACAAATGGCACACATTATCCTCCTATGTTCAGTGGATCAGTTCCGATAAATTGCTCATAGGGAAGGTATTGGGAACTCTTTGTACAACATCTTCTAAAAAACCAGCGACATCGTTCTATAATGCATGTCTGCTCAGCCACTGGATCTATGAATCCTTCTATCTTCCCTTTCTGTGTCAAGCGGCCAGCAAGAGGCATCAAGTAATTGCTGGCACAGGCCTGACCCGCCGAGTACTTTTTCAGCAAGGATTGACTTGCTGAATGTGGCCATTCATGGCACGGGGAGAGCACGCATGGAGCGGCTACCATATATAGTGCCATTCTTCATTACGATTTGCAAAAGTTTACTGGATGGCTTTTTTTCAATTTCCATACGTGTGCTGATGGACGAATGCTCTGTTATGTTCATCAAAGGGAGGTGTATGTGCTACTCTTGTAAACTGACTTCAGTTTAAGATCTCATATGTGAGATCGTGACATCAATCCCAAAAATTCATATTTATTTATTAATCTTTGAAAAAATCGGAAGTTATTTGACAACATTCATGTAACGTATGTCTACCAGACCAAAGAAAATCATCTCAAAACTCGATGTACATATAGAGATTCGGAAAAGACAAATCTGGATGTGAATAGTGGCAGCTTTGCCTCAATAGTATTTTGACACTATTCACACCATATTTTGTTATTTTTGCTTCTATTAATGTACGTCCAATTAGGAGCTATTTTTTTCTGAGAATTTACATTAATCATTGAGGTGTATCTACAAAAACTTTGAGAATGTTTGAACATGTATTTTTTTCAAAATAAAAAATAAAATCGGTCTTATTATTCTCACGTAATGTGAGATCTCACACAAGTCTCCTCCGTGAATGCGGCTTACAGGTTAGTCCACCCCTAGGCAACACAAGAGCCAGGAACATGGTCAATGGACAAACTTTCATGAATGAACTCGAATATCACACAGCTCACATCATTCGATCACCCAGTCTGATGCAGAGGAAGTCCAGGTAGACCTGTGTGCCGATGCAACGGTGCATGCAGAGCGACGGGAGGATGACCCCGCACGAGCCACAAGCATAGTCATGAACACGGTGTTCTTAAGCCCGCTGTCAACGATGGCCTGCCTAGTACTATCCTCCGTCTTAGCCGTCTTCATTAGTGCCGACGATAGTCGCCGACGTCCGGTCGGTGTTAAATTTATTTATCAGTGTGGCCACGACGGCAAGATGAAGTTGAATTGCTACTTTTGTTTCTTGATCCAAGCCGCAAGAACATTGACGCCAGGGGCGATCCCGTCAGGCTTTGATGTCAATGAGAACGTCGTTGGGGGCATGGTTGCCCCCGTAGATTTATAATGATTAACTTATACCACTTGCCAGCTTACAAAGGATATGTATATCGGTGATGACCTACATTGATATTGATCCATACCATGAGGGGGGGGGGGGGCTATTGTCCCCTCATACTCCCCCAGGTATTCGTCGCAACGGTCGAGCCAATATGGACTTCAAAGTCTGCTCCACAACGGCCCAAGCCTCGAAGCGACGGGCCTCCCACTACTGCATGAATGCCTAGCAGTGGCGGGCACCTAAAGACTAGCACCCGCGAGGGGACTTTTAGGGACGTCTTCCATTACGAACCTCGCATCAGTAGCGGGCGCCCACCCGCCAGTGGTAGCACTAGCTATAACAGTGGCGAGCGGTGGAAATTGCCAGCCAGTGTTATCAGTCTGGTAGCAGTGTCATGCAGCTTGAAATGCCCGCCACTGTTGTGTGATGTATATGCGTCGGGCACATATTAACGTCCGGTACTGATTATTGGACCAGGCTAGAATAAAAAACGATGTTATAGCATCATATATTATGTTGCCACGACAGTGTTAGCTGATGCAAATGGAGAACAATTCTCAATAACTGGAGCAAATCAAAAGTAAAACTAGTGGTGATAACGCACAATAGAAATCGAGAAGTACATTAAGATAGTTTGCAAAATACATAGTCATCAAATATTGTAACGCTGATAAAGATAAACAACATAGTTAATAGGCCAAATATGTTTAGTCACGGTTGTAGTTGTGCCCACTTCAATAAGTTGGGTTAGGCTCTTTTATTTGTTGGACCCGTCTTTGTCATTTTTATTATTGAATATGTCGGACGATGAGCGAACCTTCTTGTTTATGTTAATCATGAACTTGAGTTTTAGTTCTTCGAGCATTAGGCTGGCTTTTTCCGAATTGTTTTCACTTCTTGACCCCATTTGAGGATTTTTTTTTCTTGTGGATTTAATGTTTTCGCGGACCGTATGAAATCTTCCATGTGAATGCAGAACTAGAAGCCATAAATCAGACTAGTTATCAATTTTTGCATACAAGATTGATTGTTTCATCTGAGCCCTAGTTGCAAGTCGAGTGTGGGGTTGCAACCCGGATGAAAAACAAACTATAGTCCCAGTAGCGTGTCAAAGGTGAGCTTACAACTGGTATGAGAACAAACTATAAAGTTAGGCCCAAATAATACACCACAAATCAAAGTTGAGCAGCTAAAAAGGATAGTAACTATAAGGGTCGCAGCTCACATTTTGCTTACCGAAAATGGAATTGTAACCGGGATAAAAAAAATGGTCACTCAACGCAGTGGCTAGTTAATGCGAACTTGTAACTTCCTACAAGTTAAAGGTGGACTTGCAACACGGCATGCCCAATTAGATGTCCAAAAGGGTTCTTATCATTATCAAATAAACGAGAAAGGCAACGTGGTAAGAAGAGACAGAGAAAGAAGAATGCAAAGGAACATGCAAATGCGCCTCCTTTTATTGCTAAGGGTTTTCCCGCGCAAAGCAATGGGCCAATGGGAAAATGCACATAAAGAACAAAAATGGGTGTAGGATAGCAGTCCAAAAAAACATGCGCAAGAAAACAAGATGAGCCGAAGCGACAACAACAATGCTAGACGCGGCCAGCGGTGTGAAATCAAGTGCTCGCACAAAAAAAGAAATAAAAGATCAAACGATGAGGGAGTTAAATGGCACATGGTTCAATCTCATCTAGATAAGATTTAGCAAATCAAACGGCAACAAAAGATCGAACAACAAGGTGCATGCCACGGATGGACATACAACTGGGGTGGGATGCACAGTTGTGCGTCGATGGTGGGCATGCAACTAGGTTGTGGTCGGGAGGGGGTGGCAAGTTGCATGTAAGGGTGGACATGTAAAAAAAATGGTCAGTGAGCAGTTGCATGGGCCCAACCGATACAAGTTGCATATAGAGGGTAGACATGCAACTGAGTCGATGGAGTTGTGTGTCAACATTTGCGTGTAGACGATAGACATGCAACTAGGTTGGAGTTTGCAAGACATGCGTGTGAGTATGCATATAGAACTGGACATGTGAAGAATAGAAACAAGTTACGCGCATAAATCACTACACATACTAAAAAACAAAAGACACAAGTGCGCCCGGGCCAACAAGTGGACACCGGACGCAGGGCGCAACATGGGGCGCGCGCAATAAAACAATACACAACCAAGATTTGCACGATATTTAAAGAGAATGGATGAAAAAAATCAAAACTTAGATTGTACATTACTAAATCTAATCTAGATGAGACATAGCAAATCCAATAAAATTTAAACAAATACAACAAAGTAGAAAATGGAAAAATGGAAAAGGACATAATACAACAAAGTAGAAAATTTAAACAAATACAACAAAGTAGAAACATAAAAAACCATGATTTTTTAAAAAAATTCATAAATTTTGAAAGTAAAAGAACAACAGATTTGTCAAAGCAACAAACACGAAAAGCATGGCATTCCACCAAAGCGACAAACACGACTCATGTCATGTAGATTGTTTTAGTAGATTGTTCTAGTTTAATAGAACAACATATTACCCGCTCATAATATGACGATATAGGGATGTTATTTTATGCGAAACTGGATCACAAAGAATAAAAAATAACTAAAGAGAACAGAAGAAAGTTCAACCACAACCTCCTAATATATCTATTACCTAATAAAAGAATAAGGTTTCCTCGCCCGTAAAAATAGTTTTGCTTCTATCCTTCGTCTAGCCCTCCAGTCCATTGTTTTTTAAGGACATATTCCATTTATTTGGACAGTAAAACTAAGCCTAAACCGAGCTCTCTCATAACTTTGGCATTTCTGGTCATCAGATTTCGTGTTTTAAACTGTGTCTAGCCGTTAGATCTTCGTTTCAGCCTCAATGTACCGCGACTTGGGCCGCTTGTCAAAATGACTTGGGCCGCCTGTCCTAAGGAGCCGCTGCTCTGGGGACTTTTTTGAAGGCCTGTCATTGATCCACTAGGTCGCTAACCCTCCCGAGGAAATAAATTGCTAGACGCACATAAACTGCTCTGTCGCTCCGAGAGAAAGGAGAAGGGGATCCGGCGTTGCGCGAGAGGTGAGAGGCTGATGCGGGGATGGATGGATCGGTCATGGCGACAGTGCATCCTATCTTTCCGGCGGCGGGTGATGTCGCTGACGCCCCATCTCTTTTCTCCCACGATAGCTGGCGCACCTCAACCCTTTCTCCTATCTCTCGCTGGTCCTTGGTTTCCCTAACCGGCGCCGCGGCGGCGGCGGCAAGCCGGCAACTCTCGGTCATGTCACCACCACCATATGTAAGCCCCATATCCGCACGAGTTCGCCTCTCTTTCTCTCGCAGCAGAAGAACCCTAGGCGCACACACGCACCCTCCCCCCCCTCCCCCCCCCCCCCCCCCCCCCCTTGCTCGATTTTTTTGTTTTCGCGCGACCTATAACAGAGTGAAATCCTGTGTCGGCAAGGCAACAACTCAGCCCCGCCAGGAGGATACCTTAGCCACGCTTTTCTAGGGATGCAAAGCGTGAAGCTTAGTTTTTCTTTTCTTTTGTTATTCTTAATTTCTGATTTGATGTCGCTATTTTGATTCCTTGACGTGAGTCATGTTCAAAGACATCCTCCTGTTCATTAGAACTGATGATCAGGTATCGAAAACATTCAGCCACCGCTCACCGGGTCAACTTGTACTTGCCAATCCTGTTCGTCAGTCAATGTCACATTGCATTCGCCACGTAGCCCAAAGGAGAGCCACAAAATTGAGCATCAGGTATGTTGCTTTGCTTCTCCTAGCATACTGCAGCGACAACTCTTGCTTTCTTTATCTTGTCACTTTTCCGTTTACTGTTGGATCTTAGTCTAGATTGCGTTGATTGGATTCCACCTGGTTTAGCTCATGTGATTAGCTTGTTGATTTGGGGCTAGAATTTAGGTTGCAACGAAAATTAGGAAGCTTGGACGAATTTATGGATCAATGAAAAAAGGTGAAAAAGGTAATGTATTTAAATGGAGATGAGGATTCCTGACTACTTGGTATGTTGGAGTATATGGTGGCATATACAATCTGACCTAATAATCACCGATAGCATGAATGGATTTTCCGATGAAACACATGTGTATTGGCTTTCATACGACGTAAGGTAAGCATTGTTTTTATTGAAATGGTTAGCTGTGACAGTCTATGGCTGGAAAATATTTCCGCCAACTCCATATCGGTAATTGATTATGTTATATAGTTGGAAAATAAAATTGTGCTAGCATTTGCAATCTCAAGATTAGGTCTGTATAGCTATCTACATATAGGCAAATCTCCATGACTCTGCAGTACAATAATGATATGCCAACTTTAGCATTATGATTTGGAACAAAAACATTCTAGGATTGTTTTATTCCTACATTAGTTTGCAATAAATGTTCCCTTCATTCTGAAGGTTGAATAGTTTTTCAAAATATATTGTCCTTCATTTCTAGAATTATCTTTTTCTTACATTACGTTCTAGAATAAAGATGTCTTATATTTTCTATGGATTCTTGCCAAATGAATCATCCTTCTTTATATAATTTTCTTCTTCGGAACCTGTTACAGCGGTCCGTCATTGGCATAGGACATTGTTGCATCTTATTTGTAAAATATATCATAATATTACCCGTTGTGTTCCATATTTAGTTTAGTCCAGTTGAATTCTCACATATGTTCATCTTCCCGTTCATCAGATTCGATGAGAGACTGGTGCTGCTGCGACCATAAGAGCCGGTGAGTCCTGTACATGCACTGAACCAACGAAAGCTACCATTGATTATGTTGCTTTCCTTGGCAAGAACTATGAATAATGTATGCTCATGTTTGCATAGTTTTTAAATATGTGAGTTTGTAATGTATATCGCAAAGTGCAGCCAAAGAGTTCACTAGATACTCCCTCCGTTCAGAAATTTAAGATGTTTTAACTTCTTTCTTTTAATCGAATGTATATAGACATATTTTATTGTGTTTTTTCACTAATTCCAATCCGTATGTAGTCCATATTGAAATATCCAAAACAACTTATATTTGAAAACGGAGGAAGTAGTATTTTTGCAGCGTCCTTGATTGTTGTTATTTATACTGAATTTCATTTCCAGAAAGGTCATTGTTGCATTTTGGTTCTGTATATGCAGTACTATTTTTTTCCTATTCAAATATACAGGATTCGAGCATTGAGAGTGTCAAACGCACCAATAGTTGAAAGAGCTAATCCATCTACTGAGAACACTGGGAAGCTTTCCACATGCCCATTGACTAATGCATCTGCTACTTAGTAACATCAGAAATTCCATCTTCTAATTGTATTATCAATGTCATTTACATATATGTAACTGACGGAAAATATGACTTTATAAGGATGTTATACACTATTATTATTTTGGCGTGTCTTGCTGAGAAGTTTTGCCAAGATTAGTACAATAGTCATTAGCTCAATATCATGGAATGCCATTTGGCTCCACTTTCCTTCTATGTTCACCTATTAGCACGTTGGTGGTCATAAATGCTAGGTTATAGATTTGTGACCCAATTTACGAGATGTTATAAAACTCTTGGTAGACACGAAACTAAGAAGAAGACCAATGGTTCAGAAGTTCTTTCATTAAAAATAGGAATTTAGTTCTTCCATGTCTATATATTTGTAAAAATTACTATCAATATATTGGAAAAATAGACGGGCGCAGCAACGTGCGTCAATCATGATCTAGTTGGTTTTTATTGGTCCACACCCTACTAAGGTAAGCTATCCCATCACCAATCAAGTAGTGATTCGATCATCATAATTTTTATTTATTTTTCCACACTATCGTTCAATCATCATAATTTACAATCCTTTCTTCACCCTACCATGAATCTCTAATTTGATAATCTTTTTTTAGTGGTGTGCTATGCGTCGGCCAGCGGATCTTCTTAAAAGATTCACTGCATGGCAAGCCATCATATCAGGAATAATCTAGTGCCAACGCGTCGTCCTCTACTTTTGCAACAAAAGTCTTGTTTCGAAACCCTTTATAACAGAGATATTGTTACAACAGAGATTGTGTGCACAATATTTTTGAACCTGAGATCATGTAGCAGAAAGTTTTGTAGATTTTTTATAACAGAAATCATGTTGCAGAGACGTATGTAGAATCTTTTTGCAACAAAGATTATGTTGCGAAAAAATTATGCAACAAAGATCATGTTGCAGGAAGTATTTTTGCAGTGACACCGGTTGTTTCACGAGATCTGCTCGAGCAGGCGGTAACCATGGATGCAAGTGCTCTTCCAGGACCTAGGCAACACGGAACGGCGGACGATGGCAGACGCGGGCTTCGGCTCGGCACGCACTAGTAGAAAACTGGGCTTTGGTTCAGGCCTAGCCAGCCCATTAGTCCCAGTTCAGTCACGAACCGGGACCCATGGGGGCATACGTCCCGGTTCGTGCGCCCAGGGGGCCGGCCGGGCCTTGTGGGGCATTGGTCCCGGTTCGTATGGACCCTTTTGTCCCGGTTCCAGACACGAACCGAGACCAATGGGCCTCGCTCCTGGCCCACATCCATTGGTCCCGGTTCGTGGATGGAACCGGGACTAAAGTGTGGCCTTTAGTCTCGGTTCCAGCCACGAACCGGGACCAATGATGTGGCTATATATACCCCTCCCCCGCGAGCAGAGCACTCCACTGCTCTGTTTTTTCCTGGAGTGTGAGGGGAGGGCTTTGTGGTGCTCTAGCTCACCTCCTATGCACATGAGGTGTTCGATGAAATGCCCGAGCCACACTACTTAAGCTTTCTCCTCTCCAAACTCGACCTCCAAGTTTCATTTTCCTCAAGATTTGTCTAGGTTTAGCGGTCCGTCAGGTCCCGTCCCCGTCTTCACCGCCGTCGATCGCCCGCGCCGATCTCGTCGCCGACACCACCGTGGTGAGCCTCTTGTTCTTATCTTCTTTCTAAAAGAAAAAAAATTATATTAATTTGGTCACTTATCTATTCATTATGTTTTGTAATGGTTTTTGACACACTTAATTATATATAATGCACGCAGATGAACCAACAATGGATGTACGATGACAGACGCACCTCTGAGTACATTAAGGGCGTGCATAATTTTCTCGAAGTGGCTGAGGCAAACAAGCAGAATGGTTTTATGTGTTGTCCATGCCCTCTATGTGGGAATACGAAGTCTTACTCTGACCGGAAAATCCTTCACACCCATCTGCTTTATAAGGGTTTCATGCCACACTATAATGTTTGGACCAAGCACGGAGAAATAGGGGTTATGATGGAAGACATCGAAGAAGAAGAGGACGATGACAACTATGTGCCCCCTGAATACGGTGATGCTGCAACGGGGGAAGCTGAAGATCAAGAGGAACTAGACGATGATGTGCCCGATGATGATCTCCGCCGGGTCATTGTTGATGCCAGGAGACAGTGCGAAAGTGAAAAGGAGAAGCTGAAGTTTGATCGCATGTTAGAGGATCACAAAAAAGGGTTGTACCCCAATTGCGAAGAGGGCAATACAAAGCTCGGTGCCGCATTGGAATTGTTGCAATGGAAGGCAGAGTATGGTATACCTGACAAGGGATTTGGGAAGGTACTGAAAATATTTAAGAAGAGGCTTCCAAAGGATAACGAATTGCCCGACAGTACGTACGTAGCAAAGAAGGTCATATGCCCTCTAGGATTGGAGGTGGAGAAGATACATGCATGCCCTAATGACTGCATCCTCTACCGCGGTGTGTACGAGGATTTGAACGCATGTCCAGTATGCTGTGCATTGCAGTATAAGATCAGACGAGATGACCCTGGTGATGTTGATGGTGAGCCCCCCAGGAAGAGGGTTCCTGCCAAGATGATGTGGTATGCTCCTATAATACCACGGTTGAAACGTCTATTTAGAAACAAAGAGCATGCCAAGTTGTTGCGATGGCACAATGAAGACCGTAAGAAAGACGGGAATTTGAGACACCCCGTTGATGGGTCACAATGGAGAAAAATCCTGAGAAATTACGGCCGGGCTGAGTTTGGAGCTGACCCAATGAACGTATGGTTTGGTTTAAGCGCGGATGGCATTAATCCTTTCGGAGAGCAGAGGAGCAATCACAACACCTGGCCCGTTACTCTATGTATGTATAACCTTCCTCCTTGGATGTGCATGAAGCGGAAGTTCATTATGATGCCAGTTCTCATCCAAGGCCCTAAGCAACCCGGAAACGACATTGATGTGTACCTAAGGCCATTAGTTGAAGAACTTTTACAGCTGTGGAATGGAAACGGTGTACGTGTGTGAGATGAGCACAAAAAGGAGGAATTTGACCTGCATGCGTTGCTGTTTGTAACCATCAATGATTGGCCTGCTCTCAGTAACCTTTCAGGATAGACAAACAAGGGATACCATGCATGCACGCACTGTTTAGCTGACACCGAAAGTATATACCTGGACAATTGCAGGAAGAATGTGTACCTGGGGCATCATCGATTTCTTTCGACCAACCATCAATGTCGAAAGAAAGGCAAGCATTTCAAAGGCGAGGCAGATCACCGGAAGAAGCCCGCCATGCGTACCGGTGATCACATACTTGCTATGGTCAATGATTTACACGTAATATTTGGAAAGGGTCCCGACGGACTATCTGTTCCGAATGACGCTGAGGGACGCGCACCCATGTGGAAGAAGAAATCTATATTTTGGGACCTACCCTACTGGAAACACCTAGAGGTCCGCTCTTCAATCAACGTGATGCACGTAACGAAGAACCTTTGTGTGAACCTGCTAGGCTTCTTGAGCGTGTATGGGAAGACAAAAGATACACCGAAGGCATGGGAGGACCTGAAACGTTTGCACGAAAAAGACGGCATGCCTCCAAAGCAGTATGAAGGTCTTGCCAGCTATGCTCTTACCAAAGAAAAGAAGGAAATCTTCTTTGAATGCCTGCTCAGGATGAAGGTCCCGTTTGGCTTCTCGTCAAATATAAAGGGAATAATAAATATGGCCGAGAAAAAGTTTTAGAACCTAAAGTCTCATGACTGCCACGTGATTATGACGCAACTGCTTCCGGTTGCATTGAGGGCGCTTCTACCGGAAAACGTTCGATTAGCCATTGTGAAGCTATGTGCATTCCTCAATGCAATCTCTCAGAAGGTGATCGATCTAGAAATCCTACCAAGGCTAAGGAGTGATGTGGCGCAATGTCTTGTCAGTTTCGAGCTGGTGTTCTCACCATCCTTCTTCAATATCATGACGCACGTCCTAGTTCATCTAGTCGACGAGATTGTCATTCTGGGCCCTGTATTTCTACACAATATGTTTCCTTTGAGAGGTTCATGGGAGTCCTAAAGAAATATGTCCGTAACTGCGCTAGGCCAGAAGGAAGCATCTCCATGGGCCATCAAACAGAAGATGTCATTGGGTTCTGTGTTGACTCCATACCTGGCCTTAAGAAGATTGGTCTCCCTCAATCGCGGTATGAGGGGAGACTCTGGAAAAGGCACGCTTGGAGGGGACTCAATAATATGTAGGGATTGGCGTTCTTGGTCTCAAGCACACTACACAGTTCTACAGAACTCTACCTTGGTGACCCCGTATGTCGATGAACACAAGAACAGTCTACGCTCCAAACACCCGGAGCAGTGTGACGACTGGATTACACGTGACAACATTGTTTCTGATGAGCTGTACTCGTTGTCCAGGGGACCATCTTATATTGTATTGACTTACAAAGGATACGAGATAAATGGGAATACATTTTACACGATCGCCCAAGATCAAAAGAGCACCAACCAAAACAGCGGTGTCCGCTTTGATGCAGCAACCAAGAGGGGAAAGGACACATATTATGGTTACATAGTGGACATATGGGAACTTGACTACGGACATGATTTTAAGGTCCCTTTGTTTAAGTGCAAATGGGTCAATCTGTCAGGAGGCGGGGTACAGGTAGACCCACAGTACGGAATGACAACAGTGCATCTGAACAATCTTGGGTACACAAACGAACCATTCATCCTAGCCAATGATGTGGCGCAGGTTTTCTATGTGAAGGACATGTCTACCAAACCGAGAAAAAGAAAAGATAAGGAAGCGAATACATCATACGATGAGCCAAAGCGCCACATAGTTCTTTCAGGAAAAAGAGACATCGTGGGATTGGAGGGCAAGACAGACATGTCTGAAGATTATGGAAAGTTTCATGAAATTCCTCCCTTCAAAGTCAAGGCTGATCCAAGCACCCTATTAAGCGATGAAGAATATCCATGGTTACGGCGCAATAAGCAAATGACACAAGCGAAGAAAAAGTGAAGAAAAATGAAGTCAGAAAGGGTTGAAAATTGATGATGTGGCTTTGAATGGTTCATTTTGAACACACAAAAAGTCTGGAGTTCAAATAAGTTCAAAAACCTTTGTAACAGATGAGTTTTTGTCCGAAACCCTGATACTTCGAAAGAGATTGTCCATTTTGTACACAAAGTGCATCCAGTTTTTGCCATAACCCTCTCAACTTTTTAGCACGTGCTATGTTGGTCAAATGATGATACCATGCCAAGTTTCAACCTTTTCTGAGTTCATTTGTACTGCTTTCCAATTTCAGGGTCATTTAGCTCAAAATAAATCATTAAATGCATGAAAAATAGCAAATAAAGTTAGAAAGTTTTGAAATTTTAGTATGTGACTTTGAATGGTGCATATTGAATGCACAAAAATGGTGCATATTGAATGCACAGAAATTTTAGTATCTTCGCGTGTTTTCCTATAGTATTATTAAAACTAAAATTATATAAAATTTATGCAACTAAACTTATCATAGTATTTTCTATTCAAAACATTAAAAGCAAAAAAGTGGAAACAAAATAAATTAAATAAAGCAAAAAAGAAAACAAAAAATAAACAAAAAAATAGAAAAAAGTATTTTCTGTTCAAAACATTAAAAGCAAAAAAGTGGAAACAAAATAAAATAAAGCAAAAAATGCCACCTACAGGGCCATCACGGCCTGAATACGACTAGAAACCCAACAATGGGCTAGGATTCAGGCCCGTAGAAGGCCCAGTAGGCCCACGGGCAAAGAGTGACACAATAGGCCCGGAAGCCTGCAGTTGAGAGGAGCTCGAGAGAGTTGGCACAACAGCGCTTATAAACCGCTCTCGCGCTCCCTCGACTAGCGAGGTGGGACTAAACATCACACCGCACCGCGGCGCAAGGCCTTTGGTTCCGGTTGGTAGCACCAACCGGAACGAAAGGGTGCCATTGGTACCGGTTCGTAGCACCAACCGGGACCAATGCCCCCTTTAGTTCCGGTTGGTGGCACCAACCGGAACCGAAGGTCTCTATTTCCGCCGTTTGGGCTGCTGAAAAGAGACCTTTGGTCCCGGTTGGTGGCACCAACCGGAATGAAAGGGGGCATTGGTCCTAGTTGGTGCTACGAACCCAGTCCTCATCTCGCCATTAGCCCCCGACGACGTCGGAGACGACACCGACGCCGTCAAGCTGCCCGACCGCCACGCCGTCGCCGCCCTCTGCCCCGACCTCGCCGTCGCCGCCCTCTGCCTCGACCTCGCCGTCGCCGCCCTCTGCCTCGACCTCGCCGTCGTCGCCCTCTGCCCCGACCTCGCCGTCGCCGCCCTCTGCCCCGACCTCGCCGTCGCCACCCTCTGCCTCGCTGTGAGCCCCTCCCCCCATTCCCCCGTCTTCTTCCCCGCCTCTCCGCATTGATGTATGATTTTTTTTGTCCATAGAATTTTTTTTGTCAATTGATGTATGCTTTTTTTGTTCATAGAAAGTTTTTTGTTCATAGAAAGTTTTGTGTTCATAGAAAGTTTTTTGTTAATTGATGTATATGTTCATATATATGTGCATTTTTAGAAAACATTTGTGTATGTATGTTCATATATGCAAAAGTTACATTTAAGAAAAAAAGAAAATGTATGTGTTATGTTCATATGCAAAGAATATGCAAAAATTAGAATTTTTTGTACCAAGTTAAAAGAGCATTGTCGTCGAGCCACTAGACAAACGTGACATGAAGGGGTCGAGGGTCGGGAACTAGGGTAGAGGGTCGTGGATCGCCGAGGGGTCGAGAGGTTGCCTTGTGTATCCATCCCCAAACCGTAGAAGCGTCGAGCTAGCTAGGTCTATGTTTGCCACTAATATATTAATTGTCATGTTATAATATTTGTAGAAACTATGGACGATCTGAATCTTTCGCAAAGAAACTTACAAGAAGAAGCGATGTTGGGGGACATCATCCGGGAAGGAGGTGATGTCTTATCGTTTCCTAACGACACCGATTGTCTGGAAGAAGAGGGTGAAGAAGGCTCCGATGATCGGACAATGGAGGTGGAAGAACATGATTATGATGGCTCCGGTGAGCAAACGGAGGAAGGAGCAGTTGCAAAGTCCGGCGAGGTATATATATTAAGCCTGTGCTGACTAGCTAATTAATGCATTAATTGTTTTGGTATGTACACATATTAACTCTTTTCTTTCTTCTTTTCTAGCCCTCCGGATCCGGATCGAGTCAAACTTCGGTAACGAGACGAGGCCCGAAGAAAAAGTTGTGCCAGGATGAAAGGTTCACGATCACCAGCATCAATAGAGATGGCCAACCGATTGAACCCAGCCGGACCAAGGAAGCATTTTCTGCTCAGTGCGGGGTTCTTGTTAGGGACATGATCCCGATCACCATCCACCAATGGAATAAGCCGAAGAGCGGAGAGCCTCAAGTGTCTTTTGTCAACGATAGACATAAAGATGATCTTTGGACCGCGCTGAAGGCAAATTTCACCCTACCGGTGGAGGAGGATCCGGATAAGCGAGTTATAGAGCCATTGGTCAAGGCTCATGCTCTTAAGAAGATGACAGATCTATTCAGGAGGTGGAAGAATGAGTTGAAATCAACGTTTGTTGACAAAGGGAAGACTCCAACATTCACCGGCCGATTTGAGAAGATAAGAGATCACTGGCCCGCATTTGTGGCCCACAAGACATCGGAGAAGAGTAGGAAGATGTCAGCGACAAACAAGATAAATGCTGCAAAGAAGAAGCTTCACCATCGCATGGGGTCAGGTGGCTACATCAAAGCCCAGTCGTTGTGGGACAAGGCTGAGAAGGACCTTCTTGCTAAAGGGGTCCAACCAGAGACATTGTACTAGCCAGACCGTGCAAGGACTTGGTTCTTCGGGGCTGGGGGAACCTTGGACCCTGAAATAGGGAAGTGCGTTTGGACGAACGAGCAACTGTTAATACCCGTCAAGAATCTTCGACAGTATATCGCCGCAGCGCAGGAGGGGACGTTCGTTCCCGACAGAGAGAATGACGAGCTCACACAGGCCCTCGTGAATCCTGAGCACCCAGGACGAACACGAGGCATGGCAGGCTCCGTTCCGTGCAAGGTTGGGTTTCCCGATGCAGAAGGTTACAAATCCCGGGAGAGGAAGCGGAAACAGGAGCAAAGCGATATGCAGAAGCTGAATGAAAGAGTACTAGCGCTAGAGAAACAAGCAGTTGAGAACCAGCGATCTCAGGGGGACGAAGCTATCCAAGAAGCTACCCCGCCATCTCAGCGGAGAAGCAGCGTGGCTTCCACCGAGCTTGACCAGCCTGACTTCACGGCTCCCAGCTACCCCGTGGATGCTATCAAGGAGGCTCAACCTTGCAACCTTATGACGCAATGGCATCACCGCAAATTCAAGGCGGCTGTCGGCTCTGTTGCACCTTCCAAACCCGGTGCAACTTTTCACTGCCTTCCGATTCCACAAGGCTATGCTATTGTGATGGTCGATGAGATAGAGGAGGGATTTGAGGACCTCGAGCTTGACCACCCTACCGGTGAAGGGGAGACTCTGCTGGAATGTGCTCTGAAGACTACATGTCTATGGCGGAAGGAGCTCATCAAGCTTCCGAACTGGACGCCTCCGCCTCCTCCTCCTCCTCCGGCGAGTCAGGGCACTCCGCCTCCTCCTCCGGCGAATGATCAGGGCACCCCGCCTGCTCCGGCACGTGGCGGCACTCCGCCTCCTTCTCCGCCTGCGTCGGCGCGTCCGAGCAGCCCGCCTACTCCTCTGCCTCCTCAGCAAGGGCGGAAGAGAGCCACCGCTGCTCCGGCTGCTCCACCTCCTCGTAACACTCCTTCTCCGCCTCGTAAGCAACAAAGGAAGACAACCGCCGCCGCTCCGGCTGCTCCGGCGTCTAGCAGTACAACCAGTGGCGGGAGGCGATACCAATACGGTCCATCATCTCTCAAGCCTCTTGAGCAGTTACCTTACGAGAAGAGCGACGAGGAAAACGTGAAGATCTCTAAAGTCCAAGTGAAGGAGTGTTTTGCAAAGAAAAATCCACCTTCGGAGGAGAAGATAGATCCGGTGAAAGTGAAGCGCACTTTGGATGCCCTGAAGCGACCACCACCGCCTCCGCCGGATGACAACTATGTCCGCACTATTAAAAAGATAGCGCTAGAAGCGCGTCGGTCTGGAACCACTAGAACTGACAAAAGGAGACAAGAATAAATTACAAAAGGGAAAAAAATTCCGCAGCTCGGCGAACAGGCGAACCAATCGTGCCCCCCGCTGAAGGTGTCTAGCGATATCGTCCCAAATCTGCCGATAATGGTGTCCGGTACCAATCCTGGTGATTACCTGCCCGACGATGTACATTTTAATATAATGGAGGTGGACGATCACAAATACCGGCACGGGAAGCCTCTCGTCAGACCTGGTCATTCTCATCTAACAACGATGATGCGAAGATTCCATGAGTGGTACATGGACACCTGCAAGTCTGGGACGGATACTTTGATGCTGATAGTTAAAGAGGAGCACGAACTCGTTGGAATTGAACTGTTGTGTGTTCCATTTGAGGAGTTATTTCAGCTTTTCAATCAAATGGCCATCGATAAAGTAATCGTCACTTGCTACTGTCTGTAAGTACTACTTCTTTAATTAAGTCTCTATATATAGCTCAGCTCTTTCATTGCATGTACATATAATTATCCTCACTATATCATGCAGATTGAAGATCGCCGAATGCAAGAAAACACAAATCTATAATATTGGGTTCATTAACCTAAATCTCTTTAATGAATGGGAAATTAAACATGATGCCAAACGAGTCGAGGCTAACTTGCTAAATTCGTTGTGTAAACATCGAAACAAAGATAAAATAATCTTTCCTTACAACTTCGAGTGAGTGTTACTGTCTTGTGCATATTCGGTTTTCCTTATTACTCGAGGTTATAGTAATGTAATTGATGAGTTATGCATGCGTGCGCAGCTTCCACTTTATTCTCCTAGAGATTAAGCTTGTGGAGGGACTAGTAACCGTCTTAGACTCAAGACGAAAAGATCGCAAGCAATATGCGGCGATCATTGAAATGCTCGTGAAGTAAGTTCAATCAATCATTATCGCACCATATCGGCAACTGTATTCATTTCCTGATATCAGGTAATAATTATTTTCTTTGTCTGGTAGGGTTTGGAAATAGATCAATGCAATAGCTCCGGGACTGCCGGGAATGCTGCAATTTACATACCCGAAAGTAAGTACTACTAGCTAGTTCCGTGCATCTCCCATTGATTCTAGCTAGTTTTCATCAATACCATTTATAATACTTGATTATCAGTTTGATTGACCTCTATTTCTCGTAAAGTGATTGTGGCAGGAAGAAGGGACTAATCTTTGTGGATACTACGTTTGCGAGTACATCTATGAAGCGACGACATCTAAGCATGCCGGCTACTCTAAAGAAGATTTTGAAGTGCGTAAGGAATTGTTGGAAATATGCCCTAGAGGCAATAATAAATTAGTTATTATCATATTTCCTTGTTCATGATAATCGTTTATTATCCATGCTATAATTGTATTGATCGGAGACTTAAATGCATGTGTGGATACATAGACAAAACCATGTCCCTAGTATGCCTCTAATGGACTAGCTCGTTGATCAAAGGATGGTTAAGGTTTCGTAGCCATGGACATGAGATGTCATTTGATAACGGGATCACATCATTAGGAGAATGATGTGATGGATAAGACCCAAACTACAAACATAGGATATGATCGTGTCAGTTTATTGCTACTGTTTTCTGCATGTCAAGTATATGTTCCTATGACCATGAGATCATGCAACTCACGGATATCGGAGGAGTGCCTTGTGTGTATCAAACGTCGCAACGTAACTGGGTGACTATAAAGGTGCTCTACAGGTATCTCCGATGGTGTCTGTTGAGTTGGCATGGATCAAGACTGGGATTTGTTACTCCGTGTAACGGAGAGGTATCTCGGGGCCCACTCGGTAATGCAACATCACAATAAGCCTTGCAAGCAATGTGACTAATTGTTGGTTGCGGGATCTTGTATTACGGAACGAGTAAAGAGACTTGCCGGTAACGAGGTTGAACTAGGTATGGAGATACCGACGATCGAATCTCGGGCAAGTAACATACCGAAGAACAAAGGGAACGATATACGGGATTAACTGAATCCTTGACATAGAGGTTCGACCGATAAAGATCTTCGTAGAATATGTAGGAACCAATGTGGACGTCCAGGTCCCGCCATTGGTTATTGACCGTAGAGGTGTCTTGGTCATGTCTACATAGTTCTCGAACCCGCAGGGTCTGCACACTTAAGGTTCGGTGACGTTTCGGTAGTGTAGAGTTATGTATGGTGGTGACCGAAGGTTGTTCGGAGTCCTGGATGAGATCCCGGACGTCACGAGGAGCTCCGGAATGGTCCGGAGGTAAAGATTCATATATAGGAAGTCCCAGTTTGGTTTCCGGAAAAGTTTTGGGCTCATCGGTAGTGTACCGGGAGTATCGGTATTGTACCGGGAGTGCCGGTAGTGTACCGGAGGACCTCCGGGAGGGGTATTTCGACCCCAAGAGGTCCATGGGCTGTGGGAGAATAATAACCAGCCCTTAGTGGGCTGGGAAAACAGCCACAAAGGCCCATGGCGCAGGAGAGAAAGTCCTAAAGCAAAAAGTGGAAAATCAGCCAATAGGAGGCAATCCTACTCCAACTAGGATTGGAGGTGAAGTAGGATTGCTCCCACCTCCTATTTCGGCCGACCCAAAGGCCTTGGCTGCCTCTCCTCTCCTCTACTCCTATATATACTAGTGGATTGGGTGGTTTTTGGACAGAATTTCCGGCCACGTGCTACCCGTTTCACCGGTGCACAGTTTCTCCTCTAGATCGGTTTTCCGCAGCGCTTAGGCGAAGCCCTGCCGGAATCACTCCACCACCATCACCGGAGCGCCGTCACGCTGCCGGTGAACTCTCTCTCCTCTCCACCTCCTCTCGCTGGATCGAGACGGTGGAGATCGTCATCAAGCTACACGTGTGCTGAACGCGGAGGTGCCGTCCGTTCGGCACTAGATCGGAAGGACCGTGATCGAGATCGCGAGACAGTTCGTGATGAGATCGCGGAACGGATCGTGATGAGTTCGCGGGACAGATCGTGATCAAGATCGTGAGACGGATCGTGGTGAGATCGCGGGACGGATCGTGATGAGTTCACGGGATGGATCGTGATTGGATCGCGGGACAGATCGTGATGAGATCGCGGGACGCTCGGCGATTTGGATCGCGAAGATGTTCGACTACACCAACCGCGTTTCTTAACGCTTCCCGCTTAGCAATCTACAAGGGTATGTGGATCCACTCTCCCTCTCGTAGATGCTCATCACCATGGATAGGTTTGCGTGTGCGAAGGAAAATTTTTGTTTCCCATGCGACGTTCCCCAACAGTGGCATCATGAGCTAGGTTGATGGTTCGATGAGATCTCGAGTAGAACACAAAAGGTTTGTGGACGTTGATGCTTAGATTGCTTCCTCCCTTGGTCGTATTTTGGTTCAGCGGGATTGTGAGATGAAGCGGCCCGGACCAACATTACTCGTACGCTTACGAGAGACCGGTTCCCTCGACGCAACTTGTTGCCTAGATGGCTTGCGGGTGACAGTTTCTCTCACTTTAGTTGGATCGGATTCGACAAAGGCGGTCCTTGAGAAGGTTGAAAAGCAAACTAGTGTATCACCGTTGTGGTTTATGCGTAGGTGAGAATCGTTCTTGCTAGATACCCATAGCAGCCACGTAAAATATGCAACGACAATTAGAGGACGTCTAACTTGTTTTTGCAGGGTATGTTGTGATGTGATATGGCCAATTACATGATGAGATATATGTGATGTATGAGATGATCATGTGATGTATAGATTATCACGACTTGCATGTCGATGAGTACGGCAACCGGCAGGAGCCATAGGGTTGCCTTTAATTATTGTATGACCTGCGTGTCAATCATTAAGCGCTATGTAATGCTTTACTTTATCCCTAAACGGTAGCAATAGTAGTAGAAGCATGCAGGGCGTGACAACCCCAATGGCAACACATTGATGGAGATCAAGATGATGGAGATCATGGTGTTGTGCTGGTGACGATGGAGATCATGCCGGTGTTTCGAAGATGGAGATCTTAAACACAAGTTCATGGCCATATCATGTCACTTATGAATTGCATGAGATGTTAATCCTTTTATGCAACTTGTTTTGCTTAGTACGGCGGTAGCATTATAAGGTGATCCCTCACTTGAATTTCAAGATGAACTGTGTTCTCCCCGAGTGTGCACCGTTGCGAAAGTTCGTCGTGTTGAGACACCACGTGATGATCGGGTGTGATAGACTCTACGTTCACATACAACGGGTGCAAGCCAGATTTGCACGCGCAGAACACTCGGGTTAAACTTGACGAGCCTAGCATGTACAGACATGGCCTCGGAACACGAGAGACCGAAAGGTCGAACATGAGTCATATAGTAGATATGATCAACATAATGATGTTCACGATTGCAGCCACCTCAACTCACGTGATGATCGGACTTGAGTTGGTGAATTTGGATCATGTATCACTCGAATGATCGGAGGGATGTCAATTTGAGTGGGAGTTCTTAAGTAATATGATTAATTGAACTCATTATCATGAACATAGTCAAAGTGTCTTTGCAAATTATGTTGTAGATTACTAGCTCGCGCTATAGCTCCCTTGTATTTTTATATGTTCCTAGAGAAATAGAATTGAAAGATGTATGTAGCAAAATTGCGGACTGGGTCCGTGATCTGAGGATTGTCCTCATTGCTGCACAGAAGGCTTATGTCCTTAATGCACCGCTCGGTGCGCCACCCCCTCTAGCGTCGTCTATAGATGTTGTGAACATCTAACAGGCACGTTTCGATGACTACTTGATAGTTTAGTGCGTCATGCATTACGGCTTAGAATTGAGGCTCCAAAACGTTTTGAACGCCACGGAACATATGAGATGTTCTAGGAGCAGAGATTGTGATCTCAGGCTCGTGCCTTTGTTGCGAGATATGAGATCTCCAACAAGATTCTTTGCTTGTAAGATGAAGGAGAATAGCTCAATCGTTGAGCATGTACTCAGATTGTCTGGGTACTACAATCGCTTGAATCAAGTGGGAGTTGATCTTCCAGATAAGATAGTGATTGATATAGTTCTCCAAGTCACTGTCACTAAAGCTACTAGAACTTAGTGATGAACTATAATACACCAGGGATAGAAGTATTGATCCCTGAGCTGTTCGCGATGTTTGACACCGCGAAGGTAGAAATCAAGAAGGAGCGTCAAGTGTTGATGGTTAATCAAACCACTAGTTTCGAAAAGGGCAAGAGCAAGGAGGGAAACTTCATGGATAGCAAGTCAGTTGCTGCTCCAGTGAAGCAACCCAAAGTTGAACTCAAACCCGAGACTAAGTGCTTCTATTATGAGGTGAGAGGTCGCTGAAGCGGAGCAACCCTAGATACTTGGTAGATAAGAAGGCTGGCAACATCGACAGAAGTATATTTGATATACGAGTTATTGATGTGTACCTTGCTAGTACTCCTAGTAGCACCTGGGTATTGGATACCGGTTCGGTTGCTAAATGTTAGTAACTCGAAATAAAAGCTACAGAATAAATGGAGAACTAGCTAAGGGTGAGGTGACGATATGTGTTGGAAGTGTTTCCAAGGTTGATGTGATCAACATCGCACGCTCTCTCTACCTTCAGGATTAGGGACGAACCTAAATAAATGTTATTTGGTGTTTTGCGTTGAGCATGAACATGATTAGATCATGTTTATTGCAATACGGTTATTCATTTAAGTTAGAGAATAATGGTTATTCTGTTTACATGAATAATACCTTCAATGGTCATGCACCCAGTGAGAATAGTTTGTTGAAATCTTGATCGTAGTAGTACACATGTTCATAACATTGATGTCAAAAGATACAAAGTGAAATAATGATAGTACCACATACTTGTGGCACTGCCGCAAAATGTCATATTGGTATAAAGTGCATGAAGAAACTCCATGGTGATGGATATTTGGACTCATTCGATTTCGAATCGGTTGAGACATGCGAACCATGCCTCTTGGGCAAGATGACTAAAGGACCCCGTTGGATGGAGCGGGCAAGTGATTCATTGGAAATGATACATGTTGATGTATGAAATCTAGTGAGTCTTGTAGTGTGCAGTGGATATCGTTATTTTCTTACCTTCACTGATGATTTGAGTATATATAGTGTATATTTACTTAATTAAACACAAGTCTAAATCGTTTGAAAGGTTCAAGCAAATTCAGAGTGAAGTTTAAAGATCATCGTGACAAGAAGATAAAAATGACTGCGATATGATCGTGGAGGTGAATATCTGAGTCACGAGTTTGGCATACAACTTAAAGACAAATGTGAAAGTTGTTTCACAACTAAACGCCACCTGGAACACCATAGTGTGATGGTGTGTCCGAACATCATAGTTATGCTCTATTGGACATGGTGCGTGCTATGATGTCTCTTGTCGTTTTACTACTATAATTTTGGGGTTATGCATTAGAGACAACTACATTCACTTTAAAAAGGGCACCATCTAAATCCGTTGAGATGACACCGCGTGAATTATGGTTTGATAGAAACCTAAGCTGCCATTTCTTAATATTTTGGGACGTGACACTTGTGTGGAAAATGTTTTCACCTAATGAGGTCGAACCCAAGGCGGACAAATGCATCTTCATAGAATACCCTAAGATCAGTTGGGTGAACCTTCAATCTCAGATCCTAGTGCAAAGTGTTTGTTGCTTAAACGGATCCTTTCTCGAGGAAATGTTTCTCTTGAAAGAATTGAGTGGGAGGAAGATAGAACTTGATGAGGTTGTTAAACCTTTGTTCAACCAGAGAGTAGCGCAGCGCAGAAAGATGTTTCTGTGAAGCCTATGTTAGTTGAAGAGTAAGTTAATGATGATGATCATGAAGCTTCAGGATCAAGTTACTATCGAACTTAGTAGGTCGACAAGGATGTGTACTGCTCCTGAGCGGTACGACAACTCTGTCTTGGAGGTCATGTTGTTGGACAACGATGAACCTACGAGTATGGAGAAGCGATGATGGGCCCGGATTCCGACAAATGGTTGGAGGCCATGAAATCCGATAGGATCCATGTATGAAAACCAAGTGTAGACTTTGGTAGACTTGCTCATTGGACGGCAGGTCGTTGAGTACAAATGGATCTTTAAAATGAAGACAGACACTGATGGTGAATCTCACTATTTGTAAAGCTCGACTTGTTGCAAAGATGTTTGTGACAAGTTCAAGGAGTTGACTACGATGAGACTTTCTCATTCATAGTGGTGCTAAAGTCTGTTGGAATTATGTTAGCTGTTGCTGTGTTTTCAATTATGAAATCTGGCAGATGGATGTCAAAACATCGTTTCCTTAATGGTTTACTTGAGGAAAGGTTGTATGTGATACAACCAGAAGGTTTTGTCAGGCCTAAGGATGCTAAAAGGTGTGCAAGCTTCGGTGATCCTTCCATGGACTGAAGCAAGCATCTCGGAGTTGGAATATACGCTTTGATGAGGTGATCAAAGTTTTGATGTTTATACAAAGTTTATGAGAAACTTGTATTTGCAATAAAGTGAGTGGGAGCACTATAGAATTTCTGATAAGTATATGTGGATGACATATTATTGTTCAGAAATAATGTAGAGTTTCTGGAAAGCATAAAACGGTTATTTGGAAAGTGATTTTCAAAGGAAGACCTGGATAAAGCTACCTAATTGTTGAGCATCAAAATCTATAGAGATAGATCAAGATGCTTGATGAGACTTTCAATGAGTGCATACCTTCATAAGATTTTGAAAGAGTTCAAAATGGATCAGCCAGAGAAATAGTTCTCGTCTGATTTGTAAGGTGTGAAGTTGAGTGAGACTCAAAGCTCGACAACGGCAGAAGAAAGAGAAAGGACGAACGTCGTCCCCTATGCCTTAGCCATAGGCTCTATATTATGCCATGCTGTGTACCGCACCTATGTGTGCCTTGCCATGAGTCTGTCAAGGGGTACAAGAGTGGTCCAGGAGTGGATCACTGGACAGCAGTTGGAATTATCCTTAGTAACCAGAGGACTAAGGAAATGTTTCTTGATTATGGAGGTGATAAAGAGTTCGTCGTAAAGAGTTACGTCGATGCAAGCTTTAACACCTATCCGGATGACTAGTAGTAGCAATCTGGATACGTATAGTGGAGCAGCCATTTGGAAATAGTACCAAGTGGAGTGTGGTAGCAGTGTTTACGGTTTGACATAGAGATATGCAAAGTACACACGGATCTGAATATCGCAGGCCCGTTGACTATAAGACCTCTCTCACATGCAAAGCATGATCAAGCCCCAGAACTCATTGGGTGTTAGATTCATAACAATGCGAATCACATGGTGATGTGAACTAGATTATTGACTCTAGTGCAAGTGGGAGACTATTGGAAATATGCCCTAGAGGCAATAATAAATTAGTTATTATCATATTTCCTTGTTCATGATAATCATTTATTATCCATGCTATAATTGTATTGATCGGAGACTTAAATGCATGTGTGGATACATAGACAAAACCATGTCCCTAGTATGCCTCTAATGGACTAGCTCGTTGATCAAAGGATGGTTAAGGTTTCGTAGCCATGGACATGAGATGTCATTTGATAACGGGATCACATCATTAGGAGAATGATGTGATGGATAAGACCCAAACTACAAACATAGGATATGATCGTGTCAGTTTATTGCTACTGTTTTCTGCATGTCAAGTATATGTTCCTATGACCATGAGATTAAGCTTGTGGAGGGACTAGTAACCGTCTTAGACTCAAGACGAAAAGATCGCAAGCAATATGCGGCGATCATTGAAATGCTCGTGAAGTAAGTTCAATCAATCATTATCGCACCATATCGGCAACTGTATTCATTTCCTGATATCAGGTAATAATTATTTTCTTTGTCTGGTAGGGTTTGGAAATAGATCAACGCAATAGCTCCGGGACTGCCGGGAATGCTGCAATTTACATACCCGAAAGTAAGTACTACTAGCTAGTTCCGTGCATCTCCCATTGATTCTAGCTAGTTTTCATCAATACCATTTATAATACTTGATTATCAGTTTGATTGACCTCTATTTCTCGTAAAGTGATTGTGGCAGGAAGAAGGGACTAATCTTTGTGGATACTACGTTTGCGAGTACATCTATGAAGCGACGACATCTAAGCATGCCGGCTACTCTAAAGAAGATTTTGAAGTGCGTAAGGAATTGTTGGAAATATGCCCTAGAGGCAATAATAAATTAGTTATTATCATATTTCCTTGTTCATGATAATCGTTTATTATCCATGCTATAATTGTATTGATCGGAGACTTAAATGCATGTGTGGATACATAGACAAAACCATGTCCCTAGTATGCCTCTAATGGACTAGCTCGTTGATCAAAGGATGGTTAAGGTTTCGTAGCCATGGACATGAGATGTCATTTGATAACGGGATCACATCATTAGGAGAATGATGTGATGGATAAGACCCAAACTACAAACATAGGATATGATCGTGTCAGTTTATTGCTACTGTTTTCTGCATGTCAAGTATATGTTCCTATGACCATGAGATCATGCAACTCACGGATATCGGAGGAGTGCCTTGTGTGTATCAAACGTCGCAACGTAACTGGGTGACTATAAAGGTGCTCTACAGGTATCTCCGATGGTGTCTGTTGAGTTGGCATGGATCAAGACTGGGATTTGTTACTCCGTGTAACGGAGAGGTATCTCGGGGCCCACTCGGTAATGCAACATCACAATAAGCCTTGCAAGCAATGTGACTAATTGTTGGTTGCGGGATCTTGTATTACGGAACGAGTAAAGAGACTTGCCGGTAACGAGGTTGAACTAGGTATGGAGATACCGACGATCGAATCTCGGGCAAGTAACATACCGAAGAACAAAGGGAACGATATACGGGATTAACTGAATCCTTGACATAGAGGTTCGACCGATAAAGATCTTCGTAGAATATGTAGGAACCAATGTGGACGTCCAGGTCCCGCCATTGGTTATTGACCGTAGAGGTGTCTTGGTCATGTCTACATAGTTCTCGAACCCGCAGGGTCTGCACACTTAAGGTTCGGTGACGTTTCGGTAGTGTAGAGTTATGTATGGTGGTGACCGAAGGTTGTTCGGAGTCCTGGATGAGATCCCGGACGTCACGAGGAGCTCCGGAATGGTCCGGAGGTAAAGATTCATATATAGGAAGTCCCAGTTTGGTTTCCGGAAAAGTTTTGTGCTCATCGGTAGTGTACCGGGAGTATCGGTATTGTACCGGGAGTGCCGGTAGTGTACCGGAGGACCTCCGGGAGGGGTATTTCGACCCCAAGAGGTCCATGGGCTGTGGGAGAATAATAACCAGCCCTTAGTGGGCTGGGAAAACAGCCACAAAGGCCCATGGCGCAGGAGAGAAAGTCCTAAAGCAAAAAGTGGAAAATCAGCCAATAGGAGGCAATCCTACTCCAACTAGGATTGGAGGTGAAGTAGGATTGCTCCCACCTCCTATTTCGGCCGACCCAAAGGCCTTGGCTGCCTCTCCTCTCCTCTACTCCTATATATACTAGTGGATTGGGTGGTTTTTGGACAGAATTTCCGGCCACGTGCTACCCGTTTCACCGGTGCACAGTTTCTCCTCTAGATCGGTTTTCCGCAGCGCTTAGGCGAAGCCCTGCCGGAATCACTCCACCACCATCACCGGAGCGCCGTCACGCTGCCGGTGAACTCTCTCTCCTCTCCACCTCCTCTCGCTGGATCGAGACGGTGGAGATCGTCATCAAGCTACACGTGTGCTGAACGCGGAGGTGCCGTCCGTTCGGCACTAGATCGGAAGGACCGTGATCGAGATCGCGAGACAGTTCGTGATGAGATCGCGGAACGGATCGTGATGAGTTCGCGGGACAGATCGTGATCAAGATCGTGAGACGGATCGTGGTGAGATCGCGGGACGGATCGTGATGAGTTCACGGGATGGATCGTGATTGGATCGCGGGACAGATCGTGATGAGATCGCGGGACGCTCGGCGATTTGGATCGCGAAGATGTTCGACTACACCAACCGCGTTTCTTAACGCTTCCCGCTTAGCAATCTACAAGGGTATGTGGATCCACTCTCCCTCTCGTAGATGCTCATCACCATGGATAGGTTTGCGTGTGCGAAGGAAAATTTTTGTTTCCCATGCGACGTTCCCCAACAGTGGCATCATGAGCTAGGTTGATGGTTCGATGAGATCTCGAGTAGAACACAAAAGGTTTGTGGACGTTGATGCTTAGATTGCTTCCTCCCTTGGTCGTATTTTGGTTCAGCGGGATTGTGAGATGAAGCGGCCCGGACCAACATTACTCGTACGCTTACGAGAGACCGGTTCCCTCGACGCAACTTGTTGCCTAGATGGCTTGCGGGTGACAGTTTCTCTCACTTTAGTTGGATCGGATTCGACAAAGGCGGTCCTTGAGAAGGTTGAAAAGCAAACTAGTGTATCACCGTTGTGGTTTATGCGTAGGTGAGAATCGTTCTTGCTAGATACCCATAGCAGCCACGTAAAATATGCAACGACAATTAGAGGACGTCTAACTTGTTTTTGCAGGGTATGTTGTGATGTGATATGGCCAATTACATGATGAGATATATGTGATGTATGAGATGATCATGTGATGTATAGATTATCACGACTTGCATGTCGATGAGTACGGCAACCGGCAGGAGCCATAGGGTTGCCTTTAATTATTGTATGACCTGCGTGTCAATCATTAAGCGCTATGTAATGCTTTACTTTATCCCTAAACGGTAGCAATAGTAGTAGAAGCATGCAGGGCGTGACAACCCCAATGGCAACACATTGATGGAGATCAAGATGATGGAGATCATGGTGTTGTGCTGGTGACGATGGAGATCATGCCGGTGTTTCGAAGATGGAGATCTTAAACACAAGTTCATGGCCATATCATGTCACTTATGAATTGCATGAGATGTTAATCCTTTTATGCAACTTGTTTTGCTTAGTACGGCGGTAGCATTATAAGGTGATCCCTCACTTGAATTTCAAGATGAACTGTGTTCTCCCCGAGTGTGCACCGTTGCGAAAGTTCGTCGTGTTGAGACACCACGTGATGATCGGGTGTGATAGACTCTACGTTCACATACAACGGGTGCAAGCCAGATTTGCACGCGCAGAACACTCGGGTTAAACTTGACGAGCCTAGCATGTACAGACATGGCCTCGGAACACGAGAGACCGAAAGGTCGAACATGAGTCATATAGTAGATATGATCAACATAATGATGTTCACGATTGCAGCCACCTCAACTCACGTGATGATCGGACTTGAGTTGGTGAATTTGGATCATGTATCACTCGAATGATCGGAGGGATGTCAATTTGAGTGGGAGTTCTTAAGTAATATGATTAATTGAACTCATTATCATGAACATAGTCAAAGTGTCTTTGCAAATTATGTTGTAGATTACTAGCTCGCGCTATAGCTCCCTTGTATTTTTATATGTTCCTAGAGAAATAGAATTGAAAGATGTATGTAGCAAAATTGCGGACTGGGTCCGTGATCTGAGGATTGTCCTCATTGCTGCACAGAAGGCTTATGTCCTTAATGCACCGCTCGGTGCGCCACCCCCTCTAGCGTCGTCTATAGATGTTGTGAACATCTAACAGGCACGTTTCGATGACTACTTGATAGTTTAGTGCGTCATGCATTACGGCTTAGAATTGAGGCTCCAAAACGTTTTGAACGCCACGGAACATATGAGATGTTCTAGGAGCAGAGATTGTGATCTCAGGCTCGTGCCTTTGTTGCGAGATATGAGATCTCCAACAAGATTCTTTGCTTGTAAGATGAAGGAGAATAGCTCAATCGTTGAGCATGTACTCAGATTGTCTGGGTACTACAATCGCTTGAATCAAGTGGGAGTTGATCTTCCAGATAAGATAGTGATTGATATAGTTCTCCAAGTCACTGTCACTAAAGCTACTAGAACTTAGTGATGAACTATAATACACCAGGGATAGAAGTATTGATCCCTGAGCTGTTCGCGATGTTTGACACCGCGAAGGTAGAAATCAAGAAGGAGCGTCAAGTGTTGATGGTTAATCAAACCACTAGTTTCGAAAAGGGCAAGAGCAAGGAGGGAAACTTCATGGATAGCAAGTCAGTTGCTGCTCCAGTGAAGCAACCCAAAGTTGAACTCAAACCCGAGACTAAGTGCTTCTATTATGAGGTGAGAGGTCGCTGAAGCGGAGCAACCCTAGATACTTGGTAGATAAGAAGGCTGGCAACATCGACAGAAGTATATTTGATATACGAGTTATTGATGTGTACCTTGCTAGTACTCCTAGTAGCACCTGGGTATTGGATACCGGTTCGGTTGCTAAATGTTAGTAACTCGAAATAAAAGCTACAGAATAAATGGAGAACTAGCTAAGGGTGAGGTGACGATATGTGTTGGAAGTGTTTCCAAGGTTGATGTGATCAACATCGCACGCTCTCTCTACCTTCAGGATTAGGGACGAACCTAAATAAATGTTATTTGGTGTTTTGCGTTGAGCATGAACATGATTAGATCATGTTTATTGCAATACGGTTATTCATTTAAGTTAGAGAATAATGGTTATTCTGTTTACATGAATAATACCTTCAATGGTCATGCACCCAGTGAGAATAGTTTGTTGAAATCTTGATCGTAGTAGTACACATGTTCATAACATTGATGTCAAAAGATACAAAGTGAAATAATGATAGTACCACATACTTGTGGCACTGCCGCAAAATGTCATATTGGTATAAAGTGCATGAAGAAACTCCATGGTGATGGATATTTGGACTCATTCGATTTCGAATCGGTTGAGACATGCGAACCATGCCTCTTGGGCAAGATGACTAAAGGACCCCGTTGGATGGAGCGGGCA
Source organism: Hordeum marinum (assembly GCA_022496015.1). Lineage (NCBI taxonomy): Eukaryota > Viridiplantae > Streptophyta > Magnoliopsida > Poales > Poaceae > Hordeum > Hordeum marinum. The sequence goes on from CM039678.1 coordinate 27,994,366, forward strand.
AGTGATTCATTGGAAATGATACATGTTGATGTATGAAATCTAGTGAGTCTTGTAGTGTGCAGTGGATATCGTTATTTTCTTACCTTCACTGATGATTTGAGTATATATAGTGTATATTTACTTAATTAAACACAAGTCTAAATCGTTTGAAAGGTTCAAGCAAATTCAGAGTGAAGTTTAAAGATCATCGTGACAAGAAGATAAAAATGACTGCGATATGATCGTGGAGGTGAATATCTGAGTCACGAGTTTGGCATACAACTTAAAGACAAATGTGAAAGTTGTTTCACAACTAAACGCCACCTGGAACACCATAGTGTGATGGTGTGTCCGAACATCATAGTTATGCTCTATTGGACATGGTGCGTGCTATGATGTCTCTTGTCGTTTTACTACTATAATTTTGGGGTTATGCATTAGAGACAACTACATTCACTTTAAAAAGGGCACCATCTAAATCCGTTGAGATGACACCGCGTGAATTATGGTTTGATAGAAACCTAAGCTGCCATTTCTTAATATTTTGGGACGTGACACTTGTGTGGAAAATGTTTTCACCTAATGAGGTCGAACCCAAGGCGGACAAATGCATCTTCATAGAATACCCTAAGATCAGTTGGGTGAACCTTCAATCTCAGATCCTAGTGCAAAGTGTTTGTTGCTTAAACGGATCCTTTCTCGAGGAAATGTTTCTCTTGAAAGAATTGAGTGGGAGGAAGATAGAACTTGATGAGGTTGTTAAACCTTTGTTCAACCAGAGAGTAGCGCAGCGCAGAAAGATGTTTCTGTGAAGCCTATGTTAGTTGAAGAGTAAGTTAATGATGATGATCATGAAGCTTCAGGATCAAGTTACTATCGAACTTAGTAGGTCGACAAGGATGTGTACTGCTCCTGAGCGGTACGACAACTCTGTCTTGGAGGTCATGTTGTTGGACAACGATGAACCTACGAGTATGGAGAAGCGATGATGGGCCCGGATTCCGACAAATGGTTGGAGGCCATGAAATCCGATAGGATCCATGTATGAAAACCAAGTGTAGACTTTGGTAGACTTGCTCATTGGACGGCAGGTCGTTGAGTACAAATGGATCTTTAAAATGAAGACAGACACTGATGGTGAATCTCACTATTTGTAAAGCTCGACTTGTTGCAAAGATGTTTGTGACAAGTTCAAGGAGTTGACTACGATGAGACTTTCTCATTCATAGTGGTGCTAAAGTCTGTTGGAATTATGTTAGCTGTTGCTGTGTTTTCAATTATGAAATCTGGCAGATGGATGTCAAAACATCGTTTCCTTAATGGTTTACTTGAGGAAAGGTTGTATGTGATACAACCAGAAGGTTTTGTCAGGCCTAAGGATGCTAAAAGGTGTGCAAGCTTCGGTGATCCTTCCATGGACTGAAGCAAGCATCTCGGAGTTGGAATATACGCTTTGATGAGGTGATCAAAGTTTTGATGTTTATACAAAGTTTATGAGAAACTTGTATTTGCAATAAAGTGAGTGGGAGCACTATAGAATTTCTGATAAGTATATGTGGATGACATATTATTGTTCAGAAATAATGTAGAGTTTCTGGAAAGCATAAAACGGTTATTTGGAAAGTGATTTTCAAAGGAAGACCTGGATAAAGCTACCTAATTGTTGAGCATCAAAATCTATAGAGATAGATCAAGATGCTTGATGAGACTTTCAATGAGTGCATACCTTCATAAGATTTTGAAAGAGTTCAAAATGGATCAGCCAGAGAAATAGTTCTCGTCTGATTTGTAAGGTGTGAAGTTGAGTGAGACTCAAAGCTCGACAACGGCAGAAGAAAGAGAAAGGACGAACGTCGTCCCCTATGCCTTAGCCATAGGCTCTATATTATGCCATGCTGTGTACCGCACCTATGTGTGCCTTGCCATGAGTCTGTCAAGGGGTACAAGAGTGGTCCAGGAGTGGATCACTGGACAGCAGTTGGAATTATCCTTAGTAACCAGAGGACTAAGGAAATGTTTCTTGATTATGGAGGTGATAAAGAGTTCGTCGTAAAGAGTTACGTCGATGCAAGCTTTAACACCTATCCGGATGACTAGTAGTAGCAATCTGGATACGTATAGTGGAGCAGCCATTTGGAAATAGTACCAAGTGGAGTGTGGTAGCAGTGTTTACGGTTTGACATAGAGATATGCAAAGTACACACGGATCTGAATATCGCAGGCCCGTTGACTATAAGACCTCTCTCACATGCAAAGCATGATCAAGCCCCAGAACTCATTGGGTGTTAGATTCATAACAATGCGAATCACATGGTGATGTGAACTAGATTATTGACTCTAGTGCAAGTGGGAGACTATTGGAAATATGCCCTAGAGGCAATAATAAATTAGTTATTATCATATTTCCTTGTTCATGATAATCATTTATTATCCATGCTATAATTGTATTGATCGGAGACTTAAATGCATGTGTGGATACATAGACAAAACCATGTCCCTAGTATGCCTCTAATGGACTAGCTCGTTGATCAAAGGATGGTTAAGGTTTCGTAGCCATGGACATGAGATGTCATTTGATAACGGGATCACATCATTAGGAGAATGATGTGATGGATAAGACCCAAACTACAAACATAGGATATGATCGTGTCAGTTTATTGCTACTGTTTTCTGCATGTCAAGTATATGTTCCTATGACCATGAGATTAAGCTTGTGGAGGGACTAGTAACCGTCTTAGACTCAAGACGAAAAGATCGCAAGCAATATGCGGCGATCATTGAAATGCTCGTGAAGTAAGTTCAATCAATCATTATCGCACCATATCGGCAACTGTATTCATTTCCTGATATCAGGTAATAATTATTTTCTTTGTCTGGTAGGGTTTGGAAATAGATCAACGCAATAGCTCCGGGACTGCCGGGAATGCTGCAATTTACATACCCGAAAGTAAGTACTACTAGCTAGTTCCGTGCATCTCCCATTGATTCTAGCTAGTTTTCATCAATACCATTTATAATACTTGATTATCAGTTTGATTGACCTCTATTTCTCGTAAAGTGATTGTGGCAGGAAGACGGGACTAATCTTTGTGGATACTACGTTTGCGAGTACATCTATGAAGCGACGACATCTAAGCATGCCGGCTACTCTAAAGAAGATTTTGAAGTGCGTAAGGAATTGTTGGAAATATGCCCTAGAGGCAATAATAAATTAGTTATTATCATATTTCCTTGTTCATGATAATCGTTTATTATCCATGCTATAATTGTATTGATCGGAGACTTAAATGCATGTGTGGATACATAGACAAAACCATGTCCCTAGTATGCCTCTAATGGACTAGCTCGTTGATCAAAGGATGGTTAAGGTTTCGTAGCCATGGACATGAGATGTCATTTGATAACGGGATCACATCATTAGGAGAATGATGTGATGGATAAGACCCAAACTACAAACATAGGATATGATCGTGTCAGTTTATTGCTACTGTTTTCTGCATGTCAAGTATATGTTCCTATGACCATGAGATCATGCAACTCACGGATATCGGAGGAGTGCCTTGTGTGTATCAAACGTCGCAACGTAACTGGGTGACTATAAAGGTGCTCTACAGGTATCTCCGATGGTGTCTGTTGAGTTGGCATGGATCAAGACTGGGATTTGTTACTCCGTGTAACGGAGAGGTATCTCGGGGCCCACTCGGTAATGCAACATCACAATAAGCCTTGCAAGCAATGTGACTAATTGTTGGTTGCGGGATCTTGTATTACGGAACGAGTAAAGAGACTTGCCGGTAACGAGGTTGAACTAGGTATGGAGATACCGACGATCGAATCTCGGGCAAGTAACATACCGAAGAACAAAGGGAACGATATACGGGATTAACTGAATCCTTGACATAGAGGTTCGACCGATAAAGATCTTCGTAGAATATGTAGGAACCAATGTGGACGTCCAGGTCCCGCCATTGGTTATTGACCGTAGAGGTGTCTTGGTCATGTCTACATAGTTCTCGAACCCGCAGGGTCTGCACACTTAAGGTTCGGTGACGTTTCGGTAGTGTAGAGTTATGTATGGTGGTGACCGAAGGTTGTTCGGAGTCCTGGATGAGATCCCGGACGTCACGAGGAGCTCCGGAATGGTCCGGAGGTAAAGATTCATATATAGGAAGTCCCAGTTTGGTTTCCGGAAAAGTTTTGGGCTCATCGGTAGTGTACCGGGAGTATCGGTATTGTACCGGGAGTGCCGGTAGTGTACCGGAGGACCTCCGGGAGGGGTATTTCGACCCCAAGAGGTCCATGGGCTGTGGGAGAATAATAACCAGCCCTTAGTGGGCTGGGAAAACAGCCACAAAGGCCCATGGCGCAGGAGAGAAAGTCCTAAAGCAAAAAGTGGAAAATCAGCCAATAGGAGGCAATCCTACTCCAACTAGGATTGGAGGTGAAGTAGGATTGCTCCCACCTCCTATTTCGGCCGACCCAAAGGCCTTGGCTGCCTCTCCTCTCCTCTACTCCTATATATACTAGTGGATTGGGTGGTTTTTGGACAGAATTTCCGGCCACGTGCTACCCGTTTCACCGGTGCACAGTTTCTCCTCTAGATCGGTTTTCCGCAGCGCTTAGGCGAAGCCCTGCCGGAATCACTCCACCACCATCACCGGAGCGCCGTCACGCTGCCGGTGAACTCTCTCTCCTCTCCACCTCCTCTCGCTGGATCGAGACGGTGGAGATCGTCATCAAGCTGCACGTGTGCTGAACGCGGAGGTGCCGTCCGTTCGGCGCTAGATCGGAAGGACCGTGATCGAGATCGCGAGACAGTTCGTGATGAGATCGCGGAATGGATCGTGATGAGTTCGCGGGACAGATCGTGATCAAGATCGCGGGACGGATCGTGATGAGTTCACGGGATGGATCGTGATTGGATCGCGGGACAGATCGTGATGAGATCGCGGGACGCTCGACAATTTGGATCGCGAAGATGTTCGACTACACCAACCGCGTTTCTTAACGCTTCCCGCTTAGCGATCTACAAGGGTATGTAGATCCACTCTCCCTCTCGTAGATGCTCATCACCATGGATAGGTTTGCGTGTGCGTAGGAAATTTTTTGTTTCCCATGCGATGTTCCCCAACAGCAATAATATTCACAATTTTATTTTATTACCATCATTTGTGTTGAGTTTCATTCATATATATGTATTGACCCCCTTCTTCAAATTAGCTTTTGGAGCTGCAGGATCAACTCCTACCACAAGATCGCATAAAAGCAATTCAAGAGGAATTGGCGGGATTCTTTCTTGACCACGTCATCGATAAACACGGAGAATACCATGTGGAAGTCGAGTTCAGATGTTAGGGGCTTGTAAGAGATCTTATATTGTATATATGTAGCTAGTAGCGTCAGATAGATATACGAAAACTTGTTGTTCAACCAATCTCTCGGAGAAGGAGAGGTCGACCACTTCTGTCTGTATACGTTCATGACGATCTTCTGTACTTAATGGTTTTCTTTATTTTCTTACTAGCTAGCGTGTCGAGTCCTCTCTATACGTATAGTACGTAGCGTCGACCAAGCACGGAGATAAGAGAGGACACTTCTCTCTATTAGCTTGCTAAAATAATATATGAAACCCCTAAATTAACCCTGCAAACCCCCCTAAACCCCCCACCCCCCTTTCAAAAAAAAAACCCTAGGCCCTGGACTACTGACGCGTGGATGCCTTTTGGTCCCGGTTCGTGTTACCAACCGGGACTAAAGGTCCTCCGCCCCAGCGCACCACAGCAGCCCACGTGGAGCCCTATTTGTCCCGGTTCGTAGGCAAAACGGGACTAAAGGTATTGGGCTTTAGTACCGATCCTTTAGTCCCGGTTCCAGAACCGGGACAAATGGGCCTCTGGAACCGGGACAAATGGGCCTTTTTCTACCAGTGATGGCATGCCTCGTAGAGGCGGGTGGTGCGGTCCAACGACTTCCATTACTCGTGTGGCCGATAGGGAGCATCCAGGTGGCCCGCATTCCGGAGGCTCGATGTTCCAGAGGAAGTGTGTCCATGGGACATGCCTCGATCAAACGAGGCGGATGATGTTTCGCAAGATCCGAGGGTGAGCGGTAGTATTTCCGTTTCTTTTATCAATTGTTGTCCATATAATATATTTCTATCTACCGGATGACCAGAACGATCTCTCTCTTGTTTCCCTCGATCGGAAGCCTGGTCGTGCAACCTCTCGAGTGGTCGTGTTCCAGTCCATCATGAGCACCGACGAATCGTGCGCCACAGTGTCGTGCTGGATGTGTGCTCCACGGGTAAGGATGTAAATGGCAAATAAGTTGCAGCCACAAGTCCAATTTACTTAGCCTTTTCTTGCTCCATAGTTCATTTTCCTTGAAAAAAACAAAAATTTAAACTGAATGATAATTAATGGGTTTAAATGGGATTAAATGGGACCCAGTTCCCATCCCTATCCGCGGGCCAAGGGCCCTCCTCCGGCTCCTCCTCCTAGCCAGCGGATGTGTGTGTCATCAAACGTGCCCGAGAGCAGGGGCCCATCCATAGTTTCCCCGCCAATTCTTCCGGTGGATGTCAGGCCAACCCGGCCGCCACAAAACCACGGCTGGGATCGATGCCCTCGGCCACCTCAACATTGGACCGTCCCTTCTACTCAGCCTCAGTCAATCACGCGCCGTTAATCTTCATGGTCACCCGACGGACCACATGGACACTGGAGAGTGAAGTATGAAAAAAAAAACATAAACTCATATAGCTCGTCGCAATTGAACCTTGATTTTTGAATCCCTGAAAACAGCATCCTATACTTTGTGATCCCGGTTAATCTTAACCCTGAAGCTATTTGGAGCACGGGGAAAATATTCATACCAGTTGGGATTAGAACCTACTGTCACTTACATCCCTGACCCACATGTCATATTTTTGTCATCCGATACTCCGCCACAACCTCTTTTGCCTCGCCTGCCATATCAACGCCCGCGGGCAGCGGGGCTCCATGGCACGACCTCCGTCGTGCGAGTCATACTCAGGATGGTAGGCATGCAAGGTAGCGACCAAATGGATCGATGATCAATCGACATACATGCATGTAAAACGCCTAATCCAATCGATTCAGCAACTATACACTAGTAGCAAGATATATCAGTATGCATAGCAATGGACGGCATCAGCTAGCTCTAGCTAGCATCCAATTACACGATGACTCTAGAGCCTCCGACTAGTCCACGCACTACACGTAGGTGACAATGACACCGAAAGTCACCAGAAACGTCTAAATAGGAGCTTTTGCCTTCAAAGCCAAAATCCGGAAGCTGACTGGAAGCCCAACCAAACACCCTCGTAGTCCGTCCACGCCGACAATGGTCACCGGCCAACAGTAGTACGTGGCGAGGACGATGGACGTGACACGAAGCACCTGTTGGTCATCATCCATTTCGAAACGATGCACACCCATAGCTTTTCAGGCACAATGCCGCCATGGCGCCGTCACTGATGTGCTGACAGCGAAACCCGAGCTGCCTCTACGGCGCCATGAGTCAGACCAGCAACATGCACCTCGAAGTGGTCGCGTTCCGACACTCTACGGTAGTGAGGTGCAACCGTGCTGTCATTGTACGCCATGACGTAGCCACTACCGTGCTGTCGAACAGTTGGCGTGCATGCATTCCTCTGCAGCCCATCTCGCATCCGAGCTCTCTTGGATTGCACCTGTGGCTAACCACGTCCCCGGATGAGCTCTAATCACTCCCTTTCCCTCCATTTCTTCCCCCATTGCTCAAACTAGGCAGCTGCTCTGCCGCGAGATCTCGTCATGCAGAACGCACGCTGCGTGGACGGCGACCACACGGCACACCGGCGCACATGCGGTCATGCCTCTCGATCTTCTTTCCCATGAGACACGCCGGGACCTCTCTGTTGCTCACACACACGCCGGTAGTCGTTGTCGTGCTGCTCGCATGGTGCTCGCGGGCTGGAGCTCATGCGTTCTTGGGGAGAGAGAGGGATGTATAGAAGATGGACCTGGGATAGAAAGTGAACATGACAAGTGGACCCGTGTAGTCAGTGAGAGTAGAGTGTGATCCCGGTCAGGATCGTTCCTTTCCCATCATGCCAAACTAGTTTGAACGGGTTCGAGGTTGAGATTAGCCGGGATCTGACAAGTACAAGGTATCAAATTCAGGGATTAGAAGGTTAGGCTTCGATTTTGACAGGAGTTATGAAATCTTTTGTCTCCGTTAAAAAAAAATCAATTGAATCCGGTTGTGTTCCTCTCTTTTTTTACCCGCCGATCAGGCTGCAAGTGGATGCGGACCGCCCGCGGTGCTCACTAAGTGAGCACATATTTTGTGTTCGTGGACACCCACATATATAGCGGATTAAGTGGGTTATCCCGTGGACACCGCATAGAACCCACATCCTCTTCCACGTCCGGTTTTTTCCTAAAAGGAAAACGGCTCCTCATAGTTGTTCGGACGATACAGCCATGGTTAGGGCGCGTGGCCGCATAGCACCGCCGTCCCCTTCCTCCATGGTCAGCGGCGAGCTCTGCACGCGGCGCCAGTGGAGCACGACCTGGCGGTGCAACTTGAAGCCTGGCCAGCCGCCGTGGTGACGCTGCAGCAGCTTGCGAGTACATGGCGGGGCTCAAGCTACACCGCACATTGCGGCGAGGCCAGCGGAGGCACGACGGTCGTCGAGGTCCGCGCCACGAGGCTCACGGCGGCTGTACGTAGAGCTCGCGCGAGACATGCGGGATGGCGTACGCCTGTACCACTGTAGGCGCGTCGGCACTCACGCGGTGCCTAGCGGCAGCATTTGTGATGGAGGACGACGGCCACCGGCTCACAGGCTTAATCAAACAAATGAACGACGCGGCGGACGGCAAGACGGCCAGTGCGTTGCGCGCCTGCGGGACCAGCGGCGATGTCGGACAGAGCTCAGGGAGCACGGGTGAGCCAGCCACTAATGCCACGTCCAACTGGGCATGGCTTCACATGCCGGCGTCATGGATACACATGATGGTGATGCCATGCAACGAACTGCAGCTGGATGCATCATGCATGGCAGGCGTACACTAACCGGCATCGCTCAACAACTCGGCGGACATGCACTGCTATCCTCCTAATTTGCAAGCCTGGTTATGTGGGTAAGTGCCAACCGCGAACAGAAATCTAACGCTAAGTGGGTTGCCCACATAATCCCACTTAAAATACGTGGACAATGCGGCATTATGTGGGCTGCCCGCAGGTCGTCCCACTTGCAGGCTGACCCGCCGATGTGCCCAAATTCTGCACGAGGACATCCAACATCTACAGTCTGATCTTTCCAATCCATACAAAACTAAGGATCCGATCTGGACAAGCCATGGTGAGTTGGTGGTGACACCGGGCTGCCAGCCATAGTGATTTGTAATCTGACCGAGCTTATCCCTGGCTGCTCAATGGAGAGAGATCAGGGAAGCCTGAGATCGGTGACGAGGAGGAGGCATGCGGTGGACCTTGCAGACATGGCGCCCTTCTCTCCCATCCTGCCTCTAGCTGGTGCTGGCAGCAATAGTCGCTTTTCACAACGCATCCATCTCGCTGAGTAGCACCACTAAGCACTAACTAGCAGGGGGGAAGCGCGGCGGCGTGCCGCCCATGAAAGAGCCCGTGTGAATGCATGTTGTTAGCCTGGTTGAAAAAAGAAAAGTGTATTTTGACAGTGCCATAAAAGGGGAAAGAGGAGTAGATAGGATATTTAGTTGGAAGGAATGTTGAAGCGACAGAGTTTGCACAATCTAAAGAAAAGGGGACCACAAAAAGAAAAGGGGAAACCCCTAAACCCTCCAAAACCCCTCCTTTAAAAAAAACAACGCTGAGCTGCTGCTGACGCATGGCTGCCTTCTTGTCTCGGTTGGTGTTACCAACCGGGACTAAAGGTTCTCCTGCCTGGGCACCTGACAGCGGCCACGTGGAGCTCCTTTAGTACCGGTTCGTAACACAACCGGGAGTAAAAATGAGGGTCTTTAATTCCGATTGATTAGTCCCGGTTGAAGAACCGCGACTACAAACCATTCAAAACTGGAACTAATGGCCCGTTTTCTACTAGTATATATAAGTTAACGTGACATATGTTAAAACAACGTTTGTTTATTTTTCTACATAGACATGTCATCCGAGGTCCTCCATGTTATGTTATGTAAATTGAACGGTTACAAATTAATAATTTTAGAAGATCCACAAAATCAAGGGCTAGCATTTTCTGATTAACGTTAGAATTTCTAGCATATTCTCTATTGTTGATCCGTATTTTTCTTATAGTATATAATATAATATAATATAATATAATATATATATATACATTGTTGGAGAATGTTGAATGGGAAACAAAAAAATTCCTATGCACACGCAAGATCTATCCATGGTCATGTGCATCTATGAGAGGGAGAGTGGATCTACATATCCTTATAGATCGCTAAGCGGGAAGCGTTAAGAAACGTGGTTGATGTAGTTGAACGTCTTCGCGATCCAAATGACCGAGCGTCCCGCAATCCAATCAGGATCCGTCCCGATCTAGGGCCAAACGGACGACACCTCCGCGTACAGCACACGTAGAGCTCAATGACGATCTTCGCCTTCTTGATCTAGAAAGAGGGAGCGGAGAGGTAGATGTGTTATCCGGCAGCGTGACAGCATGGCGGCGATGGTGGTGGAACTATTCCGGCAGGGCTTCGCCAAGCACCGTTGGAACAATCTAGAGGAGAAACTACGATCTAGAGGGAATAGGACAGAGCGTGGCTTTTTGTTTATTTTCTGCTTTCAATACCTCTAGTATATATAGGAGGAGGGGAGGGAGGCTTGCTCCCTAGGGCTGGCCCTTGGTGCGGCCGAAGTGGGGAGGAGCGGGAGTTGGACTACAATCCTACTCCTAGTAGGACTCCTCCCTCACTTGGAAATTCTTCCCCCTTTGGGATTTTGCCTTTTCCCCTCTACTCCAGCAGCATGGGCCCTTAGGGGAGGCTTCGGCCAGCCCACCAGGGGCTGGTCTGCCTCCTCTCACAGCCCATGAGGCCCTTGGATCTAGAAACCCCTCCCGATGGTCTCCTGGTACCCTCCTAGCAATCCCCGTACACTATCGATCAGACGGAAACTTTTTCGGTGACCAAAACAGGACTTACTATATATCAATATTTACCTCCGGACCATTCCGGAGCTCCTCGTGACATCCAGGATCTCATACGGGGCTCCAAACAACCTTCGGTTACCACCATACATAACTCTATACTACCGAAACGTCATCGAACCTTAAGTGTGAATACCCTGCGGGTTCGAGAACTATGTAGACATGACCGAGACACCTCTATGGTCAATAAACAATAGAGGGACCTGGATGCCCATATTGGTTCCTACATATTCTATGAAGATCTTTATCGGTTGAACCTCTATGTCAAGGATTGAGTTAATCCCGTATGATGTTCCCTTTGTTCATTGGTTTGTTACTTGCCCGAGATGCGATCGTCGGTATATGTATACCTAGTTCAATCCCGTTTCCAGCAAGTCTCTTTACTCGTTCCGTCATACAAGATCCCGTGGCTAAAACATTAGTCACATTTCTTGCAAGGCTTGTTTGTGATGTTGTATTACCGAGTAGGCCCCGAGATACGTCTCCGTCAAACAGAGTAACAAATCCCAGTCTTGATCCATGCCCACTCAACGAACACCCTAGGAGATACATGTAGATCACCTTTATAGTCATCCAGTTACGTTGCGACATTTGGTACACACAAGGTACTCCTTCGGTGTCAGTGAGTTGCATGCTCTCATGGTCATTGGAACAGATATTTGACATGCAGAAAACTATAGCAATAAACTGACACGATCAAATGCTATGTTTATAGTTTGGGTCTTGTCCATCACATCGTGCTCCCAATGATGTGATCCCATTATCAAATGACATCTCATGTCAATTGCTAGGAAACCGTGACCATCTTTGATCAATGAGCTAGTCTTCTAGACGCATAGTAGGGACATAGTTTTGTCTATATAGCCGCACCTGCAATGTGTTTCCAATCAATACAATTATAGCATGGATAATAAAAGATTATCATGAACAAGGAAATATAATAATAACCACTTTATTATTGCCTCTAGGGCATATTTCCAACAGTCTCTCACTTGCACTAGAGTCAATAATCTAGCTCACATCACTATGTGATTTACATTGTAATGAATCGAACACCCATACAGTTCTGGTGTTGATCATGTTTAGCCCTTGGAAGAGGTTTAGTCAAAGGGTCTGCAACATTCAGATCCGTGTGCACTTTGCAAATATTTATGTCGTCCTCCTTGATGTACTCGCGGATGGAATTGAAGTTTCGCTTGATGTGTCTGGTCCTCTTGTGAAACCTTGGTTCCTTGGCCAGAGCAATGGAACCAGTGTTGTTACAGAACAGATCCATTGGATTCACTCCACTGGGCACTACTCCAAGATCTATAATGAACTCCCTCATCCACACACCTTCCTTCGCCGCCTCCGAGGCTGTGATGTAATCCGCTTCGCATGTAGAATCGGCTACCACGCTCTTCTTGGAACTGCACCATCTTACCGCTCCCCCATTGAGAATAAATATGTATCTGGTTTGCGACTTAGAGTCATCAGTGTTAAAGCTTGCATCAACATAACCTTTTACGATGAGCTCTTGATCACCTCCATAAACGAGAAACAATTCCTCAGTCCTTTTGAGGTACTTAACGATATTCTTGACCGGCGTCCAGTGCTCCATTCCTGGATCACATTGAAACCTTCTGGCCATACTTATGGCAAGGCTGACATCGGGTCTTGTGTACAACATTGCATACATGATAGATCCTATGGCTGAAGCATAGAGGATAACACTCATCTTTTCTCTATCTTCTGCAGTTATTGGGCATTGAGTCTTACTCAACTGCACACCTTGTAATACATGCAAGAACCCCTCTTGGACTTATCCATTTTGAACTTCTTCAAAACTTTATCAAGGTATGTTCTCTATGAAAGCACTATTAAGCATCTCGATCTATCTCTATAGATCTTCATGCCTAATATGAAAGCAGCTTCTCCTAGGTCCTTTGTTGAAAAACTCTTGTTCAAATATTCCTTCACGCTTTCCAACATTTCTATATTGCTTCCAATGAGCAATATGTCATCCACATATAATATTAGAAATGCTATAGAGCTCCCACTCACTTCCTTGTAAATACAAGCTTCTCCGTAAACTTGTATAAACCCAAACACTTTGATCACTTCATCAAACCGCAGATTCCAACTCCGAGATGTTTGCACCAGTCCATAAATGGATCGCTAGAGTTTGCAAACTTTGTTAGCATTCTCTGGATCGACAAAACCTTCCGGTTGTATCATATAAAACTCTTCCTTAAGGAAACCGTTAAGGAATGTTGTTTTGACATCCATCTCCCCAATTTCATAGTCAAAATATGCAACTACTACTAACATTATTCTAACAGACTTAAGCATTGCTACGGGTGAGAAGGTCTCATCGTAGTCAACTCCTTGAACTTGTGAAAAACCCTTTGGCACAAGTCAAGCTTTATAGACGATGATATTACCGTCTGAGGGAGTCCTGGATTAGGGGGTCCTCGGGTAGCCGACCTATTGTTATGGGCCGAACTATGAGGGCTACTTACCGAACACCGAAGGATTTGAAGGCCGAGTCTCCATGATGGAATCTTCGGGAAGCACGGCTTGCGCTCCACGTATGATGTATTAGTTAGGCATGTTTATCTCTTCGGCATGTAACCGACCATGTGTAAACCCTAGGCATCTTCGACGTCTATATAAGCTGGAGGGTTTTAGGGTATCGAAACAGAACGACTCATCTAGGGTTAGCTATACGATCTCGAGGTAGATCAACTGTGTAAACCCCTTACACTATCAATACAATCAAGCGGGACGTCGGGTATTACCACCGTAGGAGGGCCCGAACCTGGGTAAACTCGTGTCCACTTTGTCTCCTGTTACCGTCGATCCTAGTCTCACAGTTTGGGACCCTCTACCCGAGATCTGCCGGTTTTGACACCGACATGGTTGCTTTCACTTAGAGTTCCTCTATGAGCGAGATGGAATGGACGTCTCGCCTTGTCATCAATGAAGAGGTCCGCAACATGGATGTCTTCGTCTCCGGATATATCTTTGCCTTCGGTAGCGTTGTGCCGCACGCTGATTCCGCTGGCCATCTAGGCCGCGTTGAGAACTTCGCCCCTGATCGAGAGGCCAGATTTTGAAACCTAGAGTTCTCCGTCAACTCTCGGGGTGACTTGACATTAATTGGGCTTGCAGCTTCGCCTGTAGCCTCCGAGGACTCTAAGGCCTTAACCTCGAGCCCCTTCTTCAGACATGCCGATGGGGTCACCGATGGCGATGAACCGATCTCTTATCCAGGTCCGGCCGTTAAGCTAGATGACCGGATACAGGTTCTTTCCAATCACTCCTCATGTCTAGACGTCATGGAGGTAAACTCCACAAATTTCGAACAGCTGGATCCGATCGGGTTCTCAACGTTCTGCGAGGCCCTGGGCGATTTTCGTCAATCATATCACTGATGATCCAACCCCGATCTATGCTCGATTCGGTTACGATGCGGGCGGGGACGAATTTTCAATCCACCCACCACCCACTTGATAGCCATCATCGAAGATTTAACCGACGTTCTAGAGTATGCCTCCGAGGAGGCAGAATACATGGATGAAGTGGACCGTGCTCCCACCCCCCTTAACACCGGGAGTTGGGCCGCCACTTCTACATACGTCGTCTACTTGGTGGATACTCCTACCACGAACGGCGACAATATGCCTCACAACAATAGTGACAATTCAGGCAATGCACCATCAAGGCGCCGGAAATCGCATAAGCGGTCCAAAAGCAAAAAGGGAAGAAGAGTTATTATCACCAACGGGGATGGTAATGCCCCTGCTAATCATGACAATCCCGATATCCCTGAGCACCCATTTGAGGGTCCAGAGGGTCCGGAGGACCAAAACAACCCCGATAACGTCAACGACCCTGAAGGCGATGAGTACCTTCCCCCTGTCGAGGAGGAAGGTATACCGAAAGCCGATGACTTGTACATCCCTGATAACCTCGAAGATCAGGACGAAATCAGGCAGCGGCTCATAGCAATGGCTCGCAGTCTAAAGGCTAAAGAACGGCAACTCAAAGCTGAACAGGCTGACCTCAATGATCGATGGACAAAAGTCCTCTCAGTCGAGGAAGTATAGGACACTGGTCTGTTAAACCAGACCAAAAACTACCCTCGAAGAAGGTTGCTGCCGTAATTCGATGATGAACTTATTGATACTACATCTCCAGATCGTACTCCGTACGACAAGCCAGACCCCCCCATGGTCGGGACAGGACGACTGACGACACCAACTATATACCAGCAGTGCCCCGGAGACGGGGTAAGGAGCCATTATAGCCCAATGACATGTTTGACCTGCGAGATGACCTGGATCATAGAGCAGGCCGCACTTGATCCATCTATCGATCTAGAGAGTACTCGCCCAATAGACGCGGTGGATACAAACCATGGTTCGACCAAAACAATAGAGTCCGGGAACGCCACCGGCCCCACACAGACGCCGAATACAGGCAGGATATAGCTCGGGTCAGAGGCGCCACCCACCCATTGTGCTTCACAGATGAGGTAATGCGACATCAGTTCCCTGAAGGGTTTAAACCCGTGAATATAAAATAGCATGACAGAACCACTGACCCAACTATATGGATCGAGCACTTCCTCCTCCATATCCACATGGTGCGAGGTGATGATATCCATGCCATCAAATACCTCCCTCTTAAGCTTAAGGGGCCAGCTCGGCACTGGTTAAACAGCCTCCCCGAAAACACCATTGGATGTTCGGAAGACCTGGAAGATGCATTCCGTTCTAACTTCCAGGGGACCTATGTCCGCCCACCGGACTCCTTCGATCTTAGCAACGTCGTCCACAATCCCGGCGAGTCCGCTCGACAGTGCTGGAATCGGTTCTTGACTAAGAAGAACCAAATCGTCGACTGCCCGGATGCTGAGGCCATAGCCTCCTTCCGGCACAATATTCTGGACGAATGGCTGGCCCGCCAGCTAGGCCAGGACAGGCCTCGGACTATGTCCGCCTTACCTCCCTCATGAACCGCTTTTGTGCGGGCGAAAAAAATTGGCTGGCAAGACGTAGCCACAAGTCTGAAGATCTTGTGGCACCCGAAGCCTGGGACGGCAACTGAAAGCCAAAGCGCAATAAGAATAAGCGCCGACACAATAATAGTGATGCTGATGACACGATTGCTAATGACGGATTCCGCAACTCCCGGCCTAGGCAGCGGAAGAAGCCCCCTAAAGGCAATCGTGACGGACCCACTCAGCTTGAGAAGATCATGGAAAGGCCGTGCCAAATCCATGGGACTTCGGAAAAGCCCGACAACCACACACACCGCAACTTCTGGGTGTTTAAACAAGCCGGCAAGATACCACCCAATGACCAAGGTAAAAGCTCTCGCAGCGAGGACGAAGATGAGCCTCGGGGTCCAATTGGTGGCGGACAGAAATAATTCCCTCCTGAAGTAAAAACGGTGAACATAATATACGCCACCCACATAACGAAGGAGAGAAAGCATGCTCTGCGGGAAGTCTACGCGCTGGAACCCGTAGCCCCGAAGTACAACCCATGGTCGGCATAGCCGATCACCTTTGATCGGCGTGATCATCCGACCGGTATCCGTCATGGGGGTTTGACGGACCTCGTCCTAAACCCCATTGTAGATGGGTATCACCTCACAAAGGTCCTAATAGACGGAGGGAGTAGCCTTAACCTCATTTACTCAGATACGGTGAAGAGGATGGGCATTGATCCGTCAAGGATCAAACCCAGCAGCACTACCTTCAAAGGAGTGATCTCAGGTGTTGAGGCCCGATGCACGGGCTCGATAACTCTGGAGGTCGTGTTCAGCTCACCCGATAACTTTCGTAACGAAGACTTGATCTTCCACATCGTGTCCTTCCGCAACAGCTATCACGCGCTGCTTGGTCGGACAGCGTTCACTCGTTTCAACGCGGTCCCACACTACACATACCTCAAGCTCAAGATGTTGGGCCCCAAGGGGGTTATTACTGTCAACGGCAACACCGAGCGCTCCCTTAGAACTGAGGAACATGCACTGGCCCTAGCGGCCGAATTCAGCTATAAATAACATCGACAAGTTCCGACATCCGCCATAAAGGAACCTAAGGCTAGGAAGCGAGTCCGGCTTCAGACCGAAAACTCAGATCCTTCCTCTTCCCCTCTATAGGTACTCGCCCCGCACCGCACAATTTCAGGACCAACAAAGTATGTGCCGAGGAGGCACAACTTCGCACTTAAGATTCCATGGGAAGCGGTGGGGAAATAAAGGTGGGTGTTAGGCTGGCCTGACCTACTACCACCAATATGTCTTCGGACAAGATGCAGGGGCCCCTAAAAGAGCCTGCCAACGGCGTAAATCTCACTTACAATTTGGTGCCCTCTCAAGATTTTGTTAGCAAAATCTGCCCACCGAACACTGACACCCAGGAAGGTGCATAAAAGAGCAGGAGTCAACTACCAAGGCGGCATATCGAGGACGTCAGGTCACCAATTGAAGGCCCTTGGTACAACAACTCCTTGATGATTTTATTTCTTATTTTCTTTCGCACAATTGTAAGAAGTTGCTTCGGCAATGCGAGTTATAAGTGTTGTTGAGAAAATGCAAAATTGCATGCCGCAAGTACGCATCATCTGTCCTGTTTTTGGCGCATACTTTTTCTCCTTTCTCCCACCTCTCGTGAACCTGTTCGGTATGACACGAGGTAATCGGCTAATAGACCCAGGGCTCGATTTCAAACACAAATCGCCTTAACTATCTTGTGTTCGGTGTCTTGGCGTTCTCTTTATATGCATCGGTTCCGAACTATGTCTTTGGTCATTAAGTTGGGTTGCCCGACTCTTGTGCTTGCCCCTTTATGTTCCGCTCGTTTGGCTAAAAGGGAAAAGGGAGCACCACTGTGATTGTGTTTCTGGATAGTCTGGTCAAGCACCTCACGGGAGAAAGCCGAAAACGGACTGTCATAGTATGCGTGATCGGATCTGTGAACCCCAAGCTAGAAGTATTATACTTCAATCCTCATAAGCAGTTATTCTGTTATATGAGGAACTTGCCCTTTGTGCAAACATTATGATGTTGGCTTCAGCCTCGGTTCGTCCGAACATCGCAAACGCTCCGGTGGCTAATCATACGCTTCTCGTAGTCCTTTTTGCAACCCTTCGGTTAAGTGAAAGAAATAAAGCACTATAGTATGATTGCCTAGTCTGCCGCACTATACCGCCTTCGGGTTTTGTCGTGGATTTATCACGGCAGATGTCCGGGTGAACGGACTTGGATTCGAGGCCATCGCTAACCGGGTGGATTCAAAGGGGTTGATCAGGACGAAAGACACGGATTTACCCAGGTTTGGCCCCTCAAATCGAGGTAATAGCCTATGTCCTGCTTGTGTTTGTATTGCTTGTGTATCGATTACAAGGAGCTACAAGCTTGACCTAGTTCACGATAACCTGTCCTCTAAGTCGCCCCGGGTCTGCCTTTATATAGGAGGTCAGGACCACCGGGTCGTTACAACAACCGAGTCTTATTGTATGTCCGAGTCTCTCTCTATCTTATTGTCCAAGCTGTCTTTGAGACGGCTTACATGCCCGGGTCTTCTCCGTCTGGGCCATCGTATGGCTCACACCTTGAGCTGCCTATCTTCCTGGGCCACCAGTCTTACGGTCACCCTTGGGTCGGCTCACGAGCCAGCAACATGACCCGGAGCCTCCAGGGCGGGTCATATTGCGGGGTTATATCCCCAACATTAAGCCCCAGGTTGAATTGAGCTTGCTCACTTCATCCTTCTCTTCTGATTTTGGCGAGTCGCCCGAAAATGACCCGGCGTGAGGTCACGAGATCTGCTGACATACCACCGAATCTTTCATTAATTGTCATCCCGAGAATCGAGGCGTTCGCCTCGGTCAAACGTTGTCGTCGCCTGGATTTTCGTGCCTTCCTCGTCCATTCTTTTAAATATGACTCGTGCGGGGCGAAGCTTTTCATCCTCCCGCTTGTGCCTCTTCTTCTTCTTCCTGTTGCCATCGATCCAGCGTCCTCGTTGTCTGGCGCCGTCTTTGCAGCTACAACGACCGGGCCGCTGCATCACCCTGATTTGTACCTGAGACCTTCCGCCTCCGCCATGACATCTCCAGTGAGTTCTCCTTCTTCTTAGATCACCCACCACCATAGTAGGGTTTCACCGGGGGCTCCGCCGTCGCCGCTCGGGCTCCGGCACCGCCACCGCGAGTATATCTCGACGCCGTTGGCGCCTTTAGAGTGCGCTCTTGCCTCGCCGCCGTGCGCGGGCCGGCCGCGTGTAATGCGCGGACCGCGATGGCTCCGGTCCATTTTCTTTGCTTCCGTTGTTCATCGCTAGATCATGATTAAAATCCTTTTCTCCGCTTTTATAGATCCGTAGCCATAGTAGTAATTTGCGGAATCTGTTTTTAGGACTTAGCCGATTTTCGATCTTCCTTTCCTCTGTTGAGTCGCTGAGCTTCTCCGACTCTCATGAATTGGGTCTTTCCACATTATCCGTAGAACCCTTAAACCTGTAAGCCATCATAAATATTTGCTTGCTCTTGACTCATCATGCCCTTTGCCTTACACAGTATTTAAGCCACCAATATGTCTCGTGCGTCCAACTCATGCAACCGGGTTGGTTCTTGCGTTATGAAGGAGTGCTTAACAGATTATGTTGAAGTGGGTACTCTCCCTCCCAGAGATATCCTCAACTGGCGGGTTCCGGGTAAAGAGACCCGGCCTTCTCCCCAAAAAGGAGAGATAGTAGTCTTCACTGATCACATCGATCGAGGGTTCATGCCACCCGACTCTAAGTTTTTCCGGGATGTTCTTCATTTGTATCCTCAAGACTTGGCCCCCAACTTTGTTTCAAATATATGCAACTTCCAAGTGCTCTGCGAGGCTTATCTGCAGTCCAGGCCGTCTGTGGGGTTCTTTCGGGAGTTCTTTTATGCCAACCGCCAAACCAAAATGAAGGGCGGTCCAAGTCTGGAGCTTGGAGGGATCTCTATTCAGCGACGCAGAGACATCATTTTCCGGCTACGCAAATGCCGAGTCACCGAAAGGACTGGAATAAAACCTGGTTCTACTGCAAGGATATCTCTCCTGAGGGTGAATGCCCCCTGCCGGGCTATCGTCCTTCCTGACTCAAGACAGATTCAGAGCTTCCGGGCCAGCTCTCAGCCTCGGAGCGTGCTAGATTTGAACCGGATCATGCCAAGCTCAAGGCGCTCATGGCCAATGGACTTACAGTAATAGACTTGATCCGCTGCTAGATTTCTTGGCGGATCATGCCCTTAAGCCACAGGGGCCGGCTTATGTGTGAATACGAAGGCAAGTACGACAGTTCCTTGTGCTTCAGCAAATCAACTTTGACCGAAGACGACATCACCATGACCATCCGGAGCCTTGTCCATGAAGCCTCCAGCTCTTGCAGCGCCATCGGGCTGGCGCCTTTCTGCGACAATCATCCGGCTCCGGATGTAAGTTAATCTCTTCCCATCCGTCTCTTGAATGTTGCTTGTACTTTGCTGATTTATTACTCCTTCTCCGGGTCACTCCTGTGGGACGACTCAGACCTGGAAGAAGGAATATGTTGCCCCTCCAAATAAATCCACGAAGAAGGGCGCGACCAAGAGGGCTAAAAAAGATGCCCCGCAAGAGAATTTGTTTGACCCGCCACCATCATCCAGCTCAGAGGTAATACTTTAATTGCTTTGCTTGATGTTTTGCCTTCCTGCTTTATTAATGCTTGTTTTACTCATAGGATGAAGTGGAAACCAACCGCGCCCATGCTCCTGAGGTAAATTATGTTTGTTCTAGCTCAGAATGTTTCGTCCCCCGAAAGCCGCGGCGGGTTATCAGAAAAGATCCTCTTTCTCACCCTCTTGCTGACCTGGCTCCCGATTTTCTCTTGAAAAGCAACAGCAGGCCGAGCGTCGTCAGACTCGAAGCACTGGCTCTACTGAGTTTGTGTACGGGTTACCAAATTCTCCGGCTCCAAAGAAACGCCCCGCAGAGGTTTATGTCTCTACTTTTCCTTTAACTTTCCTTTGTAAACTTGACACTTTCTCATCTATCTGTTTTTTTCTTTTTAGAAATCCCCTTCCTCCGGCGATTCTTCGGCTTCAGTTCTACCACCGCCCAAGATCAACCCGCTGTAAGCATTCCTTACTATGATATCCGGACATCCGGCTCTTAATATGATAGCAATATCTTCGACTGCTAATCCTTCTATTTTGCAGTGCTCAAGCCAAGCGTTGCAAGACCAATATCCAAGAGCCGGAGCTCGAACAACCGGAGGAGGCTGAAGTAGAAGAAAATCCACCAGCTGCCTCCACAGAACTGGCTGCTGTCGATGTCATCATGGAGAGCCCTCCAAGGGCTCCTTCAAAGCCGGTGACTCCTGCCAAGACCCATGTAACTCCAGATGTTGTTATCACCGGGTCTGGCCATCAAACTCCTCCGGCTCATGTGCGGACCAAGCAAACAGAGCCGGCCGAAGCCTCGAAGAAGCTGAACTTTGACTCTTCGTACGAGAAGATGACAGCCGAGGAGCTCCAGGCCGGGTATATAAACCAGGTTACCACCAGCCGGGATCTGGAACTTCGGCTGGTCTCTTTAATGAAGACAAAATACGGGGCACTCTTCTTGTTGCCATACCCTTACTTAGCCCCCAAGGGCCGGTTCAATGTACTCAATCGTTGAACCGGGTCTTTGTTTAACTTCCTGTTAGAAAAAATTCATAGCCATTGTCTCCTAGAGTCGGCTTAATTTGCCAAAATTGAGTCAGGTTTCCCTTTAGATAACTTAAACCGCCAGTCGTAGCCCCCAAGGGCCGGCTCAATCTTGATAAAGTTCAGTCGGACTTTAGTGTAGATATCTTGAAGAATCGCCTGCAGCCCCCAAGGGCCGACTCAAAACTTATCAAAGTTTGAGTCGGGGCTTCCATTCGAAGTAAAGTGAAGAGCCATAGTGTAGCCCCCCAGTTCCGGATTAACTTTGAAGAACATGAACCGGATCTACATTGCATACTCAAAGATCAAACATACATTAGCCCCCAAGTGTCAAATATATTGCTTGCAATCTGTTTGAGACTTGCATAATCTTTGCTGTCAACACTCATCATTTGATATGACCTTTCCATCGGCGGCTTATCCTGTATTTTGATGTTTTGCAGGAAACTTTAAACGAAGCTGGGTCTCAATTGGCAGATCTGAAGGCCAACTTGGCGGCTCAGCAAGAAGCCCAAAGCATTACTGATGAAAAGTGTCGGCTTCTCTCTGAGGAGCTGGCCAATGCCACTGCTGAGCTTACCTCTTTGAGAGAAATGGCAGAATCTGAAAAGGCCGCTCTGATCAAACGGGCGGACGACGCCGACCAGCGGCTTACAGCTGTGGCGGAGGAACTCCAAGGCCTGAAGCGGCACATAGCGAAGATGTCAGCCGCCCTATTTGGTAAGCTTCTGTTTTACTTTGTATTTTAACATTGCTATTGAAAAACTGGCGACTCATTAGCTTTATCTGGCTTATCTAGGTCCCAGGAGCCGACAGTTGGCCTCTGATAGCCTTCTGCCACTGAAGGCCATCTACACCTTTGTGGAACAACTATACTGCAGCGCCATCTTCACGATCAAGAGTGTTCAATATAAGGAGAAGATCCCCAACACTCTGAAAGGGGTCTTGGAACTCTTCTCCACCATGCCAGAACAGATTGAAGAACTAAAGAAATCAGCTTTTCGTCAAGGAGTAGTCGCTAGATTGAGCCGGGCTCTGGCCTTCGCCCCTAAGTTGACGCCGGCTGAAATGATCGATGGCTATCCATCGAAGAAAGACGACGGCTCAGAATTCATAGAAGCGGACTACATCCAGTGTGTCAAGGACTCCCGCTTCTTGGTGTCTGTACTTGCAGATGAAGCCAACTTAGATGTCTGCCAGGTGGCTTTGGATGGCGAGGATAAGAGGATCCACGGGCCTCTCTATGAGTGGAAATCTCTAACACCCGCCCGCAGTAAGGAACTCTTCCCTAATGATCTCGACACATCTCCCTTTTTTGAGGAAGGGTCCTTCGCCGCACTGGCTGACTACAACTGGGATCTGGAAACTCTCTAGATGAAGCCAGTAGAAGAGCCGGAGCAGGATGACTCGGCCGTCTGATTTTGCATTTTATAACCTTCTGAGCGATGGCTCAAACAATGATCCGCCGTGGCCAGTTGAAACTTTGGTAATGCCTTTGCTCCTTCTAAGAGCAATTTTTGTAATAGCTTAAGGATGACTCTGCCGTTCTAAAGATAGTTTGGGCTGTATATATTTCCATATCTTTGTGTATACTTTCCGTCTCTCCGTGTTTCAATTTGATGTGTTGCCGGCTCTCCATTGATTGACCGCTCCTTTGCATAAATATACCTTGAGCTTTTATGATGAGGGGTGTTTGTCTTTGAAGACGTCATTCCTTCTCCAGAAGATTAGAGCCGGATAATATCTTTGTTAACTGGAGCAACATGGCTCCGGCTCTTGTCGGATGAATCCATTTAAGGAGCCGGTTGTCTTAGGATAATGTAAGCTATACCTGATGGTAAGAAGCCTCTATCGATAACTGTGGCTATTGATGAACCGGAAGCGGCCTAAAGCCGGATGTATGAAGGGTAATGTAAGCTATACCTGACGGTAAGAAGCCTCCTTTTAACAGCAAATGTTGTATGCGCGAAGGCCGGCTCTCAATGGGAGATGTAAGCTATACCCCAAGGCAAGAAGCCTCCATCGATAGCCGCGGCTAATAATTAGCCTGAGATGGCATAGATCCGGTTGTTTGAAAGGAGATGTAAGCTATACCCGAAGGCAAGAAGCCTCTTTCAACAGCTACAGTTGATAAGCAACTGAGTTTTGGCGTAAACGCCGTTTGGTAGGGTGAGATAAGCGAACCCGTCAGTAAGAAGCCCCCTTCGATGGCCGCAGTTGATAAGCAACTGGAATTTGGTGTACACGCTGTTGTCTTTAGGGTAATGTAAGCTATACCGAAGGTAAGAAGCCTCCATCAACAACAACGCTTAATGTAACCAAACTAGGCATAAAGCCAACTGTGCAAGGGAGATGTAAGCTATACCCGAGGGCAAGAAGCCTCCTTGTTATAGTGTAATAATAGATGCCTGTGCCAAGGAGATGTAAGCTATAGCCGAAAGCAATAAGCCTCTTTGCAACAGTGCTTAATTGGGCATAACGCCGGCTGTGCAAGGGAGATGTAAGCTATACCCGAAGGCAAGAAGCCTCCTTGCAACAGCATAAAAACAGACTATGCAAGGGAGATGTAAGCTATACCCGAAGGCAAGAAGCCTCCCTGCAACAGCGCTTGATAGGGCATAAAGCCGGATGATAGATCAGCCATTTTGACAGTGAACAAACCATTTCAACTCAAATTTTTGAGCCGATTTTTTTTATCTTGATTGCACAAAGACATACATAAGAGCAGAGGCCCTAGTCTTTGCGGGGATGCTAGCTTTACTCATGTAAACATGATATATACAATGATAGCGGCTTTCAACGCCTGCTAAGTAAAGTATGGTCGCAGATGTGCGATATTCCATGGCCGCAACGTCTCTTGACCCGCGGTTTCTGACTCATCTCGGATATCAATGAGGTAATATGACCCATTGTTAAGGTTTCTGCCGATCACAAAAGGCCCCTCCCATGGTGGGGATACCTTATGCATTCCAGATTGGTCTTGAATCAACCGGAGCACCAGGTCACCTTCCTAGAACATCCGGGTCTTCACCCTGCGGCTATGATAGCGTCGCAGGTCTTGTTGATAAATTGCCGACCTGGCTGCTGCTAACTCTCGTGCTTCATCCAAGGCGCCCAACACATCTTGGCGTTCTACCTCATTGTCTGTCTCAACGTAAGCCGCCACCCTTGGTGAGTTGTGCCGGATATCACTGGGTAGAACCGCCTCAGCACCATACACCATGAAGAAAGGCGTGAAACCTGTAGATCTGTTAGGGGTAGTTCTGATGCTCCATAAGACGGAAGGCAACTCCTCTACCCAACATCCAGGTGTCCGCTTCAAAGGAACCATGAGCCGTGGTTTGACTCCTCTTAAAATTTCCTGATTGGCTCGCTCCGCCTGACCATTAGATTGTAGATGTGCCATGGCTGAAACATCAAACCGGATATGCTCCTTCTCACAGAACGCTTTCATAGCTCCTTTGGATAGATTTGTTTCGTTGTCCGTAATGATACTGTGCGGGTAACCAAAGCGATAGATCAACTTCTTAATAAATTGAACTGCTGTAGCCGCGTCACATTTGCTGACCGGTCGTGCCTCTACCCACTTAGTAAATTTATCAATCGCCACCAGAAAGTGTGTTTTCTTATCCTTGGATCTCTTGAAAGGTACTGCCATATCAAGCCCCCAGACTGCAAACGGACAAGTGATTGGTATCATCCCCAACTCTTGACGCGGAATGTGAGCTCGCCGGCCAAACTTTTGACAGCCGTCACACTTACGGACTAAGTCTTCCGCATCCTTGTGAGCCGTCACCAGAAAAACCCATGTCGAAAAGCCTTGGCCACTAAAGATTTTGACCCGGCATGATGTCCACAGTCGCCAACATGAATTTCACTCAAGATCTACCGGCCCTCCTCCGGTGAGACGCAACGCTGAAAGACACCCATCACACTACACTTATGTAACTCACCATTGATAATCGTCATAGACTTAGAATGTCGGGTGATCTTCCTGGCCAGATCCTCCTCCTGAGGCAACTCGCCGCGTGTCAGATACGCCAAATAAGGAATAGTCTAGTCCGGGATAGCATGCAGAGCCACCACCAATTCCGCCTCCGAGTCAGGAATAGCCAGATCCTCCTCAGAGGGTATCTTGACAGTTGGATGATGCAATACATCCAGAAAAACATTAGGTGGTACCGGATTTCGTTGAGAACCTAACCGTGATAAGGCATCAACCGCCTCATTCCTGCGACGATCAATATGATCCACCTGGTTCCCCTTGAAGTGACCGGCAATGATATCAACTGCCTGTCAATAAGCCGCCATCCGCGGATCTTTGGAGTCCCAAGTACCTGAAACTTGCTGAGCCACAAGATCTGAGTCGCCTAAACATCTGACCCGGCTTAAGTTCATCTCTTTAGCGACTCTGAGACCATGGAGCAGTGCCTCATACTCAGTTGCATTATTAGTACAAGGAAACATTAACCGGAGCACATAACAAAACTTGTCACCCTTCGGGGAGGTAAGAACAACCCCTGCATCGGACCCCTCTAGTTGCATGGACCCATCAAAGTGTATAGTCCAATATGTGTTATCCGGCTTCTCTTCGGGAGCTTGACATTCTGTCCAATCATTTATGAAATCCACCAAAGCTTGAGACTTTATTGTTGTACGGGGAACATATTTGATGTTAAGAGGACGCAGCTCTAAGGCCCACTTGGCAATCCTCCCTGTGGCTTCTCTATTTTGAATGATATCTCCCAACGGGGCAGAACTGACCACGGTTATCTGGTGCCCCAAAAAGTAGTGTTTTAACTTGTGGTTAGCCATGAAAACTCCGTATACCAGCTTCTGCCAATGCAGATACCTCTGCTTAGACTCTACCAAAACTTCACTGATGTAATAAACCAGCCTTTGCACAGGATACTCCTTCCCTGCCTCCTTGCGCTCAACCACAATTGCTACACTGACTGCTCTGTTGTTAGCCGCCACATAAAGGAGCAAAGACTCTTTCTCAACCGGAGTGGCTAACACTGGCGGCTCAGTCAACTGTTTTTTAAGAGCTTCAAGTGCTTCAGCCGCTGCCTTGCTCCACTTAAACTTGTCTGTCTTCTTCATCATCTGGTATAAGGGAATGGCCTTCTCCCCAAGTCGGCTTATGAACCGGCTCAACGCAGCAATCCGTCCTGCAAGGCGCTGAACGTCATTAATGCACGTCGGCTCTCCTAAAGAAGTGATAGCCTTAATTTTATCTGGGTTAGCCTCGATGCCCCGCTCAGAGACCAAGAAACCCAAAAGCTTTCCTGCTGGAAACCAAAAACACACTTCGTCGGGTTAAGCATCATCTTGTAGACCCGGAGATTGTCAAAAGTTTCCTTCAGATCCTCTAGGAGAGTTTCTTTCTTTCTGCATTTAACCACGATGTCGTGAACGTAAGCATGAACATTTCGGCCAATCTGACTCTGAAGGCAGTTCTGCACACATGTTGGTAAGTCGCCTGGGCACTCTTGAGCCCGAAAGGCATGGAGACGTAGCAAAATGCCCCAAAGGGTGTAATAAACGCCGTCTTCTCCTGATGTTTCATTGCCATCTTGATGTGATGATAACCTGAATATGCATCCAAGAAGCATAAACTTTCACACCCGGCTGTAGCATCAATAATCTGATTGATGCGAGGGAGTGCAAAAGGGTCAGCCGGGCAAGCCTTGTTAAGGTCCGTGTAATTTATACACATACGCCAGGTGCCGTTCTTTTTGAGCATTAGCACCGGGTTAGCCAACCACTCTGGGCGAAAACTTCCACTATAAAGCCTGCAGCCAAGAGCCGGGCAACTTCCTCCCCAATAGCTTTATGTCTGTCTTCGTTGAACCGTCGTAGAAACTGTTTAATCGGCTTAAACTTTGGATCCACATTAAGGTTGTTCTCAGCGAACTCTCTCGGTACACCCGGCATGTCAGAAGGCTTCCATGCAAAGATGTCCTGATTCTCATGGATGAATGCGATGAGCGCGCTTTCCTATTTGGGATCCATGTGAGCCCCAATGCTGAACTGCTCGGATGAGTCGCCCGGATTGAAATCTACTACCTTGGTATCATCCGCTGAAAACTTGAGTGGTGGATTAACTTCCGTAGTAGGTTTCTTCAGCGGGGTCATATCCTCCGGGTCAACATTCTCCTTGTAGAACTTCAGCTCCTCCTGGGCACAACTAGACTCTGCATACGCCGCATCTCCTTCCTCACACTCGAGAGCCGTTTTCCGATTACTAGGAACGGTAATTGTACCATTTAAGCCGGGCATTTTGAGTTGTAAATAAACATAGCAAGGCCTAGCCATAAATTTAGCATAAGTCGGCCTCCCAAACAGTGCATTATAGGGACTTTTGATTTTAACCACCTCAAACCACAAGGACTCCACCCTGTAATTATACTCATCGCCAAAAACCACTTCCAAAGAAATCCGGCCCATTGGGTATGCCGACTTACCCGGGACCACACCATGAAAGACGATGGAGGAAGGTTCAAGGTCTTTGTCAAGCAACTTCATCCGCCGGAAAGTGTCATAATAAAGGATGTTGATACTGCTGCCTCCGTTCATGAGCACCTTGTTCACCATATAGCCATTCACCTGAGGAGCCACAACTAACGCTAGCCGGCCCAGGTCATCTACCCGCGGCGGGTGAGCCTCCCGGATCCACATTATGTCATACTCAGACCATGGTAAGTACCGCAGGAGAGCCGGCACAACTGCTTTAACCGCTCGCCTCCGGAACTTCTTGTCTCGTTTATTGTGACCGGTCGTGAACACGTGATACTGTCCAGAACTGAGCTGCTTCGGGTTACTCTGAAACCCGGATTGATTGCACTGCTGATGATTGTTGTTATTGCTGTTGTTGCCAGGATGCTGCTGGTGCCCCCCTTGGTTATCCTGACCCGGATGCCCGGCTCCTAAACCGCCGGCACCGAATCAGCCCCTGATCCGCCGCGCCTTGACCCGCCAGGCAGGCCACCGCCCTGGTTATTGCGTGGTTGGGAATGTTGGTTTTTGAATCTCTGCATGATAAAGGAATCACCCCACGCATGTAACGTCGGCCTATCAGGCGTGCCGTGCTCCGGACAAGGCTTCTTAAGGACTTCTTCTAAATTGAAAGGACCTCTGTTCCTTTGGCGAAACGACCTGAATTTTCCGTTCCCCTTGGGATGGTTCTGTTCTGTGTTGGTGTTTGCCACTAGCTCTGACCCGCCATCAGCATTCTTCCGTTTATTCTGACTCCCATTGTTCACAAAGCCTTTGCCTTGATTGTTCTTCTTCCCTTGATTGGCTTTCTCATCATCCGAGCCTGGATCCTCGGTGTAATCTGAGTCGGCATACTTTGTCAGGGCCGTCATGAGCTCTCCCATATCCTGACACGTGCGCTTGAGCTGGCCGAGCTTCTGTTTCAATGGAACAAAATGACATTTCTTTTCCATAATAAGCACCGCCTGAGCCGCCGTGCTCCGCTCTGAAGAGTGAATAATGGTCCCAGTGACCTGCCGGACCCAATGATGGGACGACTCATTCTCCTGTTGAACACAATGGTCCAAGTCTACAATGGACATAGGCTGCTTACAGGTCCCCTGAAAATTCTTAATAAACTTCACTCTCAGCTCCGCCCATGAACTTATCGTGTTAGGCGGCAGACCTTTCAACCATGTGCGAGCCGGACCCGCAAGCATCATGATGAAATATTTTGCACATACCGCTTCACTGACGTCTAGCATCTCCATGGCCATCTTATAACTCTCAACCCAAGCCTTAGGGGGTAGATCAGCTGTGTAATTCGAAACTTTTCGTGGCCCCTTGAAATCTTTTGGTAGTTGTTCACTTCTCAAAGCCGGAGTTAAACATGGCACCCCTGCGGCTCTGGTACTAACTACTCCCATTGAGACGGAAAGCGCCGGCTCCGGACAGGTTGCCGCTATCTCCGCCTCTCGCCTGTTCCTCGCCCGGTCCGTGAGGGTTTGTGCATCTAGAGCCGCCTGCTCGTCCTCCGGTGGTCCCCGACGTGGATGACTGCTGGAACACGCTGGCGACTCGTAGCGCCGGCTGAAACTTCGGCTAGGGAGGGGGTAGAGTGAACCCGGCTCCGGTTGTGAGCATATCTCTCTTGCTGGGCCATGGTCGTCTGTAAATATCCAATGGCGTTTCGCACGTCCTCCACAAAGGGTGCTTCATCTGGGATGGGAATCGTCCCAAGCCGGGTGGCCGCCGCCACCATGTTCTCGGCCGGGTTAGAGTAGTGACCCGCCGGTGTCAGAAAAGCTCTACGTGAAGTTTGGTTATGCTGGGGTGGATGAGTTGTCATGCGTTCCATCGGGCGGCTTTCCGGCGCGCCCGCAACCCTCCCCGCACCAGGGGTATTAAATAGGTTCCTTGCTTCGTAACATTCTGGCAGACGGGATTGATGCCTCCTCCGCTGCACCGTGGCTGCTGACCTTTGTTCCTGCTCCAGATGGAAAGCATCTGCCTTGATACGCTCCGCTTCTTCCTCCATCCGGATCTTCAGCTCGGCCATCCTTTGTCGTTCCTCTGCCATCCGGCCCTTGATCCGTGTCACCTCTAGATTTCGGGCTGCTTGATTATCCGGTGTTACTTCCGTGGCCATGATAGCTGTGAGCTCGTCCATTAATTCCACTAGAACCTGAGCCGGCGGCTGCGGGCTATCACCCGCTGCGGTGGCTCCCGCAGTTGTTTCATCGACGGCTGGAGCTGATCCCGCCATGAACACCGCTGCATGAACCGGGGGTCTCGGAGCATCCGACTCAAAGCCCTCTACCTCAAAATAGGTGTCGTAGTAGCCCCCAAGGCCACCGTTACTGAGCCGATACACTGACTCTGTCTCCCCACTGGTGGACTCATCTTCCGAGCAAACAAGAGTTCCTTGTGATCCGGACGCTTCCAGGTCCATACCTTGAGTGAAGCCCACGAGAATTTGCCTTTGACCCGGATGGGCACGGGCAGGCCGCACACCACTCGCAGATTGGAGACGCCGAGCCGGCTCGACGATGGTGGTGGAGATGTCTGGCCCGGGTGTAGATCCATCAACCTTTCCAATGAAAACTTGGATCCCGCCAAACGGAACCCAGAATCCATACTCCACAGAATCAGCATCAAGCCCCTAGCCGGCATCGTCGATGTAGAGCTGCCCGCGGCGACTCTTGCTCATCCTTTCAACCACGTATCCCTTGAGCCCTGGGAGAGAGCCCTTTGAGAACTCAACACCACCAAGCGCGTGCCCCATGGTGGGCGCCAACTGTTGTGGATTTATCACGGTAGGTGTCCGGGTGAACGGACTTGGATTCGAGGCCATCGCTAATGCGGTGGACTCAAAGGGGTTGATCGGGACGAAAGACACGGATTTACCTAGGTTCTGCCCCTCAAATCAAGGTAATAGCCTATGTCCTGCTTGTGTTTGTATTGCTTGTGTATCGATTACAAGGAGCTAGAAGCTTGACCTAGTTCTCGATAACCTGTCCTCTAAGTCGCCCCGGGTCTGCCTTTATATAGGAGGTCAGGACCACCGGGTCGTTACAATTGTTAACCGAGTCTTATTGTATGTCCGAGTATCTCTCTATCTTCTTGTCCAAGCTGTCTTTGAGACGGCTTACACGCCCGGGTCTTCTCCGTCCGTGCCGTCGTACGGCTCACACCTTGAGCTGCCTATCTTCCTTGGCCACCAGTCTTACGGCTCACCCTTGGGCCGGCTCACGAGCCAGCAACATGACCCGGAACCTCCAGGGCGGGTCATATTGCGGGGTTATATCCCCAACAGGTTTTGATAATACGGCTAAGGGACACAGTGCACTGGCATAGACACCCCATGTAGTTTCTACGTGGGGGCTCAAGCCGACAACTCGCATCTGTCAATAATAAACAGCCACAACTGCGGGTCTACCTGTACCCTGCCTCCAGTATATTTGACCCATTTGCACCGAAACAAAGGGACCTTAAGATCAGGTCCATAGTGAAGTTCCCATATATCCTCTGTGTAACCATAATATGTGTCTTCAAAGTTGGTTGCATCATAGCGGACACCACTGTTTTGGTTGGTGCTCTTCTTATCTTGGGCGATTATGTAAAATGTATTCCCATTTATCTCGTACCCTTTGAAAGTCGTTACAGTCGAACTTGGTGTGTTGGCCAACCAGTACAGTTCATCTAGAACATCGTTGTCATTGATGAGCTTTGTTTGCAACCAACTGGCAAAAGTCTCCATGTGTTTACGTTCAATCCAGGGGTCAGAGTGCTCTGGGTTCTTGGACCGTACAATATCCTTGTGTTCCTCCATATATGGAGTCACCAAGGTGGAATTTTGTAGAACCATGTAGTGTGCTTGAGTGAAAGAATGCCCGTCCATATTTATTCCTTCTTTCCTTCCTAATGTGCCTATTCCACCCAGTTTCCCCTCATGCCGTGATTCAGGAAGACCAATCGGCTTAATGTCAGGAAAAAAGTCAACACAAAACTCAATAACCTCCTCTATTCCATATCCCTTGGCGATGCTTACTTCTAGCCTAGCACGGTTATGAACATATTTCTTTAAGACTCCCATGAACCTCTCAAAGGGGAACATATTGTGTAGAAATACAGGACCCAGAATGTTAATCTCTTCTACTAGGTGCACTAGAACGTTCGTCATAATATTGAAGAAGGATGGAGGGAACACCAACTCGAAACTGACAAGACATTGGACCAGGTCATTTTCTAACCTTGGTAGGATTTCTGGATCGATTACCTTCTGAGAAATTGCATTGAGGAATGCGCATAGCTTCACAATGGCTAATCGAACATTTTCCGATAGAAGCCCCCTAAGTGCAACCGGAAGTAATTGCGTCATAATCACGTGGCAGTCATGAGACTTTAGATTTTGAAATTTTTTCTCTGCCATATTTATTATTCCCTTTATATTCGACGAGAAGCTAGACGGGACATTGATACCGAGAAGGCATTCAAAAAATATTTCCTTCTCTTCTTTCGTAAGAGCGTAGCTGGCAGGACCTTGATACTGCTTTGGAGGCATGCCATCTTTTTCATTAATTCTTTGCTTGTCCTCCCGTGCCTCCGGTGTATCTTTTGTCTTTCCATACACACCCAAGAAGCCTAGCAGGTTCACAGAAAGATTCTTCGTCACATGCATCACGTCGATTGCATTGCGGACCTCTAGGGCTTTCCAATATTCAAGTTCCCAAAATATAGATTTCTTCTTCCACATGGGTGCGTGTCCGTTGGCGTCATTCGGAACAGATTCTCCGCCAGGACCCTTTCCAAAGATTACCTGTAAATCCTTGACCATATCAAATATATATTCACCAGTACGGAGGCCAGGCTTCTTCCGGTTATCTGGCTCACCTTTGAAATGGTTGCCTGCCTTTCTTAAGATATGCTTGATCGGTAGAAATCGACGATGTCCCAGGTACACATTCTTCTTACATTTATCCAAATATATACTTTCAGTATCATCTAAACAGTGTGTGCATGCATTGTATCCCTTCTTTGTATGTCCTGAAAGGTTACTAAGAGCAGGCCAATCATTGATGGTTACAAACAGCAACGCTCATAGGTCAATTTCCTTCTGTGTGTGCGCATCCCACACACGCACACCTGGTTTTTTCCACAACTATAGAAGTTCATCAACTAGTGGCCTTAGGTAGACATCAATGTCGTTGTCGGGTTGCTTAGGGCCTTGAATGAGCACTGGCATCATAATGAACTTCCGCTTCATGCACAACCAAGGAGAAAGGTTGTAGATACATAGAGTCATGGGCCAGGTGCTGTGACTGGAGCTCTGCTCGCCAAAAGGATTCATGTCGTCTCTACTAAGACCAAACCATAAGTTCGTTGTGTCAGCTGCAAAGTCCTCGAACTCCCTCTCGATTTTTCTCCACTGCGACCCATCAGCGGGTGCTCTCAACATCCCGTCTTTCTTACGTTCTTCTTTGTGACATCGCAACAACTTGGCATGCTCTTTGTTTTGGAACAAAACATTTTAGCCGTGGTATTATAGGAGCATACCACATCACCTTGGCAGGAACCCTCTTCCTGTGGCATTTGCCCTCCACATCACCAGGGTCATCACGGGGGATCTTATAGCGCAGTGCACCGCATACCGGGCATGCATCCAAATTCTCGTACTCCTCACCGCGGTAGAGGATGCAGTCATTAGGGCATGCACGTATCTTCTACACCTCTAATCCTAGAGGGCAGACAACGTTCTTTGCTTCGTACGTACTTTCAGGCAATTCGTTATCCTTTGGAAGCATCTTCTTTATGATTATCAGCAATTCTTGAAATCCCTTATCAGTTACACCATTCTTCGCCTTCCATTGTAGCAATTCCAGCGTGGTACCCAGCTTTTTCTGGTCATCTTCACAATTTGGATACAATAATTTCTTGTGATCCTCTAACATGCGTTTCAACTTCAACCTCTCCTTATCATTTTTGCAGTTTCTCTTTGCATCAGCAATGACCTGACCCAAATCATCAGCAGGCTCATCTGATGCCTCTTCTTCAGCTTCCTCCATTGATGCCTCTTCTTCAGCTTCCCCCATTGTTGTATCGGCAAAAGGATAGTTGTCATCATCCTCTTCTTCTTCAATGTCTTCCATTATAACCCCTCTTTCTCCGTGCTTGGTCCAACAGCTATAGCCGGACATGAAACCGGACTTCAGCAGGTGGTAGTGAAGGGTTTTTGAGTTAGAGTAATGCCTATCATTCTTACAGTCACGACATGGACAACACATGAAACCATTCTGCTTATTTGTCTCAGCCACACGAATAAAATCATGCAGGCCATTAAGAAACCCTGGACTTAGTCGGTCATCGTACATCCATTGTCGGCTCATGTTCACTACACAACATCGAAGTGACCAAATTAATACAACTTGATCATCACATTACAACCAAAAGTAGAGCATAATTGCATAGTCGGTTGGAATTTTTGGTTCAACTACTTCCTATAGATAAAAATATCTACGTCAATTTGGTGGCATAATTAATTGTCATAGACATTAGATGATGTGTGAAATAGTTATAAAAGATAATTAACGACATACCACATCTGAATCATAGACTGGACGAGGGCCGACGTGGGCGGATACCATAACCATTACACTATAGAATAACTAACAATAATACAAGTAAGTAAATCGTACACGCAGCTACCTAAATCATACAAGTAAAAAAAATTAAAGATTTTAAGAAGAACAAGAGGCTCACCAAGGTACACCAAATAAACCACACCTACACATATGCAACCTAACAAGTTAATTTGATATCAAATTGGATACAAATCAAATAAACTCCCACAAATCACATATCACATATCTTTGAGCATACCACAAGCTAATCTAGCAAGAGATGAAGGAGCAAAGTTGCTAACCTTTATGAACACTTGGATAGATGGGGTGCCTTTAAATCTTGACAAATCCTTGGCAAAATGGAGGATGAGCTTCGAGCAAGAAGAAGAACATGGGAAGGCACACCAAATAAACCACACCTACACATATGCAACCTAACAAGTTAATTTGAGCTCAAATTAGATATAAATCAAATAAACTCCCACAAATCACATATCACATACCTTTGAGCATACCACAAGCTAATCTAGCAAGAGATGAAGGAGCAAAGTTGCTAACCTTTATGAACACTTGGATAGATCGGCTGCCTTTAAATCTTGACAAATCCTTGGCAAAATGGAGGATGAGATTTGAGCAAGAAGAAGAACAGGGGAGAAAACAGAGCTCTTTCGATCGGCTGCGGACGGATGTATATGTAGGTAGTCTTTAGTACCGGCTAGTGTCATCAGCCGGTACTAAAGGTTGCTCTTTAGTACTGGCTGGTGACACCAGCCGGTACTAAAGGTGCAAGCGGGGCCCATGTCTGACCAAAACCCTGCCATGCCCCCTTTAGTACCGGCTCGTGAGACGAACCGGTACTAAAGGTCCCTCACGAGCCGGTACTAAAGATCGCCCTGCTCCTAGCCGTTGTAGCCGACACGAATCGGGACTAATACCATCTTTAGTACTGGTTCGTGACCAGACTGGGACTAAAGCTCAGGACGAAAGGTTTTTTTTCTACTAGTGCATGTCTTTACATGCTAGGCTCGTCAAGCTCAACCGAGTGTTATGCATGTTCAAAACTGGCTTGCACCCGTTGTATGTGAACGTAGAGTCTATCACACCCGATCATGACGTGGTGTCTCAACACGACAGACTTTCACAACGGTGCACACTCAGGGAGAACACAATTTATCTTGAAATTTTAGTGAGGGATCACCTTATAATGCTACCGTCGTCCTAAGAAAAATAAGATGCATAAAAGGATTAATATCACATGCAAATCATAAGTGACATGATATGGCCATGAACTTGTGATTTTGATCTTCATCGCCAAAGCACCGGTGATACGTCCATTTTGCATCATGCTATATTGATATTTGTTGCATTATGGCCTGTTACTACACATTTTGGTACCATACTTATGCCTTTTCTCTCTTATTTTACAAGGTTTACATGAAGAGGGAGAATGCCGGCTGCTAGAATTCTGGACTCGAAAAGGAGCAAATATGAGAGACCTATTCTGCACAACTCCAAAAGTCCTGAAAAGTTACCGAGAATTATTTTGGAATATATCAAAAATACAGTACAAAAGAAATACCAGAGGGGACCTACCAGGAGGTCAGAAGCCTGCCGGTCGCGCCCTACCCCCTAACAGCGCCCTTCTGGCTTGTGGGCCCCCTGGCAGCCCTCCGGTGCTCATCTTCTGGTATATGAAGGGTTTTGACCTGGAAAAAATCATAAGAGAGCTTTCGGGACGAGGCGCCCCCTGGCAGAACAAATCTAGGGCTTCAGCGGAGCTGTTCTGCCGGGGAAACTTCCCTCTCGGAGGGTAAACTGAAGCCATCTTCATCACCAATGATCCTCTCATCGCGAGGGGGTCAATCTCCATTAACATCTTCATCAACACCATCTTCTCTCCAAACCCTAGTTCATCCCTTGTATTCGATCGTTGTCTCAAAACCTCAGATTCGTACCTGTGGGTTGCTATTAGTGTTGATAACTCCTTGTAGTTGATGCTAGTTTGTTTACTTGGTGGAAGATCATTTGTTCAGATCCTTAATGATAACTAATACTCCCTTGATTATGAACATGAATATGCTTTGTGAGTAGTTACGTTTGTTCCTAAGGACATGGGATAAGTCTTGTTATAAGTAATCATGTGAATTTGGTATCCGTTCGATTGATGAGATGTATGTTGTCTCTCCTCTAGTGGTGTCATGTGAACGTCGACTACATAACACTTCACCCTTATTTTGGCCTTGGATAAGGCATTGGGAAGTAATAAGTAGATGATGGGTTGCTAGAGTGATATAAGCTTAAACCCTAGTTTATGCGTTGTTTCGTAAGGTGCTGATTTGGATCCATATGTTTCATGCTATGGTTAGATTTATCTTAATTCTTCTTTCGTAGTTCCAGATGCTTGTGAGAGCAGTTAATCATAAGTGAGAGGTTTTTCCAAATAAGGGAAGCACCCAAGCACCGGTCCACCCACATATGAAATTATCAAAGTAACGAACGTGAATCAAATGAGCATGATGAAAACTAGCTTGACAGAAATTGCAATGTGTCCTCGGGAGCGCTTTGCTTTATATAAGAGTTTGTCCAGGCTTGTCATTTTCTATAAAAAGGATTGGGACACCTTGCTGCACCTATGCTACATGTATTACGTGCTACCCGTTATGAATTATCTTATCACAAAACTATATGTTACCGATAATTTCAGTGCTTGCAGAGAATACCTTACTGAAAACCGCTTGTCATTTCCTTCTGCTCCTCTTTGGGTTCGACACTCTTACTTGTGGGTCATCAAGACTCTTTTTTGGCGCCGCTGCCAGGGAGTGAAGCGCCTTTCGTGAGTGGAATTTGGTGAGGAAAAATTTAGATAGTGAGCTGAAATTTACTATCACTTGTTACTATGGAAAATAATCCTTTCAGGGGATTTTTCGTGGTATCTTCACCTCAACCGTAAGCAGAAATAGTTGCTCCTCAACCTACTGAAAAGATTTATTATGAAATTCCTTTGGGTATGATAGAGAAACTGCTAGCTAATCCTTATGCGGGAGATGGAACACTACATCTAATCTATGTCGACAAAGTTTGTGGATTATTTAAGCTTGAATGTTTACCCGAGGATGATGTCAAGAAGAAGGTCTTTCCTTCATCTTGGAAGGAAAAGGTATTGACATGGTATAGGCTATGTGATGATATTGGATCATGGAACTACAACCGATTGAAATAGGAATTTCATCAGAAGATTTATCCTATGCATTTGGTTGATCGAGATCGGAATTATATCTATAATTTTTGGCCTCGTGAAGGAGAAAGTATCGCCCAAGCTTGGGGGAGGCTTAAGTCAATGTTATATTCATTCCCCAATGATGACCTCTCAAGAGAAATAGTTATTCATAATTTTCATGCTCGGCTTTCTCGTAATGATGAATCCATGCTCGATACTTCTTGTACTAGTTCCTACATGAAGAAAGATATTGAATTCAAATGGGATTTATTCGAAAGAATTAAGCGCAACTCTGAAGATTGGGAACTCGACGAGGGTAAGGAGTCAGCTATAAACCTTAAGTTTGATTGTGTTAAATCCTTTATAGACACTGATGCTTTTCATGAATTTAGCACTAAATATGGACTTGACTCTCAGATAGTAGCTTCTTTCTGTGAAACATTTGCTGCTCATGTTTATCTCCCTAAGGAGAAGTGGTTTAAATATCATCCTCCCATTGAAGTGAAATTACTTGAACCTATTAAAGTTCAAGAAGACGCTATTACTTCTAATGTTGATCTTGTTATTCCTGCTGCTTATATTGAGAAACAACCGTTCCCTGTTAGAATAAAGGAACATGCTAACGCTTCAAATGTGGTTCATAAGAGCTATGTTAAAACACCTACACCCCCTGAACAAGTTAAAGTTGAACCTAGTATTGCTTGGTTAAAGATCTCTTGATTGATAATATTGAAGGGCATGTTATTCATTTCTGTGATGAAGTTTCTAGAATTACTAGTCCTAATACTAAATATAAACATAGACCTATAGTTGGCATGCCTGTTGTTTCTGTTAAAATAGGAGATCATTGTTATCATGGCCTCTATGATGTGGGTGCTAGTGTGAGTGCAATTCCCTTTACCCTATATCAAGAAATTATGAATGATATTGCACCAGCAGAATTAGAGGAAACTGATGTTACCATTAAGCTTGCTAATAGAGATACTATAGCACGAGTTGGGATTGTTAGAGATGTTGAAATCTTGTGTGGGAAAATTAAATATCCTACTGATTTCCTTGTTCTTGGTAGGACTTTCTTGAATATTGTTAATGCTAAGATAGATTGTGAGAAAGAAACTGTTACTATGAGTTTGGGGGATGTGTCCCATGAGTTTAATTTCTCTAAATTTTGTACACAACCCCATGATAAATAATTGCCTAGTAAGGACGAAATTATTGGTCTTGCTTCTATTGTTGTGCCTCCTACTGATCCCTTAGAGAAATATTTCCTAGACCATGAAAACAATATGCATATCAATGAAAGGAATGAAATAGATAGGATTTTCTTCGATCAGCATCCTATTTTGAAACACAAATTGCCTATTGGAATACTTGGAGATCCTCCTCCACCCAAGGGTGATCCCCTGTTTCAGCTTAAACAATTACCCAATACTCTGAAATATGCTGCTCTTTATGAAAAGAAGATATATCCTGTTATTATTAGTGCTAACCTTTCAGAGCATGACGAATTGAGATTATTGAAAACTCTAAAGAATCACCATGCTTCTATTGGATATGCTCTTGATGATCTTAAGGGCATTAGTCCCACTCTATGTCAGCATAAAATTAATATGGAACTTGATGCTAAACCAGTTGTTGATCACCAACGATGGTTAAATCCTATAATGAAAGAAGTGGTAAGAGATTAAATATTAAAGTTTCTGGAGGCAGGTATAATTTATCCTATTGCTGATAGTAGATGGGTTAGTCCCATTCATTGTGTCCCTAAGAAGGGAGTTATTGCCATTGTTCCTAATGATAAAAATGAATTGATCCTGCAAAGAATTGTTACAAGATGTAGAATTGTAATTGATTTTAGGAAATTAAATAAAGCTACTAGGAAAGATCATTACCCTCTACCTTTTTTTGATCAAATGCTAGAAAGACTATCTAAGCACACACACTTCTGCTTTCTAGATGGTTACTCTGGTTTCTCTCAAATACCCGTGTGTCAAAAGAGGATCAAGAAAAGACAACTTTTACTTTCCCTTTCGATACCTTTGCTTATAGACGTATGCCTTTTGGTTTATGCAATGCACCTACTACCTTTCAAAGATGTATAACTCCTATATTCTCTGACTTTTGTGAAAATATTGTTGAGGTTTTCATGGATGATTTCTCTGTTTATGGAACTTCTTTTGATGACTTCTTGAGCAACCTCATAAAGTTTTGCAAAGATGTGAAGAAACTAATCTTGTCTTGAACTGGGAGAAGTGCCACTTTATGGTTAATGAGGGCATTGCCTTGGGACACAAAATATCCTAAAGAGGTATTGAGGTGGATAAAGCTAAAGTAGAAGCTATTGAAAAAATGTCGTGTCCCACGAATATCAGAGGTATAAGAAGTTTCCTTGGTCATGCTGGTTTCCATAGGTGATTTATTAAAGACTTCCCTAAAATTTCTCGGCCTCATACTAATCTCTTGCAAAAATATGTTCCTTTTGTTTTTGATGATGATTGTGTAGAAGCATTTGAAATTCTCAGAAAGCCTTGATTTCTGCACCTTTTGTTCAACCACCTGATTGGAACCTACCCTTTGAAATTATGTGTGATGCTAGTGATTACGCCATTGGTGTTTTTCTAGGACAAAGAGTTGACAAGAAATTAAATGGTATCAATTATGCTAGTAAAACTCTAGACAGTGCTCAAAGAAACTATGCTACCACTGAAATGGAATTTTTACTAGTTGGGTTTGCTTGTGACAAGTCCAGACCTTTTTTGTTGATTCCAAAGTAACTGTTCACAGTGATCATGCTGCTATTAAATATCTTATGGACAAGAAAGATGCTAAACCAAGACTTATTAGATGGGTTCTTCTGCTACAAGAATTTTATTTGCATATTATTGATAGAAAGGGTGTTGAGAATCCCGTAGCAGATAACTTGTCTAGGTTAGAGAATGTTCTTGATGACCCACTACCTATTGATGATAGCTTTCCCGATGAGAAATTAGCTATCATAAATACTTCGCATAATGCTCCATGGTATGCTGATTATGCTAATTACATTGTTGCTAAATTTATACTGCCTAGTTTCACATACCAACAAAAGAAAAACTTCTTCTATGAATTAAGACACTACTTTTGGAATGATCCACACCTTTATAAAGAAGGGGCAAATGGTGTTATTAGACGTTGTATACCTGAGCATGAACAGGAACAGATCCTACACAGGTTTCATTCTAAGGCCTATGGAGGACACCACGCAGGAGATAGAACTTCACACAAGGTATTACAATCTGGTTTTTATTGGCCTACTCTCTTCAAGAA
This sequence comes from Hordeum marinum, assembly GCA_022496015.1. Classification (NCBI taxonomy): domain Eukaryota; kingdom Viridiplantae; phylum Streptophyta; class Magnoliopsida; order Poales; family Poaceae; genus Hordeum; species Hordeum marinum. The sequence continues at coordinate 28,035,859 of CM039678.1, forward strand.
TGCTCGTAAGTTTGTCTTGTCTTGTGATGAATGTCAAAGAATTGGTATTATTTGTAGAAATCAGGAAATGCCTATCAATTACTCACTTTTTATTGAACCTTTTGATACTTGGGGTTTTGATTATATGGGACCTTTTCCAAAGTCCAACGGGTATACTCATATTCTAGTTGCAGTTGATTATGTTACTAAGTTGGTAGAAGCTATTCCAGCTAGTAGTGCTGATCATAACACTTCTATTAAAATGCTTAAAGATATTTTCCCTAGATTTGGAGTCCCTAGATATTTAATGACGGATGGTGGTTCACATTTTATTCATGGTGCATTCCGTAAATTGCTTGCTAAGTATGTTGTTACTCATAGAATTACATCTCCATATACTCCTCAGTCTAGTGTCAAGTAGAATTAGGCAATAGAGAAATTAAACTGATCTTGCAAAAGATTGTTAATAGATCTAGAAAGAGTTGGTCTAAGAAACTTGATGATGCATTATGGGCTTATAGAACTTCTTACAAAAACCCTATGGATATGTCTCCATATAAAATGGTTTATGGTAAAGCATGTCACTTACCTCTTGAACTAGAACATAAATCTTATTGGGAAATTAAAGAGATCAACTATGATTTTAAACTTGCTGGTGAGAAGAGGTTATTTGACATTAGCTCACTTGATGAATAGAGAACCCAGGCCTATGAGAATGTCAAGTTGTTTAAAGAAAAGGTTAAGAGATGGCATCATAAAGGATACAAAAGCGTGAATTTAATGTAGGTGACCATGTCTTTCTATAGAATTCTCATTTAAGATTTTTTGTAGGAAAACTTCTCCCTAAATGGGAAGGGCCTTACATTTTCGAGGAAGTATATCATTCCGGTGCCACCAAGATCAATAACGCCGACGGCACTAACCCGGAGGTGGAAAACGGGCAAAGAATCAAACATTATATCTTAGGTACTCCCATAAATGTTGAAACCAATATTATCAATACCATAACTCCGGAGGAGTACATTAGGGAGACCTACCAAAATGTTTCACACCTACCAAAACGTTTCACACTCCAAAAAGGAATAGGTATGTGTTACGGTAAGCAAACCGACTCCAAACCTTTTCCAATAGAAATTTTTCTACGTTTTAGAATATTTAATAAATTAGGAAAATTTAAAGTAGTCCGAAAGGTGCACAAGGAGGCGACAAGCCTGCTGGGCGCGGCCTAACACCCTGGTCGTGCCCCTGTGGATTGTGGCCACCCCGTGCACCCTCCGGACTCCGTTTCCTTGAGGTACACTCCTTTAGGTCGGTAAAAATTCATTATATAATCTCCCAAAAGTTTTGACCTTTGTATCATGAAAATACCTCCTGATTTCATTTTGAGTTGTTTCCGCCACGACAAATTTAGAGCAAGATGTCGTCCCAAGAGTCTAATGGGGAGAGCTATGTATCACATTATCTTGCCAATCCCAAGCTCTATGGGGACCTAGATCCATATGGATTATTCTCGAAGGAGGAACAAGAAGGCATGTATGAGGAATAAAAATTGGATGAAGAAGAGATTCTCTGCCTCAATGAGGAGATATGCACGTGGAGTTCAGGAAATCAAGCCTCCCAACCACAAGGAGAAAACCCAAGGTTCTATTTATCCCTTCTTGTTTTCTGCAGGAGAGCAAGAAAGAATTATGTCAAATGATATTGAAGCTCGAGCAGGAAGTTGACGATCTGAGGGAACGTAATTTTATGCTTAAAAGGAAACTGAACAAGCTTGAAGACCCAACTCCAACATCACCATCTCAGAAGAAAGACAACTAAACACATGGGTATGTGCACTACCCTTGGCTTGTGCCAAGCTTGGGGGAGGTGCCCCGGTATCGTATCACCATCACATCTTTTACTTTCCTCGTTTCTCCTAGTTTGATCCTTTTGGTTTTATCTTGATCTAGTAGAATAAAGATTTTAGTATGATGTAGCTTTGTGTTTTGCTTTATGTTCCCCATATGTAAGCAAGTCCGAGATTTATATAATAAAAAGTAGTTTTGAGTTGGGGGCTTTGCTTTCTGTTATAATCTTGAAGAAAAAGAAATGGAAAGAAGTATAGAATAAAAGCAGAGTATATATGATGATCTTACGGGGAGTGATGACTTCACATATAAGTAGGTCGATTGAAATTTGTTGAGAGTTGACAAACATAGCAATTAGTCATTGTTGCAATTAAGAGGAAGTAATAAAGAAGGAGAGGTTCACATATAAATATATTATCTTAGACATCTTTGATGATTGTGAGCACTCTCTAAAATATCATATGCTAAGAAGTTGATGTTGGACAAGGAAGACAGCATAATGGGTTATGTTTGCTTATTTCTGAATAGAAGTTATATGGTTATAGATCCTCCAACATGTGGTGCTTGCTTCCACCTCATACTAGCCAAAACTTCCGCACCAAGTAGAGATACTACTTGTGCATTAAAACACCCTCAATCTAGTTTTGCCATGTGAGTCCACCATACCTACCTATGGATTGAGTAAGATCCTTCAAGTAAGTTGTCATCGGTGCAAAAAGCAATAAAAATTTCTCCAAAAATATATCATCGTTTATTTTCAGGGAAAATAAGCATTGTACAAACTTGTGATGGTAAAGAAATACAAGCGACAGACTGGATAATAAAGGTCGCTATAACAAAGGGCAATACATCGCGACATTCTTTTGCATTAATGGTTTGCAAATCCAAAAACAAAAAGCACGTGACAACCTCTGCTTCCCTCTGCGAAGGTGCTATCAATTGCTTTTACTTTCTAGTACTAACCTTTATGCAAGAGTCATGGTGATCTTCACCACTTCCTATATTTTTCCTTTCTCGCTTGGCAAGCGTCATCTATTGTGTAATGATCTAGACACATATATCCACTCGGATGTGGGTTATCATGAGTTATTTCTGTTGACATTACCCTTGAGGTAAGTAGTTGGGAGGCAAAACTATAAGCCCCTATCTTTCTTTGTGTCCAATTGAAGCTTTGACCTCATGAGTACCACATGAGTGTTAGCAATTATGAAAGAATAAAATATGATTGAGTATGTGGATTTTCTTTACAAGCTCTTATGTTGACTCTTTCCGATGTTATGATAAATTGCATTTGCTTCAATGACTGAGAGCATAGTCTGTTGGTTCTCAATAGAGTTCACGGTTCATACTTTACCTTGTGAATGAATTGTTACTCTAGTTTAATAAATTATATATCAATGAGTACTAATGTTCTTAAGATGATCATGATGCCCTCATGTATGTATTTTATTTTATCGACACCTCTATCTCTAAACTTGTGGACATATTTATCGATCTTGGCTTCCGCTTGAGGATAAGCGAGGTCTAAGCTTAAGCTAGTTGATACGTCCATTTTGCATCAGGCTTTTATATTGATATTTATTGCATTATGGGATGTTATTACACAATTTGGTACAATACTTATACCTTTCCTCTCTTATTTTACAAGGTTTACATGAAGAGGGAGAATGACGGTACTTGGAATTCTCGACTTGAAAAGGATCAAATATGACAGACCTATCCTGCACAACTCCAAAAGTCCTCAAAAGTTACGAAGAATTATTTTGGAATATATAAAAAATACTAGACGAAAGAAATACCAGATGGGACCTACCAGGAGGTCACAAGCTTGCTGGGCGCAACCTATCTCCCTAGCCAGGCCCTTGTGGCTTGTGGGACCCCAGGCAGCCCTCCGGTGCCCATCTTCTTCTATATGTAGGGTTTTGACCTGGAAAAAATCATAAGGGAGCTTTCAGGACGAAGCGCCGCCGTCTCTAGGCGAAACTTGGGCAGAACCAATCTAGGGCTCCGGCGGAGCTATTCTATTGGGGATACTTCCCTCCCAAAGGGGGAAATCGAAGCCGTCGTCATCACCAACAATCCTCTCATCGGGAGGGGGTCAATCTCCATCAATATCTTCATCAGCACCATCTCCTCTCCAAACCCTAGTTCATCTCTTGTATCTAATCTTTGTCTCAAAACCTCAGATTGGTACATGTTGGCTGCTAGTAGTGTTGATTACTCCTTGTAGTTGATGCTAGTTGGTTTACTTTGTGGAAGATCATATGTTCAGATCATTAATTATAATTAATACTCCTATGATTATGAACATGAATATGCTTTCTGAGTAGTTACTTTTGTTCCTGAGGACATGGGATAAGTCTTGTTATAAGTAATCATATGAATTTGGTACTCGTTCGATATTTTGATAAGATGTATGTTGTCTCTCCTCTAGTGGTGTTATGTGAACATCGACTACATAACACTTCACCATTATTTGGGCCTAGGGGAAGGCATTGGGAAGTAATAAGTAGATGATGGGTTGCTAGTGTGACAGAAGCTTAAACCCTAGTTTATGCGTTGCTTCGGAAGGGGCTGATTTGGATCCATATGTTTCATGCTATGGTTAGATTTATCTTAATTCTTCTTTCGTAGTTGCGCATGCTTGCACGAGACGTTAATCATAAGTGGGAGGTTTGTCCAAGTAAGGGCAGCACCCAAGAACCGGTCCACCCACATATCAAATTATCAAAGTAACCAACGTGAATCAAATGAGCATGATGAAAACTAGCTTAACGGAAATTCCCATGTGTCCTCGGGAGCGCTTCACTTTATATAACAGTTTTTCCAGGCATGTCCTTTTCTACGAAAAGGATTGGGCTACCTTACTGCACCTTTGCTACACTTGTTACTTGTTACTCGTTACCAATTATCTTATCACAAAACTATCTGTTACCGATAATTTCATTGCTTGCAGACAATATCTTACTGAACATCGCTTGTCATTTTCTTCTGCTCCTCATTGGGTTCGACACTCTTACTTATAGAAAGGACTACGATAGATCCCCTATACTTGTGGGTCATCAAGACTCTTTCTGCCGCCGTTGCCGGGAGTGAAGCCCATTTGGTAAGGAAAATTTTATATAGTGTGCTAAAATTTACTGTCACTTGTTACTATGGAAAGTAATCCTTTGAGGGGCTTGTTTGGGGTATCTTCACCTCAACAGCAACACAAAGAGTTGCCCCTCATCCTACTAAACCTAATGAAAATATTTATTATGAAATTCCTTTGGGTATGATAGAGAAACTGCTGGCTAATCCTTATGTAGGAGATGGGACACTACATCTTATTTTCCATCTAATCTATGTGGATGAAGTTTGTGGATTATTTAAGCTTGCAGGTCTGCCCGAGGATCATGTCAAGAAGAAGGTCTTTCCTTTATCTTTGAAGGAGAAAGCATTGACATGGTCTATCGAGCTGCAACCGATTAAAAATGGAGTTTCATTAGAAGTTCTGTCCTATGCATCTAGTTCATCGTGATCGGAATTATATCTATAATTTTTTGGCCTCATGAAGGATTAATAATCGAGCTTGGGGGAGGCTTAAGTCAATGTTATATTCATGCCCCAATCATAAACTCTCGAGAGAAATTATTATTCAGAATTTTTATGCTCGGCTTTCTCGTAATGATCAATACATGCTCGATACTTCTTGTGTTGGTTCCTATATGAAGAAAGATATTGACTTCAAATGGGATTTATTGGAAAGAATTAAACGCAACTCTGAAGATAGGGAACTCGATGATGGTAAGGATTCGGGTATAAACCTTAAGTTTGAATGTGTTAAGTCCTTTGTAGACACCGATGCTTTTCATGAATTTAGCACTAAATCTGGACTTGACTCTGAGATAGTAGCTTCTTTTTGTGAATCTTTTTTTGCTCATGTTGATCCCCCTAAGGATAAGTGGTTTAAATATCATCCTCCCATTGACGTGAAAGTAGTTGAACCTATTAAAGTTGAAGAGGAAACTATTACTGATAATGTTGATCCTTTTATTCATGCTGCTTATCTTGAGAAACCACCTTTCGCTACTAGAATAAAGGAACATGCTAAAGCTTCAACTGTGGTTCATAAAAGCTATGTTAGAACACCTACACCTCCTGAACAAATTAAAGTTGAGCCTAGTATTGATATGGTTAAAGATCTATTGGTTGATAATATTGATGGGCATGTTATTCAATTGTGTGATGAAGCTGCTAGAATTGCTACACCTGATGCTAAAGATAAACATACACCTATTGTTGGCATGCCTTTTTCTGCTAAAATAGGAGATCATTGTTATCATATCTTATGTGATGTGGGTGCTAGTGTCAGTGCAATTCCCATTACCTTATATAAAGAAATTATGAATGATATTGCACCAGCTGAGTTAGAGGAAATTGATGTTACAATTAAGCTTTCTAATAGAGATACTATAGAACCAGCTCGGATTGTTAGAGATGTTGAAGTCTTGTGTGAGAAAATAAAATATCATACTGATTTTATTTTCCTTGGTTCCGAACAAGATGATTTTTGTCCCATTATATTTGGTAGTCCTTTCTTGAATACTGTTAATGCCAGGATAGATTGTGAGAAGGAAACTGTTACTTTAAGTTTTGGGGATGCGTCTCATGAGTTTAATTTCTCTAAATTTCGTAGACAACCCATTGATAAAGAATTTCCAAGTAAGGATGAAATTATTGGTCTTGCTTCTATTTATGTGCCTCCTACAGACCCCTTAGAGCAATATCTGCTAGACCATGAAAATGATATGCATATGAATGAAGGGAATGAAATAGATAAGATTTTCTTTGATCAGCATCCTATTTTGAAACACAACTTGCCTGTTGAAATACTTGGGGATCCTCCTCCACCCAAGGGTGATCCCATGCCTGAGCTTAAACAATTACTGGAAACTTTGAAATAGGCTTATCTTGATGAAAAGAAGATATATTCTGTTATTATTAGTGCTAACCTTTGATAGCATGAAGAAAAGAGATTATTGAAAACTCCGAGGAAGCACCATGCTGCTATTGCACATACTCTTGATGATCTTAAGGGCATTAGTCCCACTCTATGTCAGCATAAAATTAATATGGAGCCCGATGGTAAACAAATTGTTGATCACCAACGATGGTTAAATCCTAAAATGAAAGAAGTGGTAAGAAATGAAATATTAAAGCTTCTGGAGGTAGGTATTATTTATCCTGTTGCTGATAGTAGATGGATTAGTCCAGTTCATTGTGTTCCTAAGAAAGGAGGTATTACCGTAGTTCCAAATGATAAAAAAGAATTGATCACGCAAAGAATTATTATACGGTATAGAATGGTAATTGATTTTTGGAAATTAAATAAAGATACTAGGATAGATCATTACCCTCTACATTTTATTGATCAAATCCTAGAAAGATTATCCAAACACACAAATTTTTGCTTTCTAGAAGGTTATTCCGGTTTCTCTCAAATACTTGTGTCAAAAGAGGACCAAGAGAAGACCACTTTTACTTGCCCTTTCTGTACCTTTCTTATAGACGTATGCCTTTTGGTTTATACAATGCACCTTCTACCTTTCAAAGATGCATGACTGCTATATTCTTCGATTTTTATGAAAGGATTGTTGAGGTTTTCATGGATGATTTTTCCATTTACGAAACTTCTTTTGATGATTGTTTGAGAAGCCTTTATCGAGTTTTGCAGAGATGCAAAGAAACTAATCATGTCTTGAATTGGGAGAAGTGCCAACTTATGGTGAATGCAGGTATTGTCTTGGGACACGAAATCTCCAAAAGAGGTATTGAAGTTGACAAAGCCAAAGTTGATGCTATTGAAAAAATGTCCTGTCCTACGGATATTAGAGGTATCAGAAGTTTCCTTGGTCATGATGGTTTCTATAGGAGGTTTATTAAAGATTTGTGTAAGATTTCTAGGCCTCTCACTAATATTTTGCAAAATATGTTCCATTCATTTTTTATGATGATTGTGTAGACGTATTTGAAATTATTAAGAATGCTTTGATTTCTGCACCTGTTGTTCAACCACCTGATTGGAACCTACCCTTTGAAATTATGTGTGATGCTAGTGATTATGTCATTGGTGCTGTTCTAGGACAAAGAGTTGATAAGAATTAAATGTCATCCATTATGCTAGTAAAACTCTAGACAACGCTCAAAGAAACTATGCTACTACTGAAACGGAATTTTTGGCACTTGTGTTTGCTTGTGATAAGTTCAGACCTTATATTGTTGGTTCCATTGTAACAGTTCACACTGATCATGCTGCTATTAAATATATTTTGGAAAAGAAATAGTCTAAACCTAGACTTATCAGATGGGTCCTTTTGCTACAAGAATTTGACTTGGACATTGTTGATAGAAAGGGTGCTGATAACCCCGTAGAGGATAACTTGTCTAGGTTAAAAAATATTCTTGATGACCCACTACCTATTGATGATAGCTTTCCGTATGAATAGTTAGCTGTCATAAATGCTTCGCGTAAAGCTCCATGGTATGTTAATTATGCTAATTACATTGTTGCTAAATTTATACCGCCTAGTTTCACATACCAACAAAAGAAAAAGTTCTTCTATGATTTAAGACATTACTTTTGGGATTATCCACACCTTTATATAGGAGTAGATGGTGTTATTAGAGGTTGTGTACCTAAGCATGAACAAGAAAATATCCTATACAAGTATCATAAGTTAGATCGGTATCCAACTGAATTGCCTCTAGAGGCACTGTGTCTCTCAAAGGAATATCTGCCATCTCTGCATGACACTTCTTTAGTTGGGAAACATGGAACACATCATGAACTCCTGACAAACCCTCTGGTAGTTCCAACTTGTATGCAACTTCTCCCCTGCGTTCCAGAACTCTGTATGGCCCCACGAATCGTGGTGCTAACTTTCCTTTGACTCCAAACCTCTTAATACCTCGAAGTGGAGACACTCGCAGATATGCCCTATCTCCCACTTCGTAAATCACTTCCTTGCGTTTAGCATCGGCATAACTCTTCTGTCTAGACTGAGCTATCTTGAGTCTATCACGGATCAACTTGACCTTCTCCTCAGAATCTCGAATCAAGTCCGATCCAAACAATTTGCGATCACCAACTCCATCCCACATCAACGGTGTTCTGCACTTCCTTCCATACAATGCCTCAAAAGGGGCCATCTGCAAACTGGCTTGATAGCTGTTGTTGTATGAGAACTCTGCATAAGGTAAGTTATCATCCCAACTAGACCCGTAGTCTAGCGCACAAGCTCTCAACATGTCCTTCAGAATCTGATTTACTCTCTCTGTCTGCCCATCCGTCTGTGGATGGAAAGCTGTACTGAACTCTAGCCTGGTACCCAAAGTTTCGTGTAGCTGATGCCAAAACATTAAAGTAAACTGCGTTCCTCTATCTGATACAATGGTCCTCGGAACTCCATGCAGACATACAATCCTGGTCATATATATCTTCGCCAGCTTGGCACTTGTATAGGTAGTCTTTATGGGAATGAAGTGAGCAACCTTGGTCAAGCGATCAACTATTACCCAAATGGAATCATAACCTGAACGGGTCCTGGGTAATCCTGTTATGAAATCCATGCCAAGTTTATCCCATTTCCAATTAGGTATCAGCAATGGCTGAAGCAAACCTGCTGGTTTCTGATGCTCTACCTTTACCCTTTGACATACATCACATACTGCTACATACTCAACAATTTCCCTCTTCATACCAGTCCACCAAAAACTTTCCTTCAAGTCCAAATACATCTTGGTGTTTCCCGGATGTATCGAGTAAGGCGAATCATGAGCCTCCTGAAGTATCAACTTCCTGATCTCTGGATCATTGGGCACACAAATACGCTGCTGAAACCATATGGTTCCATGCTCATCCTCACGGAATCCTTCTGCCTTTCCTTTGCTGATCCTCTCCTTTATCTCAGCAATACCTTGATCCAACTTCTGAGCTTCTCTGATCCTTCCCAACAAGGAGGACTGAACTTCGAATGCGGCAACATAGCCTCTTGGAACTATTTCCAACTCGAGATCTCTAAGTTCATCACACAACTCCTGAGGCAATCCTCCTGCGACAAGAGTGTTGACATAGCTCTTACGGCTCAACGCATCTGCCACAACGTTGGCTTTTCCTGGATGATAATGCAAATTCATGTCATAATCCTTGATGAGCTCCAACCATCTCCTTTGCCTAAGGTTCAACTCTTTCTGCGTGAAGATGTACTTCAAACTCTTGTGATCGGTGTAAACATCACATTGGTTCCCGATAAGGAAATGTCTCCAGGTCTTGAGTGCATGCACCACTGCTGCTAACTCCAGATCATGTGTGGCATAATTCAACTCATGAGCTCGAAGTTGTCGTGAAGCATAAGCTACAACCTTTCCTCCTTGCATAAGCACGCCTCCAAGTCCTTGGCGTGAAGCATCACAATACACCTGAAAATCCTTGTGTATGTTCGGCAGAATTAGCACTGGAGCTGTAACCAAACGTTTCTTCAACTCCTGGAAACTGGCTTCACATTCCTTAGTCCAAATATACATGGTGTCCTTCTTCAACAACTCCGTCATGGGCTTTGCAATCTTGGAGAAATTCTCAATGAACCTCCGATAATACCCTGCAAGTCCAAGGAAACTGCGGATCTCGCTAACTGAGGTCGGTGCCTTCCATTCGGTGACTGCTTCCACCTTGGAAGGGTCCACGGCAATTCCTTCCCCTGACACAATGTGTCTGAGAAATTCGACTTCCTTCAACCAAAACTCACACTTGCTGAACTTGGCATAAAGTTGGTGTTCTCTGAGCTTCTCCAGAACTAAGCGCAGATGTTCAGCGTGCTCCTTCTCATTCTTGGAGAAAAGCAATATATCATCAATGAATACCACGACAAACTTATCCAAGTACTCCATGAATACCTTGTTCATCATGCTCATAAAATAGGCAGGGGCATTAGTCACCAAACGACATGACTGTATACTCATAAAGCCCATACCTCGTGGTAAAAGCTGTCTTAGGTATATCCTTCTCACGGATCTTCAACTGATGATAACCCGATCGAAGGTCAATCTTGGAGAAAACACTAGCTCCTTCTAGCTGGTCGAACAAGTCATTGATCATCGGCAACGGATACTTGTTCTTGATGGTCACCTAGTTCAAGGAACGATAATCCACACACATCCTCAAGGTTCCATCCTTCTTCTCCACTAAGTGTACTAGGGCTCCCCAAGGTGATGAACTCGGGCGAATATACCCCTTCTCTAGTAACTCCTCAATCTGCTTCTTGACTTCCGCTAGATCATTAGCAGGCATCCGGTATGGCCGCTTGGAGATAGGTCCGGTGCCTGGCAGCAACTCAATGAGAAACTCAATCTCTCGATCCGGTGGCATACCGGGTAACTCCTCTGGAAATACATCGGGATAATCCTTCATCACTGGTACTTCTTCCTGGACAACTCCCGTAAGAGAGTTCACTGGAGTCTTCTTAGGCTTAAGCGTGGATACATACTTGATCCTTTTCTGCTCTAGAGTGGTGAGAAGAATTGACCTACTGGCACAATCAATGCTTCCCTGATACTTGGACATCCAATCCATACCTAGGATTACATCCAACCCTTGTGACTCAAGTACGATCATATCTGTGGGAAAAAGATGTCCCCCTATGTTCAAAGGCAACTGAAAACATGCCTGACTAGTCATAGACTCTGCTCCTGGGGAACTCACTAGAATAGGTGACTTAAGAGCTACGGTAGGCAACTTATGCTCATCCACAAATCCCCTCGATATGAATGAATGTGATGCACCAGTGTCAAATAGAATAAGTGCTGGAAATGAATTAACCAAGAACTTACCAATCACCGCATCCGGTTGTTCATAGACTTCTTCCACATTGACATGATTCACATGCCCCTTAGTGAAAGGATTGGGCTTCTTGCCTCCAGAACTTCCATTGCCATTCCCATTCTGTAGCTCAAGACACTCATTGGAGTAGTGCCCTGTCTTCTTGCATTTGAAGCAGGTGATGTGAGTCAGATCCTTCCTCACTGGTGTAGCCAGGGTAGGGTGATTGTGATTGCCGTTTCCTCCATTCCCATTGCCATTTTTTATGGCCATTGTGGTTGTGTCCATTCCCTCCATCCTGAGAATGACCACCATGGTTATGATGGTTGTGCCCTCCAAACTTACTGTGTCCTGTACCAGTATATCCTGAGAAAGGGGCGGAGTGAGGCTTCTGCTGAGCTCCAGACTGAAACTTGCCTTGACCATATTTCCTGTTGCAATTTTCCATCTGCTGATGCTTACCCTCTAGAGTGATCGCCTTGTCCACCAACTCTTGATAGTTGTCAAAAGTCGCTACCATCAACTGAATTCCCAGCTCATCATTCGGTCCCTCCAGAAACTTCTCTTGCTTGGCTGCATCGGTTGCCACGTCACCTGGGGCGTAACGGGACAACTTGCTGAAGTCATCAACATACTCAGACACTGAGCGACTTCCCTGGCGTAAGTTGCTAAACTCCCTTTTCTTGAGAGCCATAGCTCCCGCTGAAACATGAGCAGTGCGGAACGCTTGCTGGAACAGAGCCCAAGTCACATTCTCCATGGGGTACGTGGCGGTGTAGTTCCCACCACGAAGTTGCTGGTCCGTCCAGTTGGTGAGAGGCAAACCTCACCTTCTCCTGATCGGTGCATCCTGCTGTGGCTAGCTTCCTACCCATGTTGCGAAGCCAGTCATCTGCGACAATCGGCTCCGGGCTGCTTGTGAAGATTGGAGGATTCAACCTCGGAAAAAGGGTAAGGCTGTCAATTTGTGGTGGAGGTGGAGGTGGAGGTGGAGGCGGGTTGTTGTTGTTGTTGTTCTGGGCCATATTCTGCATCATCAACTGTATCATCTGGTTCTGGGTCTGAAGCAATTGTTCCAAGGCGGGTGGGATATCATTCCCTGAGACACTCCGGGAAGAGTCGCGCCTTGGTCGCATCTGTTGGGTTAGCATAGATGAGGTATAGATAGAATTAGGCCTAAGGGAGAAGCACTACCCATATGCACATGATGTCAAATAAAAAAATCCAAATCACTCCAATTCAATTCAATCAAAGAGTTCACACGAAACAAATCTAAGGTGAGCCATGTCACAAGGTTTGACAAGGTCCCACAAATAAATAAATCAAATACTAAACGAATACGATGTCCTAATCTCTCATGGGGGTCTCAGTCTACTCCTCGTCTGAAGAGAGATCTATCATGTTGATGTCGGCTCCAGCGGCATCACTCTCTATCTCCTTGTCGTCATCCTCATAGTCTTTGTCCTGACTGATGTAGTCTCCATAAGAGTGATCCTCTTGGAGATTCTCCCCGTTATCAAGCTCTTCCTCAGCTTCCTCCAGATGAAGCTTCAATTCGTCGAGCTTATCTTGCAGCGCATCGAGCTCCGCCTCATGTTCTGTGCGGGCGTTCTGAAGCTCTTCTTCCAACTCGACCTTGCGGGTAGTCAGGTTGTGGGTGGTGATGAGGTAGTCGTCCATCTCTTCCTTCATCCTGGTGATGAGCTCCTCCAGGTCCTCAATGTGTGAGTTGATGGTGTCGTCCTCCCTGGTGCGCACCACATCTCCATCCGGGTCGCGGCGCGCGTACCGGACATAGTTAGTCTTCCTGAGAACCACACGGTAGTCCTGGCGGATGCGCCCAAGTGCAAAGAGCGCAGCGATCCCTTTGCCAATGCCCCATGACCTTACTTCTATGTAGAAGTCGATCGGCTCAATGGCATTTCCAAAAGTTCGCCCTGGAATGTGGACGTCAATCTTCCAGCGCATCTCCTCAGGTAGAGTGGCCGTGAAGGTACCGATGAAGCTGGGCAGGGCAATGCGCAGATGTCCTGCGATATCCACGAGCTGTCTTCCAAAGGGCATGGTTGCGTCGGGCTGAGCAAACTCAACTATGGGGGTCGACATCTACAGTTTGAAAGAGAGGAGAAATTAGCAGTGAAGCAGGGAAAAGTATGAGACCAAAACAGGGGTATAAAAGTGTTGTAAAAATATGGTTTTTATACTATGGCTTTCTAGTTTCTAGGGCCGCGTCCTACAGTCAACGTGTGCTCTGATACCATCTTGTAGCGACCCGGTCTCAAGGGATCAGAGTCTCTGTGCTTAAGTGTCATCCCTGGATCGGTATGCCGACACACACAGTACTTGAGGATTTACAACAGAGTTCAATCACACATTTATTACATCGAGAATCCTCAAAGGGTAGTTATTACAATAATGTGGCCTAAGGCCAAGTAAAACAAAAACATGCGGAAGCAAAAAAGGTAATGAGTCCATCAACTCCACGAGCAAGCTGAGTGCAGAACAACGACCTATCGCACCTTATTCGTCGTCGGATAAATCTGCAACATGATAGGTTGCAGCCGTGTAAGTCAGTACATGGAATGTACTGGCAAGTCACATCATAAAGTGTAATGAACCTACATAGTACATGCAATTTGGCTGGTGGAAAGCTCTAAGTTTGGTTTTGCATAAAGCTAGTTTTTTCCTACCAGAAATGATTGCTCTACTTCTACAATTATCATAAGTCTGAGATGATGCCCATCCTAACCATTCCAAAAGTTTATACCAATTGATTAATTAAGAGTGATGAGATCTCCCTATATTTCCACTACTAAAAACTCAAGTTGTCCATGACCGGGGACACAACTAATCGATTAGGTTTTAACTCTACAGAGGTTGTGCACTTTTCCCCACAAGACTCGACCACCTCCCTGATCGGAAGATCGAGAGATAGTCTTTCGATAGCATTTCCCCTAACCCACGGATAGGCCCGTACACCTACATCATCTACATCTGCTAGCCTATCCCGGAAGAGGTCACACCATCTACTCAACTAAGCCAGAGCCCATATTGGCTTGTGGCTGCACACGGAAGCTTGTAGACATGAAAATACGGTTGATCCCTTTGAGCCTGGGTGGACGGACCACTAGTGTGCACTCCCATGGATTCCCATGAATGCTCCCGCTGTACTTCGCCACCATACAAACCAATTTCCACCCAGGTAGTTCATTAAAGTTGGTCCTAGTTACTACTTTGTCACTCACATCTCAAGGTGATAGCACTCCCCAATCCACGTCTACTTTGGCGAGGCATTGTAACATAACACGGTGGCGACAAAGTTTGCATGGTTCAGACCTACCTCAAATGAACTACTGGGTGATAGTAAATTCAACAAGTATAAACTCCTATCATGCACCCCTACATCAAAGGACTATGTGCAAAAGTAAAACATAGGTAAAAATTGATATGATCAAAATGCAACTTGCCTTGGTGCTGGGAGTGAAGTTCTAGCGAATGATAGTATTCTGCTTCGCACTCCAGACAATCTATCGCAAAGTAAATAAAAACACACATAAACATGCATTCATAGAATTCAAAGACATGCAACAAAAATATTTGCAGAAGCCAAATAAAAACCCAACACAAGTCATTAGCATGAAAATTTTCAAAGTATGAATAGTGTTGAAAATTTGTGATGTGCACTAGTGTCCCTACAAGGCATTCTAGTAAAATTATGGTGAACAGAAAATAATAGTGTAGAATATACTGTGGAACAAGTTCATGGCGACGGGTTTAGTTTGTGTGATGTGGTGCAAAAAGAATTACTTCAAACGGGTATACCGTTTGAAATATATGGCCTAATGAAATTTAAATTCAAATCTGCATTAATTTCAAAATTGAACTCTCAAAAATCTGCAACTATGGGTTCTCTAGTTAGGGTTATTCGAGACGAAACTTTAGCCGCTTGTTTCATCTCGTTTCGACCTCCGGTTAAAAAGTTACGGTGTTTGAAGTTTTGAGTAAAATCAGAAAATAAAACTGCTATAGACCATTTTTTGAAAACGCTAACGTGTGGACGTTCGCGGCTAGAGCACAACGCGGACAGCCCTGGTTGGTTGACTACGTGCGCCGCGGCGGCTATGCGGTGAACGTTCGCAAACTAAACAAGTTCCCCGGTTAGCTAGAATAAAAAGAAAAACCGACGTTCGGTTTAAAATAAACCGCACGGTTTCTATTAAGACGGATTAACCCCGTACCGGTTCGGTCTAATAAAAAAACCAAAGAGAAAAAAAAAACTAAACTAATCTACCTACAGGGGCTTACAGAGACGAACACGTCGTCGGGCAGGAACTCGACGTCGACGGTAGCGGCGACTCCGGCGATCTCCGGCATGGGCGAGGTTGTCGGGCACGTGCGGCGTGGCAAGGGCGACCGAGCGGTGGTGACCGGAGGGAGTGGAGGGAGCGGTCGGAGCTCCTGTACTCCGGTGAACTCCGGCGACGCAGGTCGTCGGGGCGGCTTCTCCGGTGCGTCCTAGGGGCAACGAGAATGTCAGGGAGATGCACAAGAACGAGGGGGTCCGATTACCGCAAAGAAACAGGGTCATGGCGGCTCACCGGCGTCGGAATCTTCGTCGGAAAGCTTCGGCTCCGGCGAGATGCAAACGGACGGGGTGGCGGCTACGAGCCGCGAGAGGAGGTGCAGATCATCTGAATGGAGAGAGGAGGTCAAGGGCCTTTTATAGGCGCAGCTCGGAGGGCTGGGGTCGCGGGATAAGGCTTATCCCTTGAGCTTCGCTCCGGCCGGTGCGGACGCTGCTAGCACTGGGTTATCCAGCGGGTCGAGCGGGAGGTTAGAGATGACCTGGGGTCGGCTGGGCCCCACGTGCCAGGTGCGGGTGAGAGAGAGAGAGAGATCGTGTGAGAGGGAGCGAGCGTGCGTGCGTTGGCTTGACCAACGCTGGGACTGGGCGAGAGCTCGTGCATCGCTGGCCTGGCTGGGCAGTGCGTGGTGTGTGTGCGTGCGTGTGTTGTGTTGTGTCTCTTTTTTTTTTGAAAAGTTTTTCTTTTGTCAGATCTGAGAAAAAAAATATTATATATAGGGTATTATATACCAAAATGATCAGAAAGATAAACCCTACAACGTGAACATTTCTTTAGAGTCTAAATAAAAACTTTATAAAAACATTATTTAAAGACATCCAAAATGAAACCAAATCAAAATCAGAAAAATATTTATATAAATCTAAAATCTGTATTGATAAAATAGAGCACAGGGAATATTAACTCCTGCTCATATAATTTTAGAAAAAAATCTATATATAAATCTAATGCAATAATCTAACTTTTGGCTAACAAAATAATTTCCCCAATGCAATTTTAAAACACCAAATGCAAAGAAAATATTTTTCCCACTCAAATATATATATAATGTTGAGGAAGTCATATTATCCCCTCTCTATGATTTTATGTGAGTGGAAAACTTGAACATCATAAACTCCAAATGCAATAAAAATATGACATGCAATATGATGATTCTATTAACATCCTAATTTAATAAAATTGGGATGTTACAAACCTACCCCCCTTAAGATGAATCTCGTCCTCGAGATTCGGGTTGGCTAGCAAAAAGGTGAGGATGGTCACGCTTGAGATCTTCCTCTCGTTCCCATGTAGCTTCCTCCTCGGTGTGGTGACTCCACTGAACCTTGCAGAACTTGATGACCTTGGTACGAGTGATCCTCTCGGCAGTATCAAGAATCTTAACAGGCTTCTCCTCATAAGTTAGATCGGTATCCAACTGAATTGCCTCTAGAGGCACTATGTCTCTCAAAGGAATATCTGTCATCTCTACATGACACTTCTTCAGTTGGGAAACATGGAACACATCATGAACTCCTCACAAACCCTCTGGTAGTTCCAACTTGTATGCAACTTCTCCCCTGCGTTCCAGAACTCTGTATGGCCCCACGAATCGTGGTGCTAACTTTCCTTTGACTCCAAACCTCTTAATACCTCGAAGTGGAGACACTCGCAGATATGCCCTATCTCCCACTTCGTAAATCACTTCCTTGCGTTTAGCATCGGCATAACTCTTCTGTCTAGACTGAGCTATCTTGAGTCTATCATGGATCAACTTGACCTTCTCCTCAGAATCTCGAATCAAGTCCGATCCAAACAATTTGCGATCACCAACTCGATCCCACATCAACGGTGTTCTGCACTTCCTCCCATACAATGCCTCAAAAGGGGCCATCTGCAAACTGGCTTGATAGCTGTTGTTGTATGAGAACTCTGCATAAGGTAAGTTATCATCCCAACTAGACCCGTAGTCTAGCGCACAAGCTCTCAACATGTCCTCCAGAATCTGATTTACTTTCTCTGTATGCCCATCCGTCTGTGGATGGAAAGTTGTACTGAAATCTAGCCTGGTACCCAAAGTTTCGTGTAGCTGATGCCAAAACTTTGAAGTAAACTATGTTCCTCTATCTGATACAATGGTCCTCAGAACTCCATGCAGACATACAATCCTGGTCATATATATCTTCGCCAGCTTGGCACTTGTATAGGTAGTCCTTAAGGGAATGAAGTGAGCAACCTTGGTCAAGCGATCAACTATTACCCAAATGGAATCATAACCTGAACGGGTCCTGGGTAATCCCATGATGAAATCCATGCCAAGTTTATCCCATTTCCAATCAGGTATCGGCAATGGCTGAAGCAAACCTGCTGGTTTCTGATGCTCTACCTTTACCCTTTGACATACATCACATACTGCTACATACTCAACAATTTCCCTCTTCATACCAGTCCACCAAAAACTTTCCTTCAAGTCCAAATACATCTTGGTGTTTCCCGGATGTATCGAGTAAGGCGAATCATGAGCCTACTGAAGTATCAACTTCCTGATCTCTGGATCATTGGGCACACAAATACGCTGCTCAAACCATATGGTTCCATGCTCATCCTCACGGAATCCTTATGCCTTTCCTTTGCTGATCCTCTCCTTTATCTCAGCAATACCTTGATCCAACTTCTGAGCTTCTCTGATCCTTCCCAACAAGGTGGACTGAACTTCGAGTGCGGCAACATAGCCTCTTGGAACTATTTCCAACTCGAGATCTCTAAGTTCATCACACAACTCCTGAGGCAATCCTCCTGCGACGAGAGTGTTGACATAGCTCTTACGGCTCAACGCATCTGCCACAACGTTGGCTTTTCCTGGATGATAATGCAAATTCATGTCATAATCCTTGATGAGCTCCAACCATCTCCTTTGCCTAAGGTTCAACTCATTCTGCGTGAAGATGTACTTCAAACTCTTGTGATCGGTGTAAACATCACATTGGTTCCCGATAAGGAAATGTCTCCAGGTCTTGAGTGCATGCACCACTGCTGCTAACTCCAGATCATGCGTGGCATAGTTCAACCCATGAGGTCGAAGCTATCGTGAAGCATAAGCTACAACCTTTCCTCCTTGCATAAGCACGCCTCCAAGTCCTTGGCGTGAAGCGTCGCAATACACTTGAAAATCCTTGTGTATGTTCGGCAGAATTAGCACTGGAGCTGTAACCAAACGTTTCTTCAACTCCTGGAAACTGGCTTCACATTCCTCAGTCCAAATATACTTGGTGTCCTTCTTCAAAAACTCCGTCATGGGCTTTGCAATCTTGGAGAAATTCTCAATGAACCTCCGATAATACCCTGCAAGTCCAAGGAAACTGCGGATCTCGCTAACTGAGGTCGGTGCCTTCCATTCGGTGACTGCTTCCACCTTGGAAGGGTCCACGGCAATTCCTTCCCCTGACACAATGTGTCCGAGAAATCCGACTTCCTTCAACCGAAACTCACACTTGCTGAACTTGGCATAAAGTTGGTGTTCTCTGAGCTTCTCCAGAACTAAGCGTAGATGTTCAGCGTGCTCCTTCTCATTCTTGGAGAAAACCAATATATCATCAATGAATACCACGACAAACTTATCCAAGTACTCCATGAATACCTTGTTCATCATGCTCATAAAATAGGCAGGGGCATTAGTCAAACCAAACGACATGACTGTATACTCATAAAGCCCATACCTCGTGGTAAAAGTTGTCTTAGGTATAACCTTCTCACGGATCTTCAACTGATGATAACCCGATCGAAGGTCTATCTTGGAGAAAACACTAGATCCTTCTAGCTGGTCGAACAAGTCATTGATGATCGGCAACGGATACTTGTTCTTGATGGTCACCTCGTTCAAGGAATGATAATCCACACACATCCTCAAGGTTCCATCCTTCTTCTCCACTAAGAGTCCTGGGGCTCCCCAAGGTGATGAACTCGGGCGAATATACCCCTTCTCTAGTAACTCCTCAATCTGCTTCTTGACTTCCGCTAGATCATTAGCAGGCATCTGGTATGGCCGCTTGGAGATAGGTCCGGTGCCTGGCAGCAACTCAATGAGAAACTCAATCTCTCGATCCGGTGGCATACCGGGTAACTCCTCTGGAAATACATCGGGATAATCCTTCACCACTGGTACTTCTTCCTGGACAACTCTCGTAAGAGAGTTCACTTGAGTCTTTTAGGCTTAAGCCTAGATACATACTTGATCCTTTTCTGCTCTAGAGTGGTGAGAAGAATTGACCTACTGGCACAATCAATGCTTCCCTGATACTTGGACATCCAATCCATACCTAGGATTACATCCAACCCTTGTGACTCAAGTACGATCATATCTGTGGGAAAAAGATGTCCCGCTATGTTCAAAGGCAACTGAAAACATGCCTGACTAGTCATAGACTCTGCTCCTGGGGAACTCACCAGAATAGGTGACTTAAGAGCTACGGTAGGCAACTTATGCTTATCCACAAATCCCCTCGATATGAATGAATGCGATGCACCAGTGTCAAATAGAATAAGTGCTGGAAATGAATTAACCAAGAACTTACCAATCACCGCATCCGGTTGTTCATAGACTTCTTCCACATTGACATGATTCACATGCCCCTTAGTGAAAGGATTGGGCTTCTTGCCTCCAGAACTTCCATTGCCATTCCCATTCTGTAGCTCAGGACACTCGTTGGAGTAGTGCCCTGTCTTCTTGCATTTGAAGCAGGTGATGTGAGTCAGATCCTTCCTCACTGGTGTAGCCGGGGTAGGGTGATTGTGATTGCCGTTTCCTCCATTCCCATTGCCATTTTTATGGCCATTGTGGTTGTGTCCATTCCCTCCATGCTGAGAATGACCACCATGGTTATGATGGTTGTGCCCTCCAAACTTACTGTGTCCTATACCAGTATATCCTGAGAAAGGGGCGGAGCGAGGCTTCTGCTGAGCTCCAGACTGAAACTTGCCTTGACCATATTTCCTGTTGCGATTTTCCATCTGCTGATGCTTACCCTCTAGAGTGATCGCCTTGTCCACCAACTCTTGATAGTTGTCAAAAGTCGCTACCATCAATTGAATTCCCACCTCATCATTCAGTCCCTCCAGAAACTTTTCTTGCTTGGCTGCATCGGTTGCCACGTCACCTGGGGCGTAACGGGACAACTTGCTGAAGTCATCCACATACTCAGACACTGAGCGACTTCCCTGGCGCAAGTTGCAAAACTCCCTCTTCTTGAGAGCCATAGCTCCCGCTGAAACATGAGCAATGCGGAACGCTTGCTGGAACTGAGCCCAAGTCACATTCTCCATGGGGTACGTGGCGGTGTAGTTCTCCCACCACGAAGCTGCTGGTCCGTCCAGTTGGTGAGAGGCAAACCTCACCTTCTCCTGATCGGTGCATCCTGCTGTGGCTAGCTTCCTACCCATGTTGCGAAGCCAGTCATCTGCGACAATCGGCTCCGGGCTGCTTGTGAAGATTGGAGGATTCAACCTCGGAAAAAGGGTAAGGCTGTCAATTTGTGGTGGAGGTGGAGGTGGAGGTGGAGGCGGGTTGTTGTTGTTGTTGTTCTGGGCCATATTCTGCATCATCAACTGTATCATCTGGTTCTGGGTCTGAAGCAATTGTTCCAAGGCGGGTGGGATATCATTCCCTGAGACACTCCCGAAAGAGTCGCGCCTTGGTCGCATCTGTTGGGTTAGCATAGATGAGGTATAGATAGAATTAGGCCTAAGGGAGAAGCACTACCCATATATACATGATGTCAAATAAAAAAAATCCAAATCACTCCAATTCAATTCAATCAAAGAGTTCACACGAAACAAATCTAAGGTGAGCCATGTCACAAGGTTTGACAAGGTCCCACAAATAAATCAATCAAATACTAAACGAATACGATGTCCTAATCTCTCATGGTGGTCTAAGTCTACTCCTCGTCTGAAGAGAGATCTATCATGTTGATGTCGGCTCCAGCGGCATCACTCTATATCTCCTTGTCGTCATCCTCATAGTCTTTGTCCTGACTGACGTAGTCTCCATAAGAGTGATCCTCTTGGAGATTCTCCCCGTTATCAAGATCTTCCTCAGCTTCCTCCAGTTGAAGCTTCAATTCGTCGAGCTTATCTTGCAGCGCATCGAGCTCCGCCTCATGTTCTGTGCGGGCGTTCTGAAGCTCTTCTTCCAACTCGACCTTGCGGGTAGTCAGGTTGTGGGTGGTGATGAGGTAGTCGTCCATCTCTTCCTTCATCCTGGTGATGAGCTCCTCTAGGTCCTCAATGTGTGAGTTGATGGTGTCGTCCTCCCTGGTGCGCACCACATCTCCATCCGGGTCGCGGCGCGCGTACCGAACATAGTTAGTCTTCCTGAGATCCACACCGTAGTCCTGGCGGATGCGCCCAAGTGCAAAGAGCGCAACGATCCCTTTGCCAATGCCCCATGACCTTACTTCTATGTAGAAGTCGATCGGCTCAATGGCATTTCCAAAAGTTCGCCCTGGAATGTGGACGTCAATCTTCCAGCGCATCTCCTCAGGTAGAGTGGTCGTGAAGGTACCGGTGAAGCTGGGCAGGGCAATGCGCAGATGTCCTGCGATATCCACGAGCTGTCTTCCAAAGGGCATGGTTGCGTCGGGCTGAGCAAACTCAATGATGGGGGTCGACATCTACAGTTTGAAAGAGAGGAGAAATTAGCAGTGAAGCAGGGAAAAGTATGAGACCAAAATAGGGGTATAAAAGTGTTGTAAAAATATGGTTTTTATACTATGGCTTTCCAGTTTCTAGGGCCGCGTCCTACAGTCAACGTGTGCTCTGATACCATCTTGTAGCGACCCGGTCTCAAGGGATCGGAGTCTCTGTGCTTAAGTGTCATCCCTGGATCGGTATGCCGACACACACAGTACTTGAGGATTTACAACAGAGTTCAATCACACATTTATTACATCGCGAATCCTCAAAGGGTAGTTATTACAATAATGTGGCCTAAGGCCAAGTAAAACAAAAACATGCGGAAGCAAAAAAGGTAATGAGTCCATCAACTCCACGAGCAAGCTGAGTGCAGAACAACGACCTATCGCACCTTATTCGTCGTCGGATAAATCTGCAACATGATAGGTTGCAGCCGTGTAAGTCAGTACATGGAATGTACTGGCAAGTCACATCATAAAGTGTAATGAACCTACATAGTACATGCAATTTGGCTGGTGGAAAGCTCTAAGTTTGGTTTTGCATAAAGCTAGTTTTTTCCTACCAGAAATGATTGCTCTACTTCTACAATTATCATAAGTCTGAGATGATGCCCATCTCAACCATTCCAAAAGTTTATACCCAATTGATTAATTAAGAGTGATGAGATCTCCCTATATTTCCACTACTAAAAACTCAAGTTGTCCATGACCGGGGACACGGCTAATCGATTAGGTTTTAACTCTGCAGAGGTTGTCCACTTTTCCCCACAAGACTCGACCACCTCCTTGATCGGAAGATCGAGACATAGTCTTTCGATAGCAATTCCCCTAACCCATGGATAGGCCGGTACACCCACATCATCTACATCTGCTAGCCTATCCCGGAAGAGGTCACACCATCTACTCAACTAAGCCAGAGCCCATATTGGCTTGCGGCTGCACACGGAAGCTTGTAGACATGAAAATATGGTTGATCCCTTTGAGCCTGGGTGGACGGACCACTAGTGTGCACTCCCATGGATTCCCATGAAGGCTCCCACTATACTTCGCCACCATACAAACCAATTTCCACCCAGGTAGTTCATTAAATTTGGTCCTAGTTACTACTTTGTCACTCACATCTCAAGGTGATAGCACTCCCCAATCCACGTCTACTTTGGCGAGGCATTGTAACATAACACGGTGGCGACAAAGTTTGCATGGTTCAGACCTACCTCAAATGAACTACTAGGTGATAGTAAATTCAACAAATATAAACTCCTATCATGCACCCCTACATCAAAGGACTATGTGCAAAAGTAAAACATAGGTAAAAATTGATATGATCAAAATGCAACTTGCCTTGGTGCTGGGAGTGAAGTTCTAGCGAATGATAGTATTCTGCTTCGCACTCCAGACAATCTATCGCAAAGTAAATAAAAACACACATAAACATGCATTCATACAATTCAAAGACATGCAACAAAAGCCAAATAAAAACCCAACACAAGTCATTAGCATGAAAATTTTCAAAGTATGAACAATGTTGAAAATTTGTGATGTGCACTAGTGTCCCTACAAGGCATTCTAGTAAAATTATGGTGAACAGAAAATAATAGTGTAGAATATACTGTGGAACAAGTTCATGGCGAAGGGTTTAGTTTGTGTGACGTGGTGCAAAAAGAATTACTTCAAACGGGTATACCGTTTGAAATATATGGCCTAATGAAATTTAAATTCAAATCTGAATTAATTTCAAATTTAACTCTCAAAAATCTGCAACTATGGGTTCTCTAGTTAGGGTTATTCGAGACAAAACTTTAGCCGCTTGTTTCATCTCGTTTCGACCTCCGGTTAAAAAGTTACGGTGTTTGAAGTTTTGAGTAAAATCTGAAAATAAAAATGCTATAGAACATTTTTTGAAAACGCTAACGTGTGGACGTTCGCGGCTAGAGCACAACGCGGACAGCCCTGGTTGGTTGACTACGTGCGCCGCGGCGGCTATGCGGTGAACGTTTGCAAACTAAACAAGTTCCCCGGTTAGCTAGAATAAAAAGAAAAACCAACGTTCGGTTTAAAATAAACCGCATGGTTTCTATTAAGACGGATTAACCGCGTACCGGTTCGGTCTAATAAGAAAAACCAAAGAGAAAAAAAACTAAACTAATCTACGTACAGGGGCTTACAGAGACGAACACGTCGTCGGGCAGGAACTCGACGTCGACGGTAGCGGCGACTCCGGTGATCTCCGGTGCGGGCGAGGTTGTCGGGCAGGTGCGGCGTGGGAAGGGCGACCGAGCGGTGGTGACGGCGGACGGCGGTGGTGACCGAAGGGAGTGGAGGGAGCGGTCGGAGCTCCTGTACTCCGGTGAACTCCGGCGACGCAGGTCATCGGGGCGGCTTCTCCGGTGCGTCCTAGGGGCAACGAAATGTCAAGGAGATGCACAAGAACGAGGGGGTCCGATTTCCGCAAAGAAACAGGGTCATGGCGGCTCACCGGCATCGGAATCTTCGTCGGAAAGCTTCGGCTCCGGCGAGATGCAAACGGACGGGGCGGCGGCTACGAGCGGCGAGAGGAGGTGCAGATCATCTGAATGGAGAGAGGAGGTCAAGTGCCTTTTATAGGCGCAGCTAGGAGGGCTGGGTCGCGGGATAAGGCTTATCCCTTGAGCTTCGCTCCGGCCGGTGCGGACGCTGCTAGCGCTGGGTTATCCAGCGGGTCGAGCAGGAGGTTAGAGATGACCAGGGGTCGGCTGGGCCCCACCTTCCAGGTGCGGGTGAGAGAGAGAGAGAGATCGTGTGAGAGGGAGCGAGCGTGCGTGCGTTGGCTTGACCGACGCTGGGACTGGGCAAGCGCTCGTGCATCGTTGGCCTGGCTGGGCCGTGCGTGGTGTGTGTGCGTGCGTGTGGTGTGTTGTGTCTCTTTTTTTTTGAAAAGTTTTTCTTTTGTCAGATCTGAGAAAAAAATTATTATATATATAGGGTATTATATACCAAAATGATCAGAAAGATAAACCCTACAACGTGAACATTTCTTAGAGTCTAAATAAAAACTTTATAAAAACATTATTTAAAGACATCCAAAATGAAACCAAATCAAAATCAGAAAAATATTTATATAAATCTAAAATCTGTATTGATAAAATAGAGCACAGAGAATATTAACTCCTTCTCATATAATTTTAGAAAAAAATCTATATATAAATCTAATGCAATAATCTAACTTTTGGCTAACAAAATAATTTCCCCAATGCAATTTTAAAACATCAAATGCAAAGAAAATATTTTTCCCACTCGAATATATATATAATGTTGAGGAAGTCATATTATTCCCTCTCCATGATTTTATGTGAGTGGAAAACTTGAACATCATAAACTCCAAATGCAATAAAAATATGACATGCAATATGATGATTCTACTAACATCCTAATTTAATAAAATTGGGATGTTACAAGACCACGCTGGAGATAGAACTGCACACAAGGTATTACAATCTGGTTTTTATTGGCCTACTCTCTTCAAGGTTGCTCGTAAGTTTTTCTTGTCGTGTGATGAATGTCAAAGAATTGGCAATATTAGTAGATGTCAGGAAATGCCTATGAATTACTCTCTTGTTATTGAACCATTTGATGTCTGGGGTTTTGATTATATGAGACCTTTTCCAATGTCCAACGGGTATACTCATATTCTAGTTGTTGTTGATTATGTTACTAAGTGGGTAGAAGCTATTCCAACTAGTAGTGCTGATCATAACACCTCTATTGAAATGCTGAAAGAAGTTTTTTTCCTAGATTTGGAGTCCCTAGATATTTGATGATTGATGGTGGTTCACACTTTATTAATTGTGCCTTCCGTAATATGCTTGGTAAGTATGAAGTTAATCATAGAATTGCATCTCCTTATCATCCTCAGTCTAGTGGTCAAGTAGAATTAAGCAGTAGAGAATTTAAATTGATCTTGCAAAAGAATGTTAATAGATCTAGAAATAATTGGTCTAAGAAACTTGATGATGCATTATGGGCTAATAGAACTGCTTACAAAAACCCTATGGGTATGTCTCCGTATAAAATGGTTTATGGTAAAGCATGTCACTTGCCTCTAGAACTAGAGCATAAAGCTTATTCGACAATCAAAGAGATCAATTATGATTTCAAACTTGTTGGTGAGAAGAGTTTATTTGACATTAGCTCACTTGATGAATGGAGAACCCAGGCCTATGAGAATGCCAGGTTGTTTGAAGAAAAGGTTAAGAGATGGCATGATAAAAGGATGCAGAAGTGTGAATTCAATGTAAGTGACCATGTCTTGTTATACAATTCTTGTTTAAGATTTTTTCCAGGAAAACTTCTCTCTTAATGGGAAGGGCCCTACATTGTTGAGGAAGTATATCACTCTAGGGCCATCAAGATCAACAACGCCGGAGGCACAAATCCGAAGGTGGTAAACGGGCAAAGAATCAAACATTATATATCAGGTAATCCCATAAATGTTGAAACCATTATTATCAATACCATAACTCCGAAGGAGTATATTAGGGAGACCTACCAGAACGTGTCAAGCTCCGAAAAGGAATAGGTATGTGGTACGGTAAGCAAACCGACTACAAAACTTTCCCAATAGCAATTTCCCTCGGTTTTGGAATATTTAATAAATTAGGAAAATTTAAAGTGGTCCGAAAGATGCACGAGGAGGTGACAAGCCTGCCAGGTGTGGACACCCCCCTGGCTTGTGACCACCTCGTGCCGAACTCCGTTTTCTTGTGGTATACTCCTTTGGATCGGTAAAAATTCATTATATAATCTCCTGAAGGCTTGGACTTTCGTATCACGACAATACCTCCTGTTTTAATTTTGAATTGTTTCTGCAATAGCCTTAGAGCATGATGTCGTCCCAAGAGTCGAACGTGAAGAGTCGTGTCTCTCACCCGGCACCAGGGCCGGGAGCAAATAGCGAAGCCAATCACTTTGGGAAGGCCACGGAGGAAGAGATGGACTCCAACTTGAAAAGGGTGGATGCCATGGAGGTAGACTAAGAAACCACTTGTCGTCTTCATCCAAGAGTCAAGTTGGAGGAACTTCAGAGCTCAACAATTCCGAATTCGGTCATCCCTCCAAAGGCTATATTCCTTACTTATGAAAATATGAAAAAGAGTGTTGCTTTTTCTCCCACAGTAATGAAACATCCATGGGTGATTGGGTCCCTAACCGTAACTGGAAAGCTTCACAAGGAGATAATGGATTTAAGGTGGCAAAATAACAATCTTGAGGAGCAGAATCACATTCTGAGGGGTATCATCACCAAGAATATACCACCATCACCTCCGAAGAAGGACATCTAAACACATGGGTATCGACACTCCCCTTGACATGTGCCAAGCTTGGGGGAGGTGCCCCAGTATCGTATCACCATCACACCTTTTTCTTTTCTTGTTTTTCTTAGTTTGATACTTTTGGTTATATCTTGATATAGTAGAATAAAATTTATTATGATCTAGCTTTGAGTTTTTGCCTTTTGTTCCCCTTATGTAAGCGAGTTCGAGAGTTATATAATAAATAGTAGTTTTTATGTGATGGATTTTCTTGCTTGCTATGATCTTGAGAAAAATAAATAAGAATAGAATAAAAGCAAAAAAATATGACAATCTTATGGGGAGTGATGACCTCACATATAAGAGGTATGTCGGTTGAAATTTGTTGGGAGTTGACAAACATAGCGATTGGTCATTGGGGCAATAAAAGGAATTAATAAAGAAAGAGAGGTTCACATATAAATATATTATCTTGGACATCTTTTATGATTGTGAGCACTCATTAAAATATTTTATGCTAAGGAGTTGATGTTGGACAAGGAAGACAACATAATGGGTTATGTTTGCTTCTTTCCGAATAGAAGTTATATTGTTATAGATCCTCCAACGTGTAGTGCTTGCTTCTACCTCATATTAGCCAAAACTTCCACACCAAGTAGAGATACTACTTGTGCATCCATATACCTTCAACCCAATTTTTCCATGAGATTCCACCATACCTAGCTATGGATTGAGTAAGATCCTTCAAGTAAGTTGTCATCGGTGCAAAAAGCAATAAGAATTGCTCCTAAATATGTATGATCTTTTATTGTATAGGAAAATAAGTGTTGTACGGACTTGTGATAGTAAATAAATAAAAGCGACGGACTGCATAATAAAGGTTGCTATCACAAAGGGCAATACAACGCGGCGTTCCTTTGCATTAAGGGTTTGCACATCCAAAAACAAAAAGCGCATGACAACCCCTGCTTCCCTCTATGAAGGGCCTATCTATTACGTTTACTTTATAAGTACTTACCTTTATGCAAGAGTCATGGTGATCTTCACCACTTCCTATATTTTGCCTTTTTCACATGGCAAGCATTATGTGTTGGGGAATGATCTAAACACATATATCCACTCGGATGTGGGTGATCATGAGGTATTATTGTTGAAATCACCCTTGAGGTGAGTAGTTGGGAGGTAAAACAATAAACCCCTATCTTTCTCTGTGTCCAATTGAATCTTTCATCTCATGAGTATGTGGATTTGATTTACAAGCTCTTATATAGACTCTTTCCGATGTTATGATAAATTGAGAATTGCTTCAATGACTCAGAGCACAGTTTGTCAGTTGTCAATAAAGTTCTTGGTTCGTAATTTTGCCCTGTGAATGAATTGTTACTCCAGCATAAGAAATTATATATCAATAAGTATTGCTATTCTAAAGATGGTCATGATGCCTTCATGTCCGCATTTTATTTTATCGACACCTCTATCTCTAAAAATGTGGACATATTTACTGATCTCGGCTTTCGCTTGAGGACAAGAGTGGTCTAAGCTTGTGGGAGTTGATACGTCCATTTTTCTTCATGATTTTACATTGATATTTATTGCATTATGGGATGTTATTACACGCTATGGTACAATACTTATGCCTTTTCTCTCTTATTTTACAAGGTTTACATGAAGAGGGAGAATGTCGGCAGCTGGAATTCTGGACTAGGAAAGGAGCAAATCTGAGAGACTTATTCTGCACAACTCCAAAAGTCCTGAAAAGTTACGGACAATTTTTTTGGAATATATAAAAAATATTGGGCGAAGCAACTACCAGAGGGGGCCCACCAAGAGGTCACAGGCCTACCAGGCACGGCCACCCCCCTAGTCACGCCTAGGTGACTTGTGACCCACCTGTCAGGTCCCCTACGCCCATCTTGTTCTATATGAAGGGTTTTGACCTGGAAAAAATCATAAGAGAGATTTTGGGACGAAGCGCCGCTGTCTCGATGCGGAATTTGGACAGAACCAATCTAGAGCTCTAGCGGAGCTGTTCTGCCGGGGAAACTTCCCTCCCGGAGGGGGAAATCAAAGCCATCATCATCACCAACGATCCTCTCATCGAGAGGGGGTCAATCTCCATAACGTTCTCATCAGCACCATCTCCTCTCCAAACCCTAGTTCATCTCTTGTATCCGATCCTTGTCTCAAACCTCAGATTGGCACTTATGGGTTACTAGTAGTGTTGATTTCTCCTTGTAGTTGATGCTAGTTGGTTTACTTGGTGGAAGATCATATGTTCAGATTCTTTATGATAATTAATACTCCTCTGATATGAACATGAACACTCTTTGTGAGTAGTTACGTTTGTTCCTGAGGACATCGGATAAGTCTCGTTATAAGTAATCATGAACTTGGTATTCGTTCGATATTTTGATAAGATGTATGTGGTGTCTCCACTAGTGGTATTATGTGAACGTCGACTACATAACACTTCACCATTATTTGGGCCTAGGGGAAGGCATTGGGAAATAATAAGTAGATGATGGGTTGCTAGCGTGACAGAAGCTTAAACCCTAGTTTATGCGTTGCTTCGTAAGGGACTTATTTGGATCCATATGTTTCATGCTATGGTTATATTTATCTTAATTCTTCTTTCGTAGTTCGGATGCTTGCGGGAGAGGTTAATCATAAGTGGGAGGTTTGTCCATGTAAGGTCAGCACCGAAGCACCGGTCCACCCACATATCAGAACCCTGCGTCATAATAATTTTGCTAGAGGACAATCGAGAAAGAGGTGTCTAATTGTTCCAGTTTGATCAGAATAAAAACATCTAAAGCATCCTACCCATTTTAGCTTTATCAAATTATTCTTGGTAATACAACTCCCTTGTGTACAAAACACATGAATATTTTAATTCTAAGAAGTACTTTAATCAATCGTGTACGGATGTTGAAATAGGCCAAGAGTCAGTTAAATCCATGTACATTGATTTCACTCAGAAGACCATCGGTAGATAGTTTCCAGTGAATATTATCCAAATGATTAGATAGTTGAACGTCTATCAATCATCTGACCCAAGGCTACATCATACTAGCCGGAATTGGATATTAAGAGGTACCATATGTAATACTATGGCAACATAATCTTCCTTATGTTGTACAATATTATATAGGGACGGGTATTGTAAGGCCAGAGGCGTATCCCCGAGCCATGTGTCCTCCCAGAATCTAGTTGTAGTACCGTTACCTACTATAAACTTCACCCAGTGAAACAAGGTTACCATCATCTTCATTAACCCCTTCCAAAAAGGTGAGTCATTAGGTCTAGCAGTGACCTGGGACAATGTCTTAGAATGTAAGTATTTATTCCGAAAATTTTGTCCCCACGTCCCTCCAGTCTCAGTACAAAGCCTGTATAGCCACTTGCTAAGCAGGCTTTTATTCTTCACTTCTAAATTTTCAATTCCTAGACCCCTTGGTCTTTCATTCTGCAAATAATATCCCACCTTACCAATCTGTATTTCTCCTTAGCTTCCTCGCACTACCAGAAGAAATCGGTAAAAGTTTAGTCTTTTCCGTACACCTACCGGTACTTCAAAGAAGGATAGAAGAAACATCGGCAGGCTAGTCCGAACTAAATTGATCAGAACGAGTCTGCCCCCATAAGAAAAAAGCTTGTCCTTCCAGCAACTTAGTCTTTTTTCGAATCTATCTACGAAACACCTCTATTTCTTATTCGTCAATCATTTATGGTGAATTGGGATCCACAGGTAAATAAATGGTAGCAATCCCATCTCACATCCAAAAAGTTGTATATAAGCGTCTCGTTCCTCATTTGCTCTTCCAAAGCAGAACAATTCACTCTTGTTAAAATTTATTTTCAACCTAGACAACTGCTCAAATAAACAGAGAATAAGCTTCATACTCCTCTCTTTTGCAATATCATGTTCCATGAAAATGATTGTGTCATCCGCATAGTACAGTATGGACACTCCCCCCTCTATAAGGTGTGAAGGAAGTCCTCCTACTTGTCCATTCTCTTTAGCTCGACCAATAAGGACTGTGGACATATCTGTTACTATGTTGAACAAGATGGGAGACATGGCTCCCTATCTCAGTCCTTTATGGGTTTGAAAATACTGCCCGATGTCATCCTTAACTTCAATCCCAACACTACCTTTCTGAATGAAGGCATCCACTTGATCCCTCCAGGATTCGTTTAACCTTTTTCATGCATAAGGCTTGTTGAAGGAAGGGCCATTTGACCTTATCATATGCCTTCTCAAAATCCACTTTC
Source organism: Hordeum marinum (assembly GCA_022496015.1). Taxonomy (NCBI): domain Eukaryota; kingdom Viridiplantae; phylum Streptophyta; class Magnoliopsida; order Poales; family Poaceae; genus Hordeum; species Hordeum marinum. Next base: position 28,068,136 of record CM039678.1, read on the forward strand.
AAGACAACCCCATCAAGTTTCTTGGTATTCATTTCGTGCACTTTCTCATGTAAAACGACAACCCCTTCTAGGATATGTCACCCCGGCATAAAACTTGTCAGCGTCGGTTGGACTACCGAATGGGCTATCTGTGTCGACCTGTTCGTACCAACTTTTGTAAAGATTTTAAAGCTGACATTGAGCAGACATATCGATCTAAACTACTCAATGCGAATAGCCTCCACCTTCTTTGGCAACAATGTTATTGTTCCGAAGTTAAGGTGAAATAACTGTAGGTGGCCAATGAACAAATCATGGAACATAGCCAATAGATCATATTTTATAATATGCCAATACTTCTTATAAAATTCCGCCGGAAACCCATCCTGTCCCGGTGCCTTATTTTGTTTCATTTGAGCTATTGTGTCAAACACCTCTTTCTTGGTAAACGGAGCTCACAATACCTTATTCTCGTTTGAGCTAAGTTGTGGTATGTCGCATGTTCTGTTCTCATCCAAAGAAACAAAATTATCTCTAGAAGCATGAAAAAGTTTCTTGTAATATTAAGAAATGTACAATTTTAGATTCTCATGCCGTAAAATAGTACCCTCGTCTTGTTCAAGTTGAATTATCTTTTTCTTCTTATGTTTTCCATTCACAATCATGTGGAAGAATTGTGTGTTACTATCCCCCTGGACCACCTTTGTCACCTTTGCTCGAAGGGCCCATTTCATCTTCTCCTCTCTCAAAAGATTTTACAGCTTCTGTTCAGCCTCAATCTTAATATTACTATCTGAAATATTAGGAAGTGAGGACTCTGCTCTCACGTCTAACTCATTAATGAGTTGAATCAGCCTCTCATTTTCCACTTTGTGAAGTGTCTAATTTTATTTTGCCTCATATACATACTCGATGACCCACTAGATTCCCTCGCCCATTCTTTAGCAATGAGATCCATGAATCCTTCTCTGTCGAACTAACTCAATTCGAAAGGGAAAATATTTTTGTTTCCCACATGAGTCGCTTCCCCAGAGTCGACAAGAAGTGGTGTGTGATCCGATATGGCTATCTGTAAAGCATGGACATTGACCAATGGATTCTGCTGCTCCCATTCTACACTGGTCAGGATTCGGTCCAACTTCTCATATGTTGGCAGCGGTAATGAGTTAGCCCATGTGAATTGTCTGGCAGTGAGGTCTATTTCCCTCAAATCGAGATTGTCGATGATCGTGTTTAACATAAATGACCACCTTCCATTGAAGTTGTCATTACTATTTTCTTCTTGTTTTCTAATTATATTAAAGTCTCCCCGAACCAAAATGGGGTGCCTTTTCATCCCCACAATTCTCACCAAATACATGAGGAAATAAGATTTAAGCTCAGGTTGTGCCGCCCCATATAAAGCCACCAAAGCCCATCTGAGGACATCAATTTTTAACCTAACCCGAAATTTGACGGCAAAGTCTCTGTAAACCACATTCAATACTTCTAAAGACTCACATTTCACCACAAGTCAGATCCCACAAGACCTACCCCTTGGAGGTAAACAATGGCAATCATAACCCACCCCACCTGAAATGGTTGTAAGAAATTGTGTAGTATAGTTATCTCTACGAGTCTGTAGAAGAGCCATAAAATCCAATTTATGCTCTATCGATGTTTCCCTTAGGTATCTCCTTTTAGCCAAGTCCACTAGACCTTTGCTATTCCAAAAGATCCCTTTCATGAACCATCATGGATTTTTTTTCTTTTGTTTCACTCTCGCACTTCTACGCACTGCCGATGTGGGATAAACCTTCCTATTCCAGGTTCTTTTTGGTTTATCCTGTACCACCTCCGCGTCGTCCAGACCAGTAATAGTGTAAGAAATGAAGTCCGGTTGCAAAGAGGACATACACCCCTCTGAAACCAAGTCCTCATCCACATTCTCTAAGACCTCTGTGGGAACAAGATCCTCACAGAGACTCTGTAATGCCGTGAATCCAAGATTTTTAATGTCGGGTTCATTCATAGGCTTGTTTGTCACTATGTTTCTAATTATATCCAAAGCTCTATCCATTTCTAGGTCTAGCTGATCATCAATGGATTCCATGGTTTCTTTGCCATTACTACGAAGAGATATCCCTAAATTGTGAGCATTGCTAGCAATATTATGAGAGGGGAACTCTCATTATCTTTGAGTTTGTAGTTTGCTTGAAATCTTGGCAAAGTGCTTTTAGCAAGCACTATCGTTTCTTCAAGGTCTCATTTTCTTGTACTCCCTCTGATCCATATCAATTGTAATAGACTTAGTTTAACTTTGTAATTTCAGTACAAAATTGTACTAAGTCTGCGACAATTAACACGAATCAGTGTGTGTTTTTATATTCATGGTGGTACCGGCTGTTGGGTAACGTTGCATGGGAAACAAAATTCACCTATGCACACGCAAGATCTATCCATGGTGATGAGCATCTACGAGAGGGAGAGTGGATCTACATACCCTTGTAGATTGCTAAGCGGGAAGCGTTAAGAAACGTGGTTGGTGTAGTCGAATGTCTTCGCGATCCAAATCGCCAAGCGTCCCGCGATCTCATCACGATCCGTCCCGCGATCCAATCACGATCCGTCCCACGAACTCATCATGATCCATCCTGCGCTCCAATCACGATCCGTCCCGCGAACTCATCACGATCCGTCACGCGAACTCATCACGATCCATCTCGTGATCTTGATCACGGTCCTACCGATCTAGCGCCGAACGGACGTCACCTCCGTGTTCAGCACACGTACAGCTCGATGACGATCTCCGCCTTGTTGATCCAGCAAGAGGGAGCGGAGAGGTAGACGAGTTCTCTGGCAGCGTGACGGCACTGCGGCGATGGTGGTGGAGTAATTCCGGCAGGGCTTCGCCTAAGCGTTGCAGAAAACCGATCTAGAGGAGAAACTGTGCATTGGAGGAACGGGCAGCACGTGGCAGAAAATTCTTTCCGAAAACCCTAAAACCTCCAGTATAAGTAAGAGGAATAGAGGAGGAGGCTTGTCCCAAGGGCCAAGACTCTAGGAGTCGGCCGAACCAAGGGGAGGAGGTGGAATCCACCTCCAATCCTAGTAGGACTAGGATTCCCCCTATTTTTGCCTTTTTCCACCTTTTCCCATTGGGCTTTTTCTCCCTAGCCTCATGGGCTTTGTGGGGACTTCCACCAGCCCACTAAGGGCTGGTATTCACTCTCCCAAAGCCCATGTATACTCTTGGGTCGAAATACCCCTCCCGATGGTCTCCCGATACACTACCGGCACTCCCGGTACACTACCGATGAGCCCGAAACTTTTTCGGCGACCAAAACAGGACTTCCTATATATGAATCTTTACCTCCGTACCATTTTGGAGCTCCTAGTGACGTCCGGGATCTCATCTGGGACTCCGAACAACCTTCCGTCACCACCATACATAACTCTATACTACCGAAACGTCACCAACCTTAAGTGTGCAGACCCTGCTGGTTCGAGAACTATGTAGACATGACCGAGATACCTCTACGGTCAATAACCAATAGCGGGACCTAGATGCTCATATTGGTTCCTACATATTCTACGAATATCTTTATAGGTTGAACCTCTATGTCAAGGATTCAGTTAATCCTGTATGATGTTCCCTTTGTTCTTCGGTATGTTACTTGCCCGAGATTCGATCGTCGGTATCTCCATACCTAGTTCAACCTCATTACCCTCAAGTCTCTTTACTCGTTCCGTAATACAAGATCCCATGACTAAAACTTAGTCACATTGCTTGCAAGGCTTGTTATGATGTTGTATTACCGAGTGGGCCCTGAGATACCTCTCCGTCACACGGAGTAACAAATCCCAGTCTTGATCCATGCCAACTCAACAGACACCCTCGAAGATACCTGTAGAGTAAATTTATAGTCACCCAGTTACGTTGCGACGTTTCATACACACAAGGCACTCCTCCGGTGTTAGTGAGTTGCATGATCTCATGGTCATAGGAACATATACTTGACATGCAGAAAATAGTAGCAATAAACTGACACGATCATATGCTACGTTTGTAGTTTGGGTCTTGTCCATCACACCATTCTCCTAATGATGTGATCCCATTATCAAATGACATCTCATGTCCATGGTGAGGAAACCTTAACCATCTTTGGTCAACGAGCTAGTCTATTAGAGGCATACTAGGGACATGGTTTTGTCTATGTATCCACACATGCATCTAAGTCTCCGATCAATACAATTGTAGCATGGATAATAAACGATTATCATGAACAAGGAAATATGATAATAACTAATTTATTATTGCCTCTAGGGCATATTTCCAACAGTCTCCCACTTGCACTAGAGTCAATAATCTAGTTCACATCACCATGTGATACGCACTGTTATGAATCTAACACCCAATGAGTTCTGGGGCTCAATCATGCTTTGCATGTGAGAGAGGTCTTATAGTAAACGGGTCTGCGACATTCAGATCCATGTGTACTTTGCAAATCTCCGTGTCAAACTATAAACACTGCTACCACACTCCACTTGGTACTATTCCAAATGGCTGCTCCACTATACGTATCCGGATTGCTACCACGAGTCATCCGGATTGGTGTTAAAGCTTGCATCAACGTAACTCTTTACCACGAACTCTTTATCACCTCCATAATAGAGAAACATCTCCTTAGTATTTTAGTTACTAAGGATAATCTTGACCGTTGTCCAGTGATCCACTACTGGATCACTCTTATACCCCTTGCCAGACTCATGGCAAGCACACACCAGGTGCGGTACACAGCATGGCATAATATAGAGCTTATGGCTAAGGCATAGGGGACGACATTCGTCCTTTCTCTTTCTTCTGCCATTGTCGAGCTTTGAGTCTCACTCAACTTTCACACCATACAAATCAGGAGAGAAATCTTTCTCTGACTGATTCATTTTGGACTCTTTCAAAATCTTGTCAAGGTATGTACTCATTGAAAGTCTCATCAAGCATCTTGATCTATCTATATAGATCTTGATGCTCAACAATTAGGTAGCTTTATCTAGGTCTTCCTTTGAAAAACTCTTTTCAAACAACCGCTTATGCTTTCCAGAAATTCTACATTATTTCCGATCAACAATATGTCAACCACATATGCTTACCAGAAACTCTATAGTGCTCCCACTCACTTTATTGTAAATACAAGTTTCTCATAAACTTTGTATAGACTCAAAAACTTTGATCACCTCATCAAAGTGTATATTCGAACTTCGAGATGCTTGCTTTAGTTCATAGAAGGATCACTGAAGCTTGCACACCTTTTAGCATCCTTAGGACTGACAATACCTTCTGGTTGCATCATATACAACCTTTCCTCAAGTAAACCGTTAAGGAAACGATGTTTTGACATCCATTTGCCAGATTTCATAATTGAAAAATGCAGCAACTGCTAACATAATTCCAACAGACTTCAGCATTGCTACGATTGAGAAAGTCTCATCACAGTCAACTCCTTGAACTTGTCGTAAACTTCTTTGCAACAAGTCGAGCTATACAAATGGTGACATTTACCATGAGCATCTGTCTTCATTTTAAACATCCATTTGTACTCAACGACCTGCCGTCCAACAAGCAAGCTACCAAAGTCTATACTTGGTTTTCATACATGGATCCTTTCTCGGATTTCATGGCCTCTAACCATTTATCGGAATCCAGGCCCATCATCGCTTCTCCATAGCTCGTAGTTTCATCGTTGTTCGACAACATGACCTCCAAGATAGGGTTGTCATACCGCCCAGGAGGAGTACACGTCCTTGTCGACCTACGAGGTTCGATAGTAACTTGATCCGAAGCTTCATGATCATCATCATTAACTTCCTCTTCAACCAATGTAGGCTTCACAGAAACATCTTCCTGCACTGCGCTACTCTCTGGTTGAACAAAGGTTCAACAACATCATCAAGTTCTATCTTCCTCCCACTCAATTCTTTCGAGAGAAAGTCTTTCTCGAGCAAGGACCCAGTTTTAGCAACAAACATTTTATGCTTGGATCTGAGATAGAAGGTTCACCCAACTGTCTTTAGGGTATTCTATGAAGATGCATTTGTCCGCTTTGGGTTCGAGCTCATTAGGTGAAAACCCATCTTCACATAAGTGTTGCATCCCCAAACATTAAGAAATGACAGCTTAGGTTTCTATCAAACCATAATTCTCACGGTGTCGTCTCAACGGATTTAGATGGTGCCCTATCTAAAGTGAATGTAGTTGTCTCCAATGCATAACCCCAAAACGATAGTGGTAAAAGGATAAGAGACATCATAATTCGCACCATATCCAATAGAGCACGACTAGGACGTTCGGACACACCATTACACTATGGTGTTCCAGGTGGCGTGAGTTGTGAAACAACTTTCACATTGTCTTAAGTTGTATAAAAAACTCGTAACTCAGATATTCACCTCCACGATCATATCGTGGACATTTTATCTTCTTGTCATGATGATCTTAAACTTCAATCTGAATTTGCTTGAACTTTTCAAACGATTTAGACTTGCGTTTCATTAAGTAAATATACACTATTATCTACTCAAATCATCAGTGAAGGTAAGAAAATAACGATATCCACCGCATGCTATAAGACTCATTGGATTGCATACATCAACATGTATCATTTCCAATAAATCAATTGCCCGCTCCATCAAACCAGAAAACGGGGTCCTTAGTCATCTTGCCCAAGAGGCATGGTTCGCATATCTCAACCGATTCGAAATCGAATGAGTCCAAAGATCCATCATCATGGAGTTTCTTCATGCGCTTTATACCAATATGACATTTAGCGGCAGTGCCACAAGTATGTGGTACTATCATTATTAACTTTGTATCTTTTGGCATCAATGTTATGAACATGTGTATTACTACGATCAATATTCAACAAACCATTCTCACTGGTTGCATGACCATTGAAGGTATTATTCATGTAAACAGAATAACCATTATTCTTTAACTTAAATGAATAACCGTGTTGCAACAAACACGATCTAATCACGTTCATGCTCAACGCAAAACACCAAATAACATTTATTTAGGTTCGTCTCTAATCCCGAAGGTAGAGAGAGCGTGCGATGTTGATCACATCAACCTTGGAAACATTTCCAACACACATCGTCACCTCACCCTTAGCTAGTGCTCCGTTTATTTCGTAGCTTTTATTTCGAGTTACTAACATTTCGCAACCGAACCAGTTTCCAATATCCAGGTGCTACTAGGAGTACTAGCAAGGTACACATAAATAACACGTATATCAAATATACTTCTGTCGACGTTGCCAGCCTACTTATCTACCAAGTATCTAGGGTTGTTCCGCTTCAGCGATTGCTCTCCTCATAATCTAAGTACTTAGTCTCGGGTTTGGGTTCAACTTTGGGTTGCTTCACTGGAGCAACAACTGACTTGCTATCCACGAAGTTTCCCTCCTTGCTCTTGCCCTTCTCGAAACTAGTGGTTTGACTAACCATCAACACTTGACGCTCCTTCTTGATTTCTACCTTCGCGGTGTCAAAGATCGCGAACAGCTGAGGGATCATCATTTCTATCCCTAGCATTTTATAGTTCATCACCAAGTTCTAGTAGCTTAGTGACAGTGACTCGGAGAACTATCACAATCAATATCTTATCTGGAAGATCAACTCCCACTCGATTCAAGCAATTGTAGCACCCAGACAATCTGAGCACATGCTCAACGATTGAGCTATTCTCTTTCATCTTGCAGGCAAAGAGTCTTGTTGGAGATCTCATATCTCGCAACACGGGCACAACCCTGAGATCCTAATTTCAGCTCTTAGAACATCTCATATGTTCCGTGACATTCAAAACGTTTCTGAGCCTCAATTCTAAGCCGTAATGCATGACGCACTAAACTATCAAGTAGTCATCAGAACGTGCCTATCAGATGTTCACAACATCTACAGACGACGCTAGAGGGGTTGGCGCACTAAGCAGTGCATTAAGGACATAAGCCTTTTGTGCAGCAACGAGGACAATCCTCAGATCACGGAGCCAGTCCGCAATATTGCTATCATCATCTTTCAACTCTATTTCTCTAGGAACATATAAAAATTCAAGGGAGCTACAGCGTGAGAAAGTAATCTACAACATAATTTGCAAAGACACTACTGACTATGTTCATGATAATGAGTTCAATTAATCATATTACTTAAGAACTCCCACTCAAATTGACATCCCTCCAGTCATTCAAGTGATACATGATCCAAATTCACCAACTCAAGTCCAATCATCACGTGAGTTGAGGTGGTTTCAATGGTGAACATCATCATGTTGATCATATCTACTATATGACTCATGTTCGACCTTTCGGTCTCTTGTGTTCCGAGGCCATGTCTGTACATGCTAGGCTCGTCAAGTTTAACCCAAGTGTTCTACATGTGCAACACTGGCTTGCACCCGTTGTATGTGAACGTAGAGTCTATCACACCCGATCATCACGTGGTGTCTCAGCACGATGAACTTTCACAACGGTGCGCACTCGTGAGCACCTTATAATGATACCGTCGTCCTAAGCAAAACAAGGTGCATAAAAGGATTAACATCACATGCAAATCATAAGTGACATGATATGGCCATGAACTTGTGCTTTTGATCTACATCTTGAAAGCACCAGCATGATCTCCATCGTCACCGGCAAGACACCATGATCTCCATCATCTTGATCTCCATCAATGTGTTGCCATCGGGGTTGCCACGCCTAACATGCTTCTACTACTATTGCTAGAATTTAGCGATAAAGTAAAGCATTACATAGCGCTTAATGATTGACACGCAGGTCATACAATAATTAAAGACAACCCTATGGCTCCTGCCGGTTGCCGTACTCATCGACATGCAAGTCGTGATAATCTATACATCACATGATCATCTCATACATCACATATATCACATCATGTAATTGGCCATATCATATCACAACATACCCTGCAAAAACAAGTTAGACGTCCTCTAATTGTTGTTGCATGTTTTACGTGGCTGATATGGGTATCTAGCAAGAACAATTCTCATCTACGCAAAAACCACAACGGTGATACACTAGTTGCTTTTCAACCTTCTCAAGGTCCGCCTTTGTCGAATCCGATCTAACTAAATTGAGAGAAACTGACACCCGCAAGCCATCTATGCAACAAGTTGTGGTTGAGGGAACCAGTCTCTCATAAGCATACGAGTAATGTTGGTCCGGGCCGCTTCATCTCACAATACCGTTGAACCAAAACACGACCAAAGGAGAAAGCAATCTAAGCATCAACGTCCACAAACTCTTTGTGTTCTACTCGAGATCTCATCTACACATAGACCTAGATCATGATGCCACTGTTGGGGAACGTTACATGGCAAACAAAATTTTCCTACGCAAACGCAAGATCTATCCATGGTGATGAGCATCTACGAGAGGGAGAGTGGATCTACATACCCTTGTAGATCGCTAAGCGGGAAGCGTTAAGAAACGCGGTTGGTGTAGTCGAACGTCTTCGCGATCCAAATTGTCGAGCGTCCGGCGATCTCATCACGATTCGTCTTGCGATCCAATCACGATCCGTCCCGCGAACTCATCACGATCTGTCCTGCGAACTCATCATGATCTGTCTCGCGATCTTGATCACGGTCCTACCGATCTAGCGCCGAATGGACGACACCTCTGCGTTCAGCACACATACAGCTCGATGACGATCTCCGCCTTCTTGATCCAGCAAGAGGAAGAGGAGAGCTAGACGAGTTCTCCGGCAGCGTGACGGCACTGCGGCGATGGTGGTGGAGTAATTCCGGCAGGGCTTCGCCTAAGCGTTGCAGAAAACCGATCTAGAGAAGAAACTGTGCACTGGAGGAACGGGCAGCACGTGGCAGAAAATTCTGTCCAAAAACCCTAAAACCTCCAGTGAAATTAAGAGGAATAGAGGAGGAGGCTTTGCCCAAGGGTCAACCCTCTAGGAGTCGGCCGAACCAAGGGGAGGAGGTGGAATCCACCTCCAATACTAGTAGGACTAGGATTCACCCTATTTTTGCCTTTTTCCACCTTTTCTCTTTAGGCTTTTTCTCCCTAGCCGCATGGGATTTGTGTGGGACTTCCACCAGCCCACTAAGGGCTGGTATTCACTCTCCCACAGCCCATGTAGCCTCTTGGGTCGAAATGCCCCTCCCGATGGTCTCCCGGTACACTTCCGGCACTCCCGGTACACTACCGATGAGCCCGAAACTTTTCCGGCAACCAAAACAGGACTTCCTATATATGAATCTTTACCTCCGGACCATTCTGGAGCTCCTCGTGATGTCCGGGATCTCATCTGGGACTCCGAACAACCTTCGGTCACCACCATACATAACTCTATACTACCGAAACGTCACCAAACCTTAAGTGTGCAGACCATGCGGGTTCGAGAACTATGTAGACATGACCGAGTCACCTCTACGGTCAATAACCAATAGCGGGACCTGGATGCCCATATTGGTTCCTACATATTCTACGAAGATCTTTATCGGTCGAAACTCTGTGTCAAGGATTCAGTTAATCCCGTATGATGTTCCTTTTGTTCTTCGGTATGTTACTTGCCTGATATTCGATCATTGGTATCTCCATACCTAGTTTAACCTCGTTACCGGCAAGTCTCTTTACTCGTTCCGTAATACAAGATCCCGTGACTAACACTTAGTCACATTGCTTGCAAGGCTTGTTGTGATGTTGTATTACTGAGTCGGCCCTGAGATACCTCTCCGTCACACGGAGTAACAAATCCCAGTCTTGATCCATGCCAACTCAACAGACACCCTCGGAGATACCTGTAAAGTACCTTTATAGTCACCCAGTTACGTTGCGACGTTTGATACACACAAGGCATTCCTCCGGTGTCAGTGAGTTGCATGATCTCATGGTCATAGGAACATATACTTGACATGTAGAAAACAGTAGCAATAAACAGCTGACACGATCATATGCTACGTTTGTAGTTTGGGTCTTGTCCATCACACCATTCTCCTAATGATGTGATCCCGCTAGGAAATCTTAACCATCTTTGATCAAACGAGCTAGTCTATTAGAGCCATACAAGGGACATGGTTTTGTCTATGTATCCACACATGCATCTAAGTCTCCGATCAATACAATTATAGCATGGATAATAAACGATTATCATGAACAAGGAAATATGATAATAAATAATTTACTATTGCCTCTAGGGCATATTTCCAACGCCGGCTAATGTTAGTTTGTTTATACTTTCTTCGTTTTTATTTACTTCACATATTAGAGTCGACTAAATTCAAACTTCGTAAAGTTTGACCAAGTCTATAGAAAATAATATAAATATTTAGCATAACAAATTTGTATTATGTGAAAGTACATTCAATAATGTTAGAATAAATCTGAGGCACGCCGTCGATCATCCGTGGACCAAGCAATCACACGGGCACGATACTGAGATCAGTTAATGAGGTTCACCATCATGGCTACATCCTCGGGGCTTTACTACGGGCGCTCCTCCCCGTGATATCTTCACAATATCGCACCCTGGCCGCCCTGGACACCAGCACACGCCGCCGGCTCCCCCTGCGCTCATGTGCTATTATATTGGCATAGGTTACATCGTGCGTCTAGCCTCTCTATATATGAGAGACCTAGGGTACAAGTGTCCTACTTGGACACAACTCCATATCCTATCTAAACACAATGCAACTTAGAGTCCAACTGTAACCTACCTTGTACACAATATTCGACACAACTCTAACAAACTCCACCTTGGCGAATATTCTCCACCACCTTGAATTCGTGAGTGCGTCAAACTTCCATGTACATTGGACTTGAGCTTATCCCATGAGAACCACCGCTACTCCAAAGACTCCATGTGACTCCACCTGCAACTTGTAGTCCCTTCTTTTCTTGAGCATAGTCAACGCTCGAGCGAAATTATGTTTGACATTACTCTTGTTTGCGCTCCCAATTTCCAGAGTATCCAACACTATCATACACCGATCACTGATCTGCGTGAAAGTGAACAACTCACATATTGGGTGTCACACATAAGAGTTACCTGAACTCAACATCACCGCTCTTCCTTGACCACCTGTCTGAAACTTGAAGGAATATCACCATTGCTTTTAGTCATTCTGAGTCAAAATTCGCAGTTGTCTCACGACATGTATGACCACCAGAGCCCTCGCCCGTCTCCATGTTCCGTGCACACCGCACGCCTCACCGCTATTTTTGCTCCGAGCCTCCGTTGTCCCGGTCGAGTCTCAAGGGTCACAAACCCACACCACTCAACCCCCACTGCAAAGTACCACCGATCATCACCGACCGATGATGAGTTTCACGCTTCCATCAGACCACTCGGCTCCAGTCCGAACTACGTGTCTCTCGCTTTTCCCTCTGAATAGGCTTCGGCTCTCTATCGACTTACGGCGTAGCCCCTCAATCAGCATTGAGTGAAGTCCTCGAGACTCCAGCTCCACCTTCAACATGACTCCATGGTAGGTGATCAGTCCACCCCTCTGCGCCCCATCGACTTCAAGCTCCGTGTGTACATCACCTTGAATCGATCCCGCTCCATAGTCATGTCAAAGCCACACAAGCCTCGGGCTTCTGCCACGTGTTTTCACGCCCCAGAAGTCGATCACCATCAACATCACGCTCCTATGTCGTCGTTGCTGATCCCACCACCGTCTTTTGTATCAACCGACTCATGTCGATCCGTCAGACTGTCCAGTCCAACCTAGCCGTTGCCCGACTGCATGACACGCTCCAGGCTCGCAAATCATCTTCAGCGAATTTGCACTCATCACATGATACTTCCATCTTAGCTGGCTTGACATCCTGCAATCCATTCAAGCATCTTTGTTATGCCAAAAAAAAAAAATCTTCCACCCTTGTCTGCCGTAACACGAACCTGATATCCATTGACACCATAATTTTATATGTACTGCTAACCCGTGAAAAAGCACACTTAGCACAAGATCCAATGCTACATTACTTTTGTTCAATGCCTTGCGTCTCCATGGACTATCCCTTGTGACTTTGGTATCCGTCACATTATTTTGCTTCTTGCCACCGCGTCATGTACGACACTCGGTCTCCTTTTTGTCCAAAACAAATCTCTACGATGCCTTGCAGCTTCAACATGTCAGAACTCCACGATGCTCCCGCGAACAGCATGTCCCGCCTGCAGCTCCCCTGTGCCTCGCCGCACCATGGGCTCTCCTAGGCGCCTGGGCCAGTGTAGCGTTGCCACCCCTTACGCGCCTCGGACTGGGCCGCCTTGTGTCCATGTTTTTACGATTACTGATCGATCTTACCGAGATCGAGTCGATCGATCTAGAATACCATAACACCTCGCCTGCTCCATCCGACCTCGCCGGGAATTCACCTGAAAGACACGCCGTATGCTCGCCCGAATCGATTCACTTGATCAATCGCCACATGTTTCGCCGATATAGCTCGCCCGACCTTGTCAGCCGCTGGCACACGCACACACGCCTCTCGTTGATATGCTTTCCTCCAATCTCGTCCAGAACCACACCGGTTGCATCTCGTCGAGAACCACACCGGCTGCATCTCAAACTCGATATTTTTTCAATCCACGACCTTTGAATAACCTAGCTCATGATACCACTTGTAGAATAAATTCGAGACACGGCGTCAATCATTCGTGGACCAAGTAATCACACGAGTACGATACCGAGATTTGTTAATGAGGTTCATCATCATGGCTATATCCCTGGGGCTTAACTACGGGCGTTCCTTCCCATGATACCGTCACAATACCGCACCCTGCCTGCCCTGGGCACAGGCCCACGTCGCCGACTCCCGCTCCTGTGCTATTATGTTGGTATATGTTACATCGTGTGTCTAGTCTCTCTATATATGATAGGTCTAGGATATAAGTGTCCTACTTGGACACGACTCCATATCCTATCTAAACACAATATAACTCAGAATCCAACTGTAACCTATCTTGTACACAATATTCGACACAACTCTAACAAATACTGAATCTAACGATACAGATTTGTTATTGTATATGTTAATATTTTTATCTATAAATTTTGTCAAAGTTAATAAAGCCTAACTTTAGTCAAAACAAATATGTGAAGTATATAAAAATGAAACAAGTAGTACCAATTGCAAATTGCCTCACGAGCACATAAATCCCCTCACCCATTTAATCGTCGGTAGGTGTAGCAAGGCCCGTAGAGATAATAGATGGTGAGGCAGATGTCTTCCGAAAGTTATAGTAGTATACTTTACAACCTAGATATTTCCGGAAGAAAATGAGTGGACACGGCTGAGTCCATTGCAGGTTGCCGACTTCAGTTCATTTTTAAAAGGTGGCCGACTTCAAGAAGCATGTGACCACGGTTCCATGTCCAGTCCCTAATAACGAATCATCCGGCCTAAACAATCCGTCCACTGAGCCACGGCGCACCTGCAGTTGATCCATCTCTATCCGACCGACACCACGTCCCTGTCGGCACGTGAGTCAGCTGGCTCCTCTACCGCTCGTTTCCATAGACGCGACGGCGTCCACATGATGGTGAAGTAATAGCCCGGCTATATAAATCCCGCTCGAGCACCAGGATAAGTAAGGAAAGTAACCAAGCAAGAAGAAGACACCAGCTAGCTCTAGACAAATCAAGATGAATCACGCCAAGGAGAAGGTGAAGGACGCGGCTAGCGCGGCGAAGGCGAAGGCCAAGATCACGCAGGCCAAGGTGGCGGAGAAGACCGAGGCGGCGACGGCGAGGTCACACGACGAGCGTGAGCTGGCGCACGAGCGGGGCAAGGCCAAGGTCGCCGCCGCCGAGGCCGAGCTGCACCAGGCCAAGGTGACCCACCGCGAGGAGGCCATGGAGCACCGCCTCCACAAGCGAGCTGGCACCGGGCACAAGCACGGCGCTGGCCACTGATGTATAGGTAGAAGTCGCACGGCCGGCCGCTGATGTAACCGTTTCGAACTCTTTTTCCATTTTTTTACTCCCAGTCCAAATGTGTGTTCTGTTCACTGACGTCGGGCTTAATTTGGAGAGGTGAGAGCTGCCTGCCCCATGAGCATCTGTATGTATTTTGGCTTCTTGAATAATTAATAACAGACTGACATATGTTTTCTCGATTTGGTAAAACACAGATTTAAGTATTGCATATCAAGTCTTATCTATACTTCTATACTTTATTATACTAATTAGGCATTCTTAAGAAATTACCATATTAATTAGAAAATTAGAGCCGTTAATCTGATGGGACCCAGATATTACGGTGTAGATTAGCCCATAAAATAATTAGTTCAAAATTCATATAATAACAAAAGTTATTTGCCTATACAATCACGTTATATGCACACCTATACAATCACGTTATATGAATTAGTATAACAAACAGAATGATGCATCTATTTTATCTGAAAGGACAACCGAGAATAAAAAAAAACAGCGATGTTGATGTCTTCACGTCACCTCTTCTCAACAGATCACCGTCCCTCAAAAAACTATCTCCAGAGATTAATAGTATCAATAGATCAGCTAAAGAAAAGGCCCAGCGAGGCTGCTAGCTTGCCGTCGTCTAACCGCCGCCATGCCTGTACTAGATTCTTCTCCGCAAGCTCGAACGATTGATCCACTCTTCTCATATGCCATCACGGTATCCTCACATTTTTGAGTTTACCTTTGTGGCTAGCAGCTCCACCCACCCCATCTCCATTGCCAATCTACAGATTATACAAAGAAGGCTGAATAAACAGGCCCGGAGGCCACACGATTCCTATGTGGATTCTACCCAAATGCGATGAACAACTCCATGCCGGGCTAGGGTGAGGAGTACGGTCCGCGTCGCTCTCGCCCCGCGTCGCTCTCGCGGGCGGCGGCGGGGAAACCCTAGCCCCACACTCCTTAGACCTCCTCCGTCCTCCCCTCCCCTCGCCGCCGCCGGGCAAAGGCCGGTGGGCGCAGGCGGCGGTGGGGATTTCCTTCCCCCTCGGCGTGCGGCGGCAGCGCGGGATGTGGCGGCGCGGTGGGGGCGCGGCGCTGGTGCGGGGCGGCGCGACGGCGGGGCTCTCGGCCGGCGGCAGCGCAGGCGGGCGGCCATCGGCGCGGTGGCTTCAGGGAGCGAGCGCGGCGGTCGCGCGCGGCAGCTGCCTCCGGTGGAGTTGGAGCCGGAGGTCGCCGTCGGGGGCGGCCTGAGTCTTGGCGGCCAGATCCGGGCCGGCGATGCCCGGATCCCGTGCGTGCTGGATGGCTGGTGCCGGCCTGCTCGCTGGGCGTGCTCCCGTCGAGTTAGTGCCGGATTTCGCAGTCGGGGGGCGGGCTGCGGCGTGTCGACCAGATCCGGGCAGGCCATGCCCGGATCCGGTGCGCGGTGGCTGGCTAGTGGAGGCCTGTGGTGGTGGCGGCGGCGCCCGTCTGGGGCGGTCTGAGGCTCCCCTTCCGTTGTGCTACTGCTCTGGAGCTGCGGCTGGGAACCGCGGTGGTTCCGAGCCTCGGGCTGCTCCTCTGCCCGCTTGCCGACATAGTGCTCGGCAATGCTGGCTCGGTTGCTGCGTTCGGCGGCGATGATTAAATCTGCTCGGTGTGAAGAGGGATGGGGTTCGGCTGCCTCGGCTCGTGACGGTGGGTGTTGGTCATGGCGGGTTTGTTCGTGTGGACGATGGGAGAGAGATGAAGCCAGACGAAAGTTTGTCACCGACTATGGTCGGTGCCGGCAGCGGCGGCGCTCGTGGGCGTCGCTATCGTCTTGAAGGCGTTGCGGTGGTATTGCGTTCTTCTCATCCTCGTCCCTTGCTCCGAGGGAAACCTTAGATCCGTGCTCTCTCGGATCGGATGATGGCGGCGCTTCGCGTCGTATCCCTCTTGTGGGGATCATTTTGTGAGCAGGAATCAACCGATGGGATCAGCGGGGGTTGGATGGTGGCGGTGGTGCGATTGTCTTGGGGGTGACGGTGGTTGTGCGGTGGAGTTCTCTGGGGATCGGCAGCGGTGCCTGCGGCATCGCAGGGCGGCCATCTATTCCCCTTGTGTGGTTGGTCTTCCTTCGCTCTGCTTGCTCAAGTCCCTCTCATGGCTGTCGTGTGTGGTGGCGAGCTTCGTGCTTTCCGTGTTGTCTTGGTACATCTTTGCTCAACTTCGACGCAACGATGCCTTCCCACCTTGCTAATTGTGTCGGTTCCTGTGGCGGAGTCTGCAGTCAAGGTTCGTGATGGGTCACTCGTTGATGCTGATCGTCGCGCCAAGGTCGGTACGCACGCCAGTGTGGTGCGTTAGGACAGTTGTTTAGAGTTGGTATTGTGTCCCCTCGACGACACAACACTTATACTCGTGTCTTTCAGGGTGTGGTCTCTAGGTTGTACAACCTTCTCCTGTGCATTCTTATTTTCTCACCCTTTGTTTCTTGCTCTTGTGCGGTTTTCCTTATAAACGGGTCAACTTGTTAAGGTTTTCGATCCGGTTTTTCTTATAAACTGGATCAAACACATGGCATTATGGCCACTTTAAGCAATATATATAGGTGGGGACTCTTCCCCCCCCCCCCCCCCCCCCCTGCGATGACGGTTTAAAAAAAATGCGATGAACATGTATCAGCTTTGCACAACATGGGATCGTCCATGCCTTTGTGTGGTTGGCATTACGATTTCCCCTTACAAATATCGATCGTACAGAAAAGGTGGAGTAAACAGCCCAGTGCCAGTGGCCAGCCGAATCCTGGCAAAGAATCCACCCAAACGTGATGAACAAGTATCAGCAGGTTTGCATTGCGTCCATGCCGTTGCGGGGTTTGGATCACGATCTCTTCTTACACATTACCTACAGTTGCACTCTGATTAATTTTATATTTCTTTACTAATGTTCAAGACATGCAGAATGGTGCTTGGTTTAACAACGACAATTTGATGTCTTTTAGTCTTTATTACGGAATAAGCCCTGCACTCAGACTGTGTAGCAACCGATCCATAACCTGCATGTTGCTAATTCTGTAGTTTTACGGTACATCAAACTATTTTGTACCGTTCATTTTTGTTGTCTAATGGTCCAGATACTACAATACTACAGTAGAATTGTTGTAGTATATTCAGATGTGAGGGGCACTTTGGGCAGTTCCAAATCCCGGAGCCATGTTCCGTTGGATAATCCACGTCCCGGGCGATGGCTGGAGGGAGGCTGCCGGAGCTGCACTTCGTGCTGCTAGCCGAGTAATGTGGGGCACAGCGGATTAGGGAGATGAATGCGGTGGGTGCGCCGTCGGGTCGATCGGGGGCGAGGAACTGCACGCTGCCCTCGTTCGGCCGGGCCGCCAAGCACGTCGCCATTGCCTTCCATCGAGTCCAATGTATATATACACACATGGCTGGCCTCCGTCTCTATTTCTTATCATTAGTTCGCAGATCTTGGATCTGGAACCGCCGAAGCATTGCTAGTGAAATTACACAGTATGCTCTGCATTTGTTGCCTTGTTGATAAAACCATACACGCAATCCATGAGGACGGTCCTTGAATGCAACCTAGGTGTAGTAATTGTATGGTTGGATCACAGGATCAGGAGTTCAAGACATGAATTGCTGCTCATTTTAAGCAGTAGCTGAATGATGCTTGATTCATGCCCCCACCACTCGGCCAGCAGCACGAAGGGCAGCTCCGGTGGCCTCCTCCAGCCGTCGCCCGGGACGTGAATCATCCAACAGAACATGGCTTCGGGATCTAGACGATGAGCAGAGTTCGGCGGCGGCGCTCTCCCCGTGAACTTTCCGAGCAGCAGTACCTCTCCTGCGTCCTGACAGCGGCGGCGCAACACGAGGAGCGGGCGAGCAGCTGCGATCATCACGTGCGACGGCGTAGGGGAGGCATTGTGGCGGTGCTCGACGTGTGCAGCAGCAGTTGATTTATTTCCTTTTTTCCGCTTGACTTGTTGGAGGCACTGAACCATTGGGCGCTCGTGGAGTCGAACCGTAGCCTGACATTAGCCTACCAGCAAATTAACAAGCTACCCTCCAGCCGAATTTTGAGCTGGACCATATCAACCATTGGATCAAGCTAATACTACCGCTAAATTTCAGTAGTATTATGTACCCTAAAACCTGGACGTCCTCCCTAACTTCATGGATAAATTTGATTTGTTTCACCCATATCTTGCAAAATGAAAGACATTTCATTTACTTTATCCCCCTATTTATAGACAATCAGTTGATGCGTCTGTAGTTCAGTTTGGAAGACATATAGAGAACACAGGCTAGAAACAACAACACCGCTTTGTCCGACAAGGCATGTTACAGTACTTCCTATAACCAAGCAATCAAGAGCAATTTATGTAAAAGGAAAATCCGGGGCACACATGCCGGCACAACAAGGAAGTAAATTTTTGTCACGTACGTCCATGATTGATGTAATCCATAGGTAAATCTCACACATCCCTTTTGATATGAACTATTAAATTTGTTCACATCTCTCTTTCCAGTATATATGCATGATTTTTTAGACAAAAAGTCAACCAATGATCTATGGTTTGATGTTCACCGCCACCAGCAGCATCGATCAATCAACGCTTGCAACAGTATTATGCGTACATGGGTCAAGACTAATTAAAGACCACTTGTCCAATTGTAGGTACGTCAAGGCACACAATTAGCAGGTTGTACATTAGACAATTGGAAACATACGGAGATGCAGAGATGTGCGGAGGTTGTTCAACTCAATTACCAATGCTACCTTCATGCAGTTTTGTGAGGGTTGTTCAACTCAATTACCAATGTCACCCAGCTCATTGTGGCTGACAACGAGCGGCCCAAGTAGAATATATGCTTATGTTGCTGGATTAACACATCAATCGGGTGGTATTCATCTCTTTGACAACATGTGGAGCATATATCATATTATCAAGCAGTTTTGTTAGATCAATTGGTATCCAGTACTTCCAATCTGTTGCCTTTTCTTGGTCTATTTGTTGAATTATCCACAAGGAAATCTCAGACGTTCATTTGATATTAATTATTAAGTATGTTCACATTCTCTAATTCCAGTATATAACTATATATGCATGGTTAGTCAGAAAAAAAAGTCAACCACTAATCTATGGCTGGGTGTTCGCCGAAGTCAGTGATGCATACACGGGTCAAGACTCAACGTCAATCTGTCCAACTGTAGTTACCGACTACCGACATAATTAGCTTTTTTACACTAGACATTTTTTACCATATGGAGATGTGTTAGCCTTCATCAGGGTTGAGAGTGACGGCAGAGCAGAGCGCCGGTGACGACCATGACCTCTGCGCCGCCGGCCTCCGGCGGCGGCCGCCACCATGCTCCCACTGCCGCGCGATGCGCCGCCGACGGTAGACTCTCTCTATGCCATGATGAGCATTGCGCCGGCCCCTTCGGCAGCGGCTGCTAGCCTCGGCACGACGATGCTGTCCACCCTCACACTACCGGACTCGCCAGCTATGCCGACGGCCACGAGCCGTCGGCATAGAGCCTATGCCTACGGCTGTCGTCGGCATAGATCACGTCAGCGTAGTCTTGTCAGGCCGTCGGCATAGTTTAGCGGTTCAGGTCCGGCCGTCGGCATAGTTTAGCTGTCGGTAGTGGTTTTCGCCTGACGGCAACGGACGGCGCCGTCAAAAGCGCTGGCTAATCATGGGACGCCACGTGTCGTCCGGTGGTGCCTCCTGGCGGCAGGCCATATGAAGCCACGTGTCGTCCGGTGGTGCCTCCTGGCGGCAGGCCTATGCCGACGGCACGGCATATGCTGCCACGTGGCGTCCTCTGCTGCCTCCTGGCGGCAGGGCTAGGCAGCCCTTGAGACTCTATGCCGACGGCCTAGCCGTCGGCATAGATTTTTTTCCCCTGTTTTCTCTTTTCCAATTCATTTTGACAGCAGAAAATATGAGATTATGCAGAAATATGACAGTTCATCATCATCATCTAAACATACTCAAGTTCATCATCATCATCTAAACATACTCAAGTTCATCATGATCATTTAAACATAGTCAAGTTCATCATCTAAAGATCATCACCGGCAAAAGTTAATGAACATAAGTAGTGCAAGACATGGAACATCATTTCAAAGCAGAAACTAACAAGTAGGAACATGAAAGGTATGGCACGATGGCCACATGCACGGGTATCATCATCAACATCAAGCAAGACCACCGCCACCAAAACCACCACCGCCAAGACCACCTCCGCCAAAACCACCACCGCCAAGACCACCACCGTCAAGACCACCACCGCCAAAACCGCTACCGCCAAGACCGCCACTACCGGGCCAGATCGGAGTGACTGGGGTCGACGAAGCAGGAGTCAAGCCACCAGTCCCCTACATATTTGAGAGAAGTTTCTAACGGTAAATATGGTATGATAGTGTTGAATGAACGAGAACTAGTTTGTCAGTAGTTAGGCAAATGTACTAACCGGACTATCACTGCCTAGTGTCACCCATTCATCGTATGTGGGCACGTGTGGGAGTTCTCCCGCAGGTGGTGGTTGGGGTCCCATTTGAGGCGCCGCCAAAATCCTGTCTCGGAATGGGGTAGAGCATGAACAACGTACCCAATCTACACATCCTCGGGCTGTCCGTGGAAAGCGCTGGACAATCCGAAAGAGTTGCGATGATAAATATGCAATTGAATTCATATTTATCGATGCAACCCTTTCGAACGGGAGACACCTAGGTTACTCGACTTGATTTGAAAATCTAATCTAGTGACATGGAAAAAAAGTGGACGAGGTCATGGAATTGTTGCTCACCCTCCGATGTAGCGGATGTAGTCGATCAAAGGACGGACGATCGTGGACCAACACCTCCAACGTCGACGATCACTCCACGAAGATGGAACGCCACAAATCCTGTTAATTCCACCGAGTGATAAAATTTAGGTATAGTATCTTTTTCGGGAGCCCTAACCGACAATAAAGGATGTAGTATCTTTTTTGCGAATAATAATGGGTAAAAGTTGAAATGCAATATCATGACAACTGATAAATTTAGCTTCCGTCATGTTTTTCTACCACTGCCAAGGTCTGATAACTCTTTCTATAGCCGAATGTGCCTAATACATTATATATTAGATCCATCATTTTACCCGCTAAATATGATTTTATTTGCTCAGTAATTTTTGTGACATACATTTTCCCCATCAGACAATGAGTATTAAGAACATCATCATGCACGCAGTATGAAAATGGTAAGCACACTGTTAAAACCTGCGCGGCCGAAGAAGCAGCGGCGCCCGACGCGCGGGCCGGAAGGAGGCCGGGGCGGCGGAGGCGGGAGGGGGAGGCCGGGGGCGGCGGCGGAGGGCGGCGGAGGCGGGAGGGGCAGGCCGGGGCGGCGGCGGAGGGCGGCGGAGGCAGGAGGGGAGGCCGGGGCGGCGGTAGAGGGTGGCGGCGGTGGGGGAGGGTGGGCCGGCGGGGGAGGGCGGGCCGGCGGGGGAGGGCGCGTGGGAGGGCGGCGGCGGGCGCGCGGGAGTGTGAGGGCGGCGGCGGGGGAGGGAGGGCGGCGGGGGAGGGCGGTCCGGCGGGGGAGGGCGGAGGCGGGCGCACGGGAGGGCGGCAGCGGGGGCTGGGGGGGTGGAGGAGAACGACGGCGGGAGCTGGGCGGCGGGGGCTGGGTAGCTGCTCGCGCGCGGGTGGAATGAGAGGCTAAGGCCGCGCGCGAGGATGGATCAGGCAGTCTATGCCGACGGCTAAGCCGTCGGCATAGGTTATGATGCCACGTGGCACCTAAGCCGACGGCTTAGCCGTAGGCATATATATTTTTTTAGCAAACAAATTTAAATTTTTAAAATAAATCTACTACTAATTTTTTTTATTGGGGTTAGCCATAGGCATATATATTTAATTGGCAACATCCGGGCGAAACCCACATCTACATCCCCTCCGTGTAGACCGCGTTTCCTCCCTCCAGGTGCCAGCGGCGACGCCGTCCGTGAGGGGGGCCACACCCCGGAGATGTGTGCCGCCTCTTCGTACATGCCACAACACCATCCCGCAAGTATGAGGGGCCGGTGCGACATATAGCGTTTCTAGTGTTATATGTGGATGACATATTGCTGATCGGAAACGATATAGAAATGCTGGAAAGCGTGAAGGAATATTTGAATAAGAGTTTTTCAATGAAGGACCTAGGAGAAGCTGCTTTCATATTAGGCATTAAGATCTATAGAGATAGATCGAGACGCTTGATAGCACTTTCACAGAGCACATACCTTGATAAAGTTTTGAAGAAGTTCAAAATGGAACAGGCCAAGAAGGGGTTCTTGCCTGTGTTACAAGGTGTGAAGTTGAGTAAAACTCAATGCCCAGTGACTACAGAAGATAAAGAAAAGATGAGCGTCATCCCCTATGCTTCAGCCATTGGCTCTATCATGTATGCAATGTTGTGCACAAGACCCGATGTCAGCCTTGCCATAAGTATGGCTAGAAGGTTTCAAAGTGATCCTGGAATGGAGCACTAGCAAGCGGTCAAGAATATCCTTAAGTACCTTAACACGACTAAGGACATGTTTCTCGTTTATGGAGGTGATGAAGAGCTCGTCATAAAGGGTTACGTCGATGCAAGCTTTGACACTGATCCGGACGACTCTAAGTCGCAAACCGGATACGTATTTATTCTTAACGGGAGAGCGATAAGCTGGTGCAGTTCCAAGCAAAGCATGGTAGCTGATTCTACGTGCGAAGCGGAGTACATCGCAGCCTTGGAGGCAGCGAAGGAAGGTGTCTGGATGAAGCAGTTCATGACAGATCTTGGAGTGGTGCCAAGTGCGCTGAATCCAATAAATTTATTCTGTGACAACACTGGTGCCATTGCTCTAGCCAAGGAATCAAGGTTTCACAAGAGGACCAGACACATAAAGCGACGCTTCAACTCCATCCGGTTTTACATCGAGGAGAAGGACATAAATATTAGCAAAGTGCACACGGATCTAAATGTGGCAGACCCGTTGACTAAACCTCTTCCAAGGACTAAACATGATCAACACCAGAACTGTATGGGTGTTCGATTCATTACCATGTAAATCACATAGTGATGTGAACTAGATTATTGACTCTAGTGCAAGTGTGAGACTATTGGAAATATGCCCTAGAGGCAATATATAAAGTGTTTATTATTATATTTCCTTGTTCATGATAATCGTTTATTATCCATGCTATAATTGTAGTGATCGAAAAGACACTGCATGTGTGGGTAAATAGACAACACTGTGTCCCTACTATGCCTCTAGTGAACTAGCTCGTTGATCAAAGATGCTCAGGGTTTCCTAGCCATTGACATGTGATGTCATTTGATAACGGGATCACATCATTAGGAGAATGATGTGATGGACAAGACCCAAACTACAAACATAGCGTATGATCGTGTCAGTTTATTGCTATTGTTTTCTGCATGTCAATGTATATGTTCCTTTGACCATGAGATCATGCAACTCACGGATATCGGAGGAGTGCCTTGTGTGTATCAAACGTCGCAACGTAACTGGGTGACTATAAAGGTGCTCTATAGGTATCTCCGATGGTGTCTGTTGAGTTGGCATGGATCGAGACTGGGATTTGTTACTCCGTGTGACGGAGAGGTATCTCAGGGCCCACTCGGTAATGCAACATCACAATAAGCCTTGCAAGCAATGTGACTAATTGTTAGTTGCGGGATCTTGTATTACAGAACGAGTAAAGAGACTTGCCGGTAACGAGGTTGAACTAGGTATGGAGATACCGACGATCGAATCTCGGGCAAGTAACATACCGAAGAACAAAGGGAACGTTATACGGGATTAACTGAATCCTTGACATAGAGGTTCGACCGATGAAGATCTTCGTAGAATATGTAGGAACCAATGTGGATGTCCAGGTCCTGCCATTGGTTATTGACCGTAGAGGTGTCTCGGTCATGTCTACATAGTTCTCGAACCCGTAGGGTCTGCACACTTAAGGTTCGGTGACGTTTCGGTAGTGTAGAGTTATGTATGGTGGTGACCGAAGGTTGTTCGAAGTCCCAGATGAGATCCCGGACGTCACGAGGAGCTCCGGAATGGTCCGGAGGTAAAGATTCATATATAGGAAGCCCCAGTTTGGTCGCCGGAAAAGTTTCGGGCTCATCGGTAGTGTACCGGGAGTGCCGGTAGTGTACCGGGAGGTCTCCGGGAGTGGTATTTTGACCCCAAGAGGTTCATGGGCTGTGGGAGAGTGTTAACCAGCCCTTAATGGGCTGGGAAAACCAGCCACAAAGGCCCATGGTGCAGGGAGTGGAAATCCTAAAGGAAAAAGGGAAAATCAGCCAATAGGAAGCAATCCTACTCCAACTAGGATTGGAAAATCAGCCAATAGGAAGCAATCCTACGCCAACTAGGATTGGAGGAGGAGTAGGATTGCTCCTCCTTGGCCGGCCGACTCCCCTAGGGGGACTTGGTGCGCCAGCCCCCCTCCTCCTTCTCTCCTCCTATATATATTGGTCGATAGCTAGGGTTTTGCACACAACTTACGGCCACGTGCTACCCGTTTCACCGATGCTCCTCTAGATTGGTTTTCCGCAATGCTTAGGCGAAGCCCTGCCAGAATTGCTCCACCACCACCATCGCCGGAGTGCCGTCATGTTGCCGGTGAACTCTCTCTCCTCTCCACCTCCTCTTGCTGGATCAAGATGGTGGAGATCGTCATCAAGCTGCACGTGTGTTGAACGCGGAGGTGCCGTCCGTTCGGTACTAGATCGGAAGGACCGTGATCAAGGCCACGGGACCTTTGTGATCGGATCATGGGACGGATCGTGAAGAGATCGCGGGACGGTTCATGATTAGATCGCGGGACGCTCGTCGATTTGGATCGCGAAGAAGTACGACTACACCAACCGCGTTTCTCAACGCTTCCCGCTTAACGATCTACAAGGGTACGTAGATGCTCATCACCATGGATAGGTTTGCGTGTGCATAGGAAAATTTTTGTTTCCTATGCGACGTTCCCCAACAGCGCCGTCCGTGAGGGGGGCCACACCCCGGAGACGTGTGCCGCCTCTTCGGACATGCCACAACACCACCCCGCATGTATGAAGGGCCGGTGCGACGCTCCGGTGGCATTGCTACCCCCCCCCCCAGGGCCCCCGTCCCGCCTAATCCTGGAGCGGTTGACCACGAGATCTAGAGATTTGACTTTCCACGGACGGGATTTGACCAGTGGATCTCTCCATCCAGTTGTGTCAGGTCAGCCCACAGGGACACCTGGGAGCAACATTCAAGCCAAACCCATAGCTACATCCCCTCCGTGTAGACCCGACGCGTCCGTTTCCCCCCTCCAGGTGCCGACGGCGGCGCCGTCCGTGAGGGGGGCCACACCTCAGAGACGCGTGCCGCCTCTTCAGACATGCCACAAGACCACCCCGCATGTATGAAGGGCCGGTGCGACGCTCCGGTGAATTGCTACCCCCCAGGGCCCCCGTCCCGCCTAATCCTGGAGCAGTTGACCACGAGATCTAGAGTTTTGACTTTACACAGACGGGATTTGACCAGTGGACCTCTCCACCCGGTTGTGTCAGGTCAGCCCACAGGGACACCTGGGAGCAATATCCGAGCCAAACCCACAACTACATACCCTCCGTGTAGACTCGACGCGTCCGTTTCCCCCTCCAGGTGTCGACGGCGGCGCCGTCCGTGAGGGGGGCCACACCCCGGAGACGTGTGCCGCCTCTTCGGACATGCCACAACACCGCCCGGTTGTGGTAGGTCATCCCATAGAAACACTTGGGAGCAATGTCCCCTCCGTATAGACCCGATGCGACTGTTTCCGCCCTCGGGTGCCGGCGGCGGCGCCGTCCGTGAGGGGGCTCACACTCCGGAGATGGGTGCCGGGCGTTTGCAACCGCCACAAAACTTCTGTCGGATAGCTGTTTGATTTTAATAAAATATAAGGACCTATATTCAGAAGAACATGTGACGGCACATTATATATTAACGTGCTAAAAAAATAGAAACTATATATATATATATTCATAATCTATGGAAAAAAATATGAACTACATATATATTCAGATGTATGTTTATATTTACACATGGTACATGACAGTTAATATCATAATACATAAGAAAGCATTAAAAAATTAAAATAAAAATCTAACTATGCCGACAGCATTGCCGTCGGCATAGCTACGGTCAGGGGCGCTCTGCATCTCGAGGATCGCTAACGTGGCAGATATGCCGACGGCAGCCGTCGGCATAGACGCTGGACGGTGCGTCGCGGATCAATGACGTGGCATGCGGACATATGCCGATAGCCGCACGTCTAGGCCATCGGCATAGCTCTAACGACGTTAGCCCCCCATAACGAACGGGGTCGCCGGGTCCACGAGAATGCCGACGGCCAGTGTTTGCGACGGCCGCTGTCGGCGTCCTCTCATCTAGGCGGACAGCCATTCTGTGCCGTCGGCTTAGGTCTGGGTAGCCTGACGGCCTTAGTACGCCGACGGCTAGGACCAGGCTGTCGGCATAGCTACGACTAGGCCGATGGGGACCGTACGCATTGGTCGGGCCGTCGGGTTAGCATCCTTTTCCGGTAGTGTCAACCATGTGACGTCCCTTGCGCCTCTGGCCGCTCCGACCGCTGTGGACTCCATTCTCTCATTGCCGGGCGCAGCACCGCCGGCGGTGGCCTCCTCTATGCCGGACTCCTCTGCGCTGGCTTCCACGGCTGTGTCAGGCTCCTTGCTCTCCTTCGCGACCACCACGATGGCTTCGTCTTCCGCTGCGGTGGCGTCGCACGTCGCGGGGACGCAACTGGAGGCCTCGCTGCGTTTGCCGCCGGAAATATCATTCGAATCTAATGGGGACAATCAGCTTGCAACTCCTCTGAGGACGGGTTTCCTTGCCGCCTCCACGCCGGAGATGTTGCGGCGGTGTCAAGTCGGACCATGCGCCTCTCTCCTAAGGACGCCGGAGATGCCCTGCTCCACTACATCCTCTCCTTCTTCTCCTCGCCGGTATGTTCTCCCATCGCTCCGGTGCCTTCCTTGGTGACTCCGGAATTGGTTTGGGTCCAGGCGCTGCTGCCGTCGTCGGCACCGCATGCGCCTGCCGTTGCTGTGTTGCTTAAGTCTTGGTTAGGCTCTGCCTTCGAATCTCCTATTATTCGTCAGTTTAGTACTTGCTTATTCTCGGTTTCAGTTGCCAGTAAATAGATCGCCCAGTTCATTGTCTCTCTAGAAGGTATTAACTACAAAGGCATGGTGATTTCATTTTATGTTGCTCCTCCGACCGCTTCAACGGTGCAAAAGCTATTTTTCTGCGCCTTTTCAAAATTTCATGTCCTTTGTGCCTTCTCAGCGTGCTGACGCTGATCCTGCTGCATTTAATGGGGTTCAGTCTCATCCTGCCTTCCCCTTCATGCGAACTATGAGCTCGTCTCATAGTGACAGCGACCCTCGCTCTTCCCTCTCTCCTGGCTACCCTGTAGCCGCTGCTCTCTGCTTGAACCGCCCAGATGCTGGTGCTATTTTACCCGATGCGCGTAGTAGACCCCCCCCCCCCCCCCCCCCCCGTGACGTTCAGCTTGTCCAGAGTCATTTAACCTCTGTACATCACGATGCAGCATGCCTGTTCTTTTCAGATAATCCTGCTAGGCGTGCTACTGTCCTAGATGTCCGTAGTGCAGGTTTGCTACCGAGGCCGCCTGGTCCGCTGCCTTGGCTGGCTTGCGACTACGTCCCGCCCGACGTGAAGAGCTACATGGCGCCAGGCATGCAGCCGTCCAAGGCCAGCCACGCGTCAAAGCTCGGACGGAGGCGGCCTGCTATAATCTTGGACCTTCTCGGCCAGGGAATCCTGCCAAGGCCAGAGGGCCCTTTGCCTTGGTCAACTGCTGCTTCCCGCTGGGCCTCTGGCGACAACCAGTTGCACAAGCCACTTCAGACAAATCTGTTGCTGGTCACGGGATGTGACAACGCAGCTCCCCAAATTCTTTTGTCGCCTATCTCTCGATCCTCGAGTGCTCCCACTCCTGCTCCTCTGATCAGCATATCAAATCCTACGCCCGTGCCCTCTCTTCTTCTCCTTATAGCATACATGCATCTCCTCGCCCGCCTCCTACAGCTTTCTCTCCTCCTAAGAACGCAACTTCATGGATCGTTGCCACAGATGCCTAGCTCTAGACCACCAGGTCAAGCAATGTCGTGACCCCGTTTGCTGCAAACGATGCTGGCGCTCTGGCCACACCCAACGCCATTGCTTGGCTATTTTCTCCCCTCCAGCCCCAGCATCTCTCCCACCCCTTCTCGCATCTCTCAATCCACTTCTCCCGTGCACTCCCACTCACCTTCCCTGCCTCCTCGTCTCGCTCCTCAGCCTCTTGCCATGGTCGACTTCATCCCTGTGCCGATCGAGGTTCCCTCCGAGGAGGAGGATGAAACTCTCTCTCCCTCCAACAACTCCTCCTCCGATCGTGTTTTTGCCTTCCCTGAGCAAGTGGACGCCCCGGAGGTTGAAGAAGAAGAGGAGGAGGATCCTGAGGAGATTGAGTTTGAATCAGGGGAGGAATCAACTGATTCGGATTCAATCCCTTACATGCTTCCCCCCTCCCCCCTACCCACCGTAGGAGCCACTCCAATGTGTTCATGCCTCACGTTCCTCTCGAACAATTTCAAAATTTGGCATTTGCTTATGTCAACCCTCCCCACCCCTCTCCACATGCCATGATCCGTAGGGCCTTGCTCACTGGAGCTGTGAACCCGCAGGTGGCAATTAGGGCATCCTCTCAGGGAGCGGGGCTGGTCGTCTTTGGCTCCGCCTATGAGAGGGAAGTCTCTGTCCTTTCCAGTCCCTTCAACTGTCCTTTCAGCTCTGTGCATCTGGTTCGCCATGATGACACGGATAATCGCTTCTTGTTCCACCTTGGCACTGTCTCCGCCTTGAACCTGGAGGACTTCCCCATTGAGTACTGGTTCCCCGACACCATAACAAACTCTGTTGTCCCTTTCGCCTGCCCTATCCAGATTGACCCAGTGTGCCTTACGGGCGTCGATTACTCGGCAGTTTTGATCTCTGTCAAAAGTCGCTCTCTTGCCAATGTTCCCCACACTATCCCGGTGCATGGCTTCTCTGGCCTAGGTGCTATCTCATCGGTCATGGTGGTGCGCTCCGAGGAGCTCCCGCTGGATCCTTCATTCCCCGTCGACACCGATGACGACGACACTCCAACGGTGGCGGTGGGGACGACGACCACTTCGACGGTGAGGGTGGTGACTTTCATGTCGGCATGGAGTCAAGCTTGGCCCCGCCACCGCCGCCGCCCTCGTATCTTCATCACCCTGACCGAGTGGTGCAGCTGCATGGAGGGATGACCATGATGGCCAACCACAAACCTCTGGTAGCCGCGGTGCCGCTCGACGCTTGCCCAGTGTCCGTTGATGTCAAGCTATTCGCAGGATTCTACAACGTCCATGTTATCGGGCGCAACGGCGAACGAGGTTTCTACCGCATCCACAT
Organism: Hordeum marinum; assembly: GCA_022496015.1. Taxonomy (NCBI): domain Eukaryota; kingdom Viridiplantae; phylum Streptophyta; class Magnoliopsida; order Poales; family Poaceae; genus Hordeum; species Hordeum marinum. The sequence continues at coordinate 28,098,571 of CM039678.1, forward strand.
GCGCCCTGCTGGCTCCCCTCGCCTCTTGGTGGCTAACCTTGCTTCATGCTCGATTGGTTACCTTAACAGGGTGGGCACGGTGGGTGACAAGCGGAAGCCCATGACGGACGTCGACGTGTTTTGCTCCAACTGGCATGGGCGTTGCTTCGGTCAGGTCGTTTCCGGCGGCGACGAGGTCATGCAGGTCATTGAGCGCTTTGACTCCGGTGAACCGCTGATCCTGCTGGACGGGCCCGCGTCGTCTCTTCTTCTCCAGGATGCTCCGGCTGTCGATGATGCTCCTCACGCTCCTGCGGTCGCCCTGGTGGCCCCTATGCTCCCTCCCCCCGACAAAACCTCCTTGGTATACACCAGGCGCATAGCGCAGTGCGCATTTGATGGCGACGGAGCAGGCAACCTGCCTCACAATGCTCGAGAAGGCCACCTTGCTCAAGAAACAGAAGATCGACGGAAAGACTTCGGCTCCTTCCAAGAGCCCGCTGCCGGCTGACGAGTTGCTCGAGCTGGCTGCGGAAGGCACCCTTGATACGTCTCCAACGTATCTATAATTTTTGATTGTTCCATGCTATTATATTATCAACTTTGGATGTTTTATATGCATGAATATGCTAATTTATATTATTTTTGGGACTAACTTATTAACTCAGTGCCCAGTGCCAGTTTCTGTTTTTTCCGTGTTTTTGACCTTTTTCAGATAGGAATATCGAACGGAGTCCAAACGGAATAAAACTTTCGCCGTGGTTTTTTATGGAAAATATCAAAAATACCAGAAGGAAAAGATATCGGAGAGGAGGCCCGAGGAGGTCATGAGCCTGGGAGGCGCCCCCCTAGGGCACGCCTAGGGGGCTCGTGACTCCCTCGTGGGCCCTCATGACTTGTTCTCGACGCCAACTGGTCTTATAAATACAGAAATCTTCAGAACTAAACCTAGATAGAAAGTTCCGCCGCCGCAAGCCTCTGTAGCCACCAAAAACCAATCGGGAGACCGTTCCGGCATCTTGCCGAAAGTGAATCCATCTCTGGTGGCCATCTTCATCAACACCATTGCCTCTCCGACGATGCATGAGTAGTTCACCACAGACCTTCGGGTCCATAGCTAGTAGCTAGATTGCTTCTTCTCTCTCTTTGATCTTCAATACAAAGTTCTCCATGATCTTCATAGAGATCTATCCGATGTAATTCTCTTTTGCGGTGTGTTTGTCGAGATCCGGAATTGTGGATTTATGATCAGATTATCTATGAATATTATTTAAGACTCCTCTAATTTCTTATATGCATGATTTCATATCATTGTAAGTCTCTTCGAGTTATGGGTTTTGTTTGGCCAACTTGATCTATAATTCTTGCAATGGGAGGAGTGCTTGGTTTTGGGTTCATACGGTGCGGTGTCCTCACCTAGTGACAGAAGGGGTAGCGAGGCACGTATCGTGTCGTTGCCATCAAGGGTAAAAAGATGGGGTTTATATCATATTGCATGAATCTATCCCTCTACATCATGTTATCTTGCTTAAGACGTTACTCTGTTTGTTATGAGCTTAATACACTAGATGCATGCTGGATAGCGGTCGATGTGTGCAGTAATTATAGTAGATGCAGAAAGTATCGGACGTGATGTCTATATGTATGATCATTGCCTTAGATATCGTCATGACTTTGCACGATTCTATCAATTGCTCGACAGTAATTTGTTCACCCACGGTAATACTTGCTATCACGAGAGAAGCCTCTAGTGAACACTATGGCCCCCGGGTCTATTTTACACATTATATATTCAGATCTACATACAAAAACACCAAAAATACCTTGCTGCACTTTTATTTAATTATTTATATTTACCTATTATCACTATCAGATCTCACCTTGCAAGTAATCGTAAAGGGATTGAGAACCCCTTTATCGCGTTGGGTGCAAGTTTGTTTGTTTTTGTGCAGGTGCCTTGGTGCCTTATCTTGATACTCCTACTGGATTGATACCTTGGTTCTTAAACTGAGGGAAATACTTATCTCTACTTTGCTGCATCACCCCTTCCTCTTTAAAGAAAAAACCAACGCAACCTCAAGAAGTAGCAACCCCTCCTCTCGCACGCAAGGAGGTGCTCCAGTTCCCTAACGCATGCTGCATCTCGGAGATCGATCTCAACAAGGTGGCGCCAGAGTTTTCCGATGTGTAACGTCCCTTTGCGTCACCGGCGGCGGCGAAGCCCTCCTCCTTGCAGCTGCGTCATTGGCTGCTGCTCTTTTAGTTGCGGTCTTTTTGCCTCGCTTCGCCATGTTCTGCCGGCTGTTTCCATTGCTCGTTCTCCTTTATGTGTTTTAAATCCCCTCGGGGGATTGTACCTCTAGCCACTGTTCCTATGGCTGCTGCCACTAGCCATCCATCTTCTATCGCTAGCGTTTCTCTTTGTAACAGTGCCTTTCTATGTAGCAGTGCCTCTAATTTAACTTTCCTTCCTATCCACTTGCAGTTGTCGGTACTCCATGGTTCCCATGAATAGACACTTAAAAATTTCTTCTTGGAATGTTAGGGGACTAGGGAGATCCAACAAATGTACTGATGTCAAAAAATGTCTTTAATCTACTGCTGCTTCTATCTTCTGATTACAAGAAACTAAGCTTGAACAAATCTCAATCTTTAAGGTCAGCTCCCTCCTCCCCCAGGCATCCGCTCTTTTCATTTTCTTCCTTCTAATGGTGCCTCTGGCGGGTTCCTCGCGGCATGGGATGACGCATCTCTAGAGTGCACAAGGGTCCATATGGATTGCTTTGCTATTTCATGCTGGTTTCCCCTCCGTGCCAATGGGACTTCTTTTGTGGTGACCAACGTTTATGGTCCTTGTGACCACACTAGGAAACCTGTTTTTCTCGACTCTCTCTATTCTATATCTAGGTTGGTTAATTTGCCCTGGATGATTATGGGGGATTTTAACCTCATTCTAAGACCATCCGATAAATCTTCGGCTAATTTTAATTCTATCGAAGCAAACCTGTTTGCCTCGACGGTTAATTCTCTTAAGCTCCAGGAGATCCCTCTTCTAGATAGGCTTTTCACCTGGTCAAACCAACAAGATAACCCGAGGCTAGTTCGCCTGGATAGAGCATTTGTTAACATAGAGTGGACCAATCTGTTTCCCGACTCCATCCTGACGTCCCTTACGCGCACTACCTCGGACCACGTTCTCATTGTTCTCTCTGCCTCCACAGACATTCCGAAATCGACCATCTTTCGGCTGAATAACCTGTTGTTATCAAACCCATACTTCATTCAACAAATCGCCCACAATTGGGCGAGCGTAGGTCCCCACCATCGATCTCGCGGTTCTGCTGGCCGAATCTGCCTTATGCTTAAGCGTACTCGCAGTATGGCTGAAAAGTGGTTGGCTGACGCTAAAACTCCTAGGCGCCTTGCCTCCAACTGTTCTACCACTATTTCGGTGCTTGAAAAACTTGAGGAAGGCCGTCCTCTTTCTCCCTTAGAGCTTAACCTTCGCATTGCAGTTAAACTGGCATTGCATCGTCATAACAAGATTTTGGCTGCGTATTGGTGCCAACAAGCTAAAATCAGAGAATGCATTCTCGGTGACGAAAATTCGAGTTAAATGCATGTATGTGCTTCTGTTCGATTTCGCAAAAATCAAATTCCCTGTTTGCATGTTAATGGTGCGGACGCCACCTCTCACAGCGGCCTTGCCGCCATTCTTCATGACTATTTTAAAACTCTCCTCGGAACTCATTCTAGCTCAGTCATCAATTTTGATCTTGATAGCCTCATGATCGGATCGAAGCCGAATAACTCTCAAGCTCTCTCTCTCTCTCTCTCTCATTAGACCTTTCTCTATGGAAGATATTAAATTGGCGATTCTTAGCATGAACGTTAATGCGAGCCCAGGACCAGATGGGTTTGGACCTGCCTTCTTTAAGGTCAATTGGGATCTTATTAAGCATGATTTGCTCGCCCTCCGGAATGATTTTCACAACGGTACTGCTGACCTTAAAAGGATTAATAAAGCCTCATTGTGCTCCTCCCAAAGCGCGTAGGAGCCTTGTCTCCCGATAACTTCATACCTGTTTCTCTTCAAAACTGTCTTATTAAAATCAGCTCCAAATGTCTTGCGTTCAGAACGCAACCTCTTGTTCCTTTAATTATTCATCAAGATCAATCTGGCTTTATTAAAGGTAGAGGTATCGTTGATAATTTTATTTATGCTGCTGATATTGTTCAAACTTGTTTCAAGCGTAAAATATCAGCGATTGTCCTAAAATTAGACTTCCAAAATACTTTTGATTCTGTTTCATGGGAGGCTCTGGCCGCAATTTTAAAAGCTAAAGGATTTCCTTTGAAATGGTGTGATTGGATTCAGAAGCTCAATCAGACTAGTCAATCGGCCGTGCTTCTAAATGGTAAGCCGGGACCCTGGATTACTTGCAAAAAGGGGCTTCGACAAGGAGACCCGACATCTCCCTACCTCTTCATTATTGTCGTTGATGTCCTGCAGCATCTTATTCAGCAGGCATCCTCAAATGGTCTTTTGTCCCACCCCATTGACTCGAATATCACCTTCCCGGTGCTTTTATACGCCGACGACACTCTTATCATTCTGCAAGCGGACCTGGGACAGCTTCAAACGCTTAAATCAATCCTGCTTGAGTTCTCAAATGCAACGGGTTTGGTGATTAACTTCCACAAGAGCACTTTCGCTCCTATTCATGTGGAGCCGGGTCTCGCATCTTCTCTTGCATCTATTCTGGGGTGCTCGGTTGCTTCCTTCCCCCAATCCTACCTGAGTCTACCTTTATCCACCAACAAACTAAACATTAAGGACTTCTTCTTCATCATCGACAAGATTGACCGACGTCTGGCAGGTTGGCGAGGGGTGCTTCTTACCATTGTCGTTCTCGCAATCCTGGTTCGAGCTGTTCTGAGAACCTTAACTATCTATGCCATGACTACTCTTTTGCTGCCTACGGGCATTGTTGAGGAAATCGATAAACGCTGCCGAGCATTTTTCTGGACGGGACAGGACAAAGTGTCGGGTGGTCAGTGTAAAGTGGCTTGGGAATTTGTGTGTGCTCCGTTCTCTCGAGGGCGGTCTAGGTTTTTCTTCTCTACATCACTTAAACTCTTGCTTACTACTCTCTCACTTGAATAAAATTCACTCAAACATCCAATATTCAAGCAGCTCTCACCTTGCGGCCAAATATGGTCGGTCGGATTCTCGTGACATCGACAATACTCACCCTTTTCAATCTTATGTTTGGCGAGACATCGCCAAGGGGATTGATTTCTTTCGGTCAATAACTATGGTGTATATTGGAAATGGCATGACTACTGCCTTCTGGCTTGACCTCTGGGTCCCCAACCACACTCAAAATCTTGCTACAATTTCCCCCGCTATTTTTTCCCACTCTCTTCGGCCTTCGGCCTCCGTTGCACGCGTGCTCAGTAATCCTCACTTGCAGCTAGATTTGGCTCCGAGACTCTCTAATGCTACAGACATTGAACTCGATAATCTGCCTACCTTGCTGGCAACTGTCTTCTTGAATGTGCAAGTTCAGGACAAACGAATGGGATGTATCGACGGCAAGCCACTAACTTGCAACTCTGCATATAAGGCGGTTTGGGCCAACAAACCCGTCAATCCATTTGCGTCGATCATCTGGAAGAACTATGCACCCAATAAATGCAGAATTTTTCTGCTTTCATGCAAAAATTGACTCTTCACCAACGAAAGACGCTTCAAGAGGGGGTTAACGGACTCATGCAACTGCCCGTTCTGTCCAGCTACAAAATCAGCAGAACACCTTTTCCTTCTTTGTAGTCATCTAAGACCTCTGTGGCAAGAGCTCTCAGCAATGTCTACCTCTCCACCAACGGACCTTAGGCAGCTTTGGGGTCCTCACCATGCTAGCAAGACTCGCTCCACAATAATCATTGCTATCTTATGGAATATATGGAAAATAAGAAATGCAAAGGTCTTCAGGGGGGAGCTGCAACCTATTCACCTCATTGCCCGCTCAGCAGCAGATGATATCATGCTCTGGTCTAACAGATGCTCAAAGGAGCAGCCCATGCTCCTGCTTCGGGATTGGTGCATCATGTTGTTTCACTTATCGGAGAGATTGTAACCTACATACTTTGTACTTTGCACTCTATCCCTCCATCCAGCTCCCTTTCCTATGTAAATGTACTGATCTTATTAATGCAATGGTTCAGGCCGGCGTAAGCCCGCCGTAGCACCGTCAATTCATCAGGGTTGAGCTGAGGTTGTTCTAGCTGGCCATATATTTTCTCCTATTGCCTCTCTTATTTACCACCGCAACCTTCAACTGAGACTGCACCAATATGTGCTACAAATCGAAGTCTTTCCATTGTCTCCTAATTTCTCTTCTCCTCTTTAAGCATATATGGGTGATGGCGCACACAAATTTGTAGCCCGCACTATGTCGTGACCAAGGATGAATACACAACATGGTGAGGATAGATGCTTGATGAGGTATGTCTTTTTATTTAATGTTAGATATGAAAATTAATATTTTGTGTTTTCATAATTCAGCGGTGTCTGTACAGGATGAAGAATAGAATGAATAATTTCCATGATTTCAGCTGGTGTTTCATAAATGCTTGCCTTTCAATGTAATCCATAAGGAAATCTGACACATCCCTATTGATATAAATTATTAAAAAAATCAAATTCTCTCTTCCCAGTATATATGCAAGGTTCGTCAGTAAAAAAGTCAACCAGTGATATATGGTTGGACATTCAGTGAAGTCACCAGCGTCGGTCAATCAACGTCTACAGCAGCGTCATGGGCACACGGGACAAGACTCAAGGGCAATGTGTCCAATCGTAGGTACGTAAATACACGTAATTAGCAAGCTTTACATGACAATTCTAAGCATGTGGAGATGGTTAACTTTAATCAGAGCTGTGCTGAGGTTGTTTAAGTCGTCCATATATTATCTCTTATTGGCTATCTTAATTAGCACTGCCATATCCACTGTCTATTGACACTGCACCCATATGTGCTACAAATCCATGTCTTTTCCATGTCTCCTTATAATTTCTCTCCTCCCCTTCAGGTGCAGGTGTCGAGGTCAAGGATGAATACAATACAAGGTGAGGATCGATGCTTGATGAGCTATGTGTTCGTATTTAATGTTAGATGTGTTTTAGTAATTCTGCTTGGTCTCTGTACTAAATGAATAATTCTCTGGTTTGAGATGGTCATCTAAAACTGCATGCCTATGATTATCAATAATTCTACAATGACAATGCTCACCGACTAATGAAATTTTATAACTATAATCTGTATTATGGGATGCTGCAGAAAATGGTGATGGGAATGACTAAACCGTGTTACAGCTATCCCTATAACCAAGAAACCCAGAGCAACTTATATAAAAGGAAAATCGAAGCACACACCTAGGCCAAACATGGAAGTAAATATGTCACTTACGTCCATAATCGGTGTTGTGCAAATATACTATCTATAGCAATTTTAAACTTACTTCCATATGTGATTCAAGTGCATCTGATACAAATAGTTATAATCTCTAGAAATCGCGGCATTCTTCAAAATCTAAATGCATTAAGGTTGTTTGTTTAATTCGAACTTATTTGTTGTATCATTTCTTTTTTTACCCTACCTCGGGACAACCCCAGGTTGTATGATTTCTTAGTTTCTTAGCTCACATGAATAAGGAATATTCTTTCTTTACCAATGACTTTTCCTTGCCCAATTAATTTGAAGGATATTTTGAAGTGTCAATTGTGTGATCTATATGAGAATATTCTTATTATTGTTTTTCCTATATTAAGTTTACAAGGAAAACAATAGTTTATTTTAAGGAATACATAAGATCTACTAAATTCACTATATGAGTAGGTCTAAGCAAGTACTCCGTCCGTTTCTTAATATTTGTCTTTGTAGAGATTTCACTATGAACTACATACGGATGTATGTAGACATAATTTAGAATGTAGATTCATTCATTTTGCTTTGTATGTAGTCCATAGTTGAATCTCTAGAAAGACAAATATTTAGGAACGGAGGGAGTAGGAAATAATCAGACGACTTTGCATACTACTAAAATGACAGAAATGATAATAAAAAACATATTTCCTTATATTTAACAAATTATATGATGTTATCTTAGCACAAACTGTTTTTAGGTGCCATCCCATTAATTATTGTGGTTGCATCGTACTAAATCATTTGTGAAAATACAGTCTACAAATCCTCATGTTTCAAATCTTTGAGGTTTGAGTAGATGGAACCTTCATATGTGATCTTATAAAACACATTGTTAGACGATAATGTAATAGATTCAAATGAAGTATAATTAACTAGCCCGTGCGACACACAGGTTGGCGACTAGTATCATTAATTTTACTTGAAGATTCGTGTATTTTTTTTCTTTTTTCTTTTTTTCTTATGTTTGATTGAGTCATTTAGACGTGCAATACTTATGTCACATCTAGATGTGACCTACCCAGACTCTTTCTCTATATACTGTTTTTCATACATTGTTTTTTTGGAACGAACCGCAATACTAAATTGTAAAGAGACAAAGACAACACATCCCAGAATAACATGAAATTATATACTTCCGGTCACATACAATGATTTTCTTTTCAGCGGTCAGGTAAATTTAAAAACTTGGAAGAACATCTCTAGCACAAAGTGCTCTGCGACGTTGAAAAACCGCGAGCTAAGGACATTTTTAGCAGATCCCTTATAAGTTATATCAGAGAGGAAACAATTTTACTTAGATGATTAACGATCTTCTAGTAGGTACCCCAAAACCAAAAGTCTCTCTAATGTTATTTTTCCTAAAAAAATTCTCTCCACTTCCTCAGTTTTACTCTAGCCGCTGTGGTTCTCGCAATAAATAGCCACACACTCGGCTCCCCATGACCAATCTGCCTTTAGGATTAGCTCATATGTTAATTTGATTGTTCCGTTTTTCGGATCACGGGCATATGCGAGTAAAATTTGAGAGCACGATGTTGGTAAAACACTTGTATTGAATTGGCCCAAGTTGTTTGTTATACTTCAAGTATTATCTAGTTTAAGGTCTTTAGTTCATAACTCAGGAATTAACGTCCGTATGATTCCTTAGACCATGAGAGTATCGATTCACTCCATGTCGGATATTGCACTCTGCAGGTTTTTCCAACGTCGTCCATAACATGGTAATCATACTGGCAACTTACAGGTTCATCGAGAACGTATGACGAGGGACTAGATACCTCGAGACTCGGGTTTGCTCTTTCGACGGTGTAGTGCTATTCTTAAGGCTCTCTCGGTGTGACGGGATTCATCATCGTCTGACTATAGAACAAGGATGCCGGAACACGAGAACGAGAAAAGAGAAAGAAAACTGATGACGAGGAGACTGGTGTAGTGAACATGTGGTATAGTGAACATGTGTTTATCTCACGGGGATACCAATATATCTCACCACTGGTTTCGTTAAGTAACGCGAAGCAAATGGAATAACATATATATGTTAACCAAAGGTTCGCCCGACTGTCATTTGTGTGAGTATAGGAGTCAATATGAACGTCCATGGTTCCACTATCGATCATTGATAGATAGGTGTTTTCGATCGTGTATATTTTTTACCAAACCTGCAGGGTAAAACACATAACATTTAGTGGTTTGTCAGAGAACTAAGAGTTAACGGTGAATGAGAAAACGGGCAACGAAAGAATTTTGGGTTGTTCCGGAAGTGTTTCGGATGTTCTTAGAGTTCTAGCAGGTCTAGGGAGGTTATGGAACCTTCCGAATAATTCTAATGGGTTCGTAGTGCGAGGACACCATGGTTGGGTAAAAGAGTAACCCTACTAGGCCTTAGATCTGTGCAAAAGGGGTGTTTCCCCCTTGGGCCAAATGCCAAGGTCCGTGGCATTCCCGGAAATGCCAGGAACCTTCGCATTTTGTACAGTAGCTCGAGGAGGACTCTTCATTGTGGTCCAAACCGACTTTGGGAAGGCCACCTCATATAAATAGAATACATCAAATCTCTTGGACGTTTCCCTGCTACTTGCCTACACACAGTTTCATTCTCGCGTCTGGTTGATCTAGAAGTCGATGCCACTAGGCTACTTCTCCCTTTAATTTTTTCAGTGATCTTTAGCTCTGGACGATGGAGCTCTAGTGAATGATTAATTTGGTACGTGTGCAATCCGTAGAGGCATCGTGCTTTCGGTGCTTGTTCGACGGATCGTTCATGGGACGGTTCAAGGGACTTCAATTTTGGTCCATACCAACTTTTCTTCCGCGCAACTCGTAGTTGGTTACGATCCGATTTAAACCTCTTTATGCATCTACATAGTGATCCCAGGTTCTTGATCGTAGGACGATTTTTTTCTTTACTAAGTTTACCAATACCTAGGTCTATTCTCCATTACTGAATTCTTCTAAAAAATTGCTACTTCATTTGGCTGTTATTTTGGTAGAATCTTTCTCTATCACTTGCATTTAATTGTGTAACTAGGAAGATAAGGGGATTTACAGACCTCTTGCCGTGTTCGTGACGAGTGTGCTTGTGTCGTGTTTGTAGGTCCTCCTTACTTTGTTAGTTTGGGAGACTTCTACTCAATTCTTAACATTGGTTCTCTGACTGAGGAAAATATTTGCTACTCTTCTGGTTGACACTTACACTTGGGGGAATCCCAACCATTCCTGCGGGAGCAAGCAATGGTTGTAAGTTCGATCACTCCCTCCTCCCTACTTGTTCGCGTTTAAATTTATGAGCAACTGGTAGGAATAGATCTGTGAGCATATGGCCGAAAGATCTGTCGGCATGAGATAGCATTGTAGACTATCGATTTGCGAGCATGTGGTAGCATTGTATCCCACGCTTCCCGAGGAATACATGTGCAGGGAACTTGTTGCCTTCCCGAGGGTCGGCTCCTTGAGAACGGTCGGCTCGGACATCATTCGTCTTAATGCCCGAGGGCTCCCTTATATTCGTTAGAGCAATGGCCTTCGTTGCCAGCTGGTCTGCTAGGGTTTATGTATCTATCCACCTCCATGACACTGTGTCACCTCCATGACAATGTGCCACTTCCATGAATGAATACATATCCACTTGTGGCGAGCACACCAACATCAGAAATCCAGTTCGAAGCAATACATCTTTCAAGCACATAAGGGTGCTCTGAATAATAAATTGCATAACTCATCGTACCTCTCAAATTACACAACCCTAGCAAGTGCATGCTCCATGGACGTGAAAGAATAGCTAGGGATGTAAGAGGAGGGACGTTTTTTTATGATGGTGTACGTGGGTATTCAAATGTTATTTCAAGGATAAAGGTTGGTAATTTCTCCTTTTTAAGGATGATTGAGAAGTGATTTCACGTAAGTATAATGGCAAAAGTTGGTAATTTCTCTTCTCTCAGGACGACTGAAAAGTTATTCACTACCAGAATCGGGCCCTATGCCGACGGCCCAGGCCGTCGGCATAGCCTTGATTCCCGTCGGGACAGGTCTATGCCGACGACCCCCGTCAGCATAGACCCGTCGGCAACATATACGTCGGCGTAGCCGGGAGGCCGTCGGCGTAGAAATGCCGTCGGCGTAGGTGCTATGCCGACGATGTCGTACATCTATGCCGACGGCTCGGGCCGTCGGCAACGTTTCAGCCTAACGCCGTCCGCCGTCAAGTCCTGGCCAACAGCTGCTTGACACGTGGCGAACAGCCGTCACTCGTGTGGCGGGGCTATGCCGACGGCCTAGCCGTCGGCATAGCCCTGCCCCAGGCGTGCCCAGCTGCTGACACGTGGCTGCTATGCCGACGGCTAGGCCGTCGGCATAGATGCCACATGTCAGCAACTGGGTGCTCACGCCAGCTCTATGCCGACGGCTAGGCCGTCGACATAGATGCCACGTGTCAGCAACTGGGTGCTCACGCCAGCTCTATGCCGACGGCTAGGCCGTCGGCATAGATTGTATTTGTTTTTTTTTCCTATTTTTTCCAGATCAATTCAATTCAAATATACAACAGACATATGGAAATAGAATGTGGCAGCACACAAGTTTATCATCATCACACAAGTCATCTAGAGAAACATAAGCATAAGCATAAGCACACACAAGTTTATCATCATCATCACCACACACAAGTCATCATCATCATCACCACACACAAGTCATCTAAAGAAACACACCCTGGTCGTCATTGCTAGCGGCAGCGCTACCGCCACGATCGCCTCCACCCCCGCCTCTGTGGATCGGAGTGGTCGGGCTCCATGACTCAGGAGTGTTGCGACGACCATCGCCAACGGTTGATGTATCGGTTCCCTGGATGTTGAAAAGACATATTAACGGGATATATGACTGTGTTGAAAGGAATGATATGCTTTGGGTGAATAGTTGGGGGATGTACATACCGGCGAGGGGCCATCGTGCTGCTGTGCCACAAACTCCTCAAAGGTAAGCAGCGTTGGTTGTGCTGGAGGAGGTGGTGCTGCTTCAAATTGAGGAACCCATCCGGCCGCCATTTCCTCAAGAGCCCGTTGCATCCTAGCATTGTTCTGCTCATGGTATGCATGAAGGCTCGTGTGCCACGTCATGGTCTCTTGGCGTGTGTACTCCATGTAGGCCTACGGTATGACATGATGGAACTCATAAACAACTCAATGCTGGAAAATAAAGTGAGCAATGTAGATAAGAGGGAAAATACTTACAGATTGCCGCTCCTGAAAGAGGGACTGTGACTGCACACTGGTCATGGTAGTGCTCGTGCGCTGGCTCAGGCTCGGGTCTGTAGATCGGAGCTGCGTGTAGGAGATAGTCGGAGTGATAACAGCATCGAGAACCACCTGCCGACCGTGCTACTTGGGCCCCATGCCCACCACCACCCTCTCGTCTAGATCCGCACTCATGGGGTCAGATGTCTCAGGATGTAACCTGAGATACTCCTGAGAGTAGGCCTGATTCTTCTCCACGGTGTTGCCGTAGTACTTGGGTTCGCCAGGCTTGGCGCTCCTCCGCGTATGGGTGATCTCCCACGCCTCCATGTGTGAGAGCGGCCGCTTTAGTTTCTCCTCCTGCACCACCAAACAGAGGTTAATCATACATAAGAAAGTGATGGTAAATAGAAGAAGAAGAATGTTTAATGAGGTTAGTCATACATTATCTGCCTTGTGGAGAAAGTGGTTTCGGTTTCCCTGAGCATGTACTCCCTCTGTCCCTCGGTTAGCCTTGTTTTTGATGCTCGTAGCCGCCCAGGCTTCATCCTTATGACACCAAACATCCACCAATGCTGCCCAAGACTTGTTTCTGCCATAACACCAATTTAGACACACCTACATAATGAAAGCATAATGGCATGTCAACATGAAACGGTAAAATGTACCACAAACATCGGAATGAAAAATCTTTTATACTTACCGCCAAGTACTGGTCCCTCTCCAAGGTAATGCCCATCCTCCACTGATCTTTCTTGGTCATCTTCACACCAAGAGCGTCGTGATAGTATGTCGAGATGGCCACATAGTGCACCTCGTACTGTAGCTGGCGGGCCTTCTTCTTGCATTGGCGCAGCACGATCTGGTCGGCTATGGCCTTGTGCACCGGAAGAACTCGATAGTATTTCTACAATCATGCATGAAACAAGAATGGAAGAAGCCATGAGTTAAATCATTCATGAAACTAGAATGGACTTGTGCTTCTGAAGAGAACTCACCCAGAAAGTAGTGATCATGGCGTTGGCATGGGTCTCATGCTCCGCGTGGAGGGCCGCTTTCCAGTGGTCCCAGCTCGTGGCCAAAACCCGACGGTCCGGGTGCCCGACTGGATCTAGACAGTACAACCCCGGCCAGTATAACTTCAGCAAGACGGTGATGAGGCCATTGGGAATACGGACCCCTTTAGAATATATCCAGTTGCTGCAAAAGAATGAACTATTAGCATGTGACAAGCAAAATAATGAAATTGTTATAAGGTGACACTTACTCTTTCCCCTTGGGCTCAATGAGCCACTTCTGCTCCTCAGTAGCAGGAACCTGCTTTCGTAGCCTTGCGTTACCATGCAGCCACCCCTTGTTGTTACCACCCCCTCCCCGCCAGCACCATCATCTCCGCCACCACCATCCTCCTCGCCTACCTCCTCCTCCTCCTCCTCATCCCCTCCTCCTCCTCGCCCCCATCTCGAGCCTCCGCCTCCTCCTCCTCCTCCTCGTGAACCTTCTCGTCCTCCTCCTCCTCCTCTTCGTAAGAGGGTACCTCACTAGAGGATGGTACCTCACTAGATGAGGGCCTCGAAGACAACGCCCCTAAGTTGGTGAGGGTGCGCTATTTCTGGCCGCGACCCCCTCGCCCTCTAGGGGCTCTCCCACTACCACCTCCTCCTTTAGGGGCACCTCTCCCTTGACCTCCCTGTGTGGAGTCATCCTCAAGTAGTCGGGCGGGAGGATTACGTGCTCGACCACTCCGACTAGGCATGCCGATGACCTTGCGTAGGAAACCCACGCCGTCGGCCTTTCCCTTGCCCATGTTCCACGAACCTGCATTGAAAAGAGAATAAACAATTAGTAAATTAATAATGAAGGAAAAAAGCATTATGAAAAGCATTAGTAATGAAGGAAAAAGCATAGCATTATGAAAAGCATTAGTAATGAAACGTACATCTGCTAGAACCCATACGAATCATCAATGTTGTAACCTATTTCTCTGTCGGTCTCATCATCACTATCAATCATATCATCTTCGGTGTCTGACGGAGGTGGAGGCTCTTCCTCATTGTCAGCATCTTCATTTAACTTTTGTAACATAAGTATGTCATTTTCATGGACAATGGTCTCACCATCATTCCGTGCATCGTCCTCGTTTGGATCCACATCATCATCAGCCAATGGTCTAGAGTCATCGTTTCTAACCACATCATCATCAGGTTGCTCTTGATAGAACACTCCCTCGTATGTCACGGGGTTAATGTTATAGTAATCGTCTTCATTCGGGTCCGGTAGCTTACCATGTGGCGACACCTTGAACACAACTTCCCAACCCTTTAGGTACTCTTTCTGGCATGGGTAAGGCAGATAATAAACTTGTGTAGCTTGGGTAGCCGCAATGAAGAGATCGGCTCCTGCATAGACGGTTGATGGTTTAACTTCGACCAAACCAATAGAAGGCATATGTCTCTGCCCCTCACGCGGATCGAACCATCGGCATTTGAACACAGGCAGACTTTGGGTTTCGCACCCTTTGTGGAATTTAATCTCGTATATATTTTGTACCCTTCTGTAGTACTCTACTGAATTTTGACCGGGGGTGTACACTCCGGTATTTATAGTTTTGGGATCCGGACGGCTGTTCTGGTGCTCCTCTGTATGGAAGCGATACCCATTCACATCATACTTTTTACATGTCATGACAGCAGGGTCAAAACCAATGGAAACCCATCTCAATTCGTCATCCATAGATATGTTCGGATTATTTCCCTACAAGTATAATTGAGAGTGTTGGGTGCATTAGTCCGGTTAACTAATAGATGTTGAACTAGGTATTTAATAGGGGAATGTAGAAAGTAACTTTCTCCATGAACCAAGCAACAAAATTTTTACGTCCAGGGTTTCCATGACGGAGAAGAGTAAGTGCCTCGGCCTCAGTAGGAGGATTAATTCCCGTCCATTCCTCTTGAAGGAAATCACTAAAAGAAGAAAAGAGGTGTTAGACCGGGAATAAGTGAACATAGAACATGATGATGTGGAAGACATAAAGGAATTGTTTAGTGGTATTACCTCATCCACACTTCCTCAACTTCCTTGATGTTGTGCAAGATATAGAACATGAGGTCCTCCCACTCTTGTCGTGGCATGTTATAAGATTTCGAGGCCCCAGCCCTGCCACCTTGCACGTTGAATAGATGGAGCTTGGGTTGATACTTGGGCTCTTCTATATTGTATCGAGGCACCTTGTTATGCAGATGGGGAACATGGTCTGGATAGTATGATGTCCTGAGGTCTGACACCTCCTATAGGATAACTGCCTCAGCTATGGAAGCTTCAATCTTAGCTTTGTTTCCACATTTCTGTCGGATATGCTTGGTCTGTCTCTTAGGGCCATACTACCAACGATTCTGCACAGGCCCCCCCCAAACAAAACCTCTTTCGCGAGGTGCAGAATGAGATGTGTCATCGGAGTGAAGAAGCCTGGCGGAAAGATCTTCTCTAGCTTGACTATCAACTCCGGTGCCTTCTTATGCAATTGTTCAATCACATCTTTACTTACTTCTTTAGCACAGAGCGTGTGGAAGAAATGGCTTAGCTCGGCAAGCACTCGCTAGACATGCTAGGGGACATAGCCTCAAACCATCACCGGCATTATCCGCTCAATCCATACATGATAGTCATGACTCTTGAGCCCGGTCACTTTGCCCGTTGAAAGATTGACTCCCTTACTTATATTCGATGCATAACCATCAGTGAACTTCACTATGTGTTTGAGCCACTTAAGTACCTCTGTCTTTTCAGGCTTTTTAAGAACGAAGTCAGCATCTGGCTTGAACCAATTTATTCGACTGCCTGTGGGAGGCTTCATGTTTAGTCCTGGTCTATCACAAATTTTCTGTTGATCGGCTCTAGCTTTAACGTTATCCTTCGTCTTATCAGGATTGTTGAGGATCATGTGGAAAAGAGACTCTGCGACATTCTTTTTTGTGTGCATCACATTGATGTTGTAAGGAAGTTTGAGGTCCCTGAAATAGGGAAGCTGCGAGAAGGGGGTAATGTGAGTCCAGTTGTGCGTCTCAGCATATCCCTCGAATCCTTTGCCTTTGCCTTTGTCTTTGCCTTTGCCTTTAGGCTTGAGAGATTTTAGTTGAGCAATAACATTTGCCCCTGAAAACGTTGGAATATCGGTTACTTCATAGACAACCCAGCCTTTCGTGAAGTTCTTCTTGTCTTCCCTGTTTGGATGGTCTGGAGGGAGGAACTGTCGATGCAGGTCAAAGGCTACATACTTGCCACCCTTACTCAGCCAAATCATTCGCAGAGCCTGCATGCACACTGGGTATGGCATCTTCCCACTGGTACACCATCCGCAGAATAGAGCATAGCCGGGAAAGTCATGCATGCAATAGTGCAACCAAACTTTCATCAAGAAATTTCTCTGCAGATCCCGGTCGTATGTCAACCTTGAAAAGTACCAAGAATGGAGCAAACCATCCACCAACGGCTGCATAAACACACCCAATTGCTTCCCCGGGTATTCAGGCCCTGGAATGATGAGCGACAAGAACATGGTCTTCCGTTGCATTAGGGCACCGGGAGGGAGATTGAGCGGAATTACAAACACGGGCCAGCAGCTGTATGGGTTGGATGACATACCATGGATTAAACCCATCACCTGATATGGCAATTCTGACATTTCCAACCTCGGCTGCTTCCTCGGGGTATTCTTCATCGAACGACTTCCATGCTTCTGCTTCCGATGAATGTACGATTTTATGCGGATGGTACCTTATACCTTGCTTGTGCCACTTCATCATTTTGGCAGTCTCCTCCGTGAGGAAAAGGCGCTGCAGTCTTTCAATGAAATGGAGATACCGAAGCACCTTTGCGGGGATGTCTAGCTGCCTCTTCTCACCATCCTCACCGACCACCTCAAGGTACCGAGATGAACCGCACTCCCTACAGTACTTGTCAGCCGCATACTCGTGCCTAAACAAAAGGCAATTCTTCGAACAAACATGTATTTTCTCATAATCCATAGAGAGTGCCTTCATGATTTTCTTTGTAGCGTACATGCTTTTCGACAGTTCATGACCCTCAGGGAGGCTGTTAGCCCATACTCCCAGGAACGCTTCGAAGCATTTCTAGGTACAACCATACTCAGCCGTGACTACAACCAGTTGCGAGATGGCATCCAGCTGAGATATTTTCGCACCCGCATACAGAGGTTTCTTCGACGAGGCCAAGACCTCCAAGAAGGCCTTCGCGGTTGCCTCCGGCTCCTCCGGTTCATTCTCTGAAGGTGTCGCATTTGCTGTTTTTGCAACAATGACATCATCTAGCATGTCCCTGACCCCGTCGTCCTCATATCCATCGATGCGTTGTCGCATCACCTCCTCTCTACCACGGTCTTGCTCGGCTATGTTTATCGGCGGCATGTCAAAGTTTGGCATATATCCGTACGTGCGAAGGTGCTCACTCATGTCCTTCTGATTTCTACGGTGACGTCTCTCACATCTGGCACAGGGGCATCGTGGGATAATTCTCATTGGACGACGGAATATCTCCTTCAAATACACATCGGTTTTCGTGATCCAGTCTGATGTTACTCGATTCCGACGGATAAAACCACTCTAGATCCACTGATTATCTGCCATCCTCTGCTTTTTTGCAAGCCACACAACATAATTAAGGATTCACTTAAATTAATCACATCAAATTTTCAGTTTCTACCGCGTTGAATCCACCTACATCTCTAATAGGTAAAGATGGGTCCTAATCCCACCCGAGGATGTGTAGATTGGGTACGTTCTCCATGCCGTACCCCGTTGCGAGACAAAATTTTGGTAGCACCTACCCGCTGTTCTCCAGATACACGTCTCGAAAAATAGCCAAGAGAATGTGCTACGGAGAACAACGGGGAGGCGCCACCGAAATCTTGTCTCACAACGGGGTACGGCATGGAGAACGTACCCAATCTACACATCCTCGGGCTGTCCGTGGAAAACGCTGGACAATCCGGAAGTGCTGCGATAATAAATATGCAATTGAATGCATATTTATCGATGCAACCCTTTCGTACGGGAGACGCCTAGGTTACGCAACTTGAATTGAAAATAAAGTCTACTGGCATGATTCGTAGCTCACCCACGGATGTAGAGGAAGTAGTCCAACACCGGAGGGACGATCGGGGACCAACAACTCCTACGACGATCACTCCACCAAGATGGAACACCACACAACCTGCAAATTGCACCGTGACCAAAATTAAGAACATCACAATATCTTCATCATCATCATCATCTATCATCATCTAACAATCATCATCATCTATCATCTCTTCCGCAAACAAAATCATCATCTAACATCATCATCCACTAACTATACATTCATAATATTCATCGAGTGAAAAAACATCTATCTATCACATTATTCGTGCAAAATATAAAAAAACTCGTTGCTCACCTCCCACCGGAGCAACGGCCGGGGAGGTTGGGCATGGTCTGGGGCGCAGCGGGGGCGTCGGTTGGGGACGGAGCCGGGGGCGCCAGCCGGAGACGGGGTCGGGGACGGGGCCGGGGGCGCCGGCCGGAGACGGGTGTTGGGGAACGTCGCATGGAAACAAAGAAATTCCTACGCACATGCAAACCTATCCATGGTGATGAGCATCTACGAGAGGGAGAGTGGATCTATGTACCCTTGTAGATCGCTAAGCGGGAAGCGTTAAGAGACGCGGTTGGTGTAGTCGAACTTCTTCGCGATCCAAATCGCCGAGCGTCCCGCGATCCAATCACGAACCGTCCCACGAACCAATCACGAACCGTCCCGCGATCTCGTCACGATCCGTCCCGCGATCCAATCACGAACGTCCCGTGGCCTTGATCACGATCCTTTCGATCTAGTACCGAACGGACGACACCTCCGCGTTCAGCACACGTGCAGCTTGATGACGATATCCACCGTCTTGATCCAGCAAGAGGAGGTGGAGAGGAGAGAGAGTTCGCCGGCAGCATAACGGCGCTCCGGTGATGGTGGTGGTGGAGCAATTCCGGCAGGGCTTCGCCTAAGCGCTGCAGAAATCCGATCTAGAGGAGCACCGGTGAATCGGGTAGCACGTGGCCGTAAGTTGTATCCAAAAACCACTCAATCCACTAGTATATATAGGAGGAGAGGAGGGGGAGAGGGGCTGGCACACCAAAACCCCCTAGGGGAGTCGGACGGCCAAGGGGGGGAATCCTATTCCCCCTCCAATCCTAGTTGGAGTAGGATTGCCTCCTATTGGCTGATTTTTGCCTTTTTCCTTTTGGATTTCTTCTCCCTACACCATGGGCTTTTGTGGATGTTATCCCAGCCCACTAAGGGCTGGAAATTAGTCTCCCACAGCCCATGGACCTCTTGGGGTCGAAATACCCCTCCCGGGGGTCCCCCGGTACACTACCGGCACTCCCGGTACACTACCGGTAAGCCCAAAACTTTTCCGGCGACCAAACTGGGACTTCCTATATATGAATCTTTACCTCTCAACCATTCCGGAGCTCCTTGTGACGTCAGGGATCTCATCCGGGACTCTGAACAACCTTCGTTCACCACCATACATAACTCTGTACTACTGAAACATCACCGAACCTTAAGTGTGCAGACCCTGTGGGTTCGAGAACTATGTAGACATGACCGAGACACCTCTACGGTCAATAACCAATGGCAGGACCTGGACGTCCACATTGGTTCCTACATATTCTACGAAGATCTTATCGGTTGAACCTCTATGTCAAGGATTCAATTAATCCCGTATAACGTTCCCTTTGTTCTTCGGTATGTTACTAGCCCGAGATTCGATCGTCGGTATCTCCGTACCTAGTTCAATATCGTTACCGGAAACTCTCTTTACTCGTTCCGTAATGCAAGATCCCGCAACTAACAATTAGTCACATTGCTTGCAAGGCTTATTGTGATGTTGCATTACCGAGTGGGCCCCGAGATACCTCTCCGTCACACGGAGTAACAAATCCCAGTCTCGATCCATGCCAACTCAACAGACATCATCGGAAATACCTGTAGAGCACCTTTATAGTCACCCAGTTACGTTGTGACGTTGGATACACGCAAGGTACTCCTCCGATATCCGTGAGTTGCATGATCTCATGGTCATAGGAACATATACATTGACATGCAGAAAACAGTAGCAATAAACTGACACGATCATATGCTACGTTTGTAGTTTGGGTCCTGTCCATCACATCATTCTCCTAATGATGTGATCCCGTTATCAAATGACATCACATGTCAATGGCTAGGAAACCCTGACCATCTTTGATCAACGAGCTAGTTCACTAGAGGCATACTAGGGACACAGTATTGTCTATTCACCCACACATGCAATGTGTTTCCAATCAATGCAATTATAGCATGGATAATAAACGATTATCATGAACAAGGAAATATAATAATAAACACTTTATATATTGCATCTAGGGAATATTTCCAACAACGGGGTCGGGGACGGAGCCGGGGGCGCCGTCCGGAGACGGGGTCGGGGACGGATCCGGGGGCGTCGGCCGGAGACGGGGTCGGGGACGGGGCCGGGGGCGCCGGCCGGAGACGGGGTCGGGGACGGGGCCGAGGGCGCCGGCCGGAGACGGGGTCGGGGACGGAGCTGGGGGCGCCGGCCGTGGACGGGCGGCGCGGACGGGGTGGCGGCGACGAGCGGCGCAGACGGGGCGGCGAGGACGGGGCGGCGACGGGCGGCGCGGACGGGGCGGCGACGGGCGGCGCGGACGGGGCGGCGTGGACGGGGCGGTGACGGGCGGCGCGGACAGGGCGGCGACAGGCACCGCGGACGGGGCGGCACGGACGGGGCGGTGACGGGCGGCACGGACTGGGCGGCGACAGGCACCGCGGACGGGGCGGCGCGGACGGGGCGGCGACGGGCGGCGTGACGGTGACCAGCGACGCGGACGGGCAGCGCGGACGGGGCGGCGACGGGCGGCGCGGCGACGACCAGCGACGCGGACGGGGAGCGCGGACGGGGCGGCGACGGGCGGCGCGGCGGCGACCAGCGAGAGCGACGGGCGGGTCGGGGACAAGAGAGGATAGGATAGAGCGATGAGTGGAGGAGGTTCGGTGGATAAGGGGGGCTATGCCGACGGCTAAGCCGTCGGCATAGTCTGTAGCCGTCGGCATAGTCTGTGGGGTGCCACGTGTACAGCTATGCCGACGGCATAGTATGGGGGCCGTCGGCATATATACCTTATCATTTTTATTTTTATTTTTTAAATTGACATTAACTTTAATTTATTTTTAAAATGTCCACCTGGTGCTTGCATACATGTTGAACAAGCTTCAGTACTATAATAAGATTGACCTGGATGTGATTTTTAATTGTGAACTGAGATAAACTGGTAATTGTTGGACCAACCCATTGTTATTATTCCTTTTTTAGTGTGATGTAGAGTAGTAATTTATCCCACAGCTTTACTCCATGGAATATCAGCAACCTCCACCGGCGGTATAGCCGACGCTGTTGGTTCTAAGGGAACAGAACATGTCGACCTGGAGGTCGACAATGTTGCGCCGCTGGATAAATCGACGTGTGACGTAGGGTGGACTAGCCTGCGCCATCACCGGAGACCTGAGGTGGATTCGCCTGCTCGCCCCTATGGGAAGACATAGGGCACATGATTGCACACAAAAACCGTATGAGACATTTGATAACCACCTCATCAGTTCAATGTCCCCGGACCATACATACATACCTCCCTCCATCGTCTTCTACCTAAAAGCACTAGTCCAACCTTTTATTTGTGAATACTTTCGTAAATTTTTCCATCGTATCTTTTATTTTTACACCCCGAAGCCGCGTATCGGGTGCTAGCATCAGTGACGTCTGTGAGGGGGGTCACACCACGGAGCTGCGTGTCAGGTGATAGCACCTGCCATCGCGCTTCTAGACATGTAAGAGGACCCAGCGCAAGACCTGGTGGCGTAGCTACCCCCCAAGTACACCGTCCCGTCTAACCATGCCACAGTTGACCGGCGGATCTAGGCCTTTGACTTTCGCCGGACGGCAGCCCATAGGCACACTTCCGATCAAGGTCCGGGTCCAACCCACCGCAAGATTCCCTCCGTGTCTGCCCGACGTGGTCGTTTCCCCCCTTCGTGAGACGGCGACAGCGACGTCCGTGTGAGGGGTCACACCCCGGAGCAGCGTACCTGGTGCTTGCACCTGCCACTACGCTTCCAGACCTGTAAGAGGGCCTAGCGCAAGACCTGGTGGCATAGCTACCCCCCCCCAAGTATAGCGTCCCTCTAACCTCGGCACAGGTGACCGACGGATCTAGGCCTTTGACTTTCGCCAGACGTGGTTTGACCGATGGATCTTTTCACCTGGTTGTGATACTCCAGCCTATAGGCACACTTCCGATCAAGGTTCGGCCCCAACACACCGCAAGATTCTTTCCGTGTCTGCCAGATGTGGCCGTTTCCCCCCTCCGTGCGACGGCGGCAGCAACGTCCGTGAGGGGGGGTCACACTACGGAGCCGCGTGTCGGGTGCTTGCACCTGCCACCATGCTTCCAGACCTATAAGAGGGCCTAGCGCAAGACCTGCTGGCGTAGCTACCACCCAAGTACACCGCCCCGTCTAACCCTATGACAGTTGACTGGCGGATCTACGCCTTTGACTTTCGTCGGACAGGGTTTCCCCGATGGACCTTTTCACCCTTTTCACCTGGTTGTGATCGGCCAGCCCATAGCTACACCCCTGAACACGGTCTGGGCCCAACCCACCGCAAGATTCCCTCCGTGTCGGCCCGACATGGCTGTTTCCCCTCCATGAGACGGCATCAGTGACGTCTGTGAGGGGGGTCACACCACGGAGCTGCGTGTTGGGTGCTAGCACCTGCCACCGCGCTTCTAGACGTGTAAGAGGGCCCAGCGCAAGACCTGGTGGCGTAGCTACCCCCCCCCCAAGTACACCGTCCCGTCTAACCGTGCCACAGTTGACCGGCGGATCTAGGCCTTTGACTTTCGCCGGACGGGGTTTGACTGATGGATCTTTTCACCTGGTTGTGATAGTCCAGTCCATAGGCACACTTTCGATCAAGGTCCAGGCCCAACCCACCGCAAGATTCCCTCTGTGTCTGCCCGACGTGGCCGTTTCCCCCCTTCGTGAGATGGCGGCAGCGACGTCCGTGTGAGGGGTCACACCCCGGAGCCGCGTACCTGGTGCTTGCACCTGCCACCACGCTTCCAGACCTGTAAGAGGGCCTAGCGCAAGACCTGGTGGCATAGCTACCCCTCCCCCCAAGTACAGCGTCCCTCTAACCTCGGCACAGTTGACCGACGGATCTAGGCCTTTGACTTTCGCCGGACGTGGTTTGACCGATGGATCTTTTCACCTGGTTGTGATACTCCAGCCTATAGGCACATTTTCGATCAAGGTTCGGCCCCAACACACCACAAGATTCTCTCCGTGTCTACCAGACGTGGCCGTTTCCCCCCTCCGTGCGACGGCGGCAGCAACGTCCGTGAGGGGGGTCACACTACGGAGCCGCGTGTCGGGTGCTTGCACCTGCCACCATGCTTCCAGACCTATAAGAGGGCCCAGCGCAAGACCCGCTGGCGTAGCTACCACCCAAGTACACCGTCCCGTCTAACCCTACGACAGTTGACTTGCGGATCTATGCCTTTGACTTTCGCCGGACAGGGTTTGACCGATGGACCTTTTCACCTGGTTGTCATAGGCCAGCCCATAGCTACACCCCCGAACACGGTCCGGGCCCAACCTACCGCAAGATTCCCTCTGTCTTTGTCCGATGTGGTCGTTTCCCCCCTTCGTGCGATGGCGCCAGCGACGTCCATGAGGGGGGCACACCCAGGAGTCGCGTGCCGGGTGCTTGCACCTGGCACCACGCTTCGAGACGTCTAAGAGGGCTAGCGCAAGACCTGGCGGCATAGGTATCCCTCCCCCCTTCCCCCGCAAGTACACCGTCATGTCCAATCGTGACACAGTTGACCGGTGGATCTAAGACTTTGACTTTCGTTGGGCGGGGTTTGACCGATGGACTTTTTCACCTGGTTGTGATAGGCCAGCCCAAAGCTACACTCTGAACAAGGTCCGGGCCCAGCCCAAGACCTGGCGGCATAGCTACCCCCTCCCAAGTACGTCGTCCCGTCTTAACCATGGCACAGTTGACCGGCGGGTCTAGCACTTTCAAGATGCTTATAAAAAACATATAGAACTTGTCAAACTAATTGTAATTATCAATTGTTTGTAATTTTAATAAAGTATAGGAACCTATATGCAAAAGAACATGTGGTCACATTACTAACATACTCGAAAACAAATGCAAACTATATATACATAATATTTGAAAAAATCTACACAAATCTATATATAATTTATTATGTATGTTTATGTTTAGATAAGGCACATTTAAGTTAATCAAATTTTAATGTAGAAAAAAAACTAAAATACAAAAAACAGATAAAACAAAGCTATGCCGACGGCAACGACATAGGTATGGCCATGGATCGACCGCCAGGCCTCGGATCGATGACGTGGCACGTGTCGCGGATCGGTGACGTGGATCACACCTACGTCGACGGCCTTGTCGTCGGCATAGGTATGACGGCGTTAAACGGCCGTCTCCGTCGGGTAGACGGGCCCACGCAATATGCCGACGACCTGCCCTATGCCGACGACCGCCGTAGGCATATTTATTTGGACGCCGACGGCTGATCTATGCCGACGGCTGCTGTCGGCATAGATTGATATACGCCGACGGCCTTTATACGCCGACGGCTTTAGCTGGGCCGTCGGGATATGCCCATCTATGCCGACGGGAGCGTCGGCATAGATTTGGCCGTCGGCATCGCAAGTGTTTCTAGTAGTGATTTCACACAAGTATAAAGGCAATGGTGGGTAATTTCTCTTTACTTTTGAGATATTGGCAAGAATAAATGATTGTGATTGTCTAATTTTTGTGATTTTTTCTAGCTGAATTATTGGCCAAAATTATACTTTACAATTCAGATGAAGTATTGGCCAAAAATAACGAGTGGACACGAGTCAGTCGTCCATTGCACTTGCAGGTGGCCGACTTCAGCTCTTTTCAAATAGGTTGCCGACTTCAGGAGCCATGTGGCCGGTCCCTGTCGAATCAAACGCAGCCTAAACAATCCATCCACTCAGCAACGGCGCAACTGCAGTTGATCTACATCCATCCCGTCGACACCACGTCCCTGTCCGCCAGCGAGCATCGTCCGGACTCCGGCGGCTATATAAACCCGCTCGCTCACCACCATAAGGAAAGCAGTTAGAAGAAGCTGGTAACAACTCTTAACCAAATCAATATACTATACCAACATGAATCTCGCCAAGGAGAAGGTGAAGGACGCCGCTAGCGCGGCCAAAGCCAAGGCCAAGATCACGCAGGCCAAGGTGGCGGAGAAGACGGAGGCGGCCACGGCGAGGTCACACGACGAGCGTGAGCTGGCGCACGAGCGGGGCAAGGCCAAGGTCGCCGCCGCCGAGGCAGAGCTGTACCAGGCCAAGGTGATCCACCGCGAGGAAGCCATGGAGCACCGCCTCCACAAGCGCGGGCACAAGCACAGCGGCGGTCACTGATGTCAGCCGCACGGCCGTCCGTAACGCTACGAAGATGTGCTGTACATGCATCGTTCATGCGAGCAAGCCGGCCTATCCTTGTTGTTTACTCTTCTTCCGTTTTTGAATCCCATTCCAAATCTGTGTTGTGTTGATTCACGTCGGGCTTCATTTCGAGAGGTGAGAACTGCCTGCCCCATGTGCATATGTATATAATATATGTACTGTACGTGTGCGCGTTTTTGGCTTCTTGAATGATTTATACTAGCAGATTGATACAACATTTTTCTATATACTGCCTTCCATACTTGCGGACGCAGCTCAATGAATTTCGGTTTTATGTAGACTGAGCTTCATGGCACCTCTTATCCTCGCCCCTCCATCATTGCTTTCAGATCTATGCTAGCCAACTAACCTAGTGTATGTGTAACATCCTGATGTTCAGATTGTTTAACAACAAGTTTTCCAAAAGGCATGGCCAGAATATTTCGTTTGTTTTATTTGGGTCATAAAAGCTTAATTGAAAATTTTATAATTTCGAGGATTTGATTTGGAGTAATGCGAACTTAGACATACTTTGGTTTGGAGGAATTTCATAGGAATTCTATAGGATAGGATTATTATAAGATTTTTTTTCCTTTAGAGCCCTTTGGTTCATTGGAATGGATTCTTATTCCTACATAGAATTGGTTCCTATGCTCCACATCTCAAAGGAAAATAAACACTAGTCTAGACTCAATGGAAAAATTCCTATCATGTGATCCAAATGACAACTCCTTTTCTATTCCTACTCGTAAGATTTGAGATACCAGCCATCTCATTTCCTACAATTTCCCTATTCCTATGATAATCCTATCATACGAACCAAATAAGACCTTAAATTCAAATTGAGTTGTGCGGATTTAATTTTTTCGTCTAAAGAATTTTAAGTTATGCACATCTGCTTATCTTGAATTTTTTAAGTTCATTTGATTTTTATTTATCATTATATTAAAGGAAACATTTCTTTTCCTCTCTTAAAAACCTGAACCAAATCTCTTAGCCCAACATCTCTCTTTCTATTCCCTGGGTGCAACCCACATCATTCCCTTTAGATTATTTTGAGGGGTATCATTCCCTTTAGATAAAAAGAATGGGCTTTGACCGGTATGCTTCCTTTTTTTTTATTCTTTTCCACATGGGCCCGTAGCCCATTGTCATCACGTAGTGGCTGAGAGTAGCTCTTCTTCTTCCTCAGGAGCGCTCCTGTACAGGAAACAAATTATTGTTATTATTATTATTATTATTATTATTATTAATTCATATGCTTGTTGGATGTGTTTTATTTTTTCACCAAGAGCACAACGGGTCATCGTATTTTCCATATTGTTCGGCAAAAAAAGATTATAATAGTTCACCTCACTTCTCTGTTGCATTTGGTTTTTGCACCAAGGACACAAGTGTAATAGATAGATAGATAGATAGATAGATAGATAGATAGATAGATAGATAGATATAGTTAATATTCAAAAAAAATAGAACAATGACTATGATGCTCTCACATTTGTGAGGGCCACTTTACTTGTTAGTATAATAGACATATAAATATATAGGAATAGATAGATATAAATTATTTTCAAACACTTCAGAATAATAAATACAATGCTCTCATTTGCAATGGGCCACTTTGCTAGTTATTGTACTAAATAGATAGACGGATAGAGAGATATAATTTATTTTCAAACATTTTCAGAAAAATAAATAAGATGCTTTGGCATTTGCAAGAGCCACTTTACTAGATAGATAGATAGATAGATAAAATTTATTTTCAAACATATTGAGAACAATAAATAAGATTGGTCTCACATTTGCAATGGCAACTATACTAGTTAGTATAATAGATAAATAGATATAGATATACATAGAATTTATTTTCAAATATTTTCAGAACAATAAACACGATGCTGTTGCATTTTTTACTTACGAGATAGTATATATAATAGATAGATAGAGTTTATTTTAAAACAATTTCAGCACAATAATAGGGCCGCCTTACTATAGTAGATAGATATTCCCACATTTTCGGTTATTGGCCTTATAGATAGATAGATAGATAGATATGACATCAACATTGCATTTACCTTGTTGCACTTGAGAAAGCCAGGGGGTGTCGTTGTAATTTTGATGTTATAATCAAGAGTACGGTTTTCCCCAATATATATGCATAGGTTGGGTCTCGTCAACCACGCGCCTAGGCACCGAGAGCTGACGATGGCGCTGGTGAAGATCATCGCGCTGCTACTATGCCTCCTAGGCACAGTGGGAGGCACACCGGGGGCATTATGCATCCCGCCGCGGCCTAGGTCGGCGACCAGCACACAACGCTCTGCCGTTGGTTTCTTTACTGCTCGCACACCGCTGCCGTTGGTCGACTGGCGTGCGCATGGTGCTGTCACGCCGGTCGTGCACCAGGGTCGGCTGATCGGCAAGGAAAGACATCGAGCTTCTTAATTACTTCCTTTGTTCATCATAACTTATGTACCGGTGTACGTGTGCACAGGTTCCTGGTGGGCCATCTCGGCGGTGGGCGCCATCGAGGGGCTAAACAAGATCCGCACCGGAAGACTTGTCAGCCTGTCGAGCCAGCAGATATACGACTGCACCGACAAAAACATCGTCGACACGTTCATCAAGGCCTTCGACTGGGTCGTCCGCAACGGAGGTGTCGCCTCGGAGGAGGCCTACCCGTACGTCGGGCGAGAGCAAACCTGCGAGCGGGAGAAGCTGCGTATGATCTCTGCGTCGATCGCAAGCTATTCCATGATCATACGCAACGAGCAAGACCTATTGTTACAAGTCGCTTACCAGCCGGTGTCCGTCAGGATGTGGCTCGACCCGGCCAGCTTCAACAACTACACAGGTGGCATCTTCACGGGACCGTGCGGGAACGCATCGCATGCCATGTTGGCGGTGGGTTATGGCGCGTTAGCGGATGGCAGAAAATACTGGATCATAAAAAATTCTTATGGAGTCCATTGGGGTGACCAAGGCTACTTCTACGTGCAGCGTGGCCCCAACCACGAGGGAGGCCTATGTGGCCTTGCGACGTACGGTGGATATCCCATACCAAAAAAATAAATAAGAAAGAGTGATCATTTCCTATTTCACTTTCGCTTCTATAGACCGCCCCCTCCCCCTAAACACATAGATGGCTTAGATCTCTTTATACCTCTCCATGATAATGGGTAGAACTATCTTTTCACCCGCGCCGATAAGCAACCTAAGTACACTTTCTTTTTACACAAAAAAAAATAGTGTAGGTAAGATGATTTGAACTCAAGACCTATTGACATAAAGATGCCCACAATGACCAACTAGGACATCCTAATCCTTGTAAATATTTGCTAATTTTTTGTTTTCTTCTATTTCAGTTCGCGGCTGGGCCGGTCCATTGTTGAAGCGGTCCTTTTATCACTATCTTATTTTTTATTTTTCTATTCGTTCTTCTTTTATTTTTCATTTCTTTTTTCTTTTTGAAAAAAAGCTCACGATTATTCAATTATGTACAAAATTTTAAAAAATATTCGCCTTTTAATATTTTGTTCATAAAGTACAAATATTTGCATTTTAAAAAATTGTACAGATAAGTCAAAAATAGTTTGTGTCTTTCAAAGTTGCTCAGAATTTCATAACAGTTACATATTTAAAATAGAGCGATTTTTTCTGAACACAAACATTTGTTTGAAAACACTACGAAATTTGAAATTTCAAGTAAAAGCCAGAAAACGATAATAAGAAAAACTGAAACCAATTTATTTAGAATTTCTGCAATCATTTTTTGTATTTGTGTACAAAAAATTAGAACACAAGATTATTTTCTAAATTCCCAATAAATTTTTAAAGCACGAACATTATTTGAAAATGCGGAATTGTCGAAATCACAAAAACATGGCATAGCGCCTTGGAATGGCGATACAAGGATGTAAAAAAAATATGGCTCCATTTTATTGATGTAAAAAAAGGTAAATCCAGACTTCCCCTACCGGCCTACCAGAACCACTACCTTTGAACATGGTGTGATTTTTGCCATGCATAAAATAACACCAAAATTTGCCAGCATGTGGGCATGCTCATGGCTAGCCTTCATACAAAATTTGAAAGGACGAGAGATGGATAGGTTGTTGGAATGACTCTGTTTGATAG
This sequence comes from Hordeum marinum, assembly GCA_022496015.1. Taxonomy (NCBI): domain Eukaryota; kingdom Viridiplantae; phylum Streptophyta; class Magnoliopsida; order Poales; family Poaceae; genus Hordeum; species Hordeum marinum. The sequence continues at coordinate 28,129,043 of CM039678.1, forward strand.
AAGTGGTGAGATTACCGAAAATGCCTTTTGGAGCTCGGCCTCCATGGAGGCTGGTTTTTGAAAAACCCAAAATTCATAAAAATTCATATTTTTATATTTCAAGAAAAAAAAATACAGATACACATGGAGGCATAACACACATGTGTGTAAATTTTTAGGATGAAATACGTTGAAATGAAGGCAGTGCAAAAAAGACAAATTTGGGGCTTTTTAACACATGATACTGTTCATCTTCAAAGTCCAAACATTTGTCTTTTTTGTACAGGTAGCATTTTGAAGTATTTCATCTTGAATTTTTACACACACATACATTTCATCCTTGTATAGTTGCATAATTGTTTTCAGAATTTTTTGAAATCGAAAAGTTTGAATTTTGATTTTTTTTCAAAAATAAAGGGCTCCATGGAGCTCGGTCACCAAAACGCCCTACTCTGGGATTACCCACTATATCCACCATTTGAGCAATATACAAATTTCAATAGTTGAAAGCAAAAAATCTATATGTCACAACATTAGTTCCAAAAATTGCAATAAATTTAAAAATCTCATTAACTCAAAAACAAATTCTAAATTTCACAAGTTCGTACACAACCAGCCATAGATTAGACAGTGCACACAACTCTCAAGTCGTATTGTCCCCAATTCACAATTCAACTTCAGTAGCACATGTCATTGTCGTCCTCGCTCACCTAATCCTCGTCCCTCCGATATTGCTTTGAGATTTATGCTAGCCAACTAGCCTACTGTATGAATGTTATTTTTGTTTCTCTCAAATGAAACAACATATGGAGGTTAAACATTACAGGTCAAACAAACTTTAGAATCTCAATGTGTGAAAAAACTTGCAGATTTTTTTGATTGTTTTTTTCTTGTCCATGAGACTATTGAATTATCATATTAGCTTAATTAGTTGCAAAAGCATATGTTTCTGTTGAAGATTTGACATATACTTGCATTGTTGTTTGTTATGTGTCCTCTTCGCCTCCCCCCTCCCCCCCCTCCCCCCCCCCCCTCCCCCCCCCCCCTCCCAATCCTGGCTCTACTCTTGTTTGTAGGTATAGCGATTGTGGTTGGCAGGAAGGTGGCTTTGAATCGATCCATGTATGTACTTTGTCAACTATGTTTAATAATTTGGTAAAGATGGTGTTATGCATCAATTGATGCTGAGGCCGGGGATAATCCTCCTTTTCGAAAAAAAAAAGTAGTCGAGCAAGGTCTTTGTTCCGACGAGCTTGTTGTTGGACGCATCCGCGTCAAACCAATCAACTTGCATGCACTTGCGCCTCCGGGTGGGGCGGACATGGCCGAGCCCCACATTGTCGAAGTTGAGGTGCTCCGACAAGATTCCCAACTCAAATAAATTCCCATTACATCTATACATATGAGTACATTTTTTTTGCAGAACACGTGAATACAAAGACTAACTTTGTTGTTGGATATTTAACTTTATATCAATCATAATGAGTAATTAAGTTGGAATTATGGTGGTTGGTCCCCTCCCCCATTTATATATTATGGGAGTTGGTCCCCTCCCCCATTTTTATATTACTGGGGGCCTTTGCCCCCATGCCATGGCGTTGACATGGGTGTCGTGCTCCACTCGGTCTATCAGGATGAATTCACCATCCATCAGTTTCTCGAGCAAGGATTTTACGCCGACGAGCTTGTTTTTGGACGAGCTCGCTCCAAACCTGTCAACTTCCCCGCACCTGCCCCTCTAGGTGCGGCGGACATGGCCGAGCCCCGCGACTCCGAAGCTTGGATGGTCCGGTGAGATTCCAGTGTCTATGAAACCAATAATGAGGACGTCCTCGAGCTCAGACTTAGCCCAAGTAACAGACCCATTGGTGAGACCGAGCAGGCCGGTCAATCGGGTGGTTTGTGTGTGAAGGGTGCGGCTTCTTTACACGCTCTTGACACCAAGGAGCAATGATGAAAACGTTCATCACCGTCGCGTACTTGTGGATGGTGCACTTGGGACTCATGGCCTGCCCTAGACCATGATAACAAGTTCGACGGCCTAGTGCCCATCTCAAATAAAGGCTCCTTACATCTGTATATGTGAAAGCCCTGAAAAAGATCTATATATGTGAATACATTGCTTTTTTTTCGTAGAACACGTCAACTCTATATCAATCATGAATGACTCATTTAGTTATAACTAGAAAATATGCCTGTGCGTTGCAATAGGAGAAAACAACCCCCACATGCCTTTACCCATTGAGCATGGCTAAAGACCGCATCCTCATGCCCCAAACATAACTAACATGACTAATACCGTGTTTCTTCTTGTCCTCATTGTAGTTCTTGTCTCTGGTGATCGCAGTACCAGTTGTCAATAACCAATGTTGGCTAGGTCCTTGAGCTTTCTTCGTGTCCGACGAGATCAATAGCATTGAACAAAGTGAACTAAAACAATGCATGGTGGGTCTATTTAAAAAATTCCCCGGTTTTATTAGTAGGTATAGATTAAAAAATATCAGCTACATAACCTCCTAGTTTTCAAAAATAGTTTATGTTTAAAAAATTGCCTTTTCAAATTCGAAATTCATAAAATATTTGTGTTTTTAAAATAAAATTGCAAATTAAAAAAATAATTAGGATATAACACCTCCTTGTTTTCAAAAAAAATTGTGTTTTAAAAATATTCAGTTTTCAAAACATATTCCTGGAAAACAGTATTCATTTTTAAAGTGTTCGAATTTAAAAAAAATTATTCACAACTTTACAAAATATTTGCGTTCTAAAATATATTCAGTTTTTCCAAAAAAAACTATATTTTTATTTGCTCTCGTTATCTGATGTGGTTGCTAATATAATTTATAAAGTCAGGTTGCAGAGTAAACATAAAGTGTTGTTTAGTCCGGTATAGATTAAAAAAATATTAGCTACAGAACCTCCTAGTTTTCAAAAATATTTTATGTTTAAAAAGTTACCTTTTCAAATTCTAAATTCATTAAATGTTTGTGTTAAAAAAATTGCAAATGCAAAAAAAAACATTAGGATATAGCACCTCCTTGTTTTCAAAAAATGTTTGTGTTTGAAAAATATTCGTGTTTCAAAAAAGTATTCTTTTTAAAGTGTTCGAATTTAAGTTTTTTTGTTCACAACTTTACAAAATATTTTAGTTCTAAAATATATTTAGTTTTGCCAAAAAAAACTATATTCTCATTTGCTCTCGTTATCTGATGTGGTTGCCAATATAATTTAGAAGGTCGGGTTGCAGAGTAAACAGAAAGTGTTGTTTAGTCCAATGGCGGGAGCTCTTAGCGGTACAACTTAAGCGCACAGGTTCGAGTCCAAACGGCACAGGTTCGAGTCCAAACGGATCGGTACAAACGAAAGAAGGCATGACGGACGAAATTTTATCTTGGCCTCACCATATGGATGAAAAAAAATGGAGAAGCGCTCCTTTTTTAATATTATGTATAGATGTATAGATATAGATATAGATTATGGTGCTTGGTCCGCTCCCCCACTTTTTAACGCTGCATGGCGCACGCGCGCGATTAGACGCTCTCGAGCGGCCGTGGGTGGACCGTTCGATGGGATCCTGAGAGAGAGAGGGAGCGACACACACGTTTTGTTTAGAAAACGACACAGACGGACACACCTTTTTCTGCCGACCCATCCCTATCCTCCCGTTCTCGTCTACCCATAGTCAGTCGCTTTCCTCTTTCCCCAACCCCTCCTTAAATTCAGTTTTAAGGATTTCATCAACTCCCTCCTTCGATTCAGTTTCTAGGGATTTCATCAACTCCCTCCTCTGATTCAGTTTCTAGGGATTTCATCCATGGCACCCGCTGCTAGATGGTGGTAATACAGTCCACGGAGGAAGAAGGTATGTGAAGAGGTGGGCACGGCGGAGCCCGGTAGCTGTAGGCTATCGGCGGCGGCAGATTTGTTCGAGCGGGCACTCTACGCATGGTGAGAAACAAGATGGAGGAAGGAGGTGGTCCGCCGGTGAGAAAGAAGGCAGAGTCGGGGGGGAGGGGGCATCGCGGCGGAGCTCGGCGGCTGCAACCTCTTGAGGCGGCGGATTCATTTTCGAGCACCTTGTCTCAATGGCAGCAGGGAGATTCTTTTCATCTTGTTTTTTTACATGCCCACTGATTACTGCTGATGTTGGCTCATACCGAAAATTGGCCTCAATTTGAAGTCAAAGTTGCTCAGATTTCTACGTCTCTTTGCATACCTAGGACATATAATGGAGTAGTTGGTTTCTCTTAGCATTTACTTGCCCATCTGTAGTAATTAAATTGTCCATCTGCAATAACTAAATTGTCGACGTGAGATGTTTCTGTTAATACAATTAAATGCCTCAAGCTTCCTAAAAAATCACTTACTAGTATCATGTTTTCTTGCCCATTATACTCGTAGTAGGAAGGCAATTTCCTAACTTTTCTTGCCAATTAAATCAACATTAGGCACGCAGATGAGCAATGTTGTGTTTTGCTCGTGCCCTGATATATCTTTTTCTTTGAGTTTGTTGCTGGATCATAGGCAGAGGGGAATCACATGCGGGGATGAGGACCAACGACGGTTGAGTTTGGTGGGCAAGATCTTCCTACATTTTGGGGGTCTAGGGAGGGACTACTGTGCATGCTCACCTAAAATAGAGTCTCGACCAGCTCCCAGCTCTCCATCTTCTGGCTCACGCAACCCATGCTCGCCGACTAGCTAGAGTCTCAAGGGGCTAGGTGAAGCCGCGAGAAGTACCGAGAAGCCCTTGGTGTCGGACCGGGCGAGGAGGTTGGAGAGGCTCGCACCGTGCCCGACGGCGCCATGTTCTGATTTGACCATCAGCACACAGGGTGGAGATGTGTCCCGCTACATGGTTCAAAGACACATGTATGTTTTGTGGAAAAAAATTCTATGCATACATGCTCCCCACTTTACATGACCTCCAACATCTCACATACGCCCAATGTGTTTTGTGTGTTTGTGCATCTTTTGTTAGGATTCAGTTGTGCAACATGGACATGGATGTAGGCGAGGGAGTCACATGCGAGGTACACATTGACCCTTCTCCATACCGATATTCATTCACCATCTTCATTTTCTTGTTCCCACATGAAATAGTATTTGTTCATTGTACATGTAACAACACAACAATATTTAGGCGTTTATGTTTTGATTGGGCAGACAGTTTAGTTGTGTTGCGGACGCTCGGAATCGGGCAGATATGGCAGGTGCCGGGAGGTGGTGTGGCTGGGCGGTCGTTTTGAAGTTATAGGGAAGCGGATGACTTGGAACATTTAGGGAGCAGCAATATAGGTCAGTCTTCTGTAAAAAAATCCAAGAAATTTGATTATGATGTAATAGGTTTTGGCCGGCACCCATATTGTCAACGCCCTTGATTCATTTTCATACTTGTGTTAGATCATGAAGGGGGAGGTGTCTTTGATTTCTTTTTCTTTTTGCTCGAAACCATGACCGCAGGGGGTTAGTCTACAGGTGCATAATTTTGAAGGAGGATGGGGCAGAGTTGTGCCATTTAGGGGATACTCGTCCGAATGTTGTAGGAAACAATTTCGTCCTGGATACAATGTATACATAATTCGCATCATCGTTCTAAAATGATGTAGGCAACATTTATCACATCTGGATACACTACATAGGCAACTAATTTATTTTATCTTGTTTAATGATGTAGGCAACAAATTCACATCTAGTTACATTATATAGGCAATTCACATTATCATTTTCAGGAGGGAATCGCCCAAGCACAAACTAGAGCAACCAAATACTAAGTCGTCTCACTCCTAATTCAGGATGGAGTCGCCCAAACCCCAACACATAGTTGTCCGCCACCTCCCACAAAATTGTCTAATCAGGGGCAAACAAACTCACCTACGGCTATCGTGCACAGGGACTCACCCGCCACCCTAGTATGTCGTCGCCACACCTTAGCATTATCATTTTGGGGAGCTCCTCGTGGTAAGTTTCTCCTGCATATTAGCTAAATCATGCACATAATGTTCGTTTCATCACTAGCTAATATGAATGACTCGTGAAAACAAACTGTGCATACCGTGTGCCAGAACAATGGTCAGGCCCAAGGTTGTCAGAATCGCGATTCTGAATTAGATCGGGACTCCGATGATAGGATTGCAAATCGTAGAATCTTCACTATTAAGATCGTAGAAACGTAGATTCTATGAACTAAAATCGTAGAATTAAAGAGGTTAATTTGAATCGTAAAGTCGTAGAATCGTATAACAGAATCGCGATTCTGACAACCTTGGTCAGACCCCTCAGTCGATGCCCCATATTGCTATAGCACCCATGGTGAGTTTCATTTAAATGGTCATTAGTTACTAGTATTCACATTTGAGTTGCATCATGCTAAGGAGACATTGCAAATGATCTTTGGTGCAGCGTGCCTCCCGACAAGCATCGACCGATCCTTCTGCGTCTGCCACAACCCCGATCGGTCCTTCTATGTCTCACCCTGGCCTAAACCCTACCGGTCCTTCACCTCCGTGTTTGGTAAGTTTTCCCAAGTGTTTTCATTAACAAATGCATACTTAGCTTAAGAAATGACCTACTTAGCTCTCAAATGACCTGTATTTAGCTTATTTTCCTTAAAAATGACTTGATATGTTTAGTTAGCTAGAAAATGGTATATTCTATCTATGATAGCTGTAAAATGACCTATACTTAGCATTTTTTCTTTCAAAAGGACTTGATATGCTTAGTTAGCTAGAAAATGACATTAGTAGCTAGTATAGCTCAATAATGATCTATAGCTAGCTTAGCTAGTTCATTTATGAGATAATTAGCTTACTTAGGTACAAAATGGCATAACTACCTAGGATAGCTTAATAATGATTTATAACTAGCTTAGCTAGTTCATTTATGAAATAATATGCTCACTTAGGTAAAAAAAATGGCATAATAACCTTGGTTTAGTTTCAAAATGACCTATATTTAGCTTATTTTCCTCAAAAATATATAATAACCTTACTTACCTCCAAAATGATATATTCTACCTAGGATAGCTATAAAATGACCTATACTTAGCATTTTTTTCCTCCAAAATAACTTGATATGCTTAGTTAGCTAGAAAAATGACATTACTACCTTGGAGAAGAGGAGAGGAGAGGAGAGGAGAAAAAGAAAGAGAAGATAAATTCTTCTTCTTCTTTTTCTTCTTTTTCTTCTACCTAGTCTTCTTCTTCTTCTAACTCTCATCTTTCCTACTTTGAAGATTTGCTATAGATGAGGAAGCTTGCATTGATGGAGTGTACTCTTCTACTTCTGCTTCCTTTGTGGTTATTGGATATGTTGGAAACTTGTTTTGGATATGTATGTTGGACACTTGTTTTCGATATGTATGTTGGATATGTTGTTCGAAACTTGTATATGTTGTTGGAACTTATTTGGTATGCTTGTTGGAACTTGTTGAATGATATGTATATTTTGGATATGTATGTTGGATATGTATATGTTGGCTATATATGAATATTCTGTCAAATTAAATGATTTTAAGAAAAACAAAAAAACAGGGGCTATATGGCCACTTTTCCGTCTGTCAGCAAACGACAAAGTGGCCACGTGGCAGGTACCTATGCAAACTGGGGCTGGCCTAGGTGGGTTCTTTGCCGTCCGTTGGCAGACGTAAGGTTCTTTGCCGCCCGCCAACGGACGACAAAGGGCGGGCGACAAAGAACCCACCTAGGCTAGCAAAAAAAAAGGTGATTTGCCGTCCGCTGGCAGACGGCAAAGGGGTCTTTGCCGTCTGCCAGTGAACGGCAAAGCACGCCGTTAAGCCCCCTAACGGAGCTAAGTGCCCACGTGTGCCATTCAGGCTCTTTGCCATCTGCAGGTGGACGGCAAAGATTCAAAGGTCTTTGCCGTCCGCCAGCAGACGGCAAGGCGCCCTTTACCGTGGCTTATTCAGCCGGACGGTTGGCCGTCTGCTAGCGGACGGCAAAGCCTTTGCCGTTCGGGATGCACGCCTTTGCCGTCCGGGATAGCTAACGGCAAAGTGTCTGTTTCCTGTAGTGAATGTGTTTTGTGTGTTTGTGCATATTTTGTTAGGATTCAGTTGTGCAGCATAGACATGGATGTAGGCGAGGGAGTCACATGCGAGGTACACATTGACCCTTCTCCATACCGATATTCATTCACCATCTTCATTTTCTTGTTCCCACGTGAAATAGTCTTTGTTTATTGTACATGCAACAATTCAACAATATTTAGGTGTTAATGTTTTGATTGGGCAGACAATTTAGTTGTGTTGCGGACGCTCGGAATCGGGCAGATATGGCAGGTGCCGGGAGGTGGCGTGGCTGGGCGGTCGTTTTGAAGTTATAGGGAAGCGGATGACTTGGAACATTTTGGGGAGCAGCAATACAGGTCAGTCTTCTGTAAAAAAATCCAAGAAATTTTATTTTGATGTAATAGGTTTTGGCCAGCACCCATATTGTCAATGCCCTTGATTCATTTTCATACTTGTGTTAGATCATGAAGGGGGGAGGTGTCTTTGATTTCTTTTTCTTTTTGCTCGAAACCATGCCCGCATGGGGTAGTTCCGTAGGTGCATATTTTTTAAGGAGGATGGCGCAGAGCTGTGCCATGGTATATAGGGGATACTCGTCCGAATGTTGTAGGAAACAGTTTCGTCCTAGATACAATGTATACATAATTCACATCATCGTTCTAAAATGATGTAGGCAACATTTATCACATCTGGATACACTACATAGGAAACTAATTTATTTTATCTTCTTTAATGATGTAGGCAACAAATTCACATCTAGATATTATATAGGCAATTCACATTATCATTTTCGGGATGGAGTCGCCCAAGCACAAACTAGAGCAACAAATACTAAGTCGTCTCACTCCTAATTCACACTCCTAATTCAGGATGGAGTCGCCCAAACCCCAACAAATAGTTGCCCACCACCTCCCACAAAATCGTCTAATCGGGGGCAAACAAAGTCGCCTATGACTATCGTGCACAAGCGGTTGCCCACTGCCCCAGTATGTAGTCGCCGTACCCAATCACAAACATCATGATAGCTTTGATCTTGGAGTTTTTTTTGTTAAGACATAAACAACCAACGCTCCATTTTTTAGTCATATGTACATGATTTTTTACACTAGATTTTTTCACTGAAACATATTCTCGGTAATTCTTGTGATAATATAGGCCCCTGGACTTGATAACTTAGGTACAAATAGCACGATAAAATTGATCTGTTGATAAAAGTTGTTGAAAAGATACCATCGATAAGTTCTTTGTAAATAGCATGATAATACACACTCCCGGAGTTGAGAGCTTAGGTACAAACACCACGGTAACTTTCACCCGTAAAAAAAAGTTGTTGAAAACAAAGTCCGATAACATTTGTGTAAATAACATGGTAATATAGGATTCCGTACCTGATAACTTAGGTACAAACAGTACGATAACTTTGACACTTGAAATTTTGTTGTTCAAAACATACTCTGATAACTGTTTTTGCAAACGGTATGATAATATAGGATTTCAGTCTTCATAACTTAAGTACAAACACCACGATAACTTTGACCTGTGTAAAAAAAATGTTGAAAACATATCACTGATAATTTTTCATGTAACTAACACGATAGTATACGCTCCCGGACATGATAGCTTAGGTACAAACACCGCGATAACTTTGACCGATGTAAAAAAGTTGTTTCGAAACATATTGCGGTAACATATGTATAAACATCATGGTAATATAGGATACTATACCTGATAACTTGGGTACAAGCACGGCGATAACTTTGACCAGTAATTTTTTGTTGTTGAAAGCATATTCTGATAACTTTTTTGTGTAAGTAACATGATAATTTAGGCTCTCAGCCTTGATAACTTAGGTACAAACAGCACAGTAACTTTGACCCGTGAAAAAAAGTTCTTTCAAATATACATCGGTAATTTCTGTGTAAAGAAAATGGTAGTTTTTGAATGACAAACGTGATAACTTACATTCAAAATTCATGGTATCTTAGACATTAAAATCTTAACAACTTGATAATTTAGCATGAGTAGCCTGGTAAATTTGGTGTGAATTAACTAATAAATCTAGCACGAGCAGCTTGGTACATCTAGCATGAGCAGTCTTGCTTTATTTAATTCAAACATAGTTATATGTATACAAATTAGATGTCAATCGGTAAATATGCATATAGGGTTAGTCTAGTTGATTATCAAAGATAGCTTTGAAAGGGGAGGACTTACGTTCAATTCCTAGTTTGTATGCATTTTTTCCTCGAAGGAGGAGAAACTAAATGAGGAAAAAACAGAAAACGTGCGCTAGTGGGTTTAGCGATCACGAAGGATTAGTGATCGAGCAAGGATAAAAAAATGAAAATGTACGCTAGTGACCTGGTAGGATTAGCGATCGAGCAAGTGGGGTTAGCGATCGTGGGAAAATTAGTTCGGATCTATCCCTAAACCGAACGTTTGGACATTATCACAATCCAAAAATAAATGCAGTGGCTCAACTATTTTGGATGCCAGAGCAGATTTTTTTGATACCATGACAACCATTTATTCTCTTATTTACTACCATACCATGAAACTAATCAGATTAGAACTTCTAATGTTCAAGCTACATGAATTTGCATCAATAATAACCAAAACTTGCACAAGTAATTCTACCGCAGCATAGAGGACCTGATAGAAGTATTTGAATACAAAAGACAGGGATCCATGGTACATGAAACAATAAAAACAATAGTACAAAACGCTCTGCCGCATAAACAACAACTACCAATTCGTAGTTTGAACCCATGGCGAATGAACAACAGTAGCAGCTACAAAATTATAGCCGGGATCAATGGTCGAACAACAACAACTACTACAAAGCTGGGCAGGATCACACAGTACAAAAATAGAAACTGAATCAAACAATACAAATATCAATGAATGAGGTGAAGGAAAAAATGAACAAAAAAAACATACATGCCGCTTTAATGGGTCCGATTTTGTAGGAATTTTTTCTGTGGTGCAAGGCTTCCAGATAAATAGCCAAAAATTGTTGTGGTAGCCAGGATTAGAACGCACAACCTCAGAAGCCAATCGAATGACAACAGACAACTAGGCTAGATCAATTTATTTGTTTGTCACAAGATACACACTACTTATACCTTGTTAATACGAGTTTGTAAAAGAAATTGAATCAACAGTCTTATCGGTCCCAATTATTTTAAGTTGTGCATTCAAGTTCGAACATTTTCTTGCACGTCTCATACCACTTTACATGGTTCAAAAAGGTTCTTCAAACATTTTTGGCAAGTTTTATGTAAATAGCATGATAATTTATGCATCATGGATCTGATAACTTATGTAGAAATATCATGATAATTTTGACCCAGAAAAAAAGTTTGTTGAAACATACCTGATAACTTCAGTGCAAATTGCATGATGATTAAGTACCATCGACCTGGTAAATTACATACAAACATCATGATAGCTTTGATCCTAGAGTTTTTTTTTGTTAAAACATAGGTATACGTAAACAATGAACGCTCCATTTTTTAGTCATAAGTACATGATTTTTTACACTAGATTTTTTCACTGAAACATATTCTCAGTAATTCTTGTGATAATATAGGCTCCTGAACTTGATAACTTAAATATAAACACCTCGATAACTTTGATCTGTTGATAAAAGTTGTTGAAAAGATACCATCAATACGTTCTTTGTAAATAGCATGATAATACACACTCCCAGACTTGAGAACTTAGGTGCAAACACCACGGTAACTTTGAACCGTGAAAAAAAGTTGTTGAAAACATAGTCCGGTAACATCTGTGTAAATAACATGGTAATATAGGATTTCAGACCTGATAACTTAGGTACAAACAGTACGATAACTTTCACCCTTAAAATTTTGTTGTTCAAAACATACTCTAATAACTTTTTCTGCAAATGGTATGATAATATGGGATTTCGGTCTTGATAACTTAAGTACAAACACCACGATAACTTTGACCTGTGTAAAAAAAATGTTGAAAACATATCACTGATAATTTTTCGTGTAAATAACATGATAGTATATGCTCCCGGACATGATAACTTAGGTACAAACACCACGATAACTTTGACCCATGTAAAAAAGTTGTTTGGACACATACTCCGGTAACATATGTATAAACATCATGGTAATATAGGATCCTGGACCTGATAACTTAGGTACAAGCATGACGATAACTTTGACCAGTGAAAACAAATTGTTGAAAACATACTCTGATAACTTTTTGTAAGTAGCATGATAATTTAGGCTCTCAGCCTTGATAACTTAGGTACAAACAGCACGGTAACTTTGACCCGTGAAAAAAAGTTGTTTCAAATATACATCGGTAATTTCTATGTAAATAAAATGGTAGTTTTTGAATTTCAAATGTGATAACTTACGTTCAAAAATCATGGTATCTTAGACATTAACATTTTAACAACTTGATATTTTAGCATGAGTAGCCTGGTAAATTTGGCGTGAATTAACTAATAAATCTAGCACGAGCAGCTTGGTACATCTAGCATGAGCAGTCTTTCTTTATTTAATTCAAACATAGTTATATGTATACAAATTAGATGTCAATCGGTAAATATGCATATAGGATTTGTTAGTCTAGTTGGTTATCAATCGGTAAATATGCATATAGGATTTGTTAGTCTAGTTGGTTATCAAAGATAGCTTTGTATGCATATAGGATTTGTTAGTCTTACGTTCAATTCCTAGTTTGTACGCATTTTTTCCTCGAAGGAGGAGAAACTAAATGAGGAAAAAAACAGAAAACGTGCGCTGGTTGGTTTAGTGATCACGAAGGATTAGTGATCGAGCGGGGATAAAAAAATAGAAAATTTACACTAGTGACCTGGTAGGATTAGCGATCAAGCAAGTGGGGTTAGCGATGGTGGGAAAATTCATTCGGAACTATCCCTATAAACCGAACGTTTAGACATTATCACAATCCAAAAATAAATGCAGCAGCACAACTATTTTGGATGCTAGTGCAGATTTTCTGCTACCATGACAACAATTTATTCTCTTATTTACTACCATACCATGAAACTAATCAGATTAGAACTTCTAGTGTTCAAGCTACATGAATTTGCATCAGTAATAACCAAAACTTGCACAAATGATTCTACCGCAGCATAGAGACCTGATACAAGTATTTGAATACAAAAGACAGGGATGCATGGCACATGATACAATAACAAATAATAGTACAAAACGCTCTGCCGCGTAAACAACAACTACCAATTCATAGCTTGAATCCATGACGAATGAACAACAGCAGCAGCTACAAAATTATAGCCGGGATCAATGGCCGAACAACAACTACCACTACAAAGCTGGGCAGGATCACACAATACAAAAATAGAAACTGAATCAAACAATACAAATATCAATGAATGAGGTGAAGGAAAAAAATGAACAAAAAAACATAAAAAACTCGGCCCAGGAAGATATTCCACTGCCTCGCGTTTTCTTTCATGTGTTCTGTTTTTTGTTTTCCTTTCCTTTTATTCTTGTTTTTAAATCTAAATACTCTCCCTCTTTCTTTCCTTTTATTTTTGGTTTTAGTTCCAAATACTCTCACTATCAAAGACAGGCTATTCTGCAACAGAATAACCTTATTCTGCAACCCCGCCCCCTCTAACAATTTTTCTATGGCGGAGCTGGTCGGTAAGGAATGCTCACCCACCCACCCACTCCCCCAATCCTCCTCGCCTTCTTCCTCCCGCAGCCACCCATCCTGGCCTGCGGCTGCACGCGGCACCACCAGGCTACCCGATGGAAGCCCAACACCATCTCCTTCCTCGATCTGGACGACATCTGCTACCTCCTCCGCCCCACTATTGCTCGTTGCCTCTGTTAGAATTAATCCCATTGGGCTAGTTAGTTATCCTCTAGTTTGTTTTAACTAAATAAAAGGGCCATGTAGCGTGAGATATGTTCACGACTTGGCGTAGCTCAGGTTGTTAGTCAGTTAGCTAGTCAAGCCGTCACAAGTGGATTGTGGGATGGCAAGATTGTAAGCGCGCCGTTGTCATCGGGTGGACGTGGGATGGCACGGCCGCTTTACCTATTCGTGAGCAGGCTCTACGTTGTTTTCAGTTAAGGCTTAATAAAGTGAGAAAACAGAAAAGCTGCAGCGACATTACGCAGCGCAAAAAGAACCAGTGTTCAGTTCTTGCAAGTTCAGAGTTCGTCTCTGAAACAACACTTGGCATCAGAGCTACAGTGGGAGAATGTTGGGACAAGGCGGCCCGCGCACGCCGCAGCGCTCCGGCTCGCGCCGGAGGAACACGCCCTTGCCGGTGGCTCGTCGGGGACGCAGCCCCACGCGGCGAAGTGGGCGGGAGTTGGTCATCCACGAGCGGGTGATCGGAGATGGCGGCACCGGAGGCCCAATACCGATGTTGAATCGCACGAACTACGTCGAGTGGTCGATCCTGATGAAGGTACACCTGCAGGCTGCACGTCTGTGTGAGGCGGTCGAGTCAGGCGACGCCGATCATCCTGATGATCGTTCGGCGTTGGGCGCGATCCTCTGTGGTGTACCGCCAGAGAAGCTTCGGACCTTGGCAGGCAAGGCCTCGGCTAGGGAGGCCTGGAACACGGTGAAGACGCTCCGCATGGGCGTGGAGCGCGTGCGTGAATCGAGGGCTCAAGCACTGCGACGTGACTTCGAGATGCTCTCCTTCAAGGATGGAGAGACGGTGGAGGACTTCGCCCTTCGCCTCACCGGCCTGATCAGGGCCGGGCCGACAAAATCCGGGGCCCTGTGCCGAACTAAAAATAGGGGCCCCATTTTAGAAAAAACTAACGAGCAATTATATAATATATATATGTGTGTGTGTCGTAGAAAAAATTATAATGTATGTAATATAATGTCTTACGTAACAATTGGACGCATAACAAAGCCATACCTATTCAATTCCTGTCAATAGTTAATTACAGAATTACAAATTAAAAGTACGACCTGAAGTTAATAAAAAAATCGCTAAGCACCTGGAGCTGTGGAGGCTGCAGCGGCAGGAATTTCCAATTAACGGGGACAATGGGTGAGCGGCAGGAACGAGGGCACTCGGCAGTGGGCACAAACCTTGAGGCGACAGGACGAGGAGTGGAGGATGAGGCCACGACCCACGAGCGTACTAGGTCTAGGCGACGAGAGAAGGAGGCGGCGATGTTTGGCTTCGGTTCGTACAACCACGATCGATGGATCAATCGAGTGCCCGATTCATGATTCCTGTCGTAAGATCTGAAGACAGCGCAGCACCCTCGATGTCCTTGCCCGCGCCCTCGTCGCTCGAGCGGTTGCTGAATCGTTACTTCGGCCCAACTCACAGCCGAAGGATTGCCCACCGAGCCAGTACTACCAGGCCTATCTAATTTTTTGGGGCCCCTCGGAATCGTGGGCCCTGTGCAGGCCGCACAGATGGCACCACTGTGGGCCCGGCCCTGGGCCTGATTAGCGACCTTTTAGGAACTCGGCGACGATGTCGATGAGGTCAAAGCAGTGAGAAAATTCCCACGGGTGGTGCCACAACGCTATGCCCAGGTAGCCATCTCAATTGAAACTCTAGTTGATCTGAAATATCTAACAATAGAGGAGGTGGCCGGCCGTTTTCTTGCCATCGAGGAACGCCTCGACCCCGACACAGGCGGCTCTGGCGGCAAGCTCCTCCTCACAGAGGAGGAGTGGCATGAACGAGAAAGTCGACGACAATCAGGCGGAGGCCCGTCGGGCGGTGGACCAAAGAGGGGCAAGGGGAAACCTAAGCCGAAGCCTCCCACCGGCGCCGACGGCGGACAACCTCACGGTGGTGGCCCCAGACGCAAGGGGAACTGCCGCAAGTGCGGCAAGTGGGGCCATTGGGCACGCGACTGCTACGGCAAGCCCAAGCAAGAACGTCGCGCAGGTAGAAGAGGTGGAGGGGCCAGAGCTACTCATCACGGCCCTCGATGCGCCGGAACAGGTCATGCTCACCGCTCCGCAGGCTGTCTTCCTCAACGAGGAGCGCGTGGTCCCTAGTGACATGCCCAAGAACGGCGGCGACGGATCGTGGTACGCCGACACGGGCGCGAGCAGCCACATGACAGGCTGCAAGGAGTTGTTCGCGACTTTGGACGAGACGGTGCGTGGCACTGTCCATTTCGGAGATGGATCGGCCGTCGACGTCCTCGGCAAGGGCACTGTGATCTTTGAGTGCCTAACAGGCGACCAACGTGTGCTCACCGAGGTGTATTTTATACCTCG
Source organism: Hordeum marinum (assembly GCA_022496015.1). Lineage (NCBI taxonomy): Eukaryota > Viridiplantae > Streptophyta > Magnoliopsida > Poales > Poaceae > Hordeum > Hordeum marinum. Next base: position 28,145,307 of record CM039678.1, read on the forward strand.
CCTACGGAGTAACATCGTGTCGCTCGGGCAGCTGGATGAGAAGGGGTGCGAGATCGTGATCAAGGACGGCATGTTGGCGATCTACGACCAGGAGGGTCGAGCGCTAGCGCGCATCAAGCGGGCGTCCAACCGTCTATACAAGCTGATTCTACGGCGCGCTGAGCCAGTCAGCCTCCTCACGAAGCCGGATGATCCGGCGTGGCTATGGCATGCTCGCTCCGGACATCTTCACTTCCGCGCCCTCGATAAGCTCTCCAGGAAGAACATGGCACGTGGGATCCCAAGCATCGAGCACATGGGCGAGTACTGCGACAGATGCATGCTGGGCAAGCAGCACCGCATCCCGTTCCCGCAGGCCGCAGCCTACCGAGCGGAGGAAAGGCTGGAGCTAGTCCACACCGATCAAGAGCGGCTGCAAGCTCCTTGCGTTTCGCTCGGACCGCGGTGGGGAGTTCAACTCCACCGAATTCGTCATCTACTGCAGCGAGCTCGGCATCAAGCATCTCACGACGGCTTCGTACACACCGCAGCAGAACGGAGTTGTCGAGCGCCGAAATCAAACGGTGGTTGAGATGGCTCGGTGTATGCTGAAGAGCATGTGTATGCCGGCTGAGTTCTGGGGTGAGGCTGTTAAAACTACAGTCTATATCCTCAACAGGTCGCCAACAAGAAGCCTTGACGGTGTGACACCATATGAGCAGTGGCATGGCAAGAAACCCAGTGTAGCACACTTCCGCACGTTCGGGTGCCATGTTCATGTGAAGAAGTTGGGGTCTGGGCTTAACAAGTTGGCAGACAGGTCAACGCCCGGCGTCATGATGGGGTACGAGGAGGGCTCAAAAGCCTACCGTATCTATGATCCAGCGACCAAGAAGATGCTGGTTTCGCGGGACGTCGCGTTCGAGGAATCGCGGCCTTGGCCCTGGACAGAGGCGGCGGCGAAGGAAAGCACGGCAACTGGCGTGTTCTCGGTGGTGTACACCACTAGGCCAGGAGTCACCGTGCGGGATGGCGGCAACGAGGGGGTGCATCGCACTCCAGAGCCGCTCACGCCCGAGCCGGCCTCACCACATGCACAGTGGGCGACGCCGCCCACTCACGACAACGCCCTCGACACCGACAGTGGGTCGTGTCGTTACCGCCGCGTTGAGGACATCTACGACGCAACAACAGAGCTGCCTGCGTCGTTCGGCTACGACGACGCGCATGGCGACGAGGAGCTGGACGAGGAGCATGCAGGCCTGTGCTACCTTGCAGCAGAGGAGCCGGCGAGTGTCTAAGAGGCACTTGCTGATCGTGCGTGGCGTTCTGCCATGGACGAGGAGATGGAGGCCATCATCGACAAGGAAACCTGGGAGCTCACTGATCTCCCCGCCGGTCACAAGGCCATTGGTTTGAAGTGGGTCTTCAAGGTGAAACGAGATCCCGCCGGCAACGTCGTCAAACACAAGGCCCGCTTGGTGGCGAAGGGGTATGCCCAACGCCAAGGGGTGGACTTTGATGATGTGTTCGCTCCGGTGGTGCGCATGGAGACTATGAGGATGCTCATCGCACTCGCGGCTCAAGCTGGCTGGCAGGTACATCACATGGACGTTAAGTCCGCATTCCTTAATGGAGATCTTGCAGAGGAGGTCTACGTACAGCAGCCGGCAGGTTTTGTCGATGAGCAAGAGAGTGGCAAAGTGTACAAGCTGCGGAAGGCGTTGTACGGGCTGCGACAAGCACCACAAGACTGGAACGCTAAACTGGATGCATCCTTGCAAGCTTTGGGTTTCAGAAGAAGTCGGCTGGAACATGTTGTTTATAGGCGAGGTGACCACAAGAACTTCCTGTTGGTGGGAGTATATGTGGATGATCTAGTGATCACTGGTACAAGTCAGGATGATATTGACAAGTTCAAGCAGGAGATGCAACGGCTGTTCAAAATGAGTGATCTCGGCTTACTGTCCTACTACTTGGATATTGAAGTTGATCAGAAAAATGGTGAGATAAAGATATGTCAAAGCAGCTATGCTCAGAAGATATTGGAGGTTGCAGGCATGACGGAATGCAATCCTTGCGCAACCCCAATGGAGTGCCGTCTCAAACTCAGCAAGAGGGATGGAGTTGAAGCCGCAGATGCCACTTTGTATAGGAGTGTGGTTGGCAGCCTTCGCTACTTAGTCAACACAAGGCCTGACATAGCATGTGCCGTCGGCATTGTGAGCAGATATATGGAGGCGCCAAGCAAGCAGCACTGGACGACAGTGAAACAAATACTCAGTTATGTGCAAGGCACTAAAGGGTATGGATGTTGCTACAAGGCCGGTGCAAAGGGCTTGGTGTTGACAGGTTACAGTGATAGTGACCATGCCGGGGACGTAGATGATAGGAAAAGTACTTCTGGAGTTGTATTCATGCTTGGAAGGAACATTGTGACATGAAGCTCACAGAAGCAAAAGATTGTGACCACATCATCTTGTGAGGCAGAATATGTGGCAACAGCAAGTGGTGCCTGTCAAGGAGTCTGGCTCAGCAGATTACTGGGAGAAATGACAGGGCAGACTCCAGCCAAGTTCGACCTCATGGTTGATAACCAGTCAGCTATAGCCCTCAGCAAAAATCCGGTGCATCATGACCGGAGTAAGCATATAGATGTGAGATATCACTTCATCAGGGAGTGTGTTGAGAAGGAAAGAGCTAACGTGAAGCACATAGGAACAAATGATCAGCTGGCAGATCTTCTAACCAAGGCATTGGGGCGCACCAAATTCATTGAGATGAGGAAGATGCTCGGTGTCATTGAGGTGAAGACCGTGAAACGGGCTTAAGGGGGTGATTTGTTAGAATTAATCCCGTTGGGCTAGTTAGTTATCCTCTAGTTTGTTTTAACTGAATAAAAAGGCCATGTAGCGTGAGATATGTTCACGACTTGGCGTAGCTCAGGTTGTTAGTCAGTTAGCTAGTCAAGCCGTCACAAGTGGATTGTGGGATGGCAAGATTGTAAGCGCGCCGTTGTCATCGGGTGGACGTGGGATGGCACGGCCGCTTTACCTATTCGTGAGCAGGCTCTACGTTGTTTTCAGTTAAGGCTTAATAAAGTGAGAAAACAGAAAAGCTGCAGCGACATTACGCAGCGCAAAAAGAACCAGTGTTCAGTTCTTGCAAGTTCAGAGTTCCTCTCTGAAACAACACTTGGTATCAGAGCTACAGTGGGAGAATGTTGGGACAAGGCGGCCCGCGCACGCCGCAGCGCTCCGGCTCGCGCCGGAGGAACACGCCCTTGCCGGTGGCTCGTCGGGGACGCAGCCCCACGCGGCGAAGTGGGCGGGAGTTGGTCATCCACGAGCGGGTGATCGGAGATGGCGGCACCGAAGGCCCAATACCGATGTTGAATCGCACGAACTACGTCGAGTGGTCGATCCTGATGAAGGTACACCTATAGGCTACACGTCTGTGTGAGGCGGTCGAGTCAGGCGACGCCGATCATCCTGATGATCGTTCGGCGTTGGGCGTGATCCTCTGCGGTGTACCGCCAGAGAAGCTTCGGACCTTGGCAGGCAAGGCCTCGGCTAGGGAGGCCTGGAACACGGTGAAGACGCTCCGCATGGGCGTGGAGCGCGTGCGTGAATCGAGGGCTCAAGCACTGCGACGTGACTTCGAGATGCTCTCCTTCAAGGATGGAGAGACGGTGGAGGACTTCGCCCTTCGCCTCACCGGCCTGATCAGGGCCGGGCCGACAAAATCCGGGGCCCTGTGCCGAACTAAAAATAGGGGCCCCATTTTAGAAAAAACTAACGAGCAATTATATAATATATATATATATATGTGTGTCGTAGAAAAAATTATAATGTATGTAATATAATGTCTTACGTAACAATTGGACGCATAACAAAGCCATACCTATTCAATTCCTGTCAATAGTTAATTACAGAATTACAAATTAGAAGTACGACCTGAAGTTAATAAAAAAATCGCTAAGCACCTGGAGCTGTGGAGGCTGCAGCGGCAGGAATTTCCAATTAACGGGGACAATGGGTGAGCGGCAGGAACGAGGGCACTCGGCAGTGGGCACAAACCTTGAGGCGACAGGACGAGGAGTGGAGGATGAGGCCACGACCCACGAGCGTACTAGGTCTAGGCGACGAGAGAAGGAGGCGGCGATGTTTGGCTTCGGTTCGTACAACCACGATCGATGGATCAATCGAGTGCCCGATTCATGATTCCTGTCGTAAGATCTGAAGACAGCGCAGCACCCTCGATGTCCTTGCCCGCGCCCTCGTCGCTCGAGCGGTTGCTGAATCGTTACTTCGGCCCAACTCACAGCCGAAGGATTGCCCACCGAGCCAGTACTACCAGGCCTATCTAATTTTTTGGGGCCCCTCGGAATCGTGGGCCCTGTGCAGGCCGCACAGATGGCACCACTGTGGGCCCGGCCCTGGGCCTGATTAGCGACCTTTTAGGAACTCGGCGACGATGTCGATGAGGTCAAAGCAGTGAGAAAATTCCCACGGGTGGTGCCACAACGCTATGCCCAGGTAGCCATCTCAATTGAAACTCTAGTTGATCTGAAATATCTAACAATAGAGGAGGTGGCCGGCCGTTTTCTTGCCATCGAGGAACGCCTCGACCCCGACACAGGCGGCTCTGGCGGCAAGCTCCTCCTCACAGAGGAGGAGTGGCATGAACGAGAAAGTCGACGACAATCAGGCGGAGGCCCGTCGGGCGGTGGACCAAAGAGGGGCAAGGGGAAACCTAAGCCGAAGCCTCCCACCGGCGCCGACGGCGGACAACCTCACGGTGGTGGCCCCAGACGCAAGGGGAACTGCCGCAAGTGCGGCAAGTGGGGCCATTGGGCACGCGACTGCTACGGCAAGCCCAAGCAAGAACGTCGCGCAGGTAGAAGAGGTGGAGGGGCCAGAGCTACTCATCACGGCCCTCGATGCGCCGGAACAGGTCATGCTCACCGCTCCGCAGGCTGTCTTCCTCAACGAGGAGCGCGTGGTCCCTAGTGACATGCCCAAGAACGGCGGCGACGGATCGTGGTACGCCGACACGGGCGCGAGCAGCCACATGACAGGCTGCAAGGAGTTGTTCGCGACTTTGGACGAGACGGTGCGTGGCACTGTCCATTTCGGAGATGGATCGGCCGTCGACGTCCTCGGCAAGGGCACTGTGATCTTTGAGTGCCTAACAGGCGACCAACGTGTGCTCACCGAGGTGTATTTTATACCTCGCCTACGGAGTAACATCGTGTCGCTCGGGCAGCTGGATGAGAAGGGGTGCGAGATCGTGATCAAGGACGGCATGTTGGCGATCTACGACCAGGAGGGTCGAGCGCTAGCGCGCATCAAGCGGGCGTCCAACCGTCTATACAAGCTGATTCTACGGCGCGCTGAGCCAGTCAGCCTCCTCACGAAGCCGGATGATCCGGCGTGGCTATGGCATGCTCGCTCCGGACATCTTCACTTCCGCGCCCTCGATAAGCTCTCCAGGAAGAACATGGCACGTGGGATCCCAAGCATCGAGCACATGGGCGAGTACTGCGACAGATGCATGCTGGGCAAGCAGCACCGCATCCCGTTCCCGCAGGCCGCAGCCTACCGAGCGGAGGAAAGGCTGGAGCTAGTCCACACCGATCAAGAGCGGCTGCAAGCTCCTTGCGTTTCGCTCGGACCGCGGTGGGGAGTTCAACTCCACCGAATTCGTCATCTACTGCAGCGAGCTCGGCATCAAGCATCTCACGACGGCTTCGTACACACCGCAGCAGAACGGAGTTGTCGAGCGCCGAAATCAAACGGTGGTTGAGATGGCTCGGTGTATGCTGAAGAGCATGTGTATGCCGGCTGAGTTCTGGGGTGAGGCTGTTAAAACTACAGTCTATATCCTCAACAGGTCGCCAACAAGAAGCCTTGACGGTGTGACACCATATGAGCAGTGGCATGGCAAGAAACCCAGTGTAGCACACTTCCGCACGTTCGGGTGCCATGTTCATGTGAAGAAGTTGGGGTCTGGGCTTAACAAGTTGGCAGACAGGTCAACGCCCGGCGTCATGATGGGGTACGAGGAGGGCTCAAAAGCCTACCGTATCTATGATCCAGCGACCAAGAAGATGCTGGTTTCGCGGGACGTCGCGTTCGAGGAATCGCGGCCTTGGCCCTGGACAGAGGCGGCGGCGAAGGAAAGCACGGCAACTGGCGTGTTCTCGGTGGTGTACACCACTAGGCCAGGAGTCACCGTGCGGGATGGCGGCAACGAGGGGGTGCATCGCACTCCAGAGCCGCTCACGCCCGAGCCGGCCTCACCACATGCACAGTGGGCGACGCCGCCCACTCACGACAACGCCCTCGACACCGACAGTGGGTCGTGTCGTTACCGCCGCGTTGAGGACATCTACGACGCAACAACAGAGCTGCCTGCGTCGTTCGGCTACGACGACGCGCATGGTGACGAGGAGCTGGACGAGGAGCATGCAGGCCTGTGCTACCTTGCAGCAGAGGAGCCGGCGAGTGTCTAAGAGGCACTTGCTGATCGTGCGTGGCGTTCTGCCATGGACGAGGAGATGGAGGCCATCATCGACAAGGAAACCTGGGAGCTCACTGATCTCCCCGCCGGTCACAAGGCCATTGGTTTGAAGTGGGTCTTCAAGGTGAAACGAGATCCCGCCGGCAACGTCGTCAAACACAAGGCCCGCTTGGTGGCGAAGGGGTATGCCCAACGCCAAGGGGTGGACTTTGATGATGTGTTCGCTCCGGTGGTGCGCATGGAGACTATGAGGATGCTCATCGCACTCGCGGCTCAAGCTGGCTGGCAGGTACATCACATGGACGTTAAGTCCGCATTCCTTAATGGAGATCTTGCAGAGGAGGTCTACGTACAGCAGCCGGCAGGTTTTGTCGATGAGCAAGAGAGTGGCAAAGTGTACAAGCTGCGGAAGGCGTTGTACGGGCTGCGACAAGCACCACAAGACTGGAACGCTAAACTGGATGCATCCTTGCAAGCTTTGGGTTTCAGAAGAAGTCGGCTGGAACATGTTGTTTATAGGCGAGGTGACCACAAGAACTTCCTGTTGGTGGGAGTATATGTGGATGATCTAGTGATCACTGGTACAAGTCAGGATGATATTGACAAGTTCAAGCAGGAGATGCAACGGCTGTTCAAAATGAGTGATCTCGGCTTACTGTCCTACTACTTGGATATTGAAGTTGATCAGAAAAATGGTGAGATAAAGATATGTCAAAGCAGCTATGCTCAGAAGATATTGGAGGTTGCAGGCATGACGGAATGCAATCCTTGCGCAACCCCAATGGAGTGCCGTCTCAAACTCAGCAAGAGGGATGGAGTTGAAGCCGCAGATGCCACTTTGTATAGGAGTGTGGTTGGCAGCCTTCGCTACTTAGTCAACACAAGGCCTGACATAGCATGTGCCGTCGGCATTGTGAGCAGATATATGGAGGCGCCAAGCAAGCAGCACTGGACGACAGTGAAACAAATACTCAGTTATGTGCAAGGCACTAAAGGGTATGGATGTTGCTACAAGGCCGGTGCAAAGGGCTTGGTGTTGACAGGTTACAGTGATAGTGACCATGCCGGGGACGTAGATGATAGGAAAAGTACTTCTGGAGTTGTATTCATGCTTGGAAGGAACATTGTGACATGAAGCTCACAGAAGCAAAAGATTGTGACCACATCATCTTGTGAGGCAGAATATGTGGCAACAGCAAGTGGTGCCTGTCAAGGAGTCTGGCTCAGCAGATTACTGGGAGAAATGACAGGGCAGACTCCAGCCAAGTTCGACCTCATGGTTGATAACCAGTCAGCTATAGCCCTCAGCAAAAATCCGGTGCATCATGACCGGAGTAAGCATATAGATGTGAGATATCACTTCATCAGGGAGTGTGTTGAGAAGGAAAGAGCTAACGTGAAGCACATAGGAACAAATGATCAGCTGGCAGATCTTCTAACCAAGGCATTGGGGCGCACCAAATTCATTGAGATGAGGAAGATGCTCGGTGTCATTGAGGTGAAGACCGTGAAACGGGCTTAAGGGGGTGATTTGTTAGAATTAATCCCGTTGGGCTAGTTAGTTATCCTCTAGTTTGTTTTAACTGAATAAAAAGGCCATGTAGCGTGAGATATGTTCACGACTTGGCGTAGCTCAGGTTGTTAGTCAGTTAGCTAGTCAAGCCGTCACAAGTGGATTGTGGGATGGCAAGATTGTAAGCGCGCCGTTGTCATCGGGTGGACGTGGGATGGCACGGCCGCTTTACCTATTCGTGAGCAGGCTCTACGTTGTTTTCAGTTAAGGCTTAATAAAGTGAGAAAACAGAAAAGCTGCAGCGACATTACGCAGCGCAAAAAGAACCAGTGTTCAGTTCTTGCAAGTTCAGAGTTCCTCTCTGAAACAACACTTGGTATCAGAGCTACAGTGGGAGAATGTTGGGACAAGGCGGCCCGCGCACGCCGCAGCGCTCCGGCTCGCGCCGGAGGAACACGCCCTTGCCGGTGGCTCGTCGGGGACGCAGCCCCACGCGGCGAAGTGGGCGGGAGTTGGTCATCCACGAGCGGGTGATCGGAGATGGCGGCACCGGAGGCCCAATACCGATGTTGAATCGCACGAACTACGTCGAGTGGTCGATCCTGATGAAGGTACACCTATAGGCTACACGTCTGTGTGAGGCGGTCGAGTCAGGCGACGCCGATCATCCTGATGATCGTTCGGCGTTGGGCGTGATCCTCTGCGGTGTACCGCCAGAGAAGCTTCGGACCTTGGCAGGCAAGGCCTCGGCTAGGGAGGCCTGGAACACGGTGAAGACGCTCCGCATGGGCGTGGAGCGCGTGCGTGAATCGAGGGCTCAAGCACTGCGACGTGACTTCGAGATGCTCTCCTTCAAGGATGGAGAGACGGTGGAGGACTTCGCCCTTCGCCTCACCGGCCTGATCAGGGCCGGGCCGACAAAATCCGGGGCCCTGTGCCGAACTAAAAATAGGGGCCCCATTTTAGAAAAAACTAACGAGCAATTATATAATATATATATATATGTGTGTCGTAGAAAAAATTATAATGTATGTAATATAATGTCTTACGTAACAATTGGACGCATAACAAAGCCATACCTATTCAATTCCTGTCAATAGTTAATTACAGAATTACAAATTAGAAGTACGACCTGAAGTTAATAAAAAAATCGCTAAGCACCTGGAGCTGTGGAGGCTGCAGCGGCAGGAATTTCCAATTAACGGGGACAATGGGTGAGCGGCAGGAACGAGGGCACTCGGCAGTGGGCACAAACCTTGAGGCGACAGGACAAGGAGTGGAGGATGAGGCCACGACCCACGAGCGTACTAGGTCTAGGCGACGAGAGAAGGAGGCGGCGATGTTTGGCTTCGGTTCGTACAACCACGATCGATGGATCAATCGAGTGCCCGATTCATGATTCCTGTCGTAAGATCTGAAGACAGCGCAGCACCCTCGATGTCCTTGCCCGCGCCCTCGTCGCTCGAGCGGTTGCTGAATCGTTACTTCGGCCCAACTCACAGCCGAAGGATTGCCCACCGAGCCAGTACTACCAGGCCTATCTAATTTTTTGGGGCCCCTCGGAATCGTGGGCCCTGTGCAGGCCGCACAGATGGCACCACTGTGGGCCCGGCCCTGGGCCTGATTAGCGACCTTTTAGGAACTCGGCGACGATGTCGATGAGGTCAAAGCAGTGAGAAAATTCCCACGGGTGGTGCCACAACGCTATGCCCAGGTAGCCATCTCAATTGAAACTCTAGTTGATCTGAAATATCTAACAATAGAGGAGGTGGCCGGCCGTTTTCTTGCCATCGAGGAACGCCTCGACCCCGACACAGGCGGCTCTGGCGGCAAGCTCCTCCTCACAGAGGAGGAGTGGCATGAACGAGAAAGTCGACGACAATCAGGCGGAGGCCCGTCGGGCGGTGGACCAAAGAGGGGCAAGGGGAAACCTAAGCCGAAGCCTCCCACCGGCGCCGACGGCGGACAACCTCACGGTGGTGGCCCCAGACGCAAGGGGAACTGCCGCAAGTGCGGCAAGTGGGGCCATTGGGCACGCGACTGCTACGGCAAGCCCAAGCAAGAACGTCGCGCAGGTAGAAGAGGTGGAGGGGCCAGAGCTACTCATCACGGCCCTCGATGCGCCGGAACAGGTCATGCTCACCGCTCCGCAGGCTGTCTTCCTCAACGAGGAGCGCGTGGTCCCTAGTGACATGCCCAAGAACGGCGGCGACGGATCGTGGTACGCCGACACGGGCGCGAGCAGCCACATGACAGGCTGCAAGGAGTTGTTCGCGACTTTGGACGAGACGGTGCGTGGCACTGTCCGTTTCGGAGATGGATCGGCCGTCGACGTCCTCGGCAAGGGCACTGTGATCTTTGAGTGCCTAACAGGCGACCAACGTGTGCTCACCGAGGTGTATTTTATACCTCGCCTACGGAGTAACATCGTGTCGCTCAGGCAGCTGGATGAGAAGGGGTGCGAGATCGTGATCAAGGACGGCATGTTGGCGATCTACGACCAGGAGGGTCGAGCGCTAGCGCGCATCAAGCGGGCGTCCAACCGTCTATACAAGCTGATTCTACGGCGCGCTGAGCCAGTCAGCCTCCTCACGAAGCCGGATGATCCGGCGTGGCTATGGCATGCTCGCTCCGGACATCTTCACTTCCGCGCCCTCGATAAGCTCTCCAGGAAGAACATGGCACGTGGGATCCCAAGCATCGAGCACATGGGCGAGTACTGCGACAGATGCATGCTGGGCAAGCAGCACCGCATCCCGTTCCCGCAGGCCGCAGCCTACCGAGCGGAGGAAAGGCTGGAGCTAGTCCACACCGATCAAGAGCGGCTGCAAGCTCCTTGCGTTTCGCTCGGACCGCGGTGGGGAGTTCAACTCCACCGAATTCGTCATCTACTGCAGCGAGCTCGGCATCAAGCATCTCACGACGGCTTCGTACACACCGCAGCAGAACGGAGTTGTCGAGCGCCGAAATCAAACGGTGGTTGAGATGGCTCGGTGTATGCTGAAGAGCATGTGTATGCCGGCTGAGTTCTGGGGTGAGGCTGTTAAAACTACAGTCTATATCCTCAACAGGTCGCCAACAAGAAGCCTTGACGGTGTGACACCATATGAGCAGTGGCATGGCAAGAAACCCAGTGTAGCACACTTCCGCACGTTCGGGTGCCATGTTCATGTGAAGAAGTTGGGGTCTGGGCTTAACAAGTTGGCAGACAGGTCAACGCCCGGCGTCATGATGGGGTACGAGGAGGGCTCAAAAGCCTACCGTATCTATGATCCAGCGACCAAGAAGATGCTGGTTTCGCGGGACGTCGCGTTCGAGGAATCGCGGCCTTGGCCCTGGACAGAGGCGGCGGCGAAGGAAAGCACGGCAACTGGCGTGTTCTCGGTGGTGTACACCACTAGGCCAGGAGTCACCGTGCGGGATGGCGGCAACGAGGGGGTGCATCGCACTCCAGAGCCGCTCACGCCCGAGCCGGCCTCACCACATGCACAGTGGGCGACGCCGCCCACTCACGACAACGCCCTCGACACCGACAGTGGGTCGTGTCGTTACCGCCGCGTTGAGGACATCTACGACGCAACAACAGAGCTGCCTGCGTCGTTCGGCTACGACGACGCGCATGGCGACGAGGAGCTGGACGAGGAGCATGCAGGCCTGTGCTACCTTGCAGCAGAGGAGCCGGCGAGTGTCCAAGAGGCACTTGCTGATCGTGCGTGGCGTTCTGCCATGGACGAGGAGATGGAGGCCATCATCGACAAGGAAACCTAGGAGCTCACTGATCTCCCCGCCGGTCACAAGGCCACTGGTTTGAAGTGGGTCTTCAAGGTGAAACGAGATCCCGCCGGCAACGTCGTCAAACACAAGGCCCGCTTGGTGGCGAAGGGGTATGCCCAACGCCAAGGGGTGGACTTTGATGATGTGTTCGCTCCGGTGGTGCGCATGGAGACTATGAGGATGCTCATCGCACTCGCGGCTCAAGCTGGCTGGCAGGTACATCACATGGACGTTAAGTCCGCATTCCTTAATGGAGATCTTGCAGAGGAGGTCTACGTACAGCAGCCGGCAGGTTTTGTCGATGAGCAAGAGAGTGGCAAAGTGTACAAGCTGCGGAAGGCGTTGTACGGGCTGCGACAAGCACCACAAGACTGGAACGCTAAACTGGATGCATCCTTGCAAGCTTTGGGTTTCAGAAGAAGTCGGCTGGAACATGTTGTTTATAGGCGAGGTGACCACAAGAACTTCCTGTTGGTGGGAGTATATGTGGATGATCTAGTGATCACTGGTACAAGTCAGGATGATATTGACAAGTTCAAGCAGGAGATGCAACGGCTGTTCAAAATGAGTGATCTCGGCTTACTGTCCTACTACTTGGATATTGAAGTTGATCAGAAAAATGGTGAGATAAAGATATGTCAAAGCAGCTATGCTCAGAAGATATTGGAGGTTGCAGGCATGACGGAATGCAATCCTTGCGCAACCCCAATGGAGTGCCGTCTCAAACTCAGCAAGAGGGATGGAGTTGAAGCCGCAGATGCCACTTTGTATAGGAGTGTGGTTGGCAGCCTTCGCTACTTAGTCAACACAAGGCCTGACATAGCATGTGCCGTCGGCATTGTGAGCAGATATATGGAGGCGCCAAGCAAGCAGCACTGGACGACAGTGAAACAAATACTCAGTTATGTGCAAGGCACTAAAGGGTATGGATGTTGCTACAAGGCCGGTGCAAAGGGCTTGGTGTTGACAGGTTACAGTGATAGTGACCATGCCGGGGACGTAGATGATAGGAAAAGTACTTCTGGAGTTGTATTCATGCTTGGAAGGAACATTGTGACATGAAGCTCACAGAAGCAAAAGATTGTGACCACATCATCTTGTGAGGCAGAATATGTGGCAACAGCAAGTGGTGCCTGTCAAGGAGTCTGGCTCAGCAGATTACTGGGAGAAATGACAGGGCAGACTCCAGCCAAGTTCGACCTCATGGTTGATAACCAGTCAGCTATAGCCCTCAGCAAAAATCCGGTGCATCATGACCGGAGTAAGCATATAGATGTGAGATATCACTTCATCAGGGAGTGTGTTGAGAAGGAAAGAGCTAACGTGAAGCACATAGGAACAAATGATCAGCTGGCAGATCTTCTAACCAAGGCATTGGGGCGCACCAAATTCATTGAGATAAGGAAGATGCTCGGTGTCATTGAGGTGAAGACCGTGAAACGGGTTTAAAGGGGTGATTTGTTAGAATTAATCCCATTGGGCTAGTTAGTTATCCTCTAGTTTGTTTTAACTGAATAAAAAGGCCATGTAGCGTGAGATATGTTCACGACTTGGCGTAGCTCAGGTTGTTAGCCAGTTAGCTAGTCAAGCCGTCACAAGTGGATCGTGGGATGGCACGATTGTAAGCGCGTGACGGCATCGCCGCTGCTATCGGGTGGACGTGGGATGGCACGGCCGCTTTACCCGTTCGTGAGCAGGCTCTACGTTGTTGTTTTGTGAGAAAACAGAAAAGCTGCAGCGACATTAGGCAGCGCAAAAACAACCAGTGGTCAGTTATTGCAAGTTCAGAGTTCATCTCTGAAACAACAGCCTCTTCTCTAACTGATCGTCGCTGCTTCTGCGCCTCCCCCAACTCCGGCGATGCATGCTCCAACAACCACTTTCGCCCAGTGTATCTACAACCTCCGGCGCAGCCAGGAGACCACCGAATCCGGTGGTGCCGCATCTACCCCCAGCGTTGGTAGCCGTGGATGCTGAACTAGCTAGCTATACTACCACGTAACAGTACTAGTTTGGATATAGCTAGGTGCCTAGGTGCAGTTGCGTGCGTTTCGAAAAGAAATTGACTGACCCAGCCACACCCAAACTGACTCCAGGAGGCATACAATTTTCAGGCGACTTGCATATAGCCGCACCCAAATTTGTTTTTCCAGTATCTTCTTAATATAATATAAGCCAATAAGAGTACCCTTTATCAAGAATGGCTAACCAGACCTTGTTGTTTCCGTCCTGTTGTATCAATAGGGAACAACCGTCCTCGTCCTTATTCTGTCGCCTTCTTCACTTTTTTTAGCATAGTGTAGCGATGCCAGCAAATTTGTCAGCAAAGTTGTCAATTTTATGTCAGCTGGGGACTCGGGCGCCCTCGTAATCATATTTCACAGGACATTCTCCAGTTGTATATACAGCATCTGAATCACCAATTTATCCACCGGTTGGCTTGGGAAAATCGGCACGCTTCTATATATGGCAAACATGAAGCACTTGGTTTCCCAGATGAATTTTTTTTGCAGAGGCTACCATGTTCACGACCTGGCCTGCGAGGAGGCACGCGTACGTGCAGCTCCCTTTTCTGCCACCTGCACGGCGCGGGGAGCGCCATGCTGTACCGCGTGCTGGACGTGGTGACGTCGGTGAAATGCGAGACGCGGCGGGCTCGCAAGCAGATCAAGGTGCTCGAGGCCCTTGATGTCGCCGGGACGCAGCTGTACCACTTCACCACCATCGTCATCGCTGGCATGGGCTTCTTCACTGACGCCTACGACCTGTTCTCTGTCTCCCTGATCGCCGACCTCCTGGGACACATCTACTACCATTCTGCGGACGGCAAGCTCCCCGGCAAGGTCGCGGCCGCCATCAGCGGCGTGGCGCTCTGTGGTACGGTCCTGGGGCAGCTCTTATTTGGCTGGCTCGGTGACAGGATGGGGCGGAAGCGAATCTACGGCGTCACGCTCAAGCTCATGGTGGTGTGCTCGCTCGCGTCCGGCCTCTCCTTCCACAACAAGCCCAAGTGTGTGGTGGCCACCTTGTGCTTCTTCCGCTTCTGGCTTGCATTCGGCATCGGCGGCGACTACCCGCTGTCGGCGACCATCATGTCTGAGTATGCCAACAAGAGGACTCGCGGCGCCTTCATAGCAGCTGTATTCGCCAATCGCCATGCAGGTGTGTGCATCACCATCATTTTAGTACGTGATTGGAGCTCGGAAATCGTTCTCTCAAACTTACTTAATAATGAGTTAATGAAGGGTCTTGGGAACCTGGCTGCTGGGGCTGCTGTTCTGGCGCTCTCTGCGGGGTTCAAGAACACGGCCGCGTACGAGACTGACCCGCTTGGGCAATCGGACTACGTGTGGCGCATCGTCCTCATGCTCGGCGCCGTTCCTGCTCTCCTCACCTACTACTGGCGCATGAAGATGCCCGAGACAGCGCGCTACACCGCGCTCATCGCAAAGAACCTCAAGCTGGCAGTGTACGACATGGTCGCGGTCCTTCACATTGACATGGTGTCGGACGCGGACGTGTACACCGTCTGTCAAGCAGGACGAGTTCGGCCTTGTCGTAAGGGCTCACGAAGGTTTGAACTGTGGGATGCGCTCTCTCTCTCTCTCTCTCGTCCTACTCTATCTTGCAACCCTACGGCGATGCTCCGGAGTGCTTGAGCTAAGGAGGAAGAGCGATGGACACGACAGTTTACTCAGGTTCAGGCTATCATGAGGTGTAAAACCCTACTCCTGCTTGGTTGGATTGCTTGAGAACGAGAGGGAATACAGTGGTGGTTCTGGCTCCCTTGTTCTTCCTCTCTACGGCGGCATCATGTCTTCTCTTATACTGGCCCGGTCCTCTTTCCCCGAAAACACATGGCAGGAAGGTTTGACACAGTGGCCAGTTTGAAGGGGGGCATGACTGCAACCTATCCTGACAAAATCGGTCTTCGCCTGCAAAATCCTCCTGCCGTGACGCGTCGGTGGGCTCGGTGATGACCTCCGTCCTGGTGAGCCCCCGGCCTTGGTCTTCTTGCACAGAATAGGAAACCTTTGGGAACTGCTTCGGGAACTAGCGAGCTAGCCTTGCCTCTTTACACTAAAGAGGAAAACCTCCTCATCCGCGCTCGTTGGCATCGTCCTTAGCGCTGCTCGGCGTGGCGCGCGTCACCCACGTGGAGGCGTAGGGCCTCGCGGCCCCTCCGAGCCACCCCAGGTTACTCCGCCAAGCGAAGGCATCTGGGGCAACCTCAGGAGGTGACCTCGCAAAGGGGCCTCGCGAGGCTCCGGGCGAGGCGTTGCTAACGTGCTCCTCGCGAGGGTCTTGCTTGTGAAGTCCCGTGGCGGGCCCTGCTGGGCTCTGGGTAAGCGTCGAGCCTTGGGCCGCAGGCCGGCGGGCTTGGGTACCCCCTGTCCCAGAGGCCCGACAGGCCTCTTCTTCGTGAAGTTCCTTCACAAGCATGGCCGATAGCTCCTCGGCACCACCGTGTGTTGGTTCGTTCTTGACTTCGTCTTCTACTCCCTCAATCTCTTCATGAAGGACATCTTCACCGACATCGGCTGGTTTGGAGACACGACGGTGATGAGCTCACTAGAGCAGACGTACAAGATATCCCGCATGCAGGCGATCATCGTGGTCGGCGGTTCCCTGCCAGGGTACTTCCTCACCATCCTCATCGTCGACCGCTTCGGCCAGATCAAGATTCAGCTCATGGGGTTCACCATGATGACCGTATTCATGATCGGACTCGCCGCACCCTACAAGCTTTGGTCCAAACCCAGCATGCACACAAGCTTCGCCGTTATGTATGCCTACATCCTCTTCTTCGCAAACTTCGGCCCCAAATCCACCACCTTCATCCTGCCCACAGAGATATTCCCGACGGGGTTGCGGTCCACGTGCAACGGCATATTGGTCGCCGGGGGTAAGTGTGGTGCCATCATCGGTGTTCTCTGGTTCCAGTATTCTCATACGAGCATCCGGAGCTCTCTGCTTCTACTGGCAAGGTGCAACCTTTTCGGAGTTATGTTCACTCTTGCCTTGCCGGAGTCCAAAGGGATGTCACTCGAGGACATCACCGGGGAAATGGAGGAAGACAGAGAATCTTCTGAAGAATCTGCAACGGTTGCTGAAGCTGAGTTCATCCACAGCGGGAATTTCGTAACATCCCCGTTGCTGATCTTAGTGTCTTCTCAAAATAATTCAAACAATGAGATCTTGTATCTTTGAGATGTTTGGTTATATAGAGTCTTCACTGTGGCATGAGATGTGATAAACTCGAAACCAGGTGGCAATAACACGAGAAATGCTACACGTACCGACATTTACTTAAGTTTAAGGATTGATCCCTGAGTTGGTTTTAAGATTTTCATCAAAATTGCTACGAATAGGTTGAACTCGGTAGCTGGCCATGTTGTCCGGTCGTCTCAAATGGCATTCATGCAAGGAAGGAATACACTTGATGGCGTAGTAATTTTGAATAAGATCGTTCACGAGATGCACGGGACAAACATGAGTAAAGTACTATTCAAATCAACTTTGAAAAGGACTATGAAAAGGTCAGCCCCTTTTTTAGTTTTTTTGGAAATTGACGAGCACATCATAATCCCATTTTTTCCCTAGGATCCCAAGCTAGTTCTTTTAGCCGGAGAGAGTCCTACGCTAGCATTTTTCTTGGAAAAGAGTCTTTTAGGAAGAGTCGGACGCTAGTGATTTTAGGAAGAGTCCCACTGTATAGTTGCTTTGTCTATCATAAGAAAAGGTGAGAGAAACGTTTTTTATATTATAATAATGGCAATGGTGGGTAATGTCTACTTAAAACTTATCTAATGTCTCTAGTATGTCAGTCTATAAATTAAACGAAATTAGTAACTTTCAAACGTTCGGATCTCTAGGATAGATCCGAACGACTTAGCTGCCGTTCATTTCAAATCATACGATCGCGAGTGATTCCTGTGTTCCCATCAATATGCATGCATTCGATGGGAGCGGAAGCGATTTGCATGCACCCGTGAGGCATGAGCTGATTTTTAAACATGCATGCACATAACAACAAAACTGATGACATCATCAATGATCCTTTCAAAATTCAAACTTTAAAATGTTCTGTAGCTCAAACCCTCATTTCGATTAAAAAATCATTTTCACATAAAAATCCGTCGCGACGAGAGCTTCAAAACTAGATCACATGTTGATATGTTCTGACAACTTTTTTTGGTCAAAAGTTATCAGGCCAGGCTAAGTAAGTTATCATGTCTGTGGCACATAAGCTACCATATTGTTTATATAGAAATTACCATCCCCAGGAAAATTTTGAAAACATATCCCGGTAACTTATGTGTGTAATAACAGGTAATATATGCCCGAGGGAGCCATGCGATGGGAGCTGCCGCCCGACGCGGTTGAGCTGATCCAATCTGCGCGTTCGAACATAGTTGCGCGTCCGAGCTCAGGCCTCCGTCGTGCCGCAAGCAGCTCGGGCCTCTGCACATGCGTGCTCCTGTCTCCTGTCTGGACATGGAGTGGCTGCATGAGTCAATTTGGCTCTGCACATTTGCTACGAGGGCGTGGCCATAGCTCCAAGTGCTCTGTTTTGGCTCAAGTTTAGTTTATCTGAACTATGGCAATTTCACTTAAATACAGTTGTTAAACTTATGAATCTTATTTATGTTCACCTCAAGTTCAGTTAAAGCTTAGATAAATAAATTTCTATATTGTGCAGATCGCATCGTTTCTTTAAATTCTCATGACCCATGGAAAAAAGTTGTTGAAAACACACTCTGGTAACATCTGTGTAAATAACATGGTAATATAGGATTCCGGACCTGATAACTTAGTACAAACAGCAAGATAACTTTGACCCTTGAAAAAATTATTGAAAACATACTCTGATAACTTTTTGTGTAAATAGCATGATAATATAGACTCTCGGTCCTGACAATAACTTTGACCCATGAAAAAAATGATTGAAAACATACCACGAATAACTTCTCATGTAAATAACATGATAGTATACGCTTCCTGACATAATAACTTAGGTACAAACACGATGATAACTTTGACCCATGTAAAAAAGTTGTTTGGAAACATACTCCGGTAACATTTGTATAAATAACACGGTAATGTAGGCCCCCGGACCTGATAACTTAGCTACAAACACCATGATAACTTTGACCCATGAAAAAAAGTTGTTAAAAATATATTTTAATAACTTTCTATGTAAATAACATGATAATATAGGCTCTCGGTCCTGATAACTTAGGTACAAACACCACGATAACTTTGACCCGTGAAAAAAATTGTTGAAAACATACTCCGATAGGATCTATGCAAATAACATGGTAATATACGCATAGCAGAGCTGATAACTTATTTAGCCCAGGTATGATAACCTTTGACAAAAATGTATTCGAAACATGCCAACATGGTATCTAGTTTGGAAGGTCTCGCCACCACGAATATTTTTTTATGAAAATAGATTTTGGATCGAACGGGCAGTTTGAGCTACAAAACATTTTGAAATTTCAAAATAAAGATATTCTATGATGACATTAGTTTTTCTACACTTTTAGTGCATTTGTACGTGGGGAGAAAGTTGAAAGAAGTCATTTTTTATGCCCGGAATTTGCCTATTAAAACATTGTGGTAACTTATATAGCATAGACGTGATAACTTGCATACCCTAGGCATGGTAACTTTTCACCCGAAAAAAAGTCGTCGAAATATATCAACATGGATCTAGTTTCGAAGATATCATCGCAGCAAATCTTTTATGTGAAGACAGTTTTTTCATCGAAGCAACGGTTTGAGCTATAAAACATTTTGAATTTTAAAATTGATGGAATCTTTTGCTGATGTCAGCAATTTGTCTTACAAGCCTATATGCATGTTTGAAGGCATACGCATGCAGCATGTGCTCATTCCTTTGTCCACGTGAGCCGCATCGAGCGGGATGAATCGAAGGGATTTACAAATCATTCGGATATGTCGCTTATAAACATAACATCCGGACGCTATCACTGTCCAACAAATTAAATGACCGGATACATTTGACTTTTTTTACGTCAACCACATGCATGCAATTCATTCAAAAGGTTAGGGATCTCTGAAGCTACAATACTGAGAATACAATCAGGAGGCTAAACCGCCCAGACCTGATACTGATTATTACTAACACCCACTCTAGCAAGTGCATGCGCAACACTATTTCCCAATCGCCTAACCAAGCCTACTTATTACATCTGACTTTTATGTGATTTTATGTTATGTTTCTCTTTTTTCTGCTGAACCTGTCAAGTACTGTTAATAATATATAATGGATAAATACATGCATCTGACCCTAGACTAAATTGCCCTTGTGAAAAAATATACCCCGTGGTGAGCGCGCTCGAGGACCAGACTAAATTGCCCTGGTTAACCTGTCAATAGATGGTTGACATGGCTAGTTACTTATGGTCCATAGGATTTGTAAATTAGATGATGTCCCGTACGAGTGTTGCGGTAATATTTTACAACATATTTTAATGTGATTCGTTGTATGAAACCGAATACTTTAAGTATTAATATAAAAAGCTAAAACTAAAAACACGTATAATTTATTATGTTTGATTACTATGGAGTTGCAAAATGTTTATTAATTATACATGTCATAGTAGAATGAAATATGTATGTTTGCATGTTGAGATGAGTCTTTTTTTCATGCATGCTTCTTGATGAAGTGGATGCTTGCATGTTGAGGGACATATGGTAGTGGGATGGGTCTTTTATCGTGCATGTTATGGGATCATGTAGCATGCTTGCATGTTAAAAAAATAGTTAGTGGAGGCTAGCTGTAATATAAAAGATATCATCGTAAAAGAAGTACATTCACCAGGTGAACAAACTAATTAAAATCTCGACAACCTTTAATTGAGTGAGTGGTGTTATACTTTTGTTAGAAAAAAGAGTGGTGTTATACTATATAGTACTCAATTTCATGGTAGTAGCTAGAAAATACCCCTTAAGCTTGTTCAGTTTTATCACTTTTGCTCCCTTCTATTCAGCATGCTAGCGACATATACGAGTGAATTCCGGACCAGGTTCCTCCCTCCCTCCCGACCCCCTCGCGCCGCCACCCAGGGCAACACCAGGGGGACTAACTCCTTCACGCCGTAGGCCTCCCGCGAGGCAGATCCCTGCCGCCGCCGCCGCCGCCATGGGCCGCGCTGGTGGCGGCGCCCAACGCCAGCAGGGCTAGGGTAGGAGAGTTGCGCCCGAACTCCCATGAGGCGTCTGGGGTGCCTCATGGGGGATTCTCACGCGGCAGCCACGACGGTGTCCTGGCTGTGCGGCAATAGCCGGCGAACTCATGGCTGGCAAGGTGCTCCTGTGGGATCGTCTACTAAGCGATGGAGGGCGGCGGTGGCCGTGGATCTGGCATCCTGGCCAAATTCGTCATGGTTCGGCTTTTGCCGACCGATGGCACGTGTTAGGGTCGGGGTACGACGGCCGGAGGTCCTCAACCGGCTTTCTGACGACACCGTACGTCTATGTGACGAGGGTGATCTCGGATTCAGTTAGCGGTGAGATTGTGATAGCACTACTTCCGGGCGTCAACTTCGGTTGGAGTGGACGACGACGGCATCTCGACGTCATTCCCCTATTGAGGCGTCGTTGTTGCAAGTTGCGTCAACACGATAGATATGTTCCGAGGGAAACCGCAGATCTGGGTCTACCGGATCGGACGATGACAGTGCCTTTTGTATCGTTCTCCCTCCTGAAGGCATCGTTTTGGAGCAGGAGCTGGTTGGAGGGGACAAGACAAGGAGCGGTGTTACATCTACCACAAGGACGAGGATGGATCGCGGCAGCATGATGTTGTGGAGTTTCAGCGACGGGCACGTGTGGATGGATACATGCAGGATGGTAAAATTATCTGGCACCATGGTGGCGTCGATGACATGGCTAACAAGGTCGTTCAGTGGAAGACGGCGGCGACGGCATCTAAGAGTGCGCCAGACCGGTGTGACCTAGTTCTGGTATTGAGGTTGGACAAGGGCATCCGTCTTTAGATGTTAGGCTTTGGTGCAATGGCTTTGGTATTAGGCTCGGACATTCGATACCCCTTCATCAAGGAGATAGAAGTAGCGACAAAGTGTTGTCAAGATGATGGTTTCAGACTTACTGATGTATTACTTTGTAAGGTTATTGTGAATAATTAATAAAACTAGTCGTCAACCCGTGCGCTCGCAAGCGCACTGGCTAGTTGCAAAATATTATCTTAGAATCCCATACCTTAGAACAAAGCAATGTGTTGTGGACAGTCACATTGACCTCACGCGCCATCACAACCTAAAGGATTTGAGACTCCGACATAATGCATAAGGAAAAGTATTTATATGAAGAAGTTATGGGTATGTCTGACTTTTCATTAATTAAGTTGGCACAAAAACTATATGTTTAAATTGACATATCTTTATATTATTTCTGTTACCATTATATGAACAAAAGGAATTAGAAATCAAAAGGTCATTCATTGTATGCCTGTGGTCATCTTAAGCATTTTTTTGGCTTTTATTGAGAAGCATGTGGAGTGGGTGAATGCATTTCCTATGATTATTTATGTATATATAGATTTTACCATCCGTGCACAGTAACAATCTAGTAATATTTACACATTTGTCGGTGTTAGTCCGTTATGAACTACTCCCTACATATCATAATAAGTGACATTTTGCACATGCCTTAATTCAAACTTCTAAAACTTCGATCATGATTATAATTTTTGGTACTCATATTAGAATAATAAAAACATACGCATAGAGTTGTCCCAAAAAGCTTCTCTAGAATCTTAGAACCTTTTTCCTATACACATTACAATACAAATAAGTGGTCAATATTACATGGTGAAGGCCATGTGAGTGCCCAAAACATAACCTATTTGTGATATGGAGGGAGCATTGCATACAAAAACACTTTTATGTATAATAAAATATTTAGCCCTATTTTCTGTCTAAATTAACTTATTCTAGATAAAAAAAAGAACAAACATATACTATCATACTTTATCCTTGAGATCCTTCCAATTAATTTAGAGGAAAACAGGTAGGCATAGAATTCATCGTACTCAAGTGCGTGAATCGATGTAAATTAATTGATGTTAAAAAAAATTGAACAAACAACACCGAAAATAATGAAGCGCAAAAAACCTATAATGAAGGAGATTCTATAGACTTGTTTTTTTGTTCTAGATAGTATAGTACTCCATTAATACTTCTAGATGACAATTTTCCTTTGATGTTTCCATATATATATATTACATGGCAGTATTTTCATTATATGACATGGCAGTATCTTTATAAGCAACTTGAGCCAGCTAGACGCCTTCGATCAAGGACACTTCTAATCACAACCATAATCTCGCGGATATTCCTCTCTTGCCAAATCTTCCTAGCCACAATGATGAGAAGAATTCAATTTCTTTCCTGAACTTACTTGGCAGATTGTCATGATCTTCTTCCAAAGAGTGGTAGTGTAGTGCTCACCACGAACTATCAACCTGCTGGTTCAGACTGCTGCTGTCATATATGGCACCCAAAGCGTTAGTCAAAATCTACTTGGCAACCTGGGAGTTGCAGAACTGCAGGTGCCTCTCGCCGTCTCTAGCTCAAGCATATAGAACAGACAAAATTACTCATTCGACCATCCTTGATTCTGAAGCTTGTCCGCACAGCAAATGTGGTTCAAATGCGAGTAGCCAAGAGCTTGCAGTCCAGAATCGGTATGCCATAATGGTTGAACAAATTAAACCGAACTCCATAATTATCGGTTCTTGACCTTGTACTGATGGTTATCGTAGACATACAAATGCTGCTACTAATGTTTCTGTATGGGGACAAATAAGACTTACTATGGGCTGATTTGAAAGAAAGAATTGCAAACATGTACTTCATCCTACATCACAATCACAAAGGTGTGTGTTCATCCATGGCCGCACTGCCTAAGTCATAATTTGTGTGTGTCGTGGCATATGGATGCTGGCCTCTTTTTTGTTAGAACCCGAGGAGAGGTAGCTTCAAAGGAGGCATGGAATTAAATGGATCAGTAGCATATAAGGATCTGGTCGTAATTAAGAACCAACGATAGAGAACCTTATCTATGAAATCTTATGCATGGGGGTATGATTAGTTGCTTAACCACGCTTCCATTGTGTTGCATACAAAGTTGTGTGTTTGTCCTTGACTGCACTGCCTAAGTTATAATTTGTAGGAGGCATGAACTCCGGTGATCTGCCAAAGTAGCATCACCTATCAGTTGCGTCGTGCCGCAATACATGTATACGCAAGAAAAATCGGAGAATGTAAAATAATATAATAAGAATATGCATACTAAATAAACACCCTTATAATTGAAATATTATGGGAATATAACGGAATAGGTACAGTCACTTCAATTATGGACCTGTAAAAAATCAAAATTTAAAAAAATCAGTATGAGAGAAACCTGATCTAGATAAGAAAAATAATATTGATGTGATAACATCAGTGAGCGCACATGATTCATGCGTCAACTTAATTGCCATGAGCACACGCGATCCATGCCCCAACTTCTTTTGCTCCAGTTTAAGAGAACATGGATATGTTTTCCATATGGGAAAAGAGACACTGAAGTTGAAGAGGGACATGAAAGAAAGCTTTTGAGAGAGAGAGAGAGAGAGATTGTGGAAGAGGCGAGAGAGAGAGAGAGAGAGAGAGAGATGCGTGAGAGATTGATAATTTGCTCCAATTTAAGAAAAAACATGGATCTATTTTTCATATGGGAAGGAAGAGACATGAAAGAGGAGAGGCGTGAGACTGTGTGTGTGAGAGAGAGAGAGAGCAGAGACGTGAGAGGTTGAGAGAAACTGCGTGAGAGAGAGAGACGTGAGAGATTGAGAGAAACTACTTTTTTTTACTTGGAAACTAACTTTTTTTCCTTGGAGATTGAAAGACGTGAAGGTGCATATTTTACACGTAACTTTTGTAGCTTCTGTTTACATATCCGTGAGGATATTATGGGCCTCCCTTTCGTCTCTATAAATGGGCTTTCTCATCGATAGTTTTCGGCCGAACTAACTGCTAAGAGTTGGCTGAAAGGTTTGTGGGTCTTTTTTTTACGTAGGTATGCCGTAATAATTTGGTCCCACATCAGATCAACGGCCAGCAATTACTAATTAATGTGAGAATTTCTTAAAAGTGCCTAATTAGTATAGGTAGGTATAGATAGATAGATAGATAGCCGCACTCATTGGCCGGATTTAGAAACCGGGATATACCCTCCTTTTCCAAATAAAAATAGAAATCAGCATGCTGGCGCGTCACATAAGTGGGAATCTCGGAAGTGACATAGACACATGGGAATTGGAGACACCAGGAGAGAAGCAATTGTTACTAGGCATATCCAACATGCCGGGAGAGAAGCAATTGTTACTAGGCAGATCCAACATACACGATTCTTTTCTACGATTTCTCTAATCCATGGGACGTGCCTCCTAGAAGCAATGAACTAGCATCTTGAACATCCATCGCTTGTCAAGGTGATATGACCTCAAACTTAGTACCGAGACGGTAGTTTTCGTCATGAGGGGGCTCAATAGAATCTGCACTTTATTTTGACCTCGTTTTTTTCATGGTCGGGATTTGAGTCCTTGAGCGCTTCATAATTGTGATGGTAACACTTCCGCAAACGGGACATCTTTACAATCTTCACCCCTTCTTGGTGCCTTCTCATGCTCATCTGTAGTCATTCATGTGTTTAGTTAGAACACTGTAGAAGCATCTTATATAATTTTGAGTTGAAAGCTGTAACATGGACAACATATTCCTGATAGATATGTTGATCCAGTGGGCATGGGATTCCTCTAGTGGTATGTGGAGTATTACCTTCTCCTACACTTGAGGAACTCCCGCCGTTGGCCATGGTGGGATGGTGATAGCGGCGGTGACAGAGAGATGGCAGGTGGTGGTGGTGCTTCCCTAAGCATTGCGCTAACCCTAGATCAGAAGGGAGTGTCGGTGGGGTTTGTGGCGGCGGCGAACTTCATCGTGTGTGCCCCGGCCCCCCACCTCTGTTGATATAGTTCGGGTCACAGGGACCCACCAACCATAACGGGTTGGGCGCCCCCGATCGGGGCGTGTGGATCAGGGGTCCGGTGGGCCGTTGGGCCCACATGGGAGAGATCAACCTAACATTCTCCCCCTTGATCTCAACTTTTACTTTTTAAATTTATTCTTTCTAGTTTATTTGTTTCATCACATATTGGTACATAGAGCATGTTTTATCGTCACAGCTTAATTGCCGATAGAATCATACAGCTACAACATAAGTTTTGTTTAGAAACAAATTATGTTCCTTTTGGACCTCTCATAATCCAGGAATCATAAGGCTTTCCCTTAAACCAATGTCGGCTAAGTGTTCCTTGAACACATTGGGCGGTAAGCCTTTCGTAAGGGGAGCCGCAAGTATATCCTTTGTCCTTATATGCTCGAGACTTATAGTGTGATCCTGGATTTTATCTTTCATAACATAATACTTTATCTCTATTGTTTTGGTAGCATTACTCGACTTGTTGTTGTGAACATAAAATATTGCGGGTTGGTTGTCACAGTACATCTTTAGTGGTTTGTGAATACAATCTACCACTTTCAAGTCGGGTATAAATTTCTTTAGCCATATCGTCTGCCCCATGGCTTCGAAGTATGCTATGAATTCTGCATACATTGTGGATGATGCAACTATTGACTGTTTGGAGCTATTCCATGAAATAGCTCCCCCGGCAAGAGTGAACACGAATCCTGACGTAGATTTTCTATCATCTCTGTCCCCCGCAAAATCTGCGTCTGAATACCCTCTTATCTCTAGGGAATCACATCTCTTGTACGTTAGCATGTAGTCCTTCGTGTCTTGCGCATAACGCAACTCTTTCTTTGCCATACACGAAGGCCTATAGTGCACACTTGTGCATACTGTAAACTTCCAACGGCTGAAGCATATGGTACTGCTTTCATGATATCGATCTCATACTGGTTCTTGGAACATTGGAATTTTTCAAAACTATCGCCCTTGACTATAGGAGCAGGTGTGGCTTTAGTCGCATGCATATTATACTTTTGAAGAACTTTTTCTAAATATGCCTTCTGCGATAGTCCTAAGACTCCATTGTTCCTATCTCGTTGTATTTCTATGCCCAAAATATAGGATGCTTCACCAAGATCTGTGATATCAAAATTTGAGGATAAGAACTTCCTTGTTTCTAGTAGTAGACTAACATCACTGCTAGCAAGCGGGATATCATCCACATACAAGATTAGTAAAATATATTTCTCATTTTTAAACCTTTCATAAATGCAGTTATCCTAAATATTTTCCTTAAATTCAAAACTTTTAGTCATTTGATTAAACTTTAGATACCACTGTCTAGAGGCTTGCCTTAATCCATATATGGATTTCTTCAGGCGGCATCCCATATTTTCCTTTCCTTCCATGATAAAACACTTGGGTTGTTTCATGTAGACCTTTTCTTTTAAATCACCATTTAGAAATGTCATGTTTACATCCATTTGATGTAACTCTAAATCAAAATGTGCAACTAATGTCATTATGATTCTGAAGGAATCCTTACATCAGACTGGGAAAAAAGTCTCATTGTAATCTATCCCTTCTCTTCGTGTGAATCCTTTTGCTACAAGTCGTGCTTTATACTTTTCTACATTCCCATTAGGATCATACTTAGTTTTGTAGACCCATTTACAGCCTACTGTTTTGGCTCCTTTAGGCATTTACGCTAAGTCCCAAACATCTTTGGAACTCATAGATTTCATCTCATTTTCCATTGCTTGTAGCCATTTTGATGAGTGATGACTTCTAATGGCTTCTTCATATGTAGTGGGATCAATTTCCATATGAACCATTTCTGTGTTACCAACTTTATAATTAGCAGAAATAGTTGATCTTCTTGTTTTATTAGATCTTCTAAGTGTCTCAGTTTCTAGCACATTTTGTGCATCAACTTGCGGCACATCTTCTACTATTGGCTGATGTACCTCCCTTTCATGCTCAACAACGGGTTCAGTCGGCTCCTGACGGACAGGTTCCGGGTCTTCTCCTGCATGCACCCTCTTCCCCTCAAGATCAATTTTCCGAGCTACCAAGATCCCCCCCTCATAATTTCGTCCTCCAAGAAGACTACATGTCTTGTTTCTACAAACTTTATATATGTCTGGACAGCAGAAACGAAAACCCTTTGATCTGTCTGGATAGCCAATGAAGTGGCAACTTAGTATTTTGGGGT
The DNA here is from genome assembly GCA_022496015.1 of Hordeum marinum. Taxonomy (NCBI): domain Eukaryota; kingdom Viridiplantae; phylum Streptophyta; class Magnoliopsida; order Poales; family Poaceae; genus Hordeum; species Hordeum marinum. The sequence continues at coordinate 28,173,386 of CM039678.1, forward strand.
CTAACTTTGCAATGTTTGGATTAAACATTTTGGCCTTAGCGGGGCACCACCACACCCTGAAGTGTTGTAGGGAGGGCACTCTGCCTGTCCATAGCTCGTACGGTGTTTTGGGCACCGACTTGCTTGACACTCTATTGAGAATGTGAATGGTAATTTTAAGAGCCTCCATCCATAATCCCAATGGCAAGGCGGAGTAACTCATCATGTTGCGCACCATATCCATAAGTGTACGGTTGCGCCTTTCAGCTACTCCAGTTTGCTAAGGCTCACCCGGCATTGAATATTGGGCTACTATGCCAGACTCCTCTAAGAACTTTGCAAAAGGTCCAGGGACTTGGCCATATGGGGTGTGCTGGCCGTAGTACTCTTCCCATGCTCGGACCTTACTATATTTATTCTTTTATCATTATGATTTTCAACTTCAGCTTTGAATATTTTAAATTTATCCAATGCTTCAAATCTTTCTTTGATTGGATAAATATAACCAAAACGAGAGTAATCATCTGTGAATGTTATGAACGAGTCATATCCATCCACACTTTTCACCGAAAATGGTCCACAAATGTTAGTGTGGATGATTTCTAGTGTGCTTGTGCTATGGATTGCACCATTTTTTATTTGTTTTACATACTTTCCTTTAATGCAATCTGTGAATCGTTCTAAGTAAGAGAACTCTAACGAAGGAAGAATTTCACTTTTGACTAATCTTTCTATTCCCCCCTGGAAATATGGCCCAAGCGACACTGCGATAATTTCGATGAGTCGTCAGTTCTCTTTCTTTTCTTTTGTTCTTTGTTCGACGAGGAAGCATGCTCATTCACATTGGACACATAATGCACTTTTTCACGGAGTGATAATAAATAAAGCTCATTGTGAAGTAAAGCAACACCCAAACAAGCATTATTAAAAAATATGACACACTTGCCATGTCCAAAATAACATTCATAATTGTCTGTGTCCAAACAAGAAACACTAATTAAGTTTCTATGACATGAAGGAACATATAAGACATCTATAAGTAGAAGCTTGAACCCATCAGCTAACTCCAAGGCGATGTCACCGACAGCTTCAACTTCTGCTTGGACTTCATTTGCAACTTCAATGCATCTTTCGCTTCTTTGCGTAGTCCTCTTCGAATGGAATCCCTCTCTTCGCCATTATTGACTTCAGCCAAGCAGGGCAATCCTTCTTGTAGTGCCATGTCTGCTTGCAGTGGAGGCAAGTATCTTTGTCCACTGGAAAAGACTTCCGCTGATGCTGATGCTGATGCTGATAGGGTGCTTTTCCATGTGGCTTTGAAGGGGAACCTTTGCTATTTTGATTGTAATTCTTTTTCTTACGATCCTTCACATAGTTTAGAGAACCACCACATAAGGCTTTCAGTCTGTCCTCCGCACATGGCTATAGTCTTTTCTATGTCTCATGTTTCAGGTGACATGTTGTAGTTGACAACAAAGGTTTCAAACTCTTTTGGCAGTGAAGCCATGACCAGGTGGACCAGGAGCATTGATTTGATCTCCAGATCCACATCCATGGGCTTGAGCTTTGCTACCATGTTGCTCATCCTGAGGATGTGTTCTCTTATTCCATGACCATCACCAGTGTAGTTGTCTGTCACCAGTTGCTTTATCAACTGGGTGGCATATGTCTTTGAAGAACCGGTGAACTGGCTTTTATCTTTGTAAGAAACTCTCCAACGGAAGTGCACTCTGTAATTGAGCCCACAATGATGTTCTCAATTGTATTCTTTATAAATGCCATACACTTTTTGTTGGCGGTGATCCACTTTTTGTTGTCAAGGGTGTATGACATCTCCAATGGAGCATAGTCCCTCCTCTTTTTGTCCCACGCAGCAGCAGCATCAGTGGCCTCTCTGACTGGCTCTATAGGTCAGCCCCGCTGTGGAGCGTCCACCCAGTCCACCTCAGCACAGACGAATGCCAGGTCAACTTTCTTCCTCCACTTAGTGTAGTTGTCACCTCTGAGTGTTAGAACATCTTTTAGGCAACTCATCAAGTGGTAGCCTCCTGAATCACAATTGAAGTGAGAACATTGTAACAATCATATGCATTAATCTAGCGCTAGTCAAATTAAACATACAATTGTCTATGCAATTAAATTTATATTACCGTTAGGCAAAAAAATAGAAATAAATGCACCTTTAATTTTAATCATAAAACATGATCATGTTATTAACAATGTTGGTCATAAAAATAACATGATCATATTCATTTTAATAATCACTTTAATGTGCTCTTTAAATTAAATTCTCTCTAAACTTTTATTTTCTTTGTAAAAGAGCACTATTAATTATTTACGCAGCGAAAAAACATGAATATAAAATTCATGAACGTTTTATACTTTCCAGGAACTTTTCTTTTACCAAATAAAAATTCATGAACTTTATTATTTTACTTTATAAAATTCATGAACTTTTCTTTTCCAGAAAATGTTCTTTTATTTTCAGAAAAATTTCTATTTTTTCTTTGCAAAAACATTTCTATTTCTTTTCTATTTCCTAAACAAAATTTTCATTGGAAAAATAATGCATAGAAAAAATAATCAAAACTAAATAAAGTTTTTTGTCTAAACAGAACAAAATACTAAAAAAATGGTCACGCTCTATGGGCCAAAACCGGCCCAGCCATCCAGCACCCCAGCCTGGGGCACCGGCTTCTGCCGGCCCACTCCTTCTCAGCCCATTGCGGCTCAGCTGGCCCAACTAGCCCGATCCAGGGCTAGGGTAAGAGTGGTGGCCGTCGGATCGAATCCGACGATCCAGCGCACCCATCGGCCGAGCAAAACGGCCAGCGGAGAGGAGCGCGGGGAGGAACCCTAGCCAGTTCTCCCCCTCGCGCGCCGCTCGCCTCTCTCTCTCTCTTGCAGCGGCGGCTACGCTGGCAACGTCGGTCGCCCGCGCCCCGGAGACGGCGACGAGCACCATTGCGCCCGTGCGCGCCCCCTCCCTTTCCTGTTCCTCTCTTTCCAACCGTGAGCCCTTTGTGCATCCTCTGTTCTTCTCTGATGCAGAGAGAGAGAGAGAGAGAGATGCGGCGGCTCTGTGATGCAGCGGCTGCGGCTCGATCCGGCAGCCCGTCGCGCCGCCGGCGAGCCTACGACGGCGTCCGACACCCCCCGGCACCGCTCCTTCCCCCTTCTTCCTCTTTCTTTTCTAAGCACCATCCGCTCCACCTCTGTTCCTTTGCGATGTGCAACAGCGGAGGAGCTTTCGGACGACGGCGTTGTGGCCTTCCCCCTCGGCGGCGGCGCGTCCACCTCGCGGTGAGCGCACCGTCATCGAACGGTTTGGCCGCGATGCCTTTTGCCCCTTGCGGGGTGTTCTTCTTCTTCCCCGCACCTTGCCTTGCCGATGCGTGTGGGGATCGAGAGGAACGATGAGGCTGGAATGGCGGCGCTACTTTGCCGGCGACCGATGGCCTTGATCCGGTGAGTCCCTTTCTCTCTTAGGGTTCTTTGGGGAAGGGAGGGGATTTCTTTTGCTACCGTAATCCAAAAAAGCCAACCTAGGCTGATACCATTGATAGATCTGTTGATCCAGTGGGCATGGGATTCCAGTAGTGGTATGTGGAGTATTACCTTCTCCTTCACTTGAGGAGCTCCCGCCGTTGGCCATGGTGGGATGGTGACGGCGGCGGTGATAGAGAGATGGCAGGTTGTGGTGGTGCTTCCCGTGAGCACCGCGCTAACCCTAGATCAGAAGGGAGTGTCGGTGGGGTTTGTGACGGCGGCGAACTTCGTCATGCGTGCCCCGTTCCCCCACCCCTGTTGATATAGCGTGGCTCACAGGAGCCCACCAACCATAATGGGTTGGACACCCCCGATCGGGGCGCGTGGATCAAGTGTCCGGTGGGCCGTTGGGCCCACACGGGAGAGATCAACCTAACAATTCCACCCAAAAAAAGACATGGTTAAATGTTCAGATTTGGTGAACATCATACATAAATCAGGAAATTAATATGGAAGATTGCCAAAGTTCCTCAATGGGCATGGTACATATGTTTTACCTTTATGCAAGCTCAAGACAACGCATATGTAGCTACAGTGATAAAGAAAAATAATATTAAGATGAGCATGTGGATTCTATTGTGTTTCATAAGAAGTGATGCACCAAAATGAATCCTATAAAAAGGACAAAAATAAAATCACCAAGAATCCAAAAGCCACAAGAGAAACGTATAAAAGGAAATATTAGGGGCATTGTCAAACCACACTTTTAATAATATGGCTGCATGCATCAATTGATGTAGATGTCGGGGGTCGTTCCTCTTTTTCAAAATTTTTTTGTCAAACCACGCTGCGGCCTCTGCCGCGAAATCGGTGCTTCGCCCTTGCCATGTCCCTGCTCCGTTACTTCCGCACCTGTCGCCTTCTTCGTGCGCCCAAATCGGTGGGATCCTCAACTACTTGGTGTTTGGAGAGATCGGATATTCCTTGCACGTCCGCAAAGACGGTGCGATTGAAGACATGGATGCCCCTATACTGCCCGGCGGCATCAACACATAGGGTCATGCGTCAAGTAAGACCAACGATGCTCCTTGCATACACGAACTAGTAACAAGACCTATCGCAACTTGACAGACAACAACAGTTACGTAATAAATGAAAAAACAACCAGGTTAAAACATGTTACTCTAATAATGCTAGAGTCGTTGGTAATGTCCAAGCTCTCACTAAGGCCCACCTTGTTGTCATCATTGACAACCTCTCACAATTAGGAAGCACGCCCAGATGAGAGGATATAAATTCAGACAGTTCTCCTACAACCTCTCAGTGCAGCCAGTTAATTACTATCATAAGGCATGTCTCCTACCATCACAATACTGACTATGAAGGTCACTAAATTCACTTTGTAATTACTGTGTCTCTCCTGATGCCTCTGATTCTCACATGTTGATGCATCTCTTTAATTTCTCTCATATATTGTGACCTATTTATGTTCTAACATGTCACATAGAAGGAGCAGCGCGACGTAAGGTGTGGTCGGATTACTAAACCTTGCTATCGGCTCGTGTGAAAGTAGAGTTATATATTGGGTTAATTCGGAGTGACAGCAAAGAGCATGTGCTCCAAGGTGAAAAGTGGTTAGCAGTTAAATAAGTATCTAGAAAGATCTTGTGCTTTCTCCATAGCGAGTGAATTCTATAATAGTTCTGAAATCATACATTTCGCCAATTAAAAAAAGTTCAAATTTCATCCTCGGTAAAAACAAAGTTCAGTACTTAAAACTGAATTTTGAGTTTCTTTACGTGGGTTGGTAAATGTTCATATTTTTCATGAACATTACATGCACAGAAAAACAAGAAAATGTACATATACTTATTTAAAAAAAAAATCGGTTTACCATAAAGTCATTACACCCTTGCAGAGTTTTGGGGTATATTTCTACAACTAATTATTTTCCATTTGGCATTATATTGGACAAATGCTAGTATGTTCATTAAAAAGATAAACTCAGTCCCTAATAAAGAAACAATAATTAAATGTGTTCAAGTCCTCTGAGAAAAAACAAACTAATGCTTTTAACACCAAGGATGCAAGATGCAGGAGGAAGAAGATTTTGGCAGCCCGAAGGATTTTGATGTATTTCTCAATTTCTTTAGGATATTTTTCGTAAGGGTTTAGAATACTTAATATAAGCCTTTGACCCTTTCGTGGAATAAACGCATGCTCGCAGGTGGAAATTGTCTTAAGTGAATGTTAAAAAAATTCATAATTTATTTGAGCAAATAGAAAATTCTTACATAATTGTGCGTGTAAGTGTGTGTCTCTTCTCCTATAAATTCTTAAATAATTTCCTTTTATGTTTGGGCCACATCATATGGGCCTTCGGCTGTGAGTGCTGTTAGTTCTAGTATTTTTTCTGTTGAGAGGCTGAGTGGGCTGAATTGAGGCTCTAGTCTCTCGGTTTATCATTGACTCTAATGGTGAAAGTGGTTAGGATAATTTTCCACCGAAACCACTTTTGAATCCCTTGTTATAGGATATTGTAAAAAAATTGATATCTCAGCACAATCCGATCTGAGTCCGATAAGATGTAGTATAGAATATGGTATTGCCAATATATGATACCATAAGGTAATCCTTCTTTTTAATAGAATAACCCGGTCTTTTAAAGAACAATATTAGATTTATGGGTATGGTTTTAAGTATTAGTTAATAATACATGAATGATATCTTTGCTTAGGAGCTGAGACATGTGCTTCTTAGTGATTTGAAGTAATTTCTACTATTTTCCATGTGCTGAAAGTGTACAAGCATTACCACGTGTCCATTCTTTCTCCCTTGGTCCCATATTAATTGTTGCTCAAACGTATGTACCTAGCATTAAAATGTATCTAGATGCATCTGTTTCAATAACAACTACTATGGGACGGAGGGAGTATAATTCTTAAAATCGTGAACATTTTCAAAATTTCTTGTCCTTTTTTATAATTTCTTAACTATTTTGTAAATTTATGAATAATTTTAAAATAGGTGAAATATGAAAATTCAAAAATATTTTTGAATATTTTTAAATTCACAAGAAAAATTGTGAGTTTTTTTCATACACCTGAATATTTAAAGAGAATCTGACCATATTTTAAATTCACAAACAATATCTTTCTAGCCAATGGGTAATGTTGTTTTCTTAGGCCAGACTGGTCCCTAATTCACCCAGTAGCCTTGCCAGCCCAACACATGCTCCCAGATGAGACAAGAGAACCGAATTGTCGCCATGACCAACAGAGCGTTTCTCACTTCGACCGTACCACCCATCATCATATTGTTAGCGGTGGTGCCCTGAAGCTAATTCACCGAGGAGCCTGTGGAATTGCGCATGTCTCTATTGACATCTTGCGACTTGGCATGGTTTGACAAAAAACTGGTGATGCATATGAGAATTTGGAGAAATCAATGGATCTTCCGCTTGCGATGCACTTTCGAAAAGTGGACGGAGAAAGAAAACTAATCAATAATGTCATGACAGGACATACTCAGTACTCCGCTCCTACATATAAGATATGCTTTAAAGTGAACTTAATTACAAGTAACTACAGATAAGATCATGCCTTCATGGACAATCACAATCTTCCAAGTTTGTGGTATATCAAAAGTACATGGTCCCTCCTTGATGTCTCCTTTCCTGGTACAACTATATAAATTGTGACTTTGCTAGGCACAACGTTCCTCATAGAATCAACCACTCCTGTTTTCCTCAAAGGAAAAAAAAACTAAAACCAATACTACATAGTACAAAAGGTGAAAACCTTGTAGTGAGACCAAGAATCTAATTCCTTCCATCCTCCATTCCATAAGAACACACATTTTTACCACCACATTGTTCTTAAAACAAGTGGTAACACATTAGATAGGTGGCAATAGGAGATGTATGGTGAACACTAGGGAATTGGAGACATCGGGAAAGAAGTTGCTTGACCACTGCGGCAACTAAGTATCTTCTCCTATTCACTAAATAATCTAGCAGACATTGCTCCTAGTAGCACTAGGTATACCGCCATGGCTTCTAAGAGTGTGTTTGGTTTAAGAATGAAGTAGAATGGATTGTCATTCCACTGGAATGGGCTTATTTCGTCCCTGTCTTTGGTTGGGGGTAAAATGTGCAATGTGATGGTCATATTTCAGTGTTTGGTTGGAAGAACTAGACTAGAATGGATTTTCAGATTACCTCTAACATGCAAATGTATAATATGAACAATTACAACCTTTTTATGTTTAACAAAAAATATATTAAATACATTTTAATTAAACAATGGACTACTAGGAAAAACTGTAGCAGTAGCGCGGGGCGCAGACGTAGTACTAGCGCGGGTACCTGCGCTACTGCTAGCTCGCTACAGCTAAAGATTTAGCAGTTCCGTTAGGCCTTTCCCGTGCTTCTGCGATTTGTCCTACCAGTAGCATAGGGTTGGGCTGGTACTACTGCAAAATAAAATCAGCGTCGTTTGTGCCCCTCGCCACTAATAGTACTGCATATTTCATATTCTTGTATTTATACTGTATTCTATAATTCCTAAAAAAAGCAACAAGCATTTTTTCAATTAGTGATCAATTTCCAAAAAAATGAACATTTGAATTTTTTTAAATTCAAAACATTTAGGATTAATTTTTTAAATCCATGAATTTTATCTAAATTCGTGAATATTGTTTTTAAATCGATTAAGTAATGTATGAAATTTCTTAAATTAACGAAAAACAAATTCCCATTAGATTTTACAAATTTTGCACACTCTTTTTAATACTAATGATCATTTCTTTTAAAACCTTAATATATATTTAAAAGCATCGTTTTGCTAAATTAAAATCAACAACTTCATGATGTTTTTCAAACTTTTGAACTTTTTAAAACTCACGACAAGGTTTTCAAAAAGATCATGAATATTGCTCCAAATTTTTAAATAATTTAAAATTTTGATATAGTTTTAAAATGAACTTTCTGAAATCTCCGAACATTTTTCTAATTCGTGCAAAATTTTAAAATCCATAGTTTTTTTAAAAAAATGGTAAACTTTCTAAAAAAATCATGCTTTTTCATAATCAATAACTTCTCAAATCTATATAAAAAATGAGCTGTTTTTTCTGTGCTGATGGGGAAAAAATTCGCATGTGATAGTGGGAGAAAATTAGCACAAACTAAAATAATTTTTTGTGCACAAACTAGTTTTTTCTGCAAAGCTTCGATCGGTGGCTGTTGTCCACCAACCATACTAGAAACTCCCAAACAAGCTCACGTTATGTCAAGGCCCATACTCACTCGAATGCTGTTGACCATGGACTTCCACCAGCTTGCCTCACCGCCATGTAAATTTCTGCATTTATATGTTCCCGATCTTGCTACAGTTCAAGAAAAAACCCGGAGAAGGTATATGGCAGCAAAGAATATGTCGTATTCCTCAACCTCAAGATTCATGCGCTGCTTGGCAGTATAAGATGTCAACTGATTTGTTACACAACAATGCATGCATGGCATGGCCCATTGTGGCCCAGTTTTTGTCAGACTTTCAACATGTAAATAGAGTGTGAGAGAAGAGAATGACGAATGACTGCATGCACACTGCACACAGGTTACTCTGTTCACCTAAAGAAGGTATTTTATTTTTCATGTGGCATTTCGAGCGACTCGTAACTTTTGAACAAAATAATCATTTTCATATATATTTAGAAAAAATATTCGGGGCCTTAAACTAGACTGATCTTAGATACATTTTGGGATAGTTTGAAGTTTACGATTTCATCAATTCCACATTCCAAATATATATATGATTTTTAATCCTTTCAAAAGAATGATTTCACTTGATTCAATACACTGATTTCACTCAGGTAGAAAAACATTTTTCATTCATTTCAAAAAAGTGATGTCACTCATTCCAGTTAAAGTTATATTTGACAAATACCATTCTGAACAACTATTTTACTCATTTATGTTAAATGATTTTTGTTTTAAAATATGAAAGTAGTATTTGTAATAATGCAAGACAGATAGTCTTAATGCGTGAAAGAGACATTTTAGAACGTCAAACTACTTTCTCTTAAAATATGTCTGTTTCAGCAATGTGCAGATGTGACACCTGACTTCTAATAGAAAAATATGATGTATTTCACCTTTATTAATACTGTAAATAGTTTATATCAAAATATGTGAAACCAATATTTGGAATACCAGTGGTGTCTGTTCTATTGCTCAAGCACGCATGTCGTCCACGTTTAGGCTTCTCTTCTCATGGTCAACATCCACTGATGCAAAGAACATCATACGGCCTTGACCTCATGAATGATAGTAGAGGATGGTCCCAAATAAACATCTCTCAAGTGATGCACTATGGCCATACAATCTTTAGCACTGCAAGACAGATCAAGTGCCAAGACAACAGCTTATTGGTGGCCATCGCTTCAAGTATCTAGGTATCAATTATACCAAGGATAGATAAAGTCGATGCATGCACATAATTGCCCATCTCATCTCATCTAATAGTAGCTACAACATCTCCTTTCGCCCTACGACTGAAGGCAGCCTCCACATATATCTTTACAACTCCCCAAGGTGAAGCTTTCCATCTAACATCCGGTTGAGATTCAGGAACATGCAAGTCGGCCCATGGAGCAGTCATGCAGATATTTTTCCATTTTTCACTCAAAAGGGTAATTTTAATTTCTTTTTTATTTATTATTAGGCTCATACTTTGTTTTTTTTCAAAACAAATAATACAATTTTCCTAAATTTATGAACGTTTCTTAAAATAAGGGAATTTTTACAAACTTTGTGAACATTTCTCAATTGATAAACACTTTCTGAAATTTGTGCACATTTCTTAATTTCGGTAATATCCTATAATTCGTGAACCTTTCTTTAAATCAACGAGCATTTCTTCAAAATAGTGATCAATTTCCAAAAAAGTTGAACATATTTTTACATTTTTCGAAAAAGTTTATGATTGTTTTTCGAAGCCGTGAATTTTATCTAACTTTGTGAATATTTTTTCAAATCGATAAGTAAACTATGAAATTTTGTAAATTGACAAAAAAAACATGAGATTTTATAAAATTTGCACACTCTTTATAAAACTAATGATTACTTCTTTAAAACTTTACAGAGTATTTAAAACCACCATTTTGGTCAATTAACAGAAAATTCAACAACTAAATGATGTTTTTCAAATCTGCATTTTTTAAATTCTTGAACTTTTTAAAACTCACGATAAGGTTTTCAAAAAAACTATCAACAATTTTCTAAATTTATTTACTATTAAAATTTTGATATATTTTTTAAAACTAATAAACTTTGTTAAATCGTGAACATTTTAAATTCAATAAATTAGCAAACTTTCTAAATATCATGCTTTTTCAAAATCATGAACTTTCTCTACTCTATATAAAAACGAGCTGTTTTTTTTTCTGTGCTGATGGAGAATTTTCTGTCGCATGTGACAGCGGGAGAAAAATAAGACGAACTGCAAGAAATTGTTGTGTGCAAACTAGTTTTTTTTTGCGAAGCTTCGGTGGGTGGCTGTTGTCCCGAACAAGCTCACATTATGTCACGGCACATACTCACTCGGATTCAGTTGACTAAGGACTGCCACCAGCTCGCCTCACCGCCATGTCAATTTCTGTATTTATGTTTTCTGATCCGACAAAGAAAGAGATTGCTACAGTTGAAAAAAACCCGGAGAAGGTATATGGCAGCAAAGAATTTGTCGTTTTTCTCAAGCTCAAGATTCGTACGTTGCTTGACAGTATAAGATGTCAACTGATTTGTCACACAACAATACATGCATGACCTAGCCCATTATGACCTAGTTTTTCTCAGACTTTTGTAAGGTAAAGAGAGTGTGAGAGAAGAGAATGAATGACGTATGACTGCATGCACACTGCACACAGGTTAGTCTCTACACCTAAAGGAGTGTATTTCATTTTTCATTTGGCGTTTTGAGCGACTCATAACTTTTGAACAAAATAATTGTCTCTACATATATTTCAGAATATATTATTCAGGACCTTTAAAAGTAGACTGATATTGAATACAATTTTGGATAGTTTCGATTTTACGGTTTTCCACATTTGGAAAACATAAATGAGTTTTACTCATTTCAAAAGAATGATTTCAAATATAGGCTAGTGAAATAAGTGGACTGAACTGTTAAACTGAAACATGTTTAAAATATATCCAAGATTGGTCTTGTTCTAAAAGTCTTGGCGCAATAAATTCAAATATATAAATTATTTCAAGAAAAATTATAGTTTGAGAGATATGAATGATTGAAATTGTTAAAGACAAAATAACATCATATTTTCTCCATGACTTCATGTAAATGAGAAGGGGGATGGCAGAGTGACACCCTACACTATTAGGAGAAAGGCTACTAGTAGCGTTGGGAATAGGGCTAGTAGTAGCGCGGGAGCCGGCGCTACTAGTACGACGCTACAACTAACTCTTAGCAGTAGCGCAGTTTGCCTAGCGCTACAGTTAAATACTAAGAGTAGCGTCTCTTAACTAGCGCTACTAGTAACTGATGATGAAATCATTAATGTAACTAGTGGTACCGCTGGTGGGTCCCATGTAGTAGCAGTGACATTAATAAGCAGAATTGGATGGGTTTATATATATTTTCTATCACAACTTGTCACAGAACTAGTTAAGGTTTTCGACGGTTTAAAGATTTTAAAAATTATGAAAAAAATACTGAAACACCACACCAATAATGTAACACGATCCAACGGCGCATTTGAAAAAATATAACTTTATGTATCCTGAACAAAAATAACAAGTAGGTTAGTATATATTTTATGTCACCACAAGCTGAAATACTTGTCTTTTTTGCCGACGAAAAATAAATACATATTTTCACAATCCCACCGTTGGATCATTTTGTTACATTATAGAGATGCTACACTATTTCATGTTTTTTGATAACTTTTAAACCGTTAAAAGTTTAACCAACCTAAACAAGTTCTGTGGCAAGCTATTGTAGACACAATTTTGCCTATATATATAACTTTATGTATCCTAAACAAAAATAACAAGTAGGTTAGTATATATTTAAATATATATATATATATGGGTCACGCTATTCGTCATGATGGGTGGTTGAGGAATAACGTAATTTTATGTTCCGTAATTTCTGTCTCATTTCATACGTAAAAAGAGACCATAAAAAAATATAGGTGATGAATACACTTTATATGGTCGCGATATTCGTCATCCTGGGTGAGAAATGGTTATTCTTGAACCCCCCACCCCTCAATTTGAACATCAATGCACCGTAATTTTTGTCTCATTTCATACGTAAAAAAAGACCATAAGAAAAAAAATATAGGTGATGAATAGACTTTATAGGGTCGCGCTATTCGTCACCCTGGGCGAGGAATAGTTATTCTTCACCCCCCACCCCCTCAATTTGAACATCAATGCACCGTAATTTTTATCTCATTTCATACGTAAAAAAAGACCGTAAGGAAAAAAATATGTGACGAATAGACTTTATAGGGTCGCACTATTCGTCACCCTGGGTGAGGAATAGTTATTCTTCACCCCCCCCTCAATTTGAACATCAATGCACCGTAATTTTTATCTCATTTCATACGTAAAAAAAGACCGTAAGAAAAAAAAATGTGAGGAATAGTTATTCTTCACCCCCTCTATTTTTACATCAATGCACCGTAATTTTACGTTCCATAATTTTTGTCTTATTTTGTACGTAAAAAGGGACCGTCAGAAAATATAAAATCATCGTAAAAATATTTTACATCATGTAAATTTACGAGTATAAAACCATAGTGTAAAATATACATAAAATACAAATTTTCCGGTTTTATGACTTATATTTTTGGTTTCTTATGCCAAATTTTACGTAGTGAATCAATATAAGTGTAACATTTTGTATTCCAAATGTAGTTTATTTATGAAACGCACGTAAGATTACATCGGATGAAAAATAACTTATTGTGCATCCTGGGTGATGAATAGATTATATATATTAGACACCTAGACCTTACGTCCGACCAAAGCCAATTGACTGAGCCAGACCTTACGCCCGATCAAAGCCGTCACCGTCTGCGATTGAAAAAAAGGGAACATTGTCCCTTGCTGTAAATTTACATCAGGGTCGAGGTAATTTTACCTTTTATGTGTTGACTCCATGCAGCCAACCTCCGCGTCCTTTTCTAATCTGCTGCGAGAAAGATGTGAACGGTTTTGGGACTATCGACGGCGAACAGCGGCGTGATGCTCAACGGGTTGGCTAGGTCTTGGGCGGGGCCATGGTTGGTGATGGTTGTGCAGGCTCGGCGGCAGTCAGTGGCCTCGGCGGTGTGGTGATCTCTCCGGGTTACTCCGTGCCGTGCAACACAGAGTGGCCGTGGGTACACACCGGCTGCGACGGCTTCGTGCTCTGCACGGGCAACGACGGCGCTGATCCATCTCGCGAGCTACGGCGGCATCACGGACTCACGGTGGGCTCTCGAAGGGCCTGTGGCCGATCTTCTTCCTATAAAGATCGGCCACAGGCCCTTCGAGAACTCTCAACACTTTGGTTCATCTCCAGGATTATGCGTTACGCCCCTGTATTTCTCCCCCTGTCCTCTCCCGATCCATTGAGGAACTCGGGCGTAATTGTGGGCACGTCTTGCCGGCTGCGGCGGCTGCCATGGTGCTAGGCTGTGGCCCTTCATAAATTCGGCACGTATTGAACTATTGATGCAACCTGTGGTTCCTGAAGTTTTACTGGTTTTAATTTGGGTGCACAAGTTTTGGTACGGCCTTTGCCAGATTTGATATGTGCGCCTCCATCCTATATCAACCAAGATTGAACAGAAAAATTGCATGGCCATGGTCCGCAAGATAGAAGATTAGACGTTGGGGACAAATCAAGAAGAGCTTGCATCCGGATCTGACATACGCAGTCCTCCTGCTAATCTCCTATCTTCCATAAATAGTGCTGCCAACGCTTTTTTGTCTAATGAAACCTTAGGTTCAGTGGCTTGTGTATAATTACTCCTCAGTTTAGTGTGCCCATATGCTGCATTTTCTATCTGCCGGTCCATCAAATGTTAGATCTATGTAGGTTTCAGGTCTCTGGGTCGTACCGATGGATTAGGCAATAAAACATGGGTTGTAAGTTGTCACAACCCTAGCAAATGTCATAGGCTAGCAATGTGTTTGCATCATCATCATCATCATTGCATCAATATGAAATGGGGAGAAAGAAAAGAAACCCCAAGCATTCATGAATTAAAGAAATTCCAGATAAATGAAATTTCAACAAATCCAAAATGCCCATAAAAAATGTCCCCTATGTCTGATAATTAGGGACATGGATATACCAGGGGTCATTTGAATTATTTGAACATCTAAAATAATTTGAATTAATGATTTAAGTCCCTAAAAAATGAAAAATAAAGCAAATATCATTATCACTGTTTTCAAATTAACCTGAAAATTTTATACAAGTTTGTAATATTCAAACTTGAATATATAAAAGTTTTGGAATGGTTTTGAAAAGTTATTTGGGCCTGCAAAGGAATAAACAAATATTAGAAAGAAAACAGAAAACAGAAATAAAAGAAAAAGGAAGAGGCTTACCTGGCCCAGGTAGGAGATGGCCCAGCCCACCAGGGCAAGCGGTCATCTTCAACCTCTGCCAGTAGGCAGAGGCAAAGTGCCGCGCGGCGCCGGGAGGCCTCCACCTCCTCCCTGCCTGCCCGTCTCTCTCCGGCCAGCGAGGCCTCGTGGATGATCTCGCCAGAAACGTCCGGATCGAGCCGGCTCCCTCCTCTCTCGCGCATTCCTCCCTCTCCTCTCCGCCTCCCTTCCTCCCGGACCGAGAGCACCGCCGCCGTTGCCTCGTAGCCACCGGCCACCCCTCGCCCTCCCCAATCGGTCCAAAAGCTCCACGGCGTCAAGCTGCCCGTACCCGCTAGAGGAATCGCGCCGGGAAGCCCCGAAGACGCCGTCCGCTCCATCTTCTCCGACTCCGGTCGCCGGACGCCTTCGTCGATTCGCGCCACCCGGTCGTCCCCGAGCCCGCTGACCAGCCTGACCGACTCTCTGTGAGCTCCCCGTGCTTTCCCCTCTCTCCCCATGGACCTCTTCGCCCCCTAGCTGCCATCCCCGCCTTTGCCGAACTCCGGTCGCCACCAAAGTTGCCGTGGCCGTCGACTCCGGCGTCCCCGCGTCCTCCCGTTACCCTAGATGGACGCGCGCGTCCCCAGCTGCCCATTCCTGGTCTCCGCCTCCCGAATGGTCACCGGAGGGCCATTTCCGAGCCTCTTCGTCGTCTCGAGCCTCGCCGGCGGCTCGTCGCCGGTGGCTCCGGTCGTTTTGACCACGGGAGTTGACCCTGACAGGTGGGGCTACCCCCTGGTTAACCCTGGTTAGTTTAAAGAAAATAATAAATTAAAATAATTAAGCTAATTAGTCTATGACATGTGGGCCCAGGGATTGTTAATGATTAAGATTAGTTTAATTTAGTTAACTAAGCTAATCAGACACTGACATGTGGACCCCGCATGTCAGGTTTGACCCTGGCCAGGTCTGATGACCAGCTGGCATCATGATGACATCAGGCTGATGTCATAAGTCAATTTCCTATTTAACAATAATTCCAGAAATAGTTAAAAACTTAGAAAAAATCATATAAATTAATCTGTAAGTCAGATGAAAATAATTTATATATGAAAATTTATCAGAAAAATCCAATGAATCCAATGGTGCTATCCTCATGCATATTAGAGCAATCTAAATAGAGGAACGTGGATAATTTCTATTAGGTTAATATAGGGAATTTGAAAATGAGAACAACTTTGAACCTATATTCAAATCTGATTTAAATTGACATGAACACTAGATACCTTAGCTCATCCATGCACACCACTATGCCATGATCATGCATCATATTATCGCATTTGCTTGTATTGATTGTTCTTATCTGCATTGCGGTAGGTCCGAATCCGGACGATACTACTCCGTACCCCGACGAAGGAGAGAATTCCTCCGCTTCCCAACAAGGCAAGCAACCCCATTGATCATTCCGATAACATCCCGTCCTCTCGCTCCTGCTTTTGTTCATTGCATTAGGACATTGTTACATGACAGTCATACATGGTAGATGAACCTAATCTTCTGCATGACCTGATCTTGTCACAATAAATAGCTAAACCATGCAACCTAGCATACCTGGTAGATGCTTGTGCGTGATGTGCTTAGCTTACCTTCATGCCATGCTGCTATGCTTAGAGTTGTGTCAGGTCTGATTCATCCGGGTGATGAACCAGAGTGAAATTGTGATGTTCTGATGTGATGAGCTCATAACGAATCCGCTTTGGTAAAAGGTGGCGATGAGAGGCTATGTAGGAGTACATAGTGGGTTGTCTCATTGGGACCGTTCTTAGGAACTGGGATCCGTGTTTGTGATCCAAGACGAGATACTACCACATGCTGGGCCCTGAAATATGACCCTGCTCGACTTATCAGTCGCCTAGTCCTTGGTCCAGGTATTGCAAGTAGTTTCTGGTGTTTATAGCATGCTGGAGGCCGTGCGTAGCGCTAACCCTCGGGGTGGGTTACGACGCGGTAGGCAGTGGCACGGTGTACCAAGGGTCACCCGAATGGTGGGCTTGGGAACCCTGCGCACATCGTTTGGGACCGTAGTGGAAACTTTGGCCGGACTTCCATGCGGGTCAGTCTCAAATAGGCGGTAGCCTGGACTAGAGGTCTTATGTGATTGACGGTCGTGGCCGACTCCCTCGCTGGGCATCCGCTTGAAGGTTGCCGAGGTGCATGGTTTATGGCACACAGCGATAAGTGGCGAGAGCGTGTGTGAAGAAGTACACCCCTGTAGGGTTATGAAACTATTCGAATAGCCGCGTCCTCGGATATGGACTACTTGGAGAACTTATGCTGTTCATAGATAATCAAATGGATACTTCTAAAAATCTCAAGACAAGTGTGAGTACCGTGGATGGCACTCTTCCGGGACGGGAAGGTGGGTCCATGGTGGTGTATTGAGATGGAGTTAGTGGACTCGTGTGCGATAAGTAAAATTGTAACAAAGAGTGTAAAACTGAGTAGTGTAGGTTAGCCATGAGTCAAAGCTGGCTTTCTGCATAAACTCCTCCACCCCTTTGTTGATACATGAGCATAACTAGACTAGGTCTGTTTTAAAGACTTGCTGAGTACGATTGTACTCATCCTTGCTTAAATAATGTTGCAGAAGAAAACCAGGACCCATCAGGTGGGTTCTATCTAGACGTTGACGATGCCGAATAGCTGGTGTCCCAGCTACGATCTTGCCCGTGTGGTGGGCTGTAGATAGTCAGGCCGTGTGCCTCTTTTTATATTTTGCCGTCTATACTCAGACAGCTTAAGTTTCCGCTGGCTTGTATGACTATGTTTGTATGACTTGAGTGCCGGGTCATGTGACCCCTGTCTGTATGAACATATTATGCAAGGCTCGTCTGAGCCTTTTAAATAAAAGTCATGCTATTATATGGTTATGTTGTGATGCCATGGTTGTATCTATGCATATCGGGCATGTCGTGCGTACGTGTGACATGCAACGGTATGTATGGGATCCGACACCTAGTCGTGTGCCTGTAGTAGTACTCTTTACGGGAAACTACCTCTTTGTGCTTCGACCGAGCCATGGTAGCTTGCTACTGCTCCGGACACATTGATTGACCGGCATGTATCCTTCTTTGCTGTTGTGTCTGTTCCTTCGGGGAAATGTCTCGCAGTGTAATGGAGTCCACGTAGCCTGCTACGACTCGTCTACGTGCAGTGATGACATTCGTGTCTCGCGACGTAATGGAGTCCTTGTAGCTTGCTATGACTCGTCTACACACGCTTGAGACCGACACCTGCATTGCTGGGTTATGTATGCCTGTTTCCGTACGGATGTGCCACTTGGGTTCTATGACTAGTCATGTCGGCCCGGGTTCTTGTTGTGTGATTGCCAGCGACATGTTCACATACGTGAGCCAAAAGACGCAAACGGTCCCGGCCAAGGTAAGGTGGCAGCCGTGGAGTACCGTGTGTGAGGCTGCAAAGTGATGTGGCTTGTTACAGTATGGAATCATATAACTTAGGATCGGGGTCCCGACATAAGTTAATTGGGTTCATATAGTGGTCTTGGGATTTATATTAGCTTGAAGAGAAGAGTTTAGCCAGCTCAAAGAAGACGAAGCAAACATTATAGCTACTACTGAGGTGAGAAGTATCTCATGTCTCTAGATGCAGAATCAGCATGTATTATAATAGATTTTCCCATTTGAATTGGGTTTCAAAGATGAGTTGTCGCCAGATGTAACTTCTGTCTTCTTTTATTTCAATACATTAAATATGTAGGTTAATTAGTATTACTTCTGTATTTCACTCCACTTCAACTATTACTGGTTTATTCCCGTTTGTATTGTACATTAACCTGTTGTGGCCTAAGGTGAGCTCAAGCCTGAATCCATTAGTTTAGATCGAATTACTTTTCTTAGATTCCGCGGTCCAGCTTTAATTTGCGTTGCTCCAAACCTAGCACTTCCAGTTGCTTGCTCAGAAATCCTTCCAGCTGAGGATTTTGGCCGTCGAGGTAAATCCTTCCAGCTGATGCATATTATGCGCTTATTACATGTGCATTTGTCTCATAATTATTATGACCCTAAATGGTTATGGAATTTTCCTCCATTCGGTCTTTTTTTATTTCCTTCAGAAATACATTCAGCTTGTTTGGGAGAGTTCATTTATAAGGATTTGTGTATAAAGGTTAATGTTCTAAAGATGGTCTGGCTACAATACAACGTTGGCATGTAATGTGCTTAGCTATATTACTAACCAATAACTAGCTATGTAGCCTTTCGTGTAAAAAGGCAGAAAAACATGGCTTACTTTCTGCATATGGCCAAGGCATAATTTCCGATCCATCATATAGAATGGCTCTTTTTTTCTTTTGATCATGCCAGGCCATCGTTGCTACCAAAATAGAATACATACATATCCCATTTACTACTAAAACAAGAATATCGACTTTCTACTTTGTACCGGAGCTTAGCGATTTAACATATCTTTTGGCACATTCTTGAAACAAACATAATTTTATGTTTCTTGCCCAGACTTTGTTTCTATACAGATCCATATCATCATTTTTTGCTTCAGATTCTTATAAACTGTAAGGCATTGCTTTTGGTCTTCTTACATAACATTTTCTTGTCTTTCAGAGCAATCCACTCAAATATGAGCAATTTGTTTACTTTCACCTTTTACTACTGTATCACTGCCACAATTTTGTACTTCCATTTTTTACATATTCATCTACATTATTTGCATGATTTTCCATCAGTTGCATAACCAGTCTGCTATTGAGTATTTTGATTTTGTCATTACGTAGCTGCAAGCGAGTCTTTACAGCTAAATCTCTACCTAGAAGCTATATTTATTTGGTGGGCGATGGTATGAAGGTGGATGAACCAGCTCCGTGCCAGTTCCAGTGGACGTTCCAGCGGGCACATGGATGCTGGAGTGTCTCCATCTATGCAAAACAAATACGGAGTGCAGAGTAATATGAGTATCATTAGTGTATTTTGTAGAGCAAAAATAGTTCGTATCATCAAGACAATGTACTACTCCCATCCATCCTAAATTATTTGTCTCAGATTTGTCTAGATACAGATGTATCTAAACACGCAAACATGTTTAGATACATCTGTAGCTAGAAAAATCTAAGAAATTTGAGGTGGAGGTTGTACATGTTAACTCGCTGTCATTTATAGCCCTGTCATTTATAGTTGTTCAGAAGTAGGAAGATCCAGCTCGAATTGCATAACAGAAAGATTTGGGTACAAGTATCTGCATTTTTTATGAAGAAAACTTTCAGTGTTATTGACACGGCTCATGGTGTAAAATGTGAAAAAAATATTATTTTGTTTCACTGGGTACACAGATTGTATAGGCCTTCCTTAAACCTTCTTTGTGTAGTTATTAACATCCCCTGCTGAGTATGTGTGATTTATCATAGCTTCTGCTTACGGATGGTAACAAAGCTGCAGTACCCCCAATCTGATGTTGCACATTTATCTTCATGAATCGTTCTCTAGAAGAAAGGCATTCAAGAGAATGAAGGCTATGAATATAAGACGTTTTTTGATACTCTCTTTGTGTCAAAAAATGTCTTATATTTTAATATAGAGGGAGTATTTTACTGTTGTTACATGCATAATTCTGCATGCAACGATTTCTCCCTTTACATGATAATTATTGCAGAATGGAGCTTGTTTTATGTTTGTATTTAAGTTGGTATTAGCGCAAAATAAAGTTCACACATCGTAATATTTTATACCATTACACACTGACCTTTGGCCTTAATTTACGTGCGACATGCAAATAAATTTGCCTGGACATTTTTTGTATGTCGTCCGACATGAGTTTTTCCTGGTGATTATGTCTACGATTCTTTTTTATGAAACACAGCCTTACATGCAAAAGAAAACAAGCCAGGAACGTCCCGTAGCATTACGAGAACGTCATTAGTTTTCCATGCGGAGACTTTTGATACGCCAATTGGTGTAGGATGTAACTTACGTGCATGCAAGTTATAAAATTACCTCACTCCCTTTTGGTTACGGTAGAAAACCAACCCCTTTTTATCCAAGCTGTAATTTTATCTCAACTGCTTTGTTTCTTACCTTTTCAGGTTGTGTCCGTGATTGGACTGCTCACCTAAGGTGACGAATAGCTAAAATATATATAGAAAGTCTATTCGTCATCAATGGTGAAGAATAAATAATTCTTTATCCTAGTGTAAACTCGCACAAGACATGAATTTTTTAGATGTGGTAACGTTATCTCACACACGTCTAATCTTAGCTAACTGTTATGTTGTAATCTTACCTCACATGCATTGAATTCTCATCCGTCATGTTATAATCTTACCTCACCTCACACATGCATGCTGTAATCTTATCTCATATGCATGACACATTTGTTTCTCACGGTGAACTTTAAGTGCCCTTAGCTTCGCACTGTAATATTACCTCGCATCCATTTTGGTTTTTATGGTGGGTTGAAGAATAAGAACTCCTTACCCAGGGTGACGAATAGTATTCAATGCATATATATATAGAAAGTCTATTCATCACCCAGGGTGCAGAATAAGTTATTCTTCACCCGAGGTAATGTTACGATCGTTTCATAAATAAATTACATTTAGAATATAAATAAATACATTTATATTTATTCAGTATGTGAAATTTGGTATAAGAAAACAAAAATATATGTCACAAGACTAGAAAAATCACATTTTATGTATATTTTATACTATGTTTCTATGTTTGTAATTTTACTTCGCATAACATATGTTTTACGGAGACTATATATTTCTTACGGTCCCTTTTTACCTATAAAATAAGACAAAATTTACGAAACATAAAACTACAGTGCATTGATGTGAAAAAACAGGGGGGGAAGAATAACTATTCCTCACCCAGGGTGACGAATAGTCAATCCCTATATATATATATATATATATATATATATATATATATATATATATATATATATATATATAAACTCTATCCATCACTCAGGGTGTACAATAGGTTATTCTTACTCTATCATCACTCAGGGTGTACAATAGGTTATTCTTCACCCGAGATAATATTACGACCAGTTCATAAAAAAATTACATTTGAAATACAAATACTTACATTTATATTGAATCACTACGTAAATGTTGTCATAAGAAAATAAAATTATAGGTCACAAGACAAAAAAATTGAAATTACTGTATATTTTACACTATTTTTGTGTCTATAATTTTACGTGATATAAAATATTTTTTACGGTGATTATATATTTTCTTATGGTCTCTTTTTAAGTTTGAAATAAGGAAAAAATCACGGAACGTAAAATTATTGTTTATTCGTGTTAAAATAGAGGGGGGTGAAGAATAACTATTTCTCATCCAGGGTGACGAATAGCGCGACCATATATATATATATATATATATATATATATATATATATATATATATATTTATATGGTGCAGAATAAGTTATTCTTCAGTCGAGATAATCTAACGATCAATTTATAAATAAATTACGTTCGGAATATAAAAAATTACATTTATATTGAATTAAGGCGTAAACTTTCATTTAAAAAAACAAAAATATAGTCAGAAGACCAAAAAAATTGAATTTATCATATATTTTCCACTATTTTTGTATGTTTATAATTTTACCTGACATAAAATATTTTCTACGCTGATTATAAATTTTCTTACGGTCTCTTTTTATGTATGAAATGAGACAAAAATTACGGGACGTAAAATTACGGTGCATTGATGGTAAAATTGAGGAGGGGTGAAGAATAACTATTCCTCACCCAGGATGACGAATAGCGCGACACACACACTATTGATGACAACTTGAGTTCAAACAGATAACTAGACTTCAAAAACCTTACAAGTTCAGACCGAACTGCTAGATCGAGACCAATAATCTTACTACAATACTATTAATACTACTACAATACTATTAATCTTACTACAATACTATTAAACCTTAAACTAGAGCTTAATCTTACTACAATACTATTAATGAGCAGAATATGGTGGTGGTGGGGGCATTCTCAACGGAAGTATCCCAACCACACTTCCCCATCGAGCTCTCTGAGACGGGCACGAAGATGTCACTTGTTGTAGCGCTCATTTCATAACCAAATGGGGACTAGTCTGAGGCGGCATCCGAGCATGCTCTGCAGCGTTGGCCTCCACGAAGATGATGTATGCCGCAACTTTTAGTTCTGTTTCGGCATAAGTCTTGCACGTATTGACTTTGTTCTCCTAGAGACCACACTGAGTATCCCGGAACTTATTATCTTCCCCTTTCAGCTTCCGCATACAATCTCTCCATCCGAATACTGCATCGTCAATCTTCTTTCCCCACGCCACCAACTGCCTCCGCCGCTCCAACTCCTGTTCACAGGAACGTTTAGGAGACATGGGAATCCCTATAAATTTGGCATGAAATTTTCTTAACAATGGACATATTAAGTAGACATCACATTGAACAAATCTCATGAAGAAATCAGATCCATAGGATCAATGGTTTAGATGCAATCCACGAAAGCGTGCATGTGGATGAATTACAGTTACGACACGAAGCACCTTTGTAACACAATTTTCAGCATGTGGATGAATTCCGATATGAATCTAAATGCATCCATCCATCCATCCATCTAAATGCATGCATACATTCATCTATATGCATCCATTCATATATATGCATCCATTCATCTAAAATGCATCCATTCATCTAAATGCATCCATCCATCCATCTAACCATCTAAATGCATCCATTCACAATCATCTCAACGCGTCCATTCACAACCATCTAAATGCATCCATTCACATCATCCATCCATCTAACCATCTAAATTTCACCCATCCATTCATCTAACCATCTAAATTTCATCCATCCATGGGAGAGAGGAGGGAGAGGGAGAGATACTGCTGCGTGGATGGCCAGGATGAGGAGCCGCCGCGTGGGGAGGGCCGAGACGGGGAGCCGCCGCGTAGGGATGACCGGGACAGGGAGCCGCCACGTGGGGACGGACGAGACGGGGAGGGCCGCCACGTAGGATCTTCCGCGCGTGGGGAGGGTCGTCACGTCAGAGCACCGGCGCGGGGGTGTGGGAGCGGCGGCATGAGGGAGAGATCTGAGAGTGAGGAGTGAGGGGCATGTGGGGGAAGATGATAAGTCGAGGGGACTGGTACTTAGCAGTAGCGCGGGGACGGGAAGAGCGCTACTGCTACGCCTTTAGAAATAACGTTGCTCTCTGATAGCCGCTACTACAGGTCGCCCACGTCGGTCGGGATGGGACCGATTGGCAGTAGCGCCGGTTCAAAGTACAACGCTACTGCTAACAGAATACCTATAGCACCTTTTTCTGACCGCGCTACTACTAATTAGCAGTAACGGAATACTTGTAGCGCCTTTCGCCTCAAATAGCATCTCCAGTCGTTCGACCCTCGGGGGCCCGAAATAGCTTCGCCTGGGGTCCAGCCGGCGCTATAATCGGCCGAGGGGGACTCGGGTTCCAGCCACCGCCCCTAGGTCACCCCAAGCCGACGATTTCAGCCTAGTATCGGCGCGGATTGGCCCAAATTTGGCCCAGATTCAACGCTCTTTTGGCATAACTTCAACAAATTCGACGCTCTTTGGGCATAAATTTAACAAATTAGGCGTTCTTTCGGCATAAATTCAACAAGAAACTAAATATTTATGCCAAAGTTCATCAAAAAATTAATACAAATCAAATAGTTCAATGAAGAAAGCTCATAATTCCAACATAAATTAAAACCAATCGAACTAGGCGTTGCCCTTGAACCTCCATGGGTGCTCCACTAGATCGTCCTGCAGTTCTTGAGGCACATGTGGGTCTCGAATCTCCTGGCGCATATTGAGGTAGGCAGCCCATGTTGCTGGTACCTTGTGATCAACAACTACAAGAGGTCCCTGCCTGTAATATGGTTTAATGTCAAACATTGGCTCTTCCTGCTCACTCTCAGTGATCATGTTGTGCAAACAGACAGAACAATTCATGATCTCCCACATATGCAATTTTGACCAGGTCATAGCGGGGTACCGGACAATAACAAATCGAGATTGGAGCACACCAAATGTTTGCTCGACATCTTTCCTGCAAGCCTCCTGACACTTAGCAATGCGTGCCTTCTTTGGCACCACAGGTTTTGAGATAGTCTTCACAAAGGTGGACCATCTCAGATAGATACCATCTGCTAGATAGTATCCCTTGTTGTAGTTCCGCCCATTGACTTGAAAGTTCACCGGAGGAGCATGATCTTCAACAAGCTTGGCGAAGACATTCGAGCACTGCAATACGTTGATGTCATTATGAGTTCCTGGCATACCAAATAAGGTGTGCCAAATCCATAGGTCATGTGTGGCTACTGTCTCAAGTACCACGCTGCAACCTCCTTTGGCGCCTTTGTACATCCCGTGCCAAGCAAATGGGCAGTTTTTCCATGACCAATGCATGCAGTCGATGCTTCCAAGCATCCTAGGAAATCCTTTTGCTGCATTCTGTGCTAGGATCCAAGCGGTGTCTTCAGCATTGGGTGATCGCAAATATCGTGGTCCAAATACAGCCACTAGTGCCCTGTAGAATTTGTACAAATGCTCAATGGTGGTGGACTCAGCCATGCGTCCATAGTCTTCATGTATATCACCGGGAGCTCTGTATACAAGCATCCTCATAGTTGTGGTGCACTTCTGGAGTGTGAAGAATCCAACTGTGCCAGTGCAATCCTTCTTGCAAACGAAATAGTTGTCGAACTCCCAGATGGAATTTACAATCGTGAGGAAGAGCTTCCGGTTCATCCGGTAACGACGCCAAAATACTTTCTTATCGTGTACCGGAGAGTCGGTGAAGTAGTCGGCGTAGAACACGCAATAGCCCTCCATCTGATACCTCTGCTTGCTCTTGCGTCGGCCCGGTGCCGAGCCACCTCGTCTAGGCTTTTCATTGTTCATGAACATGCCGTCTAGAGAGGAGAGTATCATGAGGTCTTCCTCATTGGCGGTGTCGGCCTCGGCTTCCTCGTCCAACAGGGCCACGAATGCCTCCTCATCGTCCGTGTCCATGGCCGAACGGGCAAAATGTCGAACACCTTGCGGGCGTGGTGGGCGGGCAGCCACCGATGTCCTCCTAGTGTGGTGGTCGTCGGAGAGTAGCGATGGGAGAGGGAATGGATATGTGAAATCTGGCGGGAAAATGGAGGAAACAACCTTTTTCTAGCGGTGGCGCAGTGATGACCCACAAGTATCGGGAATTTATCATAGTTCTTTCTATAATTAAGAGTGTCAAACCCAACGAGGAGCAGAAAGAAATGACAAGTGGTTTCCATTAAGGTATTCTCTGCAAGCACTGAAATTGTCGGTAACAGATAGTTTTGTGATAGGATAATTCGTAACGAGTAACAAGTAACAAGTGTAGCAAGGTAGCCCAATCCTTTTTGTAGCAAAGGACATGCCTGGACAAACTCTTATAGAAAGCAAAGCGCTCCCGAGGTCACATGGGAATTTCTGTCAAGCTAGTTTTCATCATGCTCATTTGGTTCGTGTTCGTTACATTGATAATTTGATATGTGGGTGGACCGGTGCTTGGGTGCTGCCCTTACTTCGACAAACCTCCCACTTATGATTAACACCTCTCGCAAGCATCCACAACTACGAAATAATAATTAAGATAAATCTAACCATAGCATGAAACGTGTGGATCCAAATCAGTCACTTACGAAGCAACACATAAACTAGGGTTTAAGCTTCCGTCACTCTAGCAACCCATCATCTACTTATTACTTCTCAATGCCTTCCCTTGGGCCCAAATAACGGTGAAGTGTTATGTAGTCGACGTTCACATAACACCACTATAGGAGAGATAACATACATCTCATCAAAATATCGGACGAATACCAAATTCACATGATTACTTATAACAAGACTTATCCCATGTCCTCGGGAACAAACATCACTACTCACAAAACATGTTCATGTTCATAATCAGAGGAGTATTAATTATCATAAAGGATCTCAACATATGATCTTCCACCAAATAAACCAACTAGCATCAACTACAAGGAGTAATCAACACTACTAGCAACCACAGGTACCAATCTAAGGTTTCAGACAAAGATCGGATACAAGAGAAGAACTAGGGTTTGGAGAGGACATGGTGCTGGTGAAGATGTTGATGGAGATTGACCCCCTCTCGATGTGAGGATCGTTGGTGATGATGATGGCTTCAATTTCCCACTCTGGGAGGGAAGTTTCCCCGGCAGAACAGCCCTGCCGAAGCTCTAGATTGGTTCTGTCCAAGTTCCGCCTCGCGAGGGCGGCACTTCGTCCCGAAAGCTCTCTTCTGATTTTTTTGGGGGTCTGATACGTCTCCAACGTATCTATAATTTTTGATTGTTCCATGCTATTATATTATCAACTTGGGATGTTTTATATGCATTTATATGCTATTTTATATCATTTTTTGGGACTAACTTATTAACTCAGTGCCCAGTGCCAGTTTCTGTTTTTT
The DNA here is from genome assembly GCA_022496015.1 of Hordeum marinum. NCBI lineage: Eukaryota > Viridiplantae > Streptophyta > Magnoliopsida > Poales > Poaceae > Hordeum > Hordeum marinum. The sequence goes on from CM039678.1 coordinate 28,200,990, forward strand.
CCGTGTTTTTGAACTTTTTCAGATAAGAATATAAACGGAGTGCAAACGGAATAAAACCTTCAGGATGATTTTTTTCACAACAAAAGGGATCCAGAAGACTTGAGAACCAAGGCAGAGGAGGCCACGAGCCCCGTAGGCATGCCCCAGGGGGGGTGGGCGCGCCTAGCAGGCTCGTGGGCCCTCCGTGCCTCCTTTGCCCTACCTCTTTCGCCTATAAATTAACTAAAATCCCAAAATCAACAGAGAGAGCCACGAAAAAACTTTTCCGCCGCCGCAAGCTTCTGTTTCCGTGAGATCCCATATGGGGACCGTTCTGGTGCCCTGTCGGAGGGGGATTCAGACACGGAGGGCTTCTTCATCAACACCATTGCCTCTTCGATGATGCGTGAGTAGTTCACCACAGACCTTCGGGTCCATAACTAGTAGCTAGATGGCTTCTTCTCTCTCTTGGATATTCAATACAAAGTTCTCCATGATCTTCATGGAGGTCTATCCGATGTAACTTTCTTTTGCGGTGTGTTTGTTGAGATCCGATGAATTGTGGATTTATGATCAGATTATCTATGAATATTATTTGAGTCTCCTCTGATTTCTTATACACATAATTTTGTATCCTTGTAAGTCTCTTCGAGTTATGGGTTTCGTTTGGCCAACTTGATCTATAATTCTTGCAATGGGAGAAGTGCTTGGTTTTGGGTTCATACCGTGCGGTGTCCTCACCTAGTGACTGAAGGGGTAGCGAGGCACGCATCGTGTTGTTGCCATCAAGGGTAAAAAGATGGTTTTTATATCATATTGCATGAATTTATCCCTCTACATCATGTCATCTTGCTTAAGGCGTTACTCTGTTTGTTATGAACTTAATACACTAGATGCATGCTGGATAGCGGTCGATGTGTGGAGTAATAGTAGTAGATGCAGAAAGTATCGGTCTACTTTTCTCGGACGTGATGCCTATATATATGATCATTGCCTTATATATCGTCATGACTTTGCATGATTCTATCAATTGCTCGACAGTAATTTGTTCACCCACCGTAATACTTGCTATCATGAGAGAAGCCTCTAGTGAACACTATGCCCCCTGGGTCTATTTTACACATTATATCTTCAGATCTACATAGAAAAATACCAAAATACCTTGCTGCACTTTTATTTATTTATTTATATTTACCTATTATCACTATCAGATCTCACCTTGCAAGTAATCATAAAGGGATTGACAACTCCTTTATCGCGTTGGGTGCAAGTTTGTTTGTTTTTGCGCAGGTGCCTTGGTGCCTCATCTTGATACTCCTACTGGATTGATACCTTGGTTCTCAAACTGAGGGAAATACCTATCTCTACTTTGCTGCATCACCCTTTCCTCTTCAAGGAAAAACCAATGCAAGCTCAAGAAGTAGCAGGAAGAATTTTTGGTGTCGTTGCCGGGGAGTATTCAAGGGAAGCATATCTACCAAGTACCTATCGCAAACTCATCTCTTGCATTTACATTATTTTCCATTTGCCTCTTGTTTTCCTCTCCCCCACCTCTAAAATAAAATTTACAAAAATATTTGCTTTTCTTTATTTACCTTTTTTGTTCGCCCCTTTTCTTTCGCTTGCTTTCTGTTTGCTCGTGTGCTTGTCTGATTGCTAAGTCGTCATGTCTGAAAACACTAAATTGTGTGACTTCTCTAATACTAATAACAATGGTTTTATTAGTACTCCAATTGCCCCCGCCACTAGTGCGGATTCATATGAAATTAATGCTGCCTTATTGAATCTTGTTATGAAAGAGCAATTTTCCGGCCTTCCGAGTGAAGATGTCGCATCCCATCTTAATACCTTTATTGTGTTATGCGATATGCAAAAGAAGAAAGATGTGGATAATGATATGATTAAATTGAAGCTATTTCCGTTCTCACTACGAGGTCGAGCAAAAACTTGGTTTTCATCTTTACCCAAAAATAGTATTGATTCATGGAACAAGTGTAAAGATGCCTTTATTTCCAAGTATTTTCCACCTGCTAAGATTATCTCTCTCCTTAATGATATCATGAATTTTAAGAAACTAGATCATGAACATGTTGCAGAATCTTGGGAGAGAATGAAATTGATGATTAGAAATTGTCCCGCTCATGGCCTAAGTCTTTGGATGATTATACAAATTTTCTATGCTAGTTTGAATTTTGCTTCTAGAAATATCTTGGATTCCGCCTCTGGTGGAACTTTTATGGAAATCACACTAGGAGAAGCTACAAAAATCTTAGATAATATCATGACAAATTATTCTCAATGGCACACTGAAAGGTCACCTACTAGTAAAAAAGTGCATGCTATAGAAGAAATTAACTCTTTGAGTGCTAAGATGGATGAGTTAATGAAGTTGTTTGCTAGTAAAAGTGCTCCTCTAGATCCAAATGATATGCCTTTATCTTCCTTGATTGAGAATAGCAATGAAAATTTGGATGTTAATTTTGTTGGTAGGAATAATTTTGGTAACAACAATGCTTATAGAGGTAACTTTAATCCTAGGCCTTTTCCTAGTAATCCCTCTAATAATTTTGGCAATTCCTACAACAATGCTCATGGAAATTATAATAAAATACCCTCTGATCTTGAGAGTAATATTAAGGAGTTTATTAATTCGCAAAAGATTTTCAATGCTTCCATAGAAGAAAAACTGCTTAAAATTGATGAGTTGGCTAGGACTGTTGATAGAATGTCTCTTGATATTGATGCTTTGAAGTTGAGATGTGTTCCTCCCAAGATTAATATGGATGAAACTTTGAAAGCTATGCGTGTTTCTATGAATGAGAGTAAATAAAGAACTGCCCAAATTTGTGCTAGACATGAATGGCTCAAAAAGGCGTGTTCTCATGATGAGAATCACGAAGATCTAAAAGTGCTTGGTGTGACTCCTATTGAATCCTTGTTTTCTAATGTCAATCTTAATGATGATGGGGCTGGATGTGAATCCACTTTGGTTGAGAGACGTCCCAATGATTCGGATTCTATTTATTTTGATGCTAAAAAATACTAAAAGTGGAGTAGAGGATATCAAAACTTTGAATAGTGATGAAATTACTACTTTGGATTTCAAGGAATTTAATTATGATAGTTGCTTTTTGATTGAATGTATTTCCTTGATGCAATCCATGCTAAACTCTCCACATGCTTATAGCCAAAATAAGGCTTTTACCAAACATATCATTAATGCTATGATGAAATCTCTTGAAGAGAAACTTGAGTTGGAAATATCTATTCCTAGAAAACTTCATGATGAGTGGGAACCTACTATAAACATAAAGATTAAAAATTATGAATGCCATGCTTTGTGTGATTTGGGTGCTAGTGTTTCCATAATTCCAAAATCTTTATGTGATGTTCTAAGTTTCAATGAGATTGATGAGTGCTCTCTTAATTTGCATCTTGCGGATTCTACTATTAAGAAATCTATGGGAAGGGTCAATGATGTTCTTATTATTGCAAATAGGACCTATGTGCCCGTAGATTTCATTGTGCTTGATATTGATTGCAATCCGACATGTCCCATTATTCTTGGTAGACCTTTCCTTAGGGCTATTGGTGTTGTTATTGATATGAAGGAAGGGAATATTAAATTTAAATTTCCATTAAATAAGGGCATGGAACACTTTCCTAGAAAGAAAATAAAATGTCCTTATGAATCCATTATGAGAGCTACTTATGGTTTGAGCAATAAAGATGACAATACTTGATTCTATTGCCTTATGCCTAGCTAAGGGCGTTAAACGATAGCGCTTCTTGGGAGGCAACCCAATGAATAGATTTATTTTTGCTTTTTAATTTATGTTTTGTTGAGTTCACACCATCATGATTCTGTTATGATTGTGTTTTTTATGTTTTAATTAGTGTTTGTGCCAAGTAGAACCTTTATGATTAGTTTTCGTGATAGTTGTTTATTCATGCTGAAAAATGACAGAAACTTTGTGCTCACGAAATTATTTTTAATTCCTATCCAGAAAGAGCTTCTGAGTTGATTCTTTTTTATGCTGATTTATATGAAAATTTCCCATTGTTTCAGAATTTTTGGGCTAGCAGAGGTATATGGAATATACAGATTGCTACAGACTATTCTGTTTTTGACAGATTCTGTTTTTGTTGTGTTGATTGCTTATTTTGATGAAACTATGGTTAGTATCGGGGGGTACGAGCCATGGAAATGTGATAATACACTAATATAACATCAATCTAAATGGAAATTAAGTTTACTACAGTACCTAAAAGTTGGTGGTTTGTTTTCTTATGCTAATGCTTTCACGAGTTTCTGTTTAAGTTTTATGTTGTGAAGTTTTCAAGTTTGGGTGATGTTCTTATGGACAATGCAATAAAGAGTGGAAAGAGCCTAAGCTTGGGGATGCCCAAGTCATCCCAAGAATACTCAATGAGCTTCACTTATATCTTTTGAGTTAGGCAATTTAGCTCACATGTGCTTCACTTATATCTTTTGAGCTTGGTAATTTTGCTCCCATGAGATTCACTTATATCTTTTGAGCTTGGCAATTTAGCTCACATGTGCTTCACTTGTATCTTATGAGCTTGGTAATTTTTCTCCCATGAGCTTCACTTATATATTTTGATTTAGGCAATTTAGCTCACATGTGCTTCACTTATATCTTTTGAGCTTGGTAATTTTGCTCCCATGAGCTTCACTTATATCTTTTGAGCTTGGTAATTTTGCTCCCATGAGCTTCACTTATATCTTTTGATCTAGATAATTTTGCTCTAATGCTTCACTTAAATCTTTGTAGAGCACGGCAGTGTCATATTTTGTAGAAATAAAAACTCTCGATCTTCACTCATATCATTTTGAGAGTGCTCTCTCTAAGTAACTTGGTAATTGGCGTGTGTTATGAAATTAGTCCTAAATATGATAGGCATCCAAAGAGGATATAATAAAAACTTTCATATTCAAGTGCATTGATTAGTAATAGAAGTTTGATTCCTCACGATTAGTTTTGAGATATGGAGGTGATCATATTAGAGTTATGATAGTAGGGTGTTGTGAATCTAGAAATACTTGTGTTGAGGTTAGTGATTCCCGTAGCATGCAGGTATGGTGAACCGCTATGTTAGGAAGTCGGAGCACAATTGATTTATTGATTGTCATCCTTTGTGTGGCTGTCGGGATCGCGCGATGGTTAACTCCTACCAACCCTTCCCTTAGGAGTATGCGTTTAGCACTTTGTTTTGATTACTAATAAAACTTTCGCAATAAGTATATGAGTTCTTCATGACTAATGTGAGTCCATGGTATAGATGCACTCTCACCCTTCCACCATTGCTAGCCTCTCTAGTGCCGCGCAACTTTCGCCGGTGCACAAACCCACCATATACCTTCCTCAAAACAGCCACCATACCTACCTATTATGGCATTTTCATAGCCATTCCGAGATATATTGCCATGAAACTTCCATCGTTCCGTCTCATGACATATGCCATCACTTTCATATTGCCATTGCATGATTGTAAGATAGCTAGCGAGATGTTTTAATGTCATACGCTAAGCTAGATCGTTACACATCCCGGTACACTGCCGGAGGCATTTCATATAGAGTCATTATTGTTCTAAGTATCGAGTTGTAAGTAAATAAAAGTGTGATGATCATCATTATTATAGCATTGTCCCATGTGAGGAAATAATAAAAGAGGCCAGCGGAGCCCAAATAAAAAAAGAGGCCAAAGATGCCCACCAAAAAAAAGATAGAAAAAAATGAAAAAAGAGAGGCCAAAGAGCCCAAACAAAAAAAATGAGAGAAAAAGAGAGAAGGGACAATGCTACTATGTTTTTCCACACTTGTGCTTCAAAGTAGCACCATGTTCTTCATGATAGAGAGTCTCTTGTTTTGTCACTTTCATATGCTAGTGGGAATTTTCATTATATAACTTGGCTTGTATATTCTAATGACGGGCTTCCTCAAATTGCCCTAGGTCTTCGTGAGCAAGAAAGTTGGGTGCACACCCACTACTTTTTATTTTTGAGCTTTCATACACTTATAGCTCTAGTGCATCCGTTGCATGGAAATCCCTAATCATTCACATTGATATCTATTGATGGGCATCTCCATAGCCTATTGATACGCCGAGTCGATGTGACCATCTCCTCCTTTTTGCCTCACAACCTCCACCACACTCTATTCCACATATAGTGCTATATCCATGGGTCACACTCATGTATTGCGTGAGAGTTGAAAAGGTTTGAAAAAGTAAAAGTGTGAAAACAATTACTTGGACAATACCGAGGTTGTGCATGATTTAAATTCGTTGTGTGGGGATGATGGAGCATAGCCAGACTATATGACTTTGTAGGGATAACTTTCTTTGGCCTTTTTATTTCGAAAGTTCATGATTACTTTGCTAGTATGCTTGAAGTATTATTGTTTTCATGTCAATATTGAACTTTTGTTTTGAATCTTATGGATCTAAACATGCATGCCACAATAAAGAAGTTACATAGAACAAATATGTTAGGTAGCATTCCACATCAAAAATTTGATCTTTATCACTTCCCTACTCGAGGACGAGCAGGAGTTAAGCTTGGGGATGCTTGATACGTCTCCAACGTATCTACAATTTTTGATTGTTCCATGCTATTATGTTAACAACTTTGGATGTTTTATATGCATGAATATGCTATTTTATATTATTTTTGGGACTAACCTATTGACCTAGAGCCCAGTGCCAGTTCTTGTTTTTTCCGTGTTTTTGACCTCTTTCAGATACGAATATCAAACGGAGTCCAAACGGAATAAAACTTTCGCTGTGATTTTTTATGGAAAATATCAAAAATACCAGAAGAAAAAGATATCGGAGAGGAGTCCCGAGGAAGCCACGAGCCTGGGAGGCATGACCACCCCCCTGGCCGCGACTAGGGGGCTCGTGACCTCCTCGTGGCCCCTCCTAACTTGTTCTCGATGCCATACAGTCTTATAAATACAGAAACCATCAGAAATAAACCTAGATCGGGAGTTCCGCCACCGCAAGCCTCTGTAGCCACCAAAAACCAATCGGGGGCCCGTTCCGGCACCCTAACGGAAGGGGAACCCATCTCTGGTGTCCATCTTCATCATCCCGGCGATCTCCATGACGAGGAGGGAGTAGTTCACCCTCGGGGCTGAGGGTATGTACCAGTAGCTATGTGTTTGATCTCTCTCTCTCTCTCTCACTCTCGTGATCTTGAGATGTCTTGATCTCGATGTACCGCGGGCTTTGCTACTATAGTTGGATCTTATGATGTTCTTCCCCCTCTCCATTCTTGTAATGAATTGAGTTTTCCCCGTTGAAGTTATCTTATCGGATTAAATCTTCAAGAACACTTCATGTATGTCTTGAACATGTCTATCTGTGGCGACAATGGGATATTCATGTGAGCACTTGATGTATGTTTTGGTGGTCAACTTGCGGGTTTCTCGACATCGGGAACCTATGCATAGGGGTTGGCACATGTTTTGACTCTCCGGTAGAAACTTCGGGGCACTCTTTAAAGTTCTATGTGTTGGTTGAATAGATGCTTTTGAGATTGTGTGATGCATGTCGTATAATCATACCCACGGATACTTGAGGTGACAATAGAGTATCTAGGTGACATTAGGGTCTTGGTTGATATGTGTCTTAAGGTGTTATTCTAGTTCGAACTCTAGGATAGATTGAACGGAAAGAATAGCTTCGTGTTATTTTACTACGGACTCTTGAATAGATCGATCAGAAAGAATAACTTTGTGGAGATTTCGTACCCGACAATAATCTCTTTGTTTGTTATCCGCTATTAGTGACTTTGGAGTGACTCATTGTTGCACGTTGAGGGCTACTTATATGATCCAATTATGTTAACATTGTTGAGAGAACTTCACTAGTGAAAGTATGAACCCTAGGCCTTGTTTCCACGCATTGCAATACCGTTTGTGCTCACTTTTGCTATTAATTACCTTGCTGTTTTTATATTTTCAGATTACAAAAACCTATATCTACTATCCATATTGCACTTGTATCACCATCTCTTCGCCGAAGTAGTGCACCTATACAACTTACCATTGTATTGGGTGTGTTGGGGAGACAAGAGACTCTTTGTTATTTGGTTGCAGGGTTGCTTGAGAGATACCATATTCATCCTACGCCTCCTGCGGATTGATAAACCTTAGGTCACCCACTTAAGGGAAAATTGCTACTGTCCTACAAACCTTTGCACTTGGAGGCCCAACAACGTCTACAAGGAGAAGGTTGCGTAGTAGACATCAACAACCCCGATGGCGACACGTTGATGGAGATCAAGATGATGGAGATCATGGTGTCGTGCCAGTGACGATGAAGATCATGTCGGTGCTTTCTAGATGGAGATCAAAAGCACAAGTTCATGGCCATATCATGTCACTTATGATTTGCATGTGATGTTAATCCTTTTATGCACCTTGTTTTGCTTAGGACAACGGTAGCATTATAAGGTGATCCCTCACTTAATTTCAAGATAAATTGTGTTCTCCCTGAGTGTGCACCGTTGCAAAAGTTCGTCGTGTCGAGACACCACGTGATGATCGGGTGTGATAGATTCTACGTTCACATACAACGGGTGCAAGCCAGTGTTGCACATGCAGAACACTCGGGTTAAACTTGACGAGCCTAGCATGTACAAACATGGCCTCGGAACACAAGAGACCGAAAGGTCGAACATGAGTCATATAGCAGATATGATCAACATGATGATGTTCACCATTGAAACCACCTCAACTCACGTGATGATCGGACTTGACTTGGTGAATTTGGATCATGTATCACTCGAATGACCGGAGGGATTTCAATTTGAGTGGGAGTTCTTTAGTAACATGATTAATTGAACTCATTATCATGAACATAGTCAGTAGTGCCTTTGCAAATTATGTTGTAGATTACTAGCTCGCGCTATAGCTCTCTTGTATTTTTATATGTTCCTAGAAAAATAGAGTTGAAAGATGATGGTAGCAATATTGCGGACTGGGTCCGTGATCTGAGGATTGTCCTCATTGCTGCACAGAAGGCTTATGTCCTTAATGCACCGCTCGGTGCGCCAACCCCTCTAGCGTCGTCTGTAGATGTTGTGAACATCTGACAGGCACGTTCTGATGACTACTTGATAGTTTAGTGCATCATGCATTACGGCTTAGAATTGAGGCTCCGAAACATTTTGAACGTCATGGAACATATGAGATGTTTCTAAGAGCTGAAATTAGGATCTCAGGCTCGTGCCCGTGTTGTGAGATATGAGATCTCCAACAAGATTCTTTGCCTGCAAGATGAAAGAGAATAGTGCTCAGATTGTCTGGGTGCTACAATCGCTTGAATCGAGTGGGAGTTGATCTTCTAGATAATATAGTGATTTATATAATTCTCCAAGTCACTGTCACTAAGCTACTAGAACTTGGTGATGAACTATAAAATATCAGGGATAAAAATAATGATCCCTGAGCTGTTCGTGATGTTTGACACCGCGAAAGTAGAAATCAAGAAGGAGCATCAAGTGTTTATGGTTAGTAAAACCACTAGTTTCGAGAAGGGCAAGGGCAACGAGGGAAACTTCATGGATGGCAAGTCAGTTGCTGCTCCAGTGAAGCAACCCAAAGTTGAACCCAAACCCGAGACTAAGTGCTTCTATTATGAGGTGAGCGGTCACTGAAGGGGAACAACCTAGATACTTGGTAGATAAGAAGGCTGGCAATGTCGACACAAGTGTATTTGACATACGTGTTATTGATGTGTACCTTGCTAGTACTCTTAGTAGCACCTGGGTATTGGATACCGGTTCGGTTGCTAAATGTTAGTAACTCGAAATAAAAGCTACGGAATAAACGGAGAACTAGCTAAGGGTGAGGTGACGATGTGTGTTGGAAATGTTTCCAAGGTTGATGTGATCGACATCACATGCTCTCTCTATCTTCAGGATTAGTGACAAACCTAAATAAATGTTATTTGGTGTTTTGCGTTGAGCATGAACGTGATTAGATCGTGTTTATTGCAAGACGGTTATTCATTTAAGTTAGAGAATAATAGTTATTCTGTTTACATGAATAATACCTTCAATGGTCATGCACCCAGTGAGAATGGTTGGTTGAAATCTTGATCGTAGTAATACACATGTTCATAACATTGATGCCAAAAGATAGAAAGTTAATAATGATATTACCACATACTTGTGGCACTGCCGCTAAATGTCATATTGGTATAAAGCGCATGAAGAAACTCCATGTCGATGGATCTTTGGACTCATTCAATTTCGAATCGGTTGAGACATGCGAACCATGCCTCTTGGGCAAGATGACTAAGGACCCGGTTTTCCAGATTGAAGGAGCGGGCAAGTGACTTATTGGAAATGATACATGTTTATGTATACGGTCCAATGAGTGTTGTAGCATGCAGTGGATATCGTTATTTTCTTGCCTTCACTGATGATTTGAGTATATATGAGTATATTTACTTAATGAAACACAAGTCTGAATCATTTGAAAAGATCAAGCAAATTCAGAGTGAAGTTTAAGATCATCGTGACAAGAAGATAAAAATGTCTGCGATATGATCATGGAGGTGAATATCTGAGTTACGAGTTTCGCATACAACTTTAGACAATGTGAAAGTCATTTCACAACTCACGCCACCTAGAACACCATAGTATGATGGTGTGTCCGAACGTCATAGTCATGCTCTATTGGATGTGGTGCATGCTATGATGTCTCTTATCATTTTGCTACTGTAGTTTTGGGGTTATGCGTTAGAGACAACTCATGCACTTTAAATAGGGCACCGTCTAAATTCGTTGAGATGACACCATATGGTTTGGCAAAAACCTGAGCTCTCATTTCTTGATGTTTGGGGCTGCGACGCTTATGTGAGAAGGGTTTTCACCTAATAAGCTCGAACTCAAAGCAGACAAATGCATCTTCATAGAATACCCTAAGAACAGTTGGTATACCTTCTATCTCAGATCCAAGTACAAAGTGTTTGTTGCTAAAAACGGGTCGTTTCTCGAGAAAGAGTTTCTCTTGAAAGAATTGAGTGGGAGGAAGATAGAACTTGATGAGGTTGTTGAACCTTTGTTCCACCAAAGAGTAGCGCAGCGCAGGAAGATGTTTCTGTGAAGCCTACGTTAGTTGAAGAGGAAGTTAATGATGATGATCATGAATCTTCGGATGAAGTTACTATCAAACCTCGTAGGTCGACAAGGATGTGTACTGCTCTTGAGAGGTATGACAACCCTGTCTTGGAGGTCATGTTGTTGGACAACGATGAACCTACGAGCTATGGAGGAGCAATGATGGGCCCAGATTCCGACAAATGGTTAGAGGCCACGAAATCCGAGATAGGATCCATGTATGAAAACCAAGTATAGACTTTGGTAGACTTGCTCGTTGGATGACAGGTCATTGAGTACAAATGGATCTTTAAAATGTAGATAGACACTGATGGTAAATGTCACCATTTGTAAAGCCCGACTTGTTGCAAAGATGTTTGTGACAAGTTCAATGAGTTGACTACGATGAGACTTTCTCACTCGTAGAAATGCTAAAGTCTGTTGGAATGATGTTAGGAGTTGTTGCATTTTTCAATTATGAAATCTGGCAGATGGATGACAAAACATTGTTTCCTTAACAGTTTTCTTGAGGAAAGGTTGTATGTGATACAACCAGAAGGTTTTGTTAGTCCTAAGGATGCTAAAAGGTGTGCGAGTTCCAGCAATCCATCTAAGGGCTGGAGCAAGCATCTCGGAGTTGGAATATACACTTTGATGAGGTGATCAAAGTTTTGTAGTTTATACAAAGTTTACGAGAAACTTGTATTTACAATAAAGTGAGTGGGAGCACTATAGAATTTCTGATAAGTATATGTGGATGACATATTGTTGATCGGAAATAATGTAGAATTTCTGGAAAGCATAAATGGTTGCTTGAAAAGTGTTTTTCAAAGGAAGACCTGGATAGAGCTACCAAATTGTTGAGCATCAAGATCTATAGAGATAGATCAAGATGCTTGATGAGACTTTCAATGAGTACATACCTTGTCAAGATTTTGAAAGAGTTCAAAATGGATTAGTCAGAGAAAGAGTTCTCACCTGATTTGTAAGGTGTGAAGTTGAGTGAGACTCAAAGCTCGACAATGGCAGAAGAAAGAGAAAGGACGAACGTCGTCCCCTATGCCTTAGCCATAGGCTTTGTATAGTATGACATGCTGTGTACCGCACCTGTGTGTGTGCCTTGCCATGAGTCCGTCAAGGGGTACAAGATTGATCCAGGAGTGGATCACTAGACAGCGGTCAAGATTATCCTTAGTAACCAAAAGACTAAGGAGATGTTTCTCGATTATGGAGGTGATAAAGAGTTCGTCGTAAAGAGTTACGACGATGCAAGCTTTAACACCAATCCGGATGACTCGTAGTAGCAATTTGGATACGTATAGTGGAGCAGTCATTTGGAATAGCTCCAAGTGGAGTGTGGTAGCAGTATTTACAGCTTAACATAGAGATTTGCAAAGTACACACGGATCTGAATGTCACAGACCTGTTGACTATAAGACCTCTCTCACATGCAAAGCATGATCGAGCCCCAGAACTCATTGAGTGTTAGATTTATAACAATGCGAATCACATGGTGATGTGAACTAGATTATTGACTCTAGTGCAAGTGGGAGACTGTTGGAAATATGCCCTAGAGGCAATAATAAATTAGTTATTATCATATTTCCTTGTTCATGATAATTGTTTATTATCCATGCTATAATTGTGTTGATCGGAAACTCAGATACATGTGTGGATACATAGACAAAACCATGTCCCTAGTATGCCTCTAATAGACTAGCTCGTTGATCAAAAGATGGTTAAGGTTTCCTAGCCATGGACATGAGATGTCATTTGATAACGGGATCACATCATTAGGAGAATGATGTGATGGACAAGACCCAAACTACAAACATAGCATATGATCGTGTCAGTTTATTGCTACTGTTTTCTGCATGTCAAGTATATGTTCCTATGACCATGAGATCATGCAACTCACGGACATCGGAGGAGTGCCTTGTGTGTATCAAACGTCGCAATGTAACTGGGTGACTATAAAGGTGCTCTACAGGTATCTCCGAGGGTGTCTGTTGAGTTGGCATGGATCAAGACTGGGATTTGTTACTCAGTATGATAGACAGGTATCTCAGGGCCTACTCAGTAATACAACATCACAATAAGCCTTGCAAGAAATGTGTCTAAATGTTAGTCACGGGATCTTGTATTATGAAACGAGTAAAGAAACTTTCCGGTAATGAGATTGAACTAGGTATGGTGATACCGACGATCGAATCTCGGGCAAGTAACATACCGAAGAACAAAGGGAACATCATACGGGATTAACTGAATCCTTGACATAGAGGTTCGACCGATAAACATCTTTGTAGAATATGTAGGAACCAATATGGGCATCCAGGTCTTGCTATTGGTTATTGACTGTAGAGGTGTCTCGGTCATGTCTACATAGTTCTCGAACCCGCAGGGTCTGCACACTTAAGGTTTGCTGACGTTTCGGTAGTATAGAGTTATGTATGGTGGTGACTGAAGGTTGTTCGGAGTCCCGGATGAGATCTTGGACGTCACGAGGAGCTCCGGAATGGTCCTTAGGTAAAGATTTATATATAGGAAGTCCTGTTTTGGTCGCCGGAAAAGTTTCGGGCTCATCGGTAGTGTACTGGGAGTGCCGGTAGTGTACCGGGTAACCACCGGGAGGGGTATTTAGACCCAAGAGGCTTCATGGGCTGTGGGAGAGTGAATACCAGCCCTTAGTGGGCTGGTGGAAGTCCCACACAAGGCCAATGCGGCTGGGAAGAAAATCCCAAAAGGAAAAAGGTGAAAAAGGCAAAAAAGGCAAAATAGGAAGGAGTCCTAATCCTACTAGGAGTGGAGCAGGTGGACTCCTCCCTCCTAGTTCGTCCGAACCAGCTGTGGCTTGGAAGCCAAGGCTGCCTCCTCTCCTCCTATATACTAGAGGGTTTTAGGGGTTTTGCACTTGATTTTCAGTCACGTGCAACCCGTTCCTCCAGTGCATAGTTTCTCCTCTAGATCGGATTTCTGTAGAGCTTAGGCGAAGCCCTGCTAGAATAGCTCCACCACCATCGCCGGAGCGCCATCACGCTGCCGGAGAACTCTTCTTCCTCTCCGCTCCCTCTTTCTGGATCAAGACGGCGGAGATCGTCATGAAGTTGTACGTGTGCTGAACGCGGAGGTGTTATCCGTTCGGTGCTTGATCGGGGCAGATCGTGAGGACGGTTCGTGATTAGATCACGGGACGCTCGGTGATTTGGATTGCGAATACGTTCGACTACACCAACCGCGTTTCTTAACGCTTTTAGCGATCTACAAGGGTACGTAGATCCACTCTCCTTCTCGTAGATGCTCATCACCATGGATAGATCTGCGTGTGCGTAGGAAATTTTTTGTTTCCCATGCAACGTTCCCCAACATTCCATCCCTTAGTAGGATGGTGGAAGTCCCACACAAGGCCCATGCGGCTAGGAGAGAAAACCCAAAGAGAAAAGGTGGAAAAAAGGCAAAATAGGGAGGAATCCTAGTCCTACTAGGATTGGAGGAGGAGTCCTCCTCTCCTCCCTGATTCGGCCGAACCAAGGGCTGGCCCCTTGAGGGCCAAGCCTCCTCCTCTCTTCCTACTATATATACTGGAGGTTTTAGAGTTTACGTGTGCTGAACGCGGAGGTGCCGTCCATTCGATGCTTGATAGGGACGGATCGTGATTGGATCGTGGGACGCTCGGCGATTTGGATCGCGAAGACGTTTGACTACACCAACCGTGTTTCTTAACGCTTCCCGCTTAGCAATCTACAAGGGTACATAGATCCACTCTCCCTCTCGTATATGCTCATCACCATGGATATATCTTGCGTGTGCATAGGAATTTTTTTGTTTCCCACGCAACGTTCGCCAATAGTGGCATCATGAGCTAGGTCTATGTGTAGATGAGATCTCGAGTAGAACACAAAAAGTTTGTGGGTGTTGATGCTTAGATTGCTTCCTCCCTTGGTCGTGTTTTGGTTCAGCGGTATTGTGGGATGAAGTGGCGCGGACCAACATTACTCGTACGCTTACGAGAGACCGGTTCCCTCAACTGCAACTTGTTGCATAGATGGCTTGCGGGTGCCAGTTTCTCTCACTTTACTTGGATCGGATTCGACAAAGGTGGTCCTTGAGAAGGTTGAAAAGCAACTAATGTATCACCATTGTGGTTTATGCGCAGGTGAGAATTGTTCTTTCTAGATACCCGTAGCAGCCACGTAAAACATGCAACAACAATTAGAGGACGTCTAACTTGTTTTTGCAGGGTATGTTGTGATGTGATATGGCCAATTACATGATGTGATATATGTGATGTATGAGATGATCATGTGATGTATAGAATATCATGAATTGCATGTCGATGAGTATGGCAACCGGCAGGAGCCATAGGGTTGTCTTTAATTATTGTATGACATGCATGTCAATCATTAAGCGCTATGTAATGCTTTACTTTATCGCTAAACGGTAGCAATAGTAGTACAAGCATGATGGGCGCGACAACCCCGATGGCGACACATTGATGGAGATCAAGATGATGGAGATCATTGTGTCATTGTTGGAAATATGCCCTAGAGGCAATAATAAAATGGTTATTATTGTATTTCCTAGTTCATTATAATTGTCTATTGTTCGTGCTACAATTGTATTAACCAGAAACCGTAATGCATGTGTGAATACATAGACCACAACATGTCCCTAGTAAGCCTCTAGTTGGCTAGCTCATTGATCAATAGATGGTCACGGTTTCATGACCATGGACATTGTATGTCGTTGATAACGGGATCACATCATTAGGAGAATGATGTGATGGACAAGACCCAATCCTAAGCAGCACAAGATCGTGTAGTTCGTCTGCTAAAGCTTTTCAATGTCAAGTATCGTTTCCTTAGACCATGAGATTGTGCAACTCCCGGATACCATAGGAATGCTTTGGGTGTGCCAAACGTCACAACGTAACTGGGTGGCTATAAAGGTGCACTACGGGTATCTCTGAAAGTGTCTGTTGGGTTGGCACGAATCGAGACTGGGATTTGTCACTCCGTGTGACGGAGAGGTATCTCTGGGCCCACTCGATAAGACATCATCATAATGAGATCAATGTGACTAAGGAGTTAGCCACGGGATGATGTATTACGGAACGAGTAAAGAGACTTGCCAGTAACCAGATTGAACAAGGTATAAGCATAACGACGATCGAATCTCGGGCAAGTATCATACCGATAGGCAAAGGGAATTGTATACGGTATTGATTGAATCCCCGACATCGTGGTTCATCCAATGAGATCATCGTGGAGCATGTGGGAACAAACATGGGCATCCAGATCCCGCTGTTGGTTATTGGCCGGAGAAGTGTCTCGGTCATGTCCACGTGTCTCCCGAACCCGTAGGGTCTACATACTTAAGGTTCGATGATGCTAGGGTTATAGGGAAATGGTATACGTGATTACCGAAGGTTGTTCAGAGTCCCAGATGAGATCCCGGACGTCACGAGGAGCTCCGGAATGGTCCGGAGGTAAAGATTGATATATAGGAAGTCCAGGTTTTGGTCACCGGAAAGTTTTCGGGCTCATCGGTATTGTACCGGGAGTGTCGGGAGGGTGCCGGAGGACCCCGGGAGGGGTGTGACGACCATAGGACATTGTGGGCCCTTAGAGGAGGTGTGCCATCCCTTATTGGGCTGGCCAAGACCTTCTAGAAAGGCCCATGCGGCTAGGATCAAGAGATAAAGGGCAAAAGGGTTTTAAAAGAGGAGATCCACCTCCCTTGTGGGAGGTGGACTCTAGCCCTAGTTTGGCCGAACCTCTCCTCCTTGGAGGAGAGGCCAAGGAAGCCCTCCCTCTCCATCCTCCTATATATATCCAAGGTTTTGGCCTTTTGAGAACAGATCTGAACTCTCTCTCTCTCTCTCACGACAAAGTCCTACATCTCTTCTTCCTCCTCCGCAGCGCTTAGGCGAAGCCCTGCCGGAATACCTTGCTACTCCACCACCATCACGCCGTCGTGCTGCTGTTGGAGCTCTTCCCCAACCTCTCCTTCCTCCTTGCTGGATCAAGATGTAGGAGACATCACCGGGCTGCACGTATGTTGAACGCGGAGGCGTCGTTGTTCGGCGCTTAGATCGGAATCCACCGCGATCTGAATCGCTGCGAGTACGACTCCACCAACCGCATTCTTGTAACGCTTCTGCTTAGCGATCTTCAAATGTATGAAGATGCAATCTATCCCCACTCGTTTCTGGTTTCTCCATGGATAGATCTTGGTGATCGTAGGAAATTTTTTGATTTACTACTACGTCTCCCAACAATGGCATCATGAGCTAGGTCTATGCGTAGAATCTATGCACGAGTAGAACACAAAGCAGTTGTGGGCGTCGATCTTGTTAATTTGCTTACCACTACTAGTCTTATCTTGATTCAGCGGTATTGTGGGATGAAGCGGCCCGGACCAACTTTACACGTACGCTTACGTGAGACCGGTTCCACCGCCTGACATGCACTTGTTGCATAAGGTGGCTAGCGGGTGTCTGTCTCTCCCACCTTAGTCGGATTGGATTCGATGAAAAGGGTCCTTATGAAGGGTAAATAGCAATTGGCATATCACGTTGTGGTTTTGGCATAGGTAAGAAACGTTCTTGCTAGAAACCTATAGCAGCCACGTAAAAACTTGCAACTACAAATTAGAGGACGTCTAACTTGTTTTTGCAGCATATGCCTTGTGATGTGATATGTCCAAAAGGATGTGATGTGATGCATTTTGATGTATGAGATTGATCATGTTCTTGTAATAGGATTCACGACTTGCATGTCGATGAGTATGACAACCGGCAGGAGCCATAGGAGTTGTCTTATTTTATTGTATGACCTGCGTGTCAATCATAAACGCCATAGTAGTAGAAGTAATGGTTGGCGAGACAACTTCATGAAGACACAATGATGGAGATCATGGTGTCGTGCCGGTGACAGTGATGATCATGGTGCCCCAAAGATGGAGATCAAAGGAGCAAGATGATATTGGCCATATCATGTCACTATGTTGATTGCATGTGATGTTTATCATGTTTACATGTTATTTGCTTAGAACGACGGTAATAAATAAGATGATCTCTCAATAAAATTACAAGAGAGTGTTCACCCTAATTGTGCACCATTGCTAAGGATCGTTGTTCCGAAGCACCACGTGATGATCGGGTGTGATAGGTTTTAACGTTCGCATACAACGGGTGTAAGCCAGATTTACACACGCGGAACACTGAGGTGCACTTGACGAGCCTAGCATGTACAGACATGGCCTCGGAACACGGAAGACCGAAAGGTCGAACATGAGTCGTATAGAAGATGCGATCAATATGGAGATGTTCACCATGGATGACTAGTCCGTCTCACGTGATGATCGGACACGGGCTAGTTGCCATGGATCATGTAACACTTGGATGACTAGAGAGATGTCTATCCGAGTGGGAGTTCATTAAATATTTTGATTATGTGAACTTAATTATCATGAACTTAGTCTAAAATTGTCTTTACTATCTATATTGTAGATCCAATGGCCAACGCGAATGTCACCCTTAACTTCAACGCGTTCCTAGAGAAAACCAAGCTGAAAGATGATGGAAGCAACTATGCGGACTGGGTTCGTGGCTTGAGGATCATCCTCATAGCTTCCAAGAGATTGTATGTCCTTGATGCACCGCTAGGTGACGCACCCATTTTCCCAGCGGACCAAGACGTTATGAATGCTTGGCAGTCATGTTGGGATGGTTACTCCCTTGTTCAGTGCAGCATGCTTTACAGTTTAGAATCGGGGATCCAAAAGAATTTTGAGCAACACAGAGCATATGAAATGGTCCAAGAGCTGAAACTGGTTTTCCAAGATCATGCCCGGGTCGAGAGATATGAAGTCTCCGACAAGTTCTTCAGCTGTAAGATGGAGGAGAACAGTTCTGTCAGTGAGCACATCCTCAAGATGTCTGGGCTACACAACCGCTTGACTCAGCTGGGAGTTAATCTCCCGGATGACACGGTCATTGACAGAATCCTCCAGTCGCTTCCACCTAGCTACAAGAGCTTTGTGATGAACTACAACATGCAAGGGATGGAGAAGTCCATTCCTGAGTTGTACTCGATGCTGAAATCAGCGGAGGTCGAGATCAAAAAGGAGCATCAAGTGTTGATGGTGAATAAGACTACTAGTTTCAAGAAAGGCAAGGGTATGAAGAACTTCGAGAAGGACAGCAAAGCTGTTGCCGCGCCCGGTAAGCAAGTTGTCGGGAAGAAGAAGAAAAAGAATGGACCCAAGCCTGAGACTGAGTGCTTTTATTGCAAGGGTACCGGTCACTGGAAGCGGAACTGCCCCAAGTACTTAGCGGATAAGAAGGACGGCAACGTTAAAGGTATATGTGATATACTTGTTATTGATGTGTACTTAACTAGCGCTCGTAGTAGCTCCTGGGTATTTGATACCGGTGCAGTTGCTCACATTTGTAACTCCAAGCAGGAGTTGCGGAATAAGCGGAGGCTGGCAAAGGACGAGGTGACAATGTGCGTCGGGAATGGTTCCAAGGTCGATGTGATCGCCATCGGCACGATACCTCTACATCTACCATCAGGATTAGTTTGAAACCTTAATAATTGTTATTTAGTACCAGCTTTGAGCATGAACATTGTATTTGGATCTCGCTTGATGCGAGATGGCTACTCATTTAAATCTGAGAATAATGGTTGTTCTATTTATATGAGAGAAATGTTTTATGGTCATGCCCTGCTGGTCAATGGTTTATTTTTGATGAATCTCGAACATGATGTTACACATGTCCATAGTATGAGTACCAAAAAGTGCAAGGTTGATAACGATAGTCCCACTTACATGTGGCACTACCGCCTTGGTCATATTGGTGTCAAACACATGAAGAAGCTCCATGCTGATGGACTTTTGGAGTCACTTGATTTCGAATCATTTGACACGTGCGAACCATGCCTCATGGGCAAGATGACCAAGACTCCGTTCTCCGGAACAATGGAGCGAGCAACTGACTTGTTGGAGATAACACATACCGATGTATGCGGTCCAATGAGCGTCGAGGCTCGCGGTGGCTACCGTTATGTTATCACCCTCACTGATGACTTGAGCAGATATGGGTATGTCTACTTAATGAAACACAAGTCTGAAACCTTTGAAAGGTTCCAGGAACTTCAGAGGGAGGTAGAGAATCAACGTGATAGGAAAATAAAATGCCTACGATCTGATCGTGGCGGAGAATATTTAAGTCACGAGTTTGGCACGCACCTTAGGAAATGTGGAATTGTTTCACCACTCACGCCGTTTGGCACACCTCAGCGAAATGGTGTGTCTGAACGTCATAATCGCACTCTATTGGATATGGTGTGATCTATGATGTCTCTTACCGACTTACCGCTATCATTTTGGGGATATGCATTAGAGACTGCCGCATTCACTTTAAATAGGGCACCGTCTAAATCCGTTGAGACGACACCATATGAATTATGGTTTGGAAAGAAACCTAAGATGTCGTTGCTAAATTTTTTGGGATGCGATGCTTATGTGAAGAAACTTCAACCAAAGAAGCTCGAACCCAAAGCGGAAAAGTGCGTCCTCATAGGATATCCCAAAGAGACTATTGGGTATACCTTCTACCTACGATCCGAAGGCAAAGTATTTGTTGCCAAGAATGGATCCTTTCTCGAGAAAGAGTTTCTCTCGAAAGAAGTAAGTGGGAGGAAAATAGAACTTGATGAGATAATCGTACCTCCACTCGAACTGGAGAGTAGCGCAGCACAGGAAGTTGTTTCTGTGGAGCCTACACCGGCTGGAGAGGAAGTTAATGATTATGATCATGAAACTTCAGATCAAGTTACTATTGAACGTCGAAGGTCCACTAGGACACGTTCCGCACCAGAGTGGTACGACAACCCTGTCCTAGAGATCATGTTGTTGGACAACGGTGAACCTTCGAACTATGAAGAAGCGACGGAGGGCCCGGCTTCCAACAAATGGCTTGAGGCCATGAAATCCGAGATAGGATCCATGTATGAAAACAAAGTATGGACTTTGGTGGACTTGCCTAATGATAAGCGAGACATTGAAAATAAATGGATCTTTAAGAAGAAGACTGACGCGGATGGTAATGTGACCGCCTATAAGGCTCGGCTTGTCGCTAAGGGTTATCGACAAGTTCAAGGAGTTGACTACGATGAGACTTTCTCACCCGTAGCGATGCTGAAGTCTGCCCGAACCGTGTTAGCAGTTGCCGCATTTTATGATTATGAGATCTGGCAAATGGACTTCAAAACGACATTCCTTAATGGCTTCCTCAAGGAAGAACTGTATATGATGCAGTCGGAAGGTTTTGTCGATCCTAAAGATGCTAACAAAGTATGCAAGCTCCAGTGCTCCATCTATGGGTTGGTGCAAGCATCTCGGAGTTGGAACATTCGCTTTAATGAGGTGATTGAAGCGTTTGGGTTTGT
The DNA here is from genome assembly GCA_022496015.1 of Hordeum marinum. Taxonomy (NCBI): domain Eukaryota; kingdom Viridiplantae; phylum Streptophyta; class Magnoliopsida; order Poales; family Poaceae; genus Hordeum; species Hordeum marinum. Next base: position 28,222,563 of record CM039678.1, read on the forward strand.
ACAGGTTTATGGAGGACCCTGTATTTACAAGAAAGTGAGTGGGAGCTCTGTAGCATTTCTTATATTATATGTGGATGACATGCTGATAATGGGAAATGATATAGAACTCTTGGAAAGTATAAAGGCCTACTTGAATAAGTGTTTTTCAATGAAGGACCTTGGAGAAGCTGCTTACATATTAGGTATTAAGATCTATAGAGATAGATCGATACGCCTCATAGGTCTTTCACAAAGCAGATACCTTGAAAAGATATTGAAGAAGTTCAATATGGATCAGTCCAAGAAGGGGTTCTTGCCTATGTTACAGGGTGTGAGATTGAGTGCGACTCAATGCCCGACCACGGCAAAGGATAGAGAAGAGATGAGCGTCATCCCCTATGCTTCAGCCATAGGCTCTATTATGTATGCCATACTATGTAGAAGACCTGATGTGAACCTTGCCATAAGTTTGGTAGGGAGGTACCAAAGTGATCCCGAAGCGGAATAGTGGACAGCAGTCAAGAATATCCTGAAGTACCTGAAAAGGACAAAGGACATGTTTATCGTATATGGAGGTGCCGAAGAGCTCGTCGTAAAGGGTTACATCGATGCTAGCTTCGATACAGATCCAGATGACTCCAAGTCGCAAACCGGATACATGTATATTTTGAACGGAGGGGCAGTCAGCTGGTGCAGCAGCAAGCAAAGCGTCGTGGCAGCATCTACATGTGAAGCGGAGTACATAGCTGCTTCGGAAGCGCTGAAGGAGGGAGTCTGGATGAAGGAGTTCATCACCTACCTAGGAGTAATTCCCAATGCGTCGGGCCCGATGACTCTACTCTGTGACAACACTGGAGCTATTTCCCTTGCGAAGGAGCCCAGGTTTCACAAGAAGACAAGACACATCAAGCGCCGCTTCAACTCCATCCGTGATTACATTCAGGAGGGAGATATAGATATTTTTAAAGTGCATACGGATCTAAATGTCGCAGATCCGTTGACTAAACCTCTCTCACGAGCAAAACATGATCAACACCAGAATGCTATGGGTGTTCGATTCATCACAATGTAACTAGATTATTGACTCTAGTGCAAGTGGGAGGCTGTTGGAAATATGCCCTAGAGGCAATAATAAAATGGTTATTATTGTATTTCCTAGTTCATGATAATTGTCTATTGTTCGTGCTACAATTGTATTAACCAGAAACCGTAATACATGTGTGAATACATAGACCACAACATGTCCCTAGTAAGCCTCTAGTTGGCTAGCTCATTAATCAATAGATGGTCACGGTTTCATGACCATGGACATTAGATGTCGTTGATAACGGGATCACATCATTAGGAGAATGATGTGATGGATCGCGAGACGGATCGTGTTGTGATCGCGGGACGCTCAGCGATTTGGATCGCGAAGACGTTCGACTATACCAACCGCGTTTCTTAACGCTTCCCGCTTAACGATCTACAAGGGTATGTAGATCCACTCTCCCTCTCATAGATGCTCATCATCATGGATAGATCTTGCGTGTGTGTAGAATTTTTTTGTTTCCCATGCAACGTTCCCCAGCAGTGGTATCAGAGCTAGGTCTATGTGTAGATGAGATCTCGAGTAGAACACAAAGAGTTTGTGGGCGTTGATGCTTAGATTGCTTCCTCCCTTGGTCATATTTTGGTTCATCGGTATTGTGAGATGAAGCGGCTCGGACCAACATTACTCGTACGCTTACAAGAGACCGATTCCCTCGACGCAACTTGTTGCCTAGATGGCTTGCGGGTGACAGTTTCTCTCACTTTAGTTGGATCGGATTCGGCAAAGGCGGTCCTTGAGAAGGTTGAAAAGGAAATTATGTATCATCATTGTGGTTTATGCGTAGGTGAGAATCGTTCTTGCTAGATACCCGTAGCAGCCACGTAAAACATGCAACAACAATTAGAGGATGTCTAACTTGTTTTTGCAGGGTATGTTGTGATGTGATATAGCCAATTACATGATGTGATATATGTGATGTATGAGATGATCATGTGATATATGGAATTTCACGACTTGCATGTCGATGAGTATGGCAACCGGCAGGAGCCATAGGATTGTCTTTAATTATTGTATGACCTACGTGTCAATCATTAAGCACTATGTAATGCTTTACTTTATCGCTAAACAGTAGCAATAGTAGTAGAAGCATGCAGGGCGTGACAACCCTGATGGCGACACATTGATGGAGATCAAGATGATGGAGATCATGGTGTCGTGCCGGTGACGATGGAGATCATGCCAGTGCTTTCAAGATGGAGATCAAAAGCACAAGTTCATAGCCATATCATGTCACTTAAGATTTGCATGTGATGTTAATCCTTTTATGCACCTTGTTTTGCTTAGGACGACGGTAGCATTATAAGGTGATCCCTCACTTAAATTTCAAGATGAATTGTGTTCTCCCCGAGTGTGCACCGTTGCGAAAGTTCGTCGTGTCGAGACACCATGTGATGATCGGGTGTGATAGACTCTATGTTCACATACAACGGGTGCAAGCCAGTGTTGCACATGCAGAACACTCGGGTTAAACTTGACGAGCCTAGCATGTACAGACATGTCCTCGAAATACAAGAGACCGAAAGGTCGAACATGAGTCATATAGTAGATATGATCAACATGATGATGTTCACCATTGAAACCACCTCAACTCACATGATGATCGGACTTGAGTTGGTGAATTTGGATCATGTGACACTTAGATGACCTGAGGGATGTCAATTTGAGTTGGAGCTTTAGTAATTCGATTAACTAAACTCATTATCTTGAACAATAGTCTAAGTAACCTTTGCATATTTATGTTGTAGATCAATGGCTCGCGCAGTAGCACCCCTGAATTTTAATGCGTTCCTAGAGAAAGCTAAGTTGAAAGATGATGGAAGTAAATTTGTTGACTGGGCCCCTAATCTGAGGATTATCCTCACGGCTTCCCAGAAATCATATGTCCTTGATGCACCGCTTGGTGACCAACCAGAAGACGTGTCATCCAAAGACGTTAAGAACGCTTGGGTGGCACATACTGGAGATTACTCAATAATTCAGTGTGCAATATTGTATGGCTTAGAATCGGGACTTCAAAGACGTTTTGAATGTCATGGAGCATATGAGATGTTCCAGGAGTTGAAGTTTATCTTTCAGAAGAATGCCCGGATCGAGAGGTATGAGACCTCCGATAAGTTCTATGCTTGCAAAATGGAGGAGAACGGGTCTATCAGTGAGAATATACTCAGAATGTTTGGGTATTCGAATCGTCTAGCAGAGTTGGGAATTACCCTTCCGCCAGAGGCGATCACTGACAGAGTTCTTCAATCACTGCCACCTAGTTACAAGAGCTTTGTGATGAACTATAACATGCACGGGATGAACAAGTCAGTCGTCAAGCTGTTTGCGATGCTAAAGGTCGTTGAGTCTAAAATCCAGAAAGAACATTAAGTGTTGATGGTCAACAAAACCACTAGTTTCAAGAAGAATGGCAAGGGCAAGGGCAAGAAGGGTAAAACCAAGCAGGATGGCAAAGCAGTTGCTACTCCTGTAAAGAAGCCCAAGCATGGACCCAAGCCAGAAACTGAGTGCTTTCATTGCAGGGGAACTGGTCACTGGAAGCGGAACTGCCCCAAGTACCTGGCTGACAAGAAGGCGGCCAACGACAAAGAAGGTATATATCATATACATGTTATTGATGTCTACCTTACTAGCTCTCGTTGTAGTGCCTGGGTATTTGATACTGGTTCGGTTGCTCACATTTGCAATTCAAAATAGGAACTACGAAATAGACGAAGGCTGGCAAAGGATGAAGTGACGATGCGCGTGGGAAATGGTTCCAGGGTTGATGTGATTGCCGTCGGCACGCTCTCTCTTCGATTACTATCGGGATTAGTGATGAACCTGAATAATTGTTATTTAGTGCCTACATTAAGCATGAACATTATATCTGGATCTTGTTTATTGCGAAACGGTTACTCATTTAAATCAGAGAATAAAGGTTGTTCTATTTATATGAGTAATATCTTTTATGGTGTAGCACCCAATGTGAGGGGTTTATTCATACTGAATCTTGATAGTGATGATACACATGTTCATAACATTGATGCCAAAAGATATAGAGTTGATAATGATAGTACCACTTTCTTGTGGCACTGCCGTTTAGGTCATATTGGTGTAAAACACATGAGGAAGCACCATGTTGATGGACTTTTGGAGTCACTTGATTTTGAATCGCTTGACACATGTGAACCATGCCTCATGGGGAAGATGACTAAAACGCCGTTCTCTAGAACAATGGAATGGGTAAGTGACTTATTGGAAATCATACATACTGATGTGTGCGGTCCAATGAATGTTACAACACGTGGTGGATATCGTTATTTTCTCACCTTCACTGATGACTTAAGTAGATATGGGTATATTTACTTAATGAAACACAAGTCTGAAACGTTTGAAAAGTTCAAGCAATTTCAAAGTGAAGTTGAGAATCATCATAACAGGAAGATTAAGTTCATGTGATCTAATCGAGGAGGTAAATATCTGAATTATGAATTTGGCAGTCACTTAAGACAGTGTGGAATTGTTCCACAGTTGACACCGCCTAGAACACCACAGCGTAATGGTGTGTCCGAACGTCGTAATCGAACCTTATTAGATATGGTGCATTCTATGATGTCTCTTGCTGATTTGCCACTATCGTTTTGGGGTTATGCATTAGAGACAGTTGCATTCACTTTAAATAGGGCACCATCGAAATCTGTTGAGACGACGCCATATGAACTATGGTTTGTCAAGAGGCCAAAATTGTCGTTTCTTAAAGTTTGGGGATGTGATGCTTATGTCAAAAAGCTTCAGCCTGAAAACCTGGAACCCAAAGCGGAGAAATGCGTCTTCATAGGATACCCGAAAGAGACAGTCGGGTATACCTTCTATCTCAGATCCGAAGGCAAAGTGTTTGTCGCTAAGAACGGAACATTTCTTGAGAAAGAGTTTCTCTCGAAAGAATTGAGTGGGAGGAAAATAGAGCTTGATGAGGTTATTGAACCTTTACTTCAACCAGAAAGTAGCGCAGCGCAGAAAGATGTTTCTGTGGAACCTACGACGATTGAAGAGGAAGTTAATGATGATGATCATGAAGCTTCGGATCAAGCTACTATTGAACCTCGTAGGTCGACAAGGGTGCGTACTGCTCCTGAGTGGTACAGCAACCCAGTCTTGGAGGTCATGTTGTTGGACAACAATGAACCTATGAGCTATGGAGGAGCGGTGATGGGCCAGGATTCCAAAAAATGGTTAGAGGCCATGAAATCCGAGATGGGATCCATGTATGAAAACATAGTATGCACTTTGGAAGTATTACCTGAAGGGCAAAAGACCATTCAGAACAAATGGATCTTTAAGAAGAAGATGGACGCGGACGGTAATGTCACCGTCTATAAAGCTTGACTTGTGGCAAAGGGTTTTTCACAAGTTCAAGGAGTTGACTACGATGAGACCTTCTCACCCGTAGCGATGCTTAAGTCTGTCAGAATCATGTTGGCAATAGCTGCTTATTTCAATTATGAAATTTGGCAGATGGATGTCAAAATAGCGTTCCTAAACGGTTTCCTTGAGGAAGAGTTGTATATGATGCAACCAGAAGGTTTTGTCGATCCAGAGAATGCTGACAAAGTTTGCAAACTCCAGCGATCCATTTATGGGTTGGTGCAAGCATCTCGGAGTTGGAATAAGCGCTTTGATGAGGTGATCAAAGTGTTTGGGTTTATACAAGTTTATGGAGAAGCTTGTATTTACAAGAAAGTGAGTGGGAGATCTATAGCGTTTCTTATATTATATGTTGATGACATATTGCTGATTGGAAACAATATAGAAATGCTAGAAAGCGTGAAGAAATATTTGAACAAGAGTTTTTCAATGAAGGACCTAGGAGAAGCTGCTTTCGTATTAGGCATTAAGATCTATAGAGATAGATCGAGATGCTTAATAGCACTTTCACAGAGCACATACCTTGATAAAGTTTTGAAGAAGTTCAAAATGGATTCGTCCAAGAAGGGGTTCTTGCTTGTGTTACAAGGTGAGAAGTTGAGTAAGACTCAATGCCCGGTGACTGCAGAAGATAGAGAAAAGATGAGTGTCATCCCCTATGCTTCAGCCATAGGCTCTATCATGTATGCAATGCTATGCACAAGACCCGATGTCAGCCTTGCCATAAGTATGGCCGGAAGGTTTCAAAGTGATCCTGGAATGGAGCACTGGGCGGCGGTCAAGAATATCCTTAAGTACCTGAAAAGGACTAAGGAAATGTTTCTCGTTTATGGAGGTGATGAAGAGCTCGTCGTAAAGGGTTACGTCGATGCAAGCTTTGACACTGATCCGGATGACTCTAAGTCACAAACCGGATACGTATTTATTCTCAACAGGGGAGCAGTAAGCTGGTGCAAGCAAAGCTTGGTATCCGATTCTACGTGCGAAGCGGAGTACATCGCAGCCTCGGAGGCGACGAAGGAAGGTGTCTGTATGAAGTAGTTCATGACAGATCTTGGAGTGGTGCCCAGTGCACTGAATCCAATGAACCTGTTTTGTGACAACACTGGTGCCATTGCTCTCGCCAAGGAACCCATGTTTCACAAGAGGACCAGACACATAAAGCGATGCTTCAACTCCATCCGCGATTACATCGAGGAGAAGGACATCAATATTTGCAAAGTGCACACGAATCTGAATGTTGCAGACCCGTTGACTAAACCTCTTCCAAGGGCTAAACATGATCAACACCAGAACTGCATGGGTGTTCGATTCATTACAATGTAAATCACATAGTGATGTGAACTAGATTATTGACTCTAGTGCAAGTGGGAGACTGTTGGAAATATGCCCTAGAGGCAATAAATAAAGTGTTTATTATTATATTTCCTTGTTCATGATAATCGTTTATTATCCATGCTATAATTGTATTGATTGGAAACACATTACATGTGTGGGTAAATAGACAACACTTTGTCCCTAGTATGCCTCTAGTGAACTAGCTCGTTGATCAAAGATGGTCAAGGTTTCCTAGCCATTGACATGTGATGTCATTTGATAACGGGATCACATCATTAGGAGAATGATGTGATGGACAAGACCCAAACTACAAACGTAGCATATGATCATGTCAGTTTATTGCTACTGTTTTCTGCATGTCAAGTATATGTTCCTATGACCATGAGATCATGTAACTCACGGACACCGAAAGAATGCCTTGTGTGTATCAAACATCGCAACGTAACTGGGTGACTATAAAGGTGCTCTACAGGTATCTCCGAAGGTGTATGTTGAGTTGGCATGGATCAATAATGGGATTTCTTACTCCGTGTGATGAAGAGGTATCTCAGGGCCCACTCGATAATACAACATCACAATAAGCCTTGCAATCAATGTGACTAAATGTTAGTCACGGGATCTTTTATTACGGAACGATTAAAGAGACTTGCCGGTAACGAGATTGAACTAGGTATGGAGGTACCGACGATCGAATCTCGGGCAAGTAACATACCGAAGAACAAAGGGAACATCATACAGGATTAACTGAATCCTTGACATAGAGGTTCGACCGATAAAGATCTTCGTAGAATATGTAGGAACCAATATGTACATCTAGGTCCCGCTATTGGTTATTGACCGTAGAGGTGTCTCGGTCATGTCTACATAGTTCTCGAACCCGCAAGGTCTGCACACTTAAGGTTTGGTGACGTTTCAGTAGTATAGAGTTATGTATGGTGGTGACCGATGGTTGTTCAGAGTCCCGGATGAGATCCCGGATGTCATGAGAAGCTCCGGAATGGTCCGGAGGTAAAGATTGATATATAGGAAGTCTATTTTGGTCGCCGGAAAAGTTTCGGGCTCATCAGTAGTGTACCGGGAGTGCCGGTAGTGTACCGGGAGACCATCGGGAGGGGTATTTCTACGCAAGAGGCTACATGGGCTGTGGGAGAATGAATACCAGCCTTTAGTGGGCTGGTGGAAGTCCCACAAGGCCCATGCGGCTAGGAGAGAAAACCCAAAGAGAAAAGGTGGAAAAAAGGCAAAATAGGGAGGAATCCTAGTCCTACTAGGATTGGAGGAGAAGTCCTCCTCTCCTCCTTGATTCGGCCAAACCAAGGGCTGGCCCCTTGAGGGCCAAGCCTCCTCCTCTCTTGCTCCTATATTTACTGGAGGTTTTAGGGTTTTTGGCACTTGATTTTCAGCCACATGCTACCCGTTCCTCTAGTGCATAGTTTCTTCTCTAGATCGGATTTCTGCAGTGCTTAGGCGAAGGCCTGACGGAATAGCTCCACCAGCATCGCCGGAGCGTCATCACGCTGCCGGAGAACTCTTGTACCTCTCCACTCCCTCTTGCTGGATCAAGAAGGCGGAGATCGTCATCAAGCTGTACGTGTGCTGAACGCGGAGGTGCCGTCTGTTCGGTGCTTGATCGGGACGGATCGTGATTGGATTGCGGGACGCTCGGCGATTTGGATCGCGAAGACGTTTGACTACACCAACCGCGTTTCTTAACGCTTCCCACTTAGCGATCTACAAGGGTACGTAGATCCACTCTCCCTCTCGTAGATGCTCATCACCATGGATAGATCTTGTGTGTGCATAGGAATTTTTTTTGTTTCCCATGCAACGTTCCCCAACAGCGAGGGGGCGAGCCGGGCAAGCAAAAGGACGAGATTCGCCTGACGGTGGTGTTCCACGCGCCGTTTTGTTTTTGCCGGAGCCCCCAAGTGCTCCCCCCAGCGCCCTGGGTTCGCCGGCCCAAAAAAAGACCCAACCGGCGAAAAACGACGTCCTAAGGACAAGGCTGGGGCGATTTTTCGACGCCGGCGATTAAAAAGTCGTCGTGAGGGAGAGGGGCTATTGGGGGCATGACTGAAGATGCTCTCACCAACCTAGCTAACCCTAGTCGTTGCCCCAAAAAAATCTAGAGCTCCACCGCCTCGCATCGGCGCCGTCGCTGGTCTGTCCGTCTCCGGTGGTCCTAGGGCCAGTGAGGCGGAGTGGATCTCGACCCTTGCCGGTGGGAGGGCTCCGTTTTTTAGATCTTTCATCGAGTTTTGGTAGGGTTTGTGTGCTTCTCAAGAAGACGAGGCGGCGGCGGCTCCTTGAAGATGGAATAAGGTTCTCCCTGCCCAGCCCTCGTTCCGGTGGTGCATCTTGCATCGTCGGTGGGCGTGTGGAGGTGTGTCTCCGGCAGATTTTGGTGGATTTGCTCGGATTTGTTCGTCGTTCATGTACGTTCGTGTGTTTTCAGGTTGGATCCTTTCGATCTACGTTCGTGTGTTTTCAGGTTGGATCCTTTCGATCTACGTTACTCTTCATAGGCGCCGGTTGTTGTTCTGTTACGCTAGTCCTATGGGGCCTTAACATGATGACTTTCCGACTGTCTACTACAACAAGTTTTGCCCGGCTCTGGGTGAGGGAGGGGCGATGACGGCGGCGCGTCTTCGGTTCGCTTCAATGCTTGTAGTCGTCGCTAGGTGGTCTTCGAATCTGGATGCAATTTTTATTATTTCTAGTTTTCGTTGTACTACCATTATTAAAGATTGAAAGTTTTTCTCGCAAAAAAAAAAGCTCTTAGCAGGACTAGCATAAAGGAAGGAGGCTTCTAGAAACTATCCAACGAGCTGACCCCACTTTCACAGCTCATTACCGACGCAGTTGACCACCAGCTTAGCGGCACTTAAATTACCCACAATGGGAGTAACATAGGTAGTAACATAGTTGACACATAAGAAAAAAATATGATGTGACAACTAATTAATGAGAAAAAAGAGAAATTAAGTAACTTAACATGTTACTACCCCTATGAGTAACATAGCGCATACCAAAACAAGATGAGTCTATAAGCTAATAAATGAAAGGCTCAATGTTACTAACCCTATATTACTATCCATTATGGAGATAGTAACTTACACTAGTAACATATACATGTTACTACTCTATGTTACTACCCATCGTGACTAGTCTTAAATCGCTGCATTCACGTACATTTACCCGATGCAACAAAGCAAAAGGTGGGGTACTCGTACGTGTCTATGCCTGTATATGTGTACGTGCGTCCCTCATGCGCCAGTTTGGCAGCACGCACGTTAAGTACAACACACACGCACGCACGCACACACACACACATCCGTCAAGCAGCAAAGAAGAAAACAAATTAAAGGTGGCCACCAACTGGCACCCGGCCGGCACTGTAATGCCCATGCATGTCGTCCGTCGTCCTGCGGGCAAAAGCTCTGGTCTCGTTGCTGGGCGGCGTACACTCGGTCCAAAGCGAAGAGCGAGGAGCATGCCCCCATGACGGAAAGCGAGCCATGCTGTCTGGGGTCGACAACACACACCATGTGGGCATCACATCACAACAGAGCACCGGAAATGAACGGAGACGGACACGACAAGAAGATGCGTGCGTGCACGCGAGGCCGGAACGGACACGGAAGCGCAGGCGCATATATCGATCGGCCGCTCGAAAGCGCGGCCATCTCTCCTCCTCTTTTTTTTTTTTGAGGGTACGGCCATCTCTCCTCCTGTGTGCGGTGTGCCTGCCGGCCGGCCACTCCGCTTTACTCATGTGCGCCACTCAACGTCGCACGGTCACTCACATCACAGGTACCCTGGGTGGAGTGTGCGTACGTACGTCGTCCCGTGTCGTGGCGCATGCATGCATGCACGAGGAGCGGAGCGGGTATTGGGGATCGGCCACCGGAGGAGGGACTGAGAGAGCGAGTACAAATAACGCCACTCCCCTCAGCCACGCACCGTTCGTTTCGTTCCGTCCCCTCACTTTCGCCCTCCCCCAGAATACATACAACCGGGAGAAGAAACCTCTGACAGTGAAGAAGAAGAAGAAGAAAAAAAGACTCGCTCACGCGCCGGCCGATCCTCCGTCCGCCCGTCCTTCAGGAACAAGAAGAGGAAGATCAGATCAGGTACGTACGTACCCAGGCCCGGCCAGCAACCGGCCGCCGGCCCATGGATACATCGGTTTACTTGGGCCTGCCACCACTCGGTTGATCTAGTACTTGATCCATGCATCCACAGACACAAGCATCCGAGTGGCGCCCCCGTGAGATCCACTGTCTCTTGTTTTTTTTTGACTTTCGTGCGTGTAAGTTATTCAGGATCTTCTTATAGATTCCTGGGTTCAAATCGTGCATGTAGGATGGATTTCTCTGCAAGCGATCTTGGATTTGAGGAACAGATCCAACGGGTTCATGGTTTCCGATTAATTAAGACTTGACACAGGGAACATACATTTTACATACTAATGCATAAACATTTCCGTTTCCCTCCAAGGCTTTGATTCTATTTAAATTCAAAAAAATAAATATTCATCAGATTTTTGGCATGGAATTCGACTGCACTCTATTAGAAAAATCCCTACTTGATGTTTCTTTTTTTGGAAAAGGGGCGTAAGTTTTTGTTCGTCCGTTACTTAAGAAGAAGATAATTTCTTGGTTAATTAACGGAAAAGCCGGACAAAACCGTGTACTTATGTTTGGATTTCAGAAAAATGTAAAGTCGAGAAAACCTAACTGGAAAATTCTGGAGTATTTACTTCACTACTCACTGACGATCAGTGCAGTCGTCTCTCACTGCAGGTAGCCACACCCTGTGCGCGCCATGGCGGCTCTGGTCACGTCCCAGCTCGCCACCTCCGGCACCGTCCTTGGCGTCACCGACAGGTCAGCGCCGGCCATGTTCCGGCGTGCAGGTTTTCAGGGCCTGAGGCCCCGGAACCCGGCGGATCCGACGCTTGGCATGAGGACTTTCGGAGCGAGCGCCGCCCCGAAGCAAAGCCGGAAAGCGCACCGCGGGAGCAGGCGGTGCCTCTCGATGGTGGTGCGCGCCGCGGGCAGCGGCATGAACCTCGTGTTCGTCGGCGCCGAGATGGCGCCCTGGAGCAAGACTGGTGGCCTCGGCGACGTGCTGGGCGGCCTCCCCCCGGCCATGGCCGTAAGCTAGCACCACGCCACCCAACCACCATTGTTTCTTCTTGCCTCCATGCATGCCATTACAACGGGTGCTGTCGTTGTGCAGGCCAACGGTCACCGGGTGATGGTCGTCTCCCCGCGCTACGATCAGTACAAGGACGCCTGGGACACCAGCGTCGTCTCCGAGGTAGGTATCCGCGACACGAACGATCACAGTTCACATGCTCCTGCACATTTCTGCAAGATTCTACTGAAATGGCTGGGCAGATCAAGGTCGCTGACGAGTACGAGACGGTGAGGTTCTTCCACTGCTACAAGCGCGGAGTGGACCGCGTGTTCATCGACCACCCGTGGTTCCTGGAGAAGGTGGGTGACCGATCGTTGTCGTTGATCGATCAAGCCAGCTCTTCGTCGTCTCAACCTATATGCATGGTGATTGATTTCAGTGAATGTTTGTTTCTGCTGGTTACAATTTCCAGGTCCGGGGCAAGACAAAGGAGAAGATCTACGGGCCCGACGCCGGCACGGACTACGAGGACAACCAGCTGCGCTTCAGCCTTCTCTGCCAGGCAGCGCTTGAGGCACCCAGGATCCTCGACCTCAACAACAACCCCTACTTTTCTGGGCCATACGGTAAGATGAAGAACACTTCGCTACTAGAGTGTATCTGAAGAAGTTGATATCTTCTTGTGAGCAATGGATGGATGATCACCATTTTTCTTGTATCTGGGTGGCGCCGTGCCGTGTCGCGCCGCGCAGGGGAAGACGTGGTGTTCGTGTGCAACGACTGGCACACGGGCCTTCTGGCCTGCTACCTCAAGAGCAACTACCAGTCCAATGGCATCTACAGCACCGCCAAGGTTTTGAAATTTGCATTTTTATGACTCCCTGCACATATATCTTGTTGTCCATTCTGAACTTAACCCTGGAAGCATCTACTTTCGCTAGGTGGCCTTCTGCATCCACAACATCTCGTACCAGGGCCGCTTCTCCTTCGACGACTTTGCGCAGCTCAACCTGCCCGACAGGTTCAAGTCGTCCTTCGACTTCATTGACGGCTACGACAAGCCGGTGGAGGGGCGCAAGATCAACTGGATGAAGGCCGGGATCCTGCAGGCCGACAAGGTGCTGACGGTGAGCCCCTACTACGCGGAGGAGCTCATCTCTGGCGAAGCCAGGGGCTGCGAGCTCGACAACATCATGCGCCTCACCGGGATCACCGGCATCGTCAACGGCATGGATGTCAGCGAGTGGGACCCCACCAAGGACAAGTTCCTCGCCGTCAACTATGATATCACCACCGTGAGCACCCACCCACCCACACAAATATTTCCTCATCTTCTTCCGGTGATCGGTGATCGCTGGTTCTGAGCTCTGACTAACGAGGCAAAGTGACAGGCGTTGGAGGCCAAGGCGCTGAACAAGGAGGCGCTGCAGGCCGAGGTGGGGCTGCCGGTGGACAGGAAGGTGCCGCTGGTGGCATTCATCGGCAGGCTGGAGGAGCAGAAGGGCCCCGACGTGATGATCGCCGCCATCCCGGAGATCGTGAAGGAGGAGGACGTCCAGATCATTCTTCTCGTACGTCGACCGACATTGCTGATCCGTTCAAAAAGGTCTCCTAATAGCTCGCCGTGGGGATGGATGGATGATTGAGTGTTCGAATGCATTGCAGGGCACCGGGAAGAAGAAGTTTGAGAGGCTGCTCAAGAGTGTCGAGGAGAAATTCCCAGGCAAGGTGAGGGCCGTGGTCAGGTTCAACGCGCCGCTGGCTCACCAGATGATGGCCGGCGCCGACTTGCTCGCCGTCACCAGCCGCTTTGAGCCTTGCGGTCTGATCCAGCTCCAGGGAATGCGCTATGGAACGGTAAACGCTTCCTCCTTGCCAGTTCCTCACCTCCTTTGCATATCCATGGCCATGACTGAAGTTTCTTCCAAATTTTCAGCCGTGCGCGTGCGCGTCGACGGGCGGGCTCGTCGACACGATCGTGGAGGGCAAGACCGGGTTCCACATGGGCCGCCTCAGCGTCGACGTAGGCTCATCGATCCTCTTGTGTAAATTCGTTCATCTTGTTCATCCTGGCAGCTCGACCAGACCATGAAATTGTTTCCTTTTCTTCTTGGCGGCCAGTGCAACGTGGTGGAGCCGGCCGACGTGAAGAAGGTGGCGACCACCCTGAAGCGCGCCGTTAAGGTCGTCGGCACGCCGGCGTACCAGGAGATGGTCAAGAACTGCATGATCCAGGATCTCTCCTGGAAGGTACATAATTATTTGGGTTTCATGGTGGTTTGCATAACAATTTAAGACTACATGGCTCAATGGCGGTTTGGACGTATGCTGCAGGGACCTGCCAAGAACTGGGAGGACGTGCTTCTGGAACTGGGGGTCGAGGGGAGCGAGCCAGGGATCGTCGGCGAGGAGATCGCGCCCCTCGCCATGGAGAACGTCGCCGCGCCCTGAAGAGAGAAAGAAGAAAATGAGGTTCTCGTGATCCATCTGCAGGGTTGTCGCATTGGGAGATTGCCGCTTGTTGTAGTGAAGGGCCGATATATATATATATATATAGACTAATAAGTACTTTAAGTTTTGGTGTGCCGCTTGCCTCTTTACAAACCAAACAAAAAAAAAGGTAGGGGTTGTGCTTGTGACAAAGTGTGTATTGCATTTTGGTGTGGTATATTGCAAATAAGCTAAGGATTTGTTATGCATTTTTGCTATTGTTTCTCATTGTGTTTGATTCCAGTTGAGTTATTTTGTGTTCTCATTGTGGGGTTCCAAAGGTAAGGGGTTTCATCAGGCCATAACCTTACAATTTTCTTGCGTTCATCTTGGAGGTGGCACCTTCAGTCGAAGGAACATGGGTGTTCAAGGCGGACCGAATTGCTTGCCGCCTGCGGTGGAATCGCCACCCTAAAGTTGGCCATTGACATTGAAGTAAGTTTCAAAATGGCGGTGCGACAACCGCCAAGATGAACACGCCACAACGAATAATGGAAGGGGAGCAACCATGGCTGGTGATGAGGATAAGGCCGGGCAGCAAAGGCACAGCCAACGACGGTACTCTGAATGATATGAATGGAAAGGGTGTGAGGAGGTCGAAACAGCTTTGCTATTTTCCTGGCTTGAAACAATCAATGCTACTTGCTCAGTTTGCTTCTGAACTGTGAGTCTGACAGCACTAAAGTTACTTGATAAATTGTACAACAACTAACATCTACTCCCTCTTTCCCGAATTAGTTGTCTTAGATTTGTATAGGTACAGAATAGTTGTCAAAATAGGTACAAAATAGTTGCCAAAATACAACGGTTGCGGCGGTGATGCATATATCCTGCTTTGACCAGTGCAACCTCGTTCCCTCAAAACGATGGTCAATACAATAAAACAAAACAGCGTGATAATTCTCGACTGATTTCGCAATCGAAGTTGATTTTCAGAATCGATCGATACAAATGAAAATTTTCAAGTGACAGACATAGACGGACCATGCACAAAATAGACAAATCCTATTCAAATATATTGTTTCTCAACATGCTGAGACGGACCGGGAATGTGACATAAAGACCATCCATCATGGTTTGAGCAACAAAACAAAACCAATAGAACCTCCAGAAACATGTATTTATTACAGCAAGAAAGTCTGGAGCACAAAGAGCTACTTTAAGTGTGGGCGCAAATGTTTTGACGATCTCCTTGTTATTGGCATGGCAGCTACAGGGGAAAGATAAAAGGAAACGGAACACCTGGTTCTGATATCGATACACAGCTTCCAGACAGACCATCAGTGTTTGGCCACGGTTCTGGGATGAGAGTTCCATCATGCCCTCATCTCAACATAGGACCCTGAGATCCCTGAGGTGCCAATAAGGGTGATCTGCAAGAACAACTACCTCATGAATATGCTGAATAAAGCAGCAAATGTCGACTAACTTTAGATCATGAAATCAGCTGAATAAAACATGGTCCACACATGTTATGAAACTGAGCAGGAACACTGGCATGAAGACATGAATCCACACATGCTATGTACTTGCGCAGGATCTCATCCACTTTCATCAGGAAACAATTTAATGTGAGAAAAAATTAAGAAGCAATTGTTTGAGCATCTTCCGGTTGCAATAATTACTCACGACGATGTGAGAAGAAAACAGTAAGACTGGGCAAGAGCCTTGACACAGACGTATGTACTCTTATGGTTCTTGCTGAGCTGCCAGTACTGCCCGGTTTCTAGAGGTAACTGGGTACAAGGGAAAATATGGGGGAACACTGGAAAACACCTGGCCAGGAATTTGCCAGAATATGGTTGTGTTTTTCAAATTCCTGATGAAACTTGCAGGAAAGAGAAACCAGTAAACAATTGCAGTACTACAAACTAGTCTATACTCGTATAAATCGATCTAGTTCACCTATTAGACATGTAGACTAATTCCAAACTGTTTAGTACCCCGAGAAAAAGATGGTACCTCAGAAATACCTTGCTGGCAACAAAACACACTTTTTTTTTCGTTAACTCATTACAAAAAGAGATAAGGGAGAAAGTGTTCTTAGTCATTAGGATGTGAGAAGTAATCAGGGTTATCTGTCTAGTTACAAACAAGACAAAGAGCATTTGCCAACCAAGTCCTCTATGGTGTATAGCTAGTACAGCTAGCTGTGCATGACACTTGGTAAAAGAAGTAAAGAGCACAGACAACTGGTTATGTTTTACAAATAAAATAAAAGGTACACAAGACCATGATCATACTTACATGGGTTTGTTAGACAAGGTTTTTAAGTGTTCATAGTCATTTTAAGTTATGGCCTGTCATTTCTGATCTATATTACCAATACAACTCCCTGATATGCAACATAATCCAATAACAAGTGACTGACCTGGGATGTTCGATACTTTGCCCCTTAGACAGAAAAGGGGATAAAGTGATAATATTGACACAGAAGTAAAGAAATGTGATGACAGAAATTGAAGAAACAAATTCATCCAAAAAATAACATGAGAATGCCGCATATGTAGAAACATATGTAGAAACACCTTACATACAAAGCAACGGACTAACATAATAGCAAATGACATTACAAGAAGAATCAATGACCCATGATAGTGGGTGCAAGCACCCACACACCAAAGATGTATCAAAGATGAGTTCTGCAACAGATGCTGGTATATAAGAAAACTAAATTGCATGGACGAGTAACTTTCAATAGAAACATACCTTTCCCCACTCAGACCCTATGCCACTGCATCTCATTTTCAGGTGAATCATTTTTGTCCCCAACTCGGTCTCCACTTTTTTCCGTAGATAGTGCTCTTCAGGACCAAAAGATTCCAGATATGTCATGTATCGGCTATAGGCAGATTTCACAGCTTCTTCTAAGTAACCGGGCAAGGGGCCCACATTCTGCAAGAGTTAGAGTTGGTAAGACATATAAGCAGAAGCAGAAAAATGAGCCCCAGCTCTGCGAAGAGCAATACATGAACAAGGGAAGGGAGGTGATTAAGTACTGACCTCACCGGTTATACCACAAAGATCATCAAGAGCCATCCTAAGGGTAACTAAAACTCCACTAAATTCTTCACATGCTTCAGCTGCACGGAATACATTTTCCAAAGCTTCTTGACCAGCCTTATCATCAGTAGCCTTAGATACTGCTTTCTTTGCTTCCTCAACAAGAGACCCCGGAAGCTCATTCCAGCTGGCAGCCATCAGATCCTTAAATGCAGTCTCAATTTTCGGGTCAGATATTGCAGGCAGATGTTTCTCATTTGAACTGAA
This sequence comes from Hordeum marinum, assembly GCA_022496015.1. NCBI lineage: Eukaryota > Viridiplantae > Streptophyta > Magnoliopsida > Poales > Poaceae > Hordeum > Hordeum marinum. Next base: position 28,240,285 of record CM039678.1, read on the forward strand.
CATGCGCCTGGAGTTCCATGAGAAAGCATTGTTGCCATCTGAGTATACAACATGAAAATGTTAATCAAGAATGAGCACAGAAAAAGAAAGAAAAGAGGCATGAAAATGTATGAAGTTTGAACTAAGGTACAATATTAGGGTTGCAGCAAAATGAAGACTGAAAATTCACTCTGCATTTTGCTACGAAGTGAACTAGTAGCATCTGAATACCGTGCAACTCTGATAACCACACTGATCAAAGTTCAATTGCCATTACCACACAACCTCCTTAATTGATCAGTTGTGATGAAGATCAAGAAATACAAGATCTCAAAATAAATGAACTACTACTATGAAGTCCTCAAAATATCTAATCTTCACGGAGACGCTGGCATTGGCACTCAAATGGTTAACACATGGGTCTAGGTACAATAAGGCTGTTAACCTCGAATAAGAACTAACACAATGGCTTAGTTGAGGACAATGGATACAGATCTCCCAAATTCACAAAAAACAAGAAGTTTAACAGCTTGTGATAGAAAAAATGAATAGCAGCAGAAACAGGTAATTGTGAATAGCAGAAGCAGGTACTGCTCATACTCACATATAGTGCTCATACTCGCGGATAATAAGATTAATAATCTACAGAAGGAAGTGTTTTTTCAGGATGACAGTTACTTAGTTATTCATGAATTCGCAAGTGCTTATCACCAAGTGTCCTCAAACTACTGGTGCACTTCCTTACGGAAATGCTCACCTATCCTGCAGAATCAACAGGATTCACACTCTTATTTCTAGGTTCGCATGTTGTATGAGCAGATGAGCTCAACAACAAAGCCACACGCAAGACAGTATCACCAACTCCGCTCCTCAACGCAAGATTGTGCAGACTGCGGAGTTCAACATGCATCCAGTGTGTCGCCAATTGAGTTTGTTCTTGGCAGGGATTAGGGAAATCAATTTGAGAAAACGTTGGAGACAAATACGGCTCGTGACATACTAACTGCCCCTCGAAGCCTCATAGAGCAAGATCAATCACGAAATTTTTACTCTGAACAGCCGTCCACACAGAGAACCAAGATCCGATCTAATGGTAGCTAACAACCAGTCGAACGGGAGGGGGGGGGGGGGCGTGATGCGCAGGTTTACCTCGGGTGATGCAGGATCCCAGGCGCGCCGCCGACGCCGCGCTGTGCAGGGGCATCCGCGTCTCCAGACCCGCCGCCACCGACCTGCAGGGAATCTCGACGTGAGCACGCGCCCGCAGCCACCGACCCATCAATCGATCGATCGATCTCTTGGGCCGCCTGGCAGAAACATACCTGCGGAGGATCCCGGCGGCTCCGGCGGCGGAAGAGGACGAGGAGGCGGCGAGGGGCGCCCGGCGGAGAGCCGATCTCGCGGCGGAGGCGGCGGCGCGGGCCGACGATGCCATTTTTTTTCTTCTTCTTCTCCCTTCCTCTCTTTCGCTTGCGGCGTTTGGGGTTGCTGGCGAATTCGTTCGGGTTTATTTTTCTTTTCTATAGGCCCTGTTCGGTTTGTTGATTCTGGGCCTGGGGTCTCGTGTGACCATGCGTGATAGCAGGTGGAAAAAAATGAAATTATTATTTATGTAAGCTCCATGCCTTCTTCGTAAAAAAAAAGACAATCATGTTTTGTAAAATTCAGTAGGTATTGATCAGACGGACGCGGAGGTCCGGAGCAATGAAGAAAGTTGCACGGTATTGTTCTCAAGATTACGAGCACGATCTCTAGAAGAGGAGGAATGGCTTCGCCACATCAATCGTGAAGCGTCACACATAAGCTGGACTTTGTGCAAACGGCTGAGCAATGGCTCGTAATGCATCGCTAGGTGGCGTGCATCATCAAGAGCTGGCTGACCTTGTCACTTAAGTTCATGACCCTATCGTCATTGAGCAAATGGTTGTATACCCGGTACTACTAGGAGGCATGTTTGTTGGACTAACTAGAGGGCTCGAGAAGATACTAAGTTGTCGGATTCGTTGAGAAATGGTTGCTCCTCTCCCGATGTCTCTAATTCCCTCATGTTTCTGATAATATTGCCATCTATCTGATGTTTTACCATGACAAATAGTAACTATGGTGGTAACAAGCAAACGTTAATAACAATGTGTTCTCCTATGGGATGGAAGCAACTAGATGCTTTGTCTTACTACAATTGTTTCGCCTTTCATGTCGTGGAGTAGTTGGTGCTAAAGAAAATATTTGAGGAAAATAGAGTGCTAGGAACGTTGTGCATTGCAAAGTCGCAATTTATATAGCTAGACAAAGCAAGGAGACAACAAGGAGGGGACATTTACATCTGATATATCACATGTACGGAAGATTGCCATCACCCATGAAGGCATGATTATATCTTTTGTTAGTTGTCATTAAGTTTCACTTTAAAGCACATCTTTGTGTTTTTTTCTTTGTCGGCGTTTTTGTGCATCTCAAGTGGAAGATCCGTTGATTTCTTCAAATTTTCATATGCATCACGAGTATTGTGTCTTTTTTTCTATGTCAAAATCTAATTTTGCTCTTCTCATGTTCTCTAGTGAAATATTCAATATAATTATTTACATGAGAAACAGAAAAATTAAAGGTCGTCAGGTAGAAGAGCTTTCCAACCTGAATATATTACGAAAACCCATAGTATATCTCTACATTAAGGAAGTGACTAGGGCTTGGAAGAGAGATGCAATATCTATGATCTAGCGGTGTCGCATACAGTGTAAATCTGAATATCCATAGTGATAAGTCGAACACTATGTTTTTAATGGTGGTCTTAGACGTATGGAATTGAACACAAAAGACGAAATAATTTCTTGAATCCCATAGTTTTCAAAGAACTGGAAGAGCCATCGAAGGCCCGATGCTTGGATCTAGGTCAGGTGGCATGTTAGACTTCCATAACTGTTGCAAGTCAAGATCAGGAGGAAGTCCCAGATCGATCCAAACTTGTGAAGGGGTTGGATAAAGTTGAGCTAGGTGAGAAACATCTTTAGAAGGGGCAAAACATCTAGGTCAAGTGGCGTCTGCCTCAATGTTCTTCTGACGCATGTTGCCTTTTTTGTTCATTCTATCTTTAAACAGAAGCCAACCGAAGATCTTCACGTTGATGGGCACAGTCGACGGCCAATGAAAGCATGGTTGAGATTGATAGGCGTGTCATAAATGATGGTCATGTAGGCATACCTCATAGGGAAAGACAGTCCATGGATGAGCGAACAATCGTCCGCATGGTCAGAAGACTGGAAACCTTGAAGGAGATAAAGGACAACAGCCAAATCGCGAGAGACATCAGCCGCAAGACGGTTCTCTAGGTTAGATAATAAGCCACAATTCTAGACAGTGGCCACTAGAACCTTGTCATCTGTTGAGTGTGAAAAAAGGTGTGAGAAAGCTATCTAAAGTGGTTTGTCTAGAAGCCAAGTGTCTAACCCAAAAAAGCAGAGCGACCATCATTTGTTTAAAAAGACAAAGGTACAATCAGTGAGGATGGGTAGTTGTTTATTGATCACTTTCCAGATATAAGATGGTTCAATGTTCTTTAAGAAATGTCATGGTAGTAGTTTGAGTGGTACCACTAGACCCGACATACATCAGGGTTTCATAGTAGTTTAAAGGTAAACTTCCTTAGGAGGCAACTATTTTGAATATGTATGTTCTTTATTCCCAAAACACCATTTTTCTTAAGTTTGCAAACATTGTTCAAAGCTATAGGACATTTAGGTCCAGTGCATGAGTCCTCATTAGACCATAAGAAGGTTCTAGGTAGAGCATCTAATCTTTGTGAGACTTATTTTTTGTAGACGAAAGAGTGACATAAAACAAACTACAAACGGATTAAGAATGGGAGAAAGTAAAGTAAGACAAGCGCCTCTTGAAATCAACCTAGAAGTCCAACTGGAAGTGTGGTGGGAGATGGTGGCAAGCCTAAGTAGATTAGTGGGAAGAATTGTTGTGTGCAGTTCATGGCAGAAGCAATGGCAGACGAGATATCTATTTCGAATGGATGGAGAGAAAATTCATTTTGTTGAAGTTAATGGCTAAACCTGCGCCAAGGGTGAATCTGTCAATAATTCGCTTAAGAGTAGTGGATGGGTTAGCATAGGCTCATGCGATTATTACTGTGTCATCCGCATATTGAAGGGTGACTGGTGGAGAATCTGGTTTAAGTGGGTGGTGTTGGGGAACGTCGCATGGGAAACAAAAAATTTCCTACGCACACGCAGACCTATCCATGGTGATGAGCATCTACGAGAGGGAGAGTGGATCTACGTACCCTTGTAGATCGCTAAGCGGGAAGCGTTAAGAAACGCGGTTGGTGTAGTCGAACATCTTCGCGATCCAAATCGCCGAGCGTCCCGCGATCTCATCACGATCCGTCCCGCGATCCAATCACGATCCGTTCCGCGAACTCATCACGATCCGTCCCGCGATCTCATCATGATACGTCTCACGATCTTGATCACGAGCTGTCCCGCGAACTCATCACGATCCGTTCCACGATCTCACCACGAACCGTCTCGCGATCTCGATCACGGTCCTTCCGATCTAGCGCCGAACGGACGGCACCTCCGCGTTCAGCACACGTGCAACTTATTGACGATCTCCGCCGTCTTGATCCAGCAAGAGGAGGTGGGGAGGAGAGAGAGTTCACCGGCAGCGTGACGGCGCTCCAGTGATGTTGGTGGAGCAATTCCGGCAGGGCTTCACCTAAGCACTGTAGAAAACCGATCTAGAGGAGCACCGGTGGAACGGGTAGCACGTGGCCGTAAAAACTGTGCAAAAACCCTCTATTCCACCAGTATATATAGGAGGGAGGGACAAGAGGACGCAGCCTTGGCCTCCAAGGCTGTTTTGCTCGGCCGAATTGGGAGGTGGAGGAGGACTCTCCTCCTCCACTCCTAGTAGGACTAGGACTCTTCCTTTTTTTGCCTTTTTCACCTTTTTCCTTTAGGATTTTTTGCCTCCTGCGCCATGGTCCTTGTTGTGGCTGTTTCTCCAGACCACTAAGGGCTGGTTATCACTCTCCACAGCCCATGGACCCTCTGGGGTCGAAATACCCCTCCCGGAGGTCTCCCGGTACACTACCGGCACTCCCAGTACACTACCGATGAGCCCGAAACTTTTCCGGCGACGAAACTGGGACTTCCTATATATGAATCTTTACCTCCGGACCATTCCGGAGCTCCTCGTGACGTTTGGGACCTCATCCGGGACTCCGAACAACCTTCGGTCACCACCATACATAACTCTACACTACTGAAACGTCACCAAACCTTAAGTGTGCAGACCCTGCGGGTTCGAGAACTATGTAGACATGACCGAGACACCTCTACGGTCAATAAACAATGGTGGGACCTGGACGTCCACATTGGTTCCTACATATTCTACGAAGATCTTTATCGGTCGAACCTCTATGTCAAGGATTCAGTTAATCCCGTATAACGTTCCCTTTGTTCTTCGGTATGTTACTTGCCCGAGATTCGATCGTCGGTATCTCCATACCTAGTTCAACCTCGTTACTGGCAAGTCTCTTTAATCGTTCTGTAATACAAGATCCCGCAACTAACAATTAGTCACATTGCTTGCAAGGCTCATTGTGATGTTGTATTACCGAGTGGGCCCTGAGATACCTCTTCGTCACACGAAGTAACAAATCCCAGTCTCGATCCATGACAACTCAACAAACACCATTGGAGATACCTGTAGAGCACCTTTATAGTCACCCAGTTACGTTGCGACGTTTGATACACACAAGGCACTCCTCCGATATCCGTGAGTTGCATGATCTCGTGGTCATAGGAACATGTACATTGACATGCAGAAAACAGTAGCAATAAACTGACACGATCATACGCTACGTTTGTAGTTTGGGTCTTGTCCATCACATCATTCTCCTAATGATGTGACTCCGTTATCAAATGACATCTAATGTCCATGGCTAGGAAACCTTAACCATCTTTTGATCAACGAGCTAGTCTATTAGAGGCATACTAGGGACATGGTTTTGTCTATGTATCCACACATGCATTTAAGTCTCCGATCAATACAATTATAGCATGGATAATAAACGATTATCATGAACAAGGAAATATGATAATAACTAATTTATTATTGCCTCTAGGGCATATTTCCAACAGGTGGCAAGATATGTTAGGAGGAAAGCTGTTGCAATGCGTCGTTGGAGGAGATCAACAATAATGATAAATAGGTAGGGTGATAGCAAATCTCCTTTACATCATATGTTTTTTTTGCATTGTATCCAGGGACTTGACACTCCATTAAGGAAAAAATACCATTTTACCGGTGTAAAGGATGTTAATGATCTAGTGGCAGAAGGAGTGTCAGAAGCCACGTGCGTGAAGAGATGGTCAAAGGCTTTTCTAAAGTGTAGTGTGAAGACCATTATTTTTTTACTATGGCACATATTGATGAGGTCCATTGGGTGGATGAAATTTTTTGTGATGTTTCTACTGTGAATTAAATGTTTATGATCGTTGTGGATAAGTAGTGGGATCAAATGTTTTAGTATGTTAGTCAGGAGCTTGGAGATAGCTTTGGGTGCGTAGTTTTTGAGGGAAATTGGTTGAAATGAATCCGGAGAAGTTGGAGCAAGTGTTTTAGGCCGGAGGACCATATAGGCATGGTTGAATCCATCTATGGCTGCCAAGTAGTTGTGAAATGCATCGAAAGCAGGAAGGATGGTGCTTTTGATGGTATGCAAATATCGATGATAAAAGCAGGGCCAAAACCATCGGTCCCTTGGCTTGCACTAGTGTACATTAGCAAATAAGCATCATGAATTTCTTGTTCGGTGAAAGGTGGGTATAGAGAAAGAATTGTGGCACGATTTCTGGGTATATTGATGTGAGATCGAAATCCAATTGAACATTTTTTACCCCGATTAGAAGTTAAAGAAATCTTTAAGATTTGTTTCCTTTCGCTCGTGAATCAAATAAACCTAGACATGACCAATAAGGACGTATACTTACTTGTTTCTACAATGTTGGCTTGCATAAGCATGAAAGAACCTTGGGTTTTCATCGTTGTTCAACATGAAACGGATTTTCCCGCATTGTTTATAGAATGCACTTTTTTGACCAATAGATTTTTGAAGCATGGTGGTAGTTGTGCCTCCAAGTTTGAATTCTTGTGGAGAGAGAGAGATATATCCCTCTAAAAGATCAAAGATTTTGATAATATCTTTCGTAGTTCTTTTTTGTCGGTAAATCGGCCTAATCAACTTCGGCCAACTCATCAGGCGTGTTCTTGTTTTTTTAGGTTATTTTCGGAGAACCAAGACATTGTTAGGCATATATGGGCTAGAAGTGGAGAAGGCTTGCGATGTGGAGGCGTTCATGGCCTGCGAAAGTTGGTTGATCAATGTGTTGAAGGCCAGAAAAAAATATGTCCAAAATTTTCAAATCCAAAGGGGAGAGGATGGTATTCTTGAAGAGAATGGAACTAACAAAGGCACATGATCTGAGGCAAAGCATCTAACGAGAGAGAGAGAGGTAGCAGTTGAAAACTTCCTCCATGGCATGAATGCATGGTTTATATGGCTAAAAATGAACCCTTGATTTATGTAAGGTTGTCATGTTTTTACCATAGAAAAGGCATTCAATTTTTCTAAATTTCAGAAAGCATTGAGCACACTCCAGATTATTGGCCTAAAAGTTGTGAGCACAATCTGTCGAAGAGAAGGAATGACTTCACAACATTAGTCGTGCAGCGCTACACAAGAGCTGGAATTTATGAAGATGGTTGAGCAATGTCTCTCAATTCACTAAAGGGTGGTGTGCATCCTCAAGAGTTGGTGATGCTTGCCAATTTAGTTCATGGCCCTATTATCTCTGAAGAGATGGGTGTATACCTAGTGCTACCAGGAGGCATGTTTGTTGGAATGCCTAGAAAACTTGAGGAGATGCTAGGTTGTCGGATTCGTCGATAAATGGTTGCTCTTGTCCCGATGTCTCCAATACCCTCATGTTCCCAATACATCTCATTTTGCCATCTATTTGATGTTTTACCATGATAAATAGGAACGATGGTGGTAACAGGCAAACATGAATAACAATGTGTTTTCTTATGGGATGAAAGCAGCTAGATGCTTTGTCTTACTATAAAAGTTTCGCCTTTCATGCCATGGAGTAGTTGGTGATAAAAAATCATTCGTGAAAAAGGAGTGCTAGGAATGGTGTGCCTAGCAAAGTCGCAATTTATATAGCTAGATTAAGCAAGGAGACAACAAGGAGGTGACATGTACATCTGATATATCACATGCACGGAAGATTTCCACTGCCCATGAAGACACGATTATATGTTTTGTTAGTTGTCATTAAGTTTCACTTTAAAGCATATCTTTCTGTCGGAGTGGAGTACCAAGTATGTCCCATCATGGTACCATCGATCACTTTTTCTTCTTTGTTGGCGCTCTTGTGGATAGCAAGAGGAAGATACATTGATTTCGCAAAATGTTTATATGCACCACGAGACTTGTGTCTTTTTTCTATGTCAAAATCTAATTTTGCTTTTGTCATGCTCTCTAGTGAAATGTTTAGTATAATTATTTACATGTGAAACAACAAAAATTAATGGTCACTTGGGAGGAGAGCTTCCCCACATGAATATATTACAAAAAACCAAAGCAAGTCTTTACATTAGGGAAGTGGCTAGGCTTGGAAGAGAGATACAATATCTTTGATATTGCGATGACAATGCAAATATAAATATCCAGAGTGAGAAGTCAAACATTGTCTTTCTAATGGTGGTCTTGGATGTATGGAATTGAACACAAAGGACGAAATGATTTCTTGAATCCCATAGTTTTCAAAGAACTAGAAGAGCCATCGATGGCCCGATCCTTGGATCTAGGCCAGGTGAAACGTTAGACTTCCATATCTGTTGCAAGTCAAGATTGGGAAGAAGTCACAGATCAATCCAAACTTGTGAAGGGGTAGGTGAAACGTTAGACTTCCATATCTGTTGCAAGTCAAGACCAGGAAGAAGTCCTAGATCAATCCAAACTTGTGAAGGGGTTGGATAAAGTTGAGCTAGGTGAGAAACATCTTCAGAAGGGGCGGCACATCTAGCTCAAGTTGTGTTTGCCGCAACGTTCTTATCACGCATGTTTCCTTTTTTGTTCATTCTATCTTTAAATAGAAGCCAACCGAAGATTTTCACGTTGATGGCTGTAGTCGAGGACCAATGAAATCATGGTTGAGATCCATAGGTGTGTCATCCGTGATGATCATGTAGGAATACCTCAGAGGGAAAGGCAGTCCATGGATGATCGAACGCTCGTCCGCATGGTCAAAAGACTGGAAACCCTGCCAGAGATAAAGGACAACACCCAAATCGTGAGCGATGGCGGCTGTAAGACGGTTATCTAGGTTAGATAATAAGCCACAATTCCATACAGTGGCCACTAGAACCTTGTTATCTATTGAGTGTGAAAAAAGGTATGAGAAAGCTATCTGAAGTGGTTTGTCTAGAAGCCAAGTGTCTAACCAAAAAAAGCAGAGCGGCAATCATTTGTTAGGACAAAGGTACAGTCAGTGATGATGGGTAGTTGTTTGTTGATAACTTTCCAGATATAAGATGGTTCAATGTTCTCTAAGAAATGTCATGGGAGTAGTTTGAGTGGTACCACTAGACCCAACATACATTAGGGTTTCATAGTAGTTTAAAGGCAAACTTCCTTAGGAGGCAACTTTTCTGAATATGTAGGTTCTTTATTCCCAGAACACCATTTTCTTAAGTTTGCAAACATTGTTCCAACCTATAAGACATTTAGGTCCAGTGCATGAGTCCTCATTAGACAATAAGAAGGTTCTAGTTAGAGCGTCTAATCTTTGTGAGACTTATTTTTGTAGACGAAAGAGTGATATAAAACAAACTACAAACGAATTAAGAACAGAAGAAAGAAAAGTAAGACAAGCCCCTCTATAAATCAACCTAGAAGTCCAACTGGAAGTGTGGTGGCAGACAGTGGCAAGCGTAAGTAGATTAGCGGGAAGAATTGTTGTGTGGAGTTCATGGCATAAGCAATGAATCTGTCAAGAATTCGTTTAAGAGTAGTGGGTGGGTTAGCATAGGCTCATGCGATTATTACTGTATCGTCCGCATATTGAAGGGTGACTGGTGGAGAATCTGGTTTAAGTGGGTGGCAAGGTATGTTAGGAAGGAAAGCTTTTGCAATGCGTCGTTGGAGGAGATCAACAACAATGATAAACAGGTAGGGTGATAGATAATCTCCTTTACATAATATGTTTTTTTGCATTGGATCCAGGGACCTGACACTCCATTAAGGAAAAATACCATTTTACCGGTGTAAAGGATGTCAGAGATCTAGTGGATGAAGGAGTGTGAGAAGCCACATGCATGAATAGATAGTCAATGGCTTTTCTAAAGTGTAGTATGAAGACCATTTTTTTTATCGTGGCACATATTGATGAGGTCCATTAGGTGGATGAAATTTTCTGTGATGTTTCTACCATGAATAAAACGTTTACGATCGTTGTGGATAAGTAGTGGGATCAAATATTTTAGTATGTTAGTCAGGAGCTTTGAGATAGCTTTGGTGCCTAGTCTTGGAGGGAAATTGTTCGAAATGAATCCGGGGAAGTAACAACAAATGTTTTGGGTAGGAGGACCATATAGGCACGGCTGAATCCATCTATGGCTGCCAAGTGGTTGAGAAATGGATCGAAAAAAAGGAAGGATGGTGCTTTTGATGGTATTCCAATATCGATGATAAAAGCACGGCCGAAACCTTGTCTCTGGGTTTGCATTAGTGTTCATTAGCAAATAAGCATCATGATTTTCTTGTTCAGTGAAAGGCGAGTCGTCGGTTTGTAAAACCGGTGGATCTCGGGTAGGGGGTCCCGAGCTGTGAGACTAGAATCAATGGTAACAGGAGACAAGGGAGACGATGTTTACCCAGGTTTGGGCCCTCCTATGGAGGTAATACCCTACGTCCTGCTTGATTGTATTGATGATGTATAGGTTACAGAGTCGATCTACGTCGTGATCAAATAGCTAAACCCTAGATGAGTTGTTCTGCCTACAACCTAAAACCCTCTGGATTATATAGACGCCGAGGATACCTAGGGTTTACACATGGTTGGTTACACGTCGAAGGGATAAACATGCCTATTTGCTACATCAAACGTGGAGGACAAGACACGATCCCTGAAGCTTCCTTCCTGGAGACAGGGCCTTTGATCGATCCAATTCTTGGCAAGAGTCCCATACAGTTCGGCCCATAAGAAACAGGTTGGCCTCCCCAGGACCCCTTAATCCATGACTCCTCAGTAGCCTCCGAAAATTCCTCCAACACCAAGGGTCTCAGCTTCAGTCACTTCGTGTAATAAGAGTCTTCAGCTTATGAGGTGAGTTCCTCCCTCTGAGTTTAGTTCGTCCTCCAATGACATGTAATTTTTCTGATTAGAGGCCCGTCCAAACACCGTGAATAAGTCGGCCCTGAAGGCCAAACGTCAAGGAGTAAAGATGTTGGGGAATGTCGCATGGGAAACAAAAATTTTCCTGCGCACACGCAAACCTATCCATGGTGATGAGCATCAACGATGGGGAGAGTGGATCTACGTACCCTTGTAGATTCCTAAGCGGGAAGCGTTAAGAAACGCATTTGGTGTAGTCGAACTTCTTCGCGATCCAAATCGCCGAGCGTCCCACGATCCAATCACGAACAGTCCCGCGATCACGTCACAATCCGCCCCGCGATCCAATCATGAACCGTCCCGCGATCTCGTCACGATCTGTCCCGCGATCCAATCACGTTCGTCTCGTGGCCTTGATCACGATCCTTCCGATCTAGTACCGAACGGACGACACCTACGCGTTCAGCACATGTGCAGCTTGATGACGATCTCCACCGTCTTGATCCAGCAAGAGGAGGAGGAGAGGAGAGAGAGTTCACCGGCAGCATGACGGCACTCCGGCGATGGTGGTGGAGTGATTCCGGCAGGGCTTCGCCTAAGCACTGCGGAAAACCGATCTAGAGGAGCACCGGTGGAACGGGTAGCACGTGGCCGTAAATTGTGTGCAAAAACCCTCTATTCCACCAATATATATAGGAGGAGAGGAGAGGCTACCTTGGTGCAAGGGCAAAGCCCTCTAGGAGCCGGCTGAGCCAAGGAGGAGAAGTCCCACTTCTCCTCCACTCCTAGTAGGAGTAGGACTCTTCCTTTTTGCCTTTTTCACCTTTTTCTTTAGGCCTTTTTCCTCCTGGCGCCATGGGCCTTTTGTGGCTGTTCCACCATCTCACTAAGGGCTGGTTATTATTCTTCCACAGCCCATGGACCCTCTAGGGTCGAAATACCCCTCCTGGAGGTCTCCCGTACACTACCGGCTATCCCGGTACACTACCGATGAGCCCGAAACTTTTCCGGCAATCAAACTGGGACTTCCTATATATGAGTCTTTACCTTCAGACCATTCAGGAGCTCCTTGTGACGTCCAGGATCTTATCCGGGACTCCGAAAAACCTTCAGTCACCACCATACATAACTCCACACTACCGAAACGTCACCAAACCTTAAGTGTGCAGACCCTGCGGGTTCGAGAACTATGTATACATGACCGAGACACCTCTATGGTCAATAACCAATGGTGGGACCTGGACATCCACATTGGTTCCTACATATTCTACGAAGATCTTTATCGGTCGAACCTCTTTGTCAAGGATTAAGTTAATCCCGTATAACGTTTCCTTTGTTCTTCGGTATGTTACTTGCCCGAGATTCGATCGTTGGTATCTCCATACCTAGTTCAACCTCGTTACTGGCAAGTCCCTTTACTCGTTCTGTAATACAAGATCCCGCAACTAACAATTAGTCACATTGCTTGCAAGGCTCATTGTGATGTTGTATTACCGAGTGGGCCCTGAGATACCTCTCCGTCACACGGAGTAACAAATCCCAGTCTCGATCCATGCCAACTCAACAGACACCATCAGAGATACCCGTAGTGCACCTTTATAGTCACCCAATTACGTTGCGACGTTTGATACACACAAGGTACTCCTCCGATATCCGTGAGTTGCATGATCTCATGGTCATAGGAACATATACTTGACATGCAGAAAGCAGTAGCAATAAACTGACACGATCATATGCTACGTTTGTAGTTTGGGTCTTGTCCATTACATCATTCTCCTAATGATGTGATCCCGTTATCAAATGACATCACATGTCAATGGCTAGGAAACCCTGACCATCTTTGATCAGCGAGCTAGTTCACTAGAGGCATACTAGGGACATAGTGTTGTCTATTTACCCGCACATGCAATGCGTTTCCAATCAATACAATTCTAGCATGGATAATAAACGATTATCATGAACAAGGAAATATAATAATAAAAACTTTATTTATTGCCTCTAGGGCATATTTCCAACAGTCTTCCACTTGCACTAGAGTCAATAATCTAGTTCACATCACTATGTGATTTACATGGTAATGAATCGAACACCCATAGAGCTCTGGTGTTGATCATGTTTAGCCCTTGGAAGAGGTTTAGTCAATGGGTCTGCAACATTCAGATCCGTGTGCACTTTGCAAATATTTATGTCCTTCTCCTCGATGTAGAACCGGATGGAGTTGAAGCGTCGCTTTATGTGTCTGGTCCTCTTGTGAAACCTTGGTTCCTTGGCTAGAGCAATGGCACCAGTGTTGTCACAGAACAGGTTTATTGGATTCAGTGCACTAGGAACTACTCCAAGATCTATCATGAACTGCTTCATCCAGATACCTTCCTTTGCTGCCTCCTAGGCTGCGATGTACTCCGCTTCACACGTAGAATCAGCTACCACGCTTTGCTTGGAACTGCACCAGCTTACCGCTCCCCCGTTAAGAATAAATACGTATCCGGTTTGCGACTTAGAGTCGTCCGGATCAGTGTCAAAGCTTGCATCGATGTAACCCTTTACGACGAGCTCTTCATCACCTCCGTAAATGAGAAACATTTCCTTAGTCCTTTTCAGGTACTTAAGGATATTTTTGACCGCTTGCCAGTGCTCCACTCCAGGATCACTTTGAAACCTTTCGGCCATACTTATGGCAAGGCTGACATCGGGTCTTGTGCACAGCATCGCATACATGATAGAGCCTATGGCTGAAGCATAGGGGATGACGCTCATCTTTTCTTTATCTTCTGCAGTCACTGGGCATTGAGTCTTACTCAACTTCACACCTTGTAACACAGGCAAGAACCCTTTCTTGGACTACTCCATTTTGAACTTCTTCAAAACTTTATCGAGGTATGTGCTCTGTGAAAGTGCTATAAGCGTCTCGATCTATCTCTATAGATCTTAATGCCTAATATGAAAGCAGCTTCTCCTAGGTCCTTCATTGAGAAACTCTTATTCAAATATTCCTTCATGCTTTCCAGCATTTCTATATTGTTTCCAATCAGTAATATGTCATCCACATATAACACAAGAAACGCTATAGAGCTCCCACTCACTTTCTTGTAAATACAAGCTTCTCCATAAACTTGTATAAACTCAAATGCTTTGATCACCTCATCAAAGCGCTTATTCCAACTCCGAGATGCTTGCACCAGTCCATAAATGGATCGCTGGAGTTTGCGAACTTTGTTAGCATTCTCTGGATCGACAAAACCTTCGGGTTGCATCATATACAACTCTTCCTCAAGGAAACCATTGAGGAACGCTGTTTTGACATCCATCTGCAAAATTTCATAGTCGAAATAAGCAGCTATTGCCAACATTATTCTGACAAACTTAAGCATCGCTACGGGTGACAAAGTCTCATCGTAGTCAACTCCTTGAACTTGTGAAAAACCCTTTGCCACAAGTCGAGGTTTATAGATGGTGACATTACCGTCCACGTCCGTCTTCTTCTTAAAGATCCATTTGTTCTGAATGGCCTTTTGCCCTTCATCTAATACTTCCAAAGTCCACACTTTGTTTTCATACATGGACCCCATCTCGGGTTTCATGGCCTCTAACTATTTCTCGGAATCCAGGCCCATCACTTCTCCTCCATAGCTTGTAGGTTCATTGTTGTCTAACAACATGACGTCCAAGACAGGGTTTCCATACCACTCGGGAGTAGTACGCATCCTTGTCGACCTACGAGGTTCAATAGTAGCTTGATCCGAAGCTTCATGATCATCATCATTAACTTCCTCTTCTACCGTCATAGGTTCCACAGAAACAACTTTCTGCGCTGCGCAACTTTCTGGTTGAAGTAAATGTTCAATAACCTCATCAAGCTCTATTTTCCTCCCACTCAATTCTTTTGAGAGAAACTCTTTCTCAAGAAATGTTCCGTTCTTAGCGACAAACACTTTGCCTTCGGATCTGAGATAGAAGGTATACCCGACTCTCTCTTTCGGGTATCCTATGAAGACGCAATCCTCTGCTTTGGGTTCCAGCTTTTCAGGATGAAGCTTTTTGACATAAGCATCACATCCCCAAACTTTAAGAAACGACAACTTTGGTCTTTTGCCAAACCACAATTCATATGGCGTCGTCTCAACGGATTTTGATGGTGCCCTATTTAAAGTGAATGCAGCTGTCTCTAATGCATAAACCCAAAACAATAGTGGCAAATCGGCAAGAGACATCATAGAACGCACCATATCCAAGAAGGTTCGATTACGACGTTCAGACACACCATTACGCTGTGGTGTTCCGGGCGGTGTCAACTGTGAAACAATTCCACATTGTCTTAAGTGACTGCCAAACTCATAACTCAGATATTCACCTCCTCGATCAGATCGCAGAAATTTAATCTTCTTGTTATGATGATTCTGAACTTCACTCTGAAATTGCTTGAACTTTTCAAATGTTTCAGACTTGTGTTTCATCAAGTAAATATACCCATATCTACTCAAGTCATCAGTGAAGGTGAGAAAGTAAAGAAATCCACCGCGTGCTGCAACATTCATTGGACCGCACACATCAGTATGTATGATTTCCAATAAGTCACTTGCCCGTTCCATTGTTCCAGAGAACGGCATTTTAGTCATCTTGCCCATGAGGCATGGTTCACATGTGTCAAGTGATTCAAAATCAAGTGACTCCAAAAGTCCATCAGCATGGAGCTTCCTCATGCGTTTTACACCAATATGACCTAAACGGCAGTGCCACAAGAAAGTGGTACTATCATTATCGACTCTACATCTTTTGGCATCAATGTTATGAACATGTGTGTCATCACTATCAAGATTCAATATGAATAAACCCCTAACATTGGGTGCATGACCATAAAAGATATCACTCATATAAATAGAACAACCTTTATTCTCTGATTTAAATGAGTAAACGTCTTGCAATAAACAAGATCCAGATATAATATTCATGCTTAACACAGACACTAAATAACAATTATTCAGGTTCATCACTAATCCTGATGGTAATCGAAGAGAGAGCGTGCCGACGGCGATCACATCAACCTTGGAACCATTTCCCATGCGCATCGTCACTTCGTCCTTTGCCAGTCTTCGTTTATTTCATAGTTCCTGCTTTGAGTTGCAAATGTGAGCAACTGAACCGGTATCAAATACCCATGCACTACTACGAGAGCTAGTAAGGTACACATCAATAACATGTATATCATATATACCTTGTTTGTCGTTGGCCGCCTTCTTGTCAGCCAGGTACTTAGGGCAGTTCCGCTTCTAGTGACCAGTTCCTTTGCAATGAAAGCACTCAGTTTCTGGCTTAGGTCCATGCTTAGGCTTCTTTGTAGGAGTAGCAACTGGTTTGCCATCCTTCTTGGTTTTACCCTTCTTGCCTTTGCCCTTGCCATTTTTCTTGAAACTAGTGGTTTTATTGACCATCAACACTTGATGTTCTTTCTGGATTTCAGACTTAGCGATTTTCAGCATCGCAAACAGCTCGGATGATGACTTGTTCATCCCGTGCATGTTATAGTTCATCACAAATCTCTTGTAACTAGGTGGCAGTGATTGAAGAACTCTGTCAATGGTCGCCTCTTGCGGAAGGGTAATTCCCAAATCAGCTAGACGGTTTGAATACCCATACATTCTGAGTATATGCTCACTGATAGACCCGTTCTTCTCCATCTTGCAAGCATAGAACTTATCAGAGGTCTCATACCTCTCGATCCGGGCATTCTTTTGAAAAATAAACTTTAACTCCTGGAACATCTCATATGCTCCGTGACGTTCAAAACGTCTTTGAAGTCCCGGTTACAAGCCATACAATATTGCACACTGAACTATAGAGTAGTCTCCAGCACGAGCCTCCCAAGCGTGCATAACGTCTTCGGAGGTCATGTCTTCTGGTTGGTCACCAAGCGGTGCATCAAGGACATATTGTTTCTAGGAAGCCGTGAGGATAATCCTCAGATTACGGGCCCAATCAACAAAGTTACTTCCATCATCTTTCAACTTAGCTTTCTCTAGGAACGCATTAAAATTCATGGGTGCTACTGCGCGAGCCATTGATCTACAACATAAATATGCAAAGGTTACTTAGACTATTGTACAAGATAATGAGTTTAGTTAATCAAATTACTAAAGCTCCCACTCAAATTGACATCCCTCAGGTCATCTGAGTGTCACATGATCCAAATTCACCAACTCAAGTCCGATCATCACGTGAGTTAAGTTGGTTTCAATGGTGAACATCATTATGTTGATCATATCTACTATATGACTCATGTTCGACCATTCAGTCTCTTGTGTTCCGAGGCCATGTCTATACATGCTAGGCTCGTCAAGTTTAACCCGAGTGTTCTGCACGTGCAAATCTGGCTTGCACCCGTTGTATGTGAACGTAGAGTCTATCATCCGATCATCACGTGGTGTCTCGACATGATGAACTTTCGCAACGGTGCACACTCGGGGAGAACACAATTTATCTTGAAATTAAGTGAGGGATCACCTTATAATGCTACCGTCGTCCTAAGCAAAACAAGGTGCATAAAAGGATTAACATCACATGCAAATCATAATACACATGATATGGCCATGAACTTTTGTTTAAGATCTCCGTCTTTGAAACACCAGCATGATCTCCATCGTCACCGGCACAACACCATGATCTCCATCATCTTGATCTCCATAAATGTGCTGCCATTGGGGTTGTGACGCCAGCCCTGCTTCTACTTCTATTGCTACCGCTTAGCGATAAAGTAAAGCATTACATAGAGCTTAATGATTGACACGCAGGTCATACAATAATTAAAGACAACTCTATGGCTCCTGCCGGTTGCCGTACTCATCGACGTGCAAGTCGTGAAATTCTATACATCACATGATCATCTCATACATCACATATATCACATCATGTAATTGGCCATATCACATCACAACATACCCTGCAAAAACAACTTAGACGTCCTCTAATTGTTGTTGCAAGTTTTACGTGGCTGCTACGGGTATCTAGCAAGAACAATTCTCACCTACGCATAAACCACAACGGTGATACACTAGTTTTCTTTTCAACCTTCTCAAGGACCGCCTTTGTCGGATCCGATCCAACTAAAGTGAGAGAAACTGTCACCCGCAAGCCATCTATGCAACAAGTTACAATTGAGGGAACCGGTCTCTCGTAAGAGTACGAGTAATATTGCTCCGGGCCGCTTCATCTCACAATACCGCTAAATCAAAATCCAACCAAGGAAGGAAGCAATCTAAGCATCAACGCCCAAAAACCTTTTGTGTTCTACTCGAGATCTCATCGAACCATCAACCTAGCTCATGATGCCACTGTTGGGAACGTCGCATGGGAAACAAATTTTTTACTACGCACACGCAAACCTATCCATGGTGATGAGCATCTACAGGAGGGAGAGTGGCTATACGTACCCTTGTAGATCTCTAAGCGGGAAGCGTTAAGAAACACGGTTGGTGTAGTCGAACTTCTTTGCGATCCGAATCGCCGAGCGTCCCGCGATCCAATCACGAATAGTCCCGCGATCTCGTCACAATCCGTCCCGGGATCCAATCACGAACCGTCCCGCGATCTCTTCACGATCCGTCCCACGATCCTATCACGTTCGTCTCGTTGCCTTGATGACGATCTAGTACTGAACGGACGACACCTCCGCGTTCAACACACATGCAGCTTGATGACGATCTCCACCATCTTGATCCAGCAAGAGGAGGTGGAGAGTAGAGAGAGTTCACCGTCAGCGTGACGGCACTCCGGCGATGGTGGTGGAGTGATTCCGGCAGGGCTTCGCCTAAGCACTGCGGAAAACCGATCTAGAGGAGCACCGGTGGAACGGGTAGCACGTGGACGTAAATTGTGTGCAAAACCCCTCTATTCCACCAGTATATATAGGAGGAGAGGAGAGTCTGCCTTGGCGCAAGGGCAAAGCCCTCTAGGAGCCGGCTGAGACAAGGAGGAGAAGTCCCACTTCTCCTCCACTCCTAGTAGGAGCAGGACTCTTCCTTTTTGCCTTTTTTCACCTTTTTCTTTAGGCCTTTTTCCTCCTGGCGTCATGGGCCTTTTGTGGCTGTTCCACCAGCCCACTAAGGGATGGTTATTATTCTCCCACAGCCCATGGACCCTCTAGGGTCGAAATACCCCTCCCGAAGGCCTCCCGGTACACTACCGGCACTCCCGGTACACTACCGATGAGCCCGAAACTTTTCCGGCGACCAAACTGCGACTTCCTATATATGAATATTTACCTCCAGACCATTCCGGAGCTCCTCGTGACGTCCGGTATCTCATACGGGACTCCGAACAACCTTCAGTCACCACCATACATAACTCTACACTACCGAAACGTCACCAAACCTTAAGTGTGCAGACCCTGCGGGTTCGAGAACTATGTAGACATGACCGAGACACCTCTACGGTCAATAACCAATGGCGGGACCTGGACGTCCACATTGGTTCCTACATATTCTACGAAGATCTTTATCGGTCGAACCTCTATGTCAAGGATTCAGTTAATCCCGTATAACGTTCCCTTTGTTCTTCGGTATGTTACTTGCCCGAGATTCGATCGTCGGTATCTCCATACCTAGTTGAACCTCATTACTGGCAATTCTCTTTACTCGTTCTGTAATACAAGATCCCGCAACTAAAAATTAGTCACATTACTTGTAAGGCTCATTGTGATGTTGTATTACCGAGTGGGCCTTGAGATACCTCTCCGTCACACGGAGTAACAAATCCCAGTCTTGATCCATGCCAACTCAACAGACACCATCGGAGATACCTATAGAGCACCTTTATAGTCACCCAGTTACGTTGCGACATTTGATACACACAAGGTACTCCTCCGATATCCGTGAGTTGCATGATCTCATGGTCATAGGAACATATACTTGACATGCAGAAAACAGTAGCAATAAACTGACACGATCATATGCTACGTTTGTAGTTTGGGTCTTGTCCATCACATCATTCTCCTAATGATGTGATCCCGTTATCAAATGACATCACATGTCAATGGCTAGGAAACCCTGACCATCTTTGATCAACGAGCTAGTTCACTAGAGGCATACTAGGGACATAGTGTTGTCTATTTACCCACACATGCAATGCGTGTCCAATCAATACAATTCTAGCATGGATAATAAATGATTATCATGAACAAGGAAATATAATAATAAACACTTTATTTATTGCCTCTAGGGCATATTTCCAACAAAAGCAACATTCCCTGACGACCTTTCTGACAAAAGGTCACGACCACCACCGCCAAACTAGTTGCAAAAACTCGATTCGCGGTCCGAGGCCGTTTCCATCAGCACGATCCATCAATGCATATATCGTGCCCCGTTTTACACATGATATGTTTAATCATGTGCGTGCAACGACACACATGTCTCGGGAAGCGGAGGGATTCACGGCGTAGCAAGGGGAGGCCAAACAACGATAAGCCTCATAAAAGGGAAAGAAAATCCCAAGGCTTAACCACGCTCCCCATTCGCATCCTCTGCTTCCCCATCCTTTTGAGCTTCCACAACGTAGACCTAGGTTTTGTTGGAAATATGACCTAGAGGCAATAATAAATTAGTTATTATCATATTTCCTTGTTCACGATAATTGTTTATTATCCATGCTATAATTGTATTGATCGGCGACTTAGATGCATGTGTGGATACATAGACAAAACCATGTCCCTAGTATGCCTCTAATAGACTAGCTCGTTGATCAAAAGATGGTTAAGGTTTCCTAGCCATGGACATGAGATGTCATTTGATAAACGGGATCACATCATTAGGAGAATGATGTGATGGGCAAGACCCAAACTACAAACGTAGCATATGATTGTGTCAGTTTATTGCTACTGTTTTCTGCATGTCAAGTATTTGTTCCTATGACCATGAGATCATGCAACTCACAGACATCGGAGGAGTTCCTTGTGTGTATCAAACGTCGCAACATAATTGGGTGACTATAAAGGTGCTCTACAGGTATCTCCGAGGGTGTTTGTTGAGTTGGCATTGATTGAGACTGGGATTTGTTGCTCCGTGTGACGGAGAGGTATCTCAGGGCCCACTCGGTAATAAAACATCACAACAAGCCTTGCAAGCAATGTGGCTAAGTGTTAGTCACGGGATCTTGTATTACGAAACAAGTAAAGAGACTTGCTGGTAATGAGGTTGAACTAGGTATGGAGATACTGACGATCGAATCTTGGGCAAGTAACATGCCGAAGAACAAAGGGAACATCATACGGGATTAACTGAATCCTTGACGTAGAGGTTCAACCGATAAAGATCATCGTCGAATATGTAGGAACGAATGTGGACATCCATGTCTCGCCATTGGTTATTGACCATAGCGGTGTCTCGGTCATGTCTACATAGTTCTCGAACCCGCAGGGTCTGCACACTTAAGGTTTTGTGACGTTTCGGTAGTATAGAGTTATGTATGGTGGTGACCGTAGGTTTTTGGAGTCCCGGATGAGATACCGAATGTCACGAGGAGCTCCGGAATGGTCTGGAGGTAAAGATTCATATATAGGAAGTCCTGTTTTGGTCGCCGGAAATGTTTCGGGCAAATCGGTAGTGTACCGGGAGTGCCAGTACTGTACCGGGAGACCACCGGGAGGGTTATTTCGACCCAAGAGGCTTCATGGGCTGTGGGAGAGTGAATACCAGCCCATATTGGTCTGGTGGAAGTCCCACACAAGGCCCATGAGGTTTGAGAAGGAAAAAATCCAAAGGTGGAGAGGTGGAAAGAGTTTCTAAGTGGAAAGGAGGAATCCTACTCCTAATAGGATTGGAGTAGGACTCCTGCACCTCCAATTTTGGCCAGATCTTGAGGGTTTGATGCTGCATCCTCTCCTCCCTCCCTCCTATATATACTAGAGGATTTAGAGGGAAAATCTAACCCTAATTGCCACGTGCTGCCCTCTTCTTTTCTAGATCGTAGTTTCTCCTCTAGATTGGTTTCGGCGGTGCTTAGGCGAAGCCCTGCCGGAATAGCTCCAACACCATCACCGGAGCACCGTCATGCTTCCGGAGAACTCTTCTACCTCTCCGCTCCCTCTTGCTAGATCAAGAAGGCGGAGATCCTCATCAAGCTGTATGTGTGCTAAACGCGGAGGTGCTGTCCGTTCGGCACTAGATCGGAAGGACCGTGATCACGCGAGACGGATTGTGATGAGATCACGGGACGGATCATGATTAGTTCGCGGGACGGATCGTGATTGGATCATGGGACGGATCGTGATGAGATCGTGGGATGCTTGGCGATTTGGATCGTGAAGATGTTCGACTACACCAACCACGTTTCTTAACGCTTCCTGCTTAGTGATCTACAAGGGTATGTAGATCCACTCTCCCTCTCGTAGATGCTCATCACCATGGATAGATCTGCGTGTGCGTAGGAAATTTTTTGTTTCCCATGCGACGTTCCCTAGTAGTGGAATCATGAGCTAGGTCTATGTGTAGATTTGATCTCGAGTAGATCACAAAGAGCTTGTGGGCATTGATGCTTAGATTGCTTCCTCCCTTGGTCGTGTTTTGGTTCAGAGGTATTGTGAGATGAAGCGGCCCGGACCAACATTACTCGTATGCTTACGAGAGACCGGTTCCCTCGACCGCAACTTGTTGCATAGGTGGCTTGCGGGTGCCAGTTTCTCTCACTTTGTTGGATCGGATTCGACAAAGGCGGTCATTGAGAAGGTTGAAAAGCAACTAGTGTATCACCGTTGTGGTTTTTGCGTACGTGAGAATTGTTCTTGCTAGATACCCGTAGTAGCCACGTAAAACATGCAACAACAATTAGAGGACGTCTAACTTGTTTTTGCAGGGTATGTTGTGAAATGATATGGCCAATTACATGATGTGAATATGTGATGTATGAGATGATCATGTGATGTATAGATAATCACGACTTGCATGTGGATGAGTATGGCAACCGGCAGGAGCCATAGGGTTGTCTTTGATTATTGTATGACCTGCATGTCAATCTTTAAGCGCTATGTAATGCTTTACTTTATCGCTACGGTAGCAATAGTAGTAGAAGCATGTTGGGCGCGACAACCCCGATGGCGACACGTTGATGGATATCAAGATGATGGAGAACATGGTGTTGTGTCGGTGACGATGGAGATCATGCCGGTGCTTTCTAGATGGAGATCAAAAGCACAAGTTCATGGCCATGTCATGTCACTAATGATTTGCATGTGATGTTAATCCTTTTATGCACCTTGTTTTGCTTAGGCCGACGGTAGCATTATAAGGTGATCCCTCACTTAATTTCAAGATAAATTGTGTTCTACCCGAGTGTGCACCATTGCGAAAGTTCATCGTGTTGAGACACCATGTGATGATCGGGTGTGATAGACTCTATGTTCACATACAACGGGTGCAAGCCAGTGTTGCACATGCAGAACACTCGGGTTAAACTTGACGAGCCTAGCATGTACAGACATGACCTCGGAACACAAGAGACCGAAAGGTCGAACATGAGTCATATAGTAGATATGATCAACATGATGATGTTCACCATTGCAGCCACCTCAACTCACATGATGATCGGACTTGAGTTAGTGAATTTGGATCATGTATCACTCGAATGACCGGAGGGATGTCAATTTGAGTGGGAGTTCTTAAGTAATATGATTAATTGAACTCATTATCATGAACATAGTCAGTAGTGCCTTTGCAAATTATGTTGTAGATTACTAGCTCGCGCTGTAGCTCCCTTGATTTTTTATATATTCCTAGAGAAATAGAGTTGAAAGATGATGGTAGCAATATTGCGGACTGGGTCCGTGATCTGAGGATTGTCCTCATTGCTGCACAGAAGGCTTATGTCCTTAATACACCGTTCGGTGCACCAACCCCTCTAGCATTGTCTATAAATGTTGTGAACATCTGACAGGCACATTATGATGACTACTTGATAGTTTAGTGTGTCATTCATTACGGCTTAGAATTGAGGCTCCAAAACGTTTTGAAAGTCACGGAACATATGAGATGTTTCTAAGAGCTGAAATTAGGATCTCGGGCTCGTGCCCGTGTTGCGAGATATGAGATCTCCAACAAGATTCTTTGCCTGCACGATGAAAGAGAATAGCTCAATCATTGAGCATGTGCTCAGATTGTCTGGGTACTATAATCGCATGAATCAAGTGGGAGTTGCTCTTCGAGATAAGATAGTGATTGATATAGTTATCCAAGTCACTGTCACTAAGCTACTAGATCTTGGTGATGAACTATAAAATGCGAGGGATAGAAATAATGATCCCTGAGATGTTCACGATGTTTGACACCGCGAAGGTAGAAATGAAGAAGGAGCATCAAGTGTTGATGGTTAGTAAAACCACTAGTTTCGAGAAGGGCAAGGGCAAGGAGGGAAACTTCATGGATGGCAAGACAGTTGCTGCTCCAGTGAAGCAACCCAAAGTTGAACCCAAACCCGAGACTAAGTGCTTTTATTATGAGGCGAGCGGTCGCTGAAGCGGAACAACCCTAGATACTTGGTAGATAAGAAGGCTGGCAACGTCGATTGAAGTATATTTGATATACATATTATTGATGTGTACCTTGCTAGTACTCCTTGTAGCACCTGGGTATTGGATACCAGTTCGATTGCTAAATGTTAGTAACTCGAAGTAAAAGCTACGGAATAAACGGAGAACTAGCTAAGGGTGAGGTGACGATGTGTGTTGGAAATGTTTTCAAGGTTGATGTGATCAACATCGCACACTCTGTCTACCTTCGGGATTAGTGACAAACCTAAATAAATGTTATTTGGTGTTTTGCGTTGAGCATGAACATGATTAGATTGTGTTTATTGCATCACGGTTATTCATTTAAGTTAGAGAATAATGGTTAGTCTATTTACATGAATTATACCTTCAATGGTCATGCACCCAGTGAGAATGGTTTGTTGAAATCTTGATCGTAGTAATACACATGTTCATAACATTGATGCCAAAATATACAAAGTTAATAATGATAGAACCTTATACTTGTGGCACTGCCGCTAAATGTCTTATTGGTATAAAGCGCATGAAGAAACTCCATGCTTATGGATCTTTGGACTCATTCGATTTTGAATCGGTTGAGACATGCGAACCATGCCTCTTGGGCAAGATGACAAAGGACCACATTTTCCAGATGGATGGAGCGGGCTATGGTGCATGCTATGATATCTCTTATTGTTTTGCTACTATAATTTTGGGGTTATGCATTAGAGACAACTACATTCACTTTAAATAGGGCACCATCTAAATCCGTTGAGATGACACCATGTGAATTATGGTTTGATAGAAATCTAAGCTGTCATTTCTTAATGTTTGGGGCTGCGATGCTTGTGTGGAAAATGTTTTCACCTAATTAGGTCGAACCCAAAGCGGACAAATGCATCTTCATAGAATACCCTAAGAACAGTTGGGTGAACCTTCTATCTCAGATCCAAGTGCAAAGTGTTTGTTGCTAAAACGGGTCCTTTCTCGAGGAAAAGTTTCTCTCGAAAGAATTGAGTGAGAGGAAGATAAAACTTGATGAGGTTGTTAAACCTTTGTTCAACAAGAGAGTAGCGCAGCGCAAGAAGATGTTTCTGTGAAGCCTACGTTAGTTGAAGAGGAAGTTAGTGATGATGATCATGAAGCTTCAGGATCAAGTTACTATCGAACCTCGTAGGCCGACAAGGATGTGTACTGCTCCTGAGCGGTACGACAACCCTGTCTTGGAGGTCATGTTGTTGGACAACGATGAACCTAGTTGGAGGCCATGAAATCCAAGAAAGGATCCATGTATGAAAACCAAGTATAGACTTTGGTAGACTTGCTTGTTGGACGGCAGGTTGTCTAGTACAAATGGACCTTTAAGATGAAGACAAACGCTAATAGTGAATGTCACTATTTATAAAAGCTCGACTTGTCGCAAAGAAGTTTTCAAAAAGTTCAAGAAGTTGACTGCGATGAGACTTTCTTACTCGTAGCAATGCTAAAAGTCTGTTGGAATTATGTTAGCAGTTGCTACAGTTTCAATTATGAAATCTGGCAAATAGATGACAAAAACATCGTTTCCTTAACAATTTATTTAAGGAAACATTGTATGTGATACAACCAGAAGGTTTTGTCAGTCCTAAGGATGCTAAAAGGTGTGCGAGCTCCAGCAATCCTTTTATGGTCTGGAGAAAGCATCTCAGAGTTGGAATATACGCTTTGATGAGGTGATCAAAGTTTTATAGTTTATACAAAGTTTATGAGAAACTTGTATTTACAATGTAACATCCCAAAATTCTAAATTTTGGAATGTTATAATAATTATTAGAATGATTGTTTGTTTACTTGAGTGATTGAAAGTGAGTGAAAATTTGAAACTTTTTGAAACTATTGAATGAGAGGGAATGAAATGACTTTCCCAAAATTTTACTCTGCATTCTTTACCCTCAGGAATTCAAATCCATTCCTTCACAAAACCCTAGAGTGAAGATGATATGACTTCTTCCATTTGAGAAAATGAAAAGGGATTTGAAAATGGTTTGAGTCCCATTTGAAAATATTTCAAATTCAGAAACTTTAAGCAACTCAATGATTTTCATGAGAGAGGATAATATGACTTCTTCAAATTATATGAAATATGAGTTGGAAGTTTAAATTTTTGAAAAAAATGAAGTTGAAAACTATTTGATAAAACATTCTCATATGGAGTTTCACTTTCATTTGAATTCCCTATTTGAATTTGCAAGCATCCAAACCCCTTGCAAAGATTTTTGAGAGGAGTAAAATGACACTCCAAAGCCAGGGGGTATTTTGTGAAGTATTTGAACCATAAAACCCATGGGGTTATTTGAAAAATATTTGCAAAAAGGATTTAAAAGCAAATAGGCCATTTCTGAAAATAATATTTTCCTCAAATATTCAAATGACAGAATAAAAATGTTCAATAAATGAAATTTATTATTCTGTTAATGTTTATATATAATATCCCTATAATTGGAATTATATCAAAGGCATTAATTGGGTTTTACTGTGATGACATTTGAAAAAGGAAAAATCTTTATGACTTTAAAGGCCGGTCGGCCCAATCTGCGCTTAAGGCCCCACCCGACTTTCCTAAATTGCGGCCACCGACAGTTCTGCTCCCTTTCTCGCTCTTGCTCACAGAGGGACCCACCGCCCGATCCGAAATTGCCGCGGCCATCCTCTTCCTCGCGCGCACGTCGGTGTCGCCGGATTTCCCTCACCGCGGATCTCCTCCTCCTTTCCTTCCCCGACCCCCTCATCGGCCCTATAAGTAGTGGCCACTCTCCGCACTCCGTTCCCCCCTGAACCCTTCTCTCTCCCTCGCCAGAGCCTTGCCACGGACTCGCCGGAGTTCCCTGCCCTGACCGAAGCCCCCATCACACGTGCCCGTCGCTCCACTCCTCCCCTCGCCCCTCCGACCCCACCACTCGACGCCGAACGTCAGCCGCCGTCGCCTGAGATCCTCCATCGCCTCCATCGACCACCGGAGGACCGCCCCGACGACCTCGCCGCCTCGGACTCGCTGGAGATCCCCCTCGCCGGCGACCTTACACTGTGAGCACGCCCCATCCGTTCGATCTGGATCCGACGATCCAGATTATAACATATTAAAACGCGAACCGTTTTCTTTTTCGGTTCGGCCGACCGCTCGAAACCCTCCCGCGCTCATGTTAGCCACCAATAGGAAGCCGCCACGTCACCCTGGCCGACCGTTAGTTTAGTTTTTCTTTTCGGTTTTATTTTTCAAAAACAGAATGAGTTCAAATTTTGTTTTGTATATATCTTTTAATGTGTTTAGTGTTTTGAGCTAATTCTTTTTGCATTAGCTCACTTATTTCATGTAGTTTCACCCTATAGTTTTAGATTTTAAATTTGAACTCTAAAATTTCAATTTAATCAAATTTTCTCAAAATACTAAAATCTGAATAACTAGAGTATGAAAATAGGTTTTGATATGAATCCTTTTGCTACTGCTTGATATTAGTTAGGACTATCAGATTGCTTAGTTTGAGGATTTTTAGGATATATTTGTTTAGTGTTTTAGCTATAAACAGATTCTGCCTATTAGTTATTGTAGTTTAGTTAATTCAGTTTTTAGTTAGTCTAAATCAGATTTGTTATAATTTGTTTTAGTAGGTTTTGTTGCTTAAACATTTGGTGTTTTACTTACTAGTAATAAAAATATAAAATTGCTTAGTTTATTTCCTTATTGTTATAGGAATCTCAACTCCTTTTCAAATATGTTTAATTTGATTAAAACAAACTAGTTAGTAATAGTTTTCTTTTAACAAAGTTTTATATAATTAAATTCTGTTTTCTAAGAAAAGTTTTTTAGTAAAATCTTTTGTGTTAAGAAATGTTTTGTTAATAAAAATAGTTTAGTTTTACTCTAGTACTATAGGAATCTATATCCCTCTTCATTAGGTAATGTTTTATAAAACAACTTAGTTTTAGTAGAGATTATTTTCACAAAAGTTTTTAGATGATGTAATTCTGTTTTATAATAAATATTTTTATTAATCCCTTTTATGTTAACTATTAGTTTGGTTACAAAAAAATAGTTTTGTTTATATTAATGATGGTTTATCCACCTAAACTTAGAACCCATAGCTTTGTCTTGTTTTGTTGTGTTGGGATGCTCTAGTATTGCTAGTTGAGTCTTACTTGAAAATATTTAAAATAAATGTTTTACAAAGGTTTAGTTTCTACTAACTGAGTTGTTATGTATTTTTGTTATTTATTTTTGTTTGTTTTCTTGTTGTTAAGTTTATTATGCAAAAACCTATGTTTGTTTAGAGTGTTGTTTTCATGATTTCTAGTTGTCCTTCAAAAGTAATTCTTTTGCTAAGTAAAATATTTACTAAAATACTTTTGTTGTATTTTACTTTGTTATTGTTTTGTTACTATTGAAAATAGTTGTCTGTAGGGGAAAAACTACCTTCGTTGTGTTCATGAAAACTTTGTTGATTTTAACTTTGTCTTAAGTATTTCCTTCATCAACCTTGTTAATTTTTATTGTTGTTACTTCTTGATTGTTAGAATTGATTGCTAGTATGATTGCTTACAAATGCAATGTTTGATCGTATAGATTTCATCGGAGAGTGACGTATAGTCTATCAAGTTATTTCTGAGAGTGGTCTTATTCTTCATCAACAGTACAGGCAAGTTCACTTTGACCATCTATTTCATACCTATGTTTTATTGCATGTAGTGACATCATTCAACAAATCCCTCCCATAGTGTTATTGAAATCCTTGTAGTTGAGTAGAATGCATGAGGTAGGAACCCATCACTTGTTACTAAAGCCCCGGGAACGCTAGTTAGTGCAATGCTATGCTAAAGTAGATGGGGTCTGGTATGAGTGTTCGTGAGTGGTGTGAAGAAGGACTCCACGTCAAGACGACAACTTCATGAAGGCATCTTCAAGTCCTGCACCTTCAAGACCTCAAGACTTCGAGACTCGAGAAAACAAGTTTTCAATACACACTACTGGGTGAAGGGTGGAATTGATGGGCACCCTGGAGAAACCAGTGGATGGCCGAGATGCATGGAGAAGCGCCATGACATCTTGCGGAAAGCTTCACCCAGACTCAAAGAGAAGGATGAATACTTCATGCCCGGAAGCTTACCTGTGTAGCCACAAGTCATTATGGGCTCTGGCTTGGTTGACCCTTGTTGTGACTCTGTCTAGGCAGTGCTACGAGATGTAGTCGACGTTAGGATTGGATGGGCACTGTCGGATAGTCAGGGAAACACTTGGTAAGACCATGTTTCGTTCATCCTATTCTCAAACACCATGCAATGTGAGAACTTACCAGGAGGGAACGAATCTTGTGGGTAAAGTACACAACACTCTGCAGAGTTAAACCTAATCGATTAGCCGTGTCCACGGTTACGGACAATTTGAGCCTCTGGACTTGGATCTATCTCTGAACTCTCAACACTGGACTGATAACTTAATTGTGGGCAACTTAAGATACTTGTGGGCATTGAGACATTGGTTGGCAGAACCATGTCATGATAGGTAACTCTATAGTGAAATTCCTGATATTCCTTTTGTTGTAGGGAAATAAAATCAGCTTTTACGCAAAAACTTAGACACAAAGCCACAAAGCCTTTGCATATAGAATAGTCTTTATTCTTCTGTTCTTCTATGGTGATCTTGCCAGTACATTCGATGTACTGACCTACATGGCTGCAACGTATCATGTTGCAGATACTCTTCTACGAGGGGTAAGAGTACGATTCAGGGTTACGGTCCGCACTCAACCTGCCGTTGGTGTTATTGGGACTCCACTCCCGTTGACTTTATCCGCTGCTATTTTAAGGTATATATCAGTTTTATGTTATTACATGTGATTGCACTTTGATATATACATTGATGTACTGTGTGTGCCAGCATACTGATCCAGGGATGGCACAGAACACACAGAGGATTGACTCGTTTTGAGTCGGGTCGCTACATACAATAAAGTGAGTGGGAGCACTATAGAGTTTCTAGTAAGCATATGTGGTTGACATATTGTTGATCGGAAATAATGTAGAATTTCTGGAAAGCATAAACGGTTGTTTGGAAAGTGATTTTCAAAGGAAGACCTGGATAAAGCTACCTAATTGTTGAGCATCGATATCTATAGAGATAGATCAATATGCTTGATGAGACTTTCAATGAGTACATACCTTGACAAGATTTTGTAAGAGTTCAAAATGGATCAGTCAGAGAAATAGTTCTCGCCTGATTTGTAAGGTGTGAAGTTGAGTGAGACTCAAAGCTCGACCACGGCAGAAGAAAGAGAAAGGACGAACGTCGTCCCCTATGCCTTAGCCATAGGCTCTGTATAGTATGCCATGCTGTGTACCGCACCTGTGTGTGCCTTGCCATGAGTCCGTCAAGGGGTACAAGAGTGATCCAGGAGTGGATCACTGGACAACGGTCAAGATTATCCTTAGTAACTAAAATACTAGGGAGATGTTTCTCGATTATGGAGGTGATAAAGAGTTCATCGTAAAGAGTTACGTCGATGCAAGCTTTAACAGTAATCCGGATGACTCGCGGTAGCAATCTGGATACGTATATTGGAGCAGCCATTTGGAATAGTACCATGTGGAGTGTGGTAGCAGTGTTTACAGTTTAACATAGAGATTTGCAAAGTACACACAGATCTGAATGTCCCAGACCCATTGACTATAAGACCTCTCTGACATGCAAAGCATGATCGAGCCCCAGAACTCATTGGGTGTTATATTCATAACAATGCGAATCACATGGTGATGTGAACTAGATTATTGACTCTATTGCAAGTGGGAGACTGTTGGAAATATGCCCTAGAGGCAATAATAAATTAGTTATTATCATATTTCCTTGTTCACGATAATTGTTTATTATCCATGCTATAATTGTATTGATCGGTGACTTAGATGCATGTGTGGATACATAGAAAAAACATGTCCCTAGTATGCCTCTAATAGACTAGCTCGTTGATCAAAAGATGGTTAAGGTTTCCTAGCCACGGACATGAGATGTCACTTGATAAACGGGATCACATCATTAGGAGAATAATGTGATGGGCAAGACCCAAACTACAAACGTAGCATATGATCATGTCAGTTTATTGCTACTATTTTCTGCATGTCAAGTATGTGTTCCTGTGACCATGAGATCATGCAACTCACAGACATTGGAGGAGTGCCTTATGTGTATAAAACGTCGCAACGTAACTGGGTGACTATAAAGGTGCTCTACAGGTATCTCCGAGGGTGTCTATTGAGTTGGCATGGATCGAGACTGGGATTTGTTGCTCCGTGTGACGGAGAGGTATCTTAGGGCCCACTCGGTAATACAACATCACAACAAGCCTTGCAAGCAATGTGGCTAAGTGTTAGTCACGGGATCTTGTATTACGGAACGAGTAAAGAGACTTGCCGTTAACAAGGTTGAACTAGGTATGGAGATACCGACGATCGAATCTTGAGCAAGTAACATGCCGAAGAACAAAGGGAACGTTATACGGGATTAACTGAATCCTTGAAATAGAGGTTCAACCGATAAAGATCTTCGTAGAATATGTAGGAACCAATGTGGACATCCAGGTCCTGCCATTGGTTATTGACCGTAGAGGTGTCTCGGTCATGTCTACATAGTTCTCGAACCCGCAGGGTCTGC
Source organism: Hordeum marinum (assembly GCA_022496015.1). Classification (NCBI taxonomy): domain Eukaryota; kingdom Viridiplantae; phylum Streptophyta; class Magnoliopsida; order Poales; family Poaceae; genus Hordeum; species Hordeum marinum. The sequence goes on from CM039678.1 coordinate 28,272,857, forward strand.
ACACTTAAGGTTTGGTGACGTTTCGGTAGTATAGATTTATGTATGGTGGTGATCGAAGGTTGTTCGGAGTCCCAGATGAGATCCTGGACGTCACGAGGAGCTCCGGAATGGTCTGTAGGTAAATATTCATATATAGGAAGTCCTGTTTTGGTCGTCGGAAAAGTTTCGGGCTCATCGGTAGTGTACCGGGAGTGCCGGTAGTGTACCGGGAGACCATCGGGAGGGTTATTTCGATCCAAGAGGCTTTATGGGCTGTGGGAGAGTGAATACCCGCCCTTATTTGGTTGGTGGAAGTACCACACAAGGCCCATGAGGTTTGAGAAGGAAAAAAAATCCAAAGGTGGAGAGGTGGAAAGAGTTTCCAAGTGGAAAGGAGGAATCCTACTCCTAATAGGATTGGAGCAGGACTCCTGCACCTCCAATTTCGGCCAGATCTTGAGGGTTTGAGGCTGCCTCCTCTCCTCCCTCCCTCCTATATATACTAGAGCATTTAGAGGGAAAAGCTAACCCGAATTGCCACGTGCTGCCCTCTTCTTCTCTAGATCGTAGTTTCTCCTCTAGATTGGTTTCGGCGGTGCTTACGCGAAGCCCTGCCGGAATAGCTCCACCACCATCGCCGGAGCACCGTCATGCTTCCGGATAATTCTTCTACCTCTCCCCTCCCTCTTGCTAGATCAAGAAGGCGGAGATTGTCATCAAGCTATACGTGTGCTGAATGCGGAGGTGCCGTTCGTTCGGCGCTAGATCGGAAGGACCGTGATCAAGATCGCGAGACGGATTGTGATGAGATCACGGGACGGATCGTGATGAGATCGCGGGACGGATCGTGATTAGTTTGCAGGACGGATCGTGATTGGATCACGGGACGGATCGTGATGAGATCGCGGGACGCTCGGCGATTTGGATCGCCAAGATGTTCGACTACACCAACCGCGTTTCTTAACGCTTCCCGCTTAGCGATCTACAAGGGTATGTAGATCCACTCTCCCTCTCATAGATGCTCATCACCATGGATTGATCTGCGTGTGCGTAGGAATTTTTTTGTTTCCCATGCGTCGTTCCCCACGATATGCGGTGCACTGCGCTATAAGATCCCCCACGATGACCCTGGTGATGTGGAGGGCGAACGCCACAGGAAGAGGGTTCCTGCCAAGGTGATGTGGTATGCTCCTATAATACCACGGCTGAAACGTTTGTTCCAAAACAAAGAGCATGCCAAATTGTTGTGATGGCACAAAGAAGAACGTAAGAAAGACGGGATGTTGAGAGCACCCGCTGATGGGTCGTAGTGGAGAAAAATTGAGAGGGAGTTCGAGGACTTTGCATCTGACGCAACAAACTTATGGTTTGGTCTTATTATAGACGACATGAATCCTTTTGGGGAGCAGAGCTCCAGTCACAGCACCTGGCCCGTGACTCTATGTATCTACAACCTTCCTCCTTGGTTGTGCATGAAGCGGAAGTTCATTATGATGCTAGTGCTCATCCAAGGCCCTACGCAACCTGACAACGACATTGATGTATACCTAAGGCCACTAGTTGATGAACTTCTACAGTTGTGGAAAAACCAGGTGTACGTGTGTGGGATGTGCACACACAGAAGGAAATTGACCTACGAGCGTTGCTGTTTGTAACCATCAATGATCAGCCTGCTCTTAGTAACCTTTCAGGACATACAAACAAGGGGTACAATGCATGCACGCACTGTTTAGATGATACTAAAAGTATATATTTGGATAAATGTAAGAAGAATGTGTACCTCGGACATCGTCGATTTCTATCGATCAAGCATATCTTAAGAAAGGTAGGGAACCATTTCAAAGGTGAGCCAGATAACCGGAAGAAGCCTGGCCTCCGTACTGGTGGATATATATTTGATATGGTCAAGGATTTACAAGTAATCTTTGAAAAGGGTCCTGGCGGACAATCTGTTCCTAATGACGCCAACGAACACGCACCCATGTGGAAGAAGAAATCTATATTTTGGGAACTTGAATAACGGAAAGCCATAGAGGTCCGCAATATAGTCGACGTGATGCACGTGATGACGAATCTTTGTGTGAACCTGCTAGGCTTCTTGGGCGTGTATGGAAAGACAAAAGATACACCGGAGGCACGGGAGGACAAGCAAAGAATTAACGAAAAAGACGGCATGCCTCCAAAGCAGTATGAAGTTCCTGCCAACTACGCTCTTACGAAAGAAGAGAAGGAAATATTTTTTGAATGCCTGCTCAGTATCAAGGTCCCGTCTGGCTTCTCGTCGAATATGAAGGGAATAATAAATATGACAAAGAAAAAATTTCAAAATCTAAAGTCTCATGACTGCCACGTGATTATGACGCAATTACTTCCGGTTGCACTTAGGGGGCTTCTACCGGAAAATGTTCGATTAGCCATTGTGAAGCCATGCACATTCCTCAATGCAATTTCTCAGAAGGTAATCGATCCAAAAATCCTACCAAGGTTACAGAATGACCTGGTCCAATGTTTTGTCAGTTTCGAGTTGGTGTTCCCTCCATCCTTCTTCAATATTATGACGCACGTCCTAGTTCACCTAGTCGAAGAGATTAACATTCTGGGTCCTATATTTCCACACAATATGTTCCCCTTCGAGAGGTTCATGGGAGTCGTAAAGAAATATGTTCATAATCGTGCTAGGCCAGAAGGAAGCATCACCAAGGGATATGGAACAGAGGAGGTTATTGAGTTTTTTGTTGACTTTGTTCCTGGCATTAAGACGATTGGTCTTCCTGAATCATGGCACGAGGGGAGACTGGGTGGAAAAGGCACACTAGGAAAGAAAGAAGCAATAAATATGGACGGGCATTCTTTCACTCAAGCACACTACACATTTCTACAAAATTCCACCTTGGTGACTCCATATATCAAGGAACACAAGGATATTGTACGGTCCAAGAACCCGGAGCAGTCTAATCCCTGAATTGAATGTAAACACATGGAGACTTTCATCGGTTGGTTGCAAACAAAGCTCAACAATGACAATGATATTCCAGATGAACTGTACTGGTTGGCCAAGACACCAAGTTTGACTGTAATGACTTTCAAAGGGTACTAGATAAATGGGAATACATTTTACACGATCGCCCAAGATAAAAAGAGTACCAACCAAAACAGTGGTGTCCGCTATGATGCAACCAACTTTGAAGACACATATTACGGTTACATAGAGGAGATATGGGAACTTGACTATGGACCTGATCTTAAGGTCCCTTTGTTTCATTGCAAATGGGTCAAATATACTGGAGGAGGGGTACAGGTAGACCCACAGTATGGAATGACAACAGTGGATCTCAACAACCGTGGGTACACAAACGACTCATTCGTCCTAGCCAATGATGTGGCTCAAGTTTTCTATGGGAAGGACATGTCTAGCAAACCAAGGAGAAAAAAAGATAAGGAAGCATACATCATACGATGAGCCAAAGCGCCACATAGTTCTTTCAGGGAAAAGAAACATTGTGAGAGTGGAGGACAAGACAGACATGTCAGAAGATTATGAAAAGTTTCATGAAATGACCCAAGGATCCTATTAAATGATGAAGATTCTCCATGGTTACGAACAATCATAAGCAAGGGACAAACACGCAGAAAAAGTATTACACCGCGAGATCCCACTCTGGGTTGTGACCGGCTTCACCGTCATCACTTTCTATGTGAAGGACATGCATGCATTTTCTAGCATGGTATCTTTGTAACAGTTTGTACACGAAGTGCATCCAGTTTTTGCCGTAACCCTCTCAACTCTTTAGAAGTTTCTATGTGGGTGAAATTATGATGTCGTGCCAAGTTTCAACCTTTTCAGAGTTCATTTGTACCGGTTTTCAATTTCAGGGTCATTTAGCTAAAAATAAATCATTAAATGCATGAAAAATATCAAATGAAGTCAGAAAGGGTTGAAAATTGATGATGTGCCTTTGAATGGTGCATATTGAACACACAAAAAGTATGGAATTAAAATAAGTTATTAAAAATAAAATCCCTCTGTAATAGATGAGTTTTGGTCCGAAACCCTCATACTTCGAAAGAGATTGTCCAGTTTGTACACGAAGTGCATCCAGTTTTTGTCGTAACCCTTTCAACTCTTTAGAAGTTGCTATGTGGGTGAAATTATGATGTCATGCCAAGTTTCAACCTTTTTAGATTTCATTTGTACTTCTTTTGAATTTCAGGGTCATTTAGCTCAAAATAAATCATTAAATGCATGAAAAATATCAAATGAATTAAGAAAGGGTTGAAAATTGATGATGTGCCTTTTAGTGATGCATATTGAACACATAAAACGTATGGAGTTAAAATAAGTTATTAAAAATGAAATCCCTTTGTAATAGATGCGTTTTTGTCCGAAACCCTCATACTTCGAAAGAGATTGTCCAGTTTGTACACGAAGGGCATCTAGTTTTTGCCGTCACCCTCTCAAATCTTTAGAAGTTGCTATGTGGGTGAAATTATGACGTCATGCCAAGTTTCAACCTTTTCAGAGTTCATTTGTACTGCTTTTCAATTTCAGGGTCATTTAGCTCAAAATAAATCATTAAATGCATGAAAAATATCAAATGAGGTAAGAAAGGGTTGAAAATTGATGATGTGCCTTTGAATGGTGCATATTGAACATTATGGAGTTAAAATAAGTTGGTTATTATCATATTTCCTTGTCCATGATACTCATTTATTATCCATGATATAATTGTATTGATCGGAGACTTAGATGCATGTGTGGATACATAGACAAAACCATGTCCCTAGTATGCCTGTAATAGACTAGCTCGTTGATCAAAAGATGGTTAAGGTTTCCTAGCCATGGACATGAGATTTCATTTGATAACAGGATCACATCATTAGGAGAATGAATTGATGGACAAGACCCAAACTACAAACGTAGCATATGATCGTGTCAGTTTATTGCTACTGTTTTCTGCATGTCAAGTATATGTTCCAAAGACCATGAGATCATGCAACTCACGGAGACCGTAGGAGTGCCTTGTATGTATCAACTGTCACAACGTAACTGGGTGACTATAAAGGTGCTCTACAGGTATCTTCGAGGGTGTCTGTTGGGTTGGCATGGATCAAGACTGGGATTTGTTACTCCGTGTGACGGAGAGGTATCTCAGGGCCCACTCGGTAATACAACATCACAATAAGCCTTACAAGCAATGTGACTAAGTGTTAGTCATGGGATCTATTACGGAACGAGTAAAGAGGCTTGCCAGTAACGAGGTTGAACTAGGTATGCAGATATCGACGATCGAATCTCGGGCAAGTAACATACCGAAGAAGAAAGGGAACATCATACGGGATTAACTGAATCCTTGACATAGAGGTTCGATCGATAAAGATCTTCGTAGAATATGTAGGAACCAATATGGGCATCCAGGTCCCGCTATTGGTTATTGACCGTAGACGTGTCTCGGTCATGTCTACATAGTTCTCGAACCCGTAGGGTCTGCACACTTAAGGTTTGGTGACGTTTCGATAGTATAGAGTTATGTATGGTGGTGACCGAAGGTTGTTTGGAGTCCCGGATGAGATCCCGGAAGTCAGGAGGAGCTCCAGAATGGTCCGAAGGTAAAGATTCATATATAGGAAGTCCTGTTTTGGTCGTCGGAAAAGTTTCGGGCTCATCGGTAGTGTACCGGGAGTGCCGATAGTGTACTGGGAGATCATCGGGAGGGGTATTTCGACCCAAGAGGCTTCGTGGGCTGTGGTATAGTGAATACCAGCCCTTAGTGGGCTGGTGGAACTCCCACACAAGGCCCATGCGGCTAAGGAAGAAAAACCCAATGGGAAAAGGTGGAAAAAAGGCAAAAAAAGGAGGAATCCTAGTCCTACTAGGATTGGAGGAGGAGTCCTCCTTGCCTCCCCACTTCGGACGACCAAGGAGGACTTGGCCCTTGCGCCAAGGCCTCTCCTCCCTCCCTCTTATATATACTGGTGGTTTTTAGGGGTTTGCAGTAGAGTTTTAGCCACGTGCTGCCCGTTCCTCTAGTGCATAGTTCTCCTCTAGATCGGATGTCTGCAGTGCTTAGGAGAAGCCCTGCCGGAATAGCTCCACCACCATCGCCGGAGTGCCATCATGCTGCCTGAGAACTCTTCTAGCTCTCCGCTCCCTCTTGCTGGATCAAGAAGGCGGAGATCATCATCAAGCTGCGCGTGTGCTGAACGTGGAGGTGCCGTCCGTTCGGCGCTAGATCGGAAGGACCATGACCAAGATCGCGAGACGGATCGTGATGAGATCGCGGGACGGATTGTGATGAGTTCGCGGGACGGATCGTGATTGGATCGCGGGATGGATCGTGATGAGATCGCGGGACTCTCAGCGATTTGGATCGCGAAGACGTTCGACTACACCAACCGCGTTTCTTAATGCTTCCCGCTTAGCGATCTACAAGGGTATGTAGATCCACTCTCCCTCTCGTAGATGCTCATCACCATGGATAGATCTGCGTGTGCGTTGGAATTTTTTTATTTCCCATGCAACGTTCCCCAACAGTGGCATCAAGAGCTGGGTCTATATGTAGATGAGATCTCGAGTAGAACACAAAGAGTTTGTGGGCGTTGATGCTTAGATTGCTTCCTCCCTTGGTCGTTTTTTGGTTTAGCGGTATTGTGGGATGAAGCGGCCCGGACCAACATTACTCATACGCTTACGAGAGAACAGTTCCCTCAACTGCAACTTGTTGCATAGATGGCATGCGGGTGCCAGTTTCTCTCACTTTAGTTGGATCGGATTTGAAAAAGGCGGTCCTTGAGAAGGTTGAAAAGCAACTAGTGTATCACCGTTGTGGTTTTTGCGTAGATGAGAATCGTTCTTGCTAGATACCCATAGCAGCCACGTAAAACATGCAACAACAATTAGAGGACGTCGAACTTGTTTTTCAGGGTATGTTGTGATGTGATATGGCTAATTACATGATGTGATATATGTGATGTATGAGATGATCATGTGATGTATAGAATATCATGACTTGCATGTCGATGAGTACGGCAACCGGCAGGAGTGCTACCTCTGCTTGCGTTGGTTTTTCCCTTGAAGATGGAAGGGTGATGCAGCAAAGTAGAGATAAGTATTTCCCATAGTTTTAGAACCAAGGTATCAATCCAGTAGGAGTATCAAGATGAGGCACCAAGGCACCTGCGCAAAAGCAAACAAACTTGCACCCAACGCGATAAAGGGGTTGCCAATCCCTTTACGATTACTTGCAAGGTGAGATCTGATAGTGATAATCGGTAAATATAAATAAATAAATAAAAGTGCAGCAAGGTATTTTTGGTATTTTTGTATGTAGATCTGAATATATAATGTGTAAAATAGACCCGGGGGCCATAGTGTTCACTAGAGGCTTCTCTCATGATAGCAAGTATTATGGTGGGTGAACAAATTACTATCGAGCAATTGATAGAATCGCGCAAAGTCATGACGATATCTAAGGCAATGATCATACATATAGGCATCACGTCCGAGACAAGTAGACCGATACTTTCTGCATCTATTACTATTACTCCACACATCGACCGCTATCCAACATGCATCTAGTGTATTAAGTTCATAACAAATAGAGTAACGCCTTAAGCAAGATGACATGATGTAGAGGGATAAATTTATGCAATATGATATAAACCCTTCTTTTTACCCTTGATGGCAACAACACGATGCGTGCCTTGCTACCCCTCCTGTCACTAGGTGAGGACACCACACGGTATGAACCCAAAACCAAGCACTTCTCCCATTGCAAGAATTATAGATCAAGTTGGCCAAACGAAACCCATAACTCGAAGAGACTTACAAGGATACAAAATCATGCATATAAGAAATCAGAGGAGACTCAAATAATATTCATAGATAATCTGATCATAAATCCACAATTCATCGGATCTCGACAAACACACCACAAAAGAAAGTTACATCGGATAGATCTCCATGAAGATCATGGAGAACTTTGTATTGAAGATCCAAGAGAGAGATGAAGCCATCTAGCTACTAGCTATGGACCCAAAGGTCGGTGGTGAACTACTCACGCATCATCGGAGAGTCAATGGTGTTGATGAAGAAGCCCTCTGTGTCCGAATCCCCCTTCGGCAGGGCACCAGAATGGTGTCCAGATGGGATCTCGCGAAAACAGAAGCTTGTGGCGGCGGAAAAGTATTTTCGTGGATCTCTCTATCGGTTTTGGTATTTTAGGGAATTTATAGGCGAAAGAGGTAGGGCAAAGGAGGCACGAGGGGCCCATGAGCCTGCTAGGCGCGCTCTCCCCCCTAGGGCGTGCGTAGGGGGCTCGTGGCCTCCTCCGTGGCCCTCTAACTTGGTTCTCAAGTCTTCTGGATCCCCTCTATCATGGAAAAAATCATTCCGAAGGTTTTATTCCGTTTGGAATCCGTTTAATATTCTTATCTGAAAAAGGTCAAAAACACGGAAAAACAGAAACTGGCACTGGGCACTGAGTTAATAAGTTAGTCCCAAAAATGATATAAAATAGCATATAAATGTATATAAAACATCCCAAGTTGACAATATAATAGCATGGAACAATCAAAAATTATAGATACGTTGGAGACGTATCAAGCATCCCCAAGCTTAACTCCTGCTCGTCCTCGAGTAGGGAAGTGATAAAGACCGAATTTTTGATGTGGAATGCTACCTAACATATTGGTTATTTGTAACTTTATTGTGGCATGAATGTTCAGATCCATAAGATTCAAAACAATAGTTTAATATATACATGAAAACAATAATACTTCAAGCATACTAGCAAAGTAATCATGAACTTTTCAAATAACAAGGCCAAAGAAAGTTATCCCTACAAAATCATATAGTCTGGCTATGCTCCATCATTCCCACACAAGGAACTTAAATCATGCACAACCCCGGTATTGGCCAACTAATTGTTTTCGCACTCTTACTTTCTCAAACTTTTTCAACTCTCATGCAATACATGAGCGTGAGCCATGGATATAGCACTATAGGCGGAATAGAGTGTGGTAGAGGTTGTGAGGCAAAAAGGAGGAGATGGTCACATCGACTCGGTGTAGCAATGGGCTATGGAGATGCCCATCGATAGATATATATGTGAATGAGTAGGGATTGCCATGCAACAGATGCACTAGAGCTATAAGTGTATGAAAGCTCAAAAATAAAAACTAGTGGGTGTGCACCCAACTTGCTTGCTCACGAAGACCTAGGGCAATTTGAGGAAGCCCATCATTGGAATATACAAGCCAAGTTATATAATGAAAAATTCCACTAGCATATGAAAGTGACAAAACAACAGACTCTCTATCATGAAGAACATGGTAGCATTGTCCCTTCTCTCTTTTTCTCTCATTTTTTTCATTTGGGCTGTTTGGCCTCTTTTTTTAGTGGGCATCTTTGGCCTCTTTTATTATTTCCTCACATGGGACAATTCTCTAATAATGATGATCATTACACTTTTATTTACTTACAACTCGATACTTAGAACTATAATGACTCTATATGAAATACCTCTGGCAGTGTACCGAGATGTGCAACGATCTAGCTTAGCGTATGACATTGAAACATCTCGCTAGCTATCTTACGATCATGCAATGGCAATATGAAACTTATGGCACATGTCATGAGACAGAACGATGGAAGTTGCATCGCAATATATCTCGGAAAGGCTATGAAAATGCCATAATAGGTAGGTATGGTGGCTGTTTTGAGGAAGGCATATGGTTTGTGCACCGGCGAAAGTTGCGCGGCACTAAAGAGGCTAGAAATGGTGGAAGGTGAAAGTGCATCTATACCATGGACTCACATTAGTCGTGAAGAACTCATATACTTATTGCGAAAGTTTTATTAGTAATCGAAACAAAGTGCTAAACACATACTGCTAGGGGAAGGGTTGGTAGGAGTTAACCATCGCGCGATCCCGACCGCCACACAAAGGATGACAATCAATAAATCAATTATGCTCTGACTTCCTAACATAGCGGTTCACCATACGTGCATGCTACAGGAATCACTAACCTCAACACAAGTATTTCTAGATTCACAACACCCTAGTATCATAACTCTAATATTATCACCTCCATATCTCAAAACTAATCGTGAGGAATCAAACTTCTCTTACTAATCAATGCACTTGAATATGAAAGTTTTTATTATATCCTCTTTGGATGCCTATCATATTTAGGACTAATTTCATAACACATGCCAATTACCAAGTTACTTACAGAGAGCACTCTCAAAATGATATAAGTGAAGATCGAGAGTTTTTATTTCTACAAAATATGACACCGCCGTGCTCTACAAAGATTTAAGTGAAGCACTAGAGCAAAATTATAGAGCTCAAAAGATATAAGTGAAGCTCATGGGAGAGAAATTACCAAGCTCGAAAGATATAAGTGAAGCTCATGGGAGCGAAATTACCAAGCTCAAAAGATATAAGTGAAGCTCATGAGAGCAAAATTGCCTAACTCAAAAGATATAAGTGAAGCTCCTTGAGTATTCTAACAAATTCACGATAAGTGCATGTCCCTATAAATAGGTGTGCAGAAAGGATGATTGTGATAAAACAAAAAGCAAATACTCCTATAATACGCGACGCTCCAAGCAAAACACATATCATGTGGTAAATAAAAATATTGCTCTAAATAACGTTACCGATGGATTGAAGATGAAAGAGGGGGTGCCTTCCCGGGGCATCCCCAAGCTTAGGATTTTTGGTGTCCTTGAATTTGGCTTGGGATGACTTGGGAATCCCAACCTTAGTCTCTTCCCACTCTTTATTCCATTGTCCATAAGAACATCACCCAAAACTTGAAAACTTCACAACACAAAAGTTAAACAGAAACTCGTGATAGCATTAGCATAAGAAAACAAACCACCAACTTATTAGGTACTGTAGTAAACTTAATTTCCATTTATATTGATGTTATATTACTGTATTCTCACTTTTCCATGGCTCGTACCCCCCGATACTTGTTGGGGAACGTCGCATGGGAAACAAAATTTTCCTACGCACACGCAAACCTATCCATGGTGATGAGCATCTATGAGAGGGAGAGTGGATCTACATACCCTTGTAGATCGCTAAGCGGGAAGCGTTAAGAAACGCGGTTGGTGTAGTCGAACATCTTCGCGATCCAAATCGCCGAGCGTCCCGTGATCTCATCACGATCCGTCCCGCGATCCAATCACGATACGTCCCGTGAACTCATCACGATCCGTCCCGCGATCTCATCACGATCCGTCTCACGATCTTGATCACGATCTTTCCCGCGAACTCATCACGATCCGTTCCGCGATCTCATCACGAACCGTCTCGCGATCTCGATCACGGTCCTTCCGATCTAGCGCCGAACGGACGGCACCTCCGCGTTCAGCACACGTGCAGCTTGATGACGATCTCCACCGTCTCGATCCAGCGAGAGGAGGTGGAGAGGAGAGAGAGTTCACCGGCAGCGTGACGGCGCTCCGGTGATGGTGGTGGAGTGATTCCGGCAGGGCTTCGCCTAAGCGCTGCGGAAAACCGATCTAGAGGAGAAACTGTGCACCGGTGAAACGGGTAGCACGTGGCCGGAAATTCTGTCCAAAAACCACCCAATCCACTAGTATATATAGGAGGAGAGGAGAGGAGAGGCAGCCAAGGCCTTTGGGTCGGCCGAAATAGGAGGTGGGAGCAATCCTACTTCACCTCCAATCCTAGTTGGAGTAGGATTGCCTCCTATTGGCTGATTTTCCACCTTTTGCTTTAGGACTTTCTCTCCTGCGCCATGGGCCTTTGTGGCTGTTTTCCCAGCCCACTAAGGGATGGTTATTATTCTCCCACAGCCCATGGACCTCTTGGGGTCGAAGTACCCCTCCCGGAGGTCTCCCGGTACACTACCGGCACTCCCGGTACACTACCGGCACTCCTGGTACACTACCGATGAGCCCGAAACTTTTCCAGAAACCAAACTGGGACTTCCTATATATGAATCTTTACCTCCAGACCATTCCGGAGCTCCTCGTGACGTCCGGGATCTCATCCGGGACTCCGAACAAACTTCGGTCACCACCATACATAACTCTACACTACCGAAACGTCACCGAACCTTAAGTGTGCAGACCCTGCGGGTTCGAGAACTATGTAGACATGACCGAGACACCTCTACGGTCAATAACCAATGGCGGGACCTGGACGTCCACATTGGTTCCTACATATTCTATGAAGATCTTTATCGGTCGAACCTCTATGTCAAGGATTCAGTTAATCCCGTATAACGTTCCCTTTGTTCTTCGGTATGTTACTTGCCCGAGATTCGATCGTCGGTATCTCCATACCTAGTTCAACCTCGTTACCGGCAAGTCTCTTTACTCGTTCCATAATACAAGATCCCGCAACTAATAATTAGTCACATTGCTTGCAAGGCTTATTGTGATGTTGCATTACCGAGTGGGCCCCGAGATACCTCTCCGTTACACGGAGTAACAAATCCCAGTCTCGATCCATGCCAACTCAACAGACACCATCGGAGATACCTGTAGAGCACCTTTATAGTCACCCAGTTACGTTGCGACGTTTGATACACACAAGGCACTCCTCCGATATCCGTGAGTTGCATGATCTCATGGTCATAGGAACATATAGTTGACATGCAGAAAACAGTAGCAATAAACTGACACGATCATATGCTATGTTTGTAGTTTGGGTCTTATCCATCATATCATTCTCCTAATGATGTGATCCCGTTATCAAATGACATCTCATGTCCATGGCTAGGAAACCTTAACCATCCTTTGATCAACGAGCTAGTCCATTAGAGGCATACTAGGGACATGGTTTTGTCTATGTATCCACACATGCATTTAAGTCTCCGATCAATACAATTATAGCATGGATAATAAACGATTATCATGAACAAGGAAATATGATAATAACTAATTTATTATTGCCTCTAGGGCATATTTCCAACAGTCTCCCACTTGCACTAGAGTCAATAATCTAGTTCACATCACCATGTGATTCGCATTGTTATGAATCTAACACCCAATGAGTTTTGGGGCTCGATCATGCTTTGCATGTGAGAGAGGTCTTATAGTCAACGGGTCTGCGATATTCAGATCCGTGTGTACTTTGCAAATCTCTATGTCAAACCGTAAACACTGCTACCACACTCCACTTGGTACTATTTCCAAATGGCTGCTCCACTATACGTATCCAGATTGCTACTACTAGTCATCCGGATAGGTGTTAAAGCTTGCATCGACGTAACTCTTTACGACGAACTCTTTATCACCTCCATAATCAAGAAACATTTCCTTAGTCCTCTGGTTACTAAGGATAATTCCGACCGCTGTCCAGTGATCCACTCCTGGACCACTCTTGTACCCCTTGACAGACTCATGGCAAGGCACACATAGGTGCGGTACACAGCATGGCATAATATAGAGCCTATGGCTAAGGCATAGGGGACGACGTTCGTCCTTTCTCTTTCTTCTGCCATTGTCGAGCTTTGAGTCTCACTCAACTTCACACCTTACAAATCAGACGAGAACTATTTCTCTGGCTGATCCATTTTGAACTCTTTCAAAATCTTGTGAAGGTATGCACTCATTGAAAGTCTCATCAAGCATCTTGATCTATCTCTATAGATTTTGACGCTCAACAATTAGGTAGCTTTATCCAGGTCTTCCTTTGAAAATCACTTTCCAAATAACCGTTTTATGCTTTCCAGAAACTCTACATTATTTCTGAACAACAATATGTCATCCACATATACTTATCAGAAATTCTATAGTGCTCCCACTCACTTTATTGCAAATACAAGTTTCTCATAAACTTTGTATAAACATCAAAACTTTGATCACCTCATCAAAGCGTATATTCCAACTCCGAGATGTTTGCTTCAGTCCATGGAAGGATCACCGAAGCTTGCACACCTTTTAGCATCCTTAGGCCTGACAAAACCTTCTAGTTGTATCACATACAACCTTCCTCAAGTAAACCATTAAGGAAACGATGTTTTGACATCCATCTGCCAGATTTCATAATTGAAAACACAGCAACTGCTAACATAATTCCAACAGACTTTTAGCATCGCTACGTGTGAGAAAGTCTCATCGTAGTCAACTCCTTGAACTTGTCACAAACATCTTTGCAACAAGTCGAGCTTTACAAATAGTGACATTCACCATCAGTGTCTGTCTTCATTTTAAAGATCCATTTGTACTCAACGACCTGTCGTCCAACGAGCAAGTCTACCAAAGTCTACACTTGGTTTTAATACATGGATCCTATCTCGGATTTCATGGCCTCCAACCATTTGTCAGAATCCGGGCCCATCATCGCTTCTCCATAGCTCGTAGGTTCATCGTTGTCCAACAACATGACCTCCAAGACAGAGTTGTCGTACCGCTCAGGAGCAGTACACATCCTTGTCGACCTACGAAGTTCGATAGTAACTTGATCCTGAAGCTTCATGATCATCATCATTAACTTCCTCTTCAACTAACGTAGGCTTCACAGAAACATCTTTCTGCGCTGCGCTACTCTCTGGTTGAACAAAGGTTTAACAACCTCATCAAGTTCTATCTTCCTCCCACTCAATTCTTTCGAGAGAAACATTTCCTCGAGAAAGGACCCAGTTCTAGCAACAAACACTTTGCACTCGGATCTGAGATAGAAGGCATACCCATCTGTTCTTAGGGTATTCTATGAAGATACATTTGTCCGCTTTGGGTTCGACCTCATTAGGTGAAAACATTTTCCACACAAGTGTCACATCCCAAAATATTAAGAAATGACAGCTTCGGTTTCTATCAAACCATAATTCACACGGTGTCATCTCAACGGATTTAGATGATGCCCTATTTAAAGTGAATGTAGTTGTCTCTAATGCATAACCCCAAAAATTATAGTAGTAAAACGATAAGAGACATCACAGTATGCACTATATCAATAGAGCATGACTATGATGTTCGGACACACCATCACACCATGGTGTTCCAGGTGGCGTTAGTTGTGAAACAAATTTCACATTGTCTTAAGTTGTATGCCAAACTCGTAACTCAGATATTCACCTCCACGATCATATCGCAGTCTTTTTTTATCTTCTTGTCACGATGATCTTAAACTTCACTCTGAATTTGCTTGAACCTTTCAAACGATTCAGACTTGTGTTTCATTAAGTAAATATACACTATATCTACTCAAATCATCAGTGAAGGTAAGAAAATAACGATATCCACTGCACGCTACAAGACTCACTAGATTGCATACATCAACATGTATCATTTCCAATGAATCACTTGCCCGCTCCATCCAACGGGGTCCTTTAGTCATCTTGCCCAAGAGGCATGGTTCGCATGTCTCAACCGATTCAAAATCGAATGAGTCCAAATATCCATCAGCATGGAGTTTCCACATGCGCTTTATACCAATATGACATTTAGCGGCAGTGCCACAAGTATGTGGTACTATCATTATTAACTTTGTATCTTTTGACATCAATGTTATGAACATGTGTATTACTACGATCAAAATTTCAACAAACCATTCTCACTGGGTGCATGACCATTGAAGGTATTATTCATGTAACCAGAATAACTATTATTCTCTGACTTAAATGAATAACAGTATTGCAACAAACATGATCTAATCATGTTCATGCTCAACGCAAAACACCAAATAGCATTTATTTAGGTTCGTCACTAATCCTGAAGGTAGAGAGAGCGTGCGATGTTGATCACATCAACCTTGGAAACATTTCCAACACACATCGTCACCTCACCCTTAGCTAGTTCTCCGTTTATTCCGTAGCTTTTATTTTGAGTTACTAACATTTAGCAACCGAACCGGTATCCAATACCCAGGTGCTACTAGGAGTACTAGCAAGGTACACATCAATAACTCGTATATCAAATATACTTCTGTCGATGTTGCCAGCCTTCTTATCTACCAAGTATCTAGGGTTGTTCCGCTTCAGCGACCTCTCACCTCATAATAGAAGCACTTAGTCTCGGGTTTGAGTTCAACTTTGGGTTGCTTCACTGGAGCAGCAACTGACTTGCTATCCATGAAGTTTCCCTCCTTGCTCTTGCCCTTCTCGAAACTAGTGGTTTGATTAACCATCAACACTTGACGCTCCTTCTTGATTTCTACCTTCGTGGTGTCAAACATCGCGAACAGCTCAGGGATCAATACTTCTATCCCTGGTGTATTATAGTTCATCACTAAGTTCTAGTAGCTTTAGTGACAGTGACTTGGAGAACTATATCAATCACTATCTTATCTGGAAGATCAACTCCCACTTGATTCAAGCGATTGTAGTACCCAGACAATCTGAGTACATGCTCAACGATTGAGCTATTCTCCTTCATCTTACAAGCAAAGAATCTTGTTGGAGATCTCATATCTCGCAACAAAGGCACGAGCCTGAGACTACAATCTCTGCTCCTAGAACATCTCATATGTTTCGTGACGTTCAAAACGTTTTGGAGCCTCAATTCTAAGCCGTAATGCATGACACACTAAACTATCAAGTAGTCATCGAAACGTGCCTGTCAGATGTTCACAACATCTATAGACGACGCTAGAGGGGGTGGCGCACCGAGCGGTGCATTAAGGACATAAGCCTTCTGTGCAGCAATGAGGACAATCCTCAAATCACGGACCCAGTCCACAATATTGCTACCAACATCTTTCAACTCTATTTCTCTAGGAACATATAAAAATTTAAGGGAGCTACAGCGCGAGCTAGTAATGTACAACATAATTTGCAAAGACACTTTGACTATGTTCATGATAATGAGTTCAATTAATCATATTACTTAAGAACTCCCACTCAAATTGACATCCCTCCGATCATTCGAGTGATACATGATCCAAATTCACCAACTCAAGTCCGATCATCACGTGAGTTGAGGTGGCTGCAATGGTGAACATCATCATGTTGATCATATCTACTATATGACTCATGTTCGACCTTTCGGTCTCTTGTGTTCCGAGGCCATGTCTGTACATGCTAGGCTCGTCAAGTTTAACCCGAGTGTTCTGCATGTGCAACACTGGCTTGCACCCGTTGTATGTGAACGTAGAGTCTATCACACCCGATCATCATGTGGTGTCTCAACACGACGAACTTTCGCAACGGTGCACACTCGGGGAGAACACAATTTATCTTGAAATTAAGTGAGGGATCACCTTATAATGCTACCGCCATCCTAAGCAAAACAAGGTGCATAAAAAGGATTAACATCACATGCAAATCATAAGTGACATGATATGGCAATGAACTTGTGCTTTTGATCTCCATCTAGAAAGCACCGGCATGATCTCCATCGTCACCAGCATGACACCATGATCTCCATCATCTTGATCTCCATCAATGTGTCGCCATTGGGGTTGTCACGCCCTGCATGCTTCTACTACTATTGCTACCGTAGCGATAAAGTAAAGCATTACATAGCGCTTAATGATTGACACGCAGGTCATACAATAATTAAAGACAACCCTATGGCTCCTGCCAGTTGCCGTACTCATCGACATGCAAGTCGTGATAATCTATACATCACATGATCATCTCATACATCACATATATCTCATCATGTAATTGGCCATATCACATCACAACATACCCTGCAAAAACAAGTTAGACGTCCTCTAATTGTTGTTGCATATTTTACGTGGCTGCTACGGGTATCTAGCAAGAACGATTCTCACCTACGCATAAACCACAACGGTGATACACTAGTTTGCTTTTCAACCTTCTCAAGGACCGCCTTTGTCGAATCCGATCCAACTAAAGTGAGAGAAACTGTCACCCGCAAGCCATCTAGGCAACAAGTTGCGTCGAGGGAACCGGTCTCTCGTAAGCGTACGAGTAATGTTGGTCCGGGCCGCTTCATCTCACAATCCCGCTGAACCAAAATACGACCAAGGGAGGAAGCAATCTAAGCATCAACGCCCACAAACCTTTTGTGTTCTACTCGAGATCTCATCGAACCATCAACCTAGCTCATGATGCCACTGTTGGGGAACGTCGCATGGGAAACAAAATTTTCCTACGCACACGCAAACCTATCCATGGTGATGAGCATCTATGAGAGGGAGAGTGGATCTACATACCCTTGTAGATCGCTAAGCGGGAAGCGTTAAGAAACGCGGTTGGTGTAGTCGAACATCTTCGCGATCCAAATCGCCGAGCGTCCCGTGATCTCATCACGATCCGTCCCGCGATCCAATCACGATACGTCCCGTGAACTCATCACGATCCGTCCCGCGATCTCATCACGATCCGTCTCACGATCTTGATCACGATCTTTCCCGCGAACTCATCACGATCCGTTCCGCGATCTCATCACGAACCGTCTCGCGATCTCGATCACGGTCCTTCCGATCTAGCACCGAACGGACGGCACCTCCGCGTTCAGCACACGTGCAGCTTGATGACGATCTCCACCGTCTCGATCCAGCGAGAGGAGGTGGAGAGGAGAGAGAGTTCACCGGCAGCGTGACGGCGCTCCGGTGATGGTGGTGGAGTGATTCCGGCAGGGCTTCGCCTAAGCGCTGCGGAAAACCGATCTAGAGGAGAAACTGTGCACCGGTGAAACGGGTAGCACGTGGCCGGAAATTCTGTCCAAAAACCACCCAATCCACTAGTATATATAGGAGGAGAGGAGAGGAGAGGCAGCCAAGGCCTTTGGGTCGGCCGAAATAGGAGGTGGGAGCAATCCTACTTCACCTCCAATCCTAGTTGGAGTAGGATTGCCTCCTATTGGCTGATTTTCCACTTTTTGCTTTAGGACTTTCTCTCCTGCGCCATGGGCCTTTGTGGCTGTTTTCCCAGCCCACTAAGGGCTGGTTATTATTCTCCCACAGCCCATGGACCTCTTGGGGTCGAAGTACCCCTCCCGGAGGTCTCCCGGTACACTACCGGCACTCCCGGTACACTACCGGCACTCCTGGTACACTACCGATGAGCCCGAAACTTTTCCAGAAACCAAACTGGGACTTCCTATATATGAATCTTTACCTCCAGACCATTCCGGAGCTCCTCGTGACGTCCGGGATCTCATCCGGGACTCCGAACAAACTTCGGTCACCACCATACATAACTCTACACTACCGAAACGTCACCGAACCTTAAGTGTGCAGACCCTGCGGGTTCGAGAACTATGTAGACATGACCGAGACACCTCTACGGTCAATAACCAATGGCGGGACCTGGACGTCCACATTGGTTCCTACATATTCTATGAAGATCTTTATCGGTCGAACCTCTATGTCAAGGATTCAGTTAATCCCGTATAACGTTCCCTTTGTTCTTCGGTATGTTACTTGCCCGAGATTCGATCGTCGGTATCTCCATACCTAGTTCAACCTCGTTACCGGCAAGTCTCTTTACTCGTTCCATAATACAAGATCCCGCAACTAATAATTAGTCACATTGCTTGCAAGGCTTATTGTGATGTTGCATTACCGAGTGGGCCCCGAGATACCTCTCCGTTACACGGAGTAACAAATCCCAGTCTCGATCCATGCCAACTCAACAGACACCATCGGAGATACCTGTAGAGCACCTTTATAGTCACCCAGTTACGTTGCGACGTTTGATACACACAAGGCACTCCTCCGATATCCGTGAGTTGCATGATCTCATGGTCATAGGAACATATAGTTGACATGCAGAAAACAGTAGCAATAAACTGACACGATCATATGCTATGTTTGTAGTTTGGGTCTTATCCATCATATCATTCTCCTAATGATGTGATCCCGTTATCAAATGACATCTCATGTCCATGGCTAGGAAACCTTAACCATCCTTTGATCAACGAGCTAGTCCATTAGAGGCATACTAGGGACATGGTTTTGTCTATGTATCCACACATGCATTTAAGTCTCCGATCAATACAATTATAGCATGGATAATAAACGATTATCATGAACAAGGAAATATGATAATAACTAATTTATTATTGCCTCTAGGGCATATTTCCAACAATACTAACCATAGTTTCATCAAAATGAGCGATCAACACAACAAAAACAGAACCTGTCAAAAATAGAACAGTCTGTAGCAATCTGTATATTTCGTATACCTCTGCTAACTGAAAAATTCTGAAAAAATTATGAAAATTAGGGAAATTTGCATATAATTCATAGGCAGAAATAATCAACTCAAAATCTCTTTATGGATAGGAACTAAAAATAATTTTGTGAGCAAAAAGTTTCTGTCTTTTTTTCAGCATGATTAAACAACTATCATCTAAACTAATCATAAAGGTTCTACTTGGCACAAACACTAATTGAAACATAAAAAACACAATCATAACAGAATAATGATGGTGTGTACTCAACAAAACAGAAAGTAAAAAAAGAAAAAATAAATCTATTCATTGGGTTGCCTCCCAACAAGCGCTATCGTTTAACGCCCTTAGCTAGGTGTAAGGCAATAGAATCAAGTATTGTCATCTTTAGTTCTCGAACCACTCATGCCATCATCATTATTAGGGAGTCATTTAATTTTATCAATAATTATACTCCTAGATAGGCAATAAAGATAATCATACTGATGATAGGTTTTCTTAAGATATCAAGATAAGTAGGGTGAACACTCAACATTTTAAGATCTTCATCTTTCTTCCTAGATGGTTCCCCATTGTTTTTAGGAACATAAACAAGCTTAGTGGCCTTATTGTGGGAAATATTTGGAGTGTTATGAATGGCAGAAAAAGCGGAACCCAAGTTGGTTATAACATCCTCAATTTGCCAATTCTAGCGGAATCATGATCTAGCTTTTCGTTAACTATGGGTTCTTTCTCCTTTTAATTTTTAAACGTCATTCCCACCTTGGATCCATATTGACTGATTTGATTGTGGATTTTTTCTCCAAATTTTCAATGAATTCTATCGTAGCAAGTTTATTTTCAATAATATCAAGCCTACGCATCACATGTTCCAAATTTAAAGTAGTTCCACTAACCATGAGTGGGGGTGAGCCTACCAAATTTATTAAAGCACCATAAGAATCAACGGTATGGCTACACAAGGAATTTCCGCCTACGATGGTGTCAAGAACATACCTATTCCAAGGGGAAATACCCACATAAAAATTGCAAAGTAGAACGGTAGTAGATTGCTTACGAGTAGATCTATTCTGAGCATTGCAAATTCTACACCAAGCATCTTTTAAATTTTCTCCCTTATTTTGTTTAAAGTTAAGAACCTCGCTCTCGGGAGTAACGATCATAGCGATAGGACTATCCATAAGGATAAGTAGACTAACCCACACAAGCAAACAAAAAGCAAGCAAAAGAAAAGGGCGAACGAAAAAGGAAAAATAAAGAAAGGCAAATATTTTTGTAAATTTTGTTTTAGAAGTGGGGGAGAGGAAAACGAGAGGAAAATGGCAAATAATGTAAATGCAAGAGATGAGTTTGTGATAGGTACTTGGTAGATATGATTCACTTGAATACTCCCCGGCAACGATGCCAGAAATTATTCCTGCTACTTCTTGAGCTTGCGTTGGTTTTTCCCTTGAAGAGGAAAGGGTGATGCAGCAAAGTAGAGATAAGTATTTCCCTCAGTTTGAGAACCAAGGTATCAATCCAGTAGGAGTATCAAGATGAGGCACCAAGGCACCTACGCAAAAACAAACAAACTTGCACCCAACGCGATAAAGGGTTTTTCAATCCCTTCATGATTACTTGCAAGGTGAGATCTGATAGTGATAATAGGTAAATATAAATAAGTAAATAAAAGTGCAGCAAGGTATTTTTGGTATTTTTGTATGTAGATCTGAAAATATAATGTGTAAAATAGACCCGGGGGCCATAGTGTTCACTAGAGGCTTCTCTCATGATAGCAAGTATTACGGTGGGTGAACAAATTGCTGTCAAGCAATTGATAGCATCGCGCAAAGTCATGACGACATATAAGGCAATGATCATACATATAGGCATCACGTCCGAGACAAGTAGACCGATACTTACGGCATCTACTACTATTACTCCACACTAATACGTCCATTTTGCATGTACTTTTATATTGATATTTATCGCATCATGAGCTGTTATTACACATTATGGTACAATATTCATGCCTTTTGTCTCTTATTTCACAAGGTTTACCTGAAGAGGGAGAATGCCGGCAGCTGGAATTCCAGGCTGGAAAAGGAGCAAGTTTGAGATGTCTATTCTGGACAACTCCAAAAGCCGTGAAAATCAACGAGGAATTATTTTGGAATATACAAAAAATACTAGGCTGGAGATATACCAGAGGGGAGCCACCAGGAGGCCACGAGCCTGCCAGGCGCGGCCTACCCCCCTGGCCGCGCCTGGGGGGGGAGGGGCTCGTGGGCCCACTGTAGCTCCTCTGGCCCCCATCTTCTCCTATATGAAGGGTTTCGTCCGATAACAAAAAAAAATCAGAATAGAGCTTTCGGGAGGAGACGCTGCTGCCACGAGGCGGAACTTGAGCAGAACCAATCTAGAGCTCCGACAGGGCTGTTCTGCCAGGGAAACTTCTCTCCCGGAGAGGGAAATCGTCTCCATCGTCATCACCAACACTCCTCTCATCGGAGGGGACTCATCTCCATCAACATCTTCATCAGCACCATCTCATCTCCAAACCCTAGTTCATCTCTTGTATCCAATCTCCATCTCACAACTCCGATTGGTACTTGTAAGGTAGCTAGTAGTGTTAATTGCTTATTGTAGTTGATGCTGGTTGGTTTATTTGGTGGAAGATCATATGTTAAGATCCTTAATTATATTCAATACCTCTCTGATCATGAACATAATCATGCTTTGTGAGTAGTTACGTTTGTTCCTGAGGACATGGGATAAGTCTTGTTAATAGTAGTCATGTGAATTTGGTATTCGTTCGATATTTTGATGCGTTGTATGTTGTCTCTCCTCTAGTGGTGTTATGTGAACGTCAACTACATGTCACTTCACCATTATTTGGGCCTAGAGGAAGGCATTGGGAAGTAATAAGTAGATGATGGGTTGCTAGAGTGACAGAAGCTTAAACCCTAGTTTATGCGTTGCATCGTAAGGGGCTGATTTGGATCCACTAGTTTAATGCTATGGTTAGACTTTGTCTTAATTCTTGTTTCGTAGTTGCGGATGCTTGCGAGAGGGGTTAATCATAAGTGGGATGTTTGTCCAAGTAAGGACAGCACCCAAGCACCGGTCCACCCACATATCAAACTATCAAAGTAGCGAACGCGAATCATATGAACATGTTGAAAACTAGCTTGACAGTAATTCCCATGTGTCCTCGGGAGCACTTTACTTTATATAAGAGTTTGTGCAGGCTTGTCCCTTGATACAAAAGGGATTGGGCCATATTGCTGCACCTTTGTTACTATTGTTACTTGCTACCCATTACAAATTATCTTATCATACAACTATCTGTTACCGACTATTTCAGTGCTTGCAGAGAATACCTTACTGGAAACCGCTTGTCATTTCCTTCTGCTCCTTGTTGGGTTTGACACTCTTACTTATTGAAAGGACTACGATAGATACCCTATACTTGTGGTTCATCAAGACTCTTTTCTGGCATCGTTGTCGGGGAGTGAAGCGCCTTCGGTAAGTGGAACTTGGTAAGGAAACATTTATATAGTGTGCTGAAATTTATTGTCACTTGTCACTATGGAAACTAATCCTTTGAGGATCTTGTTCGGGGTATATTCACCTCGACCGGAAGCACAAAGAGTTGCTCCTCAACCTACTGCACCTACTGAAAATATTTATTATGAGATTCCTTTGTGTATGCTAGAGAAACTGTTGGCTAATCCTTTTACATGAGATGGAACATCACATCCCGACTTGCATCTAATCTATGTAGATGAAGTTTGTGGTTTATTTAAGCTTGCAGGTTTTCCCGAGGATGAGGTCAAGAATAAGGTCTTTCCCTTATCTTTGAGAGATAAAGCATTGAGATAGTATAGGCTATGTGATGATACTGGATACTGGAACTACAAACGATTGAAATTGGAATTTCATGCAAAGTTTTATCCTATGCATTTGGTACATTGTGATCGGAATTATATCTATAATTTTTGGCCTCGTGATAGATAAAGTATCGCTCAAGCTTGGGGGAGGCTTAAGTCAATGTTATATTCATGCCCCAACCATGAGCTCCCTAGAGAAATTATTATTATGAACTTTTATGCTCGGCTTTCTCATGACAATCGCACCATGCTTGACACTTCTTGTACCGGTTCTTTCATGAAGAGAGATATTGACTTCAGATGGGATTTATTGGAAAGAGTTAAACGCAACTCTAAAGATTGGGAGTTTGATGAAGGTAAGGAGTCAGGTATGAATCTTAAGTTCGATTGTGTTAAGTCCTTTGTAGAAACAAATACTTTTCGTGATTTTAGCGCTAAACATGGACTTGACTCTGAGATAGTAGCTTGTTTATGTGAATCATTTGCTACTCATGTCAACCTCCCTAAGGAGAAGTGGTTTAAATATCATCCTCCCATAGAAGTTAATGTAGCTAAATCTATTCGAGTTATAGAGAACATAATTGCTTATAATGATTCTATTGTTCCTACTGCTTACATTGTTCCTAAAGCTTCAACTGTGATACGTAAGGGCTACATTAGAACACCTACACTCCCTGAGCAAATTAAAGTTGAACCTAGTATTGATATTATTAAAGATCTCTTGGCCGACAATGTTGAAGGGCATGTTATTAAATTCTATGAAGCTTTTGCTAGAATTGCTAAACCTCATACTAGAGATAAGCATAAACCTATAGTTGGCATGTCCGTTGTTTCCATTAAGATAGGAGATCATTGTTATCATGGTTTATGTGACGTGGGTGCTAGTGTTAGTGCAATACCTCAATCTTTATATAATGAAATTAAAAATGAGATTGCACCTGTTGAGATGGAATTTATTGATGTTACTATTAAACTTGCTAATATAGATACTATCTGCCCTATGGGAATTATTAGAGATGTTGAAGTCTTGTGTGGTAAAACTATGTATCCTACTGATTTTCTCGTTCTTACTACCACACAAGATAGCTTTTGTCCCATCATACTTGGTAGACCTTTTCTCAATACTGTTAATGCTCAAATTGATTGTGAGAAACAAACTATTATTGTTGGTTTTGGAGGTGTGTCACATGAATTTAATTTTTCTAAGTTTAGTAGACAACCTCATGAAAAAGAATTGTCTAGTAAGGATGAAATTATTGCTCTTACTTCTATTGCTGTGCCTCCTACTGATCCGTTAGAGCAATACTTGCTTGAACATGAAAATGATATGCATATGGATGAGAGGAATGAGATATATAGAATTATCTTTGAACAACGTCCTATCCTCAAGAATAATTTTCCTGTTGAATTACTTGGAGATCCACCTCCACCAAAGGGTGATCCTGTGTTTGAGCTTAAACAATTACTTGATACTCTTAAGTATGCTTATCTTGATGAAAAAGAGATATATCCTGTTATTATTAGTGCTAACCTTTCAGAGCATGAAGAAAAGAAATTGTTGAAAACTCTAAGGAAGCACCGAGCTGCTATTGGATATACTCTTGATGATCTTAAAGGCATTAGTCCCACTCTATGCTAGCATAAAATTTAAACTAATCCTGATTCCAAACCCGTTGCCGACCCTCAACGAAGACTGAATCCTAAGATGAAAGAGGTGGTAAGAAAAAAATACTAAAGCTCCTGGAAGTAGGTATTATTTACCCAGTGGCTCATAGTGATTGGGTAAGTCCGGTGCATTGTGTCCCTAAGAAGGGATGTATTACCGTTGTTCCTAATGATAAAGATGAATTGATCCCACAAAGAATTGTTACTGGCTATAGGATGGTAATTGATTTTAGGAAATTAAATAAAGCTACTAATAAAGATCATTACCCTCTACCTTTCATTGATCAAATGCTAGAAAGATTGTCTAAACATACACATTTTTGGTTTCTAGATGGTTATTCTGGTTTCTCCCAAATACCTGTTTCACAATCTGATCAGGAGAAAACCACTTTTACTTGTCCTTTCGGTACCTTTGCCTATAGACCTATGCCTTTTGGTTTTTGTAATGCACCTGCTACCTTTCAAAGATATATGATGGCTATATTCTCTGATTTTTGTGAAAAGATTGTTGAGGTCTTCATGGATGATTTCTCCGTTTACGGATCTTCTTTTGATGATTGCTTGAGCAACCTTGATTGAGTTTTGCAGAGATGTGAAGATACTAACCTTGTCTTGAATTGGGAGAAGTGCCACTTTATGGTTAATGAAGGCATTGTCTTGGGACATAAAATTTCTGAAAAAGGTATTGAAGTTGATAAGGCTAAAGTTGATGCCATTGAGAAAATGCCATGCCCTACAAACGTTAAAGGTATAAGAAGTTTCCTTGGTCATGCTGGTTTCTATAGAAGGTTCATTAAAGACTTCTCTAAGATTTCTAGGCCTCTCACTAATATCTTGCAAAAGGATATTCCATTTGTTTTTGATGATGATTGTGAAGAAGCATTTGAAATACTCAAGAAGGCCTTGATAACTGCACCTATTGTTCAACCACCTAATTGGAACCTATCTTTTGATATTATGTGTGATGCTATTGATTATGCTGTTGGTGCCGTCCTAGGACAAAGAGTTGATAAGAAATTGAATGTTATTCATTATGCTAGTAAAACTCTAGATAGTGCCCAAAGAAATTATGCTACTACTGAAAAAGAATTTTTGGCAGTTGTGTTTGCATGTGATAAGTCCAGACCTTATATTGTTGATTCTAAAGTTACTATTCACACTGATCATGCTGCTATTAAATATCTCATGGAAAAGAGAGATGCTAAATCTAGACTTATTGGATGGGTTCTCTTGCTACAATAATTTGGTTTGCATATCGTTGATAGGAAGGGTGCTGAGAACCCAATAGCAGATAACTTGTCTAGGTTAGAGAATGTTCTTGATGACCCACAACCTATTGATGATAGCTTTCCTGATGAACAATTGAATGTTATCAATGCTTCACGCAGTACACCATGGTATGCTGATTATGCTAATTATATTATTGCTAAATATATACCACCTAGTTTCATGTACCAACAAAAGAAAAAGTTCTTTTATGATTTGGGACATTATTTTTGGGATGATCCTCACCTGTATAAAAAAGGAGTAGATGGTGTTATTAGACGTTGCGTACCCGAGCATGAATTGGGACATATCCTACAGAAGTGCCACTCTGAGGCTTACGGAGGACACCATGCTGGAGACAGAACTACACACAAGGTATTGCAATCCGGTTTTTAGTGGCCTACTCTCTTTAAGGATGCTAGTAAGTTTGTCTTGTCTTGTAATGAATGTCAAAGAATAGGTAATATTAGTAAACATCAGGAAATGCCTATGAATTATTCTCTTGTTATTGAACCATTTGATGTTTGGGGTTTTGATTATATGGGACCTGTTCCAAAGTCCAATGGGTATACTCATATTTTAGTTGCTGTTGATTACATTAATAAGTGGGTAGAAGCTATTCCAACTAGCAGTGCTGATCATAACACCTCTATTAAGATGCTTAAAGAAGTTATTTTCCCTAGATTTGGAGTCCCTAGATATTTAATGACCGATGGTGGTTCACATTTCATTCATGGTGCTTTCCGTAAAATGCTTGCTAAGTATGATGTCAACCATAGAATTGCATCTCCTTATCATCCCCAGTCTAGTGGTCAAGTAGAATTAAGTAATAGAGAAATTAAATTAATACTGCAAAAGACTGTTAATAGGTCTAGAAAGAATTGGTCTAAGAAACTTGATGATGCACTGTGGGCTTATAGAACTTCTTATAAGAATCCCATGGCATGTCTCCCTGTAAAATGGTTTATGGTAAAGCATGTCATTTACCTCTTGAGCTAGAGCATAAGGCTTATTGGGCAATCAAAGAGCTCAACTTTTATTTCAAACTTGCTGGTGAGAAGAGGTTATTTGATATTAGCTCCCCTGATGAATGGAGAACTCAGGCATATGAAAATGCTAAGTTGTTTAAAGAGAAAGTTAAGAGGTGGCATGATAAAAGGATACAAAAACGTGAGTTCAATGTAGGTGATTATGTCTTGCTATACAATTCTCGTTTAAGATTTTTTGCAGGCAAACTTCTCTCTAAATGGGAAGGTCCTTACATTGTCGAGGAAGTATATCGTTCCGGTGCCATCAAAATCAACAACGCAGAAGGCACTTTTCCGAGAGTTGTGAATGGGCAAAGAATCAAGCATTATATTTCAGGTACTCCCATATATGTGGAAAGCAATATAATTAATACCATAACCCCGGAGGAGTACATAAGGGATGTTTACCAGCCTGTTTCAAACTCCGAAAACGGAGAGGTATGTGATACGGTAAGCGAACCGACTCCAAAACTTTTCCAATAGCAATTTTTCTCCGTTTTGGAATATTTAGAAAATACAAAAATTTAAGGCAGTCCGGAAAGCGCACCAGGAGGCCACGAGCCTGCCAGGCGTGGGCACACCCCCTGGCCGTGCCTAGGGGGCTCGTGAGCTCCTCGTGTGCCTCCCAGACTCCGTTTTATTGTGGAACACTCCTTATATTATATAATCTCCCGAAAGGTCTGACCCTCGTATCACGCAAATACCGTCTATTTTCGTTTCGATCTATTGCGCAGACAGATTTAGATCGCTATGACGTCCACCAAGGTCTCGAAGGACAAGTTCTTTGAGAAGGTCACCAACCCCTACCTCGCGGAGGTGCTGCAACACCCTCAAACCATTGAAATGCACGAGGGGGTGCTGCACATCCGTGACGTTGAGGGGCCCAAGAAGACCGGAAGCGTGGAGACAAGGCTCGAAGCAATGGAGCAGCAAGTCTTCAAGTGCTAAGGGATGGTGGAACGCGGACTCAACGCCAACCACATGATGATTATGGAGTTCACCAACAAGCACAAGATCGACGGCAAAGACATCGGGGAACACCTCCTCAAGCTCTATAATAGAATCGATCATCTCCAGGCCCAGATCTACGACCTGCAAAACCAGAACTATGAGTATGAGTATATATTTAAAGCAATGCGGTTGGCTGCAGATTTGAGGATCCCGGAGACTCGATCATCTTTCCATGATGGAGAACCTATGCCTTGGAGGACGGAGGATCAGCCCCAGATTCCAACAACTCCACCACCATCACCTCCGAAGGAAGACAATTGAACACACGGGTATGGGCACTCCCCTTGGCTTGTGCCAAGCTTGGGGGAGTTGCCCCGGTATCGTATCACCATCACATCTTTTGCCTTTACCTTTATATTAGTTCGATCCTTTTGGTAATATCTCTATCTAGTAGAATAAAGTTTTTAGTATGATCTAGGTTTGAGTTTTGCTTTGTGTCACCCCCAATGCAATCGAGTTCGTGAGTTATATAATAAAGAGTGTTTTAGTTAAGGGCTTTGCTTCTCGCCATGATCTAAAGAAAATAATAATTAGAGAACAAAAGCATGAACGATCATGTGATGATCTTATGGGAAGTGATGACTTCACAAATAAAAAGAATGTTGACTGAAACTTGTTGTGGGTAGATAAATGTAGACCTTGGTCATTGTTGCAATTGATAGGAAGTAATAAAGAAAGAGAGGTTCACATATAAATATATCATCTTTGACACCATCTATGATTGTGAACACTTATTAAACTATTACATGCTAAGAAGTAGATGTTGGACAAGGAAGACAATATAATGGATCATGTTTGCCTGGTTCCGAACAATGTTATATAATTATGGATCCTTTAGCGTGTGACGCTTGCTTCCACCTCATATTAGCCAAAACTTCCGCACTAAGTAGAGATACTACTTGTGCATCCCTAAAACCCTCAACCCTGTTTTGCCACGAGAGTCCACCATATCTACCTATGGATTGAATAAGATCCTTCAAGTAAGTTGTCATCGGTGCAAGCAATAAAAATTGCTCCCTAAACATGTATGATCTATTAGTGTGTGGAAAATAAGCTTTATACGAACCTGTGATGAGGAAGACATAAAACCGACAGACTGCATAATAAAGTTCTTTATCATAGGAGGCAATATAAAGTGACGTTCCTTCACATTAAGAGATCACACATCCAAACCTTAAAAGCGCACGACAACCTCTGCTTCCCTCTGCGAAGGGCCTATCTTGTACTTTTACCTTTGATCTTTAAAAGAGTCATGGTGATCTTCACCGGTTCCTTATTTTGCCATCATCTTGGCAAGCGTCATGTGCTAGGGAAAGATCTATATTCACATATCAACTTGGAAGTATGTAATCATGAATTATTATTGTTGACATTACCCTTGAGGTAAATAGTTGGGAGGCGAAACTATAATCCCCTATCTTTCTATATGTCCAACTGAAACTTTGATCTCGTGAGTACCACATGAGTTTGAGCAATTGTAGAAGACTAAAAGATGATTGAGTATGTGGATTTGCTTTACAAGCTCTTATTTGACTCTTTCCGATGTTATGATAAATTGCAATTGTTCCAATGACTAAAGACTATTGGTTGTTAATTCTCAATGAGATTCTTGATGCATGCTTTACATTGTGAATGAA
Organism: Hordeum marinum; assembly: GCA_022496015.1. Taxonomy (NCBI): domain Eukaryota; kingdom Viridiplantae; phylum Streptophyta; class Magnoliopsida; order Poales; family Poaceae; genus Hordeum; species Hordeum marinum. The sequence goes on from CM039678.1 coordinate 28,303,392, forward strand.
TTGTCACTTTAGCATAAGGGATTATATGACGATATTGCTGTTCTAAATATGATCATGATGCCTGCATGTCCTTATTTTATTTTATTGACACCTCTATCTCTAAACATGTGGGCATATTTATCGATCTCGGTTTCCGCTTGAGGACAAGCGAGGCCTAAGCTTGGGGGAGTTTATATGTCCATTTTGCATCATACTTTTATATTGATATTTATCGCATAATGAGTTGTTATTACACATTATGGTACAATATTCATGCCTTTTCTCTCTTATTTCACAAGGTTTACCTGAAGAGGGAGAATGCCGGCAGCTGGAATTCTGGGCTGGAAAAGGAGCAAGTTTGAGATGTCTATTCGGCACAACTCCAAAAGCCGTGAAAATCAACGAGGAATTATTTTGGAATATATAAAAAATACTGGGCCAGAGATATACCAGAGAGGAGCCACCAGGAGGCCACGAGCCTGCCAGGCGCGGCCTACCCCCCTGGCCGCGCCTGGGGTGCTCGTGGGCCCCCTGGAGCTCCTCTGGCTCCCATATTCTCCTATATGAAGGGTTTCGTCCGAGAAAAAAAAATAAAAATAGAGCTTTCGGGAGGAGACGTCGCCGCCACGAGGCGGAACTTGAGCAGAACCAATCTAGAGCTCCGACAGGGCTGTTCTGCCGGGGAAACTTCTCTCCCGGAGAGGGAAATCATCGCCATCGTCATCACCAACACTCCTCTCATCGGAGGGGATTCATCTCCATCAACATCTTCATCAGCACCATCTCATCTCCAAACCCTAGTTCATCTCTTGTATCCAATCTCTGTCTCACAACTCCGATTGCTACTTGTAAGGTTGCTAGTAGTGTTAATTGCTTATTGTAGTTGATGCTAGTTCGTTTATTTGGTGGAAGATCATATGTTCAGATCCTTAATGATATTAAATACCTCTATGATCATGAACATAATCATGCTTTGTGAGTAGTTACGTTTGTTCCTGAGGACATGGGATAAGTCTTGTTAATAGTAGTCATGTGAATTTGGTATTCGTTCGATATTTTGATGCGTTGTATGTTGTCTCTCCTCTAGTGGTGTTATGTGAACATAGACTACATGACACTTCACCATTATTTGGGCCTAGAGGAAGCCATTGGAAAGTAATAAGTAGATGATGGGTTGCTAGAGTGACAGAAGCTTAAACCCTAGTTTATGTGTTGCGTCGTAAGGGGCTGATTTGGATCCACTAGTTTAATGCTATGGTTAGACATTGTCTTAATTATTCTTTCGTAGTTGCGGATTCTTGCGAGAGGGGTTAATCATAAGTGGGATGTTTGTCCAAGTAAGGATAGCACCCAAGCACCGGTCCACCCACATATCAAACTATGAAAGTAGGGAACGCGAATCATATGAACATGATGAAAACTAGCTTGACAGTAATTCCCATGTGTCCTCGGGAGCACTTTACTTTATATAAGAGTTTGTTCAGGCTTGTCCCTTGCTACAAAAGGGATTGGTCCATATTGCTGCACCTTTGTTACTATTGTTACTTGCTACCCGTTACAAATTATCTTATCATACAACTATCTGTTACCGACTATTTCAGTGCTTGCAGAGAATACCTTACTGGAAACCGCTTGTCATTTCCTTCTGCTCCTCGTTGGGACTAGGATAGATCCCTTATACTTGTGGTTCATCACACACATCGACCGCTATCCAACATGCATCTAGTGTGTTAAGTTTATAACAAACAGAGTAATGCCTTAAGCAAGATGACATGATGTAGAGGGATAAATTCATGCAATATGATATAAAACCCATCTTTTTACCCTTGATGGCAACAACATGATGCGTGCCTCGCTACTCCTTCTGTCACTAGGTGAGGACACCGCACGGTATGAACCCAAAACCAAGCACTTCTCCCATTGCAAGAATTATAGATCAAGTTGGCCAAATGAAACCCATAACTCGAAGAGACTTACAAGGATACGAAATCATGCATATAAAAATCAGAGGACACTCAAATAATATTCATAGATAATCTGATCATAAATCCAAAATTCATTGGATCTCGACAAACACACCGGAAAAGAAAGTTACATCGGATAGATCTCCATGAAGATCATGGAGAACTTTGTATTGAAGATCCAAGAGAGAGAAGAAGCCATCTAGCTACTAGCTATGGACCCAAAGGTCTGTGGTGAACAACTCACGCATCATCGGAGAGGCAATGGTGTTGATGAAGATGGCCACCGGTGATGAATTCCCCTCCGGCAGGATGCCGGAACGGTCTCCCGATTGGTTTTTGGTGGCTCTGGAGGTCTGCGGTGGAGGAACTTGCTATGTAGGTTTAATTCTGAGGGTTTCCGTATTTATTAGACCATTTGGCATTGGGAACAAGTCGAGAGGCACCACAAGAAGGTCACGAGCCCCCTAGCCGCGTCAAGGGGGGGGGGCACCTCCCAGGCTTGTGGCTTCCTCAGGCTGCCTCTCCGGTATCTTTTCCTTCTGCTATTTTTTTATTTTCCATAAAAAATCATGGCAAAACTTTTATTCCGTTTGGACTCCGTTTGATATTCCTATCTGAAAAAGGTCAAAAACACGGAAAAAACAGGAACTGGCACTGGGCACTGAGTTAATAAGTTAGTCCCAAAACTAATATAAAATAGCATATTCATGCATATGAAACATCCAAAGTTAATAATATAATAGCATGGAACAATCAAAAATTATAGATATGTTGGAAACCTATCAAGCATCCCCAAGCTTAACTCCTGCTCGTCCTCGAGTAGGGAAGTCAAAAAGAACAAATTTTTGATGTGGAATGCTACCTAACATATTTGTTTTATGTAATCTCTTTATTGTGGCATGAATGTTCAGATCCATAAGATTCAAAACAATAGTCTAATATTGACATGAAAACAATAATACTTCAATTATAATAGCTAAGTAATCATGAACTTTCTAAATAACAAAGCCAAAGAAAGTTATCCCTACAAAATCATATAATCTGGGTATCCTCCATCATCCCCACACAACGAATTTAAATCATGCACAACCCCGGTATTGATCAAGTAATTGTTTACGCACTCTTATTTTTTCAAACTTTTTCAACTCTCACGCAATACATGAGCGTGAGCCATGGATATAGCACTATAGGTGGAATAGAGTGTGGTAGAGGTTGTGAGGCAAAAAGGTGAAATGGTCACATCGACTCAGCATATCAATAGGCTATGGAGATTCCCATCAATAGATATCAACGTGAATGAGTAGGGATTGCCATGAAACAGATGCACTAGAGCTATAAGTGTATGCAAGCTCACAAATGAAAACTAGTGGGTGTGCACCCAACTTGCTTGCTCACGAAGACCTAGGGAAATTTTGAGGAAGCCCATCATTGGAATATACAAGCCAAGTTATATAATGAAAAATTCCACTAGCATATGAAAGTGACAAAACAAGAGACCCTCTATCATGAAGATCATGGTGCTACTTTGAATCACAAGTGTGGAAAAAGATAGTAGCATTGTCCCTTCTCTATTTTTCTCTCATTTTTTTAATTGGGCTCTTCGGCCTCTTTTTTTTGGTGGGCATCTTTGGCCTCTTTTATTTCCTCACATAGGACAATGCTCTAATAATGATGATCATCGCACTTTTATTTACTTACAACTCGATACTTAGAACGATAATGATTCTATATGAATGGAAGTGGTGGCACATCTCATGAGACGGAACGGTGAAAGTTGCATGGCAATATATCTCTGAATGGCTATGAAAATGCCATAATAGTTAGTTATGGTGGCTGTTTTGAGGAATGCATATGGTGGGTTTGTGCACCGGCGAAAGTTGCCCGGCACTAGAGAGGGTAGCAATGGTGGAAGGTGAAAGTGCATCCATACCATGGGCTCACATTAATCATGAAGAACTCATATACTTATTGCAAAAGTTTTATTAGTAATAGAAACAAAGTGCTAAACGCATACTACTAGGGGAAGGTTTGGTAGGAGTTAACCATCGCGCGATCCCGACCTCTACACAAAGGATGACAATCAATAAATCAATTATGCTCCAACTTCCTAACATAGCGGTTCACCATACATGCATGCTATGGGAATCACTAACGTCAACACAAGTATTTCTAGATTCACAACACCCTACTAATATAACTCTAATATTACCATATCCATATCTCAAAACTAATTGCAAGGAATCAAACTTATCTTACTAATCAATGCACTTGAATATGAAAGTTTTTATTATATCCTCTTTGGATGCCTGTCATATTTAGGACTAATTTCATAACACACGCCAATTACCAAGTTACATAGAGAGAGCACTCTAAAAATGATATAAGTGAAGATTCGATAGTTTTTATTTCTAAAAAACATGACATCGCCGTTCTCTACAAAGATTTAAGTGAAGCACTAGAGCAAAATTATCTAGCTCAAAAGATATAAGTGAAGCACATGGGAGCAAAATTACCAATCTCAAAAGATATAAGTGAAGCACATGGGAGAAAAATTACTAAGCTCAAAATATATAAGTAAAGCACATGTGAGAAAAATTACCAAGCTCAAAAGATATAAGTGAAGCACATGTGAGCAAAATTACCAAGCTCAAAAGATATAAGTGAAGCTCATTGAGTATTCTAACAAATTCACGATGAGTACATGTCTCTCTCAAAAGGTGTGCAGAAAGGATGATTGTGATAAAATAAAAAGCGAAGACTCCTATAATACGCGATGCTCCAAGCAAAACACATATCATGTGGTGAATAAAAATATAGCTCCAAGTAACGTTACCGATGGATTGAAGACGAAAGAGGGGATGCCTTCCCGGGGCATCCCCAAGCTTAGGGTTTTTGGTGTCCTTGAATTTGGCTTGGGATACCTTGGGCATCCCCAAGATTAGGATGTTGCCACTCTTTATTCCTTTGTCCATAAGAGCATCACCCAAAACTTGAAAACTTCACAACACAAAACTTAAACAGAAACTCGTGATATCATTAGCATAAGAAAGCAAACCACCAACTTTTTAGGTACTGTAGTAAACTTTAATTTACCATTAGATTGATGTTATATTACTGTATTCTCACTTATCCATGGCTCGTACCCCCTGATACTACCCATAGTTTCATCAAAATAAGCAATCAACACAACAAAAACAGAATTTGTCAAAAAAAGAACAGTCTGTAGCAATCTGTATATTTCGTACAGCTCTGCTAGCTAAACAATTCTGAAAAAAAAATTACAATTAGGTAAATTTTCATATCAATCAGCAGCAAAAAGAATCAGCTCAAAGCTCTTACTGGATAGGAATGAAAAATAATTTCGTGAGCACAAAGTTTCTGTCTTTTTCCAGCATGATTAAACAACTATCACCAAAACTAATCATAAAGGTTCTACTTGGCACAAACACTAATTAAAACATAAAAAACACAATCATAACAGAATCATGATGGTGTGGAATCAACAAAACAGAAAGTAAAAAGCAAAAATAAACCTATTCATTGGGTTGCCTCCCAACAAGCGCTATCGTTTAACGCCCCTAGCTAGGCATAATGATTTCAATGATGCTCACATAAAAAATAGTAATTGAGATATGCAAAAGAGCATCATGAATAGCATGAAAAACACATTTTATTCTAACCCACTTCCTATGCATAGGGATTTTGTGAGCAAACAATTTATGGTAACAAGAATCACTTAGCATAGGAAGGCAAAATAAGCATAACTTCAAAACTTTGAACACATAGAGAGGAAACTTGATATTATTGCAATTTCTACAAGCATATGTACCACCCTCATAATAATTTTCAGTAGAATCATCAAGGAATATCACAATATAACTATCACTTAAAGGATTCTTTTCATGATCACTTATAGCATACGTGTCATCACCAAAACTTGGGGAACAAAAAATATCATCTTCATCAAGCATAGCATCCCCAAGCTTGTGGTTTTGCATATCATTAACATCATGGATATTCAGAGAATACATACTAACAACATGGAAATCATGCTTTTCATTCAAGGAACTATCATAAATCTCCTTATAAATTTCTTCTGTCAATACTTCATCAAAAATTCCAGATTCATGATTTTCGAACAAAACTTCATAGTGACAATCAAGTGCACTCAACTCACTAGAAATTGGTTCATCATAATTTGGTCTTTTGAAAAGATTAGGGAATGGATGAGGATACATATAAATAGATTTGTAGCAAGCGAAGATGAAAGCAAATAGATGGCACATGGCAACACAAGCAAACATAGCAATGAAAAGGCGAACTGGAGAAAGGCGAATAAAAAGGCAAATCTTTTTGTAAATTTGTTTTTAGATATGGGGGCAGGAAAACGAGAGGCAAATGGAAAATAATGTAAATGCAAGATATGAGTTTGTGATAGGTACTTGGTAGATATGCTTCACTTCATTACTCCTCGGCAACGGCGCCAGAAATTCTTCCTGCTTCTTCTCAGCAGCGGTGTCAGAAATTGGCAAGTTGACGTGAGAATTCTTGTCTTGTGTTGGTTTTTCCCTTGAAGAGGAAAGGCTGATGCAGCAAGGTAGAGGTAAGTATTTCCCTTAGTTTGAGAACCAAGGTATCAATCCAGTAGGAGTATCAAGATGAGGCAACAAGGTACCTGCACAAACACAAACAAACTTGCACCCAACGCGATAAAGAGGTTGTCAATCCCTTTACGTTTACTTGCAAGGTGAGATCTGATAGTGATAATAAGTAGATGTAAATGAGTAAATAAAATTGCAGCAAGGTATTTTTGGTGTTTTTATATTTAGATCTGGATATATAATATGTAAAATAGACCCGGGGGCCATAGTGTTCACTAGAGGCTTCTCTCATGATAGCAAGTATTACGGTGGGTGAACAAATTACTGTTGTGCAATTGATAGAATAGCGCAAAGTCATGACGATATCTAAGGCAATGATCATACATATAGGCATCACGTCCGATACAAATAGAGCGATACTTTCTGCATCTACTACTATTACTCGACACATCGACCGCTATCCAACATGCATCTAGTGTATTAAGTTCATAACAAACGGAGTAATGCTTTAAGCAAGATGACATAATGTAGAGGGATAGATTCATGCAATATGATATAAACCTCATCTTTTTACCCTTGATGGCAACAACAAAATGCGTGCCTCGCTACCCCTTCTGTCACTAGGTGAGGACACCGCATGGTATGAACCCAAAACCAAGCACTTCTCCCATTGCAAGAACTATTGATCAAGTTGGCCAAACGAAACCCGTAACTAGAAGGAAATTACAAGGATACAAAATCATGCATATAAGAAATCAGAGGAGACTCAAATAATGTTCATAGATAATCTGATCATAAATCCACATTTCATCGGATCTCAACAAACACACCGCAAAAGAAGATTACATTGGATAGATCACCATGAAGATCATGGAGAACTTTTTATTGAAGATCAAAGAGAGAGAAGAAGCCATCTATCTACTAGCTATGGACCCGAAGGTCTGATGTGAACTACTCACACATCATCGGAGAGGCAATGGTGTTGATGAAGATGGCCACCGATGATGAATTCCCCTCCGGCAGGATGCCGGAATGGTCTCTCGATTGGTTTTTGGTGGCTCTGGAGGTCTGCGGCGGGGGAACTTGCGATCTAGGTTTATTTCTGAGGGTTTTCATATTTATAAGTCCGTCTGGCGTCGGGAACAAGTCGAGAGGCACGACGAGGAGGTCACGAGCCTCCTAGCCGCGGCCGGGGGGGGGCCGCGCCTCCCAGGCTCATGGCTTCCTCGGGCTGCCTCTCCGGTATCTTTTCCGTCTACTATTTTTTATATTTTCCATAAAAAATCACGGCAAAAGTTTTATTCCGTTTGGACTCCATTTGATATTCCTATCTGAAAAAGGTCAAAAACACGGAAAAAACAGGAACTGGCACTAGGCACTGAGTTAATAAGTTAGTCCCAAAAATAATGTTATAAAACATGCAAAGTTTATAATATAATAGCATGGAACAATCAAAAATTATAGATATCTTGGAGACGTATCACGCACCTGTGTGTGCCTTGCATTGAGTCCATCAAGGGGTACAAGAGTGATCCAGAGGTGGATCACTGGACAGCGGTCAAGATTATCCTTAGTAACTAAAAGACTAAGGAGATGTTTCTCGATTATGGAGGCGATAAAGAGTTCGTCTTAAAGAGTTACGTCGATGCAAGCTTTAACACCAGTCCGGATGACTCGGACTAGCTATCTGGATACGTATAGTGGAGCAGCCATTTGGAATAGTACCAAGTGGAGTGTGGTAGCAGTCTTTACAGTTTGACATAGATATTTGCAAAGTACACACGGATCTAAATGACACAGACCCATTGACTAGAAGACCTCTCTCACATGCAAAGCATGATCGAGCCCCAGAACTCATTGGGTTTTAGATTCATAACAATGCGAATCACATGGTGATGTGAACTGGATTATTGACTCTAGTGCAAGTGGGAGACTGTTGGAAATATGCCCTAGAGGAAATAATAAATTGGTTATTATCATATTTACTTGTTCATGATAATCGTTTATTATCCATGCTATAATTGTATTGATCGAAGACTTAGATGCATGTGTGGATACATAGACAAAACCATGTCCCTAGTATGCCTCTAATAGACTAGCTCGTTGATCAAAAGATGGTTAAGGTTTCCTAGCCATGGACATGAGATGTCATTTGATAACGGGATCACATCATTAGGAGAGTGATGTGATGGACAAGACCCAAACTACAAACGTAGCATATGATCGTGTCAGTTTATTGCTACTGTTTTCTGCATGTCAAGTATGTTGGGGAACGTCTCATGGGAAACAAAAATTTCCCTACGCACACGCAAACCTATCCATGGTGATGAGCATCTACGAGAGGGAGAGTGGATCTACATACCCTTGTAGATCGCTAAGCGGGAAGCGTTAAGAAACGCGGTTGGTGTAGTCGAACATCTTCGCGATCCAAATCGCCGAGCGTCCCGCGATCACATCACGATCCGTCCCGCGAACTCATCACGATCCATCCCGCGATCTCATCACGATCCGTATCACGATCTTGATCACGATCTGTCCCGCGAACTCATCACGATCCGTCCCGCGATCTCATCACGAACTGTCTCGCGATCTCATCACGAACTGTCCCGCGATCTCATCACGAACGGACGGCACCTCCGCGTTTAGCACACGTGCAACTTGATGACGATCTCCACCGTCTTGATCCAGAAAGAGGAGGTGGAGAGGAGAGAGAGTTCACCGGCAGCGTGACGGCGCTCCGGTGATGGTGGTGGAGTGATTCCGGCAGGGCTTCGCCTAAGCACTGCAGAAAACCGATCTAGAGGAGCACCGGTGGAACGGGTAGCACGTGGCCGTAAAATTTGTGCAAAAACCCTCTATTCCACCATTATATATAGGAGGGAGGGAGAGGAGGGCGCAGCCTTGGCCTCCAAGTATTTTTGGTTCGGCCGAATTGGGAGGTGGAGGAGGACTCTCCTCCTCCACTCCTAGTAGGACTAGGACTCTTCCTTTTTTGCCTTTTTTTGCCTTTTTCCTTTAGGACTTTTGCCTCCTGCACCATGGGCCTTGTTGTGGCTGTTCCTCCAGCCCACTAAGGGCTGGTTATCACTCTCCACAGCCCATGGACCCTTTAGGGTCGAAATACCCCTCCCGGAGGTCCCCCGGTACACTACCGGCACTCCCGGTACACTACCGATTAGCCCGAAACTTTTTCGGCGACCAAACTGGGACTTCCTATATATGAATCTTTACCTCCATACCATTCCGGAGCTCCTTGTGACGTTCGGGATCTCAGCCGGCACTCTGAACAACCTTCTATGACCACCATACATAACTCTACACTACCGAAACGTCACCAAACCTTAAGTGTGCAGACCCTACGGGTTCGAGAACTATGTAGACATGACCGAGACACCTCTACGGTCAATAACCAATGGAGGGACCTGGATGTCCACATTGGTTCCTACATATTCTATGAAGATCTTTATAGGTTGAACCTCTATGTCAAGGATTCAGTTAATCCCATACGATGTTCCCTTTGTTCTTCGGTATGTTACTTGCCCGAGATTCGATCGTCGGTATCTCCATACCTAGTTCAGCCTCGTTACTGGCAAGTCTCTTTACTCGTTCCGTAATACAAGATCCCGCAACTAACAATTAGTCACATTGCTTGCAAGGCTCATTGTGATGTTGTATTACCGAGTGGGCCCCGAGATACCTCTCCATCACACGGAGTAACAAATCCCAGTCTCGATCCATGCCAACTCAATAGACAACATCAGAGATACCTGTAGAGCACCTTTATAGTCACCCAGTTACGTTGCAACGTTTGATACACACAAGGCACTCCTCCGATATCTGTGAGTTGCATGATCTCATGGTCATAGGAACACATACTTGACATGCGGAAAACAGTAGCAATAAACTGACACAATCATATGCTACGTTTGTAGTTTGGTTCTTGTCCATCACATCATTCTCCTAATGATGTGACCCCGTTATCAAATGACATCTCATGTCCATGGCTAGGAAACCTTAACCATCTTTTGATCAACGAGCTAGCCTATTAGAGGCATACTAGGGACATGGTTTTGTCTATGTATCCACACATGCATCTAAGTCTCCGATCAATACAATTATAGCATGGATAATAAACGATTATCATGAACAAGGAAATATGATAATAAGTAATTTATTATTGCCCCTAGGGCATATTTCCAACAGTCTCCCACTTGCACTAGAGTCAATAATCTAGTTCACATCACCATGTGATTCGCATTGTTATGAATCTAACACCCAACGAGTTCTGGGGCTCGATCATGCTTTGCATGTGAGAGAGGTCTTATAGTCAACGGGTCTGTGATATTGAGATCCGTGTGTACTTTGAAAATCCTTATGTCAAACCGTAAACACTGCTACCACACCCCACTTGTTACTATTTCCAAATGGCTGCTCCACTATACGTATCCAGATTGCTACTACGAGTCATCCGGATTAGTGTTAAAGCTTGCATCGACGTAACTCCTTACGACGAACCCTTTATCACCTCCATAATAAAAAACAATTCCTTTAGTCTTTTAGTCACTAAGGATAATGTTGACTGCTGTCCAGTGATCCACTCCTGGATCACTCTTGTACCCCTTGACGGACTCATGGCAAGGCACACACAAGTGCGGTACACAGCATGGCATACTATATAGAGCCTATGGCTAGAGCATAGGGGACGACGTTCATCCTTTCTCTTTCTTCTGCCATGGTCGAGCTTTGAGTCTCACTCAACTTCATATCCTACAAATAAGGTGAGAACTCTTTCTCTGACTGATCCATTTTGAACTCTTTCAAAATCTTTGTCAAGGTATGTACTCATTGAAAGTCTCATCAAGTCATCTTTGATCTATCTATATAAACCTTGATGCTCAATAAGTAGTTTTATCCAGGTTTTACTTTGAAAATCACTTTCCAAATAACCGCTTACGCTTTCCAGAAATTCTACATTATTTCCGATCAACAATATGTCATCTACATATACTTATCAGAAATTCTATAGTGCTCCCACTCACTTTGATGTAAATACAAGTTTCTCGTAAACTTCGTATAAACTCAAAAACTATGATCAACTCATCGAAGTTATATTCCAACTCCGAGATGCTTGCTTCAGTCCATAGAAGGATCACTGAAGCTTGCTCACCTTTTAGCATCCTTAGGACTGACAAAACCTTCTGGTTGTATCACATACAACCGTTCCTCAAGTAAACCGTTAAGGAAACGATGTTTGGACATCCATCTGCCAGATTTCATAATTGAAAAATGCAGCAACTGCTAACATAATTCCAACAGACTTTAGCATCGCTACGAGTGAGAAAGTCTCATCGTAGTCAACTCCTTGAACTTGTCACAAACATCTTTGCAACAAGTCGAGCTTTACAAATGGTGACATTTACCATCAGTGTCTGTCTTCATTTTAAAGATCTATTTATATTCAACGACCTGCTTTCCAACGAGCAAGTCTACCAAAGTCTATACTTGGTTCTCATACATGGATCCTATCTCGGATTTCATGACCTCCAACCATTTGTCAGAATCCGGGCCCATCATCGCTTCTCCATAGCCCGTAGGTTCATCGTTGTCCAACAACATGACCTCCAAGACAGGGTTGTCATACCGCTTAGGAGCAGTACACATCCTTGTCGACCTATGAAGTTTGATAGTAACTTGATCCTGAAGCTTCATGATCATCATCATTAACTTCCTCTTCAATTAACGTAGGCTTCACAGAAACAACTTCCTGCGATGCGCTACTATCTTGTTGAACAAAGGTTCAATAACCTCATCAAGTTCTATGTTCCTCCTAGTCAACTCTTTCGAGAGAAACATTTTCCTCAAGAAAGGATCCATGTAAGCAACAAAACACTTTGCACTTGGATCTGAGATAGAAGGTTCACCCAACTGATCTTAGTGTATTCTATGAAGATGCATTTGTCCGCCTTGGGTTCTAGCTTATTATGTGAAAACATTTTCCACACAAGCATTGCAGCCCCAAACATTAAGAAATGACAGCTTAGGTTTCTATCAAACCATAATTCACATGGTGTCATCTCAACAGATTTAGATGGTGCCCTATTTAAATTGAATGTAGTTGTCTCTAATGCATAACCCCAAAATTATAGTAGTAAAACGATAAGAGACATCATAGCACGCACCATATCCAATAGAGCATGACTAATATATTCGGACACACCATCACACTATGGTGTTCTAGGTGGCGTTAGTTGTGAAACAAATTTCACATTGTCTTAAGTTGTATGCCAAACTCGTAACTCAAATATTCACCTCCACGATCATATCGCAGTCATTTTATCTTCTTGTCACGATGATATTAAACTTCACTTTGAATTTGCTTGAACCTTTCAAACGATTCAGACTTGTGTTTCATTAAGTAAATATACACTATATCTACTCAAATCATCAGTGAAGGTAAGAAAACAACGATATCTACTGCACGCTACAAGACTCACTGGATTGCATACAACAACATGTATCATTTCCAATGAATCACTTGCCCGCTCCATCCAACGGGGTCCTTTAGTCATCTTGCCTAAGAGGCATGGTTCGCATGTCTCAACCGATTCGAAATCGAATGAGTCCAAAGATCCATCTGCATGGAGTCTCTTCACGCGCTTTATACCAATATGACATTTAGCGGCAGTGCCACAAGTATGTGGTACTATCATTATTAACTTTGTATCTTTTGACCTCAATGTTATGAACATGTGTATTACTACGATCAAGATTTCAACAAACCATTCTCACTGGGTGCATGACCATTGAAGGTATTATTCATGTAAACAGAATAACCATTATTCTCTAACTTAAATGAATAACCGTATTGCAATAAACACGATCTAATCTTGTTCATGCTCAACGCAAAACACCAAATAACATTTATTTAGGTTTGTCACTAATCCCGAAGGTAGAGAGAGCGTGCGATGTTGATCACATCAACCTTGGACACATTTCCAACACACATCATCACCTCACCCTTAGATAGTTCTCCGTTTATTTCGTAGCTTTTATTTCGAGTTACTAACATTTAGCAACCTAACCGGTATCCAATACCCAAGTGCTACTAGGAGTACTAGCAAGGTACACATCAATAACTCGTATATCAAATATACTTCTGTCGACGTTGCCAGCCTTCTTATCTACCAAATATCTAGGGTTGTTCCGCTTCAGCGACCGCCCACCTCATAATAGAAGCACTTAGTCTCGGGTTTGAGTTCAACTTTGGGTTACTTCATTGGGGCAGCAACTGAATTGCTATCCATGAAGTTTCCCTCCTTGCTCTTGCCCTTCTCGAAACTAGTGGTTTGATTAACCATCAACACTTGACGTTCCTTCTTGATTTCTACCTTCACGGTGTCAAACATCGCGAACAGCTCAGGAATCATTATTTCTATCCCTGGCAATTTATAGTTCATCACTAAGTTCTAGTAGCTTAGTGACAGTGACTTGGAGAACTAAGTCAATCACTATCTTATCTGGAAGATCAACTCCCACTTGATTCAAGCGATTGTAGCACCCAGACAATTTGAGTACATGCTCAACGATTGAGCTATTCTCTTTCATCCTGCAGGCAAAGAATCTCGTTGGAGATCTCATATCTCGCAACACGGGCACGAGCCTGAGATCCTAATTTCAGCTCTTAGAAACATCTCATATGTTCCGTGACATTCAAAATGTTTTGGAGCCTCAATTCTAAGCCGTAATGGATGACGCACTAAACCATCAAGTAGTCATCAGAACGTGCCTGTCAGATGTTCACAACATCTACAGACGACGTTAGAGGTGTTGGCGCACCGAGCGGTGCATTAAGGACATAAGCCTTCTGTGCAGCAATGAGGACAATCCTCAGATCACGGACCCAGTCCGCAATATTGCTACCATCATCTTTCAATTCTATTTCTCTAGGAACATATAAAAATACAAAGGAGCTACAACGCGAGCTAGTAATCTACAACATAATTTGCAAAGTCACTACTGACTATGTTCATGATAATAAGTTCAATTAATCGTATTACTTAATAACTACCACTCAAATTGACATCCCTCCGATCATTCGAGTGATATACGATCCAAATTCACCAACTCAAGTCCAATCATCATGTGAGTTGAGGTGGCTGCAATGGTGAACATTATTATATTGATCATATCTACTATATGACTCATGTTCGACCTTTCGTTCTCTTGTGTTCTCTCTATACATGCTAGGCTCGTCAAGTTTAACCCGAGTGTTCTGCACGTGCAAATCTGGCTTGCACCTGTTGTATGTGAACGTAGAGTCTATCACACCCGATCATCACATGGTGTCTCAACACGACGAACTTTTGCAATGGTGCACACTCGGGGAGAACACAATTTATCTTGAAATTAAGTGAGGGATGACCTTATAATGCTACCGTCGTCCTAAGCAAAACAAGGTGCATAAAAGGATTAACATCACATGCAAATCATAAGTGACATGATATGTCCATGAACTTGTGCTTTTGATCTCCATCTAGAAAGCACCGACAGGATCTCCATCGTCACCGGCATGACACCATGATCTCCATCAACGTGTCGCCATCGGGGTTGTCACGCCCTGCATGCTTCTACTACTATTGCTACCGTTTAGCGATAAAGTAAAGCATTACATAGCGCTTAATGATTGACACGCAGGTCATACAATAATTAAAGACAACCCTATGGCTCCTGCCGCTTGCCGTATTCATCGACATGCAAGTCGTGATAATCTATACATCACATGATCATCTCATACATCACATATATCACATCATGTAATTGGCCATATCATATCACAACATACCCTGCAAAAACAAGTTAGACGTCCTCTAATTGTTGTTGCATGTTTTACGTGGCTGCTACGGGTATCTAGCAAGAACAATTCTCACCTACTCAAAAACCACAACGGTGATACACTAGTTTCTTTTCAACATTCTCAAGGACCACCTTTGTCGAATCCGATCCAACTAAAGTTAGAGAAACTGGCACCCGCAAGCCATCTATGCAATCTTGATCACGGTCCTTCCGATCTAGCGCCGAACGGACGACACCTCCGCGTTCAGCACACGTGCAACTTGATGACGATCTCCACCGTCTTGATCCAGCAAGAGGAGGTGGAGAGGAGAGAGAGTT
This sequence comes from Hordeum marinum, assembly GCA_022496015.1. NCBI lineage: Eukaryota > Viridiplantae > Streptophyta > Magnoliopsida > Poales > Poaceae > Hordeum > Hordeum marinum. Next base: position 28,319,107 of record CM039678.1, read on the forward strand.
CACCGGCAGCGTGACGGCGCTCCGGTGATGGTGGTGGAGTGATTCCGACAGGGCTTCGCCTAAGCACTGCAGAAAACCGATCTAGAGGAGCACCGGTGGAACGGGTAGCACGTGGCCGTAAAATCTTTGCAAAACCCCTCTATTCCACCAGTATATATAGGAGGGAGGGAGAGGAGGGCGCAGCCTTGGCCTCCAAGGCTTTTTGGTTCGGCCGAATTGGGAGGTGGAGGAGGACTCTCCTCCTCCACTCCTAGTAGGACTAGGACTCTTCCTTTTTTGCCTTTTTTCACCTTTTTCCTTTAGGACTTTTGCCTCCTGCGCCATGGGCCTTGTTGTGGCTATTCCTCCAGCCCACGAAGGGCTGGTTATAACTCTCCACAGCCCATGGACCCTCTGTGGTCGAAATACCCCTCCCGGAGGTCCCCCGGTACACTACCGGCACTCCCCGTACACTACCGATGAGCCCGAAACTTTTCCGGTGACCAAACTGGGACTTCCTATATATGAATTTTACCCCCGTACCATTACGGAGCTCCTCGTGACGTCCGGGATCTCATACGGGACTCCGAACAACCTTCAATCACCACCATACATAACTCTACACTACCGAAACATCACCAAACCTTAAGTGTGCAGACCCTGCGGGTTCGAGAACTATGTAGACACGACCGAGACACCTCTACGGTCAATAACCAATGGCGGGACCTGGATGTGCACATTGGTTCCTACATATTCTACGAAGATCTTTATCGGTCGAACCTCTATGTCAAGGATTCAGTTAATCCTGTACGATGTTCCCTTTGTTCTTCGGTATGTTACTTGCCCGAGATTCGATCGTCGGTATCTCCATACCTAATTCAACCTCGTTACCGGCAAGTCTCTTTAATCGTTCCATAATACAAGATCCCGCAACTAACAATTAGTCACATTGCTTGGAAGGCTCATTGTGATGTGGTATTACCGAGTGGGCCCCGAGATACCTCTCCGTCACACGGAGTAACAAATCTCAGTCTCTATCCATGCCAACTCAACAGATACCATCGGATATACCTATAGAGCACCTTTATAGTCACCCAGTTACGTTGCGATGTTTGATACACACAAGGCACTCCTCTGATATCCGTGAGTTGCATGATCTCATGGTCATAGGAACACATACCTGACATGCGGAAAACAGTAGCAATAAACTGACACAATCATATGCTACATTTGTAGTTTGGGTCTTGTCCATCACATCATTGTCCTAATGATCTGAACCCGTTATCAAATGACATCTCATGTCCATGTCTAGGAAACCTTAACCATCTTTTGATCAATGAGCTAGTCTATTAGAGGCATACTAGGGACATGGTTTTGTCTATGTATCCACACATGCATCTAAGTCTCCGATCAATAAAATTATAGCATGGATAATAAACGATTATCATGAACAAGGAAATATGATAATAACTAATTTATTATTGCCTCTAGGGCATATTTCCAACAAAGTATATGTTCCTATGACCATGAGATCATGCAACTCACGGACACCGGAGGAGTGCCTTATGTATATCAAACGTCGCAACGTAATTGGGTGACTATAAATGTGCTCTATAGGTATCTCCGAGGGTGTCTGTTGGGTTGGGTTGGATGAAGACTGGGATTTGTTACTCCGTGTGACGGAGAGGTATCTCAGGGCCCACTCGGTAATACAACATCACAATAAGCCTTGCAAGCAATGTGACTACGTGTTAGTCACGGGATCTTGTATTATGGAACGAGTAAAGAGGCTTGCCGGTAACAAGGTTGAACTAGGTATGGAGATACCGACGATCGAATCTCGGGCAAGTAACATACCGAAGAACAAAGGGAACATCATACGAGATTAACTGAATCCTTGACACATAGGTTCGATCGATAAAGATCTTCGTAGAATATGTAGGAACCAATATGGGCATCTAGGTCCCGCTATTGGTTATTGACCGTAGAGGTGTCTTGGTCATGTCTACATAGTTCTTGAACCCGTAGGGTCTGCACACTTAAGGTTTGGTGACGTTTCGGTAGTATAGAGGTATGTATGGTGGTGACCGAAGGTTGTTAGGAGTCCCGGATAAGATCCCAGACGTCACGAGGAGCTCCGTAATGGTCCGGAGGTAAAGATTCATATATAGGAAGTCCTGTTTTGGTTGCCGGAAAAGTTTCGGGCTCATCAGTAGTGTAACGGGAGTGCCGGTAGTGTACCGGGAGACAATCGGGAGGGGTATTTCGACCCAAGAGGCTTCGACCCTTAGTGGTCTGGTGTAACTCCCACACAAGGGCCATGCATCTAAGGAAGAAAATCCAATGGGAAAAGGTGGAAAAAAGGCAAAAAAGGAGGAATCCTAGTCCTACTAGGATTGGAGGAGGAGTCCTCCTCTCCTTGCCACTTCGGCTGACCAAGGAGTACTTGGACCTTGCGCGAAGGCCTCTCCTCCCTCCCTCTTATATATACTGGTGGTTTTTAGGGTTTTGCACTAGATTTTTAGCCACGTGCTGCCCGTTCCTTGAGTGCATAGTTTCTCCTCTAGATCGGATTTCTGCAGTGCTTAGGCAAAGCCCTGCCGGAATAGCTCCACCACCATCGCCGGAGCGCCATCACGCTGCCGGAGAACTCTTCTACCTCTCTGCTCCCTCTTGCTGGATCAAGAAGGCAGAGATCGTCATCAAGCTGCACATGTGCTTTACGCGGAGGTGTCGTCCATTTCGCGCTAGATTGGGAGGACCGTGATCAAGATCGCGAGACGGATCGTGATGAGATCGCGGAACGGATCGTGATGAGTTCGCGGGACGGATCGTGATTGGATCGCGGGATGGATCGTGATGAGATCGCGGGATGCTCAGCGATTTGGATCGTGAAGACGTTCGACTACACCAACCACGTTTCTTAACTCTTCCTGCTTAGTGATCTACAAATGGTATGTAGATCCACTCTCCCTCTCGTAGATGCTCATCGCAATGGATAGATCTGCGTGTGCGTAGGAAATTTTTTGTTTCCCATGCAACGTTCCCCAACAATGATGTCATGCCAAGTTTCAACCTTTTCACAGTTCATTGGTAGTGCTTTTCAATTTCAAGGTCATTTAGCTCAAAATAAATCATTAAATGCATGAAAAATATCAAATGAAGTCAGAAAGGGTTGAAAATTGATGATGTGCCTTTGAATGGTGCATATTGAACACACAAAAAGTATGGAGTTAAAATAAGTTATTGAAAATGAAATCCTGTTGTAATAGATGCGTTTTCGTCCGAAACCCTCATACTTCGAAAGAGATTGTCCAGTTTGTACACGAAGTGCATCGAGTTTTTGCCCTAACCCTCTCAACTCTTTAGAAGTTGCTATGTGGGTGAAATTATGATGTCATGCCAAGTTACAACCTTTTCAGAGTTCATTTGTACTGCTTTTCAAACTACAGATATGACATTTCAAATGTCATTTAATCAAATTTTCTTATACAACAATTTAAGTTGTTCGAACATGCATGGAAATACCATAAACAGATTCTTTATATTTTTCTGATATTTTTTCATATATTATTTATGTCCATTTGAGTAATAGATTTTTTTCTGTGATTTTCTAAAGTTTATGGGTTTTTCCGAAAATAATAATTAATAATGAATTAAAAACTTTTATTACCGGTGCGAGCCACGTACCGGTACAAAATGTCCACTACCCAGCGCATTTTTTGGGGAGGACCTTTAGTACCGGTGCGTGGCTTGCACCGGTACTAAACGGTCTTTAGTACCGATTCGAGCCACACACCGGTACTAAAGTTCCTATAGGTATAAATAGTATCGCCCTCGTCCCAACCCGAGCCACGCACCGGGAGAAGCTCCATTTGCGCCGCCTGGCTGCCGAAATCCATCGTCGCCGCCACGCGCCGCCCCGACGCCGCGTGCCGCCCCGAGCTCGCCGCCCTGACCCCGCCTCCCCGACGCCGTGTGCTGCCCTGCCGCCCCGACGCTGCCCGCCGCCTGCCGCCCCTACGCCTCGAGCCCGCCGACCCGATGCTGCGTGCCGCCCCGACACCACGCGCCGCCCTGACGCGCGCTGCCCCGACGCCACCCGCCGCCCGCCCCTCGCCGCCCCGACGCCGCACGCCACCCCGATGCCACGCGCCGCCCCGACACCGCCGACCCGACGCCGCGCCTCCCTCGAGCAGATTTGCACAGCTACACCCTCGGTGAGCCTCTCCCCTCCCCCTTGCCCGCCGCCCTGACCCCCGCACGCTCGCCGGAACTCACCGGCCCTCACCGTGCGCCGCACTGGCGTGGCCTACTGACGTGGCCGACCAGCCTCACCCCCAAGGTTTGTGGCTTGCTGGAGCAACTCCGGTGCGGCCTACTGACATGGCAGGCCAGCCCCACCCCCAGGGTTTGCGGCTTGCCGGAGCAACTCCTTCGCGCAGATGTGGCCCCACATCCAGGGTTTGCGGCTCGCCAGAGCAACTCCGGCACGTCCTATTGACGTGGCCCCACCCCCAGGGTTTGCGACTCGCCGGAGCAACTCCGGCGCGGTCTACTCACGTGGCCAGCCAGCCCCACCCCCAGGGAAATAGCCAGTGGGCCTGCGGGCCCAGTTCACCAGTTGACCCAGTCAACTATGTTGACTGGGCAGGCCCCAGTCAATGACAAGTGGGGCCTCCCCCCTAATCCACTAATTAATTAAAATGATTAAGTGTTTTGTTAGATGTCAAGTGCTATTTTGCTAAGTGTTTTGTTAGATGTCAATGACAAGTGGGGCCGCCCCCTAATCCACTAACAAGTGGGGCCGCCCCCCTAATCCACTAATTTTGCTAAGTGTTATTTAATTTTTTAGATGCTAAGTGTTGATTTTGCTAAGTGTTATTTAATTTGTTTTCATAATTAAGTGTTTCTTCTCGACGTCGATGATGCCGATCCCGCATCCTCGTCGTCGAGTCGGCGGAGGAGGTCTGTTTCTTGAGCCAAGGGGCCTTGCCGGGACTGGACTCCGCCGGGCTGGTACTGGGAGGTGTTGCCTTCCCGGTGGCGCAGCTTGGTGAGGTGCCATCCCGTCGTCGACTCGGAGGTTCTGTGGTGGCGGCCGCCTAGGCCACGGACGATTCGGAGGCTTGAGTCCCCCGCGGAGGTGGTACAATACCATGTCAGCAAGGAGAACGAGCACGTCCGTCGCTACATGGCAGCTTTGGAGGCTAGGTCCGGCAATACCTGGAAGATTCTTCGGGGATCTCACTAGACCTATGTTCGTGTGATGGTTCCTTCTCTTTGGGTGTCCATCGCCCGCCCCGATATCCGTCGGGCGCTAGGGTTCTAGCTAGATCGATATATTAGCTACTATATATGTATTATTATGATGTATTAGCTAGATCGATGGATTAGCCGATGTATTAAATATTATCCGAGATTATGATGAGATCTTTTCTAAGAACTAATATATATGTATTCGATGATGCATTATTAATTAACTATCAGTTATTTTGCTTCTTGAATGCATGCTAATTTGAATACTAATTTGTTTTATCCATATTATTATGGATTACTTATGTAACATCCTAAAATTCCATTTTGGAATGTTATGAAATATAGCTATTCATCATCATCACATTGTTTGAATGAAATGAATGGTTGAAGTGCTTCCTTTGAAATTCTGAAAGGCCATTTCAATGTTTCCATATATTTGTTTCACCTATTTGAAAACTTCTGGAAATGTTCAAAAAAAAGAGAGGAGTAACATGACACTCCACATCAGGGACTTCTTGGTGAAATATTTGAGCAATAAAACCAGGGGGTTATTTGAAAAATTATTGCAAAAGGATTCAAAAGCAATTAGGCATTTTCTAAAAAATGATTTTTTAAAGTATTCATTCTGACAGAGGAAAAATGTTCATTAAATAGCATTAATTCCCGTGATCATATTGATATATATATTTCCCATGTTTGGAATTATTTTGAATGTTTTAAAAGAGTTTTAAATGCCCTGGAAATAGAAAAGGAAATGAATTAAACAGAAACGGGCCGGCCCACAGCCTTTAAGACCCGAAATCACTCCGGGTCGGCCACCGACGCGCAAATCCCGCGTCCCACCCTCACTGACGGGCGGGACCCACTGTCCAATCGCGGCATCAGCATGCTCGTCCCCTTCCCCGCGCCCGACGACCTCGTCGGCGATTCCTCCTCCGCGGATCTCGCTCCTCCTTCCCTCTCCCGACCCCGCACCTGGCCTATATAAGCCCCGGCCCTCTCCGCTCTCTGTTCCACCCCCAAAACCCCCTTTACCTCACCGGAACATCGCCGACACCACCTCGCCAGAGTTCTAACTCCAAACGGAGCCCCTAGAGCTCCTGCCCATCGCCACACTCACCCCACTCCCCTCCGACGCCACCAATCGACGCCGGAGCTTCGCCGCAGTCGCCTGGGCATTTCGGACGCTCCCCCCGACCACCGCACCATCGTCCCCGAGCACCTCCGACCTCTGGCCACCGTCGACCTCGCCAAAAAGCTCGACCCCCTCTCTGTAAGCCACCGCCCCCTCCATAGCCGTCCGATCCCGATCCGACGCTTTAAGTTTCGGTCATCCGCTCGCTAGCTCCCGCGCGCACGCTCTCTCAACCAATCACAGCACGCCACATAGATCCTGTCCGTTCAATAGATTTTTTTATTTTTCTTTTCTGTTTTCGAAAACAGAATGTATTCTGTTTCGTTTTTATTATATCTTTTAAAATATTTATAGTTTTTGATTGATTCTTTTGGCAACATGTCACAAAATTCATCTTGTTTCATCCTGTAGTCTTAGATTTCAAATTTGAACTTTTAAATTTGTATTTTGATAAAATTGAGAAAATCACTAAAACTTGAATAACATAAGTTTAAAAATTTCTTTTTTGAGTGATTCTTTTTGCTACTGTTTTGTACTAGTTAGAACTATTATCCAGCACTGTTTGAGAATTTTTAGGATATTTTAGATTAGGGTTTTTAGGCAAAACAGATTCTGTTTAGTTCTTCTTAGAGTTTATTTGAATTGATTTTATTTTATTTTATTTTTTTTTAGTTTAACTTTTATTGTAGTTTATTTAGTTCTGTTGTACAACATTAGGTGAATTATTTTGATAGTAAAAATATTGTTATTTTGTTTTGTGCTCTAGTTTAAATAGGTAAACTTTGTTTCACCATTAGTATTGTCTATAAAAATATTTTATAGTAATCCTTTTTTCAGAAAACTTTTGTAATAAAATATTTTCTGTTATCTAGTAAAAGTCTTGTATTTACTTTTCTAGTATCTATTGGTTAGTTGTTCAAAACAAAATTTTGTTTTGTTATGCCTTAGTAGAAAATTTTGACACCAAAATTTTAGAGTCTCCTACTTGAGTGATTCTTGCTTTTAATTGTGCTATTGCTTGTTGAAGTATTTGTTTTACATTGCTGTTGTGTGAATGGTATTGTGATTATACTTATTGTGTGCTTTGTTTGATTCACTAAATCATCCGGAGTGCGAAGCTTGTTATCTAGAGTCACTTGAGTACGATGACCGTTAGCAAGGCAAGTCACTTTGATCATGTTTTAACCATGTTTTTATTGCATTAGTTCTACCATCTCCCCAATTGCATGCAAAGTAGGTAATTTGGAAACTTGGTTACTTGATGTAGTATCATGTGGTAGGCACCCCTCAACCCTTGACACCTTGGCCCCGGGAAACGTTGATTTAAATTTTGCTATGCTTTTTAGTAGACGGGGTTGGTTGTGTGAATCATGTGAGTTGAGAGGTAATAAATAACAAGACCTGCAAGATGATAAAGACTTCAAGACTCCGAGTTTTCAATATACCTCTGGGTGGATGATGGTTGAACGGCGCCCTGGAGAAGCCAGTGGTTTGCTTAGGTTTTGCTGGAGAAGTGCCGGTATTCACGCGGAAAGGTCCACCAAGGCACAAAGAGATGGATGGATGCTTCAAGACCCAAGGCTTACCTACACAGCCACAAGCCATTATGGGCTCTGGCTTGGTTGGATATTGTGGTGACCCTGGATAGGCGGTGCTACGAGATGTAGAAGAACGGAAGGAAAGGATGGGCACCGACAAAGTCTCAGGGAAACCCTTTAGAAGACCATGTTTTGGTCATCCGTTTCTCAAACGCACTGAAGTGCGAGGAATTCAACGGAGGCGACCAAATCTTGTGGGGAACGTGTGCAAAACTCTGCAGAGTACCCAAACCTTATCGATTAGCCGTGTCCACGGTCATGGACAACTTGAGCCAAAGGAACTGAATCTATCTGGAATTCTCAACACCAATAATAATATTGATGTGGGTATTAATGACAACTTGGGTATGAGAATTGGTTGGTGGAACCATATCATTAATCAACCAACATAGTAGTAATAACTTTTGCTTTGACCTCTTTGTTGTAGGAAAAATCGGCTTTATGCAAAACTTACAACCCCACCTGCCATATTGCATATAGAATAGATGATTACTCTTTCACCCCTCTATTTTGTGACATTGCCGGCATATTCAATATGCTGACCTACACGGCTGCAATGTATCGTGTTGCAGAGTACTTTTCCGACCAAGAGTGAGGATACGCTCTACGCTCGGTGAGATGCCCTTGGAGTCAGATGGACTCAACTACCTTTGAAGCTTCCGCAAGATTAGTTTATCTCATGAGTTAGCCTTCAGCCACTTTATTGTAATTCTTATTGTAATAAAGGACTCGATATGGGATTTCGATTAATTAATGCTGTGTGATTTCCCTTTGATATATACATTGATGTACCGTGTGTGTACCAGCATGATCTTGGGATGGTACGGAAACACCAGAGATTCGACCTTTCAGGTCGGGTCGCTACAGAAATGGTATCAGAGCACACGCTGACCGTAGGACGTAACCCCTAGGATTGGAAAAGCCTGAGGATCAATATTTCTTCTTTTGTCTTTAAAATCCTTATATTCTCATCTGGTCATTTTCTGAGTTCTCTCCAATTTATTTCAACTTTTGTAGATGGCCGCCTTCGCCCTAGTTCGCTTCATGGAGTTTTGCCAGCCTGACGCTACCATGCCTTTTGGCAAAGAGCTGACACGGATCGTCAAGGACGTAAGGATTGCTCTGCCAACCCTCACCGGGACTGCGATCATGTCTTACCCACAAGACGATCGCTACAGGATCGAAGTGCACATTCCCGGAAGGACTTTTGGTTATCGCACAGAGCCTCTCGACTTAAAGTTTGTGGCACCCAGCTGGATTCTCTGTAGGGACATGGCGATTCACCTTGCCCTCGGACGTATTCAGGAGGAATACAGGGGTGGTCCCATTTCACCAGGAGTCAGCATGGTTTGTCACAGGGATGTCAATGGAAATATCATAAACACCCCCACTGAAGACTCCACCATTTCCTATATCCACACTTTGGAGACTCACATCAGGACTCTGGAGCTTCGGGTACGTGCTGACACGAAGATGATCAAGAGGCTGATGAACCGCGAGCTTGACCTCGAGGCTGACCTAAGGGAAGCCAAGTACGAGCATGAGAATGAAACGAAGGATTTCTTGGAGAGGATCGAGAAGCTGAACACTCGCATTGCAACTCTGGAGGAACAGCTGGACATGGGTGAAAACCTTCACATAGAAGGAGATGTGGCTCCCTTGATCAGCAACGATGATGACTGTGAGAAGAGCACCACCAGAGGACCCATGACCATGTACTTCTGAGGAGAACTTTAGTCATGCCCCCCCATGTATCTTTCATTTTCAACGTTAAAGCGTAGGTCGATGCTTAGCTTGATTGAAGAATTGTACCTCGATGTTTGAACCTTGAGTTGAATAAATGAATGAGTGTTTGATGTGGTATGTTTGTTGCAATTCATATGGGTAGTGAATTTTTTTTCTAGGCCCTTGTTCTATTCTGATTCTCACCTCTCTAAAAACAATAAGATGCCTCCTCGACGTGAACCCGAATTCACCTTTCCACCGGAATTCACACAACTCCTCCAGTAGCAGAATGCCCTGATGCAACTCTTGATCCAGAACCAAACCAACAATCAGAACAACAACCACAACAACAATCCTCCACCTCAGGGCGACAACCTCACCCATTTTCTGAGGCTGAGACCACTAACTTTCTCTAGTAGCACTGAGCCCATTGTGGCAGATGATTGGCTCCACAAGATGGAGAGGGAACTCACCACTGCTGGATGCACTGAGGCTGAAAATGTGCGCTTTGCCGCACATCAACTTGAGGGACCCGCAGCTGCATGGTGGGAGAACTACACCACCACATACCCCATTGCTTATGTGACTTGGGAGCAGTTCCAGTTAGCTTTCCGCACTGTTCATGTCTCAGCTGGAGCCATGAGTCTGAAGAAGCATGAAATTTCGCAACTTACACCAGGGAAGTCGCTCTATGGCCCAGTATGTGGATGAATTCAGCACGTTGGCACGTTATGCACCGGGAGACATGGCCAATGATGCAACCAAGTAGGAGAAGTTCTTGGAAGGACTCAACAATGAGTTGAGCGTGCAACTGATGGTAGCTACTTTCAACAACTACCAAGAGCTGGTAGACAAGGCCCTCATCTTGGAGGGGAAGCAGCAGCAAATCGAGAACCGCAAGAGGAAGTATGTATAGGGGAAGTCTAACTCTGGATCTCATCAGAAGCCCCGTTACTCCCCATACTCAGGAAATACTGGATTAGGGACCCGTAAGTATGAAGGACACACTCACGCCATGCACAACCATGGAAGCCACAACCATGGAGGCAATGGGAATAATCGTCCCAACAATGGCAACTCTAAGAATGCGATTGGAAGTTGGAATGGCAACCATCACTGTCCCGCCCCAGCGCAGAAGGATCTGAACCATATCACCTGCTTCAAGTGCCAGAAGACCGGGCACTATGCCACTGATTGTCCTCAGAACAAGATGGGAAATGGAAACGGCAACAACAACACCAACTCAGCAACTAAGAAGCCCAACCCTTTTCCCCGTGCTCAGGTGAACCACATTGATGTGGAGGAGATCTATGACCAGCCCGAGACTGTGGTTGGTAAGTTTCTATTGAATTCACGTTTAGTTACAATACATTTTGATTCCGGTGCAACGCATTCATTCATATCAAGGGTAGTTGTGGAAAAGTATAGTTTACCCACCAGAACCCTTAGTCAGCCCATTAAGGTTAGTTCCCCAGGAGGCATGATGATGGCAGGAATAGGATGCCACGCATTGAGACTCAATATAGGAAAACACATTTTTCCCACCAACCTCATTGTCTTAGAGTCCCAGGCATTGGAAGTAATCCTAGGCATGGATTGGATGACCAAGTATGAAAGAAACCTAGATTGCCCCAGCAAGTCTATTTTGCTCACCACCCAGAGAACAAGAGGATTAAGTATGTTTTCTGACGCACACAAATGAGCGCTCGGTTAAATCCCCTCACCGGAGTCGTTCAGGAGGAAGTACCTGTGGTACAAGACTTTCCATATGTATTCCCAGAAGAATTACCAGGCATGCCACCAGATAGAGAGATTGAACTCCTGATATAGAGTTACTACCAGGAACAGCCCCAATTTCCAAGAGACCCTATCGGATGCCCGCAAATGATTTAGTAGAAATCAAGAAGCAGATTAAAGAGTTATTGGACAAAGGGTATATTCTCCCAAGTTCTTCACCTTGGGGAGCCCCAGTTCTTTTGGTAGAGAAGAAAGATAAAACCTTGAGGATGGTAGTCGATTATCGTGCATTGAACGAGGTGACTATCCAGAACAACTACCCTCTACCGATGATTAATGACTTGTTTGATCAGCTAGTAGGAGCCAAAGTGTTCTCCAAGATCGAACTTCGATCAGGGTATCACCAGTTGAAAATTCGTGAACAGGATATACCCAAAACAACTTTCACCACAAGGTGTGGCTTGTATGAGTATACCGTCATGTCTTTTGGTTTGACCAACGCTCCTGCCTACTTCATGAGTATGATGAACAAAGTATTCATTGAATACCTGGACAAGTTTGTCATGGTGTTCATCGATGATATTTTGATATTCTCCAAGAGCGAGGAAGAACACAAGGAACACTTGTGTGTAGTTCTAGAGAAGCTTAGAGAGCATTAGCTATATGCCAAGTTCAGCAAATGTGAATTTTGGCTGACGGAACTCAGATTCCTTGGACACATTATTTCCGGAGATGGAATAGCAGTGGACCCAGCTAAGGTTGAAGCAGTCACCGAGTGGAAGTCACCCACCTCAGTTAAGGAGATCCGTTGTTTCCTCGGACTTGCCGGATATTACCGGAGATTTATTGAGAATTTCTCAAAGATTTCCAAGCCCATGACGGAACTGTTAAAGAAAGAGTCTAAGTATATTTGGACTGAGGAATGTAAAGCCAGTTTCCAGGAGTTGAAGAAACGTGGTCACAACCTAGTGTTGATCCTGCCAAATATTCGGAAGGACTTCCAGGTTTATTGTGATGCATCACGTCAAGGACTTGGAGGAGTACCCTGTTGGAAATATGCCCTAGAGGCAATATATAAAGTGTTTATTATTATATTTCCTTTTTCATGATAATCGTTTATTATCCATGCTATAATTGTATTGATTGGAAACACTTTGCATGTGTGGGTAAATAGACAACACTGTGTCCCTAGTATGCCTCTAGTGAACTAGCTCGTTGATCAAAGATGGTCAGGGTTTCCTAGCCATTGACATGTGATGTCATTTGATAACGGGATCACATCATTAGGAGAATGATGTGATGGACAAGACCCAAACTACAAACGTAGCATATGATCGTGTCAGTTTATTGCAACTGTTTTCCGCATGTCAAGTATATGTTCCTATGACCATGAGATGATGCAATTCATGGATATTGGAGGAGTGCCTTGTGTGTATCAAACGTCGCAACGTAACTGGGTGACTATAAAGGTGCTCTACAGGTATCTCCGATGGTGTCTCTTGAGTTGGCATGGATCGAGACTGGGATTTGTTACTCCGTGTGACGGAGAGGTATCACAACATCACAATGAGCCTTGCAAGCAATGTGACTAATTCTTAGTTGCGGGATCTTGTATTATGGAACGAGTAAAGAGACTTTCCGGTAACAAGGTTGAACTAGGTATGGAGATACCGACGATCGAATCTCGGGCAAGTAACATACCGAAGAACAAAGGGAACGTTATACGGGATTAACTGAATCCTTGACATAGAGGTTCGACCGATAAATATCTTCGTAGAATGTGTAGGAACCAATGTGGACGTCTAGGTCCCGCCATTGGTTATTGACCGTAGAGGTGTCTAGGTCATGTCTACATAGTTCTCGAACCCGCAGGGTCTGCACACTTAAGGTTCGGTGACGTTTCGGTAGTGTAGAGTTATGTATGGTGGTGACCGAAGGTTTTTCGGAGTCTCGGATGAGATCCTGGACATCACGAGGAGCTCCGAAATGGTCCGGAGTTAAATATTCATATATAGGAAGTCCCAGTTTGGTCGCCGGAAAAGTTTCGGGCTCATCGGTAGTGTACCGGGAGTGCCGGTAGTCTACCGGGAGACCTCCGGGAGGGGTATTTCGACCCCAGAGGGTCCATGGGCTGTGGAGAGTAATAACCATACCTCAGTGGGCTGGAGGAACAGCCACAAAAAGGCCCACGACATAGGAGGGAAAATTCCTAAAGGAAAAAGGTGAAAAAAATGGCAAAAAGGAAGAGTCCTACTCCTACTAGGAGTGGAGGAGGAGTAGGACTCCTCCCCCTTTGGCCGGCCGACTCCTAGAAGGCCTTGGCCCTGCGCCAAGGCTGCCTCACCCTCCCTCCTTTATATACTGGTGGATTGGGGGCTGTTTGGACATAGTTTACGACCACGTGCTACCCGTTCCACCGGTACTCCTCTAGATTGGGGGCTGCAGTGCATAGGCGAAGCCCTGCCGGAACCACTCCACCACCATCGCCGGAGCGCCGTCACGCTGCTGGTGAACTCTTCCTCCTCTCCGCCTTCTCTTGCTGGATCAAGACGGTGGAGATCGTCATCAAGCTGCACGTGTTCTAAACGCGGAGGTGCCGTCCGTTCGGTACTAGATCGGAAGGATCGTGATCAAGGCCACGGGACGTTCGTGATCGAATCGCGGGACAAATCATGATGAGATCGCGGGACGGTTCGTGATTGGTTCGCGGGACGGTTCGTGATTAGATGGCTGGATGCTCGGCAATTTGAATCGCGAAGAAGTTCTACTACACCAACCGCGTTTCTTAACGCTTCCCGCTTAGCGATCTACAAGGGTACGTAGATCCACTCTCCCTCTCATAGATGCTCATCACCATGGATAGGTTTGCGTGTGCGTAGGAATTTTTTTGTTTCCCATGCAACGTTCCGCAACAGTGGCATCATGAGATAGGTTGATGGTTCGATGAGATCTCGAGTAGAACAAAAAAGGTTTGTGGGCGTTGATGCTGAGAGTGCTTCCTCCCTTGGTCGGATTTTGGTTCAGCGGAATTGTGAGATGAAGCGGCCCGGACCAACATTACTCGTACGCTTACGAGAGACCGGTTCCCTCGACGCAACTTGTTTCTTAGATGTCTTGCGGGTGACAGTTTCTCTCACTTTAGTTGGATCGGATCCGACAAAGGCGCTCCTTGAGAAGGTTAAAAAGCAATCTATGTATCACCGTTGTGGTTTATGCGTAGGTGAGAATTGTTCTTGCTAGATACCCGTAGCAGCCACATAAAACTTGCAAAAATAATTAGAGGACGTCTAACTTGTTTTTGCAGGGTATGTTGTGATGTGATATGGCCAATTACATGATGTGATATATGTGATGTATGAGATGATCATGTGATGTATAGAATTTCACGACTTGCACGTCGATGAGTACGGCAACCGGCAGGAGCCATAGGGTTGTCTTTAATTATTGTATGACCTGCGTGTCAATCATTAAGCGCTATGTAATGCTTTACTTTATCGCTAAGTGGTAGCAATAGAAGTAGAAGCAGGGCTGGCGCCACAACCCCAATGGCAGCACATTGATGGAGATCAAGATGATGGATATCATGGTGTTGTGCTGGTGACGATGGAGATCATACCGGTGTTTCGAAGATGGAGATCTTAAACACAAGTTCATGGCCATATCATGTCACTTATGAATTGCATGAGATGTTAATCCTTTTATGCACCTTGTTTTGCTTAGTATGGCGGTAGCATTATAAGGTGATCCCTCACTTGAATTTCCAGATGATCTGTGTTCTCCCCGAGTGTGCACCGTTGCGAAAGTTCGTCGTGTCGAGACACCACGTGATGATCGAGTGTGATAGACGCTACGTTCACATACAACGGGTGAAAGCCAGATTTGCACGTGCGGAACACTCGGGTTAAATTTGACGAGCCTAGCATGTACAGACATGGCCTCGGAACACAAGAGACCGAAAGGTCAAACATGAGTCATATAGTAGATATGATCAACATAATGATGTTCACCATTGAAACCAACTTAACTCACGTGATGATCGGACTTGAGTTGGTGAATTTGGATCATGTGACGCTCAGATGACCTGAGGGATGTAAATTTGAGTGGGAGCTTTAGTAATTTGATTAACTAAACTCATTATCTTGAACAATAGTCTAAGTAACCTTTGCATATTTATGTTGTAGATCAATGGCTCGCGCAGTAGCACCCCTGAATTTTAATGCGTTCCTAGAGAAAGCTAAGTTGAAAGATGATGGAAGTAACTTTGTTGATTGGGCCCGTAATCTGAGGATTATCCTCATGGCTTCCCAGAAACAATATGTCCTTGATGCACCGCTTGGTGACCAACCAGAAGACATGACCTCCGAAGACATTAAGAACGCTTGGGAGGCTCGTGCTGGAGACTACTCAATAGTTCAGTGTGCAATATTGTATGGCTTAGAACCGGGACTTCAAAGACGTTTTGGACGTCATGGAGCATATGAGATGTTCCAGGAGTTGAAGTTTATCTTTCAGAAGAATGCCCGGATCGAGAGGTATGAGACCTCCGATAAATTCTATGCTTGCAAGATGGAGGAGAACGGGTCTATTAGTGAGCACATACTCAGAATGTCTGGGTACTCAAACCGTCTAGCTGAGTTGGGAATTACCCTTCCGCCAGAGGCGATCACTGATAGAGTTCTTCAATCACTGCAACCTAGTTACAAGAGCTTTGTGATGAACTATAACATGCACGGGATGAACAAGTCAGTCGCCGAGCTGTTTGTGATGCTGAAAGTCGCTGAGTCTGAAATCCAGAAAGAACATCAAGTGTTGATGGTCAATAAAACCACTAGTTTCAAGAAAAATGGCAAGGGCAAAGGCAAGAAGGGTCAAACCAAGAAGGATGGCAAAGCAGTTGCTACTCCTACAAAGAAGCCTAAGCATGGACATAAGCTAGAAACTGAGTGCTTTCATTGCAAAGGAACTGGTCACTGGAAGCGGAACTGCCCCAAGTACCTGGCTGACAAGAAGGCGGCCAACGACAAACAAGGTATATATGATATACATGTTATTGATGTGTACCTTACTAGTTCTCGTAGTAGTGCCTGGGTATTTGATACCGGTTCGGTTGCTCACATTTGCAACCCAAAGCAGGAACTACGGAATAAACGAAGACTAGCAAAGGATGAAGTGACGATGCGCGTGGGAAATGGTTCCAAGGTTGATGTGATCGCTGTCGGCACGCTCTCTCTTTGATTACCATTAGGATTAGTGATAAACCTTAATAATTGTTATTTAGTGCCTGCGTTGAGCATGAACATTATATCTGGATCTTGTTTATTGCGAGACGGATACTCATTTAAATCAGAGAATAAAGGTTGTTCTATTTATATGAGTGATATCTTTTATGGTCATGCACCCAATGTTAGGGGTTTATTCATATTGAATCTTGATAGTGATGACACACATGTTCATAACATTGATGCCAAAAGATGTAGAGTTGATAATGATAGTACCACTTTCTTGTGGCACTGCTGTTTAGGTCATATTGGTGTAAAACGCATGAGGAAGCTCCATGCTGATGGACTTTTGGAGTCACTTGATTTTGAATCACTTGACACTTGTGAACCATGCCTCATGGGTAAGATGACTAAAATGTCGTTCTCTGGAACAACGGATCGAGCAAGTGACTTATTGGAAATCATACATACTGATGTGTGCGGTCCAATGAATGTTGCAGCGTGCGGTGGATATCGTTACTTTCTCACCTTCACTGATGACTTGAGTAGATATGGGTATATTTACTTGATGAAACACAAGTTTGAAACGTTTGAAAAGTTCAAGCAATTTGAGAGTGAAGTTGAGAATCATCATAACAAGAAGATTAAATTTATGCGATCTGATCGAGGAGGTGAATATCTGAGTTATGAGTTTGGCAGTCACTTCAGACAATGTGGAATTGTTTCACAGTTGACACCGCCCGGAACACCACAGCATAATGGTGTGTCTGAACGTCGTAATCGAACCTTATTAGATATGGTGCGTCCCATGATGTGTCTTGCCAATTTGCCAGTATCGTTTTGGGGTTATGCATTAGAGACAGCTGCATTCACTTTAAATAGGGCACCATCAAAATCCGTTGAGACGACGCCATATGAACCGTGGTTTGGCAAAAGGCCAAAGTTGTTGTTTCTTATAGTTTGGGGATGTGATGCTTATGTCAAAAAGCTTCAGCCTGAAAAGCTGGAACCCAAAGCGGAGAAATCCGTCTTCATAGGATACCCGAAAGAGACAGTCGGGTATACCTTCTATCTCAGATCCGAAGGCAAAGTGTTTGTCGCTAAGAACGGAACATTTCTTGAGAAAGAGTTTCTCTCGAAAGAATTGAGTGGGAGGAAAATAGAGCTTGATGAGGTTTTTGAACCTTTACTTCAACTAGAAAGTAGCGCAGCGCAGAAAGATGTTTCTGTGCAACCTCCGACGGTAGAAGAGGAAGTTAATGATGATGATCATGAAGCTTCGGATCAAGCTGCTATTGAACCTCGTAGGTCGACAAGGACGCGTACTACTCCCGAGTGGTACGGCAACCCTGTCTTGGAGGTCATGTTGTTAGACAGCAATGAACCTACGAGCTATGGAGGAGGAGTGATTGGCCCGGATTCCAAGAAATGGTTAGAGGCCATGAAATCCGAGATTGGATACATGTATGAAAACAAAGTATGGACTTTGGAAGTACTACCTGAAGGGCGAAAAGCCATTCAGAACAAATGGATCTATAAGAAGAAGACGGACGCGGACGGTAATGTCACCGTCTATAAAGCTCGGCTTGTGGCAAAGGGTTTTTCACAAGTTCAAGGAGTTGACTACAATGAGACTTTCTCACCCGTAGCGATGCTTAAGTCTGTCAGAATCATGTTGGCAATAGCTGCTTATTTCAACTATGAAATTTGGCAGATGGATGTCAAAACGGCGTTCCTCAACGGTTTCCTTGAGGAAGAGTTGTATATGATGCAACCCAAAGGTTTTGTCGATCCAGAGAATGCTGACAAAGTTTGCAAACTCCAGCGATCCATTTATGGACTGGTGCAAGCATCTCGGAGTTGGAATAAGCGCTTTGATGAGGTGATCAAAGCGTTTGAGTTTATACAAGTTTATGGAGAAGCTTCTATTTACAAGAAAGTGAGTGGGAGCTCTATAGCGTTTCTAGTGTTATATGTGGATGACATATTACTGATTGGAAACAATATAGAAATGCTGGAAAGCGTGAAGGAATATTTGAATAAGAGTTTTTCAATGAAGGACCTAGGAGAAGCTGCTTTCATATTAGGCATTAAGATCTATAGAGATAGATCGAGACGCTTAATAGCACTTTCACAGAGCACATACCTTGATAAAGTTTTGAAGAAGTTCAAAATGGAGCAGTCCA
The DNA here is from genome assembly GCA_022496015.1 of Hordeum marinum. NCBI lineage: Eukaryota > Viridiplantae > Streptophyta > Magnoliopsida > Poales > Poaceae > Hordeum > Hordeum marinum. The sequence goes on from CM039678.1 coordinate 28,337,945, forward strand.
AGAAAGGGTTCTTGCCTGTGTTACAAGGTGTGAAGTTGACTAAGACTCAATGCCCAGTGACTGCAAAAGATAAAGAAAGGATGAGCGTCATCCCCTATGCTCCAGCCATAGGCTCTATCATGTATGCAATGCTGTGCACAAGACCCGATGTCATCCTTGCCATAAGTATGGCCGGAAGGTTTCAAAGTGATCCTGGAGTGGAGCACTGGCAAGCGGTCAAGAATATCCTTAAGTACCTTAATAGGACTAAGGACATGTTTCTCGTTTATGGAGGTTATGAAGAGCTCGTCATAAAGGGTTACATCGATGCAAGCTTTGACAATGATCCGGACGATTCTAAGTCGCAAACCGGATACGTATTTATTCTTAACGGGGGAGCGGTAAGCTGGTGCAGTTCCAAGCAAAGCGTGGTAGCTGATTCTACGTGCGAAGCGGAGTACATCGCAGCCTCGGAGGCAGTGAAGGAAGGTGTCTGGATAAAGCAGTTCATGACAGATCATGCAATAGTGCCTAGTGCACCGAATCCAATAAACCTGTTCTGTGACAACACTGGTGCCATTGCTCTAGCCAAGGAACCAAGGTTTCACAAGAGGACCAGACACATAAAGCGACGCTTCAACTCCATCCGGTTCTACATCGAGGAGAAGGACATAAATATTTGCAAAGTGCACACGGATTTGAATGTTGCAGACCCGTTGACTAAACCTCTTCCAAGGGCTAAACATGATCAACACCAGAACTGTATGGGTGTTCGATTCATTACCATGTAAATCACATAGTGATGTGAACTAGATTATTGACTCTAGTGCAAGTGGGAGACTATTGTAAATATGCCCTAGAGGCAATATATAAAGTGTTTATTATTATATTTCATTGTTCATGATAATCGTTTATTATCCATGCTATAATTGTATTGATTGGAAACACTTTGCATGTGTGGGTAAATAGACAACACTGTGTCCCTAGTATGCCTCTAGTGAACTAGCTCGTTGATCAAAGATGGTTAGGGTTTCCTAGCCATTGACATGTGATGTCATTTGATAACGGGATCACATCATTAGGAGAATGATGTGATGGACAAGACCCAAACTACAAACGTAGCATATGATCGGTACAATTTATTGCAACTGTTTTCCGCATGTCAAGTATATGTTCCTATGACCATGAGATCATGCAATTCACGGATATCGGAGGAGTGCCTTGTTTGTATCAAACGTTGGAATGTAACTGGGTGACTATAAAGGTGCTCTACAGGTATCTCTGATGGTGTCTGTTGAGTTGGCATGGACCGAGACTGGGATTTGTTACTCCGTGTGACGGAGAGGTATCTCAGGGCCCACTCGGTAATACGACATCACAATGAGCCTTGCAAGCAATGTGACTAATTGTTATTTGCGGGATCTTGTATTACGGAACAAGTAAAGAGACTTGCCGGTAACGAGGTTGAACTAGGTATGGAGATACCGACGATCGAATCTTGGGCAAGTAACATACCGAAGAACAAAGGGAACGTTATACGAGATTAACTGAATCCTTGACATAGAGGTTCGACCGATAAATATCTTCGTAGAATGTGTACGAACCAATGTGGACGTCCAGGTCCCGCCATTGGTTATTGACCATAGAGGTGTCTAGGTCATGTCTACATAGTTCTCGAACCCGCAGGGTCTGCACACTTAAGGTTCCGTGACGTTTCGGTAGTGTAGAGTTATGTATGGTGGTGACCGAAGATTGTTCGGAGTCCCAGATGAGATCCTGGACATCACGAGGAGATCCTAAATGGTCCGGAGTTAAAGATTCATATATAGGAAGTCCCAGTTTGGTCGCCGGAAAAGTTTCGGGCTCATCGGTAGTGTACCGGGAGTGCCGGTAGTGTACCGGGAGACCTCCGGGAGGGTTATTTCGACCCCAGAGGGTCCATGGGCTGTGGGGAGTAATAACCAGCCCTTAGTGGGCTGTAGGAACAGCCACAAAAAGTCCCATGGTGCAGGAGGCAAAAGTCCTAAAGGAAAAAGGTGAAAAAAGGCAAAAAGGAAGAGTCCTACTCCTAATAGGAGTGGAGGAGGAGTAGGACTCCTCCCCCTTTGGCCGGCCTACTCCTAGGAGGCCTTGTCCCCGTGCCAAGGCTGCCTCTCCCTCCCTCCTTTATATACTGGTGGATTGGGGGCTGTTTAGACACAGTTTACGGCCACGTGCTACCCGTTCCACCGGTACTCCTCTAGATCGGTTTTCTGCAGTGCATAGGCAAAGCCCTGCCGGAACCACTCCACCACCATCGCCGGAGCGCCGTCACGCTGCCGGTGAACTCTTCCTCCTCTCCACCTTTTCTTGCTGGATCAAGACGGTGGATATCGTCATCAAGCTGCACGTGTGCTGAACACAGAGGTGCCGTCCGTTCGGTACTAGATCGGAAGGATCGTGATCGGATCGCGGGACGGATCGTGACGAGATCGCGGGACGGTTCGGGATTGGTTCGCGGGACGGTTCGTGATTAGATCGCGGGACGCTCGACGATTTAAATCGCGAAGAAGTTCGACTACACCAACCGCGTTTCTTAACGCTTCCCGCTTAGCGCTCTATAAGGGTACGTAGATCCACTCTCCCTCTCGTAGATGCTCATCACCATGGATAGGTTTGCGTGTGCGTAGGAAATTTTTTGTTTCCCATGCGACGTTCCCCAACATACTCATTCAGGAGGGAAAAGTTGTAGCATATGCATCCAGACAACTATGACCTCATGAGTTGAACTATGCCACCCATAATTTGTAGTTAGCAGCCGTAGTACACGCACTCAAGACTTGGAGACATTTCCTCGTCGAGAATAGTTGTGACATTTACACTGATCATAAGAGCCTGAAGTATATGTTCATGCAGAAGGAGTTGAACCTCAGACAGAGGCGATGGCTAGAGTTAATCAAGGACTATGACATGAGATTACACTACCATCTAGGAAAGGCAAATGTTGTAGCCGATGCCTTGAGCCGGAAGAGTTATGTGAACACACTCATAGTGGGAGGATTACCCAATGAGTTAGCCGATGATCTCAGAGAGCTCTGGCTAGAGATAGTTCCAAGAGGATATATTGCCACACTAGAGATCCAGTCCATCTTAACCAAAAGAATTAGGGAAGCCCAAAAGTCGGACAAGGAGATGGTTGATATAAAGCAGAGAATGAAGGGTGGAAAAGCTAAAGGTTTTCATATGGATGAACAAGGAACTCTATGGTTTTAGAACCGAATCTATGTGCCCAATGACCCAGAGCTCAGGAAGTTGATACTTCAGGAAGCCCACGATTCACCTTACTCGATACACCCAGGCGACACCAAGATGTATCTGGACTTGAAGGAAAGCTACTGGTGGACAGGTATGAAGAAGGATATTGCCGAACATGTTGCGGTATGTGATGTTTGTCAGCGAGTAAAGGCGGAACATCAGAAACCAGCAGGGTTACTCCAACCTTTGTCGATACCCGAATGGAAATGGGATAAGCTTGGTATGGACCTCATCATAGGATTACCCAGGACCCGTTCCGGTTATGATTCCATCTGGGTAGTGGTCGATCGCTTGACCAAGGTGGCTCATTTCATTCCATTGAAGACCACCTATACCAGTGCTAAGTTAGCCAAAATATACATGACCAGGATCGTGTGTCTGCATGGAGTTCCAAGGAGTATAGTGTTAGATAGAGGAACCCAATTTACCTCAAAGTTTTGGCATCAACTACATGAAACTTTGGGTACGAGGGTGGAGTTCAGTACAACTTTTCATCCGTAGATCGATGGACAGACTGAGAGAGTCAATCAGATTCTGGAGGACATGTTGAGATCTTGTGCATTAGACTATGGGTCTAGTTGGGATGACAACTTACCTTACGCAGAGTTCTCGTACAACAACAGTTATCAAACTAGTCTAAAGATGGCCCCTTTCGAAGCTTTATACGGAAGGAGATGCAGAACACCATTGATGTGGGATGGTGTTGGCGACTGAAAACTTATTGGTCCCGATCTTTTCCGAGATTCCGAAGAGAAGGTCAAGCTGATTCATGACAGACTCAAGATAGCTCAATCCCGACAGAAGAGCTATGCTGACAGCAAACACAAGGAAGTGACGTATGAAGTGGGAGACCGAGCATACCTTAGTGTGTCCCCACTTCAAGGAATCAAGAGGTTTGGTGTAAAAGGAAAATTAGCACCCAGATTCATAGGCCCCTACAAAATTCTTGAACGTAGAGGCGAAGTTGCTTATAAGCTGGAATTGCCGGAAGGATTGTCCGGATTTCATGATGTTTTCCATGTTTCCCAGTTGAAGAAATGCCATGCTTAAATGGCTGAAATTCCTTTGAGAGACACAGTGCCCCTAGAGGACATAGAACTTGACAGTGATCTAACTTACGAGGAGAAACCCATCAAGATCCTCGAGACTGCCAACAGAGTTACCCATAGCAAGATCATCAAGTTCTGTAAGGTTTTGTGGAGTCACTACACCGAGGAAGAAGCCACCTGGGAATGCGAAGAAGATCTTCGTAGAGACCACCCGCACCTATTTTCTAGCCAACCCGAATCTCGAGGGAGAGATTCATCTTAAGGTGGGGAGGTTTGTAACATCCCAAAATTCCATTTTGGAATGTTATGAAATATAGCTATGCATCATCATCACATTGTTTGAATGAAATGAATGGTTGAAGTGCTTCCTTTGAAATTCTGAAAGGCCATTTCAATTTTTCCATATATCTGTTTCACCTATTTGAAAACCTTTGGAAATGTTCAAAAAAAAGAGAGGAGTAACATGACACTCCACACCAGGGACTTCATGGTGAAATATTTGAGCAATAAAACCAGGGGGTTATTTGAAAAATTATTGCAAAAGGATTCAAAAGCAATTAGGCATTTTCTGAAAAATGACTTTTTTTAAAGTATTCATTCTGATAGAGGAAAAATGTTCATTAAATAGCATTAATTCCCCTGATCATTTTGAGATATATATATTTCCTATGTTTGGAAATATTTTGAATGCTTTAAAAGTGTTTTAAATACCTTGGAAATAGAAAAGGAAATGAATTAAACAGAAACGGGCCGGCCCACAGCCTTTAAGACCCGAAATCACTCCGGGTCGGCCACCGACGCGCAGATCCCGCGTCCCACCCTCACTGATGCGCGGGACCCACTATCGGATCGCGGCATCAGCGCGCTCGTCCCCTTCCCCGCGCCCGACGACCTCGCCGGCGATTCCTCCTCCGCGGATCTCGCTCCTCCTTCCCTCTCCCGACCCCACACGTGACCTATATAAGCCCCGGCCCTCTCCGCTCTCCATTCCACCCCCAAAACCCCATTTACCTCGCCGGAACGTCACCCGCACCACCTCGCCGGAGTTCTAACTCCAACCGGACCTCCCAGAGCTCCTGCCCGTCGCCACACTCACCCCCACTCCTCTCCGACGCCACCAATCGTCGTCGGAGCTTCGCCGCCGTCGCCTGAGCATTTCGGACGCCACCCCCGACCACCGCACCATCGTCACCGAGCACCTTCGACCTCCGGTCGCCGTCGACCCCGCTGGAAACCACGACCCTCTCTCTATAAGCCGTCACCCCCCTCCGTAGCCATCCGATCCCGATCTGACGCTTTAGATTAGATCACTTAAAACCCCGAACCGGTACGCGTCAAGTTTCGGTCGTCCGCTCGCTAGCTCCCATGCGCACGCTCTCTCAACCAATCACAGCACGCCACGTAGACCCTATCCGTTCGATAGAAATTTTTTCTTTTTCTTTTCTGTTTTAGAAAAGAGAATGTATTCTGTTTTGTTTTTATTATATCTTTTAAAATATTTATAGTTTTTGATTGATTCTTTTGGCAACATATCAGAAATTTCATGTAGTTTCATCCTGTAGTCTTAGATTTCAAATTTTAAATTTTAAATTTGAATTTTGATAAAATTGAGCAAATCACTAAAACTTGAATAACATGAGTTTAAAAATTTATTTTTGAGTGATTCTTTTTGCTACTGTTTTGTACTAGTTAGGGCTATTATCCTATTTGAATTGATTTTATTTTTAATTTATTTTGTTTTGTTTTTGTTTAAATTTTATTGTAGTTTATTTAGTTCTGTTGTACAACATTAGGTGAATTATTTTGATAATAAAATTATTGTTATTTTGTTTTGTGCCCTAGTTTAAATAGGTAAACTTTGTTTCACCATTAGTATTGTTTATAAAAATATTTTATAGTAATCCTTTTTTCACAAAACTTTTGTAATAAAATATTTTCTGTTATCTAGTAAACGTCTTGTATTTACTTTTCTAGTATCTATTGGTTAGTTGTTCAAAACAAAATTTTGTTTTGTTATGCCTTAGTAGAAAATTTTGACACCAAAATTTTAGAGTCTCCTACTTGAGTGATTCTTCCTTTTGATTGTGCTATTGCTTGTTGAAGTATTTGTTTTACATTGCTATTGTGTGAATTGTATTGTGATTATACTTATTGTGTGCTTTGTTTGATTCGTTAGATCATTCGGAGTGCGAACCTTTATATCTAGAGTCACTTGAGTATGAGGACCGTTAGCAAGGCAAGTCAGTTTGATCATGTTTTAACCATGTTTTTATTGCATTAGTTCTACCATGTCCCCAATTGCATGCAAAGTAGGTAATTTGGAAACTTGGTTACTTGATGTAGTATCATGTGGTAGGCACCCCTCAACCCTTGACACCTTGGCCCCGGGAAACGTTGATTTAAATTCTGCTATGCTTTTTAGTAGACGGGGATGGTTGTGTGAATCATGTGAGTTGAGAGGTAATAAATAACAAGACCTGCAAGATGATCAAGACTTCAAGACTCCGAGTTTTCAATATACCTCTGGGTGGATGATGGTTGAACGGCGCCCTGGAGAAGCCAGTGGTTAGCCTAGGTGTTGCTGGAGAAGTGCCAGTATTCATGCGGAAAGGTCCACCCAGGCACAAAGAGATGGATGGGTGCTTCAAGACCCAAGGCTTACCTGCACAGCCACAAGCCATTATGGGCTCTGGCTTGGTTGGATAATGTGGTCACCCTGGATAGGCGGTGCTACGAGATGTAGAAGAAAGATAGGAAAGGATGGGCACCGAAAGAGTCTCAGGGAAACCCTCTAGAAGACCATGTTTTGGTCATCCGTTTCTCAAACATCCTGAAGTGCGAGGAATTCAACAGAGGCGACCGAATCTTCTGGGGAACGTGTGCAAAAATCCGCAGAGTACCCAAACCTAATCGATTAGCCGTGTCCATGGTCATGGACAACTTGAGCCAAAGGAACTGAAACTATCTGGAACTCTCAACACCAATAATAATATTGATGTGGGTATGAATGACAACTTGGGTATGAGTATTGGTTGGTGGAACCATCTCATTAATCAACCAACATAGTAGTAATAACTTTTTCTTTGACCTCTTTGTTGTAGGAAAAATTAGCTTTATGCAAAACTTACAACCCCACCTGCCATATTTGCATATAGAATAGATGATTACTATTTCACCCCTCTCTTTTGTGACATTGCCGACATATTCAATATGCTGACCTACACGGCTGCAACGTATCATGTTGCAGAGTACTTTTGCGACCAAGAGTGAGGATACGCTCTATGCTTGGTGAGATGCCCTTGGAGTCAGATGGACTCAACTACCTTTGAAGCTTCCGCAAGATTAGTTTATCTCATGAGTTGGCCTTTGGCCACTTTATTGTAATTCTTATTGTAATAAAGGACTCGATATGAGATTTCAATTAATTAATGTTGTGTGATTTCCCTTTGATATATACATTGATGTACCGTGTGTGTACCAGCATGATCTTGGGATGGTACGGAAACACCGAAGAATCGACATGTGAGGTCGGGTCGCTACAAGTTATTAAGCTATGGACAATACCAGTAGAGCTCATCAAGAGGACATATTCGAAATGATACGCTCCTCCGAAAACCTAGTGGACCTTCTAGGTGAATCACATGATGATGACGGCTCACAATATCTGAACGATTACGATGATGGATGTGAGGCCGAGGAAGAACAACTTATGTTCCAAAATCCGGAACAACTAACAATGTCCGCCGAGGTATATACATATTAGCCTCTTGTGTCATTACAGTTGTATTAATTGATATATATATATATATTAACAAATCTTTCTTCTTTTAATTGTCAGCCCTCCCGATCGAGCCAATCTAGTAGAAAGGTACAAGGCGCTGCCAAAATATTGGACGGCAACATAAAGCTCAATCTTGATGCTTTCAAACATGATGGCGAATCGACTCACCCTAAAGCCAATGCCAAGACATTTGTGCATCAATGCGGAGTGGCTGTTAGGGATGGAGTCCCGATCACAATGCAAGAATGGATTTAGCCAAACCAACCAAAACCAGGAGTGAATTATGTCGATAAAAGAATTAAAGATACCCTTTGGCGAGAGCTCATGGAGCATTTCATCCTACCAAATTCTCTCTCAGAGCGCCAAAGGGACAAAGTCAAGGAGTTTGCTCTCCATAAGATGGCCGACGCGTTCCAGACTTGGAAGAAAAGATTATGGACCGAGTACAACGCTAGAGGCAAGAAGGCGCCCGAATTCACAGGAATATACGAGAAGGTAAGGAATCACTGGGATGCATTTATCGAGTACAAGACATCGGAAGCTGCTATGGAGAAATCAGCAAAGAATAAGATAAATGCGGAGAAAAAAAGTATCACCATAAACTAGCGACAGGTGGATACAAGTCAGCCATTCCTAAGTGGGATGCATTAGATAATAAGATGCATGCTGAAGGGATCACTCCAGTAACCTTCCACTGGCCCCGGAGGTGCAGGAATTGGTTTTTTGCACATGGGGGAAAGTTGGACCCAGCAACAGGGAAGATTATTGCACTGGCCAGTCTATAGCATGCATCAGATGAGTTGATTGAAGCAATAAAAGCTGCCCAAGAAGGACAGTTTCACCCTGATAGAGAGAACGACGAGCTTACACGTGCCCTCGGGAATCCCGAACACGGAGGACAAACACGAGGCGTGGGCGTTGTTTCGTGGTATGAGGGGTTTGCGGGCTGAAAGGACAATTATAAAAGCCGTTCGAGAAAAAAGAAGGTGGAAGCAGACTGACTTTCAAAGTTGGTACAGAAGTACGAGCAGCAGCAGCTGCAGATACATGTATTGATCCAACAAAGGGCAACTCTGCGGCAGGAGGCATCGGAACCCATCCCATCTACACTGCCGAAAAGTAGCGTGGGTTCCATGGGGGCACCGCTGGGTCACACCCCCATGGATGATATCATCGAGAAGACATCTTGTGAGCTAATCCAAAAAATGAAGAACATACCCTTGTGGGTCACGCCGGGCTATGCTTTACCAAACACACCCGATGTTCTCTGGCATTTCAATCCGGTTCCAGTTGGGTATGTTCGTGTCGCGGTGGACGCAATAGAGCCAGGATATGATGAACTACAGCTTGACATCCCTGGAGGTGAGGGGGAGTCCACACTGGCAGAAGCCAGCCGTGGTCTCATTATATGGAGTAAGGTCTAAATCGTCTTTCCACACTCGGCGCTAAGGCCACCGGCTCCTCCAAGTATCGATGTCCAGCGCGAGGGATCCTAGCTAGAGGCATCGCAGTGCCAGCAGTCCTCCCCACCTCGAGAGGCGCCCCACTTCAATAGGAATCCCAGCACGAGTCCACCCAACCACGGGACGGAGCACGACATGAGTCCATATCATAAATATTGATCTCCACCGCATGAGCCAACTCCACCCCGGCAGCGGTCCCGTCAGCAGGGCTCCCAAAAGAGGAAGGCCATCAGTAGTCCTCTTCAGAAGAAAGCAAAGAAGAAACCCGAGCTTCTGACCAAAAAGAAGATGCCTTAAGACATGACACCAGAGGAAAACAAAATAGAAAGCGATCGCCAAGTGAAAGCCTTTTTTGCGAAGAAGCCCCTGTCGCCAAAGGAGGTAATATCCAAGGAAGTCAAAGAGAACTTTAGGGAACACTTTATTGATCGACCCCCGACATATGTGGAGCGTATGCCGATAGACTATGAGCGACAGATTCAGAAGCCAAGTGAACAGAGAAGTCGGCCCAGCCCAAGGAAGAAGTCGGGAAGTACGACATCAACGATAGGTGGTACTACTAGCGGGAAAACAGTTCCCTAGCTCGGAGAACAATCCAAGCAATTGATCTCTCCGCTCAAGGTGAGTACCAATCCAAGCAAGCAATCGATCCAAGCAACTGACGTTGCTCGCAACCCAATCGACCTAGAAGAAGTAGAGGCTGCAAATCTCACTCTTGGCCAAATCCTTGGCACCAAGGAAATCCGCGGGTACGGTGAAGCTGAGTACGCAGTGAAATATGCCATCAGAAAACCACTTGTCACACCTGGGCAGTACAATGAACTACCAACTGCGATGCAACATTTGCATCATTGGTACATTCGTGAAGCAAAGCGAGGGGAGACGGCGGTCATGGTCAAAGTAAGGAAAGAGCATTACGTCAATGGATGTGAAATATGTCTTGAATTCTCAAAACTTTTCCAGTTATACCACATGGACTCTATCGACAAAACTCTCATCAGTTGCTATTGTCTGTAAGTGATTTATACCTTTAATAATTTAAGTCTCTAGCTTAGATATCATTCATTGGCTTATCCTCAGTATATATGTTCTTTTCTACACTATTATGCAGATTGAAGATGTGGGAATTGAAACACGAGGGAATCGATGACATTGGGTTCATCGATCCAAGTACTGTTAATGGTCATGTGGTAAAACATTTTTCCAAGGACACATAAGAGCTATTGGAAAAAAATCTAGATGCAATGAATACCAAATCTACTATAATATTTCCTTACAATATGGGGTGAGTGTTTACTCTCTTGTATACTACAAATTCTATTTTTTCTTACTAGCTCGCTGTCAAGTGTAGTTGATGAGTTATATGCATGCCTGGTTAATTATATAAACTTCTGCGCAGAGACAACTATATCCTTCTAAATATTATCCTTGTGGTTGGACTTGTTCAAGTGTATGACTCACTAGATACACTAGAACAATCATAGGTGGACTTGTATTTTATGATAGAACGGTAATTTCAATCTTTATCGACCTTGCTTTCTTTCATTATTTCCTGATATCAAAAGTAATTATAATAACTCTTTCGTTCTTTTTCTTTTCCATGTAGTGTTTGGAAAAAAGATCATAGAAGAAAACCATCACGGTCGTCAATGGAAACCGAAGTTGAAGTGGAAAAAGATGCAGGTAATTAAGTAGTACTACTAGGTCCGCGCATCTCTTTAATTCTAGTTTCAATACCATTATCATGCTTGATTATTAATTAGCCTATTGAATTCTATTCTTTTGCAAAGTGTGCGAAGCAGCAACAGGGGACAAATTTATGTGGATACTTCCTCTGCAAGAATATTCGCATCTGGACCGAATGTCGTATATGCCGTAGAAGAGCACGTGAAAGACAACTCGAGGTTTGGTAGATGATGTCGAAGCTCTCACCACAGCAACACTCTATAGCACTTCAAGAGGAATTTGTGGCATTTCTTCTTCGACATGTCATTGATCTAAACGGAGAGAACTATTCCTTACCGCCGCCTCAATAATGCTAGCAAATCAGTAGTAGAAAACTGAGATTTCATCCGGAGCACTAGCTACCTAGTCCCGGGCGGGTTTTGGGCCTTAATTTATAAGTCCAGAATATATATGCATGGATGTGTAATTCCATTTGTATATATAGTGTGTATTCGAGATATTGTATATTATATTACACACACACACACACACACACACATATATATACATATATGCATCAACTTGTGTACTGTTTACAGTATGTAGCAACATAAAATAAATTTGAAATGAATGTAAAACACAAAAAATAGAGAGGAAAATTAAAACCTAAAAGCTAAAAAAATAGAACACTTAGTACAAGTTGGTATCATTGATACGTCTCCAACGTATCTATAATTTTTGATTGTTCCATGCTATTATATTATCGACTTGGGATGTTTTATATGCATTTATCTGCTATTTTATATCATTTTTCGGACTAACTTATTAACTCAGTGCCCAGTGCGAGTTTCTATTTTTTCCGTGTTTTTGACCTTTTTCAGATAAGAATATTAAACAGAGTCTAAACGGAATAAACCTTCGGAATGAATTTTTCCACGGCAGAAGGGATCCAGAAGACATGAGAACCAAGGAAGAGGGCCACGGAGGAGGCCACGAGCCCCCTGGGCACGCCCTAGGGGGGAGGGCGCACCTAACAAGCTCGTGGGACCCTCGTGCCTCCTTTGCCCTACCACTTTCGCCTATAAATTCCCTAAAATCCCAAAACCGATGGAGAGAGCCACAAAAATACTTTTCCGCCGCCGCAAGCTTCTATTTCCGCGAGATCCCATCTAGAGACCGTTCTGGTGCCCAACCAGAGGGGGATTCGGACACGGAGGGCTTCTACATTAACACCATTGCCTCTCCGATGTGGTGTGAGTAGTTCACAACAGACCTTCAGGTCCATAGCTAGTATCTAGATGGCTTCTTCTCTCTCTTGGATCTTCAATACAAAGTTCTCCATGATCTTCATGGAGATCTATCCGATGTAACTTTCTTTTGTGGTGTGTTTGTCGAGATCCGATGAATTGTGGATTTATGTTCATATTATCTATGAATATTATTTTAGTCTCCTCTGATTTATTGTATGCATTATTTCGTATCATTGTAAGTCTCTTCGAGTTATGGGTTTCGTTTGGCCAACTTGATTTATAATTCTTTTAATGGGAGAAGTGCTTGGTTTTGGGTTCATACCGTGCGGTGTCCTCACCTAGTGACAAAAGGGGTAGCTATGCACGCATCATGTTGTTGCCATCAAGGCTAAAAAGATGGGGTTTATATCATATTGCATGAATTTTTCCCTCTACATCATGTCATCTTGCTTAAGGCGTTACTCTGTTTGTTATGAACTTAATACACTAGATGCATGCTGGATAGCGGTCGATGTGTGGAGTAATAGTAGTAGATGCAGAAAGTATCGGTCTACTTTTCTCGTACACGATGCCTATATGTATGATCATTGCCTTAGATATCGTCATGACTTTGCACGATTCTATCAATTGCTCGACAGTAATTTGTTCACCCACCGTAATACTTGCTATCATGAGAGAAGTCTCTAGTGAACACTATGGCCCCCGGGGCTATTTTACACATTATATATTCAGATCTACATACAAAAATACCAAATTACCTTGCTGCACATTTATTTATTTATTTATATTTACCTACTATCACTATCAAATCTCACCTTGCAAGTAATCGTAAAGGGATTGACAACCCCTTTATCGCGTTGGGTGCAAGTTTGTTTGTTTTTGCACAGGTGCCTTGGTGCCTCATCTTGATACTCCTACTGGATTGATACCTTGGTTCTCAAACTGAGGGAAATACTTATCTCTACTTTGCTGCATCACCCTTTTCTCTTCAAGGGAAAAACCGACGCAAGCTCAAGAAGTAGCAATCACCAACCGGTACTAAAGGTCCTCCACCTCCAGCCCACGCAGGCAGCCACGTGGTGGGCCTTTAATACCCGTCCATGGGCCAACCGGTACTAAAGGTCTGGACCTTTAGTCCCGACCCTTTAGTACCGGTTGGGGAACCGATACTAAAGGCCATCCTGACCGGTACTACAAACAGACATTCTACTAGTGAATCTGTGCATGTTTCATTTCATCATGATGACTATGTTGTTGCTATGTTTCCCATGCACTTGAGTACTTAATCCTCTGCTACTTATTCATCACATTTCAAATTCCTCAAGTTGAAATTCCTCAAGTGATGAATTTGTAAAAATCGTCTATTGACCCCCCATCTAGTCGATATAGCACACTTTCAATTGGTATCAGAGCAAGGTACTCCCTTGTTTTTTGTGATTTTGGTTTAACCACCTAGAGTTCTAGTTATGTCGACTACAGATATGATCAAGGTTTCCATAGGATGTCCTACCTTTGATGGGACAGACTATCCCTACTGGAAGAACAAGATGCGCATGCATCTTGAGGCAATTGACAATAATCATTGGTACGTTGTGGAAAATGGTGTTCCCCGCATTTCTCCGACTTTTACTGCTGCTGATACGAAGAGATTCAAGCAACTCAATTCTCAAGTGAAGAATATCATCTGTGGCCATCTGAGCAAAGGTCAGTATGGCAAAGTGAGTGCTTTTGAGACTGCTAAGCTTATCTGGGATAGGCTATCCAAAGCAATGAAGGTGTTTCCACTCAACGTGACTCTAGTGTTGATGTTCTTCGCAATCTCTTAAACCGCTTAAGGAGACTCGACAATGCAAATGTTCAGCAAACTTTTGATCATCTCACAGATATGTCCAATGAGCTTCAAGCACTGGGTGCCACTGATATCATTGACCATGAAGTGGTGAAGAAACTACTAAGATCTCTTGATTCCTCATTCAATACTCTAGCCTTGATGATTCAAGAGCGTGGAGACTACAAGTCACTTGATCCTGTTGATATTCTTGAGAGACTCAATACTCATGAATTCCAAGAAGCTGAGAAGAGAGACCTCTACGGGCCAAGCTATGGAAGATCTCGTGCTCTGAAGGCAAAAGCAATTTACTCATCCGAACGCGAAGATTTTGATAATAGCCTTGGTGATCCTGAGGAACCGAGTCAGGAGCTAGCAATGCTCATGAGGAAATTTCAGAAGTTCTCAAGGAGAGGTGGATTTGGAAAGTCATCAAAAAGTGGTTTGAGGAAATCAGATTCCTCAGATGACTACAAGAAAAGAACTTGTCACAAATGCAAGAAATCTAGTCACTACATCTCTGATTGTCCTGTCTGGGGAAAAATCAAAGAAGAAGAAGAAGAAGAAGAAGAAGTACAAGGACGACAATTCTAATGACTCAAATTAAAATAAGAAATCTTCAAAGTCATCAATGCACAAGAATAATGGTTCCAGAAAGGCTCGGGCTTTCATTGGCAAGGAAATGGACTCAGAAGAAGAATCTGAAGAATATGAAGAAGAGGAAGAATCTGAGGTGGAATCTGAATTTGGTGTCCCTAGTCTTGCTCTTGCTATTGCCTTCATCAGCAAGTCCATCTTCAACGATGAAGAAAATGACTACTCCAATGACTCTGACGAAGCCAATGATGACTATGCTCCTACTTACTGTTTCATGGCAAAAGGCATAAAGTCAATCACATAATGTCCAAATCTTGATGACATTGAATATCCTAAGTGGAAGGTTTTGATGAAGAAGCATCTGATGTCTATGAACAGTGAGCTATGGACTCTTACAGAACTTGGACTGACGGAAATTTGCAAGATGGCAAATGCTGAGGAAATTCATAAGTACACTCAATTTGTTGCTCAGGCGAATAACATCATCTGCTCAAGCCTACCAAGCGTCATGTTCAAAGGCATCTGTCATCTTCAACGAACTCAAGAAAATCCTCAAAACCCAAGAATCAGATCCTGATTCATCTTCCTCACTTTGTCTTATGGCAAAAAGTTCCAAGGTACATAAGCATCACTCCTCCTCTGAATCAAGTGATTGTCAAGCTGATGAATATGTGAAACCTAGCTATGCGGAACTTGCTAATATTGCTACTAAGCAACAAAGTGCACTTGAAAAGCTTCAGAAAATGCTAGACAAAAGTGATGATCTATTTAATGAGGAAGTGGATCGGACTGAAACTCTGTCTGACGATCTCAAAAGTCTTCAGACAAAGTATGATAACCTTTAGAGTCATCATAATGCTCTCTTAGCCGATCATGAGAATCTTTCTTATGAATTTCTTCAAAGAAAGCAAGATCTTGAGAAACTAAGGGTGTCACATGAGGATCTCCAAAGGGAAAATGATTCCTTACCGACTCAAGAGATCAGTACCGCTCAGGAAGAATTTGGTCCACCTTGTTTGAAATGCATCGAACGTGAAACTGCTAATTCTTCACCTGAATGTTCAAATGCTTCTATTGCTGCAAATTCTTCAACTATTGCAGTGGTCTCAAATTTCTCATCTGAGGATACCACAAGTACCACTGACGAAAATGCAGGGTTGAAGGAATTGTATGTGACAGGCATGTACAAAAGTCTAAAAGGGCATCAAACCCTTTGGTATGTCCTCAGAAAGCAGATTTTGAACAGGAACCCGAGGAAGAGGGTGTTGCCTTTGTGACGAAACTCAACGCTGATAGATCCTACTGGACACCTGAGCAATACCCCAAAACCTCATGGGTTGCTGCAAAAGGACCCCCTGTAGATCCATCCACTTTATCTGGATTTACTTGTGAAACTTCATATTCCTTTGATGAGTCACTTGACTCCAACTACAAATTCTTCAAAAATCAGAAAGGTGAAGTATTTGCCAGATTTGTTGGAACTAACTACAGGAACGGTTCACCTATGAAGAAAATTTGGGTTCCCAAGAGCTACCTACAAAATCTTCAAGTGAACGTCCTCACGAGACCATTCATGAAGAACAGGAACCCCAAGTTAAAATCCTCATATGGACCAAAGTCTTCACTTGGACCAAATTCCTAAAATGGTCAAAAATATCATTCTCGTGCTAATGTATCTCTTTCACAGGGAAAATCTAAGAGTTCTGAATATGTGCATTATTCTTAAAATCATTATGTTCATAAGTCCTCAAAGAATTTCTCTGCTTATTCATATGAGTACTCTAACCCTCGCCCTATGAAACGAAGCACACTTGCTTCAATGCCTCCCTTCTCATATGGTGCTCCCAGAATGATGAACTCTTTGCCACCCCCCAGATGTGGGTGGTGAATAAATTGAACTAATTTTTTATGCAGGATCAGGTCTGCAGACAAACTTGAACATCTGATGAATTTGCTGGAGACCTGAGAAAATGCTTGAAAGGACGCAAGCTAACCATGTAGAAATGAATTCCTCATTTCTCATGTCCTCACACTGCTTTACATACTATGTTGTGTGATGAAATTCTATCTGATGAATTTGATGTCATATTCTTCACTCTGAAGCATATGAGTTCATAAGTTGTACTAATTCATCTATAGGATGAACCTCCAAAGCTAGTGAGTGGGTCCTCGATAGTGGATGCACAAACCACATGACTGGTGACAAGAATATACTAATAAATTTGCCACTTGCTCCATCTCATCTGAAGCATATCACCTACGCTCACAAAGGATAAAGCAAGGTATTGGGTCTCGGTAAGGTTGCAATCTCAAAGGACCGAACCATGGACAAGGTGATGTTAGTCGAATCCCTCGGGTTCAACCTTATGTTTGTGTCAATGCTTTGTGATCTTGATATGATTGTCATATTTGGAAAATATCGTTGTGTTGTCATCATGGAATCTGACAATTCCAAAGTCTTCGAAGGCTTTAGGAGAGGATACTTGTATATTGTTGATTTCTCTACAGGTCCTCAGCCTGCCACATGCCTACTTGCAAAGTCCTAAGAAGGCTGGTTGTGGCATCAACGACTTGGACATGCTGGTATGAGGAACTTGCACACGCTCCTAAGAAAAAGCATGTCATTGGCATTGAAGGTGTCAAATTCCTCAAGGACCACCTTTGTGGTGCATGTGAGTCTGGGAAGATGACCATATCAAAGCATCCCTCGAAGACAATCATGACCACGACTCGACCCTTTGAATTGCTTGACATGGATCTCTTTGGCCCCACTCATTACTCCACACTAACAAATTCTTCAAGTTTGTATGGCTTTGTCATTGTTGATGATTACTCTCGTTACACTTGGGTGCATATTATTCTGTACAAGTTTGAAGTACAGGATGTCTTCAGACGATTTGCTTCAAGGGCCTCCACGAACTTCGATGTCAAGATCAAGCATATCAGGAGTGATAATGGGACCGAGTTCAAGAACACCAATATTGATGAATATATTGATGAACTTGGTATTACTCATGAGTTATCTTCCACTTATACTCCTCAGCAGAATGGCGTTGTGGAGCGCAAGAACATGACTCTTGTTTAGATGGCTCGCACCATGCTTGATGAATACACGACTCCTCATCGCTTGTGGCCTGAGGCAATTGATACTGCATGCCACATCATCAACAGGGTATATCTTCAAAAATTCTTCAAGAAGATTTGGTATGAACTTATGACTGGCAAGAAACACAATGTAAGTTATCTCAAAGTCTTCGGTGCAAAATCCTGGATTAGAGATCCTCACCATAGTTCAAAATTTGCACCGAAAGCACATGAAGGTTTTATGCTTGGTTACGGAAAGGACTCACACACCTACAGAGTCTTCAACACCTACCACCACAAGGTTGTTGAAACTGTAGATGTGCGGTTCGATGAAACTGACGGCTCGCAAAGAGAGCACCCGCCTTCTATGCTAGATGAACAGTCTCCTAAGGAATCCATTAATCTGAAGGCTACTGAAGACATAATACCCACTGAGGAAGTCATTCCAATGAATGAAGACATTCATGCTGATACACCTGAAGAAAATGGTGCTGAAGAAAATCCTTAGCCACGTCAACCTGCTCACCCAAGAGTTGCAAATGAAGTGCAGATTCACAAAATCATCAATGACATCAATGCACCAGGTCCCCTCACTCGCTCAAGAGCTTCACATTTGACTAACTTTTGTGGGAACATTGCCTTTGTCTCTATCATAGAGCCCACCAAAGTTGATGAAGCATTCAAGGAGCCTGAATGGATTCAAGCTATGCAAGAGAAATTGCATCAATTCAAGCTCAACAACGTGTTAAAACTTGTCAAGCAGCCAAATTCTTGCAAGCATAACATCATAGGTACCAAGTGGATCTACCGCAACAAGCAAGATGAAAATGGCCTTGTGGTAAGGAATCTATATTTTTTGATGATGGAATGCTATTATAGTATCTGTTTTGGATGTTCTATATGCATTAATATGCTATTTTATATTATTTTTGGGACTAATCTATTAATCTGGAGCCTAGTGCCAGTTTCTGTTTTTCCTTGTTTTTGAGTTTTGCATATATGGAATATTAAACGGAGTGCAAACAGAATAAAACCTTCAGAAGGAATTTTTTTGGAAGGAAACAAATCGATCAAGCTTGGAGTGCATGGCAGGGGACGTGCCAGGGAGCCACAAGCCTGCTAGGCGCGGCCCCCTTGGCCACGCCTAGTAGGCTTGTCACCTCCCGGCAGGTCTCCTAACCCTAATTCTTGGCCTATAAATACCCAAATATTCCCCCAATATCAGAACGAGTCACGCAAATACTTTTCCGCCGCAGGAAGCCTCTGTTCCCAAGAGATCCAATCTTGGAGCCTTTTCCGGTAATCTGCCAGAGGGGTTTTTGATCATGGAGGTCATCTAGGTCAACTCCATTGCCCCTCCGATGATGTGTGAGTAGTCCACCACAGACCTACGGGTCCATAGCTCGTAGCTAGATAGCTTCTTCTCTCTCTTTGATCTTCAATACCATGTTCTTCATGATCTTCATGGAGATCTATCCGATGTAATCCTCTTTTGTGGTGTGTTTGTCAAGATCCGATGAATTGTGAGTTTATGTTCAGATTATCCATGAATCTTCTTTGAATCTCCTCTAAATTCTTATATTCATGATTTCATATCCTTGCAAGTCTCTTTGAGTTATTGGTTTGGTTTGGCCAACTAGGTTGGTAATTCTTGCAATGGGAGAAGTGCTTGGTTTTGGGTTCAATCTTGTTGTGTCCTCACCCAGTGACATAGTAGGGGTAGCGAGGCGCGTATTGTATTTTTCCATCAAGGGTAACAATATGGGGTTTTCATCATATTTCTTGGGTTTATCCCTCTACATCATTTCATCTTTCTCAATGCGTGTCTCTGTTGTTCATGAACTCAATACTCTAGATGCAGGCAGAAGACGGTCGATGTGTGGAGTAATAGTAGTAGATGCATAATCGTTTTGGTCTACTTGAAACGAATGTGATGCTTATATGCAGGATCATTGCCTTGGATAACTACATGATTATTCGTTCTATCAATTGCTTGACAGTAATTTGTTTACACACCATGATATTTGCCTTCAAGAGAGAAGCCTCTAGTGAAACCTATGGCCCCCGGGTCTACTTTCCATTATATACTTTCAGATCTATACTTTGCTGCAATTTATATACCTTTTACTTTCCATTCTCGTTTACATCTATATCTATCGGATCTAATCCTTGCAAATAATCGTGAAGGGATTGACAACCCCTTTATAGCGTTGGGTGCAAGTGTTTGATTGTTTGTGTAGGTGCAACCATTGGTGACTTGCTTGATCGTCCTACTGGATTGATACCTTGGTTCTCAACAAATGAGGGAAATACTTATCTACTTTGCCGCATCACCCTTTCCTCTTCAAGGGAAAGCCAACACACGCTCAAGAGGTAGCAAGAAGGATTTCCGGCGCCGTTGCCGGGAAGGATACACATCAAGCCTACCAAGTATCCATCACAAAATCATATCTTGCATTTACTTTATTTTCCATTTGCCTCTTGTTTTCCTATCCCCCACTTCTAAAATGATTTTCAGAAAATATCAAAAAGATTTGATTTTTTATTTGCCCTCTTTTTCGTTTGCCTTTTTCTCGTCAGATCTCTTGTTTGCTATGTTTGCTTGTGTTGCCACGAGCCATCTATTTGCTTGCATATTCACTTGCTGAAAATCTATTTATATGGATCCTCATCCACTTGCTAAAATTTTCAAAAGACCAAATTATGATGAACCAATTGCTAGTGAGTTGAGTGCACTTGATTATCTCTATGAAGTTTTGCTTGAAAATCATGAAAATATTGATGAAGTGTTGAAAGAAGAAAATTATAAAGGGATTCATGATATCTCCTTCAATAAAAAGCATTATTGCCATGTTTTTAGTATGAATTCTCTGAATATCCATTATGCTAATGATATGCAAGACCAAAAGCTTGGGGATGCTATGCTTGATGAAGGTGATATTTTTTGTTCCCCAAATTTTGGTGATGACACGTATGCTATAATTCATCATGAAAAGAATCCTTTATGTGATAGTTATATTGTGAGATTACTTCATGATGCTACTAAAAATTATTATTAGGGAGGAACATATGCTTGTAGGAATTGCAATAATATCAAGTTTCCTCTCTATGTGTTCAAAGTTTTGAAGTTATGCTTGTTTTGCCTTCCTATGCTAAGTCATTCTTGTTCCCAAAGATTGTTTGATAACAAAATCCCTATGCATAGGAAGTGGGTTATAATTAAAGGTGCTTGTCATCAGATTCATGATTCTTCCTTGCATATTTCAATTACTACTTTTTATGTGAGCATCATTGAAATCATTATGCCTAGCTAGGGGCATTAAACAATAGTGCTTGTTGGGAGGCAACCCAATTTTTGTGTGTGTTCTGTTTTTGTTTCTGTTTTTTAGTGTTTCCCACATTATTACATCTGTAGTAATTATGTTTTGGAGTTTTAATTAGTATTTGAGCAAAGTAAAACCTTTGGGGTGATCTATGGTAGTTGTTGATTTGATCTTGCTGAAAAACAAAAACTTTTGCTCTCAGTCCAGGAATTTTCTACATTTTCAGAGCATCAAATGAGTCTGAAATTTTTACACCATATTGACATATAAATTTCCCAGGTTGTCCTAATTTTTCATAATGTTTTTAGTTACATAAGTATATGAATTTTCAGATTGCTACAGACTGTTTTGTTTTTGACAGATTCTAGTTTCTTTGAGTTGTTTGCCTTTTTTGATGAATCTTTGGGTTGTATCATGTGGTATGAACCATGAAGAAGTTAGATTACCATAGGTATAACACAAATATAAATAAAGAATGATTTCACAATAGTACCTAAAGTGGGGATTTATTTTCTTATACTAACGGATCTCACGAGTTTTCTGTTAAGGTTTGTGTTGTGAAGTTTTCAAGTTTTGGGTAAAGATTTGATGGACTATGGAATAAGGAGGGGCAAGAGCCTAAGCTTGGGGATGAACAAGGAACCCCGTCATATTCAAGGACGCCAAAGAGCTTAAGCTTGGGGATTCCCCGGAAGTCATCCCCTCTTTCATCTTCAATCCATCGATAAATTTACTTGAGCCTATATTTTTATTCACCACATGATATGTGTTTTGCTTGGAGAGTCTTGTACGATATGAGTCTTTGCTTGTTAGTTTTCCACAATCATCCTTGCTGCATACATATTTTGAGAGAGACATGCTGAATCATGAATTTGTAGAATGCTCTATATGCTTCACTTATATCTTTTGAGTTAGGCAATTTTCCTCTATGTGCTTCACTTATATCTTTTAGAACACGGTGGTGTTTGTGTTTTATAGAAATACTTGAACTCTCGTACCTCACTTATATTATTTTTAGAGTTTCTAAAAAAGCATGGTAATTGGTCTAGGGTATGAATTTAGTCCTAATATGATAGGCATCCAAGGGGATATAATAAAAACTTCCATATTAAGTACATTGAGTATTTGTTGGAAATATGCCCTAGAGGCAATAAATAAAGTGTTTACTATAATATTTCCTTGTTCATCATAATTATTTATTATCCATGCTATAATTGTATTGATTGGAAACACATTGCATGTGTGGATAAATAGACAACACATTGTCCCTAGTATGCCTCTAGTGAACTAGCTCGTTGATCAAAGATGGTCAAGGTTTCCTAGCCATTGACATGTGATGTCCTTTGATAACGGGATCACATAATTAGGAGAATGATGGGATGGACAAGACCCAAACTATAAACTTAGCATATGATCGTGTCAGTTTATTGCTACAATTTTCTGCATGTCAAGTATATGTTCCTATTACCAAGAGATCATGCAACTCACGGACACCGGAGGAGTGCCTTGTGTGTATCAAACATCACAACGTAACTGAGTGACTATAAAGGTGCTCTATAGGTATCTCCGAGGGTGTCTATTGGGTTGGAATGGATCAACACTGGGATTTGCTACTCTGTGTGACGGAGAGGTATCTCAGAGCCCAATCGGTAATGCAACATCACAATAAGACTTCCAAGTAATGTGACTAAGTGTTAGCCATGGGATCTTGTATTACAGAAACGAGTAAAGAGACTTGCGGGGAACGAGATTGAACTAGGTATGGAGATACCAACGATCGAATCTCGGGCAAGTAACATACCGAAGAACAAAGGGAACATCATACGGGATTAACTGAATCCTTGACATAGAGGTTCGACTGATAAAGATCTGTATAAAATATGTCGCAATCAATATGGGCATCCATGTCCCGCCATTTTTTATTGACCGTAGAGGTGTCTTGGTCATGTCTACATAGTTCTCGAACCCGCAGGGTCTGCACACTTAAGGTTTGGTGACATTTCAGTAGTATAGAGTTATGCATGGTGGTGACCGAAGTTTGTTCGGAGTTTCGGATGAGATCTCGGACGTCACAAGGAGCTCCACAATTGTTGGGAGGTAAAGATTGATATATAGGAAGTCCTATTTTGGTCACCGTAAAAGTTCTGGGCTCATCGATAGTGTACCGGGAGTGCCGGGAGGGTACCGGGGACCATCGGGAGGGGTATTTCGAGCAAAGAGGCTACATGGGCTGTGGGAGAAGGAATACCAGCCCTTAGTGGGCTAGCCTAAGGCCCACAGGAAGCCATGCGGCTAGGAAGAAAACCCAAGGTGGAAAGAAAGGCAAAAGTGGGAAATAAAGGAGTCCTAATCCTACTACGAGTAGAAGAGGGTGACTCCTCCCTCCACTTCGACCAAGTGGATTTGTCTCCCTTGGGAGCCAAGTCTCCTCCCTCCGCTCCTCCTATATATACTAGAAGTTTTGATGGTTTTTGATACAGAATTTTAGCCACGTGTTGCCCTCTCCTCTAGTCCGTAGTTTCTCCTCTAGATTGGTTTCAGTAGTGCTTAGGCGAAGCCCTGCTGGAGTTACTCCACTACCATTGCCGCAACACTGTCGCTCTGCCGGAGAACTCGTGTACCTCTCCACTCCCTCTTGATAGATTAAGATGAAAGAGATTGTCATCAAGCCGTACGTGTGCTGAACGCGGAGGTGCCGACAGTTCGGCGCTAGATCGGGATGGATCGTGATTAGATCGCGGGACGTTCGGCGATTTGGATCGCGAAGACGTTCGACTACATCAACCGCGTTTCTTAATGCTTCATTCTTAGGGATCTACAAGGGTATGTAGATCCACTCTCTCCTCTCGTAGATGCTCATCTCCTAGATTGATCTTGGTGAAGCGTATGAAATTTTTGTTTCCCATGTGACGCTCCCCAACAGTGGCGTCATGAGCTAGGTCTATGTGTAGATGAGATCTCGAGTAGAACACAAATATTTTGTGGGCGTTGATGCTTAGATTTCTTCCTCCATTGGTCGTGTTTTGGTTCAGCGGTATTGTGGGATGAAGCGTCCCGGATCAACCTTACTCGTACACTTACGAGAGACCGGTTCCATGGACTGACGTTTAACTTAGTTGCACAAAGATGGTTGGCGGGTGTCTGTTTCTCCTACTTTAGTTGGATCGGGTTCGACAAAGGCGGTCCTTGAGAAGGTTGAAAAGAAACTTATGTATCAGTGTTATGGTTTTTGTGAAGGTGATTATTGTTCTTGCTAGATACCCATAGCAGCCACATAAAACATGCAACAACAATTAGAGGACGTCTAACTTGTTTTTGCAGGGTATGTTGTGATGTGATATGGCCAATTACATGATGAGATGTATGTTATGTATGAGATGATCATGTTTTGTATAGAATATCACGACTTGCATGTCGATGAGTATGGCAATCGACAGGATCCATAGGGTTGTCTTTAATTATTGTATGACCTGCATGTCAATCATTAAGCGCTATGTAATGTTTTACTTTATCGCTAAAAGGTAGCAATAGTAATAGAAGCATGGTGGGCGCGACAATCCCGATGGTGACAGGTTGATGGAGATCAAAATGATGGAGATCATGGTGTCATGCCGGTGACAATGGAGATCATGCCGGTGCTTTCAAGATGGAGATCAAAAGCACAAGTTCATGGCCATATCATGTCACTTATGATTTGCATGTGATGTTAATCCTTTTATGCACCTTGTTTTGCTTAGGATGACTATAGAAATATAAGGTGATCCCTCACTTAAATTTCAAGGTAAAATTGTGTTCTCCCCGAGTGTGCACCGTTGCGAAAGTTCGTCGTGTCGAGACACCACGTGATGATCGGGTGTGATAGACTCTACGTTCAGATACAACGGGTGCAAGCCAGTGTTGCACATGCAGAACACACGAGTTAAACTTGACGAGCCTAGCATGTACATACATGACCTCGGAACACAAGAGACCGAAAGGTCAAACATGAGTCATATAGTAGATATGCTCAACATGATGATGTTCACCATTGAAACCACATCAACTCACGTGATGATTGGACTTAAGTTGGTGAATTTGGATCATGTATCACTCAGATGACCTGAGGGATGTCAATTTGAGTGGGAGCTTTAGTACTTTGATTAACTAAACTCATTATCTTGAACAATAGTCTAAGTAACCTTTGCATATTTATATTATAGATCAATGGCTCGCGTAGTAGCACCCCTGAATTTTAATGCGTATTTAGAGAAAGCTAAGTTGAAAGATGATGGAAGTGACTTTGTGGAATGGGCCCGTAATCTAAGGATTATCCTCACGGCTTCCCAGAAGTCATATGTCCTTGATGCACCGCTTGGTAAACAACCCAAAGACATGTCATCTGAAGACGTTAAGAACGCTTGGGAGGCACGTTCTGAAGATTACTCAATAGTTCAGCGTGCAATATTCTATGGCTTAGAACCGGGACTTCAAAGACGTTTTGAATGTCATGGAGCATATGAGATGTTCCAGGAGTTGGAGATTATCTTTGAGAAGAATGCCCGGATCGATAGATATGAGACCTCCTATAAGTTCTATGATTGCGAAATGGAGGAGAACTAGTCTATCGATGAACATATACTCAGAATGTTTGGGTATTCAACTCATCTGGTCGAGTTGGGGATGCCCCTTCCGCCAGAGGCGATCACTGACAGAGTTCTTCAATCACTACCACCTAGCTACAAGAGCTTTGTGATGAACTATAACATGCACGGGATGAACAAGTCAGTCGTCGAGCTGTTTGCGATGCTGAAAGTCACAGAGTCTTTAATCCAGAAAGAACATAAAGTGTTGATGGTCAACAAAACCACTAGTTTCAAGAAGAATGGCAAGGGCAAGAAGGGTAAATCCAAGAAGAGTGGGAAAACAGTTGCCCCTCAGGTGAAGAAACCCAAGGCTGGACCCAAGCCAGAAACTGAGTGCTTTCATTGCAAGGGAACTGGTCACTCGAAGCAGAACTGCCCCAAGTATCTGGCTGACAAGAAGGCGGCCAACTACAAACAAGGTTTATATGATATACATGTTATTGATGTGTACCTTACTAGCTCTCATTGTACTGCCTGGGTATTTGATACCGATTCGGTTGTTCACATTTGCAACTCAAAAAAGGAACTATGGAATAGATGAAGGCTGGCGAAGGACGAAGTGACGATGCGCATGGGAAATGGTTCCAAGGTTGATGTGATCGCCGTCGGCACGCTCTCTCTTCAATTACCATAGGGATTAGTGATGAACCTGAATAATTGTTATTTAGTGCCTACATTAAGCATGAACATTATATTTGGATCTTGTTTATTGTAAGACGGTTGTTCTATTTATATGAGTGATATGTTTTATGGTCATGCACCCAATGTGAGGGGTTTATTCATATTGAATCTTGATAGTGATTATACACATGTTCATAACATTGATGCCAAAAGATGTAGAGTTGATAATGATAGTACCACTTTCTTGTGGCACTGTCGTGTGGGTCATATTGGTGTAAAATGCATGAGGAAGCTCCATGCTAATGGACTTTTGGAGTCACTTGATTTTGAATCACTTAACACATGTGAACCATGACTCATGGGAAAGATGACTAAAACGCCGTTCTCTGGAACAATGGAATGGGCAAGTGACTTGTTGGAAATCATACATACTGATGTATGCGGTCAATTGAATGTTGCAGTGCACGGTGGGTATCGTTATTTTCTCACCTTCACTCATGAATTAAATAGGGTATATTTACTTAATGAAACACAAGTCTAAAACGTTTGAAAAGTTCAAGCAATTTTAGAGTGAAGTTGAGAATCATCATAACAAGAAGATTAAATTCCTACGATCTGACCGAGGAGGTGAATATCTGAGTTATGAGTTTGGCAGTCACTTAAGACAGTGTGGAATTGTTTCACAGTTGACACCACCTGGAACACTGATACGTCTCCAATGTATCTATAATTTTTGATCGTTCCATGCTATTATATTATCAACTTTGGATGTTTTATATGCATGAATATGTTATTTTATATTATTTTTGGGACTAACCTATTGACCTAGAGCCCAGTGCCAGTTCCTCTTTTTCCGTGTTTTTGACCTTTTTCAGATAGGAATATCAAATGAAGTCCAAATGGAATAAAACTTTCGCCGTGATTTTTTATGGAAAATATCGAAAATACCAGAAGAAAAAGATACCGGAGAGGAGACCCGAGGAAGCCACGAGCCTGGGAGGCGCGCCCACCGCCCACCCCCCCCCCCTGGGTGCGCCTGGGGGCTCGTGACTCCCTTGTGGGTCCCCCTGACTTATTCTCGACGCCATCTGGTCTTATAAATGCAAAAACCTCCAGAAATAAACCTAGATCGGGAGTTCCGCCGCCGCAAGCCTCTGTAGCCACCAAAAACCAATCGGGAGCCCGTTCCGACACCCTGCCGGAGGGGCAATCCATCTCCGGTGGCCATCTTCATCATCCCGGCGATCTCCATGACGAGGAGGGAGTAGTTCACCATCGGGGCTCAGGGTATGTACCAGTAGCTATGTGTTTGATCTCTCTCTCTCTCGTGTTCTTGAGATGTCTTGATCTTGATGTATCGCAGGCTTTGCTAGTATAGTTGGATCTTATGATGTTCTTCCGCTTCTCCCTTCTTGTAATGAATTGAGTTTTCCCTTTGAAGTTATCTTATCGGATTGAGTCTTTAAGAACACTTGATGTATGTCTTGCACGTGTCTATCTGTGGTGACAATGGGATATTCATGTGAGTACTTGATTTATGTTTTGGTGATCAACTTGCGGGTTTCGTGACCTCGGGAACCTATGCATAGGGGTTGGCACACGTTTTGACTCTCCCATAGAAACTTTGTGGCACTCTTTGAAGTTCTATGTGTTGGTTGAATAGATGATTCTGAGATTGTGTGATGCATATTGTATAATCATGCCCATGGATACTTAAGGTGACAATGGAGTATCTAGGTGACATTAGGGTTTTGGTTGATGTGTGTCTTAAGGTGTTATTCTTGTACGAACTCTAGGATAGATTGAACGGAAATAATAGATTCGTGTTATTTTACTACGGACTCTTGAATAGATCGATCAGAAAGAATAACTTTGTGGTGGTTTCGTACCCGACAATAATCTCTTCGTTTGTTCTCCGCTATTAGTTACTTTGGAGTGACTCTTTGTTGCACATTAAGGGCTAGTTATATGATCCAATTATGTTATCATTGTTGAGAGAACTTCCACTAGTCAAATTATGAACCCTAGGCCTTGTTTCCACGCATCGCAAAACCGTTCGTGCTAGCTTTTACAATTAATTACCTTGCTGTTTTTATATTTTCAGAGTACAAAAACAGATATCTACCATCCATATTGCACTTGTATCACCATCTCTTGCCGAACTAGTGCACCTATACAACTTACCATTGTATTGGGTGTGTTGGGGACACAAGAGACTCTTTGTTATTTGGTTGCGGGGGTTGCTTGAGAGAGACCATCTTCATCCTACGCCTCCTGCGGATTGATAAACCTTAGGTCACCCACTTGAGGGAAAATTGCTACTGTCCTACAAACCTCTGCACTTGGAGGCCCAACAACGTCTACAAGGAGAAGCTTGCGTAGTAGACGTCAAGCTCTTTTCTGGCGCCGTTGCCGGGGAGATTAGCGCTTGAAGGTATATCTTTAGATCTTGCAATCGAAACTTTTAGTTTCTTGTTTTATCACTAGTTTAGTTTATTAACAGAAAACAAAAAATGGAATTAAGGTTACCTCATATGCTTCATCTTTTTAATGTCTTTCGTGAAAATGATGGAAAATAAAATTGTGCTCAAATGCTAGAAGAAGAATTACATAGGATGCTTGGCATAAACTATGTGAATGATGAGCATGATTGCAATGTTGTTAGTATGAATACTTTGAGTACCCATGATGCTAATTGTGATTGCACTATTCATGATGAAAATATTTCCTATAAGCATGTTGATTTCTATGGAATACATAGAGTTTGCAAATATATACCAAAAAGGGAAGATAGATTTTGTAAGACGCATAAGTATTTACAAACTAAGTCGTTGCATGTGAGGCCAGATGATTGTGCTGAAATATTTAATATTGAAAGCCGTCCTTGTGAACTTTGCAATGAACATGGTCATTTAAATCTCCAATGCAAATTGTTTCATGATCAAATCGTGTCCAAAAATTGTGATTACTTGATTTCCCTTGCGCATCATAATGAATCAATGAACTCTGCTGATTTATGAACTTGATTTCCCTTGCGCATCATAATGAATCGTGTCCAAAAATTGTTTCATGATCAATGAACTCTTCTGATTTATGTAAAAATTGCCTCAATTTTCATAAAATTTTCAGAATTTTTGGAGGGGCAGAAGAATGGTTATCATTCAGATCATTACAGACTATTCTGTTCTTGACAGATTCTGTTTTCAATGCATAGTTTTCTTATTTTAGTGTTTCCATAGATTATATTAAGTGATATAAATTGTGGAAATGATAAGATACAGTAGGAATTGTGGGGGAACATTTATGAATCTTGTCTTGACAGTACCAAAATGAATGATTTGTTTTTATTTGACTAACCCATCTCACGAAGGTCTGTTAAGTTTTGTGTTGTGAAGTTTTCAAGTTTTGGGTAAAGTTTGGATGGACTACGGAACAAGGAGTGGAAAGAGCCTAAGCTTGGTGATGCCCAAGGCATCCCAAGCCATATTAAAGGATACCAAAGAGTCTAAGCTTGGGGATGCCCGGGAAGGCATCCCCTCTTTCGTCTTCAATCCATCAGTAACTTTACTCGGGGCTATATTTTTATTCACCACATGATATGTGTTTCGCTTGGAGGATCATTTTCTTTTATTAGTACTTACTTTCTGTTATTTATATTAATGATTTTCATCATTTAGTTCAATAAAAATGTCAAGGATAGCCTTTACCACGCTTAATTTGCAAGTATAGGAGTTGCTGTTCCAAAACAAAAAGTTTGCTTGTAGTGCAAAAATTCCCTAGAATTTTCTGTATGTCATAATAACTTGCAATTTCGACACAGTATGATCTTATGAATTCCATACATCGTGGAATTTTTTCAGATTTTTTGGAGTTAATTAAGTATGGATCTTGCTGCATTCTTCCCAGACTGTTCTGTTTAGGCAGATTGCTGTTATGTTTGCATTGTTCGCATATGTTTGCTTGTTTAATGATTCCATTTGATGATGGGAGTTTTAAATATGCAGAGGCATTTAGTGTGAAATGTCAAATAATAATCTTAGTGATTTTATACAGTATAGGATGATATAGTTTTGCATTGATTTATACTAACCTATCTCACGAGTTCATGTTAAGTTTTGTGTGGATGAAGTTTTTAAGATTTTGGAAACCACCATACGAGAGGAATTAAGGAGACACAAAAGCTCAAGCTTGGGGATGACCAAGGCACCCCAATCCATATTTCAAGAAGTCTCAAGCATCTAAGCTTGAGGATACCCCGGTTGGTATCCCACCTTTCTTCTTCAACAATTATCGGTTAGTATCGGTTGAACCTAAGTTTTTGCTTCTTCACATGATTCGTGCTATCCTTGGAGTGTCATTTTATTTTGTATGAATAAGGTACTTAAGATCTGAAATTATTATATGGGAGAGTCTTCACATAGCCAAATAATTATTCAAC
The DNA here is from genome assembly GCA_022496015.1 of Hordeum marinum. Lineage (NCBI taxonomy): Eukaryota > Viridiplantae > Streptophyta > Magnoliopsida > Poales > Poaceae > Hordeum > Hordeum marinum. Next base: position 28,368,939 of record CM039678.1, read on the forward strand.
TACTCATTGATCTTCACTTATATCTTTTGGAGTAGTTTGTCTTTTGCTCTAGTGCTTCACTTATATCTTCGTAGAGCATTGCTATGAATTTATTTTATAGAAATAGTTGAACTGTCATGATTCACTTATATTATTTTTAGAGTCTTAAACAGCATGGTAATTTGCTTAGGTCATAAATCTAGTCCTAATATGATGGGCATCCAAGAGGGATATAATAAAAACATTCATATAGAGTGCATCGAATACTATGAGAAGTTTGATTCTTTGCATATATTTTTCAGATATAAGGATGGTGATATTAGAGTCATGCTAGTGAGTAATTATGGATTGGTAGAAATGCTTGTGTTAGAGTTTGTGATTCCCGTAGCATGCACACATGGTGAACCGCTATGTTAGGAAGTCGGAGCATGATGTTTTTATTGATTGTCATCCTTTGTGTGGCGGTCGGGATCGTGCGATGGTTAACTCCTACCAACCCTTCCCCTAGGAGCATGCGTTTAACACTTAGTTTCGATAATTAATAAAAAAATTGCAATAATTATGTGAGTTCTTTATAACTAATGTTGAGTCCATGGATTATACGCACTCTCACCCTTCCACCAATGCTAGCCTCTCGAGTACCGCGCAACTTTCGCCGATGCACAGACCCACCATATATCCTTCCTCAAAATAGCCACCATACCTACCCATCATGGCATTTCCATAGCCATTCCGAGATATATTGCCATGCAACTTCCACTGTTCCGTTTATTATGACACGCACCATTATTGGCATATTGCTTTGCATGATCATGTAGTTGACATTGTATTTGTGGCAAAGCCCCCGTTCATATCTTTCATACATGTCACTCAGGAGTCATTGCACATCCCGGTACACTGCCAGAGGCATTCATATAGAGTCATATCTTTTGTTCTAAGTTTCGAGTTGTAAGTAAATAAAAATGTGATGATCATCATTAGTAGATCATTGTCCCATGTGAGGAAGGGACGGAAGCTATGATTCCCTCACAAGTTGGGATGAGACTCCGGACTTAAAGTAAAAATGAAAAAAGAGAGGCCAAAGAGCCCAAATAAAAAAATGAGAGAAAAAGATAGAAGGGACAATGCTACTATCCTTTACCACACTTGTGCTTCAAAGTAGCACCATGATCTTCATGATAGAGAGTCTCATATATTGTCACTTTCATATACTAGTGGGAATTTTCATTATAGAACTTGGCTTGTATATTCCAATGATGGGCTTCCTCCAATTGCCCTAGGTCTTCGTGAGCAAGCGAGTTGGATGCACACCCACTTAGTTTCTTTTTGAGATTTCATACACTTATAGCTCTAGTGCATCCGTTGCGTGGCAATCCCTAATCATTCACATTGATATCTATTAATGGGCATCTCCATAGCCCGTTGATACGCTGAGTCGATGTGATCATCTCCTCCGTTTTGCCTCACAACCTCCACCATATTCTATTCCACCTATAGTGCTATGTCCATGGCTCACGCTCATGTATTGTGTGAGAGTTGAAAAGGTTTGAGAAAGTAAAAGTGTGAAAAAATTGCTTGACTAATACTGGGGTTGTGCATGATTTAAATACGTTGTGTGGGGAAGATGGAGCATAGCCACACTATATGATATTGTAGGGATAACTTTCTTTGGCCATGTTATATTGAGAAGATATGATTGCTTTGTTAGTATGCTTGAAGTATTACTGTTCTTATGTCAATATTAAACTCTTTGTCTTGAATCATATGGATCTGAATGTTGATGTCACAATATATGTTAGGTAGCATTCCACATCAAAAATTCTGTTTTTATCATTTACCTACTCGAGGACGAGCAAGAATTAAGCTTGGGGATGCTTGATACGTCTCCAACGTATCTATAATTTTTGATCGTTCCATGCTATTATATTATCAACTTTGGATGTTTTATATGCATGAATATGCTATTTTATATTATTTTTGGGACTAACATACTGACCTAGAGCCCAGTGCCAGTTCCTCTTTTTCCATGTTTTTAACCTTTTTCAGATAGGAATATCAAACGGAGTCCAAACGGAATAAAACTTTCGCCATGAGTTTTTATGGAAAATATCAAAAATACCGAAAGAAAACGATACCGGAGAGGAGTCCCGAGGAAGCCACGAGCCTGGGAGGCGCGCCCACCCGCCCTGGGCGCGCCTGGGGGGCTCGTGACTCCCTCGTGGGTCCCCCTGACTTATTCTCGACGCCATCTGGTCTTATAAATACAGAAACCTCCAGAAATAAACCTAGATCGGGATTCCGCCGCTGCAAGCCTCTATAGCCACAAAATCCAATCAGGAGCCCGTTCTGGCACCCTACCGGAGGGGGAATCCATCTTCGGTGGCCATCTTCATCATCCCGGCAATCTCCATGACGAGGAGGGAGTAGTTCACCCTCGAGGCTGAGGGTATGTACCAGTAGCTATGTGTTTGATCTCTCTCTCGTGTTCTTGAGATTTCTTGATCTTGATGTACCGCGGGCTTTGCTACTATAGTTGGATCTTATGATGTTCTTCTCCTCTCCCTTTTTGTAATGAATTGAGTTTTCCCTTTGAAGTTATCTTATCGGATTGAGTCTTTAAGAACACTTGATGTATGTCTTGCACGTGTCTATCTGTGGTGACAATGGGATATTCATGTGAGTACTTGATGTATGTTTTGGTGATCAACTTGCGGGTTTCGTGACCTCGGGAACCTATGCATAGGGGTTGGCACATGTTTTGACTCTCCGGTAGAAACTTTGGGGCACTCTTTGAAGTTCTATGTGTTGGTTGAATAGATAATTCTGAGATTGTGTGATGCATATTGTATAATCATGCCCACAGATACTTGAGGTGACAATGGAGTATCTAGGTGACATTAGGGTTTTGGTTGATGTGTGTCTTAAGGTGTTATTCTAGTACGAACTCTAGGATAGATTGAACAGAAAGAAAAGCTTCGTGTTATTTTACTACGGACTCTTGAATAGATCGATCAGAAAGAATAACTTTGTGGTGGTTACGTACCTGACAATAATCTCTTTGTTTGTTCTCCACTAATAGTTACTTTGGAGTGACTCTTTGTTGCACGTTCAAGGCTAGTTATATGATCCAATTATGTTATCATTGTTGAGAGAACTTCCACTAGTGAAAGTATGAACCCTAGGCCTTGTTTCCACGCATTGCAATACCATTTGTGTTCGCTTTTATTATTAATTACCTTGCTGTTTTTATATTTTCCTATTACAAAAACCTATATCTACCATCCATATTGCACTTGTATCACCATCTCTTTGCCGAACTAGTGCACCTATATAACTTACCATTGTATTGGGTGTGTTGGGAACACAAGAGACTCTTTGTTATTTGGTTGCAGCGTTGCTTGAGAGAGACCATCTTCATCCTACGCCTCCCGCGGATTGACAAACCTTAGGTCACCCACTTGAGGGAAAATTGCTACTGTCATACAAACCTCTGCACTTGGAGTCCCAACAACGTCTACAAGGAGAAGGTTGCGTAGTAGACATCAAGCTCTTTTCTGGCGCCGTTGCCGGGGAGATTAGTGCTTGAAGGTATATCTTTAGATCTTGCAATCGAATCTTTTAGTTTCTTGTTTTATGACTAGTTTAGTTTATTCAAAGAAAACAAAAAAATGGAATTAAGGTTACCTCATGTGCTTCATCTTTTTAATGTATTTCGTGAAAATGATGGAAAATAAAATTGTGCTCAAATTCTAGAAGAAGAATTACATAGGATGCTTGGCATAAAATATGTGAATGATGAGCATGATTGCAATGTTGTTAGTATGAATACTTTGAATACCCATGATGCTAATTGTGATTGCACTATTCATGATGAAAATATTTCCTATAAGCATGTCGATTTCCATGGAATACATAGAGTTTGCAAATATATACCAAAAAGGGAAGATAGATTTTGTAACACGCATAAGTATTTAGAAACTAAGTCGTTGCATGTGAGGCTAGATGATTGTGCTGAAATATTTAATATTGATAGTCGTCCTTGTGAACTTTGCAATGAACATGGTCATTTAAATCTCCAATGAAAATTGTTTCATGATCAAATCGTGTCCAAAAATTGTGATTACTTTATTTCCCTTGCGCATCATAATGAACTTAGTTTGCTTCTGAGATATGAAGAAATGAAACGTATAACTAAGAGCCTCCCAGGTTGGGCTGTCATGAATATGCTTGATTATGATCTAGAAGAAATTTATTTATAATGTGCGTTAAATTGCATTGAGAATCCTTATATCTCCAATTACTTAAAGGTAGGAAAATAAATGGAAGATAAATATAATACTAACAAAGGGGAAGAGGTTTCCCAATACCCTCCTATTATTTCTTATGATGAATCAGGTAATGAGGAGGAGCTTTCTATTCAACCAACCTCTCCAAAAAGAAGCTTGGAAAAACTAAGTAAACCTTCACATGATGGGGTGAAGAAGAAGAAAAGAAGAAAAAGTAAAGGTAAAGAGGTATCTCTCCCAAATAATGTTGCTCCTATTATTGATATGCCTCATGAGAATGAATCAAAAATAAATGTGGAGCATCATAATAATTGCTATACTATTGGTTCTATTCATACTATTAATGATGAGAGTGATTATGTCTATAATATGCAAAACCACAAGCTTGGGGATGCTATGTTTGGCGAGAATGACATGTTTGAGAATATATTTGCTACACTTGATGTTTTTCCCAAGCTTGGGGATGCTATGTTAAATGAAGATGATCCTTTTAGTCCCCCTACTTTGAGTGATCAAATTTACTATGATTATTGCATACCTCCTATCTATGATGATTATTGTGACGATACTTATGCTATAAAGAAGAATGATGATAAAACTTCTCACAATTATGAGTAACCTTTTGCTAAACATCACTCTTTTAATGTGGAAACAATTTGTAGTGCTCAAGTCTTTTACGATACTCCCACTATTTATCATGAGAATAAATTTGCTTATGTGGAGAGTAGTAAAACTTCTATGCTTGTAGATCATGAAAAGAATGCTTTAGGTGCTGGTTATACTATTCAATTCATTCATGATGCTACTGAAAATTATTATGAGATAGGATCATATGCTTCTACATATTGCAATAATGTCAAGTTTCCTCTCTATGTGTTGAAATTTTTGAAGCTATGCTTGCTTTGCCTTCCTATGCTAGATGATTCTTGCTCCAATAAGTTGTTTGTTCACAAAATACCTATGCATAGGAAGTGGTTTAGACATAAATGTGCTTTTCATATGCCTCATGATGCTCCCGTTATGTTTCAATTCTTATCTTGTATGTGAGCATCATTGAAATCATCATGCCTAGCTTGAAAGGCATTAAAGAAAAGTGATTGTTGGGAGACAACCCAATATGTATCCTTACTGTTTTTGTGCGTTCACATGATTAAGATTCTGTATTAATCATGTTTTATAGCTTTCATTTCAATAAAGTGCCAAGTAAAGCCTTTATGATTAGTTGGGGTGATAGTTGTTTGCTCATGTTGAAAAAGACAGAAACATTGCGCTCACGAAATTATTTTTAATTCCTATCCAGAGAGTGATTTTAGGTTGATTATTTTTTATTCTGATTTATATACAAATTTCCTTAATTTTCAAAATTTGTTAAGAATTTTTGGAGGGGCATAAGTATGGTTATCATTCAGATCATTACAGACTGTTCTGTTCTTGACATATTCTGTTTTCAATGCATAGTTTGCTTGTTTTAGTGTTTCCATAGATTATATTAAGTGATATAAATTGTGGAAATGATAATATACAGTAGTAATTGTTTGGGAACATTTATGAATCTTGTCTTCACAGTAACAAAATGAATGATTTGTCTTTATTATACGAACCAATCTCACGAAGTTCCATTAAGTTTTGTGTTGTGAAGTTTTCAAGGTTTGGGGAAAGTTTGGATGGACAACGGAACAAGGAGTCTAAAGAGACTAAGATTGGGTATGCCCAAGGCATCTCAATCCATATTCAAGGACACCAAAGAGCCTAAGCTTGGGGATGCCCCGGGAAGGCATCCCCTCTTTCGTCTTCAATCCATCGGTAACTTTACTCGGGGCTATATTTTTATTCACCACATGATATGTGTTTTTCTTGGAGCATCATTTTATTTTATTAGTAATTAATTTATTTTATTTATATTAATTATTTTCATCATTTAGTTCAACAAAAATGTCAAGAATAGCCTTTACCACGCTTAATTTGCAAGTATAGGAGTTGCTGTTCCAAAACAGAAAGTTTGCTTGTAGTGCAAAAATTCCCTAGAATTTTCTGTATGTCAGAATAACTTGAAATTTGGACACAGTATGATATTATAAATTCCATACAGCATGGAATTGTTTAAGATTTTTTAGAGTTAATTAAGTATGGATCTTGCTGCATTCTTCACAGACTGTTCTTTTTAGGCAGATTGTTGTTATGTTTGCATTGTTCGCATATGTTTGCTTTTTTAATGATTCCATTTGATGATGGGAGTTTTAAATATGCAGAGGAATTTAGTGTGCAATGTCAAATAATAATCTTAGTGATTTTATACAGTATAGGATGATATAGTTTTGCATTGATTTATACTAACCTATCTCACGAGTTCATGTTAAGTTTTGTGTGGATGAAGTTTTTAAGATTTTGGAAACCGCCATATGAGAGGAATTAAGGAGACACAATATCTCAATCTTGGGGATTCACAAGGCACCCCAATCCATATTTCAAGAAGTCTCAAGCATCTAAGCTTGGGGATGCCCCGGTTGGCATCCCACCTTTCTTCTTCAACAATTATCGGTTAGTATCGGTTGAACCTAAGTTTTTGCTTCTTCACATGATTCGTGCTATCCTTGGAATTTCATTTTATTAAAGAGTCTTCACATAGCCAAATAATTATTCAACTACTCATTGATCTTCACTTATATCTTTTGGAGGAGTTTATCTTTTGCTCTAGTGCTTCACTTATATCTTTGTAGAGCATTGCTATGAATTTATTTTATAGAAATAGTTGAACTCTCATGATTCACTTATATTATTTTGAGAGTCTTAAACAGCATGGTAATTTGCTTAGGTCATAAATCTAGTCCTAATATGATGGGCATCCAAGAGGTATATAATAAAAAAAATCATATAGAGTGCATCGAATACTACGAGAAGTTTGATTCTTTGCATATTGTTTTGAGATATAAGGATGGTGATATTGGATTCATGCTAGTGAGTAATTATGGATTGGTAGAAATGCTTGTGTTAGAGTTTGTGATTCCCGTAGCATGCACATCTGGTGAACCTCTATGTTAGGAAGTCGGAGCATGATGTTTTTATTGATTGTCATCCTTTGTGTGGCGGTCGGGATCGCGCGATGGTTAACTCCTACCAACCCTTCCCCTAGGAGCATGCGTCTAACACTTAGTTTCGATAACTAATAAAACGTTTGCAATAAGTATGCGAGTTGTTTATAACTAATGTTGAGTCCATGGATTATACGCACTCTCACCCTTCCACCATTGCTAGCCTCTCTACTACCGCGCAACTTTCGCCGGTGCACACACCCACCATATATCCTTCCTCAAAACATCCACCATACCTACCCATTATGGCATTTCCATAGCCATTTCGAGATATATTGCCATGCAACTTCCAACGTTCCCCTTATTATGACACGCACCATTATTGTCATATTTCTTTGCACGATCATGTAGTTGACAATGTATTTGTGGCAAAGCCCCCGTCCATATCTTTCATACATGTCACTCATGAGTCATTGAACATCCCGGTATGCTGCCGGAGGCATTCATATAGAGTCATATCTTTTGTTCTCAGTTTTGAGTTGTAAGTAAATAAAATTGTGATGATCATCATTACTAGAGCATTGTCCCATGTGAGGAAGGGAAGAAAGCTATGATTCCCTCACAAGTTGGGATGAGACTCCGGACTTAAAATAAAAATGAAAAAAATAGGCCAAAGAGCCCAAACAAAAAAATGAGACAAAAAGAGAGAAGGGACAAAGCTACTATCCTTTACCACACTTGTGCTTCAAAGTAGCACCATGATCTTCATTATAGAGAGTCTCATATATTGTCACTTTCATATACTAGTGGGAATTTTCATTATAGAACTTGGCTTGTATATTCCAATGATGGGCTTCCTCCAATTGGCCTAGGTCTTCGTGAGAAAGCGAGTTGGATGCACACCCACTTAGTTTCTTTTTGAGATTTCATACACTTATAGCTCTAGTGCATCCGTTGCATGGCAATCCCTACTCATTCACATTGATATCTATTAATGGGCATCTCCATAGCCCATTGATACGCCGAGTCGATGTGACCATCTCCTCCTTTTTGCCTCACAACCTCCACCATATTCTATTCCACCTATAGTGCTATGTCCATGGCTCATGCTCATGTATTGTGTGAGAGTTGAAAAGGTTTGAGAAAGTAAAAGTGTGAAAACAATTGCTTGAATAATACCGGGGTTGTGCATGATTTAAATACGTTGTGTGGGGAAGATGGAGCATAGCCAGACTATATGATATTGTAGGGATAACTTTCTTTGGCCATGTTGTTTTGAGAAGACATGATTGCTTTGTTAGTATGCTTGATGTATTACTGTTCTTATGTCAATATTAAACTCTTTGTCTTGAATCATATGGATCTGAATGTTCATGTCACAATATATGTTAGGTAGCATTCCACATCAAAAATTCTGTTTTCATCATTTACCTACTCGAGGACGAGCAGGAATTAAGCTTGGGGATGCTTGATACGTCTCCAACGTATCTATAATTTTTTATCGTTCCATGCTATTATATTATCAACTTTGGATGTTTTATATGCATGAATATGCTATTTTATATTATTTTTGGTACTAACCTATTGACCTAGAGCCCAGTGCCAGTTCCTGTTTTTTTCATGTTTTTGACCTTTTTCAGATAGGAATATCAAACGGAGTCCAAACAGAATAAAACTTTCGCCGTGATTTTTTATGGAAAATATCAAAAATACCAAAAGAAAAAGATACCGGAGAGGAGTCCCGAGGAAGCCACGAGCCTGGGAGGCGCGCCCACCCCCTTGGGCGCGCCTGGGGGGCTCGTGACTCCCTCGTGGGTCCCCTTGACTTATTCTCGACGCCATCTGGTCTTATAAATACAGAACCTCCAGAAATAAACCTAGATCAGGAGTTCCGCTGCCGCAAGCCTCTGTAGCCACCAAAATCCAATCGGGAGCCCGTTCTGGCACCCTGCCGAAGGGGGGATCCATCTCCGGTGGCCATCTTCATCATCCCGGCGATCTCCATGACGAGGAGGGAGTAGTTCACCCTCGGGGTTGAGGGTATGTACCAGTAGCTATGTGTTTGATCTCTCTCTCTCTCTCGTGTTCTTGAGATGTCTTGATCTCGATGTACTGCGGGCTTTGCTACTATAGTTGGATCTTATGATGTTCTTCCCCCTCTCCCTTCTTGTAATGAATTGATTTTTCCCTTTGAAGTTATCTTATCAGATTGAATCTTTAAGAACAGTTGATGTATGTCTTGCACGTGTCTATCTATGGTGACAATGGGATATTCATGTGAGTACTTGATGTATGTTTTCGTGATCAACTTGCGGGTTTCGTGACCTCAGGAACCTATGCATAGGGGTTGGCACACGTTTTGACTCTCCGGTAGAAACTTTGGGGCACTCTTTGAAGTTCTATGTGTTGGTTGAATAGATGATTCTGAGATTGTGTGATGCATATTGTATAATCATGCCCACGGATACTTGAGGTGGCAATGGAGTATCTAGGTGACATTAGGGTTTAGGTTGATGTGTGTCTTAAGGTGTTATTCTAGTACGAACTCTAGGATAGATTAAACAGAATGAATAACTTCGTGTTATTTTACTACGGACTCTTGAATAGATCGATCAGAAAGAATAACTTTGTGGTGATTTCATACCCGACAATAATCTCTTCGTTTGTTCTCCGCTATTGTTTACTTTGGAGTGACTCTTTGTTGCACGTTGAGGGCTAGTTATATGATCCAATTATGTTATCATTGTTGAGAGAACTTCCACTAGTGAAAGTATGAACCCTAGGCCTTGTTTCCACGCATTGCAATACCTTTTGTGCTTGCTTTTACTATTAATTACCTTGCTGTTTTTATATTTTCAGATTACAAAAACCTATATCTACGATCCATATTGCACTTGTATCACCATCTCTTCGTTGAACTAGTGCACCTATACAACTTACCATTGTATTGGGTGTGTTGGGGACACAAGAGACTCTTTGTTATTTGGTTGCAGCGTTGCTTGAGAGAGACCATCTTCATCCTACGCCTCCTGCGGATTGATAAACCTTAGGTCACCCACTTGAGGGAAAATTGCTACTGTCCTACAACCTCTGCACTTGGAGGCCCAACAACGTCTACAAGGAGAAGGTTGTGTAGTAGACATCAAACACCATAGCGTAATGGTGTGTCGGAACATTGTAATTGAACCTTATTAGGTATGGTGCGTTCTATGATGTCTCTTGCCAATTTGCCATTATCGTTTTGGGGTTATGCATTAGAGCATTCCAACAGCCGCGCAACGCGCGGCGCGCTAAAAATTACATTGCAACGCGCGCTTCACCTGGTTTGGCATGGCCGGCACTGCTGGCTCCAACAGCCGTGCTAAAATGCAGCACGCATGCCGCTCCAGCAGCGTGCAATAATGCAGCGCGCGCGACTCGCCATATATTGCATTTTGGACACAAAATAGATTTCAAACATTCAAAATGCAATGAACATGGCATATAAATTTCACACAACCAAGTTTATCAATAAAAGTTCATGCCCACAAGTTCAAAATCATGCGCACAAGTTCATCCAACAAAGTTCAGAATGCAAACCAAGTTCATGACACGAACGAAAGACACATCAAGCCTCGTCCTCGTCTTCGTACTCATCTTCCGAAGACGATTCTTCCTCCTCTGAAGATGATTCTTCGTCCTCCTCATCATCATTGTCGCACACCGCATCATCACGTGAAGCTCGAACGGTGTTGGCAAGATCTTCAACGGCATCTTCATGGGAAGGTGTGCGAGGCACACCGGAAGACATTCCGCCCATGGCGGCCGGAGGTGCACCCATGCCTCCCATGAGAGATGCAAAACTCATGCCTCCCATGGAGGCCATGGAGGCCAGGGGGTGCTCCAAAGCCACCCATGCATCCCATATTCTCCATGGTAGCACCAAAACCACCCATGGCACCTAAGACGCCCATGGTAGCTCCGAAGCCACCCATGCCTCCCATGGCACCAAGGCCACGTCACCCATGGTGCCAAGGCCACCGCCACCCATTGCGATGAATCATGGCTCTTTTTTGGATCAAGACTTCTTCACGGGAAAGATTGACATACTCAATATGCGCCTCATTGAGGATAGATGTGTCCAAGAAGAACAAGTGCTTCTCCCATTCCATCAATCTAGTTCGCTCCTCATTGCTCGCCTTCCTCTCCGCCAAAGCCACCTTCCTCTCCTCGGCCGCCACCCTCCTCTCCCAGGACGCCAACCTCCTCTCCTCGGTAGCGGCATCTTGGTTCCTTACCATTTTCCTCACCTCGTTGGCTTCTTTTATTGCCTTCACAATAGCTTCCATAGCATTTTTGAGCTCCTCATATCCTTTCCTGTTCTTCTTTACTTTTGCATCTTTCTTGCACCCATCCGGTCGTTTTGGCTTCGAGTATGAAACCGAGTTGGGTGTGGGGCTTCTCTTGCCGTCATCACTTGATGCTTCCTTCTCCTCATCATTATCCAACTCAATTGTTCGCTTGCGTTTGTTGCTCAAATCCAAATCATCCAAATCATCATGCTTCTTCCATTTCTCATCATCCTTCAACACCTCATAGCAATGAGGCAAGGTAACTGGCCTTCCTTTCTTGATCTTCCCCTTCTTGGTCCTCTTATCCTCTCCTTTCAACAAGTTTTGTGCAATGTTGTACTACATGAAAACAAAACAAGTTAGCACGTCAAACACCAACAACAAGTATGATGAACATGGATGAAATGTTGCTTACTCTATCGTCCTCATTGGTACCACTTGGGTTCAACTTGTCAACCGCCTTTTGTGCGGCCGCCCACTTTTGATAAGCATTATTGATTGTCGACCACCGGGACCGAAGAGATCGGTCGGAGCGGTCAATTCCACTCACGTTGCGAGCATCAAAGTGTTCCTTCATCCGGTTCCAATAAGCATCTCTACTTTGATCACCTCCAACGGATGAATCCCTCGACACTTCCAACCAAGTATTACATAGTAAGATGTCTTCGGTGTTGGTGTAATTGCCCGCTCTTCCTTTCGATGTGTCGACAATGCCCTCACCATGCTCGTCCACCTCGAACTCATTGGTTGAGACCAACATGAATTGTTGGAGCCAACACCCATAGTTCATATGTATGCATCATCGCCAAGACTACAAAATATATAGAACAATGCAAATAAGCTATCTATATGTATGCATTCAAAAAATAACAAGAAAAAAGTTGGGGAAATTTTCTACCTTTGGGGCATATCGTCGAACACATTGTGCGCGTCGGCCACCGGCTCAACGAGTGAGCTCGCTGGTGCTTCGGTAGCCACCGCGCCCATCACACGCCTTGCAAGCTTCTTCTTCGACGCCTTCGAGGTGCCAGAGCCGTCTGTCGCCCTGTTCTTCTTCGCGGATGTCTTGCTCTTCTTCGGCTGCGCCGCATTTGGGAGCTTGGAGGGGGGCACGGGGCGGCGTCGACGCGACGCCGCCTACCACCGAGGTCATCCGCGGCGGCATGAAGAGGCCGATGCTCGGAGGAGCTCTGGTGGATGCGAGGCCAATGCTCCCCGCGCTAGGGTTTGCGGCAGCGGCAGCGAAGGAGTTGCGGCTGTAGGATGGGGTGAGCGGGCTGCCGGCGTGTGCGTCCATCGGGTCCGGTGCCGGTGCCGGCACGCGTGGGGCGAAGGTGGAGCGGAGGAGAGAGTGCTCGTGTGTGCCACGCGCGGAAGCGGGCGCCCCAAATACATAGCATGGGATGGCGTTTCAGCCCGCGCGCTGAACAAGATATGTCGTGCGCGTGATTTTTGCGCGTTCGCTTTAGTGCCCGGAGCGGTTGCGCGCGTGCAAAAACCACTTATTTTTCAGCGTGATGCTTGTTTAGCGCGGATGTTGGTGATGCTCTTAGAGACAGCTGCATTGACTTTCAATAGGGCACCATCAAAATCCATTGAGATGACGCCATATGAACTATGGTTTGGCAAGAGGCCAAAGTTGTCGTTTCTTAAAGTTTGGGGATGTGATGCTTATGTCAAAAAGCTTCAGCCTAAAAAGCGAGAACAAAAAGCAGAGAAATACGTCTTCATAGGATACCCGAAAGAGATAGTTGGGTATACCTTCTATCTCAGATCCGAAGGCAGAGTGCTTGTCGCTAAGAACGGAACATTTCTTGAGAAAGAGTTTCTCTCGAAAGAATTGAGTGCGAGGAAAATAGAGCTTGATGAGGTTATTGAACCCTTACTTCAACCAGAGAGTAGCGCAGTGCAGAAAGATGCTTCTGTGGAGCCTACGACAGTTGAAGAGGAAATTAATGATGATGATCATGAAGCTTCAGATCAAGTTACTATTGAACCTCGTAGGTCGACAAGGGCGCGTACTACTCATGGTGGTACGGCAACCCTATCTTGGAGGTCATGTTGTTGGACAACAATGAACCTACGAGCTATGGAGGAGCAATGATGGGCCCAGATTCCGGGAAATGGTTAGAGGCCATGAAATCCGAGATGGGATCCATGTATGAAAACAAAGTGTGGAGTTTGGAAGTATTACTCGAAGGGCGAAAGGCCATTTAGAACAAATGGATCTTTAAGAAGAAGATGGACACGGACGGTAGTATCACCATCTATAAAGCTCGACTTGTGGCAAAGGGTTTTTCACAAGTTCAAGGAGTTGACTACGATGAGACATTCTCACCCGTAGCGATGCTTAAGTCCGTCAGAATCATGTTAGAAATAGCTACATATTTCGAGTATGAAATTTGGCAGATGGATGTGAAAACAGCGTTCCTCAACAGTTTCCTGGAGGAAGAGTTGTATATGATGCAACCAGAAGGTTTTGTCGATACAGATAATGCTGACAAAGTTTGCAAACTCCAGCGATCCATTTATGGACTGGTGCAAGCATCTCGGAGTTGGAATAAGCGCTCTGATAAGGTGATCAAAGCGTTTGGGATTGTACAAGTTTATGGAGAAGCTTGTATTTACAAGAAAGTGAGTGGGAACTCTATAACGTTTCTAATATTATATGTGGATGAAATTTTGCTGATTGGAAACAATATAGAAATGCTGGAAAGCGTGAAGGAATATTTTAATAAGAGTTTTCCAACGAAGGACCTAGGAGAAGTTGCTTTCATATTAGGCATTAAGATCTATAGAGATAGATCGAGACGCTTGATAGCACTTTCACAAAGCACATGACTTGATAAAGTTTTGAAGAAGTTCAAAATGGATCAGTCCAAGAAGGGGTTATTTCCTGTATTACATGCTGTGAAGTTGACTAAGACTCAATGCCCAGTGACTGCAGAAGATAGAGAGAAGATGAGTGCCATCCCCTATGCTTTAGACATAGGCTCTGTCATGTATGCAATGTTGTGAGATACGTCTCCAACATATCTATAATTTTTGATTGTTCCATGCTATTATGTTATCAACTTTGGATGTTTTATATGCATGAATATGCTATTTTATATTATTTTTGGGACTAACTTATTAATTCAGTGCCCAGTGCCAGTTCCTATTTTTTCCTTGTTTTTGACCTTTTTCAGATAGGAATATCAAACGGAGTCCAAACGGAATAAAACTTTCACCGTGATTTTTTATGCAAAATATCAAAAATGGGAGAAGGAAAAGATACGGGAGAGGTCGCCCAAGGAAGCCACGAGCCTAGGAGGCGCGGGCCCCCCTGGTCGCGGCTAGGGGGCTCGTGACCTCCTTGTGGCACCTCTTTGCTTGTTCCCGACGCCATACGGTCTTATAAATACGGAAACCCTTAGAAATAAACCTAGATCACAAGTTCCGCCGCCACAAACCTCCAGAGCCACAAAAAACCTATCGGGAGACCGTTCCGGCATCCTGTCGGAGGGGAATTCATCGCCGGTGGCCATCTTCATCAACACCATTGCCTCTCCGATGATGCGTGAGTAGTTCACCACAGACCTTCGGGTCCATAGCTAGTAGCTAGATGGCTTCTTCTCTCTCTTTGATCTTCAATACAAAGTTCTCCATGATCTTCCTGGTGATCTATCCAATGTAATTCTCTTTTGCGTTGTGTTTGTTGAGATCCGATGAATTGTGGATTTATGATCAGATTATCTATGAATATTATTTGAGTCTCCTCTGATTTCTTATATGCATGATTTCGTATCCTTGTAATTCTATTCGAGTTACGGGTTTTGTTTGGCCAACTTGATCTATAGTTCTTGCAATGGGAGAAGTGCTTGGTTTTGGGTTCATACCGTGCGGTGTCCTCACCTAGTGATAGAAGGGGTAGCGAGGCACGCATCGTGTTGTTGCCATAAAGGGTAAAAATATGGGGTTTATATCATATTGCATGAATCTATCCCTCTACATCATGTCATCTTGCTTAAAGCGTTACTCCGTTTATCATGAACTTAATACACTAGATGCATGCTGGATAGGGGTCGATGTGTGGAGTAATAGTAGTATATGCAGAAAGTATCGGTCTACTTGTCTCGGACGTGATGCCTATATGTATGATCATTGCCTTAGATATCGCCATGACTTTGCGCTATTCTATCAATTGCTCAACAGTAATTTGTTCACCCACCGTAATACTTGCTATCATGAGAGAAGCCTCTAGTGAACACTATGGCTCCCAGGTCTATTTTACATATTATATATTCAGATCTAAATATAAAAACACCAAATATACCTTGCTGCAATTTTATTTACTCATTTACATCTACTTATTATCACTATCAGATCCAACCTTGCAAGTAATCGTAAAGGGATTGACAACCTCTTTATCACGTTGGGTGCAAGTTTGTTTGTGTTTGTGTAGGTTCCTTGTTGCCTCATCTTGATACTCCTACAGGATTGATACCTTGGTTCCCAAACTAAGGGAAATACTTATCTCTACCTTGCTGCATCACCCTTTCCTCTTCAAGGGAAAAACCAACGCAAGACAAGAATTCTCCCGTCAACCTGCCAATTTCTGGCACCGTTGCTGAGAAGTAGCACTATGCACAAGACCCGGTGTCAGCCTTGCCATAATTATGGACGGAAGGTTTAAAAGTGACCCTGGAATGGAGCACTGGACGACGGTCAAGAATATCCTTAAGTACCTAAAAAGGACTAAGGAAATGTTTCTCGTTTATGGAGGTGATCAAGATCTCGTCGTAAAGGGTTATGTCGATGCAAGCTTTGACACTGATCTGGATGACTCTAAGTCGCAAACCGTATACATATTTATTCTCAATGGGGGAGTGGTAAGTTGGTGCAGTTCCAAGCAAAGCATGGTAGCCGATTCTACATGCGAAGGGGCGTACATCGCAGCCTCGGAGGCAGCGAAGGAAGGTGTCTAGATGATGTAGTTCATGATAGATCTTGGAGTAGTGCCCAGTGCATTGAATCCAATGACTCTGTTCTGTGACAACACTGGTGCCATTGCTCTGGCCAAGGAACCAAGGTTTCACAAAAGGACCAGACACATAAAGCGACGCTTCAATTCCATCCGCGATTACATCGAGGAGAAGGACATAAATATTTGCAAACTGCAAACGGATCTGAATGTTGCAGACCCGTTGACTAAACCTCTTCCAAGGGCTAAACATGATCAACACCAGAACTGCATAGGTGTTCGATTCATTAAAATGTAAATCACATAGTGATGTGAACTAGATTATTAACTCTAGTGCAAGTGGGAGACTGTTGGAGATATGCCCTAGAGGCAATAAATAAAGTGTTTATTATTATATTTCCCTGTTCATGATAATTGTTTATTATCCATGCTATAATTGTATTGATTGGAAACACATTGCATGTGTGGATAAATAGGCAACACTTTATCCCTATTATGCCTCCTGTGAACTAGCTCGTTGATCAAAGATGGTCAACGTTTCCTAGCCATTGACATGTGATGTCATTTGATAACTGGATCACATCATTTGGAGAATGATTGGATGGACAAGACCCAAACTATAAACGTAGCATATGATCGTGTCAGTTTATTGCTATAGTTTTCTGCATGTCAAGTATATGTTCCTATGACCATGAGATCATGCAACTCACGGACACCGGAGGAGTGCCTTGTGTGTATCAAACGTCGCAACGTAACTGGGTGACTATAAAGCTGCTCTACAGGTAACTCCGAGGGTGTGTATTAGGTTGGCATGGATCAACACTGGGATTTATTACTCCGTGTGACGGAGAGGTATCTCAGGGACCACTCGGTAATGCAACATCACAATAAGCCTTGCAAGCAATGTGACTAGCCTAAATGGGCTGTGGGAGAAGGAATACCAGCCCTTAGTGGGCTAGCCTAAGGCCCACAGGAAGCCCATGCGGCTAGGAAGAAAACCCAAGGTGGAAAGAAAGGCAAAAGTGGGAAATAAAGGAGTCCCAATCCTACTAGGAGTAGAAGATGACGACTCCTCCCTCCACTTCGGCCAAGTAGATTTGTCTCCCTTACGAGCCAAGTCTCCTACCTCCCCTCCTCCTATATATACTAGAGGTTTTGATGGTTTTTGGCACACAATTTTAGCCACGTGCTGCCCTCTCCTCTAGTCCGTAGGTTCTCCTCTAGATCGGTTTCAGTAGTGCTTAGGTGAAGCCCTGCTGGAGTTACTCCACTACCATCACGGCAACACTGTCACGCTGCCGGAGAACTCGTCTATCTCTCCGATCCCTCTTGCTGGATCAAGAAGAAAGAGATCGTCGACAAGCCATACGTGTGCTGAATGCGGAGGTGCCGACTGTTCGGCACTAGATCGGGACGGATCATGATTGGATCGTGGGACGCTCGGCGATTTGGATCGCGAAGACATTCGAATACATCAAACGCGTTTTTTAAATCTTTCCGCTTAGCGATATACAAGGGTATGTAGATCCACTCTCCCCTCTCGTAGATGCTCATGTCCTAGATTGATCTTCGTGAAGTGTATGAAATTTTTGTTTCCCATGCGACGTTCCCCAACAGTGGCATCATGAGCTAGGTCTATGTGTAGATGAGATCTCGAGTAGAACACAAAGAGTTTGTGGGCGTTGATGCTTAGATTTCTTCCTCCATTGGTCGTGTTTTGGTTTAGCGGTATTGTGGGATGAAGCGGCCTAGATCAACCTTACTCGTACACTTACGAGAGACCGGTTCCATCGACTGACGTGTAACTTCGTCGCACAAAGATGGATGGCGGGTGTCTTTTTTCTCCTACTTTAGTTGGGTCGGATTCGACAAAGGCGGTCCTTGAGAAGGTTGAAAAGCTACTTATGTATCACCGTTGTGGTTTTTGCGTAGGTGAGAATTGTTCTTGTTAGATACCCGTAGCAGCCACATAAAACATGCAACAACAATTAGAGGATATCTAACTAGTTTTTGCAGGGTATGTTGTGATGTGATATGGCCAATTACATGATGAGATATATGTGATGTATGAGATGATCATGTGTTGTATAGAATATCATGACTTGCATGTCGATGAGTACGGCAACCGACATGATCCATAGGGTTGTCTTCAATTATTGTATGACCTGCGTGTCAATCATTAAGCGCTATGTAATGCTTTACTTTATCGCTAAAAGATAGCAATAGTAATAGAAGCTTGGTGGGCGCGACAATCCTGATGGCAACACGTTGATGGAGATCAAGATGATGGAGATCATGGTGTCATGTCGGTGATGATGGAGATAATGTTGGTGCTTTCAAGATGGAGATCAAAAGCACAAGTTCATGGCCATATCATGTCACTTATGATTGGCATGTGATGTTAATCCTTTTATGCACCTTTTTTGCTTAGGACGACGATAGCATTATAAGGTGATCCCTTACTTAAATTTCAAGGTAAAATTGTGTTCTCCCCGAGTGTGCACCGTTGCGAAAGTTCGTCGTGTCGAGACACCATGTGATGATCGGGTGTGATAGACTCTACGTTCACATACAACGGGTGCAAGCCAGTGTTGCACATGCAGAACACTCGGGTTAAACTTGACAAGCCTACCATGTATAAA
Organism: Hordeum marinum; assembly: GCA_022496015.1. Lineage (NCBI taxonomy): Eukaryota > Viridiplantae > Streptophyta > Magnoliopsida > Poales > Poaceae > Hordeum > Hordeum marinum. Next base: position 28,388,169 of record CM039678.1, read on the forward strand.
CTATTGGAAATATGCCCTAGAGGCAATAATAAATTAGTTATTATCATATTTCCTTGTTCATGATAATCGTTTATTATCCATCTTATAATTGTATTGATCGGAGACTTAGATGCATGTGTGGATACATAGACAAAACCATGTCCCTAGTATGCCTCTAATAGACTAGCTCGTTGATCAAAAGATGGTTAAGGTTTCCTAGCCATGGACATGAGATGTCATTTGATAACGGGATCACATCATTAGGAGAATGATGTGATGGACACGACCCAAACTACAAACGTAGCATATGATCGTGTCAGTTTATTGCTACTGTTTTCTACATGTCAAGTATATGTTCCTATGACCATGAGATCATGCAACTCACTGACATCGGAGGAGTTCCTTGTGTGTATCAAACGCCGCAACGTAACTGGGTGAATATAAAGGTGCTCTACAGGTATCTCCGAGGGTGTCTGTTGAGTTGGCATGGATCAAGACTGGGATTTGTTACTCCGTGTGACGGAGAGGTATCTTAGGGCCCACTCGGTAATACAACATCACAATAAGCCTTGCAAGCAATGTGTCTAAGTGTTAGTCACGGGATCTTATATTACGGAACGAGTAAAGAGACTTTCCGGTAACGAGGTTGAACTAGGTATGGAGATACCGACGATCGAATCTTGGGCAAGTAACATACCAAGAACAAAGGGAACATCATACGGGATTAACTGAATCCTTGACATAGAGGTTCGACCGATAAAGACCTTCGTAGAATATGTAGGAACCAATATGGGCATCCATGTCCCGCTATTGGTTGTTGACCGTAGAGGTGTCTCGGTCATGTCTACAAAGTTCTCGAACCCGCAGGGTCTGCACACTTAAGGTTTGGTGAAGTTTCGGTAGTATACAGTTATGCATGGTGGTGACCGATGGTTTTTTGGAGTCTTGGATGAGATCATGGATGTCACGAGGAGCTCCGTAATGGTCCGGAGGTAAATATTGATATATAGGAAGTCCTATTTTGGTCGCCGGAAAAGTTTTGGGCTCACCGGTAGTGTACCGGGAGTATCGGTAGTGTACGGGGAGTGCCGGTAGTGTACCGGGAGACCATCGGGAGGGGTATTTCGACCCAAGAGGCTACATGGGCTGTGGGAGAGTGAATACCAGTCCTTTGTGGGCTGGTGGAAGTCCCACACAAGGCCCATGAGGCTGGGAAGAAAAGCCCAAAGAGAAAAAGGTGGAAAAAGGCAAAAATAGGATGAATCCTAGTCCTACTAGCATTGGAGGTGGATTCCACCTCTCCTACTAGGTTCGGCCAACCCAAGGGCTGGCTCCTTGAGATCCAAGCCTCCTCCTCTCTTTATCTTATATATACTAGAGGTTTTTGGGTTTTTTGCACCTGATTTTCAGCCACGTGCTACCCGTTCCTCTAGTGCATAGTTTCTCCTCTAGATCAGATATCTGTAGTGCTTAGGCGAAGCCCTACCAGAATAGCTCCACCACCATTGCCGGAGCGCCGTCACGCTGCTGGAAAACTCTTCTACCTCTCTACTCTCTCTTGATGGATCAAGAAGGAGGAGCTCGTCATCAAGCTGTACGTGTGCTGAATGCGAAGGTGTCGTCCGTTCGGCGCTAGATCGGAAGGACCGTGATCAAGATCACGAAACGGATCGTGTTGAGATCGCGGGACAGATCATGATGAGTTTGTAGGACGGATCATGATCAAGATTGTGAGATGGATCGTGATGAGATCACGGGAAAGATCGTGATGAGATCGCAGGACGGATCGTGATGAGTTCGCGGGACGGATCGTGATGAAACCGCGGGACGCTCGACGATTTGGATCGCGAAGTCGTTCGACTACACCAACCGCGTTTATTAACGCTTGCCGCTTAGCGATCTACAAGGGTATGTAGATCCACTCTCCCTCTCGTAGATGCTCATCACCATGGATAGATCTGCGTGTGCGTAGGAAATTTTTTGTTTCCCATGCGACGTTCCCCAACAGTGGTATCAGAGCTAGGTCTATGTGTAGATGAGATCTTGAGTAGAACACAAAGAGTTTGTGGGTGTTGATGCTTAGATTGCTTCCTCCCTTCGTTGTGTTTTGGTTCAGCGGTATTGTGAGATGAAGCGGCCCGGACCAACATTACTCGTATGCTTACAAGAGACCGGTTCCCTCCACCGCAACTTGTTGCATAGATGGCTTGCGGGTGCCAGTTTCTCTAACTTTAGTTGGATCGGATTCGACAAAGGTGGTCCTTGAGAAGGTTGAAAAGCAACTAGTGTATCACCGTTGTGGTTTTTGCGTAGGTGAGAATTGTTCTTGCTAGATACCCGTAGCAGCCACGTAAAACATGCAACAACAATTAGAGGACGTCTAACTTGTTTTTGCAGGGTATGTTGTGATATGATATGGCCAATTACATGATGTGATACATGTGATGTATGAGATGATCATGTGATGTATAGATTATCATGACTTGCATGTCGATGAGTACGACAACCGGCAAGAGCCATAGTGTTGTCTTTAATTATTGTCTGACTTGTGTGTCAATCATTAAGCGCTATGTAATGCTTTACTTTATCGCTACGGTAGCAATAGTAGTAGAAGCATGTTGGGCGCGACAACCCCGATGGCGACACATTGATGGAGATCAATATGATGGAGATCATGGTGTCGTGCCAGTGACGATGGAGATCATGTCGGTGCTTTCAAGATGGAGATCAAAAGCACAAGTTCATGGCCATATCATGTCACTTATGATTTGCATGTGATGTTAATCCTTTTATGCACCTTGTTTTGCTTAGGACACCGGTAGCATTATAAGGTGATCCCTCACTTAATTTCACGATAAAATGTGTTCTCCCCGAGTGTGCACCGTTGCGAAAGTTCGTCGTGTTGAGACACCACGTGATGATCAGGTGTGATAGACTCTACGTTCACATACAACGGGTGCAAGCCAGTGTTGCACATGCAGAACACTCGGGTTAAACTTGACGAGCCTAGCATGTACAGACATGGCCTCAGAACACAAGAGACCGAAAGGTCGAACATGAGTCATATAGTAGATATGATCAACATGATGATGTTCACCATTGTAGCCACCTCAACTCACGTGATGATCGGACTTGAGTTGGTGAATTTGGATCATGTATCACTCGAATGATCGGAGGGATATCAATTTGAGTGGGAGTTCTTCAGTAATATGATTAATTGAACTCATTATCATGAACATAGTTAGTAGTGTCTTTGCAAATTATGTTGTAGATTACTAGCTCGCGTTGTAGCTCCCTTGAATTTTATATGTTCCTAGAGAAATAGAGTTGAAAATGCTGGTACCAATATTGCGGACTGGGTCCGTGATCTAAGGATTGTCCTCATTGGTGCACAGAAGGCTTATGTCCTTAATGCACCGCTCGGTGCGCCAACCCCTCTAGCGTCGTTTGTAGATGTTGTGAACATCTGACAGGCACGTTCTGATGACTACTTGATAGTTTAGTGCGTCATGCATTACGGCCTAGAATTGAGGCTCCAAAACATTTTGAACGTCACGGAATATATGAGATGTTCTAAGAGCTGAAATTAGGATCTCAGGCTCGTGCCTGTGTTGCGAGATATGAGATCTCCAATAATATTCTTTGCCTGTAAGATGAAAGAGAATAGCTCAATCATTGAGCATGTGCTCAGATTGTCTGGGTGCTATAATCGCTTGAATCGAGTGGGAGTTGATCTTCCAGATAAGACAGTGATTTATATAGTTCCCCAAGTCACTGTCACTAAACTACTAGAACTTGGTGATGAACTATAAAATGCCAGGGATAGAAATAATGATTCCTGAGCTATTCGCGATGTTTGACACCGCGAAGGTAGAAATTAAGAAGGAGCATCAAGTGTTGATGGTTAGTCAAACCACTAGTTTCTAGAAAAGCAAGGGCAAGGAGGGAAACTTCATGGATGGCAAGTCAGTTGCTGCTCCAGTAAAGCAACCCAAAGTTAAACCGAAACCCAAGACTAAGTGCTTCCATTATGAGGTGAGCGGTCGCTGAAGCGGAACAACCCTAGATACTTGGTAGATAAGAAGGCTAGCAACATCGACAGAAGTATATTTGATATATGTGTTAATGATGTGTACCTTGCGAGTACTCCTAGTAGCACCTGGGTATTGGATATCGGTTCGGTAGCTAAATGTTAGTAACTCGAAATAAAAGCTACGGAATAAACGGAGAACTAGCTAAGGGTGAGGTGACGATGTGTGTTGGAAATGTTTCCAAGGTTGATGTGATCAACATCGCACGCTCTCCCTACCTTCAGGATTAGTGACAAACCTAAATAAATGTTATTTGGTGTTTTGCGTTGAGTATGAACATGATTAGATTGTGTTTATTGCAATACGGTTATTCATTTAAGTTAGAGAATAATGGTTATTCTGTTTACATGAATAATACCTTCAATGGTCATGCACCTAGTGAGAATGGTTTGTTGAAATCTTGATCGTAGTAATACACATGTTCATAACATTGATGCCAAAAGATACAAAGTTAATAATGATAGTACCACATACTTCTGGCACTGCCGCTAAATGTCATATTGGTATAAAGCGCATGAAGAAACTCTATGCTGATGGATCTTTTGACTCATTCGATTTCGAATCGGTTGAGACATGCGAACCATGCTTCTTGGGCAAGATGACTAAGGACCCCGTCATTTGGATTGATGGAGCGGGGAAGTGATTTGTTGGAAATGATACATGTTGATGTATGCAATCCAATGAGTCTTGTAGCGTGCGGTGGATATCGTCATTTTCTTACCTTCACTGATGATTTGAGTATATATAGTGTATATGTACTTAATGAAACACAAGTCTAAATCATTTGAAAAGGTTCAAGCAAATTCAGAGTGAAGTTTAAGATCATCGTGATAACAAGATAAAAATGTCTGCGATGTGATCGTGGAGGTGAATATCTGAGTTACGAGTTTGGCATATAACTTTATACAATGTGAAAGTTACAACTTATGCCACCGGGAACACCATAGTGTGATGGTGTGTCCGAACGTCATAGTCGTGCTCTATTGGATAGGGTGTTTGCTGTGATGTATCTTATCGTTTTGCTACTATAATTTTGGGGCTATGCATTAGAGACAACTACATTCACTTTAAATAGGGCACCATCTAAATCCGTTGAGATGACACCGTGTGAATTATGGTTTGATAGAAACCTAAGCTGTGATTTCTTAATGTTTGGGGCTGCGATGCTTGTGTGGAAAATGTTTTTACCTAATAAGCTCGAACCCAAAGCGGACAAATGCATCTTCATAGAATACCCTAAGAACAGTTGGGTATACCTTCTATCTCAGATCCAAGTGCAAACTGTTTGTTGCTAAAAATGGATCATTTCTGGAGAAAGAGTTTCTCTCGAAAGAATTGAGTGGGAGGAAGATAGAACTTGATGAGGTTGTTAAACCTTTGTTCAACTAGAGATTAGCGCAGCGCAGGAAGTTGTTTCTGTGAAGCCTACGTTAGTTGAAGAGGAAGATAAAGATGATGATCATGAAGCTTCAGGATCAAGTTACTATCGAACCTCGTAGGTCGACAAGGATGTGTACTGCTCCTGAGCGGTACGACAACCCTGTCTTGGAGGTCATGTTGTTGGACAACGATGAACCTACGACCTATGGAAAAGCGATGATGGGCCCGGATTCCGACAAATAGTTAGAGGCCATGAAATCCGAGAAGAGGATCCATGTATGAAAACCAAGTGTAAACTTTGGTAGGCTTGCTCGTTGGACGACAGGTCTTTGAGTACAAATGGATCTTTAAAATGAAGACAGACGTTGTTGGTGAATGTCACCATTTATAAAGCTTGACTTGTCGTAAATAAGTTTCGGCAAGTTCAAGGAGTTGACTACAATGAGACTTTCTCACTCGTAGTGGTGCTAAAGTCTGTTGGAAATATGTTAGCAGTTGCTGCATTTTTCAATTATGAAATCTAGCAGATGGATGTCAAAACATCGTTTCCTTAACGGTTCACTTGAGGATAGGTTGTATGTGATAAAACCAGAAGGTTTTGTCAGTCCTAAGGATGCTAAAAGGTGTGCAAGCTTTAGTGATCCTTCTATAGACTGAGGCAAGCATCTCAGAGTTGGAATATACACTTTGATGAGGTGATCAAAGTTTTTGTAGTTTATACAAAGTTTACAAGAAACTTATATTTATAATAAAGTGAGTGGGAGCACTATAGAATTTCTGATAAGTATATGTGGATGACATATTGTTGATCGGAAATAATGTAGAATTTCTGGAAAGCATAAACGGTTGTTTGGAAAGTGATTTTCAAAGGAAGACCTAGATAAAGCTACCTAATTGTTGAGCATCGAGATCTATAGGGATAGATCAATATGCTTGATGAGACTTTCAATGAGTACATACTTTGACAAGATTTTGAAAGAGTTCAAAATGGATCAGTCAGAGAAATAGTTCTCGCCTGATTTGTAAGGTGTCAAGTTGAGTGAAACTCAAATCTCGACCATGGCAGAAGAAAGAGAAAGGACGAACATCGTCCCCTATGCATTAGCCACAGGCTCTGTATAGTATACCATGCTGTGTACCGCACCTGTGTGTGCCTTGCCATGAGTCCGTCAAGGAGGTACAAGAGTGATCCAGGAGTGGATCACTGGACAGTGGTCAAGATTATCCTTAGTAACTGAAAGACCAACGAGATGTTTCTCGATTATGGAGGTGATAAAGAGTTCGTCGTAAAGAGTTATGTCGATGGAAGCTTTAACACCAATCCGGATGACTCGTAGTAGCAACCTGGATATGTATACTGGAGCAGCCATTTGGAATAGTACCAAGTGGAGTGTGGTAGCAGTGTTTACGGTTTGACATAGAGATTTGCAAAGTACACACGGATCTGAATGTCGTAGACCCGTTGACTATAAGACCTCTCTCACATGCAAAGCATGATCGAGCCCCAGAACTCATTGGGTGTTAGATTCATAACAATGTGAATCACATGGTGATGTGAACTAGATTATTGACTCTAGTGCAAGTGGGAGACTGTTGGAAATATGCCCTAGAGGCAATAATAAATTAGTTATTATCATATTTCCTTGTTCATGATAATCGTTTATTATCCATGCTATAATTGTATTGATCGGCGACTTAGATGCATGTGTGGATACATAGACAAAACCATGTCCCCAGTATGCCTCTAATAGACTAGCTCGTTGATCAAAAGATGGTTAAGGTTTCCTAGCCATGGACATGAGATGACATTTGATAACGGGATCACATCATTAGGAGAATGATGTGATGGACAAGACCCAAATTACAAATGCAGCATATGATCGTGTCAGTTTATTGCTACTGTTTTCTGCATGTCAAGTATATGTTCCTATGATCATGAGATCATGCAACTCACGGACATCGGAGGAGTACCTTGTGTGTATAAAATGTCGCAACGTAACTAGGTGACTATAAAGGTGCTCTACAGGTATCTCCGAGGGTGTCTGTTGAGCTGGCATGGATCAAGACTGGGATTTGTTACTCCGTGTGATGGAGAGGTATCTCAGGGCCCACTCGGTAATATGACATCACAATAAGCCTTGCAAGAAATGTGTCTAAGTGTTAGTCTTGTATTATGGAACGAGTAAAGAGACTTGCCGGTAACGAGGTTGAACTAGGTATGGAGATACCGACAATCGAATCTCGGGCAAGTAACATACTGAAGAACAAAGGGAACATCATACGGGATTAACTGAATCCTTGACATAGAGGTTCGACCGATAGAGATCTTCATAGAATATGTAGGAACCAATATGGGCATCCAGGTCCCACTATTGGTTATTGACCGTAGAGATGTCTCGGTCATGTCTACATAGTTCTCAAACCCGCAGGGTCTACATGCTTAAGGTTTGGTGACGTTTCGGTAGTATAGAGTTATGTATGGTGGTGACTGAAGGTTGTTTGGAGTCCCGAATTAGATCCCATACGTCACGAGGAGCTTCGAAATGGTCCGGCGGTAAAGATTCATATATAGGAAGTCCTATTTTGGTCGCCGGAAAAGTTTCGGGCTCATCGGTAGTGTACCGGGAGTGCCGGTAGTGTACCGGGGGACCATCAGGAGAGGTATTTCGACCCAAGAGGCTACATGGGCTGTGGGAGGGTGGAAACCAGCCCTTAGTGGGCTGGTGGAAGTCCTCTAATAGGCCCATGCGGCTGGACTTGAGAAAGAAAGAAAAAAAACGCAAAGGTGGAAATAGACTCCAAGTAGGAAAGGAGCAATCCTAGTCCTACTAGGATTGGAGGAATCCTCCTCCAATCCACCTTGCGCAAAGAGGCAAGGCAGGGCAGCCTTGTGCGCCAGCCCTCCTCCTCCCTCCATCTTATATATACTAGAGGTATTGTGTGTTTTGCACTTTATTTTATGGCCATGTGCTACTCGTTCCACCGGTGCTCCTCTAGATTGGATTTCCGGGGTGCTTAGGCGAAGCCCTGCCGGAATTGCTCGACCATCATCTCCGGAGCGCCGTCAGGCTGCCGGAGAACTCTTCTACCTCTCCACTCTCTCTTTCTGGATCAAGACGGCAGAGATCGTCATCAAGCTGCACGTGTGCTGAACACGGAGGTGCCGTCCGTTCGGCGCTAGATCGGAAGGACCGTGATCAAGATCGTGAGACGGATCATGATGAGACCGCGGGACGGATCGTGATGAGATCGCGGGACGGATCATGATGAGTTCGCGGGATGGATCATGATCAAGATCATGAGACGGATCGTGATGAGATCGCAGGACGGATCGTGATGAGATCGCGGGACTGATCGTGATGAGTTTGCGAGACAGATCGTGATTGGATCGTGGGACGAATCATGATGAGATCGCGGGACACTCGGCGATTTGGATCGTGAAGACGTTCGACTACACCAACCGCATTTCTTAACGCTTCCTGCTTAGTGATCTACAAAGGTATAAGGATTCGCTCTCCCTCTCGTAGATGCTCATCACCATGGATAGATCTGCATGCGCGTAGGAAAATTTTTGTTTCCCATGCGACGTTCCTCAACACAATCTTCTTAAGGTCAAGAATGAAGTCAACATAAAACCCAATGATATCCTCTGTTTGATGGACCATTAAGATGCTTCCTTCTAGCCTAGCGTGGTTACGTACATATTTCTTTAAGACTCCCATGAACCTCTCAAAGGGGAACATATTGTGTCGAAATACATGGCCCAGAACGACAATCTCATCGACTAGATGAACTAGGACGTGCGTCATGATATTAAAGAAGGATGGTGGGAACACCAGCTCAAAACTAACAAGACAATGCGCCAAATCACTCCTTAACCTTGGCAGGATTTCTGGGTCGATCACCTTCTGAGAGATTGCCTTTAGGAATGCACATAGCATCACAATGGCTAATCGAACGTTTTCCGACAGAAGCCCCCTCAGTGCAACGAATGGAAGCAGTTGTGTCATAATCATGTGGCAGTCATGAGACTTTAGGTTCTAGAAATTTTTCTCTGCCATATTTATTATTCCCTTTATATTCGATGAGAAGCCATACGGAACCTTCATACTGAGCATGCATTCAAAGAAGATTTGCTTCTCTTCTTTGGTAAGAGCGTAGCTGGCAGGACCTTCATACTGCTTTGGATGCATGTCGACTTTTTCATGCACATGTTGTTGTTCCTCCCGTGCCTCCGATGTATCTTTTGTCTTCCATATAATCCCAAGAAGCCTAGAATATTCACGCAAAGATTTTCGTCATGTGCATCACGTCGATTGCAGAGCGGACCTCTACGTCTTTCCAATAGGGTAGGTCCCAAAATATAGATTTGTTCTTCCACATGGGTGCGCGTCCCGCATCGTCAGTCGAAACAGATAGTCCGCCAGGACCCTTTGCAAAGATTAATTTTAAACCATTGACCATATCAAGTACGTGATAACAAGTATGGAGGGCGGGCTTCTTTCAGTGATCTGCCTCACCGTTGAAATGATTTCCTTTCTTTTAACATTGATGGTTGGTCGGAACAAATTGACGATGCCCCAGGTACACATTCTTCCTGCATTTGTCCAAATATATACTATCGATGTCATCTAAACAGTGTGTGCATGCATGGTATCCCTTGTTTGTCTGTCCTGAAAGGTTACTGAGAGTAGGCCAATCATTGATGGTTACAAACAGCAACGCATGTAGGTCAAATTCCTCCTGTTCTTTCTCATCCCACACACGTACAGCTCTTCCATTCCATAACTGTAAAAGTTCATCAACTAATGGCCTTAGGTACACATCAATGTCATTGCCAGGTTGCTTAGGGCCTTGGATGAGCACTGGCATCATAATGAACTTCGGCTTCATGCACAACCAAGGATCAAGGTTATACATACATAGAGTCACAGACCATGTGTTATGCTTGATGCTCTGCTCACCAAAAGAATTAACGCCATCTGCACTTAAACCAAACAATAAGTTCCTTGGGTCACCTATAAAGTCGCTCCACTTTCTCTCGATCTTTCTCCGCTGCGACCCGTCAGCGGGTGCTCTCAACTTCCCATCTTTCTTACGGTCCCCTTTGTTCCATCGCGTCAACTTGGCATGCTCTTTGTTTCTGAACAGACGTTTCAACCGTGGTATTATAGGAGCATACCACATCACCTTGGTAGGAACCCTCTTTCTGGGGCGCTTGCCGTCAACATCACAAGGGTCATCTCGTCTGATCTTATACCGCAATGCACCGCATACCAGGCATGCGTTAAAATCGCCGTACGCACCGCGGTAGAGGATGCAGTCATTAGGGCATGCATGTATATTTTGCACCTCCAATCCAAGAGGGCATACAACCTTCTTTGCTGCGTATGTACTGCCGGGCAATTCATTATCCTTTGGAAGCTTATTCTTCAATATTTCCAGTAGCTTATCAAATCCTTTGTCAGGTACACCATTCTCTGCCTTCCACTGCAGCAATTCCAGTGTGGTACCGAGCTTTGTGTTGCCATCTTCTTAATTGAGGTACAACCCTTTTTTGTGATCCTCTAACATACGATCAAACTTCAACTTCTCCTTTTCACTTTCGCATTGTCTCTTTGCATCAACAATGACCTGACGAAGATCATCATCGGGCGCATCATCTGGTTCCTCTTGATCTTCATCTTCCCCCAGTGCAGCATCACCATATTCAGGAGGCACATAGTTGTCATCATCCTCTTGTTCTTCATTGTCTTCCATCATAATCCCTCTTGCTCTGTGCTTGGTCCAAACATTATAGTTTGGCACAAAACCCTTCTCAAGCAGGTGGAAGTGTAGTGTTTTATAGTTGGAGAAAGCCTTTGTATTCTCACAGACAGTACATGGACAATGCATAAAACCATTCTGCTTGTTTGCCTCAGCCGCTTCGAGAAAATTATGCAGACCCTTAATATACTCCGAGATGCGTCGGTCACCGTACATCCATTGTCGGTTCATTTGCGTGCGTTATATAATAAAATGTATTAAAAACCATTACAACATATCATGTATAGAGAAGTGATTAAATTAATAGAAATTCATCATCACATTAAAGCCAAAGTATAATAGTGACCAGATAAATACATAAAGTTCTTATATAGTTCTCATTATTGAACAACATATAGCTCTCTAGAGCATCTAATTAAAACATACATTGAAACTATGTAGAAAAAATAAATGCAACAACAAATGCGATCATAACCGCTACTAAGGTACCAATTGATCCAACGGCATAATGATACCAAGCCTCAGTATGAATGACATATTCTCTAATCTTTCTAATCTTCAAGCGCATTGCATCCATCTTGATCTTGTGATCGTCATGACATCGGCAACATGCAACTCCAACTTCATCTTCTCCTCTTCGACTCTTTGTAATTTTTCTTTTAGGTAATTGTTTTTTTTCAACGAAATTTAACTTCTCGACAAGAATTTCTATGTCAGTTGGAATTTCCCGTTCACATACCTCCTAGATTAAAACAGCTATGTCATGTTGGTCAGCATAATTTTCATAAACACTAAATAAAACAAATAGTTATAAAAGATAATATATACCACATCTGAATCATAGACAGGACGAGGGCCGACGGAGGCGGATACCAAAACCATCGCAATATATAATAAGAAAAAATAACAAAAGTAAGAAAATTACACAAGTATCTATCTAAACCATATAAGTAATAACTTTTTTCTTCAGAAAGAAGATAAGAAGAAGAGGCTAACCACGGCGGTGCCGGCGCCAAGATGGGCACAGGAGATCGACGGCGGTGAGAACGCGGACACGACAGGACAGACCGTCAAACCTAGACAAATCTTGATTAAAATGGAGCTTGGACAAGCTAGGAGCTTCAAGAGGAGAAATCTTAAGTGTGGCTCGGGCATTTCATCGAGCACCTCATGTGCATAGGAGGTGACCTAGAGAACCACAAAGCTCTCCCACGGCCGGCGAAAAAAACAGAGCAGTGCACTACTCTGCTCGTGGGCAGGGGGTATATATAGGCCAACCATTTGTCCCGGTTTATGGCTGGAACCGGTACTAAAGAACCACATTTGGTCCCGGTTCCAGCCACAAACCGGGACCAATGTTTGTGGGCCAGGAGCGAGGCCCATTGGTCCCGGTTCGTGTCTGGAACCGGGACCAAATGGGTTAGACGAACCGGGACCAATGGCCCACGAGGCCCCACCGGCGCCCTGGCCTCACGAACCGAGACCGATGCCACCATGGGTCCCGGTTTGTGAGTGAACCGGGATTAATGGCATAAGAATATTTTATCACGCAAATGAAGCTGAAGACTTGAGTGTGGACAAAATCTTAAGTCTGGACAAAATTCTCAGTCATGACGAAATCCTCAGTCTGGACAAAGTTCTCATTCTAGAAAGAGTTCTCAGTCTAAGTAAAGTTCTCCATCTAGACAAAAATATTAGTTTAATTTTTCGACATATATAATATAATCGAATAATTTGCACATTTGATTCTGGGTTGAAAGCCATAGTTATCCTCCGCAAGTATTTTGACGGTCGCCACAGTTACATGAAGGCGACGTATTAACTGCAAGGTTGGCAACTGTTTTTTTTTTTGTAAATTTATGTTTATTTTCTTGTACAAATATGCATAACAGACAGATATGTGGATCCATAAAAGGGTCAAAAGGGGAAGTTGATGATATGTTGAGGGCTGGGAAATCAGAAAATCCTATAAGAATAGTCTATTGTTTTGGCATATCGCATGAACATCCAGCCACCTTTGTATTATCTTATGTCAGGAGTACAAACCTACATCATGAGTATTGCACCTATGAAAAATAATATTAACTTAAAATTATATAAAATTCAGGTTAACAAAAAGTATTTTATAGTATTCTTCAATAGCAAAAAGAATCAACTAAAAAGCTTTTATAAAACTCTATTTATGATGCAAATAATATTAACATAGAATTAAATATAAAAAATACAACTAATAATACAAATTGTTTTCTATCTAAAGTAAATTTAGTAGAAAGTAAAATTTATCCAACTAATTTTTTCATAAAGTATTTCTTAAAAAAATTCATAATGCTACTATTTTTGAATTTGTTTAAAAGAAAACTACAACCAAAAGTTAGATACAGTCCCGGTTTGTGGCTCAAACCGGGGAAAAGGGGGCCCCTTTCGTCCTGGTTGGAACCTCCAACCGGGACTAAAGGCTAAGCTTCGCGCCCTTTTGGCTAACAGAATTTAGCTTTAGTGTCGGTTGTTGGATCCAACCAGGACGGGAGGCACCCCTTTAGTCCCGGCTGGAACTACCAACCGGGACTAAATCCTTGGATATATAACCAACCGCAGCCTCCTTCTTCCCCAATATCCCCACTCCTCCCGTGCCTCCGACGCCGAACCCACATGCAGACTGACAGAGTGCCAGATGTCGCTGTCGCCCTTCTTCCCGAGCATCGCTCGTCGCCGGTGACCGCCGTCGCCGGACCTCCTCCCCGAGCCGCGTCACCAAGCCTCGCCGCCCCTCTCCCCTCCTCCTCCTCCTCCTAGGTGAACCGCCGGCCACCGTCGTTCCGCTCCTCCTCCTACCCCCCCCCCGGGTCATCGTTGCCCGCGTCCGTCGCCATAGAATCACTCAATATGCTCCAAGTAATATTCCTAGGCAAACAGATCGAGTGAAACCCTAACTTAATTTTTAGTTTGGTTAGATGATTTCTCACTGAAATGGTTGTGCCACATTTGTCCCCAAGATTCTTCCTCATTGCAGGTCTAGGAATTAGTTACTTTTGTATTTAAACATGGAAATCTCTCTCTTGCCATAAAAAATAAGATGGGATTTGAAGTTGATTTATTGATATGTGAGGAAGATGGTTGTTTGCTATCGTACATGATTTTAATAGCTATATGTGCTCTTGGGCACGCGCCACATACACACATACATATCATTAGCCTTTGGAAGCATGTCAATTTGGTATCCAACAAGATAAACAGAGGGGATGCCATCATTAATTCATTATGCATATCTCTCATGTTCCTAGGACATGTTCCTAGGACAGTTCCCGTGCTAGCTAGTCGTATACGTTGTGTGCAAGTGTGTACATGTGGATTTGTTATTAAATATGGTATTTGTGTTATTGTTGTTAAATAAAATAATATTTGCTATAGCCACAATTTGTTCTCGTCCATGATGCCCATCCCACATCCTCATCGTCGACTCGGCATCGACAACCAGTTTGAGAGGTGCCATGCCCGGGACTGGGCTACGTTGGGCTGGCACTAGGAGGTGCTACCTTCCAAGGCGCGCAGCTTGGTGAGGAATCCGGGTCTTGTCATTGACTCAGAGCTTCTTTGGTGGCGGTCATGTGGGCCTCTATCGGTGCGGAGGCAGCCAGCAACCGAGGAGGTGGTATATCCTCGTGTCAGGGAGGAGGACGAGCACGTCCGTCACTACATGGTTGCGTTGCATGCTAGGTTCTCCAATACCTGGTAGTTCCTTCAGTGATCTCACACTAGCTATGATCTTGTGATGGTTCCTTCTCTTTGGTTGTCCACAGCCCACGCCTCAGGAACTGCTAGTCAACTAGATTATTCGATAATATTCGAGTTGAATTAGTGATGATGTTTGATAATATTTGATGCTCCATTAACTGGATTATTCGAGATGTATTCGTGATATTATATGATATTATATTAAGAGTCCCCGATGATCGCCGGTGATAATATATGTATTAATGATATTATCTGATGATCTTGCTAAAAAAATTTGTCGTTGATTTTTAATCTTAGAATTATGAACACAGGAAATGTCGACGTCGTCTGACGACGATAAAGTTCATCAGTGCCCTTTGTGCTGGGATGACAGAGTATATGCGACCTTTATCCTCATCTAGACAACGATACGTCGTTCATTGTCAAGCTAATGGGAGAATTTAGTATTATTACAGTATGTAAAGATGATATGTATTTTTTGTTAATGGAGTATGACGTGTGCTTTTTTGCATTAATTAACCATTAATTTTCTTTTGTACAATTCGACCACTGTGTTCCCTCTCATGCAAGATTCACTGTCTTGGACAAGTTCCATTTCATAGAGAAGGGTAGTATAGAGCCTAAGATAACTCACCTAAGAACGAAGCATTACACTTTTGTTGTTAAGGTTAAAAATAACGAAGATCACACACATTTTGGTTGTTCTAATTGGAGAGCATTTTGCAAGGCATATGGGTTGGATGAGGACATGAACATTATCTTCGATCTTGGTAATGACGATGTTCGTGATAATAATATAGATATTTGGGTGCATGCGGAGGATTACTTGATCCCAGTTCAACCTCCACATGCGTTTGTCAAAAGATTTGTTAGGTAATTTATATTGATTGTTGAAAAGTATTTGGTACTCATCCCAACATTTTTTTTTACTTATCAGCTTATTTCCGTGCTACAAGAACTACCCAAGAGATAATATATCGGACGTACTGCAGTTATGACTCCAAGCTTACTTGTTTGGAGAAAGATCATCTCGTCTCATTTATTCATGATGTTCAACATCATAATGAAAATTACATGACTGGTAACATTTATCATGGATATGTGCCTCTAGTGCACAACTTAAACCCTTATAACATCACTAGAGACAACTTTGTAAGAAAATTTTACTCTTGTGTCATTAGTCCATCCTTTTCATACATTGTTCTTAAGAAAAACTAGTTTGCTAACTATGTTATTAAAAGTTATGTTCTTCAATAGGTACTCCCGCCAGAGATCGTGCCTAAATGGATGTTTACCAAAAGTGATTTGCATATGGTTAGTTTACGGCCAATGCTGGTGAGTTACCCTGGTAAATACACGATATCTCGAATTGAGAAAACCATGAAAAATCAAAGGAGGGAGCAAGGCAATAAAAGCTTCCATGCAACCACTTGGAGACTATAACTTGCGCAAGCCACAAGCTGGAGAGAGATTGATCTGTATTCCTCAATGGGGAAATGCAGGAGTTCACCTTTTTATGCTATTTACCTAGGAGAGAGCCGTAGTTAGTATTTCTAACATGTAATAACTTGATCACTTGCTAGTATGATAACAACCAGAATGATGAGGAGTTCAATTTTTTATGCTATTTTACCTAGAATGATGAAGAGTTGATTAAGATGATGATGAGTTGTAATATGACATATACCAATACAAATTAGATGGATGCAATAGACCAGGTTGAATTAGAGGAAAATATGATGTTGCGATAATCGCAACATCGTATTTTCCTCTAAATAAACTTGGTCTATTGTATTCATCTAATTTATACTAATGTTGGAGGTTTTTTCCACAATTTGTATTAATGATGTTGTATATTAATATGTTTAACTACATGAAAATATAATATAAGTATAAAATAAAATGAAAACACAAAATGAAATAAGGCCCTTTCCAAAAAAAAACTAGACCCCAGCGCTTGGCAGGGGCTGACGGGTGGCTGCCTTTTTTATCCCGATTGGTTACCAACCGGGACTAAAGGTCCTCCTGCCTGGGCGCCCAACAAAGGCCGCGTGGAGCACCTATAGTCCCGGTTCGTACCCGAACCGGGACTAAAAGTGAGGGCCTTTAGTCCCGATTGATTAGTCCCGGTTGGGGAATCGGGACTAAAGGCCCTCTGGAACCAGGACAGATGTCATGTTTTCTACTAGTGTAGTGATGTGAGACCGAAATCCAATTGAACATTTTTTTTAACCGGATTAGAAGTTGAAGAAATCTTTAACTTTTTTTCTTTTGCTCGTGAATGAAATAAACCTAGCCATGATAAATAAGTATGTATATTTTGTTGTATCTAAAACATTGGCTTGCATAAGCGTGAAAGAACCTTGTGTTTTCATCGTCGTCCAACACGGAACGAATTTTCCCGGGTTGTTTGCAGAATGCACTTTTTTGACCAATAGATTTTTGAAGGGTGGTGGTAGTTGCACCTCCAAGTTTGAATTCTAGTGGAGAGTGAGAGAGAGAGGGAGAGATTCCTCTAAAAGATCGAAGTTGGATAATCACTTTTGCGAATCTTTTTTGTCGGTAAATGGGCCTAATCGACTTGGGCCAGCTACTCAGGCATGTTCTTGTTTTTTTAGTCCGACAGAACCAAGGTACTGCCAGGCATAGATGGGCAGAAGTGGAGAAGGCTTGCGATGTGGAGGTGCTCTTGGCTTGCCAAATTTGGTTGATCAACGTGTTGAAGGCCAGAAAAAATGGGTCAAAAAATTTCAATTACAAAAAGGAGCGAGGATGGTATATTTGAAGAGGGTGTAACTAACAGAGGCACATGATTCGAGGCGAAGCATATGAGAGAGAGAGATGAGTGTTACGGAGGAGTTCATCCTAGGCCAAGTTAATTAAAACCCTTTTTTGCATGCAAGTTAATAAAAACCCTACCGAGCCTTGCCAACGGTGGGCGGCCGCGTTTGTTAGACCAGGTAAACCCATCATCTAAAAGTGGAAGTTTAAGAAGATCTAGGGCATTGTTAGTGTCTCGTTGAAAGCATCGGCATTGGGCCAGTGGAAATTTTTGGTTTCTCTCATTAGCAAACATGATCATGTTGAAGTCACCAATTAGGAAATAGGGGGTGTCATGTGGAGGCTTAGTATGCTTTAATTTTGTGAGAAAATCTAGTTTAAGGAATATAGAAGATGGTGCAATAACATTTGTGACTATAATCTGTTTTTGTGAAGCTAGGCATGAGAGACTGCGAGAGAAGGAGAATTGATGGCTTCTGCAACTTAGTAGAGAAAATGATCTAGATTTAACCACGGAAAGAATGCCCCTAGCGGAGCTGATCGCAGAGAGGTGATCGTGTGCATCTAAAAATCGTGGGGAGGATGAGCGTCTTTTGACTATTTGTGGGATGTAAGGGTGAAGGGACGAATACTTTAGAGAAGATCTCCAGACATGAAATGGCCAAGTAGAAGGAAAAATTCATGAAATTCCAGTCACCGAATCCTTTGAAATTCCATGAGATGGCCAAGTAGAAGGCAAAACTCATTATGAAACATAAGCAACGCCGACTTTAGGATAGTGCCGAACTAGCCAGGGATTACATGAGAGCATTTTCACTAGTGGCACACAAGTAAGAAAGTAAAGTAGATGAACTAAACCTACCACTGTGGGAGTAGGACTCCAGGGTGGATACCGTCCAAAAGCGATGCGTGTCGCGCACGACGAGCGCGAGCAGACACAGAGCAGAGACGAAAAACAAACATAACCCTCACAGTGGTAGCCTCCAAAAGTGCAAAAGTGAAGTGGTGGACCTACCCATCCCAACCTTGGGTATGCTGGGATTCGCGAAAAGCAGCACCTTACGATGTTCATGACCAATCGGATCTTGACGTACGAGTAGGTACTTGAGGAGATCGATATGATTGTTAGTGTATCTGTATCGAAGAGATGCGGCAAAGTGTTTAGATTATTGTGCAATATCCTAATCAAATGCCTAGTGGCATGATCAAAGCCGATGATCGTAAGCTATGCCCTCCATCATGATCTCGAATGAAACTATCCATGGAATCGTGCACCGTGTGAAACGTAGATCATCGCCGTTCTTAACCGAGACTTGGGTTGAGCTCTGTCTCGATACCGCCATGGGGTTAGGAGTAAAGCATCCCAAGGTTGGCGCATCTCGTGGGGCGTGGAGAAGTATTGGGAACCCCGGTATCTTTCTTCGGATCAGTTTCTTTTCCCGTCCCCTCGCCCCAGCATAGCGCTTCACTTCCGGTTCTTCGGGAGAATCGACTGACTCATCCCTTCTTCATTGATCCGGGGGAAAGAGAACCATCTACCACTTGGGAAGCTAGAAATCAAGGTTGTGGATTAATGAGGATAACTAAGCTGACACGCCAGAGTTGGCCACTAGCGCCAGAGGGTGGTGCCTTACCGCACCGCAGGCGCATGCGCGGTAGCGTTCGTGGTGGTGCTTCAGGATTCCAATGTACTGCGTCCAGGATCAGAAGGAGCTTGCGGGCGGAGCACTGTCGTCCCATTCTTTAATGAGCTGAAGCGCTGTCATCTTATCCATGGAAAACGCGTCAAGCTATCGCTTTGGGTCGAAGTAGGAGTCAGTGGTCAAAGTTACGGTGTGTGGTCATGGGGTGCTGTTCAACATCAACAGTGGGCGCTACGCAAGCAGCAGCGACCGCGGCAAGAGAAGGTGGAGAGGTCGGGTCAGTGTCGTTCAAAGTGATGTCGTCGTCCTTTTCATAGCCTCGCGTGCACCAGTGCCTCTGAGAGTTCCTATATAGAGGTAACGAGAGCTTCAACTTTTTTCCTTGGCACGCATGGGCGCATGGCCCGGGAAGTCATAGAGCCATAGATGATAGAACGCGCTGTGACATGGCTAGCTTGACGCCGGAGTCAGAGGCCATCTTGGCTCGTCTGCTGTTGTGGCGCACGATGCAAACATGGGGCTCATACACAACGTTAACGGCGTCGTCAGTAACATGACCCACAAGAGCTGGGTCATGTGGCACACCGTCGAGAGGAGAGATGGCGTGCGCCCGATCAGGGGAAGGAGAAAGCCCCTATGGGTGCTCTGGTTGTCACGCAAAGGCAGACTGCGAAATCCGTGGAGCGAAATTGGTTTGCAAATCCACGAGAGATCCCAGGACTCCTGATGTGGCGCTGCCAAGAGGAACCGTTGTTGTCGCTATCCAACAAAAAATGAGAGGGGTCGCTGGGGCCGATGCATGCCATGAAGGTAGAGAGCATGACACTTGAGCTGCACCATGACGACGTCGTTGCCGGTAAGGCACACGATTAGGCTTGGAAGGATGGTGTAGTCGTGCATAGTCATGACGAGGGCACGTACGCTGGTGTATTTTCCGTAGAAGCAATATTGGTCCACGTAGAGGAAATCGCCTATGTAGTACGAGAAGAAGTATTCAACCCCTCCGGCCGGGCGCCAAAGCTCATCGAAGGTACAGAACGTCTCCACTGTTATATTAACCTAGCTTCACGCACACAAGTTTGTTTTGCTGTTTTTAGCTAGCTCATAATTAAACAGCCTGAAACGTGCTATGTTCACGTTGTGGCAAAGTTCAGTCAAGTAGTTCAGGTTAGATCGAGTCGTTGTTTTACCTGGTCATGTAATCATGTGAGGCACTGGCCACGATCTGTCCGTGGGATGGCACGGGAAAAACGGATCGTGGGCAGCGCATCGTGTGAGTTCGTTAAGCTTGAGAATAAAGGAAAGAGCAAAAGACGCAGTCAGTTGCGCGTCGCAATACTCTGTCTCCTCTGTATTTTCATTGTTCGTCTATGTTCTCCAGAGAAGAGACTAAATCCACCCTCGCGTGTGTGTGCTGATCTGGGCAGTTCTAACATCCACCTCCTCCATGTTGACGAAGAGAGTGATGGAGGGGTTGTCGGCGTGCTCTAGCCGCTCAAAAACCTCCTTGTGGTGGATCGGCTCTCCGCAGGTGCCCCTTGCCGCCTTGCCGCCTTCGTTGGAGAAGGAGAGGTAAGCGGAGCTAGCCGCGGTCTGAGGAGGTGACATTGATGGTAGGGTTGTTTATGTGCTCTACGAGAGCGTCGTGGATGAAGCGGAAGGGATTGTGCATGGGGGCCGCGTGGTGGACGTAGACGATGTTGCCGACTTCCGGACCAAGCAGAGAGGCGGCACGAGGAGTGACACCGGAGGCGCAGGCAGAGATGCCCACGCCGCCGGCAGACCATGGTTACCCGACAACAGTGTGGTGAAAGCAGAAACCTACATGCGGAAGATCCCAGCAACTCCGGTGGCGGAAGAGGACGACGAGGCGACAAGGGGCACCCGGTGGAGAGCTGATCCCGCAGCCAAGGCGGTGGCGCGGGCCAAAAATGCCATTTTTTTCTGCATCCTTCCTCCCTTTTGCTTGTGGCTTTTGGGGTTGTAGGCGAATTCATTCAAGTTTTTTTTCTTTTGTACTAGGCTTCTTTTGAGTTCATTGATTACCACTGGATTCTGAGCTCTGGGGTTGGAATTTCTGGATACTCCTAACATTTCCATGATTTATGTGTAGGCGTCCATGTTTTACAAAGTTCAACCTTGACTACAATTTTTCTGTGAAACGTTCTAGCCAGGACTTGGCCATGCCCAGTGGGAAAATGCATTTAAAAGGGTAGAGTAGGAAAGAACGAAGAGAAATATCTGTAGAGTTTATTTAGCTGTGGCACGTTTCAACTGACCAACTCAGTTGAATGACATCAGCGGTTTCCAGATAGGCAACCAAACTGCATGAATATAAAACTTATAATTTTACTCTATGAACAAATGCTGATGATAGGTAAGCAACTCCCACCAATCAGCGGAGGTCGCCAATAGTATAAATTCTCATTGTCCTTTTGACAATCAAAACAGCATTGGAGGGTACATAATCAAGCAAAAAATAGTAAAACCTCACATGTTCATCCACAAATGGAATTATTTTTTCCGAAAATGATCAAATCTATTATAAGAGTTCACCCGAAGTACAAAGCGTCTCAGACATAATAAAAATTACATCGAGATTCCGAAACCAGCGAACGACCACTATTATCGTCAAAACGAGCTGCCTACGCGTCGTCGCCGCTTCCCTACCGGAGCCAGCTTGACCTTGTTGATGATAGCCGAGAAGTCTTTGTGCACATGCCCCTAAGGACCCGCGCCCTGGAGGCACAGTTGTTGTCGTTGAAACCTTGCTTAGATCTGAAGTACCTGACACCAAATCTTGGCACACGCCGAGAAATCCTAACCTCACCACCCCAAATATACGACAAAAATCTACATCAGAGCTCCATCAACTACGCCCAGATCGATGAACTCGAGGATCAAAGCCCAAAAGATAAACATGAAAGCATCACCATCCACTCGAGCTATGTGTCTGCAAGGACTAAAAACAATAACCTAAACTACCAACCAGAGCGAAGCACCGAGATTCCCCTCCCCGCCACCAGCCGCCGGAGCGGCTGGCAGAGGGCAGGCGAATCCACTGGCTCGCCAGTGAAGCCTGGAGGGGAAAATTTGCACTAGCTGACTAGGTTTAGAGAAGCAAACAAGAGAAAGTGTTCACGTTACACCACACATGGGTTTTGGTGTTGTGATTACACAAAGAACAATGTGCATCAGCACAAGCACTTCATACAGGGACATGTACACATACCCTACAGAGACCCGGAGAAGATGTGAATAGCGCTATATTCGTAGTGAGTCCTGATGGTAGCATATTTCCACATGTTACTTTGCTGCTTATAGTGTCACCAATACAACAACAACAACAATTTGTCCGCATGTTTTTTTTTTTGCATGGATGATGCTTATAGAATTTTACAGAAAATTTCCCATATAGTGTGATTACTAAAGTATGCATGTGCATGCTCAACAAGATACGGACTATTTCCCATATCGGCTTCCGTTTCTTCCATAGTACATGCATTGTATTTCTGGGATAGAGGGTTGGTGCGATTTTATTTTTCTAAAATATGTTTTATTTGCTTTTATTGTGGCACAAAACCAAAACGGTGCAAATAGAGAAGATTTCGCTACACCATCCGTCAAATGCTACACCAGAGAGAAAATGCTCTATATGCATTGTACAATGATGTGGCTCCTCAAAGACTCGGAGATAATGTCAGCCAAGTTCACATCCATATTGCATTGGAAGCATTGTTTATATATCTAGTGCTGCTAGGAGGCATGCATGGTGGGTTATGTAGAGACTAGGAGACTACATTAGGTTGCTAGATTTGCATCGCAAGGGTTGTTTCTCTCCTGATGTATCTGATTCTGATTCCCTCGTGTTCCCAACACATCTTAGATTAATTGTGACCTATCTAATGTGCGCATGTCCTAATAGAAGTCATTGTTGTAACGAGCCTAGCTGAATAAGGATGTAATTTTTATGGGATGGGAGTAGCCAGTTTTTAGAATTAGTGCAGGAGTTTTGCTTTCCATGGCATGTAGTAGTTGGTGCTAGCTTTTTTTCCTGATCGAAGAGAGAGTGGTTGTTGAGGTTCCTATGAGAAACATTGCGCCTCCCGAAATTGCAATTTATAGAGACGTATCATGCAAGGAGGCAACAATGAGCAATCATGTACTTCTGCTATGTCACATGCCTAGAAGATTGACATTGCCCATAAAGGCATGAGTCCATCTTCAATCACTGATACTTCATTTTTATTATAAAGCATACCTTATAGGTAGGACGGGATTATAGACACACATGTGATGATGCCATTGAACAGTCTCCCTTCCTTGTCGGCATTGTCAAAAGCGCAAAGCAAGTGCATGACTCGTTGATTTCTCTAAATTTTCTACGCATCTCCGTTTTTGTTTTCTCTTAAAATCGCATTTCTAGTTTTGTTCTTCTTCTTTTCTCTAGGGAGATATTCGTAGAGTTTATTTACCTGTGATACATTCCATCGGATCAACAAACTTGAATGACATCAATGATTCCTAGATTTGAGACCGACAACCAAATTGCGTGGAAATAAAACTTGTGATTTTACTCTATGAACAGCGCTGATGCTAGTTAGGGGACTCTTACACATCAGGGGAGATCACAAATAATATATTGTCCTTTTGACAATAAAAACACCATTGGAAGGTACACAATTAAGCAAAAAAAATAAAAAGTAAAACCTCTTGTTTACTTTTTTTTAGGAAAGGCTATCATGGCTAGCATTATTAACTTGGCATAATGTTTATGTCCTTACCAACAAAAGTAAGTAAAAAACTAGGGGGTTCATCATCCCAAGTACAAGAGAGATTATTATGGAAGCTAAAACTAGCTAGCTCATGGGCCACACTATTCGCAACTATGGAACAATTTGTGAACTCCACAGTTCCAATTTTTAAAGTTGTATCCACACGATCTGCATAAACAGCCGGCGCTGAGTCCCACCATTGGGCCTGTCCTTTGCAGAAGTTGATCACCTCCACGAAATCAGATTCAGCTTGAAGTCTAGTAACACCCAAGGAATTTGCAAGATACATTCCTTCCTTCATAGCTAGGGCCTCCATTTTTGCCACATCAGCGGCCAAGTGGTAGAACATACATTTGCCAGCAACAAAGCCCCTCCCCCCCTGACTATCTCGTAAGATGGCTGCCGTCGCACCCGTACCAGAGTAAACATAAATTGATGCATCCACATTTAGGTTCATAAACCCCGGGTTTGGTCTTAACCATACATGACGAGTATATGTACCTAGGGTAGGGTTCTAAACAGGGCCCACATACCCTTCCCAAGGACACTATCATAGGGGAGTTGAAGATCAAGCATGATATTCCGAGTGTGTACTTGGAGGCACCTAAAGGTCACTCGACAGTACGTCACTCGGAAACCCTCTTCCCACTCGGCGTTCACGTGACACTCGACATGCTTCGTTACACTCGACGCCAGGAGACCGGAAGCCGTTACAAAGAGCCCAACGGGCAGACGACGGTTAAATGGTCATTATTAGCATTTATAGCGTACGTTACCTGTAACTGCCATCTTTATATCCCACGATCAGCTCTTGACTGCAGGACAATTATGAGGGGTAGCGGACTCTATATAAGCCGCCCCTCCCCCTCCTGTACAAGGGTTAACGAAACTGTTGTAATCTCCGTATTCCACTCGATATAAGCTTACGAGCGCTGAGACGTAGGGCTTTTACCTCCACGAGAGGGGCCCGAACTCATACATCTGTGTGTACACCCTTGCCGTAGCTAGGACTCTGCCCTCTCCATTCGTACCCATACCTTCTACTGTCAGACTTGTTCCCACGACAGTTGGCGCCCACCGTGGGGCAGGCGTCTAAGCGACTTCCGGCGAGGTTACAATTTTCTTCGTCGAGCATGTCTTTCCGGTGATGTTTTCGCTCTGGGCCGCGAGATCTGTTTCGGCGCGCTCACCTTCATCGCCGACGATTCGGCATGGCTCCAGGAGGCGCCTCTCGATATCGAGGCGCTCCCAATCTGTGGGGCCGCGCACTTTCGCGCGGGTCCCTACGGCGTGCTGCTGCGCCAGCCGTCGACCCCTTGTCGTTCGGCCCCTCTCTCTGTTCGCGGTCGAAAGCGGTCCGGCCGCTCACGACTCCAGCGTTGGATTGAGCACGCAGCGGCGCGCCGATCTTCTCCACAGGTGGCAGCGCTCGAACCTGACGAGTCTCTTCACGGCATACTCGAGTCGGATTCCGATCCGTCCGACGTACCGTCCGAGTGCGAAAGCTGCGACCCAGCCGCGGAGGTCCTGATGGCGGGCTCTCATCAGAGTTCGCCGCCTGGTTTTGGCCGTGGCAAGCGCGAGGCCGGAGGTCCATCGTCCGGGCAGCCGCGTCGCGATGAGGAGTTCCTCTATACTCCCATCGTCGGCACAACCGCTGAAGCCCAGGCCCTGGAGGCCACGCGCATTCGACTGGAAGAGCTCCAAGCGGAGATCGAGGAGCGTGCTCGTCAGCGTCCACCTCGTCCCAGTCGACACCAGCAAAAGCCTCACAACCATGTCGAGGTATACCGAACTCCCGTCCTGAACATTGTTGCGGCTGCGAAGATAGAAGATTCCATTCAGCCGTCCTGGTCAGAGGCCGGAAGGGGGTTGATTCAGAGCAGAGCATTGCTAGATGCAGCGCAGCGTCAGAACTCGGCAGTTTCTCAGTCCCGTCACAGGATTCACAGCAATTCACCCTGGGCGGAAACTGTTCAGTCGGCGCACAGCCCTGGTTCACCCTTGCGGCGTCGAAGTGACGATCGCCGCGATGGTCACCGTCGAGTGCCTTCTCCTCCGCGAAGTGGTCCGTACGTGCCCCGGCACCAGGACGACAGGCGCTCTTTCGGTGGCGAGGGAGATGCGGGTTTTGACGCATGCAGATACCTTCTCCGGAAGAGGATCGACAGGAGCAGAGCACACAGAGATGGACCCGACCGAGATATTCCGAGTGGAAGCTCAGCCATGGTGTCAGGTCCCGAGTGCTTCAGCAGAGCTATACGTTCTACAGAGATTCCCCTCAATTTCAGGATGGCGGCGGGGATTGGAAAGTTTTCCAGCGAAACAAAGCCGGAGACCTGGCTGGATGACTACCGAGTGGCGGTGCAGATCGGCGACGAGAACGACAACGTCGCGATGAAGCACCTTCCCTTGATGCTAGATGGTCTGGCCCGTGCGTGGCTGAACCGTTTGGCTCCTTCCAGCATACATTATTGGGAAGATCTCACTCAAGTGTTTGTCCGGACCTTCGAGGACACGTGCAAGCGCCCTGCAGGTCTAGTCGACTTACCGCACTGCGTCCAGAAGCCCAACGAAACCCTCAGAGATTACATACAGCGATGGTCCACTCTGCATCACACTGTGGAGAACATGTCGAAACACCAGGCCGTTTGTGCTTTCAAGGCCGGTGTGAGATACAGAGAGTTGTACCTGAAGTTAGGGCGGACGTGTGATATTTCACTCGGCAAAATGATGGAAATCGCCACTCGGTACACCAATGGCGAGGATGAAAACCGCCTCCGAAGAGCAAAGGAAAAACCGTCGCTAATGAAGGCAACAGCAACAATCGCAAGCAGAAGCGGAAGGCCGAAGACCCAACACCGGCAGAGGCAGCAGTGCTGTCGAATCAGTCGAAAAACAAGGGCTAGGCCAAGGCGCAGTACACCCCTAAGAAGGGGAAAGGTCAGCCAAGGGTTGAAATTTTGGATCAGCCGTGTGTGATTCACATGAAGAAAGATGCCAAAGGCAATTTGATTTTGTCTAAGCATACCACTCGGTAGTGTCGGACCCTAATCCAGCAATTCAAGGGCGATCAGTCGAGTGAGAAGTCTCCTGAAAAGGAAGACGAGGAAGAAGAAAAGGAAAGATTCCCGGATGTCACCGCAACGCTGGTGATTTTCGCTGATGTCGAGAGCAAGAGCAAGTTGAAGGTCATAAATCGGGAGATCAATATGGCCGTGCCCGACACTCCAACTTACCTCAAGTTGTCTCAGTATGCCATCACATTTGACCAGAAAGACCATCCTATGCGTGTGGCCACTCCTGGTCGCCAGGCTCTGGTAGTCGACCCAGTGGTGCAAGGGACTCGACTCAGAAAAGTCTTGATGGACGGTGGCAGTGGCTTGAATATCCTGTACGCGGACACTCTGAAAGGGATGGGCATTCCGATGTCTCGTCTGAGCGAGAGCAGCATGCAGTTCCACGGGGTCATCCCTGGAAAGAAGGCCAAGTCACTCGGCCAAATAGCCTTGGATGTGACATTCGGAGATAGCAAGAATTTCCGAAAACAAAAATTAACTTTTGAAGTCGTTGATTTCAAGAGCGCTTACCACGCCATTCTGGGACGACCTGCTTATGCACGTTTCATGGCACGTCCATGTTACGTGTATCTTAAGCTAAAGATGTCAGGCCCTAAGGGCGTGATCACGGTCACCGGCAATCGGCAGCGGGCGGAGGAGTGCCTCCAGCAGGGCTCCAGAACGCCAACCATCAGCTCCAGAACGCCAACCTCCAGCGGCGGAGGAGTACAAGAAGACCACTGATCCCGCCGACTTGCTCCGCACGAAGAAACCGGCTTCCGAGTCGGCATTTCAGTCGGCGGGAGAAGTGAAGAAGGTGCACGTTCACCCGACGGATCCTGATGCGGCCCCGACGAACATTTCCACAACACTCGACAGCAAATAGGAAGGCGAGCACCGTTTCCTCCGTGAGAACTGGGATATCTTCGCATGGAAGCCTTCTGACATGCCGGGGATTCCCAGAGAGCTGGCTGAGCACCGTTTGTGAGTGGATCCAAAAGCCAAGCCAGTTCGAGAGCGCTTGCGTCGATCCGCGACCGAGAAGCGCAAGGCGATCGGAGAAGAAGTGACCCGTCTCTTGCAAGACAAGTTGATTCAGGAGATACACCACTCCGAGTGGCTCTCGAATGTAGTGATGGTCCCGAATAAAGATAAGTCATTGCGCATGTGCATCGACTTCAAGAATCTCAACAAGGTGTGCCCTAAAGATCATTTCCCGCTCCCTCGCATAGATCAAATTGTTGACTCGATAGCAGGGTGTGAGCGGTTATCGTTTTTAGATGCATACTCTGGGTACCATCAGATCCGTCTGTTTGGCCCCGATGAAATAAAAACAGCTGTCATCACCCCCTTCGGGTGCTTTTGTTACATCACCATGCCTTTTGGTCTCAAGAACGCTGGGGCTACTTTCATGCGCATGATTCAGAAATGCCTGCTCGATCAAATCCCTCGGAATGTCGAGGCATACATGGATGACATAGTGGTCAAGTCGTGCAAAGGTTCCGACCTGTTGACTGACCTGGCCGAGACATTCGCCAATCTGAGGCGAGTCGACATAAAGCTGAATCCAGCTAAATGCACCTTTAGCATCCCCGGTGGCAAGTTGCTCGGTTTTCTCGTTTCCGAGAAGGGAATTGATGTTAATCCAGAGAAGATCGGCGCTATCACCCGGATGAAGACCCCGTGCGAGTGCACGACGTGCAAAAGCTCATTGGCTTCTTGGCGGCACTGAGTTGATTCATTTCCCGTCTTGGAGAGAAGGCTCTGCCCTTATATCAGTTGATGAAGAAGTCTGACACTTTTGATTGGACTGATGAAGCCGAGGCAGTATTTGCAGAGCTCAAAGCACTGCTTTCCACCCAGCCAGTATTGGCCGCTCTTGCCAGCAAAGAGCCCTTGCTCTTGTACATCGCGGCCACAAATTTGGTCGTCAGTACTGTGCTGACTATCGAGCGAGAGGAGGAAGGAAAGCCACTCAAAGTTTAGCGGCCAGTGTATTATGTCTCAGAAGTTTTGTCCCCCTCAAAACAAAGATATCCACATTATCAGAAGCTGGTGTACGGTATTTACCTATCAGCGAAGAAGGTGGCTCATCACTTCCAAGATCATCAGATTACAGTCGTCAGCGATGCTCCCTTGTCAGAAATCTTCAACAATCGCGACGCTTCAGGTCGAGTGGCCAAATGGGCTATAGAGCTTGCTCATTTTGATATCAGATTCGAGGCCAAGAAAGCTATCAAGTCCCAGGCATTAGCAGATTTCATGGCCGAGTGGATCGAGCAGCAGCAGCCTGTCCCAGCTCATTCGGCACATTGTACTATGTTCTTTGACGGATCTAAGATGCTGAATGGATCCGGCGCTGGAGTCGTGCTGATCTCTCCTAAGGGCAATAAGCTCAGCTACGTCTTGCAGATTCACTTTGACTCCTCCAACAACGAGGCTGAATACAAAGCGCTACTATATGGGTTGCGCATGGCCATATCACTCGGCGTAAAGCGTTTGATGGTTTATGGTGATTCAGATCTGGTAGTAAATCAAGTTATGAAGGAGTGGGACGTCAGGAACCCCTCAATGACTGGGTATTGCAGCGCAGTCCGGAAACTCGAGAAGAAATTCGAAGGTCTGGAACTCCACCATGTGTCCCCGACTGAAAAACCAAGCAACTGACGAGTTGTCCAAGATTGGTTCCACTCTACGGGTTGTTCCCAGTGGTGTGTTCTTAGAGCATTTGCACACTCCTTCCATTCAGGAGGACCCCTTCACTGAAGAACCTCCACAGGCTCTGAGTTCCACTGACTCGACTGAAGTTGATGTTCTTGCCGTGATTGACCTCGTCATGGAGATCCTGGTTATCATCCCCGACTGGACTGTTCCGTACATTGCATACATTCTCAGACAGGAGCTTCTAGATGATGAGGCCGAGGCTTGACAGATCGTGCGCAGGTCTAAAGCTTACACTGTCATGGGAGATTAGTTGTTCCGAGAGAGTGTGATTGGCGTCACCCAACGCCGTATTTCCCCCGAAGAAGGACGAATGATCTTGGAGGACATTCACTCGGGCACTTGTGGTCATCATGCTTCTTCAAGGGCAATAGTCACCAAGGCGTACCGAGCTGGGTTTTATTGGCCTCGAGCTAATGAGATGGCCAAAGACATCGTGGATCACTGCGATGGGTGCCAATTCTATGCAAACCTCTCGCACAAGCCAGCATCTGCCCTGAAGACTATCCCCCTCGCTTGGCCGTTTGCAGTTTGGAGACTCGACATGGTCGGACCGTTCCGGCCTAGAAAAGGAGGATTCACTCACTTGTTGGTCGCAGTCGACAAATTCACCAAATGGATTGAGGCCAAACCCATCAAGAAGTTGAATGCTCGAACTGTTGTTACCTTTATGAGAGAGATCATTATCCGGTACGGTATCCCACACAGCATCATCACGGACAATGGCACAAACTTCGATTCAAATTAGTTCAGAAGCTTCTGCAACTCCAAGGGCACCCGAGTGGACTACGCCTCCGTTGCTCATCCTCAGACCAACGGGCAAGTCGAGCGGGTCAATGGACTCATTCTACAAGGATTGAAGCCCCGCCTGATGCGTGATCTGGACCACGCCACCGGCGCCTGGGTGACCGAATTGCCATATGTCTTGTGGGGGCTAAGGACAACGCCAAACCGGTCGACTGGACGAACCCCTTTCTTCCTTGTGTATGGAGCAGAGGCCATACTGCCGAGTGACCTGGCGCACAATGCTCCCCGGGTGGAACTTTACAATGAAGCTGAAGCTGAGCAGGCAAGGCAAGATGGAGTAGATCTTCTGGAGGAGGAGCGCGAGATGGCTCTAATCAGAACTACTGCTTATCAGCAAGACCTGCGACGCTTCCACGCAAGAAATGTCAAGAGTAAAGCGTTCCACAAAGGAGACCTGGTGCTCTGAGTGAATCAGCATCGTCTGCACAAGCTTGCCCCTGCATGGGAAGGCCCTATCATAGTCACTAAGGTGCTGAACAATGGGGCTTATCACTTGTACAACCTCATGAAGCAGATGGACGAGCCACGAGCCTGGAATGCAGATTTGCTTAGACATTTTTACACCTGAGACAAGAGTTTGTGATGTAATAAGATTATCTTTGTCAATCCAATGCACGTTCTTGCAACAAGTTTGTCGACTCAAGTCATACAATCACGTCTTGGGAATACTCCGAGTGATGAGCAATCCTCGTGCTCGGGGGCTTAGCTGCGAACATGTTCCGCCTGAGTTAAAATTCCCGTCGGGTGGGTAGCAGTCCATCCACTCGACAACTTAGCTGCGAATCAACATTCGCCTAAGTCTAAAAATACTCCGAGTGATGAGCAAAACCTCACTCTCGGGGGCTTAGCTGCGAATCGACATTTTCCTAAGTTCTAAAAAACACTCCGAGTGATGAGCAATCCTCACGCTCGGGGGCTTAGCTGCGAACATGTTTCGCCTGAGTTAAAATTCCTGTCAAGTTGGTAGCAGTCCATCCACTCAACAACTTAGCTGCGAATCAACATTCGCCTAAGTCTAAAAATACTCCGACTGATGAGCAAACCTCACTCTCGGAGGACTTAGCTGTGAATATGCTTCGCCTAAGTTCAAACATGTCGGGTGGTTAGTAGTCCATACACTCGACAACTTAGATACGAATCGACATTCACCTAAGTCTAAAAAAACACTCCGAGTGATGAGCAAACCTCACTCTCGGGGGCTTAGCTACGAACATGTTTCGCCTAAGTCCACAACACTCTGAGTGATGAGAAAAACTCACTCTCGGGGGCTTAGCGGCAAACATGTTTCGCCCAAGCCAAATACGTCGAGCAGACGGAAGTCCAAACACTCGACAAATCAAGCATTAGTCCAGCGAAAGGTTGATCAGCGAATTCAGATCGAATTAAAACCACGGCAGATGTTCAAGCAAAAGTGCTCAGGCCTAAGGCCTCAATGAAGTTTCAAGGGATACATATCCACTCGGCATACCGAGGCAAATTTAATTGTTTTTCTCTCTCTCAAGCGGGCGAAGGGCTGGAGGGCTCGACGAAGGTGTCTAGGTCGATGCCATCGGCAATCCTGGTGGCTGCTTCAATGAAGGTCTCCAGGAAGTCCTCAAATTGCAGTTTCGTCGTGTTCACCACCTGGAGCTCCTTCAGCTTCTCCTCCTGCACCTCCCGGTAGTGCACCCTGACAAGGGACAAAGCCACGTCCGCTCCGCAACGAGCCGCTGATTTCTTCCATGCCTCGACTCGACCAGGAAGTTCATTCAGTCGAGCCATGATGGCGTCGAGGTCCAGCTGCAGAGTCTCTTCCGGCCAGAGCTCCTTGTCAATCCTCTCCATTACGGACTTGAGCCGACTGATATGAGCTTGGACACCTTGGAGCCTAAAGTTGAGCCGCAACATGTTCATCGCCGCCGCATCAGCCATGGGCGACTTGGTGGGGTCAAGGTTGGGCTCAACTTCTTCGGTCTCTTTTTTGAAGTCGCGACAAAAGTCTGGAGAAAGGGATGGGGGAAAAATTCAGTCGACAACGAAAGAACTTACACAAGGCAGTCAGCAGAAAAACTCACCATTAAGCATCAGATACATCTTCTTGGAGAACTCGCCTAAATGCCTTTCCAGGCCAGCACTCCTTTTTGTCAGCTTCTCAACCGTCTTGGCGAGGTCGGCATTCTCCTTCTTCAGCTTCGCACTCGCGTCTTCAAGTTTCTTCGCGGCCTCCATCTTCTGGTTCGCGGCTTCGGCCTTCTCCTTGGCCGCCAGCTGAGCATCAGCAAGCGCCTTGTCCTTCTCCTCAAGTGCCTTCTTCATGGAATCTAAAGAAACAACATTGTTGAGTCGCGCTTGGAGTCGGCGATTCTCATCGCGCACGTCTGCTTGACGATGAAGATCCTCGGTTCAAAATGAGTTGAGTGAGGAAAGAGGTTCGGAATATTAGCGATCATTACCTCCCAGAGTCTTCAACTCTTCACGAGCTCGCCCCAAGGCATTATTGGCAGCCGCCAGATCCGCCTTCAACCTGTCCCGCTCATCCTCCACCTCCTTGTATTTCGCCCCCAGTTCGCAAGCCCGCTGCGGTCGACACAAGATGGAGTTGTAGTCAGCAATTGATAAGGCAGTCGATCGACTGAGCATGTTAAAGAAAGTTTAGAAAATAAAAGTCCACTCGACATGTCGAGTGGCTACGCTTCAACGTCTTCGTCATTAAGACCATTGCCGGTGCAAGCACTCGATAGTGGCCTCGGGGACTACACCCAGTGTGTGCGCTAAGAGCGCCCCCACTGAGACAGTTGACTCTCGATCCGTCGAGCAACTCGTCAGAAAAAATAAAAGTCCACTCGACATGTCGAGCGGCTACGCTTCAACGTCTTCGTCATTAAGACCACTGCTGGTGCAAGCACTCGACAGTGGCCTCGGGGACTACACCTAGTGGGTGCGCCAAGAGCGCCCCCACTGAGACAGTTGACTCTCGATCCGTCGAGCAACTCGTCAGAAAAAATAAAAGTCCACTCAACATGTCGAGTGGCTATGCTTCAACGTCTTCTTCATTAAAACCACTGTCGGTGCAAGCACTCGACAGTGGCCTCGGGGACTACACCCAGTGGGTGCGCTAAGAGCGCCCCCACTGAAACAGTTGACTCTCAATCCGTCAAGCAACTCGTCAGAAAAAATAAAAGTCCACTCGACATGTCGAGTGGCTACGCAATAAGATCTATTCGAGGAAAAGTACACTCTCTGCAGCAGTCACCCAGTGGGTGTAAAGCAACAAAGAGAGGATGGAAATTTACTCGACAGCAGACTTACGATAGAACTTACTCAGACGTTGGTACGAAGCGCCGAGCTGACGTCAAACGCCAGGTGGCTCGCTTCGAACGCCTCCTTCGACTTCTGCATTAGCTGCTCCCCCTGAATCAGAGCTTCCTTTGTAGCCCCAATTTGATCTTCTGGGGTGCGATGCAGAGTGAAGGTCGTCACAGGGGGAGTCGACACAGTCGTTGGAGCAGTCGGGGCAGCCTCAACGGGTCCCGTGGGAGTCGCCGTCACTACCGTCGAGATGGTGGGAGGAGCGTGCGTCGGGAGCACAGCAGGTTCGACCTGAGGCTGGGTCGAGCCGCCCGCCCCTAGGGAAGACTCCCCCGCCGGGCGCTGTGGATCCTGCGCCGAAGAAGCTCTGCACGCGCGAGCACGCGCGAGCGGCCTGCTGCTCCTCGTCGTCTTCCACCTGGATAACGTTTGCAGCTACAATCGACAAATGTCAAACAACCATATATAACAAGTCACGTACAGACAAGCCAACAGTTCACTTACCACGGTGAGAGGTGGCCACGTCTGCGGTGTCAATATCCATGGCGTCCCCGCCGTCCCTCTGAGGCGAGGTCACAGACGTCGCAGCTCTGTAAAACCATGCAACATTCAATGAGCAGTACGAAACTTCAGTCGACAGAAACTTCCAGAGAACGAGCACTTACGCGGAGACGACCGGAACAACCATCCTCGTCCGAGGCAAGGCCTTGTGGGGTTTGGCGACAGTCGTCTTGGGCTGTTTGGCCGGCTTCTCACTCGGTTCGGCCGTCGAAGGGCGGCTCCGCTTGGGGTTCTTGTCGCTGGGGCCTGGGGCCGACTCCTCCGCGGCCGAGGGGTCGTGACGGGCCTTGGTTCGAGCTTCACGCCGAGGGCGTACCTCGACTTCTTTCTCTTTGCCAGATTCCTCGTCCTCGCTTTCGGAATCGGAGGAGCCGTCACCATCCACGCTCCCGCCGTCGCTCGCCACGCCTTCCTCCACGTGGTCCCTGTTGGGAACGGGCGAGTGCATGTTCGTCCACTCCTGCAAGGTTCAAACGGGCATCAATCTACAAGACAGCGTTACACTCGACAATATGTCCGGATGAGTCGGCATAATGTCACTCAACAGGTTCCTAGGAGGATTGTTGGCGGAATACGGCTCGATCCTTTTCGCCCCCGCAGGGTTGTCGCAGGCTCCGGTGATGCTCTGGAGCCACTGCTCGACAACCTCCTGGGAAACCTCCTCGGGATGCGCGCTGGTCGTATCGTCAGCGCCGGTGTAGTGCCACATGGTGTGGTCCCTGGCTTGGAGGGGCTGTATGCGTCGACTCAGAAACGTCTCCAGCAGATCCAACCCCATCACCCCGCCTCGGATCAACTGCACCACCGCCTCGACCAAGATTCCCACCTAGACGGACTCTTTGGCTACTTTCTTCAGGGCCTTGGGGGGCGGCTGGGCGATCCAGCGTGAAAGGGGGGAGACCAGTCAACATATTTGGCGACGCTGCGTCCTGGCAGTAGAACCAGGTTGACTGCCACCCCTGAACTGACTCGGGCAAGGTGATGGGAGGGAAGGAGCTTCGTACTCTCTTCTGCACGCCAAGACCCCCGCACGTCTGGATGACATGAGTCTTCCCGTCGTCTGAGTTGGCCTTCTTCACGGTCTGAGATCTGACCGTGAAGAGGTGCTTGAACAACCCCCAATGGGGCGAGACACCAAGGAAGCATTCACACAG
This sequence comes from Hordeum marinum, assembly GCA_022496015.1. NCBI lineage: Eukaryota > Viridiplantae > Streptophyta > Magnoliopsida > Poales > Poaceae > Hordeum > Hordeum marinum. The sequence continues at coordinate 28,423,906 of CM039678.1, forward strand.
AGTAACAAAAGCGGACAAATACGTAATGGTGTTCGGCGGCACATGATGCAGCTGTGCCCCGAAGAAATTCAGGAATCCACGGAAGAACGGATGGGGAGGCAGAGAGAAACCCCTTTCTATGTGGGACAGAAGAAGTACCTGCTCTCCTTCGCGCGGCGCGGGCTCGATCTCGCCCTTGGGGAGCCTCCACGCTCCGTGGGCCACGAGCCCGTCGGCGACGAGGCGCTCGAGATCCTCGGCGGTAACGACAGAGGGGAGGAAATCCCCCTGTATCCAGCCCGCCGGCGCCGTGAACCGAGCGGTCGACGGCTTCCTCCCCTTGTGCATCGTGGCGCCCCTCTTCGCCCGTTCTAACTTGTCGGTGGCGTTCTTTGTCATCGCCGGGTGGCGGCTGTCGTCGGCGTAGAGCGAGAGGCAATGGCAGATGTGGGAGGCGGAGGAAGAAGAGGGCAGAAGACTGCGGCGGATGCCGTGCGTGCCGAGCCAGAGGAGGTTTTATTCACCGTCGAGCGAGTCACTGACCAGTGGGCCCGCGAGATAACCGCACACGCCAACCGCAGTCAGCGCCCGAGACGTGGCGAAATGTCTGGCGCGAAGATCAAGGCGTCGTCCGAAATGTCTGGCGCAAAAATCGAGGCGTCGTGCGCCCACTCGCTCAAATCGTGTCGTCGTCTTCGCACGCTCGCGCGCGCTCCCAGGTTTTCGTATCCCGAAGAATCCGGGTCTAACAGACCGACCCGTCCTTTCTCAAAGTGCCTTCGGTTCACTCGGTACATGACAGATCCCAAATAGTCACCCGAACGCTTTTGAGGATGAATGGATCCGGGCGAACGGAGAAGAATCCAGTCGGCGCAAATTTCTCTGATACCTCAAGTATCATTCGAAATGTTTTCCAGGACAAATCCAATTATACTTTGAAGGTCAAGATTCAATCGACATAAAGTTCACGGAAGCTCAAGACACTTCTCCGAGGATTGGATGCTCCGGTTCAAGGTCGACCTCGAAGTCTTCTTTTCCCATTCACACCCCGATCCATTCGGGAGCAAATGACGAGTATATGTACCTAGGGTAGGGTCCTAAACAGGGCCCACATACCCTTCCCAAGAACACTACCATAGGGAAGTTGAAGATCAAGCATGAACTTCCGAGTGTGTACTTGGAGGCACCTAAAGGTCACTCGACAGTACATCACTCGAAAACCCAATTCCCACTCGGCGTTCGCGTGACACTCGACATGCTTCGTTACACTCGACGCCAGGAGACTGGAAGCCGTTACAAAGAGCCCAACGGGCAAATGACGGTTTAATGGTCATTATTAGCATTTATAGCGTACGTTACCTGTAACTGCCATATTTATATCCCACGATCAGCTCTTGACTGCGGGACAATTATGAGGGGTAGCGGACTCTATATAAGCCGCCCCTTCCCCTCCTATACAAGGGTTAATGAAACTGTTATAATCTCCGTATTTCACTCGACATAAGCTTACGAGCGCTGAGACGTAGGGCTTTTACCTCCACGAGAGGGACATGAACTCATACATCTGTGTGTACACCCTCGCCATAGCTAGGACTCTGCCCTCTCCATTCGTACTCATACCTTCTACTGTCAGACTTGTTCCCACGACAATACACAAACTGGGCTCAGTTCTTTTTGTCGACACATATTAGCATTGCTTGCAGCAATCACTAATACTGTCGCCTCAGCCACCATAGATACCTGTCTCCAACAGCTACCACCGCTTGTGTCTCCACCTGTACCATCCCTTGGATGAATTGTGTAGGCAAATTAAGGATATATTCCAACACCATCGAACCAGAAAATTCTGTTGCAAGTGCTTGATGTACAATATCCTCGAGTCCAAGTTTTTTCCAGGGACAAATTGCCCTCTAAACAAGAGATGTCTAACATCTTCAGGACCTTGGTTGCAAATAGGACAGTGAGAAGGATGCCCTATGTGTCGATTTGTGAGGATGGATTTTAGAGGAAGGATTCCATGGAGTGCACGCCAACAAAAGATATGTGTTTTCTTTGGAATCTTTAGTTCCCAAAGTCTCTTCCAGATAAACTTCTTAAGTTCACCCATGCATGGATTTTTATTTTTTTGATTACACAGAGCACAATGTGCATCCCCACACACACTTCATACACGCACATGTACACATACCCTACGGAAACCGGGAATAACTATGTGAATATCACAATATTCTTAGTGAATGTTGTTGGTAGCACATTTTCCGGTCTAATGTTGAATTTAATGTTAAGTATTTTGGTGCTTATAGTGTAAACAAATTTTTCCACAATTTTCTTTTTTTTGCATGGATGATGCTTATAGAATTTTACAAAAAAGAGAGGCAATTTTCTATCCATGGTGACAGATACACATCCTTTGGCATACGTGCCTTTTTATATACGAGGTGTCGGGTTTCTTATGGCATTGGCACAAATGCATTTTTGTTATATGGAAATAATGTTTTATCACTTCTTGGTGTATTTAATTATGTTTTGACACAAGTGCTTTTTTGTCGTATAGAAAGGGTCTTTTCTCAGCTCTCGCGGTCTTTCGCTTGCCTTTTGGCACACATGCCTTTTGCTTACCTGGCTGGTCCAAAGTCCCGATATTTTCATTATAGAATTATATTCCATGGTCCAAAGTAATTTACCAAAATAAATAGATAAAAATTGGGCCCATGGGTAGGAAATTATTTCCGTTACATAAAATTTCCTATATTGTGTGATTCCTAAAGTATGTGTGTGCATGCTCAACAAAGATACGAACCATTATGTGCTCCCATTTCAAGCATAGTACATGCCTTGTATTTCTAGGATAGAGGGTTGGTGCAATTTTATTTTTCTAAAAGAAGTTTTATTGTTTTTTTTATGATGGCCACAAAACCAAAACGGTGCAGATATAGAAGATTTGGACACCCTGCCTTTGGATAGCTTCTCGACAAAAAGTGAACTTTATTGGCTCAAAATGAAGCACAAAAAAGATACATAACACAATAACCACACGCCCGGCCTCTGCCTTTGGATGGCTAAGATGCACTCGGCCACAAATCAAGATCACCAACAAAATTGGTAGACTTGTGTGGAAATGAACCCCTAAGGCTCTCGATGGATACTAGGGCAAGGCAAGTCACAGTGAGCTTTGACTTTTGAGCCGACCGATCGACTTGGTTTAGAATATTTCAGATCTCAAGCATGGTCACGTGAGGAAGCATGCATATCATCTCAGGATTTGACTTGTGAGGCTTTGATCTAGTCTCCTGTGTTCCCTAGTACTAATACTAATATGAAGCATGAACGCGGCCTGCCGTCAGCCCGAGCACACGCACAGGCGACTGTCTATCTCCTCCACCGCCTCTTCAGTTCATCAATGGGTTGTTTCCAATACCCTCTACCTGCGCGTACAAGTTTCCAGCTGCAGGTGCATTACCTATTGGAGTATATCCTGGCCCGAGGCACCGGCGCCGACTGGCGTGCAGAATCTTATTATTGCCGACTTACTTATGAGCTCTACACTTATATTACATGAGCGTGTGTGATTAAATCTTGCTCCCTACTTGTCGTCGTTCATAAGACAGATCGACTACTTACATTGCTGGTCCGGCAATCTGGGTCAGCGCTCGCCATTAACCCAGCTTGCTGGCTAACCGTAGCATATAAGGACACCATTGAGGCCGCCCATTCACAACGGCCAGCAGCAGCAGCAGCAGCAGCGTACGTAGTCTTTCCATTGATTAGCTTGGACCAGTTTCGCAGCAGCAATGGCCGTGCGTGTTAGTGTGCTCAGGGTGGGCATCCTCTGCTTGCTGGCGATGTCTGCCTCGGCGCAATACCCGTCGTCCCCAAACTCCCCGGACTCGTACCCATCCCCGGGCTCGGGCTCATACCCATCTCCGGGCTCTCCGGACGGCTACGAGGGGGAGGGGGAGGTCGTTCCTCCCAGGAACGTCACCTGCAAGGACACCGACGGGAAGCGGCCGGGGTGCACGGGCACCTGCCCTGACCGCTGCCCCCAGCAGTGCATCGTCCTCTGCCCCGACTGCAAGACATTCTGCCGTACGTACTCTTTAGTTTTGATTTTTGTAGAAATTCGCTTTTTATTTTGAATTTGTTGGTTGGGTGTTGGGTTTGCGATGAAATAGTAGTATAATACAATGCATGTGCTGGTGAAAACAGACGACGAGGTAAAGCCGGCGAAGCCTGTGCCTCCACCGGCCATGTTTGTGTTTGGAGACGGGGTGTTGGACGTCGGCAACAACAGATACTTGCCCAAGATCGAAACGGAGGAGGGGTACCCCCCTCAAGTCTCGGAATCTAGCAGTGGCAGGTTCAGCAATGGAGCCAACTTGGCTGACACCATCGGTACGTGCGTGTCAAACCCATGATACATCTTTTTTTCAATAGAAAAAAAGGAGGATATCCCCGGCCTCTGCACTAACACATCATACGCCTACTCATTGATCATCCATGATTGATTGCCGGTACGTTTTACGGTGTCCAGCAACATCTATCGGCTTCCAGCAGAGCCCTCCAGCTTACATGTCGTTGAACGGTGGGCTCAACATGTGGGGCGCCAACTACGCCTCAGCGGGTTCCGGTATTAAAATCTCAACTGTAAGTCAACCCACTGCACTAAGTTTGCAATTATGCGAAATTACCAAGATTTGAAATGAGAGGTGCATGCAGAACGGAGAACGGTCCATCTCGTTGCCAAAGCAGCTTGAGAACTTCCGGACGACGAGGTCCCAGATGGAGGCCAAGTTGGGTGGCGACGCCAAAGTGCGCGAGCTCCTCTCCAAGTCCTTCTTCCTCCTTGGCACCGGTGGCCAGGACCTCGATCCAAGATGGAACGTTGAGTCCGGATATCCAAGGTCACAGACCGAGCTCCAAGAGCTCATCACTCTTTACGGGGAAGCCATCTCGTCCCTTTATGACATGGGCGCTAGAAAGATGGCCATCGTCAACGTTGGCCTCATCGGCTGCATGCCGCAGCCCTACAACTACAACTATGTATGCGACAAGAGGTTGAACGAAAACGCCACCGCATTTGATGTTGCCCTCAAGCCCCTCATGGCCAGCCTCTCGTCCAAGAAACCGGGGCTCTCCTACTCCATCGGCGACTTCTATGGCTTCACCACCGCTGTCCTCGCCAACCCAGCAGATTATGGTACGTACCACATCAAATATATTATTTTTCGGTTGAAATTGACCAACCACAGATACTCCATTTGCTATATAGGATAGGATAACCCAATCAGGGAGAGCCGAATTCCATTTTCAGCCAATAATGCATAATTGTGGTTTGTTTCATTGTTTCGTTGCACTATAATTGTTGTGTGTATGAGCTGCAGGGCTAGTGAATACAAAGGACTCGTGCAGCCAGTGGGGCTACCCGGACCGGACATACTGCTACAACCCAGATGGTTACTGGTTCTGGGACCCGGAGTTCATGACAGATAGGGCCGCCAAGCTGACAGCCGCTGCGTTTTACTATGGTCCAACCCGGTTTACATTCCCAATTACCTTCAAGGCTCTCCAGGAGAAAAAATAAGTATGTCATCAGGAATAAAATAAGTCATTTAAACTTTCTATCTGTGATACTAATAAGGTTTACTCCTATTAGTCTTCTTTGTATCATTGTCTACTGCGAAAATAAGTTTTGTGCCCTGCGCTTAAAGCAACGGACCAAGAAAATTATCTTGATGTCCGCAAATGGACGGTTCACAGCAACATAGATTTTTCGAACCACGGGAGCAAAGGTTGAGCATGACTAGCAGAATTTTCACATGAGAGGCTGAGACATCACATGGAAATAGCTTACTACTATCACCCTTCTATGAGATAACGAGAATAACGGTAAGGTAAACTAAACTAACAACACAAAACCAAACCGAAGCCGCAAATCTTAAAACAGGAAATAAAGACATGGCACAAATACTAAGCGAGACCAAACATTTTAGGCTAACAACTATTTTACACATGTAGAGATCTACTATGTAAAGCATGTTAGAGGGCGAAGTTAAAACAAGAACGAACCGATCGGTTTGGTTCTTCGGGTTTTAAAGGAGCTCGATCTTTCTAAATTGCTTAAAAATTGGTTTATGCCACATCAAGGACCAATTTTCGTAGAACCAAATTTTGGTTCAATTATTTGGCTTAAATTAATATAACTAATTTAGACTCACGTCACAATCGTCAATAACTTTTAAAATTTTGTTTGTCAACAATTCATTGTTTCCATCTGTTCTTCACAAGCTATAGAAGCAAAAGAATATTAATAGCATCATATGAACTTTTCACAAGAAATAAAAATATTTTTCTTCACAAGCAATAGAAGCAAAAGAATAGTGATACCATCATATGTTTTTTTTCACAAGAAATAATAATAATAATAATAATAATAATAATAATAATAATAATAATAATATCATTATCATATGATCACATCCACTAGAGACACTTTAAGCACTTCTTTGGATAGCAAGAATCGGAAAACATAGGAATATGAAAACGTATAAGTGAGATGCCATGTACTGTAAATTTCAAAACTATTTCAAAACACAAGAATTTTGTGACGGGTGCCTTTGGATGGTGCATAACAAATGAACACATGAATACTATTAATTGGACCGAGGAGAGAGTGTACAAAGAGAGAGAATGAAAGTATATTGGACTTCAACATCAAAATAAAATGAGCTTTTGAGCTCATGTCGAGTTTCACATATAATCAACGGAGTATGAAAGGATTTCGTAGGAATTTAGTAGTCACATCCCATAACCCAAAGGGCTTTCATGAAAAAAGAAAATCCTTAGGATTCAAATCCTTCAATATTCTTATAGAAGACCTGCAACCAAAGAGACCCTAAGTCATTTTGGATTCATTGGCTAATATGAGCCAGGAAGGCAAGAACTAAATTCCGTAACTAAATTATGTTATAAAAAACAATGACCATTGGGTAAGTTTTTTTAGTTTGATCTCCGTTATTTCAGTTCACGCCCAACTCTTGATTAATATGCCCATTACTAGTTGTGGGTTGACAAGCTCAAATTGGCTCAGCAGCCAATTTGTCTACTATCTTCTAGTTCTCCTTTTCCTTTTATGATGTGGTTTATCCTTGGTATAGTGATGTTGATGTTTGTTCTGTCTCTATCTCATACCAATGATCCTACTGTCTCACTGACTTTCTCAAAACCGAGTAATCAAAAATACTTTGGAAGTGCATCTAATTCTCTTGGTGGATTTTGGTAAATAGTGTCAACATAGCTTAAAGAACTAATGTATTCAGTAGCTTATCTCAAGAAAGTTTCAACATGTTGCAACACAGGAGATAGGTGCCCATCCCCCCCCCCCTCCGCCCCACACCCACACCCATTTTTTTTAAACTAGCAAAATGGCCCGTGCGTTGCAACGGGAGAAAAAAATCATAATCTCCAATGGTGATGATAACATTATGTTCACATCTCATCGCATGATTTTGAAATTTTGTGCACAAACACAAGAAAATGTTTCTTATTTTAAATTTATTCACAATTTGAAGAAACGTTCACATTTTCGAGAAAAATATCATGGTTGTCAAAAAACTTGGCATTTCAAAGAATTATTATGAATTTCAAGAAACTTGTTTTTGAAAACATAGTATAATATTCCGATCCACACCGGCAGTTAACTCTTCAAAGGTCACACGGGTATATTGTCACAAAGACTAAAAGGCATTACTGTTTAACTACATACCTTTCATCATTCGTGTACATTTTTACATATTTTGCAACATTTTTAAAATCAAGAACACCTTTCACAATTTACAAACATTTTTAAAAATTGTAAACATTTTTTATATTGCGAACTGTTTTTAAATATTTGTCTTGAATTGGCGAACAATTCTAGAACAGACGAACATATAATTCAAATTTTCTTGATTTTTTTTAAATTCACAAATATATTTTTAAAAACATGAATATTTCTGTATCAATAAACACTTTTGCCATTCATAAACTGTTTTCAAAATTTTAGGACATTACTAAAAATGCATGAAAAATATTTGAATTAGAATTATTTTTTTGTTCAATTAAATTAAAGAAATAGTACACGGACTTTTTTTCAAAATCATGGATTTTTTGTTTTGTTTTCACAAACGTTGTTTTCAACATTGCGAACATTGTTTTGTATATGCAAACATTTTTACAAAAATTCCAAGCACTTTTTGAATTGACACACATTTTTAGTTTTCTTCAACATTTTTTTCAAAATTCTCAGTTTTTTTAAATTGCAAATTTTTTTGAAGTTCGAAATTATTTAAAGTAGAAAAAACAACAAAAACGGAACTGAAAACGAAAAATGAAAAAAGAAACTAAAAAACAGACACGAACTATGTTTAAACTTTTAAAATGTAAGAACACATTTTGACTTAGGAAATTTTTTGTTAAATTCCATTAATAATTTTTTATAAACTGAGTTTTGTTTAAAATCATGCACTTTTTTTATTTTATGAACCTTTTTTCAAAATTGCAAACATTTTTTTATAAATGCAAAGATTTTCCAAAAATCCCAAGAAGTTTTTGAATTCACGAAAAAATCATGTTATTTTGGAAAATTCATTTCAAAATTCTCAATTTTTCAAAATTGAAATGTGTTTTAAATTTTAATGGGATTGAAAATAAAATAAAAAATAAACTAAACAGACAGGCGCCTGTGCACGGGCCGCCCCGAAAGGTTGTGCTGCATATGCTCCGAATGATCAAAGCGTAATATAGCAGGTCCCCGTATGGGCCAGCCCAGTTTGGAGATTTTTCTGTGTGAAACGTTTTTTATGACTTATAGGTGGCATAGTGGGTAATTTATCCCAACTTCCAGGACAATCTCATGACGGATGACCAGAAACACTATTTGTTTTATTATTTATTTACTAGCAAAAATGTCCGTGCGTTGCAACGGGAGAAAATAACGTCCTTAGCACATACTAAAATGCAAATGATTAATTAATTTATAATCCAAATCAATTATTCTCAAGATAAAAAAAAATCCATTTTCAACCATATTGTCTTTACGAAAAAATTATTAAATGTATACTCTGTTTGTGGCTTTCCTAGTTCCGAAAGGAAATGTGTTGAAGGAGTAGTGGAGGAGTAATGTCAACTACCAACGTTCGGCTCATGGTGATGGTGAGAGAGCTTCGGAGACCAGACTAACTTGAGGCTCACTAATCTAAACTCTTACGAATCAGGATAACAAAGTGACACAAAATTTTACATAGGAGCAACATTTCAATGACCATGTTGAGGTGATTATAGAATTTGCAACATCTAGTTCACGTCCGTGGATGGCATGTAGCATGGTGCGTATGGCCACAAATAACATTCTTACCATGACATAGTCTAGGAGGTTGACGGCACGGAATTTTTCTTACCTAGTGCGATGTATGCTTGAGACGGTTGGTATAGATTGAACGTCAAAATTCATTATTCACGAAGCACGATTCAATCTCTTGTTTATCTGAACGAATTCTAATTGTCGTTGGCGGTCGTGTTGACGCATAGTTTCAGTCAAAAGAAGTGCAATTGTTGAAGGCATGAAAAAATGTATGAAAGAAGATGGCTATAAAACTACACGATTGGATCTGAGTGTATGGGCGTGCACGTCGATCATCTTGCATGTCAATACAGTTGCATTCCTTCCTTTATACCCCCTCATCACAAGACATGTCAGAATCTTCGTTTTTAATAGCCTCATCCTTCCTCTTTTTAATTGCCCCAAAGACCCACAATTTACATTGAGTATCTATATCCATCCTTCCTTTATACCCACAATTTTCACTGTTATTTGTAAGGCTTATTGTTTTCTTTGTGGTTGAATTTTTTTTTGCGGTTGCTTGTAAGGCATATTGTTGATATTAGACAAAATATGTTGTTCTATATAAAGTGGTAGGAGTATATCTAAAGAAGCGAGTTGATATTATTGAACATGCATTTTTGACGGTGCTCGAAGTCACGGGCTCAATCTCTAGCTGAAGCAATTTTTTTAGCGTAGTCACAACCTAAAAACGGCCCATCCAAGCCCATAAGAGAGGCCAGCAGTGCAGAGATTTGAGGGCCCAGCAAATTTTTTGATCGACACGGACCAACTAAGACGACATATTTCTCTCCTTTCTAACACAACACATTAGGTAGGTCAGGTGGTTAGCATAAGTGGACTCTTTCCCTGTGAGCTGGGCTTGAATCCCACCTGACCCACTTTTTTTGTGTGGGTGGGACGAAGTGCGTGCGAGCAGGATACATATGCAAAAAAAAAAATAGTACGACTTAGAAAAAAGAAGGGGTGACGTACAAAAATTGTGACTTGATCAAAAAAAGTGGAGAAACAATCCTCCCTTTAATATTAGGTAGAGAAAGGACCCATGCGTTGCAACGGAGAAAAAAAAAAACACCATCGTCAATAGCAATGACCACATTATGTTCACATCTCATCGCATGTTTTTAAAAATTTAATCACAAATGTAAGACAATATTTCTTTCTTTAAATTTATTCACAAGTTGGAACAATGTTCACATTTAAAAATATATATCATAGTTGTTAAAAACTTGGTAGTTCAAAGAATTATTCTGAATTTCAAGAAATATATTTTTAAACTTACTATAATATTTCAATCCACCCCGACAATAAATCTTCAAAATTCACGCAGGTATATAATCAGAAAGACTCAGAAGCATTACTGTTAAATCACATACATTGATCATTCGTGAACATTTTTACAAATTTGAGAAAATTTTAAAAAATTGAAAACCTTTTTTACTATTTATAAACATAAACATTTTTTTAAATTTCAAAAAACATTTTATATTGCGAACAGTTTTTATGTATTTTCTTACCAATTGGCGGATAATTCATTTTTGAATTATCAAAAAAAAATTCAATTGCATTAAATAAATTGCTCAAAATGTTGGACTTTTTTCATTCACGAATATTTTCTTCAAAATTATGATTTGTTTTGAATATGCAAACATTTTTACAAAAATTGAACAATTTTTGAATTCACAAACATTTTATTTTTTATCGAGCATTTATTTAAGATTCATTTTATGAATTTCAATTTTTTTATTTTTGATCGATTTATTTGTTTGAAGTAGAAAAAACTGAAAAGATAAATAATAATAATAAATAAAACTAAAAAACAGGCCCCGCCCATGGGCTGGCCCAAATGGGTGCGCTGCTTCTTTTCCAGCGTATAGAGCGTTGTATAGCTGGTCCCTATGCTTGGGCCGGCCCATGCGAGGATTCCCTACAAAACGTTTTTTGTAATTTATAGGTGGCATTGGTTAGTAATATTAGGCAGATTTGGGGGAAATTTTAATGACGTACCACCAGAAGTAATAGGTGCTTTATTATTAGGTAAAGATAAAGGCACCCCAAAGGGCATCTTATATCTGATTCACATCGAGGAAAACAAGGTCCAGTACAATGGCTAGACAACTCGACGTAGAAGGATCATTAAAAATAAAATTACATCAAAAAGCATACTAGTCCTCTTCTTCCTCTGATTGTGCGTCGTCCACCGGAGATTGAAATATGCATTGAACCAACAACAAAGAAAAGCGACACCTGCAAATGCCCTCATCATACAAGGCTTTGAAGATCGCAATCGTCACTCGCCCCTTGAGACGAGATCTAAAAATTGTTGAAGCAACATCGACTGGAGCATCACCCCAAGGAGATTATGCTTGTAATCCACAACCACCAGTTCAGAGGGTTGGAGAAACCGGATTAAGCCACAAAACAACACACAAGATGATGTTGAAATCGCCACACCAAACACTAGCCAAAAGCGCTCCTTAAAAGACACACGAACTGCCAAGATCTTAAGGAAACCAACAGATCTGGGGCACAAACTCTCACTGTCCCTTCGTTGGTGTCGGATCGGACGTCGACAAGGTAGGGAAAGACCGGGGAGACCTTATTCCAAAACACAATCGTCGCCATCACCTCGTCGATGTCGTGGGAGAAACAAAAACCTAAAAAGTTAAAACAAGACGGACTGATCCCCACTCCTCTTGCCGCCGATGAGGCCGCTGGATGGGGAAGAGGAGGGGGACCGAGGCGGTGGCAGGAGATGTGGAGGTGGCTTAGGTTAGGAGGTGACGACTTAAGGTCTTGCGTAATGTAGACTTACACACACACACACACACACACACAAAATGCATAAACACAAGTGTTAGCCAAGGCAAGGACGTATATTTCACATTTTAGCGATCTAAGATCAAATTACATGGATGCTTGAGAGGAGCTGCCCTAAGAATGAATACTTTGGCGGGCACAGATGTACTAGGGAGCAAAAATTGATGTCTTTCACATGGACAACCGAACTGCCATATTTTGGAATCGGTTAAAAGGACAAAATAAATAGAAGCTTTCACATAAGATGGGGTTTTAGAAGGCATTATAGGAACCTAGTCTTATTCCTGAGAAGTGCAATGTAGATGGGATGGTTCCAACCCAGGACCTCCTGACACAAGTGGGAAGGATTTCACCACTGCTCGGTTGGATGTAACATTTGTTGAACATGTGATGCTTTTTGGTTTTGATTGCATATGTTTTCATTTATTTATACATATGCATATCAAATGAATTAGACTGGACCCAAGGAGGATATTTGGTCCATCGGATCGGCTGGCCGGCTCTGCTACTGGCCGTGGAGACGTCCGTCCAAGCGTGTATGTCGATGTTTTGTGTGTCCGTTTGATTAGAAGGATTCACCATTCACTATCCACTAGTTCTCATGAACCATAAGGCTTCTTTCAATGTAAAAATGTTTAGATGAGATGCTAAGATCATTAAATAGCTTAGCAACTCAACTTCCCAATGCATAGGTGCTTAATTTGTTCCTAAGCTCACTCTATTTAATGATTTAGCAGATAAAATCTTTCATTCATTGGTCATCTTATTTTATTTAACTGGTTTGCCTAGGTACACGTACTTTGCATTGGTTCTTTCTGGGTCACAAAAATGCTTTCTTTTCTCCTTAATTACCGTTACATAAGTGCTTTCTTTTCTCCTTAATTGACGTGACATATCATTTTTCTTGGTTATGCACCATGCTTAGCATATGTCCACTGTGGAGCAATGGAAAGGGCCTAAGAGCAACTCTAGCAGACTCCCTATTTCACGAAACTGTAAACGTGGTTTACAATTCGCGCACCAGGGTCTATACGGGCTCAAAATCGTCGTCGCGGAGTTGAAACCGTAACCAGATCTACAAAATTCGAAATGGAGGTTTCGCGTGACAAATTATAACGCAAAAGCGGGCACATTGTTCATACAAAGGGGCAGATCGTTCGTACACAACATAGATATATGTACATAGAAAGGCTCGTCGGAGCTACCCTGCCCTGAAACTAGACAAAATGGAGCTCACCGGAGCTCATAAGGTACGGTAGCTGACCAGCGGCGGCGCTCAATCAGAGTCTGAGTCGGAGGTGAGGTCGATGAAGATCCGCTCCTACTCAGCGTCGTCGCGATGCCACTCCTCCTCCTTCTCGCCGAACGCCAGGGCCGATGCGAGGCCCTGCTCGTAGAGCACGACGTCGATCTCCTCCTCCCTCCGGCGACGCTGGCACTCCTCTTCCTCCTCCCACGCACTGCGCGCGAGCATCGCGGCCAAAATCGCGCACGCCACCAGACCGCCGCTCCGAGCCCCCTTGGGCCTCGGGCTCCCTCTTCACCGCGCGAACTGGGGGAGGGATCTCCTCCGGCTCCATTTTCACCAGGGTGAGAGAGGAGCGCGAGCTGGACGCCTCGGAGGAGCTACCTACGCCTGGAGAAGAAGCGCCCACGCGCGCGGTCGTACTCGTCCTTCTCACGGCGGAGGAGCGATGACAACGGCGTCATTCCGTGGCGAGTGTACCGCAGGGCGGCGCGCTTCCAAGCCCCATCGGATCTGACGCAATGCCTCTGCTCGGGGTCGTCGTCTCCGCGACAGCCGCAGTTCCACATCGTGCAGATTTGTGGGTGGGGCGACGGATTTGAGACGTCGACGGAGAGAAATGAGGATTTCGTGGCGGAGGAGGGATAGGGTTCGGACCTGTATTGAGCACACGGACCCACGGATATACCGTGCGAGGAGGCACGTTTGCGGGCCACCGTAAGTGTTTTACGGGCTGGGCCGAGTATACTGGGTCTGATATGATCGTATACTGGTCGAAAATTTACAGTTACGAGACTTTTACATATCTGCTAGAGTTGCTCTAAGGCCTTTACAGTGCTCCACGGTATACAGGTGCTAAGGATGCCACATATGCAAAAAAAAAAATGGGGCAAAGCAATTAAAGAAGAGAGAACATTATGGTTACCTCAGGAGGAAACAATGCTAAACACATGAACCTATGCAAAATAGTTGCTAACCAATAAATGAAGGAGTTTAAGTGTTAAACAATTCAATGAGGGAAGCTTAGCAACAAAAGCTAAATACTCATGCATTGGAAAGACTGGTTGCTAAGTATTTTAATGTACTTAGCGAGCACCAATGCATCGAAATAGCTAAAAAATACACTTCACGTTGTTCGTACGCGCGATTGCCGGGAGCTCTTTTTCGCACGAGTTATTTTTCCTTTGACCGGGACCCAAGTTGTCTTTCAGCCCCTCTTTACGGTCACACTCACACTTCAGTACTTCACCGCATCCAGTCCAGATCTTCGCAACGTCGCTGCGTCCGCGTGCACGACGGCGTTCACGCAGGTCAATCTCTTTGCCCCCCTCTCCATTTTTCTCCGGCGACCTCTGTCTCACTCACGGACTCCTCCGCAATAGGAACCACGTCAGCGTTGGTGCCTCCAAAGATCCGCCCCGGCTAGCAATGGCGGCAGCCGCCGTTGGGGGCATGGTCGCCTCGGGCGCCATCGAGGGCAAGCTCAAGCTGCACAAGAACCTGAAGATAGACCTGGGCAAGATCCGCCATCACGGACAGCTCGGCGCTCCTGTCGGTGAATCGGCTTAAGGCCGCTATGTACGACGTCTCCGACATGCTTGACGACTTCGAATCTGACACCGGCCTGGTATGCAAGGTTCCGTCCATCTGGTTGCCATCAGTATTGATCTGAATGTTGTTGCTTTTTTCTAAGATATGAACTGAATTTTTTTAGATGAAGAAGTTCTGAATTTCTTTTTCGCATGAAAGTAAATCATGTGAGTAAATTCATTACCTAAATTATCTGAATGAATCTGAATTTATCTAGATATGTTGCCACCGTATAGAAATTGTAGTAGAAAAGCAATTAGTGAAGTACTAATAGGTTACAGGCCTATACGTGCATTAGTTTCCTTTGATCGGACCGATGTGGTCAAGCCCACCAGATCATTCTCTGCTAGTTAAACCAACATGGCCTGATAGGGTTTTAAACATAGATTTTTTTTCAAAATTAGTACGGATTTTGAAGCAATTTTAAAAACAGATGCATGATTTGGATAAATATCAATAGTAGTACCCTGTTGGTCAGCAGCAGGCCGACCGGGGACCTTTTGGCCTGGGGTAGGCCGAAAGGCTCCTGTCGGCCAATCAGTGGCCAGGAGAGAAGCCTGTCGGCCTGGGGTAGGCCGAAAGGTACCTGTCGGCCAGGGGTAGGCCGACTGGTCCCTGGGTAAGCCCCGGCCTCTTTTCTTCCTCCTCCGACCAGTCATTTCACCCTCACCCTTCCCCTCTTCCATTATCACTCTCGTTGCTCTCCGGTGGTTCCACCGACTCGCCGATCTCCTCGCTGGAACACCCTTTCTTTTATCGTACCCGCTTAATCAATAGATCAGGACGGTCTCCACCGGCGCACGGTAATTTTTTTTTGCTTACAACTCAATCGAAGGAGAACTTTCAAGTCGGTAGTGGATTTAGTTCATATTTGTCAGTGTTCGTCTGCAGGTAATGGCTTGCCCATTTTGCCGAGCTCTAGGTGATCCTTGTGCTGCCGTTGATTCCGGTTCTTCTGTATTTACTGTTGTGCTGGATCGTCGATGTGCAAGACATGTTGTAAGATTATATGTCTTCATGATCTGATTGTGGCATATTCGAATGCCTTTGTTTATAAGTTTCTGATCCTTGCTTCCATTCTTGTTGTAGTATGTTCCATGCACTGTTAGATCACATCTTGCTCGGTACATTGAAGAGTGCAGAGCTTTAGCTATTCGGAGAGGTGACATAGATATTGATCTTGCTCTGCACAACAGTGAGGGTAACTTATACCATGTTATATTTACACATGGTAGGATGAGCAGTAAATTTCATGGTCCTTCGTGGGAGGAACTCGTAAATGATTATGGTCTCCGCCACAGTGACATGATGACTGTTATGCTTGAACACTATGGAACTTATATTAGTGTCGAATTCCACCAGAATGGTGTTATGTTGTTTCCTTTACCCCATGTTGATGAGATTTATGTTTGACTGATTTTCAGATTTGATTCAACATATACTTTTTGCGGTTCATCTCAGTCATTGAAATCATTTTTTTGTAGCTCTTGAGGATCTGAGTGAAACTCAGAGGGAACTTGTTGACAGCTGTTTTTATAGTCTTGGTGTCACTCTGAATTATCATCAAATGTATGTCATGTCGCGGCAGCTCTTTGATGACAACTACATACTGTGTACTCCTTTCGTTCATAGGATGGATCGCATGAACGTTATTTCGCAATATATGGTAAGCTTTGGTTTATGTTTTTTATTATTTGTTTGTTATTTGCTGGTTCATAAGATGGATCATATAACTTGCTTGTTTCTGTCAGGTTATTCCTACCATGGTTGTGAGGAGTTTGATAGAATTTGTGGCTATTCCTAGGACTGGTTCTTTACTTCTTGAAATTACTTTGGATTCAGAAGATGATGATATATTTGTGAGCATTCCTTGTTCCTACTTCATTGGCTTGGGTAATCGAATGGTTTTGAAGAAGGAAGGTTTCGGAAATTTTCTGCTGGCATCATCTATCGAAGTCAACAATTTGGTGCTGATAACATTCAAACAACGTGAACAGGAGCTAGCTATTGTTTTCAGTTATCTGCCACAGTGAGAAAGAAAGAAAGGTCTCGTGCAGCGCAAGCAACAGAAGAAGCTGGAGATGGAGAAGGAAAATATCCACGTTGGACTAAGTAGATTTATATTCTTGTAACTCAAGCAAGTTGCATCTTAATATTTGTAGGTTGTATCTTAATTTCAGTAGGATGTATCTTAATTTTAGCAAGATGTATCTTAATTTCAGCAAGCCGTACTATTATCGTTTTTATTTGCCGTCATACTGTGGCGCCACAATAGTCCCACCCATCTTTGGCAGTACTTTCCTTCCCGCCAATTTCTCCCGCCATTCTACCCGCCATTTTCTCCCGTCATTCTCTCCCGCCATTCTCTCTCCCGCCATTTTGTCCCACCCGATTTCCCGCCATTGCGGTTGTCATCTGCCTATAAAAGGAGGCATTGTATGTGCCTTCCTTCATCAGCCACGAAAACTTGAAAAACACAGCGCGGTAGTCATTATGAGTTTGCCTTCTTCGGATCAAAGCATTAGGCCTAGCAAATGGAAGAGTGCGAAGCTGCCTCAGGGGGTTGAAGCAGTTCGTTGTTGGTGCGGTGATCTCTGCAAGGTGAAGGAGGTGACGGATTTTTCAGATTGGTTGGGAATGAAGTTTTTCATGTGCGCTAATTATGAGGAAGATCCACCCGTTGGTCTTTCGCACCTCCAGTAAGTTTCAGTCATACAGAATAAACACGTTGTTCATACTGTGTTGATTTGATTTGTGATATTTCTGTTTCCTTTGTAGTCTCCTCCACCCCTGTGCCAATACTATCGTTGGATAGACACGAAAATGCCAGACTGGGCGGTGACTGAGATTCGTGAAAGAAGTCGCCAAGCATGGGCAAGTTTGGATGTGGAGGAGCGCCGTGAGAAGGCGGCAGCAGAGGAGAAAGCAGAGCAGGAGAGAGCTTGGTAAGAGCACTGTGTGGAGTAGAGGGCTTTTCTTGCTGAGATGAAGAAGAAAAACCAAGAAGAGCAACTTCGACTGGCGGAGGTCTACCGGCAGCGAGAGGAGGCCTGTGAAGCTGAGAGGCAGAGAAAGAAAGAAAGGGCTCGTGCAGCCAACGCAGCAGAAGAAGCGGGAGATGGAAAAGGAAAATATCCACGTTGGACCCAGTAGATTTAGATTGCAGTAACTCAATTTCAGTAAGTTGTATCTTAATTTCAGCAAGATGTATCTTAATTTCAGCAAGATGTATCTTAATTTCAGCCAGTTCCTCTCCTGCCACTTCCTCCCGCCAGTTCGTCTCCCGCCACTTCCTCCCGCCAGTTCCTATCCCACCACTTCCTCCCGCCAGTTCGTCTCCCGCCAGTTCGTCTCCCGCCATTTCCTTTCCCGCCGGTTCCTCTCCCGCCTATATAAGCACATTCACAATAAGGAGGGTGAGCAGGCCCTTCCTTTCCCTGTCGCTTCCGCATCCTTCCTTCCGCTCTCACCTTTCTTTCGTGGAGATGTCTCATCCTCCTCATCCTCACTATCCTTTTGATCATAGTTTTCACAAGGGTATGTCCGACCCTCTTCTTCGTCTAGCTACCAATTTCAAGATGAATGACAAAGCAGTACCATGGGAGGAACTCATTAGCAGTGACTTCATAATGAATGAGTTGTCTCACCAATTAGCTAGGGCTGGGTGGCCTCCCAAGACTTTTGAGGAGATACGGAAAGAACTTCTGAGGTTGCACGCCAGATGGCAGAAGCAATTGCACAAGGGTGATGCTTATCTCAGGATTGCTGTTAATAATTCAGGTTTATGGTCAGCAGAAAGTGAGGACGAGGACGACCTCTTCATGCCCAGTAGCAAGGCGAAGAGTTCTGCATCGACAAAGGGCAAGAATTCTACATCAACAAAGGGGAAGAGTTCTGCAACGACAAAGGGCAAAAATTCTACATCGATAAAGGGGAAAAGTTCTGCAACGACAGAGGATGAAGACGACGTCTTCATGCCGAGTACCAAGGTGAAGACCAGTGCATCGTCGATGGGAAATAGTTCTGCAACGACAAAGGGGAAGAGATCTGCATCGACGGAGGATGACGATGATGCATTCATGCAGTACATTTTTCATGTAGTAGTATGTTCTGTAGTGTTGTTCTATGTACTGCGGTTTAATTAAGTTGTAACGTTTAATCCATTTGTAACGTGCAACTGATGCCGATGGATTTGGTTTGCGTTACTATTGTTCTCTCTCGAAAGCAAATAAGTCTCGAACATAAATACATAGAGGATAAATATGTCTGATACATAGTGGCTAAGCATGTCAGATACATGAATATGTCCGATACATAAAGGTACATAAAGTCTCATACATAAATAGATAGTCATCTCGTACGCAGATGACAATATCACTCCTGGGGCTTGCGACGATACCTCGGCTTCCTGGGACATGGACCGGAAGGCGATAAGCGCTAAGGCGGTGGACGAGTGTCACGATGACCATGACCGTAGAACACCTCGTCCATCGGTGTTTGTGTCTCCTGCGTCAAAGGTGGTGGTGGAGTGGCAAGAACTGCCTCCGAGGTACCGTAGGTCCATGCAGCACGATCATCGTCCTCACCGTCGCCAGGTACGTAGGAACCAGCACCAGTACATATAGGTGACTGAACCAAAGCCATAAACGGCTGCGACTGGCTGTCACCTGCTGGTGAATTAAGACATGTAAGAAATGACTTACGAGACTACGTTTTGCAAAAGAATGTACGAAGTTTAGTTACCTAGGTCCATCTGGTGATGCCAGGCAGAGTCAGCAGCCTGCGAAGGAGGTGGCTGCTGGTAGAAATAGCCCCCGGGCTGTGAAGTAGGCGGCTGCTGGTAGGAGTAGCCCCCAGGCTGCGAAGTAGGTGCCTGCTGCCAGAAGGAGCCCCCATGCTTTGAAGGAGGTGCCTGCTGCCAGGAGGAGCTCCCAGGCTGTGAAGGAGGTGGCTGCTGCCAGGAGGAGCTCCCTGGCTGTGAAGTAGGCGGATGCTGCCAGGAGTAGCCCCCAGGCTGTGAATCAGGTGCCTGCTGCCAGGAGGAGCTCCCTGGCTATAAAGGAGCGTGGTTCTGAACGCTGCAGAGAGGGGCGTGGCGGAAGATGTTTTGCACGAGTGTCAACAACATCGGAAGATCACCTACATGTAACAGCTGCGACGAACCCGCGTATCTTCGCTTGAAGACTCTTCAACAGTGTTGCTTGCTCTCTTAGTGGGATATTTTCTCCTCTGTCAACATGGTCGACCAAAGCGGTAACCTCCTCTAGCGCCTGAGTTCCCAATTCACCCTGTTACGTACAAAGTTAACCAATTATTGTACATGTTCATGTATAGGGAAAACGTAGGATGTGAGACAAACTGAGGACATACCGCGTGGTGTCTGGTTCCCACAAGTAAGGAAGTTGGAAAGAGATCGCTAGCGAGAGGAACTGGGATATGTTCCGGAGCAGATGATGGAACCAAGTAGATACTCGTGGTCTGTCTGTAACGCCTCAGATACAACCCATAGGTGTCCCAATCGAAGACACGAACTTCATCCCATATATTTGTCGGGGCAGTATTCCATTCTCGAGATAAGGTCTGATATCGCGAACCCAAGAACTATGGGACTTGTTTCCTCCGCTGCGACTATACCTGAGATTGAAATGCACGTTACATGACGAACATAAGTACTCCGAATAGTCCCAATAAACTATTAATGCAAAGATGAGAACCAAAGTAGTATTACTTACTTGTGCACGTGATCTGGTAATCGTAAAATAACCGGAATGTCAGGCTCTTGGAACAGACTGAACTGTCTCATCACCCTATTGATAGCCATCTCCTCAACTGTCACATCGAAGACCAGCTTGGCCTTGGTCATCCAGTAATGCTGATCTCTAGTGCAGTTTCCAGAAATCCTGCCTGGGTATCTATCTGAAATAGCCTTACGGGTGTACGGTTCCCATATAACCTGATCCTCGTGCAGACTATCGAACTGCGCCGTGAAGGAGGGGTAGCAGCTCCTCACCTGGCTAGGCGTAAACTGTCTCTGCACATCACAGCAGACATTAGTACGTAAAATTGAATAGCGAGAAATAAACATTAGTAATTCATATTCGTAATAATGAAAATACCTCTCCATGCCCAAACAGATCCCACAGTAGGCAAGTCACCGATAGAAGGCACATAATGTCCAGCAATGTCGTCCTTGCCGAAAGGTTTGTCAACGCTCAGATAGGGACGACCAATGGGGAATCTCTCATAAGACCAAAGCTGCAACAGAAGTGGACATCCGAGAAGACCAGATTTCCTAGACCTCAACTGGCAAGCTTTGCAGAGGCCTCTGTAAGTAGCTGCTAACACAACAGAACCAAAACTCCTTGGCGCAATGTCATCAGGGGAACGTGCGTCAGCTATCTCTCGTGCAATGCCGATCAATCGTGCATCTACAGTGGTCACGTGGTTCTCTGTGAACATAGTCTTGCCAAACAACCACATAATATATGCCTCTAGGGACCGGTCAATCTGTGGCTCTGACAACTGATAAGTGGGATAACCTAACGCAACAATCTGAAACTGGCTGAACCACCTGAAAAGAGGCCCGTGCCGATCGCTTTCTATTGCGGTGGTTGTTGGCACCGCAGCTAGAAAGCGGGCATGCAAAGATGCTATCCAACCATCTTCTACCTCTAAAGGTCCTATGGCAGCACCGGCGAGAGGTAATCCCAACAAGTAAGACACGTCCTGTAAAGTAGGAGCCATCTCTCCCCATGGAAAGTGGAACGTATGTGTCTCCGGTCTCCATCTATCTACTAAGCAGCTAAGGAGTGACCTGTGGTAAGAGATGCGTGATACTGGCCTCTTGTGCAGCTGCATTGGTTCGCCCGGGTCATCCAAGTCCGGGTGATCAACCCACTCATCCAGCATACCCTCAACTAGTCGTGCCAGGGGTAGAAGTCCAGCCCAATTCAGCCTACAAAATAAACAAAATGAGGCTTACAATTAGCTTCTATCATAACGATGACGACCGTGCTACGTGATTGTACGGACACATACCTATCAACCCATGCAGGGTGTATCATCCAGTTAGACTTCGGGGTGCGAGTGATCAACACGTCTAACTTCGTGCCCGATTCCGTAATCGCGGCTCGGTGTCCTCTATCGATATTACCATCAAGCATCTCATATGAAGCCATATATGCAATGAGAACGTAGTACAAACATATTACAAAATATAACATAGAAGGGGGCGCACTAAAAATAAAATCTTGGTACCCGGAAGGCATAAAAACATAGTCTCACATATTACAAATAAAAACATAGTGCACACATATTACAAATAAAAACATAGTCTCACATATTACAAATAAAAACATAGTCTGACATATTACAAATTAAAAACATAGTCTCACATATTACAAATATAAACATAGTCCGACATATGTAGCTTCAGAGTTATTCTGTTTCAACTGCTGTTGCACTGTCTTTCTTCAGTGTGGGGCAATATTTCATCCTATGACCATACGCCGAACAGAGCAAACATTGCCTGGTTGCTCCACCTGCTTCAGATTGGTCCATATCATTTTGGATGCGCTTTACCTTGCGCCTTCCCCTGCTAGTTCGCCTTAGTGCAGGATCCAGGATGTATACTCTATCAGCATCGTTTACCTTGTTAAAATTGCCGACGACTCTAAACCCTGTCATCTCACCTGTCCACACATTGAGTACTGCCTCCTTTGAATAGTAAGGAGACACGAAGGAGATAGCGTCCAACTGAATCTAGCCACAGGCAGCCAACACATGTGAGCAAGGCAGGTGCAACAACTACGGCTTGTTGCATGTACACTCACAAGTTGGATAAAATTCTGCTCCAATTGTAACCTCATGCGTCCTCACCTCATTTCCAGAACCAAAACCATCAGTAGGAAGCTAAACCTCGTACCTCCTTTCCTGATTACCTATGAGTGTGACGGTGTGCTTCTTGGCTTTCTTTATCTTATCAGCCATATACTCCATGACACGGTTGCAGTAAGGAGTGTTCTGATTATCTTCAATATGCTTCCTTGCCAACTCATGCCTTTCTCTGAAATACCTCACAGTGCCATGAAATACACCCTCCACAATTGCTGTCAGTGGCAATGCTCTATTCCCTCGGAGAACAAAGTTATAGATCTCTGCAAGATTGGTTGTCATGTGGCCATACCTAGCTCCATGGGTGTCATGCAACAAAGACCAATTCACTGGAGGCTCTTTCTCTATCCACTCAGAAAAATTCTTTATAGCCCTGCCCTTCTTTCGCTTCGTATTAGGAGGGTCAATTGCTGGCAAGTCACAAAGACCAACTGGCCCTCCATCTCCGCAATGAGTGTTGTTAATTTAACCTGGTCTTTTTCCATTTTCTTCCTAGCAACGACCTGTTTCTTAGTGAACTCATCTAGTTTGGACCAAATGAAATCGTATTTTTGCCGCTGGTTCTACTTGCATAACTTCTTGAACAAGTTCATCAACCGTTTGTTCTTGAACTATGAGAAAAAATTAGCACCCAGATGGCGCATGCACCACCGGCTTTGCAAGTCCTTCCAAGGTGTTGGCTCGTCAGCAGTTGGATTACTCAGTGTCTTCACGGCCTTCAATATATCGGAATGTCTGTCATGAATGAGACACACATTTGGTCTGTCCTTCACGATCGCAATTTTAATTTGACGGAAGAACCATACCCAGCTCAGAAAATTCTCACCCTCCACAAATGCCATGGCTAGTGGGATGATTTGGTTGTTCCCGTCCACACCTATAGCAGTCAGGATTTGCCCTTTGTATTGCCCAGTCAGGAACGTACCATCCACAAACATCACTGGAGGACAATGCCTGAAAGCTTCGATGCACATACAGAAAGAGAAGAATACTCGTTTCAACACCTTGAAGTCAGGTATGCTTTCCAACCTCGTGTGCTGAATGTTAACATAAGTGCCCGGATTTCTCTCCTTCAGCATGTCAAGGAGACGCACAACATTATCATAGGAGTCGAAGAACGTCCCAAACCTCTCCTCCATAGCCTTCTGCTTAGCTCTCCAAGCCTTACCATATGGAATGTCATACTTCCATCTGACCTTCACTGCGGTCTGGATGTGCTTTGCTTCCATATCTTTCTTCTCCACTATCTCAGTATACATGAGTTGGGCTATGAGAGTTGAAGTAAGGTTTGGATGACGAACCAACAAGTTTTTCCTAACACAATTATGCGGTACAACATTTGTCACAACTCAGTGGATGTGATACTTTGGTACGTGGGCGTGCACCTTCGCAGGACAACCTGATTCAACACACGTGACGGTATATTTCGTTCGACTAGATATGTGTGTCCGGAATACCCTCTGCGTAGACATAGCCCACTTTATCACCGCATACTTCATTTTCTTCTTCGTGTCAAACATAGCCCCGATCTGGACTTGATTCAGATTATATTGCCATGAAGTCTCATGGCCATCGTTGACAGCAAAGCCGGCCGATATGTCCTGCTCCCAAGCAACAGGATTTGGTACCTCCTCCTCCTCCTCGGAATTTTCAGAATCAAGTTCCTCTACAATCCCATCCTCGTCCTCTGCCTCCATCACCCTCTGCATTTCCTCGCCTTCCACGTCCGCATCAGCAACACCAGAGGCAGCTAGTACTACCGTTTGAATACTCTGGGCGGCAGCATGACCAGTAACAACATCTGACTCATTGTCGGCTTGAGTATCATTCACATCCGTTGGTTGTGACCTGGATACATAAATCTCGTTAGCCACTTGACTACTCTGGCCTGGATCATACCCCACGGTTGGCGATATGATGTTCTCCTCCTCCACTGGTTGCACTAGGGCATAGAGATGGATTCTTCGGTCTCTGCAACGACTTAACAGAGACAACCAATGATGGCTTCTGTCTATCGGTAACAAATACCAGTTGACATTTTTATAGGAATTGGTCCACAAGGCATTAATACTGATGGAACAAACATCGGGATCGAGGCCAAAACTAGTGGTCAACCAATGCTTCAACTGTCTAATGTCCACTATGTCCGGGTCTGAAAGTGTCATCTCTCCTGTTTTGAACTCGCTAAGATCAACGCCAAACTCATTATATCGAATATTGCCAGGGCCGTAATACACAGTCAAATTTACGGATTCAGACATTTTAACCTGTCACCACATTCCCAGCTTCTCAGTATTCTCAACGAATAAATAGACAGTGAAATAAAAATATTCACTACAATGCATCTGCAGATTCTAAAAATAATACACTAAAATGTACCTCCACTCCAACTAGCTAAACGTACAATACGACTAACTAAACCTACACTCCGACTAACTAAACCGAGTAATTTAAACAAAACTAATAATATACCTCCACTAACTAATACGATAGTCATATAACTCCACTAAATAAACCGACTAACTATAACTAAATTGAGTATGCTCTACAAACATAAACTAATTTTACGATTATTAAAAATAATACCGGAAAAAAAATTACAGCAAAAAATATACCTTCGACGCGTGAATGCACTTCTTCTTCCTCTCGACCTTCTTCTTCTTCCTAGACACCGCTCCACCCTCTCACCATTGACGACTCCACCACCACACCCTTTTCTCCTCCAAACGAACAAACCAATACCCCGTTTCAAAAAGAAAACCGTCGGGCGGGGGAGAACAAGACGATCTACCCTTTCATCGGATTAAAATGTGAAATGGCCGGAGGGAATGAGAGATCAAGAGGGGGAGAAATTCGGGCGAAATGGGAGGAAAAAAGGAGCTAGAGGAGGAAGAAGAAGGCCGGCCGCGTCGGCCTTATCCACGGGCCTGTCGGCCTAGTGGCGACCGACGGGTGGCTAGTCGGCCACGTGGCGACCGACGGGTGGCTATCGGCGCGGTGGAGGCCGACGCGTCCCCTGGTCGGTCAATTGCAGGCCGATGGGCCCCTGGTTGGCCTAGTGCCGGCCGACAAGGGTCCAGTTCTGATTTTTTTTCAACTGCCCTCCTGTTTTCAAATTTTAAAATATTTTAACGCTAGTTTTGAAAAAAAATCTTAAACATGGCTGTAAAGCAGAGCTGAAACAGGCGCAAAATCAGAGAGCGGACAGGCGCATTCTCAGCAGTCACGCATGGTGGGGTTAGCACTAGTTTACTTGCAGCCAAGCAGACAGTTTATTATCAACGATGTCTCGATGCAGACAAGCTGACAGTGCAGAGATTCCTTCCGATATTTCAAAAAACAATAGTACGGTGTATCGGTCTTGCTCTAAAGCAAAGGTTCCTGGACCTAGTGCAGTGTGTCTCATTTGGGTAGCAATGGAAAGGGGCGCTAATGACCAATGAAAGCCGGGCTCCACTGAGCCCTTTTTTTTTAAAATCATATTTATACAGCGGAAAAAAATTGAATTTTTTTTTACATATACAAATACATGGTTAACACGTCCGAGAAAAGTTTCAGAACAATATAATTTCATACGTGGCGTACACAAAATAAACAAATATGTAAATGAATATGGGCCATTTTGTTTTTGTTGGTGGGCCTAGATTTTGTCTTTTTTGCACAGCATGCAAATCATAATATTTTTGAACGAAAATTTCCAGATCCGTCATGAATATGTATATGTTTTCATGGAATTTTTTAAATTTTTTTTGAAACTTGAAAAATATGATTTTCAAAGATTTCGAAAAAAAAAGGCTCACTAAAGCCCGGGAGCCAAAAATTCGCACCCTGGAAAGGGGCTAGTATAACGAAGGGTGTTCAGTCCGGGGACTAATATACTGCACAGCTAATACTGTATTATCAATACGTTATGTCGACATGTTGCCATCCATTACCGGAGCACGATGTAGTGCAGACTTGGACTAGAGTAATAGTAACTGTCAATTTCTTACACGATTTCACTGATGATATCAGGATCCATACTTGTAACTCCTAATGGAATTGGACCCACCTTTTAGTTGTGTATAGTTTAGGTAGAGACCCACTTATACTTTATCTATATGTCCATCCGACACCTATCAATACATCAACAGTAGTATCGTCAATCCCTCTCTGTACATGTTATCATCCTTTTCGATCTAACCCTAGGGTTTCGCCGACGTTGCGTCCTCCCGCGTGTGCCACCACCGCCGCCACCGCTGCCTCACCCCGCCGCCGCCGCGTTCTCCTCCAACGCCGCCGTCGCCCCGTGCCGCCGCCGCTTCCGCTGCCCCTCCCCTTGCCGACCTGCAGCAGCGACCGCCCGCCGCACTCCACCTCCGCGCGTCATCGTCGCTGCTCCGTCGCGCCACCCCTCCCCTCGCCACCGCTGCCGCCTCTCTCCACGCCGCAACCGCCACCCACAGTCACCGTCCCTCTCCAACGTCGCTGCACCTCTCCCTCCACCCCTAACCCTAACCATCCGATGGCCTCCCCGAGCTCCTCCACCACCCACTCATCCAACCCCTTCACCGGTCCCGAGCCCTCCGCCGTCGCCATTGCGATCTCAACGTCGAAGCCCGCGTCCCCATCTGCCTCGACAACTCCAGCACTTCATACTACGCGTGGAAGACCTACTTCACCCTTGTCTTCCGCGAGTACTATCTCACTGAGCACATCGATGGCTCCGTGGACACCGACTTCATGAAGGGCGATCCGGAGTGGTCTGCCATTGAGGCCACACTCATCTGATGGTTTTACAGTTGTCGTCGAGGACGCCGCCTCCTGCCGCCGCCACCCGGGTTCCGGCGCCTCCTCTCGTCGCCACCCGGGTTCCGGACTCCCTTCTCTGAGGTCGAGTCGGACCGGGCCTCTGGGTCTCTGACTCCCTCTTCCGTGGATGCGTCGGCCTCCCCCGCGGGTGCCATGGCGGGCTCCCCGGCTGGCACCGCCTCTCCGGCGATGGGCTCGACATCCTCCTCGCCCGTCGTGCCCTTCGTCGCCGCTGGTCCTGCCACCGCCGAGGGACCGACTGCTGCTGGCCCTGCTGCTCCTGCGGCCTCGGCTGTCGACGGACCAGCCACTGTCATGGGCCCGGTCCGGAATGCTTCGCCCGAGCACCCGCTACTCTTTCGACGAGTATGCGTGTGTTGCCATGACATCGATGCCATCACCCATCCCCACCTCCGTTCACGCCGCCGTTCGGGACCCTCACTGACGAGGATATGTACCTAGGGTAGGCTCCTAGGCCTAACCTACATACCCTACCTAAGGGCACTGCATTGGAGGACTTAAGATCGTATGAAAGATTCTGACTGGATTCTTCATGGCGCTCAAGTCACTCGCCAATCAATCCACTCGGAGGCTTCTCCCACCACTCGACAGTCTCCTGTCACTCGGAAGACCTCACTTCCAGTCGACGCCAGAAGACCAGAAGCCATCCCCTGGAGACCAACAGGCAGGCATTGGGCCAGTCATCATTAGTAGCAATTATGATGTACGTTACCATTAACGCTCGTCTTTATACCCACGATCGGACCCTTGGATGCCTCGCACTTATGAGGGGCAGCGTACTCTATATAAGTCGCCCCTCCCCTCCGGTACAAGGGTTCACAACCCTTGTAACTTACACTCTTCATACGGCAAAAGCTCCCGAGCGCTGAGACGTAGGGCTGTTACCTCCACGAGAGGGGCCCGAACTCATACATCCATGTGTACACCCTCACCGTAGCTAGGACTCTGCCCTCTCCTTTCGTACCCCTATCCTCTACTGTCAGGCTCGTTTCCATGACAGTTGGCACCCACCGTGGGGCAGGCGTCTAAGCGACTTTCGGCGATGTTGCATTTTTTCAATCTTCGTCATGTCTTCCGGTGGTGTTTTCTTCCTGGGTCACGAGATCCGTTTCGAAGCATTCACCTTCATCGCCGACGATTCGGCATGGCTTCAGGAAGCGCCCCTCGACGTCAAGGTGCTCCCTGTCCGCGGGGCTGTGCACTTCCGGGCGAGATCCTACGGCGTACTTCTGCGGTAGCCATCGACTCCGTACTCAGCGGTTCTCCCCGCTGTTCGCCGTCGCAAGCGATGTGGTCGTTCACGGCTCCAGTGTTGGGTGAGACATGCGGCAGCCCACCAAGTTTCATCTCCGCAGATTGTTGCGATCGAGCCCACCAAGTCCCTTCACGGCGTGTTCGAGTCTGACTCCGATCAGTCGGATATTCCCTCCGAATGCGATAGCTGCGATCCCACAGCAGAGGTTCTTATGGCTGGCTCTCATCAGAGCCCGCCGCCGGGCTTCGGCCACGGCAGGTGCGAGACTGGCGGATCATCGACTGAGCAACCACGCCATGATGAGGAGGAGGTTCTCCATACACCCATCGTCGGTGCGACTGCTGAAGCTCAAGCCTTGGAGACCACTCGCATCCGTCTCGAGGAACTCCAGGGAGAACTCAACGAACACGCTCGTCAGTGCCCTCCAGCTCCCAGTCGACATCAATGACAGTTGTTTCTGAGTGGTACGCACATCAATGTCGAGGTATACCATACTCCAGTTTTAAACGTTGCAGTTGCAGCTAGGATAGCAGATTCCATTTAGCCGTCACGGTCAGAGGCTGGTAGAGGATTGTTGCAGATTAGAGCATTGCTGGATGCAGCGCAGCGTCAGAATTCTGTTGTTTCACAGTCGCGCAATAGGATTCATAGTAATTCACCGAAAGCAGAGACTGTTCAGTCGGCACATAGCCCTGGATCGCCCTTACGCCAAAGGGGCGGAGGTTTTCGTGAAGGTCAGTCCAGAGATCAGTTTCACCGTTATGACCACCGTCGAGTGCCCACTCCTCCGCAAGATGGTCTGCGTGTGCCCCCGCAGCAGGACGAAAGGCGCTCGTTCGGTGATGAGCGGAACACAGGATTTGATGCTCGAGATCTCCTCACTCAGAGGCGGATCGACAGAGGCAGAGCCCATAGAGATGGGTATGACAGAGATTTTCCGAGTGGCAGCACAACTGTTATTTCTGGCCCCGAGTGCTTTAGCAAGGCCATTTGTTCTGCAAAGATTCCCCCCAACTTCAGGTTGGCGGCTGGGATCGCAAAGTTTTCTGGCGAGTCAAAGCCAGAGACATGGTTGGATGATTACCGAGCGGCTGTTCAGATTGGCGGCAACAATGATAACGTCGCAATGAAACATTTGTCTTTGATGTTGGATGGTTCGGCTCATGCATGGCTGAATCGCTTGGCCCCTTCTAGCATACACTGCTAGGAGGATCTCGCCCGAGTGTTCGTCAGAACGTTCGAAGGCACTTGCAAGCGTCTTGTCGGGCTGGTTGATTTGCAGCATTGTGTTTAGAAGTGCAATGAGACTTTGAGAGATTATATTCGGCGCTAGTCCACTCTACATCACACAGTGGAAAATGTTTCTGAACACCAGGTTGTTTGTGCTTTCAAGGCTGGAGTGAAATACAGAGAGCTCTATCTGAAGTTTGGGCGAACAAGCGACATCTCCCTGAGTAAGATGACTGAAATCACCACTCGGTACGCCAACGGTGAAGAAGAAGACCACCTCCGCAGCGGAAAAGAAAAGGCAATCGACAACGATGTCGGAGGTAATTCCAGTCGGAAGCAGAAGCGGAAGGCTGATGGCCTTGTTCAGGCAGAGGCGGCCACTCTGGCGGCCCAAAGGAAAAACAAGGGAAAGTCTAAAGGATAATTCAACCCCAAGAAAGGGAAGAACCAGTCAGGGACAGATGTGTTGGATCAACCTTGTGCAATCCACACGAAGAAGGACGAATAAGGCAACTTGATTTTACCCAAGCATACCACCCGGCAGTGTCGACTGCTGATTCGACAGTTCAAGGAGACTCCGACGAGTGAGAAAACCCTAGAGAAGGATGATTAAGACAAAGAAACGTTTCCTGATGTCACTGCTACATTGATGATTTTTGCTGATGTTGAAAGCAAGAGTCGATTGAAAGTCATAAACATGGAGATCAATATGGCCATACCTATAACCCCCACCTACCTCAAGTGGTCTCAGACTGCCATCACATTTGATTAGTCGGATCATCCCGCTCATGTGGCCACCCCCGGTCGGTAGGCTTTGGTGGTAGATCAAGTTGTGGGAGGCACTCGACTCCGCAAGGTCCTCATGGACGGTGGTAGAGGTTTGAACATCCTGTATGCAGATACCCTTAAAGGGATGGGCATTCCGATGTCTCGACTCAGTGAGAGCAACATGCAATTTCACGGAGTCATCCCTGGGGAGAAGGCCAAGTCACTCGGCCAGATCGCAGTGGATGTGACGTTTGGAACAGATAAAAAAAATTGAAAGGAAAAGTTGACGTTTGAAGTCGTTGATTTCTAGAGTGCATATCATGCCATTCTGGGGCGGCCCGCATATGCTCATTTCATGGCCCGTCCATGTTACGTGTATCTCAAAATGAAGATGCCTGGGCCTAAAGGTGTGATCACGGTCACCGTCAATCGACAGCGGGCTAAGGAGTGTCTCCAGTAGGGCTCCCAAATTGCCGATCATCACAAGGCTATGGTTGAGTTGGAAGAATATAAGAAGAGCGCTTACCATGATGATTTGTTACGTGCCAAGAAGCCTGCTTCTGAGTCAGCTTTCCAGTCGGCAAGGAGAGAGAAGAAAGTGCACATCCACCCGACAGATTTAACTGCCACGCTGACCAACATATCGTCAACACTCGACAGCAAATAGGAAGCCGAGCTCATCCAGTTCCTTCGTGAGAACTGGGACGTCTTCGCATGGAAGTATGCTGATATGCCGGGGGTCCCCAGGAAGCTGGCTGAGCACCGACTGAGAGTTGACCCGAAGGCCAGGCCGATGAAAGAGCATTTGCATCGATCGGCGGCAGAGAAGCGTAAAGCAATTGGCGAAGAAGTGGCAAATTCATTCGGGAGATTTACCACTCCGAGTGGCTCTCGAATGTCGTCATGGTTCCCAAGAAGAACAAGTCGCTGCACATGTGTATCGATTTCAAACATATTAATCGAGTCTGCCTGAAAGATCATTTTTCGCTCCCCCGTATAGATCAAATTGTTGACTCGGCTGCGGGATGCGAGCATTTGTCGTTTCTGGATGCTTATTCCAGTTACCATCAGATCCGTCTGTTTGGCCCGGATGAAATAAAAACAACTTTCATCACCCCATTCAGGTGTTTTTGCTACATCACTATGCCATTCGGTTTGAAGAATGCCGGCGCTACTTTCATGCGCATGATTCAGAAATGTTTACTCCACCAGATCCCTCAGAATGTCAAGGCGTACATGGATGATATCGTCGTCAAGTCCCGCAAAGGTTTCGACCTGCTGGCTGACTTGGCCGAAACATTCGCCAATCTGAGGAGGTATGATATAAAGCTGAATCCGGCTGAGTGTACTTTCGGAGTCCCTGGCGGCAAGTTACTCGGTTTCCTCATTTCCGAGCGAGGGATCAATGTCAACCCTGAGAAAATCAGTGCCATTACCCGAATGAAAAGTCCCATGTGGGTGCACAATGTTCAGAAGCTCACAGGTTGCTTGGCAGCATTGAGTCGATTCATTTCTCGTCTCGGTGAGAAAGTGTTGCCTCTATACCGACTGATGAAGAAGTCTGACACGTTCGAGTGGACTCCTGAAGCCGAAGTAGCGTTTGTCGAGCTCAAAGCCCTGCTTTCCACCCAGCCGGTGCTCGCTCCTTCGCGCAGCAAAGAGCTGTTGCTCCTGTACATCGCGACCACTAATCAGGTCGTCAGTACAGTTTGGACTGTCAAGCGGGAAGAGGAAGGCAAGGCCTACAAAATCCAACACCCAGTATACTACATTTCTGAAGTATTAACTCCTTCGAAGCAGAGGTACCCGCATTACTAGAAGCTTGTCTATGGCATCTATATGTTAGAGAAGAAGGTAGCACATTATTTTCAAGACCACTCGATTTCAGTCGTCAGTGATGCTCCGTTATCTGAGATTCTCAACAATCGGGACACAACTGGTCGAGTGGCTAAATGGGCAATTGAACTCCTCTACTTTGACATCAAGTTTGAAGCCAAGAAAGCGATCAAGTCTCAGGCACTTGCAGATTTTATGGCCGAGTGGTTTGAACAACAACAACCAATCCAGGTTCATTCGGCGCACTGGACCATTTTCTTTGTTGGTTCTAAAATGTTAAGTGGTTCCGGTGCTGGCGTTGTCTATGTGTCTCCGAAAGGCGACAAACGCAGCTATGTTCTTCAGATTCACTTTGACTCCTCCAACAATGAAGCGGAATATGAGGCTCTCTTATATGGGTTGTGTATGGCCATCACACTTGGCGTCAAGCGCTTGATGGTTTATGGCGACTCAGATTTGGTGGTAAATCAAGTAATGAAAGAGTGGTACGTTCGAAACCCCACTATGTCTGGATACTATAATGCTATTAGAAAGCTCGAGAAGAAGTTTAAAGGTCTGGAACTTCATCATGTTCCCCGAGTGAAAAATCAAGTGGCTGATGAGCTTACAAAGATTGGATCCACTCGATAACCTGTCCCAGCAATGTATTCTTAGAGCATCTCCACACTCCTTCGATGCAGGAAGATCCTTTCACCGAAGAGCCCCCACAAGCTATGAGCTCCTCTGAGCCGACTAAAGTCGATGTCCCTATGGTTATTTATTTGGTCGTGGAGATTCTGGTCGTCATTCCCGACTGGACAGTGTCGTATATTGCGTATATCCTAAGGTAGGAACTCCCTGAAGATGAAACTGAAGCCCAACAAATCGTGCGCAGATCCAAAGCTTTTAGTGTAATGGATAACTAGCTATACAGAGAAAGTGTAACTGGCGTGACAAAATGATGCATTTCCCCCAAAGAAGGTCGAATGATACTGGATGAAATCCAGTCGGGAACTTGTGTCCATCATGTGTCCTCTCAGACGATTGTCGCTAAATAGTACTGAGCTGGCTTCTTCTGGACGTGCGCCAATGAGATGGCCAAGGACATTGTCGATCACTGTGAAGGGTGTCAGTTTTATGCAAACTTATCCACAAGCCTTCGTCAGCTCTGAAGACAATCCCTCTTTCCTGGCCGTTTGCTGTCTGGGGTCTAGATATGGTTGGTCCTTTCCGGACTGGAAAGAGTGGATTCACTCATTTGCTTGTTGCAGTCGACAAGTTTACAAAGTGGATTGAAGCCAAGCCAATAAAGAAATTGAACTCTCGTACTGCGATCACATTCATGAGAAAAATAATCTTTCAGTATGGGGTTCCTCACAGCATCATCACAGATAATGGTACCAATTTTGACTCGGAAGAATTCAAACACGTCTACTCCTCCCAGGGCACTCAGGTGGATTATGCTTTTGTTGCGCATCCCCAAACCAATGATCAAGTTGAGCAAGCCAACGGTCTCATCCTGCAAGGTCTGAAACCTCGTCTCATGCGCGACCTAGAACATGCTGCCAGAGCCTGGGTATCGGAGTTGCCATCTGTTTTGTGGGGTTTGAGAACAACGCCTAACCGGTCGACTGGACGAACTCCTTTTTTCTTGGTCTATGGATCCGAAGCTGTCCTGCCGAGTGATTTGCTTCACAACTCTCCCCGAGTGGACCTTTACTCCAAAGCTGAAGCTAAGCAAGCAAGACAGGATGGTGTAGACCTCTTGGAGGAAGAGCGAGAGATGGCTCTGATCCGGACCACAGCTTATCAGCAAGATCTGTGACGCTTCATGCAAAGAATGTTAAGAGTCGTTCATTTCATGAGGGGATTTGGTGCTCCGAGTGGATCATCAGCAACCCCATAAGCTTGCTCCTACATGGGAGGGTCCCTTTGTTGTCACCAAGGTGTTGAACAACGGAGCTTATCACCTGTACAACCTCAAGAAGCAGATTGACGAGCCGCGTGCTTGGAATGCGGATTTGCTCCGACATTTCTACACTTAAGAACAGAAGGATATTGATGTAATAAAAGTATTTCAGACCATGTCATTTATGCAAGTTTGACTTCCGCAATCTTTTCACCGATTCCTATCAAATAACTTCTCACGTGGGACTACTCCGAGCGTTGAGCAATCCTCACACCCGGGGGCTTAGCTGCGAACATGCTTTCGCCTAAGTTGAAAATCCTGCCGAGTGGATAGCAGTCCATTCACTCGGTGGCTTAGCCGCAAACCTGTTTTCGCCTAAGTTCAAACTACTCCGGGTGATGTGAAACCCTCACACTCGGGGACTTAGCTGCGGACATGCTTTCGCCTAAGTTAAAAATCCTGCTGAGAGGATAGCAGTCCATTCACTTGGTGGCTTAGCCGCGAACCAGTTTTCGCCTAAGTTCAAACTACTTCGGGTGATGAGCAACCCTCACACTCGGGGGCTTAGCTGTGAACATGCTTTCGCCTAAGTTAAAAATCCTGTCAAGTGGATAGTAGTCCATTCACTCGGTGGCTTAGCCACGAACCAGTTTTCGCCTAAGTTCAAATTACTCTGGGTGTTGAGCAATCCTCACACCCAGGGGTTTAGCTACGAACATGCTTTTGCCTAAGTTAAAAATCCTGCCGAGTGGATAGGAGTCCATTCACTCAGTGGCTTAGCTGCGAACTAGTCTTCACCTAAGTTCAAACTACTCTAAGTGATGAGCAACCCTTGCACTCGGGGACTTAGCTACGAGCATGCTTTCGCCTAAGTTAAAAATCCTGCCGAGTGGATAGCAGTCCGTTCACTCGGTGGCTTAGCTGCGAACCAGTCTTCGCCTAAGTTCAAATTATTCCGAGTGTTGAGCAATCCTCACACTTGAGAGCTTAGCCGCAAACCAGCTTTCGCATAAGACAAAAATAAATTCCGAGTGGTTTACTATCTACCCACTCGGTAACTTATGTGCGAACCAGATTTTGCTTAAGTTCAAAACTTTCCCGAGTGTTGGACAATCCTCACACTCGGAGGCTTAGCTGCGAACCAGCTTTCGCCTAAGTAAAAAGCAAATTCAGTCGGACAAACGATTGAAAGCCAAATGCAGATAAATTCAAAGGTTTCATCGCAGATAAGTTTTTCGCAAGCAAGCAAACGTGCTCAGGCTTAAGGCCTGAATGAAGTTTTCAGGCTGATACATTTCCACTCGGCATACCGAGGCAAATAAAGGTTTTTTTCTTTCTCTCTCGAGAATCAAGTTTTTCAAGCACTCGACGGGCTTGCTGGCTCGACGAAGGTGTCTAGGTCGATCCCATCTGCAATCCTCGTGGCTGCATTAATGCAGGTCTCCATGAAATCTTCAAAGTGGAGCTTCTTCATGTTCATCACTACGACGAGCAACTAACTTCTTCCAAGCTTGCACTCGACTGGGGAGATCATTGAGTCGTTCCATCATGGATACAAGATCCATTTGAAGGGTGTCTTCGGGCCACAGCTCCTTGTCAATCTTCTCCATCGCAACTTTCAGTCAGAGGACATATGATTGAACGCTCTGGAGGCGAACGTAGACTCACGACATGTTCATGGCCACTCCATCGCCAATAGGCGACTTGGTGGGATCCAGATTGGGCTCGATTTCTTCGATCTCCTTTTCGAAGTCTTGACAGAATTCTGTTGGAAAGAAAGAATGGGAGGAGGTTCAATGGAATTCAGTCGGCAAAGATTAATGAAATTCAATCGACAAAGATGGTTACCGTCGAGCATGATGTACATCTTCCTTGCGAACTCTCCCAAGTGCTTGTCCAAGCCATTGCTCCTCTTGGTCAGTTGCTTAGTCTTCTTGATGAGCTCTCCCCGTTTCTGCTTCAGCTTGGAGTTTTCTTCCTTCATCTTCTTGGCAGCGGCCAGTTTCTGCTCAGCAGCTTCAGTCTTCTCTCTCGCCACTTGTTGAGCATCAGCAAGCGCCTTGTCTTTGTCCTCCAGTGCCTTCTTCATGCTATCTAAGGAAATAGCATTGTTGAGTCGCGCTCGGAGTCGACGATTTTCATCGCGTACGTCTGTTCGAGCGAAAGCACTCGGTTCAAAAGCATGGAAAGTGAGGATGAGAATGCGTTGGGTCGACAGAAGTTACCTCCCAGAGTTTTCAGTTTCGTACGCACACGGTCCAGATTGTTGTTGGAGGCCTCCAAGTCCATTCGCAGCTGATTCCTCTCCTCTTCGAGGCCCTTGTACTAAGTGCCAAGTTCAAAAGCTCTCTGAAATCAACAAAAAAAGTTCAGTCGACAAGAAACACCTCCACTCCCGAGGACAGAAGGTCAAGAACAGTCGATTGGATGGTGGACCCGTCCAACCCCATTCCCCTGAAATAGCGTCATATCACGGTTGATGGAAATAATATCCATGAAACCTGCGTTTAGGAGAGGTAGAACTCAAGCAAAGATTCCACTCGACATGTCGAGTGGCAAGTGTACTCCGCGTACAGTAATGAATCCTGTGTTCAAAATGGTTTCTATCAGACCTCCGCCAGTGCAAGCACTCGATGGCGATCTTGGGGACTACATCCAGTGGATGCACTCAGCGTGCCCCCACTGGACCTACTAACACTCGATCTGTCAAGTGGCCCGCCACCCCACTCCGCACCTTTGAAGTAGCGTCATATCATGGTTGATGAAATAATATCCATGAAACCTACAAGGTAGCTTTGGAGTGATATGGCCAAGGCAAAAAAAGTCCACTCGACATGTCGAGTGATAAGCGTACTCCGCGTACGACAAAAATCCTCAGTTCCACGGTCTTAAGACTATTGCTCACCGTCTATGATCACCAGTAGCCTCGGGGACTACACCCAGTGGGTGCACTCAGTGTGCCCCCACTAGTTCCTAAAACACTCGACAAGGTCTACGCTGTCCGAGCATACTATGGTTTCTATCAGACCCCCGCCAGTGCAAGCACTAGACGGCGGTCTCGGGGACTACACCCAGTGGGTGCACTCAGCGTGCCCCCACTAGATCTGCTAACTCTCGATCCGTCGAATGGCAGAAAATAAAAATAAAAACGTGCACAAGCATACGAGTATCGTCTCTTCTAAGACCCCTGTCGGTGCAAGCACTCGACTGCGATCTCGGGGACTACACCCAGTGGGTGCACTCAGCGTGCCCTCACTGGACCATCTATCACTCGATCTGTCGAGTGGCCCGCCACCCCACTCCGCCCCCTTGAAGTAGTGTCATATCATGGTTGATGGAAATTATGTCCATGAAACCTACAAGGAAACTTCGGAGTGGTGCGGCCAAGGCAAGAAGTCCACTCGACATGTTAAGTGGTAAGCGTACTCCGCATACGACAAACTCTAAGACCCCTGCCGGTGCAAGCACTCGACACCAGTCTCGGGGACTACACCCAGTGGGTGCACTCAGCGTGCCCCAACTGGATTTAAATCTACTCGATTACGGCCTGATTTATTCGAGTGGAGAACCTACAATTGTTCTACTAGTAGAAAACACCCACTGGGGATTCGGGCCGCCGCCGGAGGGGGAGGGCGCCTTCGCTGTTGCGTGGGACGGCCGGCCCCAGGTCGATGCGTGCGGTCGGGCCTCTCAGGCCAGCGACACGGGGGAGGGGGAGGGGCGGCACATGCCAGCGACTACCAGCACCGTGCGCTCGAGCTCAAGCACGCAGGCCAGCGGCTACCAGCGCTGCGCACGCGAGCTCAGGCATGTAGACCGGCGGCTGTATCTGAATAAATGCACTCAGCTCGGGCACGCATGCGGGCGGTTGTATCTGAATAATTGCCTGTATATTGTAGTTGTATATTGCTGCTATTGCCATGTATATTGTTGTATACTGCTGGGAGGGGAGGGGTGGAATTCGGGAGAGGAATGACCAGGATTGGTGGATGAGAGATGGGAGGGGTGGTATATATAGACCTAGAAATAGAGCCGTTGCAAATAGAGCCATTGCAAATAGAGCTGTTGGAAATAGAGCCGTTGGAAATATAGACTACCAAATTTAGACAATCCGTTAGAAAACAGAGGTTGTCTAAATTTATTTATTTTAGATCATTGTCTATATGAAGATATAGACTATCAAATTTAGACAAACCACTAGAGATGCTTAGGGTGTGTTTGGTAGAGTGCATGGAGGGTGCATGAGCTCAAAAGTTCCCTCTTCGCCTCACTTTTGGGTGTTTGATAGCATGCACGGGCTCTCCTCAACATGCATGACCTCAGCCCAAATACCCTCTTAGCATGCATGAAGAGAGAACACCCCAACAGCCGTTCGCCGGTCAGCATGCATGAGCGAAGCGAGCGACGATGTGTTTCAAATAATCTTTAGGATTTCAAACAAATAATTTAATTTCAAGAATATGTTTAGTATACCAAAAATTGTTTAATTTTTCAAACTTTGTTCAAATTTTCAAAAAATGTCCAGATTTTCAAAATTAGTTAAATTTTTTCAAAAATGTCCAGATTTTCAAAATATGTTAAATTTTTTAAAACCATACAGAAATTCAAATTTTGTTTAAATTTTCTAAAATTGTTTGGAATTTTATAAAATTTTGATTTTCAAAAATGTTCAGATTTGAATTATTACTTTTTAAAATAGCAATGTTTAAAATTTTATTTAAATTTTCAAAAAAAAAATCCGAATTTCAGAAAATTTTTAATTTCAAAAAAATGTTAATTTTTCCATGTTTCAAAAATTGTTCACATTTTTGAAATGTTTTATTCATTGGTTTAAAAGGACCGGTTGCTACAGTACCGTACGATATGTCTAAACTGATGCAAGGTACCAAACAGAGTCTCAACTTAGCATGTCTTAACACATACATCGCTACCAAACAATAGCAAATGCATGTACTCAATATGTCTACACTCAGCATGCATCAAAGGAGAACAACCATGCTAGGTTGAGAATACTACCAAACACACCCTAATGTGCTTTTTGGACACCGTGGCCGGCAAGTTTTATCCCGCTATTGATACTGTGCATGTGCCAATGGGATCTTTTTCATGTAATATCCTAAAATTAATAAATGCAAAAAATAGTATAATTGGACAATATTACTAGGTCTTATTTGTTTCACATCTGTAATACAACAAAAATATATGGCCGTGCGTACAGAGCCTCGGCTTAGTATAGATAAAGATTGCAGTATGTTATGTTAGTAAAAGTATATATAATTTTGATGGCTTGTGGTAGCATGCATGTACTAATTTGGTGTTCCAATTCTTATATTAGGTCTTATTTGCATATATTTTTAAAATGTGAAAGACATTAGATGACAATCGCAATAGATTAGAATAATAAAGTTGATTAAGAGACAGTTCAGAAAACAAAGAATAGATACAGAAAAAAAAATGTCAGTTCATAGTAACCAGTATATGGAAAAGGCAGTTGTCTTTCGGAAAATAGACTAACCTCTGAACTGCAAACCGAGATTAACATATGCTAATAATCCCTCATTTTATTCCTTCCAACTGCCAATAATGCAAAACCATCCTCATCAGCAGTAAACTTAGAACTGTTGGTCTTACACTGTTGTATTTTTTTTCTTGTAGGATGACCCCCAAAAGTTTTACTATCAAAAAAAAAAAAACGGTTGCGCACTGTTCATTATGCATGACCTTGCAAAATTGGTCATGGCTGCCGAATTTAACTTGGCGGGCCCCAACTGTCGCTATGCATGGCTCACAGATTGTACGAAGCCATTAAAGTTATCCATGACCTCACCTGAAAAGCTAAGGGCAGTGCATATTGTGGACCGTGACGTACTGCGTTACCGGTTCCATCGTGATGCATTTTCACAAGCTAAGTATATCCGTATCTTAGATTTCAGCAAACTCTCTTTGAGCGAGTTGCCAGATTCTATTGGTCAACTGAAGCAGTTGAGATATCTTAGTGCTCCAAGTATCCATGATGCGACAAATCTCAGGTGTATCAGTATGCTCCGAAAATTGAATTATCTCAACCTTCAGTATTGTAGTGAATTGTGAGCATTGCCAGAGTCAATTGGTGAAATGGAAGGTCTGATGTATCTTGACTTATCAGGCTGTCGGAGTCTAAAAGAACTCCCACATTCGTTTGCGAAGCTCGGAGAGTTTCATTTGGTATATCTGAACTTAGCAGACGGTACTTATGTTTTAGGAATACCTGAAGCTTTAGCTGGCCTTGCCAAACTCCAACATTTGGACTTGTCAGGATGTAAAAAACTCAAAGGGCTGCCAGAAGTCATCGGCAATCTCACTGAACTCCGCTATCTGAACCTATCAGAGTGCATGCATTCTATCTTTTACAGCTCATCAACAGATCAAACGGAGAGTTTCATTGACTGAATTTGTACCCTTCCAAGTATGGAACACTTCGACCTGTCTCATAATGGCCATCCTCTTATTAGTATACCAGAAAGTGCTAGCTGCCTCAGGAAGCTGGTCCTAAACAGATGCGTACAAGTTGCTAAGCTTCCAGAATGTGTGGCTAAAAGGGACCCTCAAAGCCTTTTTGGCTTGTTGCCAGGATTTTCTGTAAGTGCAGATGATATTAAATGTAACACCAACCTTGTCATTCTTGAGCATATGAATCCTGACGATCTGAGAATCATGGAACTTGAAAATGTGAAGTCTCAAGAAGAGGCACGCTGTATAAAACTGAGTGAAAAACGGAGAATTGGACAACTGACATTATACTGGAAACCGAATGCTAAGAGATATGTGGATGACAACAAATTGCTGAGCGAGCTAGTGCCACCAACCACTTTGCAGAAGTTTGAGATACAGGGTTACATTAGTGTCAGGTTTCCAGACTGGCTAATGAGTATTGGCAATTATCTCCCTAATGTTGTCCGTATAAAGATGTCACATTTGCCCAACTGCAAAAGTCTTCCACCCTTGGTCCAACTACCAAACCTCAGAGTGCTTACTCTGGAATACATGCACAGCTTGGAAGAATGGAACACGGCATACATTAGTGGTGAGGCTACTGTGAATGAGCTCATGTGCGGTAAGCTTGAGGAAGTGAATATAAAAGGTTGCCCCAAGTTGAGCATAACACCACACCTTCCAAGAGCTGCATCTTGGAGAATAAGCGAAAGTGATAATGTGCTCATATCATGGAGTACAGAGGGCGTGTCACACAATGGTGCTTCATCATCTTCTTCGGTAGGACTATCTACGAATTTGACAGTTAAAGGCAGCAAGATGCCTCTGCATCAGTGGAGATTGCTTCACCATATACCTGCCCTCGATGCTTTGCACATATCGGGTTGCAATGATTTGACAAGCTCACCAAAGGTCACCTTGGCTCTCCAGCCCCTCAAAGCACTGACACTGGAGAACTCGGGCCAAGCAAAACTATTGGAATGGGTGGGCGAGTTGACATCTCTTCAGCAACTGGCAATAAATGCATGTAGGTGGCTAGAGGAACTGCCCGATAACATGAGACAACTCAAACAGCTACAATCATTAAAACTGCATGCCTGTGTTTTACTGGGACCGCTGCCGGTATGGTTAGGAGAACTCTCCTCTCTCAAGAAACTTGAAATTAGGAAATGCGATGCTCTCAGGACTTTGCCAAGTAGCATACAACAGCTCAAAAATCTACAAGAATTAGAAATTGCCGTCTGCTTTAACTTAGAGAAGTGGTTACAAGCAGAGGAGAACAAGACGAAGCTTGCTCACATAGAAAAAAAGGTATGTGCCCTGCCATATATGTTTGTTATATAGGTATTCCTTTTTAACTTTGCACTTCGAATGTATTGTTCATCAGCAGTACCACATCTTCTTTTTCTTCTCCTCACTTTTTGTTTCTTTCAAACAAGAGAACATTTGACCGTGAAACTTTGCAGGTCAACTAATACACAAGTGCCCCTCATTGTTTAAAATCTTTTTTTCTTTTTTCTTTTGATAAAATAAAAGTTGTCAAATTCCGAATGAGTTGCATCATTTTTTTTAATTTATGTTGCGTCGAAAAATCCGAAAACTTTTTTCCACATGTTAGTACTTATGTGATGCTGATCTGCAAAGTTGTGAGTTCAAATATTCTTTTGTTTGGGGGAACAAAAAGGAGACGTTTGATTGCAAAACTTTGATGCAAAAATGGACGGTGATGATAGAGGGTACACTGGTATGGGGGTACAACCTGAACTCTTTCTCCAAACTTTCCCTTCGTCATCAGTAGTACGCCATCATCTTTTTCTATTATTCACTTTGTCAATCAATGTTTGTTTTCAAGAAACACCTAGATTTATCATGTCCTTCGCCTCGTAATGCTATATTTTTTTCTTTGCCCAAATGGTAATATTGACTACATTTACTTTAATATGTGGCAGAATATCCGTTTTTGGAGCTCTTCTTCCCGAGATTATGACAACCATTAATTCACGCCAACCCCTGTTCTGTCCCACTGCGATGCCCCTTGCTGCGAACAAAGATAAGAAAGTGACGCATTAGCAGAAAAAAGCAGAGTTGCGAATGAGTATTGAGGCTGCTTGACATGGTCGAGCGCCCATTCATCTGAATCAAAATTACATAATGATTACTGGCCATGCCCGCAGTGTGCCGATATGATATGTGAGAAATTATGTGTATGGTGATATTAAATTTTGTCTGTTAATTATTTTTATTAATTATTTAGTTTTGTGGTTGTTCACTCAATTTTTAAGTTATGGTGTATGTATTATCCAAAAAAAGTTATGTGTATGTACAAAAATCGTATTGGTATATTTTTTTTTTGCGCGAGGGGGAGGGGGGAGGGGGGGATCGTATTGGTATAGGTGCGGAAATCTCTTATAAAGAAAAGCCTTATTAAATGGAGAGCGAAATTACTGACATTTGAAATGAGAGATTTGTGCAGAACGGAAAGCGCTCTATCTCATTGTCGAACCACTTGAAGTACTTCAAGGCTCATCACTCTTTACGGGGAAGCCATCTTGTCCCCGTATGACATGGGCGCTAGGAACTATAGGAAGTCTCTCACCTTTGGCCATCAAGGATTCTTCGCTTTGCACCCCCTCCATCTCCACGCTCAACCAATGGCCGTTATTTCTCTCTTTCTCTCTACAAGCAAATAGCAAAAGACTACCACGTTACATGCTAGAGTAACGAAAAACTACCATTTTTCTTAATTGTCCAAATTGCTATGATATTTTTGGTTGTCTGTTTCAAAAAACCCAAATTGATGTGTGATTAAACTTTAAACCATTTTATGATAGTTCGGATCCACTCGTCAGGTTGGCCGTTATGTTTGACCATTAGATTAACCATTGATAGGTATGAAAAGTGGGGCCCAAATATTTTTGGAAAAATGCAATCGGGTCCCTACATTTTTTTTAAAAGCGATCGGGTCCCTGATAAAACGCAATCAGGTCCTACCGGCGAGCTCTTCACCGGAGCCGACGAAGGGCACCTATGGGCGTTGGCCTACCTTCAACGCTGCAAGTAGTAGCGGCGCCGTCCCTGCTGCCCTGCTCTGAGACGGAGCTCGAGCACGTCGGTGCAGTGGAGCAGTACGGGGCGGCGGCGGAACGGGGAGGTGTTCTGTGGCGGCGGCTT
Source organism: Hordeum marinum (assembly GCA_022496015.1). Classification (NCBI taxonomy): domain Eukaryota; kingdom Viridiplantae; phylum Streptophyta; class Magnoliopsida; order Poales; family Poaceae; genus Hordeum; species Hordeum marinum. The sequence continues at coordinate 28,468,241 of CM039678.1, forward strand.
CTGTGTATAACAGACCGACGGTAAGGCGAGGGAGGTGCTCCAGGCAGCGACGTGTGCGTGCAGCAGGACGGCGGCGAGGCGGGAGAGGTGCTCCTCTCATCCCATCTTCTCCAGCCACTGCAGCTCGCCTCCGCACCGCAAAGGCAGGCGAGGTCGGAGTGCGTACAACACTTGTACCTCGTCGTGCGGCCGCCCGCCCCTCCTCAGCCGCGGGTCCAGCACCTCGGTATGCCTCCCGGCCAACCGCATCCACCGAACAAGGTCCCTTGGCTGCCGTTGCACTGCCGCCGTCGGCGCCAACTCCACGGTCTGTCGTCAGCTGCGGGCGAGCAGCCACCCTGCTCCAGGCTCAGGCTCAATTGGGTTCAAAGTTGTTTCACTCGGGTCACTGTCACGGTGCAATGTCGTCCTGTCCTGCCTGCGTGGAGAGATATTTTTCGTGTCGGCTTGGGTTGGTGAATGTGTTCCCGCTTCCAGGTCGACGCGCGGACAGGCAGTTTTTTGTGCCCGAGCAGTGTAGTGCACTCGCCATCAAGGCGGTGGGATGCACTAAGTTTGTTCATCTACACAGTTTTTTTTACGAGGAAAATATATTACTCTCGTAGAGATATCAATTACATCCAGTCTCTGCAACAACGTAATGCCGTTAAGTTACGACACTACGGACGCACAAGGCTAAAAGACAAAAAGAAGATGAAGAAAAAAGAAATATTCCACTACAGTGATCAATTTCTTGTAGTGGAACCACCACCTAACACTAATGGAGAAACGGTCATTAGTCCTGGTTGGCGAAGGCCTTTAGTCTCGGGTGGCCAACCGGGACTAATAAATCGGGACTAAAAGCCTTCATCTTTTAGTCCTGGTTGGTCATGACCCGGGACTAAAGTCCCTTCACGTGGTCGCCTGCGCGCGCTGGGGGGCTGGGGTCCCTTCACGTGGCCGCGTGCGTGCGCTGGGGGTTAGGGTACATTTAGTTCTAGTTGGTGTTACAAATCATGACCTCGTTAGGGTTTAGGGTTTTAGGGGTTTAAAGTTTATTTTCTGTTTTTTTTTTGTGTTTTCCATTCAATTCTTTTTCATTTCAAACATATTTTACGTTACTATGTACTGTACACATTATGCATATATAATGTAATCTCTCGTATTACCAGAACGGACGTTTGGCATTCGGTCACCATGAAGGCCTTTTTCTAAAAAGGAAAATCAAAATTCAAACTTTTTGGTTTCAAAAAAATCTGAAAAAACTGTGCAATTAAACAAGGATGTTATGTGTATGTGTGCAAAATTTCAGGATGAAAAACGTTGAAATGCGACCTGTACAAAAAAGACAAATTCATGACCTGGGAGGATGAATAGTATCATGTGTTAAAAAGTCTCAGATTTGTCTTTTTTGCACAACCCTCATTTTAACATATTTTGCCCTGAAATTTTACACGCATGTGTGCTATGACTTCATATACCTCTGTGCTTTTTCTCAGAATTTTTTGGAACGTGGAAAATATGAAGTTTGACAAAATTTGAATTTTTCAAAACCATGCTCCATGGAGCTCGGCCTCCAAAGAAAATATTCGGTATGACCATACATATATCACATATATAGTTTCTCGGATGACCATGGATACACACACACATATACACACAATTTGATATATACAATTTCCCCTACAGTTTGTAGATCCTTTCATGCAAGCATTAGTCGTAAGGGTATTCTCCACTTTCATCTATGACCTCCTTAAGAAAAAATCCCACAATTTCCTTTCTAATTGCATGTAGCCGTTTCGCTGGAAGAAGCCTATCCCGCATCTCTTGCATCCTTAAAGAAGGAGATCAATATGAATATATTAGTTGTGTGTATATATGTTAGATCATGGTAAAAAAATGTGAATAGTGTTTACGTACCCGAATTTGTCTTTCATCTTTACGCCATTCGGCCGTAATGCGAATGTTCTCGCAAACGTAGTATGCACATAAATTCGTCCCCTGGTTTTGCCTGGCGCACTTTGTGAGAATATAATTCAATCAGATAATAATCAAGCATGATAATGATATTGATACTGGAATTAAAGAGTTGCGCGGACCTAGCTAGTACTACTTAATTACCTTCCTCAGTAGCCTTTGCTGCTTCGGTTTCCATTCACCGACAACCTCTTTGGTGAACCATTTCCAAACCTTGTCCGGCAAAGAAAATGAATACAAGAGTTATTAATTACTTGATATCAGGAAATGAAAAAAGAGAGGCCGATATAGTGCGATAATGATTGAAATTACTTGTCGAGCATGTTAATCACGATTTTATAGTCTTCATGGTCTTTACCTACCGAGTCAAAGACTTCAACAGTTCCAGGGTCTTTTCTTAGCTTCATCCAATTTCTTGTACTTCACAAATTCGCCAAGTGATATTTTACCTTCACTAGTGTTCCAGTGAATTCTGAAGTCTTCCTTCTTGCCTTGTTGTACTCCACGTATAATATTTTCTTATAGGACTGAAATTGTGTGGACATCTTCTGAAATCCTTTGGTAGGTTGAAATGTGATAGTAGTGCTTCCCAAAGAAAATCTTTCGATCTTTCGTGGACATAAGAAACTCCTCGATTTTCCTTTGGCTATTCCATTCTCGAACGGTGATCGAGATGTTGTCCCTAACAATAACTCCACATCGATTTATAAATTTACGGGCATTGTCTAAAGGACCAATCGGCTCGCCTAATGCTTTGATTTCATCGAGATTGTACTTTATGCCCTCGGGCAATTTTTTGGCTTGGCCTTGTACCCTCGTACCCTTGTAATTGATTTATATATATATATATATATATATATATATATATATATATAAATCAATTAATACATCTAATGATCACCAGAGGCCTAACATATATACCTCGTCGGACTTTGTTAATTGGAGAAGATTTTCTTCGCCATCATTGTTTGTTTCCCCTTCGTCTCTTGGTTCTTCCTCAATTCCCTCACTGGTGGGTTAGGATATTGTGAGCCATTATCTCCTTCTTCATTCTCTTCGTTTCAGGAGCGTATCATGCCGAACATGATATTCCCTTGATCATGGTCTCTGCCGCTATCATCCATAGCTTAACTAATCCAAAAGAAAGATAAAACAATTAGAATGCATTCGATAAGAATAAACTAAATCATAGTATCGAGAAGAACAATACCGGAGATTCAATCAATACACAACAATGCAATAATATGATCATATAATATTATCATATACACTAGTGGAGAAATGGCTGGCCACAACTCTTATTGGTGGCGTGCCATTTTCACACAACACCCGCACTATTTTTTTCAAATAGTGCTAGCGTCAGCTAAATTGGTACGCCGGCTGTAAATGGTTAGTGGTGGCGTGGTTTTTTGGTCACGTTACAAATTTGTTGGCCCACCCGTACTTACCATTCGGAACATAGTGGCAGCATTGAATTTGCGTGGACGTCGTAGCTAAATAAATAGTGCTCGCGTGCCAAATTTGTTTACGCCAGACATAATTATGTTTAGTCTTTCATTAAGCTTAAACGGTCTTTTTTATTCGGCGTGTTATTAGCTATGACGTTGTAGTTTAGGCCCATGCCAGCAACGGCCCACCTGAGTCAACTACCATGCCTTGGTAAAAGACCTAGTCAGCGCCCTTTCATTTCAACTTTCCCTCGACCAGCCGCCACCTGTCGCCTCCCGTCGCCGCCCTGTTGCCGTCCTGTCGCTGCCTGTCGCGCCCCTTCGCCGCCCAACAAGGTTCACTCCTCTCCGTCCTCTGCATCTCCTTCCTCAGCACTCACACCTCCTCTGTTCATGCATAATCCATATGTGGGATTCATCCAGAAGTTGATTTAGGATTGCTATGTATAGAAATTTTAGTACCTACATATAATGGATTGCTTTATGTGATGTAGAATCGAAATTTGATTCCATGAATTGCTTTGTGTAGAAATGTTAGTCATAATCCCATGTAAAATCTGATTTATTAGTGTAGTTTAGTCTGGAATGCCAGAGAAATAAATATTATGAACTCCTAGTGTAGCATTTTGAGTAGATTTTGTTTATTTGTGTCTCCCTTCATGGATATTGTTTACTTGTGTATACATGTTACTAGTGTAGAATTATACACATGTTACTTTGTGTCGGTTCACTAGTCTAGAATTCGATTATATACTTAGTTTTTAATGTGTTTTGTGTAGTATGGCGCAACTCGCACCATGTCGAGTGTGTAAGTCAAGGTGCGCAACCAGTTTTGCAACTGCCACCTTGTTCGACATTTACTTTCAGCCGTACTTTGTTCCTGCAGCGATAACAAATTATATGACCCTTCTAATAGTTTTTCTTTTGATTTTGTTGATATTTCCACTAATGCATTATGTGTGTGTTTTTGGTTTTTCTTACACAAATCGTCCCTTGCAATGTGAGATTGGATTTCAATGAGCTCATTACTGGAGACACTGTCATCTTCGACTCTCCTAGGGGCCCCTACACTATGGAGGTCAATAAGGGAAGGAACATAACCCATATTTGAGGGGATGAATGGGGTCATTTCATCGCACACATGCATCTCACTTGGGGTGAATTGATCAGCTTCTTGTTCAGAAGAGAAACTCCAAGGCTGGTTGTTATCTATCTCAACTATGAGGAAGAAGATGATGACCCATTTGATGAAGCACTCTTTGCCCAAAGGATGACGAGGCTGAGCAAGGATGAAATAGACATGCTTTGGGAAAAGCTTCTGCTACGTGATGTCTATGTCGGTGTGCCATTCGTGATCCGCCTGATAGAGACGATGGTTAACCGCCATGTCATGGTATGTTTCTTCACTACTAGGAAAAATCCTACCAGTAGCGCCGGGCGGGTGCCCGCGCTACTGCTATGGCGCTACAGCTAAATTTTGGCAGTAGCGCGTGTTCTACCCAGCGCTACTCGCAATATCCTATAGAAGTAGCGCTCCTCCACCCAGCGCTACTGCTAACTATCTGCAGCGCATTTTATAGTGGAGCGCTACTATTAGAAGCGCGCTGCAGGTAATATTTTTCTAGCGCTACTACTAATATTTTATGTCTTTTTTGCATTTTGCTCTATTTATACAGATACAGCTTCTATATGATAACAACATGCATATTCATTGAAACCGATATGAATAAAAGAAGTTCTTTCATCTCATATCATCATCATCACTAATAGTCGATCACATTCATGTCTCGAAGATATAGCGATACAAGTTATTAGAAGCCTCGAATACATGCAACTACCCATGATCACACTCATGTTTCATCATCTTTGTAACCTAGCTATGACCTGATCGCATACAAGTGAAGGACGATCACCATGAGCACAAGCTGGATTATGTAGTACTTCTTGAGGCGTCGGTTTTGATTTCTCTCTCGCGCTAGCGTCCATCTCAAGTAACTAGCTTCTGCCTTATTTCTGCTATCAAACCCTTTCTGGCTACCGCCCGGGAGGTGATACACTTGAGCCTGACACTCTGGCCACTCTTCGTACACTCCCTGAACCCTCCCAATGTACACGACATACCACCTCGTCATGGATGATCTATATACCTGTCAGACATGCATATATTATCCAATGAATTCAACATTTAATATGCAACATAATATACGACGTCGGCTGCCGAGAGAAATAGTTAGCAAATAGAAGCAACATAAACATAGATAACTAAATAGAGTGCGATAGCGTTTACATCTAATAGTTACGTCGTACAGATAAATTCCAAGTTTCGGTTGTAGAGAAAGTAACAACTAAACAGGCACAATGTCATCATTAATTTAAGCATTCCACTTGTGCCATTCGTCCATATCCGGGAGGATGCACCCAAGCTTGGTGAAAGGCGTGGTGTCCTGACGTAGTAGTGCTATGCGGGTGTGGATGTCACACCGCGATATTGGACTGCCATAGAACATCCCATTCTCTTCAATGACGTCTTTGATGATGATCGATGCAATTTCCTGCTGGATGCGGTAGAATTCATTTCATGGTAGATGATCCGGTATGGTTTCTAAGGCTTTGGCCCCTCTCTAGATATGGGTATCAGATGTAGATGTCATGCGAAGTGACTGTTGATCCCTTTTGTACTCCAGCATTAGATGGATGATGTAGAATCCATCCTCATTACTTGTTGCCGGTCGCTGCACGCAATAGAAGTTAGTCTTGTGGGCGAAACAAACCATGCCCCTAAATGTCTTCTTCAATTGGATGGAGCCACCCCGCATGCTGAAGCCCAGGAGAGTTTTGTCCAGAACATATTTGATGTTTGTGTAATCTTTCTTCTGTATGGTCATGGATGGGTCCAAATACAGTGCGCGGGAGTAACATGGGTAAAGAACGATAAAAATGGCGCTCTCGTGGCTGCCCAAAATAAATACACGATCAACTTAGTGTTCATGCGTGCAAAAGTAACGATTGAAATGCACGAAAGGATGTATGTGCTATAGTGGCTATCCGTGGATGACTTACCTGGGATGATAAGGTATGAGAATTGTTTCCTTGTCCTTATGGTTGACCATGAACTCTTCCATGTACTCCGTCCCATATTTGCGGTTAGCTTCGTCGACTGACAAGTAGCCCTCACGCATGTAGTACGGGTCCATGACCGCAAGACCACTGATTTTCCCTTTATTGACGATGTAGTTCATATGAAGCGCATAAAGATGGATGAATGACAAATCTAGATGCCTCATTAGGAACATCTCGAAGATGTAGTCAAATCGTAGGAAAAGCAGCTCTGCGGGGCAGGCGTGTACGTACTCCTTGTCAATACATGACACATGGACCGTATAAAGCGGGTATCCTGGATGATTCAAGGAGAGAAGGCTTCTCTCCGTCGACAGCACATGGTCATGCAGTCTCCTGAGATCCCCTGTTATGGCGGCTAGTGCATCCTTCGGTAACATTGGCTTTCCCGCGATATGGATAGATGACCGCTTTGATCGGTACATTGTTTGCAACCCGGGTATGCGGAGGCGGTTGGCTGCTAGAAGCCACTTTCACAGCTTTGGCGGCAACCGGGTCTTTCCTCCCCAGTCTCTTCCTCTGCTTCTTCTTGGTGCGATCAGGTGCTGATGGGTCTGTCAGACCCTGTCTGACCACTGTCCCCAGCGTCGTTGGGCTAAGCATTGCACGATCTTGTCTTAATCGTTGAGCTTGGGTTGAGGCGACATGTGGAGGGGTATCCTGTGAGGCTTGCATGTACAAAGACTTCTTGCACTCCCGAGGACGTTCCTGCTCCGCCTGTTCCTCATATGGCTGACTCATCACTACGTCCTCATAGTAGGTGTCGGCGCCGGTATTGAGCCACTGGAGAGGGTCGTCATCTTCAATGTCATGATACATATCCTCATCCATGTGGACGACATCATCAGTCGGGGCCGGAACGGTTGGACTCCCTTCCTCGTGTCGCTCGTCCTCACCCAGCAGCGCAGACGTTATTCATAATTGTGTAGGTGGGGTTGTGGTAATACCTTTCTCAGGTCCATTTGGATTTCTCCCAACCACCTCCAAACGAATAAGATTCTTCGGCCACATGATAGGCCAATTTTTCGATTCGCCAATTTGCGTCGGTGTCTCGTCATCCTCTCCACTATTTGTACGGGAAGACATAAACCCTCATAGCCATGTTCCACACTCACCACAGAGACCCTTAAGGTGTTATCGGGCATCTGTCGGCCATGGAACGAGCGATCCTTGGGCTTCGTTATAGTAGCCTTCTCCACAACCACCAACCCGCTGTTCATGTGGTAGAGGAGGGTGCACGGAATGGAGTCGGCCTGCAATGACATGTGTGCGGTGTCAGAGATCCAAAAGGTAATGGGAACTAAAGATTAGTTACTTATGTTGATGAGCGTGCGATGCATATTTACCGTGAGGTCATCGAGCTCGGCCAATGTCGACGGCCTGACATTTAAGCCAGAGACGGAGCATGGGCTGCTGTCAGAGGGTGCAGGTGTGGGAGCTGGTGCTGCTGGAATAGGTGCGGGTGCGATCGCCATAGCAGGTAAGGGTGCGGGTGTGAAGTTCAACGAGTTCCTCCCGGTGAAGCTGGGCATGGGAAATTAATTTGGGGGCGGTGTGGATTCTGTTGCACCCAACTGACCTTAGATAGAATCAAGCTTGTCAATGCAACTGCCACATCATTACTGCAGGCATCTATCGCTGCCCTTCTTGCCTTTTCCGAAATTGTCGAATTGTTTTCTTTTATTTGGGCTTTGGTTTGATGTTCTACTTCAATCGCCCTTTTCACCCTTGTTTTCCAGGTGCTCAATGCGATGCTGAACTTTCCTAGGGCTTTGTTGTTTATTTTCTTCATGGCAGGATCATCCCACGGGTCACTGATATTCTTTTCATCCCGACCGGGGAACAAGAATCTTGCGTGCAACCTATTTAGGAGCAGGTGTCTCAAAGGTTCATTCTACCATAATTTTGCGTCATTGATGTTAGCGGTATCCCATAGGATGCATGCTAGTTGGTTGCCATACGTCGCTGCCAAGTCCCGCGGCTCGATTGGCTCGAAATCGCCTTCGGACACCTCCGTGATCACCAGTCTTCCGATGCCAACCTGATTTGGGCGTCGTGTCCTCTTTCCCTTCTTTCCATCACTGTCTTGAAAGGTACCATTGGTGGCCGTCTCCGCCTCAGTGCCAGTGTGGGTGGCATCAGCGTCGGTGCCGTTTGCGCCATCGGCGCCATCGTCGTTGGCATCAATGGCCGTCCCCATCTCCTGTCTAGCCAGATAGTTGAAGTAAACATGTGCTGCTTCATCTCCGGTTTCATCGTTGTCGGCCATGTTTCCTAGGGTTCAATCTAGTCGTTTAATTTCTCGAGCTTTATATAATAAAATGAATAATGACTCTTGGAAAAAATGGCCTATGTTTTGCCTGGCTGTCATTTCATTCCCGTCCTGGCAAATCTCGAGCAGTCAATATGTCTACTTTGAAGCACATGTAATGTCGAAAATCTCGAGCAGAAACGTGCTATAGCTAAGTTAGCTATAGCGTTTTTCTTGGAAACGTGCTACTGCAAATTATTTTGTTTATTTTGTATAAATTTTGTAGATATGTTACTGTTTTCCCTTGTTCTTTTTCTTTTTTCTTTTTCTATTTATTTTCCTAATTGCTAATAATAATTTGACCGATATATATATATATATATATATATATATATATATAGATATATGTATATATATTCATCACCCAGGGTGCAGAATAGGTTATTCTTCACCTGAGGTAATCTTACGAGTTTTCATAAATACATTACATTTGAAATACAAATGGTTACATTTATATTGACCCACTATGTAAAGTTTGACGTAAGAAAATTAAAATACAGGCAGTAAGACAAGAAAAATTGCATTTCATGTATATTTTACACTATGTTTTTATGTTTATAATTTTACGTAACAAAAATATTTTTTACGGTGATTATATATTTTCTTACGGTGTCTTTTTACTTATGGAATAAGAAAAAAAATACGTAACGTAAAATTACGGTGCATTGATGTCAAAATAGAGGGGGGTGAAGAATAACTATTCCTCACCCAAGGTGGCGAATAGCGCGACCCTATATATATTACATCATTTGACCGATAATGGTGTTAAGTACTCATACAAAATAGGTACACACAAATTATGGTCGTTTCTTAATTAGCGTGCGGGCGATGACGCTTGAGACTGGTATGCTTCTTTCCTCTTTTGTTCGTTGACAAATAATTGATCCCCTCGGTGTGACTTTTCCTTTTTCAGGGAGTACGATCTTTCTTAGGTAATGTTGTCCTGTTTCTTGTTTTGATGTATGGTTCATCGTCATCATCTTCTTCCCTCATCGGGTCACCGTACTGGTCATAGTCTTCCTTGTTGGCGACTCCATCCATTCCGACGATGCTTCTTTTTCCTCTTCTCATGACAACACAATTGGAATTGAGAGGATCTTCTATGAATAAGCATTGTGTCACGTGCTTAGCATGTACCCATGGCTCATTTTTGGTGGTGGTGCTCACGATATTGGCATCAGGTATACACATGGTAGTGAAATGTCAGCTTTCTCTTTGGACGTTTTTAGCCCATCTGACACGGAACATCGTCGCGCTATGCAATCCAGAGTATTCAAACTCTCAGATCTCTTCAACCCTTCCGTAGTATCTTTCAGTTAGATCGCCGGTCATGGCTTCCATCGTCACCCCTGAGTTTTGGTATTCACTATTCATATATTTGGCCTCTGTGTAGAATGTGTATCCATTGATATCGTATGCCTGATAGGTCACGAGGTTGACCGTCGGGCCATGTTCTAAGGCGTATATCAACTTTCCGTCCAGACAACCCTCTTATGGGGGATTAGCCACAACTCGCTCTGTGAACCAACGCAAGAAAGTGGAGTTGTGCTCTCTAATAAGTTCAGCGTCCATCCTTTGAAGTCCACAGTCACGATACTTCTTTGCGATGGCCTCTTTGTGCAGTGCCACGAACGGATCTACCACGTTTAGGTGTCGTAGCACTACCAAGTTAGGTCTGTCAAAGTCGTCCTGTCGGCCCGAGCAGTACACATTCAATTCCCTTCGACTGTTGATGTGACCTTCTCCTTTCAACCTTCCACAGTGCTTGTTGACGGGCAAACCAACAATAGGTTCTCCGATGCCTAGATAATTCTCGCAGAAGGAGATGCACTCTTGGGTCAGATAGCCCTGCGCGATGCTTCAATCCGGACGGGACATGTTACGAACGAATCCTTTGATGACCCTATTCATCCTCTCGAACGACATCATGCTGTGTAGGAATGTCGGACCTAGGTCTATGATGCCGTCCAGGATGTGGACACACAGATGCACCATGATGTTGAAGAACGCGGGCGGAAAGTACATCTCTAGCTCATTTAGTATGACAATGATCTCTTCGTGTAGCCTTTTCAGTTGGTTCACACTGATCGACTTTCAAGAGATAGTGTCGAAAAGTGGCATAGATCAATAAGTGTATCACGGACGTGTGTGTCCAAAATCCCTCTAAGTGCAACCAGGAGTAACTACGTCATCATCACGTGACAGTCGTGAGACTTCATCCCGCTGAACCTTTTTTCTTGGTGTCCAGATATCTGTTTATCTTCCCACAGTATCCGGAACTAACTTTGATTCTAGCAAGGCACTTGAAGAATTGATCGACCTCCTTCAGATCTAAGGTGAAGCAAGAGGGGGGGGGGGGCAATATTCTTCTTTTTTTTGCTTTTTTGCCCTTGTCTTCCGTCTCCGTCTCTGTCTCTTTCGATGACTTTTTACCGGGCATGTGGAGATCTTTTGTGATATCCAAAACTTCCAAGTCTTTTCTTGCCTTCGGCCCATCTTTGGTCTTCTCCGGCATGCTCATCAATGTTCCAAGAAAACTCTCGAGGATATTCTTCGTGATATGAATTTGATCAAGTCTATGAGGCGTGTCTAGTTTGGGCCAGTACTCCAAGTCCCAGAAAACTAACCTCATTTTCCATACCTTCAATAGCAGCTCCGGCGCCTTCTTATTCGTCTTTCCCGGCGAGGGGCACTGTTCCCAGTTCTTCAACAACTCATCAATTTCGATGTCGCTTCGCTGATGTGGAGGTCCTCGATGCTCGACCTTACCATTAAATAGATCTCCATGGGTCATCCTTCTCGAGCCATCTTCGATGCTACATGTACAAGATTTTGTAAGAACCGCCATCTTTCGATAGCTGCTAAGACGTTTTATCATCCATGCACCTTGAGCATCCGCAATATCTATGGCACACATGTCCCGCGAGATATCCATAACCGAGATAGTCATGCACCGTCGTGATCAACACGACTCTCATGTGGAAATACTCTCCTGTGTTGGCGTCCCATGTCTTGGCCGGCGTTTTCCATAACATGCCTAGCTCCTCTTTCAGTAACCCGAGATACAGATCAATATCATTTCCCGGTTGTGTTGGCCCTTGAATAAGCATAGTCGTGTGTATGCATTTTGCCTTCATGCACTTCCAAGGGAGGGGGGGGGGAGGTTGTACATCCATACAAACACGGGCCATGTGCTGTGGTTGGTGTTCTGCTTGCCAAATGGATTCATCCCATCAGTACTAGGTCCAATCACGATGTTCCTTAGATCATCTGCGAAATATTTACATTCAGCATTTAATGCTCTCCACTGACTAGCATCTGCGATGTGTCTCAACTTCGGATTATCTCCATCGTTTGGCTTCACCCTATTCGTGTGCCATCGCATGAGCTTTGCTTCCTTAGGATCTACGAAATGTCGCTGCAGACGAGGAGTGACGGGAAAGTACCACATGACTTTCTGTGGATTTTTCTTTCCAGCCTTCTTATATCGTGAAGCATTACACTTTGGGCAGATATTTTTTTCCGCGTGCTCGCTCCGATAAATGATGCAATCGTTGATGCATGCGTGGTATCTAATGTGTGGCAGATCAAGAGGGCACACGATTTTTTGGCCTCCTCGACACTAGTGGGACACATGCTTCCCTTGGGAAGAACTTTCTTTAGATACTTCAAAAGGTCATTCAGGCTTGCGTCTGTCCATCTGTTTTTTGACTTCGTCTTGAGCAGTTCTAGTGTGAAACTCAAGTGTGTCATCTCGGGATCGCAGCCATCATACAATGGAGTCTTCGAGTCTAATTCTAGTTGCGCCAACGTGGCCTTCTCTCTAGAAACAACTCTGTCGCTAGTCGTCCTCTTGCGAGTAGTTCTCGAACATGTGGGTCCCCCATAGCTGATGTTAGTAGGGACGAAGACTGCGGTGTGTCCGTGTCTTCTTTGCCAGGTCCAGCCTCTTTTGTGCCATGTACGACGCCGTTTCCCATGCCCTCTTCTTCGGGCACATTTTTGATCATATCTTCGTCTCGGCCCATGTTGTTATTGTCTGTCCCGTCGACGTCCTCATCATCATCGTCTTCAATTATCTATCATGCATGGCCATTCATGAAACCATACATGAGTAGGTGTGCCTTGAAATTTCCAGCCTTAAAGGGGTCGAGCCATACTTTTCCTTTGCATTTACGACATGGACATAAAACCTCCTTCCATTTTTTTCATACATGTTGTCCACCGCGGATTGCTAGTATATTTCCACCTTCCTTCCATGGACCTTCATGATTGCCTGCGTGATGCCAAATAATTGTAACCACTTACATGCATGCAACAAATTCATACAAAAATTTGACATGCCCTTCCCAAAACATAGGACATGTCGAGTTTGCCCGAAATTCGCCGAAACGGAAATGAATCAATTCGGCAAAACATAGGCAACTCATGTCACGCACATTTCAACAAATACACAAATACACATAGCTCGGTCCTATCACGCGCGTGCACAAACATATACACATATTTCCATTATTGCATGTTATCTCTTCCTTTTCCTCACCTATGTCTAGAGAGATCAACCCGCCGGTACGCATATATATATTCAAGTCTTTTTTTAATTAGCTAGATCTAGATAGTGAGGTAACTAGGAACAGAGAGAACAAGCTAGCTAGTGGAGGGCAAAAATATTAAAGAGAGTGGTTAGGTAATTAATTAATGGAGGTGGTGGTGGAGGGCAAAGAAAGAGAGAGGGGGAGGGAGGGCATTAATGGAGGTGGTGGTGGAGGTCGAAGAATGAGAGAGGGGGAGGGAGGGCATTAATGGAGGTGATGGAGGGGCAAAGAAGAGAGAGAGAGAGGGAGGAGGGGGAGAAGAAGAGGAGGTAGGGAAAAGGTGGCAGATATTTAGTTTTTGGTGACCATAGCAGTAGCGCAGGTAAGATAAACACGCTACTAGTAGCTAAACTAGCAGTAGCACCTTTTCTTAAACCGCGTTGTTGTTAATTGGGGCTCACCAACATAACCGTTGGAAATTGACAGTAGCGCTTTTTTGAGGTAGCGTGCTACTGCTATCTCAACTAGCAGTAGAGCTTTTTGTAGACAAGCGCTGCTGCTAAGTGGGGCCCGCAGGCTTACCCGTAGAAACTTAACTGTAGCGCTTTCTGCAACAAACGCGCTATAGATAACTTATTAGTTGTAGCGCTTGTTTTTGGGCCATCGCTGCTAATTTATGCTGACCCTGGGGCAGCCTTTGGCCCACTTAGCAGTAGCGTGCTAAATTCAGCACCACGCTACTGCTAAATTTAACCAGTAGCGCCATATTTTCTACGCGCTACTAGTACTTACTAGTAGCGCGTGGACCGTATCCAGCGCTATTAGTAAAATTCTGCCTATAAGCTTTTCCCTAGTAGTGCTTATTACTGTAGTAATGTGATATGCCTATACTATATATAGTAATGTGATCTATGCTTATAGTATAGTAATGTGATGATATTCTTAGTGTATTAATGTGATGATATGCTTAGTGTATAGTAATGCGATATGCTTAGTAATGTGATATATTGATTATAGTGCAGTAATGTGACGATATGCTTAGTGTAGAATTTGATGAATATGCTTAGTATACTAATGTGATGATATGTTTATAGTATATAGTAATGTGATATATTGAATAGAGTGTAGTAATGTGATGATATGATCATCAACGTTAATGTTGTAAAGAAATTACGGATGCACATAGCTAAAAGACAAAAAGAAGATGAAGAAAAAAGAAATATTCCGCTATAGTGATCAATTTCTTGTAGTGCGGCACAGACCACCACCTATACAACACCCGAAATCCAAACTCTCCAAAAACAACGCTTCCAGGAAGAAAACAATGCAGAAGCGCTGTCATCGTCTGATACAAGATCTTAGATTTTCACCCTGGAGAAGATCCGCACTCTCAAAACAATGCCTTCAACAAGGTCACTGCCATGCACAACCAATTAAGGCCCGACCTTTTATGTTCACCCTGAAATTTGACTCTATACTCCACCAGGTTGCCGCCCCCACTTGCCGATGTCACTACTATGAGTCATGAATCACCAAGCAAAGTTCTCATCGCCACGAAGACTTCATCCACCATTACAAGGCCTCATATGTCAGCCGACATGACGTTCTCCACCACCGACTTCACCATTAAAATAGAAATACCGACATGTTGCAAAATGTCAACAAACACGAAGCTTTGCGTCACGCCCTCATGAAGCCACCCGAGCTGAAATAGGGGTGCACATGACCAAATCCCATCCAATCCAGATATCTACAGGCGTCAAGCGCCCACTGAGGATCTCCGACAGAATGTTTTGGACTCGTCAACGGCCAGATCCACTAGTAGAAAATAGGGCTTTGGTCCAGGCCTGAAATGCCTTAATCTCGGTTCACTCACGAACCGGGACCCATCAAGGCATCGGTCCTGGTTCGTGAGGCCAAGGCGCCGGCCGGGCCTCATGTGCAATTGGTTCCGGTTCGTCTGACCCCTTTGGTCCCGGTTCCAGACACGAACCGGGACCAATGGGCCTCGATCCTGGCCCACAATCATTGGTCCCAGTTTGTGGCTGGAATGGGACAAAATGTGGTCCGTTAGTCCCGGTTCCGGACACAAACCAGGACCAATGGTTGGCCTATATATACCCCCTTCCCGTGAGCAGAGGAGTGCACTGCTCTATTTTTTTGGCCGGCCGTGGTAGAGCTTTGTGGTGCTCTAGCTCACCTCCTATGCACATGAGGTGTTCGATGAAATGCCTGAGCCACACTTAAGCTTTCTCCTCTCGAAGCTCCTTGTCCAAGCTCCATTTTTCTCAAGATTTGTCTAGGTTTGCTGGTCCGTCCTGTCCCGTCCCCGTCCTCACCGTCGTCTATCGCCCGTGCCCATCTCGGCGCCGGCACCACCGTGGTTAGCCTCTTCTTCTTATCTTCTTTCTAAAAGAAAAATGTTCTTACTTGTATGATTTAGATAGATACTTATGTAATTTTATTACTTTTGTTATTGTTTGTTATTATATAGTGCGATGGTTTTGGTATCTGCCTTCGTCGGCCCTCGTCATGTCTATGGTTCGGATGTGGTATATATTATATTTTATAACTATTTGTTTTATTTAGTGTTTATGACAATTATGCCGACCAACGTGACATATATTTTTTAATCTAAGAGGTATGTGAACCAGAAATTCCAACCCACATAGAAAGTCTTGTCGAGAAGTTAAATTTGGTTGAAAAAGAAAACAATGACTTGAAAGAAAAATTACAAAGAGTTGAAGAGGAGAAGATGAAGTTGGAGTTGCATGTTGCCGATGTCGTCCATGATCACAAGATCAAGATGGATGCAATGCGCTTGAAGATTAGAAAGATCAGAAAATATGCCATTCATACTGAGGCTTGGTATCATTATGCCGTTGGATCGATTGGTACCTTAGTAACGGTTATGATCGCATTTGTTGTTGGATTTAATTTTTTTTACATAGTTTCAATGTATGTTTTAATTAAATGCTCTAGAGAGCATTATATTGTTAAATAATGAGAACTATGTATGAACGTTATGTATTTATATTGATCACTACTGTACTTTCTGCTTAGGCAAACAAGCAGAATGGTTTTATGCATTGTCCATGTACTGTCTATGAGAATGCGAAATGAAATCAGTAAATGCATGAAAAATACCAAATGAAGTCAGAAAGGGTTGAAAATTGATGATGTGGCTTTGAATCGTTCATTTTGAACACACAAAAAGTCAGGATTTCAAATAAGTTCAAAAAAATGAAAATCCGTTTGTAACACATGAGTTTTCGTCTGAAACCCTGATACTTCGAAAGAGATTGTCCATTTTGCACATGAAGTGCATCCAGTTTTTTCCTTGACCCTCTCAACTTTTTAGCACATGCTATGTGGGTGAAATGATGATACCATGACAACTTTCAACCTTTTTAGAGTTCATTTGTAGTGCTTTTCAATTTCAGGGTCATTTAGCTCAAATAAATCAATAAATGCATGAAAAATACCAAATGAAGTAAAAAAGGGTCGAAAATTGATGATGTGGCTTTGAATGGTTCATTTTGAACACACAAAAAGTCAGGAGTTCAAATAAGTTCAAAAAAATGAAATCCCTTTGTAACAGATGAGTTTTCGTCCGAAATTGTGATACTTCGAAAGAGATTGTCCATTTTGCACACGAAGTGCATCTAGTTTTTTCCATAACCCTCTCAACTTTTTAGCACATGCTATGTGGGTGAAATGATCTTACCATGCCAACTTTCAACCTTTTAAGAGTTCATTTCAATACAGGAAACAGGTACTTTGCCGTCCGCCATCCCGGACGGCAAAGACATGAAACACGGACGACAAAGAGGTTCTTTGCCGTCCGCCAGCAGACGGTAAAGAGCCTGGATGGCACACGTGGGCACTTAGCTCCGTTAGGGGGCTTAACGGCGTGCTTTTCCGTCTGCTGGCAGACGGCAAAGGCCTTAGGTTCTTTGTCGTCTGCCCACGGACGGCAAAGAACCTAAGGTCTTTGCCGTCTGCCAGCGGATGGCAAAGAACCCACCTAGGCCAGCCCCAGTTTGCATAGGTAGCTGCCATGTGGCCACTTTGCCGTCTGCTGGCGGACGGCAAAGCTCTTTGCCGTCTGCCAGCAGACGACAAAGTGGCTATATAGCCCCTGTTTTTTGTTTTTTCTTAAAATCATTCAATTTGACAAAATATTCATATATATCCAACATATACATATCCAGAACATACATATCATTCAACAAGTTCCAATAAGCATACCAAATAAGTTGAAACAAGCATATATATACCAATAATTAAGTTCCAACATACAAGTCCAACATATATACAAGTTTCCAACAACACACAATATGGTTTCCAACAACATATCCATACATATGTATCCAAAACAAGTTTTCCATAAACATAAAGGTAGCAGAAGTAGAAGAGTACAGTCCATCAATGCACTCTTCCTCATCTATAGGAAATCTGCAAAGTAGGAAAGATATAGTTAGAAGAAGAAGAAGACTAGCTAGAAGAAGAAGAAGAAAATGAAGAAAAAAAGAAGAAGAATTTATCTTCTATTTCTTTTTCTCCTCTCTCTCCTCTCCTCTTCTCCAAGGTGGTAATGCCATTTTGTAGCTAACTAATCATATCAAGTAATTTTGGAGGAAAAAAAGCTAAGTATAGGTCATTTTATAGCTATCCTAGGTAGAATATATCATTTTGGAGGTAAGTAAGGTTATTATGTATTTTTGAGGAAAATAAGCTAAGTATAGGTCATTTTGGAGGTAAACCAAGGTTATTATGCCATTTTTTTTACCTAAGTGAGCATATTATTTCATAAATGAACTAGCTAAGCTAATTATAGATCAATATTGAGCTATCCTAGGTAGTTATGCAATTTTGTACCTAAGTGAGCTAATTATGTCATAAATGAACTAGCTATAGATCATTATTGAGCTATACTAGCTACTAATGCCATTTTCTAGCTAACTAAGCATATCAAGTCATTTTGGAGGAAAAAATGCTAAGTATAGGTCATTTTATAGCTATCCTAGGTAGAATATACCATTTTCTAGCTAACTAAGCATATCAAGTCATTTTTGAGGAAAATAAGCTAAGTATAGGTCATTTTGGAGCTAAGTAGTTCATTTCTTAAGCTAAGTATGCATTTGTTAATGAAAACACTTTGGAAAACTTACCATCAACATGGAGGTGAAGGACCGGTAGGGTTTGGGCCAGGGTGAGACATAGAAGGACCAGTCGGGGTTGCGGTAGACGTAGAAGGATCGGTTGATGCTTGTTAGGAGGCACGCTGCACCAAGGATCATTTGCAATGTCTCCTTAGCATGATGCAACTCAAATGTGAATACTAGTCACTAATGACCATTTAAATGAAACTCACTGTGGGTGCTATAGCAATATGGGGCATCGACGGAGGGGTCTGACCATTGTTCTGGCACACGGTCTGCACATTTTGTTTTCACGAGTCATTCATATTAGTTAGTGAGGAAGGAGGCTCAGAGCGCTCTCGACCCTCGCCCACCATCTGTTAACACCTGCAATGACAAAGAGTGAACGAAATTAGTTCAACATAAAAAAATTAATGGGGATTTTGGTCAGACTCTTCTCACCCATACCGTTGTCTACCAAAACATACCTGGAAGCATTGCAAATGGGGCAATAGTTCAAGCCCGCATACTGAAGCCTAAATAAGGCACATCCATTCTCACAGGCATCTATCTTCTCATAGGGCATCTTAAGCGCACACAGGATTTTGTCCGACTAGTACAGGTTTGGTGGCAATACATGGCCTTTGGGTAGAAAGCATCCAAATATCGTCATAATCGCGTCGTAGCATTCTCTGCCCAGGTTGAACTGAGCCTTTAGAGCCATTACTTGCGCGATGGCATCCAGCTGACAAAGCTCAGTGTGCTCGTGGAGAGGACGTTTTGAAGACTCCAACATTTCATAAAAGGCCTTCGCAGATTCCTCCATCTCATCGTCCGAATCCCGAGCATCATCAAAGTCTTGCACCATGTCTTCGATCCCGGTACCATGCTCGTCGGTGCGACGACGAAGCACCTTAGCTTTGGCACGTTGGGCAGACTCACCATGAAATGAACAGACCGTATAATTAGGCGTAAAACCCCACTTTTGTAGGTGTTTGATCATTTCAAACTCTGACTTCTTCTTATAGTTGTCGCAATCGACACAAGGGCACCAGGTTGTTTTCTGTCCATTTGCAAATGCGACTCTCACAAACTCCTTGGTTTTTGTTAACCATTCACGGGTCATGTCTTTCTGACTAGTGTGACCGGTGTACATCCACCCACGATCACTCATCCTGCCTAGCTATTGGATACACACAAAATATATACATAATTCAGCAAACCATATTCATCAGTTAATAGAGATTGTCAGTTTCATTACGTCGATGCAACGTAGACGCTAGTAGGTAAAGATAGGTCCTAATCCCATCCGAGTTTTTGTGTAGATTGGGTTCGTTTTCCCATGCTCTGCTCCGGATCCGATGCAAAATTTCGGCAGCAACTCCCCGCTATTCTCCTGATACACGTCTCGGCAATAAGCAGAGAGGATGTGTACCCGGAGAACAATAGGGAGGCACTGATGAAATTCTACATCGGATCCGGAGCAGAGCATATGGGAAAACGAATCCAATCGACACATACTCGGGCTCGACATCGATGAAACCTCGTGTTGGGTTAGGGGGTTCCTCGATGTCGATGAAACCTCGTGTCGGGGTCGGGGTGTCGGGGGTGTCATGTCGGGGTCGGGGTGCTGTGTCATGGTCGGGGGTGCCATGTCGAGGTCTCGGGGTGTCGTGTCGGGGTCGGGGTGTAGGGGGTGTCGTGTCGGGGTCGGGGTGCCGTGTCGGGGTCGGGGTGCTGTGTCGGGGTCTCGGGGTGTCGGGGTCGGTGTGCCGTGTCGGGGTGTCGAGGTGTCGTGTCGGGGTCAGGGTGTCGGGGGTGTCGTGTCGGGGTCGAGCTGTCGGGGTCGGGGTCGGGGTCGGGGTCGGGGTGTCGTGTCGGGGTCGGGGTGTCGGGGGTGTCGTGTCGGGGTCGGGGTGCTATGTTGTGGTCGGGGTGTAGGGGGTGTCGTGTCGGGGTCGGGGTCGGGGTCGGGGTGACGGGGTGTTGGGGGTGCCATGTCGGGGTGTCGGGCTGTCGTGTCGGGGTGTCGTGTCGGGGTGTCGGGGTCGGGGTGTCGTGTCGGGGTCAGGGTGTCGGGGGTGTCGTGTCGGGGTCGGGGTGTCGGGGTCGGGGCCGGGGTCGGGGTGTCGTGTCGGGGTCGGGGTGTAGGGGGTGTTGTGTCGGGGTCGGGGTGTCGGGGTGTCGTGTCGGGGTCGGGGTGTCGGGGTGTCGTGTCGGGGTCGGGGTGTGGAGGGTGTCGTGTCGGTGATCCTCGACCCGGTTACGTCGGCATCGACGCACCCCTCCTCCTGCTATGCTTCTTCTTATTCTCGGGTGAGGTGCGCGGGCGGCGGTGGGGGTGAGTGCCGTCCAGTTTGCCGTCTTTTTCTTCTTTTCTCCTCCTCCTCCTCCTCCTTTTCTTCTTCTTTTTCTTCTTCTCCTTCCTCCTCTTCTTCTTCTCCGTCTCCTTCTCCTCCTCCTCTTCTTCTCTCTTCTTCTTCTTCATTTCCTCTCCTCCTCCTCCTAACTAAGTAACTAACTTACTAACTTAACAGAAAAACTAACTAAACTAAACCAATAAACTAAACTAATTAAACCTAAATCTAAAAAATAGAAAAATCTAAAACACAGAAAAAACAGAAAAAAACTAGACCTATGGGGCGGGGCGACGGTGGCGACGCGAGCCGGTGGGGCAGCGCTGGCGGGCGACGGGGCGGCGGTGGCGATGCGGGCCGGTGGGGCGACGGTGGCGCGCGGTGGCGGGGGTGTGAGGGCGCACAGCGACGGGGGTGCGAGCGCACGGTGGCAGGGACGGGGGCGCGCGGCGGCAGGGGCGGGGCCGAAGGGGCGGCGGTGGCGTCGGGGGCGGTGGGCGCTAGCGGCGGGGGCGACGGGCGAAGGGAGGAGAGAGGGAAGGAGAGAAAGAAAGAGAGAGAGAGGCGGGCCGGGGGGGGGGGTTAGCCGTTAGCTAACACCCCCTCTTTGCCGTCTGCTAGCGGACGACAAAGGAGGTTAGCCGTCACCTAGCAGACGGCAAAGAGGGGGGCCGTTAGGTCAACTAGCGGGCTAGGTCGTGGGTGGGCCCCCTCCCTCTTTGCCGTCCGCTAGCGGACGGCAAAGCTCCTTTGTTGTCCGCTAGCAGACGACAAAGAGGTGGCTGATGGCAAAGCCACTCTTTGCCGTCTACCACCTCTTTGCCGTCCGCTTTCTCCTAGCTGATGGCAAAGCCATTCTTTGCCGTTCGCTAGCTGACGGCAAAGAGGAGGCAGGCGACAAATCTTCTGATTCCAGTAGTGTTTGTAGTGCTTTTTAATTTCAGGGTCATTTAGCTCAAATAAATCAGTAAATGCATGCAAAATACCAAATGAAGTCAGAAAGGGTTGAAAATTGATGATGTGGCTTTGGATGCTTCATTTTGAACACACAGAAAGTCAGGAGTTCAAATAAGTTCAAAAAAATGAAATTCATCTGTAACACATGAGTTTTCGTCCGAAACCCTGATACTTCGAAAGAGATTGTCCATTTTGCACACGAAGTGCATACAGTTTTTTCCGTAACCCTCTCAACTTTTAGCAAATGCTATGTGGGTTAAATGATGATACCATGCCAACTTTAACCTTTTCAGAGTACATTTGAAGTGCTTTTCAATTTCAGGGCCATTTAGCTCAAATAAATCAGTAAATGCGTGAAAAATACCAAATGAAGTTAGAAAGGGTTGAAAATTGATGATGTGGCTTTGGATGGTTCATTTTGAACACACAAAAAGTCAGGAGTTCAAATAATTAAGTTCAAAAAAATAAAATCCCTTTGTAATAGATGAGTTTTCGTCCGAAACCCCGATACTTCGAAAGAGATTGTCCATTTTGCACACGAAGTGCATCTAGTTTTTTTCGTAACCCTCTAACTTTTTTAGCACATGCTATGTGGGTTAAATGATGATACCATGCCAACTTTCAACCTTTTCAGAGTTCATTTGTAGTGCTTTTCAATTTCAGGGTCATTTAGCTCAAATAAATCAGTAAATGCATGAAAAATACCAAATGAAGTCAGAAAGGGTTGAAAATTGATGATGTGGCTTTGGATGGTTCATTTTGAACACACACAAAGTGAGGAGTTCAAATAAGTTCAAAAAAATGAAATCCCTTTGTAGCAGATGAGTTTTTGTCCGAAACCCTGATACTTCGAAAGAGATTGTCCATTTTGCATAAGAAGTGCATCCAGTTTTAGCCGTAACGCTCTCAACTTTTTAGCACATGCTATGTGGGTGAAATGATGATACCATGCCAACTTTCAACCTTTTCGGAGTGCATTTGTAGTTCTTTTCAATTTTAGGGTCATTTAGCTCAAATAAATCAGTAAATGCATGAAAAATACCAAACGAACTAGAATTTTTTTATGAAACTCTAATAGCAAGAAAGAATGAACTAAAAATAATCAATTAAAATATTATGTTATGATCAACTAGAACAAAACTATAATATCCTTCAATAGCAAAAAGAATCAACTAAAAAGCTTTAATAAAACTCTAATAGCAAAAGGAATCAACTAAAAAGCTTTTATAAACCTCTAGTATTTTTGAAACTAAAATTATATAAAATTTATGCAACTAAAATTATCAAAGTATTTTTTGTTCAAAACATTAATAGCGAAAAGAATTTCCATAAAGTATATTTTTTACAAGCTTTAATAGAAACTAAAAAGCTTTTCTGATAGGCATGTACTGCCTCCATTACAGAGGGAAGCGGCAGCAACGCTTATAAACCACTCTGAGCCGCTCTTGACTAGCGAGGTGGGACTAAACTTTTGGTATGGAAAGCACAGCCATTTAGTCCCGGTTGGTGGCTCCAACCGGGACTAATGCCCCCCCTTTAGTTTAGTCCCCTTTTTCCTGCCTTTTGGGACTGCTGAAAACGGACCTTTGGTCCCGGTTGGTGCCACCAACCGGGACTAAAGGGGGGCATTGGTCCCGGTTGGTGCCACCAACCCGTACCAATGCTCTGGCTATATAAGCCAACACTTGAAAATTTTCAGTTTCATCTCGCCCCACCCCCCGACTACGCCGACGACATCGACGCCACCAGGCTACCCCGACGCCACCCTCACCGTCGCCGTCGCCATCGCCGTCGCTCGTCGTCGACCCCGCCTTCGCCCTTCGTCCCCCCCGCCGCCTCCACTCCTCCCCCGGCCCCCTCTCCGAGCCCGTCGTCGCCCCTGCCGTCTCCCACCCCAACACCGTCGTCGCCGCTCCTTGACCCCGCCACTCCCACGGTGAGCCGTCGCCGCTCCTCCCGCCACCCCCCTCACCGTGCCCGTGGATGCACGAGCGCGGTGACGCCATGGCCCACAACCACAATTTTAGATGTATGAGACGTTTTTTAGATGTATGAGATGTTTTTTTAGATGTATGAAATGTTTTTAGATGTATGAGATGTTTTTAAGATGAGTACATAGATGAATGAAATGTAATAACTCAATATGATAGGCATATGTTTTGTTGAGATGAGATGAGATGGAAGAGAAATTTATTTAGGTTTTTTCGATAAGCGGTCCGTATGTCGGACATTCATGAGAGAGGCGGTCCGGACGTTGGACATGAGGGGTGAGCGTCGTTGTTGTCTACCCCCTCCTCGATAACTTCGACATGAGGGGGGACGTCGGACATGACATGAGGCGGGACGTCGGACGTCGGACATGAGGGGGAACATCGGACATGACATGAGGGGTGAGCGTCGTTGTCCTCTAGCCCCTCCCAATAACTTCGACATGAGGGGGGACATCGGACATGACATGAGGGGGGACATCGGACGTCGGACATGAGGGGTGAGCGTCGTTGTCATCTACCACCCTCCCCGATAACTTGTTCATATAGAAAACTCCGGTAGCATAGATTTGTCAATTATGCCGCCATTATGGATGTGCACAAGTTGATCCAATTTTTTACCTCGTATATATATATATGTCATGTTATATATCAAAGTATTAAAGAAATCCATGGCTTCATCATTAGCCGGAAGTAACAGGCGTATGATGCTACGAAGCTCTTCAAAGTTGTTTTGGAACGGAGTTCCGGATAGAATAATTTGCTTTTTGGTACAAATTTCAGCAAAGGCCTTCCAAATAGCAATATTTGGAAGGCTCTTGCTGAACTTCGTACCAAAAAGCGAATTATCTTATCTGGGACTCCGTTCCAAAACAATTTTGGAGAGCTTCGTAGCATTATGCGCCTGTTACTTCTAGCTAATGATGAAGCCATGATTTTTTTGAATCCTTTGACACTAGACAACGTGACATATAGAAGGGTAGATGAGAGCAGGAAAAATATGGACAATTTTCTACACATCCAGAATGGCGCCATTTTGTTAAATCCCTTAAAGGTTAACCCCCTCTTGCCCGACCAAACCCTAGAAGCACCAAGGCCACCCCTAAACCTATAAGCGTTGTCGAGGCCACCCAAACCGTAAAAGCGTCGATGCCAGTTATATGATTCCTTGTTGTGATTAGCTAGCTAGGTCTATGTTTGCCACTAATATATCCATCTCTCATGTTTGTATATTAATTGCCATGTTTTAATATTTGCAGAAACAATGGATCAAAGAGACTTGGAACAAGAACAGTTGTTGGGGGACATAATCCGAGGCGATCCTGATGCTGTCATGTCGTATCTCAACGACACCGATGGTATTAAAGGAGAGGATTACTGCTCTAGTGATCGAACAATGGAGGAGGAAGGACATGATCATGATGGCTGCGGTCACCGAATGTCGGAGGAGGAAGATGTTGCAAAGTCTGCGAGGTACGTATATTAATTAAGCATGTGCTGACTAGCTAATTGATGCATTAATTGTTTTGGTATGTACATATATTAACTCTTATTTCTGCTTTTATAGCCTACTTGATCGAGCCAAACTTCGGTAACGAGACGAGGCCCGAAGAGAAGGTTGGGTAAGGAAGAAAGGTTCACGATCACAACACTCGCGGATGATGGCCTACCGATTGAACCAAAGCGTACCAAGGACACATTTGCTGCTCAGTGCAGAGCTATTGTTAGGGACAGCATCCCAATCAAAATTAACCAATGGAATAAGCCTAAGGATAACAACCCTGAAATTTCTTATGTCACCGATAGACAGAAAGATGATCTTTGGACCTCGCTGAAGGTAAATTTCACCCTACCGCCAGAGGAGGATCTGAATAACCCAGTTATAGAGCCACTGGTCAAGGCGTGTGCTCTTAAGAAGATGGCAGATCTATTTAGGAAGTGGAAGAATGAGTTGAAAACAAAGTTTGTCGACAAAGAGAAGACTCCAGAATTCATCGGCCGATTTGAGAAGATAAGAGATTACTAGCCCGAATTTGTGGCCTACAAGACATTGGACAAGAGTAAGAAAATGTCTGAGACATACAAGAACAATGCTGCAAAGAAGCAGTATCACCATCACACGGGGTCACATGGCTACCTCAAAGCCCGGCCGTTGCGGGACAAAGCTGAGAATGACCTAATTGCGAAAGGGGTCGAACCAGAGACATTGAAATGGCCAAACCGTTCATGGACTTGGTTCTTCGGGGTTGGGGGAACTTTGGACCCTGAAACAGGGAAGTGCCATTGGATGAACGAGCAACTTGCAATACCCATCAACAGGCTTCAGAAGTATATCACTGCAGTGCAGGAAGGGACGTTCATTCCTGACAAAGAGAAGGACAAGCTGACTGAGGCCCTCGGGAATCCTGAGCACCCTAGACGAACACGAGGCACACCAGGCTCCGTTTTGTGGAAGGTTGGGTTTTTCGAAGCAGGCGGTTACAGAAGCCGACAGAGAAAGAGGAAAGCGGAGCTGAGCGACATGCAGAAGCTTAATGCAAGACTAGAAAAGCTAGAGGAACTTGAAAGCCAGCGAGTTGCCGGCCAACCATCTCAGCAGCATGGAGCTACCCCAAAAGCTACCTCGCCATCTCAGCGAAGAAGCAGCATGGCTTCCATAGAGCTCGTTCAGCCTGACTTCACGACTCCTAGCTACCCCATGGATACTATCACGGAGGTTCAACATTGCGAGCTTATGACGAAATTCCGGAACCTCACTTTCAAGGCGGCTGCCGGCTCTGTTGCACCTCCTCAACCCAACAGAACTTTCCACTACAATCCGATTCCACATGGCTATGCTGTTGTGACGTTGGATGAAGGAATGGAGGGATTTGAGGATCTCGATCTTGACCACTATACAGGTGAAGGGGAGAAACAACTGGTTCATGCGCTGAGGAGTACATGTCTATGGCAGAAGGAGCACATCAAGCTTCCAACTAGACGCCTCCTCCTCCTCCTCCTCCGGCGAGTTAGGGCACTCCACCTCCTCCTCCTCCTTCTCCAACGAGTGATCATGGCACTCCGCCTCCTTCTACGGCTCCTCCGGTGTGTGAGGGCACTCTGCCTACTCAGGCACGTCGGAGCAGTCCGCCTCCTCCGGCACGTGAGGCCACTTTGCCTCCTCCGGCGCCTGAGGGCACTCCGCCTACTCCGACGCATTGAAGCAGTCCGCCTCCTCCGATGCGTGAGGCCACTCAGCGTCCTCCTTCGGCGCGTCAGGCCACTCCGCCTCCTACGGCTCGTGAGGTCACTCAGCCTCCTCCACCGGCGCGTCAGCCCACTCCGCCTCCTCCACGACGCAAGAGAGACGTCCCCGCCGCTCTGGCGGCTAGCAGTACAATAGGCAGGAAAAAAAATTCAAATTTGGTCCAACCCTCAAGCCTTTTACAAAGTTACCATACGAGAGGACTGACGAATAGAGCGTTGACATCAGTAAAGCTGAAGTGAAGGCCCATTTTGCACGGAAACAACCACTTTCGAAGGAAACGGTAGATCTGGTGAAAGCAAAGCGCACTCTAGATGCCTAAAGCGACCATCACCGCCTCCGCTGCCATCAAACTATGACTGTTGTATTATAAAGACATATAATGAAGTGTAGCAGTCGGGAAGTACTCCTAGTGCTGCCCGAGTCAAATAACGAAGAAGTGGGGAAACAATGCCCCAGCTCGGCGAACATGAGAAGCGATCGTGCCCCCCACTCAAGGTGTCTAGCGATATTGATCCAGTGCTACTGCCCGGTACCAAACTTGGTGATTACTTGGGGGATGATGTATATTTTGAAACAGCTGAGGTAACTAAAGAAGAACACGAATACGTGCGTGGGAATCCTCTCGTCAAACATAATCCTCCTCCTCTAACAACGATGATGTACAAATTGAATGAGTGGTACATGAAAACCTACAGGGAGTCAGGGAGAGACACTATGTATGTGGAAGTGAAACCAGAGCACAAATTCATTGGACTCAGCGTGATGCCTATTGAATTTGTGGAGTTAATTCAGTTATTCAATCAACGGTCCCTCAACAAACAACTCATGACTGCCTACTGTCTGTAAGTATTACTTCTATAGTTAAGTCTCTAGCTCAGCTCGTTCATTTCATGTATATATAATTATCATCACTATATTATGCAGATTGAAGATCGTCGAATGCAAAAAAAGGAATCCTCGACGTTGGGTTCATTAGCCCAGATGCCGTAAATGAATGGACGGTATGAAAGAGAGTCAAAGATACCGAGGAGAACTTGCTAAAGTCGTTCCTTATACATCAAAACAAAAGGGAAATACTCTTTCCTTACAACTTCAAGTGAGTGTTGTTGTCTTCTCTGTATACTCAGTTTTGCTTACTCGAGGTTAAGTAATGTAATTGATGAGTTATATATGCGTGCGTAGTTACCACTTTATTCTGCTATCCATTAAACTTGATGGGGCATTAGTAACTGTCTTAGACTCGAGACGTAAAGATCCCGAGAATTATGCGGACATGACTGCAATGCTCAAGAAGTAAGTTCAGTCAATACCGGGACCATATCGGCATGCAACTTTCGTTAATTTCCTGATATCAAGTAATCATTTTCTTTGCTTGGCAAGGTTTGGAAGAAGTTCACCCGAAAGGTTCCAGGTCTAAACAAAGAGTTCCGATTTACACACCCCAAAGTAAGTAGTACTAGCTAGTTCCGCGCATCTCTAATTGATTCAAATTTTCATCAATCTATCATTACCATGCTTCCTTATCAGCTGTTTGACTGAACTCTATTCTCGTAAAGTGCTTGTACCAGAAAGAAGGGACTGTTTATGTGGATACTACGTATGCGAGTTCATTCGCCACTCGACCTGTGAGCGAGGCTTCTCTGACAAACAATTTGAAGTACATAAATAATATTCACAAATTTATTTTATATATTACGTTACCATAAATTGTGTTGAGTTTTATTCATATATATGCATGTATTTACCCCCTTCTTTAAATTAGATCTGGGAGATGCGGGATGAACTCCTACCACATGATCACGTATGAGCAATTCAAGAGGAATTGGCGGGATTCTTTCTTGACCACGTCATACCTAAAGACGAAGAATACTATGTGAATTTGTGATTGCATCTTAGGGATTATAAGAGATCTTATATTGTATATATGTAGCTAGTACCGTCGGATAGATATATGATAACTTGTTGTTCAACCAATCTCTCGAAGAAAGAGAGGTCGATCACTTCTCTCTGTATATGTTCATGAAGATCTTGTGTACTTAATGGTTCCTTCTTTTGCTTACTAGCTAGCATGTCGAGTTCTCTCTATCGTAGCTAGCATCGACCAAGCACGGAGAAAGAAAGGACACTTCTCTCTATTAGCTAGCTAACACAATATGAAACCCCTAAATTAACCCTCCAAAACCCCTACACCCCTTTAAAAAAAACAAAAACCCCAGCTCCTGCCAGATGCTGATGCTTGGATGCCTTTTGGTCCCAGTTGTTGTTACAAACCGGGACTAAAGGTCCTCCTGCCTGGGCTCCCAGCAGCGGCCACATGGAGCCCCTTCTGTCCCGGTTAGTAAGCGAACCGGGACAAAGGTTTTGAGCTTTAGTCCCGACCCTTTAGTCCCGGTTGAAGAACCAGGACTAATGGGCCTCTGGAACCAGGACACATGGGTCGTTTTCTACTAGTGATCAATGAGGGTCAATATCAATCAGAACACCATTTTGGCGCTGGAAGAACCCTAGGACCTTTGCCGAAGAGAAATAGATCTAGGCCGAGAACCCAGGATCTGCTGCCACTAGTAGAAACAGACCTTTCGACTGCATCATTAGTCCCGGTCCGGTTTTGAGCCGACACTAATGTGTTCATTAGTCCCGGTTCATGACGGGCATCATTAGTGCCGGTTGGTTCCGGACCTTTAGTCCCGGTTCGTGCAACGAACCGACACTAAAGGTGTGGTGGCAAGCTAGCGTCAGCCTGGGGCCCCACGGAAACCTTTAGTTCCGGGATGTGGCTCCAACCGCGACTATAGGTAGTCGCGGTTGGAGCCACCAACCGAGACTAAAGGTCCCCTATATGAAACCCTTCGTCCAGCCCGAGCTTTGTGTTCTTCCCCTTTCCTCTCCTCTCTGTTCTTCCTCTCTTCCCCGAGCTCATCCTCCATTTTTGTCAAAATTTGTCAAGATTTGGAGGCACCCAATCCATCCAAGTGTTCACAAAGGTTAGCAGCTTTGTCCTTTCATCTCTCATTGCTAGATTAGCTCTTGCAATGCTCTATAAGTATAGTGATTTGTGGGTTTTAGTTTGTATGTGGTAGTTTATTTGATTTATGCAATTTGAGCTCAAATTAATTTACTTTGCATTTGTAGGTGTGGTTGACTTAGTGTCTTGCCGTCCCCGACCTAACCACCGTCGATCGCCTGCACCGTCCCATCACCGGCACCACCTTGGTGAGCCTCTTGTTCTTATCCTTTTTATAAAAAAAATCATGTTTGTAAGATTTAGTTATTTACTTGTATAGTTTTCTTACCTATATGGTTGTTTGTTATACATAGTGGCATGGTTTTGATATCCGTCCCCGTCGGCCCTCGTCCGGTTTATGATTCGGATGTGGTATATACTCTCTTTTATAACTCTTTGTTGCATTTCGTGTTTATGACAATTATGCCCATCAAGTTGACATAGATATTTTTATCTAGGAGGTATGTGAACTGGAAATTCCAATCGACATAGATATTCTTGTCAAGAATTTAAATTTAGTTGAAAAAGAAAACGAGTATTTGAAAGAAAAATTGAAAAGAGTTGAAGAAGAGAAGATGAAACTTAAAAGATATGCCATTGATAGTGAGACTTGGTATCACTATGCTGTTGGATTAATTGTTACCTTAGTTGCAATGTTGACGCATTTGTTGTTGCATTTAAATGCTTTAGCTAGAGAGTTTGTATGTCGTTTTATGAGAACAAGTGTGTATGTACTTTATGTATGAACTTGTATTAATTTGGTCTTTTAGGTGTTGTGTAATGAAGATGAGCCGACAATGGATGTACGATGACCGATGCTCTCCCCAGTTCATTAATCGCGTGCATACTTTTCTGGTTGCGGCTGAGGCAAACAAGCAGCCGGATGGTTTTATGTATTGTCCATGTGCTGGCTATAAGAATGATCGAAATTACTCTAACTCAAGAACCATTCACGTCCACCTGTTTGTGTCCGGTTTCATGTCTGGCTATAACTGTTGGACCAAGCACGGAGAAAGAGGGGTCCTAATGGAAGAGAATCAAGAAGAAGAGGATGACGTCAGCTATCCTGGCCATGGGTTCCATGAATACGATGGTACAACAATGGGGGAAGAAGCTGAGCCAGCAATGCAGGAAGGAGCTGAAGAAGAGGCATCAGATGAGACCACCGATAATCTTGGTCGGGCCATTGCCGATGCAAAGAGAAATGGCGCAAGTGAAAAGGAGAAGCTGAAGTTGCAGCGCATGTTAGAGGATCACAAAAAAGGGTTGTACCCAAATTGCGAAGATGACAAGAAAAAGCTAGGTACCACACTAGAATTGCTGAAATGGAAGGCAGAGAACGGTGTATCTATCAAGGCATTTCAAAAGTTGCTAATAATGTTAAAGAAGAAGCTACCAAAGGACAACGAATTGCCAGAGAGTACGTACGAAGCAAAGAAGGTTGTCTGCCTTATAGGATTAGAGGTGGAGAAGATACATGCATGCCCTAATGACTGCATCCTCTACCGCGGTGAGTACGAGGATTTGAATGCATGCCCGGTATGTTGTGCATTGCGCTATAAGACCGGCCACGATGACCCTGGTGATGTTGAGGGTGAGCGCCCCAGGAAGAAGATTCCTGCCAAGGTGATGTGGTATGCTCCTATAATACCACGGTTGAAACATGTGCTCCAAAACAAAGAGCATGCCAAGTTGATGCGATGGCACAACGAATACCGTAAGGAAGACGGGAAGCTGAGAGTGCCCGCTGACGGATCACAGTGGAGAAAAATTAAGAGAAAGTGGAAGGACTTTGCAAAGGACACAAGGAACGTATGGTTTGGTTTAAGTGCAGATGGCATTAATCCTTTTGGGGAGCAGAACAACAATCATAGCACATGGCTTGTGACTCTATGTATCTATTACCTTCCTCCTTGGTTGTGCATGAAGCGGAAGTTCATTATGATGCTAGTGCTCATCCAAGGCCCCAAGCAACCCGGCATCGAAATTGATGTGTACCTAAGGCCATTGGTTGAAGTACTTTTACAACTGCGGAATGGAAAAGGTGTACGTGCGTGGGATGCGAAAGATCAGGAGGAATTTGACCTACATGCGTTGTTGTTTGTAACCATCAATGATTGGCCTACTCTCAGTAACCTTTCAAGACAGACAAACAAGGGATACCATGCATGCACGCACTGTTTATATGATACCGATAGTATATATTGGGATAAATGTAAGAATAATGTGTATATGGGGCATCGTTAATTTTTCAGAGTAGGCATCCCGTAAGAAAGAAAGGCAAGCATTTCAAAGGTGAGGCAGATCACCGGAAGAAGCTTCGCCACCGTACGGGTGATAATATACTTGATATGGTCAAGGATTTAAAAGTAATCTTTGGTAAGGGTCTTGGTGCACATTCTGTTCTGAATGACGCTGACAAACGTGCACCCATGTGGAACAAGAAATCTATATTTTGGGACCTACCCTATTGGAAAGACCTCGAGGTCCGCTCTGCAATCGATGTGAAGCACGTGATGAAGAATCTTTGCGTGAACCTGCTAGGTTTCTTGGGTGTGTATGGGTAGACAAAAGATACCTCGGAGGCACGGGAGGACCAGCAACGTATGCAAGGAGAAGACGACATGGAGCCAAAGCAGTTGCAGGGTCATGCCATCTACGCCCTTACCAAAGAAGAGAAGGAAATCTTCTTTGAATGCCTGCTCAGTATGAAGGTCCCATCTGGCTTCTCGTCGAATATGAAGGGAATAATAAATATGGCAGAGAAAAAGTTCCAGAACCTAAAGTCTCATGACTGCCACGTGATTATGACGCAACTGCTTCCGGTTGTATTGAGGGAGCTTCTACCAGAAAATGTTCGATTATACATTGTGAAGTTATGTGCATTCCTGAATGCAATCTCTCAGAAGGTAATCGATCCAGAAATCCTACCAAGGTTAGAGAATGATTTGGTGCAATGTCTTGTCAGTTTTGAGTTGGTGTTCCCACCATCCTTCTTGAATATCATGACACACGGTCTAGTTCACCGAGTCGAGGAGATTGCCATTCTGGGTCTTGTATTTCTACACAATATGTTCCCCTTTGAGAGGTTCATGGGAGTCTTAAAGAAATATGTTCATAATCGTGCTAGGCCAGAAGGAAGCATCTCCAAGGGCCATGAAACAGAGGAGGTCATTGAGTTTTGTGTTGACTTTATTCCCTAAATTAAGCCGATTGGTGTTCCTGAATCGCGGCATGAGGACAGACTGTGTGGAAAAGGCACGCTAGGAAAGAATTCAATAATATGCCGGGACAGACATTCTTTGGCGCAAGCACACTATACAGTTCTACAAAGTTCTGCCTTGGTGGCTCCATATATCGAGCAACATAAGAATATTCTACGCTCCAAACACCCGGAGGAGTCTGACGACTGGATTACACATGAACAAACTATGACTTTCGCCGGTTGGTTGCAGACACGTCTCATGCATGACGAAACTATTGAAGATGACCTATACTTGCTGTCCAAGTTACCATCATCGACTATATTGACTTTCAAAGGGTACGAGATAAATGGGAATACATTTTACACGATCGCCCGAGATAAAAAGAGCGCCAACCAAAACAATGGTGTCCACTTTGATGCAGCAAACAACAATGGGCCAAAGGACACATATTATGGTTACATAGAGGAGATACGTGAACTTGACTCCGGACTTGATTTGAAGGTCCCTTTGTTTAGGTGCAAATGGGTCAATCTGACAGGAGGCAGGGTGAAGGAAGACCTGCAGTACGGAATGACAACAGTGAATCTCAACAATCTTGGGAACATAGACAAACCATTCGTCCTAGCCAATGATGTGGCGCATGTTTTCTATGAGAAGAACATGTCTACCAAGCTGAGAAAAAGAAAAGATAAGGTAGTGAATACATCATACGATGAGCCAAAGCGCCACCTAGTTCTTTTAGGGAAAATAAACATCGTGGGAGTGGAGGACAAGACAGACATGTCAGAAGATTATGAAAAGTTTCATGAAATTGCTCCCTTCACAGTGAATGATGACCCGAGCATCAAGTTAAACGATGAAGATTCTCCATGGTTACGACGCAAAGGGACACACGCGAAGAAAAAGTTTTATACCCAAAGATCCCACTCTGGGATGTGATCGGCTTCTCTAGTTAGTTTCCGGACTTATATATCTGAAAGTCCCACTTCGGACAAACCGAAGGGAATCTTGGTAATATTGGTGTACTTATGTGTTTTGTGCATTCAGTATGCACCACTCAAAGGCAGGCCATCAATTTTCAACCCTTTCTGACTTCATTTGCTATTTTTCATGCATTTACTGATTTTTTGAGCTAAATGACCCTGAAAGTGATAAGTACTACAAATGAATTCTGAAAATTTTGATAGTTGGGATGGTATCATCATTTCACCCACATAGCATGTGCTAAAAAGTTGAGAGGCTTACGGCAAAAACTGGACGCACTTCGTGTACAAAATGGGCAATCTCTTTCGATGTATCAGGGTTTCAAATGAAAACTTGTGTGTTACAAAGGCATTCCATCTTTTTAACTTATTTCAGCTCCATACTTTTTGTGCGTTAAGTATGCACCATTCGAAGGCAGACCATCAATTTTCAACCCTTTCTGACTTCATTTGCTATTTTTCATGCATTTACTGATTTTTTGAGCTAAATGACCCTGAAATTGATAAGCATTACAAATGAACTCTGAAAAGGTTGATTGTTGGCATGGTATCATCATTTCATCCACATAGCATGTGCTCAAAAGTTGAGAGGGTTAGGGCAAAAACTGGACGCACTTCGTGTACAAAATGGACAATCTCTTCCGAAGTATGAGGGTTTCAGACGAAAACCCGTCTGTTACAAAGACATTTCATTTTTCTAAACTTATTTCAACTCCAGACTTTTTGTACGTTCAATATGCACCATTCAAAGCCACGTCATCAATTTTCAATCCTTTCTGACTTCATTTGCTATTTTTCATTCATTTACTGATTTTTTGTGTTAAATGACCCTGAAATTGAAAAGCAGTACAAATGAACTCTGAAAAGGTTGAATGTCGGCATGGTATCATCATTTCATCCACATAGCATGTGCTAAAAACTTGAGAGGGTTACGACAAAAACTGGATGCACTTCGTGTACAAATTGGACAATCTCTTTCAAAGTATCAGGGTTTCAGACGAAAACTCGTCTGTTACAAAGACATTTCATTTTTAAATAACCTGAGAATTACCAAATTGAATATAATGATAAAACACACTAATATTAAATCTTCTAAAAAAGAATCACTAGAAAATCTATTTTTAAAGTAAAGTAATTCACAAACTAGTGATTCACACAAATTTCAAATAATTTAATTTTAAACTATTCAAATTTGAGAAATACTGCCACTGACAAAAAGTTTATATTTTTTTAACCTAACGCAAAAATATTCACTTATTAACTATAAATAAAGCACAAAAAAAACTCAAAAAGAAAAGAAAATAAATAAAGCAAAAAACAAAAAACTGAAAAGTAAATAAAAAATAGGCCGCCTTCTGGGCCGCCACGGCGTGCATACGACTAGAAACCCAGCCTCTAGTTGGGCCAAGATGCAGGCCCGCAAGGCCCAATAGGCCCAACAGGGCCGCACAGGTTCATTAGGCCCACACGGGCATGTTTAAATAGGAGCTCGAGAGAGATGCCGTGACATGGCTTATAAGCTGGTGCAGGCGGTCGTCGCTTGGCGAGGTGGGACTAAACTTGCCCTGTACCACGCTTGCGCGAGCACCAGCCTTTAATCGTGGTTGGTGGCTCCAACCGCGACTAAAGGTGTACCTTTAGTCGTGGTTGGAGCCACCAACCGCGACTAAAGGTCCGCATATATATACAACACTTTGTAATTTTTTCACAGATCGTTCTCTGCTTCGTCTTCGTTCACTACGCGCCCTCCTCGCCCCTGCCTCGATGCCGCCAGGCTGCCGCCGTACGCGCCTGCCCCAACCCCGTCTCGCCTCCCCCGACGCCGGAGCTCGTTGCCGCCCCCGACGTCGGCCGCCCGCGCCTCCTCGCCGATCCCTGACCCTGGACGCGCCCTCCTTGCCGATCCCCGCCGTCGCCCGCACCCGCTCCACCCCGAGCTCCTCGCTGCGCCGCCTGCCCCGACGCCGTCGCCACCGCCGACTTGCCTCGCTTCGCCGTCGCCCCACTGTGAGCTCCTTTCCTCCCTCTCCCCCACTCCCTCGCCCCCTGCTACCATGGCCGCCCCTCCCTGAGCGCACACACACATACACACACATTTTGTTAATTAGTTAGATGATTTATATGTATTTTTGTATGTTTTAGTATATATGTATAGCAATTTTGAGATTTTTCATAATAATTTTGAATTTTTTTGACATTTGAGGAATTAATTAATTAGTATAATGTATGTATAGAAATTTCGAGGAATTAACATTTTGATCCAATGTATAGAAATTAGTATATATACATATATATATATATATGTATGTATGTATATACATATATATATATGTATGTATGTATGTATGTATGTATACAATGTATAGAAAAAAGTTGAGGAATTTTGACATTTGATCCAATATATGTATAGCAATTAGTATATGTATGTATACAATGTATAGAAAAGATTTGGGGAATTTTGACAAAGCATAGAAAAAGTTTGTTATGTGTTTGCAAAATCAAGTTAAAAAGAATTAAAAAAATCACAATCAAGCATTTTTTTTAAATTTGCATAGAATTTGTTCACGACGTGAACGATGCGTGGCCCGCATCCTTGTCCTCAACTCGTTCGCGACGACGTCTTGCTTCAGAGGCACCATGTCTGGGACTGGGCTCTGCCGGGTTAACACTGGGAGGTGCTACCTTCAGGTGCGCGCAGCTTGGTGAGGAATCCGGCCCCGGGTCCCGTAGTCGACCCGGAGCTTCTTTCGTGGCGTTCGCGTGGGTCACTTTTGATGCGGAGGCAGTCGGCCCCGCCGGAGGTGGTACGTCGTCGTGTCAGGGAGGAGGACGAGCACGTCAGTCGCTACATGGATGCGTTGGACGTCAGGTTCTCCACTACCTGACAAGTTCTTCAGGGATCTCACCCGAGCTATGATCCTGTCATAGTTCCTTCTCTTTGGGTGTCCACCGCCTGCTGCGCGAGACGTCAACTGGATTTCTAGTAGTGATATTATATAATTAATAATATTCAAGATGTATTAGTGATAATATTCGAGATTATATTCGATAATATTCGAGACGATTTATTCGAGATTATATTAGATGATGCATATTATGTACTATGATTCAGTTTTCCTTATTGATTGCATGCATTCTAATTTGAATACTAAATTGTTTTATCTTTCTTTTGGGTTACTTAAATAAAAGCTATGGACAATACTGGCAGAGAAGGAGAAGAGGCTCTGTTCGACATCATATGCTACACGAGCCCAGAGCATGAACCTGAAGATGATGATGGCTCGCAATATCTGAATAATTCCGGTGAGGGGTGTATGTTTGATGAAGACGAACGAGTATATGAATTCGGCAACGATGTTGACGAATAAAATGTTCTTCAAATAACAAAGACCGGCGAGGTATATTTATTATAGAAGCCATCCGTTGATCATTACATGTCTTAATTGAGTTGTATATGTATTGACGAATCGATCTTTCTTCTTTTAGGCTTCTGGATTGAGAAAATCTTCTACATGCGACAGGGTAGCTCGAGGCCCAGCCAGAAAGTTGGACCCTGGCGTAAAGTTCAACATCAATTCCATCAATACATCAACTAGAGAACCGCTTGAACCTAAGAAAAATGCGACCAAGTTCAAGAATCAATGTGGAGTTATTGTCAGGGACCAAATCCCGATCTCCACACAAGAATGAAAAAAACCAACAAATGGAGATCGAGAAGGAGTTACTTTTGTCGATGAAAGAGCAAAAGATGTGCTTTGGACCGAACTGACATCACATTTCATACTACCAGATAACTTGACAGATGCAGATCCGAAGAAAGTCAGAAACTATGCTCTTAAAAAGATGGTGATCGCATTCAACACCTTCAAGAAAAATGCATGGGCTGCGTACGTCAAAGCAAACAAGAAGACTCCAAAATTCGAGGGAGCACTAGTGAAGGCAAAAGATCACTGGGAAGATTTGTGAAGTTCAAGGAATCAGAACTAGCTAAGGAACGGTCGAGAAAGAACAAGATTAATGCTGCGAAAAAGCAGTGGCACCATACTCTGGGGCCAGGTGGCTACTAGACGGCCCTGCTTAAGTGGGATCAATCCGAACAAGGGATTATTAGTGCAGGGGTCACTCCAGTTACAGTGAGCTGGCCCCCGAGGTGTAGGACATGGTTTTATGCGCAAGGGGGGCAGTTGGACCCAAAGACAAGGGCTATTATAGTGAAGGCAAGTCTTAAAGGAGTGACAGACGAAATTCTGATGAAAATACAAGAAGCGTAAACGGGGGTGTTCACGCCCAACAGAGAGGACGACGAGCTTACGCGCGCCCTGAAGAATCCATAACACCTAGGAAGAAGATGAGGGAAAGGCGTTGTTCCGTGGTTTGAGGGGTTTGCGGGTTGGAACGACGACTATAGAAGCCGTGCGAGAAAGAAGATGCAGGAGGAGCGGAAGAAGAAGGAGGAAGCACTCTGCCTTGAAGGCCTAGAGTCAAAGCACCTGGAGTCGGAATCCATACTTAGGCGGCAGCGGGAGCAGATTGACTCACTTAGCCAGGAAAGGGCGTCTCACCGGCAGCATGAGCAGATCGATCCAGCATTGGATACCACCGTCCCATCTATGCCGAGAAGCAGCATGGGTTCCGCCCCGGCCGATATCGATGACGATGTAGTGCTAGCTAGCTACCCTGTGGATGATATCAAAGATAGGACTAACTGTGAGATACACATGAAAGTGGAGAACTTATCCATCAAGGTGGCGGACGACTATGATTTAGCAAATCCCCCAGAAGCAACCTTCCATTGCAATACCATTCCAGCTGGCTATGCTCGTGTCGGGGTTGCTGAAGTGATGTCAGGATATCACGAGCTACAACTTGACATTCTTGGAGGTGACGAGGAGAGAACACTGGGAGAGGCCATACATTGTATCATTCTACAGAAAAAGGATTCCATCGTCTTTCCAAGGCCACCGATTCCTCCTCCTGAAAGTCCCCCACCGCGTCAGTCGACTCCTCATCCTCCAAGTCTGGTTCTGCATCAGCCGACTCCTTCTCCAAGTACGGCACAGCTTCAGCCAACTCCTCCTCCTCCAAGTCCGGCACCGCGTCAGCCGACTCCTCCTCCAAGTCCGGCATGGCGTCAGCGTGCTCTGTTGCCTAAGCAACAGCAGAAGAGAGAGGCCACATCTACGACGACTAGCAGTACAACAGGCAAGAAATTCAAATATGGTCCAAGCCTCAAGCCTCTTCCGAAGTTGCCTGACCACCTGACTGACGAGAAACTCGAGAGTGTAGTGGATGCCAAAGTGAAGGCCCATTTTGGACCAAAACCGCCCCAGCTGCCAATGGAGAAAGTACCTGAGCATGTCTCACAACACTTTATTGATATGGCTCGTCCGCCTGTCAATCAGAAGGACAGTGACTATGTGCGGTCTATCAAGAAGTCATATCTGGCAGAACAAAAGGAGTCGAGCTCGAGCTCGAGCCAAGGAGTTGGCAAAAAAGCGGGAATACTGTTCCCCAGCTGGGAGAACAGGCAGTGCAATCGACCCCCCCGCTCATTGTACAAACACCTGTGAGTACCGCCGGTCGGCTAGGATTAATCGACGATCATATAAGGCAGCTAAAGTGGCCAGTGTCACTGTTGAACATCTCCCAGGCCTTCAGAAAATCCCCGGGCTTAAAGAGGAGGAAGTAAAATATCAATATGCCCGCGGAAAACCTCTGGTCAAGCTTGAAGATGTCAAGCTTCTACCAATGAGATTGTACAATTTGCATACGTGGTACATGCAAGAAACAACAAATACGAATACAGAGTCCCTCATGGTGAGAGTCAAGAAGAGGCATTACTTCCATAAAAAAGATTTGTGGATCCACTATTCAGAGTTGTTTCAGTTATTCAATCAAGACGTACTCGACAAATGTTTAGTCAGTTGGTATTGTTTGTAAGTGATTGCTTTCTGTAATTTAAGTCTCTAGCTAGATATGCTCTTGTTCATTACCTGTAATTATCTTCAGTATATCCGTTTCTGTGGTATTATGCAGAATGAAGATGTATGAAATGAAACAAGCTGGACGCTATGGCATTGGGTTCATTGACCCAAGTACGGTTAATCAGGCAATATGGGAAACTCAATATTCGAGAAAAGACATAGAGAAATTCATGCTACAGTTTTTGAAGCATCTAAACACCCAACCAGAAATACTACTTCCTTACAACTTCGGGTGAGTGTCACTATATATATCTTGTACTACCAATTCTATTTTTTGCTTACTAGATGTCAATAAGTGTTGTTGATGATTTATGCACACATACCCGCTTAATTATACAAAACGTGTGCGCATGCAGTTACCACTGGATCTTGTTAATCATTGAAGTTGACAAGGGAAAAGTTGAAGACTCGACTCACTATATAAGGATCCATTCGAATACGCATCGTGAGGGGGATGGTTGACAGGTAATTTCAATCATTATTGCACTATATATGGCGGCCTCTTTAATTACTTCATTTCCTGATATCAACTAGTTAATGAGTCCTTTATTCATTTTTTTGCCGGTGGGCAGGGCTTGGGCCAAGTTCATCAAACAGGTCCCAGGCGAGTGGGCACAACATCTGAAATGGGTGCAACCCAAGGTAATTAAGTACTACTAGCTAGCTACATCCATGCATTTCTTTAATTCTAGTTTCAATACCATTATCATGCTTGATTAATTATTATCCGATTGAATTTTATTCTCGTAAAGTGCATGAGGCAGGAGCAGGGGACTAGTTTATGCGCATACGACATTTGCGAGAACATTCGCATGATGACGTCTAAAAGGAGCAGAGATGAAAGAAATCTTTGGGTACGTTTGCCAGAACACTATCCATAATTTTTTATCATGATCTAGCTAATATATACACATAACTAATATATTCATCTTCATCTCCATCTTGTAGCTGACAGAGATGCGGTGCCAGCTCCTACCAGAGGCTCGGGTATGAGCAATTCAAGAGGGAATAGCTGGATTTCTGGTCGACCAGGTCATAGATCCCAAAGGAGAATACTATTACAAGATCAAGGACAAGTAATGCCTGAATATATATGTAATGATCCTCAAATTGTAGGAGAAATTGTATATATAAATATATATATATATGTATGTGAATGGTCGTCGTACGAGCAATTCGATGATATGTATATATATGATCGGTTCTACGAGAAATTATATTTATATATATGCACAACGTGTGTATAGTATGTAGTAGAGTAATATATATTTGAAATGAAAATTAATTAAATGGAAAACACATAATTAAAAGGAAAATTAAACCATAATTAATTCATAAACCCCTAAAGGATTAAAAAGGAAAAAATCAAACAAAATTAACAAAACTAAATACTTTTAGTCCCGGTTGGTGTTACCAACCGGGACTAAAGGTCCCCCGCCCTACGGCGCCGACAGATGCCACATGGTGGGCCTTTGGTGCCGGGTCGTGTTGAGCCGGGACTAAAGGGGGTTGGGCTTTAGTCCCCACCCTTTAGTGACGGTTCTAGAACCGGCACTAAAGGTCCTTACGACCCGCGACAATAGGCCGATTCTACATGGTTGGCCCCAATGTTGCTCTCGCATCCGTGGTGCCACCGGAACCTGCTAGAGCCAAGGGATAGGAACACACTACTAGAAGAAAGGTTATACTCAGAACCTTAGTAGTAGCGCACCTTTGCTCACGACGCTACTGCTAATTTTAGTAGCGTGCGGGTTGCATATGCGCTACTGATATACCCTTAAAAGTAGCGCGCCCCTGACAAAACGTGCTACACTATGCGAACCACACCTTAGTTACCAGGCTTATCAGAGTAGTCGCGCGTCCCGGAGAAAGCACGCTACTACTAAAGACTTGTCTGTAGCGCGTCTCGAAGACCCACCGCTGGAACAAAAGTTGTATTGTCCCACATGAAGCTCCCCACTTAGAATTAGCGATGCCCTTATATGAGTGCTACTGCTAAGAATCTAGCAGCAGCGTGTTTCTCTCGCCCGTGCTACTGCTATGGAGCAGCTGCCACCTTTTGCCTTCCTTTCCTCCTCCCTTCTCCTCTCTCCCTTCACTTTTACCTCCCCCTCCTCTCTCCCTCACTTTGCTTCTTCCTCACTACTTCTTCTCCCCCCATGTATCTCTTTCTGCTAGCTCTCTTTCTTCTCTTTAATACCCCTACCTACTACACACCACCTCCATTAATGCAATCCCTTTCTCTTTTCCCACACTTTTCCTCCCCTTCCATTTGTTAGAGCCATTTCCTTCCCCCAACTAGCTAGATAGATCTACCCATTTAATGAAGTGACCTTATCTACCTCCCTAACTAGATCTAGCTTGTTTGCTTTCTTCGAGAAAAATCAAAAACTCCAAAACTATTTTAGTGTGTTTCTCTGAATTTCTTTTCTTTTCTTTGAGTCATTGAAAGGAGAAGACCACGTTGAAAATGTTGATTGACTCTCATATGCATGAATGTTGATCTAACAAAAGAGCCCAAATTACCTCCTCTTCTCCTTTATCTAAATTGTTTCATAGATTCGAGCTTAGTCCATGGCACACTTGCACTATATTTATTATCACATCGTTCGGTCATGCAAGTGAAAGGCAGTGATATTTGATGAAGTGATCATGGTAAAGGAAGCTAGTATAAACTCTTCTTGTTTACTGTTTTTTTAAATATGTTTAGCTCATTCAATCTTGATTCAGTATATCATGAGTGAACATGTTTATGATGATAATTAGATATTATAGTCTCTCATGCCACGCTTAAATAGCTAGGAGTGGATAATGATTTATCTTATGTGTCAACATGCATTAAAATGATTATCATGTGGTACGGGAGTATGATATTTCTCTCTGAGTAATTCGGGCAGCTTGAGTTGGACCATCTGCAAACATGTACTTGATTCAAAACCAATGCGGCCTTTATGATATTTAAATTCAGAGTGTTCATATACTACCCATGCTAATGTTCAATGTTAATTATTCACAATGCATGGTTATGACCGTTTTCGCTCTCTAGCTGGTCGCTTATCAATCTATTGCTAGCATTCACCTGTACTAAGCGGGAATGCGGCTTATGCATCCAATCTCTTCAACCCAAGTTGCTCCACATGATTCCAACGTACCTACCGTTGGGGAACGTTGCATGGCAAACAAAAAATTTCCTACACGCACGCAAGATCTATCCATGGTGATGAGCAACTACGAGAGGGAGAGTGGATCTACATACCCATGTAGATCGCTAAACGGGAAGCGTTAAGAAACACGATTGATGTAGTCGAACGTCTTCATGATCCAAACTGTTGAGCGTCCCGCGATCCAATCACGATCCGTCCCGATCTAGCACCGAACGGACGGCACCTCCGCGTTCAACACACGTACGGCTCGATGATGATCTGCGCCTTCTTGATCCAGCAAGAGGGAGCAGAGAGGTAGAAGAGTTCTCCGGCAACACGATGGCGTTGTGGCGACGGTGGTGGAGCTATTCCAGCAGGGCTTCGCCTAAGCACCGCTGAAACCGATCTACAGGAGAAACTATGATCTAGAGGAGAGGGTAGCACGTGGTTGAAATTCTATGTCAAAAACCCTCAAAACCTCTAGTATATATAGGAGGAGGGGAGGGAGGAGGCTTGGCTCTCAAGGGATCCAACCCTAGTTTGGCCGAAGTGGGAGGGAGGAGTCCTCCTCCTCCACTCCTAGTAGGATTAGGACTCCTTCCTTAATTCCCACTTTTGCCTTTTTCCACATTTTCCACCTTGGGCTTTCTTCCCAGCCGCATGGGCCCTATGTGGGACTTCGACAAGCCCACTAAGGGCTGGTATTCATCCTCCCACAGCCCATGTAGCCTCTTGGGTCGAAATAACCCTCCCGATGGTCCCCCGGTACCCTCCCAGCACTCCCGGTACACTACCGATGAGCCCAAAACTTTTCCGATGACCAAAACAGGACTTCCCATATATCAATCTTTACCTCCGGAACATTCCGGAGCTCCTCATGACTTCCGGGATCTCATCCGGGACTCCGAACAACCTTCGATCACCACCATACATAACTCTATAGTACCGAAACGTCACTAAACCTTAAGTGTGCAGACCCTGTGGGTTCAACAACTATGCAGACATGACCGAGACACCTCT
Organism: Hordeum marinum; assembly: GCA_022496015.1. Lineage (NCBI taxonomy): Eukaryota > Viridiplantae > Streptophyta > Magnoliopsida > Poales > Poaceae > Hordeum > Hordeum marinum. The sequence goes on from CM039678.1 coordinate 28,512,641, forward strand.
ACGGTCAATAACCAATAGCGGACCTGGATGCCCATATTGATTCCTACATATTCTATGAAGATCTTTATCGGTCGAACCTCTATGTCAAGGATTCAGTTAATCCCGTATGATGTTCCCTTTGTCCATCGGTATGTTACTTGCGCTAGATTCGATCGTCGGTATCTCCATACCAAGTTCAATCTCGTTGCGGCAAGTCTCTTTACTCGTTCCGTAATACAAGATCCCGTGGCTAACACTTGGTCACATTGCTTGCATGGCTTATTGTGATGTTGTATTACAGAGTGGGCCCTGAGATACCTCTCCGTCACACGGAGTAACAAATCCCAGTGTTGATCCATGCCAACCCAGCAGACACCCTTGGAGATACCTGTAGAGTACCTTTATAGTCACCCAGTTACGTTGCGACATTTGATACACAAAGGGCACTCCTCCGGTGTCCATGAGTTGCATGATCTAATGGTCATAGGAGCATATACTTGACATGTAGAAAAAATAAACTAACACGATCATATGCTACGTTTATAGTTTGGGTCTTGTCCATCCCATCATTCACCTAATGATGTGATCCCGTTATCAAATGACATCTCATGTCAATGGCTAGGAAACCTTTACCATCTTTGATCAACGAGCTAGTCTACTAGAGCCATACTAGGGACATAGTTGTGTCTATGTATCCACACATGCAACGTGTTTCCAATCAATACAATTATAGCATGGATAATAAACGATTATCATTAACAAGGAAATATAATAATAACTATTTTATTATTGCCTCTCGGGCATATTTCCAACAGTCTCCCACTTGCACTAGAGTCAATAATCTAGCTCACATCACGATGTGATTTACATTGTAATGAATCGAACACCCATACAGTTTTGGTGTTGATCATGTTTAGCCCTTGGAAGAGGTTTAGTCAATGGGTCTGCAACATTCGGATCCGTGTGCACTTTGCAAATATTTATGTCCTCCTCCTTGATGTACTCGCGGATGGAATTGAAGCGTCGCTTTATGTGTTTGGTCCTCTTGTGAAACCTTGGTTTCTTGGCCAGGGCAATGGCACCAGTGTTATCACAGAACAGATCCACTGGGTTCAATGCACTAGGCACTACTCCAAGATCTGTCATGAACTCCTCCATCCAAACACCTTCCTTCGCTGCCTCCGATGCTTCGATGTACTCCACTTCGCATGTAGAATCGGCTACCACGCTCTGGTTGGAACTGCACTAGCTTACCGCACCCCCATTAAGAATAAATACTTATCCGGTTTGCGACTTAGAGTCATCCGAATCAGTGTCAAAGCTTGCATCGAGGTAACCCTTTAGGACGAGCTCTTGATCACCTCCATAAACGAGAAACATTTCCTTAGTCCTTTTCAGGTACTTAAGGATATTCTTGACCGCTGTCCAGTGCTCCATTCTAGGATCACTTTGAAACCTTCCGTCCATACTTATGGCAAGGCTGACATCGGGTCTTGTGCACAGCATTGCATACATGATAGAGCCTATGGCTGAAGCATAGGGGATGACACTCATAATCTCTCTATCTTCTGCAGTCACTGAGCATTGAGTCTTACTCAACTTCACACCTTCTAACACAGGCAAGAGCCCCTTCTTGGACTGATCCATTTTGAACTTCTTCAAAACTTTATCAAGGTATGTGCTCTGTGAAAGTCCTATTAAGCATCTTGATCTATCTCTATAGATCTTAATGCTTAATATGAAAGCACCTTCTCCCAGGTCCTTCATTGAAAAACTCTTGTTCAAATATTCCTTCACGCTTTCCAGCATTTCTATATTGTTTCCAATCAGCAATATGTCATCCACATATAATATTGGAAATGCTATAGAGCTCCCACTCACTTTCATGTAAATACAAGCTTCTCCGTAAACTTGTATAAACCCGAACGCTTTGATCACCCCATCAAAACGCAGATTCCAACTCCGAGATGCTTGCACCAGTCCATAAATGGATCGCTGAAGTTTGTAAACTTTGTCAGCATTTTATGGATCAACAAAACCTTCTGGCTGTATCATATACAACTCTTCCTTACGAAAACCGTTAAGGAACGCTGTTTTGACATCCATCTGCCAAATTTCATAGTCGAAATAAGCAGCTATTGCCAACATGATTCTGACGGACTTAAGCATCGCTACGGGTGAGAAGGTCTCATCGTAGTCAACTCCTTGAACTTGTGAAAAACCCTTTGCCACAAGTCGAGCTTTATGGATGGTGACATTACCATCTACATCCGTCTTCCTCTTAAAGATCCATTTGTTCTGTATGGCCTTTCACCCTTCAGGTAATACTTCCAAAGTCCACACTTTGTTTTCATACATGGATCCCATCTCGGATTTCATGACCTCTAACCATTTCTCGGAATCCAGGCCCAAACTTTAAGAAATGACAACTTTGGCTTCTTGCCAAACCACAGTTCATATGGCATCATCTCAACGGATTTCGATGGTGCCCTATTTAAAGTGAATGCGGCTGTCTCTAATGCATAACCCCAAAACGATAGTGGCAAATCGGTAAGAGACATCATAGAGCGCACTCGATCTAATAAGGTTCGATTACGACGTTCGGACACACCATTATGCTGTGGTGTTCCCGGCGGTGTCAACTGTGAAACAATTCCACACTGTCTTAAGTGACTGCCAAACTCATAACTCAGATATTCACCTCCTCGATCAGATCGCAGGAATTTAATCTTCTTATTACGACGATTCTCAACTTCACTCTAAAATTTCTTGAACTTTTCAAACGTTTCAGACTTGTGCTTAATTAAGTAAATATACCCATATCTACTTAAGTCATCAGTGAAGATGAGAAAATAACGATATCCACCGCGTGCCTCAATGCTCATCGAACCGCACACATAAGTATGTATGATTTGCAATAAGTCACTCACCCGTTCCATTGTTCCAGAGAACGGCATTTTAGTCATCTTTCCCATGAGGCATGGTTCACAAGTGTCAAGTGATTCGAAATCAAGTGACTCTAAAAGTCCATCAGGATGGAGCTTCCTCATGCGTTTTACACCAATATGACCCAAACGGTAGTGCCACAAGTAAGTGGTACTATCACTATCAACTCTACATCTTTTGGGGTCAATGTTATGAACATGTGTATCATCACTATCAAGATTCAACATGAATAAACCCCTCACATTGGGTGCATGACCATAAAAGATGTCACTCATATAAATAGTACAACCATTATTCTCAGATTTAAATGAGTAACCGTCTCGCAATAAACAAGATCCAGACATAATGTTCATGCTTAACGCAGGCACTAAATAACAATTATTCAGGTTCATCACTAATCCCGATGATAATCGAAGAGAGAGCGTGTCGACGGCGATCACATCAACCTTGGAACCATTTCCCACGTGCATCGTCACTTTGTCCTTTATCAGCCTTCGTCTATTCCATAGTTCCTGCTTTGACTTGCAAATGTGAGAAACCGAACCGGTATCAAATACCCAGGCACTACAATGAGAGTTGGTAAGGTACACATCAATAACATGTATATAATATATACCTTATTTGTTGTCGGCCGCGTTCTTGTCAGCCAGATACTTGGGGCAGTTCCGCTTCCAGTGACCGGTTCCCTTGCAATGAAACCACTTAGTTTCTGGCTTGGGTCCAGCCTTGGGTTTCTTCACTGGAGGAGCAACTGCTTTGCCACCCTTCTTGGAGTTACCCTTATTGCCTTTTCCATTCTTCTTGAAACTAGTGGTTTTATTAACCATCAACACTTGATGTTCTTCCTGGATTTCAGACTCAGCGACTTTCAGCATCGCAAACAGCTCGGTGACTGACTCTATCATCCCGTGCATGTTATAGTTCATCACAAAGCTCTTGTAGATAGGTGCAGTAACTGAAGAACTCTATCAGGGATTGCCTTCGGCGAAAGGGGCATCCCTAACTTCGCCAGACGGGTCGAGTACCCAAACATTCTGAGTATATGTTCACTGATAGACCCGTTCTCCTCCATTTTGCAAGCATAGAATTTATCGGAGGTCTCATACCTCTCGATCCGGGCATTCTTCTTAAAGATAAACTCCAACTCTTGGAACATCTCATTTTCTCCATGACGTTTAACACGTCTTTGAAGTCTCGGTTCTAAGCCATACAATTTTGCACATTGAACTATTGAGTAATCTCCAGAACGTGTCTCCTAAGCGTTCTTAACATCTTCGGATGACAGGTCAACGGGTTGGTCACCAAGCGGTGCATCATGGACATATGCCTTCTGGGAAGCCGTGAGGATAATCCTCAGACTACGGGCTCAGTCCACAAAGTTACTTCCATCATCTTTCAATTTAGCTTTGTCTAGGAACATATTAAAATTCAGGGGTGCTACTGCGCGAGCCATTGATCTACAACATAAATATGCAAAGGTTACTTAGACTATTGTTCAAGATAATGAGTTTAGTTAATCAAATTACTAAAGCTCCCACTCAAATTGACATCCCTCAGGTCATCTGAGTGATACGTGATCCAAATTCACCAAGTCAAGTCCGATCATCATGTGAGTTGAGGTGGTTTCAATAGTGAACATCATCATGTTGATCATATCTACTATATGACTCATGTTCGACCTTTTGGTGTCTTGTGTTCCGAGGCCATGTCTGTACATGCTAGGCTCGTCAAGTTTAACCCGAGTCTTCTGCATGTGCAACACTAGCTTGCACCCGTTGTATGTGAACGTAGAGTCTATCACACCCGATCATCACGCGGTGTCTTGACATGACAAACTTTCGCAACGGTGCACACTCGGGGAGAACACGATTTATCTTGAAATTTAAGTGAGGGATCACCTTATAATGCTACTGTCGTCCTAAGCAAAACAAGGTGCATAAAAGGATTAACATCACATGCAAATCATAAGTGACATGATATGGTCATGAACTTGTGCTTTTGATCTCCATCTTGAAAGCACCGGCATGATCTCCATCGTCACCGGCATGACACCATAATCTCCATAATCTTGATCTCCATCAACGTTTCGTCATCGGGGTTGTCATGCCCACCATGCTCATACTACTATATCTACTGTTTAGCGATAAAGTAAAGCATTACATAGCGCTTAATGATTGACACACAGGTCATACAATAATTAAAGACAACCCTATGGCTCCTGCCAGTTGCCATACTCATTGACATGCAAGTCGTGATATTCTATACAACACATGATCATCTCATACATCACATATATCTCATCATGTAATTGGTCATACCACATCATAACATACCCTGCAAAAAAAAGTTAAACATCCTCTAATTGTTGTTGCAGGTTTTACGTGGCTGCTACGGGTATCTTGCAAGAACGATTCTCACCTACGCAAAACCACAACGGTGATACATAAGTTGCTTTTCAAACTTCTCAAGGACCGCCTTTGTCGAATCCGATCCAACTAAAGTAGTTGAGACAGACACCCGCCAGCCATCTTTGTGCAACGAAGTTACACGTCATTTGATGGAACTGGTCTCTCGTAAGCGTACGACTAAGGTTGGTCCAGGCCGCTTCATCCCATAATACCATTGAACCAAAACATGACCAAGGGAGGAAGCAATCTAAGCATCAATGCCTACACATAGACCTACCTCTGATACCACTGTTGGGGAACGTTGCATGGGAAACAAAAAATTTCCTATGCGCACGCAAGATCTATCCATGGTGATGAGCAACTACGAGAGGGAGAGTGGATCTATATACCCTTGTAGATCACTTAGCGGAAAGCATTAAGAAACACAGTTGATGTAGTCGAACGTCTTCGCGATCCAAATTGCCAAGCATCCCGCGATCCAATCATGATCCGTCCAAATCTTGCACCGAACGGACGACACCTCCGCGTTCAGCACACGTATGGCTCGATGATGATCTGTCTCTTCTTGATCCAGCAAGAGGGAGCAGAGAGGTAGAAGAGTTCTCCGACAGTGTGACGGTGTTGCGGTGATGGTGGTGGAGCTATTCCAGCAGGCCTTCGCCTAAGCACCGCTGAAACCGATCTAGAGGAGAAACTACGATCTAGAGGAGAGGGTAGCGCATGGATGAAATTCTATGTCAAAAAACCCTTCAAAACCTCTAGTATATATAGGAGGAGGGGAGGGAGGAGGCTTGTCTCCCAAGGGAGCCAACCCTAGTTTGGCCGAAGTGGGATGGAGGAGTCCTCGTCCTCCACTCCTAGTAGGATTAGGACTCCTTCCTTATTTCCCACTTTTGCCTTTTTCCACCTTTTTCCACCTTGGGCTTTCTTCCCAGCCGCATGGGCCCTATGTGGGACTTCGACCAGCCCACTAAGGGCTGGTATTCATCCTCCCACAGCTCATGTAGCCTCTTGGGTCGTAATACCCCTCCGGATGGTCCCCCGGTACCCTCCCGGCACTCTCGGTACACTACCGATGACCCCAAAACTTTTCCGGTGACCAAAATAGGACTTCCTATATATCAATCTTTATCTCTGGACCATTCCAGAGCTCCTCGTGACGTCCGGGATCTCATCCGGGACTCCTAAAAACCTTCGGTCACCACCATACATAACTATATACTACCAAAACGTCACCGAACCTTAATTGTGTAGACCCTACGGCTTCGAGAACAATGCAGACATGACCGAGACACCTCTACAGTCAATAACAAATAGAGGGACCTGGATGCCAATATTGATTCCTACTTATTCTACGAATATCTTTATCAGTCGAACCTCTATGTCAAGGATTCAGTTAATCCCATATGAGGTTCCCTTTGTTCATCGGTATGTTACTTGCCCGAGATTCGATTGTCGGTATCTCCATACCTAGTTCAATCTCGTTGCCAGCAAGTCTGTTTACTCGTTCTGTAATACAAGATCTCGTGGCTAACACTTAGTCACATTGCTTGTAAGTCTTATTGTGATGTTGTATTACCGAGTGGGCCCTGAGATACCTCTCCGTCACACGGAGTAACAAATCCCAGTGTTGATCCATGCCAACCCAGCAAACACCCTCGGAGATACCTGTAGAGTACCTTTATAGTCACCCAGTTACATTGCGATGTTTGATACACACAAGGCACTCCTCCGGTGTCCGTGAGTTGCATGATCTCATGGTCATAGGAACATATACTTTACATGTAGAGAACTATAGCAATAAACTGACACAGTCATATGCTACGTTTATAGTTTGGATCTTGTCCATCCCATCATTCTACTAATGATGTGATCCCGTTATCAAATGACACCTCATGTCAATGGCTAGGAAACCTTCACCATCTTTGATCAACGAGGTAGCCTACTAGAGGCATACTTGGGACATAGTTGTGTCTATGCATCCACACATGCAACGTGTTTCCAATCAATACAATTATAGCATTGATAATAAACGATTATCATGAACAAGGAAATATAATAATATCTATTTTATTATTTCCTCTAGGGCATATTCCAACACCTACCAATATGCGGTATTACCCATCCGTTTCAAGTAAATTTGCATGTGCCATCTCTAAATATTCTAATAAATATTTGGTTTGCGTGCTTGTACCGCTCATGGAGCGATGGAGCGTTTGTTATCTTCCATACTAAGCTAGCTATTCTAAAGATAGGCGTTTATTCACATGTCATTACACGAGAGAGGCTGGTAAAATGGGATATCCAGTCTTGCAAAATCCAAATTAACTAAATTAAACACCCCGGGACAATTGAAATGTTGAAGGGCATCCATGGATCCGGTCAGCCATGGCTCATGTATGTATGGTGGATGAGAGTAAACTTTACAATTCCGCTTGGGAACCGCCAATAATGTGTTTAGCATGGAAGATATTGAAAACTCTATCGTAATGTTGACAAGGCACATCATCCAAAACTACAATTCATCTATCTTTTAAATCTTGAGCTCTAGCACCTCTACAGATCAATGCTTCTCTCTGCGAAGGGACTTTCTATTTAGTTTGATGTTATTTTCATTTTATTCTTGAGTGATCATCCTCTTACTAAAAAACACCAGACTGGAGATCACTATTGTCATTTTTATGCATTGAGTCTAGTTAATGTTGGATGTGAGCATGACTGGATCTTTTCTTCCCTGAATTGTAATGTTCAGTCATTGCTTGAACTTCAGAGGTGCTCTGCACTTATGTTTTGCGGCCTCGGAAAGGGCTAGCGAAATTCCATGTCATCGTATTATATCATGATTGTTTTGATAAATTGTTGGCATGAGAGATATCTTATTAGTGCTTGCTAGTTGGTTATGTATTGCCATGAGTGAATATGATGTTTAATTGTTATCATGGATATGGTTATTTATGATTTATGCTGAAAACCTGAACACTAGCTAAGCATATGTATAATAACAAGAACAAAAGAGTATGCAAAAGTTTTCTATATCACTTTCGGTTTATCAACTGAATTGCTTGAGGACAAGAAATGAGTTAAGCTTGGGGAGTTAATACGTCTCCAACATATTTACTTTTCCAAACACTTTTGCTCTTGTTTTGGACTCTAATTTGCATGATTTGAATGAAAATAACCCGGACTGACGCTGTTTTTAGCAGAATTATCTTGGTATTATTTTTGTGCCGAAATAAAAGTTCCCGGAACTGGCGATAATTTTTGTGATTTTTTTCTGGAATATGATAAATTATTGAGCGAAGAACCACCAGAGGGGGTTGCCTACGGGCCATAAGCTAACAGGGCACACCCACGCCCTGGCCGTGCCCTGATAGCTTGTGGGTCCCACATGGATCGCCCGACCTTAATTCACATCTTTAGATAAAAACAATAGGAGAAAGATTTCATCATGTTTTACGAGATGGAGCTGCCGCCACCTCCTATTCTTCCTCAGGAGGGCTGCTCTGGAGTCCGTTTGGGGCTCCGGAGAGGGGGATTCATCGCTGGCGTCGTCACCAACCCTTCTCCATCGACAATTCCATAATGCTCACCACCATGAGTGGGTAATTCCTGTTTAGGCTTGCTAGACAGTGATGGGATTGGATGAGATTGATCCTGTGATTGTGTTAATTTGATAGTGCTTGATCGCTAGTATCCACTATGTTCTGAGATTGATGTTGCTATGACTTTTCTATGCTTAATGGTTGTCACTAGGGCCCGAGTGTCATGATTTCAGATCTGAACCTATTATATTTTCATGAATATAAGAGTGATTTGGATCATATCATGCTAGTTGTATGCTCCAATTATGTTTCATGATCCGCATACCCCAAGGTGACAATAATTGGGATTCTTGATGGTGATTGCCGTAGTTTGAGGAGTTCATGTATTCATGTGTTAATGCTTTGTTCCGGTTCTCTACTAAAAGGAGGTCTTAATATCCCTTAGTTTCCATTAGGACCCCGTTGGCACGGGTGGGTAGGACAAAAGATGCCATACAAGTTCTTACCGCAAGCACATATGACTATATACGAAATACATGCCTACATTACTTTCATGAATTGGAGCTAGTTCTGTGTCGCCCTGGTCTGTAACTGTTACATGGTTGATATCATCTAAATCATTTTCCATCGCTCATCCACCTACCTATGCTTTACATACATTGATTCTTGCTAAGTTACTACTGTCGCTGCAACTGTCACAATGGCTACAAAATTGCTACTATCACTGTTACCGTTACGACTATTACTTGTCGTGCTACTAAATCTTTTTTGCACAGAGATATCTCAGGTGTGGTTGAATTGACAACCCAACTTGTAAGTACGATAAATATTCTTTGTCTCTCCTTGTGTCAAATCAGTAAATTAGGGTGAAATACGACCCGTGAAGACTATCGTGATCCCCTATACTTGTGGGTTACCGGTAACGAACGCGAATCAACTAAACATGATGAACATGACTAGACAAATATTCACATGTGTCCTCGGAAGCGCTTGCTTCATATAAGAGTACTTTCAGGCTTGTACTTTGCTATAAAAAAGGATTGGTCTACCTTGCTGCACCTTTGCTACTATTGTTACGTGTTACTTGTTGCGAATTATCTTGCTGTATAACTATCTATCATTCTACTCCCAACAATTGGAGAGGATACCTTGTTGAAAACTGCTTATCATTTTCGTCTCCTGCTTGTTGGGTCGACACTCTTACTTATCGAAAGGACTACGATTGATCCCCGTATACTTGTGGGTCATCAAGACTCTTTTCTGACGTCGTTTCCATGGAGTGAAGGGCCTTTGGTAAGTGGAATTTGGTAAGGAAACATATTAGGTACATGCTAAAATTTATTGCTATGTGCTACTATGGACAATAATCCTTGAGGTGGTTTGTTCGGGGCATCTTCACCTCGAACTGAAGTTGAAAAGGTTCCTCCTCAATTTATTGAACCTATTGAAAATATCTATTATGAGATTCCTTTGGGTATGTTAGAGAAAATGCTAGCTAATCCTTATGCAAGAGATGGTACAACTCATCCGGATTACCACTGGATATATGTACATGAGATTTGTGGATTATTTAAGCTTGAAGGTTTATCCAAGGACAAAGTTAAGAAGAAGGTTTTCCCTTTATCTTTGGAGGGAAAAGCATTGATTCGGTATAGGCTACTGGATGATATTGGATCATGGGACTGGAATCGCTTGAAGCTGGAATTTCATCAGAAGATTTATCCTATGCATCTAGTTCATCATGATCGGAATTACATATATAGTTTTTAGCCACGTGAAGGAGAAAACATTGCTATATGGAAACACCAAATGAAAATGCATATTCTTGGTCATAACCCCGCCGTTTGGGTTGTTGTCCGTGTTGGCTTGCAAGGTGAATTCTTTGGTGATGGAAAGGAACCGGATCGTGAAGCAACCATGGAAGAATTAATGATGTTGCAATACAATGATCAAGCATGTGACATTCTATTCAACTACCTATGCCCCTAAGAATTCAACAAGATTAGCTGTCTTGAGAATACAAAGGAAATTTGGGATAGTTTGGTTGATATGCACGAAGGTACCGAATCCGTCAGGGAATCTTGTCGGGTGGGATAGAAGGCAAGCGGGGATGGAACCGCTCTTGCTCTACCGCACTCCGCGCCTCTCGCTCTGTGGCCCTCCATCGGTCTTGCTGTGCGGCACACCTTGCCCTCTCGGCGCAGACACACATGTTTTTCTCTATGGAGCAGCACCGATTATCTTCTTGTGCGGCACGCTACAACCTCTCGGTGGTGAGGCGGCTATGTTACTTAGTGACGCTGCCGGACACGCCATCGGCCTCGACAGGCCGTTGCGCCTGCACCGGATCATTTTCATTGTCGAGGAGGTTGATGGAAGAGGCGGTGCTTGGTTGGGTTGGCATGCTTGGTAGATGGGCTAGGCTGCACTACGTGTGCATCCGCGTGTCTCGCGTTCCGGATCTTATGCTCATTCTCTTCTGGCAGGAAACCGATGGGAAGCTTGCATGGGAACATGCACAGTTCTGCGTGAGAACGTGGCCAAAAGAAATGCATGTGTGGTGCTGAAGCGTGCATTCGAATCCTCGGGCAAAAACGCGGTGATAAGACGTGAGAGAGGAAGAAGAGGTGATACGCAGTCAGACGCGTAATGATAATAAAACGTCTGCGATATTAATACGGGCACACGACACTTCCCTACGTAACATTGGTAATGATTTCATCAATCGCTGACAATTGTTTGGCAGCAACCGTTTGCCTACAACACACACAACTTGTCCCAATGAATCGTTTCGGTTATTATTGGTCTTCCCACATAATTCTGATGAATGAACCGTTTGCTCGGTATCACACACGCCTTCTTATGTTAACCTGTTTGTGTTCTGCTGGATCAGCACAAACAGTTTATCCGAGTGAACTATATGTCGTACTTCGCACACGTACGTAGATTTGTTAACTCTTTCTGTTATCTTCGCTAATCACGAACAATTCATAAGAACAAACTGTCTGTCATAGATCGCACACACCTATTTTTTCTGAATCGTATTTGATGGATCCACCATCGCACATAGTTTGTGTCATTGGCGACGGAGGTTGAACTATATCGTTTGTGATTCATGCATCGCACACATTTTCGCGAAGGGTCTTTGATTGATGTGTTGTCTTTGGACCATTCTGCAGTAGTGCAAGTTTAGGAAACATAAAGCATGAGTCATCACTTCACTTCTACCCTCTTTTTGCAGGCAGCTTCCCCTTGTTGACGTAGCCCTCTGGACTGCTCTGCCATACTGGACTTCGAATAGTTCCCGAGCTAGCTTTTCATGCTTGTTTTGATGGCTGAGAAGGTCGAATTGACTACGGAGCTTCTTCCATCCGCGAAGCCCCGAGCTCCATATAGTCCGGATACGCTTCTTCGTCTGTCTCCTCTACCTCTTCCTCTTCCTCAATCCGTGCTTGAATCGAATAAGAATGAGCTCCGCTCAAAGATGCATGAGCAGAAGAAAGCACATCCATTCTATACTGAGCACGTGCCCGCACATCCGTGGATGAACCACCATGGCAAGAGAGTAAAGCAGCTAGGGTGCGGAAACGATTCACAACCTTCTGCATAACGAAAATGCATTGACGTGTTAATATGTAAAAAAATTTACAATGAAAGAAAGCACATGTTCATATTGCAAAGCATCTAGTGTGCGGCAATGATTGACAAGGCCTGTAACCTGTAGAGTACTCATAAGAAGCCCGTTCGTTTCTAGACCAGGGTCATGACCAAGTACCACATTACTATCATTGATACATCTCCATAGATCCGTGCCCTGAATAAAACATATGCGACACACGACTCATGAAGAAATGACACATGTTTATATTTCGAAAGAGAGACAAAAGAGAGACATACCACTCGGTCATGCAGAGGGCCATAATCTAGATGCGATCCAGTGGTCTCCCTAATAGATTTGTTGAATACACCATTAGCAACCTCACTTGGCATTAGGTCCAAGATATCAACAAGAGTCCATGTACCCTTGTGAATAACTTTGTACTCTTTGCGAAGCCACTCCAGATGCCTTTAGTATCCCCCCCTCGTCGTCGTTGGGTGTGTGATCATTTTCAAGTAGAGCATTCCACATGTCCACCCACATAAGGTGGCGATCCTCCCAATTCGCGACATTCTTGTTGTTTTGCCGACTCGTCCCATAAATCATGAGAAGAATACATTAATTTCATTTTTTGTGTAAGATGTTGATCAACATGTGTTACAAAAAAAACTCTCAGCTATGTAGCAGCACACTTGTCTCAACGTAGTCCGGCGGGGTGCATTGTTGTACTCCAAATTGCTTTGAAACGATGTGGAAGATGCCACTCGACTGCAGAAAAGCATATCTAGGGGCACCACACACGCCAAAGATGTTGGTCACGAAAGCACATATTGCTCAAAGGGAACTGCCTAAGTACTATGTACGACCTCCAATTGACCTACATCACAACTTGTCACTCGCTCATGCACAAAAAATTAAGCAATATGGCAAAGCATTTGGATAATTACCTAATTATAACTCAGCATGTCAAGCTTGCTTATGTATGTCTTGTACCGTCCCATGGCGACGATACTTGACACTTGGACACGAGCCCATGTGTGTGCGTGATAGTGGGGTACCACTCCTGTTCCTTGTCAAGAGGCCACTCCCATGGTTCTTCCCGCAGCAATGGTGACATTATGGCCTACAGGGATACAATCCCACATCCAAATCTGTAGGCCCCAAACAAAAGCACCAAGACTAGATGTAGGCTTACTCCTCATACATGATCCATCCAACTGCACATTTATACACACATTAGACGATCACACACAAACATCTATTTTATATAATGAAAATGCATCATAGTAAGCATTACCTGATGGTACAACAAGGTTAGTGCCGCCGACCCCCAACTCCACTTAACATCCCATTGACGAAGAGGGTCCAAGAACATCCATGAGGCTGTGTCCCCCATGCCATCCGGAAGCACCACTTGGGTCAAAAGATTCCATAAGTAACCCTGGCGTACCTGTCCATAGTAGCCGGACTGACATCCTCTAGGCACTTGTAAAAATGTTATCGTAGCCACGACAACAACACACCGGATAGCTTACGATCCTTCTTGGTTTCATGAATCCACGGTGATGGTTCAACACCAACCAATTGTTGGGGAACGTGACAGAAAACAAAAATTTCCGGCATAGCAAGCACGCCCAGGACCACTATGGAGACTGCATACAAGGTTTGATCTGATCCGTACCGACTCGAAGCGCAGCGGTAGAAGAGTCGGTGGAGATCGTTGGTGTAGATCCCCGCAGCTAGGATTTTACAACCTCCCAACCATGAGGATGTACTCCTTCATCGGACAGCCCTTCGGGAGGCGGTCGGACAGTCCCCCCGAACGATGTCGCGGACAGCCCTTCGGGAGGACCCTCGAAACTCGAACGGAGACTCGGACAGCCCTCCTGCGAGGACATTCAAACAACCCCTCAGGCAAAATATCGAAACTACGACCTCTCTACGGGGTTGCACACATACGGTGTGATCTATCCGGTAGGGTTTCGCTGTCCAGAACTAGTTCCTGCCGGAACCCAGACAGCATTTCGGCTCTACGAAACTATTTTGCTGGGAGGCAGAGAAGAAGCCAGATCATTGCAATGGCATGTGTATGAGAGAAAGGGATGAAGGTTTGGGCTGCCCCTCACCTCATATTTATAGGAAAACCAAGGGGTAGGGTGGTTTTACAAGAAAACCCAAAAACCACATGGAAAGGAGTCCTTCCCAAGGACCCAAAAGATGAAACCAAGGAACAAGTGGGGGCTCCATGGAGGAGCCCCATTGTGGCCGGCCACCCCTAGTGGGTCCCCCAAAAGGGGGATCCTATCCATCCATGTCATACCCCAAGATATTTTAAGCAAAAGCCTAAAAAAGTGGCTTTCCAATAAAGTAATCCAAAAAGCACTTTCACTATTCATGACGACACTTTTCAGCGTCCAGTCGAACTGAAAATATTTATGTGGGCTTAGAACAATTCTAGTACCCCACTAAAATTATTTTCAATGCGATCCGGAACAATTCCGGAATAGTGATTTTCATCTGCGAAAAGTATCTGAAGCGGTTCCGGCAGCTCCGGAACATTTCCGGTTTTTCTTCCGGAAAATTCCCAGAAGTTTCCAGAATGATTTTGGCACCCTCCAAGAATTATCAGGCATGTGACGAAACCAACTTGAGTTAATGGTAACCCCTGAAACTGCTTTTTAGCTTTACCGAAACTGTTCCGGTGTACTGTCTGCGGAACTTTTCTGTTGTCCGAAACTTTTTCGGTGTCCGAAACTTTTTCGGTGATTTTCTCTTAGACTCCCTGTCTAGTATTCAACAGATAGATGAACCTTAAGCGTGTGACCCTATAGGTTCGGTGAAGCATAGACATGACTCGGAACCCCTTCCGATCAATGATCAACATCGGAGCCGTGGACACCCATATGGACCCCTATACCCACACGAATGAATATTCGAGTGAACCTCCAGTTGCCGTGTGCTATTCCTGTCGCTTCACGATATGTTACAACTATCCGAGGTGAGACATGTTGGCCTCCCCGTGGATCAACAACTTTTCCACTATGCTAGTTACCTCGTTGCTGGTATTGTTCTCTTTTCTCGTTCCAGTATTCCGGCATCCCTGTGATCAAATCACAAAGTGTCTGGCCAGACAATGTTCGATACCGTAACACCGAGAGGGCCCAGAGATATCTCTCCATCAACGGAGGAGCAAATCCCAATCTTGAGCTATCAAGTTACTTGACATACTTTTCCATGAACCCATAAGCCGCCGTAATAGCCACCCATTTACAGATGACGTTTAACAAACCCCAATGTTCATGAAGCAAGCATGAAGAAACTCGATACTCTCATGGTCTAAGGAATTATGCAAACGTTAACCATCTCTGTGTTATTAACCATTAACTTGTGACGAATGTATCTCATAGCATAACATCAATTCGGATCGATTCAACACGAGTGTTCTACCAACATCGCGTCCTCAAAATTGTCGACATAGCCATGCCCATGATCAGGAAAATAGGACCATCATGCAACACTTGAGCCAGTCTTAGAGGCAAGACTAGGAATACAATTTACCGTTTATTATACCACACGTGCACATGAGTTTCCCTCCAAGCCTCGTTTAATTTGTAGACTCGAGAATCATTGCAGTTATAGCATGGAACATAAACATTCATTACAAACTTTGGAGATACAAAATAACTGTTATTACTGCCTCTAGGGCATATCTCCTATAGACTCCCACTTGCACTAGAGTCATAATCTAGTTACATGGCTTCCCTAACACCAATGGCTATCCGGTGTTGCTCATGCTTTGCTCGTGGTAGAGGCTTTGTCATCGGGTCTGACACATTCAGATCCGTGTGAACTTTGCGTACTTTGACTAAACCTTCTTCGACATGATGTCGAATGAGTTTATATTTGCGTTGAATATGCATTGTCTTATGGTGCGAACATGGCTCCCTTGCCTGAGCCACGACGCCACTATTATCACAATAGATCTCCACCGGGTCCAGAGCACTTGGAACCACACCTAGGTCTTCAAGAAATTGCTTGATATCGACAGCTTGCTTGGAGGCTTCAGAAGCAGCAACATATTCCGCCTCCGTCGTAGAATCCGCCACAGTCTTTTGTTTGCAACTTTTCCAATAAACTGCACCGCCGTTCAATATGAAAACATAGCCAGATTGAGATTTGAAGTCATCTGGGTCAGTCATGAAGCCTGCATCAGTGTAACAACTTACAATGAGCTCTTCATCACCTCCGTACACAAGGAGTAAATCCTTGGTCCTTCTGAGGTACTTAAGAATACCCTTGACTGTGGCCCAGTGTTCCAATCCTGGATCACCTTGCTACCGGCTGCTAACACTTAGCGCATAGGAAACATCCGGTCTTGTACATAGCATGGCATACATAATAGAACCAACTGCCGAAGCATATGGAATATCATTCATTTGTACTCTCTCATCGAGGGTCCGAGGACTCTGATTCTTGCAAAGCACTGTGCCAGGTGACATGGGGAGTAGGCCTTTCTTGGAGTTCTCCATGTTGAACCTTTTCAACACCTTGTCAATGTACGTGCTTTGGCTAAGCGCTATTAGGCGTCTTGATCTATCTCTATAGATCCTGATGCCCAATACATATGCCGCTTCACCTAAGTCTTTCATTGAAAAACTCCTTTTCAATGAGTCTTTTATTTCGCTAAGAAAATTCACATCATTTCCAATCAACAATATGTCATCCACATACAAGATTAGAAATGCTTTTGCGCTCCCACTAAACTTCTTGTAAACACAAGATTCTTCATCGTTCCTGATGAAGCCAAACTCTTTGACCACTTCATCGAAATGAATGTTCCAGCTCCTTGATGCTTGCTTCAGACCATAAATGGCTTTCTGAAGCTTACATACCTTTCCAGCATTCTTAGGATCGACAAAACCTTCTGGCTGTATCATGTATACATCCTGTTCAAGGTTTCCATTTAGGAAAGCCGTTTTGACATCCATCTGCCATATTTCATAATCGAAATAAGCAGCAATTCCTAGTAATATCCGAACAGACCTAAGCATAGCTACAGGCGAGAAAGTCTCGTCGTAGTCCACTCCTGGAACTTGCGTGAACCCTTTCGCGACAAGTCTAGCTTTGTGGATAGTAATGTTACCATCCGCGTCCGTCTTTCTTTTGAAAATCCATTTACAACCAACGGGTTTTACGCCATCTAGAAGTTCTTCCAAGTTCCAAACTTGGTTTTCGTACATGGATTCCATTTCGGATCTCATGGCCTTGTGCCATTCCCTTGAGCTAGGCCCCGCCATCGCTTCCTTGTAGTGCGCAGGTTCATCGTCTTAAAGAATGAAGATTTCGTTATGAAACCACTCAGGTGGCTGGATAGCCCTACCTGATCTACGTGGTTCAGTAACAACATTGTCTGAAGTTTCCGCATCACATGCGACAACTTCCGGCCCAGTTGTAGGGATAATTTGCGGAATTACTTCCGGTTCCTTAGCCATATCAATGGTGGCCGAAGATTCACTAATCTCATTAATTTGTACTGTCCTCCCACTCAATTCTTTAGCGAGAAATTCTTTCTCGAGAAAGTGTGCAACCTTTGCGACAAACATTTTGCCTTCGGACTGGTGGTAGAAGGAATATCCAATGGTGTTATTTGGATAACCTACAAAGTAACATTTGTCTGATCTAGGTTCCAGTTTGGTTGGCTGTAAACGTTTTAGGTATGCCTCACAACCCCAAACCTTGAGATGCGACACACTAGGTATCTTCCCATACCACATCTCATGTGGTGTCGTCTTAACAGACTTAGACGGCGCTCTGTTTAATGTATAAGCGGCAGTGAGTAGTGCGTGAACCCAAAAAGATATTGGTAGACCTGTAAGAGACATCATTGACCTTACCATGTCTAATAGGGTTCGGTTACATCGTTTTGACACTCCATTTCTCTGTGGAGTTCCGGGAGGCGTAAGCTGTGAAACGATTCCACGGTCACTCAGATGTTGGCCAAACTCATGACTAAGATATTCGCCTCCGCGATCAGACCACAGAAACTTAATCTTTTTGTCACGATGATTTTCTACCTCATTCTGAAAATCTTTGATCTTTTCAAAGGTTTCCGACTTATGCTTAATCAAGTAGATATAGCCATACCGACTTAAATCATCAGTAAAAGTCACGAAGTAAAAATACCCACCCCGTGCGGCCGTGTCATTGGACCACATACATCACTATGTATTATTTCCAATAATTCACCCGCCCATTGAGGATGACCCGTGAACAGCGTCTTGGTCATTTTTCCCATCAAACAAGCTTCACATGTGTCAAATGATTCAAAATCAAGGGACGGTAAAACTCCATCTTTATGGAGTCTTTGCATGCGTTTCTTTCCGATGTGGCCAAGCCGATAGTGCCACAAGTAAGTGGTGGTGGTATCAGCCTTCTTAAGGCGTTTAGCATTCACGTTAAAGACATCATTTCCACAATCAAGATTCAGTATGAAAAGGCCACCAACAATGGGTGCAAATCCATAAAACATATCCTTACAATAAAGAGAACAACCATTGTTCTCAGACTTGTAGGAGTACCCATCGTGTACTAAAAATGATCCAGAGATAATGTTTCTACACAATAACGCAACAAAATAACAGTTACTAAGTTCCAAAATAAATCCTGAAGGGAGATGTAGAGGCATAATGCCGACGGCTTGAGCGGCGATCCCAGCGCCATTCCCGACAAGCATCACGACTTCATTCTTTGCCATCTTGCGCACCTTCTGAAGCCCCTATATCGAGTTGCAAATGTGAGCAACCGATCCGGTATCAAATACCCAAGACTTAGAATTTTCACTAGCAAGCAAAACTTCAATGACATTAACTTGTACAACAATTATACCTTTTTCGGTTTTCCTGGACTTCTTATCTTCCAGATACTTCTTGCAGTTTCTCTTCCAGTGTCCTGTGCCCTTGCAGTAGAAGCACTCAGTTTCATTCTTGGCTCCGCCCTTAGATTTGCGTTGGAAGCCGGTCTTACCGGTGCCCTTGCCCTTCTTTGGCTTGCCTTTCTTTTTGAAACTGGCAATTTTATTCACAAGCAACACTTGCTTGCGACTTTTCTGCAGTCCTCATTCAGCAGTTTTCAGCATGGCAAGCACCTCATTTGCTGTTTTGTCCATCCCATTCATGTTGTAGTTCATGATAAAACCGCCATAAGACGGGGGGAGTGAACCTAGTAACAAGTCCATAACATGCTCTTCTGGAAGTGGGAATTCCAGGATTTTAAGCCTTTCAGCGTAGCAAATCATATTGACTACGTGCTCGCCAACTGAACTGCCCTCAGCCATCTTGGTCTCCGCCATCATTTTCATGATGTCAAAACGTTCAGACCGTGCATTAAACTTGTAAAGAGCATCCAGATCCTTGATCATATCAAAGGAGTTATGGAATTCAAAACGTTTTTGAAGCTCTGAATTCATGCAAGACAGCATGAGGCACTGCACTAAGTTGAAATCATCATCCTTAGTGGCCCAGACATTATGTATGTCTGCCGCGGCTGTTGCCGCCGGTTTAGGAGGAAGAGGTCTGTCAAGCACATACACTTTCTTAGCACCCCGGAGGACAATCCTCAGGGTACGGACCTAGTCCGCATATTTGTTTCCATTCGCAGCTAACTTCTCTTTCTCTAACATAGGCCTAAGTTGAACGCGGTGTTGCGAGCCATTTGATCTACAATGGAAAACACAAGTTCATTTAGATTTTGTTCATAATGATTTGTGGCACTAGTGAATAAATAATTTTATTCCAAGGTGCACTCCCACTCAAATCAATATCTCTCATAATTGATTGTCAGTGATGCAAGACCCAACTTTCAATTTAGCGTCAAGGATGTAACCATCTCAAGTGACGAGAATTTTAATTGGTAGGCCAACTTGCCAATCACATCTCTATGTGACTCTTGTTCATCTTTTGATGCGTGTGTTCCGAGATCATGACTTTCATGCCTGAACGTCAAGACAACCAAGTGATCTCGTTGCGAGGTCTCAACTCACCCGCCTCACACTTCTCTAATCGTTCGTACCCATGTAACCATGTGATACCCCGAAGAGATAGGTGCCGTGACGGTGATACACTTGGGAGAGCACTAACTACTTGATATTCTAAGTGAGAGATCACCCTAATAAAAAGCGACTACCCCGCAATTAAGAAGGGTGCATCAAGAGGGATAACCATCTCAGGCAATTCATAATAGCATGATATGGTATAGCCCCTTCTGACGGAGAAGTCAAGTATTTCTTCGTCTTCGACATTCGCGTCGGTGTTCACCTCTGCGAAGATTGCCACCACCTTGTCGATGCACCAGATAATATTGCTATCTTTATAGCTAATAAAATAAGTGTATTACATAAGGTTGACACGCAGGTCATTAAAGTGCAATCATATGGCTCCAGCCATCATGCCGAATCATGACACGCAGGTCATGTTAATTACATCATATAGCCATCTCATACATAATCAAAATTGAATATGAGCTTTGCTATACCACATCACATGCAAACCATCCTGTAAAACCAAGTTAGACACCTCTAATCGGTTTATACAAAATTTTATTTTACGTGGCTTCTAAGGTTTTGACTCAAACCGCAGCTACCAACGTTTATCATCAAGTATGATAATTCAAGTTGCTAGATTAACTTTCCAGGGTGTATGAAACAGGAGATGATAAAATCTCGAGCTCCATACTAAACTTCGTCATACGCGTGACCCCTGTGCAGATCATATCTGCATTGCCCTTTCGTCTGCGAAACATCCATCTTTATTTTGACTATGGTGGAACCCAAAGAACTGTTAGCACTTCGTTGATATGTCAATCAGCATACTCAGGAGCAGCATGAAAGGATCGCGGATTCCTAGAACTTTGTAAGATTCCACCATTCCGTCAAGATATGGACTACGCAAATTCACGGGAAGCAACAGGAACATCGGGTAACAGATTTCATCTGCTACCCGCACAAATAATTTTCAGCAATAGATCTCATCTACTACAAAATTATACTATGCAATACCCATACATCTCATGTATTCTAGATCATAACATGCATCTACTCATAGCCTGGCTCTTGATGCCACTGTTGGTGAACACGACAGAAAACAAAAATTTCCGGTATAGCGAGCACGCCCAGGACCACTATGGAGACTGCATACAAGGTTTGATCTGATCCGTACCGACTCGAAGCGCAGCGGTAGAAGAGTCAGTGGAGATCGTTCGTGCAGATCCCCGCAGCTAGGGTTTTACAACCTCCCAACCGCGAGGATGTACTCGTTTGTCGGACAGCCCTTCGGGAGGCGGTCGGATTGTCCCCCCAGATGTCGCGGACACCCCTTCGGGAGGACCCTCGAAACTCGAACGGAGACTCGGACAGCCCTTCAGGAGGACACTCAAACAGCCCCTCAAGCAAAAGATCAAAACTATGACCTATCTAGGGGGTTGCACACATATGGTGTGATCTATCCGGCAGCGCTTCGCCGTCCAGAACTAGTTCCTGCCGGAACCTAGACAGCCTTTCGGCTCTACGAAACTATTTCGCTGGGAGGGAGAGAAGAAGCCAGATCATTGCAATGGCATGTGTATGAGAGCAAGCGATGAAGGTTTGGGCTGCCCCTCACCTCCTGTTTATAGGAAAACCAAGGGGTAGGGTGGTTTTACAAGAAAACCCAAAAACCACATGGAAAGGAGTCCTTCCCAAGGACCCAAAGGTGAAACCAAGGAACAAGTGGGGGCTCCATGGACGAGCCCCATTGTGGCCGGCCACCCCTAGTGGGTCCCCCAAAAGGGGGATCCTATCCCTCCATGTCATACCCCAAGATCTTTTAAGCAAAAGCCTAAAAAAGTGGCTTTCCAATAAAGTAATCCAAAAAGCACTTTCACTATTCACGACGACATTTTTCAGCGTCCAGTCGAACTGAAAATATTTATGTGGGCTTAGAACAATTCTAGTACCCCACTAAAATGATTTTAAATGTGATCCGGAACAATTCCGGAATAGTGATTTTCATCTGCGAAAAGCATCTGAAGCGGTTCCGGCAGCTCCGGAACATTTCCAGTTTTTCTTCCAGAAAATTCCCAAAAGTTTCCAGAATGATTCTGGCACCCTCCAAGAATTATCAAGCATGTGAGGAAACCAATTTGACTTAATGGTAACCCCTGAAACTACTTTTTAGTTTTACCGAAACTGTTCCGGTGTACTATTTGCGGAACTTTTCCGTTGTCCGAAACTTTTTCGGTGATTTTCTCTCAGACTCCCTGTCTAGTATTCAATAGATAGATGAACCTTAAGCGTGTGACCCTATAGGTTCGGTGAAGCATAGACATGACTCGGAACCCCTTCCGATCAATGATCAACATCGGAGCCGTGGACACCCATATTGACCCCTATACCCACACGAATGAATATTCGAGTGAACCTCCAGTTGCCGTGTGCTATTCCTATCGTTTCACGATATGTTACAATTACCCGAGGTGAGACATGTTGGCATCCCCGTGGATCAACAACTTGTCCACTATGCCAGTTACCTCGTTGCCGGTATTGTTCTCTTTTCTCGTTCCCGTGTTCCGGCATCCCTGTGATCAAATGACAAAGTGTCTGGCCAGACAATGTTCGATACCGTAACACCGAGAGGGCCCAGAGATATCTCTCCATCGACGGAGGAGCAAATCCCAATCTTGAGCTATCAAGTTACTTGACATACTTTTCCATGAACCCGTAAGCCGCCGTAATAGCCACCCATTTATGGAACCCGTAAGCAAGCATGAAGAAACTCGATACTCTCATGGTCTAAGGAATTATGCAAATGTTAACCATCTCTGTGTTTTTAACCATTAACTTGTGACGAATGTATCTCATAGCATAACATCAATTCGGATCGATTCAACACGAGTGTTCTACCAACATCGCGTCCTCAAAATTGCCGGCATAGCCATGCCCATGATCAGGAAAACAGGACCATCATGCAACACTTGAGCCAGTCTTGGAGGCAAGACTAGGAATACAATTTACCGATTATTATACCACACGTGCACATGAATTTCCCTCCAAGCCTCGTTTAATTTGTAGACTCGAGAATCATTGCAGTTATAGCATGGAACATAAACATTCATTACAAACTTTGGAGATACAAAATAACTGTTATTACTGCCTCTAGGGCATATCTCCTACACCAATCCTGCAACCCGTTGTCGCCACCCCTCAGACTTCACCTTCCCAATAAGGGCCCCGCCCTCAATCGGCAGCCCGGAGATCATCGCAATATCCTCCAAAGTGACCTCACCAAGAGCAAGGTGGAAAGAGTGCGTCTCTGGCCTCCAAAGGTCCGTAAGGGTGGTAATGGCCGTCGAGTTCAGCCATGGTGGTGTGCCTTTAAAGCTGAGCACAAACTGATGAAGATCCATTTTTCTAAAATAAGGCTCGTAGCAATGGTTATATATGAGAGATTCTCGCGGGTTGTAGCCCCCAACCGAAGAACTTGTGGAACCTAACAAACTCACAATTTTGTTACTTCTCTCAACTTGTCACAATATGAAAATCAAACAATGTAGATACGTAATTACCTCCCCTCTTTCCACTAGCACATCACGATTCTTCATCAAGGACGGGATATTTATCCGGCTCAAACATCCTACATAATAAGTTTGGCAACAAATAATCTTAGGATTCAACATAATACTTTTTTTCAAACAAATCACAAACAACTAATTTTAGGGTTTCACCATGTTTCAAAAATACATCTACAATAATAAATCTTGACTAGAAAAATTTGGAGGAACAAAAGGAGAATACCTCAAGCAACTTTGGGGCGGTCTGATCTACTCCTTTTGATGGCAAAAATGGAGGATTATGGTTGGATTTGGTGGAGAAGGAGAGAGAGGTAGAGGGCAGTTCATCTGCCGCCGGCTGAGGAAGAAAATGTGAGTGGGTTGGGTACCACCCGCGGCCCCGTGCAACTTACTTAATCGAGGGTAGAAACTCCATTGAGCCTGGCATTTCTAAAAACATTAGCCAGATCGGTGTTTGTGGTCTGCCATGTTAGCGAGCAACGCGTGCTCAGCCTAGCAGTGGGCTAGGGCCAAAACACTACCTACCTCGGCGTTTCTATGTTGGGAGAAACGCCACGGTCTATGACATTGCAAAAAGTATCAGATTGCTAAATACTTCTGTGTCGAGTTCAGTTTCTAACAAGCATCGCTGACAAGGTCAGAAACAGTGCTTTAGGCCTTCTCTCAGCACCACTTGACTTGTGCTTTCGAAAAAAGCACCATCTTGACTTGTCGCCTCCCTAAAAAAACTCGATTTGTCGCCGGATTTTGTTCTGTCTCCCCTGCACGTGTCACAGTACCATCCTGGATGAGACTAGTATAGGATTAGGCCTTTAGCTAAGATTGTAGGATCAATGCAGACATTTCATATTTATACAATTCAAAAAAGTCTGAAAAAGTACAACATTCCTACAATTTATGTCTACAACTTAAAAAATGAGCTCAAAACTCGTTCTACAATTAGAGATATGAAAAAGACAAATTTGACTTTGAATAGTGTCAGCTTTGAGGTGAATAGTATTTGACACTATTCACATTTGATTTTGTATTTTTGCTCCTCTAAGTGTAGTTCAAATCAGAAGCAGAAGCTTTTTAAGCTTCCATCTCACAGATGAATGTGTGTCTTTAAATTTTTCCATAATTTTTTAACATATTTTGTATCTTAAATTTTTTGATCTCATTGATCTCAGATAAGGACAAATCCTATATAAGTCTTCCCCATATCATCCTGGTCCATGATCTTGGTTGCGGTTGTAGCACATTGGCCAGCGGCCCTCCTCCCGGCGAGGATGCTTCTTTCGTTTCGGTCTCCGGGATTGAATCCCCAACCCGCGCGCAGATCTGCATTCATGCGGGGAAAAGGGGCCCTTGGGTGCTTCCCGGTCAAACAAAGAGACAACACTGTTAGCCCAAACCACTAGCTAGCTTGCTCATAATCCTACACTGAGCGCACAATCAGAAGAAGAATAGAAAGTGTGTGCTCGTGTGAGGAGGAAATGAGTTGTATGCACTCTCATACACTTGCATCCAAATACTAGTAAGAAACACTCACGTACAAAGCTAGCTCTTGGTAGTACTACTAGAAATTTAATCATATTTCCAATCTAGAAGGAGATGCAAAAAAATTTCTTCTAATTTTTTACTTTGGTTGGCTTTGCACAATAGAGAACTTTTGCATTTAGCCTCAAAGGGGATTTTTATTGACCTTGATGCAAACACTGCTTATGAAGTTTTGGAAGGAATTTTGGGGATTCCTCCACCAAAAAGGGGGTTTTCATTTTCACAAGAGGGAATTCAAATTCTCGACAAATTGGGTGACTTACATAAGCACTTGGTCGAGTTACAAAATATCACGAACCCCTCAAACATATTAGTGGGAACCTCCATCGGTAGAACACTTTGATTACCCTTTGCAATAAGATTTTGGATATTTTGGATCTTAAGATGGTTTCTTCTCCTGAAAATTTAGGGAAGCGGAAAGAGTCCCCCGGACTCCCGAAGGCCCTCACAAAAGTGTCCAAAACCAAAGATGATAATACCTAGATCTATTGTTTTATGCCTATCTAGGGGCGTTAAACAATAGCACTTGTTGGGAGGCAACCCAATTTTATTTTATGTTTTATGTTTTTGTTTCTATTATTTAGTGCTTTAAACATTATTACCTCTGTAGTAATTGTTTTTTTGTTTTTTAATTAGTGTTTTATTCAATTAAAACCTTTGGGATGGTCTATGGTGATTGTTGATTTGATTGTGCTGAAAAACATAAACTTTTGCGCTCAGTCCAGGAATTTTCTAAATTCACCAAAGCGTCGAATGAGTCTGAAATTGTTACACACGATTGACATACAAATGTCAAAGATTTTAATAAATTTTCAGAATTTTTGGAGTTGCAGAAGTATTCTAAGTTTACAACTTGCTACAGACTGTTCTGTTTTTGACAGATTGTGTTTTCTTTGTGTTGTTTGCTTATTTTGATGTATCTATGGGTTGTATCGGGGGTTATGAACCATGGAGAAGTTGGAATATAGTAGATATTACACCAATATAAATAAATAATGAGTTCAAAACAGTAGCTAAAGTGGTGATTTATTTTTCTTATACTAACGGATCTCATGAGTTTTCTGTTGAGTTTTGTGTTGTGAAGTTTTCAAGTTTTGGGTAAAGATTTAATGGACTATGGAATAAGGAGTGGCAAGAGTCTAAGATTTGGGATGACCAAGGCACCCCAAGGAATATTCAAGGTTACCAAAGAGCCTAAGCTTGGTAGGTCCCAGAAGGCATCCCCTCTTTCGTCTTCAATCCATGGGTAAATTTACTTGAGGCTATATTTTTATTCACCACATGATATGTGTTTTGCTTGAAGCGTCTTGTATGATATGAGTCTTTACTTTTTGTTTTGCCACAATCATCATTGCTGCACATATATTTTGAGAGGGACATGAACGAATTGTGAAATTATTAGAATACTCTATGTGCTTCACTTATATCTTTTGAGCTAGGCAATTTTGCTCTAGTCCTTCACTTATATATTTTTAGAGCACGGTGGTGTTTTATTTTATAGAAATAATTGAACTCTCGTACCTCACTTATATTATTTTGAGAGTATTTATGCAGCATGGTATTTGGTTTAGGTTATGAATTTATTCCTAATATAATGGGCATCCAAGAGGGATATAATAAAAACTTTCATATAAAGTGCATTGAAACTATGAGAAGTTTGATTCCTTGCATATAGTTTTGAGATATAAAGATGGTGATATTAGAGTCATTCTAGTTAGTAATTGTGGATTGGTAAAAATACTTGTGTTAAAAGTTTGTGATTCCCATAGCATGCACGTATGGTGAACCGTTATGTAACGAAGTCGGAGCATGATTTGTTTATTGATTGTCATCCTTTGTGTGAGGGTCAGGAGTGCGAGATGGTTAACTCCTACCAACCTCTCCCCTAGAAGCATGTGTCTAATACTTTGCTTTGATAACTAACAGACTTTTGCAATAAGTATGTGAGTTCTTTATGACTAATGTTGAGTCCATGGATTATACGCACTCTCACCCTTCCACCTTTGCTAGCCTCTCTAGTACCGCGCAACTTTCGCTGGTGCATTAAACCCAACATATACCCTTCCTCAAAACAGCCACCATACCTAACTATTATGGCATTTCCATAGCCATTCCGAGATATATTGACATGCAACTTCCACCGTTCCATTTATTATGAAACACACCATCATATTCATATTGCTTTGCACGATCGTAAGATAGCTAGCATGATGTTTTCATGGCTTGCCCGCTTTTTGAGGTCATTTTCTATGCTACATTGTTGCACATCCCGGTACACCGCCAGAGGCATTCATATACAGACATATTTTGTTCTAGATATCGAGTTGTAATTTTTGAGTTGTAAGTAAATAAAAGTGTGATGATCATCATTATTAGAGCATTATCCCATGAGAGGAAAGGATGATGGAAGCTATGATTCCCTCACAAGTTGGGATGGGTCTCCGAACTTTAAAAATAATAAAAGAGGCCAATGAAGCCCAAATTAAAAAATAGGCCAAAGATGCCCACCAAAATAAAAAAATGGGAGAAAAGAGAGAAGGGACAATGCTACTATCTTTTTTTCCACACTTGTGCTTCAAAGTAGCACCATGATCTTGATGATAGAGTGTCTCCTATTTTTTCACTTTCATATACTATTGGGAATTTTTTCATTATAATGCACACCCACTTAGTTTATTTTTGAGCTTTCATACACTTATAGCTCTAGTGCATTTGTTGCATGGCAATCCCTACTCACTCACATTGATATCTATTGATGGGCATCACCATAGCCCGTTGGTACGCCTAGTTGATGTGAGACTATATTCTCCTTTTCCTCACAACCTCCACCATATTCTATTCCACCTATAGTGTTATATCCATGGCTCACGCTCATGTATTGCGTGAAAGTTGAAAGGTTTGAGAACATAAAAGGTGTGAAACAATTGCTTGACTTGTCATCGGGGTTGTGCATGATTTAAATACTTTGTGCTGGGAAGATGGAGCATAGCCAGACCATATGATTTTGTAGGGATAACTTTCTTTGGCCATGTTATTTTGAAAGGACACGATTGCTTTGTTAGTATGCTTGAAGTATTGTTGTGTTATGTCAATATTGACCTTTTGTTTTGAATCTTATGGATCTGAACATTCATACCAAAATAAATAATATTACATGGATAAATATGTTAGGTAGCATTCCACATAAAATATTCCGTTTTTATCATTTACCTACTCGAGGACGAGCAGGAATTAAGCTTGGGATGCTTGATACGTCTCCAACGTATCTATAATTTTTCATTGTTCCATGCTATTATATTATCTATTTTGGATGTTTTATACGCA
This sequence comes from Hordeum marinum, assembly GCA_022496015.1. Classification (NCBI taxonomy): domain Eukaryota; kingdom Viridiplantae; phylum Streptophyta; class Magnoliopsida; order Poales; family Poaceae; genus Hordeum; species Hordeum marinum. Next base: position 28,541,578 of record CM039678.1, read on the forward strand.
TTAATATGCATTATATTATTTTTGGGACTAACCTATTAACCTAGTGCCCAGTGCCAGTTTCTGTTTTTTCTTTGTTTTTGAGTATTGCAGAAAAGGAATATCAAATGGAGTCCAAACGAAATAAAATTCTACGATGATTTTTCTTGGACCAAAGGAACCCAAGAGACTTGGAGAAGAGGCCAGAAGACCCACGGGTGGGCCACAAGCCACCAGGGCGTGCCCCTAGCTTGTGTGCCCCCCCCCCCCCCCGTGGCTCCTCCAACCCTAATTCTTCGCCTATAAATTCAGAAATATTCCCCCAATAACATAGAGAGCCAAGATAGTACTGTTGTGCCGCCAGAAGCCTCTATTCCTGTGAGATCCCATCTTGGGGCCTTTTTCGATAATCTGCCGGAGGGGGATTCGATCACGGAGGGCATCTACATCAACACCATTGCCCCTCCGATGATGCGTGAGTATTTCACCTCAGACCTTCGGGTCCATAGCTAGTAGCTATATGTCTTCTCTCTCTATGATCTTCAATACCATGTTCTTCATGATCTTCATGGAGATCTATCCGATGTAATACTCTTTTGCGGTGTGTTTGTCGAGATCCGATGAATTATGGATTTATAATCAGATTATCTATGAATATTATTTGAATCTTCTCTGAATTCTTATATGCATGATTTCATATCTCTGCAAGTCTCTTCGAGTTATTGGTTTGGTTTGGCCAACTAGATTGGTAATTCTTGCAATGGGAGAAGTGCTTAGTTTTGGGTTCAATCTTGCGGTGTCCTCACCCAGTGACAAAGTAGGGGTAGCGAGGCACGTATTTGTATTGTTGCCATCAAGGATAAAAAGATGGGGTTTCATCATATTGCTTGAGTTTATCACTCTACATCATGTCATCTTACTTAATGTGTTACTCTGTTCTTCATGAACTTAATACTCTAGATGCAGGCATGGTCGATGTGTGGAGTAATAGTAGTAGATGCAGAATCGTTTCGGTCTACTTGATATGGTCGTGGTGCCTACATGCATAATCATTGACTTGGATATCGTCATAACTATGCACTTTTCTATCAATTGCTCAACAGTAATTTGTTCACCCACCGTATTATTTTCCTTTAAGAGAGAAGCCTCTATTGAAACCTATGGCCCCCGGGTCTATTTTCCATATTATATTTTCAGATCTATAAACCAAAAATACCAAAAATAATTTGCTGCAATCTATTTACTTTTATTTTACTTTTCGTTTTAGTAATCTTTTATATATATCTCTATCGGATCTCATCCTTGCAAGTAACCGTGAAGGGATTGGGAACCCCTTTATAGCTTTGGGTGCAAGTGTTTGATTGTTTGTGTAGGTGCAAAGATTGGGGCCTTGCTTGTACCTCCTACTGGATTGATACCTTGGTTCTCAACAATCGAGGGAAATACTTATCTACTTTGCTGCATAACCCTTTCCTCTTCAAGGAAAAACCAACGAAAGCTCAAGAAGTAGCAAGAAGGATTTCTAGCACCGTTGCCGAGGAGGATACATCGCAAGTCAAGACATCAAGCCTACGAAGTACCCATCACAAACTCATATCTTGCATTTACATTATTTTCCATTTGCCTCCCGTTTTTCTCTCCCCCACTTCACCAAATTTTCCATTTTACTCGCCCTCTTTTCCGTTTGCCTTTCTTTCTCTTTTTCTTACCAGATCTCTTGCTTCTTACTATGACTAGCGTTACTACTCCCCCTTTGTCACAAGATTTTCAAGTTCTATACTTCAAACAAAAACAAGGAGAAAATTTGAAAGATGCCTGGTATAGGCTAATGGAATCTTATCGTATTTCCAATTTAAAAGGAGACGCAAAAAATTTGCTTAGAAATTTTTATTTCGAGTGGCTTTGGATCATAGAGAACTTTTGGATTTCGCCTCAAAGGGGAACTATATTGAACTTGATGCAAACGCCGCTTATGAAGTTCTGGAAGGAATTTTGGGGATTCCTCCACCAAAAAGGGGGTTTGCTTTTTCACAAGAGGGAGTTCAAATTCTCGACAAATTGGATGACTTACATAAGCACTTGGTCGAGTTACAAAAATATCACGAACCCCTCAAACATATTAGTGGGAACCTCCATCGCTTGAACACTTTGATTACCCTTTGCAATAAGCATTTGTATATTTTGGATCTTAAGATGGTTTCTTCTCCTGAAAATTTAGGGAAGCGGAAAGAGTCCCCCAGACTCTCGAAGGCCCTCACAAAAGTGTCCAAAACCAAGGATGATAATACCTAGATCTATTATGTTATGCCTAGCTAGGGGCGTTAAACAATAGCGCTTGTTGGGAGGCAACCCAATTTTATTTTATGTTTTTTGTTTTTGTTTCTATTATTGAGTGCTTTACACATTATTACCTCTGTAGTAATTGTGTTTTTGTTTTTTAATTAGTGTTGGAGTTAAGTAAAACCTTTGGGATGGTCTACGGTGATTGTTGATTTGATTTTGCGGAAAAACATAAACTTTTGCGCTCAGCCCAGGAATTTTCTAAATTCACCTAAGCATCGAATGAGTCTGAAATTGTTACACAAGATTGATATGCAAATTTCCCAGATTTTACTAATTTTTCAGAATTTGTGGAGTTACAGAAGTATTCTAAGTTTACAGATTGCTACAGTCTGTTATGTTTTTGACAGATTGTGTTTTCTTTGTGTTGTTTGCTTATTTTGATGTATCTATGGGTTGTATCGGGGGTTATGAACCATGGATAAGTTGGAATACAATAGATATTACGCCAATATAAATAAAGAATGAGTTCACAACAATATCTGAAGTGGTGATTTATTTTTCTTATACTAACGGATCTTCTGAGTTTTCTGTTGAGTTTTGTGTTGTGAAGTTTTCAAGTTTTGGGTAAAGATTTGATGGATTATGGAATAAGGATTGGCAAGAGCCTAAGCTTGGGGATGCCCAAGGCACCCCAAGGAATATTCAAGGTTACCAAAGATCCTAATCTTGGGGATGTCCCGGAAGGCATCCCCTCTTTCGTCTTCAATCCATCGGTAAATTTACTTGAGGCTATATTTTTATTCACCACATGATATGTGTTTTGCTTGAAGCGTCTTGTATGATATGAGTCTTTGCTTTTTATTTTGCCACAATCATCCTTGATGCACACATATTTTGATAGGGACATGCATGAATCGTGAAATTATTAGAATACTCTTTGTGCTTCATTTATATCTTTTGAGCTAGGCAATTTTGCTCTAGTGCTTCACTTATATATATTTTTAGAGCACGATGGTGTTTTATTTTGTAGAAATAATTGAACTCTCGTACCTCACTTATATTATTTTGAGAGTAATTATACAGCATGGTAATTGGTTTAGGTTATGAATTTAGTCCTAATATAATGAGCATCCAAGAGGGATATAATACAAACTTTCATATAAAGTGCATTGAATACTATGAGAAGTTTGATTCCTTGCATATAGTTTTGAGATATAAAGATGGTGATATTAGAGTCATGCTAGTGAGTAATTGTGGATTGGTAAAAATACTTGTGTTAAAAAGTTTGTGATTCCCATAGCACGCATGTAAGGTGAACCGTTATGTAACGAAGTCGGAGCATGATTTGTTTATTGATTGTCATCCTTTGTGTGAGGGTTGGGAGTGCGCAATGGTTAACTCCTACCAACCTCTCCCCTAGAAGCATGCGTCTAATACTTTGCTTCGATAACTAATAGACTTTTGCAATAAGTATGTGAGTTCTTTATGACTAATGTTGAGTCCATGGATTATACGCATTCTCACCCTTCCACCTTTGCAAGCCTATCTAGTACCGCGCAACTTTCGTCGGTGCATTAAACCCACCATATACCCTTCCTCAAAACAGCCACCAGACCTACCTATTATGGCATCTCTAGCCATTCTGAGATATATTGCCATGCAACTTCCACTATTCCGTTTATTATGACACGCACCATCATTTTCATATTGCTTTGCATGATCGTAAGATAGCTAGTATGATGTTTTCATGGCTTCCCATTTTTTGATGTCATTTGCTATGCTAGATCTGTTGGGGAACGTTGCATGGGAAACAAAAAATTTCCTACACTTCACCAAGATCAATCTAGGAGATGAGCATCTACGAGAGGGGACAATGGATCTACATACCCTTGTAGATTGCTAAGCGGGAAGCGTTAAGAAACGCGGTTGATGTAGTCGAACGTCTTTGCGATCCAATCACGATCCGTCCCGATCTAGCACCGAACGGATGGCACCTCCGCGTTCAACACACGTACGGCTTGATGACGATCTCCGCCTTCTAAATCCATCAAGAGGGAGCGGAGAGTTATAAGAGTTCTCCGGCAGCGCGACGGCATTGCGGTGATGGTGGTGGAGCTATTCCAGCAGGGCTTCGCCTAAGCACCGCTAAAACCGATCTAGAGGAGAAACTACGATCTAGAGGAGAGGGTAGCACGTGGCTGAAATCTATGTGAAAAAACCCTAAAACCTCTAGTATATATAGGAGGAGGATAGGAGGAGACTTGGTGCAAGGGCCAGCCCTAGGAGGCTTCGGCCAAAGTGGAGAGGAGGAGTCCTCCTCCTCCACTCGTAGTAGGATTAGGACTCCTTCCTTATTTTTACCTTTTTGCCTTTTCCCACCTTTTTCCACTTTGGAATTTCTTCCCGGTCGCATGGGCCTTGTTTGGCCCTTTGGCCATACCACTAAGGGCTGGTATTTATCCTCCCACAGTCCATGTAGCCTCTTGGGTTGAAATACACCTCCCGATGGTCCCCCGGTACCCTCCCGGCACTCCCGATACACTACCGATGAGCCCAGAACTTTTCCGGCGACCAAAACAGGACTTCCTATATATCAATCCTTACCTATGGACCATTCTGGAGCTCCTCGTGACGTCCGAGATCTCATCCGGTAGTTCGAATAACCTTCGGTCACCACCATGCATAACTCTATACTACCGAAATGTCACCAAACCTAAAGTGTGTAGGCCCTGCGGGTTCGAGAACTATGTAGACATGACCGAGACACCTCTAGGGTCAATAACCAATAGCGGGACCTGGATGCCCATATTGGTTCCTACATATTCTACGAAGATCTTTATCGGTCGAACCTCTATGTCAAGGATTCAGTTAATCCCATAGGATGTTCCCTTTGTTCTTCGATATGTTACTTGCCCGAGATTCGATCGTTGGTATCTCCATACCTAGTTCAACATCGTTACCGGCAAGTCTCTTTACTCGTTACGTAATACAAGATCCCATGGCTAACACTTAGTCACATTGCTTGCTAGGCTTATTGTGATGTTGTATTACCGAGTGGACCCTGAGATACCTCTCCATCACACAGAGTAACAAATCCCAATGTTGATCCATGCCAACCCAGCAGACACCCTCGGAGATAACTATAGAGTAACTTTATAGTCACCCAGTTACGTTGTGACGTTTGATACACACAAGGCACTCCTCCGGTGTCCGTGAGTTGCATGATCTCATGGTCATAGGAACATATACTTGACATGCGGAAAACTGTAGCAATAAAGTGACACGATCATATGCTACGTTTATAGTTTGGGTCTTGTCCATACCATCATTCTCCTAATGATGTGATCCCGTTATCAAATGGCATATCATGTCAATGGCTAGGAAACCTTGAACATCTTTGATCAACGAGCTAGTCTACTAGAGGCATACTAGAGACATAGTTGTGTCTATTTATCCACACATGCAACGTGTTTCCAATCAATACAATTATAACATGGATAATAAACGATCATCATGAACAAGGAAATATAATAATAGCTACTTTATTATTGCCTCTAGGACATATTTCCAACAAGATCGTTGCACATCCCGTTACACCGCCAGAGGCATTCATATAGAGTAATATTTTGTTCTAGGTATCGAGTTGTCATTTTTGAGTTGTAAGTAAATAAAAGTGTGGTCGTCATCATTATTAGAGCATTGTCCCATGAAAGGAAAGGGTGATGGATGCTATGATTCACTCACAAGTTGGGATGAGTCTCCGGACTTTACAAATAATAAAAGAGGCCAATGAAGCCCAACTTAAAAAATAGGCCAAAGATGCCCACCAAAATAAAATAAAATGAGAGAAAAGAGAGAAGGGACAATGCTACTATCTTTTTTTCCACACTTGTGCTTCAAAGTATCACCATGAGCTTCATGATAGAGAGTCTCCTATTTTGTCACTTTCATATACTAGTGGGAATTTTTCATTATAATGCACACCCACTTAGTTTCTTTTTGAGTTTTCATACACCTATAGCTCTAGTGCATCTGTTGCATGGCAATCCCTACTCACTCACATTGATATCTATTGATGGGCATCTCCATAGCTCGTTGGTACGCCTAGTTGATGTGACACTATCTTCTCCTTTTCCTCACAACCTCCACCATATTCTATTCCACCTATAGTGCTATATCCACGGCTCACGCTCATGTATTGCGTGAAAGTTCAAAAGGTTTGAGAACATCAAAGGTGTGAAACAATTGCTTAACTTGTCATTGGGGTTGTGCATGATTTAATAACTTTGTTTGGGGAAGATGGAGCATAGCCAGACCATATGATTTTGCAGGGATAACTTTCTTTGGCCATGTTATTTTGAAAGGACACGATTGCTTTGTTAGTATGCTTGAAGTATTGTTGTTGTTATTTCAATATTGAACTTTTGTTTTGAATCTTATGGATCTGAAAATTCATACCACAATAAAGAATATTACATGGATAAATATGTTAGGTAGCATTCCACATTAAAAATTATGTTTTTATCATTTACCTACTCATGGACGAGCAGGAATTAAGCTTGGGGATGCTTGATACGTCTCCAACGTATCTATAATTTTTCATTGTTCCATGTTATTATATTATCTATTTTGGATGTTTTATATGCATTAATATGCTATTTATAGTATTTTTGGGACTGACCTATTAACCTAGTGCCCAGTGCCAGTTTCTGTTTTTTCCTTGTTTTTGAGTATTGCAGAAAAGGAATATCAAATGGAGTCCAAACGAAATAAAATTCTAAGATGATTTTTCTTGGATTAGAAGGAACCCAGGAGACTTGGAGAAGAGGCCAGAAGACCCATGGGTGGTCCACAAGCCACTAGGGTGCGCCCCTGGGGGGGCCCCCATGCCTTGTGGGCCCCTCATGGCTCCTCCAACCCTAATTCTCTGCCTATAAATTCAGAAATATTCCCCCAATACCAAAGAGAGCGAAGATAATACTTTTCTGCCGCCAAAAGCCTCTGTTCCTGTGAGATCCTATCTTGGGGCCTTTTTCGGTAATCTGCCGAAGGGGGCTTCGGTCATGGAGGGCATCTACATCAACACCATTGCCCCTCCGATGATGCGTGAGTAGTTCACCTCAGACCTTCGGGTCCATAGCTAGTAGCTAGATGGCTTCTCTCTCTATGATCTTCAATACCATGTTCTTCATGATCTTCATGGAGATCTATCCGATGTAATACTCTTTTGTGGTGTGTTTGTCGTGATCCGATGAATTATGGTTTTATGATTAGATTATCTATAATATTATTTGAATCTTATCTGAATTATTATATGCATGATTTCATATCTTTGCAAATCTCTTCAAGTTAATGGTTTGGTTTGGCCAACTAGATTGGTAATTCTTGCAATGGGAGAAGTGCTTAGTTTTGGGTTCAATCTTGCAGTGTCCTCACCCAGTGACAAAGTAGGGGTAGCGAGGTATGTATTTGTATTGTTGCCATGAAGGATAAAATGATGGGATTTTCATCATATTGCTTGTGTTTATCCCTCTACATAATGTCATCTTACTTAATGTGTTACTCTGTTCTTCATGAACTTAATACTCTAGATGCAGGCGGGAGTCAGTCAATGTGTGGAGTAATAGTAGTAGATGCAGAATCATTTCGGTCTACTTGATACGGACGTGATGCCTATATGCATAATCATTGCCTTGGATATCGTCATAACTATGCGCTTTTCTATCAATTGCTCGACAGTAATTTGTTCACCCACCGTATTATGTTCCTTCAAGAGAGAAGCCTCTAGTGAAACCTATGGCCCCCGGGTCTATTTTCCATATTATATTTTCAGATCTATAAACCAAAAATACCAAAAATACTTTGCGGCAATCTATTTACTTTTATTTTACTTTTTTTAGTAATCTTTTATATCTATCTCTATCGGATCTCATCCTTGCAAGTAACCGTGAAGGGATTGACAAACCCTTTATAGCATTGGGTGCAAGTGTTTGATTGTTTGTGTAGGTGCAAAGATTGGGGCCTTGCTTGTACCTCCTACTGGATTGATACCTTGGTTCTCAACAACTAAGGGAAATACTTATCTACTTTGCTGCATCGCCCTTTTCTCTTCAAGGGAAAACCAACACAAGCTCAAGAAGTAGCATATAGCCAGCTAACCCTGGCTAGAACTACCCTACCTTAAGTACTAAGCTATGTAGTAGCATTTTCTCCTTGCCGACATACATTTGGAGACCAAGTTTGACTCAACATTCTCCCCCTTAACCTTGTCAAACGAGCTTGATGGCATTGTTCCCGATCTTGTCGCATAGTTCCTGGAACCGGACGCGACCAAGTGGCTTGGTCAAGATGTCCGCCTTTTGTTCACCAGTCTGGATGAACTCTACTATCACCGTGCCTTTCTCGATGTAGTCACGTATGAAGTGATAGCAGAGATCGATGTGCTTGCCACGGTCGTGAAGCACTGGATTGTTGCAGAGGGAAATCGCCGACTTGTTGTCGACGAATATGAGCGTAGGGGCGGTGTCTTGGTTTAGCATCTTGCCGAGGAGGTGAGCCAACCAGATCCCCTGACATGATGTTGTAGCTACTGCGATGTACTCTGCCTCGCACGAAGAAGTCGCGACAACCTTCTGCCTCACCGATTGTCAGCTGATGGGATTGCTCCAGAGGAAGAATAATAGGCCAGAGGTGCTCTTCCTGGAGTCCATGTCACCAGCATGGTCGGAGTCACTATAGCCGACCAGCTTGTCACCGTCGCCACAGTGATACACGCATGTGTATGTGATCGTGCCTGCAATGTACCAAAGCAGGTGTTTGACCGCCGCGAGTTAATCGCTGGGGGGGAGCCTCCATGAACCTGCTCAGAAACCTGACGGCGAATGAGATGTTCGGCCGAGTGTGCACGAGATACCTTAGGCTCCCGATGATGCTTCGATAGAATGTAGCGTCCACCGGTTTCTCCTTGCTCTCCTTGCTCAGTTTGCACCATGCCTCTATCGGGTACTGCATGGGGTGGCAGTCCTTCATGCCTGCTCGCTCGAGCATCTTGGTGGCATAGGCCGCCTGAGTGATCGTCATGAGACCATGCGCCTGGTTCACCTCCAGCTCGAGGTAGTACCGAATCAGCCTGAGGTCGCTCATGTTGAAGAGACACTTTATTTCTTCCTTGAAGCGTTGAACCTCTTCGGGCTCTGCCCCGACAATGACCAAGTCATCAACGTAGATGCCGATGATGAGCAGTGTGTTTGTGGTGCCATGCGAGTACAAGCCGTACTCAGAGGCGCTGCGTGAGAACCCAAGGTATGCGATACTTGCATCAAGCTTGGTGTTCCACGCCCTTGGGTCTTGCCGGAGACTGTACATGGCCTTGTGTAGCTGATACACGCCCTGCTCGTGGTTCTTGGCAACAAACCCTGGTGGCTAGGAGACATAAACCTCCTCGTTAAGGTTGCCATTTAGGAACGCCGACTTGACGTCCATGTGGTGTACCTCCCACCCGCGGTGGACAGCCACACCAAGGATGAGCTGCACAGACTCCATCCATGCCACCGGAGCAAAGACTTCCTCGAAGTCCACCCCCTCGCATTGCGCGTAGCCCTTTGGCACACCTCGTGCTTGACAATGGCGATGTGCTCGTCCTTCTTTAGCTTGAACACCCATTGGAGCTCGATAGCTCGGTGCCCTGCCAGTAGTGTGGTGAGTGTCCAAGTGGCATTGTCGTTGATCGACGCCAGTTTGTCCAACATCGCGCGACGCCAGCAATCCTCTTGCTCGGCCTCCGCGAACGTGGTCGGCTCCTCGCTGGCCATCACATGCAGGACGGTGTCATCATGATCGTCCTTGTTCTCGTGCTGCTACGACATTGCTACTGGATAGCCGAGAAGATCCGACATGCGTCGGAACCTATGTGGGGCACCAACGCTGTCGTTGGCATCAAATAGCTCCGACCTCGCCGTTGGCGGGGTTGCAAGCTGCCTCCCGGGAACCACCTTGCTTGATGGCAGGGTGTCCAGGGATGTCGTTCCCGGGGACGGTGTTCTCGGGGTTGCGATTCCTGGATCCACACCTACCGGGCTTCCCAGGCTTGTAGAGTACATCGGGTACTCCACGGTGAAGGCGCTACTTGCCGGAGCCTCCCCCGACACCTCCCAAGTCCATCGCGCGTCTTCATCGAAGATGACGTTGAGCAAGACATGCACACGCTTCGAGACGGGGTCATACATGTTGTAAGCCTTGGAGCCCGTCTTGTAGCCCATGAACACCATTGGGGTGCTCCGGTCGTCGAGCTTGTTTAGCTGTGGGCGCGTCGTCTTGATGTGCCCGATGCAGCCAAAGGTTCGGAGGAAACGTACGTCGGGCTTCCTCCCATACCACGCTCGTAAGGCATCTTGCCATCGACGCTCCTTGTGAAGGACGGTTGAGGATGAAGATGGCTGTGAGCACGGCCTCCCCTCAATACGTGCTCGGCACCTGCTTTGCCTTGAGCATGCAACGTGCCATCCCGAGCACCGTCTGGTTCCTCTGCTCGACGACGCCGTTCTGCTATGGTGAATAGGGGGACGTGAGATGGTGTTGCACCCCCTTGTCATCGCAGTGCTTGTAGAACGTGACCGATGTGAATTCGTCATCATGGTCCATGCGCAGTACGCGCAGCTTGTGGCTGCACTCAACCTCTGATGCCGCTTGCTACTTGACGATGGCTCTCTCTGCCTCGTCCTTGGAGGCAAGGAGCATCACCCACATGAACCTGTTGTAGTCATCAACAAGTAGTAGGATATAGCAATGCCCTCCTGGCGTTGCCAGGGTGATTGGGCCGCAGAGGTCCCCGTGAACCAGCTCCAGGGGTTTGTGCGCCCGATAGCGTGCCTTCTCGGGAGAGGGCAGGCACCGCTGCTTCCCGGCAAGACACACATCGCACAACTCGTCGGCATGCTCGATGTGAGGTAGCCCGCAAACGAGGCTGCTTCGCGCCATCTTCCGCAGCCCGTCGAAGTGCTGGTGTCCTAGCCGGGCATGCGAACGCCACGCGTCGGATACACGACCCACGACATGGCACACAGGATGCATGGGTTGAACCAAGAATTTGTAGAGGAGGTTTGACGAGCGGTTTACCTCAATGAGCAACCTCTTTTTCTGGTCGTGCACAGTGAGCACACAATGCTGGATGTCGATGTCGAACCAGCCCTCGTCGAGCTGTCCGATACTCCTGACACTGCTCTTGAGCATCGGGATGAAGTAGACGTCCGTGAATGCCTTATGGTCACCCCCTTTGTTAGCGAAGACGACGGTCCCGCGCCCGTGGATGTCCACCACAAATCCATCTGCGAATCGCACCTTCCTGATGATTGAGTAGTCCAGCTCCGTGAACGCGTCGACCGAACCAGTCATGTGGTTCGTGGCATCGGTGTCGAGGAACCAACCCTCACTCTGCTTGTCACCTGCAAGCATGGGTGTGATCACGGCTCTCTCCTCGTTGAGGAATATGAAGCCACACGCACATGTTATTGCTGGGGATCCAGCTCCTACCAATGAAGTAGACCCCGAACAACTCGTTGTCGGGGTGTGGGCGACCTGAGTCATCGTGCGCTCCTACACGGACTCGATGTCACCATCATCATGGCCGGAGCATGGTCCGCTAGATGCAACATTGCCGCGCCATCTTGCGTGGGCTTGTTGGGTCCCGAGGTAGTCGAGGACTGCGTTGCCGGGGTGTGGCTCCCCCACACCCGGGCCTTCATCGCCTCCCAATCGACAGGCGCCGAGAACATAGTTGTCGTGGTATGACCTGTCACTGAAGGGATGGTTCCCGTTGACAGGCTCCGCGCCTCTTGCACGGAATGGGTGGGTGTCCGGGCCGTGGTCGTGGGAGACGCCATGCTCTCCTGCACAGACTCGACCCTTGCCAGCATCATTGTCGGCCCACCGTCCACGTCTGCCTGCATGAGGTTTGCCTCTGTCGCGGCTTTCTCTTCGGCTATCCTCGTGCGGCATTCCTGGACGCAATTACCCAGTCTGTTGCAGTAGTGGCACTTTCCACCATTGCCTGAGCCTCGCCTAGCTTCGCCCTGGCCATGCTTGTGACCGCGGTTGCCGCCGCCTCTCTAGGAACGATCTCCGCCTCTATCGCGAGCTCTGCTTCCCATGGGGCCGCCTCCCCCACTGCCGGAAGAGCCGTCGTGTCCGCACTGCTGAAGGCGTGCGTCCCATAGCTTCCTAGTGAACAGTAGCTTGCTGCCAACGCGGTTGTTGGCTTCGTCGGCACGCTCCTCGATGACCTTGAGCCGTCCTACCAGCTCCTCGATAGTCATGGTGGAGGGATCCACCAAGCTCTCGATGGACCAGGACAGTTGCTTCTACTGCCTGGGGACGATCCGGAGAAACTTGAGAATCACCATCTTGTTGTCGATGTGATCCCCGAGCGCTGCAAGCTCATTGACGAGACCTTGTATCTGCAAGGAAAATTCGTCGACTTGTTCACCGGCCTTGAACCGGATCTCCTCGTATTGGAGACGCAAGGTCTGGGCCTTCGACTCCCGTACGCGCTCTACACCGATGCGCAGAGTCTTGATGGTGTCCCATGCTTCCTTGGTCGTCTTCTTGGCGCCAAGGGTGAGCACCATCTCCGGTGGGACGGAGCGCAGGATCGCCTCCATCGCCAGTTGGTCCTCCTCGAAGTCAACATCACCGGTTTCCACGGGTTTCCACATATGTCGTGCCTCCATGATGACTTTCATCAGGAGAGACAAACTTGGGTAGTTGGTCTGTGTGACGAGAGGGAAGGAGGTACTGGACATGCCCACGTCACGCATGGAACATGGCGCACCCAGCACGCCTCCCGACCTGCCTCGCAGTGCGAGAGTATCCGCCACACGCGCCTTTTCAGCCACAATCTACTCAGCAGTCCGGGCGGGGTCGCCAACACCGCCGTTCTTGACCATATGCTTCGGAATAACCCGTGGCTCTGATGCCAATTGGTATCAGAGGAAAGGTAAAAAGTGTGTGCTTGTGTGAGCAGGAAAGGAGCGGTATGCACTCTCATACACTTGCATCCAAATACTAGTGAGGCACACTCACATACAAGGCTAGCTCCTGGTAGTAGTACTAGATAGTAAAATGAAGCCGATTGCTACTGAACTGGTTTGGAGTGGAATGATTTCCAACCGAAGGAGCATAGCTCCTTATATAGTGGCAGGAACCGACCTTTAGGATAGATATTTTGACTAGCTATCTAACACGTATGCCTAGTATAGCCAGCTAACATTGGCTAGAAGCTACCCTACCTTAACTACTAAGCTAACTAACATGCTGCCGAGTAACACATATATTTTCACTTCTAGTTGTTGTAGCATTTGCTCCTTGTCGACATGCATTGAAGACTAGCCCTGGCCATGGGCAGCCCGGCCCGATCGGCCCGGCTCGAGTCGGCCCGAAAAAGCCCGATGAGGGAGTCCTGGACTAGGGGGTCCTCGGGCCACTGGTCTATCTCCTAGTAGGCTGGCTCGATGGGCCGCTCTCTGGCCATCAGGGGAAGGGCCGAATGTATCAAAGACCCCACGTTCCAGAAGGAGGCCTCGATGGCGTATCGTGCACCTCAAGTCAAGATGACGAGACCGGCATTCCCATCCTCGGTAGGAGACCTTTCATGTGTAAACTCTAGGTACCCCTCAGTGTCTATATAAACCGGGAGGGTTTTAGAATGTAGGATAGAGAAACTCATCTAGAGTTTCAGCTAGTCGATCTCGAGGTAGATCAACTCTGTAACCTTCATACCATCAATATAATCGAGCAAGACGTAGGGTTTTACCTCCATAGAAGGGCCCAAACCTGGGTAAACATCGTATCCTTCGTCCCCTTGTTACCATCGATCCTAGTCTCACAGCTCGGGACCCCCTACCCGAGATTTGCCGGTTTTGACACCGACATTGGTGCTTTCAATGAGAGTTCCGCTGTGATCACCAAAGGAATCGATGGCTCGTGTTGTCATCAACGAAGAAGTCCGTAGCATGGACTCCTTTGTCCCTGGACAGATCTTCACTTTCGGCAACATTGTGCTACATGCCAACCCGACCGGCCGTCTGGGCCGGGTCGGCAGTTTCGCCCCCAATCAAAGGGTCAGATTCGGGAACCTAGAGTTCTCCGTAGACTCTCGGGGCAATCTTTCGCTCATCGGGCTCGCAGTCTTACCCGACGCGCCCGAGGACTCCGAGGCCTCAACCTTGGATTTCACTTCCGATCCCGTCCACGGGACCCACGTCGATGATGATCTGGACTTCAATCTGGATCCGGCTATAGCGCCAGATGGCTGGGCATCAACTCCATTCGAATACACTTCTCGTGCGGACGCGTTAGAGGTTAACTCCAAACACACCAGGCAGATTGACCCGATCGAGCTCTCGACACTCGACGAAGCTCTAGATCGGATCTTATCGATGAAACTTACTAACGATCCAACCCCTATCCACACTCAGATCGGCCTTGAGGTGGGTCAAGAAGAATTTTTCGTCCCACCCACCACCCACTTTGTAGCCACTATTGAAGACTTAACCGATATGTTGGACAACACCTCCGAGGACGCAGAAGACATGGAGGAAGAGGATCACGCTCCCACCCCCATCAACACCGGGCGATGGTCTGCCACCTCCACCTACTACGTCTACATGGTGGATACCCCAGTTGATAACAGCGAGCGCACACCCGCAAATAATTGTGATGAATCGGCGGAAACACCGTAAAGGCGCCGGAAACCGCGTAAGCGATAAAAACAAGAAAGGGAAGGGAAACTATTAATGGCACCAAAGAAAACGATACCCCGGACAACCTCGACGATCCCGATATCCCCGAGTATCTGTTAAAGGACCAGGAAAGGACGGAGGACCAACGCGACCCCGAAGACCCGAACGACTCCGAGGATGACAACTACCTCCCCCTTGTGGAGGAGGAGGATAACCCGAAAGGCGAAGACTTCACAGTCCCCGAAAACATTGAGGATCAGGAACGGTTTAGACAGCAGCTTTTAGCCAGTGCCCGAAGCCTAAAGGGAAAGGCACGACAGCTCAAGGCCGAACAAGACACCCTCAATGCCGAGGAAGAATACAGCGCCGGTCTATTGGACCAATCCAAGAGTTATCCATGCCGGTGGTTGCTGCAACAATTCGATGACAACCTCCCTAATACATCGTCCCCCAAGCACACTCCATACAACCAGTCGGACCGCCCTCCCCGAGGACGAGATAGGATGGCCTGTGATGCCGATTATAGGCCGATGATACCCCGCAGAAGGGGAAAGGAGCCAATGGAGCTTGAGGACAGGTACGACATGCGATGCGACCTGGATTATAGAACAAGCTGCACGTGATCCATCTACAGATCTAGAGGGTACTCCCCTGATAGACGGGACGAGTACCAGCCCTGGCTTGACCAAAACAATAGAGTTCAGGACCAAAACCGGGCTAGAACAGATGCCGAGTACCGGAGTGATATAACCGGGTCAGAGGCACTGCCCACCCACTGTGCTTCACCGACGAGGTGATGCAACATCAGTTCTCGAAAGGATACAAACCCATGAACATCGAGCAATACGACGGCACAGCTGACCCAATAGTGTGGATCGAGGATTTCCTCCTCCACAGTCACATGGCATGAGGACATGATCTCCACGCCATCAAGTACCTCCCCCTTAAACTTAAGGGACCAGCTCGGCACTGGTTAAACAGTCTCCTCGAAAATTCTATCGGGAGCTGGGAGAACCTCGAGGATACATTCTGATCTAACTTCTACAGAACCTATGTGCAGCCTCCGGACTCCTCCGACCTAAGCAATGTCGTCCAAAAGGTAGGAGAGTCCGCTCAACAATTTTGGAATCGGTTCTTGACCAAGAAAAACCAAATCATCGATTGCACAGATGCCGAGGCTAAAGCCTCCTTCAGGCACAATATTTGGGACGAATGGCTGGCTCGCCAGCTCGGTCAGGATAAACCTAGGACCATGTCCTCCCTTACATTACTCATGGCCCGCTTTTGCACGGGCGAGGATAACTGGCTACCAAGATGAAGCCATAACCCTGAAGACCCTAGCACCTCCGAAGTCCGGGATGGAAACAGGAAACCATGACGCAACAAAAACAAAGGCCGGCACAGCGCTAGCGACTCCAATGACATGACCATTAATGCCGGCTTTCGCAACCCTCGATCTGGGCAGCGGAAGACGCCTCCTAAAGGCAACCGCGACAGACCCACCCCGCTAGACAAAATCATGGAGAGGCTTTGCCAGATCCATCGCACTCTAGACAAGCTTGCCAACCACACCAAACGTAACTGTTGGGTGCTCAAATAGGCCGGCAAACTCGCAGCCGAGGAGCAGGGCAAAGGCCCATGCAACGAGGACGACAAGGAGCCCCGCGGTCCGAGCAATGGAGGTCAGAAGCGATACCTTCCGGAAGTAAAACCTCTGAACATGATATACGCCACTCATATATCGAAAAAGGAGAGGAACCGCGCCTTTCGAGAGGTCTATGCTGTAGAGCCTGTAGCCCCGAAGTTTAACCCATGGTCGGCCTACCCGATCACTTTTGATCGAAGAGATCACCCGACCAGTATCCGTCATGGAGGTTCGACGACCCTCGTCTTGGACCCCATTATCGATGGGTATCACCTCACTAAAGTCCTAATGGACAGAGAAAGTAGCCTAAATCTGATTTACTCAGATACGGTGCAAAAGATGGGTATAGATCCATCAACGATCAAAACTAGCAGCACTACCTTTAAAGGAGTGATCCCAGGCATCGAGGCCCGGTGCATAGGCTCTGTGAGCCTGGAAGTGGTGTTTGGCTCGTCCAATAACTTCCATTGCGAGCACTTGATATTCGACATCATACCTTTCCGCAGCGGCTATCACGCCTTGCTAGGCCGTACAACATTCACTCGCTTTAATGTCGTCCCACACTATGCATACCTAGCTCAAGATGCCTGGGCCCAAGGGGGTCATAACTGTCAACGGCAACACTAGCGTTCCCTCTGAACTGAGGAACATACATTGACCCTGGCGGTCGAATTCCATTATGAGGATGGTCGGCAAACACCTAAATCTGCCATAAAGGCCCATAAGGTCGACAAATGAGTTCGGTTTCAATCCGAACTCCCAGATTCTTCTTCTCTCCAGAAATAGGGACACGCCCCCCATTGCACAGCCCTAACGACCGTCAAAGACGTGCCAAGAAGCCACAACTTCGCACTCAAGATTCCATGGGCAGCAATGGGGAACAACCATCAAAGGGTAAATGTTCGGCCCGACCAAACCATTACCAGTACACGTCCTTGGACAAAACACGGGTACCATCAAGGACCTGCTAAAAGCATAAAGCTCATCCACACTTCGGCGACTTCTCAAGACCTTGTTCCCAAGGTCTGCTCGGCGACAACATCACCATTAAAGGGATGCAACCCCCACAGAGGAATATGAGCGGACAGGCGATGGGGCACATCGAGGACGTCATGCCACCAATCGAAGACCCCTCGTACAACCTCCCCTCTGTAAATTTTATATTTCAACCTCGAATACCTATAAACAGTTGCTTCAGCAAACGAAGCTATAGGAATTATTGAGCAAATAGAAGACCATTATACATGGCCACTTTGTTGTATTTTATATTTCCTCTGTTCTTCCCTCATCAACTCCTCTTGCGACAACTATTCGGTATACATCATGAGGCAACCAGCTAATACACCGGGGACTTGAAATTAAAAAATCGCCCTAAGCATCATGTTGGGGAACCTTGCATGGGAAACAAAAAATTTCCTACGCACACGCAAGATCTATCTATGGTGATGAGCATCTACAAGAGGGAGAGTGGATCTACACACCCTTGTAGATCGCTAAGCGCAAGCGTTAAGAAACGCGGTTGATGTAGTCGAACGTCTTCGCGATCCAAATCGCCGAGCGTCCCGCGATCCCATCATGATCCATCTCGCGATCTTGATCACGATCCGTCCCGCGATCCCATCACAATCCGTCTCACGATCTTGATCACGGTCCTTCAGATCTAGCGTCGAACGAACGGCACCTCCGCATTCAACACACGTGCGGCTTGATGAAGCCTTTACCTCCTCGATCCAGCGAGCGATGGTGAAGTAGTAGATGAGTTCCGGCAGCACAACGGCATGGTGACAGTGGTGGTGAAGAACAATCTCCGCAGGGCTTCGCCAAGCACAACGTAAACTATGACGGAGGATAAACTAGAGGGACGGGGTTGCCGACACACGGCTTAGGGTTTCTTAACGTGTTCCAGGTGCTAGCCCCGCTCCTTTATTTATATGCTGAGCCCTGGGGTCGAAACTTGGAGAATAATCTTCCTCAAGGTCGGTTTGCCGCAAGGCAAGAGTCCTCCTCAGACTCAAGGACCAGATGCCAAGGTCCTCGGCATCTCGCCCCAGACGCTAGGGTCCCTGGCGTCTGGCCCCTGGCCTCCACAAAACACCTTTTGCACCTTCCTAAAGCCTCGAGGGCTTTACCCCTTGGCCCAAATAAAGTGTTCTTGTACCCTGAACATTTCGGGAAACATCCGAAACTATTCCGGTGAATTTCGGAATGCTTCCGGAGACCGAACACTATTATCTCATATTTCAATCTTTACCTCCAGACTATTCCGGAGCTCTTCGTAATGTCCGGGATCTCATCCCGGACTCCGAACAACTTTCGGTCACCAACATAATAACTCAACTATACTTATATTGTCACCAAACGTTAAGTGTGTAGACCCTGCGGGTTCGAGAACTATGCAGACATGACCGAGACACCTCTACGGTTAATAACCAATAGTGGGACCTGGATGCCCATATTGGTTCCTACATATTCTAAGAAGGTTGAACCTCTAAGTCAATGATTCAGTTAATCCTGTATGATGTTCCCTTTGTTCTTTGGTATGTTACTTGCCCGAGATTCGATCGTCAGTATCTCTATACCTGGTTCAATATCATTATAGGCAAGTCTCTTTACTCGTTCTATGATACAAGATCCTGTGGCTAACACTTAGTCACATTGATTGCAAGGCTTCGTTGTGATGTTGTATTACCGAGTGGGACCCGAGATACCTCTCCGTCACACGGAGTAACAAATCCCAGTCCTGATCCATGCCAACCCAACAGACACCCTCGGAGATACCTGTAGAGCAACTTTATAGTCACCCAGTTACATTATGACATTTGATACACACAAGGTACTCCTCCGGTGTCAGTGAGTTGCATAATCTCATGGTCATAGGAACAGATACTTGACATGTAGAAACTATAGCAATAAACTCACACGATCATATGCTGCGTTGACAGTTTGGGTCTTGTCCATCACATCATTCTCCTAATGATGTGATCCCGTTATCAAATGACATCTCATGTCTATGGCCAGGAAGCCTTGACCATCTTTGATCAACGAGCCAGTCTACTAGAGGCATACTAGGGACATGGTGTTGTCTATATACCCACACATGTATTTAGTTTCCACTGAATACAATTATAGCACGGATAATAAACGATTATCACGAACAAGGAAATATAATAATAACCAAATTATTATTGGCTCTAGGGCATATTTCCAACAATCTCGCACTTGCACTAGAGTCAATAATCTAGTTCACATCACCATGTGATTTACATTCTTATGAATCTAACACCCAATAAGTCGTAGGGTTCGATCATGCTTTGCATGTGAGAGAGGTCTTTAGTCAACGGGTCTGCGACATTCAGATCTGTGTGTACTTTGCAAATGTCTATGTCATATTGTAGACACTTCTACCACACTCCACTTGGAACTATTCCAAATGGCTGCTCCACTATACGTATCCGGATTTCTACTCAGAGTCATGCGGGTTGGTGTTAAAGTTTGCATCGACGTAACCCTTTACGACGAACTCTTTATCACCTCCATAATCGAGAAATATTTCCATGGTCCTCTAGTTACAAAGGATAACTTTGAGCACTGCCCAGTGATCCATTCCTGTATCACTCTTGTACCCCTTGAGAGACTCATGACAAGGCACACACAGGTGCGGTATAGAACATGGCATACTATAGAGAGCCTATGGATAAAGCATAGGGGACAACCTTCGTCCTTTCTCTTTCTTCTGCTGTGGTCGAGCTTTGAGTCTCACTCAACTCCACACCTTAGAAATCAGGCAAAAACTCCTTCTTTGACTGATCCATTTTGAACTCTTTCAAAATCTTGTCTAGGTATGTACTCATTAAAAGTATCATCAAGCATCTTGATCTATCTCTATACATCTTGATGCCCAACAATTAAGTAGCTTCATTCCAGGTTTTCCTTTGAAAAATTCCTTTTCAAAAAACCATTTATGCTTTCTAGAAATTCTACATCATTTCCGATCAATAAAATGTCAACCACATACACTTATCAGAAGTTCTATAGTGCTCCCACTCACTTTCTTGTAAATACAAGTTTCTCATAAACTTTGTATAAACTCAAAAACTTTGATCACCTCATCAAAGCGTATATTCCAACTCCGAGATGCTTGCTCTGGTCCATAGAAGGATCAACTTGCACACCTTTTAGCATCCTTAGGACTGACAAAACCTTCTGGCTGTATCTCATACAACCTTTCCTCAAGGAAGGAAACAATGTTTTGACATCCATCTGCCAGATTTCATAATTGAAAAATGCAACAACTAATAACATAATTCCAACGGACTTTAGCACCGCTACATGTGAGAAATTCTCATCGTAGTCAACTCCTTGAACTTGTCGGAAACTTCTTTGCGACAAATTGAGCTTTATAAATGGTGACATTCACCATCATCGTCTATCTTCTTCTTAAAAATCCATTTGTACTCAACGACCTGCCATTCAACGGGCAAGTCTACCGAAGTCCATAGAAACATCTTTCTGCGCTACGCTACTCTCTGATTGAAACAAAGGTTTAACAACCTCATCAAGTTCTATCTTCCTTTCACTCAATTCTTTCGAGAGAAACTCTTTCTCCAAAAAGGACCTGTTTTTTTAGCAACAAACATTTTGCACTCGGATCTGAGATAGAAGGTATACCCAACTGTTCTTAGGGTATTCTATGAAGATGCACCTTTTCGCTTTGGGTTCGAGCTTATTAGACATAAGCGTCTTATTCCCAAACTCTGAGAAATGACAAATTAGGTTTCTGCCAAACCATACGGTGTCATCTCAACGGAATTAGATGGTGCCCTATTAAAGTGAATGTAGTTGTCTCTAATGCATAACCCCAAAACGATAGTGGCAAAATGATAAGAGACATCATAGTTCGCACCATATCCAATATAGCACGACTACGACGTTTGGACACACCATCACACTATGGTGTTCCAGGTGGCGTGAGTTGTGAAACAACTTTCACATTGTCTTAAGTTGTATGCCAAACTCGTAACTCAGATATTCAACTCCACGATCATATTGTAGACATTTTTTATCTTCTTCTCATGATGATCTTAAACTTCACTCTGAATTTGTTTGAACTTTTCAAATGTTTCAGACTTGTGTTTCATTAAGTAAATATACTCATATATACTCAAATCATCAGTGAAGGTAAGAAAATAATGATATCCACTGCACGCTACAACACTCATTGGACCGCATACATCAACATGTATTATTTCCAATAAGTTACTAGCCCGCTCCATCATACAGAAAACGGGGTCTTTAGTTATCTTGCCCATGAGGCATGGTCCGCATGTCCCAACCGATTCAAAATCGAATGAGTCCAAAGATCCATCAGCATGGAGTTTCTTCAAGCGATTTATACCAATATTTAGCAGCAGTGCCACAAGTATGTGGTACTATCATTATTAACTTTGTATCTTTTGGCATCAATGTTATGAACATGTGTATTACTACGATCAAGATTCAACAAACCATTCTCATTAGGTGTATGACCATTGAAGGTATTATTTATGTAAACAGAATAACCATTATTCTCTGTTAGTGCATCTAGTGCCCCTTAGTGATTTTGGTGTATTGAAGACTTATAGGTTAAGGCACTAATGAGTTTGTGAGTGTACACATGCTCTATAAGTCGATGAGGTGTTTGATATATTCGGAGATTATCGACCCCTAAAAACGTATGTCTTCAAGTGAAGACTTTGCTGAAGACTTTCTGAAGACTTTGGTGAAGACTTTGTGAAGACTTTGAAAATGAAGAAGTTGGTGTGACCTTGAAGATATGAATGAGGAATATGAAGCGTGAAGACTTTGTTTTCGTAGTTTCATTTCCTTTATTTGAGTCATAGGAAACACCGTACTGTTAAAGGGGGTTGAGGTAATACTAAGGAAAATTTCCAACTGATGCTCGACTCGAAAATCCTCATCCCATACAATTCTTCGAGTGAAGCCTTTGGAAATCTCTTACGGTTCAGACAAGTTTTTCAGTGACAGAGATGCAGGTCTTCTGGTCTCTGAGGAAATTGATCTGACTAAGGAGTTAGGATTTTTCTAGTGCGAATTGCCTACAAGTGAGGATCATGATAAGTTGAGGACTTTCATAGTTCGAAATTCCGACCATTGCTGTGCTTAGCGCCAGGTTGCACCCTGGCTATAAATAGCCAACCCCCACAACCAATAGTTGGTTGGATGCTCTGAGAGAGAACTGACACTTGTCATTTGAGAGCAACCCATCCTCTGAGGACTTTGAGAGAAAATCATCAGTGAGGAAAAACCCACAAACCAAACCACAAAACCCATAGTGATTGAGCATCACTGAAGAAATTCCTGTGTGGAACCGACGCTTGTTACCTTTGAGGACTGTGCATCCTCCAAACGGTTAGGCGTCATGGTCTAGTGCTCCTGCAGTCAATTGGGGACCATGAAGTGAACTTGGTCTAGAGCATCCAGCAGTAAATTGTGGATCGTCGGGTGACCAGTTTGTGAGGGTTTTGGAAGTCTACCCTGAAGACTTACCATGAGTGTTGGGCGAGGACTGTGTGACCTTAGCTCAAGGAGAATACAGTAAGGACTGTGTGTCCTGGGACTGTGTGTCCTCTGGTTTAAATACCAGGCCGCTCCAAACCAGACGTACGACTATCATAGCAGTTGGAACTGGGTCATCAAACCATTGTCTTCATCAAGCTATCTGGTTCTATTTCCTCAACCCCTTTATTCCTCATATATTTGTTGATGAAACTGATTGTTACAGTTTGAAGAATTTGACTGAAGACTTTCACAAATTCCTCACCTCAAATTCTTCAAGTTACCTTGTTCATCACTGCTTATCATGTATCACGCTACGCTCTATTTGTGCATGTTCCATTTCATCATGAAGACTATGTTGTCACTATGTTCCTCATGCACTTGAGTACTTATTACGGTGCTAGTTATTCATCACATTTCAAATTCCTCAAATGATGAATTTGTAAAAATCGCCTATTCACCCCCCTTAGCCGATATAACGCACTTTCAATTGGTATCAGAGCAGGTACTCCCTCGCTCTGTGTCATTTTGGTTTAACCACCTAGAGTTTTAGTTATGTTGACTGCAGGTATGATCAAGGTTTCCGCGGGCTATCCTACCTTCGATGGGACAGACTACCGCTACTGGAAGAACAAGATGCGTATGCACCTTGAAGCTATTGACAATGATCTCTGGTACGTTGTGGAAAATGGTGTGCCCTCTGTCGCTCCCACTGTTACAGCTTCTGATGTGAAGAGATTCAAGCAACTCGATTCTCAAGCGAAGAATATCATCTGTGGTCATCTGAGCAAAGGACAGTATGGCAGAGTGAGTGCTTTGGAATCTGCTAAGCTTATCTGGGATAGGCTGTCCAGAGTCAACGAAGGTGTTTCCACTCAACGTGACTCTCGTGTTGATGTTCTTTGCAATCTCTTCAACCGCTTCAAGAGGCTTGACAATGAAAATGTTCAGCAAACATTTGATCGCCTCACTGATATATCAAATGAACTTCAAGCACTGGGTGCCACTGATATCACTGACCATGAAGTGGTGAAGAAACTGTTACGATCTCTCGATTCCTCATTTGATACTCTAGTTTTGATGATTCAAGAATGTGGAGACTACAAAGCTCTTGATCCTCCTGATATTCTTGAAAGACTCAATACTCATGAATTCCAACAAGCTGAGAAAAGAGACCTCTACGGGCCAAGCTATGGAAGATCTCGTGCTCTGAAGGCAAAAGCAATTTCCTCATCTGAAGAAGAAGATTCTGACAACAGCCTTGGTGATCCTGAAGAACTAAGTCAGGAACTAGCTATGCTTGTGAGGAAATTCCAGAAGTTCTCAAGACGAGGTGGATTTGGAAAGTCATCAAAAAGTGGCTTGAGGAAATTAGATTCCTCAGAAGATTACAAAAGGAGAACATGTCATAGTTGCAAGAAGCCTGGCCACTTTATCTCTGATTGTCCTCTCTAGGAAAAAGACTCAAAGAAGAAGAAGAAATACAAAGATGATAGTTCTGATGACTCAAAGAAAAAGAAGAAATCTTCAAAGTCCTCAAAGCACAACAAGAATGGTTCCAGAAAGGCTCGAGCATTCAGCGGCAAGGAAATGGATTCTGAGGAAGAATCTGAAGAATATGAAGAAGAGGAAGAATCTAAGGAGGAATCAGAATCTGGTGTCGCTAGCCTTGATCTCGCTACTGCGTTCGTCAGCAAGTCCATCTTCAATGAAGAATATGACCACTCCAACGACTCTGACGTCAGCAATGATGATTATGCTCCCACTTATTGCTTTATGGCAAAAGGCTCAAAGGATGATACTCTAAAAGCAACTGAGTGGGTTCTCGATAGTGGATGCACAAACCACATGACGGGTGACAAGAGTCTACTGATGAATTTGCCACTCACTCCATCTCCTCTGAAGCATATCACCTACGCAGATAAAAGAAAAAGCAAGGTATTGGGACTTGGTAAGGTTGCTATCTCAAAGGACCGAACCATGGACAAGGTGATGCTTGTTGAATCCCTTGGGTTCAATCTCATGTCTATCTCAATGCTTTGTGATCTTGATATGGTTGTCATATTTGGAAAATATCGTTGTGTTGTCATCATGGAATCTGACAATTCCAAAGTCTTCGAAGGCTTTAGGAGAGGAGACTTGTATATTGTTGATTTCTCTATAGGTCCTCAACCTGCCACTTGCTTACTTGCAAAGTCTTCAGAAGGCTGGCTGTGGCATCGACGACTTGGACATGCTGGTATGAGGAATCTGCACACACTCGTGAAGAAAAAGCACATCATTGGCATCGAGGGTGTCAAATTCCTCAAGGACCACCTTTGTGGTGCATGTGAATCTGGGAAGATGACCAGATCCTAGCATCCCTCGAAGACAATCATGACCACTACGCGACCTTCTGAATTGCTTCATATGGATCTGTAGTGACCCGACCTAAAAGGTCGAATCTCCGGTGTTTCTGTACCATCCCAAGATCATGCTGGTACACACACGGTACATCAATGTATACATCAAAGGGAAATCACACAACATTAATTAATCGAAATCTCATATCGAGTCCTTTATTACAATAAGAATTACAATAAAGTGGCTGAAGGCCAACTCATGAGATAGATTAAAACAAAGTCTTGCGAAAGCTCCATAGGTAGTTGAGTCCATCTGACTCCAAGGGCATCTCACCGAGCATAGAGCGTATCCTCACTCCGGGTCAGAAAAGTACTCTACAACATGATACGTTGCAGCCTTATAGGTCAGCATATTGAATATGCCGGCAAAGTCACAAGAGAGGGGGTAAAGTAATCATCTAGTCTATATGCATATATGGTAGGTGGGGCTAGTAAGTTTTTGCATAAAGCCAAATTTTTCCTACAACAAGAGAGGGCAAAAGCATAATTACTACAATGTTGGTTGATTAATGAGATGGTTCCACCAACCAATTCTCATACCCAAGTTGACATTAAAAATACCCACATCAATGTAATTTATTGTGTTGAGAGTTCCAGATAGTTTCAGTTCCTTTGGCTCAAACTGTCCATGACCGTGGACACGGCTAATCGATTAGGTTTGGGTACTCTACCAGAGTTTTGCACATGTTCCCCACAAGATTTGATTGCCTCCGTTGGATTTCTCGCACTTCACGGTGTTTGAGAAACGGATGAGCAAAACATGGTCTTCTAAAGGGTTTCCCCGAGACTCTGTCGGTGCCCATCCTTTCCTACCATTCTTCTACATCTCGTAGCACCGCCTGTCCAGGGTCACCACGATATCCAACCAAGCCAGAGCCCATAATGGCTTGTGGCTGTGCAGGTAAGCCTTGGGTCTTGAAGCATCCGTCCATGTCTTTGTGCCTGGGTGGACCTTTCCACATGAATACTGGCATTTCTCCAGCATCATCTAGGCTAACCGCTGGTTTCTCCAGGGCGCCGTTCAACCATCATCCACCCAGAGGTATGTTGAAAACTCGGAGTCTTGAATACTTGATCATCATGTAGGTCTTTAAATTATTAACTCACAATTCTCATGAATCACACAACCAACCCCGTCTACTAATAGCATAGAAAAATGTAAATCAACATTTCCCGGGGCCAATGTGTCAAAGGGTTGAGGGGTACCTACCACATGATACTACAACAAGTAACCGAGTTTCCAATTTACCTACTTTGCATGCAATTAGGGAGATGGAAGAACTAATGCAATAAAACATAGGTATACATGGTCAAAGTGACTTGCCTTGCTGACGATCCTCGTAATCAAGTGACTCTAGATAACAAGCTTCGCACACCGAATGATCTAACGAATCAAACAAGAGCACACAATAAGCAAAAACACAATACAATTCATCAACAGCAAGGTAAACAATTACTTCAACGAACAAAAGCACAATCAAAAGAAGAATCACTTAAAGTATAAGACTATAAAAAAAATTGGTGTCAAAATCTCTACTAAGACATACAAGTCAAAATTTTTGTTTTGAACAACTAGTCATTTTAGATATTAGAAAAGTAAATATAAAAATTTATTTGAAAACAGAAAGTATTTCATTATGAAAAGTATTGTGCTAAAAGAATTACTACAAAACTTTTTCTAAACAATATAAATGGTGAAAACAAGATGTACCTATTCAAACTAGAGCACAAAACAATTTGAAAAACATATTTTATTAACAGAAAAAAATACACCTAATGTTGAATCAACAGAACCTACTGAAATCTAAAAACAAAAGTTAAACTAATTCAGGTTCAAATTAGTTAAAAATCAATTTAATTAAAATCTATTAAGAACTAAACAGATTCTGTTTTTGTTAAAAACAGTAACCAAATTCATCCTAAAAATTCTCAAACTATGTAGAATGATAGGTCTAACTAATACCAAACAGTGGCAAAAAGATTCACTCAAAAATATATTTTTAAACTCTAGTTATACAGATTTTAGTAATTTAAACATATTTCATTAGATTCAAAATTTAAAGTTCAAAATTTAAATCTAAGCATACATACATAAACTACATCAAATTTGTGAACTAATGCAAAAAGAATCAAATAAAAACACCAATTTTTTTAAAAGATATGATAAAAACAAAAACAGAATACATTCTGTTTTCTAAAACAGAAAAGAAAAAGAAAAACTTCCTATCGATCGGACAAGGTCTACGTGGCATGCTAACAAGCGGACGACCGACAACTAAAGCGTACCGGT
Source organism: Hordeum marinum (assembly GCA_022496015.1). Lineage (NCBI taxonomy): Eukaryota > Viridiplantae > Streptophyta > Magnoliopsida > Poales > Poaceae > Hordeum > Hordeum marinum. The sequence continues at coordinate 28,569,463 of CM039678.1, forward strand.
TCGTCTATTAAACAGATCTAATCTCGCGCGTTGACTACGGATCTGACGGCTACTGGTGGAGGTGGAGGCTTACAGAGAGGCGGTCGGGGTCTCTGGCGAGGTCAACGGCGGCCGGTGGTCGGAGATGCTCGGGGACGATGGTGCGGTGGTCGGGGGCGGCGTCCGAAGGCTTCAAACGGCGGCGGCGAGTCTCCGGCGTCGATTGGTGGCGTCGGAGGGGGCTGGGGGTGAGTGTGGTGACGGGCACGAGCTCGGGGACGTTCGGTTGGGTGCCGAACTCCGGTGAGGTCGGGCGCAGCGCTCCGGCGAGGGGAAAAGGGGTTTCGGGTGTGGAACGAAGAGAGGAGAGGTGGGGCTTTATATAGGGGCGGTACGGTGGTCAGGGAGGGCACGAGGGGCGAGATCCACGGAGAGGGATCTCCGGCGACGGCGGTCGGGCGTGGGGAAGGGGATGACCGCGCTGACGCCGCGGTCGGACGATGGGTCCCACGCATCACTGAGGGTGGGGGCATGGTTAGCGCGTCGGTGGCCGACCGGAGTGGTTTCGGGAATTAAAGACGGTGGGCCGGCCTAGTTCTATTTAAAACGTTTCCTTTTCTATTTCCAGCGCAGTAAAAACTCTATTAATGCATCCAAAACATTTCCAAACATAGGAAATATATATATCAAAATGATTAGGAGAATTAATGCTATTTAATGAACATTTTTCCTCTGTCATATTGAATATCTTTTTAAAATTTATTTTCAGAAACATGCCTAATTGATTTTAAATCCTTTTGAGATAAATTTTTAAATACCCCCCATGTTTAATTGCTCAAATATTTCACCAAGATGCCCCTAGTGTGGAGTGTCATGTTACTCCTCTCTTTCTTTGAACATTTCCAAGGTTTTCAAATAGGTGGAACAAATACATGGGAAAATTGAAATGGCCTTTCAGAATTTTCAAAAGAAGCACTTCAACAAATTCATTACATTCCAACAACATGATGATGGTGCATAGCTATATTTCATAACATTCCAAAATGAAATTTTGGATGTTACAAACCTACCCACCTTAAGATGAATCTCGCCCTCGAGATTCGGGTTGGCTAGAAAATAGGTGCAGGTGGTCTCTACGAAGATCTTCTTCGCATTCCCAGGTGGCTTCTTCCTCGGTGTGGTGACTACACAGAACCTTACAGAACTTGATGGTCTTGCTTCGGGTAACTCTGTTGGTAGCCTCGAGGATTCTGACAGGCTTCTCCTCCTAGGTCAGGTCACTTTCAAGTTGTATGGCCTCTATGGTCATTGTGTCTCTCAAAGGAATATCAGCCATCTCAGCATGGCATTTCTTCAGCTGGGAAACATGGAAAACATCATGAACTCCGGACAGTCCTTCCGGCAATTCCAGCTTGTATGCAACTTCGCCTCTACGTTCCAGAATTTTGTAGGGGCCTATGAATCTGGGTGCTAACTTTCCTTTAACACCAAACCTCTTGATTCCTCGAAGTGGGGACACACGAAGATATGCTCGATCCCCTACTTCATATGTCACCTCCTTGCGTTTGTTATCAGCATAACTCTTCTGCCTGGATTGAGCTATCTTGAGTCAGTCTTGAATTAGTTTGACCTTCTCTTCAGAATCTCTGATAAGATCGGGACGAAAAAGTTTTCGGTCTCCAACACCATCCCACATCAATGGTGTTCGGCACCTCCTTCCGTATAAAGCTTCAAAAGGGGCCATCTTCAGACTGGTCTAATAACTATTGTTGTACGAGAACTCTGCGTAAGGTAAGTTGTCATCCCAACTAGACCCATATTCTAGCGGACAGGCTCTCAACATGTCCTCCAGAATCTGGTTGACTCTCTCAGTCTGTCCATCGGTCTGCGGATGAGAAGTTGTACTGCACTCCAGCCTTGTACCCAAATTTTCATGTAGCTGATGCCAAAACTTTGAGGTAAATTGTGTTCCTCTATCTGACACGATACTCCTCGGAACTCCATGCAGACATACGATCCTGGTCATATATATCTTGGCTAACTTAGCACTGGTATAGGTGGTCTTCACTGGAATGAAATGAGCCACCTTGGTCAAACGATCGACCACTACCCAGATGGAATCATATCCTGAACGGGTTCTAGGTAGTCCTGTGACGAAGTCCATACCAAGCTTATCCCATTTCCACTCGGGTATCGGCAAAGGTTGGAGTAACCCTACTGGTTTCTGATGTTCCGCCTTTACTCGCTGACAAACATCACATGCCGCAACATGTTCGGCAATATCTTTCTTCATACCTGTCCACCAATAACTTTCCTTCAAATCCAGGTACATCTTGGTGTTGCCTGGGTGTATCGAGTATGGTAAATCGTGGGCTTCTTGAAGTATCAACTTCCTGAGCTCTGGGTCATTGGGTACATAGATTCGGTTCTCAAACCATAGAGTACCCTGTTCATCTTCACGAAAGTCTTTAGCCTTTCCTTCCTTCGTTCTCTGCTTTATCTCAGCTATCTCCTTGTCTGATTTCTGGGCTTCACGAATTCTTTCGATCAAGGTGGACTGAATCTCTAGTGTGGCAACATATCCTTGTGGAACTATCTCTAACCGAAGTTCTCTGAGATCATTGCTTAACTCCTGGGGTAATCCTCCGGCTATGAGTGTGTTCACATAACTCTTCCGACTCAAAGCATCTGCCACAACATTTGCCTTTCCTGGATGGTAATGCAGTCTCATGTCATAGTCCTTGATTAACTCTAACCATCTCCTCTGTCGGAGGTTCAACTCCTTCTGCGTGAAGATATACTTCAGGCTCTTATGATCAGTGTACACATCACAACTATTTCCGATAAGGAAATGTCTCCAGGTCTTGAGTGCGTGCACTACAGCTGCTAGTTCCAAATCATGGATGGCATAATTCAACTCATGGGGTCGTAGCTGTCTAGATGCATATGCTACAAGTTTTCCCTCCTGCATGAGTACTCCTTCAAGTCCTTGACGTGATGCGTCACAATAAACCTGGAAGTCCTTCCGAATGTTTGGCAGTATCAACACTAGGGCTGCGACCAAACGTTTCTTCAACTCCTGGAAACTGGCCTCACATTCCTCAGTCCAGATATACCTAGACTCTTTCTTCAACAGCTCTGTCATGGGCTTGGCAATCCTTGAGAAATTCTCAATGAATCTCCGGTAATATCCGGCAAGTCCGAGAAAACTGCGGATCTCCTTAACTGAGGTGGGTGACTTCCACTCAGTGACTTCTTCAACCTTAGCGGGGTCTACTGCTATTCCTTCTCCGGAAATAATGTGTCCAAGGAATCCGACTTCCGTCAGCCAAAATTCGCATTTACTGAACTTGGCATATAACTGATGCTCTCTAAGCTTCTCCAGAACTAAATGCAAGTGCTCCTTGTGTTCTTCCTCGCTCTTGGAGAATATCAAAATGTCATCGATGAACACCATGAAAAACTTGTCCAAATATTCCATAAACACTTTGTTCATCATATTCATGAAGTAGGCAGGAGCATTAGTCAAACCAAAGGACATGACTGTATACTCATATAAGCCATACCTGGTGGTGAAGGCTGTTTTGGGTATATCCTGTTCACGAATCTTCAGTTGGTGATACCCTGATCGAAGATCGATCTTGGAGAATACTTTGGCGCATACTAGCTGGTCAAACAGGTCAATAATCATCGGCAGAGGGTACTTATTCTTGATAGTCACCTTGTTCAATGCACGATAATCGACCACCATCCTCAAGGTTTTATCTTTCTTCTCCACCAAAAGAACTTGGGCTCCCCAAGGTGAAGAACTTGGGCGAATATATCCCTTATCCAATAGCTCCTTAATCTGCTTCTTGATTTCTACTAAATCATTTGCGGGCATCCGATAGGGTCTCTTGGAAATTGAGGTTGTTCCTGGTAGTAGCTCTATTAGAAACTCAATCTCCCTATCTAGTGGCATGCCTGGTAATTCCTCCGGGAATACATCTGGAAAGTCTTGTACAACCGGCACTTCCTCCTGAACAACTCCTGTGAGGGAATTTAACCGAGCACTCATCTATGTGCGTCGGGATACATACTTAATCCTCTTGTTCTCCGGAGTGGTGAGTGAAATAGACTTGCTGGGGCAATCAAGGTTTCCTTCATACCTGGTCATCCAATCCATGCCTAGGATTACATCCAATCCCTAGCATTCTAAGACGATGAGGTCGGTAGGAAAAACATGGTTTCCTATGTGGAGTTTCAAGGCGTGGCATCCTATCCCTGCCATCATCATAACTCCTGGGCAATTGACCTTAATGGGCTGACTAAGGGTTCTGGTGGGTAAACCATACTTTTCCACAACTACCCCTGATATGAATGAATGAGTTGCACCAGAATCAAAAAGTACCATAACTGGACGTGAATGCAATAAAAACTTACCAACCACAGTCTCGGGCTGATCATAGACTTCTTCCACAACGAGGTGGTTCACCTGAGCACGAGGAAAAGGATTTGGCTTCGTAGCTGCGAAGTTGCCGTTTCCATTTCCTTACTTGTTCTGAGGGCATTCAGTGGCATAGTGCCCTGTCTTCTGACACTTGAAACAGGTAATATAGTTTAGATCCTTCTGAGCTGGAGCGGAACGGTGTTGATTGCCATTCCCACTTCCATTACCATTCTTGAAGCTGCCATTGTTGGGACGATTATTCCCATTTCCTCCATGGTTATGACCTCCATGGTTGTGCACAGGATGAGTGTGTCCTCCATATTTACCGATCCCTGATCCGGTATTTCCTGAGTACAGGGTGTAGCGGGGCTTCTGATGAGCTCCAGAGGTAGACTTCCCCTGTGCATACTTCCTCTTGCGGTTCTCGATCTGCTGTTGTTTCCCCTCCAAGATGATGGCCTTGTCTACCAGCTCCTGGTAGTTGCCGAAAGTAGCCACCATCAGCTGCACGCTCAACTCATCATTGAGTCCTTCCAAGAACTTCTTCTTGGCTGCATCATCGGCCACATCTCCTGGTGCATAACGAGCCAACATGCTGAAGTCATCCACGTACTGAGACTCGGATCGGTTCCCCTAGCGTAAGTTGTGAAACTCACGCTTCTTCAGACTCATGGCCCCAGCTGAGACATGAGTGGTGCGGAAAGCTTGCTTGAACTGCTCCCAAGTCACACCAGCAATGGGGTACGTGGTGGTGTAGTTCTCCCACCATGAAGGTGCTGGTCCCTCCAGTTGATGGGCGGCAAAGCAAACTTTTTCAGCCTCAGTGCATCCTGCGGTGGTGAGTTCCCTCTCCATCTTGCGGAGCCAATCATCTGCCACAATGGGTTCAGTGCTGCTGGAGAAAGTTGGGGGATTCAGTCTCAGAAAACGGGTGAGGTTGTCTCCTTGAGGTGGAGGATGGTTGTTGGTCTAGTTCTGAATCAACAGTTGCATCAGGGAGTTCTGCTGTTGGAGAAGTTGTGTGAGTTCTGGCGGGAAAGTGAAGTCGGGCTCACGTCGCGGAGGCATCTTGCTGTTTTCAGATGGGTGAGAATTAGAATAGAACAATGACCTAAAAGGAAATTCACTACCCATATGTAATGCAACAAACCTATCGCACCAAACACTCATTCATTTATTCAACTCAAGTTTGAAACATCTAGATACAAATCTCCAAATCAAACTAAGCATCGACCTACGCTTTAATGACGAAAATGAAGATACATGGGGGCATAACTAAAGTTCTCCTCAAAAGTACATGGTGAAGTGGCCTCCTCCGGTGGTGCTCTCCTCATGGTCATCATCGTTGCTGATCAAGGGAGCCATGTCTCCTTTTGGATGAAGTTTTCACCCATGTCCATCTGTTCCTCCAGAGTTGCAATGCGAGTGTTCAGCTTATCAATCCTCTCTAAGAAATCCTTCACTTCATACTCATGCTCGTATTTGGCTTCCCGTAGGTCAGCTTCGAGGTCAATCTTGCGGTTCATCAGCCTCTTGATTGTCTTCGTGTCGGCACGTACCCGAAGCTCCAAGGTCCTGATGTGCGTCTCCAAAGTCTGGATATAGGAAATGGTGGTGTCTTCAGTCGGAGTGGTTATGATATTTCCATTGGCATCCCTGCGACAAACCATGTTGAGTCCTAGTGAAATGGTTCCACCTTTGTATTCCTCCTGAATACGTCCAAGGGCACGAAGAATGGCCATGTCTCTCCCAAGTATCTAGCTGGGTGCCACAAACTTGAAGTCGATGGGTTCCTTACGATTTACAAAGGTCTTCCCGGGGATGTGCACCTCGATCCTGTAGCGTCCCTCTTGTGGAAAAGACATGATAGGAGTCCCGATGATGCTCGGCAAAGCAATCCTTACGTCCCTGACGATCCTCATCAGCTCCTTGCCAAAGGGCATTGTCACGTCAGGCTGACAAAACTCCGTGATCAAAACTGGGATGAAGGTGGCCATCTATAAATTTTGAAATAAATCGGAGGGAAGTCAGAAAAGGGTAGATGAGAGTATAAGAATTTTAAAGACAAAAGAGAAATAAATCCTAAGGCTTTTCCAATCCTAGAGGTTACGTCCTACGGTCAGCGTGTGCTCTGATACCATTTCTGCAGCGACCCGACCTGAAAGGTCGAATCTCCGGTGTTTCTGTACCATCCCAAGATCATGCTGGTACACACACGGTACATCAATGTATATATCAAAGGGAAATCACACAGCATTAATTAATCGAAATCTCATATCGAGTCCTTTATTACAATAAGAATTACAATAAAGTGGATGAACGCCAACTCATGAGATAAACTAAACCAAAGTCTTGCGGAAGCTCCATAGGTAGTTGAGTCCATCTGACTCCAAGGGCATCTCACCGAGCGTAGAGCGTATCCTCACTTCGGGTCGGAAAAGTACTCTGCAACATGATACGTTGCAGCCTTATAGGTTAGCATATTGAATATGCCGGCAAAGTCAAAAGAGAGGGGGTAAAGTAATCATCTAGTCTATATGCATATACGGCAGGTGGGGGTAGTAAGTTTTTGCATAAAGCCAAGTTTTTCCTACAACAAGAGAGGGCAAAAGCATAATTACTACAATGTTGGTTGATTAATGAGATGGTTCCACCAACCAATTCTCATACCCAAGTTGACATTAAGAATACCCACATCAATGTAATTTATTGTGTTGAGAGTTCCAGATAGTTTCAGTTCCTTTGGCTCAAACTGTCCATGACCGTGGACATGGCTAATCGATTAGGTTTGGGTTCTCTGCAGAGTTTTGCACACGTTCCCCACAAGATTTGATCACCTCCATTGGATTTCTCGCACTTCATGGTGTTTGAGAAACGGATGACCAAAACATGGTCTTCTAAAGGGATTCCCCGAGACTCTGTCGGTGCCCATCCTTTCCTACCATTCTTCTACATCTCGTAGCACCACCTGTCCAGGGTCACCATGATATCCAACCAAGCCAGAGCCCATAATGGCTTGTGGCTGTGCAGGTAAGCCTTGGGTCTTGAAGCATCCATCCATCTCTTTTTGCCTGGGTGGACCTTTCCGCATGAATACTGGCACTTCTCCAGCATCATCTAGGCTAACCACTGGTTTCTCCAGGGCGTCGTTCAACCATCATCCACCCAGAGGTATGTTGAAAACTCGGAGTCTTGAATACTTGATCATCATGTAGGTCTTGAAATTATTAACTCACATTTCTCATGAATCACACAACCAACCCTGTCTACTAATAGCATAGAAAAATGTAAATCAACATTTCCCGGGGCCAATTGTCAAAGAGTTGAGGGGTACCTACCACATGATACTACAACAAGTAACCAAGTTTCCAATTTACCTACTTTGCATGCAATTGGGGAGATGGAAGAACTAATGCAATAAAACATAGGTATACATGGTCAAAGTGACTTGCCTTGGTGACGATCCTCGTAATCAAGTGACTCTAGATAACAAGCTTCGCACTCCGAATGATCTAACGAATCAAACAAGAGCACACAATAAGCAAAAACACAATACAATTCATTGAACAGCAAGATAAACAATTACTTCAACAAACAAAAGCACAATCAAAAGAAGAATCACTTAAAGTATAAGACTATAAAAAAATTTGGTGTCAAAATCTCTACTAAGACATACAAGTCAAAAATTTCGCTTTGAACAACTAGTCATTTTAGATATCAGAAAAGTAAATATAAAATTTAATTTGAAAACAGAAAGTATTTCATTATGAAAAGTATTGTGCGAAAAGAATTACTACAAAACTTTTCCTAAACAATATAAATGGTGAAAACAAGATGTACCTATTCAAACTAGAGCAAAAACAATTTGAAAAAAAACATATTTTATTAACAGAAAAAAAACACCTAATGTTGAATCAACAGAACCTACTGAAATCTAAAAACAAAAGTTAAACTAATTCAGGTTCAAATTAATTAAAAGTCAATTTAATTAAAATCTATCAAGAACTAAACAGATTCTGTTTTTGTTAAAAATAGTAACGAAATTCATCCTAAAAATTCTCAAACTATGTAGAATGATAGGTCTAACTAATACCAAACAGTGGCAAAAAGATTCACTCAAAAATATATTTTTAAACTCTAGTTATACAGATTTTAGTAATTTAAACAAATTTCATTAGATTCAAAAATTAAATTTCAAATTTGAAATCTAAGCATACAGACATAAATTACATCAAATTTGTGAACTAATGCAAAAAGAATCAAATAAAAACACCAAATGTTTTAAAAGATATGATAAAAACAAAAACAGAATACATTCTATTTTCTAAAACAGAAAAGAAAAAGAAAAACTTCCTATCGATCGGACGGGGTCTACGTGGCATGCTGTGATTGGCCGCGAGGGTGTGCGCGTGAGAGCTAACGAGCGGATGACCGACAACTAAAGCATACCGGTTCGTTTATTAAACAGATCTAATCTCACGCGTTGACTACGGATCCGACGGCTATGGGTGGAGGTGGAGGCTTACAGAGAGGGGGTCGGGGTCTCCGGCGAGGTCAACGGCTGCCGGTGGTCGGAGATGCTCGGGGACGACGGTGCGGTGGTCGAGGGCGGTGTCCGAAGGCTTCAAACGGCGGCGGCGAGTCTCCGGCGTCGATTGGTGGCGTCGGAGGGGGCTGGGGGTGAGTGTGGTGACAGGCACGAGCTCGGGGACATTCGGTTGGGTGCCGAAGTCCGGTGAGGTCTGGCGCAGCGCTCCGGCGAGGCAAAAGGGGGTTTCGGGTGTGGAATGAAGAGAGGAGAGGCGGGGCTTTATATAGGGACGGTGCGGTGGTCGGGGAGGGCACGAGGGGCGAGATCCACGGAGAGGGATCTCCGGCGACGGCGGTCGGGCGTGGGGAAGGGGATGACCGCGCTGACGCCGCGGTCGGACGGTGGGTCCCACGCATCAGTGAGGGTGGGGGCGTGGTTAGCGCGTCGGTGGCCGACCCGGAGTGGTTTCGGGAATTAAAGACGGTGGGCCGGCCCGGTTCTATTTAAAATGTTTCCTTTTCTATTTCCAGCGCAGTAAAAACTCTTTTAATGCATTCAAAACATTTCCAAACATAGGAAATATATATATCAAAATGATCAGGAGAATTAATGCTATTTAATGAACATTTTTCCTCTGTCATGTTGAATATCTTTTTAAAATTTATTTTCAGAAACATGCCTAATTGATTTTAAATCCTTTTGAGATAAATTTTTAAATAACCCCCTTGTTTAATTGCTCAAATATACACCAAGATGCCCCTGGTGTGCAGTGTCATGTTACTCCTCTCTTTCTTTGAACATTTCCAAGGTTTTCAAATAGGTGAAACAAATACATGGGAAAATTGAAATGGCCTTTCAGAATTTTCAAAAGAAACACTTCAACAAATTCATTACATTCCAACAAGATGATGATGATGCATAGCTATATTTCATAACATTCCAAAATGAAATTTTTGGATGTTACAGGATCTCTTTGGTCCCACTCACTACTCCGTACTAACAAATTCTTCAAGTTTGTATGGATTTGTCATTGTTGATGATTACTCTCGTTATACATGGGTGCACATCATTCTGTACAAAAATGAAGTGCGGGATGTCTTCAGACGGTTTGCTTCAAGGGCCTCCACCAAGTTTGGCATCAAATCAAGCATATCAGGAGTGATAATGGGACTGAATTCAAGAACACTAACCTTGATGAATATCTTGACGAACTTGGTATTACTCATGAGTTATCTGCTCCTTACACTCCTCAGCAGAATGGCATCGTGGAGCGCAAGAACAGGACTCTTGTTGAGATGGCTCGAACCATGCTTAACGAATACAAAACCCCTCGTCGCTTCTGGCCTGAAGCATTTGATACTGCATGCCACATCATCAACAGGGTATATCTTCACAGATTCCTCAAGAAGACTTCATATGAACTCATGAAAGGCAAGAAACCCAATGTAAGTTATCTCAAAGTCTTCGGTGCAAAATGCTGGATCAGAGATCCTCACTATAGTTCCAAGTTTGCACCGAAAGCTCATGAAGGTTTTATGCTTGGTTATGGAAAGGACTCGCACACCTACAAAGTCTTCAACACCTACCATCACAAGGTGGTTGAAACTGTAGATGTGCGGTTCGATGAAACTAATGGCTCGCAAAGAGGCACCTGCCTTCTGTGTTAGATGAACAATCTCCTGAGGAATCCATCAAGCTGAAGGCAACTCAAGATGTCATACCCACAGAGGAAATCATTCCAACAAATGAAGACTCTCATGCTGATATACCTGAAGAAAATGGTGCTGATGAAACTCCTCGGCCTCGTCAACCTGCTCATCCAAGAGTAGCAAATGAAGTGCAAATTGACAAAATCATCGATGACATCAATGCACCAGGTCCTCTCACACGCTCAAAAGCTTCACATCTAACTAACTTTTGTGGGCACTTTGCCTTTATCTCTATCTTAGAGCCCACCAAAGTTGATGAAGCATTCAAGGAGCCCGAATGGATTCAAGCTATGCAAGAGGAATTGCATCAGTTCAAGCTCAACAACGTGTGGGAACTTGTCAAGCGGCCGGATCCTCGCAAGCATAACATCATAGGTACCAAGTGGATCTACCGCAACAAGCAAGATGAAAATGGTCTTGTGGTGAGGAATAAGGCTCGACTTGTAGCTCAAGGCTATACACAGGTTGAGGGAATTGACTTTGATGAAACTTTTGCACCTGTTGCTAGACTTGAAGCTATTCGCATATTACTGGCTTATGCTAACCACCATAATATCATCTTATATCAAATGGATGTGAAAAGTGCATTTCTCAATGGTAAGCTTGAGGAAGAAGTATATGTTGCTCAACCCCCAGGTTTTGAAGATCCTAAGCATCCTGACAAAGTCTTCAGACTAAAAAAGGCCCTCTATGGCCTCAAGCAGGCCCCTCGGGCGTGGAATGACACTCTGAAGGAATTCCTCATGAAGAAAGGCTTCAAACCCGGTTCACTCGACCCTACTCTTTTCACAAAATCCTATGACAATGAACTGTTCATATGCCAAATATATGTTGATGATACTATCTTTGGATGTACTGACAAACGTTATAGTGATGAATTTGCCTATATGATGAGTGAAGAATATCAAATGTCTATGATGGGAGAGTTGAAATTCTTCTTAGGTCTTCAAATTCGTCAGCAAGACAATGGCATTTTCATCTCACAAGAGAAATACCTCAAAGATGTTCTGTGGAAATTCGACATGCAAGATTGCAAAGGCGTCAAAACTCCAATGCCTTCAAAAGTCCATCTCTGCACTGATGAAAATGGTAAATATTTCGATCAGAAGGTATACCGCTCCATGATTGGCTCCTTATTGTACCTATGTGCATCTAGGCCTGATATAATGCTAAGTGTCTGCATGTTTGCTCGATTCCAAGCAACTCCAAAGGAATCACACCATAAGGCTGTGAAACACATTCTTCGATACTTAGCTCACACACCAACACTTGGATTGTGGTATCCCAAGGGCTCAAATCTTCATCTCATCAGATACTCTGATGCTGACTATGCTGGAGCGTGGATCGCAAGTCAACCTTAGGCACATGTCATTTGCTCGGACGATCCTCAGTCTGTTGGTCCTCGAAGAAGCAGAACTGCGTTTCACTCTCTACTGCAGAAGCTGAGTACATTGCTGCTAGCTCGTGTTGTGCTCAATTACTATGGATGAAGCAAACCCTCAAGGACTACGGCATCAAGCTGAAGAATGTGCCTCTATACTGCGACAACGAGAGTGCCATCAAGATTGCGTACAACCCTGTTCAGCACTCCAAGACCAAGCACATCCAGATTCGTCATCACTTTCTTCGAGATCATGTACTCAAGGGCGACATCTCCATCAATCACATTCCTACTGAAGAACAACTGGCCGATATCTTCACAAAGCTTTTGATGAAAAGAGATTTTGCAAGTTGCGGTGTGAGCTAAATATCTTAGAATCTTTGAATGTTCTTTGATGAAGAACACACATCCTAACACGTATGCAAAATTGATGACTTAGATGTGCAACACATGAAGTAACGTTTTTCTTCAATCAATGAAGAATAACTCTCTAAGTGTGAAGAAATTAATGAAGAATTTGATTCTCAGAACTCTACGACAATTGTAAGCCGTGTCTGAAATCATCATTCTTATACGGTGGGTTACGCCACCAACCAAAAGTTGAAGTTTTCAAAATTGAGCACTGTTGCAAATACTTCAAATTATGAAATTCCTCAAATGTGCAAAATTCCTCAAGTTTTCAAATTCATCAACTTTTCAAATTCTTCAAAACTTTTGAGACTCATATTCTTCATTGAATATATATATATATATAATTGATTTTTTCAATGTCCTCAACAGCATTCACTTATTGCTAATTCTTCAAGTTGATTTTCATCTAAGTGAATGTGATCGGACCCTTTCCCCGTCTATGCTAAACTCAACCCAGTTTGTTCACAAATTCCTCATATGCGCTCTACTTTGAAACTTGTTCAAAGTCTTCACTGTGTCCTTGACAGCTGAAGAATTTGCGAACGAAAACTTTTAAATCTTCAACTACCAAAATTTTCAGCGGTTCCCGCTCAAACTGTTCCGATTCCCTCGCCTGGATAACCCACGATCCTCCACAATCTTCACTACCCAGATCGTGGGTGACACCAGCCGCGTGGAGAGCAAGGGTCAGGGGCAATCCTGTCCAAAATCTTCGGGAGTATTGGTTTTTACTTCCTCTATAAATGCCCCCTTCCCATCTACTGTGCTCGGTTACGCTGCATCTCATCTCTCTCCCGAGCTCCAACCAAGCGCCGCCGCTAAATTCATCGTCACCGGTGAGGAAGAGCTTCGCTGCCTCAACCTCGTCATCGCCGTACTCGCATCGGCCTCGGAAATCTTCATCCTGCCGCCGATGTAGTTGTCTCCTTCTACCAAGCTAGGGCATGGGAGATCTGAACGAACGAACTTCCTCATTTCATCTCTGTGTTCATCGTGTTCTTCACCAGGGTAATTAAAATTTATTTTTACTGCCCTTGTTTGATCCTCAACTACAACTACTATTCCTCAATAGGTGTTTATACGTTATAAATCAAATACGCAAGCACCTTACATCTCCTCATACTTGATACTTTATGATTTTCCCTAAGTAATAACTTTCTTCAAGATTCCACAATTGTGCGAATTCTCAAATTTGCACAACTCTGGAACCTAAGGCTAAGAACACTTAGTAAAATTCCTCAAGACATCCATGGTCAAATTCCTCACACCTATCTCTCTTAAAATTTCTGAGAACGCATATGACCTCTTCAAATTCTTCGCACCTATACTCTATTCACAGGTACAACATGTCCGCTGATGAATCACTAGGTTCTCATCAACTTTCATCATTTGCAGCGCTACTTGAAGAAAAACTGTGTACCTCTTCAGAATCTTCAAGAGTTCATATTCCTCAAGTGAAGAAAATGTCGGATGGAAAGAAACCTCAGAAAGGAGGGAAAAAGCCAGATGTGCACACTGCATTTGAGATCCCTGAGGATCTGTATGATGAATATTGCACACCTGACGAAGAAACTCATGGAAAGGAGACGACCAAGCAGAGGAAGATCCGTCTGCAAAAGATTGAGAGGATATGGGCCAAAGAATGGAGAGAATATCGTTATGTAACTCCAAAATACATGACGAAATTCACTGTGAAACCACCTTGCAGCAGGCCTCCTCTTGCTCCTAACCAAATTGCTGATCCTTCTAGCCTCAAAACTGGTGAGGACTTTCCTGCCATGTGGGAAAAGCAACAAGCCAAGTTGGCGAGGAAAGCCAAAGAGGCAGTGAAGAAATTCAACGAGGATTCTGCTGCTGCTGCCTCCGCCGGAGCTTCTGCTAGTGCTCCGAAGAAGATGGTAAAGAAATCTGCTCTAAAAATTGCCTCTTCAAAATCTTTAGTGCAAATTCCTCAAGGTCAAAGGCCTCTGCCCAGAAAACCTTTAGCTCCTGGAACTATTGCTGCTCAGTCATCTGCAACAGCCAAAAAGTCCTCAACTCCGGTGCATCTGGCAACATGCAAAAGGACTGAGGGTTTCACGATAGTTCCGAAGCTCACTGCAAGCCTCTCCACTACTTCAAAGTCTTCAACCAGTCCCTCTGCACTTAAACTGAAGAAGACAGCTGGACGTGGTCAAAGACCAATCTCTCACACCAGCAAGGCTCTGGTTACAGTCCCCTCAGATTCTTTAGATGATGATGATGCTGATGCTGATGATGAGGTATTGGTAGAAATCATCAGACAGAGTCAGCACAGGGCTGCTAAAGCAAAGGGAAGCTCTGTTCCTCTCATGTTGGATCCCAAGTTGATCCTCAACTTCATTGATATATGGCTTGAGGACCCAAGCACTCCACTTTCCTCACTAAATCTGCCTCCTGAAGTGGATCATGTCCTCACCCACTTCATCTCTGAAGAACAATGGAAAAGAGAGCAAGCTCAGAGAGCTAAGAGGAACAAGACTCGCAAAGAAAAGTTTCTGCGCGAAAATGTGATGAACTTGACCCCAAATCAACTGGTCACAGGTCAGTCCGAGATTCGCACTCTCTCTTTGGATCAACAGAGATATGATGCTGAATGGAAGGGCACCAAGGTCAGACTCGTCAAGGCTGCTCATGCAGCTGTAAAGGATCACAACACCAGGGTTGCAGCTCGATCGCAACCACAAAAGACTCAGTATGAAGAAAATGCTCAGACTGAATATGAAATTCCTCAGGCTGCTGATGAAAATGCTCAACCTGAAGAAACTGCTGAAGAAAGTGCTTTTGCACCAAAAGCAACTGCCAGTGCTGCTGAGGAAACTCAGACCACTGATGAACTTGCCAGGACAACCCCCAATGTTGTGCCTAAAAAATCTGATAGGCCAGCTGAAGAATCCACTTTGCCTCAAGAACTGAACCACCCAGGGCAGCTGCATCAGTCGTTCCTGAAGAAACTGGTCCTGCTGAGGAAAATCCCCTCAAAATAAAAGCATCAACTTCTGAAGCCCCTGTGTTGAAGAAGTTGAAAACTTTGACAAGTTCCTCAGCTACACCACTTGATGCAACTCCAATTTCCTCGGCACCAGCCTATACTATTGTGCCAATTAGGGAAGCATATGATATTCCTCACAAAGAAGAGAATCATTCGGCTGCTTCCTCAGAGCCTCTTGATGAGGAAATTGTCATTGATGACACTGCATCAACTCCAAGGTATCATCGCCCCAGCTTCTGCTAATTGCTGGCGCTGAAGAAATTGATGAAGAAGTTGACATTGGTGACACTACTCCAGTCATCAATGATGAATACTGGGAATATGCACATCCCAACTCACCTATGGCAACTCCTCTGATGCTGATTCCTTGGTCACCTGCACAAACTGAGGAAATAAATGAAGATTCTGAACACCTATACCTTCCAGACCCTGAAGAAATTCCAGCTGCAATAGCTGAGGAAATTGATGCTTCGGCCACTACTGAGGAACCTGTTCTACAAATCACTCAGTCTGCTGTTCCTCCCATGCCAACTGAGATCAAGGGGCGCAATCGACCTAATCTTCAACCAAAGAAAAGAATGTCATTCAAAGGTTCGGTCCGCCCCAAATTCCTTAGGACAAATTTCTTCAATGAACACATGTTCTGCAAAGGGCCAAATCCATATGATTCTGCTCGGACTGGTCGCACAAGGTTCTAGACTCCTACTCAAATGAACTACTATGTCGTTGTTCTATGTGACAAGAAGAAAATCTTCGAGCACCACAATATTCCTCATGTGGACATGGAGTCAATTCCATCATTCACGTCGGTGCTCCAAATTCTTCATGATGCTAGGCTTCTTCCCTTCTGTGTAGATGTCTGTGACTGGAACAAGGAGTTGATTCTTCAATTCTATGCCACTCTATACATTAGTGAAAATTCCTCAGACATCAACTCCTGGGTCTTGGACTGGATGACCGGGACAACTCATTTCACTTCAAGCTCTTCTGAATTGCTTCGGTCTGTCCTAGTTCCAATTCCTTCAGATGAAGCCCGCTACCTGTTCAATGATCCACCACTACCAAATCAGATGATGAATGTGATGATGAAGAAATTAGCGCCTGGAAAGCCTCAAAGGACAACCTTTCTTGTGAAGGATTTGTTGTATGTACCAAGAATAGTCTATCCCATACTCACTCGTACCCTATGTCCTCAGAAGGGCCACAACTCTGAAGAAGAAGAAGAAGAAGAAGTGGAAGTACTCATGAAGAATATGCTTTTCAACATCATTCATGGGATTCCCATCAATTTTCACGATTTCTTCATAAGGACTCTGGCCGATGCTGCTATGTCACCATTTTAGTTGAAGCCCTTTGCTCCCTGGATTATGCATTTCCTCAGAACAAAGTCTTCAATTCACTTTAAGGCTAACTTCCAGAATCATTTCAGTTTTCTGCCCCCGATTGAAGTCCTCAAAAGCACAATTGATGAAGGAAAAGGCAAGGATGTCATTGATCAAGGCACTCGTCCATTGGATGGTCAGTTTCGTCAAGCAGCATCCTACTCCACCAATGATGACTCTGCCACACAGGACTCCTCTGCCAAAACCTCTTCACAAAAGCCTCATGCAACTTCTCCTCGTGTGATGACTAATCGTGAGCTTCTCTTAAGTCTTCATCAGAAGGTCAATCGAAATCACAAGTGGGTCAAGCGTCAACTTGGGTATATTGTGCAGAATATGACTATGACACAGAACAATGTCAAGAGGAACCACTACTATGCTCATGAAAACCTCAAGCGCTCTTGGGCTGTGCTAAATCACATCATGTCTTCTGAAGAACTGGATGAGCTAAACTTTGAAGAATATCCTGACTTCGCTCGCTGTCCTCAGAAGAAGTTCAAGAAAGTCCAAGTTCCATTGATGGTCACCAGTTCATATTCTTCCTCTCGCGAGCGCGATGAAGATGAAGAAATTGACGATACTGATGCTCGCCCTGCATCAACAATCGACCCCGACAACGCTGGCGCTCCTTCTTCACCAACAAGATGAATTTTCTCATGGGGCGTTAGACATCACTTTTTCTTCCCTTTTGGTCCTCGATGACAAAGGGGGAGAAAATTTGAATTAGTCTTCAAGCGGGTCTACATATATATGGGCTATTTTTTTAAGTTACAACTCTTGCTCTTCTCAAGTTTTTGGTTATTGAGTGGTAAACTTAAGTCCGATGGTGGTCCGACACTTTTGAACTATTTCCTCGCATGTTTATTTCCTCAAATACCTTAATGCATGCATGTTGAATTTCGTCAGACACCATTTTCCTCATGCATTTCAAATTCTTCATTTCATATATTCAAATGCGTGTATGAATTACAAGATATAGGGGGAGTTCGCCATGTTCTGAACCTGCCATGTGCATTTGCAGCCCAAAGCAAATTCCTCAAATATGCACATCTTCAGGGGGGTTCTTCTATATCTTGCAATCAAATTCCTCGAAATCTGTACTTTCACTTCATATGTTTATCCCTGTTGAAAACTTAACCTATTTGTCATCAATCACCAGAAAGGGGGAGATTGTTAGTGCATCTAGTGCCCCTTAGTGATTTTGGTGTATTGAAGACTTATAGGTTAAGGCTGTTGGAAATATGCCCTAGAGGCAATAAATAAAGTGTTTATTATTGTATTTCCTTGTTCATGATAATCGTTTATTATCCATGCTATAATTGTATTAATTGGAAACATGGATACATGTGTGGATACATAGACAAACACAATGTCCCTAGTATGCCTCTAGTGAACTAGCTCGTTGATTGAAAGATGGTTAAGGTTTCCTAGCCATGGACATGAGATGTCATTTGATAATGGGATCACATCATTAGGAGAATGATGTGATGGACAAGACCCAAACTACAAACGTAGCTTATGATCGTGTCAGTTTATTGCTACTGTTTTCTGCATGTCAAGTATATGTTCCTATGACCATGAGATCATGCAACTCACAGATATCAGAGGAGCACCTTGTGTGTATCAAACGTCGCAATGTAACTGGGTGACAATAAAGGTGCTCTACAGGTGTCTCCGAGGGTGTCTGTTGAGTTGGCATGGATCAAGACTAGGATTTGTTACTCCGTGTGACGGAGAGGTATCTCAGGGCCCACTCGGTAATACAACATCACAATAAGCCTTGCAAGCAATGTGACTAAGTGTTGGTCACGGGCTCTTGTATTACGGAATGAGTAAAGAGACTTGCCAGTAACGAGGTTGAACTAGGTATGGAGATACCGACGATCGAATCTCGGGCAAGTAACATACCGAAGAACAAAGGGAACATCATACGGGATTAACTGAATCCTTGACATAGAGGTTCGATCGATAAAGATCTTCGTAGAATATGTAGGAACCAATGTGGACATCCAGGTCCTGCCATTGGTTATTGACCATAGAGGTGTCTCGGTCATGTCTACATAGTTCTCGAACCCGCAGGGTCTACACACTTAAGGTTTGGTGACGTTTCGGTAGTATAGAGTTATGTATGGTGGTGACCGAAGTTTTTTTGGAGTCCCGTATGAGATCCTGGACGTCATGAGGAGCTCCGGAATGGTCCAGAGGTAAAAATTCATATATAGGAAGTCCTGTTTTGGTCGCCGAAAAAGTTCCGGGCTTATCGGTAGTGTACTGGGAGTGTCGGTAGTGTACCGGGAGACCTCCGGGAGGGGTATTCTGACCCAAGAGGCTTCATGGGCTGTGAGAGAGTTAATATCAGCCCTTAGTGGGCTGGTGGAAACTCCCACACAAGGCCCATGTGGCTGGAGAAGAAAACCCAAAAGGAAAAAGGTGGAAAAAGGAAAAAAAAGAATGAATCCTAATCCTACTAGGAGTGGAGGAGGTGGACTCCTCCTCTCCTAGTTTGGCCGAAGCATAGAAGGCTTGGAGGCCAAGCTGCCTCCTCTCCTCTTCTCCTCCTATATATACTGGTGGTATTGAGGGTTTTTGCACTAGATTTTTCAGCCATGTGCTACCCATTCCTCCAGTGCATAGTTTCTCCTCTAGATCGGTTTTCTGCAGTGCTTAGGCGAAGCCCTGCCGGAATTGCTCCACCACCATCGCCGGAGCGCCGTCAGGCTGCCGAAGAACTCTTCTTACTCTCCACTCCTTCTTGCTGGATCAAGACGGTGGAGATCGTCATCAAGCTGTACGTGTGCTGAACGCGGAGGTGTCGTTCGTTCGGCGCTAGATCGGAAGGATCGTGATCAAGTTCGTGAGACGGATCGTGATCAAGTTCGTGGGACGGATCGTGATCGGATCGCGGGACGGATCGTGATTGGATCACGGGACGGATCGTTGTTGGATCGCGGGACGCACGGCGATTTGGATCGCGAAGACGTTCGACTACACAACCGCGTTTCTTAACGCTTCCCGCTTAGAGATCTACAAGGGTATGTAGATCCACTCTCCCTCTCGTAGATGCTCATCACAATGGATAGATCTTCGTGTGCGTAGCAAAATTTTTGTTTCCCATGCAACGTTCCCCAACAATGGCATCATGAGCTAGGTCTATATGTAGATGAGATCTCGAGTAGAACACAAAAGGTTTGTGGGTGTTGATGCTTAGATTGCTTCCTCCCTTGGTTCGATTTTGGTTCAGCGGTGTTGTGAGATGAAGTGGCCCAGACCAACATTACTCGTACGCTTACGAGAGACCGGTTCCCTCGACGCAACTTGTTGCCTAGATGGCTTGCGGGTGGCAGTTTCTCTCACTTTAGTTTGATCGGATTCGACAGAGGCGGTCCTTGAGAAGGTTGAAAAGCAAATTATGTATCACTGTTGTGGTTTATGCGTAGGTGAGAATCGTTCTTGCTAGAAACCCGTAGCAGCCACGTAAAACATGCAACAACAATTAGAGGACGTCTAACTTGTTTTTGCAGGGTATGTTGTGATGTGATATGGCCAATTACATGATGTGATATATGTGATGTATGAGATGATCATGTGATGTATAGAATTTCACGACTTGCATGTCGATGAGTACGGCAACCGATAGGAGCCATAGGGTTGTCTTTAATTACTGTATGACCTGCGTGTCAATCATTAAGCGCTATGTAATGCTTTACTTTATCGCTAAATGGTAGAAATAGTAGTAGAAGCATGCAGGGCGTGACAACCTCGATGGCGACACGTTGATGGAGATCATGGTGTCGTTCGGTGATGATGAAGATCATGCCGGTGCTTTCAAGATGGAGATCTAAAGCACAAGTTCATGGCCATATCATGTCACTTATGAATTGCATGTGATGTTAATCCCTTGATGCACCTTGTTATGCTTAGTACGATAGTAGCATTATAAGGTGATCCCTCACTTAAATTTCAAGATAAAATTGTGTTCTCCCCGAGTGTGCACCGTTGCGAAAGTTCGTCGTGTTGAGACACCACGTGATGATCGGGTGTGATAGACTCTACGTTCACATACAACGGGTGCAAGCCAGTGTTGCACGCGCAGAACACTCGGGTTAAACTTGACGAGCCTAGCATATACAAACATGGCCTCAGAACACACGAGAACGAAAGGTCAAAAATGAGTCATATACTAGATATGATCAACATAATGATGTTCACCATTGAAGCCACCTCAAATCACGTGATGATCGGACTTGAGTTGGTGGATTTGGATCAAGTGACACTCAGATGACCTGAGGGATGTCAATTTGATTGGGAGCTTTAGTAATTTGATTAACTAAACTCATTATCTTGAACAATAGTCTAAGTGAACTTTGCATATTTATGTTGTAGATCAATGGCTCACGCAGTAGCACCCCTGAATTTTAATGCGTTCCTAGAGAAAGCTAAACTAAAAGATGATGGAAGTAACTTTGTTGACTGGGCCCGTAATCTGAGGATTATCCTCATGTCTTCCCAGAAATCATATGTCCTTGATGCACCGCTTGGTGTCCAACCAGAAGACATGACCTCCGAAGACGTTAAGAATGCTTGGGATGCACGTACTAGAGATTACTCAATAGTTCAGTGTGCAATATTGTATGGCTTACAACCGGGACTTCAAAGACGTTTTGAACGTCATGGAGCATATGAGATGTTCCAGGAGTTGAAGTTTATCTTTGAGAAGAACGTCCGGATCGAGAGGTATGAAACCTCCGATAAGTTATATGCTTGCAAGATGGAGGAGAACGGGTCTATCAGTGAACATATACTCAGAATGTCTGGGTATTCAACTCGTCTAGAGGAGTTGGGAATTGCCCTTCCGCCAGAGGCGATCACTGACAGAGTTCTTCAATCACTGCCACCTAGTTACAAGAGCTTTGTGATGAACTATAACATGCACGGGATGAACAAGTCAGTCGCCGAGCTGTTTGCGATGCTAAAAGTCACTGAGTCTGAAATCCAGAAAGAACATCAAGTGTTGATGGTCAATAAAACCACTAGTTTCAAGAAAAATGGCAAAGTCAAGGGCAAGGGCAAGAAGGGTAAAACCAAGAAGGATGGCAAAGCAGTTACTACTCCTGCAAAGAAGCCCAAGCATGGACCCAACCCAGAAACTGAGAGCTTTCATTGCAAAGGAACTGGTCACTGGAAGCGGAACTGCCCCAAGTACCTGGCTGACAAGAAGGCGGCCAACGACAAACAAGGTATATATGATATACATGTTATTGATGTGTACCTTACTAGCTCTCGTAGTAGTGCCTGGGTATTTGATACCGGTTCGGTTGCTCACATTTGCAACTCAAAGCAGGAAGTACGGAATAAACGAAGGCTGGCAAAGGACGAAGTGACGATGCGCGTGGGAAATGGTTCCAAGGTTGATGTGATCGCCGTCGGCACGCTCTCTCTTCGATTACCATCGGGATTAGTGATGAACCTGAATAATTGTTATTTAGTGCCTACGTTAAGCATGAACATTATATCTGGATCTTGTTTATTGCGAGATGGTTACTCATTTAAATCAGAGCATAAAGGTTGTTCTCTTTATATGAGTAATATCTTTTATGGTCATGCACCCAATGTTAGGGGTTTATTCATATTGAATCTTGATAGTGATGACACACATGTTCATAACATTGATGCCAAAAGATGTAGAATTGATAATGATAGTACCACTTTCTTGTGGCACTACCGTTTAGGTCATATTGGTGTAAAACGCATGAGGAAGCTCCATGCTGATGGACTTTTGGAGTCACTTGATTTTGAATCACTTGACACATGTGAACCATGCCTCATGGGCAAGATGACTAAAACGCCGTTCTCTGGAACAATGGAACGGGCGAGTGACTTATTGGAAATCATACACACTGATGTGTGCGGTCCAATGAATGTTACAGCGCGTGGTGGATATCGTTAGTTTCTCACCTTCACTGATGACTTAAGTAGATATGGGTATATTTACTTGATGAAACACAAGTCTGAAACGTTTGAAAAGTTCAAGCAATTTCAGAGTGAAGTTGAGAATCATCGTAACAAGAAGATTAAGTTCCTGCGATCTGATCGAGGAGGTGAATATCTGAGTTATGAGTTTGGCAGTCACTTAAGACAGTGTGGAATTGTTTCACAGTTGACACCGCCCGGAACACCACAGCGTAATGGTGTGTCCGAACGTCCTAATCGAACCTTATTAGATATGGTGCGTTCTATGATGTCTCTTGCTGATTTGCCACTATCGTTTTGGGGTTATGCATTAGAGACAGCTGCATTCACTTTAAATAGGGCACCATCAAAATCCGTTGAGACGACGCCATATGAACTGTGGTTTGGCAAGAAGCCAAAGTTGTCATTTCTTAAAGTTTGGGGATGTGATGCTTATGTCAAAAAGCTTCAGCCTGAAAAGCTGGAACCCAAAGCGGAGAAATGTGCCTTCATAGGATACCCGAAAGAGACAGTCGGGTATACCTTCTATCTCAGATCCGTAGGCAAAGTGTTTGTCGCTAAAAACGGAACATTTCTTGAGAAAAAGTTTCTCTCGAAAGAATTGAGTGGGAGGAAAATAGAGCTTGATGAGGTTATTGAACCTTTACTTCAACCAGAAAGTAGCGCAGCGCAGAAAGATGTTTCTGTGGAACCTACGACGGTAAAAGAGGAAGTTAATGATGATGATCATGAAGCTTCGGATCAAGCAGCTATTGAACCTCGTAGGTGTACAAGGCCGCATACTACCCCTGAGTGGTACGGCAACCCTGTCTTGGAGTTCATGTTGTTGGACAACAATGAACCTACGAGCTATGGAGGAGCAGTGATGGGCCCGGATTCCGAGAAATGGTTAGAGGCCATGAAATCCGAGATAGGATCCATGTATGAAAACAAAGTATGGACTTTGGAAGTATTACCTGAAGGGCGAAAGGCCATTCAGAACAAATGGATCTTTAAGAAGAAAACAGACGCGGACTGTAATGTCACCGTCTATAAAGCTCGACTTGTGGCAAAGGGTTTTTCACAAGTTCAAGGAGTTGACTACGATGAGACTTTCTCACCCGTAGCGATGCTTAAGTCTGTCAGAATCATGTTAGCAATAGCTGCCTATTTTGACTATGAAATTTGGCAGATGGATATAAAAACAGTGTTCCTCAACGGTTTCCTTGAGGAAGAGTTGTATATGATGCAACCCGAAGGTTTTGTCGATCCAGAGAATGTTGACAAAGTTTGCAAACTCCAGCGATCCATTTATGGACTGGTGCAAGCATCTCGGAGTTGGAATAAGCGCTTTGATGAGGTGATCAAAGCGTTTGAGTTTATACAAGTTTACGGAGAAGCTTGTATTTACAAGAAAGTGAGTGGGAGCTCTATAGCGTTTCTAGTATTATATGTGGATGACATATTGCTGATTGGAAACAATATAGAAATGCTGGAAAGCGTGAAGGAATATTTGAACAAGAGTTTTTCAATGAAGGACCTAGCAGAAGCTGCTTTCATATTAGGCATTAAGATCTATAGAGATAGATCGAGACACTTAATAGCACTTTCACAGAGCACTACCTTGATAAAGTTTTGAAGAAGTTCAAAATAGAACAGTCCAAGAAGGGGGTTTTGCCAGTATTACAAGGTGTGAAGTTGAGTAAGACTCAATGCCCAGTAACTGCAGAAGATAGAGAAAAGATGAGTGTCATCCCCTATGCTTCAGCCATAAGCTCTATCATGTATGCAATTGTATGCACAAGACCCGATGTCAGCCTTGCCATAAGTATGGCCGGAAGGTTTCAAAGTGATCCTGGAATGGAGCACTGGCAAGCAGTCAAGAATATCCTTAAGTACCTGAAAAGGACTAAGGAAATGTTTCTCGTTTATGGAGGTGATGAAGAGCTCGTCGTAAAGGGTTACGTCGATGCAAGCTTTGACACTGATCCGGATGACTCTAAGTCACAAAGCGGATACGTATTTATTCTCAACAGGGGAGCGGTAAGCTGGTGCAGTTCCAAGCAAAGCGTGGTAGCCAATTCTACGTGTGAAGCGGAGTACATCGCAGCCTCGGAGGCGGCGAAGGAAGGTGTCTAGATGAAGCAGTTCATGACAGATATTGGAGTAGTGCCCAGTGCACTGAATCCAATGAACCTGTTATGTGACAACACTAGTGCCATTGCTCTGGCCAAGTAACCAAGGTTTCACAAGAGGACCAGACACATAAACTGACGCTTCAACTCCAACCGCAATTACATCAAGGAGAAGGACATATATATTTGCAAAGTGCACACGGATTTGAATATTGTAGACCCGTTGACTAAACCTCTTCCAAGGGCTAAACATGATCAACACCAGAACTGCATGGGTGTTCGATTAATTACAATGGAAATCACATAGTGATGTGAACTAGATTATTGACTCTAGTGCAAGTGGGAGACTCTTGAAAATATGCCCTAGAGGCAAAAAGTTTTTGTTATTATATTTCCTTGTTCATGATAATCATTTATTATCCATGCTATAATTGTATTGATTGGAAACACATTACATGTGTGGGTAATAGACAACACTTTGTCCCTAGTATGCCTCTAGTGAACTAGCTCGTTGATCAAAGATGGTCAAGGTTTCCTAGCCATTGACATGTGATGTCATTTGATAACGGGATCACCTCATTAGGAGAATGATGGGATGGACATGACCCAAACTATAAACGTAGCATATGATCGTGTCAGGTTATTGCTACAGTTTTCTGCATGTCAAGTATATGTTCCTATGACCATGAGATCATGCAACTCACAGATATCGGAGGAGCACCTTGTGTGTATCAAACGTCACAATGTAACTGGGTCCCAACCGATTCGAAATCGAATGAGTCCAAAGATCCATCAGCATGGAGTTTCTTCATGCAATTTATACCAATATTTAGCAGCAGTGCCACAAGTATGTGGTACTATCATTATTAACATTGTATCTTTTGGCATCAATGTTATGAACATGTGTATTACTACGATCAAGATTCAACAAACCATTCTCATTAGGTGTATGACCATTGAAGGTATTATTTATATAAACAGAATAACCATTATTCTCTGGTAGTGCATCTAGTGCCCCTTAGTGATTTTGGTGTATTGAAGACTTATAGGTTAAGGCACTAATGAGTTTGTGAGTGTACACAGGCTCTATAAGTCGATGAGGAGTTTGATATATTCGGAGATTATCGACCCCTAAAAATGTATGTCTTCAAGTGAAGACTTTGGTGAAGACTTTCTGAAGACTTTGGTGAAGACTTTGTCAAGACTTTGAAAATGAAGAAGTTGGTGTGACCTTGAAGATATGAATGAGGAATATGAAGCGTGAAGACTTTGTTTTCGTAGTTTCATTTCCTTTATTTGAGTCATAGGAAACACCGTACTGTTAAAGGGGGTCGAGGTAATACTAAGAAAAATTTCCAACTGATGCTCAACTCCAAAATCCTCAGCCCATACAATTCTTCGAGTGAAGCCTTTGGAAATCTCTTACGGTTCAGACAAGTTTTTCAATGACAGAGACGCAGGTCTTCTGGTCTCTAAGGAAATTGATCTGACTGAGGAGTTAGGATTTCGCCAGTGCGAATTGCCTACAAGTGAGGATCATGATAAGCTGAGGACTACTAGCAAGGTGCTACTAGGACTACTAGCAAGGTACGCATCAATAACACGTATATCAAATATACTTCTGTCGACGTTGCCAGCCTTCTTATCTACCAAGTATCTAGGGTTGTTCCGCTTCAGCGACCGCTCTCCTCATAATAGAAGCACTTAGTCTCTGGTTTGGGTTCAACGTTGGGTTTCTTCACTGGAGCAGCAACTGACTTGACATCCATGAGGTTTCCCTGCTTACCCTTTCCCTTTTCGAAACTAGTGGTTTTACTAACCATCAACACTTGATGCTCCTTCTTAATATCTACCTTCGCGGTGTCAAACATCACGAATAGATCAGGGATCATCATTTCCATCCTTGGCATAATTATAGTTCATCACGAAGTTCTAGTAGCTTAGTGAAAGTGACTTGGAGAATTATAGCAATCACTATCTTATCTAGAAGATCAACTCCCAGTCGATTCAAGCGATTGCAGCACCCAGAAAATCTGAGCACATGCTCAACGATTGAGCTACTCTCCTTCATATTGACGGCAAAGAATCTTTGTTGGAGGTCTCATACCTCTCAACACGGGCACGAGCCTGAGATCCCAATTTCAGCTCTTAGAACATCTTGTATGTTCCGTGACGTTCAAAACGTTTTGGAGCTTCAATTCTAAACCGTAATGCATGACGCACTGAACTATCAAGTAGTCATCGGAAAGTGTCTGTCAGATGTTCACAACATCTATAGACGACGCTAGAGGGGGTGGTGCACCGAGCGGTGCATTAAGGACATAAGCCTATTGTGCAGCAATGAGGACAATCCTCAGATCACGGACACAGTCCTCAATATTGCTGCCATCATCTTTCAACTGTATTTCTCTAGGAACATATAAAAATTCAAGGGAGCTACAGCGTGAGCTAGTAATCTACAACATAATTTGCAAAGACACTACTAACTATGTTCATGATAATGAGTTCAATTAATCATATTACTTAAGAACTCCCACTCAAATTGACATCCCTCCGGTTTTTCGAGTGATACATGATCCAAATTCACCAACTCAAGTCTGATCATCACGTGAGTTGAGGTGGCTTCAATGGTGAACATCATCAGGTTGATCGTATCTACTATATGACTCATGTTCGACCTTTCGGTCTCTTGTGTTCCGAGGCCATGTCTGTACATGCTAGGCTCGTCAAGTTTAACCCGAGTGTTCCACATGTGCAACACTGGCTTGCACCCATTGTATGTGAACATAGAGTTTATCACACCCGATCATCACATGGTGTCTCGACATGACGAACTTTCGCAATGGTGCACACTCGGGGAAAACACAATTTATCTTGAAATTTTAGTGAGGGATCACCTTATAATGCTACCGTCGTCCTAAGAAAAGCAAGGTGCATAAAAGGATTAACATCACATGCAAATCATAAGTGACATTATATGGCCATGAACTTGTGCTTTTGATCTCCATCCTTAAAGCACCGGCATGATCTCCATCGTCACCGGCATGACACCATGATATCCATCAATGTGTCGCTATCGGGGTTGTCGTGCCCACCATGCTTCTACTACTATTGCTACCGCTTAGCGATAAAGTAAAGCATTACATAGCGCTTAATGATTGACACGCAGGTCATAAAATAATTAAAGACAACCCCATGGCTCCTGCCGGTTGCCGTACTCATCGACATGCAAGTCGTGATATTCTATACAATACATGATCATCTCATACATCACATATATCTCATCATGTAATTGGACATATCACATCACAACATACCCTGCAAAAACAAGTTAGACATCCTCTAATTGTTGTTGCAAGTTTTACGTGGCTGCTACGGGTATCTAACAAGAACAATTCTCACCTACGCAAAAACCACAACGGTGATACATAAGTTGCTTTTCAACCTTCTCAAGGACCTCCTTTGTCAAATCCAATCCAACTAAAGTAGGTGAAACAGACACCCGCCAGCCATCTTTGTGCAACGAGTTACATGTCAGTCAATGGAACTGGTCTCTCATAAGCGTACAAGTAAGATTGGTCTGGTCCGCTTCATCCCACAATACTGTTGAACCAATACACGACCAAGGTGTTGGGAGACGTAGTAGTAAATCAAAAAAATTCCTACGATCACCAAGATCTATCCATGGAGAAACCAACAACGAGTGGGGAGAGATTGCATCTTCATACCTATGAAGATTGCTAAGCGGAAGCGTTACAAGAACGTGGTTGGTGGAGTCGTACTCGCAGCGATTCAGATCGCGGTGGATTCCAATCTCAGCGCCGAACAACGGCACCTCTGCGTTCAACACACATGCAGCCCGATGACGTCGCCTACGCCTTGATCTAGAAAGAAGGAAGGAGAGGTTGAGGAGAGCTCCGGCAGCATGACGGCATGGTGACGGTGGAGCTACGTGAACTCCGGCAGGGCTTCGCCAAGCGCTATGGAGAACGAGGAAGAGGAAGGGTAGGGCTGCACCGAGAGAGAAAGAAGTCGTGTCTCAAATCAGCCCAAACCCTTGCATATATATAGGAGGAGGGAGAGGGAGGGCTGCCTAGGCCCCTCCTCCAAGGAGGAGAGCTTCGGCCGAAGGTGAGGAGGAGTCCACCTCCCACAAGGGAGGTGGATCTCCTCCTTTTAAAGCCTTTTTCCCTTTAACTCTTGATCCCAGCCGCATGGGCCTTTCTAGAAGGTCTTGGCCAGCCCACTAAGGTCTGGCACACCTCCTCTAAGGGCCCACGAAGTCCTTTAGTTGTCACACCCCACCTGGGGGTCCTCCGGCACCCTCTCGGCACTCCCGGTACACTACCGATGAGCCCGAAAACTTTCCGGTGACCAAAACTGGACTTCCTATATATCAATCTTTACCTCCGGACCATTCCGGAGCTCCTCGTGACGTCCGGGATCTCATCCGGGACTCCGAACAACTTTCGGTAATCACGTATACCATTTCCCTATAACCCTAGCGTCATCGAACCTTAAGTGTGTAGACCCTACGGGTTCGGGAGACACGTAGACATGACTGAGACACTTCTCCAGTCAATAACCAACAGCGGGATCTAGATACCCATGTTGGCTTCCACATACTCCACGATGATTTCATCGGATGAACCACGATGTCGGAGATTCAATCAATCCTGTATACAATTCCCTTTGTCTATCGGTATGATACTTGCCCGAGATTTGATCGTCGGTATCTCTATACCTTGTTCAATCTCGTTACCGGCAAGTCTCTTTACTCGTTCCGTAATACATCATCCCGTGACTAACTCCTTAGTCACATTGAGCTCATTATGATGATGTCTTACCGAGTGGGCCCAGAGATACCTCTCCGTCACACGGAGTGACAAATCCCAGTCTCGATTCGTGCCAACACAACAGACACTTTCGGAGATACCCGTAGTGCACCTTTATAGCCACCCAGTTACATTGTGACGTTTGGCACACCCAAAGCATTCCTACAGTATCCAGGAGTTGCACAATCTCATGGTCTAAGGAAACGATACTTGACATTGAAAAGCTTTAGCAGATAAACTACACGATCTTGTGCTATGCTTAGGATTGGGTCTTGTCCATCACATCATTCTCCTAATGATGTGATCCCGTTATCAACGACATCCAATGTCCATTGTAGCGACCCGACTCAAAACGAGTCAAGCCTCTATGTGTTCTGTGCCATCCCTGGATCAGTATGCTGGCACACACAGTACATCAATGTATATATCAAAGTGCAATCACATGTAAATAACGTAAAACTGATATATACCTCAAAATAGCAGCGGATACAGTCAACGGGAGTGGAGTCCCAATAACACCAACGGCAAGTTGAGTGCGGACCGTAACCCTGAATCGTATTCTTACCCGTCGTAGAGGAGTATCTGCAACATAAGACGTTGCAGCCGTGTAGGTCAGCATTTTGAATATGCTGGCAAGATCACCATAGAAGAACAAAAGAATAAACCATACTATATGCAATAAGGCTTTATGGCTCTGTGGCTAAGTTTTTGCGTAAAAGCTGATTTTGTTTTCCTACAACAAAGGAATATCAGGAGTATCACTATGGAATTACCTATCATGACATGGTTCCGCCAACCAATGTCTCAATGCCCACAAGTTTCTTAAGTTGCCCACAATTAGTTATCAGTCCAGTGTTGAGAGTTCAGAGATAGATCCAAGTCTAGAAGCTCAAATTGTCCGTAACCGGGGACACGGCTAATCGATTAGGTTTAACTCTGTAGAGTGTTGTGTACTTTACCCACAAGATTCTTTCCCTCCTGGTAAGTCCTCGCACTGCCTGGTGTTTGAGAACAGGATGAAAGAAACATGGTCTTTTAGAGTGCTTCCCTGACTGTCCGACAGTGCCCATCCAATCCTAACGTCGACTACATCTCGTAGCACTGCCCAACAGAGTCACAACAAAGATCAACCAAGCCAGAGCCCATAATGACTTGTGGCTACACAGGTAAGCTTCCGGGCATGAAGTATTCATCCTTCTCTTTGAGTCTGGGTGAAGCTTTCCTCAAGATGTCATGGCGCTTCTCCATGCATCCCGGCCATCCACTGGTTTCTCCAGGGATGCCCAATCAACCATCCTTCACCCAGTAGTGTGTATTGAAAACTTGTCTTCTCGAGTCTTGAAGTCTTGAGGTCTTGAAGATGCAGGACTTGAAGATGTCTTCATGAAGTCGTCGTTTTGACGTGGTGTCCTTCTTCACACCACTCACGACACTCATACCAAACCCCGTCTACTTTAGCACAGCATAAAAGTAACTAACGTTCCCGGGGCTTTAGTAACCAGTGATGGGTTCCTACCTCATGCATTCTACTCAACTACAAGAATTTCAATAACACTACGGGAGGGATATTTTGAATGATGTCACTACATGCAATAAAAACATAGGTATGAAATAGATGGTCAAGGTGAACTTGCCTGTACTGTTGATGAAGAAATAGATTGCTCTCAGAAATAACTTGATAGACTATACGTCACTCTCCGATGAAAAATCTATATAACAAACATTACATACATATAAGCAATCATACTAGCAATCAATTCTAACAAAAAGTAACACAAAACAAAAGCAACAAGGTTGATGAAGGAAATACTTAAGACAAAAGTTGAAACACAAAACTCCAACAAATTCAAAAGTAACACAAAACCCAAAACAAAGTAAAATATAATAAAGGGGTTTTAGTAATATTTTACTAGAAAAAATAATTACTTTTAAAGAATAACTAAAACTATGAAAACAACATCCTAAACAACATAAATGTTTGCCTAATAAACTTAACAATGAGTGAAACACTAACATAAGAGAAAACACTTTTATAAAACCACTAAGTTAACAGAAAATAAATAGTAAAACCATTTATTATAAAACATAATTAAGTCATCTATAACTTTGTGAAAAGAGTTTCTATGAAACTAAATTGTTTTTATAACATATTACCTAATGAAAATAATATAGTTTTCCTATCATAATAGAACTAATCTAAATTATTTTTAGTAACTAAGTATTTCTTAACAGAAAGGAATTACTACAAATTTTATTAGAAAACAGAATGTAATTACTTAAAACTTTAGTTAAAAGAATTGTTACTAACAAATTTGCTTTTAAAACAACTATACCTATTTGAAAGAGGGTAAAGATCCCTACAACAAAATTTATAAACTAAACAAATTAACTTTTGTTAACAGCAAGTAAATTACTAAGGTTTGGAACAACAAAACTAAATTAAATCTAAAACATAATGTAAATCATATTCACATTTTCAAAATAAAACAAAGTAAATCAATATAAATAAACTAATATGAAACTAAACAGATTCTGTTTGGTTTGAAAATACTATTTAAAATTATTATAAAAATTCTCCAACTCTTCCAAATGATAGCTATGGTCACTAGTGACAAGTAGGAAAAAGAATCATTCAAAAATTCATTTTAGAACTCAAGATATTCAGAAAAATAAAATTTAAATCAAATCTGTTCAAATTCAAATTTAAATGTTCAAACATAGCCAAATTCGATATCTAAAGAAACTAGATGAAATTTGTGACACTATACAAAAATAATCATTTAAAAACATTAAACAGTTTAAAATATATAAAGGAAATAAAATCAGAACTTATTCTGGAAACAGAAATTAAAACAGAAAACAAAATGTGTTTCTATCGGTCAGGGGGTACACGTGGCGCTTCCTGATTGGTCTGGTGTGCGTGTGCTAGGGAGTTTTCGGGTGGACGACCGAAATATAACGCGTACCGGTTCGAGCAAATAAACAGATCTAATCGGGGCCGTGGGATTTAGATCGAACGGAGGGGGAGAGGGGTGTGGTGCTCACAGTGAGATGGTCGCCGGTGGGGGCATCTCCGGCGAGTCCGAAATGTCGAGGTCGTCGGGGACGGCGCTCTAGTGACCCTTCGGCAATGGAGAAGTACACTCGATGCGGGCGAAGACGGCGATGAGATAGGTGGCTTCAGTGGGGCGAGGGGGTGACGGAGTCGACGGTGGTGAGCTCGGAGGCGGAGCCGTCCTTCGGTGGTCGTCGGGGAGATAGTTCCCGTGGGTGTGGAGCATGGGTGAGAGGGTGGGGAGGTGCGGGCGAGTGAGAGAGGAAGGTTGGTGGGCTCTGGGAGGGTGCGGGGAAGGCAGGGGAAGCAGCACGTCGAAAATGGCGCGGTGGCTACCGGTTGTCTCCGGCGAGCTATTCCGGCGAGGAGAGGGGCTCGGACGAGAGCGAAACTAGGTTAATGAGTAGAGGAGAGGCAGGGGTACTTATAGGGGCTCGCGGGTGGTCGGGGAATAAAGGAGGGAGGGGGTCCGCGGCGAGGGGATCCGGCGACGGCGTCGGGCGCATGGGAGGAGGGTGATGACCGGCGACGGTTTCGGTCGGGCGCATGGGGCCAGGTTGTCAGCAAGAGAGAGAGGGCGAGCATAGTCAGCGGGCGACCGACCGGTAACGGTCTCGGCATTTAATGTCGTTGGGCCGGCCGGCTTTATTATAAACCGTTACCGTTTTTTTATTTATGATTTTACTAGAGCCATAAAACTTGTTCAATGCATTCAAATAAATTCCAAATATAGTCAAGTTTTATATCAGAATTAACAGAATAATAAATTACATTTAATGGACATTTTTATTCTGGCATTCGAATAATTTGGAAAAAATATTATTTTCAGAAATTGCCCTTTTGCTTTTAAATCCGTTTGCAAATATTTTTCAGAATAACCCCTGGTTTTTATTATTCAAATAAATCACCAAGAAGTCCCTGGTGTGGAGTGTCATGTTATTCCTCTCAAATTTTTGTCAGGGGTTTGAATACTTTGAAAATTGGAATAGGAACCAAATATGAAATGATTCCAAAAGAAAATCCAGAGATTTTCACATTCACTATTCAAAGATTTATTTTAAACTTCCAACTCATATTTCATATAATTTGAAGAAGTCATTTTATCTTCTCTCATGAAAATCATTGAGTTGCTGGAAGTTTCTGAAATTGAAATATTTTCAAATTAAATTCAAATCATTTTCAAATCCCTTTTCATTTCTTTAAATGGAAGAAGTCATGTCATCTTCACTCTAGGGTTTTGTGATGAAAATAATTTGAATTCCTGGTGATCAAAATGCAGATTGAAGGTTTTGGGAAAGTCATTTCATTCCCTCTCATTAAACTTTCAAAAGTTTCAAAAAGTTTCAAATTTCACTCACTTTCAATCACTCAAGCAAGCAAACAATCATTCTAATATTTATTATAACATTCCAAAGTTTGGGATGTTACAAATCTACCACACTTAAAATGAATCTCATCCTCGAGATTCGAAAGGGCTAGAAAGAAAAGGTTAGGGTTTGGGGGTCTTCTAACAAAACTCCATTGACCTGGAAATGTGGGTCTACCACACTTAAAATGAGAGTTATTGGTCCTTCAGAAATCATGACAGTCCTATGGTGCATCTGTCTGTTCACATTCTTCACAGCATCTTCCTTGGTGATGATCTTCGGTTATATCAAAATCTTGTGTCCTCACAACAAGGTGTACTTCCTCCAATACTGGGTCTTCTTAGCTGACAAGTCTCGTGATCATTCTAAATAACTTATCGAAGATCTCATGGTGGTCTACCATTAGTGGTTATCCTGCAGTGAAATGGGTCTTGGCTTTATTCCTCACCGTAAAATTTCCTACGTGTGACAGCAACTGTCAATGTACTAGGGGTTTCATCCTACCATTCTAAGGCTTAAAAAAAAGCTTCAAAGAACGTCGTCTCTTTACTATGGGTAAGTCACTCAGATTTACCATTCCAAATAGCAAGAGAATGATAAGAGTAAGTCGTCATGGTGGCCAAGCCATGCCGCACTAAAATCATTACCTTGTATAAGGTTTAGTAATCTCGTATTCTAACACTTGGGCTTCCTCACAAGCGTTGCAGAAAATTTCTCTTGTCAACGAACAAAGTTCGGATAAATCCATTGATTCTGCAAGCTAAGCAAAAACATCTATCGTTTCTTCACATCTCTCAGGTTATCGTATGTTCCTAAGAAAAACGTTTGCTGAGCAGTCGTAGCTTCTTCCAAGTTTCCTCCTTCACAAGGGTGGGGCTTGATCCTTATCAATCCTGAGGTCAGTGACTTGTGGATTCACTTTAATTTCTTGAACAACTTCATCTCACCCGTGGGGTGACTATCGATCCATATTCCAGCATTACCTTCAGTTCACTCCATTATACTCTTGAGGTAACAAATCACAGACTTATTCTTGTCTAAATTCCACTCTGCAGAATCCATTTTCCTTTCCATTGGTCTATTTAACCTTGGGTATGGTTTCATCACAATCATTCTCTATTCCAACTTCAAAAGTACCTTGTCACAAAGGTTATCATCCACACAGTTTGAGATTCTCTTCACCTATATTCACTTATCCAAACTCCTAAATCCGGAAAAGGTACCTGTGGTTACTACCACACTTAAAATGAAATGCACTCATGTATGCATAGACCATATTTTCTCTTATCCTCGAAAATGGTAAGAGATCTTTGTTCATAGAGTAACAACTCACATATTTCAACATAAGATAAATCATGACACCATAATTTCCATTGACTCATGAATTTATTTACAGACTCTGAGACTTCCATAACAAGATAAACTCATGAAAAACAAAGGTGCTTCATGATACAGGTATTTCCATCTTCAAAACATAACTATCCCATTCTAGTTTTCTTCTCATATTCAATCCTTGGTTACATCCTCAATCACTTCTTAAAACTCCTAGAAAGTACTTTATTACAAATGATGCCATTCACATAGTTTGGTATGGTCTAGCATCAACTCCCAACTTTATTCATTCATCTCCCCTTGGAGATACTCTAGTACCACTGGAAATTTGCGATGTACTCCTTGAAATCCTCCACTCTAGCTTTCTTCTTCTGGGGACATTCGTTAGCATAATATCCTGCTTCCTTGCAATGAAAATAGATGATTTCTGACAAGTCTCGAGGCTTATTGATGTTGGTGTTTGCTCCTTGGGTTCTTGGTTCTTTCTTGGACATTTATTGGCATAGTGGCCCATATCCTTACACTTGAAACATCTAACATGACTCAAGTCCTTCTGTTCAGGGGCTTGTCTCTTCCTGAGGTTCTTTGTTCCGATCAAAACTTCAATTTCCCGTGGATCAAACTCCACTTCTTCTACCGGGAAGTTTCCCAGATAATATTTTCTTTCCTTTGTACAGTCCTGTGAGAAATGTCCTTCTTCTCCACATGTATAGCAGACATTTGAGTAAAATCTGGTTAATCCTTCTCCATCAGGGTCTTCAATATCTTTCTTCATCACAAATTCTCCAAATTCTCCTCTGAAGGCTTCCTTCATGGCTTCCTTCTGTTGCTTGATGACTTCCTGTACCTTGGGGTATATTTGGCATTGAGCCGGGTAGTGGTTGGTTCCTTCACACAAGAAACATGTCACCTGCCCAGTTGGGCATTCCTCAGCAGGGTGATTTTCTTCACAATGAGGGCATCCTTTCTTGTGTTCTTCCTAGGTGTGTCCTATTTCTCCACAGATTTTACATGCTCGGGTCTTCTTCATCAGGATAACACAATGCTTCTGAATGAGACGGGATCTTAACAGAGTCTTCTTGAGTTCTTCCCAATTCTTTGCTCCATTAAATCCTTGTATGGCATGATGCATTTTCCACCAAGTTGCGGCACTTTGGGTAAAGTGCTGGAGAGCATATTGAACCTTATACTTCCGTGCTATCGAGTTGCTCCTGAAATGATTCTCCATGTTGTGAATCCATACTTCTGTCTCTAACCGAGTCATTGATCCAGAATACACGAGTCCAGCTTCACTCATCATCTATTGGGTTCAAGGTTTTGGGATGAGATAGGTAAGAGAGAGAAAGGAGGGGATACACACAATACAAACAATGGTTTTGAAAATAGATTTTAGTTGTGGCTGTCAAAAATTAAAACTTACACTCAAATGACAGCTCACAAATCATCGTATCTAACGTAAGTATACAACAGGGGTTTGGTCTTCTAGGGGCATAATATCCTGGAAAATTCTTCATGGTCTTCAATTTCTTCGGGTCTTCACAGTCTTCAACACGTGTAACTTCAACTCTTCTAATGCATGGTGAAATCTTATTTACTTTGAAGTGACCATCAGTTGTTTCGATATCTTGTCCTTCTTGGAGTGGCTTCAGTTGATCCTTCGTGTGGTCAAGGGGAAAAGGGTATTTTCTAACTCTTGATAAAACTCAGAAGGGATGAGAAGCAGAAGATATTTTGAAAACAAAATTTTCGAGAAATCATTTCCTAAGGCTTTCCAGTTTCTAGGGTCACGTCCTACAGTCAACATGTGCTCCGATACCATTTCTGTAGCGACCCGACTCAAAACGAGTCAAGCCTCTGTGTGTTCTGTGCCATCCCTGGATCAGTATGCTGGCACACACAGTACATCAATGTATATATCAAAGTGCAATCACATGTAAATAACGTAAAATTGATATATACCTTAAAATAGCAGCGGATACAGTCAACGGGAGTGGAGTCCCAATAACACCAACGGCAAGTTGAGTGCGGACCGTAACCCTGAATCGTATTCTTACCCGTCGTAGAGGAGTATCTGCAACATAAGACGTTGCAGCCGTGTAGGTCAGCATTTTGAATATGCTGGCAAGATCACCATAGAAGAACAAAAGAATAAACCATACTATATGCAATAAGGCTTTATGGCTCTGTGGCTAAGTTTTTGCGTAAAAGCTGATTTTGTTTTCCTACAACAAAGGAATATCAGGAGTATCACTATGGAATTACCTATCATGACATGGTTCCGCCAACCAATGTCTCAATGCCCACAAGTTTCTTAAGTTGCCCACGATTAGTTATCAGTCTAGTGTTGAGAGTTCAGAGATAGATCCAAGTCTAGAAGCTCAAATTGTCCGTAACCGGGGACACGGCTAATCGATTAGGTTTAACTCTGTAGAGTGTTGTGTACTTTACCCAAAAGATTCTTTCCCTCCTGGTAAGTCCTCGCACTGCCTGGTGTTTGAGAACAGGATGAAAGAAACATGGTCTTTCAGAGTGCTTCCCTGACTGTCCGACAGTGCCCATCCAATCCTACCGTCGACTACATCTCGTAGCACTGCCCAGCAGAGTCACAACAAAAATCAACCAAGCCAGAGCCCATAATGACTTTTGGCTACACAGGTAAGCTTCCGGACATGAAGTATTCATCCTTCTCTTTGAGTCTGGGTGAAGCTTTCCGCAAGATGTCATGGCGCTTCTCCATGCATCCCGGCCATCCACTGGTTTCTCTAGGGATGCCCAATCAACCATCCTTCACCCAGTAGTGTGTATTGAAAACTTGTCTTCTCGAGTCTTGAAGTCTTGAGGTCTTGAAGATGTAGGACTTGAAGATGTCTTCATGAAGTCGTCGTTTTGACGTGGAGTCCTTCTTCACACCACTCACGAACACTCATACCAAACCCCGTCTACTTTAGCACAGCATAAAAGTAACTAACGTTCCCGGGGCTTTAGTAACCAGTGATGGGTTCCTACCTCATGCATTCTACTCAACTACAAGAATTTCAATAACACTACGGGAGGGATATGTTGAATGATGTCACTACATGCAATAAAAACATAGGTATGAAATAGATGGTCAAGGTGAACTTGCCTGTAGTGTTGATGAAGAAATAGATTGCTCTCAGAAATAACTTGATAGACTATACGTCACTCTCCGATGAAAAATCTATATAACAAACATTACATACATATAAGCAATCATACTAGCAATCAATTCTAACAAAAAGTAACACAAAACAAAAGCAACAAGGTTGATGAAGGAAATACTTAAGACAAAAGTTGAAACACAAAACTCCAACAAATTCAAAAGTAACACAAAACCCAAAACAAAGTAAAATATAATAAAAGGGTTTTAGTAATATTTTACTAGCAAAAATAATTACTTTTAAAGAACATCTAAAACTATGAAAACAACATCCTAAACAACATAAATGTTTGCCTAATAAACTTAACAATGAGTGAAACACTAACATAAGAGAAAACACTTTTATAAAACCACTAAGTTAACAGAACATAAATAGTAAAACCATTTATTATAAAACATAATTAAGTCATCTATAACTTTGTGAAAAGAGTTTCTATGAAACTAAATTGTTTTTATAACATATTACCTAATGAAAATAATATAGTTTTCCTATCATAATAGAACTAATCTAAATTATTTTTAGTAACTAAGTATTTCTTAACAGAAAGGAATTACTACAAATTTTATTAGAAAACAGAATGTAATTACTTAAAACTTTAGTTAAAAGAATTGTTACTAACAAATTTGCTTTTAAAACAACTATACCTATTTGAAAGAGGGTAAAGATCCCTACAACAAAATTTATAAACTAAACAAATTAACTTTTGTTAACAGCAAGTAAATTACTAAGGTTTGGAACAACAAAACTAAATTAAATCTAAAACATAATGTAAATCATATTCAGATTTTCAAAATAAAACAAAGTAAATCAATATAAATAAACTAATATGAAACTAAACAGATTCTGTTTGGTTTGAAAATACTATTTAAAATTATTATAAAAATTCTCAAACTCTTCCAAATGATAGCTATGGTCACTAGTGACAAGTAGGAAAAAGAATCATTCAAATATTCATTTTAGGACTCAAGTATTCAGAAAAACAAAATTTAAATCAAATCTGTTCAAATTCAAATTTAAATGTTCAAACATAGCCAAATTTGATATCTAAAGAAACTAGGTGAAATTTGTGACACTATACAAAAAGAATCATTTAAAAACATTAAATAGTTTAAAAGATATAACGGAAATAAAATCAGAACTTATTCTGGAAACAGAAATTAAAACAGAAAACAAAATGTGTTTCTATCGGTCAGGGGGTACACGTGGCGCTTCCTGATTGGTCTGGTGTGCGTGTGCTAGGGAGTTTTCGGGCGGACGACCGAAATATAACGCGTACCGGTTCGAGCAAATAAACAGATCTAATCGGGGTCGTGGGATTTAGATCGAACGGAGGGGGAGAAGGGTGCGGTGCTCACAGTGAGATGGTCGCCGGCGGGGGCATCTCCGGCGAGTCCGAAATGTCGAGGTCGTCGGGGACGACGCTCTAGTGACCCTTCGGTGATGGCGAAGGCACCACTCGATGCGGGCGAAGACGGCGATGAGATAGGTGGCTTCAGTGGGGCGAGGGGGTGACGGAGTCGACGGTGGTGAGCTCGGAGGCGGAGCCGTCCTTCGGTGGTCGTCGGGGAGATAGTTCCCGTGGGTGTGGAGCACGGGCGAGAGGGTGGGGAGGTGCGGGCGAGTGAGAGAGGAAGGTTGGTGGGCTCTGGGAGGGTGCGGGGAAGGCAGGGGAAGCAGCACGTCGAAAATGGCGCGGTGGCTACCGGTTGTCTCCGGCGAGCTATTCCGGTGAGGAGAGGGGCTCGGACGAGAGGGAAACTAGGGGAATGAGTAGAGGAGAGGCAGGGGTACTTATAGGGGCTCGCGGGTGGTCGGGGAATAAAGGAGGGAGGGGGTCCGCGGCGAGGGGATCCGACGACGGCGTCGGGCTCATGGGAGGAGGGTGATGACCGGCGACGGTTTCGGTCGGGCGCGTGGGACCAGGGTGTCAGAGAGAGAGAGAGAGGGCGAGCGTAGTCAGCGGGTGACCGACCGGTAACGGTCTCGGCATTTAATGTCGTTGGGCCGGCCGGTTTTATTATAAACCGTTACCATTTTTTATTTATGATTTTACTAGAGTCATAAAACTTGTTCAATGCATTCGAATAAATTCCAAGTATAGTCAAGTTTTATATCAGAATTAACAGAATAATAAATTACTTTTAATGGACATTTTTATTCTGGCATTTGAATAATTTGTAAAAAATATTATTTTCAGAAATTGCCCTTTTGCTTTTAAATCCCTTTGCAAATATTTTTCAGAATAACCCCTGGTTTTTATTATTCAAATAAATCACCAAGAAGTCCCTGGTGTGGAGTGTCATGTTACTCCTCTCAAATTTTTGTCAGGGGTTTGAATACTTTGAAAATTGGAATAGGAACCAAATATGAAATGATTCCAAAAGAAAATCCAGAGATTTTCACATTCACTATTCAAAGATTTATTTTAAACTTCCAACTCATATTTCATATAATTTGAAGAAGTCATTTTATCTTCTCTCATGAAAATCATTGAGTTGCTTGAAGTTTCTGAAATTGTAATATTTTCAAATTAAATTCAAATCATTTTCAAATCCCTTTTCATTTCTTTAAATGGAAGAAGTCATGTCATCTTC
Organism: Hordeum marinum; assembly: GCA_022496015.1. NCBI lineage: Eukaryota > Viridiplantae > Streptophyta > Magnoliopsida > Poales > Poaceae > Hordeum > Hordeum marinum. The sequence goes on from CM039678.1 coordinate 28,610,741, forward strand.
ACTCTATGGTTTTGTGATGAAAATAATTTGAATTCCTGGTGATCAAAATGCAGATTGAAGGTTTTGGGAAAGTCATTTCATTCCCTCTCATTAAACTTTCAAAAGTTTCAAAAAGTTTCAAATTTCACTCACTTTCAATCACTCAAGCAAGCAAACAATCATTCTAATATTTATTATAACATTCCAAAGTTTGGGATGTTACATCCATGGTCATGAAACCGTGACCATCTATTGATCAACGAGCTAGTCAACTAGAGGCTCACTAGGGACATGTTGTGGTCTATGTATTCACACATGTATTACGGTTTCCGGTTAACACAATTATAGCATGAACAATAGACAATTATCATGAACTAGGAAATACAATAATAACCATTTTATTATTGCCTCTAGGGCATATTTCCAACACAAGGGAGGAAGCAATCCAAGCATCAACGCCCACAAACTCCTTTGTGTTCTACTCGTGATCTCATCTAAACATAGACCTAGCTCTGACACCACTGTTGGGGAACGTTGCATGGGAAACAAAAAATTTCCTATGCACACACAAGAACTATCTATGGTGATGAGCATCTACGAGAGGGAGAGTGGATCTACATACCCTTGTAGATCGCTAAGCGGAAGCGTTAAGAAACGCGGTTGATGTAGTCGAACGTCTTCGCGATCCAAATCGCCGAGCTTCCCGCGATCCCATCATGATCCATCTCGTGATCTTGATCACGATCCATCCCGCGATCCCGTCACGATCCGTCTCATGATGTTGATCACGAACCTTCCGATCTAGCCCCTAACGGACGGCACCTCCGCGTTCAACATACGTGCGGCTTGATGACGCCTTCACCTCCTCGATCCAGCGAGCGATGGTGAAGTAGTAGATGAGTTACAGCAGCAAAACGGCGTGGTGACGATGGTGGTGAAGAACAATCTCCGCAGGGCTTCGCCAAGCACAACGGAAACTATGACGGAGGATAAACTAGAGGGACGGGGTTGCCGGCACACGGCTTAGGGTTTCTTGATGTGTTCCAAGTGCTAGCCCCGCCCCTTTATTTGTATGCTAAGCCCTGGGGTCGAAACTTGGAGAAAAATCCTCCTCAATGTTGGTTTGCCCGCAAGGGTCCATGGCGTTTGGCCCCATACAATAGGGTTCATCGCGTCTGGCCCCTGGCCTCCGCCAAACACCTGTTGCACCTTCCTAAAGCCTCATGGGCTTTACCCCTTGGCCCAAATAAAGTGTTCTTGTACCCCGAACATTTCGGGAAACATCTGAAACTATTCCGGTGAATTCCGGAACCCTTCCGGAGACCAAACACTATTATCCCATATATCAATCTTTACCTCCGGACTATTCCAAAGCTCTTCGTCATGTCCGGGATCTCATCTGGGACTCCGAAAAACTTTCGGTCACCAACATAATAACTAAACTAAACCTATATCGTCACCAAACGTTAAGTGTGTAGACCCTGCGGGTTCGAGAACTATGCAGACATGACCGAGACACCTCTACAGTCAATAAAGAATAGCGGGACCTAGATGCCCATATTGGTTCCTACATATTCTACGAAGAACTTTATCGGTTGAACCTCTATGTCAAGGATTCAGTTAACCTCGTATGTTGTTCCCTTTGTTCTTCGGTATGTTACTTGCCCGAGATTCGATCGTCGGTATCTCTATACCTAGTTCAATCTCATTACCGGCAAGTCTCTTTACTCGTTCCGTAATACAAGATCCCGTGGCTAACACTTAGTCACATTGCTTGCAAGGCTTCGTTGTGATGTTGTATTGCCAAGTGGGCCCCGAGATACCTCTCCGTCACACGGAGTAACAAATCCCAGTCTTGATCCATGCCAACCCAACAGATACCCTCGGAGATACCTGTAGAGCACCTTTATAGTCACCCAGTTACGTTGCGACGTTTGATACACACAAGGTACTCCTCCTATGTCAGTGAGTTGCATGATCCCATGGTCATAGGAAGAGATACTTGACATGTAGAAAATTGTAGCAATAAGCTAACACGATCATATACTATGTTTATAGTTTGGGTCTTGTCCATCACATCATTCTCCTAATGATTTGATCCCGTTATCAAATGATATCTCATGTCTATGGCTAGGAAACCTTCACCATCTTTGATCAACAAGTTAGTCTATTAGAGGCATACTAGGGACATAGTGTTGTCTATGTACCCACACATGTATCTGAGTTTCTAGTCAATACAATTATAGCATGGATAATAAACGATTATCACGAACAAGGAAATATAATAATAACCAAATTATTATTGCCTCTAGGGCATATTTCCAACACATCACCCCAACACAATGGGTCGTGTGCTCAACATCTTGGATTTTGCTTTATATGCATCAGATCCGAACTATGTCTTGGGTCAATAGTTGGGTTGCCCAGCTCATATGATTGCCCCCTTATGTTTCGCTCGTTCGGCTAAAGGGGCAAAGGGAGAACCATTATGATTGTGTTTCTAGTTCACCTGGTCAAGCACCTCAGGGGGAGAAAGCCGAAAACTGACTGTCATAGTAAGCGAGAACCGATTTGCAAATCCGAGCATAAGTGTCATACTAAAAGATCGATAGAGGTTATGTCGTGTTATACGATTGGTTTTGTTCTTGTAAAAACCATGTGATGCTAGCTTCGGCCCCGGTACATCTAAACATCACACCACACTGGGGCCTGGTCATCAGGCCCCGCATTTTTTCTACACTCCCACGGCTAAGTGAAAGCGATAAAGCATCATAGTACAATTGCCTTGTCTCCCTTGCACTACCGCCTTCGTGCACTGATACCTCGGCTAAGGGTCACAGTGCGGATACAGAGACACCTTGCGTTGTATCTACGTGGGGGCTGAAGCCGACGACTCGCAACTTTCAGTTAAAACGGACACATAGGAGTCAAAATAAAAGTTAAATACTTATACGACATGATAAACCATGCAGCACTGATTACAAGGCATTAAAGTCCTCGCACATATTACAACGTGCTCATTCATACAAAACATCTTTGGAGTATTGGGCCTCTATTGCCCGAGAACCCTCCATCACTGCGGGGAAGTATAGCTCGGGGCACCTATGCCCCTTGTCAGGAGGCGGAGGTGCGGTGGCCATCTTGGTCGGCTAGAGCTTCGGCCAGTGCACCATGGTCTTTGCAAAGGCCATCCGAGCTCCCTCGATGCATGTAGAGCGCTTCAGCACATCAACCCGAGGCGCAACATCGCATAGTTTCTGCACCAAGCCGAAGTAGCTGCTCGGCAACGGCTCCCCAGGCCACAGCCGGATGTAGAGGTCCTTCATGGCCGGCTTCGCCATCCTGTGCAGCTCCATCAGTTTCTTCATTAGCTCGATGAGGAGAGGAGAGCGCTCGAGGGACTCAAATTGTGCCCAGAACAGCCGAGCCTGATCCTCCTCCTCCCGGGAAGCATAGAACCTGTTCGCGTCCGCTGCACTCTTCTGGAGATCCGCACAGATTCTTGAGGAACGCCACACCTGGGTGAGCAAAGCAAACCTGCTACCACCAAAGGCGCATTGTAGTGAATATGACTTACCATCTGTGATAGCCTTGGCTTGGCGAACCTCCTCTTCAAAAGACCGCCTATCCTACCGCTCCCTCTAGAGTTCGGATTTTAGAGCGGCTAGCTTAGTGGCTTGTTCTTTGCCTTTCTGCTCAAGGGCCTCGCACTTCGTGCCGACATCCTTGAGCTCTTGCTGCACCTCCTCCACCTGGGCCTCATGCTTGGCACTTGCAGCCTTCAAAGCGGAAAGCGCGACTTCTGCTTGTTCGGCGGCTGCCTTCTCATCCGTGGCCTCTTGCTTCATTTACTGGAGCTCGGCCTTGAGTTTTTCAACCTCCAAAGAGGAAGCTGTAAAAGCAATAACTAACTAATCACATTGGGTCACCAGTACGGATTCGGCTTACCTTGTGCCTTGTCGAACCTCTTGTTCAGGCTATCAAGCTCCTCTTCAGAGATCCTGAGCTTCCGATCTAGCTTGGTCAGCTCAGCGGCATTAACGGCCGCCGACGATCACGAGGCCTACAAAAAAGAAAAAAAATATGCATGCAGTTATGTGCATTCCAACCTCCAAACTGTCAAGGATATGATTCTTTGTTCGGTCATCTTAAGGGCTTTTAGAACATTGCAGGACTAAATGGTGACTTGTGCATCATTGTTCATTCCTTATTATTTGACCCCCGGATGCGTTTTTGCAAACCCATCTGGGGCTCGGGGGCTACTACATATATAAAGATAGCACAAATTTAAAATTAACGTTGTTCGGGAAAAGGGTATTACGTGACTCACCTTGAAGCCCACCAAGAGACCATTGAAGGCCTCTTTCAGTCCGTTATCAATGGAATTAATTCCTTGTAAAACCGCACCGTTAAGAGTGCGGTGATGCTTGGAGATGGGGGCGCTTGCTAGCGCCTCCTCCATAACCGGCCACCCAGCCGTCTATGGTGACCGGACAGTCCGATCTCTGACCGGGGACTGAGCCGGTAGCTCCGGAGGCACAACGTGCTCCGGAGACGTCCTCAGAGGGGACTAGGCATATCTTCGCCATTCCTCTTTAACGACGAGGGCAGTATTCTCCCCCTAGTCCTCAGCAGCCTGGGAGTTTCCTCTCCCTGGCCTTCGGCGGCCGCGGCATCAACCTCGGCCATGGCATGGTCACCCCCACCGCCCTTGTTTGGCTCCAACGGATCCTGGCTGGATGACACCTCTGCGGCATCCTTCGCGGCCCCTGGAGGTGTGAGGTGCGATGCAGTCCCACTCTTCGCCAGCTCGGCGGGTGGAGACTCACCATCCAATATTTGGTCCGTAGGGAGAACGCGTGGTGGGCTGTAGATCAAAAGATGTTCTTGTATTTAAAACATTGAAAACTTTGCATAAATAACCCGGGAGTCTTCGGATTCATACCTTCGAGCAGGGGGCTTGACCCTTAAGTTCCTTCGGGGAACCCTCTCAAATTCCTCGGATTCTGCATCAAAATCAGAGCTGTCCTCGGGCAGGATCAACCTCGCCCGGCGCGCCCTCTTTAGGGCAGGAGGAGCTGCATCCTCCGCAGCGTCCGATGACGCCACCCTCTTTCTTGTGAGGGGGGAAATGCCTCCCCCCATCTTCATGCTCCTCCTCATGACTAGAGGAGGCATGGGTTTCCTCGGACATAGCGTCTGGCTGGTCCTTTATGCGAAGCCCCTCTCTGGCATTCTTTTTCTTCTCCTTCTTCCCAGGCTTTGAGTACGGCGCCACAAGGAGCATCGCCATCAACAACTCCGACCTGGGGTCTTTGGGTCGTGGAGCCGGGCAGTTAACTCTCGCGGCTTTGCTCAACCACTTCTGTGAAAGTAAGGGAGAAGGCGTTCAGTCTTTTGGTTGAAGAAGCAGAGTCAGCGGATACAAATTATGCCATACCTTGGTGGTGGTGGTGTGTGTGTGTGGGGGGGGGGGTTATCGGTGCTTAGGCCCAAATCCTTTTCCTTGGCCGGCCAGCTTTTTCGAGGCTTGAACAAAGCCTTCCATAGCTTCTCAGGGGTTGTGCGGAAGAGTTGGTGCACGATAGGCTCGTCCTCAGGCCGGTAAGCCCACATGGGGGAAGCTTGGTGTTGGCAAGGAAGACGGCGATGGAGCATAACCTTAACTCCGTTAACCAGCTCCACCTTGGCCTCAATCACCGAGGTAATGCGCTTCTGTAGCACCTTCACCTCAGCATCCACCCCCCAGTCAAGGCCCTTCCTGAGCCACGAGGTCAACCTCGTGGGGGTCCGGATCTGAACTCGGCAGGAGTCGCCCAGCTCTCGTCCCTTGGCTTGGTGATGTAGAACCACTCCTTCTGCTAGATCTTGACTATGTCGATGAAGGTGCCAGTTGGCCACTCGACACGGGGGAGCTTGTTGATTACCGCCCCTCCGCAGTCTGCGTGCTCGCCTGCCACGGTCTTCGGCTTGACATTGAAGACCTTGAGCCACAGGCTGAAATGCGGCTCGACCCATAGAAAGGCTTCGCAGAGGATGATGAAAGCCGAAATATGCATAAAAGAATTCGGAGGAAGATCGCAGAAGTCCAACCCGTAGAAGAACATAAGGCCCCTGACGAAGGGGTGGAGCGGGAAGCTCAGTCCCCGGATGAAATGGGGGACAAAGACTACCCTTTCGCCTGGCTAGGGGGTGGGGACGACCTGTTTCGCCTCTGGGGCACGGTGGAAGACGTTGACAGGGAGGTAGCCGGCGAGCTTTAGCTCCCGGATATCCTGGTCGGTGACCGTGAAGGCCTGCCACTTGCCCATGGAGCTAGAACCTGCCATGACTAAGCTCGGAGGAGAAGTTGAGGAGAAACTAGATCTAGGCTCTTGGAGCTTGGGAAGATTGGGAAAGCAGAGGAGGCGAATGAGAAAGCATGAGCAATCCTTGGGGCTTTCTCCCTTTTATGAGGCGTCACGCCGATTAGCCTCCCTTTACCGTGCCGCGAGTCTCTCCGCTCCCCAAGGCATGCATGCTATTATAAACGCACAAAATAAGCCCGAAGTTATGATTACATCCCGTATGAAACGATGCACAATCTATACATTGATGGGTAGTGTCAATGTGAAAATAGCCTCGAACCTCGAATCGAGTTGTAATAACTGGTTCAGCGGTCGTGGTAGGCCACGACCCTTCGTTAGAAGGGAGCATCAGAAAACACTATTTACACTCTGACGATTGGCCTTCGGAGCTAAGCTATTCATGGTGTTCGGACGATCGGATGGAAGACATGTCATCGGGAGCCGAGTTGGACTCGGCCGATCATTTACGGGAAGAAGAACTCACCCCGCAAGTCGAAGACTCCAGTCACAGAAGCTGCTAGAGCTAAGACTTTTTGGCATTGGGGGCTAGTTCGGGGGCTACCGAGGGAGTCCTGGACTAGGGGGTCCTCGGGCCATTAGCCTATCTCCCAATAGGCCGGCTCGATGGGCCGCTCTCTGGCCATCGAATGTATTGAAGATCCCACGTTCCAGAAGGAAGCCTCGAAGGCGCGCCGTGCACTCCAAGTCAAGATGAGGAGATCGGCATTCCCATCCTCGGTAGGAGACCTTTCATGTGTAAACCCTAGGTATCCCCGGTGTCTATATAAACTGGGAGGGTTTTAGAGTGTAGGACAGAGAAACTCATTTAGGGTTTTAGCTAGTCGATCTCGAGGTAGATCAACTCTGTAACCTTCATACCATCAATATAATCGAGTAGGACGTAGGGTGTTACCTCCATATGAGGGTCCGAACCTGGGTAAACATCATTTTCTTCGTCCCCTTGTTACCATCGATCCTAATCTCACAGCTCGGGACCCCTTACCCGAGATTCGCCGGTTTTGACACCGACATCCAATCCGGCCCGGTCCGACCTTGCCCACGGATCGGACTCGGACCTAGATTTTTGGCCTGATGGTTAGCCAGGCCAGGCTCGGGCTCGATAAAACTTAAGTTTACACCTATGCCCGACCAGGCTTTTTCGGGTTCGGGCCGGACCGGCGGAGACCAAGTTTGACTCAACAAACACCGGCGAATCTTTCTTCCCCTCTGGCGCTCACACTCCACCCAACCACATCCAGTCCACACCTCGTCGCCGTCGGCACTTACTAGGCCACGAGTCTGCTACCACTCGATTCAGAGAACGAAAAGAACAATCTTTCCTCCTTTCTTCATTGTGGAGTGGATCTCTTCTTCCCCGCAAGCGTATTATCCTCCTTGCTTACTGGTCACCGGCGGCAACGGGCCCCCTTAGAGACGGTGTTGATACAGGTCAGTCTCTTTCTCTCCCTCTCCGATTCTCTCCGGCGACCTCTGCCTCACTGACTTCTTCCTCTGCAGTCTGAGAACCGCGCGTCAGTTTTATTGGTATCTCCGTAAGATCCGCCCGGGCCAGCAATGGCGGCGGCGGCAGCCGTCGTCGGGGGCATGGTCGCCTCGGGCGTCATCAAGGTGGTCATCAAGCAGCTCGGCTCCGCCATCGTGGGCAAGATCAAGCTGCACAAGAACCTGAAGAGAGACCTGGAGAAGATGAAGATGACGCTGGAGTCGGTCGAGGCCGCGCTCAGCGACGCAGAGAGGCGGTCCATCACGGATAGCTCCGCGCTCCTGTGGGTGAATCGGCTCAAGGCCGCCATGTACGACATCTCCGACATGCTTGACGACTTCGGATATGAGGCCAGCCTGGTATGCAAGGTTCCATCCATTTGGTTCCCATCAATCTGGATCTGAATGTCGTTTATCCTAGGATATAGAACTGACCAAATTGATTTTTTTTGTGACGAAATAGCTCTGTATTTTTAATATAGTGAAGTAGAAATAGCTCTGTATTTTTAATATAGTGAAGTAGGTCTGAATTTATGTACTGTTATTATGTACTCGCTCCATTTCTAAATATATGCCCTTTTAGATATTTTAAAATGTATGTTCACTCATTTTGCTTTGTATGTAGTCTCTATTGGAATTCTAAAAAGGCTTACATTTAGGAATGAAGGGATTATTTAAGTAGGTCTGAATTTATTTAGATGGTGAAATAGATCTGAATTTATTTCGCATAGAAGCCTGCGAGCTGAGAGGATCAGCTGTCCTGCTATACGTCGTGATATGCATTAGCTTCCTAGTTAGTATGTGATGGAAGTCCAGACCAACACAGCGGCTTTCTTGATTTAAATTGCAACATCACGTCATTAAATTGCCACCCCATGCATGTGATTTTCATGTTTTCCATGGCACTGACAGATCCAGTCATGCCTCTTGCAGCTCGGAGCTATGAGGAAGAAGATTAATATGCCAGACAAGATGAAAAAGATGCAAGAGCGTCTACAGAAGATAACAGAAGACCATCAGAAATATCGTCTTCCGTCAGAAACTTGCACCAATGAGCAGCAACTTCCTGATATCCGGGAAAATGTAGGGAATGTGGTGGAAGCAGAAATCATAGGGAGGACTGAGGAAAAACTGGAAATCTTGGCTCGTTTATCTGGGGGCACCACTGAAGGGACCACCTTCGTTCCCATATGGGGCTTTGGAGGCATTGGAAAGACCACCTTGGCAAGATCAGTTTACAATGATCCTCAGTTTAAAAATCACTCTCGGGTATGGGTCTATGTTTCCCAGATATTTGACTTGAAAAAAATCTGCAACACTATAATATCACAACTATCAGAAGAAGAGAGACATCAGATAACTGATTTGCATGGTATCAGCATTGAACTTGAAAAGCTACTTGCTACGAAGAACAATATTCTGATCATTTTGGATGACCTTTGGGAGAAGCATCCTTCTCAATTAGAAAAGTTAAGGGCTATGCTGAAACAGGGTGAGGGGTGCAAGGTGATGGTTGTAGTTACCACACGTGACGAAGGCATTGCAACTGAAATTGGTACTGTTCAGCCATACAACTTACCTCAACTGTCAGATGAGATGTGTTGGGAAATAATGAGGCAAAAAAGTAAATTTGAAACAAGGCATGACAAAGAACAGTTGGAGCCAATTGGAAGGGATATTGCAAAGAAGTGCAAAGGTGTAGCTTTAGCTGCTCAATCACTTGGACACATGTTGAAGTCCAAGTCGTACGGAGAATGGAATTTGGTCAGAACCAATCATATCTGGAATCTATCTACTTCTATAGATGCATCATCCGGACATGAAGTGCTTGGATCTTTGCTGTTAAGCTACAATTTCATGCCTCCATACTTGAAGTTATGTTTTGCTTATTGTGCAATCTTTCCAAAGGGTCACAATATGATTAAAGAGGAGCTAATTCATCAATGGATTGCTCTTGGATTCGTGAAGCCATCTAGTACATTCTCTACTTGGCAACTGGGTGAGAGTTACGCTATTCAGCTTCTGGAGATGTCATTTCTTCAACATTCAAAGGTGAGTCGATTGAACCATACCTTCACAACTAATCATGATTTTATTTTATTTTAATGCATTGCGCAATTCAGATATGATATGGACTTATTCATAGGAAAATAAGTTAATGCACTGGTCCCGAGAGGAAAGATGGACGGTTAGATGTCCATGTGCACAGGCCACCTACGGCTAACGATTTTAAAAGGAAATTATGTAATGTGGAAATGGGAATATAAAAAGCGATATGGCCCCACTAACTGTAGAGTACACAACGATAAGGAGGGGTAATGGGCGCAGAATCCACGACTAGCTGTCATCAGCGTCGTGTGACGCATTGTGAACAAGGTCAAAGAAGATTCAACCCACATCGTCACTGCTGGACAACGGCATGGAGGGTTGCTCTCCAAGACTTCTCCTTGTCCTTGCTGCCAGCTAGTTGTGGGAGAGAAATCTAAATACCATCCTGGGAACCGATCAGGCTGGGCAAGCGCCACAGCCATTGCTGAGATGGCGCATGGGTGTTGCTCACGCCGGCGGTGCCCCATCTCGAGAAACGACGATGACCGGCATAGCCCGGCCACATCCCTCTAGGTGCTCCCATCAGGCACGATGTTTACCGACGTCCTCCTCCCTGGTAGGGGGAGAGGCGCTCGTACCCTATGGCATGGTCATGTCATTTGTTTCGCACAAAAAGAAGCGAGAGTGAGGGGGAGAGAGAGAAAGGAGAGGGGGAGAGACAGAGTGGGAGGGGATTTGCATTAAACACCCTGAAAATGTCATCAAGTTTTTTATTTTTATCTTGCAAAAAGAACGGACTCGCCAACAAGACACGTCAGTTTCTGGTCTAGAGGCAGCATGTCAAGTAGCTACTGTTACGCCCGTGAACTGGTACAAGACCAGTTTGAACATAATCTGAAGTTAATTGACTTCAATAAAACATGCTGCGACTAAGGTAGACTGGTAGACATGCTATGTGACTAATGGTGTGTTTATCTCATTTAGAAAAAGAGCGAGTATTTCCTTTTCTGTTATGATGATCAATTGGATTGCCTTGTATTGTTTTGCAGCTTTCTCTTCTAAAAGTTAACAGAAGTAACACAAGAGGGTTGAAATTCTAATGTAGTTAAGGGATGGTCTCCTTTTATTTGTGTGGCCATGTGATTGTGTTAATATTTTCTTTTTTCTTTTAAATTTGATCAAGGTGCTCTTTTAGTACGTGGGTTTGGTGGGGTGAATTTTCCTTTGCAGTCAGGCCAATGCTTCATTACCTCAGGGGTTTAGTTTTTTTTTTCAGGTTTTAGGCAGTGTCTCTTTTTTTCGATGAGAAATATGGCGGGTCTGTACCAGTTGTATTAGAACAGGTTACCCAGCTATCACTAGATCTTAATCATGAAGTTAATGTTCTAATGGTCTAATTAATTTCAATGATGTGGATCAATATGGTGGTTTGTACAGAGCCTCAACTTATATAGATAAAAATTTGCAGTATGTTAGTATACATAAAAATAATTTTGATGGCTTGTGGTAGAAATCATTCAAAATTAACATTTTATTGATAATAATCGAATTTGTACAAATACATGTAATAATTTGGTGTTCCAGTTCTTATTTGCGTGTAGTTTTATAATATGAAAGACATTAGATGACAATCGCAGTAGATTAGAATACAAGTTAGTTGATGTCTTGATGAAAAGACAGTTTAGAAAACAAAGAACAGCTATAGAAAAAGAAGTCGTTACAATTTAAGTAATGATGAGATGGAAAAAGCACTTGTCTTTCTGAAAATAGACTGACCTCTGAATTGCAAACCGAGACTAACATCTGGTTACTAATCCTCTAATTTTATTCCTTCGAACTGCAAATGTAAAACCTACCCTTACATAAGCAGTAGAATTTAAGTGTAAGTCATACACTATTACCTATTATTTGTGCAGGCTGGCGGCAGATTGTATGCAAGAAACGATATTGTCACACTTCTCACCATGCATGACCTGGTGCATGACCTCGCAAGATCAGTCATGGCTGACGAATTTAACTCGGCGGGCCCCTACTGCCGCTATGCACGGGTGACAGATTGTACAAAGCCACTAAAGTCATCCACGACTTCGCCTGAAAAGCTAAGGGCATTGCATATTGTGGGCCATGGCCCACTGCGATATCAAGTCCATCGTAATGCATATTCTCCGGCCAAGTACGCCCTTGTCTTAGATTTTAAGCATGGGCTGTTTGAATGAGTTTCCAAATTCTATTGCTCAAATGAAACAGTTGAGGTATCTTAGTGCTCCAGAGATCATTGATGGAAGTAATCTCAGGTGTATCAGTATGCTCCGAGAATTGAATTATCTCAACCTTTGTTATTGTCAAAATCTGTCAGCACTGCCAGAGTCAATTGGTGAAATGAAAGGTCTGATGCATCTTGACTTATCAGGTTGTCGGAGTCTACAAGAACTCCCACATTCGTTTGTGAAACTCAAAGAGTTGGTATATCTGAACTTATCAAACTGTGTTTGTGTTTTAGGAATACCTATAGCTTTGTCTAACCTTACCAAACTCCAACATTTGGAATTATCAGCATGCATAAATCTCAGAGGGCTGCCAGAAGTCATTGGTAATCTGATTGAACTTCGCTATCTGAATCTATCATGGTGCATGCAGAATATATCTGACTGGTCATCAACAGATCAAACCGAGAGTTTCATCGACCGTATCTGTACCCTTCCCAATATGGCGCACCTGGACCTTTCTTATAATCTCCATTCTCCTATTAGTATACCAGAAAGTGCTAGCTGCCTCAGGAAGCTGGTCCTTGTCATGTGCCAAAAAGTTACTAGGCTTCCAGAATGTGTGGCTAAAATGGACAGTCGAAGCCTTTTTGGTTTGTTTTTGCCAACATTTTCTGTGATTTCAAATGATACCATGTGTAACACCAACCTTGGCTTGCTTGAGCATATAAATCCTGACGAGCTGAAAATCCAGGAACTTGAGAATGTGAAGTCCCGAAAAGAGGCACGCAGTATAAAACTGAGTGAAAAACAGAGGATTGGAGAATTGACATTAAGGTGGTCAAACCTAGAAGCTAAGAGATCTGTCGATGACATGGAGTTGCTGAGGGAGCTAGTGCCACCATCCACTTTGAAGGGGTTTGCGATACATGGTTATATTAGTGTCAACTTTCCAGACTGGGTAATGAGTATTGGCAGTTACCTCCCTAATGTTGTTCGAATGGAGATGTTTGATTTGCCCAACTGCAAAAGTCTTCCACCCTTCACCCAACTACCAAACCTCCAAGTGCTTTATCTAGGAAACATGAAAAGCCTGGAAGAATGAAATATAACATACTCTAGTGGTGAGGCTAGTGTGAATGAGCTCATGTTCAGTAAGCTTGAGGAAGTGAATATACATTATTGCCCCAAGTTGAGGATTAAACCATACCTTCCTAGAGCTGCATCTTGGAATATAAGGGGAAGTAATGATGTGCTCATATCCTGGGCAGAGAGCGTGCTCCAGGATGTTGCTACCTCATCTCCTTCTCCAGTAGGAGCATCTCCTAATCTGACAGTTGAAATCAGCGAGTTGCCTCTGAATCAGTGGAGAGTGCTTCACCATCTACATACCCTCAATAATTTGCACATCGAATGTTGTAGTGATTCGGCAAGCTCACCAGAGATCACATGGGCCTTCCAGTTCGTCAGATCACTGGCATTGGGATACTCTGCCCAATCAGAACTGCCAGGATGGGTAGGCGAGGTAACATCTCTTCAGCAACTGGCGATAGAGGTATACAAGGAGCTACAGGACTTGCCCAGTAACATGAGGCAACTCAAACAGCTATAATCATTGACACTACGTTCTTGTAATAGCCTGAGACAGCTGCCGCTATGGTTAGGAGAACTTACCTCTCTCAAGAAACTGGTAATTTCAAACTGCTCTGCTATCACGACTTTGCCAAATAGCATACAACAGCTCACAAATCTCCAAGAATTGGAAATTCACTTCTGCCCTAACTTAAAGCAGTGGTGGGAAGCAGAGGAGAACAAGAAGAAGCTTGCTCACATAGAAAGAAAGGTATGTGCCCTGATCTGCATCTGTTATACGGCTATCCTATTGGCTTTCACTTCGAACGTACTCCGTCATCCGTAGAGTACTACATCTTCCTTTTCTGCCCTTTACTTTGTCAATGATGTTTTTCAAGAAACATCTGGATTTCCCATGTCCTTTGCATCTCTACTAGTTTTCCCGCAAATGATAATATTGATTTCCTTTATTTTATATTTGGTAGAGTATCAGGTTTTGAGCTATTATGTCCCGAGGAAGGAAGTCATTCCCACCAGCTGCCGTTCTTGCCTACTTTGGTGGCCTTGCTGCGAACTAAGATAAGGACTTCAAAATGAGGATACTGCGGCGGAGCTGAGGGCGGGAGCTGAGAGTCTTCGCAACAACACTGGGAATCTGATGAGAATCTGCAATGCTTCTCAGTAACCGGTGATATAGAGGAGTTCGCGAAGGAGTCGTTCATCTTCGATGTTCTGGTCTTGCTGCTGAGGGGTGAGTATCAGGTGATATCAACCCATAGATGCTACCATGATACAAACTTGAAAATTTATAATTTAAACATTTCAAGAGATTATGAAAAGAATCATGTATGTCACACATGTTGACAACTCCTAAAAACATCAGATGAAAATTCGAAATAGACATCAAGAAACAAAAAAGAGAAATCCATCATGAATAGTGTCAAATGAAGACAAAAACAGAAATGACCATATTCACATCTGAATTTGTCTTCTTTTATCCATGTGTATTTCCATTTTTTATTTGAATTTTTTTAGGGGTTATCAACATATGTTTTGCGAACATCCATAATTTTTTATATTTTTTTTAATGTTTAAATTTGAATTTTTCAAGTTGGTAGCATGAGAGCATGTGAGGTATCACTGGATGTTTTCCCTGTTGGTGAGTGGCGCGAGTGTGGTTGCAGTCAAGATTGGTTGCCTTTTGATCTTGTTTGATCTATGAACTTTGCTTAGTTGGGGGTGGCTGGTTTTTCTTCCTCCTGTTTACCTGTAAAATCTGTAGTACGGATTAGTCTGAACTTTATGCTGTCACGTTTTCGGCCCATAAGGCCCGTTTCGAGGTTGAGCATGTCCAGTGGGTTTCTGGCAGTGCCGAACTCACTTTCATTTCTTTCCCGTCTCCTGTAAACCTCTGAGCTGTATTTCTGTTTTCAGTAATGGAAAGGGGATTTGCCGGTTCAAATGAAAAATTTAAGATAAGAAAGTGATGGTGGAGAAAAGAATGTGGAGGCCCCTCGGTTGAGTCGGTTTATCCATCTATCTGAATCAAAGCTCCATATTGATTATAACCACGCTGATCCAACGTACTCCGTTATGTTCCCCGAAATATAAAATCTTCAACGTATTCCAAGCAGACATAGAAATCAAAGTGTGGGGATAATTGCATGTTACCTTCGTCGGTAGATACTGTGCAACTTTGTTATCTACTTCCCTTGGCAAAGAAAATGTGATCTAGCCTCTTGGCAAGAGCGCTTCTTCTTTGGTTATTTGTGTTCAGTATATCGATTTTTACGAAATATGAGATAGACTAGGATTTATCCTGTCTTGTCTTGTACTCCAAGTTGGTCATTGTACTTCTATATATATACCCACTAGGCTTAAGCAATACATCAACTATTCCATCAATCCCTCTTCTCCCTTTCAACATGGTATCTGCCGTAAGTTCCTAGACCTAGCTGCCGCTCATCGCTTCCGCACCGTGTGCTGCTCCCGGGGCGATCGGCCTCCATGAACGTCGTCGGGGACTGTGTCACCCGTACCTAGGGTTCGTCCGCTGGTCGTGTTGATCCGCTGTCCTAGAGAGTCCTTTTCCCTATCTCTTGATCCGGAGTTTTCTCTTTGTCGCCAGTCGCATTGATCGGCTTTTCCTTTTTGATTTTTTGATCTAAGTTCAGTTTGCGTCGCCCGCTGCCGCCGTCGACCCCGCGCCTCTACTCCGACATCGACGTGACCCGGCCTCTACACCGACCCGGTGGCCTCGCGCCACGCGGCGTCCCCTCACGGCCGTTGCCCACGCGTCTGCTCGCCCGTCACCCTATTGTTCGGGAACATTGCATGGGCAACAAATTTTTTTTTACGCACACGCAAGATCTATCCATGGTGATGAGAATCTACGAGAGGGAGACTGGATCTACATACCCTTATAGATTGCTAAGCGGGAAGCGTTAAGAAATGCGGTTGATGTAGTTGAACGTTTTCGTGATCCAAATCGCCGAGCGTCCCGCGATCCAATCACGATCCGTCCTGATGCAGCGCCGAACAGGCGACACTTCCGCGTTCAGTACACATACGGCTCGATGACGATCTCCGCTTTCTTGATCCAGCAAGAGGGAGCGGAGAGGTAGATGAGTTCTCCGGCAGCACAACAGCATGGTGACGGTGGTGATGAACTAATCCGGCAGGGCTTCACGGAGCTCTACCGACCTAATCTAGAGGAGAAACGATCTAGAGGAAGAATAGGGCAGCAGTGGCAATTAGGGTTGGTGCTGCCCTCAAAATTCTCTAGTATATATAGGAGGAAGGGGAGGGAGGCCGGCGCCCCTAGGGATGCCCATAGGCTTCGGCCGAAGTGGAGAGGTGGAGGAGTCCTACTCCAATCCTATTAGGAGTAGGATTCCTCACCCACTTGGAAACCCTTTCCACCTCTTGGGTTTTCCCACCCCTAGCCGCATGGGCCTTAGTGGGGGGGGTCGGATAGCCCACCAGGGGCTGGTTTGCCTCCTCCCACAACCCATGAGGTCCTTTGGGGCGAGAGGCTCCTCCCGATGGTCACCTGGTATCCTCCCGACACTCTCGGTACACTACCAAAGTACCTGAAACTTTTCCGGTGACCAAAACGGGAGTTACTATATATCAATCTTTACCTCCGAACCATTTCGGAGTTCCTCATGACGTTTGGGATATCATCCGGGACTCTGAACAACCTTCGGTCACCACCATACATAACTCAATACTACTGAAACGTCACCGAGCGTTAAGTGTGCAGACCCTGCGGGTTCGAGAACTATGTAGACATGATCGAGACACCTCTACAATCAATAACCAATAGCGGGACCTGGATGCCCATATTGGTTCCTACATATTCTACGAAGATCTTTATCGGTTGAAACTCTATGTTAAGGATTCAGTTAATCCCGTATGTTGTTCCCTTCGTTCTTCGGTATGTTACTTGCCCGAGATTCGATCGTCGATATCTCTATACCTAGTTCAACCTCATTACCGGCAAGTCTCTTTACTCGTTTCGTAACACAAGATTCCATAGCTAACACTTTAGTCACATTGCTTGCAAGGCTTCTTGTGATGTCGTATTATTTAGTGGGCCCTGAGATACGTCTCCATCACGCGGAGTAACAAATCGCAGTCTTAATCCATGCTCACTCAACAGACACCCTCGGAGATACCTGTAGAGCACCTTTATAGTCATCCAGTTACGTTGTGACGTTTGATACACACAAGGTACTCCTCCGGTGACAGTGAATTGCATAATCTCATGGTCATAGGAATAGATACTTGACATGCAGAAAACTATAGCAATAAGCTGACGATCATATGCTATGTTTATAGTTTGGGTCTTGTCCATCACATCATTCTACTAATGATGTGATCCCGTTATCAAATGATATCTCATGTCTATGGCTAGGAAACCTTCACCATCTTTGATCAACGAATTAGTCTATTAGAGACATACTAGGAACATAGTGTTGTCTATGTACCCACACATGTATCTGAGTTTCTAGTCAATACAATTATAACATGGATAATAAGCGATTATCATGTACAAGGAAATATGATAATAACCAATTTATTATTGCCTTTACGGCATATTTCTAACAGTCTCCCACTTGCACTAGAGTCAATAATATGTCTCAGATCGCTATGTGATTTACATTGTTATGAATCTAACATCCAATGAGTTTTGTGGTTCGATCATGTTTTGCATGTGAGAGGTTTTAGTCAATGGGTCTAAAACATTCAAATTCGTGTGTATTTTGCAAATCTTTATGTCATACTGTAGATGATGCTACCACGCTCCACTTGGAGCTACTCCAAATGTCTGCTCCACTATACATATCCAAATTGCTACTAAGAATCATCTGAATTTGGTGTTAAAGCTTGCATCGACGTAACCCTTTACAACGAACTCTTTATCACCTCCATAATTGAGAAATAGTTCCTTAGTACTCTATTTACTAAGGATAATCTTGACCGCTAGTGACCCACTCCTGGATCACTCTTGTAGCCCTTGACAGACTCATGGCAAGGCACACACATGTGCGGTACACAACATGGCATACTATATAGAACCTATGGCTAAGGCATGGGAGACGATCTTCGTCATTTCTCTTTCTTCTGTCATGGTCGAGTTTTGAGTTTTACTCAACTTCATACCTTACAAATCAGGCAAGAACTCCTTCTTTGACAGGTTCATTTTGAACTTTCAAAATCTTGTCAAGATACGTGCTCTTTGAAAAATATTATCAGGCATCTTGATCTATCTCTATAGATCTTGATCCTCAATATTCAAGTAGCTTTATCCAGGTCTTCCTTTGAAAAACTCCTTTCAAACAACCCTTTATTCTTTCCAGAAATTATACATCATTTCTAATGAAAAATATGTCATCCACATATACTTATCAGAAATTTTATAGTGCCCCTACTCACTTTCTTGTAAATACAAGTTTCTCATAAACTTTGTATAAAGCCAAAAACTTTGATCACCTCATCAAAGCGTATATTCCAACTCTGAGATGCTTGCTCCAACCCATAGAAGGATCGCTGGAGCTTGCATACCTTTTAGCATCCTTAGGACTGACAAAACCTTCTGTTTGTATCACATAAAACCTTTCCTCAAGGAAACCGTTAAGGAAATGATGTTTTGACATCCATTTGCCAGATTTCATAATTGAAAAATGCAACAACTGCTAACATAATTCCAACAGATTTTAGCATTGCTACGACTGAGAAAGTCTCGTGGTAGTCAACTCCGTTAACTTGTCGAAAATTTCTTTGCGACAAGTCGAGCTCTATAAATGGTGACTTTTACCATCAGCGCCTATCTTCTTCTTAAAGGTCCATTTGTACTCAACGGCCTGCCCTTCAACGAACAAGCCTACCAAAGTCCATACTTGGTTTTCATACATGGATCCTTTCTCGCATTTCATGGCTCCTAGCCATTTGTTGGAATCTAGGCCCATCATCACTTCTCCATAGCTTGTAGGCTCATTGTTGTCCAATAACATGACCTCTAAGACAGGGTTACGGTACCACTCATGAGCAATACGTGCCCTCGTCAACCTACGAGGTTCGATAGCAACTTGATCCGAAGCTTCATGATCCTTATCATTGACTTCCTCTTCAACTGATGTAGGCTCCATAGAAACATCTTTCTACGCTGTGCTACTCTTTGGTTGAAACAAAGGTTCAACAACCTCATCAAGTTCTATTTTCCTCCCACTCAATTCTTTCGAGAGAAACTCTTTCTCGAGAAAGGACCTGTTTATAGCAACAAATAGTTTGCCCTCGGATCTGAGATAGGAGGTATACCCAACTGTACCTCAGGGTATCCTATGAAGATGCACCTTTCCGCTTTGGGTTCGAGCTTATCCGACATAAGCGTTGCATTCCCAAACTCTGAGGAATGACAACTTAGGTTTTTGCCAAACCATAATTTATACGGTGTCATCTCAACGGATTTAGATGGTGCCCTATTTAAAGTGAATGTGGTTGTCTCTAATGCATAACCCCAAAATGATAGTGGAAAAACGATAAGAGACATCATAGTATGCACCATATCCAATAGAGCATGACTACGACGTTCGGACACACCATCACCCTATGGTGTTCCAGGTGGTGTGAGTTGCGAAACAACTTCTACATTGTCTTAAGTTGTATACCAAACTTGTAACTTAGATATTCACCTCCACAATCATATCGCAGACATTTTATCTTCTTGTCACGATGATCTCAAACTTCACCCTGAAATTGCTTGAACTTTTCATGCGTTTCATACTTGTGATCCATTAAGTAAATATACTGATATCTACTCAAATCATGAGTGAAGGTAAGAGAATAACGATATCCATCGCATGCTTCAACACTCATTGAAGTACATACATCAACACGTATTATTTCCAATAAGTTACTTGTCCGCTCCATCATATCGAAAACGGGGTCTTAGCCATCTTGCCCAAGAGGCATGGTTCGCATGTCTTAACCGAGTCGAAATCGAATGAGTCCAAAGATCCATCAACATGGAGTTTCTTCATGCGCTTTACACCAATATGACATTTAGCGGCAGTGCCACAAGTATGTGACACTATCATTATTAACTTTGCATCTTTTGGCATCAATATAATGAGCATGTGTATCACTACGATCAAGATTCAATAAACCATTCTCATTGGGTGCATGACCATTGAAGGTATTATTCATGTAAAAAGAATAACCATTACTTTCTAACTTGAATGAATAACTATATTGCAATAAACATGATCTAATCACGTTCATGCTTAACACAAACACCAAATAATATTTATTTAGGTTCATCACTAATCCCGAAGGTAGAGAGAGCGTGCGAAGGTGATCACATCAACCTTGGAAACACTTTCAACACACATCGTCACCTCGCCGTTAGCTAGTCATTCCGTAGCTTTTAATTCGAGTTACTAACATTAGTAATCGAATCGGTATCTAATATCCATGTGCTACTAGGATTACTAGCAAGGTA
Organism: Hordeum marinum; assembly: GCA_022496015.1. Lineage (NCBI taxonomy): Eukaryota > Viridiplantae > Streptophyta > Magnoliopsida > Poales > Poaceae > Hordeum > Hordeum marinum. The sequence continues at coordinate 28,631,401 of CM039678.1, forward strand.
CACATCAATAATATGTATATCAGATATACTTCTTTCGACGTTGCCAGCCTTCTTATCCACTAAGTACATATCCAGGGTTGTTCTGCTTCAGCAACCATTCTCCTCATAATAGAAGCACTTAGTCTCGGGTTTGGGTTCAACTTTGTGTTTCTTCATTGGAGCAGCAACTGGCTTGCCATCCATAAAGTTTCCCTCCTTTCCCTTGTCCTTCTTGATAACTAGTGGTTTTACTAACCATCAACACTTGATGCTCCTTCTTGATTTCTACCTTCACGGTGTTAAACACCGCGAATAGCTCAGGGATGATCATTTTCATCCTTGGTATGTTCATAGTTCATCACGAAGCTCTAGTAGCTTGGTGACAGTAACTTGGAGAAATATATCAATCACTTTCTTATCTGGAAGATCAACTCCCAATCGATTCAAACGATTGTAGCACCCAGACAATTTGAACACATGCTCACTGATTGAGCTATTCTCCTTCATCTTGCAGGCAAGGAATATTGTTGGAGGTCTCATACCTCTAACAAGGGCATGAGCCTAAAATCCAGTTTGAACTATTGGAACATCACATATGCTCCTTGATGTTCAAAACGTATTTGAATCCTGAATTCTAAGCCGAAATGCGAGTTGTACTTAACTATCAAGTAGTCATCAAAACGTGTCTGTTAGATGTTCACAACATCCACCAACGACGCTAGAGGGGTTGGCGCACCGAGTGGTGCATCAAGGACATAAGCCTTTTGTGCAGCAACTGAGGACAATCCTCTTATCATGGACCTAGTCTGCGTAATTGCTACCATTATCTTTCAACTCTATTTTCTCTAAGAACGTATAAAAAACGTAGGGGATCTACAACGCGAGCTATTGATCTACAACATAATTTTTGCAAAGAAAACTTATACTATGTTCATGATAAGGAGTTTAGTTAATCATATTACTAAAAAACTACCACTAAAATTGACATCCCTCAGGTCATTCGAGTGTTACATGATCCAAATTCATCACCCCAAGTCCGATCATCACGTGAGATAAGGTGGTTTCAATGGTGAACATCTCCAAGTTGATCATATCTACTATATGACTCAAGTTCGACCTTTTGGTCTCTTGTGTTCCAATGCTATGTCTGTAGATGCTAGGCTCGTCAAATTTAATCCGAGGGTACCGCATGTGCCACACTGGCTTGCACTCGTTGTATGTGAACGTAGAGTCTATCACACCTGATCATCATGTGGTGTCTCGAAATGACGAACTTTCGCAACGGCTCACACTTGGGGAAAACACAATTTTATCTTGAAAGTTTAGTGAGGGATTACCTTATAATGCTACCGTCGTCCTAAGCAAAACACGGTGCATAAAATGATTAACATCACATGCAAATCATAAGTGACATGATATGGCCATGAACTTGTGCTTTTGATCTCCATCTCCAAAGCACCGGCATGATCTCCATCGTCACCGGCATAACACCATGATCTCCATCATTGTGTCGCAATAGCGATTGTCGCGCCCACCATGCTTCTGCTACTATTGCGACCGCTTAGCAATAAAGTAAAGCATTACATAGCGCGTAATGATTGACATGCGGGTCATATAATAATTAAAGACAACCCTATGTGCTCATCGACATGCAAGTCATGATATTCTATAGAAAACATGATCATCTTATACAACACATATATCTTATCATGTAATTAGCCATATCATATCACAACATACCCTGCAAAAACAAGTTAGACGTCCTCTAATTGTTGTTGCATGTTTTACGTGGCTGCTACGGGTATCTAGCAAGAAGAATTCTCACCTACGCAAAGACCACAACGGTGATACACAAATCGTTATTCACCCTTCTCAAGGATCGCCTTTGTCGAATCCGATCCAACTAGAGTAGGAGAGACAGACACCCGCCAATCATCTTTATGCAACAAAGTCACATGTCATTCGATGGAACCGGTTTCTCGTAAACGTACGAGTAAGGTTGGTCCGGGCCGCTTCATCCCACAATATCGCTGAATCAAAAAATGACCAAGGGAGGAAGCAATCTGAGCATCAATGCCCACAAACTTCTTTGTGTTCTACTCGTGATCTGATCTACACATAGACCTAGCTCATGATGTCACTGTTCGGGAACGGTGGTGGTGAACTAATCCGGCAGGGCTTCGCCGAGCTCTACTGAACTAATCTAGAGGAGAAATGATCTAGAGGAAGAATAGGACATCACGTGGCAATTAGGGTTGGTGCTGCCCTCAAAATCCTCTAATATATATAGGAGGAAGGGGAGGGAGGCCGACGCCCCTAGGCTTTGGCCAAAGTGGGGAGGTGGAGGAGTCCTACTCCAATCCTATTAGGAGTAGGATTCCTCACTCACTTGGAAACCCTTTCCACCTCTTGAGTTTTCCCACCCCTAGCCGCATGGGCCTTAGTGAGGGGTTCGGTCAGCCCACCAAGGGATGGTTTGCATCCGCCCACAGCCCATGAAGTCCTTTGGGGTGAGAGGCTCCTCCCGATGGTCCCCCGATACCCTCCCAAAACTCCCAGTACACTATCAAAGTACCCGAAACTTTTTCGATAACCAAAATGGGACTTCCTATACATCAATATGTCCATCCAGACCATTCCGGAGCTCCTCGTGACGTTTGGGGTCTCAATCAGGATTCCAAAAAACCTTCAATCACCACCATACATTAATCAATGCTACCAAAATGTCACCAAACTTTAAGTGTGCAGACCCTACGGGTTCGAGAACTATGTAGACATGACCGAGACACCTCTACGGTCAATAACCAATAGCGAGACCTGGATGTCCATATTGGTTCCTACATATTCTACTAAGATCTTTATCGGTTGAACCTCTATGTCAAGGATTCAGTTAATCCCGTATGTTGTTCCCTTCATTCTTCGGTATGTTACTTGCCCGAGATTCGATCGTCAGTATCTCTATACCTAGTTCAATGTCGTTACCGGCAAGTCTCTTTACTCATTCAGTAATACAAGATCCTGTGGCTAATACTTTAGTCACATTGCTTGCAAGGCTTGTTGTGATGTTGTATTACCGAGTGGGCCCTGTGATACCTCTCCGTCACGCGGAGTAACAAATCCCAGTCTTGATCCATGCGCACTCAACAGACACCCTCGGAGATACCTGTAGAGCACCTTTATAGTCACCCAGTTACGTTGCGATGTTTGATAAACACAAGGTACTCCTCCGGTGTCAGTGAGTTGCATGTTCTCATGGTCATAGGAACATATACTTGACATGCAGAAAAGTGTAGCAATAAACTAACACGATCACATGCTATGTTTATAGTTTGGGTATTGTCCATCACATTATTCTCTTAATGATGTGATCCCGTTATCAAATGACATCTCATGTCTATGGCTAGGAAACCTTGTCCATCTTCGATCAACGAGCTAGTCTATTAGAGGCATACTAGGGACACGGTGTTGTCTATATACCCACACATGTATCTGAGTTCCAGTCAATACAATTATAGCACGGATAATAAACGATTATCATGAACAAGGAAATATAATAATAACCAATTTATTATTGCCTCTAGGGCATATTTCCAACACCTACGCCGGACGTCACCGCCCTTCTCGGATTGAGACTCCTGCATCGCCCCAACCTGGTGGCCTCGTGTCATGTTGCGACTCATCACACCCGTCGTTCGCGCGTCGGCCCGCCCGTCGATCTACGTCGCGCCTGTACAGCCGCCCTGCTGACCGTCGTCGCCAGCTTCATCTCGGACTCTGCCACCATCCCACCTCCATCGAGTGGCATCCCCGACCTCGCGCGCGATCGGATTGATCACCCACCCGCCCCGCAATCCGCCTCATCTACGTCATGCGACAAACCTGTCCCGTCAGTTGCGCGCACCTCCGATGGTTCGGTGCAGACTTTTCCGAGTAAAGCACGCCCCTCCATTGATCAAGCACCGGGCTGTCGTTGCATCGCCCCGTCGGGCCATAGCACCGCTGCCCCATGGTTCTCCCTGCAGCCGAATCGACCCACGTGCTGCCACTAAGTCGCCCCATTGGGCCGTAGTGTCGCGCCTCACGGTCCATCGCCGCTTGATGCTGTCCACTCTAGGCCGTCCCCATGGCTGCCCCGACCCTCGCGTTGCCGTTGCGTCGCCCCATCGGGCTATAGTGAGCGTGGCACGCTGTCTCCGCCGCCGCCCGAGGCCGTCCCCGTGGTCGCACCAACCTGTGCTTCGCCGCCGTGCTGCCCCTTTGGGCCGTAGCACCGCGGCCCGCGGTCACCACCATTGCCCGAGGACTTCCCGTTGTCGCCCCGACCCGCCTACTGCGTTGCCTCATCCCTTTGGGTCATAGCGCCGCAGCCCGCGCTTCACTCCGCCGTCGCCACGCGTTGACTTCCCATGGTATACGCCGCGCTATCTCCCTCGGCGCAGGAACGCCACCGTCTGCGCCAGTCTTCGTCATGTTGTCGGGTTCATCGCCTACTTCGAGCATCGCCGCTGCTCTCCTAACCAGCTGCGGCCACCGCCGTGAGGCCGTGACCACCGCTCATCTTCGGCTCCGCTGCAGCTCGCTCACCCGAGCCGCGCCGCCAGTCCATCCCTTCTCCGTTCAGCACCAGCTCAACGCCAGCGTCGCCGTCATCTATCCCCACCACTTCATCTACTCCGACCACCGCGGGCGACATCGCCCCCCACCGATTTGCGCTGCAACTGTCATCGAGTCCTTCTCTGCTAGCCTCCTTGACATGGCGTACAAGTTGTTTGCATGTCCCCATCTACGCATGCCCAGTGCTGACAACACCGACGCATGCCTTTGTCCCCGATGTGTTCCCAGGTCTGGCAAGCCTGGAGCGACACATCGTCAACATCGACTTTGTCCGTCTACGCATGCCCAGTGCTGGCAACACCGATGCGAGCCTTCGTCCACGACGTGTACCCGGACCTGGCGATCCCGACTAGACGCGTCTCAGCTACATCTTCTTCCCGACGCACCACTACTTCGACACCACTAAGCCCATGACTAACTCGGCGCCTCCTTGCGCCCGTGGCTCCATGGCGACTTCCTCGACACCGGCTACCCCGACTCGACATTGACCACGTCATTCTTCCCACGGCTACCTCAACCACGGCTACACCACCCTACGCTCTCGGCTACTTCAACAATGGCACAAAGGGCTACCGCCTTGCTTGAGCAACCTCATAGGTTTCTACTCCAGCCACGACTTCTGCGATGCCTCGACCGTTACGATTGGGGGGGATGACTGGTGACTTAGCTTCGGATTCTTCTACAGTCTCACCGTCTGTGTCGCTACCGTTGTGACTGTGGGGGGGATGTTGAGTATATTAATTATTAGGAAATATGAGATAGACTAGGATTTGTCCTGCCTTGTCTTGTACTCCAAGTTGGTACTCCTATATATATGCCCGTGAGGCTCAAGCAATACATCAACTATTCCATCAAACCCTTTTCTCCCTTCCAACAATTTGTTTCGGATGAAAGAATTGATCTGGGGAGCGTTCCTACTCCCTCGAGGGGAGCCGTGTGTGTTTATTTATATGTGGCATAACAGACTTGCCGTAGCGTACAAGGAGAGGATCGATCGCTAGGACTCAATCCAGGTTCGGTACAATAGAATTGAGATAGTGACTAGAGGGAAGAGATAGAGATAGTTTAAGATTACAAGTAGTGCATAACTCAAACTCTAACACCCTCCCTTAATCTAAGCTATCCTATGTTAAGATTTCTCTTAAATTCCTCAAAAGGCTTGGCTGGCAAGACTTTAGTGAATCCATTGGCTACTTGATCCTTGGAAGGAATGAACCGTATGTCCAACTTCTTTTTTGCAACTCTTTCTCGCACAAAATGAAAGTCAGTATTAGTGTGCTTGGTTCTACCATGGAACACTGGATTGGCAAAAAGATAGGTTGCTCCCAAGTTGTCACACCATAGACAAGATGTACAGGTTTGCTTGATTCCTAATTCATGAAGCAATGTCTCCAACCAAATAATTTCAGTAGTTGCATTTGCTAGTGATTTGTACTCAGCCTCTGTACTTGATCTTGACACTATAGCTTGTTTTCTGACACTCCAAGAAATAAGGTTTGAACCAAAAAATACTACAAATCCTCCAGTTGACCTTCTTTCATCACTACATCCTGCCGAGTCAGCATCAGAAAAGGCACTAACCAATGTAGAACTAGAACGTCTGAAATGAAGTCCCAAACTCATAGTATGTTTGATATATTGTACAATCCTTGTCCAATGAGTAGATGTAGGACTATGCAAATATTGACAAACCTTGTTTACAACAAATGATATATCTGGCCGTGTCAAAGTCAAGTACTATAGAGCTCCAATAGCATTCCTATATTTTGTGCTCTCCTCTTCATTAAGCGGTTCTCCTTGATACGCTGAAAGTTGTTCTGAAGATGACAATGGTGTGGGTGAAGGTTTGCAATCCTTCATTCCCATATGAGTTAGAAGTCCAGTGGCATAATTTTCTTGATTCAACACTATGCCATCTTGAGTCTTCCTAACTTCAATGCCTAGGAAAAAATGTAAATCACCAAGGTCCTTCAAAGCAAAAGTTGAACTCAAATCATGCAATTAGTGGCATTTTGTGAGGAGCTTGCAACTATGATGTCATGAACATATATGAGTACAAAAATCACTATGTTTGCCTTGTTATAAATAAAGAGAGACTAGTTGCGGAAGGCGCGGCGTGCCGTGAAGGGAACTGGGAAAATGATTGTTTGGTTGGTTTGATGGGAAAAAATAGTAAAATAAAACTTTCTCGGGCACGCCGAGGAATGGGTATCTCTAGTAAATTCTGTTAGAAATCACTAAAGAACTTGATATTTAATATAAGACCACTTGTTCATTTTTTGAGAATTCGAGCATTATTACAATTTGAGAGAACCTATGGAGTTATGGTCCATAACGTGATGTTGTCTACAAAGCTCTATTATATTGAAAATAGTAGCAAAAAAGTGCAGGGTAGAGTAATTTTTATATCAATAGAGACAAATACATACTTTCTAACCTGGTCAGTAAATAGACCAATCCACATAGCAGGATATCATATTTGGCAATGACGCCAACTGATCCCGTGATCATGTCGATCATAGTAAACAATCTCTAAAGAAAAATGTTCCAACTCCAGGCGTTCGGAAAGTGCATAGCAATTCATAAAGGATGAACAATATTTTGTAGTCAGTCGTCCATGAACAACATCAATTTGTTCATGTTTTGGAAGTTGACACCTAAATCATAAGATTGCCACTGCGTAAAACGCCAACTGAAATCATTGTTGCTTTTCAGGCCATACTGGGCCAAGCAAGAATAGATGTGAACGAAGACACAACAAAGTATCCAATGATAGTCGGCAATAAAGAGGAGCATGTGTCGGCGGCAACAACACACGACAGCCACAACAAAGAAAATCTCTTACTAGACCACAACAAAGAAAATCTCTTACTAAACCGTCTTGGCATATCCAATGCTAGCGGCCGGCCTCCTCCCTAGAGCTACCTCAGTTGTGGCTCTTCATGTTCAACCTGTCGAGAGAGTGCATCAGGAGATCTTCAGCGTGTTCACTATCCTTATATAACAGCATTTTATGTGCAACATGATATATGAAGCAAATGTTTCACCTCGCTATGCGTCTTGCACCAAAAAGATGCATGTCTGCCATTAAATAAAAGTGCATTCCATAACTTGAGTGAAGTTTCCATCAGTACAGAGATTTCTTGCCTGGTGCGACAGTTAGTATCCTTCTCAAATCTCAATATGATACTGATATGTATATAGGTAATCAAGTATGGCATTTTTTCAGCATAAGAGATGTTTAGTTTTGCTGTGAGCAAAATAAGATGCTCCAATATCTTTTTGTCAAAGATACACATCAGCATGTATACTATAGAAAAAGTGAACATGGAGGTGATTAAGCAAACAAAAATGTATATGTGGCGACCCAAGTTGCCACTGATCTTAAAAACAAAATGTTGCTATATCTATATAGCGGGGTGAAAGCCCATTTTGAGCAAACAAAAATGCTAATGCATATATATTTACTTTCCGAACATCACCAGGATGCTTCGTACTCGACAGATTCATACCTTCATAAACACTTAGTGCTTCAATCACCATCTTTTAGTTGGCCTAGCTTTCAAGTGGCAACCAACATACTTTCAGTCCTCTAATATGATACTCCACGATGAATGTCACCTATTAGTATGAATAGGATCAAGCAGTCACAGATTCAGACTCTTATCACCTTACTTGTCAAAGCTATTTCCATGTGCTCTACGACTATAGGGAAATTGAAGTTCACAAACAATGCAAGTAGTCCATTTGATTTCTCCTCCCAGGCATTAACACAAACAACCAATGTACTGTACAAAAGGGGAATTCAATTTTTTCTTACAGCCACACTTAAAAAACTGGATTTGAGAAAGAGTATGAATGCACACGAACCAGGTAATGGAAGATAAATTCATCGGCATAAGTACAGATAACATCATGTCCCATCCAAGCACATAGCAAAGAATTAAAGCTACTATATGTAACCATAGGTTAAGGGGAAATGAGATGTGTGTTACCAAGTGGTAACCGCAGAACTGTGACCGCGACCGTAATCTTTTTCCTCCTCATGATCCAAGCTTTTGTGCTAGAGCTCCTGCTGCTGTTGTGTCGGTCGCTCGTTCTCATTAACAACCTCGATGGGCTGAAGTTCCTCCTCCTCATGTTCGTCGCATGCTTGATTGGTCGATGGGCTGAAGTTTCTCCTCCTTCTCATGTTTATCGCATGACTGATTGGTTGGGATAGAATCCAGACAGAATGGAACAGAACATGCCCAAAGAAGTAGGCCGGACGCACATCATAGGTCGAAAACCAGAGATAAATGATGGCCCAGAGGAAGAAGAATCCATAGGTTGTCGCAAGAGGGAGCAACCCTAAAGAATGAAGACAATGGTGTAAAACATTCGGTTTGAACGGCGATAGAGGAAGACGGCAACACTATTGAAAGTGTAAAAAACAGAGAAGGATCCGCATGAGGCAATAATGCAAAATTTAAGTATCGCAAAGAAACAAAAAGAAGAATAGGTCCACCTGATGAAGCCAGAGGAGCACTTTTGTTACATGGATTTTCTTGAATAGGACGCTTCCCTTGACGAATATGTCGACGACGGCACCGCACTTCTGCAGGATTGACAATCTTATCTGCAAAAACAAATCATAAAATACAAAAAAGAGAACTAAAGTGGCATAGGTGATTTCAAGGAAGCAACAACTATAGCAGCAACTATACCAAGAGAGGGAGCAGCTACAACACGCACATGGAGACCAAACGTTGAAGAATGGGATGCAGGGAAAAATTGGCACCCACACTCGCAGTGTCCACTGAAGAAGAAGGCAGAGAAATTGATCTTGTATGACGAATACCATCAGATGGATTATGGAGCGACCTTGTACAACCGGGACCATGAGATGGACTAAAGGGCGGGGAAACATGGCGGGCATCTTGTAAACTGCCTCCACGAACATGAGAAGGCGCGACGACCGTTCGGACAGCCGAAGAAAATAAAGAATTCCCACCCCGAGAAGATTGATCGAGGGGTCCTAGCAGAGAAAGAGGAGCCTGGGACGAACCTCTACCATGTGCTTAGCCCCACGGTAAAAGAGCAGCCGATAGCTGGCGGCCGCCTCGAGCGGATCCATCAGCCGCGGCGACTATGGAGGCGACCGAACCTCGAGTGCTTCGTATCATAGGATTGAACACCGACAAAGAGAAGGGAAAGGAAGCCCAGCCCAATGAAACGTGGCAAGATATGGAGGAGGGCATTGCGGCCCACCGCATAAGAGGAACAGCGGGAAAGCAGTCGGTCCGGTTCAGCACAGTAAAAAGGGAGCAAACATGAAGAAAACCAAGGAAAAATCGTTAATACGTTTCAGCAAGGGGTAATCCAGCGCTAACACGGCTGATGCTGGATGGGAGGCCTTGCTTAGTAGCTTTAATTCTTCTATATATGTATCTGCTTTGGATGGAATAAACCCAAGTTGTTTTAATTGTGAACTTAACCTTGAGAACCATGCTCTAGGTGATTGTTTCAAACAATAAGGGGAATTTTCAAGTTTGCTAACATAGTGGGGTGTTTGTCGGTTTTTATACCCTGATGGTTGCCTCATATAGACCTCCTCTTCCAGAACACCATGCAGAAACATGTTCTGAACATCTAGCTGTCTAAGACTGTTGGGGAAAGCGACAGAAAACAAAAATTTCCGGTATAGCGAGCACGCCCAGGACCACTATGGAGACTGCATACAAGGTTTGATCTGATTCGTACCGACTCGAAGCGCAGCAGAAGAAGAGTCGGTGGAGATCATTGGTGCAGATCCCCGCAGCTAGGATTTTACAACCTCCCAATCGTGAGGATGTACTCCCTCGTCGAACAGCCCTTCGGGAGGCGGTCGGACAGTCCCTCGGACAATGTCGCGGACAGGCCTGTGGGAGGACCCTCGAAACTCGAATGAAGACTCGGACAGCCCTACAGGAGGACACACGAACAAACCCTCGGGAAAAAGATCGAAACTAGGACCTCTCTACGGGGTTGCACACATACGGTGTCATCTATCCGGCAGGCTTTGCCGTCTAGAACTAGTTCCTGCCGGAACCCAGACAGCCTTTCGGCTCTACGAAAGACTCTTTTCGTGGGAGGGAGAGAGAGAGCTTGCAAAGCAAAGCATGTGTATGAGAGCACAAGGATGAAGAAATGGCAGCCCACTCACCTCCTATTTATAGGAAAACCAAGGGGTAGGGTGGTTTTACAATAAAACCCAAAATGCACATGAATGAAGTCCTTCCACAAGGGCATAAAAGTGAAACCAAGGAACAAGAGGGACTCCATGAAGGAGTCCACCATGTGGCCGGCCACAGCCTCATGTGGGGCCCCAAAAATGGCTCCAATCCATCCATGTCATCCCCAAGATCTTTTGGAGCAAAGCCCCAAAAGGTGGCTTTCCATAAAGTAGTCCAAAAAGCACTTTCACTATTCACGGCGACATTTTTCAGCGTCCGCTCGAACTGAAAATATTTATGTGGGCTTAGAACAATTCTAGTACCCCACTAAAATAATTTTTAATGTGATCCGGAACAATTCCGGAATATTGATTTTCATCTGCGAAAAGCATTTGAAGTGGTTCCGGCAGCTCCGGAACATTTCCGGTTTTCATCCCGAAAAATTCCAGAAAGTTTCCAGAACAATTCTGGCACCCTTCAAGAATTATCAGGCATGTGCCGAAACCAATTTGACTTTTTGGTATCCCCTGAAACAACTTTTCAGTTTCACCGAAACTGTTCCGGTGACCTGTCTGTGGAACTTTTCCGCTGTCCAAAACTTTTTCGGTGTCCGAAACTTTTCGGTGATTTTCTCTCAGACTCCCTGTCTAGTATTCAACAGATAGATGACCCTTAAGCGTGTGACCCTATAGGTTCGGTGAAGCATAGACATGACCCGGAACCCCTTCCAATCAATGATCAACATCGGAGCCGTGGACACCCATATTGACCCCTATACCCACACGAATGAATATTCGAGTGAACCTCTAGTTGCCGTGAGCTATTCCTGTTGCTTTGCGATATGTTTACAATTACCCGAGGTGAGACATGTAGGCATCCTCGTGGATCAACAACTTGTCCACTATGCCAGTTACCTTGTTGTCGGTATTGTTCTCTTTTCTCGTTCCCGTGTTCCAGCATCCCCGTGATCAAATCACAAAGTGTCTGGCCAGACGATGATGGATACCGTAACACCGAGAGGGCCCAGAGATATCTCTCCATCATCAGAGGAGCAAATCCCAATCTTGAGCTATCAAGTTACTTGACATACTTTTCCATGAACCTGTAAGCCGCCGTAATAGCCACCCATTTACGGATGACGTTAACAAACCCCAAAGTTCATGAAGCAAGCATGAAGAAACTCGATACTCTCATGGTCTAAGGAATTATGCAAACGTTAACCATCTCTGTGTTATTAACCATTAACTTGTGACGAATGTATCTCATAGCATAACATCAATTCGGATCAATTCAACACGAGTGTTCTACCAACATCGCGTCCTCAAAATTGCCGGCATAGCCATGCCCATGATCAGGAAAACAGGACCATCATGCAACACTTGAGCCAGTCTTAGAGGCAAGACTAGGAATACAATTCACCGTTTATTATACCACACGTGCACATGAGTTTCCCTCCAAGCCTTGTTTAATTTGTAGACTCGAGAATCATTGCAGTTATAGCATGGAACATAAACATTCATTACAAACTTTGGAGATACAAAATAAATGTTATTACTACCTCTAGGGCATATCTCCTACAAAGACTCCATCCTCTGGAAACAACAATGGCTAGCACAAGTCTTATAGTAGCACCTTTTACAACAGGGATAATGGTATCCTCATAATCCATACCATATCGTTGCTTAAACCCTTTTGCAACTAGACGTGCTTTGTACCTATCAATGGAGCCATCTGCTTTTATTTTGATTCTATAGACCCACTTGCAGTCGATAATGTTTTTACCTCTATGACATGGTACCAAGTGCCATGTTTTATTGTTCATGAGTGCACCATGCTCTTCATCCATGGCCTTTTCCACTTAGGATCTCCAAGTGCATCACTTAATTTTGTTGGTTCACCTAAAATACATATCATTCCATATGGTATAGTGCCATCAGTTCGTATTTTTGGATATCTAATACCTTTCTGTAATCGGGTCGTAACCCTTGGAGTAGTAACCAAGTTGTTGACGCTGTTGCACAGAAGGTTGCATGGATTGACTGGTCATAGAAGATCCAAGCGACCCGTCCATATGTGCAGAAGGGGATGATGCACAGGATCCAATGACTCCTGGTGTGGCTGATCGTGAACTGAAGACGTCTAGAGCGCCAGAGTCAGCTGGCACAGAGAATCTCGAGTCTGGCGATCCTGACAACTGCAAGTGCGGGAAGACTCGGGGGGTGATCCTGCCCAGATCCCGTTCCCTGGATGCGCCCAGACGAAGCGGACACTGATTGGGCCGGGGATGCCTGGACTTCCTGCTGGCTGGTGCACGCGCGATCCCATGCTGGATTTCACCCGTGATCCAAGGCGGATCATCTCGCACACGTGGCATGCGTCACCAAATCCTCTTTGGGTTCCACGCCTGCTGCTTCTTGTTCATGCACATGAAATATAGCCCCGTTTTGTACCGGATTTGGATCATTTTGACCGTGTTGAACTCTATTTTCTTTAGACACCTGCATAGGCACAACACCAAGAGTAGAACTAGAAGGAATATTAGCACATTGGCCAGTACAACTGTTATCTCCCCCTTGATCAAACTCCCGAAGAAGAAAAATTTCCTTACGAAGAAGAGCACCAGCATTTGGATGAAGTGACTCGAAAGGGAAAACTGTTTCATCGAAGACAACACCTCGCAATATAAACTCTACCAGTAGAGACATCAAGAAATTTAACCCCTTTGTGCATAGGGCTACAACCTAAGAAGACGCGCCGTATGGAACGAAATGCAAGTTTGCGTGTGTTATATGGTGTAAGATTTGGCCAGCATGCACAACCAAAGATGCGAAGGGATATATAACCTGGGGTGGTACCAAAAAGGCGATTTATTGGACTCTGAAATTTTATTACTTTACTAGGACGAATATTTATAAGATATGTGACTGTGAGAAAGGATTCATCCCAGAATTTGAGAGGCATGGATGCATGGGCTAGCAATGCTAGTCCTACTTCAACAACATGACGATGTTTTCGTTCAGCAGAGCCATCCTGTTGGTGAGTGTGTGGGCAAGAAACATGATGTGAGATTCCAATTTTTTGGAAAAAGGAATTAAGTTTCTCATATTCACCACCCGAGGCTGTTTGCATGGCAAGAATTCTGGAGTTCAGCTGGTGTTCAACAAGACTTTGGAAATTGCTAAAAACTTGAAAGACATCGGATCGTTTCTTTAGCAAATAAATCCAAGTAAACTTGCTATAGTCCTCAACAAAGCTTACATAGTAAGAGAATCTACCAACTAACGTGGGAGCTGGCCCCCAAACATCTAAAAAAATAAGTTGCAAAGGAGCAGTGGATACACTAGTATTGATGGGATATTGTAACTGATGACTTTTAGCTTGTTGACACGCATCACAAACTGACTCAACACTAGACACATAAGGAAGATTATTTTTACTAAGGACATGCTGAACAATGACTGGAGATGGATGACCCAAGCGTCTATTCCACTTTTCCGAAGATGGTTTGGTGACACTCCAGGCTTGTTTATTTGACCATGATGAAGAAGATGATGATATTATTGGGTAGAGGCCTCCCTCGCATTTTCCTCTAAGGATGACTCTCCTCGTTGCCAAGTCCTTAATCAAAAAAGAATAAGGATAGAAAATAATGAGAACATTGTTATCAAGTGTGAACCGATGAATGGAGACAAGATTTATTAATGCAAGAGGAACATGCAAGACATTTTCTAGATGCAATTTTTTTGGGGGAGTTTTAACCATTGAATTACCGATGTGAGTAATATCCATACCAGTTCCACTTGCCGTATGCACTTGGTCACCACCGTCATACCTTTCTCGCATCGTCAACTTGTCGAGTTCCCCTGTGATGTGCTCGGTAGTGCCTGAATCTGCGTACCAATTGGTATCAATTCCATAGGAGTTGGTGATGCGATTAGCTTTCTTCTTCTCTTCACGATCCTCGTCATACTAGTGCTAGCAGGCCCTAGCACCACCAGCGTGGTACTTGTAACATATCTGGCACTCAGGTTAGTCTCCTTCATGTTGTTGCTGTTGTTGCGGTGGTGGTTGCTGGCGCTAGCGCTGTTGATAGCTGCCGCTTCCGCCAGTGCGAACAGGAGAAGGGGAGGCCCGATCAGAACGACCGCGGCCCCCCGTTTCCTCGCATGTGACCTCCTCTGGTGCGGGACTGGCCGCGCCCACTATACATGACGTTGGCTGACGATTTTAAACCCGTAGGTCCGTCGCCTAACATTTCCATCCTCTGGTTAAAGGCGGAGATCTGCGAAAAAAGATCATCAACGGTGATGGAGTTTTTTATGGCGCCGATTGCTGCAACAACGGGATCGTAATCCGGATCGAAGCCGGCGAGGATGTAGTCCACCATCTCCCTATCTGGTACTGGACGATCTGCTGCTGCAAGTTCAGTCACTGAGACTCTTTATCTTGGCGATGAAGGAGTTGCTCGACATGTTGCCTTTCTTGGTGTTGGAGATGGCTATCCTCAGATTTGTTATCCGGGATTGTGACTGCACAACGAACAGCGTGGTAAGAGCAGTCTATAGATCAAAGGTATTGTCCTTACCAATGACCTGTGTGAGGATTTCCTGGGTGAGGGAGTTCAGCAGGCAGCTCAGAACCTGCTGATCCTATGATAACCACGCGAGGATTTCCTGGGTGAGGGAGTTCAGCAGGCAACTCAGAACCTGCTGATCCTATGATAACCACGCGCCGTACAGAGGATTGGGCTCTACGGCCGTGGTTTTGTCCGCCTTGGTGACTTCTATCGTCTTCAGCGGTGCGGCATCGCTGCCATCGAAGAGACTGGTCACTTCCGTGCCTCGCAGTGTGGGCATGACCTGCGCCTTCCATAGGAGGTAGTTCACCCGCGAGCTTCTCTGATGGTGGAGCACCAAGGTTGAGGCCGACGGTGCTTGAGCTCGTAGCCATGGCGATGGAAGGGTGGTTTAGGGTTTGTGTTTGCTAGATGAGAGGGAAGAGGTTGGCTCCGTATACCATGAAAGAATTGATCTGGGAAGTGTTCCTACTCCCTCGAGGGGAGCCGCGTGTGTTTATTTATATGTGGCATAACAGCCTTGCCGTAGCATACAAGGAGAGGATCGATCGCTAGGACTCAATCCAGGTTCGGTACAATAGAATTGAGATAGAGACCAGAGGGAAGAGATAGAGATAGTTTAAGATTACAAGTAGTGCATAACTCAAACTAACACCGGGGTCGTATTGAGCCAGTTGTTTGGTTCCCTTGACTATGCATGTTGGTAATAGTCTGAACCCTTACACCGAAAATCCCGTCTTCAGTGCAATGTATTCTTTCTGGTTTTGTTTGATTAGAGAAATTATGAAACCTAGTGAAGCCAATATGGCGTGAAAGAATTTGAAACATAGCTGTAAAGCAGGGCTGAAACATCTCAAGTGGGATGCATTTGAAATGCCGCACTAAACCTCTGAGAAGTACCCATGGTGTATTCGATCTGCTGGACATCAGTCGCACTATTGATAAGAATGATGTTTTGCTCTGCCGCTCTCTGCAGTATTTGTACTTTACTGAACGATCTTTGCTTTGAGGGGCGTCGTTGGTGAAACCTGAACCATGTCTTGGGGAGAATGAGCTCGTACCTGCATCGAAGGAAGATTCTTTGCTCTGCATTATTGCATTGCACAGTTGCGCCGCTCCATCTCGGCGCTCAACCATTGGCTGCTCTTTCTCAATTTTCTCCTTTTAGAAGAGAGACACTGTTCCTATTTTAGTCCCTCCCCTTCGACCGAATGTATATATCCCCGGACTGAGCTCAGTCACAGCAAACCGAGCGCGATCAGCTTCAAACCACCTGCCTATCTAGCTCCACGCTGGCCTTCTATGACATCACAGCAAAAGCGACAGGCCGGCCGGCAGTTCCACGCCGTCTACGCGAAATCGGGGGAAAATGGTCAGGCAAGGAAAGCTAGCTACGCTCTGCATTGCACCGTCGAGCGGACGATCGCTTTAAAGCGGGCATGGAGCTGCTGTATTGTGTGTTGATGCTTTGCCTCCTTTTCGAGCCATCTCTGCTTTTGGAGCACTAGCTATCTAGACTACTGAAACGAAAGATAATGTTATTGGCTCCCTCCAATTTGGGGTTCAAAGTTCTTTCACTCAAGTTAGTGCCATGCTCATGCATGCAAAGATATTTTGCGTGCCGGCTTGGACTAGGCAACCTCCCTGCAAAGTTCCGTGTCGGCGCAAAGGCAATTATGTGTACTACTACTACGTAAGTGGTGTGTGGTGCATCAGCACCAAGGAGACCCAAGGCGCACGGTGGGATATGCTGAGACCGTTGAGCGATCATGGGCAGTGTGATTGGTCTGCGGAAAGAGAGTGTGGAATGGAAATGCAGAAAAGAACATATGCCGAAGATGAATGCTCTTCTTATTGCTCCATGGCCATGTGCCCAAAGCTTTGCTGGACAGATTGCTCATGATTAGCATTTTGTTTCTCAAAAAAAATAAAAAATGGCCCAGATTGAATTTCAATCTTAGGGCAACTCCAACCGATTTCCTATATTTTGTTGGACGAGAATAATTGGGGTTTTCCTCCTCTAACCGATCTAGTCGGTCCCCAATAGCTGTTAGCGGAAGATAAACTATCCTCCAATGCCTATCCCACCCCTATTTTTTACTCCGCCACTACCGCTCGGACGAAAACTCTCTTGCCTCTCTGTCCTTGCCATTGCCTCTTCACAAGCGACCGCTTGCCGGCCCTGCCGCTACCATGTTGCCTTCCTTGGCCCATGCCGCCCTTCTGCTCGGCTCCCTGCCCATTCGTCCACCGTCGTCATCGCACGGAATCGAGGTGAAATGCTGTCGTCATCGCCATAACCGATTCATCAGATTGATTTGTGTTTTTTGCTCTTGGGTGGTTGTTGCTCATGACCTTGCATCTGCGCCGCTGCAAGCCATTCCCACGCTTCGCCATTGCCGGTTTGCCCAAAATGATGGCGTCCGACCGTTGCATCACCACTGTACAACAAGTATTTGACGGATTGTTTGTTTCTTTTTGAACCGAGCCATTTGGATTGAACCTAGCCAGTTGAATAATAGATGAAGAGGTTGCTGAACATTGTCTTAAAAGACTCGTCGTCATCCGAAAAGGAAGAAAACGGCGAAGACTTTGAAACCAGTTTAGGCATGACTTTCAATGATGATATTCGGAGTCATAGGAAAGGATCGTGTTGGGGAACGTTGCATGGGAAACAAAAAATTTCCTACGCACACGCAAGATCTATCCATGGTGATGAGCATCTACGAAAGGGACAGTGGATCTACATACCCTTGTAGATCGCTAAGCGGGAAGCGTTAAGAAACGCGGTTGGTGTAGTCGAATGTCTTCACGATCCAAATCGCCAAGCGTCCCGCGATCTCATCATGATCCGTCCCGCGATCCAATCACGATCCTTCCCGTGAACTCATCATGATCCGTCCCGCGATCTCATCACGATCCGTCTCACGATCTTGATCACGGTCCTTCTGATCTAGCGACGAACGGACGGCACCTACGCGTTCAGCACACGTACAGCTCGATGACGATCTCCGCCTTCTTGATCTAGCAAGAGGGAGCGGAGAGGTAGATGAGTTCTCCGGCAGCGCGACGACGTTGCGGCGATGGTGGTGGAGCTATTCCAGCAGGGCTTCGCCTAAGCACCGCTAAAAACCGATCTAGAGGATAAACTGGGATCTAGAGGAGAGGTAGCACATGGCTATTAGGGTTAGCATTTTCCTCTAAATCCTCTAGTATATATAGGAGGGAGGGAGGGGAGGAGGCACCTTCAAACCCTCAAGGTTTGGTCGAAATTGGAGGTGGAGGAGTCCTACTCCAATCCTATTAGGAGTAGGATTCCTCCTTTCCACTTGGAAACTCTTTCCACCTCTCCACCTTTGGATTTTTTTTCTTTCTCAAACCACTCCAGCCACATGGGCCCTTAGAGGAGGCTTCCGCCAGCTCACTAGGGGCTGGTTTACCTCCTCCCACAGCCCATGTAGTCTCTTGGGTCGAAATACCTCTCCCGATGGTCCCCCGGTACACTACCGGCACTCCAAGTACACTATCGATGAGCCCAAAACTTTTCCTGCAACCAAAACAGGACTTCCTATATATCAATCTTTACCTTCGGACCATTCCGGAGCTCCTCGTGACGTCTGGGATCTCATCCGGGACTCCAAACAACCTTCGGTTACCACCATACATAACTCTATACTACCGAAATGTCACCGAACCTTAAGTGTGTAGACCCTACGGGTTCGAGAACTATGTAGACAGGACCGAGACACCTCTACGGTCAATAACCAATAGCGGGACCTGGATGCCCATATTGGTTCCTATATATTCTACGAAGATCTTTATTGGTCAAACCTCTATGTCAAGGATTCAGTTAATCCCGTATGATGTTCCCTTTGTTCTTCGGTATGTTACTTGCCCGAGATTCGCTCATCGATATCTCCATACCTAGTTCAACCTCATTACCGACAAGTCTCTTTACTCGTTCCGTAATACAATATCCCGTGACTAACACTTAGTCACATTGCTTGCAAGGCTTATTGTGATGTTGTATTACCGAGTGGGCCCTAAGATACCTCTCCGTCACACGGAGTAACAAATCCCAGTCTTGATCCATGCCAACCCAACAGACACCCTCGGAGATACCTGTAGAGCACCTTTATAGTCACCCAGTTACATTGCGACATTTGATACACACAAGGTACTCCTCCGGTGTCAGTGAGTTGCATGATCTCATGGTCATAGGAACAAATACTTGACATGCAGAAAACAGTAGCAATAAACTGACACGATCATATGCTATGTTTGTAGTTTGGGTCTTGTCCATCACATCATTCTCCTAATAATGTGATCCCGTTATCAAATGACATCTCATGTCCATGACTAGGAAACCATAGCCATCTTTGATCAACGAGCTAGTCTATTACAGGCATACTAGGGACATGGTGTTGTCTATGTATCCACACATGTATCTGAGTTTCCGATCAACACAATTATAGCATGGATAATAAACAATTATCATGAACAAGGAAATATGATAATAACCAATTTATTATTGCCTCTAGGGCATATTTCCAACAGTCTCCCACTTGCACTAGAGTCAATAATCTAGTTCACATCACCATGTGATTCGCATTGTTATGAATCTAACACCCAATGAGTTCTGGGGCTCGATCATGCTTCGGATGTGAGAGAGGTCTTATAGTCAATGGGTCTGCGACATTTAGATCCGTGTGTACTTTGCAAATCTCTATGTCAAACTGCAAACACTGCTACCACACTCCACTTGGAGCTATTCCAAATGGCTGCTCTACTATACGTATCCAGATTGCTACTAAGAGTCATCCGGATTGGTGTCAAAGCTTGCATCGACGTAACTCTTTACGACGAACTCTTTCTTACCTCCATAATCGAGAAACATTTCCTTAGTCTTTTAGTTACTAAGGATGATCTTGACCGCTGTCCAGTGATCCACTCCTGGATCACTCTTGTACCCCTTGACGGACTCATGGCAAGGCACACACAGGTGTGGTACACAACATGACATACTATACAGAGCCTATGGCTAAGGCATAGGGGACAACATTCGTCCTTTCTCTTTCTTCTGCCGTGGTCGAGCTTTGAGTCTCACTCAACTTCACACCTTACAAAGCAGGCGAGAACACTTCTCTCTGAATAATCCATTTTGAACTCTTTCAAAATCTTGTCAAGGTATGTACTCATTCAAAGTATCATCAAGCATCTTGATCTATCTCTATAGATCTTGATGCTCAACAATTAGGTAGCTTTATCCAGGTCTGCCTTTGAAAAACTCCTTTCAAACAAACCTTTATGCTTTCCAGAAATTCTACATCATTTCCGATCAACAATATGTCAACCACATATGCTTATCAGAAACCTATAGTGCTCCCACTCACTTTATTGTAAATACAAGATTCTCATAAACTTTGTATAGACTCAAAAACTTTGATCACCTCATCAAAGTGTATATTCCAACTCCGAGATGCTTGCTGCTTCAGTCCATAGAAGGATCACTGAAGCTTGCTCACCTTTTAGCATCCTTAGGACCGACAAAACCTTCTGGTTGTATCACATACAACTTTTCCTCAAGTAAACTGTTAAGGAAACGATGTTTTGTCATCCATCTGCCAGATTTCATAATTGAAAAATGCAGCAACTGCTAACATAATTCCAACAGACTTTAGCATCGCTACTAGTGAGAAAGTCTCATAGCAGTCAACTCTTTCAACTTGTCGGAAACTTCTTTGTGACAAGTCGAGCTTTATAAATGGTGACATTTACCATCAACGCCTGTCTTCATCTCAAAGGTCCATTTGTACTCGACGACCTGCCATCCAACGAGCAAGTCTACCAAAGTCTATACTTGGTTTTCATACATGGATCCTTTCTCGGATTTCATGGCCTCTAACCATTTGTCGGAATCCGGGCCCTTCATCGCTTCACCATATCTCGTAGGTTCATCGTTGTCCAACAACATGACCTCCAAGACAGGGTTGTCGTACCACTCAGGAGCAGTACGCATCCTTGTCGACCTACAAGGTTCGATAGTAACTTGATCCGAAGCTTCATGATCATCATCATTTACTTCCTCTTTAACTGACGTAGGTTCCACAGAAACAACTTTCTGTGCTGCGCTACTCTCTGGTTGAAACAAAGGTTCAACAACCTTATCAAGTTCTATCTTCCTCCCACTAAATTCTTTCGAGACAAACTTTTTCTCGGGAAGGGACCCGTTTTAGCAACAAACACTTATGCTTGGATCTGAGATAGAAGGTTCACCCAACTGTTCTTAGGGTAATCTATGAAGATGCATTTGTCTGCTTTGGGTTCGAGCTCATTAGGTGAAAACATTTTTCCACACAAGCGTCGCAGCCCCAAGCATTAAGAAATGACAACTTAGGTTTCTATCAAACCATAATTCACACGGTGTCATCTCAACAGATTTAGATGGTGCCCTATTTAAAGTGTATGTAGTTGTCTCTAATGCATAACCCCAAAACTATAGTAGCAAAACGATAAGAGACATCATAGCCCGTACCATATCCAATAGAGCACGACTATGACGTTCGGACACACCATCACACTATGGTGTTCCAGGTGGCGTGAGTTGTGAAACGACTTTCACATTGTCTAAAGTTGTATGCCAAACTCGTAACTAAGATATTCACCTCCACGATCATATCGCAGACATTTTTATCTTCTTGTCGCGATGATCTTAAACTTCACTCTGAATTTGCTTGAACTTTCAAACGATTCAGACTTGTGTTTCATTAAGTAAACATACACTATATCTACTCAAATCATCAGTGAAGGTAAGAAAATAACGATATCCACCGCACGCTATAAGACTCATTAGATTGCATACATCAACATGTATCATTTCCAATAAATCACTTGCCCGCTCCATCAATCCGGAAAAACGGGGTCCTTAGTCATCTTTACCAAGAGGCATGGTTCGCATGTCTCAACCGATTCGAAATCGAATGAGTCCAAAGATCCATCAACATGGAGTTTCTTCATGCGCTTTATACCAATATGACATTTAGCGGCAATGCCACAAGTATGTGGTACTATCATTATTAACTTTGTATCTTTTGGCATCAATGTTATGAACATGTGTATTACTATGATCAAGATTCAACAAACCATTCTCACTGGGTGCATGACCATTGAAGGTATTATTCATGTAAACAGAATAACAATTATTCTCTAACTTAAATGAATAACCATGTTGCAATAAACATGATCTAATCACGTTCATGCTCAACACAAAACACCAAATAACATTTATTTATGTTCGTCACTAATCCCGAAGGTAGAGAGAGCGTGCGATATCGATCACATCAACCGTGGAAACATTTCCAACACACGTCGTCACCTCAGCCTTAGCTAGTCTCCGTTTATTCTGTAGCTTTTACTTCGAGTTACTAACATTGAGCAACCGAACCGGTATCCAATACCCAGGTGCTATTAGGAGTACTAGCAAGCTACACATCAATAACACGTATATCGAATACACTTATGTCAACATTGCCAGCCTTCTTATCTACCAAGTATCTAGGGTTGTTTCGCTTCAGCGATCGCTCACCTCATAATAGAAGCACTTAGTCTCGGGTTTGGGTTCAACTTTGGGTTGCTTCACTGGAGCAGCAACTGACTTGCCATCCATGAAGTTTCCCTCCTTGCCCTTGACCTTCTCGAAACTAGTGGTTTTACTAACCATCAACACTTGATGCTCCTTCTTGATTTCTACCTTCGTGGTGTCAAACATCGTGAACAGCTCAGGGATCATTATTTCTATCCCTGGCCTTTTATAGTTCATCACCAAGTTCTAGTAGCTTAGTGACAGTGAGTTGGAGAACTATATCAATCACTATCTTATCTGGAAGATCAACTCCCACTTGATTCAAGCGATTGTAGCACCCAGACAATCTGAGCACATGCTTAACGATTGAGCTATTCTCCTTCATCTTGCAGGCAAATAATCTTGTCGGAGATCTCATATCTCACAACATGGGCATGAGCCTGAGATCCCAATTTCAGCTCTTAGAACATCTCATATGTTCCGTGAAATTCAAAACATTTTGGAGCCTCAATTCTAAGCCGTAATGCATGACGCACTAAACTATCAAGTAGTCATCGGAATGTGCCTATCAGATGTTCACAACATTTATAGACGACGCTAGAGGGGGTGGCGCACTGAGCGGTGCATTAAGGACATAAGCCTTCTCTGCAGCAATGAGGACAATCCTCAGATCACGGACCCAGTCCGCAATATTGCTACCATCATCTTTCAACTCTATTTCTCTAGGAACATATAGAAATTCAAGGGAGCTACAGCGTGAGCTAGTAATCTACAACATAATTTTGCAAAAACACTAGTGACTATGTTCATGATAATGAGTTCAGTTAATCATATTACTTATGAACTCCCACTCAAATTGACATCCCTCCAGTCATTCGAGTGATACATGATCCAAATTCACCAACTCAAGTCCGATCATCACGTGAGTTGAGGTGGTTTCAATGGTGAACATCATCATGTTGATCATATCTACTATATGACTCATGTTCGACCTTTCGGTCTCTTGTGTTCCAAGGCCATGTCTGTACATGCTAGGCTCGTCAAGTTTAACCCGAGTGTTTTGCATGTGCAACACTGGCTTGCACCCATTGTATGTGAACGTAGAGTCTATCACACCCGATCATCACGTGGTGTCTCGACACGACGAACTTTCACAACGGTGCACACTCGGGGAGAACACAATTTATCTTGAAATTAAGTGAGGGATCACCTTATAATGTTACCGTCATCCTAAGCAAAACAAGGTGCATAAGAGGATTAACATCACGTGCAAATCATAAGTGACATGATATGGTCATGAACTTGTGCTTTTGATCTCCATCTTGAAAGCACCGACATGATCTCCATCGTCACCGGCATGACACCATGATCTCCATCATCTTGATCTCCATCAACGTGTCGCCATCGGGGTTTTCGCGCCCACCATGCTTCTACTACTACTGCTACCGTTTAGCGATAAAGTAAAGCATTACATAGACAACCCTATGGCTCCTGCCGGTTGCCGTACTCATCGACATGCAAGTCGTGATATTCTATACAACGCATGATCATCTCATAGATCACATATATCTCATCATGTAATTACCATATCACATCACAACATACCCTGCAAAAACAAGTTAGACGTCATCTAATTGTTGTTGCATGTTTTACGTGGCTGCTACGGGTATCTAGCAAGAACAATTCTCACCTACGCATAAACCACAACGGTGATACATAAGTTGCGTTTCAACCTTCTCAAGGACCGCCTTAGTCGAATCCGATCCAACTAAAGTACAGACATCTGCCAGCCATCTTTGTGCAACGAAGTTACATGTCAGTCGATGGAACCGGTCTCTCGTAAGCGTACGAGTAAGGTTGGTCCAGGCCGATTCATCCCACAATCCCGTTGAACCAAAGCACGGCCAAGGAAGGAAGCAATCTAAGCATCAATGCCCACAAACTCTTTGTGTTCTACTCGAGATCTTATCTACACATAAACCTGGCTCTGATACCACTGTTGGGGAACGTTGCATGGAAAACAAAAAATTTCCTACGCACACGCAAGATCTATCCATGGAGATGAGCATCTACGAGAGGGAGAGTGGATCTACATACCCTTATAGATCGCTAAGCGGGAAGCGTTAAGAACGCGGTTGGTGTAGTCGAACGTCTTCGCGATCCAAATCGCCGAGCATCCCGGGATCTCATCACGATTCGTCCCGCGATCCAATAACGATCCGTCCCGCAAACTCATCACGATCCGCCCCGCGATCTCATCACGATCCGTCTCGCGATCTTGATCACGATCCTTCCGATCTAGCACCGAACGGATGACACCTCCACGTTCAGCACACGTACAGCTCGATGACGATCTTCGACTTCTTTATCCAGCAAGAGGGAGCGGAGAGGTAGATGAGTTCTCCGGCAGCGTGACGGCGTTGCGGCGATGGTGGTGGAGCTATTCCAGCAGGGCTTCGCCTAAGCACCGCTGAAAACTGATCTAGAGGAGAAACTGCGATCTAGAGGAGAGGTAGCACGTGGCTATTAGGGTTAGCTTTTTCCTCTAAATCCTCTAGTATATATAGGAGGGAGGGAGGGGATGAGGCAGCCTCAAACCCTCAAGGTTTGGTCGAAATTGGAGGTGGAGGAGTCCTACTCGAATCCTATTAGGAGTAGGATTCCTCCTTTCCACCTGGAAAATCTTTCCACCTCTCCACCTTTGGATTTTTTCCTTCTCAAACCACTCCAGCCGCATGGGCCCTTAGAGGAGGCTTTGGCCAGCCCACCAGGGACTGGTTTACCTCCTCCCACAGCCCATGTAGCCTCTTGGGTCGAAATACCTCTCCCGATGGTCCCCCGGTACACTACCGGCACTCCCGGTACACTACCGATGAGCCCGAAACTTTTCCAGCGACCAAAACAGGACTTCCTATATATCAATCTTTACCTACGGACCATTCCGGAGCTCATCATGAAGTCCAGGATCTCATCCGGTACTCCGAACAACCTTCGGTCACCACCATACATAACTCTATACTACTGAAACGTCACCGAACAATAAGTGTGTAGACCCTACGGGTTTGAGAACTGTGTAGACAGGACTGAGACACCTCTACGGTCAATAACCAATAGCGGGACCTGGATGCCCATATTGGTTCCTACATATTCTATGAATATCTTTATCGGTCGAACCTCTATGTCAAGGATTCAGTTAATCCCGTATGATGTTCCCGTTGTTCTTCGGTATGTTACTTGACCAAGATTCGATCGTCGGTATCTCCATACCTAGTTCAACCTCATTACCGGCAAGTCTCTTTACTCGTTCCTTAATACAAGATCCCATGACTAACACATAGTCACATTGCTTGCAAGGCTTATTGTGATGTTGTATTACCGAGTGGGTCCTGAGATACCTCTCCGTCACATGGAGTAACAAATCCCAGTCTTGATCCATGCCAACCCAACAGACACCCTCGGAGATACCTGTAGAGCACCTTTATAGTCACCCAGTTACGTTGCGACGGTTGATACACACAAGGTACTCCTCCGGTGTCAGTGAGTTGCATGATCTCATGGTCATAGGAACAAATACTTGACATGCAGAAAACAGTAGCAATAAACTGACATGATCATATGCTACGTTTGTAGTTTGGGTCTTGTCCATCACATCATTCTCCTAATAACGTGATCCCGTTATCAAATGGCATCTCATGTCCATGACTAGGAAACCATAGCCATCATTGATCAACGAGCTAGTCTATTAGAGGCATACTAGGGACCTGGTGTTGCCTATGTATCCAGACATGTATCTGAGTTTCCGATAGATACAATTATACCAGGGATAATAAACAATTATCATGAACAAGGAAATATGATAATAACCAATTTATTATTGTCTCTAGGGCATATTTCCAACAGATCATAGTTTGGCCGCATACACATTAACCTTGATAGAACGGAGGGCCATGCCAAGATCATGAGAGACTACTTTGCTCCAAAGCCAACCTATCCGGAGAAGTACTTTCGCCGGTGCTTTCGGATGCACACGAGTCTTTTTCTGATCATTGCAAAAGTCGTTCACCGGTACTTTCGCCGGTACTTTCGTCGTCTTTTTGCATACTGCTATCACCTTATCTCTCCGCTTGCGCAAGGCAGGGGTTTTGGCCATGACTAAAACCCTAGCCGCCACCGTCAAGGGAGCCGACCATCCGGCGCCGTTTTCGGGCGGCTCTCCTTCGTCGGCAACCTTTTGGTCGTCGGTCGTGAGGGGGGTCGCCGGATCCCGTGCGTGCGGATACTTTTTGCTTTAGGTTTAGACCCTAGTAGCTTAGGTTTTTGGATCGTGTGACGTCTTGGCTTTGGCGGCGGTGATGGCGATGCTGAATAAAGAAGCTTCGGATTCTTCACCGGCGAGGAGATTCTATTGTCGGTGATGGAATTGGTAATCAGTCTGTTCAAGCGAGGATATCGTGGCAGCGACGACATCCATGTGGTGGACTTGTGTCCTCGGGCTTCGTCGTTGCGACGGCGTCTGCTCTAGTGTCGACGCGGAGCTTGGGAGGAAGTCCAAGAGCGGACGCAGATTGTGGTCTGCATCGACAACATCTGCAAGACGAAACATGTGTTGGGTTCGTGGTTGATGGTTGGCAGGTATGGTTTCCTCCTTCGACGTCTTAGTCGTGGTGGGGTGTCAGATCTGAAGTTTGATGGCGTGTCCGGGGTATTGTCCCGGTCTGATTCGTTCAACGGCAATGGCTTCATGTTTGGTGAGCCAACTTGAAGGTCCGCAAAGCTGCATATCAGCGATGGAACCGCGTCGAGTTCGGATGAGGAGGTGATCCGTCATTATTTTCTTTGGTGCCTGCTGTGATGGTGCCGGAGGCAGGTGACGAAAGTTGGTGTCAAGCTCAACGATGTTTTGCTATCTTTTCAGTTTTGTCATGTCGGTTTTTACGTGACTTGTAATTTAATCTTTATGATATAAATAAGACACGTATTAAGATGAAAAAAAATGGATCCAAGGGAGTGCCTCTAATTTGGATCGATCGTCTAGGTCTGCCAGTATTGCTTTGTCTCATGTTGGTAGTCGACTAATGCTTCCCGTAATAATAAAAGAAAGAGCAATGCTATTCATACGTAATAGTTTTACGAAGCATCTACGCACTAGTTCAATTAGCTGGTTATTCCCACCTAAAGCTCCGGACGGTTACTGTTTTGTCTCATAATACGTAGTCTTTTCGTAGATGTTGTGCGTAGCAATATCAATTTTGTACAAGAAAAAAAGAAAGTCCACTAGTCCGGCACCACTTTGACAAATTTCAACGCCGACCAGTTCATAGCCAATAAACCAGCTTCGTGATTCGTGCAGGGGAGAAGACCAGTAGACCACACCATGAAATCTCTCTCCCAATCTTCAAAGTTGCACGGCCCTGATCGAAGCGACCAGCCTGCCAACGGCACCTGCTCAGAGCCGACACGAAAACAGCTTCGATATAAAGCGCACGATTCGCATTCTCGTATGGTGCTGTCAGTTCACTCCCGGCCTTGTCAGATAGCTCCACCACATTCGTATTCTGGCTAGCCGCTCCGATGGCGCTCCGGCACTTGCTCGCCGTGGCTGTCACCGTGCTTGCATTGGACATGGCCGCGGCGGGGGGAGGTTCCGCGGCGCTCGGGGTGAACTACGGCCAGGTGGCCGACAACCTGCCGTCGCCGCAGGCGGCGGCCGTGCTCCTCCGCGCGCTAAACGCCACTAAGGTGAAGCTGTACGACGCGGACTCGCGCGTGCTCAGCGCGTTCGCCGGCTCCGGCGTAGACTTCACCGTGGGGCTGCCCGACAACATGGTCCCTCGCCTGGCCTCCGACCCATCCGCGGCCGCGGCCTGGGTCCGCTCCAACATCCTGCCGCACCTCCCGGCGACGTCCATCACCGCAGTCACCGTCGGCAACGAGGTGCTCACCGGCAGCGACGCCACCATGCTCCGCTCCCTCCTCCCGGCGATGCAGTCGCTCCACGCGGCGCTGGCCGCGTGCAACCTCACCTCCCACATCGCGGTCACCACGGCGCACTCCCTCGCCGTGCTCTCCTCCTCCTTCCCGCCCTCCTCCGCGGCGTTCCGGCACGACCTACTCCCCTACATCACGCCGCTCCTCGCCTTCCTCGCCAAGACCGGCTCGCCGTTCCTCGTGAACGCGTACCCCTACTTCGCGTACAAGGCCGACCCGGGCACGGTGGACCTGGACTACGTGCTGTTCGAGCCGAGCGGGGCCGCCGTCGTGGACTCCGCCACGGGGCTGCGGTACGGCAACATGCTGCACGCGCAGGTGGACGCCGTGCGCGCCGCGATCTGCGCTGCCGACTACGGGCGGGCGGTGGAGATCCGGGTGTCGGAGACCGGGTGGCCGTCGCAGGGGGACGGCGACGAGGCCGGCGCCACGCCGCAGAACGCGGCCAGGTACAACGGGAACCTGATGCGGCTGGTGGCGCAGGGGAAGGGCACGCCAGCGGCGCCCGGGGAGCCGCTGCAGGTGTACGTGTTCGCGCTGTTCAACGAGGACCAGAAGCCAGGGCCGGCCTCCGAGCGGCACTACGGACTGTTCAAGCCGGACGGCACGCCGGCCTACGACGTCGGCGTCAAGGCGCCGACGATCAAAGGCTTGAAGGGAAGCGGCAATGGAGATGGCAACGGCAGCGGCAGTGGCGTCGGGATGGTGGTGGGCGAAGGGCCCACCGGGACGGACGGGTTCGCCGTCGGCCCGGGCGGACTCTACACCATTTCTGATGCGACGCACAAGGTACGTGATTACACGTCTTAATGCATTAACTTGTGCTAATAATTGAATTTGATATATAAAAGCAGAGTATAATTTTTGATAATGTTGGCTTTTCTGGCTAGTGTAACTTGCTCTTTCATGATATAATCCACTCTCCCCCCAGAATAATAATCACCGACAAAGAAGCTACTCTCTCTGATCCATAACATATGTTTGAGCGACAAATAATATGGATAGGAGGGAGTTCTATCTTCTGATGCTTTGATTAGTACGTACTACATGTGAAGTTAGAATATACACATTTGATTATTTGATTTCATAAATTAAGATGACATGCAAAATTTGCTTACACATACGAAACCAGGATAGATAGATCGATGTGGTCGTCCAGTGTGCAACCAATCATGCTTGGCACCAAGAAAAGTTGCATGGCGTGTGCTAGCTAGGCCAGCATATATACCAGAGCAGCGCATGTTGATGCTAGCCCTCCTTTACAAGCAATGCTTTTGTTTTCCACTTTGGAATCATGTAGGCATATCTCACTTTACTCCATGTGTGATGCTCCTGCTTTCGATATGTTTAGGTGAGGAGGTGGCGGTGCATGGAAAGCTTGGCGTTCATCGCCGTCGTTCTGGCCATGGCATCGTGGTCATGACTGTCTCGAGACGAAGACGTATGTACGTAGAGAAGACATGTTGCAGATTGCGCACAGGCTATATATATGATTCATTGATTTTTTTTCTTCTTCTTTATTTGTCCGGCCAGCCAGTATGTGTGATTGGTCTTTCCGTGTTTTAGCTCTGTAGAAGAAGATATAAAAACACTGATATATATACCACGTTGGTTGATGCCATTGCTCCATTGATGGGAATCACGTCCTGTCTATTCATTTATATATTTGAAATAAGGCAAAAGATTTATCATTTTCATTAATTAAGAAGAAGATTTAGGCATAAGCCGCAAAGCAGGAAAAGTCAATTTCTACCTAAATGATAGCATCCATACGATGTGACATTTCTACACTTTGTTCACATGCCTTAATCTCTGTCCGTTCTGGTTTGCACGAACCTTGACGAGTTCTGATGAAATTGAAATGCCACGTAGGCATACTAGACTATGTGAGGGTAAGAGTGATTGCCCTCACGTGTGCCACGAAGCAATTTCGATCAAATGATAAAATTATCGTTGGATGTGTACGCACGCATGTTGATGCACGTGAATCTCCACGTCATCACAACGACTCGTGCGGTTCAGGGCGAAGTCGCCCGAACATCCTTTTCTTTCTCGCTCGCCCACCGCTCTCTCTCCTTCACCTCATCCATTCCCCGTTCCTCACACCCCCACGAGTAGGAGTTCAATCCCGAGCGACCACTGCGCCTCTCCCACACCTCCGACGGCCGACGAACGTCGACGAGCGCAGCCAGGTTTCTTCCCATAGCCACATGCTGCTCCTCTTCTTCCCCTCCGCTCGCATCCCCTCTCATATGTCTCTTTGTGATAACCGGTAGGTGGCCGGTGAGATGGGTGGTGCCAGGCATGAGGGCGGGGAGGGCCGCGTTGGTGGTGAGCAACTGGTGGATCCCCCTTCTCCGGTGGCGGCTTGGGTGGCGGCGAGGGAGAGCTCCATGGTCTTCCCGATGGTCAGGGGAAGGTCCAAGGGGACCGTATGGCTGAAGCGGGCGGGCGCGGCTACTTCTGGGGTTTGAGCTTCGCCACACGCCAGACTATCTGCTTCCCGTGCTACTCGTCAACTCCTACCCCAGGAATGACAGGGGCGGGCCGACGGGTGTCCCTGTTAGGGCTCGGCCTCCGTGGTCTTCTCAGCGGTGAGGGGGAGGTCCAGGGGGACCGTATGGCTGAAGTGAAGGAGGCGGGTGCGCATGGCTATTGTCGGTGTCAAAATCGGCGGATCTCGGATAGGGGGTCCCGAACTGTGAGACTAGAACTGATGGTAACATGAGACGAAGGGGACACAAATTTACCCAGGTTCGGGCCCTCCTATGGAGGTAATACCCTACGTCCTTCTTGGATGTATTGATGATATGGGGTTACAGAGTTGATCTACCTCGAGATCGAAGAGCTAACCCTATATGAGTTATTCTATATCTACAACCTAAAACTCTCCAGCTTATATAGACGCCGAAGGTACCTAGGGTTTACACATGGCTGGTTACATGCCGAAGAGATAAACATGCCTATCTACGTCGCCACCTTGGAGGACATGCCATGGCTGCTGGAAACCTTCTTGTGGCGACGGGGCCCTTGA
Organism: Hordeum marinum; assembly: GCA_022496015.1. Taxonomy (NCBI): domain Eukaryota; kingdom Viridiplantae; phylum Streptophyta; class Magnoliopsida; order Poales; family Poaceae; genus Hordeum; species Hordeum marinum. Next base: position 28,663,368 of record CM039678.1, read on the forward strand.
TCATCTGATATCCACCTTGCAGCCCATATAGTCCGGCCCATAAGAAAACAAGTCAGCTATCCGAGGACCCCCTAATCTGGGACTCCCTCAGTAGCCCCCGGACTCGCCTTCAACGCCGATCTATGTTCGGCCGATCTTCACGCGTCGTAATCTTCGGCTTGCGAGGCGAGTCCCTCACATCTTCTTATTCGACAACCGACCAGTCATCGACAAAGTCTGAAACGTCGCGAGCTCCATGGGCCCATTGTAAAAAGCGCCTGCGCTCCTCGATTCGTGCTCATCATGGGTAGACGAGTGGTTTAGTAGTTATTTTTTACAACTCTACCCCTCCGCAAGGGGGCTCCACCCATTTAAATGAATTAAATCGCGGCTTAGACCATCCCCTTCCTTCCCAACGGAAAAAACTCCTAGCGGAAGATCCACGAAAAACATGGCTAACGCCCCCAGCTCCTCTGCACGCCCCTACGGTTCACGTCTAGGGGACTAGACCAGCTGCTCTGTAGCACTCTTGCGGCTCCGCAATCTAGAGACCCAGGGGTACCTCCCTTCTTCAGATCTGGCGGTGACACGCGCAGGTCTAACTTCTTATAACAAAGAGGTTTTCGTGGAGCGTTTCCCCAATCCGCAAAGAGGGGAACGCATATGCTTCGTCCCCTTTCTCCCGCGGGGCCTCAGGTTTCCCATCCACCCGTGTCTGAGGGGATTGCTGGAATTATATGGGATCCAACTCCACCACCTTACTCCGTGGTCCATCTTGCACATCTCGGGCTTCGTAGCCCTGTGTGAGATGTTCTTGGGTTGCGAAGCGCACTTCAAACTGTGGAGAAAGTATTTCTGTCTCGTCCCCTGAACTCGAGACAAGACAATTTTTGAGGTCGGCGGAGCCGAAGTGTGCTGTATAGCGGGGATGGGGTATCCGGTGGGTACACCGAAGGAATCCGAAGAGTGGATCTCAGAATGGTTTTACATCAAAGATGTCCCCCTGTTCGAGCCAGCTCGGAGAGGTCTACCCGAATACTCCGACGCCCCCTTGAAGAAAAGATGCAACTGGCGGCCAAGGAGTTCGTCCCAAGAGAAAGGCATCGAAGTGCAACACGTGGAGGCTCAGGCGCGGATGCTCGCTCACCACCAACTAACCATGATCGATGTCATGGCCGCTGCCATCTCCCGGTGCGTGCAGCCCCTCCAGGAGAGGGTACACCCCTTGTGGCGCTATAACGGGACAAGCGACACCACACGTTCCCGACGACTGGGACCTACCGATTATATAGCATTGGTCGCCGCACTTGCTGACCTGTACAAAGGAAAGCAAGAGGATTTCATCCAGCGGGCAACCAAGGAAGGGTACTCTAGCCATAATCCCGTCGAATGGGTAAGCTTTTCTCTTTTGCGAACATAGTTCGGGGTTTCCATTTCATCCTTCAAATGACCGAAGTTTTTAACCCTTCACGGACAGGAATGAAGGGGCTTCATCGAGACCGTCAGCTGTTCGGTACCCCAGACCAAAGACTACTCACGCGATGATGATCCGGGTTTTCACGAGGACCTTGATCTTTCAATTAGTTTCGACGACGGGGTCTTCTATCAGGAGAGCATCGACCGATCTCCAGTGGCCATTATAGCCGATTACCCCGGGTCGTTCTCCGTTCCTACGAAAAACAGGAAGAAAAAGAGCACGTCCCGCAAGAGGCAAGCATCTATCGGCGCACCGAACGCGCTGATACGTCTCCATCGTATACACTTTTCCAAACTCTTTTGCCCTTGTTTTGGACTCTAATTTGCATGATTTGAATGGAACTAACCCGTACTATGTTGTTTTCAACAGAATTGCCTTGGTGTTATTTTTGTACAGAAATAAAAGTTCTCGGATTGTCCTGAAAATTTACGGAGAATATTTTTGGATTTAATAAAAAATACTGGTGCAAGAATCAACTAGAGGGGGGCCACCTGCAGGCCACAAGCCTGCTAGGTGCGGCCACCCCCCTGGCCGCACCTAGCAGGCTTGTGGGGCCCCTATGGCTCCTCCGACCTCATCTCCAACTCCATATAACCCTATTCGCAGAGAAAAAAAATCAGAGAGAAGAGTTCATTGCATTTCACGATACGGAGCTGCCGCCACCTCCAGTTCTTCCTCGGGAGACCAGATCTGGAGTCCGTTTTGGGCTCCGGAGAGGGGAAATTGATGCCTTCGTCATCACCAACCATCCTTCATCACCAATTCCATGATGCTCTCCGCCGTTCGTGAGTAATTCCATCGTAGTCCTACTGGACGGTGATGGGTTGGATGAGATTTATCACATAATCGAGTTAGTTTTGTTAGGGTTTGATTCCTAGTATCCACTATGTTCTGAGATTGATGTTGCTATGACTTTGCTATGCTTAATGCTTGTCACTAGGGCCCAAGTTCCATGATTTCAGATCTGAACCTATTATGTTTTCATGAATATATATGTGTTCTTGATCCTATCTTGCAAGTTGTAGACACCTATTACGAGCTATGATCCGCATCCCCCAGGGTGACAATAACTGGGATTCTTTCCGGTGATTACCGTAGATTGAGGAGTTCATGTATTCACTAAGTGCTAATGCTTTGGTCCCGTTCTCTATTAAAAGGAGGCCTTAATATCCCTTTGTTTCCATTAGGACCCTGCTGCCACGGGAGGGTAGGACAAAAGATGTCATGCAAGTTCTTTTCCATAAGCACGTATGACTATATATGCAATACATGCCTACTTAAAGTGATGAATTGGAGCTAGTTCTGTTCACCCTATGTTATAACTATTGCATGATGAATACTATCCAACATAATCATCCATCACCAATCCATTGCCTAAGATCTTTCCACATATTGATCCTTGCTAAGTTACTTCTCCGCTGCTACTGTTACAGTCACTATAAATCTGCTACTGTCACGTTTGCTACCGTTACCATTACTTCCATACTACTTTGCTGCAGATATTAAGTATTTCAGGTGTGGTTGAATTGACAACTCAACTGCGAATACTCGAGAATATTCTTTGGCTCCCCTTGTATCAAATCAATAAATTTGGGTTGAACTCTACCCTCGAAAACTGTTGCGATCCCCTATACTTGTGGGTTATCATGCGCCGGCTCCTACTCCCAAGTGTTGACGATCTGCACGCCACACGCCGATAGTCAGAACAACACCCGGATCAGAAGCCAACAAGGGCCCAACCTACGAGCCGGCCGCGAGAACGAATTCGCCCGCTCGCTCAACCCCAAGGTATTTTTGTCAGTTGTCCGTGTATCATTACAATCAGTAGATTCTCACGGCAGTTTGCATCGAAACACTTAGGCGAAAGGCCCAGGCTTCTCCTGCTGAAGAGGTCGCCAATGTGTCTGGCAGCACTCAAAATTACAGGGCTACAACCCAGGCCGATCCTGCTGTCGATGCCCCTATGGCCAATCCGGCTCCCGCCAATTCCGATGATGGTGTATATGTCACTAAATCAGAGGTAGGCAGCACTATGAATCATCGGCGAAGACATGAGGCCCTGTGTCACTCAGTGTTTTCCGAACAAGAGTTCGGCGCCCTACGCACGACGGATGCGCACATCGGCGCAGCCCGAGCTGGGTTCGGCGAGGCCCTGAAGATGATATCAACCAGTTTGCAGGTAAGTAATCGGCTTTGAAAGAGTTCATATGCTCATGTGCACACAGTAGCCCCTGAGGCTTAAATTGGTTCGAAACAGCCGAATTAAGGGTCTTTAACTCTATTGTGCTGCTAATGCAGGCTTCGAAGCAACACAACGTACAACTGGCCAAGGAGTTAAAGGAGAGCCAATCACAGGTTCAATCTGTGAAGGCAGAGCTGGAGCAAGTGAAGGGCTTCACCCGGGAGGCCCATGGTGAGTATACCGGTGCCGCTAATTTCTAGTAAATGTCCATGCTGATGCAAGGATTCTATTTAGCCGCCGAATCCATAGGGCATATGGAAAAAGAGATGGATGAAGCCCGAGAAGCTCAGCGGTACACCGAGTCTCAGCTCAAGGCTGGGTCTGGTGTTATGAACCGTCTCCAAGTGGAGAAGAAAAAGCAGGCCGAAGAAATTGAGAATTTAAAGGCTCAACTGGCCCAGGCCCAAGAAGAATATCAAAAACTTTAGAGGGGCATGTTCGGTAAGTGTGATCCGAATATTATTGAGGACTTCGTATAAAGGAAGTATAATAAGCATGTCTTTCCCTCATGTATAAGCCTTCTATCCGGGCATCTTGAAGAAGTGTTCGGATCCTACCGAGGGAACTTGCTAAAGGAGCTGTCCGCCCTCCATGAGCATGCTCGGAAAGTAATGAAAGGCATGGTAAAAAGCAATATGGCCTCCCGAACAGCCACTGGAAGGGATGTCCGAACTAACTGATTGATTCAAGGGAGCTCGAAGCAGGTTCGAGTTGTGGAAGACATCGGCTTGCTAAGAGGGAGCACGGGAGGCATGGGCAATGATCAAGACCCGCTACACCGGACTTGACCCCGAGCGGATGGCCCGGGTTGGTCCTGCGGGATCAGATGGTCAAGAAGTGCCCTCCACCTGGTGTATGACCAGGTGATGCCTGCCGCCCGTCTATCATAGGAAGATTGCTCCCTAGACACCATAATCGATAACTTAGATCGGCAGCCAAATGTGTAATTTTGTATACTTTCGTATGAACAATTTGTGTTGTAAACTTTATCTTAACCGGCCATCAGCTTCTCCCTCCCGTGTGAAGAGCGCGGGAGTGTTCCTTGCAATTCATTATTTCAAAAGAGTGAATTTGTGATTTGGGAACCAGGCAATCTGGCCAAGTGGTGCGAACAGACAGAAAGCACATAGAGAGATATGTTATATTACTGCTTAGCGTAAGAAACATCTTCCAAGGAAAATAGTACCTCTATCGATACCATTCTTCGGCCCCCTAGGAAGATCGTAGGTAAAAGTCTGCATACTGCTAGTATGCGGATAAGGGTGTTTTTAGGAAAAAAACGGACCCAAACAATGGCGATAACGGATATAGCCGTATTAAGTGCTTCCGTCATGACCGACCAATTGTCTATGTAAGATAGCTAGCTTTCAGCTTCACCGGTCTGAGTTACGTATCCGAAGGATCCGGTCGTAACAATCGTAGAGGTGCTCCCTTTACCCTCTAGCCGAACAATCAGGAACGTAGAGGGTAAACACAGGAGCAAGGCAACCCATCTTGGCAAAGTCTTAGTTCGAATTGATGCATATGAAGGATTGAAAGTGACAAAGGAAACGTGTGTACATGAAGAGTGTGAATAAGTGCTTTATAATATAAAAGCAGTGGCTTCAGGAAGAAGCCCCCAGGTGCTATGTTCGGATTTAACACTTAATGGCGTAAGCCGATAAACCTTGGTACAAGATCGGTTAACCGAATATGGAAAGAAATGGAAAAACGTTCAATCCTACCAAAAAACACAGTGGAAAGGGAAAGAAAGAAAAAATAGAAGGAAAAAGGCAAAATGTTGAAGTACATAGACCACACATGTTTATCCGTAGAAGTGCCAAAGACGAGCGGCGTTCCATGGGTTTGCTTCGAGGCGGTTGTCTGATGGGTTCCGAAGATGGTAGGCTCCTCCCGCGAGTACTTCGTCGATTATGAAGGGGACCTCCAATTTGGGGTTGAGTTTATGCTTCTACTTCTCCGGGAGTCGTAAGACGAGTTCGCCTACGTTGTATGCTTTTGCGTTGACCTCCCTGCTCTGGTAACGCCAGGCTTGCTGTTGGTAAAAAGTAGAGCGAGCCCGAGCTGTGTCGCACTCTCCTTCTAAGGTATCAAGGTCGTCCTGCCGATCTAATTCGGCTTCATTTTCCTCATACATGCGTACCCTTGATGCGTCGTGAATAATGTCACAGGGGGGACTGCCTCTGCCCCGTAAACCATGAAGAATGGTGTAAATCCCGTTGATCTGTTCGGGGTGGTGCGCAGGCCGCATAAAACGGAGTCAAGCTCCTCCACCCAATGGCAGTCGGACTCATGAAGAGATCGGACCAAACGTTGCTTAATGCCGCTCATAATAAGACCGTTTGCTCGTTGGACTTGTCCATTGGTCTGCGGATGATAGACCGATGCGTAATCGAGCTTAATGCCCATTTTTGCGCACAAATACGTGACCTCTTGGGCCGTGAAATTGGATCCATTATCCATTATTATACTATGCGGGACACCGTCGGTTTACCACGCCGGAGATAAAGTCGATCAATGGTCCGGACTTGGCCGATTTTACGATTTTTGCCTCTATCCATTTAGTGAACTTGTCGACCATGACCTAGGTATTTGTTCTTCTTGGTCCCCATTTAAAGGGTTCGACCATATCCAGCCTCCATACCGTGAAAGGCCAAGTGATCAAAATAGTCCAAAGAGCTGTTAGGGGCATGTGACTTTGATTTGCGAAGAGTTGAAACCCTACGCAATGTTTGACAAGTGACTGGGCGTCTGTCCGAGCTGTAGGCCAATAGAAACCGGCTCGGAAGGCCTTGCTAACTAACGCTCTAGCCGCGGCGTGGTGGCCGCCCATGCCTGCATGAACTTCAGCTGGGAGCTCCCGTCCTCCTTCCTCGGATATACACTGCTGTAATATTCCAGTGGTGCTTTTCTTGTATAACTCATCCTCGTGTACTTTGTAGTCCTTGGATCGCCGAACTATGCGCCGTGCCTCTGTCTGGTCTTCGGGGAGTTCCTTGTGGAGAAGGTAGGCGAGGAAGGGCTCTTTCCACGGCACAATTACTACCATTACCTCATGAGCCAAAGGCGTTTCGTCCATGATGGAGCTGCCGATGATTTGATCATCGGGTTCGTTTATAGGGGGAACAGCCTCGTCCGCCATATTTAGACCGGCGCCCTTGTCATCGTCGTGCCACACAACGGATGGCTTCAAGAGCCACTCTAAAAAGGTGTTTCTCGTGACAGGGTCACGTTTGGCTCCCATATGAGCCAGTACCTTGGCGGCTTGGTTGTTGTCGCGAGCGATGTGGTGAAATTCCAACCCCTCGAACCGTGCGGATATCTTTAGGATGGCGTTTCAGTACGCCGCCATCTTCGGGTTTTTGGTGTCGAATTCGCCGTTAATTTGGGAGATGGCCAAGTTGGAGTCTCCCCGTACCTCTAGCCGCTGTATGCCCATTGATACTGCCATCCAAAGACCGTGTAGGAGAGCTTCGTATTCGACAGTGTTGTTAGAGTCGGCATACATGATCCGCAACATGTATTGCACATTGTCGCCTGTGGGGGATGTGAGGATAACTCCAGCCCCCAGTCTGGCCAGGGTTTTTGATCCATCAAAGTACATTGTCCAATGGGAGTATGCACTTTATTCCTTGGGCAGCTCGGCCTTTGTCCATTCAGCCAGGAAATCTGCCAATACCTAGGATTTGATGGCATGGCATGGCTTATAGGCTATTTCAAAAGGAAGGAGCTCGATGGCCCATTTGGCTATGTGGCCAGTGGCATCCCTGTTGTTGATTATATCGTTCAGGGGTACTTCGGATGCCACCGTTACCGCACACTATTGGAAATAATGTCAGAGTTTCCTTGATGCCATAAACACTGTATAGGCAATCTTTTGGAAGTGCCGATATCTGGATTTGCACTGCGTTAGTACTTCTAACACGTAATAGACCAGCTTCTGAGTCTGGAACTTGTGTACCTCCTCATCTCGTTTGACGACGAGCACCGCGCTAACAACTTGGTTGGTGGTTGATACGTATAACAACATGGGCTCACCGATGCCTGGTGCTGTGAGGATAGGATTGGTTTCCAGTAGTGTTTTGATTTCCTCTAACGCAGTTGCTGCTTCATTGGTCCACTCGAAATTGTTGGTCTGTTTGAGCAGTTTATAGAGTGGTAAAGCTTTCTATTTGAGGCGGGAGATAAAGTGGCTTAACACCGCTACACACCCACCTAGCCTCTGGACATGCTTTAGCTCTATGGGGATTTCTAGTTCCAATAGGGCATGTATTTTATCCGGATTCGCTTCTATTCCTCTATGGGAGAAAATGAATCCGAGCAGTTTACCAGAGGGAACTCCGAATACACATTTTTCCGGGTTGACTCGTATGTCATACTCGCGTAGGCTGGCAAAGTTTTGTCGTAGGTCGTCGATTAACTAGATAACGTGTTTTGTTTTAATTTCCACATCGTCCATGTATGCCTCGACTGTTTTACTGACCTGTGTCGACACGTCTAGATCATGTACGGGTATGTGGCCTCGGCGTATTTTAGCCAGAAAGGCAACGTGTTAAAGCAGAATGGCCCATAGGGGGTGATGAATGCGGTTGCCGCTTGATCAGATTCCTTCATTTTGATTTGATGGTATCCGGAATAGGCGTCGAGGAAACACAACGAATCGTGTCCGGCTATCGCGTCGATGATCTGGTCTATTCATGGTAAGGGGAAAGTGTCCTTAGGGAAGGCTTTGTTAAGGTCTTTGAAATCGACGCACAACCGCCAGGACTTGTCTTTCTTTGGTACCATGACCAGGTTTGCCAACCATTCGGGTAGCTTAATCTTCCGAATGAATCCGGCATCTAATAGTTTAGCTAATTCTTCACCCATATCTTGTCATTTGGGTTCGGAGAAGCGGTGTAGTGTCTGCTTGATGGTCTTGAAGCCTGCGATAACGTTCCGACTGTGCTCGGCGAGCCGCCGTGAGATTCCAGTCTTATCGGAAGGATACCAGGCGAAGATGTCCCAGTTTTCTCAGAGAAAGTTCCACAATGCCTCATCCACAAGGGGATTGAGCTGAGCTCTGATGGACGTTGTCTTGTTGGGGTCCGTCGGGTGCACTTGAAACTTGACGATTTCCTCTGCGGGTTTGAAGGAGGTGGGCTTGGACCTTTCGCTGAGGATCACATCATCCTTGTTAACTATTGACCGTAGTGCGGTCAGTTCTTTGGCAGCGAGAGTCTCAGCTAATTTTGTTTTCTGCCCGAAGGGCTATGTTCGGATCACTGGCAATTTTGATCACTCCATTTGGTCCTAGCATTTTAAGTTTCATGTACCCGTAATGGGGTATAGCCTGGAATTTTTTAAAGGCGCCACACCCTAATAGGGCGTGGTAGCCACTTGGGAAGGGCACCATGTGGAAGAGAAGTTCTTCAGATCAGTAGTTTTTCGGCGTGCCGAACACAACGTCCAGGATGATACGCCCATAATAACGTGCTTCTTTCCTAGGAATAGTTCCCCAGAAAGTTGTACTGGTATGTTCGATGCGAGATCGGTCGAACTGCATTTTATCCAGGGTGCCTTCGTATATGAGGTTTAAACCGCTGCCACAGTCCATTAGCACTTTATGCAGCCTGTAACCATCGATGATGGGGTTCAAGACTAGTGCGGCCGGTGAATGACCGGTAAGAATGGGCGGCTAGTCAGCATTTCCGAAGGTAATCAATATGTCTGCCCATGCACTTGTTGCTGCCACGTGGTACACCTATTCGAGCTCTCTTAGAGCCCTCTTCCTCCTGTTCTTTGAGGGGAATGTTTCGTAGACCATCGGGACTTCGGTATTGTATGCGGGCGACAATGGGGAGCGCCTGTTTGACGGAGGCGCTGTGAGGATGGTCTCACCACTTTTTGCGACCTGCTTGACGACCCAGCAAGCTCTCAGGCTGTGAGTTGGGTTTGTGTTTAGCAATACGGAGTGTATTGGGCAAGGTTTATCCAATAGTCCATCAAGGACAGTGCTGACCCCAGGAAGGGGTCTGTTTCTTTTTTTGGTGGGTACGAATCTGGCTTGCCGCTCTGGAGGTATCCTATTTTTCCGATCTCCTCTAGGATGTTCGGGCAAAGTCGGTTCCGAAAATAATCGTTCGGATTGCCAAGCACTTTCCATGGCATAGTATTTTTGTACCAAGTCGGATAGCTCAGAAAACCGGGGCGTTAAGAATCCCTTCTCATGGCAATTGTGAATGAAGGTTGCCATTACCTCTTGTCCACCAAGACCTTTTTCTCTGCTTTTGGCGAGTAGGAGTCTGGCCCAAAAGTGATGGACGAACTCTCCTTGTAGTTGCTTAATATCCCGGAAGTCCGAGGACGTAGGCTTTGGAGCGATACTAGGATTATCGTCTTGGGGGTTGGGTGGAAAAAAATTCGATTCCGCATCACATTGAGTGTTCAGAATTATGGACTCCGACCCGTGTGGTAGATCCTAGACCGATGACAGTTGGGATCTAGGATGAACTCCCGTATCTGATTTGCCGATGAAGTCTCGGTGATCAGAGACCGAGGTGTAAACTGTTTTTAATTCTGGCTGTTGGGACGAGTCCTCAGCCGAACACTCAATGGTAGCAACAAGGTGGGTGACCAGAAGGTCATGAATCTCCCTATCATCGGGCCTAACCCCGAGCTGGTCATAGACCGGAATCTAGTCCTCCGACATACGAATAGCTTCGAACCGATCGAACAACTCCTTTAAAAACGAGGCGATGGTAGGATGCGTGTCACTGAGGCGAGGGGACTCAATGTGTGGCATGACGGTTCCAGGGCCGCGCGAGAGTGGACCCGTGTTCTGTCTAGCTAGGAGGGGTTCGGTCACATCGATCGGATTGGGCGTTCTAGACTGCCCGGGAGTGACGACTCTGTTGGGGACGATTCCCAATGTCGTCGGGATCGAGGCGTCAAGACTTGCGGGCTCCCCCTCAATGGTATAAGGTTCTATCATAACGAGTGTTCCCCGTGAATCAGCGACGAACTCTAAGGTTCCAAACTTGATTCTCTGATCGGGGAAGAAGTTTCCGATCTGGACAGGGTGGCTGATCGGATTGGCGTGTGACAAGATGTCACCGCCTGTGGGAGTCTGATCGAGGGCACGAATCCCCTGGATGTAGATCTCGTTGCTCGTGATGAGGTGAGCCATCAATTCCTTTGTGGTCACAGTGGAACTCGCAATGAAAGCACCAATGTCAGTGTCAAAACCGGCGGATCTCGGGTAGGGGGTCCCAAACTGTGAGACTAGAACCGATGGTAACAGGAGACGAAGGGGACACAGATTTACCCAGGTTCGGGCTCTCCTATGAAGGTAATACCCTACGTACTGCTTGGATGTATTGATAATATGGGGTTATAGAGTTGATCTACCTCGAGATGGAAGAGCTAACCCTATATGAGTTGTTCTATATCTACAACCTAAAACTCTCCGAGTTATATAGATGCAGAGGGTACCTAGGGTTTACACATGGTCGGTTACATGCTGAAGAGATAAACATGCCTATCTATGTCGCCATCTTGGAGGACACGCCACAACTTCTAGAAACCTTCATCTGGCATCGGGGCCCTTGATCATCTAATATTCACCTTGCAGCCCATATAGTCCGGCCCATAAGAAAACATGTCAGCTATCCGAGGACCCCCTAATCCGGCACTCCCTCAGCTACTTATGGGGTTCGAGCTCCGCTGCGTGCCAGTGTATCTGCGTGCTTCCGCCGCACTACTTGCCAACTCCTGCCCTGGGAATGGCGGGGGCGGGCCGGCGGGTGTCCCTGCAGGGGCTCGGCCTCAGTGGTGGACACAGACGCGGGCCGGAGCTACTAGATCCGGTGGGCAAGCGCCACCCCATGCACGTCGTCAACATCGATGGGCTTGCGGTCATGGGGGCAATGGCTTGTTCGTTTGGGTGTCATGGCGGGCCCGAAACTACTGCAATCACGACGACATGCACATGCTCGATGCGATATTCAGGAAGGCTCGTCTGCTCCATGCTCCTCCGGTACCCGATGCCATGGAGGTTTGATTTTCCCCTTATCAGTTTCGTTTGTTGTGTGTTCATGCACACGGTATCAGGGTGATGATTTTTGTTTCATCAATCATCAGAGTATAATTTTGAATCTAATAATTTAGCCTTTGTTTAGAATTGAATGGATAATCTGTGGTTTCAATGGGCAGTTTTTGAGCATGCAGTGATGGCAAGTTTTTGATATGCGAACCCTCTGCATTCTTGCCATGTTTTTGCTTAGGAAGAACAATTTTTGCCATGACAAATTCATAGAGTGTTCCATCTCTGCAAATAAGATCTGTTATGATCAACCATATTACATTTTTTCAGATGTGTCTCGGCATTTTTCAACCCACAATTTTCATGTTAATTTCAAAATGTAAGTTTTTGTTGAGCACACACACAAGTTTTAGTTGCCCCCCAGGATAATCCCAGTATGCACTGGATGGCAGGTGGTTATGTGGCACAACAAATTATCATCGTAAACATGGCAAATTTACATTAACATTCCAAATTTAATTGTGTTGCCATGGCAAATTATTTTACCATCAGTTAGTTAGTGTTTTTGCCATCTAAACTTATTTTTGTTTGCATGAGCAACTTTCAGATGTGTTCATAGAGATGCATAACCGATATTTTGCTATGATTAGTTGCCATGGCAACATTCTGGAGTAGTTGCCATTACACATTTCTATATTAGTTGCCATGGGAAGAAATGCTACAAGTAGATGCCATGACAAATTTCTGTAGTAGTTCACATGGGAACATTGTTGAGCACTTGTCATAGTAAATTTATGTAGTACCTGTCGTGGGCAGAATTGCTACGAGTAGTTGCCATGGCAAATTTATGTAGTAGTTGACATGGGCAAAATTGGTACGAGTAGTTGCCATGGCAATAGATTTTTTTTTTCCATGGCATCTTTTTGCACCAATGGAAAAATAATGTTTTCTTATTTAGCCATGGAAAATTTTCACTTCACGAGGCATGGAATTTTTCCTTAAAACGATATGACATTTATAACTAGAAGAGTAGGGAAATTTATGGCATTCAGCTATCATGTTTTTTTCCCATAATTTGTGTATTTACTTTACATACTCGACATTTTTCTATTACATAACATGACAGATTTAACTAAAATATATGGCAATTTTTATATGAATTTGCCATGGTAATTTTTGATATGAACTTGCCATGGCAATATTTCAATACGAATTTTCCATGGCAATTTTTTCGTTCATAACGTGTGTTTGTAATCTTCATACCATGACATTTAACTCATGCAAAACATGGCAAATTTTATGAAAATACCATGACAATTGTTGATACTAATTTTGCCATGGTAATTTGTTTCGTTCATAACGTGTCTTGTACTTTACACAAATGACATTTTTCTCATACAACCCATGAATTTTTTTATTAATATACCATGGCAATTTTTTATACGAATTTGAGATGGCAATTTTGTTCATAAGTTTGAGTTTACTTTAGATACATGGCATTTTTCTCATATAGAACATGGCAAATTTAACTAAAATACTATGGCAATTTTTTTCATAATTTTTGTTTGCTTTACAAAGATAGCATTTTTCTCATACACGGCATGGCAAATTTAATTGAAAAAGAATGCAAAGTTTTGATATGAATTTGCCATGGCAATTTTGTTCATAAGTTGTGTTTTAGTTTTTCATCCATAATATTTAGTTTCATAGAAAACATTGCAAATTTAAATTAATTACCATGGAATTTTTTTATATGAATCTTCCATGGCAATTTTTCATTGTTCATACTTTTGTGCTTCAACTATTCATTCTACATACGAACATGGAAACTAAAATTCATATGGTCGATGTGGTTCTTCATATACTTTTGGACCATCTTTTCTTGGCCGTCGTGGCCATTTTTGTAAAGCAAAATGAATGGACCTATCACACATCATTTTTAGGTGTATATCGTCTTGCCTCGAATTTTCCCGTGGCAATTTGCCACTATTTTATGGAACAATTTTTTTTTTCATGTCACCAATACAAAACTTGGCATGTCATTCTGTCATGGTAATTGTGGTCCTAATTTTTGTTTACACAATGTTCATTCTATTAATTGTATTTCTTCGCAATGACATTTTTTGAAGAAAAAATTTGTTGACATGGCAATTCTGTAAATTTTTTGCATCGACACAACATCAACTAATGATGGTTTTTATCATGGCAAATTCGTGCTCCACTTTTAGTTTCTTTCACCCATGTCATTTTGCCATGATTTTCATGGGATTTCATGACATATCATATTCACTTTTCTTGACCATCGTAAATTCCATCACTATCACATGGAAAATTCATATTTTTTGTTCACGTGACAAATTCACTTGTTTCTTGTTTTCTATAGGTATTTGTTCATAACATGGCAAATTAATTTAAGGTCGAATGGAAATTTCATTTAAGGTCACATGGCAAATTCATAGCATTTTAATTTTCTGATTATTATTGTCGCATGGCACATTCTCAACATTTCCTCTTTTCTATAGGTTATTTTGTTCATAACATGACAAATTAATTTATGGTCATATGCCAAATTAATTTAAGGTCTCATGGCAAATCCATAGAATTGTTTTGTCAAGTCAAGGAGTTCCTTTTTCTTCTTCATTTTTACTGTTTTTATGTGTTTTTAGATTATTATTTTTGTGAATTTTATTCATGTCAGGGAAGAGGCCCATCAAGTGGGCTTCCAGGTCTTTTTTAGATCATATGGGGTCGTTTTCTATTAGCGTAACTTTGTCCACGTTGGACATTCGACATGAATGTGTGATTTGACAGATCTATTTTCGTTCAATCTATGGAGTGAGACCGCGAGTACGGTGGTTATCAGCTTCCTTTTGTTGCGTTTTTTATCCACGTCTGGGAGGAGGCCCATCAAATGGGTTTGTTAGGCCTTTTTAAATCATGTTGGTGGGTGGTCGTTCGGGCTCGGAGTTCTGCCACCGAAGGTTCACAACCAATTGAATCCTTTGGTACGTTTGTTCTCATGCCACACATGTGAGCAGAATTGCTTCGTGCACACGTGTGGCAGTTCTAATGTACGAACACACAAGATCGTGTGGGCTACCTCCTGGATATGCCACATCGGGTCGTGTGGTCGAGTGTCCACTATGCCACACGTGTGGTGAATATCACGACCCAAGTTCTACTCTCACGATATCAGTAGACTCAAAATCTTGCCTCCAGCAAGCGCCCAGAGGCGGGCTTTCTCCTTGATTCTGATGACGATTATCATTGCCAGAGGGTCCATGCTATGAAAAAATTCTTGTGTTTCGTTTCTTCAAGATTTCCCATGACACAAGCATCATAATTGAAGTAAGGGCCTTCCTGTGTTGCTCTCTTGTGCCCACCACATTGATTCACCAAGCTTGAACAGAATCCTCATTCCGCCAAGACATTGGCGTGTGGTCGTGAATGCCAAGCCAGACGGCGATCTTGTAATCTTGTTCTAGGCTCGAATAGACAATCGACACTGAAATAACAGATGTGCTATGGACTCCTGCACTTGTTTGTAGAGAGGGAAAAGGGCACAATTAGGTCATCCCCTTTGTGTCACACGATTCATCATCCACACTCAATTCTCAAGAATTAACTAGGCGGAGAATTTACACTTCGAAGGGGCCCACATATTCCAAATCATGTCAGTGTTTAGGCTGTATGTGATGTTGAAAAATTGTACTAAGTGCATCGTCAATGCCGAGTACTCCCCACTAGTAGTGAATTTCCAAGAAATAGTGTCATGCCTTTCATTCATGACAGTAACACCAACAATCATCTTCCAAAGGTTAGCAAATTGTTGGATATGCGTCAAGGTGAGTCCCTATTGGGTGTTAATCTGGTTATGTCTAGTGCCTTGCTAACCACACATGCCTTCATTTTTTATTTTTCGAATATGTTAGGTGTTATGTCTCTAGCTCAAATATCATCTAGCCAAGAGGTTTCCGAGAATTTAGTTGTGTTACCATCACCAATGCACAACCATGTGACTAGCGCAACAATCCTGATCACCATTTGTATAGGGCGTACCCATCCCATCCCATGTTTCTCGCGTGTCATCCCACTAGAACCAAAGCCAACGAAGCAAAAAAATTGAGGTCTAACACACCCAACCCCCCATAGATCTTGGGCTTGCAAACGAGCTTCTAGATAACTATACATTTGCCTCCTATCATCGAATCACAACCCACCCAAAGATAGGCACGCCTCAGACTATTAATCTTTTGCTAAATTAAACCGGGAGGTCAAGAGGTGTGAGGTGGTATATAGCAATGGTCGTGAGGACTGCTATGACCAAGACAATGCGCCCTGGCATTGCCACGTGCATGAGTGACCAGTGGGAGTTTCGCAACCACCTTATTGATGTCTACTACACAACCTTCTTCTTGTAGACTCGTGTTGGGCCTCCAAGCGCAGAGTTCTGTAGGACAACAACAATTTTCCCACAAGTGGATGACCTAAGGTCTATCAATCCGCGGGAGGTGTAGGATGAAGATGGTCTCTCTCAAACAACCATGCAATCAAATAGAAAAGAGTCTCTTGTGTCCCCAACACACCCAATACAATGGTAAGTTGTATAGGTGCACTAGTTCGGCGAAGAGATGGTGATACAAGTGCAATATGGATGGTAGATATAGGTTTTTGTAATCTGAAAATATCAAAACAGCAAGGTAACTAATGGTAAAAGTGAGCACAAACGGTATTGCAATGCTTGAAAACAAGGCCTAGGGTTCATACTTTCACTAGTGCAATTTCTCTCAACAATATTGGCATAGTAGAATCATATGTAAATGATGGGGAACGTTGCATGGGAAACAAAAAATTTCCTACGCACAACAAAAGATCTATCCATGGTGACGAGCATCTATGAGAGGGAGAGTGGATCTACATACCCTTGTAGATCGCTAAGCGGGAAGCGTTAAGAAACGCGGTTGATGTAGTTGAACGTCTTCGCGATCCAAATCGCCGAGCGTCCCGCGATCCCATCACGATCCGTCCCGCGATCCAATCACGATCCGTCCCACGAACTCATCACGATCCGTCCCGCGATCTAATAACGATCCGTCCCGCGATCTCATCACGATCTGTCCCGTGATCCAATCAAGAATCGTCTCGCGAACTTGATCATGGTCCTTTCGATCTAGCGCCGAACAGACGGCACCTCCGCATTCAGCACACGTACAGCTTGATGACGATCTCCGCCTTCTTGATCCAGAAAGAGGGATCAGAGAGGTACAAGAGTTCTCCGGCAGCGCGATGGTGTTGCGGCAATGGCGGTGGAGCTATTCCAGCAGGGCTTCGCCAAGCACTACAGAATAAATCTAGAGGAGAAATAGATCTAGAAAAGAAGACGAGGGCAACACGTGGCAATTAGGGTTAGCTCTTCCCTCTAAATCCTCTAGTATATATAGGACGGAGGGAGGGGATGAGGAAGCCTCAAACCCTCAAGGTTTGGTCGAAATTGGAGGTGGAGGAGTCCTACTCCAATCCTATTAGGAGTAGGATTCCTCCTTTCCACTTGGAAACTCTTTCCACCTCTCCACCTTTGGATTTTTTCCTTCACAAACCTCTTGGGCTTTAGTGGAGGCTTCAGCCAGCCCACTAGGGGCTGGTTTGTCTCCTCCCACAACCCACGAGGCCCCTCGGGGCGTGAGACCCCTCCCGATGGTCCCCCGGTACCCTCCCGCCACTCCCGTACACTACCGATGAGGCCGAAACTTTTCCAGCGACCAAAAACTTGACTTCCTATATATAAATCTTTACCTCCGGACCATTCCGGAGCTCCTCGTGAAGTCCGGGATCTCATCCAGGACTCCAAACAACCTTCGGTCACCACCATACATAACTCTATACTACCGAAACGTCATCGAACCTTAAGTGTGCAGACCCTGCGGGTACAAGAACTATGTAGACATGACCGAGACACCTCTACGGTCAATAACCAATAGCGGGACCTGAATGCCCATATTGGTTCCTACATATTCTATGAAGATCTTTATCGGTCGAACCTCTATGTCAAGGATTCAATTAATCCTGTATGTCGTTCCCTTTGTTCTTCGGTATGTTACTTGCCCGAGATTCGATCATCGGTATCTCTATACCTAGTTCAATATCGTTACCAGAAAGTCTCTTTACTCGTTTCCGTAATACAAGATGTCATGGCTAACATTTACTCACATTGCTTGCAAGGCTTATTGTGATGTTGTATTACCAAGTGGGCCCTGACATACCTTTCCGTCACACGGAGTAACAAATCCCAGTCTTGATTCATGCCAACCCAACAGACACCCTCGGAGGTACCTGTAGAGTACCTTTATAGTCACCCAGTTACGTTGTGACGTTTGATACACACAAGGCACTCCTCTGGTGTCAGTGAGTTGCATGATCTCATGGTCATAGGAATAGATACTTGACATGCAGAAAACAGTAGCAATAAACTAACACGATCATATGCTACGTTTGTAGTTTGGGTCTTGTCCATCACATCATTGTCCTAATGATGTGATCCCGGTATCAAATGACATCTCATGTCCATGACTAGGAAACCATAGCCATCTTTGATCAACAAGCTAGTCTATTACAGGCATACTAGGGACATGGTGTTGTCTATGTATCCACACATGTATCTGAGTTTCCGATCAATACAATTATAGCATGGATAATAAACGATTATCATGAACAAGGAAATATGATAATAACCAATTTATTATTGCCTCTAGGGCATATTTCCAACAGTCTCCCACTTGCACTAGAGTTAATAATCTAGTTCACATCACCATGTGATTGGCATTGTTATGAATCTAACACCCAGTGTGTTCTGGGGCTTGATCATGCTTTGCATGTGAGAGAGGTTATTTAGTCAACGGGTCTGCGACATTTAGATCTGTGTGTACTTTGCAAATCTCTTTGGCATACTTTAGACACTGCTACCACACTCCACTTGGAGCTATTCCAAATGGCTGCTCCACTATACGTATCCGGAATGCTAGTAAGAGTCATCCGGATTGGTGTTAAAGCTTGCATCGACACAACTCTTTACGACGAACCCTTTATCACCTTCATAATCGAGAAACATTTCCTTAGTCTTTTAGTCACTAAGGATAATCTTGACCGCTGTCCAGTGATCCACTCCTGGATCACTCTTGTACCCCTTCACGGACTCATGGCTAGGCACACACAGGTGCGGTACACAGCATGGCATACTATGCAGAGCCTATGGCTAAGGCATAGGGGATGACGTTCATCCTTTCTCTTTCTTCTGCCGTGGTCGAGCTTTTGAGTCTCACTCAACTTCACACCTTACAAATAAGGCGAGAACTCTTTCTATGACTGATCCATTTTGAACTCTTTCAAAATCTTGTCAAGGTATGTACTCATTGAAAGTCTCATCAAGCATCTTGATCTATCTCCATAGATCTTGATGCTCAACAATTAGGTAGCTTGATCCAGGTCTTCCTTTGTAAAACTCTTTTCAAATAACCCTTTATGCTTTCTAGAAATTCTACTTCATTTCCGCTCAACAATATGTCAACCACATATGCTTATCAGAAACTCTATAGTGCTCCCACTCACTTCATTGTAAATACAAGTTTCTCATAAACTTTGTATAGACTCAAAAACTTTGATCACCTCATCAAAGTGTATATTCCAAATCCGAGATGCTTGCTTCAGTTCATAAAAGGATCACTAAAGCTTGCACACCTTTTAGCATCCTTAGGTCTGACAAAGCCTTCTGTTGTATCTCATACAACCTTTCCTTAAGGAAGGAAATGATATTTTGACATCCATCTGCCAGATTTCATAATTGAAAAATGCAGCAACTGCTAACATAATTCCAATAGACTTTAGCATCGCTACGAGTGAGATAGACTCATCGCAGTCAACTCCTTGAACTTGTCAGAAACTTGTTTGCGACAAGTCGAGCTTTATAAATGGTGACATTTAGCATCAGCATCTGTCTTCATCTCAAAGGTACATTTGTATTCGACAACCTGCCATCCAATGAGCAATTCTACCAAAGTCTATACTTCGTTTCCGTACATGGATCCTTTCTCGGATTTCATGGCCTCTAACCATTTGTCGGAATCCACGCCCATCATCGCTTCTCCATAGCTCGTAGGTTCATTGTTGTCCAACAACATGACCTCCAAGACAGGGTTGTCGTACCACTCAGGAGCAGTACGCATCCTTGTTGACCTACGAGGTTCGATAGTAACTTGATCAGAGCTTCATGATCATCATCATTTACTTCCTCTTCAGCTGACATAGGTTCCATAGAAACATCTTTCTGTGCTGCGCTACTCTCTGGTTGAAGCAAAGGTTCAACAACCTCATCAAGTTCCATCTTCCTCCCACTCAATTCTTTCGAGAGAAACTCTTTCTCGAGAAAGGACCCGTTTTAGTAAAAAACACTTTATGCTTGGATCTGAGATAGAAGGTTTACCTAACTGTTCTTAGGGTATTCTATGAAGATGCATTTGTCCGCTTTGGATTCAAGCTCTTTAGGTGAAAACATTTTTCACATAAGCGTCGCAGCCCCAAACATTAAGAAATGATAGCTTAGGTTTCTGCCAAACCATATGGTGTCATCTCAACGGATTTAGATGGTGCCCTATTTAAAGTGAATGTAGTTGTCTCTAATGCATAACCCAAAACAATAGTGGCAAAGTGATAAGAAACATCATAATTCTCACTACATCCAATAGAGCACGACTACGACGTTCAGACACACCATCACACTATGGTGTTCTAGGTGGCGTGAGTTGTGAAACAACTTCCACATTGTCTAAAGTTGTATGCCAAAGTCGTAACTCAGATATTAACCTCCACGATCATATCATAGACATTTTTATCTTCTTGTCACGATGATCTTAAACTTCACTCTGAATTTGTTTGAACTCTTTCAAATGATTCAGACTAGTGTTTCATTAAGTAAATATACACTATATCTACTCAAATCATCAGTGAAGGTAAGAAAATAACGATATCCACCGCATGCTACAACACTCATTGAACCATATACATCAACATGTATCATTTCCAATAAGTTACTTGCCCCGCTCTATCATATTGTAAACGGGGTTTTAGTCATCTTGCCCACGAGGCATGGTCCGCATGTCTCAACTGATTCGAAATCGAATGAGTCCAAAGATCCATGAGCATGGAGTTTCTTCATGCGTTTTAGACCAATATGACATTTAGCCGCAGTGCCACAAGTATGTACTATCATTATTAACTTTCCATCTTTTGGCATCTATGTTATGAACATGTGTATTACTACGATCAAGATTCAACAAACCATTCTCATTGGGTGCATGACCATTGAAGGTATTATTCACGTAAACAGAATAACCATTATTCTCCAACTTAAATGAATAACCGTATTGCAATAAACACGATCTAATCATGTTCATGGTCAACGCAAACACCAAATAACATTTATTTAGGTTCATCACTAATCCCTAAGGTAGAGAGAGCGTGCGATGTTGATCACATCAACTTTGGAGACATTTCCAACACACATCGTCACCTCAACCTTAGCTAGTCTCCGTTTATTTCATAGCTTTTATTTCGAGTTACTAACATTTAGACACCGAACCGGTATCCTATACCCAGGTGCTACTAGGAGTACTAGCATGGTACACATCAATAACACGTATATCAAAATATACTTCCGTCGATGTTGCCAGCCTTCTTATCTACCAAGTATCTTGGGTTGTTCCGCTTCAGCGACCGCTCTCCTCATAATAGAAGCACTTAGTCTCGGGTTTGGGTTCAACTTTGGGTTGCTTCACTGGAGCAGCAACTGTCTTGCCATCCATGAAGTTTCCCTCTTAGCCCTTGCCCTTCTCGAAACTAGTGGTTTCACTAACCATCAACACTTGATGCTCCTTCTTGATTTCTACATTCGCGGTGTCAAACATTGCGAACAGCTCAGGGATCATTATTTCCGTCCCTCGCATAATTATAGTTCATCACGAAGTTCTAGTAGCTTAGTGACAGTGACTCAGAGAACTATATCAATCACTTTCTTATCTGGAAGATCAACTCCCACTCGATTCAACCGAGTGTACCACGCAGACAATCTGAGTACATGCTCAATGATTGATCTCTTCTCCTTCATCTTACAGGCAAAGAATCTTGTTGGAGATCTCATATCTCACAACACAGGCATGAGCCTAAGATCCCAACTTCAGCTCTTAGAACATCTCATATGTTCCATTACGATCAAAATGTTTTTGGAGCCTCAAGTCTATGTCGTAAAGCATGACGCACTAAACTATCAAGTAGTCATCGGAACGTGCCCGTCAGATGTTCACAACATCTACAGACGACGCTAGGGGGTGGCGCACCGAGCGGTGCATTAAGGACACAAGCCTTCTGTGCAGCAATGAGGACAATCCTCAGATCACGGACCCAGTCCATAATATTGCTACCATCATCTTTCAACTCTATTTCTCTAGGAACATATAAAAATTCAAGGGAGCTACAACGTGAGCTAGTAATCTACAACATAATTTGCAAAGACACTACTGACTATGTTCATGATAATGAGTTCAATTAATCATATTACTTAAGAACTCCCACTAAAATTGACATCCCTCCAGTCATTTGAGTGATACATGATCCAAATTCACCAACTCAAGTCCGACCATCACGTGAGTCGAGGTGGTTTCAATGGTGCACATCATCATGTTGATCATATCTACTATATGACTCATGTTCGACCTTTGGGTACCTTGTGTTCCGAGGCCATGTCTGTACATGCTAGGCTCGTCAAGTTTAACCCGAGTGTTCTGCATGTGCAACACTGGCTTGCACCCGTTGTATGTGAACGTAGAGTCTATCACACCCGATCATCACGTGGTGTCTCGACACGACGAACTTTCGCAACGGTGCACACTCGGGGAGAACACAATTTATCTTGAAATTAAGTGAGGGATCACCTTATAATGCTACCGTCGTCCTAAGAAAAACAAGGTGCATAAAAGGATTAACATCACATGCAAATCATAAGTGACATGATATGGCCATGAACTTGTGCTTTTGATCTCCATCTTGAAAGCACCGGCATGATCTCCATCGTCACCGGCATGACACCATGATCTCCATCAACGTGTTGCTATCGGGGTTGTGTCGCCGACCATGCTTCTACTACTATTGCTACCGTTTAGCGATAAAGTAAAACATTACATAGCGCTTAATGATTGACACGCGGGTCATACAATAATTAAAGACAACCCTACGTCTCCTGCCGGTTGCCGTACTCATCGACATGCAAGTCGTGATATTCTATACAACACATGATCATCTCATACATCACATATATCTCATCATGTAATTGGCCATATCACATCACAACATACCCTGCAAAAACAAGTTAGACGTCCTCTAATTGTTGTTGCATGTTTTACGTGGCTGCTACGGGTATCTAGCAAGAACAATTCTCACCCACGCAAAAACCACAACGGTGATACATAAGTTGCTTTTCAACCTTCTCAAGGACCGCCTTTGTCGAATCCGATCCAGCTAAAGTAGGAGAAACAGACACCCGCCAGCCATCTTTGTGCAACGAGGTTACACGTCAGTCGATGGAACCGGTCTCTTGTAAACGTACGAGTAAGGTTGGTACAGGCCGCTTCATCCCACAATACCGCTGAACCAAAACACGACCAAGGGAGGAAGCAATCTAAGCATCAACGCCCACAAACTCTTTGCGTTCTAATCGAGATCTCATCTACACATAGACCTAGCTCATGATGCCACTGATGGGGAACGTTGCATGGGAAACAAAAAATTTCCTATGCACATGCAAGATCTATCCATGGTGATGAGCATCTATGAGAGGGAGAGTGGATCTACATACCCTTGTAGATCGCTAAGCGGGGAGCGTTAAGAAACGCGGTTGATGTAGTCGAACGTCTTCGCGATCCAAATCACCGAGCGTCCTGCAATCCCATCACGATCCGTCCCGCAATCCAATCACGACCCGTCCCATGATCTCATCACGATCCGTCCCGCGATCCAATCATGATCCGTCCTGCGATCTCATCATGAGCCGTCCTGCGATCCAATCACGAATCGTCTCGCGATCTTGATCACGGTCCTTCTGATCTAGCGCCGAACAGACGGCACCTCCGCGTTCAGCACACGTACAGCTTGATGACGATCTCCACCTTCTTGATCCAGCAAGAGGGAGCGGAGAGGTAGAAGAGTTCTCTGGAAGTGCGACGGCATTGCAGCAATGGTGGTGGAGCTATTCCAGCAGGGCTTCGCCAAGCACTACAGAATCAATCTAGAGGAGAAACAGATCTAGAGGAGAAGAAGAGGACAGCACGTGGCAATTAGGGTTAGCTCTTCCCTCTAAATCCTCTAGTATATATAGGAGGGAGGGAGGGGAGGATGCAGCCTCAAACCCTCAAGGTTTGGTCGAAGTTGGAGGTGGAGGAGTCCTACTCCAATCCTATTAGGAGTAGGATTCCTTCTTTCCACTTGGAAACTCTTTCCACCTCTCCACCTTTGGATTTCTTCCTTCTCAAACCTCATGGGCTTTAGTGGATGCTTCAGCCAGCAAACTAGGGGCTGGTTTGTCTCCTCCCACAGCCCATGAGGCCCCTCGGGGCGTGACACCCCTCACGATGGTCCCCCGGTACCCTCCCGGCACTCCCGATACACTACCGATGAGGCCAAAACTTTTCCGATGACCAAAACATGACTTCCTATATATCAATATTTACCTCCGGACCATTCCGGAGCTCCTCGTGACGTCCGGGATCTCAGCCGGGACTCTGAACAACCTTCGGTCACCACCGTACATAACTCTATACTACCGAAGCGTCACCGAACCTTAAGTGTGCAGACCCTGCGGGTTCGAGAACTATGTAGACATGATCGAGACACCTCTACGGTCAATAACCAATAGCGGGATCTGGATGCCCATATTGGTTCCTACATATTGTACAAAGATCTTTATTGGTCGAACCTCTATGTCAAGGATTCAATTAATCCCGTATGTTGTTC
Source organism: Hordeum marinum (assembly GCA_022496015.1). Taxonomy (NCBI): domain Eukaryota; kingdom Viridiplantae; phylum Streptophyta; class Magnoliopsida; order Poales; family Poaceae; genus Hordeum; species Hordeum marinum. The sequence continues at coordinate 28,688,139 of CM039678.1, forward strand.
CCTTTGTTCTTCGGTATGTTATTTGCCCGAGATTCGATCGTCGGTATCTCTATACCTAGTTCAATCTCGTTACCGGCAAGTCTCTTTACTCATTTTCGTAATACAAGATGTCGTGGCTAACATTTAGTCATATTGCTTGCAAGGCTTATTGTGATGTTGTATTACCGAGTGGGCCCTGAGATACCTCTCCGTCACACGAAGTAACAAATCCCAGTCTTGATTCATGGCTACCTAACAGACACCCTCGGAGATACCTGTAGATTACCTTTATAGTCACCCCATTACGTTGTGACGTTTGATACACACGAGGCACTCCTCTGGTGTCAGTGAGTTGCATGATCTCATGGTCTTATGAACAGATACTTGACATGCAGAAAACAGTAGCAATAAACTCACACGATCCTATGCCACGTTTGTAGTTTGGGTCTTGTCCATCACATCATTCTCCTAATGATGTGATCCCGGTATCAAATGAGATCTCATGTGCATGACTAGGAAACGATAGCCATCTTTGATCAATGATCTAGTCTATTAAAGGCATACTAGGGACATGGCGTTGTCTATGTATCCACACATGTATCTGAGTTTCCGATCAATACAATTATAGCATGGATAATAGACGATTATCATGAACAAGGAAATATGATAATAACCAATTTATTATTGCCTCTAGGGGATATTTCCAACAGTAAATATCTCTCGTGCGACAAAGAGTTCACTCCAAAGTTACAAATAGTGGAGAACAAACGTAGAAATTATTGTAGGGTACGAAACCACCTCAAAGTTATCTTTTCTGATCAATCTTATGAGTTGTCCCCATAAGTGTCACAAACAGTCCTAGAGTTCGTACTAAAATAACACCTTAAGATACACATCAACAAAACCCTAATATCACCTAGATACCCCAATGTCACCTCGAGTACCCGTGGGCTTGATTATACGATATGCATCACATAATTTCAGATTCATTAATCCAAAACAAAGAACTTCAAAGAGTACCCCAAAGTTTCTACACGAAATTCAAGACGAAAACGTGTGCCAACCCTTATGCGTAGATTCCCAAGGTCACGGAACCCGCAAGTTGATCACAGAAACATACATCAAGTAGATCAATAGAACATCCCATTGTCACCACATATATCCCATCGCAAGACATACATCAAGTGTTCTCAAATCCTTAAAGACTCAATCTGATAAGAAAACTTCAAAGGGAAAACTCAATTCATCACAACAAGATAGAGAGGGGAAAACTTCATATGATTCAATCTATATCAACAAAGCTCGCGATACATAAAGATCGTGCTATCTCAAAAACATGAGAGAGAGAGAGAGATATCAAACACATAGCTACTGGTACATACCCTCAGCCCCGAGGGTGAACTACTCCCTCCTCATCATGAAGAGCGTCGGGATGATGAAGATGGCCTCTGATGATAGTTTCCCCCTCCGACGGGGTGCCGGAACGGGCTTCCGATTGGTTTTTCGTGGCTCTGGAGGTTCGCGGCGTCGGAACTCCCGATCTAAGTTCTGCTTTGGGGTTTTTGGAATATTTGACGATTTATAAAGCTTAGAGAGAGGTCGGTGGATTCTTGAGGGGCCCACAAGCCTGGTAGCCGCGGACAGGGGGGTGGCCGCGCCCCTAGGGCTTGTGGCCTCCTCGGGTGTCTTCTAACTTCATCTCCAACTTGCGTATGTTCCTTCTGATCCAGAAAAATCATATCGAAGGTTTTATTCCATTTGGACTCCGTTTGATATTCCTTTTCTGTAAAACTCAAAAACAAGAAAAAAAACAGAAACTGACACTCAGCTCTAGGTTAATAGGTTAGTCCCAAAAATAATATAAAGTTATGGTAAAATGATCGTAAAACATACAAGAATGATAATATAGCAGCATGAAACAAGCAAAAATTATAGATACGTTGGAGACGTATCAGCATCCCAAGCTTAATTCCTGCTCGTCCTCGAGTAGGTAAATGATAAAAACAGAATTTTTGATGTGCAATGCTGCCTAACATATTTATCCATGTAATATTCTTTATTGTGACATGAATATTCAGATCCGTAAGATTCAAAACAATAGTCTAATTTCTCCCTAATAATAAAGCAGCTACTGCTTTTGGTCGGCTGTTCGTCGTCGCATCACTTTTTGCAAAAAAGCCCTTCTATTTTATGGTAATTAAACCCGCAGTCCTTCACTTAAGTGAAAAAAATCGTTTCACCTTTTTTATAAAAACCAGGCAGAGCATTTGTCCGTGAGCGAGCGGGCGGTTGGCCCCCGCCCTGTGCGTCTCCTCCCCATGGCGATGACGCTCTCCGGCGTCGAGGCTCGTCGAGGATGGCGAGGAGCGGGGCAGCCGGAAATCGCCGGACCGGCCGGCCCCGCCGATGTGGAGGTCCGGCGCGGAGGTTGAAGCTCGCGGGCATCAGGGGACTTGTCCTGCGGTGGCCGGCGGGCTCGGTCCGGCCTGCTCCGGCGACTTACTGGGGGCGAGCAAGGCCAGCGAGGCAGCAGCCAGAGGAGGTTAGGATGGAAAAATCCAGTGCTCTTCCTTACCCATGCCAGTGCTGTTGGTGCCGTCTTGTGAGCGGCGTTTATCTTCAGTCGATCTAGGGATCGGGTGGTGGCTTGGCCTTCCCGTTGGTCTGCAAATCCAGCAGTAAATCTCTCTCTCTCCATGCATCTCTTCCTCTCCCTACTTTCCCTCTCTTCCTCCTCTGAACCCTCCCTCTCTCTTCCCGTGCACCGGGAAACAGCAGGACCAGCCATGGCCTTGCCCGACCTGCTCCAAGCGTCGCCCTCCATGGAGCTCCGCGCCAGGGTTTGATCCAGTGCCTCATCGGAGCTCTCCTCAGCCAACCGGATCTGGCCAGTCCGTCCTCCCCGTCGTTCCTCGTCACCGGCGCGCCGCCCTTTGCCGGATGGCGCCAGGCCTCGTGGGCCTTGCGAAGCGGGAACAAATGAGGGTGGGAGCATGCTCTTCTGTGACCTGTCCGTCGCCATCAGTCCTCTCCTGCCTCCTCCAACACAACCTTCTCAATTTTTCTGTACTGCTTCCTGATTTGGATGGAATTGCAGACTTCTTGTCAACACAAATGGATTTGCTATGGATTGCAGGCCGTATCTTGTCCAACACAAATCAATAGAGATGCCGACCCAGATTGTTGTTGGCTGCTATAAGAAGGGAGGGTCCTCGGCCCAAATCTCTATCAGGTCTAGTTTGGACGAAAATCCAATGTCGCCACCGAGTTCGCCGCACGAAGAAGCGCCGAGTTCACCGGAGGCAGATGAACAGCCATCGAGCCGTCCAATGTCGCATGCAGCAGCTACAGCAGAGGTATGTATCCCCTTGACCCATGTTTTGAGTGATTTTTTCTGTTCTGTCATATCACAAATTGACGTTGTGATCTTGGAAATCTTCCGCTTCACTCCCTGACTTGTCCTCTACAACTAATAATGAGAAATTACAATGAGCAACAAACCGTCACCCAATTCTGCAATTTGCCCACCAACCTGTATTATAGAAACCCTGCAGCTAAAACCTTGAGATGGACTAACAGGAGCACATGCGGATGGGAGAGAAAAAAGGCTGAAAGTAACTGCATGATAACTGCAGAGTCTACCAAATATCAATTTAAATTTTGGTTTGCGGTTTGTTCGTTAGTCTCATCTCTGAATTCTTTGAGAGTGGTAACTTGGTTTGCGGTTTGTTCGTCAGTCTCAGCTCTGAATCCTCTGAAAGTGGTAGTGGCCATGGGCTGGTTTGCAGCTTGATCCTTAGTCTGAACTCTGAAAATGTGAGTGCCCTTGGGCTTGTTTATATTGTGTCTCTTTTACTAGGGCCAATTTAAGTTTGCACCTTTTGTATCGCAGTTTGACCCTTGGTCTGTGCGAGAGTGACCTTATTTTTTTCCTCTAAAAAGGTTTGAGTGACCTTGGGTTTGTTTCTGTTCCTGTACGCATTGAAGTCTGACCTTGCTGAACTGCACTAAGAACATACTGGTAGTGCTATGGGATAGGCAAAATTGGTGATATCTTAACCTTTTTCTTTCATAAAAATAGCCGGTCCAACTGCCCAAAATTTGACCGCACGGCACCAATATATGAAATCTGAAGAACAGCCACAGTTTACATCAGATTGCTACTAGAAAAACAACCTGGCACTGAAAGTTGACAACAAAGATTTCTGTTCAACATACTGCTTCTTTTAGTAGCACGTATTTTATTTTTGCGGAAAGAGACCTATTTAATTAGTCTATAGAACTACATACAAAGCTCTAATGCAAAAAGGTGTTATTTAAGCACATAATTTTTCTGGATCTTATTGTGTATTGAAAAACATAAAAAGCAACTCTACATGTCGTGGCTTGGCTGGCGGCATTACATCACTCCAATCAGCATCTCTTTGGTAATCTTGTAGGATCACTAATGTATGTTATATGATAGGTTTTATTAGGCATGAAGGTGCCGTGGGCCAGCAAGGAGTCTGGGGGTTCAGCAGGACATCCTTGCAGGAGTATACAGACTTTTTAAACGTTTGGCTAATTCTTTTTTTACCCTTTTGGGCTTTCCTGTGAAAGCAAGATGAATTTCGAAGATTTCAATTTAGAGTTGGTGTAGTGTCTTCTCAGGAAGAAAAACAGACAATTAGCCACTCTTGATTTTTGAGGACTACTTTAGGATGTGATCATTGGTGTTGCTTCACACCTTGTAGACAACATAACGTTTGATTCTTACTAATGTGAAAATCCAGCTTACTATTTTTTAATTACAGTGTGTTCAGTCACTATCAGACTTTGATGGTATACTCCAGCTGCCAAACTGTGCTCTGCCAACTTATGAAAAGGCGAGGGTCAATAATACCCAATGCATTGCTCTCCATGATCTATCGTGGTCTGTTCTCATGGATGATCTGCTAACTCATTTTAATTCGGTGCCTAGGTACTATTTCCTTCAGCATTGGGTTTTATAATATTTAGTACCATTGGTGCAGCTTAATATGCAAACCCTGAGCTTTGTTCAACTTGCCGAGCATATGTTTGTGCTAATTCTCACAAGAAACTTATGTTTCCCCTATTTTCTAATGTAGCTACACAATAGAGTTTTCACTTCGAAAGCAGCAAAACCTTTTATATTTGCAAATAAATATTTTTCTTCGGACATACAGTAGTGCTTCATTTTTATTTTATAAGAGAAATAATAGAACCTTTAGCCTATAGCTTCATTTTACACAAAAAATACTACTTGAATTAATCCACTGAAACCGAATGAAAATTAAACTACAACTACTTGCCTTTGAATCTAGAAACAAAATCAACTAGGTAGATTTGGGTACCTAGGTTTCAGAAATTGAATCAACCACTGTTGAGTAGTGTTCTTTTAGTACAAGGGTGCAGAGTATTATTTTAGTAGGAAGGCCTTGAGATATTTTTCGCCCGGTGCGAATTTGTACTAGTATTGACATAAAAATAGTAATACTTCGAGCACACCAACAAGGTAGTCGTGTCCTTTCGAAATAACATGGCCTTAGAAAGTCATCCCTACAAAATCATATGGTCTGGTTATGCTCCATCTTCCCCACACAAGGTATCTAAATCATGCACAACCCCGATGAACAAGTCAAGCAATTGTTTCACACTTTTGGTGTTCTCAAACCTTTTCAACTCTCACGCAATACATGAGCGTGAGCCATGGATATAGCATTATAGGTGGAATAGAATATGGAGGAGGTGCAAAGGGAAAAAGGACAAGATAGTCTCACATCAACTAGGCGTATCAACGGGCTATGGAGATGCCCGTCAATAGATATCAATGTGAGTGAGTAGGGATTGTCATGCAACGAATGCACTTAGAGCTATAAGTGTATGAAAGCTCAAAAAGAAAACTAAGTGGTTGTGCAAGATGAATATCCACTAGTTATACGAAAGTGACAAAATAGGAGACTCTCTATCATGAAGATCATGGTGCTACTTTGAAGCACAAGTGTGGAAAAGGTAGTAGCAATTGTCCCTTCTCTCTTTCTCTCATTTTTAATATTTTTTCCTTTTTTTGGTGGGCTTCTTTGGCCTCTTTTATTTTTTCTTTGGGCTTCGCTTGCCTCTTATTATTTGGAAAGTCCGAATGCTCATCCCAACTTGTGAGAGAGTCATGGCTTCCATCATCCTTTTCACTACGGGACAATGCTCTATTAATGAAAAATCATCACACTTTTATTTACTTATAACTCAAAGAAAAAGAAATTACAACTCAATTCCTATGACACAATATGACTCTATATGCAATATGAAGTGATGATACAAGTCATAAAAAAACTACATGGTGGAAGTTGCATGGCAATATATTTCGGAATGCCTATGGAAATGTCATAATAGGTAGGTATGGTTGCTGTTTTGAGGAATATATGGTGGCTGTTTTGAGGAAGGAGGGTTTGGTGTACCGGCGAAAGTTGCGCGGTACTAGAGAGGCTAGCAAAGATGGAAGGGTGAGAGTGCGGATAATCCATGGACTCAAGATTAGTCATAAAGAACTCGCATACTTATTGACAAAGTTCATTAGTTATCAAATAAAGCATTAGACGCATGCTCCTAGGGGAGAGGTTGGTAGGAGTTAACCATCGCGTGCTCCCGACTCTCACACAATGGTCGACAATCATTAAAGAAATCATGCTCCGACTTCGTTACATAACGGTTCACCATACGTGCATGCTACGGGAATCACAAGCTTTAACACAAGTATCTCCTCCAATTCACAACTACTCACTAGCATGACTCTCATATTACCATCTCTATTATCTCAAAACTATATGCAAGGAATCAAACTTCTCATAGTTTTTAATTCACTTAATATGAAAGTTTTTATTATATCCCTCTTGGATGCCCATTATATTAGGACTAAAATCATAACCTAAACAAATTACCATTATGTTTTAAGAAACTCTCAAATAATATAAGTGAGGTACAAGAGTTCAACAATTTCTTTAAAATATAACACCACAATGCTCTATAAAGATATAGGTGAAGCACTAGAGCAACATTACCTAGCTCAAAATATATAAGTGAAGCACATAAGCAAATGACAAGCTACTCTCAAAGGATATGAGTAGTCAAACAATTAAGGAGATATGTGAGGACTCTCTCTCCATCAATAAATATTTTCAGATCTTAAGTACTTTATTCGACAGCAAGCAAAAGAAAAAAAAGTACTCCAAGAATAGCACACATCATGTGAACGAATAAAAATTTGGGCTCAACATAGGCTAACCGATAATTGTTGATGAAGAGAGGTGGGACGCGTAGCATCCCCAAGCTTAGATGCTTGAGAGTTATTAAAATATTTACTTGGGGTCCCTTGGGCACCCCCAAGCTTGAGCTTTTGTATGTCGTTCAATCCTCTCATATCCCGGTTTCACCTATTCTCAAAAACTTCATCCACACAAAACTCAAAAAGAACTCGTGAGATAGGTTAGTACACATAATAACAAATCAACTCTTTATGTACATCCAATACAAGTTGCATAATAATTTTAAAACATTAGGTACTGTATACTATCATTTCCATAATTTATACCTACCAATATAGGCTATGGAAACTATAGGATAAGTAGATAACAATACTATGACAGCAATCTGCCCAAACAGAATAGTCTGTAGCAACTTATGAAAATAGTGTACTTCTTTAACTCAATAAATTATGAAAATTTAGTAAATGCTATAAAATTTACATGACAACACGGTGTAAAAATTTCAGAAACTTTCCACATTCCAGTAAAATATGAAAATTCAAACACTACATCAGAAGTATCTGTTTTTACCCAGCACATATCAAAACATGCAATGCAAGCACCCTAAAGGAAATTATTGGAACTTTTTATTGAAAAATAAGACTGTAACTAAAAACTAACAGAGAACAAAAAAATAAAATTATGCTCCAAGCAAAACACATATTATGTGACGAATAAAAATATAGCTCTAAGTAAGATATACCGGTAGTGTTGAAGACGAAAGAGGGGATGCCTTCCGGGGCATCCCCAAGCTTAGACGCTTGGGTCTTCCTTTCATATTACCTTGGGGTTACCTTGGGCATCCCCAAGATTAGGTTCTTTTCACTCCTTATTCTTCTCATATCGGTGTCTCACCCAAAACTTGAAAACTTCAATCACACAAAACTTAACGGGACTTCGTGAGAAGGGTTAGTGTAGTAAAGATAAATCATTCACTTTGGTACTATGAAGACAAGATTCATAATTTTTCCCACATGATACCTATTGTATTACATCATTCCCATGATTTATATTACTCAATACAAGCTATAGGAGCACTTGAAACAAGCAAACTATGCATGCAAAACAGAATCTGTCAAAAAAAGAACAGTCTGTAAAGATCCGAATGATCACCAAACTTCCGTGACTCTATAAATTCTGAAACATTAGGAAAACTCAAGGAATTTGCATATAATTTTTTTGTAAAAATTTCCGAATTGTTTGGCGCTCCAGTAAAATCAGTAATTCATATACTGGACGCAAAACGTTATGTTTTTCACAGAATCAAACAAGCAAGTATCCACACTATCCCAAAGGCTTTACTTGGCACTTATTGAAATAAAAGACACAAAACATGATTACTAAGTTAGCTTAATCATGTTAACACATGAAAACAGAAGGTAAAAGTGTTGGGTTGTCTCCCAATAAGCGCTTTTCTTTAATGCCTTTTAGCTAGGCATGATGATTTCAATGATGCTCACATAGGAATAGAAATTCAAACATGCAAAAGAGAATCATGAATCTCATGACAAGCACATTTAAGTCTAACCCACTTCCTATGCATAGGGATTTTATTTCTGTGCCCCTGGTTCGTTAGTTGTACGCATTCATCCCCACGATCTTAACTTTTGCTCACTTTTCCCCACTCCCTTGCCCGAAACCCTCAGAACAGGTTACAACGGATGTTACCGTCAGGTCAATGCCTTTGACCGTTAACTCTGACGAGTGGGGCGGCGTAGGGCCGAGTCCACCTTTGATCGTTTGCCCGTATAGTGGTTTCGTATGCTGACCGTACAATGGTATTTGTATACATGGGCACATGCAACTGACCGGGGTCATGGGGTAGTACGTGTCCATGGGACATTGCTCGAAACGTCACATCATATAAAGAGGGGCAACCACCTCCATCGCCCCTACCATTTCCCCCCAAATCCCCTCCCTGCCGCATCGTCTTCCTCTCCCCCACTGGCGTCGTCTTGCTCTCCTCCACTGCCTCTACCGCACCGTCTCGCTCTCCCCCACCGCATCCTCTTCGTCACCTTCATCGCCTCCATCTGTCCGATGGCAGAAGCTCGTGGCGACGTCGGCGCAGCGGCCGGAGATGTAGTGGAGCTGCAGGGCGCGGTGACCGCGGATGAAGTGAAGGACGTTGGCGGCATCCACGGCAGTGCGAGGAAACTCGCAACCACTGCGGATGTGGAGAACGAGGTGGCGGGCTCCACCTCAGCGCTGCAAAAGGTGACGGCACGAGCGGCGCGGTCCATCCCGATACCCCTGATGCGCAGCCTGGCGAAGAGCAGGAGGTATTTGCACTTGCTCTAGGATATTAGCTTGTAGAGTTAGTTGCATTGGTTAGATTGTGATTCATACGGTAGTTCAGATGGTTAGAGTAGTTGGTTTGATAGATGGGCCGGGGTTTTCTGTATTGGGGGGATGAGGGGTTTTGTACTAGGGTTTGTTGGATAAATTCGTTGCAAAAATGCTAGATAGATCTGTATGAGAGATAGGGATCTCTGTGCTTCAATGCTACACAGATGTATGCTTATTAGATTTTGTTTTTAATGCTCATAGATTGGGGTTTTTAATGCTACAGATAGGTATGCTTATTAGATTGGGTCTCTATTAGATTTGTTTTTGAATGCTACTCAGATTGGGGTTTTGAATGTCATATGCCCAAATGGAATCCATTGATTAAGAAGTTATTTGATTCATTAGTATATAAATTTGTCCACAATATGTACTTATAATGTGTGTGCATGACCATGGAAGATGCAAATAGGATCATAGTATATTATCCCTATGATCAATGTAAAATGCATATCTAATTTTTCAATGGGATGGAATTGTATATTCAGGAGGATGATGGTTGAGGAAAAAGAGGAAGCTGGACCTTACTGACTTCAAGGACCCGTATGATCCAGGGTATTGAATCGACGAAGAGTGTGAGGTAAGCCTGCTTGAAATTTAGATTGTTCATTTACCCTAGTTCCTTTGACATGGTGTATATGAAACTATAATGTATATATCTAAATTCATTCGTGTGTGCAGTACATCTCTGAAGAAGATGTGGATGTGGACGAGGGCAACTTCGTGTCCTTCAAAGCGAAGGAAGAGGAGAAGATCAGGGCCAAGGGAGATGATTACTACTACAAGAGCATGACCAAAATTTGGCGCTGCCCCTACTGCACCACCAAGGCAAAGCCAAAGTTCGGCCGCTTCGTTCACCTTCTAGCTCATGCAGAAGATGTAGCCATCCACGGCGAGGACTATAAGATCAGGGGCCAGCATGCTGCCCTCGCGAAAGTCCTGACTCCCATTCCGAACTAACAGAGCATGGTATGGTATGGTACTATGTGGTCTGGATGTGTTCTATGGATGGTATGGATGGTTGGTACTTTGTGGTCTTCTATATATGCATGTGGATGTGTTTGGTTGTTTGGGAACTTTGTTTGTGAACTGGATGTGTTCTATGGATGGTATCGTACTATGTGGTCTTCTATATATGCATGTGGCTATCTATATTGCTTATTTGTGTGTTTTCAAATTTGTCTACTATGATTTGTTTTAGTGTTTATTTTCAAAGTTTAGGTGCTGCAATGATCACACATGTTGTTTCAATGTTGCTTCACTGATCAGACATGCTGCAAAGAATAAGAAAAAAGAGGAAATACTCCATCATTTATAAAATATTCCAATAAGAGAGCAAAAACAACATTTGAATGAAGATGTAATGATTTTTGTAATAAAGGAGTAAAAAAATTATTTGTCTCATGTTTTATAATCAAATGCATGTTTTTCCCACCGGCATGTCTCATTATCTGATGTCTTGAACTGATATTCGACAGGACAGTATAAATTCCAGAAAATGCAAAACAAAACCTTGGCAAACTATCTATGTTTGTGTAGGAGATCATGTGTGCAAAATTTGAGGTGATTTAGAGGAGGTCAAAGAAATTTGAATTTGAAAAATGTGCTCCAAATGAGCTCCCAGGCTAGGGTAAACAGCCCATTTGTAATCAATTTTTTTGACCTACTCTAAATGAGCCAAATGTTTTTTTATTAACACTATTCAATCTATATAGTGTAGATTTGAAGTCTCACTATTTTTGAATTAATCTTCATATTTTTACATTTTCATTTGAAAAAATATGCTTTAATATAAAAACTATTAAAAACACGTTTAAAGTATGAAAATGGAAAACTAAGTTCAGATCCTTCTTATTCACTTTGAAATAAAGCTTTGGTGATTTTTTTGATTTTTAAAAAAAATTCAGACCTTGTAGGTAACCCTACCTCCTATCCTTGAACTCTATGAAATCTTATACGTGATAGCTCATATGTGTGAAGGTTTTCTCATGAAAATGACCATAGACCAAGTTTAAGAATTTTGCTCGGTAACATGTCACATAAGACAACATTGTGCGCAGGTTTCATATTTTTTGATTTTTTTAAATGAATGGTACTCATTTGACCTCGATCGTGCCAGCTAGGTTTTTTTCATGAAAATGACCATAGACCAAGTTTAGTATTTTTTTCCTCGTTAGTGTGTCTTATAAAACAACGAACGGCGAAGGTTTCATATTTTTGCAATTTTTTTAAAATTAGTTATGCTCAGTCAAAGCCTTCGAAACCCCGTTGACCAGCTCAAAACCGCTCTAAACCCCACGGGGTTTCGCCTAACCCTAGCTCCGAACGTCAGCCGTCCGATCATACCCTAGCGCCAAGCGACAGCCCTCAGATGTGGTCTTCTAGAAGGAATTCGGTGGGCAGGCTGCGTGTGCAGGCTCCGCGCCATTGGATCACAAGGACGGCTCCGCACCGTTGGATCGTTTGGAAATCCGCGAGAGGTGATCCTATTCGTTGTGCTCGGCTGCTCGCCCACCACTGACTCCACGAAAAAATGGATCCTGTCTGTCGAATTGTTATTGGGCCCAAAAGGAAACCAAGCTCTGGTTGGGCCGTCAAATTGAGTCATTTTTTTGCATCGTTTGCTCTGTTTTTTGTGAACGTGCTGGCTTTGTTTCTTGGTTGCATCGTTTGACATTACAGAACAATTGACATAGAAAATTTAGTTCTTTTTGTTCTATACAAATGCAAAATTACCAAATTTATAAGGGCCAAATTTATTTTTATCATGCAAAATGGCCACAAACTATTCAAAAATTGTCTCCTTTTGTTCATATAGTACATTTTTGGATTTTTTTGACGTATTTGTTCATAGATTATATATGACCACGGATTCCCACGCGTGCAATGAGCTTCTTTTCCGTCTTCTTTTCGAACCACCATTTCCCACGCATGTACATTCCCGATGCTGCGGTGGGTTTGAAAACGGGCTACTTCACATTTGACCCCGTTATTGCCATGGCCAAATTACACATAGCACTACGGCTATATTTAAGCCACCCTCTGCCTCTGCCATCCCTCATCCATCTCCCATCCTCTGCCATCTGCCATTCTTGCTTTTCGCCCCTTCTCCTTCTTCTGCACATCCCTCAGCCATGCAGTACACCGGACCAACCTACCGCTTCCCACCCACTGTGCCGGAGAGGCTCTACCCTACTGGCGTGTACGTTGAGTGCACACTACGTGTGTGGGCGATATCAAGGTGGAGGACCGCAAGGAACTTCACCGAGTTCTTCCTCGGGGCCGGCTATAGACACCTCCCGCGGGGATCTCTAACGATGTTCCGCATCGAGGAGGTCATCCAAAACGGGGTGGTGGTTTCTCTCCTTGCCCACTTCGCCAACACAATCAATGCCTTCTACCTCCTTGGCCGGGTGTTTTGGTGTGGCTGCGAGTTCATTGCTTTCACCACCCACAATAGGTTCACAGATTACACCAACATCTTTCCCACCGCGACGCGCATGCACACTCTTCCGTACCCAATCGACAACGCCTCGGAGGAGCAGTGAAAAGGGCACCCGAAGGAGGAGCGAGGTGGAGAAGGCGGCGGCTAGGGTTCTAAACCCTCTATCTTTTTTTAGTCTATGTTATGTTAAGTTGTAATTGTACTATGTTGGAGTTGTTATGGGCTTGTTGGCCCTTTTCTTAAGTTCTATTATTAAGTTTTCTATCTATTCTATTATTAAGTTCTTCCTAGTTTGAACTATGTGATCGTGCTATGGGCTTGTTGGCCCTATCTAGATATTGGGACTACATATTTGTTGATTGTTTTCTTAGAGAGCTCGCTTTGTTAGTAGGGTTCCCTTGTTAGTAACCACCTAGTGCAAGCAGCCACAACGAACACTTCTGGTTTTTACACAAGCCACAAATATGTGGCCACCTAGCTAGAAGAGCAGCGGCAGTGACCATCGCTGCATCTGTGGCGGCTGGCGTGCAAGAAAGCTGATCGGTCAGTGCATCGTGGCGGATGCATCGGTGCATGCAGGCTCGGTCAGCACATCGTGGCATCGTGGCATCAGCGCATCCAGGCTCAATCAACGCATGCACGCAGGCTTTGCTGGGTGCATGCATAGCAGGCTTCTGTCCTGGCGACGCGCGCAGACGTTTAATGCAAGGGACGGCCCAACAAAACCACGGCCCAACGGTCAAACAGCGACACCACCCAACGTAGCCCCACTTGTTAGGTCCAACGGAAGACACAGTCTAGCGCGTCCCCACATGTAAGAGTTAATGGTCAAGCCTTTAACCCGACAGCAACGTCCGTTGTGACCAGTTCTAAGGGTTTCTGGCAAGGGAGTGAAGAAAATTGAGCAAAAGTTAAGAGCACGGGGATGAATGAATAGCTAAGGAACCAGGGGCACAGATGTAAAAAATCCCAACAATTTATGGGAACAAGAATCATCTAGCATAGGAAGGAACAAGCATAACTTCAAAACTTTGAACACATAGAGAGGAAACTTGATATTATTGCAATTCCTACAAGCATATGTTCCTCCCTCATAATAATTTTCAGTAGCATCATGAAGAAATTCCACAATATAAACAACACATAAATCATTATTTTGATGATGCACAAGCATAGAAAATTTGTTACTTCCACATAAGCAATTTCCTTCTCATTCAAAATAGTGGGAGCAAACTCAACAAAATAACTATCATGACATACTTGATTGACATAACCACTTTGAATATTAAAATCATAATGACAAGTTTCATGGTTACCATTACTCTTTATAGCATACGTGTCATCACGATAATCATCATAGATAGGAGGCATGTCATAATCATAATAGTTTTTCTCCTCAAAACTTAGGGGGCTAAAAATATCATCTTCATCAAACATAGCATCCCCAAGCTTCTGGCTTTGCATATCATTAGCATCATGAATATTCAGAGAATTCATACCAACAATATCACTATCATGCTCATCACTCAAATATTTAGTACCAAACATTTTAATAACTTCTTCTTCTAACACTTGAGCACAATTTTCCTTTCCATCATTTTCACGAAAGACATTACAAAGATGAAGAATATGAGACAACCTCAATTCTATTTTTTAGTTTTCTTTTATAAAACCAAACTAGTGAAAAACAAGAAACTAAAAGATTTGATTGCAAGTGAAAAACAAGAAACCAACCTTCAAGCACTCACCTCCCCGGCAATGGCGCCAGAAAAGAGCTTGATGTCTACTACACAACCTTCTTCTTGTAGACTTGTGTTGGGCCTCCAAGCGCAGAGTTTTGTAGGACAGTGGAAATTTTCCATCAAGTGGATGAACTAAGGTTTATCAATCCGGGGGAGGTGTAGGATGAACATGGTCTCTCTCAAACAACCTTGCAATCAAATAGCAAAGAGTCTCTTGTGTCCCCAACCCACCTAATATAATGTTAAGTTGTATAGGTGCACTAGATTGGCGAAGAGATGGTGATACAAGTGCAATATGGATGGTAGATGTAGGTTTTGTAATCTGAAAATATAAAACAGCAAGGTAACTAATGGTAAAAGTGAGCACAAACGGTATTGCAATGCTTGAAAACAAGGCCTAGGGTTCATACTTTCACTAGTGCAATTTCTCTCAACAATATTGGCATAGTAGAATCATATGTAAATACCTCTCGTGCGACAAAGAGTTCACTCCAAAGTTACATATAGCAGAGAACAAACGTAGAAATTATTGTAGGGTACGAAACCACCTCAAACTTATCTTTTCTGATCAATCTTATGAGTTGTCCCTATAAGTGTCACAAACAGCCCTACAGTTTGTACTAAAATAACACTTTAAGATACACATCAACCAAAACCCTAATGTCACCTAGATACCCCAATGTCACCTCGAGTACCCGTGGGCTTGATTATACGATATGCATCACATAATTTCAGATTCATTAATCCAACACAAGGAACTTCAAAGAGTACCCCAAAGTTTCTACCGGAAAGTCAAGACGAAAACGTGTGCCAACCCCTATGCATAGATTCCCAAGGTCACGGAACCCACAAGTTGATCACCAAAACATACATCAAGTAGATCAATAGAACATCCAATTGTCACCACAGATATCCCATCGCAAGACATACATCAAGTGTTCTCAAATCCTTACAGACTCAATCCGATAAGATAACTTCAAAGGGAAACCTCAATTCATCACAACAAGATAGAGAGGGGAAAACTCCATATGATTCAATCTATATCAACATAGCTCGCGGTACATCAAGATCGTGCCATCTCAAGAACATGGGAGAGAGAGAGAGATCAAACACATAGCTACTGGTACATACCCTCAGCCCCGAGGGTGAATTACTCCCTCCTCGTCATGGAGAGCGTCGGGATGATGAAGATGGCCTCCAGTGATGGTTTCCCCCTCCGGTAGGGTGCCAGAATGGGCTCCCGATTTTATTTTTTGTGGCTCTGGAGGTTTGCGGCAGCGGAAATCCCGATCTAGGTTCTGCGTTGTGGTTTTGGAATATTTGACGATTTATAAAGCTGAGAGGGAGGTCGGTGGACTCCCGAGGGGGCCACAAGCCTGGTGGCCACGGCGAGGGGGTGGCCGCACCCCTATGGCTTGTGGCCTCCTCGGTAGTCTTCTGACTTCATCTCCAAGTTGCTTATGTTGCTTCTGATCCAGAAAAAATCATATCAAAGGTTTTATTCCATTTGGACTCCGTTTGATATTCCTTTTCTATCAAACTCAAAAACAAGGAAAAAACAAAAACTGGCACTGGGCTCTAGGTTAATAGGTTAGTCCCAAAAATAATATAAAGTTGTCATAAAATGATCGTAAGACATCCAAGAATGATAATATAGCAGCATGAAACAGGCAAAAATTATAGATACGTTGGAGATGTATCACTTATCCTCCAAGAACTGAAAGTGAATGTGCTTGAGTGTCTTAATTCATAGTGGATGTCCAAGATATCACATTGGAAAGGAGGTCCTGACTGCATGGAAGGCCTCAAAAATGTCGTCAAGATCGATATTGGCACATCGAATGGGTGCCTGAAGGCTTTTAATGTAGTTGGTGGATAAACCAGTAACCTCACCAATAGAGCTAATAGTGGATGCTAGGAAATGGATATCCTCCTTGATTGGTGCCACACAAATGGCCACGTCATCCACATACAAAGATGCCCGAGCGGAGCGGCTTCGACTCAGGTGCAGCTTGCCCTGTTTTGTAGCCTTGGCCAGGATGTGGTGGAGAGGGTCGATGGAAAGCACAAAAAGTAGGGTTCAAGAACGGATCTCCTTGTTGATACCACGACAATGATTGATTGGGTCGCTCGCAACACCGTTGAGGAGAACTCTGGATGAGGCCGTGGAGAGGAGAGCAGAAATCCCATCTCTGAATCGTCTTAGCATATAATACATTTGCCCCATAAGATTCATAATGAATTTGCTACACTCTATCATAAATTACTCTAAAATATCTCATTTTAAAAAAAGTCTTCAAGTTTTTACCCCTTCAAAGTTGTAGTTTTACCATTTCATGTCAGTTTGGATCCACGAGGCAGTCTCCAAATCGGAGGTGCATTCCTCCTGGTTCTGTTGACTAGCAAACATTGTCGCAGGAAACCCTAGCTAATCAAAATTTGCTTCCCTAACTAGGGTTGCCTCAACAATCAAGGCTTTGGGTTGGATTTCTCCTTCTTCTATTCTGATTGGCGGACTTTGATCGGAACTGCAAAAACAAGGAGCCTTGTTTTCAAATCAGGACATTGGATGACCAGGCTCGTACTTGCTAATTTCTTCAAAGCGTTTCATGGACGTGTTTGGTTGCTCGCATCATTGTTTTCACTTTGCATACTTGGCCCTAGTGAGCCTGGTTGAGCGAATGCATGCAAAACCAAACATCTGCATGTTGTTTCATTGCCTGCATCCCCACTCCATGCATCATATCACCAACTCCACACACTATGTTTGGTTGATCACATTGGATGTGTTGATACAAGTGCATGTTATTTGGTTGAATACATGAAGAGAGGTGTAGTAACCTTGTATCCTACATGGTGAGATTACCCGCTACACCTTACACACAATCATACCCTTCACACCAACAAAACAACATTGCAATCCTTACGAAATGGATGACGATGATGAAGTTCTTCATCCCAAACTGTCGATCCGCCTTGGCAACTTTAACATTGCATGCATACCTACTCTTAAGCACAAACTGGAGTGACCATCCTCTGTCGTCTTCCTACTCTTAAACCTTTCGTGGCTATTGAAATTGCAACCTGACACTTGTTCATTGGATGCTTCCCATGAACTATAAACGCCTGAAACCATCCCGTGGAACACCACATACCACTTGTCCTGCAACAGATTCAAGCAGCAAACAATGGAGCATAATAGACATAAAACATAAGTAAACATGCGTGATCATACAACATAACAAGTTCATTTTACCACTACTATGGTGTCATGATACCATCACATCCAAAAGAGGGTGTTCTCCACTATAGGAATCAACTAATTTGCTGCTAGTGGAGCTCTTTGCCATCATCATTTCGTCGGGGCTTATGGCAAAGACTAATTTTAACATATGATGTTGACGGTAAAGACATAATATGTCGTCTGCATTTTTTACAAATGGCAAAAAGCTCACTTTGCCATCTGCACAAAAAACACACACGTCAAAGACATACTTTGCCGTGTGTGGAAAAGTAACGAACGACAAAGACAAACTTGGTCATATGTGTTTTATCAACAAATGACAAAGTGAGCTCTTTGGCATTTGCGAAAAAACACATATGACAAAGTATGTCTTTGTCGTCCATTATTTTTTCCCAAACGACAAAGAAGAATCACAACCCACGGGCCAATCCATGGATCGATGACATTCAACACTCCACGCCCCACACCCACCCCACCAACTATGCCTCACACCCACGCCCCCACACCAACCTTCTCATTAAACGAACACGCCCACACGCCCACTCACCCACATAAACCTGCCCAACGCACGCGCGCACACACACACACACCAAGTCACGGATCGATGACATGGAACATCCCCATGCCCATGCACCCACCCCACCCACTCTGCCCCAAACCCCCCCACACCCCACCCACCTACCCACTACATGCACGCACCCACCCAACAACCCCTTCCCAACACACACACATACAATAATCCATCCCTTTCCATGATGGGGATGGCGAGGAGGGAGGCGCGGAAGTGGGTAGGTGCAGGATCCGAGTATCTCTAGGGGGTTGATTAGACTACTTGACCATATTAAAATTCTAGCCTTTTCCCAGTTTTAGTTGTTGGCAAGTTTTAGCGATTATATCAAGCCAAGCACACCCTACACATGCAATTCTAAGAGTATACCAGCGGAAACTAAACACATTCACATGAAAGTAGAGGGAAGGAATAGGAGGATCAAACGCAAATGGGGACACAAAGATTTTTCCCGTGGTTCCGATAGGTGGTGTTATTGTACATCCACGCCAATGGAGACTTCAACCCACGGAGGGTAACGGTCGCGAGTCAATGAAGGGCTCCATCCATAAGGGTTCACAAAGTAGCAACTTCGTCTATTCCATCATGGCTTACATCAACAAAGGACTAGCCTCACTCGGGGTAGATCTTCACAAAGTAGGCGATATCCTTGCCCGTACAAACTTCTTGGTTCAATTCCACACGAAGACAGAGGCTCCCAAGCGACACCTAACCAATCTAGGAGACAACACTCTCCAAAAGGGAATAGATGTGGCAAGAATGATGAACTCCTTACTCTTGTGCTTCAAAAGATAGTCTCCTCAATATTCAATCACTCTATCACAAATTTAGCTTGGTAGAAGAGGTTGATTGGGTGGAAAGCAACTTAGGGAGGCTAGAAATCAAGATTCATATGGTTGGAGTGGAAGATCTTGATCTCAACACATGAGTAGGTGGTTCTCTCTTAGAAAATGGATGGGGAAAGTGTTGGTTCATTCTGAGTTCTTCCTCTTTGAATGAGAAGCACGTGGTGGGGTTTATATAGGCATCTCCAAAACTCCAACCGTTACAACATTATTGCCCAACTCGGTGAAACCAAAGCAAAAACTCGGTTGCACTGACTAGTCCAAAATGTGGCAACTTTTGGCATTTTGGTGAGATCGATATATAAATCTCGGTGGGTCCAATTTTGGTTTGCCTATGTAGTTACCAGTTTCAGTGTCACTCACTCCTAAAACTCGAAAATTCTGATTCTTAGAAATGGGTTAAGAGAAAGTTGGTCATTGATTTTGGTTTCACCCAAATCAAACTTGGTGTCACCGAGACATTAGGGTATGGCATTGGATCTGTCTAGGGTGAAACTCGGTAGGGTTGAAATGGAAAAGTTGGTGGCACCAAATTTGAGTGTTAGGGTTTTGACAGAGTATTTTCATGGGAGAATTCATGATTACTTTTGGTGGCTAACTCTATGCACTTGAGCAACCAGATCATCATAGATACCTCATGCCATTTTAATAGTATTGGCTTTCCTATGGACTCAAATATGATTTCTCACAAAATGCAAAATGTAGAGTCTTGAAGCTTGTTTCCAATAGATGTTCCTTGCATCTAGGGGATCTCCACACAATGCTTAGACAATCCATTAATTGAACTTTTCCTAAAATATACTTGGTAGAATCATTAGTCCAATGAAATATATGTTGTTATTAGTTACCAAAACCACCTAGGGAGAAGTTGTGCTTTCATTTCGGAGGCAACTCGCCCGGGCAGTGACCAACAGATACGATGGTTGGAGCAACAGGCAGGCGAGGAGTCCTTGGAGTCGTCCTAAAGGGCAACGACCTATGAGTAGGCCAGAACAGCTGGCGGGCAGGGCACGGCGGCGACATGGAGGGCAGGATGGCGTCCATGGTGGCAACGACAGACATGGTGGCCTCCATTGCGTGGGCGACCCATTCCTCTTTGAATCCTCCATCCTCTCTAGATCCTCCGTCCTCCCTGAGTCCATGGTGTCCGCCTCCTCTTCTAGCCCTACCTTTCTCTTCAGAAACCATCCATGGGCGACCCGCTCGAGCTCTTTGCGCCACCGCCATGGGAGTTCGCCTACACACTGCCACTCGACACCGTCCCATCCCAACATGCATGCCACTGAAAGTGCGTTATATCGACTAGAGGGGGGTGAATAGGCGATTTTTACAAATTCATCACTTGAGGAATTTCAACATGAGGAATTTGAAATGTGATGAATAACTAGCAGTGGAATGAGTAATAAAGTGCATGAGAAACACAGCAGTGGCATAGTCATCATGATGAAATAAATCATGCACAGATTACAGGTAGCGTGATACAGGAGAAGCAGGTGACAAACAAGGTAAGTTGAAGAATTTTAGGTGAGGAAATTGTGAAAGTATTCAGTCAAATTCTTCAAACAGTAAAGATCAATTTCATCAACAAGTATACGAGGAAATAGAGGGGTTGAGGAAATAAACCAGGTAGCCCGATGAAGACAATGTTTTGATGACCCAGTTCCAACTGTTGTGACAGTCATACGTCTGGTTTGGAGCGGCCTGGTATTTAAACCAGAGGACGCACAGTCCCAGGTCACACAGTCCTTACCGTATTCTCCTTGCGCTAAGGTCAGAAAGTCCTCGCCCAACTCTCGTGGTAAGTCTTTAGGGTAGACTTCAAAAACCCTCATAAACTGGTCACCCGGTGATCGACAATTGACTGTTGGATGCTCTAGACCAAGGTCACTCTGTGATCCCCAATTAACTGCAGGATTCACTAGACCATGACGCCTAACCGTCTGGAAGATACATAGTCTTCAAAGGTAACAAGCGTTGGTTCCACATAGGAACAATCTCTTCAGTGATGCCCAATCACTTTGGGTTTGGTGGTTTGGATTTGGGTTTTTCCTCACTGATGATTTTTCTCTCAATGTCCTCGGAGGATGGGTTGCTTTCAAAATGACAAGTGTAAGTTCTCTCTCAGAGCAGCCAACCAACTAGTTGTTGTAGGGGGTGGCTATTTATAGACAGAATGCAACCTGACATGATAAGACATAAATGCCCCCAATGATATGACCGTCATGTGGATAAGATGATTGGGGACAGCTGGTGCTAAGCACAACAACGGTCGGAATTTCGAACTATGAAAGCCCTCAGGCTTATCATATTCCTCACTTGTAGGCAATTCGCACTAGCGAAATTCTAACTCCCTAGTTAGATCAATTTCCTCAGAGACCAGAAGAACTTGACTGAACCACAAGAGATTTCCAAAAGGCTTCACTCAAAGGATTGGATAGGTTGAGGCTTTTGTAGTTGACCATCACTCAGAAATTTTCCTTAGTATTACCGCGGCCCCCTTTAACAGTATGGTGTTTCCGATGACTCAAAGAAAGGAAATGAAACTACAAAAACAAAAGTCTTCATGCTTCATAGTCCTCATTCATATCTTCAAGGTCACACCAACTTCTTCATTTTCAAAGTCTTCAGGGAATACCAAAGTCTTCAGCAAAGTCTTCACCAAAGTCTAGCTGAAGACATATTTTTAGGGCTCGGTAATCTCCGAATATATCAAACTCCTCATCGACTTATAGAGCCTGTGTACACTCACAAACACATTAGTTCCTTAACCTATAAGTCTTTAATACACCAAAATCACTAAGGGGCACTAGATGCACTTACAATCTCCCCCTTTTTGTGATTGATGACAAATAGGTTAAGTTTTCAACGGGGATAAACATATGAAGTGTAAGTACCGAGTCTGAGTAATTTGATTGCAAGATATAGAAGAACTCCCCGTGAAGATGTGCATATTTGAGGTATTTGCTTTGGACTGCAAATACACATGGCAGGTTAAAAATTTGGAGAACTCCCCCTATATCATGTAATTCATACACGAATTTAACATATGATATGAAGAATTTGAAATGCATGATGAAAATGGTGTCTGACGAAATTCAGCATGCATGCATGCAGAAAGCAATTCAAAAGAGTCAAACCACCATCGGACTTAAGTTTGCGACTCAATCAACAAAAGCTTCAAAAGAGCGAGAGTTGTAACTTAAACAAAAACAGCCCATATATAGAGACCCGCTTGAAGGCTAACTCGAATTTTCTCCCCCTACGTCATCGAAGACCAAAAGGGATGAAAACTGAGGACTAAAGCCCCTTGAAGAATTTCATATTGAGGGTGATGAAAGAGTGCCAGCATTGTCGGGGTCGTTTGTCGATGCAAGGCCCGCTGCAGTTTCGTCAATGTCCTCAGCTTCATCCGTCTCGCGTGATGAAGAAAATGAGCTTGTAACCAGCTTAAGAACTTGAACTTTCTTGTATTTATTCTGAGGAGGACGAGCCCAGTCAAGGTTCTTCTCAAGATTCATCTCCTTCAATTCTTCAGGAGTCTTGAGGTGAGACAGAATGGCCCAAGTGCGGTTGAAGACTTCATGGAGGTAGTATTGGTTCTTCCTCACAGTGTTGTGCGTGGGAGTCATGTCTCAAAGAAGTGCACCAAACTGTTGCTTGACCCATTTGTCGTTGCGATCAACCTTCTGATGAAGACTTATCAACAGCTCACGATCAGTCATCACACGAGGAGCAAACTCTTGATGCTTTTGCACTGAGGCTTTTGCTCGAGAGTCTTGGGTAGCAGTGTCATCATTGGTGGAATAAGATGTAACTTTGCGAAACTGACCATCCAATGGACGAGTACCTTCATCAATGACAGCTTTGCCTTTTCCTTCAACTAAAGCAATTGTGTGCTTGAGGACTTCAATAGGAGGCAGGAAGCTGAAGTGATTCTAGAAGTCAGCCTTGAAGGGGATCGAAGACCTTGATCTGATGAATTTCATGATCCAGGGAGCATAGGGCTTCAATTCAAATGGGGCTAAAGCTGCATTGGCCAAAGTCCTCATGAAAAAATCGTGGTAGTTGATGGGAATCCCATGAATGATGTTGAATAGCATGTTGTTCACGACCCCCTCCACTTCTTCTTCTTTAGAGTTGTGGCCCTTTTGAGGACTGAGGATATTGGTAAGTATGCGATAGACTGTCATGGGCACATAGAGCAAATCCTTCACAAGGAAGGTAGTCCGTTGAGGTTTTCCAGGAGCCAGAGGCTTCATCAGTACTTGCATCATGCGATTGCGCAGAGCGGGTTCATCAAAGAAGCATCATGCTCCTTCTGAAGGAATTGGAACTGGGACTGGTCAAAGCAATTCTGATGTTGGTGCAGTGTAGTGAGTGGATCCAGTCTTCTAGTCCAAGACCCATGAGTTGATGTCAGAAGCATCACCTGTGATGTGCAAGGTGGCATAAAATTGAAGAAACAACTCTTCATTCCAATCATAGATATCCACACGGAATGGAAGAATTCCTGCATCATGAAGAACTGCAAGCACCGGTGTGAAGGATGGAATAGTTTACATATCTCCATGAGGAATTTGATGATGCTTGAAGAATTTCTTCTTGTCAAACAATACTGATGCATAGTAATTCATCTACGTGGTTGTCCAGAATCTGGTGCGACCGGCTCTTGCTAAGTCATATGGATTTGGCCCAGTGAAGAAAATGTGCTCATTGAAGAAATTGGTCTTCATGAATTTGGGGCGCTTTGAGCCTTTGAATGGCATCCTAGGCTTCGGCTAAAGATTTGAATTAAAGCGGCCCACAATTTCTTTAGGCATTGGTGGAACTTCTTCAGACTGAGGAATTTCCCCTGCAGGTTCCTTAGTGGTAGTTGGAGCAACAATTTCTTCAATTGATACAGCTAGAATATCTTCAGTTACGGTTGCAGCCAAGTCATCAGATCCTGTTTGAATTTCTTCAATCTGGGCTGGAGACTAAGGAATTTGTCATAGAGGAGTGGTCATTGGTGAATTTGGATGTGCAGCTTCCCAATATTCATCATTGATCAGAGGTGTTGTGTTTCTAATGTCTACCTCCTCTTCCATTTCTTCAACGCCGGCCTCTTCAGCAGTAAACTAAGGGTGGGGCGATGATACCAGTGGAGTTGAAGCATTTTCTTCCACTTAAATTTCTTCATCAATCTGCTCTTAGGTAGCAGCAGACTGATCGCTTTCATCTTGATCATCATTTGGGATGACATAGTCAACACCAAATGGTACTATTTCGTAGGCTCGCACGGAGCAGATAGGAGTTGCATCAAACAACTCAGTTGAGGAACTTGGTTGTGACTTCAATTTCTTCACTGCTGAGGATTCTGTTGTTGATGTCTTTCTCTTCAGTGCCTTTCTCTCCGCAGCGTTAGCATTTTTCAATTCTGATGCAGAAGGAAGGTTCTTGTTCTTCACCCTTGAGGATCTTGCTGTTTCTTTAGAGGGTGAAGGAGGAGCATTTTCTTCAGGCATGACTGATGCAGTCATCCTTGTGGTCTCAATTTCATGAGGCACAACAAAAGTTTTAGTTGGCCTGCTAATTTCTTAAGGCGCAATAGTGGAGGTTGCCCTGGCAGGTTCTTCAGAAATCAGAATTTCTTCATCTGTGGGAGTAGTTTCTTCAGCAGGCTAAGCAGATTCTTCAGCCCGAGGAATTTGAGGTTGCAATCAAGATGCAACCCTTTTGTTGTGGTCCTTGATGGCTTTATCAGCCACATTGACAAAACGAACTTTGGCGCCTTGCCAATCAGCATAGTATCTGTTGAAGTTTTCGCTGAGCTCTTTGATCTCAGACTGCATCTTCACTAGTTCCTGAGGAGAAAGCTTTAGAACATTGTACTTCAAGAAGTGCTCTTTCTTGTACTGAGCTTTCTTGGTCTGTCTGGCCTTCTCATATTTCCACTTTTCTAAAGCGATGAAGGCAGTGAGGACGTGATCTAGACCAAGAGGCAACTTCACATCATCAATTGGGGTGTTGGGGTCCTTGTGCCAAATATCAACGAAGTTTAGCACCATTTTTGGATCCAACCACAGAGGAATCTGAGTGCCCTTTGCCTGATCCACTCGTTCTTGCTTGTTTCTGATGATTGCAGCCAGTTCCTCATCATCAGCTCCATCTGAAGAATCTGATGGTATTTTGAACACCACCTTCTTTGATTGAGGACTTGGTCGAATGCCTCGTCCAGTAGTAGCTTTCATCTTCATCAGTGAAGGACTGGTTGAGGACTATGCTTGGGTAGAGGAACATGCAGAAACCCCTGAAGCAATTGAGAAGCCCTCGGTCCTCTGACATGTTGCAAGGTGCACTGGTGTTGAGGATTTTGAGGCAGCAGCTGAAGATTGTTGGAAATATGCCCTAGAGGCAATAATAAAATGGTTATTATTGTATTTACTAGTTCATGATAATTGTCTATTGTTCATGCTATAATTGTGTTAACCGGAAACCGTACTACATGTGTGAATACATAGAACACAATAGGTCCCTAGTGAGCCTCTAGTTGGCTAGGTCGTTGATCAATAGATGGTCACGGTTTCATGACCATGGACATTGGATGTCGTTGATAACGGGACCACATCATTAGGAGAATGATGTGATGGACAAGACCCAATCCTAAGCATAGCACAAGATCGTGTATTTCGTCTGCTAAAGCTTTTCAATGTCAAGTATCGTTTCCTTAGACCATGAGATTGTGCAACTCCCGAATACCGCAGGAATGCTTTGGGTGTGCCAAACGTCACAACGTTACTGGGTGGCTATAAAGGTGCACTATGGGTATCTTCGAAAGTGTCTGTTGGGTTAGCACGAATCGAGACTGGGATTTGTCACTCCGTGTGACGGAGAGGTATCTCTGGGCCCACTCGGTAAGACATCATCATAATGAGCTCAATGTGACTAAGGAGTTAGCCACGGGATGATGTATTACGGAACGAGTAAAGAGACTTGCCGGTAACGAGATTGAACAAGGTATAGAGATACCGACGATCGAATCTCGGGCAAGTATCATACTGATAGACAAAGGGAATTGTATACGGGATTGACTAAATCCCGACATCGTGGTTCATCCGAGGAGATCATCGTGGAGCATGTGGGAGACAACATGGGTATCCAGATCCCGCTGTTGGTTATTGACCGAAGAAGTGTCTCGGTCATGTCTACATGTCTCCCGAACCCCTAGGGTCGACACACTTAAGGTTCGATGACGCTAGGGTTATAGGGAAATGGTATACGTGATTACCGAAGGTTTTTCGGAGTCCCGGATGAGATCCCGGACGTCACGAGGAGCTCCGAAATGGTCCGGAGGTAAAGATTGATATATAGGAAGTCCAGTTTTGGTCACCGGAAAGTTTTCGAGCTCATCGGTAGTGTACCGGGAGTGCCGGGAGGGTGCCGGAGGACCCCCGGGAGGGGTGTGACGACCATAGGACTTCGTGGGCCCTTAGAGGAGGTTTGCCAGCCCTTTTTGGGCTGTCCAAGACCTTCTAGAAAGGCCCATGTAGCTGGAGATAAGGAGATAGGGCAAATGATTTTGAAAAAGAGGAGATCCACCTCCCTTGTGGGAGGTGGACTCTTTCCCTAGGGTCGGCCGAACCTCTCCTCTTTGGAGGAGAGGCCAAGGCAGCCCTCCCTCTCCCTCCTCCTATATATACTTGAGGTTTTGGCCTTTTGGGAACAAGATTTGCTCTCTCTCCCATGGCGCAGCCCTACCTCTTTTCTTCCTCCTCCGCAGCGCTTAGGCGAAGCCCTGCCGGAATACCTTGCTACTCCACCACCACCACACCGTCGTGCTGCTATTGGAGCCCTTCCCCAACCTCTCCATCCTCCTTGCCGAATCAAGGTGCGGGAGACGTCACTGGGCTGTACGTGTGTTGAACGCAGAGGCGCCGTTGTTCGGTGCTGAGATCGGAATCCACCGCGATCTGAATCGCTGCGAGTACGACTCCACGAACCGCGTTCTTGTAACGCTTTCGCTTAGCGATCTTCAAAGGTATGAATATGCAATCTCTCCCCACTCGTTGCTGGTTTCTCCATAGATAGATCTTGGTGATACGTAGGAAATTATTTGATTTACTACTACGTCTCCCAACAAAGATTGTGCAGCCACAGAAGGTATTGCAGAGGCCTTTGAATTCTTTGCTTGAGGAATCTATTGTGAGGATTTTGAAGTTGAGGACTTTGACTTCAGAGCAGACTTCTTCACAATAGTTTTCTTCGGAGCACTGGCATGGGCTCCGGCAGTGGCAGCAGTAGCAGAGTCTTCATTGAATTTCTTCACAACCTCTTTTGCGTTCTTTGCTAGCTTGGCTTGCTGTCTTTCCCATTCTTGAGGAAAGTCATCACCAGTTTTGAGGCTAGTGGGATCAGTAGTTTGGTTTGGAGCCAAGGGTGGCCTGTTGCACAGAGGTTTAACAGTGACTTTCTTCATCTTCTTTGGAGTGACATAGCGATATTCTTTCCACTCTCGTGCCCAACTCCTCTCAATTTTCTGTATACTAATCTTTCGCTGCTTTGTAGTTTCCTTGCCATGAGTTTCTTCATCTGGCGTGCAATATTCCTCATATAGTTCATCAGGTATCTCAAACACAGTTGGCACTTCAAGTTTCTTTCCACCTTTCTGTGGCATTTTCTCATCAGTCATTTCCTTAGGCTGATAACTTTGAACTCTTGAAGATTCTGAAGATGTACACAATTTTTCTTCAAGGAACGCTACAAATGAGTTAAGTTGATGAGAACCTAGTGATTGATCAGCAGACTTTTTGTACCTATGAATAGAGTATAGGTGCGAGGATTTGAAGAGGTCATATGCGTTCTTAAAAAAAATTAAAATACATCAAGTTGAGGAATTTTGACCATAAATGTCTTAAGGAATTTCACTAAGTGTTCTTGTCTTAGGTTCCAAAGTTGTAGAAATTTTGAGGATCCACACAATTGAGGAATCCTGAAGAAAATCATAACTTAGGAAAAACATCAAGGGTATGAGGGTATGAACATGTAAGGTGCTTAGGAATATGATTCTTGAAGAATAAACACCTTTGAGAAAATTGTGAAAAACTTGAAGATCAAACGAGGGTAGTAAAATTAGTTTTTTTACCCGGATGAAGAACACGACAAACAGTGATAGGAAATCGGGGAAGTTCGTCCATCCAGATCTCCCATGCCCTAGCTTGGTAGAGGGAGACAGCTACAACGGCGGCGGAGTGAAGATTTCCACGTCCGATGCGAGTACGGCGATGGCGAGGTTGAGGCGGTGAAGCTCTTCCACACCGGCGGCGATGATGTTATCGGCGGCGCTAGGTTTGAGCTCGGGAGAGAGTGAGAGTGAGGAGTAACCGAGCACAGTGAAAGGGAAGGGGGTATTTATAGCGGAGGTGAAAACCAAACTGCCCGAAGATTTTGGACCAGATTGACCCTGGCCTTTGCTCTCCACGTGACATGTCTTACCCACGTTCTGAGTAGTGGAGATAGTGGGGATCGTGAGTTCTCCAGTCGTGGGAATCGGAACAGTTTGAGCGGGAAGCGCCAAAAATTTAGATAGTGAAAATTTTAAAGTTTCCGTTCGCAAATTCTTCAGCTGTTATGGACACAGTGAAGACTTTGAACGAGTTTCAAAGTAGAACGCATATGAAAAATTTGTGAACACACTGGGTTGATTTTAGCATAGAGGGGGAACGGGTCCGATCGCATTCACTTAGATGAAAAATCAAATTGAAGAATTAGCAATAAGTGAATGTTGTTGAGGACACTGAAAACTCATATATATATATATATATATATATATAGTCTATGAAGAACATCAGTTTCATAGTTTTGAAGAATTTGAAAAGTTTAGGAATTTGCAACCTAAGGAATTTGAAAAAATAGAAGAATCTGCAAAATGACGAAAAACTCAACTTTCGAGAATTTCAACTATGGTTAGTGGCGTGACCCACCGTATAAGAATGATGATTTAAGACACCACGTACAATTGTCGTAGGGTTCTGAGAATCAAATTCTTCATTAATTTCTTCACACTTAGAGGGTTATTCTTCATTGATTGAAGAAAAACGTTACTTCGTGTGTTGCACATCTAAGTATCAATTTTGCATAAGTGTTAGAATGTGTGTCTTTTCAAAGAACATTCTAAGATTCTAAGATATTTAGCTCACACCGCAACTTGCAAAATCTCTTTTCATCAAAGGGCTTTGTGAAGATATCGGCTGGTTGTTCTTCAGTGGGGATGTGGTCGATGGAGATGTCACCCTTGAGTACATGATCTCGAAGAAAATGATGACGAATCTGGATGTGCTTTGTCTTGGAATGCTGAACTGGGTTGTAAGCAATCTTGATAGCGCTCTTGTTGTCGCAGTGGAGAGGCACATTATTCACCTTGATGCCATAGTCCTTGAGGGTTTGCTTCATCCACAGCAACTAAGCGCAACATGAACCAGCAGCAATGTACTCAGCTTCAGCAGTAGATAGTGACACCCAGTTCCACTTCTTTGAGGATCAGCAGACTAAGGATCGTCCGAGGAAATGACATGTGCCTGCGGTTGACTTGTTATCCACACGATCTCTAGCATAGTCAGCATCTGAGTATCCGATGAGGTGAACATTTGAGCCCTTGGGATATAATTGACCAAGCGTTGGTGTGTGAGCTAAGTATCTAAGAATATGTTTCACAGCCTTATGGTGTGATTCCTTTGGTATTGCTTGGAATCGGGCACACAAGAAAACACTTAGCATAATATCAGGCCTAGATGCACAATGATACAATAAAGAGCCAGTCATGGAGCGATATACCTTCTGATCGAAATCTTTTCCATTATCGTTAGTGCAGAGGTGGCCTTTTGAAGTTATTGGAGTTTTGAAGCCTTTGCAGTCTTGCATGTCGAATTTCCTCACAACATCCTTGAGGTATTTCTCTTGAGAGATGAAGATGTCATTGTCTTGCAGACGAATTTGAAGACCTAAGAAGAATTTCAACTCTCCCATCATAGACATTTGATATTCTTCACTCATCATATAGGAAAATTCATCATCGTAACCTTTGTTAGTACAGCCAAAGATAATATCGTCTATGTATATTTGGCATATGAATAGTTCATTTTCATAGGATTTAGTGAAAAGAGTTGGGTCGAGTGAACCGGGTTTGAAGCCTTTCTTCATGAGGAATTCCTTCACGGTGTGGTACCACGCCCGAGGGGCCTTCTTGAGGCCATAGAGGGCCTTGTTGAGTCTGAAGACTTTGTCAGGATGCTTAGGGTCTTCAAAACCTAGGGGTTGAGCAACATATACTTCTTCCTCAAGCTTACCATTGAGGAATGCACTTTTCACATTCATTTGATATAAGATGATATCATGATGGTTAGCATAAGCAAGCAATATGCAAATAGCTTCAAGTCTAGCAACAGGTGCAAAAGTTCCATCAAAGTCAATTCCTTCAACATGTGTGTAGCCTTGTCCTACAAGATGAGCCTTATTCCTTACCACAAGGCCATTTTCATCTTGCTTGTTGCGGTAGATCCACTTGGTACCTATGATGTTGTTCTTGCGAGGATCTGGCTGCTTGACAAGTTCCCACACGTTGTTGAGCTTGAATTGATGCAATTCCTCTTGCATAGCTTGAATCCACTCAGGATCCTTGAATGCTTCATCAACTTTGGTGGGCTCTATGATAGAGACAAAAGCAAAGTGCCCACAAAAGTTAGTGAAATGTGAAGCTCTTGAGCGAGTGAGGGGACCTGGTGCATTGATGTCGTCGATGATTTTGTCAATCTGCACTTCATTTGCAACTCTTGGATGAGCAGGTTGACATGCCTAAGGATTTTTTTGCAGCATCATTTTCTTGAGGTGTATCAGCATGAATGTCTTCATTTGTTGGCATGACTTCTTCAGTGGGTATGACATCTTCGGTAGCCTTCAGCTTAATGGATTTCTCAGGAGACTGTTCATCTAGTACAGAAGGCAGGTGCTCTCTTTGCGAGCCGTCAGTTTCATCGAACCACACATCTACAATTTCAACAACCATATGGTGGTAGGTGTTGAAGACTCTATAGGTGTGCGAGTCCTTTCCGTAACCAAGCATAAATACTTCATGTGCTTTCGGTGCAAATTTAGAACTATGGTGAGGATCTCTAATCCAGCATTTTGCACCGAAGACTTTGAGATAACTTACATTGGGTTTCTTGCCAGTCATGAGTTCATATGAAGTCTTCTTGAAGAATTTGTGAAGATATACCCTGTTGATGATGTGGCATGTTGTATCAATTGCCTCAGGCCAGAAGCGAGGAGGAGTCTTGTATTCATCAAGCATGGTGCAAGCCATCTCATCAAGAGTCCTGTTCTGGCGCTCCACGACGATGTTCTACTGGGGAGTATATGGGGAAGATAGCTCATGAGTAATACTAAGTTCATCAAGATATTAATCAAGATTGGTGTTCTTGAACTCAGTCCCATTATCACTCCTGATATGCTTGATCTTGACGATGAAGTTTGTTGAGGCCCTTGAAGCAAATCGTCTGAAAACATCCTGCACTTCAGACTTGTACAGAATAATATGCACCCAAGTGTAACGAGAGTAATCATCAACGATGACAAAGCCATACAAACTTGAAGAATCTGTTAGTGTGGAATAATTAGTGGGGCCAAAGATGTCCATGTGAAGCAATTCAAAGGGTCGAGTCATGGTCATGATTGTCTTCGAGGGATGCTTGGATCTGGTCATCTTCCGAGACTCACATGCACCATAGTGGTGATCCTTGAGAAATTTGAAACCTTCAATGCCAATGACGTGATTTTTCTTCATGAGCATGTGCAAGTTCCTCATACCAGCATGTCCAAGTCGTCGATGCCACAGCCAACCTTCTGAGGACTTTGTAAGGAGGCACGCGGCAGGCTGACGACCTGTAGAGAAATCAACAATATACAAGTCTCCTCTCCTAAAGCCTTCGAAGACTTTGGAATTGTCAGATTCCATGACGATAACACAACGATATTTTCCAAAGATGACAACCATATCAAGATCACAAAGCATTGATACAGACATAAGGTTGAACCTAAGGGATTCGACAAGCATCACCTTATCCATGTGTCGGTCCTTTGAGATTGCAACCTTACCTAGACCCAATACCTTGCTTTTTCCTTTGTGAGCATAGGTGATATGCTTCAGATGAGATGGGGCAAGTGGCAAATTCATCAGTAGATTCTTGTCACCAGTCATGTGGTTTGTGCATCCACGGTCGAGGATCCACTCAGTAGCTTTTGGTGGTTCATCCTGCAGATGAATTAGTACAACTTACGAACTCATATGCTTCAGAGTGAAGAATATGACATCAAATTCACCAGTCTGAATTTAATCAGACAATGTGGTAACTGACAAGGATATGTACCTAGGGTAGGGTCCTGGGCCTGACCTACATACCCTACCTAAGGACACTACATTGGAGGACTTGAAGATCACAAATAAGCTTCCGACTGGATTCTGAGTGGCGCTCAAGTCACTCGACAGGCAATCCCTCGGAGACTTCTTCCTCCACTCGACAGTCGTTTGTCACTTGGAAGACCTCACTCCCAGTCGATGCCAGAATACCAGAATCCACCCCTAGGAGGCCAACGGGCAGGCATTAGGCCTTTCGTCATTGGTAGCTTTTATTATGTACGTT
The DNA here is from genome assembly GCA_022496015.1 of Hordeum marinum. Lineage (NCBI taxonomy): Eukaryota > Viridiplantae > Streptophyta > Magnoliopsida > Poales > Poaceae > Hordeum > Hordeum marinum. The sequence goes on from CM039678.1 coordinate 28,721,276, forward strand.
ACCAATAACGCTAGTCTTTAAACCCATGATAAAACCCTTGGATGCCGGGTAATTATGAGGGGCAGCGAACTCTATATAAGCCGTCGCTCCCCTTTGGCACAAGGGTTCGCAATCACTGTAATCTCAACATTCCACACGACAAAGATCCCGAGCACTAAGATGTAGGGCTGTTACCTCCACGAGAGGGGCCTGAACTCATACATCCGTGTGTACACCCTCGCCATAGCTAGGACTCTGCCCTCTCCTTTCACACCCCTGCCCTCTACTGTCAGGATCATTCCCATGACAGTTGGCACCCACAATGGGGCAGGCGTCTAAGTGACTTCCGGCAAGGTTGCGTTTTTCATCCTTTGACATGTCTTCTGGCGGTGTTTTCGCTCTGGGCCACGAGATCCGTTTCGGAGCGCTCACCTTCATCACCGACGATTCGGCACAGCCTCAGGAAGCACCTCTCGACGTCGAGGCGCTCCCGGTCCACGGGGCCGCGCATTTCCGCGTGAGTCCCTACGACGTGTTGCTACGTCAACCATCGAATCCATACTCGTCGACTCCCCTCGCTGATCATCGTCGCAAGCGATCTGGTGGCTCACGACTCCAGCGCTGGGTCAGGCATGCAGCGGCATGCCAAACTTCTCCGCAGATTGCAGCGCTTGAGCCCACCGAGTCCCTTCACGGCTCGTTCAAGTCGGACTCCGATCCGTTCGATGTTCCTTCCGAGTGCGAGAGCTACGATCATGCAGCGGAGGTCCTAATGAAGCCCGTCGCCTGGCTTTGGCCACGGCAAGCGCAATGTTGGCGGTCCGTCGAGTGAACAACCGCGTCACGATGGTGAAGTCCTTCATACTCCCATCGTCGATACGACCGCCGAGGCCCAGGCCTTAGAGGCCATGCATATTTGGCAGGAAGAGCTCCAGAGGGAACTCGATGAGCGCGCTCGCTAGCGCCCACCAGTTTCTTGTCGACGTCAGCGACAGCTGTTTCCGATTGGATCTCTTAACAATGTTGAGGTATATTGTACTCCTGTGTTAAATGTTGCAGCTGCTGCTAGGATAAAAGACTCTATTCAGTTGTCGCGGTCAGAGGCTGGAAGAGGGTTGATGCAGATCAGAGCTTTGCTAGATGCAGCGCAGCGTTAGAATTATGTTGTTTCGTAGTCGCGTAACAGGATACACAGCAACTCACCTAGGGCGGAAACCGTTCAGTCAGCACACAACCCTGGATCACCCTTGCACCGTAGGGGTGGAGGCTTTCGTGAAGAGCAGGTCAGAAATTAGTTTCACCATGAAGACCACCATCGAGTGCCCACTCCTCCGCAGGGTGGTCCGCACGTGCCCCGGCACCAGGACGAAAGGTGCTCGTTCGGTGATGAGCAGAATGCAGGTTTTGATGCTCGTGACATCCTCACCCAGAAGCGGATCGACAGGGGTAGAGCCCATGGAGAAGGACAAGACAGGGATTTTCCGAGTGGCAGCTCAACTATGATTTCTGGTCCTGAATGTTTTAGCAGAGCCATCCGTTCTGCAGAGATTCCCCCCAACTTCAGGTTGGCGGCTGGGATCGGGAAGCTTTCTGGCGAGTCAAAGCCAGAGACTTGGTTGGATGATTACCGAGTGGCTGTAAAGATTGGTGGCGGCAATGATAACGTCGCAATGAAACACCTATCCTTGATGTTGGACGGTTCAGCTCGTGCTTGGTTGAATTGCTTGGCTCCATCCAGTATATATTGGTGGGAGGATCTTGTTCGAGTGTTCGTCCGAACCTTCGAGGGCACTTGCAAGAGTCCTGCCGGGCTGGTCGACTTACAACATTGTGCCCAGAAGCCCAATGAGACCTTGAGGGATTACATTTATCATTGGTCCACTCTGCATCATACATTGGAGAATGTTTCAGAACACCAAGTTGTGTGTGCCTTCAAGGCTGGTATGAAATACAGAGAGCTTTATTTGAAGTTCGGTCGAACGGGTGACATGTCACTCAGCAAGATGATGGAGATCGCCACTCGGTACGCCAATGGCGAGGAAGAAGACCGTCTCCGTAGCGGCAAAGGAAAAGCAGTTGTCAGTGATGATGACGGTAATTCCAATCGGAAGCAGAAGCGGAAAGCTGATGGTCTGGTCCAGGAAGAGACAGCCGCACTGGCGACTCAGGCAAAGAATAAGGGGAAAGCTAAAGGACAGCTTGCCCCTAAGAAAGGAAAGAATCAGTCAGGGACTGATATTATGGATCAGTCATGTGTAATCCACACGAGGAAAGTTGAGGAAGGCAATGTGATTTTGCCCAAGCACACCACTCGACAGTGTCGAACGCTTACCCAACAGTTCAAAGAGACTCCGCCGAGTGATAAGACTCCTGAAAAATATGATGAAGATAAAGTAACATTCCCAGATGTCACCTCTATGCTTGTGATTTTCGCTGATGTAGAGAGCAAGAGTCGATTGAAGGTTATCAACAGGGAAGTCAACATGGTCGTACATGCCACCCCCACCTACCTCAAGTGGTCCCAGTATGCCATCACATTCGACCAAACAGATCATCCTGCTCATGTGGCCACTCCCGGTCGACAGGCTCTGGTGGTTGATTCGGTTGTGGGGGGCACTCGACTCCAAAAGGTCCTCATGGACGGTGGCAATGGTCTGAACATCCTCTATGCAGATACCCTAAAAGGGATGGGCATTCCGATGTCCCGACTGAGTGAAAGCAACATGCAATTTCATGGAGTCATCCCAGGGAAGAAGGCCAAGTCACTCGGCCAGATTGCGTTGGACGTGACATTCGGGAACGATAAAAAAATTCGAAAGGAAAAGTTGACGTTTGAAGTTGTGGATTTCCAGAGTGCTTATCCTGCCATTTTGGGTCGACCCGCGTATGCTCGTTTCATGGCCCTTCCATGTTACGTGTATCTCAAGTTGAAGATGCCGGGCCCTAGGGGTGTGATCACGGTCACTGGCAATCGACAGCGGGCTGAAGAATGCCTCCAGCAAGGCTCCAAGATTGCCGATCATCAGATGGCTATGGTCGAGCTGGAAGAATACAAGAAGAGCGCGGACCCTGCTGATTTGCTCTGCGCAAAGAAGCCTGCTTCTGAGTCCGCATTTCAGTCGGAAGGGCAAGTGAAGAAAGTGCACATCCACCCGACGGATCCAACTGCTGACCCGACCAATATATCATCAACACTCGACAGTAAATAGCAAGCCGAGCTCATCCAATTCCTCCGTGAGAATTGGGATATCTTTGCATGGAAGCATGCTGACATGCCAAGGGTTCCCAGGGGACTGGCTGAGCACCGTCTGAGAGTTGATCTGAAAGCTAAACTCGTCAGGGAGCATTTGCGTCGATCGGCGGCGGAGAAGCGTAAAGCAATCGGTGAAGAAGTGGCCCATCTCTTGCAAGCCAAGTTCATTCAGGAGATTTACCACTCCGAGTGGCTCTCGAATGTTGTTATGATGCCCAAGAAGGATAAGTCATTGTGTATGTGCATTGATTTCAAACATATCAATCGGGTCTGCCCGAAGGATCATTTTCCGCTCCCCCGCATAGGTCAGATTGTTGACTCGACTATGGGATGTGAGTGTTTATCGTTTCTAGATGCTTACTCTGGGTACCATCAGATCTGTCTCTATGACCCAGATGAAATAAAGGCAGCCTTCATCACCCCATTCGGGTGTTTTTGCTACATCACTATGCCATTCGGTCTGAAAAATTTCGGCGCTACTTTCATGCGCATGATTCAGAAGTGTTTACTCAACCAGATCCCTCGGGTGTCGAGGCGTACATGGATGATATAGTTGTCAAGTCCCGCAAAGGTTCCGACCTGCTGGCTGACTTGGCCAAAACGTTTGCCAATTTTAGGAGATATGACATAAAGCTGAATCCGGCCAAGTGTACTTTCGGCGTCCCTGGCGGCAAGTTACTCGGTTTTCTCGTTTCCGAATGAGGGATCGACGTCAACCCTGAGAAAATCAGCACCATTACCCAAATGAAGACTCCCGTGTGAGTGCACGATGTCCAGAAACTCACAGGTTGCTTGGCGGCATTGAGTCGATTCATTTCTCGTCTCGGTGAGAAGGCACTGCCTTTGTACCGATTGATGAAGAAGTCTAACACATTCGAGTGGACTCCTGAAGTCGATGCAGCATTTGTTGAACTCAGAGCCCTACTCTCCACCCAGCTGGTGCTCGCCGCTCCTCGCAGCAAAGAGCCCTTGCTCCTGTACATCGCGGCCACTAATCAGGTCGTCAGTACAGTGTTAGCTGTTGAGCGGGAAGAAGAGGGTAAAGCTTATAAAGTCCAACGACCAGTTTATTATGTCTCTGAAGTTCTGTCTCCCTCGAAGCAAAGATATCCACACTACCGGAAGCTGGTTTATGGTATTTACCTATCAGCAAAGAAGGTGGCACATTATTTTCAAGACCACTCGATTTCAGTCGTCAGTGATGCTCTGTTATTCAAGATTCTCAACAATCGTGACGCATCTGGTCGAGTGGCTAAGTGGGCAATCGAACTCTTATACTTTGACATTAAGTTTGAAGCCAGGAAAGCAATCAAGTCTCAGGCACTTGCAAATTTTATTGCCGAGTGGAATGAGCAGCAACAGCCAACCTAGATTCACTCGGCACACTAGACCATGTTCTTTGATAGCTCTAAAATGTTGAATGGGTCCGGTGCTGGTGTTGTCTTGATATCTCCAAAGGGTGACAAGCTCAGTTACGTCTTACAAATCCACTTCGATTCCTCCAACAATGAGGCAGAATATGAAGCACTTTTGTATGGGTTGCACATGGCTATCTCACTCGGCGTCAAGCATGTGATGGTTTATGGCGACTCAAATTTGGTGGTAAATCAAGTGATGAAAGAGTGGGATGTTCGAAACTCCGCTATGACTGGGTACTGTAGTGCTGCTAGAAAGTTGGAAAAGAAATTCAAAGGCCTCGAACTTCATCATGTTCTCCGACTGAAGAATCAAGCGGCCAACAAACTAACAAAGATTGGGTCCACTCGACGGTCTATTCCCAGTAATGTGTTTTTCGAGCACCTGCATACTCCTCTGGTGAAAGAAGATCCTTTCACCGAAGAGCCCTTGCAAGCTATGAACTCCACTGATGCGATTGAAGTCGATGTCCCTGCAGTAATTGATTTGGTCATGGAGATTATGGTTGTCATTCCCGATTGGAAGGTGACCTACATTACCTATATCCTCAGACAAGAACTCCCTAAAGACGAAACAGAACCTCGATAGATTGTGCGTAGGTCAAAAGCCTTCACTGTGATTGGGGATCAGTTGTTCAGGAAAAGCGCGACTAGCGTGACGCAGCGTTGCATCTCCCCCGAAGAAGGTCGAGTGATTCTGGATGAAATCCACTCGGGAACTTGTGGCCATCATGCGTCCTCACGGACAATCGTCGCTAAAGCATACCGAGGTGGTTTCTTCTGGCCATGGGATAATGAGATGGCTAAAGACGTTGTTGATCATTGTGATGGATGCCAGTTCTATGCAAACTTATCGCACAAGCGGGCTTCGCTCGGAAGACGATTCCCCTCGCCTGGCCATTTGTTGTTTGGGGACTCGACATGCTTGGTCCCTTTCGGACCGGAAAAGGCGGGTTCACTAATTTGCTGGTTGCAGTCGACAAGTTTACAAAGTGGATAGAAGCCAAGCCCATCAAGAAGTTGAACTCCCGCACGACAGTCACATTCATGAGGGAAATAATTTTTCGAGACGGCGTTCCTCACAGCATTATCACGGATAACAGCACCAACTTTGACTTGGAAGAGTTCAGAAACTTCTACACCTCCCAAGGCACTCGGGTGGATTATGCATCTGTTGCACATCCTCAAACCAATGGACAAGTCGAGCGGGCTAATGGCCTCGTCTCATGCGCGATTTGGATCATGCTGCCATTGCCTGGGTAACAGAGTTGTCATCTGGTTTATGGGGCCTGAGAACGACGCCTAATCGGTCGACTGGACAGACTCCTTTTTTCCTGGTCTATGGAGCCGAAGCTATCCTACCGAGTGACTTGTTTCACAATTCTCCTCGAGCGGAACTTTATTCTGAAGCTGAAGCTGAACAAGCCAGGCAGGATGGTGTCGGTCTCCTGGAGGAAGAGCGAGAGATGGCTCTGATCCGGACTACAGCTTATCAGCAGGATCTGCGGCGTTTCCATGCAACGAATGTCAAGATTCGATCGTTTCATGAGGGAGACTTGGTACTCCGAGTGGATCAACAGCGACCTCATAAGCTTGCTCCAGCGTGGGAAGCTCCCTTTGTCGTCACCAAAGTGTTGAACAATGGAGCCTATCACCTGTACAACCTCAAGAAATAGATAGACGAGCCACGGGCCTGGAATGCAGATCTGCTCCAACGCTTTTATACTTAGAGACAGAAGAGTTTTGATGTAATAAAAATACTTCATCTATGCAAATCAGACTTCCGCAGTTTGTTGTCGATTCCGTTCGTACTGTTTCACACTTGGGAATTATCCAAGTGTCGAGCAATCCTCACACTCGGGGGATTAGCTGCGAACATGCTTTTGCCTAAATTAAAAACCCTATCGGGTGGATAGCAGTCCATTAACTCGACGACTTAGCTATGAACCAGCCTTCGTCTAAGTTCAAAATTCTTCTCCGAGTGTCGAGCAATCCTCACACTCGGGGGCTTAGCTGCGAACATGCTTTCGCCTAAGTTACAAACCCTGTCGGGCGGATAGCAATCCATTCACTCAACGACTTAGCAACGAACCAACCTTCATCTAAGTTCAAAATTCTTCTCTGAGTGTTGAGAAATCCTCACACTCGGGGGCTTAGCTGCAAACATACTTTCACCTAAGTTAAAACCTTTGCTGAGTGGATAGCAGTCCATCCACGCGATGACCTATTTGCGAATTAGTCTTCTCCTAGGTTCGAAGATACTCCGAGTGTTGAGCAATCCTCACACTCGGGGGGCTTAACTGTGAACATGCTTTCGCCTAAGTTAGAATCCCTGCCGAGTGGATAGTAATCCATCCACTCGACGTCCTAGCTGAGAATAAATCTTATCCTAGACTTAAAACATACCTCGAGTGTTGGGTAATCCTCACACTCGGGAGCTTAGCTGCGAACCAGCTTTCGCCTAAGTCAGAAAAAGAAAGGCAGACGAACAAGGGATTGAAAGCCAAATACGGATAAATCCAAAGGTTTAATCACAGATAAATGTTTCGCGAGAAAGCAAACATGCTCGGGCTTAAGGCATGAATGAAGTTTTAAAGCTGATACAATTCCACTCGGCATACCAAGGCAACTAAAGTTTTTCTCTCAAAGATCAAGTTTTTCAAGCACCCGAAGGGCTGACTGGCTCGACGAACGTGTCCAAGTCAATGCCGTCCGTGATCCTAGTGGCTGCATCGATGAAGGTCTCCATAAAATCGTCAAACTGAAGTTTCTTCGTGTTAACCACTCGGAGTTCCTTCAACTTGTCTTCCCTCACATCCCTTCAATAGACCCTAACGAGGGAGAGTGCCACGTCAGCTCCACACTGAGCAACAGATTTCTTCCAGGCCTGCACTCGATTGGGGAGGTCGTTCAGGCATGCCATCATAGATGTGAGGTCGAGCTGAAGAGTGTCTTTAGGCCAGAGTTCCTTGTCGATCCTCTCCATCGCAGATTTCATTTGGACGACATATGCTTGAACACCCTAGAGCCTGAAGTTGAGTCTGAGCATGTTCATGGCCACCGCATCTCCAACAGGTGACTTGGTGGGATCCAAATTGGGCTCGATTTCCTCAGTATCTTTTTCAAAGTCCTGGCAGAATTCTGTTGGGGAGAAGGAATGGGAGGAGGATTGATTATATACAGTCGTCAAAGATTTTATAAAGTCCAGTTGACAGAGATACTCACCATCGAGCATGATGTACATCTTCCTCGAGAACTCCCCCAAGTGCTTCTTGAGGCCATATATCCTCTTGGTTAGCTGCTCAGTTCTCTTGATGAGGTCCACACTCTCCTGCTTCAGTTTCGAGTTCTCCTCCTCCATTTTCTTGGCTGCAGTCAGCTTTTGGTCGGCAGCTTCAGTTTTCTCCTTCGCCACCCGTTGGGCATCAGTGAGCGCTTTGTCCTTGTCCTCCAGCGCTTTCTTCACGGTATCTAAAGAAACAGCATTGTTGAGTCGCGCTTGGAGTCGACGATTTTCATTGCGTACGTCTATTCGAGTGGGAGCACTCGGTTCAAAGCATGAAAAGTGAGGATGGGAATGCAGAGAGTCGACAGAAGTTACCTGCTAGAGTTTTCAGTTCAGCCCGCACTCGCTCCAAAGCATTGTCGGAGGCTTCCAAATCCACGCACAGCCAGTTCCTTTCATCTTCAAGGTCCTTGTACCGCGTGCCAAGTTACAAGCCCTCTGAAACCAACAAAGAAAGAAATTCAATCGACAAGTAATACCAGCACTCCGAAGTGCAAAAGACCAAAGGCGGTCGGCTGGGTGGCGCGCACCGCCCCGCCCCATTATCCTGGAATAGCGTCATATCATGGTTGATCAATGATATCCATGAAACCTACGTCCAGGGGAAGAAGAATTCAACCAAAAGTCCACTCGACATGTCGAGTGGCTCGCGTACTCCGCGTACCATAAACAAATTCAAGACAGTCTCTATCAGACCCCCGCTAGTGTAAGTACTCGACGGCGGTCTCGGGGACTACACCTAGTGGGTGTACTCATAGTGCCCCCACTGGGACGGTTAACACTCGATCTGTCGAGTGACCCGTTGACCCCATTCCACACCTTTGAAGCAGCGTCATATCACGGTTGATCAAATGATGTCCATAAAACCTACAGGGTAGCTTCGGTGCGGGACGGTGAAGAAAAATAAAATGCACCCGACATGTCGAGTGACGCTCGTACTCCGCATATGACAGAAATTATGATTTCAAGTTTTCAAGACTACTGCTTATCGTCTGCGATTAACAGTAGCCTCGGGGACTACACCGAGTGGGTGCACTTAGCGTGCCCTCACTGGTTACTAAAACAGTCGACAAGGTCTGCCCTATCCGAACATTCAACGGTCTTTTTAAGATCTCAACCGGTGCAAGAAGACGACAGAGGTCTCGGGGACTACACCCAGTGGGTGCACTTAGTGTGCCCCCACAGGATCTGCCAACTCTCGACCTGTCGAGTGGCAGAAAATATCCACCATTGGAACATTCGTCACTCAATCTATCGAGTGACATGCCACCCCACTCCGTGAAGTGCAGTCTATCCTTATGTATCGTCATATCATGGTTTATCAATGATATCCATGAAACCTACAAGGTAGCTTCAAAGTGGTGCGATCAAGGGCAAACGTATCCCGCATACGACAAACTCTAAGAGCCCTGTCGGTGCAAGCACTCGACAGCGGTCGTGGGGACTACACCCAGTGGTGCACTTAGCGTGCCCCCACTAGATCTGCCAACTCTCGACCTGTCGAGTGGCAGAAAATATCCATCATTGGAACATCTGTCACTCGATCTGTCGAGTGACATGCCACCACACTCCGTGAAGTGCAGTCTATCCTTATGTAGCGTCATATCATGGTTTATCAACGATATCCATGAAACCTACAAGGTAGCTTCGGAGTGGTGCGATCAAGGGCAAACATATCCCGCCTACGAAAAACTCTAAGACCCCTGCTGGTGTAAGCACTCGACAGCGGTCTCGGGGGCTACACCCAATGGGTGCCTCAGAGTGCCCCCACTGACCCAACACCTACTCAATTAAGACCTGATCTATTCGAGTGGAGAACTTTCAAACATTCTACGAGTGGAAAATAAACACCCACTGGGTGTACAGTCAAAGAAGACAAGAATTCAATCGGAAAAGTACTTACAATCGAACTTACTCGGACATTTGTGCGAAGCGCTGTGCTGGCATTGTAAGCCAACTTGCTAGCCTCGTACGCCTCCTTGGTGCGCAGCATCATCTGCTCCGCCTGGATCATGGCCTCCTTTGAAGCTCCAGTCCGATCTTCTGAAACGCGATGCAGGGGAAAAGCCTTCATCGGCAGGATCAGAGTAAAAGCTGGGGCAGTCGAGGTAGTCTGAGCAGGTCCGGTTGGATTCGATGTCATGATTGTTGAAACAGTTGGAGGGGCACTCGTCAAAGGCACTGTAGGATCAGCTCTGATCTGTGTCGAGTCGCTTATCCACTTGGAGGATCCTGCAGTCGACCTCTGAGGCGTTTGTATGGACGAATTCTTCGAGTGCGTGTGGGCAGGGTGCCTAAGATCTTGCTTCCGCCTCCCATGCCCCTAAGATGTTCTTCGTCATCTTCCAGCTGGATGATTTCTGCAGTTATCAATCGGCAATATTAACTTTTGCAATCAACAAACCATATTCGAGAAGCAGAACTGAAGATTTGGTTACCTCTGTGAGAAGTGGCTGCATCGGTAGTGTCTACGTCCATTGCTTCCCCTCCGTCATGTTGAGGTGACGTCACTGAAGTAGCATCTCTGATGGATCGAATAACACTCGGTCAACAAGAGTTCAAAGTCACAATCGACAGTTAGAATGCGAAAGTAAATACTCACCTGGAGACGACAGGCACAGCCATCCTCATTTGAGGCAGTGCTTTGCGAGGTTTGGTTGCATTCGTCTTGGGTTGCTTCGCCGATCGCTCACTTGACTCGACGGTCGAAGGTCGGCTCCGCTGCGGCTTCTTCTCACTTCAGCCCGGGACCTTGTCCTCAACAGTCACATGGGTCTTGGCGAGACTTCAAGCGGCGTTCGGAGCAAGGAGGAGACTCGACTTCTTCCTCGTTCTCACCGAGTTTTCGTATTCGTCTTCGGAGTCATAAGAGTCATCGCTGTCCACGCTACCGCCCTCACTCACCCCACCATCAATAGGTTGGTTCCCATTGGGTACATGCGAGTACATATGCATCCACTCCTGCGTGATACAAACAAGGAAGTTAGTCCATAAATCAATCGATCACTCGATAGTACAAGTACTTCAGTTGACAAAGTGCAACTTACCAGATTCTTCGGCGGATTTTCGGCCGAGTAAGGTCGGATCCTCTTGGCTCCCAAGGGGTTGTCACATGCCCCGGTGATGCTGCGAAGCCACTGCTCGACAGTTTTTTGTGGAACCTGATCTGGGTGCGTCCTGGTCGAGTCCTCAGGGCCTGCATAGTGCCACATGGTGTGATCCCTGGCTTGGAGCGGCTGAATCCGTCGACTGAGGAATGTCTCCCAGAGATCCATGCCGGTCACTCAACCCCGAACCAGTTTCACCACGGCGTCCACCAAGATTCCCACTTGTAGTTGTTCCTCCTCCGACACCTTTAGAGACTTGGGGATGGCTAGACGATCAGTTGTGTAAGGGGAAAGACCAGTCGACATGTTGGGAGAAGCTACATCTTTGCAATAAAACCATGTCGACTGCCAGCCTCTGACAGATTTAGGAAAGGCCATAGCAGGGAAAGAACTACGAGCTCTGTTTTGAAGCCCTAGACCCCCACACAACTGCAATACATGAGTTATTCCATCCTCAGGGAGGGCTTTCTTGACAGTCTGAGATCTAACCGTGAATATGTGCTTGAGTAGTCCCCAGTGAGGGGGACATCCTAGGAAGCACTCGCACAAGGCGATGAAAGAAGACAAGTAGGAAATAGCATTCGGCGGAGAGTGGTGGAGCTGAGCACCAAAGAAGTTCAGAAACCCTCTAATGAACGGGTGGGGAGGCATAGAAAAACCTCTTTCGACGTGGGAAAGGAGGAGAACTCGCTCTCCTTCGCGTGGCTCCGGTTCGCGCTCTCCCTCTGGCAACCTCCAGGCGTCGTCCACCACAAGTTCGTCGGCAACCAGGTTGTCGATGTCTGCTTGAGTGACCACCGAGGGGAGAAAGTCTCCCTGAATCCATCCCGCCGGCGCGGTAAACCGAGCGGTCAAGGGCTTCTTGCCTTTGCCTTTCGCCGCCCCCTTGTTGGCACGCTCCAGCTTCTCTGTGGTCCCCTTCGTCATCGCGGTGGTTGCGCTCGTCGAAGAGGAGCGGAGTGTTGCGTTGAGGACAGAGAAGGCGGGGGAAGAGAGGAAGTTTATTTATTGTGCAATATGTGGTGCTTAGGGATTTATACCCCGCCGAGTGCCTCACTGACGGGTGGGCCCGCGAGATCACCGCACACACCAACCACAGACGACGCCCTGTACGTTGCGAAATGACCAGCGCGAGAATCGAGGCATCATGCCCCCCACTTGCCCCGATCATGGCGTCATCGTCGTAGGCGCGCGCGTTTCCCAAATTTTCATATCCCGCAAGATCCGGGTCTGACAGACCGACCCGTCAACTCCAAAGATTCCTTCAGTTTACTCGAAACAAAATTGGCATTGAACATTCACTCGGTCACTTTCAAACCTGAATGGATCCGGGCGAATGACAAAGAGTTCAGTCGACGCAAGTTTCGTTGAAGCCCCGAATATCATTCGAAAGATTTGGTGTCTTGTTCTAAACTGATATCGATATCCCCATTCACCACTCGAACCCCGATACATTCGGGGGCTATGACGAGGATATGTACCTAGGGTAGGGTCCTAGGCCTGACCTACATACCCTACCTAAGGACACTACATTGGAGGACTTGAAGATCACGAATAAGCTTCCGACTGGATTCCTAGTGGCGCTCAAGTCACTCGACAAGCAATCCACTCGGAGACTTCTTCCTCCACTCGGCAGTCGTCTGTCACTCGGAAGCCCTCACTCCCAGTCGACGCCAAAATACCAGTAGCCACCCCTAGGAGGCCAACGGGCAGGCGTTAGGCCTTCCGTCATTAGTAGCTCTTATCATGTACGTTACCAGTAACGTTAGTCTTTAAACCCACGAGCAGACCCTTGGACGCCGGGTAATTATGAGGGGCAGCGAACTCTATATAAGCCGCCCCTCCCCTCTGGCACAAGGGTTCGCAACCACTATAATCTCAACATTCCACACGACAAAGCTCCCGAGCACTAAGACGTAGGGTTGTTACCTCCACGAGAGGGGCCTGAACTCATACATCCGTGTGTACACCCTCGCCGTAGCTAGGACTCTGCCCTCTCCTTTCGTACGCCTACCCTCTACTCTCAGGCTCGTTCCCACGACAATAACTAAAGAAGTGTGAGGACGTGAGAAATGAGGAATTCATTTATCCATGCTTAGCTTGCATCCTTTCAAGCATTTCCTCAGGTCTCCAGCAAATTCATCAGATGTTCAAGTACATCTGGAGACCTGACCCTGCATAAGAGATTAGTTCAATTTCTTCACCACCCACATCTGGAGGGGTGGCAAAGAGTTCATCATTCTAGGATCACCATATGAGAAGGAAGGCATTGAAGCTAGTGTGCTTCGTTTCACAGGACGAGGGTTAGAGTACTCATATGAATAAGCAGAGAAATTCTTTGAGGACTTATGAACATAATGATTTGAAGAATAATGCACATATTCAGAACTCTTAGATTTTCCCTGCGAAACAGATGCATTAGCACGAGAATGATATTTTTGACCATTTGAGGAATTTGGTCCAAGTGAAGACTTTGGTCCATCTGAGGAATTTGATATGGGGTTCCTTTTCTTCATGAGTGGTGTCATGAGGACATTCACTTGAAGATTTTGTAAGCAGCTCTTGGGAACCCAGATTTTCTTCATAGGAGAACCGTTCCTGCAGTTAGTCCCAACAAATCTGTCAAATACTTCACCTTTCTGATTTTTGAAGAATTTGTAGTTGGAGTCAAGTGACTCGTCAGAGGAATATGAAGTTTCCCAAGTAAAGCCAGATAAAGTGGATGGATCTACAGGAGGTCCTTTTGCAGGAACCCATGAGGTTTTAGGGTACTGCTTACGTGTCCAGTAGGATCCATCAGCATTGAGTTTCCTCTCAAAGGCAATACCCTCTTTCCTAGGGTTCCTGTTCAGAATCTACTTTTTGAGGACATCGCAAAGGGTTTGATGCCCTTTGAGACTTTTGTACATGCCTGTCACATACAATTCCTTCAACCCTGCATTTTCGTTAGTGATACTTGTGATATCCTCAGATGAGGAATTTGTGAGCACGGGAATAGTTGAAGAATTTGCAGAAATAGAAGCATTTAAACATTCAGGTCAAGAATTAGCAGTTTCACGTTCGATGCATTTCAAACAAGGTGGAACAAATTCTTCTTGAGCGGTACTGATCTGTTGAGCCAGTAAGGAATCGTTTTCCCTTTGGAGATCCTCATGAGACACTCTTAGTTTCTCAAGATCTTGCTTTCTTTGAAAAACTTCATAAGAAAGCTTCGCATGATCGGCTAAGAGAGCATTATGATGACTCTGAAGGTTATCATACTTTGTCTGAAGACTTTTGAGATTGTCAAACAAAGTTTGAGTTCAATCCACTTCCTCATTCAATAGATCATTGCTTTTGTGTAGTAGTTTCTGAAGCTTTTCAAGTGCACTTTTTGGCCTAGTGGCAATATTAGCAAGTTTGGCATAGCTAGGTTTCACATATTCATCAGATTCGTATGTACCTTGGAACCTTTAGCCATGAAGCAATAGGTGGGAGCATAATCATCATTGCTGACGTCAGAGTCATTGGAGTAGTAATTTTCTTCATCGTTGAAGATGGACTTGCTGACGAAGGCAGTGGCGAGAGCAGGGCTAGCAACACCAGATTCTGATTCCACCTTAGATTCTTCCTCTTCTTCATATTCTTCTTTTGGGTCCATTTCCTTGCCAATGAAAGCCCGAGCCTTTCTGGAACCATTCTTCTTATGCGTTGAGGACTTTGAAGATGAGGCTTTGCAGATGATGAATTTCAAGTGTCTTCTTTTTCTTCGAGTCATCTGAACTATCATCCTTGTACTTCTTCTTCTTTGATCCTTTTTCCTAGAGAGGACAGTCAGAGATGAAGTGACCTAATTTCTTACATTTGTGACAAGTTCTCTTCTTGTAGTCACCTGAGGAGTCTGACTTCCTCAAGCCACTTTTTGATGACTTTCCAAATCCGCCTCTCCTTGAGAACTTCTGGAATTTCCTCACGAGCATTGCCAACTCCTAACTCGGTTCTTTAGGATCACCAAGGCTACTATCAGAATCTTCGCCTTTGGATGAGGAAATTGCTTTTGCCTTCAGCACAAGATCTTCCATAGCTTGGCCTGTAGAGGTCTCTCTTCTCAACTTGCTGGAATTCATGAGTATTGAGTCTCTCAAGAATATCAGCATGATCAAGTGACTTGTAGTCTCCACGCTCTTGAATCATCAAATCCAGTGTATCAAATGAGGAATCAAGAGATCTCAGCAGTTTCTTCACAACTTCGTGATTGGTGATGTCAGTGGCGCCCAGTGCTTGAAGCTTGTTGGAGATATCAGTGAGACGATCAAAAGTTTGCTGAACATTCTCATTGTCGAGTCTTTTGAAGCTGTTGTAGAGATTGCGAAGAACATCAACACGAGAGTCACGTAGAGTGGAAACACCTTTCGTTGAATTTGGACAGCCTAGCCCAGATAAGCTTAGCAGACTCCAAAGCACTCACTCTGCCATACTGACCTTTTCTCAGATGGAGACATATGATATTCTTCGCTTGGGAATCGAGTTGCTTGACTCTCTTCACATCAGCATCAGTGACTGTGGGAGTAACATAGGGAACACCATTTTTCACAACTTACCAGAGATCGTTGTCAATTGCCTCAAGATTCATGTGCATCTTGTTCTTCCAGTAGGGATAGTCTGACCCATCGAAGGTAGGACAACCTGTGGAAACCTTGATCATACCTGCAATCGACATAACTAGAACTCCAAGCGGTTAAACCAAAATCACACAGAACAAGGGAGTACCTTGCTCTGATACTAGTTAAAAGTGTGTTATATCGATTAAAGGGGGGTGAATAGGCGATTTTTACAAATTCATCACTTGAGGAATTTCAACTTGAGGAATTTGAAATGTGATGAATAACTAGCAGCGGAATGAGTAATCAAGTGCATGAGAAACACAGCAGTAGCATAGTCATCATGATCAAATAAAGCATGCACAGATTACAGGTAGCATGATACAGGATAAGCAGGTGAGAAACAAGGTAATTTAAAGAATTTAAGATGAGGAAATTGTGAAAGTCTTCAGTCCAATTCTTCAAACAGTTACGATCAATTTCATCAACAAGTATACGAGGAAATAGAGGGGTTGAGGAAATAAAACCAGGTAGCTCGATGAAGACAATGGTTTGATGACCCAGTTCCAAATGATGTGGCAGTTGTACGTCTGGTTTGGACTAGCCTAGTATTTAAACCAGAGGACACACAGTCCTTACCGTATTCTTCTTGAGCTAAGGTCACAAAGTCCTCGCCCAAAACTCGTGGTAAGTCTTCAGGGTAGACTTCCAAAATCCTCACAAACTGGTCACCCGGCGATCCACAATTGACTGCTGGATGCTCTAGACCAAGGTCACTCCGTGATCCCCAATTGACTGCAGGATGCACTAGACCATGATGCCTAACCGTCTGGAAGATACACAGTCTTCAAAGGTAACAAGCGTTAGTTCCACACATGAACAATCTCTTCAGTGATGCTCAATCACTTTGGGTTTGGTGGTTTGGATTTGGGTTTTTCCTCACTGATGATTTTCTCTCAAAGTCCTCGGAGGATGGGTTGCTCACAAATCACAAGTGTCAGTTCTCTCTCGGAGCAACCAACCAACTAGTGGTTGTGGGGGGTGGCTATTTATAGCCAGGTTGCAACCTGACATGATAAGACATAAATGCCCCCAATGATATGACCGTTGTGGATAAGATGATTGGGGACAGCTGGCGCTAAGCACAGCAACGGCCGGAATTCCAAACTATGAAAGTCCTCAGGCTTATCATATTCCTCACTTGTAGGAAATTCACACTGGTGAAATCCTAACTCCTCAGTCAGATCAATTTCCTCAGAGAACAGAAGAACTTCGTCTCCGTCACTGCAGAACTTGACTGAACCACAAGAGAATTCCAAAAGGCTTCACTTGAAGGATTGGATAGGTTGAGGCTTTTGTAGTTGAGCATCAGTCAGAAATTTTCCATATTATTACCTCGGCCCCCTTTAACAGTATGGTGTTTCCGATTACTCAAATAAAGGAAATGAAACTACGAAAACAAAAGTCTTCATGCTTCATAGTCCTCATTCATATCTTCAAGGTCACACTAACTTCTTCATTTTCAAAGTCTTTAGGGAATACCAAAGTCTTCAGCAAAGTCTTCAGCTGAAGACATATTTTTAGGGGTCCATAATCTCTGAATATATCAAACTCCTCATTGAATTATAGAGCATGTGTACACTCACAAACACATTAGTTCCTTAACCTATAAGTCTTCAATACACCAAAATCACTAAGGGGCACTAGATGCACTTACAACCACCGAACGAACATGCACTAGTGCAGAACAGGCCTATAGTCGTGGGTCGTAAGGGCCTTTAGTGCCGGTTCTAGAACAAGCACTAAAGGGTGGGGACTAAAGCCTACCCCCTTTTAGTGCCGGTTCAACACGGCCCGGCACCAAAGGCCCTCCACGTGGCATCCGACGGCTCCGTGGACTGGGGGGACATTTAGTCCCGATTGGTAACACCAACCGGGACTAAAAGTATTGAGTTTTTTTTGTTTTGTTTTATTTTTTCTTTTAATTCTTTAGTTGTTTATGAATTAATTATGGTTATACGCCGTTATACAAATTTTGATACAGTACCAATTAAGAGGTTGTTATATCATTATGTTCATGATGAATTATTATATCATAGTGAGGAAGACGTGGATTTTATTCATCCAAATGAATAAAAAGTGATCAAAAGTTGAATTAGTAGGACGACGATCCTACTAATTCAACTTTTGGTCACTTTTGATCCATCCACATGAATCTAATCCGCTTTCCTTCCCCCAATGATATAACAAATCATCATGATAATCATGATCAACATCATCATATTAATATAAAAACTCTTGCATCATATCATCACCAACAACACTATAGCTAATAACCATCATAGTCGTTACCACCAACACTATTTAATCATCATTTTCATCAATGAGACATCATATAAGAAGTTGGTCACTAGTCATAATCACAACTCCTCCTCATCATCATCATCAACTCTAACACATTGTAGCACATAATAACACATTGTACCTAGGACCTAGTCCTCTCTCATAGGACCTACTCTACCCTCTCTTAGGTACAATATCATAAAACAAGATAGGCTCTAACTCTTCGTTATGGAGAATGGAGATCATCCTGTCTCCAATTCTTGGCCTACGCACAATGTTGCTTCCAAGTAGCTCTCTACGATTGACCATACATTTTTTCCAATCTTTGATTGTCATGTCTTCATCGGTTTTAGAAATCCAGTATGGACAGGAGTGATGCATAGGCTGACCTGGCCGTGGTGGCCCTAAGATCATAACAACAACGCAACCTCTCGAGAACATCAGATGAGGCACACAATCCTTCAGGATTTTCTGTTGAAAAACATAGTAATAACTTTGTAGTTAGCAATGTAGTTTAGTTTTAGAAGAATTTATGCAAAAGATGCACAGATGTCGTAATTGTTGGGGAATGTTGCATGGGAAACAAAAAAAATCCTATGCACACGAAGATCTATCCATGGTGATGAGCATCTATGAGAGGGAGAGTGGATCTACATACCCTTGTAGATCGCTAAGCGGGAAGCGTTAAGAAACGCGGTTGGTGTAGTGGAACGTCTTCGCGATCCAAATCGCCGTGCGTCCCACGATCCAATCACGATCCGTCCCGCGATCCAATCACGATCCGTCCCGCGATCCAATCAGATCCGTCCCATAAACTTGATCACGATCCATCTCACGAACTTGATCACGATCCTTCCGATCTAGCACCGAACGGACAGCACCTCCGCGTTCAGCACACGTATAGCTTGATGACGATCTCCACCGTCTTGATCCAGCAAGAAGGAGTGGAGAGGAAGAAGAGTTCTCCGGCAGCCTGATGGTGCTCCGGCGATGGTGGTGGAGCAATTCCGGCAGGGCTTCGCCTAAACACGGCAGAAAACCGATCTAGAGGAGAAACTATGCACTAGAGATTAGGGTTTGCAGGTGGCTGAAAAATCAAGTGCAAAACCCTAGAAATCCACTAGTATATATAGGAGGAGAGGACGAGAGGAGGCAGCTTGGCCTCCAAGCCTCCTAGGCTTCGGCCAAACTAGGAGAGGAGGAGTCCACCTCCTCCACTCCTAGTAGGATTAGGATTCATCCTTTTTTTTCCTTTTTGCCTTTTCCCACCTTTTTCCTATTGGGTTTTCTTCTCCAGCCACATGGGCCTTGTGTGGGAGCTTCCACCAGCCCACTAAGGGCTAATATTCACTCTCCCACAGCCCATGAAGCCTCTTGGGTCGAAATACCCCTCTCGGAGGTCTCCCGGTACACTACCGGCACTCCCGGTACACTACCGATAAGCCCGGAACTTTCCCGGCGACCAAAACAAGACTTCCTATATATGAATCTTTACCTCCGGACCATTCCGGAGCTCCTCGTGATGTCCGGGATCTCATCCGGGACTCCGAACAAACTTTGGTCACCATCATACACAACTCTATACTACCAAAACGTCACCAAACCTTAAGTGTGCAAACCCTGCGGGTTCGAGAACTATGTAGACATGACCGAGACACCTCTACGGTCAATAACCAATGGCGGGACCTGGATGTCCACATTGGTTCCTACATATTCTACGAAGATCTTTATCGGTCGAACCTCTGTGTCAAGGATTCAGTTAATCCCGTATGATGTTCCCTTTGTTCTTCGGTATGTTACCCTCCCGAGATTCGATCGTGGTATCTCCATACCTAGTTCAACCTCATTACTGGCAAGTCTCTTTACTTGTTCCGTAATACAAGATCTCGCAACTAACACTTAGTCATACTGCTTGCAAGGCTTATTGTGATGTTGTATTACCGGGTGGGCCCTGAGATACCTCTCCGTCACACGGAGTAACAAATCCCAGTCTTGATCCATGCCAACTCAACAGACACCCTCGGAGACACTTGTAGAGCACCTTTATAGTCACCCAGTTACGTTGCGACATTTGATACACACAAGGTACTCCTCCAATATCTGTGATTTGCATGATCTCATGGTCATAGGAACATATACTTGACATGTAGAAAATAGTAGCAATAAACTGACACGATCATAAGCTACGTTTGTTGTTTGGGTCTTGTCCATCACATTATTCTCCTAATGATGTGATCCCGTTATCAAATGACAATTTATTGCCTCTAGGGCATATTTCCAACAATCTCCCACTTGCACTAGAGTCAATAATCTAATTCACATCACTATGTGATTTACATTGTAATGAATCGAACACCCATGCAGTTCTGGTGTTGATCATGTTTAGCCCTTGGAAGAGGTTTAGTCAACAGGTCTGCAACATTCAGATCCGTGTGCACTTTGCAAATATTTATGTCCTTCTCCTCGACGTAATCGCAGATGGAGTTGAAGCTCCTCTTTATGTGTCTGGTCCTCTTGTGAAACCTTGGTTCCTTGGCCAGAGCAATGGCACCAGTGTTGTCACAAAACAGGTTCATTGGATTCAGTGCACTGGGCACTACTCCAAGATCTATCATGAACTGCTTCATCCAGACACCTTCTTTCGCTGCCTCTGAGGCTGCGATGTATTCCGCTTCGCACGTAGAATCAGCTACCACGCTTTTCTTGGAACTGCACCAGCTTACCGCTCCTCCGTTAAGAATAAATATGTATCCGGTTTGCGACTTAGAGTCGTCCGGATCAGTGTCAAAGCTTGCATCAACGTAACCCTTTACGACGAGCTCTTCATCACCTCCATAAACAAGAAACATTTCCTTAGTCCTTTTCAGGTACTTAAGGATATTCTTGACCGCTTGCCAGTGCTCCATTCTAGGATCACTTTGAAACCTTCCGGCCATACTTATGGCAAGGCTGACATCGGGTCTTGTTCACAGCATTGCATACATGAGAGAGCCTATGGCTGAAGCATAGGGGATGACACTCATCTTTTCTCTATCTTCTGCAATTACTAGACATTGAGTCTTACTCAACTTCACACCTTGTAACACAGGCAAGAACCCCTTCTTGGACTGTTCCATTTTGAACTTCTTCAAAACTTTATCAAGGTATGTGCTCTGTGAAAGTGCTATTAAGCGTCTCGATCTATCTCTATAGATCTTAATGCCTAATATGAAAGCAGCTGCTCCTAGGTCCTTCATTGAAAAACTCTTGTTCAAATATTCCTTCACGCTTTCTAGCATTTCTATATTGTTTCCAATCAGCAATATGTCATCCACATATAATACTAGAAACGCTATAGAGCTCCCACTCACTTTCTTGTAAATACAAGCTTCTCTGTAAACTTGTATAAACTCAAACGCTTTGATCACCTCATCAAAGCGCTTATTCCAACTCCGAGATGCTTGCACCAGCCCATAAATGGATCGCTGGAGTTTGCAAACTTTGTCAGCATTCTCTGGATCGACAAAACCATCTAGTTGCATCATATACAACTCTCCCTCAAGGAAACCGTTGAGGAACGCTGTTTTGACATCCATCTGCCAAATTTCATAGTCGAAATAAGCAGCTATTGCTAACATGATTCTGACAGACTTAAGCATCGCTACGGGTGAGAAAGTCGCATTGTAGTCAACTCCTTGAACTTGTGAAAAACCCTTTGCCACAAGTCGAGCTTTATAGACGGTGACATTATCGTCCGCGTCTGTCTTCTTCTTAAAGATCCATTTGTTCTGAATGGCCTTTCGCCCTTCAGGTAATACTTCCAAAGTCCATACTTTGTTTTCATACATGGATCCCATCTCGGATTTCATGGCCTCTAACCATTTCTCGGAATCCGGGCTCATCACTGCTCCTCCATAGCTCGTAGGTTCATTGTTGTCCAACAACATGACCTCCAAGACAGGGTTGCCGTACCACTCAGGGGTAGTACGCGGCCTTGTCGACCTATGAGGTTCAAAAACAGCTTGATCCGAAGCTTCATGATCATCATCATTAACTTCCTCTTCTACCGTCGTAGGTTCCACAGAAACATCCTTCTGCGCTGCACTACTTTCTGGTTGAAGTAAAGGTTCGTTAACCTCATCAAGCTCTATTTTCCTCCCACTCAATTCTTTCGAGAGAAACTCTTTCTCAAGAAATGTTCCGTTTTAGCGAGAAACATTTTGCCTTCGGATCTGAGATAGAAGGTATAACCGACTGTCTCTTTCGGGTATCCTATGAAGACGCATTTCTCCGCTTTGGGTTCCAGCTTTTCAGGCTGAAGCTTTTTGACATAAGCATCACATCCCCAAACTTTAAGAAACGACAACGTTGGCTTCTTGCCAAACCACACTTCATATGGCGTCGTCTCAACGGATTTTGATGGTGCCCTATTTAAAGTCAATGCAGCTGTCTCTAATGCATAACCCCAAAACGATAGCGGCAAATCAGCAAGAGACATCATAGAACGCACCATATCTAATAAGGTTCGATTACGACGTTCGGACACACCATTACGCTGTGGTGTTCCGGGCGGTGTCAACTGTGAAACAATTCCACACTGTCTTAAGTGACTGCCAAACTCATAACTCAGATATTCACCTCCTCGATCAGATCGCAGGAACTTAATCTTCTTGTTACGATGATTCTCAACTTCACTCGGAAATTGCATGACCTTTTCAAACGTTTCGGACTTGTATTTCATTAAGTAAATATACCCATATCTACTTAAGTCATCAGTGAAGGTGAGAAAATAACGATATCCACCACGCGCTGTAACATTCATTGGACCGCACACATCAGTATGTATGATTTCCAATAAGTTACTCGCCCGTTCCATTGTTCCAGAGAACGGCGTTTTAGTCATCTTGCCCATGAGGCATGGTTCACATGTGTCAAGTGATTCAAAATCAAGTGACTCCAGAAGTCCATCAGCATGGAGCTTCCTCATGCGTTTTACACCAATATGACCTAAATGGCAGTGCCACAAGAAAGTGGTACTATCATTATCAAATCTACATCTTTTGGCATCAATGTTATGAACATGTGCGTCATCACTATCAAGATTCAGTATGAATAAACCCCTAACATTGGGTGCATGACCATAAAATATATTACTCATATAAATAGAACAACCTTTATTCTCTGATTTAAATGAGTAACCGTCTCGCAACAAACAAGATCCAGATATAATGTTCATGCTTAACGCAGGCACTAAATAACAATTATTCAGGTTCATCACTAATCCCGATGGTAATCGAAGAGAGAGCGTGTCGACGGCGATCACATCAACCTTGGAACCATTTCCCACGCGCATCGTCACTTTGTCCTTTGCCAGCCTTCGTTTATTCCGTGGTTCCTGCTTTGAGTTGCAAATGTGAGTAACCGAACCGGTATCAATTACCCAGGCACTACTATGAGAGCTAGTAAGGTACACATCAATAACATGTATATCATATATACCTTGTTTGTCGTTGGCCGCCTTCTTGTCAGCCAGGTACTTGGGGCAGTTCCGCTTCCAGTGACCAGTTCCTTTGCAATGAAAGCACTCGGTTTCTGGCTTAGGTCCATGCTTGGGCTTCTTTGCAGGAGCAGCAACTGCCTTGCCATCCTTCTTGGTTTTACCCTTCTTGCCCTTGCCCTTGACTTTGCCATTTTTCTTGAAACTAGTGGTTTTATTGACCATCAACACTTGATGTTCTTTCTGGATTTCAGACTCAGCGACTTTTAGCATCGCAAACAGCTCAGCGACTGACTTGTTCATCCCGTGCATGTTATAGTTCATCACAAAGCTCTTGTAACTAGGTGGTAGTGATTGAAGAACTCTATCAGTGATCGCCTCTGGCAGAAGGTCAATTCCCAACTCCGCTAGACGAGTTGAATACCCAGACATTCTGAGTATATGTTCACTGATAGACCCGTTCTCCTCCATCTTGCAAGCATAGAACTAATCAGAGGTTTCATACCTCTCGATCCGGGTGTTCTTCTGAAAGATAAACTTCAACTCTTGGAACATCTCATATGCTCCATGACATTCAAAACGTCTTTGAAGTCCCGGTTCTAAGCCACACAATATTGCACACTGAACTATTGAGTAATCTCCAGTACGTGCCTCCCAAGCTTTCTTAACGTCTTCGGAGGTCATGTCTTCTGGTTGGTCACCAAGCGGTGCATCAAGGACATATGATTTCTGGGAAGCCGTGAGGATAATCCTCAGATTACGGGCCCAATCAACAAAGTTACTTCCATCATCTTTCAGTTTAGCTTTCTCTAGGAACGCATTAAAATTCAGGGGTGCTACTGCGCGAGCCATTGATCTATAACATAAATATGCAAAGTTCACTTAGACTATTGTTCAAGATAATGAGTTTAGTTAATCAAATTACTAAAGCTCCCACTCAAATTGACATCCCTCAGGTCATCTGAGTGTCACATGATCCAAATCCACCAACTCAAGTCCGATCATCACGTGAGTTGAGGTGGCTTCAATGGTGAACATCATTATGTTGATCATATCTACTATATGACTCATGTTTGACCTTTCGGTCTCTTGTGTTCCGAGGCCATGTCTGTACATGCTAGGCTCGTCAAGTTTAACCCGAGTGTTCTGCGCGTGCAACACTGGCTTGCACCCGTTGTATGTGAATGTAGAGTCTATCACACCCGATCATCACGTGGTGTCTCAACACGACGAACTTTCGCAACGGTGCACACTCGGGGAGAACACAATTTTATCTTGAAATTTAAGTGAGGGATCACCTTATAATGCTACCGTCGTACTAAGCATAACAAGGTGCATAAAAGGATTAACATCACATGCAATTCATAAGTGACATGATATGGCCATGAACTTGTGCTTTAGATCTCCATCTTGAAAGCACCAGCATGATCTTCATCGTCACCGGCATGACACCATGATCTCCATCATCTTGATATCCATCAACGCGTCGCCATCGAGGTTGTCACGCCCTGCATGCTTCTACTACTATTGCTACCGTTTAGCGATAAAGTAAAGCATTACATAGCGCTTAATGATTGACACGCAGGTCATACAATAATTAAAGACAACCCTATGGCTCCTGCCGGTTGCCGTACTCATCGACATGCAAGTCATGAAATTCTATACATCACATGATCATCTCATACATCACATATATCACATCATGTAATAGGCCATATCACATCACAACATACCCTGCAAAAACAAGTTAGATGTCCTCTAATTGTTGTTGCATGTTTTACGTGGCTGCTACGGGTTTCTAGCAAGAACGATTCTCACCTACGCATAAACCACAACGGTGATACATAATTTGCTTTTCAACCTTCTCAAGGACCGCCTTTGTCGAATCCGATCCAACTAAAGTGAGAGAAACTGCCACCCGCAAGCCATGTAGGCAACAAGTTGCGTCGAGGGAACCGGTCTCTCGTAAGAGTACGAGTAATGTTGGTGCGGGCTGCTTCATCTCACAATACCGCTGAACCAAAATCCAACCAAGGGAGGAAGCAATCTAAGCATCAACGCCCACAAACCTTTTGTGTTCTACTCGAGATCTCATCTACACATAGACCTAGCTCATGATGCCACTGTTGGGGAACGTTGCATGGGAAACAAAAAATTTCCTATGCACACAAAGATCTATCCATGGTGATGAGCATCTATGAGAGGGAGAGTGGAACTACATACCCTTGTAGATCGCTAAGCGGGAAGCGTTAAGAAACGCGGTTGGCGTAGTCGAACATCTTCGCGATCCAAATCACTGTGCGTCCCGCGATCCAATCATGATCCGTCCCACGATCCAATCATGATCTGTCCCGCGATCATATCACGATCCGTCCCAGGAACTTGATCACGATCCGTCTCACGAACTTGATCATGATCCTTCCGATCTAGCACCGAACGGACGGCACCTCCGCGTTCAGCACACGTACATCTTGATGACGATCTCCACCGTCTTGATCCAGCAAGAAGGAGTGGAGAGGAAGAAGAGTTCTCCAGCAGCCTGACGGCGCTCCGGCGATGGTGGTGGAGCAATTCCGGCAGGGCTTCGCCTAAACACTGCAGAAAACCGATCTAGAGGAGAAACTATGCACTAGAGATTAGGGTTTGCACGTGGCTGAGAAATCAAGTGCAAAACCCTAGAAATCCACTAGTATATATAGGAGGAGAGGAGGAGAGGAGGCAGCTTGGCCTCCAAGCCTCCTAGGCTTCGGCCAAACTAGGAGAGGAGAAGTCCACCTCCACCACTCCTAGTAGGATTAGGATTCATCCTTTTTTTTTCCTTTTTGCCTTTTTCCACCTTTTTCCTTTTGGCTTTTCTTCTCCAGCCACATGGGCCTTGTGTGGGAGTTTCCACCAGCCCACTAAGGGCTGATATTAACTCTCCCACAGCCCATGAAGCCTCTTTGGTCGAAATACCCCTCCCGGAGGTCTCTCGGTACACTACCGGCACTCCCGGTACACTACCGATAAGCCCGGAACTTTTCCGGCGACCAAAACAGGACTTCCTATATATGAATCTTTACCTACGGACCATTCCGGAGCTCCTCGTGATGTCCGGGATATCATCCGGGACTCCGAACAAACTTCGGTCACCACCATACACAACTCTATACTACCGAAACGTCACCAAACCTTAAGTGTGCAGACCCTGCAGGTTCGAGAACTATGTAGACATGACCGAGACACCTCTACGGTCAATAACCAATGGCGGTACCTAGATGTCCACATTGGTTCCTACATATTCTAAGAAGATCTTTATCGGTCGAACCTCTATGGCAAGGATTCAGTTAATCCCGTATGATGTTCCCTTTGTTCTTCGGTATGTTACTTGCCCAAGATTCGATCGTCGATATCTCCATACCTAGTTCAACCTCGTTACTGGCAAGTCTCTTTACTCGTTCCGTAATACAAGATCTCGCAACTAACACTTAGTCATATTGCTTGCAAGGCTTATTATGATGTTGTATTACCGAGTGGGCCCTGAGATACCTGTCCGTCACACGGAGTAACAAATCTCAGTCCATGGCTAGGAAACCTTAACCATCTTTCGATCAACGAGCTAGTTCACTAGAGACACACTAGGGACATTGTGTTTGTCTACGTATCCACACATGTATCCATGTTTCCAATTAATACAATTATAGCATGGACAATAAACGATTATCATGAACAATGAAATACAATAATAAACACTTTATTTATTGCCTCTAGGGCATATTTCCAACAGTAATAGTAGAAAATCTTACCATGCAATCTCCATGGATGTTACTTGTAGTTCACCGCGTGCACTAGTGGCACGTATTGACCATAATGTGGAGGAGTTTGATAATAGCTATTGTAATTCGAAAGATGGTTAAGAAATGCGGTTAGATGATCTTTATCCATATAAGTTAATTCTGCTTCATCATTGTAGTAGTAGGTTCTGTCTACCATCTTCCGTACATTTTTTGAAGAATGAAAATAAGTTGTCAACTATTTTTAAATAAACAATATAAATTACTTAATAAATATGGTTGAGAAACTCACACGATGGTAGAACTGGAGGCGTCTGCACATCGACCAAGATGTCGATATTACCTTCAATTCCATCTTCCGGACAAATATCAAAGGTGATAAGCATATTACGCTCAAATGCATAAGCCTTGCATAGTGCTCTCCAACTTTTGCATTCAAAATAGCAGTAGGTATCTGCATTGTACAATTTTACGGCAATAGTATAACCATGCTCGGTCCTCAAGTGAACTATCTTTACGTCCATACTTTTTTTAGTATTGAAACCAATCTTATCCAAGATATAAATTCTTTCATGGCAGGGGATACGCTAGTAGAATAGTAAAAAATTAAAATTATAAGTTGAAGCAAAAGAAGCAGAAGTCATGCTTAATTACGAAAAAAGACTTGTCGTTGTGACTTATTGTATCCACTTCGAAGGTCTCATCCAGCATGATGCTGAAACGCCTACCATCAACTAGGAAAGGCTTATCACACAGGCCGCACTCGTATTCGCACATAGAGGATTCCCTTTCATCGTCAGACATTTCCTATGTTCATAGTTGAAACATTTAAAATCGATCGAAGGAAACTACGAGAAAACTAATCAACACACAAATCACTATTACTCAATATGCAATAGGTTGACTTTAGCTCTGTCGAGTCTTTCCTTCCTAAACTCTCATCTTACGTATATGGTGGGCACTCCTTCTGATATTGCGAGCGTCGGTGATGGTGGCTCCTCCATTCGTCCCAGAGTGCATTACACCAAAATTTCTAGCACACTCGAAAGAAGGAGAAACGACCCCCACGACAACAGTCGGGATTCTTCCTCTCTCATATATATATATATATATATATATGATGGACACTCTCCCTTACTGAAAGACACACAAGAAGCCGAAACAGACATAAAGTCAACCCGTTCCATATATCGAGCAATGACATAGAAAAAATGCAACATTAAAATATGCAACTTTTACAAATACTAATTGCTATACATTGGATCAAATATCAAAATTCATCAACTTTTTTATATACATATATTGGATCAAAATGTAAAAATTCGTAGGTTATAACTACTCTAATAATATTCCATTCTCAATAAAAAAATCTAATTAAGCAACATTATATACTTCTAAGGAACATTTTAATAGCTTAGGGATATTATATACTTCCAAATTAAGCAAAAAAATCCAATTAAGCATATATACTAATTAAACATATATATTAATTAAACACTAATTATAGAAAAACAACATTATATAAAAAAATTCAAAATTCATCTAATTAACATTTATATATCTAAAATTCATCTAACATTTCTATAATTAAAAGTATAAAAAACAAAAAAATATTCATCTAAAATTTATATATCTAATTCATTTAACATTTCTATAACTAAAAGTATAAAAAACTAAAAAACAGAAAATAAGAAAATGTGTGTGTGTGCATGCGTGTGTGTGTTCATGCATGTGTGTGTGTGTGTGCAGGCTCGATCGATGGTAGGGTGGCCATGGCGGCAGGTGCTCACAGCGGGGCGACGGGCGGCGAGGCGAGGCGAGTCGTCGGCGACGGCGAAGACGATGGAGCACGAGCTCGAGGAGGGGGCGGCGCGCGATAGGGGCGGCGATGGGGGGTAGCGCATCGGGGGCGGCGACGGTATGGGCGGCGCGTCGGGGGCAGCGACAGCGTGGGCAGCGCTTTGGGGGTGGCGACAACGTTGGGGCAGGTGGTGCGTCGGGGGCAGCGGCGATCTTCTCTGTTCGTACTGGTCGAAGAGAGACGAAGAAGCAGACGGAAAGTAAAAAAATTCAAGTCCAGCTTATATAGGAGGACCTTTAGTCGCGGTTGGTGGCTCCAACCGCAACTAAAGGGGGTCTTTAGTCGCAGTTGGAGCCACCAACCGCGACTAAGGTGAATTTCACCAGCCGAAGCGGCAGGAAGCAAAACCCTTTAGTCGCGGTTGGTGGCTCCAACCGCGACTAAAGGGGTGTCTTTAGTCGCGGTTGGAGCCACCAACCGTGACTAAAGACCTGTTCCTGGCACGGCGCACTGCGGTGGAAGTTTAGTCTCTCCTTGCCAAGCGAGGGGCAGCCGCATTGGTTTAAAAGTCACGTTGCGGCTGCTCCCTCGAGCTCCTCTCTAAGCAGGTCTATGTGGGCCTATCGAACCTGTGCGGCCCTATTGGGCCTACTGGCCTTGAGGGCCTGCATCCTGGCCCAAGTTGGGTTTCTAGTCGTATGCAGGCCGTGGCGGCCCAGTAGGCGGCATATTTTTTAATTATTTTTCTTTTTTTTGTTTTTTGCTTTATTTATTTTCTTTTGTTTCTAAGTTTTTTTGTGCTTTATTGAGAGTTAATGAG
This sequence comes from Hordeum marinum, assembly GCA_022496015.1. NCBI lineage: Eukaryota > Viridiplantae > Streptophyta > Magnoliopsida > Poales > Poaceae > Hordeum > Hordeum marinum. The sequence goes on from CM039678.1 coordinate 28,751,109, forward strand.
TGAATCTTTTTGCGTTAGGTCATAAAAATTATAAAAAATTTGTTAGTGGCAGTAGTTTTCAAATTGGAATAGTTTAAATTTGAATTATTGGAAATTTGTGTGAATTAGTAGTTTGTGAATAACTTTACTTTAAAAATAGATTTTCCAGTGATTCTTTTTTATAATGTTTAATATTATCATGTTTTATCATTATATCCAATTTGGTAATTCTTAGGTTATTTAGAAAATGAAATGCCTTTGTAACAACCGAGTTTTCGTCTGATGGCCTCCCTTCGAATGGTGCATACTAAATGCACAAAAAGTATGGACTTGAAATAAGTTAAAAAAATGAAATATCTTTTTAACAGGCGAGTTTTCGTCTGAAACCCTGATACTTCGAAAGAGATTGTCCATTTTGTACACGAAGTGCATCCAGTTTTGCCGTAACCCTCTCAACTTTTTAGCACATGCTATGTGGGTGAAATGATGATACCATGCCAACTTTCAACCTTTTCAGAATTCATTTGAAGTGCTTATCAATTTGAGGGTCATTTAGCTCAAAAAAAATCAGTAAATGCATGAAAAAATAGCAAATGAAGTCGGAAAGGGTTGAAAATTTATGGCCTCCCTTAGAATGGTGCATACTGAACACACAAAAAGTCTGGAGTTGAAATAAGTTAAAAAGTGAAATGTCTTTGTAATAGGCGAGTTTTCGTCTGAAACCCTGATACTTCGAAAGAGATTGTCCATTTTGTACACGAAGTGCATCCAGTTTTTGTCGTAACCGTCTCAAGTTTTTAGCACATGCTATGTGGGTGAAATGATGATACCATGCCAACTTTCTACCTTTTCAGAGTTCATTTGTAGTGCTTATCAATTTTAGGGTCATTTAGCTCAAAAAAATCAGTAAATGCATGAAAAATAGCAAATGAAGTCGGAAAGGGTTGAAAATTGATGGCCTCCCTTCGAATGGTGCATACTGAACGCACAAAACACATAATTACACTACTATTACAAAGATTCCCTTCGGTTTGTCCGAAGTGGGACTTTCTAGATATATAAGTCCAAAAACTAACTAGAGAAGCCGGTCACATCCCAGAGTGGGATCTTTGGGTGTAAAACTTATTCCTTGCGTGTGTCCCTTTGCGTGGTAACCATGGGCAATCTTCATTGTTTAACTTGATGCTCGGGTCAACATTCACAATGAAGGGAGCAATTTCATGAAACTTTTCATAATCTTCTGACATGTCTGTCTTGTCCTCCACTCCCACGATGTTTCTTTTCCCTGAAAGAACTATGTGGCACTTTGGCTCATCTCATGATGTATTTGCTTCCTTATCTTTTCTTTTTCTTGGCTTGGTAGACATGTCCTTCACATAGAAAACCTACGCCACATCATTGGCTAGGACGAATGGTTCGTCTGCGTACCCAAGATTGTTGAGATCCACTGTTGTCATTCCGTACTGCGGGTCTTCCTTTACCCCACCTCCTGTCAAATTGACCCATTTGCACCTAAACAAAGGGACCTTTAAATCAAGTCCATAGTCAAGTTCCAATATCTCCTCTATGTAACCATAGTATGTGTCCTTTGGCCCATTGTTGTTTGCTGCATCAAAGCGGACACCACTGTTTTGGTTGGCGCTCTTTTTGTCTTGGGCGATCGTGTAAAATGTATTCCCATTTATCTCGTACCCTTTGAAAGTCAATATAGTCGAATATGGTAACTTGGATAGCAAGTACATGTCATCTTCAACAGTGTCATCATGCATGAGACGTGTCTGCAACCAACCGGCGAAAGTCACCGTTTATTCATGTGTAATCTAGTCGTCAGACTTCTCCGGGTGTTTGGAGCGTAGAATATTCTTGTGTTGCTCAATATATGGAGCCACCAAGGCGGAACTTTGTAGAACTGTGTAGTGTGCTTGCGCCAAAGAATGCCTGTCCCGACATATTAGTGAATTCTTTCCTAGCGTGCCTTTTCCACCTAGTCTGCCCTCATGCCGCGATTCAGGAACACCTATGGGCTTAATGTCAAGAATAAAGTCAACTCAAAACTCAATGACCGCCTTTGTTTCATGGACCTTGGAGATGCTTCCTTTTGGCATGGCATGATTATGAACATATTTCTTTAAGACTCCCATGAACCTCTAAAAGGGGAACATATTGTGTAGAAATACAGGACCCAGAATGGCAATCTCCTCGACTAGGTGAACTAGGACATGCGTCATGATATTGAAGAAGGATGGTGGGAACACCAACTCGAAACTGACAAGACATTGCACCAAATCATTCTCTAACCTTGGTAGGATTTCTGCATCGATTACCTTCTGAGAGATTGCATTCAGGAATGCACATAGCTTCACAATGGATAATCGAACATTTTCCGGTAGAAGCCCCGTCAATGCAACCGGAAGCAGTTGCGTCATAATCACGTGGCAGTCATGAGACTTTAGGTTTTGGAACTTTTTCTCTGCCATATTTATTATTCCCTTTATATTCGACGAGAAGCCAGATGAGACCTTCATACTGAGCAGGCATTCGAAGAAGATTTCCTTCTCTTCTTTGGTAAGAGCATAGCTGGCATGACCCTGAAACTGCTTTGGATCCATGCCGTCTTTTCCGTGCATACGTTGCTGGTCCTCTCGTGCCTCCGGCGTATCTTTTGTCTTCCTATACACGCCCAAGAAGCCTAGCAGGTTCATGCAAAGATTCTTCGTCACAAGCATCACATCGATTGCAGAGCGGACCTCGAGGTCTTTCCAATACGGTAGGTCCCAAAATATAGATTTGTTCTTCCACATGGGTGCGCGTTTGTCAGCGTCATTCGGAACAGATTGTGCACCAGGACCCTTGCCAAAGATTACTTTTAAATCCTTGACCATATCAAGTATTTCATCACTCGTACGGTGGCGAGGCTTCTTCCGGTGATTTGCCTCACCTTTGAAATTCTTGCCTTTCTTTCTTACGAGATGCCTGCTCTGAAGAAATCGACGATGCCCCAGATACACATTCTTCTTACATTTATCCAAATATATATTGTCGGTATCATCTAAATAGTGCGTGCATGCATGGTATCCCTTGTTTGTCTGTCCTGAAAGGTTACTGAGAGCAGGCCAATCATTGATGGTTACAAACAGCAATACATATAGGTCAAATTCCTCCTAATCTTTCGCATCCCACGCAGGTACACCTTTTCCATTCCACAGCTGTAAAAGTTCTTCAACCAATGGCCTTAGGTACACATCAATGTCTTTGTCGGGTTGCTTGGGGCCTTGTATGAGCACTGGCATCATAATGAACTTCCGCTTCATGCACAACCAAGGAGGAAGGTTATAGATACGTACATAGAGTCACAGGACATGTGCTATGATTGTTGTTCTGCTCCCCAAAAGGATTAATGCCATCTGCACTTAAACCAAACCATACATTCCTTGCATCCTTTGCAAAGTCCTTCCACTTTCTCTCGATTTTTCTCCACTGCGACCTGTCAGCGGGCACTCTCAACTTCCCATCTTTCTTACGGTCTACGTTGTGCCATCGCATCAACTTGGCGAGCTCTTTGTTTTGGAACAAACGTTTCAACCGTGGTATTATAGAAGCATACCACATCACCTTGGCAGGAATCTTCTTCCTGGGGTGCTCGCCCTTAACATCACCAGGGTCATCGTGGCAGATCTTATAGCGCAATGCACAACATACCCGGCATGCATTCAAATCCTCGTACTCACCGCGGTAGAGGATGCAGTCATTAGGGCATGCATGTATCTTCTCGGCCTCTAATCCTAGAGGGCAGACAACCTTCTTTGCTTCGTACGTACTCTCTGGCAATTAGTTGTCCTTTGGTAGCTTCTTCTTTAACATTATCAGCAACTTTTGAAATGCCTTGTCAGATACACCATTCTCTGCCTTAAATTGCAGCAATTCGAGTGTGGTACTCGGCTTTTTATTGTCATCTTCGCAATTTGGGTACAACCCTTTTTTGTGATCCTCTAACATGCGCTGCAACTTCAGCTTCTCCTTTTCACTTGCGTAGTTTCTCTTTGCATCGGCAATGGCCCGACCAAGATCATCAGCGGGCTCATCTGATGCCTCTTCTTCAGCTCCTTCCCGCATTGTTGGCTCAGCTTCTTCCCCCATTGTTGTACCATCGTATTCATGGAACCCATGGCTAGGATAGCTGTCATCATCCTCTTCTTCTTCATTATCTTCCATTAGGACCCCTCTTTCTCCATGCTTGGTCCAACAGTTATAGTCGGACATGAAACCGGACTTAAACAGGTGGACGTTAATGGTTCTTGAGTTAGAGTAATTTCGATCATTCTTACAGCCAGCACATGGACAATACATAAAACCATCCAGCCGCTTGTTTGCCTCAGACGCAACCAGAAAAGTATGCATGACATTAATGAACTGGGGAGAGCATCGGTCCTCGTACATCCATTGCCGGCTCATCTTCATTACACAACACCGAAAAGACCAAATTAATACAAGTTCGTACATAAAGTTCATACACACTTGTTCTCATAAAACAACATACAAACTCTCTAGCTAAAGCATTTAAATGCAACAACAAATGTGATCAACATTGCAACTAAGGTAACAATTGATCCAACAGCATAGTGATACCAAGCCTCACTATCAATGGCATATCTTTTAAATTTTCCAATCTTCAAGCGCATTGCACCCATCTTGATCTTGTGATCATCGACGACATCGGCAACATACAACTCCAGTTTCATCTTCTCTTCTTCAACTCTTTTCAATTTTTCTTTCAAATACTCGTTTACTTTTTCAACTAAATTTAACTTCTTGACAAGAATATCTATGTCGGTTGGAATCTCCGGTTCACATACCTGCTAGATAAAAATATCTATGTCAACTTAATTGGCATAATTTTCATAAACATGAAATGCAACAAAGAGTTATAAAAGAGAGTATATACCACATCCGCATCATAAACCGGACGAGGGCCGACGGGGACAGATTTCAAAACCATGCCACTATGTATAACAAACAACCATATAGGTAATAAAACTATACAAGTAACTAACTAAATCATACAAACATGGTTTTTTATAAAAAGGAGAAGAAGAAGAAGCTCACCAAGGTGGTGCCGGCAACGAGACGGTGCGGGCGATCGACGGTGGTTAGGACGAGGACGGGAAGGCACTAAGTAAACCACACCTACAAATGCAAAGTAAGAAGTTAATTTGAGCTCAAATTGCATAAATCAAATAAACTACTAGATACAAACTAAAACCCACAAATTACTATACTTATAGAGCATTGCAAGAGTTAATCTAGCAATGAGAAATGAAAGGACAAAGTTGCTAACATTAGTGAACACTTGGAAGGATGGGATGCCTCCAAATCTTGACAAATTTTGGCAAAAATGGAGGATGAGCTCGAGGAAGAGAGGAAGAACAGAGAGGAGAGGAAAGGGGAAGAACAGATGACTCTGCTCGGGCTGGCACCGAAGGGTTTCAATATAGGGGGACATTTAGTCCCGGTTGGTGGCTCCAACCACGACTAAAGGTTAGCCTATAGTCGCGGTTGGAGCCACCAACCGGGACTAAAGGTTCCCGTGGGGCCCCAGGCTGACGCCAGCCTGCCACCACACCTTTAGTGCCGGTTCATGGCACGAACCGGGACTAAAGGTCCGTAACTAACCGTCACTAATGATCCCCATCACGAACCGGCACTAATGATCACATTAGTGCCGGTTCAAAAGCCAACCGTGACTAATGAGGCAGACGAAAGGTCTGTTTTCTACTAGTGATGAACCAAACGAACAAACAGGAACATGATTTTTTTCATTTAGAACAAGAACTTTGTCTTCTGTGGGTATGAGACTGATGACAAAGATGGAATGTGGCTGACGGATAGCAGAAGTGTCGATGCATAGCAGAAGTGGCATCATCAATTACTTGCAACATATCAGAATTACTAGTGTGTGCAAGTTCCTCATACCAGCATGTCCAAGTCGTCGATGCCACAGCCAACCTTCTAAGAACAAAGTATCATCATAAGCATCATGCATAGCAGAAGTGGCATCATCAATTACTTGCGACATATCAGAATTACTAGCAGGTGGTGGTGTCGCAAACGTACTCATAACAGAAGGTGAATCAAGTGAAGAGCTAGATGGCAATTCCTTACCTCGCCTCGTAGTAGAGGGATAGATCTTGGTTTTCTGATCTTTCAGATTCTTCATAGTGATCAACAGATATAAATCCCAAGTGACTCAGAGAATAGAGCTATGCTCCCTGGCAATGGCGCAAGAAAAAGGTCTTGATAACCCACAAGTATAGGGGATCGCAACAGCTTTCGAGGGTAAAAGTATTCAACCCAAACTTATTGATTCGATACAAGGGGAGCCAAAGAATATTCTCGAGTATTCGCAGCTGAGTTGTCAATTCAACCACACCTGTAAGACTTAATATCTGCAGCAAAGTATTCGGTAGCAAAGTAGTATGGAAGTAACGGTAACCGTAGCAAAATTAACAGTAGCAGTTTTATAGTGATTGTAACAGTAGCAGCGGAGAGGTAACTTAGCAAGGATTAATATGTGGAAATCTTGTAGGCAATGGATAGGCGATGGATAATTATGTTGGATAGCATTCATCATGCAACAGTTATAACATAGGGTGACACAGAACTAGCTCGAATTCATCAATGTAATGTAGGCATGTATTCCATAACTAGTCATACATGCTTATGGAAAAGAACTTGCATGACATCTTTTGTCCTACCCTCCCGTAGCAGCGGGGTCCTAATGGAAACTAAGGGATATTAAGGCCTCCTTTTAATAGAGAATCGGACCAAAGCATTAGCACTTAATGAATACATGAACTCCTCAAACTACGGTAATCACCAGAAAGAATCCCAGTTATTGTCACCCTCGGGGATGTAGATCATAACTCATAATAGGTGTCTACAACTTGCAAGATAGGATAAGGAACACATATATATTCATGAAAACATAATAGGTTCAGATCTGAAATCATGACGCTCGGGCCCTAGTGGCAAGCATTAAGCATAGCAAAGTCATAGCAACATCAATCTCAGAACATAGTGGATACTAGGGATCAAACCTTAACAAAACTTACTCGATTACAGGATAAATCTCATCCAACCCATCACCCTCCAGCAAGCCTACGATGGGATTACTCACGAACGGCGGAGAGCATCATGGAATTGGTGATGAAGGTTGGTTAGTGATGACGATGGCGTCCATTTCCCCTCTCCGGAGCCCAAAACAGACTCCAGATCTGGTCTCCCGAGGAAGAACAAGAGGTGGCGGCGGCTCCTTATCGTGAAACGCGATGAACTCTTCTCTCTAAATATTTTCTCTGCGAATAGGGTTATATGGAGCTGGAGAGGAGCTCGTGTTGGAAATATGCCCTAGAGGCAATAATAAGTTGGTTATTATCATATTTCCTTGTTCATGATAATCATTTATTATCCATGCTATAATTGTGTTGATCGGAAACTCGGATACATGTGTGAATACATAGACAACACCATGTCCCTAGTATGCCTCTAATAGACTAGCTTGTTGATCAAAGATGGCTATGGTTTCCTAGTCATGGACATGAGATGTCATTTGGTAACGGAATCACATCATTAGGAGAATGATGTGATGGACAAGACCCAAACTACAAACGTAGCATATGATCGTGTCAGTTTATTGCTACTGTTTCTGCATGTCAAGTATATGTTCCTATGACCATGAGATCATGCAACTCACTGACACCGAAGTACCTTGTGTGTATCAAATGTCGCAACGTAACTGGGTGACTATAAAGGTGCTCTACAGGTATCTTCGAGGGTGTCTGTTGGGTTAGCATGGATCAAAACTGGGATTTGTTACTCCGTGTGACGGAGAGGTATCTTAGGGACCACTCGGTAATACAACATCACAATAAGCCTTGCAAGCAATGTGACTAAGTGTTAGTCATGGGTTCTTGCATTACGGAACGAGTAAAGAGACTTGCCAGTAACGAGGTTGAACTAGGTATGGAGATACCGACGATCGAATCCCGGGCAAGTAGCATACCGAAGAACAAAGGGAACATCATACGGGATTAACAGAATCCTTGACATAGAGGTTCGACCGATAAAGATCTTCGTAGAATATGTAGGAATCAATATGGGCATCCAGGTCCCTCTATTGGTTATTGACCGTAGAGGTGTATCGGTCATGTCTACATAGTTCTCGAACCCGCAGGGTCTGCACACTTAAGGTTCGGTGACGTTTCGGTCAATCATTATATGACCTGCGTGTCAATCATTAAGCGCTATGTAATGCTTTACTTTATCGCTAAACGGTAGCAATAGTAGTAGAAGCATGGTGGGCGTGACAACCCCGATGGCGACACGTTGATGGAGATCATGGTGTCGTGCCGGTGACGATGGAGATCATGTCGGTGCTTTCAAGATGGAGATCAAAAGCACGAGTTCATGGCCATATCATGTCACTTATGATTTGCATGTGATGTTAATACTTTTATGCACCTTTTTTTTTAGGACGACGGTAGCATTATAAGGTGATCCCTCACTTAAATTTCAAGATGAATTGTGTTCTCCCCGAGTGTGCACCATTGCGAAAGTTCGTCGTGTCGAGACACCACGTGATGATCGGGTGTGATAGACTCTACGTTCACATACAATGGGTGCAAGCCAGTGTTGCACATGCAGAACACTCGGGTTAAACTTGGCGAGCCTAGCATGTACAGACATGGCCTCGGAACACAAGAGACCGAAAGGTCGAACATGAGTCATATAGTAGATATGATCAACATGATGATGTTCACCATTGAAACCACCTCAACTCACGTGATCATCGGACTTGAGTTGGTAAATTTGGATCATGTATCACTCGAATGACCGAAGGGATGTCAATTTGAGTGGGAGTTCTTAAGTAATTTGATTAACTGAACTCATTATCATGAACATAGTCAGTAGTGTATTTGCAAATTATGTTGTAGATTACTATCTCACGTTGTAGCTCCCTTGTATTTTTTATATGTTCCTAGATAAATAGAGTTGAAAGATGATGGTAGAAATATTGCGGAATGGGTCCGTGATCTGAGGATTGTCCTCATTGCTGCACAGAAGGCTTATGTCCTTAATGCACCGCTCGGTGCGCCAACCCCTCTAGCGTCGTCTGTAGATGTTGTGAACATTTGACAGGCACATTCTGATGACTACTTGATAGTTCTGTGCATCATGCATTACGGCTTAGAATTGAGGCTCCAAAACGTTTTGAACATCACGGTACATATGAGATGTTCTAAGAGCTGAAATTGGGATCTCAGGCCCGTGCCCGTGTTGTGAGATATGAGATCTCCAACAAGATTCTTTGCCTGTAAGATGAAGGTGAATAGCTCAATCTTTGAGCATGTGCTCAGATTGTCTGGATGCTACAATCGCTTGAATCGTGTGGGAGTTGATCTTCCAGATAAGATAGTGATTGATATAGTTCTCTGAGTCACTATCACTAAGTTTCTAGAACTTCGTGATGAACTATAATTATGCCAGGGATGGAAATGATGATCCCTGAGCTGTTCGCGATGTTTGACATCGCGAAGGTAGAAATCAAGAAGGAGCATCAAGTGTTGATGGTTAGTAAAACCACTAGTTTCGAGAAGGGCATGGGCAAGGAGGGAAACTTCATGGATGGCAAGTCAGTTGCTGCTCTAGTGAAGAAATCCAAAGTTGAACCCAACCCCGATACTAAGTACTTGTATTATGAGGAGAGCGGTCGCTGAAGTGGAACAACCCTAGATACTTGGTAGATAAGAAGGCTGGCAACGTCGACAGAAGTATATTTGATATACGTGTTATTGATGCATACCTTGCTAGTACTCCTAGTAGAACATGGGTATTGGATACCGGTTCAGTTGCTAAATGTTAGTGACTCGAAGTAAAAGCTACAGAATAAATGGAGACTAGCTAAGTGTGAGGTGACGATGTGTGTTGGAAATGTTTCCAAGGTTGATGTGATCAACATCGCACGCTCTCTCTACCTTCGGGATTAGTGACAAACCTAAATAAATGTTATTTGGTGTTTGCTTTAAGCATGAACATGATTGGATCGTGTTTATCGCAAACACGGTTATTCATTTAAGTTAGAGAATAATGGTTATTTTGTTTACATGAATAATACCTTCAATGGTCATGCACCCAGTGAGAATGGTTTGTTGAATCTTGATCGTAATAATACACATGTTCATAAGATTGATGCCAAAAGATACAAAGTTAATAATGATAGTACCACATATTGTGGCACTGCCGCTAAATGTCATATTGGTATAAATCGCATGAAGAAACTCCATGTTGATGGATCTTTGGAATCATTCGGTTTTGAATCGGTTGAGACATGCGGACCATGCCTCTTGGAAAAGATGGCTACAAACCCTCTTTTCAGTATGATGGAGCGGGCTAGTAACTTATTGGAAATGATACCTACTGATGTATACGGTCCAACGAGTGTTGTAGCGTGTGGTGGATATCGTTATTTTCTTGCCTTCACTGATGATTTGAGTACATAATAGTGTATATTTACTTAATGAAACACAAGTCTGAATCGTTTGAAAAGTTCAAGCAAATTCAGAGTGAAGTTTAAGATCATCGCGACAAGAAGGTAAAAATGTCTGCGATATGATCGTGGAGGTGAATACCTGAGTTACGAGTTTGGCATACAACTTTAGACAATGTGAATGTTGGTTCGCAACTCACGCCACCTGGAACACCATAGTGTGATGGTGTGTCCGAACGTCATAGTCGTGCTCTATTAGATATGGTGCGTACTATGATATCTCTTATCGTTTTGCCACTATCGTGTTGGGGTTATGCACTAGAGACAAGTACATTCACTTTAAATAGGACACCATCTAAATCCATTGAGATGACACCATGTGAATTATGGTTTCATAGAAACCTAAGCTGTCATTTCTTAATGTTTGGGGCTGTGATGCTTGTGTGGAAAATTGGTTTCACCTAATGAGCTCGAACCCAAAGTGGACAAGTGCATCTTAATAGAATACCCTAAGAACAGTTTGTTGGAAATATGCCCTAGAGGCAATAATAAATTTGTTATTATCATATTTCCTTGTTCATGATAATCGTTTATTATCCATGCTATAATTGTATTGATCGGAAACTCAGATACATGTGTGGATACATAGACAACCCCATGTCCCTAGTATGCCTCTAGTAGACTGGCTCGTTGATCAAAGATGGTTATGGTTTCCTAGCCATGGACATGAGATGTCATTTGATAACGGGATCACATCATTAGGAGAATGATGTGATGGACAAGACCCAAACTACAAACATAGCATATGATCATGTCAGTTTATTGCTACTGTTTTCTGCATGTCAAGTATATGTTCCTATGACCATGAGATCATGCAACTCACTGACACCGGAGGAGTGCCTTGTGTGTATCAAACGTCGCAAGGTAACATGGTGACTATAAAGGTGCTCTACAGGTATATCCGAGGGTGTCTATTGGGTTGGCATGGATCAAGTCTGGGATTTGTTACTCCGTGTGACGGAGAGGTATCTCAGGGCCCACTCGGTAATACAACATCACAATAAGCCTTGCAAGCAATGTGACTAAGTGTTAGTCATGGGGTCTTGTATTACGGAACGAGTAAAGAGACTTGCCGGTAACGAGGTTGAACTAGGTATGGAGATACCGACGATCGAATCTCGGGAAAGTAACATACCGAAGAACAAAGGGAACATCATACGGGATTAACTGAATCCTTAACATAGAGGTTTGACTGATAAAGATCTTCATAGAATATGAAGGAACCAATATGGACATCCAGGTCCTGCTATTGTTTATTGACCGTAGAGGTGTCTCGGTCATGTCTACATAGTTCTCGAACCCGCAGGGTCTGCACACTTAAGGTTCGGTGACGTTTCGGTAGTATAGAGTTATGTATGGTGGTGACCGAAGGTTGTTCAGAGACGCGGATGAGATCATGGACGTCACGAGGAGCTCCGGAATGGTCCAGAGGTAAAGATTGATATATAGGAAGTCCTATTTTGGTCGCCGGAAAAGTTTCGGGCTCATCGATAGTGTACCAGGAGTGCCGGTAGTGTACCGGGAGACCATCGGGAGGGGTATTTCGACCCAAGAGGCTACATGGGCTGTGGCAGAGTGAATACCAGCCCTTAGTGGGATGGTGGAAGTCCCACACAAGGCCCATGCAGCTGGGAAGAAAAGCCCAAAGAGAAAAAGGTGGGAAAAGGCGAAAAGACCAAAATAAGGAGGAGTCCTAGTCCTACTAGGATTGGCGGAGGATTCCTCCTCTCCTCCTTGATTCGGCTGAAGCCAAGGGCTGGCCCCTTGAGGGCCAAGCCTCCTCCTCTCTTCCTCTTATATATGCTAGAGGTTTTAGGGGTTTTGGCACTTGATTTTCAGCCACGTGCTACCCGTTGCTCTAGTGCATAGTTTCTCCTCTAGATCGGTTTTCTGCAGTGCTTAGGCGAAGCCCTGTCGGAATTGCTCCACCACCATTTCTGCGGCGCCGTCATGCTGCCAGAGAACTCATCTACCTCTTCGCTCCTCTTGCTGGATCAAGAAGGCGGAGATCGTCATCGAGCTGTGCGTGTGCTGAACGCGGAGGTGCCGTCCGTTCGGCGCTAGATCGGAAGGGCCGTGATCAAGATCGCGAGACAGGTCGTGATGAGATCGCGGGACGGATCGTGATGAGTTCGTGGGACAGATCGTGATTGGATCACGGGACGGATCGTGATGATATCGTGGGACGCTCGGAAATTTGGATCGCGAAGACGTTCGACTACACCGACCGTGGTGCTTAACGCTTCCCGCTTAGCGATCTACAAGGGTATGTAGATCCACTCTCCCTCTCGTAGATGCTCATCACCATGGATAGATCTTGCGTGCGCGAAGGAAATTTTTTGTTTCCCATGCAACGTTCCCTAACAGTGGTATCAGATCTAGGTCTATGTGTAGATGAGATCTCGAGTAGAACAAAAAGAGTTTGTGGGCGTTGATGCTTAGATTTCTTCCTCCCTTGGTCGTGTTTTGGTTCAGCTGTATTGTGGGATGATGCGGCCCGGACCAACCTTACTCGTACGCTTACGAGAGACCGGTTCCATTGACTGACGTGTAACCTCGTTGCACAAAGATGGCTGGCGGGTGTCTGTTTCTCCTACTTTAGTTGGATCGGATTCGACAAAGGCGGTCCTTGAGAAGCTTGAAAAGCAACTTATGTATCACCGTTGTGGTTTTTGCGTAGGTGAGAGTTGTGCTTGCTAGATAACCGTAGCAGCCACGTAAAACATGCAACAAAAATTAGAGGACGTCTAACTTGTTTTTGTAGGGTATGTTGTGATGTGATATGGCCAATTACATGATGGGATATATGTGATGTATGAGATGATCATGTGTTGTATAGAATATCACGACTTGCATGTTGATGAGTACAGCAACCGGCAGGAGCCATAGGGTTGTCTTTAATTATTGTATGACCTGCGTGTTAATCATTAAGCGCTATGTAATGCTTTACTTTATCGCTAAACGGTAGCAATAGTAGTAGAAGCATGGTGGGCGCGACAACCCCGATGGCGACATGTTGATGGAGATCATGGTGTCGTTCCGGTGACGATGGAGATCATGCCGGTGCTTTCAAGATGGAGATCAAAAGCACGAGTTCATGGCCATATCATGTCACTTATGATTTGCATGTGATGTTAATCCTTTTATGCATCTTCTTTTTCTTAGGACGACGGTAGCATTATAAGGTGATCCCTCACTTAAATTTCAAGATGAATTGTGTTCTCCCCGAGTGTGCACCATTGCGAAAGTTCGTCGTGTTGAGACACCACATGATGATCGGGTGTGATAGACTCTACGTTCACATACAACGGGTGCAAGCCAGTGTTGCACATGCAGAACACTCGGGTTAAACTTGGGGAGCCTAGCATGTACAGACATGGCCTCGGAACACAAGAGACCGAAAGGTCGAACATGAGTCATATAGTATATATGATCAACATGATGATGTTCACCATTGAAACCACCTCAACTCACGTGATCATCGGACTTGAGTTGGTAAATTTGGATCATGTATCACTCGAATGACCGAAGGGATGTCAATTTGAGTGGGAGTTCTTAAGTAATTTGATTAACTGAACTCATTATCATGAACATAGTCAGTAGTGTATTTCCAAATTATGTTGTAGATTACTAGCTCATGTTGTAGCTCCTTTGTATTTTTTATATGTTCCTATATAAATAGAGTTGAAAGATGATGGTAGCAATATTGCGGACTGGGTCCGTGATCTGAGGATTGTCTTCATTGCTGCACAGAAGGCTTATGTCCTTAATGCACCGCTCGGTGCGCCAACCCCTCTAGCGTCGTCTGTAGATGTTGTGAACATCTGACAGGCACGTTCCGATGACTACTTGATAGTTCCGTGCGTCATGCATTACGGCTTAGAATTGAGGCTCCAAAACGTTTTGAACATCACAGTACATATGAGATGTTCTAAGCGCTGAAATTGGGATCTCGGGCTCGTGCCCATGTTGTGAGATATGAGATCTCCAACAAGATTCTTTGCATGTAAGATGAAGGAGAATAGCTCAATCATTGAGCATGTGCTCAGATTGTCTGGATGCTACAACCGCTTGAATCGAGTGGGAGTTGATCTTCCAGATAAGATTGTGATTGACATAGTTCTCTGAGTCACTATCATTAAGTTACTAGAACTTCGTGATGAACTATAATTATGCCAGGGATGGAAATGATGATCCCTGAGCTGTTCGCGATGTTTGACATCGTGAAGGTAGAAATCAAGAAGGAGCATCAAGTGTTGATGGTTAGTAAAACCACTACTTTCGAGAAGGGCATGGTCAAGGAGGGAAACTTCATGGATGGCAAGTAAGTTGCTGCTCCAGTGAAGAAATCCAAAGTTGAACCCAAACCCGATACTAAGTACTTGTATTATGAGGAGAGCGGTCGCTGAAGCGGAACAACCCTAGATACTTGGTACATAAGATGGCTGGCAACGTCGATAGAAGTATATTTGATATACGTGTTATTGATGTGTACCTTGCTAGTACTCCTAGTAGCACCTGGGTATTGGATACCGGTTCAATTGCTAAATGTTAGTGACTCGAATTAAAAGCTACGGAATAAATGGAGACTAGCTAAGTGTGAGGTGACGATGTGTGTTGGAAATGTTTCCAAGGTTGATGTGATCAACATCGCACGCTCTCTCTACCTTCGGGGTTAGTGACAAACCTAAATAAATGTTATTTGGTGTTTGCTTTAAGCATGAACATGATTGGATCGTGTTTATTGCAAACACAGTTATTCATTTAAGTTAGAGAATAATGGTTATTCCGTTTACATGAATAATACCTTCAATGGTCATGCACCCAATGAGAATGGTTTGTTGAATCTTGATCGTAATAATACACATGTTCATAACATTGATGCCAAAAGATACAAAGTTAATAATGATAGTACCACATACTTGTGGCACTGCCACTAAATGTCATATTGGTATAAATCGCATGAAGAAACTCCATGTTGATGGATCTTTGGAATCATTCGGTTTTGAATCGGTTGAGACATGCGGACCATGCCTCTTGGGCAAGATGGCTACAGACCCTGTTTTCAGTATGATGGAGCGGGCTAGTAACTTATTGGAAATGATACATACTGATGTATACGGTCCAACGAGTGTTGTAGCGTGTGGTGGATATCGTTATTTTCTTGCCTTCACTGATGATTTGAGTACATAATAGTGTATATTTACTTAATGAAACACAAGTCTGAATCGTTTGAAAAGTTCAAGCAAATTCAGAGTGAAGTTTAAGATCATCGCGACAAGAAGATAAAAATGTCTGCGATATGATCGTGGAGGTGAATATCTGAGTTATGAGTTTGGCATACAACTTTAGACAATGTAAAAGTTGTTTCACGACTCACGCCACCTGGAACACCATAGTGTGATGGTGTGTCCGAACATCATAGTCGTGCTCTATTAGATATGGTGCGTACTATGATATCTCTTATCGTTTTGCCACTATCGTTTTGGGGTTATGCACTAGAGACAACTACATTCATTTTAAATAGGGCACCATCTAAATCCATTGAGATGACACCGTGTGAATTATGGTTTCATACAAACCTAAGTTGTCATTTCTTAATGTTTGGGGCTACGATGCTTGTGTGGAAAATTGTTTTCACCTAATGAGCTCGAACCCAAAGTGGACAACTGCATCTTCATAGAATGCCCTAAGAAAAGTTTGTTGGAAATATGCCCTACAGGCAATAATAAATTTTTTATTATCATATTTCCTTGTTCATGATAATCGTTTATTATCCATGCTATAATTGTATTGATCGGGAACTCAGATACATGTGTGGATACATAGACAACCCCATGTCCCTAGTATGCCTCTAGTAGACTGGCTCGTTGATCAAAGATGGTTATGGTTTCCTAGCCATGGACATGAGATGTCATTTGATAATGGGATCACATCATTAGGAGAATGATGTGATGGACAAGACCCAAACTACAAACATAGCATATGATCATGTCAGTTTATTGCTACTGTTTTCTGCATGTCAAGTATATGTTCCTATGACCATGAGATCATGCAACTCACTGACACCGGAGGAGTGCCTTGTGTGTATCAAACGTCGCAACGTAACTGGGTGACTATAAAGGTGCTCTACAGGTATATCCGAGGGTGTCTGTTGGGTTGGCATGGATCAAGACTGGGATTTGTTACTCCGTGTGACGGAGAGGTATCTCAGGGCCCACTCGGTAATACAACATCACAATAAGCCTTGCAAGAAATGTGACTAAGTGTTACTCATCAGGTCTTGTATTACGGAACGAGTAAAGAGACTTGCCGGTAACGAGGTTGAACTAGGTATGGACATACCGACGATCGAATCTCGGGAAAGTAACATACCGAAGAACAAAGGGAACATCATACGGGATTAACTGAATCCTTGACATAGAGGTTCGACCGATAAAGATCTTCATAGAATATGTAGGAACCAATATGGACATCCAGGTCCTGCTATTTTTTATTGACCGTAGAGGTGTCTCGGTCATGTCTACATAGTTCTCGAACCCGCAAGGTCTGCACACTTAAGGTTCGGTGACGTTTCGGTACTATAGAGTTATGTATGGTGGTGACTGAATGTTGTTCGGAGACCCGGATGAGATCCCGGTTGTCACGAGGAGCTCCGGAATGGTCCAGAGGTAAAGATTGATATATAGGAAGTCCTATTTTGGTCGCCGGAAAAGTTTCGGGCTCATCGGTAGTGTACCGGGAGTGCCGGTAGTGTACCTGGAGACCATCGGGAGGGGTATTTCGACCCAAGAGGCTACATGGGCTGTGGGAGAGTGAATACCAGCCCTTAGTGGGCTGTTGGAAGTCCCACACAAGGCCCATGCGGCTGGGAAGAAAAGCCCAAAGAGAAAAAGGTGGAAAAAGGCAAAAAGACCAAAATAAGGAGGAGTCATAGTCCTACTAGGATTGGAGGAGGATTCCTCCTCTCCTCCTTGATTCGGCTGAAGCCAAGGGCTGGCCCCTTGAGGGCCAAGCCTCCTCCTCTCTTCCTCTTATATATGCTAGAGGTTTTAGGGGTTTTGGCACTTGATTTTCAGCCACGTGCTACCCGTTGCTCTAGTGCATAGTTTCTCCTCTAGATCGGTTTTCTGCAGTGCTTAGGCGAAGCCCTGTCGGAATTGCTCCACCACCATTGCCACAATGCCGTCACGCTGCCAGAGAACTCATCTACCTCTCCGCTCCTCTTGTTGGATCAAGAAGGCGGAGATCGTCATCGAGTTGTGCGTGTGCTGAACGCAGAGGTGCCGTCTGTTCGGCACAAGATCGGAAGGACCGTGATCAAGATCTCGAGACAGGTCGTGATGAGATCGCGGGACGGATCGTGATGAGTTCGTGGGACAGATCGTGATTCGATGACAGGACGGATCGTGATGAGATCGCGGAACGCTCGGAAATTTGGATCGCGAAGACGTTTGACTACACCAACCGCGTTTCTTAACGCTTCCCGCTTAGCGATCTACAAGGGTATGTAGATCCACTCTCCCTCTCGTAGATGCTCATCACCATGGATAGATCTTGCGTGTGCGTAGGAAAAAATTTGTTTCCCATGCAACGTTCCTCAACAAAGTTGGGTATACCTTCTATCTCAGATCCAAGCATGAAGTGTTTGTTGCTAAAACTGGGTCCTTTCTCGAGAAAACTTTCTCTCGAAAGAATTGAGTGGGAGGAAGATAGAACTTGATGAGGTTGTTGAACCTTTTTTTCAACTAGAGAGTAGAGCAGCACAGGAAGATGTTTCTGTGAAGCCTACGTTAGTTGACGAGGAACTTAATGATGATGATCATGAAGCTTCGGATCAAGTTACTATCAAACCTCGTAGGTATACAAGGATGTGTACTGCTCCTGAGTAGTACGACAACCCTATCTTGGAGGTCATGTTGTTGGACAACGATGAACCTACGAGCTATGGAGAAGCGATGATGGGCCAGGAATCCGACAAATGGTTAGAGGCCATGAAATCCGAGAAAGGATACATGTATGAAAACCAAGTATAGACTTTGGTAGACTTGCTCGTTGGACAGCAGGTCGTCGAGTACAAATGGACCTTTGAGATGAAGACACACGCTGATGATAAATGTTACCATTTATAAAGCTCGACTTGTCGGAAAGAAGTTTCCGACAATGTTCAAGGAGTTGACTGCGATGAGACTTTCTCACTCATAGCGATGCTAAAGTCTGTTGGAATTATGTTAGCAGATGCTGCATTTTTCAATTATGAAATCTGGCAGATGGATGTCAAAACATCGTTTCCTTAACGGTTTACTTGAGGAAAGGTTGTATGTGATACAACCAGAAGGTTTTGACAGCCTAAGGATGCTAAAAGGTGTGCAAGCTCCAGTGATCCTTCTATGGACTGGAGCAAGCATCTCGGAGTTGGAATATACGCTTTGATGAGGTGATCAAAGTTTTTGAGTCTATACAAAGTTTATGAGAAACTTGTATTTACAATAAAGTGAGTGGGAGCACTATAGAATTTTTTATAAGCATATGTGGTTGACATATTATTGATCGGAAATGATGTAGAATTTCTGGAAAGCATAAATGGTTGTTTGAAAAGAGTTTTCCAAAGGAAGACCTGGATAAAGCTACCTAATTGTTGAGCATCAAGATCTATAGAGATGGATCAATATGCTTGATGAGACTTTCAATGAATACATACCTTGACAAGATTTTGAAAGAGTTCAAAATGGATTAGTCAGAGAAAGAGTTCTTGCCTGATTTGTAAGGTGTGAAGTTGAGTAAGACTCAAAGCTCGACCACGGCAGAAGAAAGAGAAAGGACGAAGGTCATCCCCTATGCTTTAGCCATGGGCTCTATATAGTATGCCATGTTGTGTACCGCACATGTGTGTGCCTTGCCATGGGTCCCTCAAGGGGTACAAGAGTGATCCAGGAGTGGATCACTGGACAGCGGTCAAGCTTATCCTTAGTGACAAAAGACTAAGGAAATATTTCTTGATTATGGAGGTGATAAAGAGTTTGTCATAAAGAGTTACGTCGATGCAAGCTTTAACACCAATCCGAATGACTCTTATGAGCAATCTGGATACGTATAGTAGAGCAGCCATTTGGAATAGCTCCAAGTGGAGTGTGGTAGCAGTGTTTACAGTTTGACATAGAGATTTGCAAAGTACACATAGATCTGAATGTCGCAGACCCGTTGACTATAAGACCTCTCTCACATGCAAAGCATGATCGAGCCTCATAACTCATTAGGTGTTAGATTCATAAAAATGCGAATCACATGGTGATGAAAACTAGATTATTGACTCTAGTGCAAGTGGGAGACTGTTGGAAATATGCCCTTGAGGCAATAATAAATTGGTTATTATCATATTTCCTTGTTCATGACAATCGTTTATTATCCATGCTATAATTTTGTTGATCGGAAACTCAGATACATGTGTGGATACATAGACAACACCATGTCCCTAGTATGCCTCTAATAGACTAGCTCGTTGATCAAAGATGGCTATGGTTTCCTAGTCATGGACATGAGATGTCATTTGGTAACGGGATCACATCATTAGGAGAATGATGTGATGGACAAGACCCAAACTACAAACGTAGCATATGATCGTGCCAGTTATTGCTACTGTTTTCTGCATGTCAAGTATATGTTCCTATGACCATGAGATCATGCAACACACTGACACCGGAGGAGTACCTTGTGTGTATCAAACGTCACAACATAACTGGGTGACTATAAAGGTGCTCTATAGGTATCTCCGAGGGTGTCTGTTGGGTTGGCATGGATCAAGACTGTGATTTGTTACTCCGTGTGACGAAGAGGTATCTCAGGGCCCACTCGGTAGTACAACATCACAATAAGCCTTGCAAGCAATGTGACAAAGTGTTAGTCATGGGATCTTGTATTATGCAGTGAGTAAAGAGACTTGCCGGTAATGAGGTTGAACTAGGTATGGAGATACCGACGATCGAATCTCGGGCAAGTAGCATACCGAAGAACAAAGGGAACATCATGCGGGATTAATTGAATGCTTGACATAGAGTTTCGACCGATAAAGATCTTCGTAGAATATGTAGGAACCAATATGGGCATCCACGTCCCGCTATTGGTTATTGACCGTAGAGGTGTCTCGGTCATGTCTACATAGTTCTCGAACCCGCAGGGTCTACACACTTAAGGTTCAGTGACGTTTCGGTAGTATAGAGTTATGTATGGTGGTGACCGAAGGTTGTTCGGAGTCCCGGATGAGATCCCGAACGTCACAAGGATCTCCGGAATGGTCCAGAGGTAAAGATTTATATATAGGAAGTCCTGTTTTGGTCACCGGAAAAGTTTTGGGCTCATCGGTAGTGTACCGGGAGTGCCGGTAGTGTGTCGAGGGACCATCGGGGGGGTATTTCGACACAAGAGGCTACACGGGCTGTGGGAGGATGAATACCAGCCCTTGGTGGGCTGGTGGAAGTCCCACAAGAGGCCCATGCGGCTGGAGTTGAAGGAGAAGGGAAAAAAACAAGGTGGAAAGAGTTTCCAAGTAGGAAAGGAGGAATCCTAGTCCTACTAGGATTGGAGGAGGATTCCTCCTCTCCTCCTTGCGCAAGAGGCAAAAGGTCTGGACCTTGTGCGCCATCCTTCTCCCTCTCTCCTCCTATATATACTAGAGGTTTTGAGGGTTTTCACACGTAGAAAAACAGCCACATGTTGCCTCTCCTCTAGATCGTAGTTTCTCCTCTAGGTCGGATTTTAGCGGTGCTTAGGCGAAGCCCTGCTGGAATAGCTCCACCACCATCGTCGTCCCGCTGCTGGAGAACTATTCTACCTCTTCACTCCCTCTTTTTGGATCAAGAAGGCGGAGATCGTCATCGATTTGTACGTGTGCTGAACGCAGAGGTGTCGTCCGTTCGGTGCTAGATCAGAAGGACCGTGATCAAGATCGCGAGACAATTCGTGATTGGATTGCGGGACGGATCGTGATGAGATCGCGGGACGGATCGTGGTGAGATCGCGGGACGGATCATGGTGAGATCGCGGGACGGATCGTGATGAGATCGCGGGACGGATCGTGATGAGATCATGGGACCCTCGGCGATTTGGATAGCGAAGACGTTTGACTACACCAACCGCGTTTCTTAACGCTTCCCGCTTAGCGATCTACAAGGGTATGTAGATCCACTCTCCCTCTCGTAGATGCTCATCACCATGGATAGATCTTGCGTGCGCGTAGGAAATTTTTTGTTTCCCATGCAACGTTCCCAACAGGTCGAAGGAGCCACGAGGGGCCCACAAGCCTGCTAGGCGCAGCCAGGGCGTGGCCGCGCCTAGCAGGCTTGTGGCCTGCAGGTGGCCCCCCTCTGGTTGATTCTTGTGCCAGTATTTTTTATTAAATCCAAAAATATTCTCCGTAAATTTTCAGGACGATCCAAGAACTTTTATTCTGCACAAAAATAACACCAAGGCAATTCTGCTGAAAACAGCGCCAGTCCGGGTTAATTCCATTCAAATCATGCAAATTAGAGTCCAAAACAAGGGCAAAAGAGTTTGGAAAAGTGGATACGATGGAGACGTATCACTCTTGTGCTTCAACAGATAGTCTCCTCAATACTCAATCACTCTATCATAGATTTAGCTTGGTAGAAGAGGTTGATTGGGTGGAAAGCAACTTAGGGAGGCTAGGAATCAAGATTCATATGGTTGGAGTGGAAGATCTTGATCTCAACACATGAGTAGATGGTTCTCTCTCAGAAAATGGATGGGGCAAGTGTTGGTTCATTCTGAGTGCTTCCTCTTCGAATGAGTGGCAGGTGAAGGAGTATAGATAGGCTTGTCCAAAAATCCAACCGTTGCTACATTATTTCCCAACTCGATGAAACTAAAGCAAAAACTCGGTTGCACTGACTAGTGCAAAATGTGGCGACTTTTGGCGTTTCGGTGAGATCAATATATAAATCTTGGTGGGTTTAATTTTGGCTGGCCTAGGTAGTTACCAGTTTCGGTGTCACTCACTCCTAAAACTTGGAAATTATGATTCTTAGAAATGGGTTAATAGAAAGTTGGTCACCGATTTCGGTTTCACTGAAATCAAACTTGGTGTCACCGAGACATTAGGGCATGGCATAGGATTTGTCTAGTGTGAAACTCGATAGGTCCGAAATGGAAAAGTTGGTGGCACCGAATTCTAGTGTTAGGGTTTTCACAGAGTATTTTTGTGAGAGAATTCATGAGTACTTTTGGTGGCTAACTCTAAGCACTTGAGCAACAAGATCATCATAGATTCCTCATCCCATTTTAATAGTATTGGCTTTCCTATGGACTCAAGTGTGATTTCTCACAAAATGCAAAATTTAGAGTCTTGAAGCTTGTTTCAAATAGATGTTCCTTGCCTCTACAAGATCTCCACACAATGCTTAGCCAATCCATTAATTGAACTTTTCCTGAAATATAATTGGTAGAATCATTAGTCTAATGAAATATATGTTGTTATTGATTACCAAAACCACCTAGGGAGAAGTTGTGATTTCATTTGGGAGGCGACTCAGGCGGGTGGCTACCGTCACAAATGATGGCTGGGGCAGCGATAGGCTATGAAGGTGTTCGTGGCGTCGTCCTGCAGGGCAACAACTAATGAGCAGGTCAGAACGGCTAGCGGGCTGGGCATGGCGGCGACATGGAGGGTAGGATGGCGTCCATGGTTGTGACGATGGACATGGGGGGTCCATGGCGTGGGCGACCCACTCCTCTCTGAATCCTCCATCCTCTCTAAATCCTCCCTCCTCTCTGAGTCCATGGTGTCCGCCTCCTCTTCTAGTCATGCCTTTCTCTTCAAGAACCATCCATGGGCGACCCGCTTGACCTCTTTGCGCCACCACCATGGGAGTTCGCCTTGACAATAGCATGCCACCGAACGAACATGAACCGAACGAACAAGCAGGAACATGATTTTATTTCATTTAGAACAATAACTTTGTCATCTATGGGTATGAGGCTGACAACAAAGATGGAATGTGGCTGACGGCAATGATGCTTAGTTTGTTGTGTGTTATTAACCGTCTGACGACAAATTGTCGTTTGCCCGATGAAAAGCTGACGAAAAGTACATTTTGCCGACTATCTTTTTGTCTACACACTTTCCTGTCAACCTTTTCCCGTGTGTTTACAGGTATTTGCCGTCTGTGCTCAACAGATGGCAACTTACTTGATTCATGTAGTGATCCTACCACCGCAAGTTGGCCACAGGGCTGAGCCATTGGCATGATACGCACCATTGGACTGAGCCAGCACAAGCTAAAGCCACAAATGGTGGAATCATACCTGAAAACTCTAAAACTTCTTAATGAAGAGGCATCTCGTAGATGAGAGGCTCGGAGTCATCGACATAGGACATAGGGAACTAGCTCTTGGACATGACAAGGGTTTAACTAAACTATTGCATGCTCATGTCCTACAAGCGTAAGCATTAATTTCTTTTTTTTCTTTTTTGCTTCAGCTTTTTTTTTGCTTCAGTTTGTTTTTCTCTTTTGCACAATTTCTTAATAAAATCATACCTAAAAATATTCACAGTATTTAGAAGAATATTCACACGCTTAAAACATGTTCATAAATTTACTTTTAAATGTTGATGATACGTAAAAAGAACCTTCTAACGTTTGAAAATAGTTCGTATGATTCAATAAATGTTCATACGGAGTACAATTAAGAACAATTTTCACACATTAAAAATATGTCATTGACGTTTTAATAAAAATGTCCAATATGTTTGTAAAACATGTTCGTACAGTTCAAAGAAATCATGCTGTTTAGACAAATGTTCACTCATTTCAAAAATTATTGAAGACGTTGACTTGTTCATAGCATTTGAAAATTTGTTAATGATATTTAGAACAATATTCATACATTTTATAAAAAGTTCATGATATTTTTAAAAGTGTTCATGACGCTTTTAACCACTGATCAATGTGTGTTTGAAAACAACACTGGTATTATAAAGATGTTTGTTGTGCATTTGAAAAATATTCAACATGTATTCAAAAAATATTGAATGTATATTTTAAAAAATCTTCAACGACTATTTAAAAAATGTTCAACTTATATAAATAAAATCTTCTATGTATATTAAACAAAAAGTACACATGTATTTGAAAAAAAATAAAAAATAAAAACGAAATAGAAATGGAAAAGCCTAAGGATAATAAATAAACTATTCAACAAAAACATAGAAAAAAACAGACCAGAATCTTCCAGAAGGTTCCCAAACCCGCTACCTTCTCCTGCTATTTGGGTCACAGGCCGCTAAAAAAGGCAATAGGCGTGCACTTCATACTACTTGCCGTAAGTGAGATGCCGTATTACCGATATCTCTCGTAGTTTTCCTCTCGCATTTAGCCTGTTGATCCCTGACCAGGAAGCTGCACATATTGAGAGCTCCTAATCCATGCTTGTTGCGCCAGGTAAGCCATCCATCGCTCACACGATAGGTTTCATGGGCTGTCCCAAAGATCATCTCTTATAAGCGGGCGCCGAGCAGGTGACAGTTTGACCTTTCAACTCTGACTTCTACCTCTGAAAAAATCTCAGACTTCTGACTACTGATAGTTGTCTACAGACATGCGACATTTGACTCTAATTAAATACTCACGAATTTGGAAAATATATCACATTAAAAAAAGTTTCACAAGTCTAAAGAAAACGCAGATGAATTTGTAAAATATTCATAAGTTTGAAAAAATGTCAAAAATGTTGAAAAAACTTCGTAAATTGGAAAATAGTTCAAGACTTGGCAAACGTCATAATTTGAAAACCATTCGCAAAAATGGAAAAAGGTTCACAAATTTGAAAAAATTCATGGATTTTGAAGGAAAAACTTGGATATTAAAAGAGATCATCTTTTTTGGAGAAATAAACCGACATTTGAAAAGAAATCACAAGTTTGAAAGAAGTTATGGATTTCGTGAAATTGCAAAATTCATAATTATAAAAAAAAACTTCACAAATTTGATGAATTTCGTGAACTTTTAAAAAGTTAATAAATTCATAAAGAACTCCAAATTAAGAAAAGTTCATGAGTTTGGAAAAAAATCTTCAATTGGCAAGAAGTTAATTTTTTTAAAAGGAAGTCAATTTTAAAAACGAAAAGAAAATAGAAAATAGAAATAAAACAGAACAAGGAGAAAGAAAAAAGAGAATTAGAACCATGCAGAAAATCAAGCAGCGAACCAGGAAAACCTGTTTGGGAAGCTTTTGCACATAGAAGTTAGAAAAAAGAAGTAAGAAGCGGTTTGAACTGAGCGAAGAGGGCTGGAGTTCCAATCAAAACCTAAAACGAAATTGGAGAAAAGGTAAATGGGCTGGCCCAGTGCGGTGGGTGGGTGGGTGCAGCGGTTGTTAAAATAGTGTGTAACCGGTGCCAAAGGCGCTTAATAATAGTTGGCGCAGATATTACTTCCTGAGCCAACCCACGGCGCAGCATCCAGCGACAACTTGTTATGGGCCGAACCTACCAGTGGTTTGTCGCCTAGGCATTTAAGATAATTAGGTCGAGAGGTTCACCTCAAAAAAAAAAAAAACTAGGCCGAGAGGAGAGTGATGTCACACACGACAACAGCGATGTGCTCCAGCTACATCAGACTTTGCATCCTACTCCTAATTTAAATCACAACCTTCCCAGCTTCCCCTTAAAAACGAAAAGGAAAAATATTCCAAAGAAAACAAATTAGTACTCCAAAATACTTTTGAAAATGGCTTCTTTAGAGCATCATTTTTTCCAGAGCACTACAAATGCCATTGCTTCACTAAAAAATGCACTTACACAGAATCACTTGACCATGTTTGATGCAAAAGAAAAAGAGAATATGCTGATTACAAGTTTTTGTCGATTTTACTTCCGCATGGGCTCATGTCAGCATGGGCGCAAAAAATTGAAGTTTCTTTCATCAGGGTGTGTATACGTGGGGTGAATATCCAGTGCTACCATTCGTCACATTCTCTAATTATGCTATATTTTCAAAATTCAATTGAAATGTCTCAAAAAGACATGATTTTATTACGGATTTTCATTAGATATGAACCTATAACCCTTAAAAAAGTCAGATCCAAATTCCAGATACACATGGAAAAAATAATAATAAAAGAAAATTTCATCATGAATAGTGTCACAAAATTACAAGAGCAGGAAAACATCATTATTCACACCTTGTTTTGTCTTTCCTGTTTCTCGATGCATAATTCGAATTTGGAGCTGAATTTTCTAGGAGTTGTAAACACATACTCATGAGCCTCTAGAAAAACAATTCATATTTAAAAAATATTTAAATTTTAAAATGTGACATCATAGTAACATGTGATGGATGGTAGACTCGAAATTCTCCCTGTACACGTGTATATCTGCTCGTGTATATCCTGTCAGGCATAATCTGATCTAATTGACCCATGCTTTAGAATTTTGCAGTTGATCCCAGTCAACGTTACATTCTTATTTCTTTATTTTTATCAAAGCATGGGTGAAAGTCTAACCAACTATAGGAGGAAAACCGCATATACTACTCCCTCCGTATAAAAAACAAAAATGAGCGTTTAGATCACCACGAAGGGAGTACTAAACTACATGATACACTCCATTTCAAACTACGTAGCCAAGCTACAAAAAAAATATGGTAGGCGTGAGAGGGAAAAACTGGACACAGTTCGCCAGGTAGTTGACAGCGAGAGGGAGTCGGTGGTATGATACCAGCTGTGGATGCGTGTACGGTTACTTTTTTTTTTTTGAAACGAGGCAAAAGATTTGCCTTTTTTATTAAGAAGAAGAGAATTGCCCGGTTAATTGACGGAAAGCCGGGCTAAAATCGATACAACCCAACCCACATGACATGGACACCACCGGCCAACCTGGCCACCGACATGGGACAAACCACGATGGCACATGCCACCGGGTGACCACACGCACAAGCAACCGATAGCTCCGACTTTGACGACGAGCCTCACAAGGGAAATATGCGGAACGTGCGCCGACCGTGCCCACCGCAAACGACCACCGAGCGCCTGTCATCGTCACCACCTGGACCTGCTCCACTGCAGCTCCGACTTCAAAGCAACCAAGCAACCCATAGGAGAGCACCTCGGACATGTCGGGAAAAACCGACTACCGAAGTCCACGCCGCGACCCGAGCTCCACTCGACGCCATCATCGTTGCCAAACAGAAATCAGCGCCCCGCCTCAGCAAACCACGCGGCGAAGATGCCGCAATCCACCAGTTTCCCAGTCGTAGCCGGCTCCAAGACGATGCCCCCAAGGAGAAGAAAGACGCGAAGATGCCTCCATCGCCCGATCCAGCGAATCTGAGGTTTTCCTCTGGAGCCAAAGCCATGGGGAGGAGGAGCACAGCTCCACGACGACGCTTCCAAAAAAGATCACGGCACCAGCGGACGGCGCCGTCGCCGCCTCCGATGAAGACCGGAGCAAAGATTTCTCCCGGAGATGCGCCGACCACCTACCACCACCGACCGCCACCCACCAACCACCACCTGCTGAGGCCGACCTCGGTCTGGCCGCGGGATCCCACGATCCACCGCGACCAGAGACGCACCACCCCCCCCCCGGCCGAAGCCGTCGTCCACCACCGCAGCACCACCGTGACCACCATCACCGCAGCAACCCACGCCTCATCGCGACGCGCAGCATCCAGATCGAAGAACGAGCTCGCACCAGATCCAATCGGAGTGGCACGAGCAACAGGAGAGGAGACGAGCTCCTTCCGCAGCACACCGTGCACTCCAGAGCAACGCATCCACCACGCCCAGCCGCTGGTCGCCGCGCCCGACGCGCGCCAGCCGCCGCGGCACCCAGCCATCGATCTGTGCCCCACACGCACTTCCGGAGCCGAGCCGCCGCCGCGCACACGTGCGTCGTCCACGCCCAGGCCACGCCGGGAGCCCGGACCGGGGCCACCGCCTCGGCGTCCCACCCGCCGCGCCTCACCATCCGCGCCCCGCACTGCACGTGGATCTGGCCGAAACCAATCGAAATCGGCCGCCCCCGCCACCACAGCCTCACCGGAGAAGCCCGAGGCCACCGCACGGCCAGCAGCCGGCCCGGCCATGCGCATCGCGCCGGACGCATATGGATCGAGCGCTCCCAGCTACAACCCCCCAAGAATGGCGCCGAGCGACAGAGAGACCCCGCCGCCGCAGCCAGCATGCGGGCTTTGTCCGGCGGCGGCGAGAGAGGAGGCACCGGTGGAGGGAGCTTCTTGACGGTGGGGTTGGGTCGCCGCCCGTGTCGCCTAAGCTAGGCGACGCGGGTGCCAGGGAAAGTTGGTAACGCGTGTGATCCGTTACTTTGTTTTGGTCAATAGAGAATGGAATTTCTCTTGGTGGAAGAAAAATACTCATGGACTGAAAACTCCCCCGAAAATTTAACCCTTTTCTCCTTCCCTCTCTGTCCAAATAAATCGAAAGCGGATGTGTATGTATAATAAATCGAAAACGGAAGTGCATGTATATATTCACATGCAGTTTTTGTAGAGAATGCCTGATGCATCGATCATGCATGTTCTGTAATAAGATTAATTAGATATGGCAAAGTTAGACAGCAATCCAAATTAAGAACCAGTCAGGCATGCGTGAGTGCACTGCACACGCGTCGTGCTAGAATTTTTCTAGTATAGGTCATGGTGTTCTACATGCGAGTTCACATTCTAATATCTTGCCCTTTAAAGTTGCATTCAACCCTATCCATTTGAATGTGTGATGGATAAAATCAGAAGAAACGAGCAGCATAATTTGACATTTAGTAAGCTCGTATGCATGTATTGTTGTTGTCTCTATCTTATCAAACACAGTGAGAAATAACCAGCTCCAAAACTGATCCTCTTATTTTGTTAATTTATTTATTTATTAACAAACTAATTATCTGCATGTCTTAGGACGCAATGTGCTTTCATTCGTGAAATGATTCATGCAGTTGCTGCCAGAAGGTCTTCCGTTTGCTCCTGGCTACGAAATTCTCGGATACGGTCAACCCCGTGTCGCACATTAACTCATCCTCCATGGTCGAGTATCCCTCCATCCTTCTTACTTTGAAAAAAAACAATGTGATGTACGAAAATAAGCTCAAAGGCAATTGACTGGACACCTGTTGGACGTGGTGGCCGCCATGGGGGTCGTCGATAAGGTGGCAGAGTGTACCTGGATACAAACGGCTCTAGGGTGGACAGCGTCCTCGTAAAAAGCGAGTGTGGACATCGGTGCTGGTTGCGAACTTCCGGCAATGCATGTGTAACGAACGAAGAGGTACATCAACAACGGCGGAGGTAGATCGAATGCAAAGTAAGGGGAAGAAGTGACGGAGTGAAATAACGTGAGGCCGAGAGTGCGGATTTTGTGGGCCTGGGGTGTCGGAGTACAACGTGTCTATTGTCCGGACTCCCGCAAAACCCCTCCTCTCACTTTTTTAATATGTTGGGATTTTTTTATAGCTAACCACATATGTCACGTGGTCCCCTTCCCTACTTTACCTCCGTTTTGCGGGAGAAAATATATTCGAATCACGGAACAGATTGATACAAACTTGCATTGTATGGCTTTTATGTTTCAACCGTACGCGGACAGTTTGAGGGTTGATGCCCTGACTCTCGTCCTCCTAGCAACATCATTTCACCCTGGAATCACATCGTCGTAAAAAGAAGTGCAGTTTTCCGGAGTATAAGTAACATGTTGGTGATCAACAAGTTGCACTTGTAGTACTTGTATTATGTTGGAACGACCCACAACTTGTATGATTGTAACCTCATTCCAAGAAAGCATCAACATGTTTCTGTCCATACACATTCCAAAAAAGCATCGAACAACGTGTTAAGAAAAACTTAATAAAGCGTAACACTCGGGCCAGCTGATGACAAGTTTCAGCTTCTTGTGGACATTTCTTAATTCTTCCTCATTATTCAACTTTTGTTGGCTTGGCAGCCCGCAATATACTAGTGATGCGGCCTCTAGCTAATCATTTTGGAAATTCTTAACTGTACCGAGGACCAAAACTGTTCAACAACTACACCACACACGTGCAGTGTAATTGCCAGCTAGTAGCTAGGCTGCGGCCGCCTCATGCAGGCGGCTAGTCCAACACAACACACATCACACATGGCCCGGTGTCGCATACGAGCGTCTCACCCTCGGCAACGACTATGAAGAGGAAAATAAGCGGCGTTGCGGACGATTCTGTGACCGAAATGAAAACATTCAGTTCACAGGCATCCTTCGAAACATGCTTTCGTCCTGTTTTATATATAAAACAACAACCATACAGAGTACACGGCCGAACGATACAAGATGATGAGGCAACCCTCTTACAAAGCCGACCCCAAGATAGTCGGCCCACGTAAACAAGAACGCTACCGAAAGATAACACAGGAAGACCTGAGAACCACGCCATACTACGCCCTAGTACACCTAAGCTCCACGACAACGCCCTCAGGAGGGGGAACGGCACCAAGTGTCGCCGCTGTCGTGTCCACATCGGACAAGGGTTTTCACCCGAAACCCTGGCATAGTGAGGAGCACCACGACGACGTCTTCAAGAAGATAACGGCGCCCGTGAGCGTCGCCGTCGTCGGTGACAAAGCGCAGAGCTTTCGCTCGGAAGCTCCTCCATGCCACCATGAGGTCTTCAAGAGGAGCACAAACGCGCCTAGATCCCCAGCTCCGGATCGGGGTTCCTCCACTGCCAACGACAATGGACACACCCGGGCCACCTGCCGCTACCCCTCTTGCTGCCCACACGACTAAGAAGTATAGCCACCACCGCCACTATGGTGCCCGCCGGAGAGCCAACCAGGCAGACCACCTTCCAGGACCGCCGCCCCGGCGTCCACACCGCGAGACATCAAGTACTGCCCGTTTCACAATGCACAAACCTCGATAGGAAAAGCCCGGCATCAGCCACCGAGTCAGGGTCAGCGCCGCCATCGTCGGGGTGCCCACACATGTATCCCGGCAAATCCCAGTTGATCGCGGGGACTTGACAAGGTGACTGCCGACGGCCGTTGTTGAGGAACCAGCTCAGCCAACGCCAAGTCCAAGGCTTCAAGCACCGATCCAACTGTCGGCGCACCGATGTCCCATCCACCACCACCGCAGACCTCACCGACGCCATAACGTGAGGACGCCTCTCCAACCGGACCGCAAGCACCCACCTTGGCCTCGCCGGCATCGACCCAACCTCACACGAGGAGTAGCAAGCCTCGGGCAGGAGGACCATGTCAAACTCCTGCCCGGTGGCCCGTCCGCGACACAGACCTATTGCCAGCAGCCGCACTCATTGAAAGCGGAGGCCGGCCCCAAGCACAGGGCTGCAAAGGGCAGCCGGCAACTCCGGCCACCTAGCAGCTGCCCGACGACACCGCCCCACCTTGACTCCCCGTGTGACGCCACATTTCCGCCGACCACGCCTCGGCCTCCACCAACTGACCCAATTCTCGCCTCCACGCACGCGGGAAGATCTGCATCGCATCCACAGGTCGTCGGCCACCGGCCCAAGCCCCAGCCAGCCAGAACAGTTGAGCGCCACCCAAGCCAGCCGAGCCCCACACTAGGGCGAGCGCGACACCTATGCCCCCCCCCCCCCCCGACGGAAGCTCAGATCCGCCGGGGTGTACGCGCCGCCCCCCGCCACCACTCCAGGGAGAAGCAGCGCCCGCAGGGCACACACGCGCCAAAGCTACCCAGCAGCCCTTCACGCCGCCTCTGCCAGCCTCCGTCGTCGCCGTGGAGACTACCGGCGCGACGCCGCCGCGCCCCGCCCAGCGCGATGCCTCCTGCCGGAGGGGGCCGCCCCATGACCGCCTGCCACACGGGAGGGGAGACAGGGCCCCGCCGACGCCGACGCTGGCCGGCCTTCACCCGGCGACGCGCTCTGGCGGCGGCGAGGGAGAGAGGAGCCGAAGGAGAGGCCCGGCGGAGACGCAGGTAGGGTATCCCCCCTCCCCCCGCGCGCTCGCAGGAGCGGGTCGGGCGAGATCTATTTTTTCTGAGAGGGCTCGCTACCGTCTAAGCTAGCTAGACACAAAATCCATCCTTCATAGGCGTCCCAGCACCCGAGCGTTGATATACTTTATCTCCCGTCTGACAGCATGCATGCTTGAGTTCTGTTTTTCCAGGTTCAATTCAGACAATGCGCACCACGCGCATTCAAATTGGGCCGCATCATTTGATTGGTGCATTTTCTCTGAATTTCTCAATAGCCGGATAAGACTAGGCGACCGGGACGAATCGTCCTGGTGGAGCTCGATCGAAGATGTCGATCTCTAGTTTTGGAGTGTGCATTGTCAGCCAGAGGACAAGGCGGCAAGGCAAGCAAGCAGCCGCGCTGTAGAATATGATAGTATCTAGATTCTCCACTGAGCAGGCATGTAGTAACCTCTTTATATCGTGGATCTTTATAGTATGTTTATAGTTTGTGAAATATGTGTGTTGCGTGCTTGCGCGAATGTGGTCAAATAAGCTCTGCAAAGCAGAACTGTAAAATTGAATATTCACACAGAATGTTCAATTTTACAGTTCCGCTTTCCGGGGTTTGTTCGGCAATTAAATAAAATTAGATAATTTGGCTGTAATTTCGATAATTGGCTTTAAATTCGAACAATCATACATAGTTTACGCGGAAATTAAGCATAGTTTTCAATCATGATGATAAAAAACCTCATGCAAAAGCCACCACCACTTGCATCACCATCTTCATCATTGTCATCGCTCTCCACCACCGCCATTGAACCCACCACCACCTCCATGACCATCATCATCAACATCATCACTCTCCATCATTGCCACCGATTCTCCCACCGGCACCAAAGCTATCACCCGTCGCCGCTAGCATTCTTCTATTCAAGATCTTTCTCCTTACCATATCATGTCGTTCTTTGGTGAGGTCGTCCATGTCATTGCGGTGTATAGTCATGATCTTGTACTCCTCGGCAAGAAGCTTGGCCAAGGCCTTGTTCTTCTCGGCAAGGGATTTTCTCTCCTCCATGGTGGCCTTGTGCAACCCCTCTTCCTCGAGTAATTGCCACTTTTCTTGCTTCTCTTGCGCCTTCTTCTCGACCAACTCCTTCTTTGCTTCCAATGTCTTGGCCACCGTCAACTCATTTGATTGCACCATGACATCTAGCTTATTCTGCAAGCTTGATGCCTCTGCTTCCTTCTTGATCTTGTCCTTGGCCTTCTTGTTTCCATCGGGTATGTTCTTATTTCTTGGGCCATCGTCATCATCCATCTTGGTGAATGCACCTCTCTTCGGTGGGGATTCTTTCTCAATGAACTTCCACTTCTCGCTATTTTGAGGAAATTTCCAACAATGCTCTAGTTGGAATGACCTGCAACCGGAAGCTTCCATGTACCTTTCTTGCGTTCTCCTAGAAAATGAAAACAATGTCAAAGTATGCAACCACTCTGACGGCTACAAATGATTTGCAAAACTTGGAACGTGAAAAAAAATCACATAATCACATTCAACGATACCACTTGGAGGTGCATTGCCGACTTGCTCCAAGCAAGCAGCCCAATGGCTACAAATCTGCTTAATCACATCCCAACGACCTTGGAATGACCTAAAGGTGCATGGCGTCCTATTGGGATATTTTGCCATCATGCGGAAGAACCGATCATCTATCCTTGTCCAATATTGCTTGGTGATTTGCGGTTGGGCAAGGAAGGCGTCCATTGCGCCGTCTGGCAAGGCGGCAACTGGCAAGCAGGTCAGAACGGCTGGCGGGCAGGGTATGACAACAACATGGAGGGCAGGGCGGCGTCCATGGTGGCGACGATGGACAGGGTGGCGTCCATGGCGTGGGCGACCTGCTCCTCTCTGAGTTCTCCATCCTCTCTAAATCCTCCCTCCTCTCTGAGTCCATGGTATCTGCCACCTCTTTGAGTCCTACCTTTCTCTCCAGGAACCATCCATGGGCGACCTGCACGAGCTCTTTGCACCACCACCATAGGAGTTCGCCACCATGCCACCGAACGAACAGGAACCGAACAAACAAATAAGAACATGGTTTTCTTTTATTTAGTAAAAAAAACTTTGTCTTCTGTGGGTATGAGGCTGACGTCAAAGATGGAATGTGCCTGGCGGCAATGATGCTCAATTTGTTGTGTGTTATTAACTGACAAACGACAAAATCTTTGTCGTCTCCCCGATGAAAAGACGATGGCAAAGTACACTTGCCGACTATCTCTTTGTCGACACACTTTGCCGTCAACCTTTGCCGTGTGTTTTCAGGTCTTTGTCGTCTGTGCTTCACAGATGGCAAATTACTTGATTCCTGTAGTGGTCCTATCACTACAAGTTTGCCATAGGGCTGAGCAAGCAGCATGAGATGCACCATTGGGCTGAGCCGGCACAAGCTAAAGCCAGAAATGGTGCAACCCTACCTGAGAAGTCCAAAACTTCTTCATGAGGAGGCATCTGGTCGATGGGAGGCTGGGAGTCATCGACATAGGACGCGAGGAACTGACTCTGGGACAGGACAAGGGTTTAACTAAACTATTGCATGCTCATGTCCTAAAAGCGTAAGCATCAGTTCGTTTTTTTTGCTTCAGTTTGTTTCTCTCTTTTGCACAATTTCTTTAATAAAATCACACCCAAAAATATTCGTAGTATTTAGAAAAATATTCACACGTTTAAAACATGTTCATCAATTCATTTTAAATGTTGATGATACGTAAAAAAACCTCTAATAATTGAAAGTAGTTTGTATGATTCAATAAATGTTCATACGGAGTAAAATTAAGAACAATTATCACACATTAAAAAAATGGCCTTGACGTTTTAATAAAAATGATCAACATGTGTTTAAAACATGTTTGTACAGTTCAAACAAATCATGGTGTTTAAACGAATACTCACTCATTTCAAAAATTATTCAAGACGTTGACTTGTTCATAGCACTTGAAATTTTATTAATAATTTTAGAACAATATTAACACATTTAAAGGAAGTTCATGATATGTTTTAAAGTGTTGATGACGCTTTTAAACACTGATCAAAGTGTGTTTGAAAACAACACCTGTATTATAAAGATCTTTATTGTGCAGTTGAAAAATATTCAACATGTATTCAAAAAATATTGAGTTTATATTTTAAAAAATCTTCAATGACTATGTGAAAATTTTTCAACTTATATAAATAAAATCTTCTATTTGTATTAGACAAAAGTTCACATGTATTTGAAAGATAAAGGAAAATTAAAACGAAATAGAAATGGAAAAGCCTAAAGGTAATCGATAAACTATTCAACAAAAACATAGAAAAAACCAAAAAAAAAAGAGACCAGAATCTTCCAGAAGGTTCCCAAACCAGCTACCTTCTCCTGCTATTTGGGCCGCAGGCCGCTAAAAGATGGCCATAGGCAAGCAGTTCATATGATTCGTCATATATGAGATACCATATTACCGACATCTCTTGTAGTTTTCCTCTCTCATTTAGCTCAGGAAGTTGCACATATTGAGAGCTTCTAATCCATGCTTGCTGTGCCAGGTAAGCCATCCATCGCTCACACGATAGGATTCATGGGCTAGCCCAAAAATCATCTCTCATGAGCAAGCGGCCGAGCAGGCGACA
Source organism: Hordeum marinum (assembly GCA_022496015.1). Classification (NCBI taxonomy): domain Eukaryota; kingdom Viridiplantae; phylum Streptophyta; class Magnoliopsida; order Poales; family Poaceae; genus Hordeum; species Hordeum marinum. Next base: position 28,787,300 of record CM039678.1, read on the forward strand.
GTTTGACCTTTCAATTCTGACTTCTACCCCTAAAAAAATTTCAGACTTCTGACTACTCAAAGTTGTCTATATACATGCGACATTTGATTCAAAATTAAATGTTCACGAATTTGGGAAAAGATGACTCATTAAAAAAAGTTTCACAAGTTTAAAGAAAACGCTCAGGAATTGTAAAACATTCACAAGTTTGAAAAAATGTCAAAAATGTTGAAAACAGTTCGTAAATTGGAAAACAGTTCAACACTTGGAAAACTTCGTAATTTTAAAACCATTCGCAAAAATGGAAAAATGATCACAAACTTGAAAAAAGTCCATGGGTTTTGAAGGAAAAAAACTTGGATATTAAAAGAGGTCATCTTTTTCGGAGAAACAAACCATGACATTTGAAAAAAATCACGAGATTGAAAGAAATTCAGGATTTTGTGAAATTGAAAAATATTCATAATTATAAAAAAATCACAAATTTGAAAAAAGTTCATCGATTTCATGAAAAATTTGGAAAAAACATAAATTCGAGAAAGAACTCCAAATTGAGAAAAGTTCATAAGTTTGAAAAAGTTCTTCAATCCGAAAGAAGTTCAAAAATTTAAAAAGAATATAGTTTAAAAAAGATAAGAGAAAAGGAAAGAAAAACGGAACAAGAAGAAAGAAAAAAGAGAATTCGAACCATCCAAAAAACCGAGCAGCGAACCAGGAAAACCGGTTTGGGAAGCTTCTGCAAATAGAAGTTAGAAAAAAGAAGTAAGAAGCAGTTTGAATTGAACGAAGAGGGCTGGAGTTCGAATCAAGACCTAAAACGGAAAAAATGGGCTGGCCCAAAGCAGTGGGAGTGTGTGCGTCGGTTGTTGAAATAGTAGTTGGCGCCAGCATCCGGCGCCAACTTGTTATGGACCGGACCTACCGGTGGTTGTCGCCTAGGCATTTGGGATGATTTTTCTGCAAATCTTGTCCTAGCCGGGCCGAGAGGAGAGAGCGGTGGCACACAACAACACCGATGTGCTCCAGCTACTCCTAATTCAAATCACACCCTTCCCAGCTTCCCCTTAAAAAAGAAAAGGAAAAACAATCTGAACAAAACAAATTAGTACTCAAAAATACTTTTAAAAATGCCTTCTTTAGAGCATAATTTTTTCCAGAGCACTACAAATGCCATTGCTTCGTTAAAAATTGCACTTACATAGAACCACTTGACCATGTTCGACGCGAAAGAAAATGGGAATATGTTGATTACATTTTTTTTGTCGATTTTACTTCCGCATGGGTTCATGTGAGCATGGGAGCGAAAAATCCAAGTTTCTTTCATCGGGGAGTATATACGTGGGGTGAATATCCAGTGCTACCATTCGTCACATACTCCAATTATGCCATATTTTCACAATTCAGTTGAAATGTATCGAAAAGATATGATTATATTGTGGATGTTCATAAGACATGAACCTATAACCCAATCCCTACAAAAGTCAGATCCAAATTCAATATACACATGGAGAAATTAAAAATTCATCATGCACAGTGTCACAAATTACAAGAGCAGAAAAACAACGGTATTCACACCTTGATTTTTCTTTTCTGTTTCTCTATGCATAATTCGAATTCGGAGCTGAATTTTTTAGGAGTAGTATAAACACATATCTCATGAGCATCCACAAAATACAGTTCGGTTTGAAAAAACTATAAACTTAAAATTTTAAAATGTGGTATCATGCGAACATGTGATAGATGGTACACTAGAAATTCTCCATGTACATGTGTGTATCTCCTAATTTATATCCTGTCCGGCATAATCTGATTTAATTGACCCATGCTTTAGAATTTTTCCACTTGTACCCGCAAAAAAAAAAAAACGTTACATTCTTATTAAGTTTTTTTAATCAACGCATGGGTGGAGATCAACGACTCGATGGAAATCTCACCAACTACAGGTGGAAAACTGCAGATATTGGTAAACTACATTATCCACTCCATTTCAAACTACGTACCAAGATTCTAAGAAGTTAGGTGTAACTGTGTGTAAGCACGGGTGTAGGTGTAGAACGCTTCAACACGAATTGCAGACATCACAATGAGAGGGAGAAACTAGACCCTGCTCACCAGGAAGTTGACAACGAGAGGGAGTCAGTCGTATGGTACCAGCTGTGGATGCGTGTATACTTCTGGAGTCGGTTACTTTGTTTTCCGTGAATAGAGAATGAAAATTTCTCATATGCAGTTTTTTGCAGAGAATGTCTGCATGCATCATGCATGTTGTGTGATAAGATTAACCAAATATGGCCAAGTTAGATATCAACCCAACGACCCAGTCAGGCATGCTTGAGTGCACTGCACACGCGTCGTGCTAGAATTTTTCTACGTATAGGTCATGTTTGTTTGGTCATGGTGTTTGACATGCGAGCTCACATTCAAATGTCCTGCCCTTAAAATTTCCATTCAACCCTACCCATTTGAATGTGTAATGGATAAAATCAGAAGAAACGACCAGCATAATTTGACATGTAGTATGTTTGTATGTATGTATTGCTGCTGTCTCTATCTTACCAAACACTGTGACAAATAACCAACTCCAAAACTGATCCTCTTACTAATTAATTATTTTATTTATTGACAGGACAAAACCGGTCCTGGTCCTCTTACCAATGCAAGTACTACTACCAACATCATTTCCCATCGTCGGTAAAAAACAGAAAAAAAAAGGTATGCAGTTTAAGTTCCGGAGTATAAATATATGGCAACAAGTTGGTGATCCGGCAAGTTGCACTTCTAGTACCACTTGCACTTCTAATAATTTCGTTGCATCCTCGTTCCAAGAAAGCATCAACATGTTTCTGTCCATACCCTTAATTTCCAAGAAAGCATCAATTTAAATGTTAAGAACAACTTACTAAAACATGACACTCAGGGCGCCAGCTGCAGACAAGTTGCATCTACTTCCCGACATTTGTTAATCCTCCCAAATTATTCAACCATTGTTGGCAGACTACATACAATACAGTAATGCCGCAGATCAGTCACAGTCGTTGGCTGGTCTTCTGTATCCAATCATTCATTTTCGAAATATACTTAATTGTAGTATCAAGGACCAAAATAGTTCAACAACTACACTACACACGTGCAGTGCAACTACCAACTAGTCCTCCTGGCTAGGCTGCGGCCGCCGCATGCAGTGGCTAGTCCAACACGACATACACGGCCCGGTGTCGCATCCGAGCGTCTCACTCTCGCCAGCGACTATGGAGAGAAGAAGGAAATAATTAAGCGGTGTTGAGGACGATTCTGTGGCCGATCGAGATCCAAATGTTCAGAGACCTGCCAACAACCGAGTGGTAGACTCATCTCCCGTCCGCCAGCACGCATGCGTACGTGCATCCTGCTTTTTCCATGTCAATTCAAACAATGCACACCGCGTTCAAATTGGACCGGAGCCGGATGATCGATCTTTGCATTTTTCTTCTTCTGAAATCCCAACAACCGGATAAGATTAGGACCATCGACCTGGTCGACCTGGTCGAGCTGATGGAGGTTTCGATCTCGATGTCCAGTCTTGGCGCCAAGACGGAGTGGGGTGTGCATTGCCAGCCGCGCTGTCGAATATGCTACCGGTATCCAGATCCCGGACTGATAGGCACGTACAACCAAGAAGAATTAAACAACAGTTAACCTGTTGTTAATGAGCCACTGTGCCCGTCCGTGGCGCATGATTACTCCGTAGCTGCCGCGCAGAAAACTGTTACAACTGCCGGGAGTTGCTGTTGCCGTCTCTCATTAAACAAATGGTGCATGAGCAAGTGATCGAGCACGGTCGATCGAGACGTCGCTGTGTGCTTCCTACGTACGAGCCAACGGTCTATGGCTTCCCTGGACACGAGGACAGCATGGAAGGAAGGAAGGAAGGACACGAGGACGGCAACTGCCAACGGTTCGCCAGTTTCTGAAATGAAACTGAGACCAAGCCAAGCAGGCCCCGTGGGACGAGTCTGTCCAGCCATTACTGGTACGACAACACAACGGAGAAGATGAGAAGAGTCGACACCGATCCACTGCAACACAAGTAGAAAAACCACTTGGTTCGGTGCATTGACGCATCAGCGGCTTTACCATATTCTTTGTCCGAACTAGCAGCAGCACGTACGCCCGTGAAAACACATCGAGAGAGCCGAGAATAAGCATAGGTCCAGGCTAAAAACGGGAGGTCATGCTCGCTGCAAAACTCGTGGCCAACACAACACAAATAGCATAGCATTCACCTTTCGGGGATGAGATACTTCTCCATTGGTGAAGGCACAAGAACAAACTTGCCGCACTTGGCCTGTGCAGAAAATGCTATTCCTCCTTCCTTCCTTGGGCGCCTAATGGTGGAACTAATGCTTCCACGGACAAAAGCGCTCGACAAGTCCCCTTTGAGAAATTCGGGGAAACGATCTTGAGGATATGATGGGTGCGGGATAGGATGAGCGTCCACAAGGCTAAACACGATTCTTCTTCTGACTAAACGTGGTGTGTCCCCAGCCAACAAATGCGCGGAACAATGGAACATTTGCACGGTGCGGCAGAGCACTAGCAGATAATACAAGATGAATATTATCGCCAGTCCACGCGCCGATGCGCGAGAGAAAACATTCCGATTCCTGCAGTGGTTTAAATTAGGGACGTGTACACAAGGTGCCTTCACCCAAAGTCTCACATTGCCATGGCAAAGTTGCCTACCGTATAATACAAGACGAATATGGGCTTCTTGTTATCCTAGTTCAGATGGTGACTTCTTTCTATAGAAGCACTACACGCATGTTGGTTCAAACCAAAATTTGCTCCGAATACAGAGTTTAATATTTTACATACTACCTATTAGGGCTCACACAGTTTTCAAATTTTAGAAAACAATCAATAAGGATCAAGATCTATTATAAAAGTTCACCGAAACAACAAAGCACATCAAACATAATAAAAATTACATCGATATTTTGAGACCACTGGACTACCCATTACCGTTGTCGAACGAGACACCGACATGCCGCTACCACCCACTCATCTGCCGGAGCCGACTTGACCTTGCTGATGACAGTCGAAAAAATTTATGCACGTGCCCAAAAGGGACAGCACCCTATAGCTGCAGTCATTGCCATTGAATCCTTGAATAGATCTTAAGTACCTCACACAAAATTTCACCACACAAAGAGAAACACTACCATCACTGTCGCAAGGAGACGGTGGGAATCTAGGTCGAAGCTCTCCCGACTACGTCTAGACGGACGATGTCGTGGTTTTATCACGGCAGATGTTCTCATGAGAGAACTTAAGTGTGAGGCCATCGCCGTTGTGTGGCGACTCGAAGGGGTTGATCGGGAACAAGAGATGACTTTACCCAGGTTCGGCCCCTCCAATGGAGGTAATAGCCCACGTCCTGCTTTGTGTGTATATTGATGAAAATCTCGATTACAAGGATGCGGAATCACTAACCTAGCTCTAGAAGGTGGATTCTTTCTTACTTGTCCTTCCTACCTTCGGGGCTCCCCTTTATATATAGGTGGAGGCCCAAAGTTTACAATAGAATCTGGGTTGTAGTCAACGCTGACCTAATCTAACTCTTCCTTCCCTTGCTCCTCAAGGAAAGGAAGATTCCTTATGTCTTCATGCCTAAGCCGGCAATAGAGGCGACTTCGTTGAGCCGGCCTTTAGTCAAGACGTCTCCTGGGCTTTGGGCCTCTTGTCTTCTGCCTGCACCCTTCTCATGGGCTGCAGCCTAACGTCGGGTTATACCTTGGGCGAGTCATACCCGTGGGGTATATCCCAGACATTAGCCCCCAGTTTAGTTTGGATTCATCCATGCTAAACTCCATCTTGAAAATGTTGGGACTTTACGCCGAAGATCAACGTATGAGCCGGCCATTCCGTGCCTTCGATCAGTCGAACTCATTATCCGGGTCAAAGGTATGTCGGGTCATATTTTTGTTTTAAACTTAGTATTTTCCAAACAATACTTCCATGACGTCATCTTGTTGACCGTTGTCATCCAAAGTCATTATGCTGAATCTTTTGGAAACAACACCAAATCTATGCGTAATCTGAGCCACAAATTTTTCATGCCTATTCCGCTTCACGCGGCGCCGCTTTGCATTTCGCCCCACCTTATAAATAGGCCAACCGGGCTTCCCTGTCCTTTCCGGTCTTCTTCTTCCTCACGCCCCTTCTCCACAACTGAACTCGGCGGAGTTCAAGGATGACGCCGGAGCCTTCGAAACGCGTCACCCTCGCCATCAGATTCATCCCGCCGTCGCCGGAGGAGACACGGTCATCTCCACCTCTTTCGTCAACAAGATCTGGTATTTCTTTTTCCCCCATTAAGGTTTCGATGTTCATGGGTGTTCATCGTCCGTTCTTTCTCAAACAACCGTCGTAGATCCGGAGTTCCCAAGTCCTTTTAATGGTTGTTGTTCTATCCTTATTACCGCACTTCATTTTTTGTGAAATAGTTCTAGAATGCCTTCTGCATAGAGTCTTTGTAAAGCCTCAGTTTCGGTCACTCCGCAGACTTAGAACATATTTAGTATCTTTTCCATGCATATTTTAGTTCAAAATGATTTCAATCCTTTGTAGAAATTCGTTTGTCCATGAAATTTTTAGCTAAGTCCTTCAAAGTGCTTTTATTGTTCTCTTTCTTCCAAGCGCTAAAAACCCGGCTTAAGATTCATTGTTCATCAGCATGAGGACTCAGTCATAATTGTAATGTCCTTTTGAAAAACAGTATGATACCGGGTCGCTTGAGTCGCCCTGTGCTTGTTGATCCTTACTTGATGTCAATCTTGTTGTATTATTGCGGACTTAGATTCCAGCTTATAAGATTTTTCCCTCTCTTTCTTTGTAATCTAGATTGAAAACATCACAATGCCTTCTAAAACCAGCAAAGTTGTGGTTGGGTCAGATCCCACGAGTTGGTACTTACCCTCAAGAACCTTGTGACTCAAGGCTTCTTACCGGCTCAAGATGAAATAGGCTAGAGAGCACCTGAGGAAGATCCAGTCATGCAACCCGGTGTAGGGGAAGTAGTGTGTTTTGCTGACCACGTGCGAAGGGGTTTCCGGCCACTCGGGTCAATTGGCCCCAACTCAATGACCAGACTCTACCAATTCCAAGTGTTATGTGAGGTGTACCTCCAGATTGAGCTGTCGTTGACTCTTTTCAGAGAACTCTTCTACTTGAACAGCCAAACAGACACCAAGGATGGTCCAAGCGTAGAACTCGGTGGCGTCTCTGTGCAGAAGAGAAGGAACAGTGTTTTCCCTAAAACCAAATTGGTGAGTCATCCGAAAGGATGGAATAAAACTTTGTTTTATTGCAAGCATATCCATGGCTAACTCGTAACTCCTGATCCATGTTGTCGGCTGATCTGCTGTGTAATTAGGTACTTTGCGAGGACCCTTGAAATCCTTAGACATACGCTCACTACGAAGAGCTGGGGAAAGACCAGGGATGCCAATCGTCCTTTTGTGGATTCCAGCCCCCATGGTTGCTGACTGTGGGTTTACCGTAGGCTGTTGAGTTACCCAGGCTGCCGCTGCTTCCACCTCCGCCTGCCGCATTGCTCTTTTTGCATCAACTACTGCTTGAGCGTCTGGTAGCTCCGGCCGTACCGGAGATATCTGAGGCTGCTACATGCTCTCGTTGTTGGAAATAGCCGGAGACTCTGCATGGTGACTTTTACTACAGCTGGCGTAAGGCGTGGAGTGCATCCGGTCTCGGCTCTGCGAGTACTGCGCTTGTTGCACCACAATTGTTTTCAGCATCTCTAAGGCATTCCTTGCCTCAACCTCCACTGGGGTGTTCCCGTGGATGGGAAGTGCTTCCAAATTAAGGGTTGTCGCAAGCATGTTGTCGACCGGGCTGGAGAAACGACCCTGTGGCATCCGAAAATGTTGAGTCGGCGATTGAGCTGGTGAAGGTTGAGCCGCTTCTGTCTATCGTCCTGCGTGACGAGGCGTATCTTCGCGCGTCTATCCGGCTCCTGGTGTCTGCTGCGGGGTAGTGAACAATCGCGATGGCTCGAGGTTTAACGGCAGCCCACTCTGAGGTCTCCTCTGGTAAACCGCTTCAGAGGCATCTCGGCGAAGTCCTAACTGCCAAGCCTCAGCCTTCAAGCACTCCGATTTGTTATGGATATGAGCCTATAATTCTGCCATCCGGGCGTTTTCGGCGTTGATTTCCCCGTGGACCTTAGTCATCTCCGCGCGAAGCTTTATCGTACCGACGCCGCATTACGCTCCTCCTGATTTTCTGTTGTAACAGGATTCTCCAATAGTTTGGCCATCTCAACCATTATGTCATTCATGGCTTGAGCTGGTGTCTTGCCTGACCCGCCAGCACCGTTCGTAACTCCTGCCATCAATGGATCTTGAGTCGCCGTGGTTCCCGTCATGTAGATGGTGACCTGCCAGAACGGCTCACATGACTCCTTGGTCGCTTCAGCCTCCAAAGAGCCACCAAGTCTCCCATCATAAAGGGGACAAATCGATTCGGTCTCTCCCGTGGATGACTCTCCGTCAGAGTTGATGATGGTGTCCCTGCTGCCTGTCAGCTCATCCGGGAGGTTGACCCCTTGGGTGAAGCCGACGAAGACATGACATTGGCCAACTTGACGTCGGGCGAGTCAGGCATGCTGAGCCGACTCGATGATTTCGGTGCAGATGTCCGTCTCGGGAACTGGCGCGTTGGTTTTGCCGATGAAGACATGAATTTTGCCGAAGGGAACCCGGTACTCATACTCAATTGAATTGGCCTCGGGGCCCTAGCCCTAATTATCGATGTAGAGCTTACCTCAGTGACTCTTGGTCATCTGACCAACTGCGTAGCTCTCGAACCCTGGAAAAGCTCCCTCTGAGAACTCAACTCCACCGTGTGACAGCCCCAAGGTGGGCGCCAACTGTTGTGGTTTTTTCACGACAAATGTTCTCATGCGAGAACTTATGTGTGAGGCCATTGCCGCTATGTTGCGACTTGAAGGGGTTGATCGGGAATGAGAGACGATTTTACCCAGGTTCGGCCCCTCCAATGAAGGTAATAGCCTACGTCCTGCTTTGTGTGTATATTGATGGAAATCTCGATTACAAGGGTGTGGAATCGCTAACCTAGCTCTCGAGGGTGGATTCTTTCTTACTTGTCCTTTCTACCTCCGGGGCTCCCCTTTATATATAGGTGGAGGCCCGGAGTTTACAATAGAATCCGGGTTGTAGTCAACCCATAAACTAATCTAACCCTTCCTTCCCTTGCTCCTCAAGGAAAGGAAGATTCCTTATGTCTTCACGCCTAAGCTGGCCATAGCGGCGACGTCATTGAGACGAACTTTAGTCAAGCTGTCTCCTGGGCCTTGGGCCTCTTGTCTTCTTCCCACACCCTTCTCACGGGATGCAGCCTAACGCCGGGTTATACCTTGGGTGAGTCATACCCGCGGGGTATATCCCCGACAGACGAACTCGAGAAAGATCGGAGCATGGAATACAAACTCGAAGAAGTGTCGCCATTCACCCGAGCGTCACATCTGTGAGGACTAAAAAAACTAACCTAAACTACTAACTGGAGCAGAGGTACCGAAATTCCCATCCCCACCATCGGCCGTCGAAGCGGCTGGAAGAGGGACGGTAGGCAAATCGACGGGCTCATACTCAAAACGTGGAGGGAATAGTTTACCCTAGCTGCCATGGGATAAAGAAGAAAACTCTAAGCAAGACATTGGATTTTTGTCGATGATGTTTGATTTGGTCAACACATAGAGTTTATAAATTAAAGGAATACGAAAAGTAGAAGAATAGGATGTCCAACCTGCTTCAATCTTTGGGAAATTTTCCCATCGGGTCTCATCTAATGCTAACAATCCTTAGGAACTACGTCAAAATGGACATAATAACGAATGCCATGACTAGGAGGGGGGTCCTTAGGGTACCACCTGACCCTTAAAATATATATCAATGAAACATTGGTCCATAGATATTATCATTAATTGTCAAAATCACACATAGGGCTACATGCACTTTCAACTGCAATCTTTCTTTACTGTGTTTATTAATTTGAGGCTCCATACAGACCATCATATTGATCCAAATCATCGAAATTAATGGACCATTATATCATTAACTTGACAGTGAAGATCTAATATAGTGGGTTACCTGTTGTAATAAAACTCCTACAGTCTAGTCCCAAAAAACGCTTTCACATATCCAAATGAAAAGTGTCACATGTGCGGCGGGAAGCAATCCGACACTTGCCTTTATTACAACTAAAGTTTTCAGTCAAAAAAATAAAAATAAACTGAAACTTGCCATCCTAATAGGAAGTTGACATGCTTTACAACTAAAATTGTCATCATCGTGTCACTAAACTTGCCATAAAAACGTTCGGAGTTGCCATGTGTCTGTGCCACACGTATGGCACTTATCAGGGTTCAAAGCTTAACTACCAATGTCATAAGGCCTTGACGCGACTAACAAAGGAAAATTCACCCCACCTCCCCAACATACTAAAAGGGCACCTTGATCAAATCTAAATCAAGAAGGAAATTATGAACACAATCACTTGCCCCCACAAATAAATGGGGACCCACCCTTGACCGTGAAAGAATTTTGAAATGCTAAAAATCTTATGTCTGGTGTTTAACTATTGCATGGGAGCGAACGTGTTGAGAGAAGTTAGATTGAGTGCCCGGACCTTGATGCATATCTATCTGCCATGTAATCCACAGTCCTGGGCACGAACTGCGCAAACGTATCCTTAGCTCGACTCACCTCACTCTCCCCACCCACCGTCGTAGTCCATTTCACCCCACTATTCCCACCTCCTCTCGAATCATCGATTGATCGGCCAGCGTCGTTCGCCATCGGGCATGGAGGTTATTTCCCAGCTCAACCTCCTTCACCGGTGTCACAAGGGCAGTTGTGGTGTTGCCACTCATGCCGCGGGCTTGGTAGGAGAAGGAGGAGGACTAAGGACAACGAGCGCTCGACCGGTGGCACAATGACGCGAAAAGATGGAGAGGGAGTGGGCAACCATGCGACGGTGGAGTAGAGTGCAATGAGGAAGAGAAGGAAGTCCTCGACGGTGTGTGTCGTCAGGAGGGAGGAAGAGAGCACAAAGGATACGAGATTGTGGCCGCTAGCGGTGGAAAGGGTCAACGATAGGGGATGGCTGCGGGAGGCGAGGAAGAGCGGTTGCGATCACATAGGAGACGAGATTGTGGTGGCTCGGGGCGCCTTGGGTCACGGAGCCGAGCAATGTCGGTTTTATGAGCCCTGCGAGGAAGACGGAGGCGACCTAATCGGCGCGACATGGGGACGACCACATGATGTGTTCCTCGTTGTGATGGATACGGTGGCGAGCGCACCACCGCACTCCTCGTGCTACACGTTGCCTCATGTCATGGTAACAGATGATCCCTCCCTCATCAGCGAGCACCGAAATGCCTGGTAGCCAGTAGGGAGCACGCTCGGGCTGCAAAGTTCTTCACTTAGGTTTGTTCTAGTGCCTCGTGAATGCTAATTTTGTAGATGTTTAGTTCCGTTGTTCATGTTGAACTTTCTTGTACATGTTCAGTCTTGAAAAACTAAGCGTGCTTTTTTCTTTTGTAGATGCTCAGTTTCAAAATGTTAATTGTAAATTTGAGCTTGCATTGCCCCTACTGAATGTGAATTTTACTCAGGACTAGCTATCTGTCTGCTGATAGGTTTGGCAAAAATGTTAAAATGGAATGAAATTAGTATGTCAATTTGGTTTTAGCGCCCGAAAGTTCCGATCCAAGTTTTGGGCAGGTTCCGGGTTATAAAGAGAGATTGCATAAGGGTGCAACAATTCTGGATGGCCCGGATGCTCGCCAAATTTCCCAAGGAAGTTTTGTTCCCCGGAAGTTCCGGCCACATCGGAAGTTTCTCTCCCCGGATGTTTTAGGCCATGATCCGGGCAGGTTCTCGGCTATCCAAACAGATTGCACAAATTGTGCAATGTTTCTCGATGCCCTTGAAAATGCCCAGACCTGCCCCGGAGGTTCTAATGCTTGAAAGTTTTGGGGTTCACATAAACCTGTCCAAGGGATGGCTTTAGAGCGCTTTCTCTCTTCAGGAATGAAATGAAATTTGTTGTGTTTGTATTATGGTGTACGTGAAGTTGATTCCCGGGTATCTTCAGGGTACACCCCCTCTTAATAGTGTGGTGTCCCTATGGACTGCATAATAAAATGAAAATCACCGACAACACATCTTTTTTCCTTTTAAGAATAGAGATACATCTAACCATCCATGTAATCTTCTAGTATGTTATGATGAAATTATTTACACTAGAGCACCTAGTTAGACCACAAAACATATGTTTTCATAAGTACCAAAAATCATTATGAGCATAAACGCCATTTCACATGTGTCTAGAGAAAGAATTCTGCCATACTTTCTTTTTGCATACTTTGCCATTATGGCAATTTTCTCGTCATATATATATATTCTCGTCACACACACACACACACACACACACACACACACACACACACACACACACACACACACACACACATATATATATATATATACATATATATTGAAGAATGTTGTCATGGTTACTTCAGGTGTTTTCTTGCCATGGCATCTTTAGAAATTTGGTTTTTTTCATGGCAACGTCTCTCTCAAATATTTTGATTGTCCCTAGAAACAGTTTTGGCCATACTTTGTTTCAAATTTACCATGACATAAACTTTCCATGTTTGTCACTATTTTTAGAGATCATTTTTTTACATACTATATCATGGAAAAATTAATTGTGTATCAAAGAAAAAAATCCGTGGAAAATTTCTTCTTTTAACCATGCCAGATTTATTTTTCTATTCATGGCAAATTCCTACTTCACACGATGGCAGATTCATTTTTTGAACAGTGGCAAACTAGTGGTTTGCACCTTGTCACTTTTATTTTCTTCAACCACGACAAAGTTATTGTTTGGAGTATGGCAATTTTGTAATTTAGAGCATGGAAAATTTAATTTTTTGGCCATAAATTTATTCATTTAAATCCATCACAAATTTTCTGACCTTGGCATTTTTACAGTTTCAACTATGGCAAATTCATACTTCATAAGCTAGCAAATTTACTTATTTTTTACCATGGAAAATTTATTTGCTTGCACCACGTAAAATGTCTTTTCCGGCCATGCCAATTTTTTTTGTTTTGACAATGTCTACCTTTGCTATTTTTAGACCATGGCAAAATTATATTTTGGACCATCGCAATTTTATTACTTTAAACATGGCAAGCCTTTTACTTTAGACCTTGGGTAAATTTATTAATTTAACCATGGAAAATTTATTATTGCACATTCATGTCTACACCACCATGGGAACTTTTATTGCACAAACCAACATATATTCTTCTTTTAATGTGGGCAATTTTTTGAATAGAGTGTGGCAAAAAGAATTGTGAACCATGGAAAAAATAAATCCATTCGACTTTTTCATAATTTTTTATATAAATTTTCTTGTTTGTCATCTGCTTTTAATACGAAACAATGGCAAACTTGAGTTTAAACATAATTTGTTAAGTTCAGTAATGCAAAGGGCTTGCTCACACACATGCCCATACGAGAGAAGCGTGCAAACCAGCCGAGCATCGCCCGGGCCCGACCAACCCTGTATATCGTGCGAGGCGGGGTAACCCACAAAGCATTCTCGCCCTCACAAAAGGCCCAAAGGACGTCATGCAGGTGCGCCGTCTGCCTGGCTAGAATGAAAATCCCATTTACTATCATATTTGATGTCACAGAAGTACGTGCCCATCACAGCCATGATAATACATGTTTTTGTCACTATTATCGTCACACTTCCATGAAAGAAAATATTTTTGTTCAGTCCAAAATGACATAGGCGTGTATTTTTCTTGTACTGAGGAAACACTAAACAAAAGCCATAATGGTCCTTAGGAACTAGTGTACTTAATCCAAAGGATCTAGTACCTCCTTTGCTATAAAACAAATGCCATAACTAGCGGGGGGAAATCACTGTCAAAATCCTTTGGTCATACTATAAAAACCTGCAAAGTAAATAATCCATGAATGTTTGTTTGTTTTTTATTGTTTTGCCACATCCTTCGGTGTTGCAACAATATATAATCGCATGTGATTTATACTTCATATGGATTAAGTTAATGTACTTAAATATTCATATCAAGATTTTATGTATATGTTCGATTCAAGCGTTCAACGGCGATGACCGTGGCCCCGAGAGACTGGTCTTTATGTTCCTGACTATCGTTGACAAGGTCATATATGAAAGCAGGGATGCGTTGGCGGCTCGTTTTGAAAGAGCTAGGCCTCGGTCAACTTTTTTCCTATATTAGGGTGTTTCTCGCGAACCTTTATAATATATAATGGTCCTTTTGGGGAAAAATGCGGAACAAATAACAAAAAATATAGTTCGTGTAAAGTGCTTAGTGAATAAGAATTGATATATATTTACCTACCTAAAAGACGTATTCTTTTACTGACGGAATGGTTGCACTTAGTTTAGTGAGATTTTGTAGTATCAAACATTAGTTTGTAGGCTTACAATATGTCAATCGAAACTAAAATACATATAAATTGTTAAATTTAATTAGTCTATATCAAAAATATGATTAAGCGTCTCTAACCCCATACATCAGGGGTTTGCATGTTTATATATTGATTGATACTTAGAGTACAAGGTTCGGTTGGAGTCCATCTCAACCGTAAGATAATTACAAGGGAGAAGAGATAGAGATACACCACAAGTTAAACTACCTCTCCTATCTCCTAACAACTCCAATGTGGAGCATCATACATGTGCAGTGCATATTAATGCGTGACTTTTCCATTCATAGTGGCATAGTGGCATATTAAGAGAATTAGAGTTAGTGGAGATCAATTATTTAGTTATATAGGATATAGGATACCCAAGAAAAACGAGGGTTCACTCTCCCAGGTACTAGCATCCTTACTAATAAAACTAAAACAAGCTAGCTCATGACCCACACTATTCAAGAGCCACACCTTTTCAAACTACAGTACACCCACGTGAACACATATATAACAAAAAAAACTTTCTACACATAACAAAAAATGAACATACACGATGTTAAGGGGGATAATATCACGTTCTGTATGAGAACCTAATCTCTTGTGCTCCCGTGCGAGCTTGGACATTGGTTCTCAATCCAACGGTCATCTGAGAAGCGCGTGAACTTGTACATAATTAAGGCACTCCTAAATGGGATTTTTGTAAATTTGTCAGAGCACTTGAGATGCTATCTGGATCGCAAATCCAGCGGCCCATAAGCCACTGGGGCATAGTAGCATGCTCTCTCCCGTAGAACCTGGTATTTCCCCGGGATAAGTGACACCTTGGCGAATATCTAATACTAGGGATAACGGATCCCTTGGCAAATAGCTCTAGGTGGAATGAACTCCCCCGTCACTTGGGAATTATGCACTAGTTCTTATGCTCGATTCACGGAGAATCGACACTCTCCCTAGCTTCTCCTTATTTTCTAAGAGAAGCTGCGAAGGAGGTTGATTATCGGTAATCGAGAACCAACTACTCAAAGGATACCCTACCCTTTCGGAGAGAAACCTAGCGGTCACTTTTGGTTCACTGGGAGCGCCCACTTGGTGCGCCCATACCTCCATGGGTCGCGTGGTAACATGTTAGTCCAATATTGATTTTAGTATAACATGATCTAATAGTTTTCCTTATGGGAAACCCTTGTGGCCGACGCGCCGGCCTTCGGCCGGTCGCGCGCGACCCGCGCATGTAGCTGATTAGGCATGCAGTTTTTTTCGGTCTAATCTGTTGTAACTAACGTTCAAATTTGTTACAAGTATTTTTTATTTGCTACATTTGTCTACTAAAAAAGTTGCATATACGTTATGTTGCAATCCTAGTTTGTCGGATTTTTCGTTACAACCGGTGTTTTTGATTTTTGCTACAACCGGTGTTGATTTTTGCTATAACCGGTATCAATTTTTGCTACAACCGTTCACTAAAAAAAACTGCATATACGTTCGTCAGAGTTGCACCCCAAGTTCACCGGATTATTTTGTTACAACCCTCATTTTATTTTGCTACTTCGCATCATCAGCGTCGTTTTTTTACTACGACCACGTTGATATGTTTTTGCTACAACTATATTTTTTGTTGCATCCGTGGTCGAAATTTGCTGCATCGTGGTCAAAATTTGCTGCATCGTGATCGAAATTTGCTGCATCCTGATAGTTTTGCTGCATGGACAGATCTAATGGTCAAACCAAATCCAATCTAATAGATCGGGCGACCCGCGTGCGGCCGGCCAAAAGTTTTGATCGGCGCGCCGACGCAGAGCACTACCCTTTCCTTATTTATCTTCCTGATTTAATGGTACTGTAATTTCTTTCCTATGAGTAGATTTCCGTAAAAAAAAACTACGCAATCAGCAACATGGTCTTGCCTTGCAAGAATTAATGCTAATACTGAAAAACCGACGGCTCCTACCGATCTGGGAGGGTCTTAAAAGAGCTCGTTATTGGATCTGCAAACGACATGGATGCAGATGGAAAATGTGGAAACTGCACATGCCGAGCCCAATCATCTCGGGGCTGCTGGATCTGAGCGCTTCACGGGTGGGAGAGGGAACACTCGCCACATGCCTGTGCTGGGGAATCCGTAAACCGTCCGATCAAGACACGGACGGCCATGCGATGATTTGATTCAGAAACTTGCTACCAGATGATTGTCAAATACTCTACTAGGAGTGTATTATATGCGACCAATGGTTAGCGGGAGATTCGGAAGTTATACTTTAAGGACCACATGATCACCTGCCATCCATGCTTCGTGGTAGTTTTCGTTTACACTAAAAATACACTATACCGTGGCGCCTAGAAGCTGGACAGCAACCCCGGTGAATGTGATCATAGATCACAGGTGAGGCTAACACAATCAAATGCAATCAATGGCCCAGTTTCAGGATGTCATCTTTTTCTTCAATAAAAGACATTCCATTCATTTGATATATCAAGATGATACAACTGTATTAAAAGATTGTCTGGCTTCTGCATAGCGTGATGCACATAGCCAAAACGTCCAACACAAATAAAAATAAAAGATTGTTTTACAGCACCAAAGAAAAAGTCCAGCCTAAGGTGGGGTAGATCCTAATCGAAGATTAACTGATATCTATGAAGAAAAAAACCTCTCTGTTCGTATGCTTCAGCAGGTAGACATCATTGTAAAATTGTCTTTATGCCGAACTCATGATAGACCAAGTACAAAGCGAGTGCGTACATGCATGAATAACCTGTGGAAAGGGGTCTCACCTCCGCGGTTTTATCAGGTCTCAATTAAGGTAGACAACTACAACTTTTTGTTTGGACATAGGACGGTGTGTTCAACCCATCCTTGAAGCACTACTGGAATCAGCAAATTTGCCGTCAACCAGTTCTTTGCCGTCAGCTGACGGACAGCAAAGAAGCTCTTTGCCATCCGTTTCCAGAAAACGGACGGCAAACAACTAGCTGACGGCAAAGAAGCTCTTTGCCATCAGCTAATTCTTTGTCGTCTGATAGCGGACGGCAAAGGAGGTTTGCCGTCAGCTAGCGGACGGCAAAGAGGGAGGGGGGCCACTGACGAGCCGCTTACAACTTAACCTAACGTCCCTCCTCTTTGCCGTCTGCTAGCGGACGGCAAACCTCCTTTGTCGTCCGCTAGCGGATGACAAAGAGGGGACTTAACTAACGACAGCGCCCACCCCGGCCCGCCTCTCTCTCTCTCTCTGTGTGTTTCTTTCCCTCTCCTTCCCGCCACCCACCGCACGCGCGTCGCCGCCCTGTCGCCCCACCATCCCGCCGCCCCACCGGCCCACCGCCCCCCGGCGCCACCGCCGCCCCGGCGCCCCCGCCGCCACGCCCGGGCCCCCCTGTGCCCCACCGCCCCGGAGCCCTGCGGCCCCGTCGCCCGTCACCAGCGCCGCCAGCGTCGCCCGTCGCCCGCGCCCGCTGCCCTATCGGCCCTGCGGCCCCTGTCCCCACCGCCCAGCACTCCCCGGCCCTATCCGGTGCTCCCCGCCCCTCCCTGGCGCTCCCCCAACCCTCCCCGACGCCCCCTGCCCCGCCCCCCTCTGGTAAGCTCTTCCCCTCTCCTCTTTTTTCTGTTTTTTTATTTTAGTTTAGGTTTAGATTATTAGGTTAGTGTTAATTAGGTTAATGCTAATTAGGTTAGTGTTAGTTTAGGTTAGTGTTAGTTAGGTTAGTGTTAGTTTAGGTTTATTAGGTTAGTGTTAGTTTAGGTTTATTAGGTTATTAGTGCAAAAAGAAGAAGAAGAAGAAGAAGAAGAAGAAGAAGATGATGATGATGATGATGATGATGAGGAGGAGGAGGAGGAGAAGAGGAGAAGAAGAAGAAGAAGAAGAAGAAGAAGAAGAAGAAGAAGGAAAAGAAGAAGAAGAAGAAGAAGAAGAAGAAGAAGAAGAAGAAGAAGAAGAAGAAGAAGAAGAAAGAAGAAGAGAAGAGGAGAAGAAGAAGAGGAAAAGGAAAAGAAGGAAGAAGAGGAAAAAGGACCCGAAGACCCGGACCCCCGACCCCCGACCCCCAACCACCGACACCACCCTCCCCCGACCACCGACGCCATCGCCCCCCGACCACCGACGCCATCGCCCCCCGACCACCGATGCCCCCGACCCCCGACCACCAACGCCACCGACCCCCGACTCCACTGCCCCCTGACCACCGACCCTCGACCCCCGACGCCACCGACCCCCGACGCCCCGGACCCCCGACCCCCAACCACTGACACCATCGCCCCGCGACCACCGACGCCAACGCCCCCCGACCGCCGACACCACTGACGCCATCGCCCCCCGACCACCGACACCACCGACCCCCGACCACCGATGCCATCGACCCCCGACCAGCAACGCCACCGACCCTCGACTCCACTGACCCCTGAGCACCAACGCTCGACCCCCGACGCTACCGACCCCCGACGCCCCGGATCCCCGACTCCCAACCACCGACACCACTGCCCCCTGACCACCGACACCATCGCCCCCCGACCACCGACACCACCGACGCCATCGCCCTCCGACCACCGACACCACCAACGCCATCGCCTCCCGAACACCTTCCAATCAATGATCAACATTGGAGCCGTGGACACCCATATCGATCCCTATACCCACACGAATAAATATTCGAGTGAACCTCCAGTTGTCGTGTGCTATTCCTGTTGCTTCGCGATATGTTACAAATACCCGAGGTGAGACATGTTGGCATCCTCGTGGATCAACAACTTGTCCACTATGCCAGTTACCTCGTTAACGGTATTGTTCTCTTTTCTCGTTCCCGTGTTCCGGCATCCCCGTGATCAAATCAGAAAGTGTCTGGCCAACCGATGATGGATACCGTAACACCGAGAGGGCCCAGAGATATCTCTCCATTGTCGGAGGAGCAAATCCCAATCTTGAGCTATCAAGTTACTTCACATACTTTTCCATGAACATGTAAGCCGCCGTAATAGCCACCCATTTACGGATGACGTTTAACAAACCCCAAAGTTCATGAAGCAAGCATGAAGAAACTCGATACTCTCATGGTCTAAGGAATTATGCAAACATTAACTTATCTGTGTTATTAACCATTAACTTATGACGAATGTATCTCATAGCATAACATCAATTCGGGTCGATTCAACACAAATGTTCTTCTAACATTATGCCCTCAAAATTGCCGGCATAGCCATGCCCATGATCAGGAAAACAGGATCATCATGCAATACTTGAGCCAGTCTTAGAGGCCAGACTAGGAATACATTTTACCGTTTATTATCCCACACGTGCACATGAGTTTCCCTCCAAGCCTCGTTTTATTTGTAGACTCGAGAATCATTGCAGTTATAGCATGGAACATAAACTTAATTATGAACAGGGAGATAATCAAAAACATTTATTATTGCCTCTAGGGCAGTCTCTAAAGCATCACTCTATAAAAGGGATAATGGCAAATCTATTTATGTCATCTTTGATCTTACCATGTCATAAATGGTTCGATTACATCTTCACGGACTTTCCACTTGCAGTGGTGTTCCAGGAGGTGCAAGTTATGAAACTCTTTTCACAACTCATCAGACAATCGCTAAACTTGTAACTCAAATATTCCTTTCCACAATCAAATTGCAGAAACATAATTTTCTTGGTACAATAACTTCTACTTCATTTTTGAAAACCTTTCGAATGATTTCAAAAGATCCAGACTTACGTCTCATCAAGTAAATATCCATATATCTACTTGAGTCATTTTTGAAGGTAGACAAATCCACTGTTTGCAACAACATTTATTTGACTACACACATCATAATGTATGATTACCAATAAGTTCTTTGCTCGTTCCTTATGGCCTGTGAACGGTATTTTAGTTAGTTCACCTTTTGGAGGAAAGTCGCAAGTGTCAGATGATTCAAAATCAAACGACTTCAAAATCCATCATAATGGAATTTTCCATGCGGGTTTCTCCAATGTGACCAAATGCAGTGCCACACATATGTGGTATTCTTTTAGTTTTGCGACATTTAGCGTCAGTGTTATGGATGTATCATATTTCCATTAATATTCATAACATATATCTCATCTAGGATGGAATCATGGCCCTTCATGGTATTCATAATACTGAACAACAATTGTTGTTTTTATGAACAAATCTTTTGCAACAAACATTGTGCAATAGGCTAGAGTGTATGAAACTCTAAAATGAATCATGAAAGTAATCCCAGAGGTAATGTATTATTATCAATATTCATAACATACGTCTCAGTCATGATGAAAGTATGGCCCTTATGTTATTCATAACACCGAACATGAAAAGTTCTCTTATGAACAACCTTCTTGCAAGATACCTTATGCAAAGGGCTAGAGTGTATGAAACTCTAAAATGAATTATGAAACTTAATACATAGGGAATACACCGATGGAAGGCATAGTAACATTTACTATGTTCCCTACGTGTATCTAAACCTCGTTCCTGGATAGTCTTTCAGGCCATAGTAGTTCTTACATCGAGTTGCAACAGAATGCAATCGAGCGGGTATCTTTGTGACCAACTCACAATACCCAAGAATTAGTGATTAACATGTTTAACCATAATTCCCAAGAACTATATCTTTGACCAGCCTTCTATACATCAAAAACTTGTATGACATTCATACATGAGCTGGATATTCCAGTCTTCTTTCCTTTTGCCATTATATTTCTAATAGTTTAACTTTTCAGTATTTCTCCTACTCTCAGAAGAAGCACCCAACTTAAGAGTGGCATTAGCCCCGGACTTCCTAGGCGTGAAAGTCTTACTAACACCCTTCGGACACTTCCTTTCTCTTTAAGTTGTTGTTTTATTCACCTTTCATCATATGACAGGCGTTCTCCTGGATCCCTCTCTTATCAGTCTAATGCATAGTAAACTCCTTTACTAATAGTTTGCAAACAAACATTGCTTTGGATATCTCATATCTTTTAGCTTTTGTTTGTCTCCGAAAATGACTTTCAGATTCCATGAATATCACATAACTATCCGAACTTTCGAAGTTTCGGTCTCATGGAAGCAAACATATTTGACTTGACCGTAACGGAATTTTAGCTTTTTGGATCGAAGGACGAGAGTCATATCATCCATAGCATTAGAGGGAGAATACCGAAAACATGCGATAGGACAAGTCCTTCTCGGCACTCTTGAGGACAATCCTCACATTACGTTACCAACCGTAAAGTTTTAACCAGATATTTAACAGCTATTCAATTTTAATAGGGAAGGTGGAAATGCGAGCCATTATTCTACAACTATTTTGCAAACCACACTTAGACAGTGTTCAAAATAAATTGCACTGAGAATTAAAACAAGTTAATTCTACAGTGCGCTCCCACTCAAATCAATATTTCTCATAATTGATTGTGAGTGATTCAAGATCCAAATTAAAATTCAACGCCAAGGATGTATCCATCTCAAGTGACGAGAATTGCAATCGGTAGGCCAACTTGCCAATCACATCTCTATGTGACTCTTGTTCATCTTTCGATGCGTGTGTTCCGAGCTCATGACTTTCATGCCTGAACGTCAAGACAACCAAGTGATCTCGCTGTGAGGTCTCAACTCACCCGCCTCACACTTCTCTAATCGTTCGTACCCATGTAACCATGTGATACCCCGAAGAGATAGGTGACGTGACGGTGCTACACTTGGGAGAACACTAACTACTTGATATTCTAAGTGAGAGATCACCCTAATAAAAAGCGACTACCGCGCAATCAAGAAGGGTGCATCAAGAGGGATAAACATCTCAGGCAATTTATAATTAGCATGACATGGTATAGCCCCTTCTGACGGAGAAGTCAAGTATTTCTTCGTCTTCGGCATTCGCATCGGTGTTCACCTTTGCGAAGATTGCCACCACCTTTTTGATGCACCAAATAATATTGCTATCTCTATAGCTTAATAAAATAAGTGCATTACATAAGGTTGACACGCAGGTCATTAAAGTGCAATCATATGGCTCCAGCCACCATGCCGAATCATGACACGCAGGTCATGTTAATCCATTTACATCATATAGTCATCTCATACATAATCAAATTATTATGAAGACTGCTATACCACATCACATGCACATGCAAACCATCCTGCAAAACCAAGTTAGACGCCTCTAATCGGTCCATGCAAAAACTTGTTTTTCGTGGCTTCTAAGGTTTCGAAACAAACCGAAGCTACCAACATCCATCATCAAGTATGATAATTGAAGTTGCTAGATTAACAATCCAGGGTGTATGAAACACGAGATAATAAAATCTCAAGCCCCATACTAAACTTCATCATACGCGTGACCCCCGTGCAGATCACATCTGCATTGCCCTTTCTTCGGCGAAACATCCATCTTTCTCAACTATGGTGGAACCCAAAGAACTGTTAGCACTTCATTGATCTGTCAATCAGCATACTCAGGAGCAGCATGAAAGGATCGCGGATTGCCAGAACTTTGTGAGATTCCACCATTCCGTTAAGATCAGGACTACGCAAATTCCAGGGAAGCAACAAGAACATCGGGTTACAGATTTCATCTGCTACCCGCACAAATAATTTTCAGTAATAGATCTCATCTACTACCTAATTATATTATGCAACACCCATACATCTCCATGTATTCTAGATCGCAACCTGCATCTACGCATAGCATGGCTCTTGATGCCACTGTAGGGTAACGCAGCAGAAAACAAAAAAATTCCAACCTACGCACCAGCCCAGGACCACTATGAAGACTGCATACAAGGTTTGATCTTTTCGTTACCGACTCGTAGCGCAGCGGAAGTAGAGTCGATGACGATCGGCGGTGCAGATCCCCGCAGCTAGGATTCACAACCTCCCAACCGCGAGGATGTATACCCTCATCTGCCCCGCGGACAGCCCTCCGGGAGGCGGTTGGACAGTCCCCCGGATGGTGTCGCGGACAGCCCTTCGGGAGGACCTCCGAAGCTCGGACTGTCACTCGGACAGCCCTTCGGGAGGACCTCCAAAACTCGGACGGTCACATTGACAGCCCTTCGGGAGGCACTCTCGAACTAAGACCGAAACTACAATCTCTCTACAGAGTTGCACACATACGGTGTCATCTATCCGGCAGGGCTTCGCCGTCCAGAACTAGTTCCTGCCGGAACCCAGACAGCCTTTCGGCTCTACGAAACTATTTCGCTGGGAGGGAGAGAGAGAGCTTGCAAAGCAAAGCATGTGTATGAGATCACAAGGATGAAGAAATGGCATCCCACATCTCCTCTATTTATAGGAAAACAAAGGGGTAGGGTGGTTTTACAATAAAACCCAAAATGCACATGAATAAAGTCCTTCCACAAGGGCATAAAAGTGAAACCAAGGAACAAGAGGGACTCCATGAAGGAGTCCACCATGTGGCTGGCCACACCCTCATGTGGGGCCCCAAAAATGGCTCCAATCCATCCATGTCATCCCCAAGATCTTTTGGAGCAAAGCCCCAAAAGGTGGCTTTCCATAAAGTAGTCCAAAAAGCACTTTCACTATTCACGGCGACATTTTTCAGCGTCCGCTCGAACTGAAAATATTTATGTGGGCTTAGAAAAATTCTAGTGCCCCACTAAAATAATTTTCAATGCAACCGGAAGAATTCCGGAATAGTGATTTTCATCTACGAAAAGCATCTGAAGCAGTTCCGACAGCTCCGGAACATTTCTGGTTATTCTTCCGGAAAATTCCCAGAAGTTTCCAGAATGATTTTGGCACCCTCCAAGAATTATCAGGCATGTGCCGAAACCAATTTGACTTAATGGTATCCCTTTAAACAACTTTTTAGTTTCACCGAAACTGTTCCGGTGACCTGTCTACGGAACTTTTCCACTGTCCGAAACTTTTCCGGTGTCCGAAACTTTTCGGTGATTTTCTCTCAGACTCCCTGTCTAGTATTCAACAGATAGATGACCCTTAAGCGTGTGACCCTATAGGTTTGGTGAAGCATAGACATGACCCGGAACCCCTTCCGATCAATGATCAACATCGGAGCCGTGGACACCCATATCGATCCCTATACCCACACGAATAAATATTCGAGTGAACCTCCAGTTGCCGTGTGCTATTCCTGTTGCTTCACAATATGTTACAAATACCCGAGGTGAGACATGTTGGCATCCTCGTGGATCAACAACTTGTCCACTATGCCAGTTACCTCGTTAACGGTATTGTTCTCTTTTCTCGTGCCCGTGTTCCGGCATCCCCGTGATCAAATCACAAAGTGTCTGGCCAGACGATGATGGATACCGTAACACCGAGTGGGCCCAAAGATATCTCTCCATCATCGGAGGAGCAAATCCCAATCTTGAGCTATCAAGTTACTTCACATACTTTTCCATGAACCCGTAAGCCGCCGTAATAGCCACCTATTTACGGATGACGTTTAACAAACCCCAAAGTTCATGAAGCAAGCATGAAGAAACTCGATACTCTCATGGTCTAAGGAATTATGCAAGCATTAACTTCTCTGTGTTATTAACCATTAACTTATGACGAATGTATCTCATAGCATAACATCAATTCGGGTCGATTCAACACAAATGTTCTTCTAACATTATGCCCTCAAAATTGTCGGCATAGCCATGCCCATGATCAGGAAAACAGGATCATCATGCAATACTTGAGCCAGTCTTAGAGGCCAGACTAGGAATACATTTTAAAGTTTATTATCCACACGTGCACATGAGTTTCCCTCCAAGCCTCGTTTTATTTGTAGACTCGAGAATCATTGCAGTTATAGCATGGAACATAAACATAATTATGAACAGGGAGATAATCAAAAACATTTATTATTGCCTCTAGGGCATATCTCCTACACAGTATGCGTGACCACTATGCGTCTCCCGTTCGAAAGGGTTACATATATAAATATGCATTCATTAGCATATTTATAACCGTAATTCTTTCGAATTGTTTAACGTTATCCATGGACAGCCCGAGTATGTGTAGATTGGGTTCGTTTTCCCATATGCTCTGCTCCGGATCCGATGCAGAATTTCGTCAATGCCTCCCTGTTGTTCTCCGGGTACACATTCTCTCTGCTTATTGCCGAGACGTGTATCAGGAGAACAGCGGGGAGGTGCTGCCGAAATTGTGCGTCGGATCCGGAGCGGAGCATGGGAAAACGAACCCAATCTACACATACTCGGGTGGGATTAGGACCTATCTTTACCTAATAGCGTCTAGGTTGCATCGACATAATAAAACTGACAAACTCTATTAACTGATGAATATGGTTTGCTGAATTATGTATATATTTTTTGTGTGTACGGTAGCTAGGCAAGATGAGTGATCGTGGGTGGATGTACACCGGTCACACTAGTCAGAAAGACATGACCCATGAATGGATATCAAACGCCAAGGAGTTTGTGAGAGTCGCATTTGCAAATGGACAGAAAACAACCTGGTGCCCTTGTGTCGATTGCAACAACTTTAAGAAGAAGTCAGAGTTTGAAATGATCAAACACCTGCAGAAGTGGGGTTTTACGCCTAATTATACGGTCTGGACATTTCATGCTGAGTCTGCCCAACGTGCCAGAGCTAATGTGGTTTGTCGTTGCACCGACGAACATGGTACTGGGATCGAAGACGTGGTACAAGACTTTGATGATGCTCGGGATTCGGACGATGAGATGGAGGAATCTGCAAAGGCCTTTTATGAAATGTTGGAGTCTTCAAAACGTCCTCTCCATGAGCACACTGAGCTTTGTCAGTTGGATGCCATCGCGCAAGTAATGGCTCTGAAGGCTCAGTTCAACCTGGGCAGAGAATGCTATGACGCGATGATGACGATATTTGGACGCTTTCTACCCAAAGGTCATGTATTGCCACCAAAGCTGTACCAGTCGGACAAAATCCTACGTGCGCTTAAGATGCCCTATGAGAAGATAGATGCCTGTGAGAATGGATGTGCCTTATTTAGGCTTGAGTATGAGGGCTTGAACTATTGCCCCATTTGCAATGCTTCCAGGTATGTTCTGGTAGACAATGGTATGGGTGAGAAGAGTCAGACCAAAATCCCCATTAATGTTCTTCGGTATCTGCCAATCATACCAAGATTTCAACGTCTTTTCATGGTCGAAGAGACGGCCAAACAGATGACGTGGCATAAATTGGGCAAAAGAACAGAACTAGATGCATATGGGAATCCGATGTTGGGACACACTTCAGACGCTTTTGCGTGGAAGCACTTCGATGCATTACATAAGGATAAAGCGGGAGATCCAAGGCATCCTCAAGTTGCCATCAGCACAGATGGGTTCAATGAGTATGGTATGACGACAGCATAATACAGTTGTTGGCTTGTATTTGTCAAACCACTCAATCTCCCCCCCGAGAGATTATTTAAAGAAAGAACATTTTCCTGACATTGATAATTCCAGGGCCCAAATATCCGGGGAAGAATATGAATGTGTACATGCAGCCGCTTAAGGATGAATTGCAAGAAGCCTGGGATAATGGGATCAAGACATACGACGCCGCTACCAAAAAGAACTTCAAAATGCATGTGTGGTACATGTACTCATCGACTTGCCGGCGTATGCGCTATTCGTTGGCTGGTGTGTGCATGGAAGGTTTCCGTGCCCCACATGCAAGGCAGCTCTTGAGTTCCGTTGGCTGCAGGCGGGTCGCAAGTTTTCTTGCTTCGACATGCATAGACAGTTCCTGCATCCTGACCATAAGTTCAGAAAAGACAAGAAGAATTTCATCAATGGTAGAGTTGTAAAAAACACTGCACCACCTGCATTGACAGGCCAACAGATCCTGGATCAGATAAACGCTCTCGAGCCGGATCTAGATCGTCCAGGGTATTTCAAAGGGTATAATACGGAACACGCCTGGACTCACAAGATATGTTTGTGGGATCTGCCTTACTTTAAAGACCTCCTTTTCCCACACAACATGAAGTGATGCACACTGAAAAGAATATCACGGAGGCCCTGTTTTGTACATTGTTCGGCATAGAGGGGAAGTCAAAGGATAATCCTAAGGCTAGAGTCGATCAGGAGGCTCTATGTGATAGACTGTTACAAAACATTCGACAACCGAAAGGAAAGAAGAACTGGAGGAAGCCAAAGGCATGGTTCAATCTTGGAAGGCCATCTATGAGGGAAATGATCTTGTGGGTGAAAATGCAGTTGATGTTCCCCGATGGGTATGCAGCAAATCTAAAGAGGGGAGCGAGTCTTGACAAATTGAAAATATTTGGTCTCAAGAGTCATGATCGGCACATATGGCTTGAGAGGGTAATGCCGGTGATGTTGCATGGCTTTATCCCTGAGGATGAATGGCTAGTACTGGCAGAGCTGAGCTATTTCTTCCGTGCTCTTTGTGCGAAAGAACTATCGCCTGACGTGCTAGACGAACTGGAAGAGTTGGCGCCGGAGTTGATCTACAAGTTAGAAAAGATCTTTCCACCGGGCTTCTTTAATCCAATGCAGCATTTGATTTTGCATCTCCCGACCGAGGCAAGATTGGGGGGGCGTGCAAAATCGTTGGTGCTTCGCAACTGAGAGGATGTAGAAGACGCTTCGAGCAAAATGTAAAAAATAAACGTAGAGTTGAAGCATCGATGGCCGAGGCATTCATTACTGAGGAGGTAGCAAACTTCGTGACAGCACACTACAAAGCCAAGAATCATCATTTGCATAATCCGAAGCCTCGTTACAATGATGGCAACCGTGAAAAAGGTCGATCCAACCTTAGCCTACTCAAAGGGAAGCTCGCACTAGTCGGTGCTTCGAAAGCAATAGCGTTGGATGTGGAAGAATGGCGGACCATTTCGTTGTATATCTTCAACAACCTAATAGAAGTGCAGTCGTACATCGAGTAAGTTCTCGATACATTGTTTCGCAACTTCTAATTCCTTTGAAATGCTCTTATTCCTGGATATGTGATACAGTTGATACGTCGCCAAATTCTCGGATGGAGCGGTGATCCAAAAGGATTCCATCGAAGAGTATGAGCTTCTGACAAAGCATGGAGGCGGCTATCCCGGTTTTATCTCTTGGTTCAAGCAAACAGTAATTGCCATTAGACGATTTCAGTTCTTCACCTAGTTTGCGACTAATGCAACAATCCTTTCGTATTAAACTTGTAGGCTAATGCAGAGTCTATGGACTCCGAATTGAGACAAGTCGCTAATGGTTTTGACTATAAGGTCCGTTCATTTGACAAATACGACATCAATAGGTATCGCTTTCGTACTTTTGGCAAAGAGCTATATATGGCCGACCGAAAGTCTACAAATTGTTGTGTCTCTGCTGTCGACGAAGGAGGGGTCGAGTATTATGGAAGAGTTGAAGCAATTTATGAACTTACATTCTTTGGTGAGGTGAAAACCCACCAAACGTCGTAGTCTTCAAATGTTATTGGTTCCAGTCGAAGGAGACTAGAAGGACTCATGAACATATAGGGCTAGTAAAAATCAAACAAAGCATCCATTTAGATGTTCCCGATGTCTATATTACGGCTCAACAGGCGACCCAAGTTTTCTATCTACCGTGGGCCTGCCAAACGGATCCAAATCTGAAAGGTTGGGATGTCGTTTATGATGTGCTGCCACATTTTAGACCACCTCCGCTCAATGAAGATGATTATGAACCTCACATTAACCCAGAGACATATGAAGGAGAATTCTTCCAAGAAACACGTGTTTCCAAAAAACGTTTCAAGAATCGCTCTACTTCACCCCAGAACATTAAGGTCGACAGCGACAGTGAATCTGACTTCACCCCTGAGCCGGAACAAGAAGAGATGGAAGAAGAAGAGGTTACTGCTGTGGATGACCTGCCAATGCTTGACCGATTACATAGAGGCCTTCCACATGTTGATGCATTATTGATGATGCTGATGAGCACGTCATTACTGCTAGTGATGATGATTATGCATTTATTGATCCCGAAGCATATATAGACGATGAAGATTAATATTAGTAATGTGAGGTATTCAATTATTATTATGTACATATATATTATTAATTAGTTCATGTTATTAGGTATTCATTTTTTTTATGTTGAACTAATTTCGTTCACTCTTTGTCATTGCAGGTGTTAACAGATGGTGGGCGCGGGTCGAGAGCGCTCTGAGCCTCCTTCCTCGGCGCGTGCTGGGAGGGGTGCTATCATTCCACCCCAGCAACTCCGTAGAGCGCTGGTAGATAGTATGCAGACACCAGTGGGTGCTTCTTCTTCGACCGAGAGAGGTCGGGGAAGACGAAGAGAGGTAGGAAGGCTGTTGCGCCTTCCTCGCCGCCACCCCCAGCTGATTCTCCCGACCACAGGAGTGCTCCGTCTCAGGTGGACCCGTCTCGGACTTCGGTTGCCGAGCCTCGGGTCAACGAGCCTTGGGTCACCGAGCCTTCGTCCCAGGAGACTCCGGTCCCAGAGTCTTCGTCCAAGGAGACTCGGGTCCCAGAGTCTTCGTCCCACGTGACTCCGGAGGCTAGTGGCCATGCAGATGATGGCGAGGACAACTTGTCTGAGGACACCTATAGCGAGAGCGAGCTGGTTGAGGAGGGCAAGAAGGTCTACCAGCGTGGTTGTACAAAGCTCCCGCCCGTGCCAATGACCCGTGATTAGAGGTGGTTGATTGAGACTAATGCGGAGAAGTAAGTGCATTTACTCTTTTTTAACCTTTTGCCTTCATGTTTCTTCAAATTAATATCTAATGTGTTGGCCTTGTCATACTGCAGGGGGTGGAAACACGAGTGTGGTGTCCGCAGGCCCAACCAGGTCCTTGGTGTGCTTCTCTAGCACCACTTCCCGGGGAAGGTCCAGTTGCCCGATGAGAGTGAGGTTCCACAGGTAGCACTAACCTGGGAGCTGTACATGGCTGCCCCGGCCCCGCCGGAGGAGATGGTCGACGGTGTCTTGTGCGAGATGGTGGCTAACATTGTGATCCGTCGGTTTTCGGTAATTTCTCCTTTACGGAATTAAAAATCAACAGCACCTACTGATTGTACTAATCAGTGTTGTCTTGTTTGATTGCAGACCTTCTACAGGTGTCTTGAGGAACACGAGGCGAAAGCAGCTCTTGTTCTCGTAGCCGAGTGCAAGCACCTACTTTAGAACTTACGGCACGAGGCTCGGGTGCAGGCTATTCGAGACTACTACGCCTCGACTAACATTAAGAGGGCCAAGAAAAAGTGCCGCAAAAATTATCTGAGTAAGGAGAAGTTAATGAAGGTAATTATCTATTCTTAAGGCCTTGTACTTAGTTTCCTTGATTTGATTCGTAGGCGTAGCATTGAAATTTCTCTTGTCTAACTTAGGTGCCCCCGAGATGGTGTGTGGATAGGATGGACTGTTGGGAGGCATTGGTGGATGAGTGGTGCTCTCCCGAATGGCTATCCGAACACAACAAGGCCAAGGATAAGTGTGCCCAAATGAAAGGTGTGCCACACCATCAAGGGAGCTCCAACCTGTTTGAGTACGGGGATCACTGGGTATGTGGTTTGCTTCATGATTCATGCAATTTCATTCTTCATGCTAGCTTGAGCCCTTAACTAATATTTTGTTCCTCTCTTTTAGGTGCGAGAAAACAAGAAGGAGGTGCTACCTCTGTTCGACCTCTATGCCATGGCTCATACTGCCTCGTACAAGAAGGCCAAGGCATTCTCTGAGGATGACCTCGATCATCCAGAGAGCTTCAACAACATCTCCTCCCACAACAAGCTCGTGAGGTACAGAGATGAGGGGAAGGCGAGGAAAGGGGAGGACTTCAACCCGAGCCAGAGTCCTTTTGATCCAGAGCTCGTGATGATATCTGGTGGCGGGAGGCCCCATGGCTCGATAGCCATTGGGGATGGACTGATACGTTGTCCTAGAACTCTCCCGAAGATCAAGAAGCGCCAGACAAGTTCCGATCCTGAGATAAGGCCTCGTCCACGGCCAATGGAGCTCGCCATCGAGGCTAGGGCCCAGGAGCTTCTGGCAGAGGCAAACAGGCAGGCGGCACAGAGGGAGAGGGACATGGAGGAGAGGACGGCTAGGCTGTTGGAGGAGGAGAGGAACCGGAACGGCGCGTCTCACCGGGCCCTATACGAGCTCCTCGTGGTAAGTTTCTCCTGCATATTAGCCAAATCATGCACGTAATGTTCGTTTCATCACTAACTAATATGACTGACTCGTGAAAACAAAATGTGCAGACCGTGTGCCAGAACAATGGTTAGACCCCTCCGTCGATGCCCCAGATTGGTATAGCACCCACGGTGAGTTTCATTTCAATGGTCATTAGTTACTAGTATTCACATTTGAGTTGCATCATGCTAAGGAGACATTGCAAATGATCTTTGGTGCAGTGTGCCCCCCGACAAGCATCGACCGATCCTTCTGCGTCTGCCGCAACCCCGACCGGTCCTTCTCCGTCTCACCCTAGCGCAAACCCGACCGGTCCTTCACCACTGTGATGATGGTAAGTTTTCCCAAGTGTTTTGCTTAAGAAATGCATACTTACCTTAAGAAATGACCAATTTAGCTCGAAAATGACCTATACTTAGCTTCTTTAGTTCATTTATGACATACTAAGCATACTTAGGTAAAAAAATGGCATGATAACCTTGGTTTAGCTCCAAAATGACATAGACTTAGCTTATTTTCCTCCATAATGACAAAATAACCTTACCTAGCTCCAAAATGACCGATTATAACTAGGATAGCTCAAAAATGACCTACACTTGCCATTTTGTCCTCCAAAATGAGTAAATATGCTTAGTTATCTCAAAAATGGCCTAACTACCTAGGATAGCTCAATAATGATCTATACTTAGCTTAGCTAGTTCATTTATGATAGAATTAGCTTATTTAGGTAAAAAATGGCATAAAAACCTTGGGTTAGCTCCAAATTGTCATATCATTAGTTCATTTTCCTCCAAAATGACAAAATAACCTTACCTAGCTCCAAAATGACCGATTATAACTAGGATAGCTCAAAAATGACATAATTAGCTTACTTAGGTAAAAATGACACAATTACCTAGCTAGTCTAAAATGACCTACACTTAGCATTTTTACCTAGCTTAGCTAAAAAATGGCATTTTTACCTGCCTTAGTTAGAAGAAGAAGAAGATAAAGAAGAGGAGAGGAGAAAAAGAAAGAGAAGAAAATTTCTTTTTCTTCTTCTTCTAGCTAGTCTTCTTCTTCTAGTCTTCTTCTTCTTCTTCTTCTTCTTCTAGCTAGTCTTCTTCTTCTAGTCTTCTTCTTCTTCTTCTTCTTCTTCTTGTAAATTTCTTCTTTCCCAATTTGCAGATTTGCTTTCCGTTGATGGCGTCTACTCTTCTTCTTGTGCTTCCTTTTTGTTTTCATTTTGTAGGATGAACAATATGCAACTTGCTACCTATATATGTATGAATGGATGAAACCATTGTATGCTTGTTGTGGGATATGTTGGCTAGCTATATATGTTGCATATGGACTTTTCATTTGGTATGTATATATATGTGTTGGATGATCATATCCATATGGCAGGGATATGATTTGGTATGTATATGTGTTGTTATGCTTGTTGAAAGTATTTTCAAATGTGTGTATATATATACATGTGAAATTCTGTGAAATTGAATGAATTTAATAAAAAAACAGAAAAAACAGGGGTTGTGGAGGCTCTTTGCCATCTGCTGGCAGACGGCAAAGCTGTCACGTGGCAGTTACCTGTGCAACCTGGGGTAGGACTAGGCTGGCCTATGTGGTTTCTTTGCCGTCCGCTGGCAGACGGCAAAGAACCTTAGGTCTTTGCCGTCTGCCAGCGAACGGCAAAGAAACCACGTAGGCCGGCAAAGAAACAGGTGATTTGTCGTCTGCTGGCAGACGACAAAGAACCTTAGGTCTTTGTCGTCTGCCAGCGGACGGCAAAGCACGCCGTTAACCCCTTAACGGCCGTAAGCTGCCACTTGTGCCGTCCATGGTCTTTGCCGTCAGCTGGCAGACGGCAAAGACCTAAGGATCTTTGTCGTCTGCCAGCGGATGGCAAAGCACCCTTTACCGTAGCTTATTCAGCCGGACTGTTGGTCGTCTGCTGGCCGACAACAAAGCCTTTGTCGTCCACCATGCATGCCTTTGCCGTCAGGGATGGCTGATGGCAAAGTAGATGATTCCTATAGTGAAGGAAGTGTCGCAAGGTGCAAATTCAGTAATTTCATCGTTGAATGGGTGTACTGCCCAGGGGCCGTCGCGACCAAACATTCTTAACCAAGTCATAGAATCACACCCTAGCAAACCATCCCAGTTCGAATTTAAATAGTGGATGGTTGGAACTTTTGGACTGATTTAGCCAAAATTGGTTAGCAATGGAGCATGATACGATAAGCCATCAATTCTTTCTAGCGGCTGTATCTAAGCAAGGGAAAAATTATGTTCCCAGTCGGCGGTTACCAGCACCAGATCAAATTTTTCGTAAGTGGGGACCGATCGGTTATTGACCCATGTAAACTGATGACTTGACATACTAAGCTCTTGTAGGTCCAAGTTGTCAATAACAACATTGAAGAGTGTCAAACCAGTCATTGTTTTTTCAGGATGATATCGAAAGATGTTGTAATCCCCCCCCCATTAACATGGGATAAGGTTTGTCTTGGCAGGTATGAACAAGTTCCATAAGAAAGGCAAACTTAAACTCCTCTTAAGCGGTCGTGATACATAGTACTGGTGATACATGGCCATCAGGCTCCATAGGAAGTTGTCAGACCTTTTATGAAGGTCAAATTTAATGTGATATCTGGCCTTCGACGTACGAAAAAGTTCCAAGGATGTCGAGTGGATGCCAAGAAACAATCGAACTAACCTCCTGGACGGGGGTAAGACATTCCATTAATAATCATGAAAAATGGTCTAGAACCCATGTCTGGTAATCTCGTTTACCCAACTCAGTTATGCCCACGAAGTCCAAGGCATGGTCTCTTACACAATCAGCAATGTGTTTGTGCTTAGCCAAGTCATCAAGACCTTATCCCAAAACATGCCTCTCATGAAGAGCCATTGTTGAATTTAAATTCGTTCACCCTCTTATATGGGCGCCCTTCTTTCTTCCCTGAAATAGACTTGTTTTAACTTACCGGCGCAATAAGCTGACATAACATGGTATCACGTCATTAACCAGATTGGGGAGAAGCTTTACATCATGCTTGGCATCAACATCTTCATCATCCGACACAAGAGGGTTATAAAAATTCGACAACCTAGGAGAAACGATAAGCCGGTCGAACTCCTATTGTTCAAAATCCTGAATAGAAATTCCCACCTCCTTCTCACTACCTTGTAACAAAGTTCCAAGGCTAGTAATATTTGAATAATTTCAAGAATTATTGAATGACTAAAAAGATTTATGAGAGTGCGTATATTCAAAGTCGGGGTTGCATTATGTTGCCCTACGCATGGCACTGGTCATCGAGTCCTCGTCGGTGGTTGTCACTCCATTAAGACATACCGGGTGACGACTTATACGTCTCAGCGATGATGGAGTGGCAAATGCAGCAACATCAAGTTCTGTCCCTCGAGAGGTGGAGTAGACGAGGACGACGATGAAGGAGACGGTGGAGAGCATTCCACCTCAACTG
The DNA here is from genome assembly GCA_022496015.1 of Hordeum marinum. Classification (NCBI taxonomy): domain Eukaryota; kingdom Viridiplantae; phylum Streptophyta; class Magnoliopsida; order Poales; family Poaceae; genus Hordeum; species Hordeum marinum. The sequence goes on from CM039678.1 coordinate 28,822,417, forward strand.
GGGTACCCACGAATCGTGGTGTAGACGTGGTCAACATCGAAGACCTGCCCACCAATCCCCCTCCTCGCGTCGAAGGTCTAGGGGACTGACCACAGAACTCAACTACTGCCATCTCACGACCACCCTAAACTATTGGGGGGAAAGCATGTTCCAAGACTAGAGGCACAAAATCAGCATCGACACGAAAGCCTGGTTTCTCAAGGGTGTACCGAAACTAATAACCCTTCCTTTGAACAACCACATCATAAGAGAGAGGCTCAATAGTGCTCCTTTTGAAAGCATCGAGATTCAACACCGATACCTGAATGCAAACAATACATCTGTGACACAGACAAGGAAGATCAACGTCGTGAGTAGCACCCATCACCGAGCCAACTGGCGAACAACCAAAGAAGTGGCGAAGAGTATATGGCACACCATGCACGTGCACCCAAACAAGTTGTACCTCGAAATTGTGCGGTACATCCTCTGGTTTCCGGGGCTTGAATTCAATAGTAATATTACGAGACTTGATAAAAATTGCAATACTAGTCACCCTCTGCAACACTTCATCACTTGGAAAGGGCATGAGAAAGACATCTTAATCATGCGCAATCGCCACCCTAGTTGCCAAGTCCGTTGTTTTTTAATCTAAGCAATCTTGGCACCTCTGTCTCTACGACGATTGCAGATAGAAACCCGCAAGAGATCGAAATCAAATCTATCGATGAAACTTGTGATGAGAGATCCTGCCTACAAATATTATCGAGCATATGAAAAGGGGGCTTTGCTACACCTACGTACAACGTCTACGTAAACATACGTGAAGTCTCACATTGTGTGGTTTAATTGGAACGAAAAACAGCCCGCGCCCCACCCACGAGAGAGGGGGGGAGGGGGGCACTAATTATAAACGAAGTTTAGTAAGAGTACGTTACGTAGCTGTAGGATTATTGATGAAAAAAGCCATATTTATGGGGGGTTTTTGGGATCCAATAAGTCCCAAACGTCCGTATTTTTAGCATTTTGTGCCGAATATTTTTTAATGGCAACTTTAATTGACGCGAGGTGACAACTTTAGTTGTTAAGACATGGCAACTTTATCCCAGTTCAGAAAAATGTCCTGTTTGTCATTAAAGTTGCCATCTCCTGTCAACTAAACGTGTCACCTCGTGACAACTAAAGTTGTCAGTTCAGGAGGAGATGTTAAAATAAGGACATTCAGGATTTATCATTACTGTTTTTTTAGTTTACGGTTCCATAGCCGCAAAGCATCGCCACATGCTTCAGCAATTTGAGAGCAGGACACCGACGCGTGGTCACAGGATCGCATCTGAACCATAGCAATCAGATAACTGAGATCCAGAGAAAGGAAGAAATGCTGTTTTTTGGCGCCCAACCATGGTGATTGAAATGCTACACGATGATCAGGAAAAGGAATCCTCTGGTTCCCCTTGAATTATTAAACGCGGCAAGATGCAGAACACAGGTGTCCGGTCCGGTGCCGCTGAACCTGATGAAGAATCCTGTTGCCGCGGGACACCGACAACTAGCTCGCGCACCAACACTTGGCTGCCGCTCGCCCACCCGGTCCACGTACCCCGGAATCAAATCCACAAATTGCTCGTGGCTCTCCACGGAATATATGTGCAAGTGCAAAGCTCCTTCGGATATACGTGCCCACCAGCCTGACAGGTGACACCCACATGAGCCAGTTTTCACAAGAAACCAGGGTACATGCAATGCATCGCCAGGTCCCGTCGCGTGTCTTCAGAGCATGAGGGCTGCCCTGGCTGCCCTGGCCTGAACCGAAGCGTCATTCTTCAGAGCATGAGGGCTTCTTCGCTTTCACCAGCCATACGCGAGCAGGAATCCAATCTAGATGGCCTCGCCGTCGTGTTGCCCTTGGCGAGCTCTTCTTGCTTGCTTGCTTGCCGCCGCCCGCTTCGTGCAGACGACGCAGAATATCGCAAAGCAGCCAACTTTCCCGTGAAAGAAAAGTGCAGGGAGGGTGAGACAAAATGGCTGCACCGCTCGAGGCTTCCGCCGGATGAGTGGTCGATCCAGAGATTCGAAAGCAGCCACGAGGACGGTAGAGAGATAGAACGAATCGCACAGAAAGCAGAGCCGATTTCTTTCTTTTTGGAGCTTCTCTGCTCATTTCCTGGCCTCAACTCGACGAGAAAAATTACAGTCGACGGGGATGGAGATCGAGGAGATTGAGACCACACATCGGATTGAACCACAGCCACGGATCCACTGAGCATTGTGATGGAGAAATGAAGAGCTGGAGTAAATTTATTTTGTAGTAATCGAAAGGAACATGAGCGGCTGCTAGTTTCCTTTTGTTATTCCAAGAAGAAGAAAAGGGATGAAGCAAACAGTGGACTGACGCATGGGGAATAAAAAGGTGGCGCCAAAACGAACTCCGGCGGCGAAACTAAACGGCGACGAGACGCCCGACGACCTCACTACGACCATGAGTAACACGATACAACACCGGCTGCTGCTGCTGCTGCTGCCGCTGGCTGGTAAACATCACATCGCCGACCGGTTGGGCCGGCGACAGATACAGGAGAGCAAGAGAGTAAGCTCGCCGTCACACGGTGAGCCCGCGCATGAACTCCCACTCCTCGTCATCGTCCTCGGCGGCGCCGGCCGCCGACCCCTCCGAGTCGCTGCTCATGCCGCTCGACTCCGCGCCGCTCATCGTCGCCGCCTCCTCGGCGTCGAACGACAGGTACGGCATTGACCCGAACGCCCTGGCGAGGGCCGCGGCGGTGGCCCCGTCGTCGGTGGTCCTCTGCTTGAGCACCTCGAACATCACCTCCGGCTCGTGCTGCATGGCACGGAGCACATCGGCGCACGACGGGCCCGGCGCGGCGCGCGTCACGGCGAAGCAGTGCGGGCCGTCGCTCTGGGAGACGCGCACCACGCTCGGCCCGCCGAACAGGTTGTGCAGGCCGCCCAGCGCCTCCTGGTAGGCGCCGCCCAGGAACATGCCCAGGTAGTAGCCGCGGGTGCCGTGGCTCGGGAGCTCGTGCAGAGGGAGGCTGCTCCTGCCGCCGATGAACTGGTCCACCTTGCCGTCGCTGTCGCAGGTCAGGTCCGAGAGCACGCCGTCCACCGCCGGGCGCTCCTGGAGGCGCTGGATGGGGATGATGGGGAAGAGCTGCTCGATGGCCCACATGTCCGGCAGGGAGGTGAACACGGACAGGTTGATGTGGTACCTGCGCGGCCCCTCCGCCGCGCCCATGCCGCGGGCGACGATCTCGCAGAGCCCGTCGACGGCGGCGAGGTGCTCCAGCCCGAGCACTCCCTCCTTGAACTGCTCGGCGCAGCGCCGCTTCAGCTGGTCGGCGTACAAGCCGCAGGTGTCGAAGTCGCCGCGCACAGCGGAGGCCATCAGGTTGCGGTAGTCGTTGCGGCAGTCGTCGGTGAGCTCGTCGAGCAGGTAGGCGGTGGCTGGGTCCATCATGTTGGAAGCCGGCGCCGTCGCGGAGAAGGCCTCGAAGATGAGGACCGAGTGGTGCGACACCAGCGCGCGGCCACTCTCGCTGCAGATGACAGGGTGCTGCACGCCCTTGCGGTCGCAGACACGGCCGACGGCGGCGACCACGGCCGCCGCGTACTCCTCCAGGCTGTAGGCCACCGACATGTCGGTCTGCGCAGAGTGCGTCCCGTCGTAGTCGATGCCGAGACCGCCACCAACGTCAATGACGCGCATGGCCGCGCCGAGGCGGGCGAGCTCGCAGTAGATCTGCGCGGCCTCGCCGACGCCGTCGGCGAGCAGGGCGGTGGTCGGGATCTGGGAGCCAATGTGGAAGTGCAGGAGCTGGAGGCAGTCGAGCATGCCGAGGGCCTTGAGCTTGGCCACCACGGAGAGAATCTGCGCGGCGTTGAGGCCGAATTTGCCCTTCTCGCCGGAGGTGGCGCCGAAGTGGCCGGCGTGCTTGGTGCGCAGCTTGGCGCGCATGCCGACGACGGGGCGGATGTTGAGGCGGCGGCTGGCCTCGACGACAATGTCGAGCTCCTCCTCCTGCTCGAGCACGATGACGGTGTTGAGGCCCATGGTGCGGGCGATGAGCGCGAGCGAGACGTACTCGAGGTCCTTGTAGCCGTTGCAGATGAGCAGGGCGTCGGGGCTGCCGCGGGCGACGAGGCAGCTCATGGTGAGCAGCAGCTCGGGCTTGGAGCCGGCCTCGAGGCCGAAGCCGAAGGGCGCGCCGAACTCGACGATGTCCTCGACGACGTAGCGGTCCTGGTTGCACTTGACGGGGTAGACGCCCTGGTACCTCCCGCCGTAGCCGGTGGAGCGCACGGCGTAGTCGAAGGCGGCGTTGAGGGTCTCGACGCGGTGGCGGAGCACGTCGGGGAAGCGCACGAGCAGCGGCAGCGCGAGGCCGAGCCCGCCGCCGGCGCGCGCCCCGGCGGCCCTGGCGACGACCTTGGCGAGGTCGATCTCCTGGCCGGGCAGCGTGGCGGCGCCGTGCGGGCGCACGGCGACGTCGCCGTCGTCGTTGACGAAGAAGTAGGGCGCGCCCCAGCCGTCGACGTTGTAGAGCGCCGACGAGAGGTCGGCCGACCACGCGGCCATCTCGGGCTTCTCGGCGGCCGCGGCCACGGCGGCGGGGCCCAGCAGAGGAGCGGCGAAGCGCGCCGCGTCGCACGCGGCGAAGGCGTGGGCCACGGGGGCGGCAGCGTCCACAGCGAGCGCAGGCATCTCGTAACTCAAACTTGGTACCGGAGAAAGCTAATCCACTGGGAAAAGGTCAGGAATTTTTTTGTTTCTTTGTGCTGTAGTTAATTTCTGTGCTGTTTCTTTCTGATGGAGGTTAGCGGTGGCTGAAAAATCAGAATCCGAGGAAGACGAAGAAGAAAAGAATTGGTGTGTGGCGAAAATCTGTAGATCGAACGAAGGAAAATAAAGGCAAAAATAATAAGAATCGAAATCTAGGTAGTGATTCCGACGATTACTGATGCCAAAAGAGGAAGTTCTGGAACGGGAGGTAGAAGAAATCTAGGACGGGATTTTGGATCCTGTTGTAAGGAAGGGGGCTTAGACAGCCGCCGAGGCCGGAGCCCCGGCTACCCCCGCAAAAGGAGCAGGCGGGTGGGGAGCGCGCGGCGGGGCGGGTCGCGTCGCCGGTTGTGGAGGCTGGGCACCCCACGCCGGCGTTCAGTCGGAGGCGAAGAGACGCTCGCGGCGGCGACGGCGGCGCTAGGGTTTGCTTTCGCTCGCTGGGTGGCTGGGTGGAGGAGGGAGGATGGATCGATCTGCTGGGGAGGTGGAGATCGATGCGCAAATGAATGAATGAGCGAGCGAGCGAGCGAGCGCGCGGAGACGGTTGCGGTGGGATGGGTGGATGGATGGTTTGCGGCTGCGCGGCGCGCCGCTTTTATAGGAGGCCCGCGCGGCCCGTGGGGCCCATCCGGCCCTCCCCGGTCCGCCTTTTGTTGGTGGCTGGCGTAGCGTACGCGAAGCAACGCGTGTAGGAAAAAAACTTGCCGCTTCCGTTGAGTCTTGGCTGGACGGCTGGCTGGCGAGCAGTGAAGGAGCAAGAGCGATCGAGCGGGCGGGGTAGGTGCGGTTTGACCCCGCCCGCGGGCGGGCCCCGCGCGTCAGCGGGTGGGAGGAAGGCTCCTGCCGCGCCTCGTGGCTGCTGCTGCGTGAGACTGACTAGTAGTAGTAGTACAACGACGACGGCGCGGCGCTGGGGGTGTAGGAGTAGCGGTGGGTGGGTCGTGGACACGACCCGTTAATTGCGACCCATGCCCTTGGATCCATCCATCGACCTGACCTGACCTTACCTACGAGTGGTGGTTGTTGAATGCTTCCTCGCTCGCTCGGCCGGCCAGCCAGCCAGCCAGTCCCCCCCCCCCCCCTCACGTTCTTTGATCCCTCCCCATTTTGTGCCGTCCGTCGAGGGATCCGACGGCTGACGAAGCCCGATATCGGACTTGTGCCCGGCTTTGTATGCGGTTCATGATATAGATGCCCTGGGATTCGCGCGCCTGGCCTCGGCTGGGTCAGGTCACAGCACAGCACAGCAGCGCTTCACAGATCGCATACGTGCGCCCACCAGACCAGAACAGGCGAGCGGGCGGGGTCGGGACCAGAACAGGCGAGCGGGCGGGGTCGGCTCAGTGCGTGTGAACCACACAGGCGGATCGTGTGGTTTCTCTTGGCTTTACCACTCGTTTGACCTAGCGCGCGCGCGCGGCCTCCGTCCGTTCGTCGCCACGGTTTGGTTCGTTTCTCGGCGCCGCACGCTTTTTCCATTTCGGCCCCGCTTCGCGGCGCGGGATTCAATTCAACGGGAGGAGGTGGAAAAGAATGCGTTATCCCGGCGATGACACGCACGCACGGGGGGTCAGGGGATAAGGGGCCTCGGACCGCGGGGGGAGAAGAGAAATGGCATGGCATTGCTGCTTGCAACCGGTGGATTTCCACTTGGTTGGTGGGCCGAGATTTTTTCCACGGAGTTTTGCGGAGGGCGATAGGGTTTCGAGGGATATATGCCCTGAATGAAAAATGGTACATGTGCAGTGCACAAAAATATATAGCTTGCAGATAAACCCAGCGACCGGAAAATAAAGAGAAGAATGCACCTCCAAACGCCGGGGTATGGTTCGACGCCCTCCTCTGCCTTCATTCCACATCCCAGATGCCGACTGTTGACCGTTTATGATCTAGTTTTGGATTGTAGAAAGCTCTCTTACCTTTCCCCAAGGGGTGACCGTGGGTATCGAACCCTCGAGAGGATGGGCTCTATGAGAAAGATATAAACAGCTTTCTGTTCCTGCAGAATGTTCCAGTTAAGTTTTGAGGCATAGCCTTGTAACATTATGTATTTGTATGAGGGATTGATGAAATGAACTTGAATAATTAATGTCATGTATAAGTTCAATTGCTATGAAGTTGCCTCTTGTCTCTATCTCGTTCTACGACGCATGCAGGCACCCAGGATCTCGGAGTTCGATCAAGGAGGAGGTAAGGAGCGAGGAGGACAAGGAACACTATTCTGAACACCGGTGACAGAAAGATTTAGGACGTTGTGAAAAGTCAATACTTCGGGATTCATGAAGTGTAGTGATTAAATGCTCAATGCTTTTATATGAATAGTTATTTTTAATAATTAAGGTAACCTCGTGAGATGGTAAGGGCCTGTGGTTGGACAACTAACTCTTGATGTAGGTCGCGCATAATTTGGACACATCTCCTATTCCATCGAGTTGCAAGCACATCTTGACGAGTGTCCTCTAGAGCACAAATTTAATATCACGGTGATCCCTAATGCAAATCCTCTATAACACTAATCCTCCTAGTATTGGAGAGCCCGCATTCAATTGAGGTCTCCAATTAACATTGGGTCACCCGATTTTGACTGGATCAACAATTTCTCAAAGATTTTTTGTTCAATTTTTTATACTATATTTATAAATACACTATGCTCCTTAATTTTAAGGCCTCACAATCAATTGATGCCTTCAATTCATAATTGGGTCACTTGATTTTGACCGGGTCAACAATTTCTCAAGGAGCACTCTAATTTCATTCTTTTAATTTGTCTCTCGTAGTAAATTCTTTTGATTCATCCATGTTATTATATTATTTTACTTTTGCTCTATAATTTTGAAGCTCTCTCATTTCATCAAGGTATTTAATTTTGGATTTGGTTTACGATTTTAATAATCCAACGATTTTCTAAATCAACCGGCAGTAATTGACCTGTAAAATATACCAATCAACCGACAGCCCTCTCATCACCTCAATAAGTGCCAATGTGTAATATTATAGCACCAGTATAGAACATGTAGTCACCGGTGAAATTTTCACACAAAAGTATGATTTGGTTAGCAAATAATACTAAATCACACCACTGAAGGCCCACCAAACACGTTGCAGTATAAATAAATAAAAACACTTCATTGTCTCCCCCTTTCGCAAAACCAAATACACACTCAGTTTTAAGACATAAGGTGTATTAAGTTTTCGAAAAGGACAATATCTTTAACTTTGATCAAGTTCAGAGCCAAAAATATTAACATCCACAATACTAAATCAATAAAAATAAAAACAATCATGATGAATCTAATGATACCGATTTAATATTATATATATTGATATATTTCCTTACAAATTTGGTCAAACTTAAAAAGATTTAATTTTTCAGAAAATTACACCTTATATTTTGAAACAAAGGGGATATTTTTTTATGAAAACCCAGCAACACCCACGGCGCAGCAAAGCACGCCCAACCCTTCTAGTATATGACTAATTCTTGAACCCTAAAACAAAATAGAGTTTAATTAATGCCCATGCTGATTTTATTTGCATAAAAGTTTTATCACAGTTGCATAAGGGCACGAAAGTGATTTCTTTATATTCATATTTTCCCAATTTTTTCTCTGTGATCAGAGGTTTGAAAGTTGTTTAAATTTGGGGGGTTAAGATTGTAAGTAAATCATGGATTAACAATAAAAACAGGAAAACATTATTTATTCAAAAGATGTATTAAAGAAGGCCCATTAAAGTACTGGCAGAAATAGTCCGAACAAAATGTTCACCCATTCAGAAATATTCAAATTGGAATTTAAAAGAAATAAACTGGTCAAAGAAAAATAATATCCAATACAGTTTTGAATATACAAAAATAGAAAATAGAAGAAAAAGAAATAAAACGGAAAAGGCTCGGCCAGCTAGCGAGGCCAGCCACGACCCAGCAAGCTGACCAAGCAAGACAGCCCACCCGCGCCTCTCTCTTCTCTCTCACGCACACTAACACTATTGGAAAAAGCCTAGTAGTGACGGGTATAAAATGGGCATCAGTGACGGGCTATGTGCCCAGGCAAGCCCGCCATTAAACTCCCGTTACAGGTAATCAGTTAGCAGTAACGAGCATTACCTATTATCCACCACTGCTAAAGGATGCACGAGAGCAAGTTTGCACCGAAGCAAGGATGCACATTTGCGAGCATTATCCTCTGCCCGCCACTGCTAGAAATTTTCATTTTTTTAAAAAAAATTGCATTGTATTGTGATGTACACACTACCTTTCACGCAATTTATCGGATGTGTGTACATGCTAGGCCACCTCATGGCACGCAGCACCACCACATATGTAGTCTGGGTTCGCTGCTCAACTTTTGAGAAGCTCGTCGGAGCACATCCAAGCAACCACCCACTCAAGAGCATGGCGCGTGCTGACCTCACGTATGCGACCTACACCACTCGGCCCCTACCACCACATGATCTAGGAGCTAGGACCCAAATCACCATTACACTAGACCAACCCATGGCCCACTGCACCCTCGCTCTTCCCGCCACGCCAACGAGGAGCACCATGTTTCGATCCATGGATCGAAGACACCGCTCCGGCTTCCGCTGCGGCCTCCCGATCAAGCCTTGAGTGAAGCGACTCATATTCGCCAACACATACACTGGCTAGCCACCGCGCCTCTCCTTGTCCAGGACGGAGCCCAAGCGTCCTCGCTCACTCCAAATTTGAGTGCCAAATCCCACAATCCGCCACGCTACGGTTCGCAGGCAACACTATTCGCATTGCCCAGCATGAGCACCGCCAAACTCTGAGGTCACTGCCCCGACATCCGGTCGAAACGAGCACCGCCCATCACCCGTACCAGCAAATGCCAGCCTCCAACGGCACTTGCGGCGACCCCAACGTGTTAGGCAAGGTTTCAGGCCACCGCGCCCATCCCAAGCCATGCATCACCGATGTGCACACATCAATCGTCGCCGCTTGAGATCCACCCAAGATCCGTCCAGCACGGTCTAGAGAACAAGGCCCCGCCACCGTCGATGTTGTGCGGACTTTGCCCAACGACACGCTGGTGCGGCGCCGAGGTGAGGAAGGAGGCGGGATGAGGACGGCGGTGCCGGCACACGGCTCGTCCGAGGGAGAGCGACACCGGGGCTTAGTTTCTCTCTTCCATATCGAGATAAAGGCCAGTGTCCACTGGTGAAGCCACTTGAACGCCATACCCGCCCCCCCCCCCCTAAAAGTGCAATTTCCTTTAAACTATGTATGCAAGCATTCTGAAGCAGTCCGTCACCATACGTGGATACCTAGCTTGACTGGTTTTTGTACACTTGAAGCTCTCTCTGCCAAAACTCTCCATGGCTTGCCTCCATGTGCTTCCATCTTTGGTGATTTGATTTCTAACTAATCCTTAAGACATGTACAATGGTTGATAATATAGTCTTATCTTAAGTCTTGCATGTATTTTAGAGATAACAAAAAAAAGAATCTACAATGGGTCATCTCTTAGTCTTATTTTCAATAACTAGTTATTTCTAAAAATATGATGAGACATATTGTGCTAAGAGATCACCTCTTGTCTTTTCTTATATAAGAGAAGACAAAACCTTTTTTTAGTTTTTTTTTCACCTCATCATGACGAAGATAACACCATTGTACATGGAATTATGAGCTACGTTTACAATTCCTTGATCATGTCCCCCCCTTCTCAGTTTGGACTGCTAACCATTGCACGACCACCGAGCCAACTGCTTGCTGCTGCACGGAACGCCTTGTTGCGCGCCACGTCTATCGCCTATGCGACGAGGCAACGACCGTCGACGAGCCGGACTGCCATGTTTTCATGTATATTTTGCTTTCATTTTGAAATATGCCCCCATCTTGATTCCTTGTCACGCTTCGCCACCGTGTGTAGCCCATGGTGTTGCGTGTTTGCTTGGTGGGGCAGCGCTTTTGCGAATCTTTGATAGTTGGTGTGATTTTCAACCGGTTATTCACGAATTAATTGTGCTTTGTATGTTTTTTCGCATTTGATATCCTACATAAATTGAGTCATCTACTCATTTTGCGAGTCTTAGATAGTTGGAGTATCTTGTTTCCAATGCAAAACGTAAGAGCTCCCCATTTTGCTGGAGGCTACATTTTTTCACGTGAGGTACAAATTCGTGATCGATTTGTTTCATTTTTTTTTGATACGAAAATGTGACCCAGCCGTATTTCAAACGGAAAGCAGCACTGTATGTGATTGATCGAACACCCGCCATATCCTTTGGATCGGGTGTAGAGGCCGATAGTAGTACAGCAACGAGGACCCGTGCGAGCAAGCAAACGGCGTGATTCGAACGGCCCGAGGCGTAAAGAAAGATAGATAGATCCGCCACCCCGGCGCTCCGCGACACGAATCCGACGAGAGTGACATGACCATGACCTGACCCCTGCCGCATGCGTCGTCCATGACGTGAGGGAGGAATCCAACCAAATCCGCGTCGAGACGCCGCGTGGCCCATCCTCTCCCTCTTTCTTTGAGGTTCGCCCTCTTTCTTCTCCACGATTGAGAGCACCGTCGCGTATTCCCGTTGGACGCGCCCACCACCCGAACCCAAGCCGCATCTATCTGCACACTGCCCCGTTGCGTGGACGCGAAGGCGAGGACGACGATCGGTGCGCGCGCTTGGCTCGGCTCCCCGGCAAAACCGCCGCTGTCGACCGACGGGCTCCCGCCAGCCTGCATCCGGGATTGTTCCTGCGTTGATAGAGGGGCGACGAGTCCGCGAAATATGGAGAGATCTTTCTTGCTCCTGGCGCATTGCCACGGCCGGTCCGTATTGGTGGCGCACGGCGACGCTTGCTCCGTCGTCCTGCCGGTCCCGGTGCTCGGTGTCTGCTATAGGCTCTAGCCGGGCTAGGTTGTAGCCGCCGTCTCCACTTCATTCTCCAACAGCGACCCCATCGGTGACTTGTGATCAGTTCAGTTGTGACCTGTGAGTGTGTGCGAGTCGGACAAGTTACCGATCTGCGCTGTTTTGCCCCGACGTCTTTGTCTAGGTCGGCTAGCGTGAACGTAACCCCTGATGCGGAAAAATATGCGACACCCTTTGCCATGCATGTTCCTCATGGTGAGACGTTCTTTTTGTTCTTGCGGGTGATAAATTGTACTAGTATTACTCAAATCATAGGGTTTCCCAAACAGCTCCTTAGAGCATCTAAACTTACTAATATGGCCACTCATAGTACATACGTGTCTTAAATAATGTCTTTCACACCCGTATTTTTCATATCTAAACCCTTAAAATCATACAAACCCATATAACATTACGTAAAAATCGATCATCATAACATTTCATCGGACCACCATTTCATCGCGAGACAAAATAACCATAGTTCATCATAGTTTAACGGCGGACAGTGCAAACTAATTTAAACATAGATAAAATATAAACACAAGGGCGAAGGAAATCACCATTTCCTCGCCGGTCCCTTACTTTTCCGGTCCTCCACGCGGCTGTGCCCCTCCTCCATGTACGCATCGGCGTGCGGTGGAGCATCGTCGTCGTCGTCATCAGAGCCGGAGGTGGAGGCGTCGCTGTCGTCCTCACCGAACCTGCACCGCATACCGGACAGCCTGCAGAGCAGGCGGTCCTGCTCCTTCGCGTGGCGGGTCGCTTTTGCCCTTGCCTCCGCCTCTTTCGCTGCCTCGCACTCCGATAACGCACTCCGATAACTGGATGACCAGTCGGAGCGCATAGGCATTCTTGCGACGGGGCGACGCGCATTCGTCTTTGTCGTAGTCAGCGAGCGACGCAGGACACCCACTACCGCTCCCTCGCCCACGCAGCCAGCGCCTCCCCCCTCTCCCTCGCCCACTACCGCTCGTGCGGGGCTGCACACGCCTTGGACTCCGGCGTCCTCGTGCGCCCCGTCCCATAAGCGGGCACGAGGACCCAGCGGTGGCCGGGCACCACTTTGGGAGCAGAAGGTGGTGGAGGTGGGCGGCGTACCTGACCTTGAGTGGACCGGCCGAAGCGGGGGCGGCCAGAGCTGCGCGCCTCGCGGGAAGGGCCTGCGACGTCGTCAACGCTCCGTCGGCGTGCGACGGTCCCAGATATTGCAGATCCACCGCCGCCAGGACTGCCTTGGTCCTGCAGTGATCGGCGCAACACGATGCAGAGGGCCACCTCCTCCACATCGACGTTTGATCTGTCGGAACTGCTTCCGTCGCCGGCCATCAAATTGGAGTGTGAGGGATTAGAAGTGGAGTGCCCGGAGACTGAACTGCTGGATGTCCAGGGTTTCTGGATTCGGGGTATTTAGTGGGGTCAGTGATGGGCGGGGCTAATGTGGCGGTGGGGTCGGTGGTTGGTCAGGCCTGTCAGGCAGGCGGGCCCAGGCACGCCCGAGCTCCCCCATATCCGCCGCATATTTGGGCTGGATATGAGGGATGTCGATCAGTCCTGACGTTTGAGGCCCGTTTAGAGCGGCTGGCATGGGTCGATTTTTCATGGCCGGACGCTGACCGGACGGCCTGCCCGAGCGTTTAAGACGGATATAAGGGTTCGGTTGTAGATGCTCTTAAGCTATTCTTTCACCGGCGCAATATTGACGTGCGGGTACTCAACTTCGCAAAATTTCCATGGAACAAAAGATGGTCTTGAAAAATGAAGGATCTCACAAATCTATTGATTTCCATGATGTGCCCACAATTGCTCTACGAGATTTATAGAGAAGTTGTGCATGCACTTTCGGATATTGAAGTTATCGGTATATCTTACGAAAATGTGCAACCTGGTTTTGCTCATCTTGTTCGAGGACATGGACATGTTTTCCGGGTTATCAACATTAACATTATGTACATCGTCATCATCATTCTTCACAATCATGTTGTGTATAATCATATATGCAGTCATCACCTTTCATGATACAGGTTCGCACATAGTAGCAGGTTCATGAACAATAGCCCAACAAGCTTGTACCACCGTGCTTTCATGGAATGTCGCCTTGGCTGCAAAATAGTCGTTGTAGAGATGATCAGGGACCTTTGGCCTACTCCGATTAATCGTATTCTGCTCAAGGCAGAGTATTTCATTTTTTTCTCTTCAGAAAATGGAGTACTCCAGCCTCCGCATTACAAGCACACAACCATGAAAGCTTGAAAATTTGAGAGCATGCTCATCTTCCTTCTCCAAACATATCATTATGGTGTGCCCCGCAAATGTGAAAGAAGTGTCCTAACTTTGTTCATACATTTCTTCAAATATATGGTGTGCGAGATATCATTGGCGGTCAAGTGGTCTAGGATGCATCAGGGTGTCGTGTGGGGCGGTGCATGTGTGTGCGCGCGCGTGCGCGCATGTTTAGAGGCGGTGGTCGAGGTGGGTGCAAGACAATGGACGATGACCGTGTTGTTCGGGGGGAAGGGAGGGTGTTGTTCCGGGTTGCCACATGACAAGGTCGGAGCGCGGCCAATGAGAAGAACAGAGGAGGAGAGGGCGAAGAGAGGGTACTTAGTGAGGTTTTGGGTGCAACCGGTGTCTTCAGACTGATGTCATGGACAATCCAAACAACTTTATTTCTTCCCTACATATGAGCCGAGTATAGGGAAATCCGAACATGTAGGCAACATTTGCAGGAGTTTGTCGGACAATTGATTGTGTGTTCGGTAATCTCCGTACTATCCAGAGGGACAAGTATGACAGACTAGGGCATGCCCTAGGCGATGCCTTTAATTTGCCTAATATTCATTTCTGAGTCCAAACTCATCTACATCTGGTCAAGAAAAAAATCATAAAAAATTGCATGGTAGATAATTTGGTGCATGAGATGCGTTTTAAATTTTAGATTATTTGGACATACAAGTAGTTCTTGGCAAAAAAAAAACCTGGGTCCAAACAATAAATGGACAGTAATTTTTTATATACCCTAAGTTTGTCTTCTTTACCTAGAGATACTCAGATGTGCAAATGATCTGAAATTTAAAAGGCAGACGATCCCGGGCACCGACTCACTACTCTATTTGCTCATTTTTGCTGCATTAGACTACTAGTACTATGTTTTTTCTTTGACAACAGCACAAAACTGCTATGTTTCCGGTATACTAGACTGCTATGCTTATCTATTGATAGAATATTTCAATTCCGCCAAAGAGGACGCTCGTAAAGCGATTGATCCAAGAAAGGGGACAGGTGGACTCGGACGGACCCCATGTGCCGTCGCGCGCGCCGCGGAGGGCGTGGCGTGGCGAGGCGAGGCCGGGGGAGGGCGCGACCCGGGGCAGCGCGATGCGCAGGTAGGCAGGCCGGCAAGTCCACACGCGCCGAGGCCAAGCCAGCGACGTTTTCGTAGCAACGGGGCACTCGTCGGCGTCAGAGAAATTCAAATACTACTACCTATATCACGGCCGGCAGGTACACACGAGTAGTATCTGCCTGCCCGTGTGTACCTGCTGAAGGATCGGTTGCTATCAGTACATGAATGAATGAATCTCTCTGCCAAGCAACAGACCACTGTCGCGGAGCTACTGGCCGATGATAGCCTGACACTTGAACAGCTCGCCCGGTTCACCCGTGCCCGGCAGCGACTGGATGGAAGACGCACCGGACCAGGCAGGTGCGCCCAGCCACGCCCCGCACCGCATGCTTCCAACGCCGCAAATGCTACGGCTACCACTCGGACCCTAGACAGACTAGTCCGGCGCTCTGGTACTGGACTGGTGGTATATTCTACCCAAATCTTTCAGAATCCTACACAGTATTATAGTCCACTTTTCGTTGACGCGATAGATAGATAGAAAGCACCATCACACACCCTCCTTGATATACTTAATAAGATGCTAAAAGTGACCATAAGATAGACAAAAAGTGATTACCGCAGAGAAGGGAGCGGCGCTCCATCTCCGACGAACGCCACACGAAAAAAGGCCAGGATTAGCGCACGCACGCACTCACGCACACTCCGTCGGCAAGGGAGGGAGACCTAATTAAACTTTGTGACCGGATGCACGTAATCCGATCCGAAAGGCGCAGACGCACCTTGCACCTGGCTGCTGCTGCTGCTGCTTTGCTTGCTGACGATCGATCAATATGTAGAACATAAATAATACTGCCGCACGTTTTTCTTCTCCCTGTAATTCGCGGCGGCTGTGTGGCCGGGGAAACGATAATAATCTATTCCTTTCATTTCATAATATAAAAACATTTTTGACACTAGCAACGATTCTCCTGTGGGTTTCATCGTTTCGCTTTGGCGTCTGCTTTTTGGTACTATCATATTTGGAGAACCGGAAATCGGAGAGCTAGCGTCATGTGATCTTGTGTACCTACTTGACGACTGATACCTAATTCCTTCTACCTCCCTCCTAATCTTGACATCACAGAGATAGTAATATGGATCTACTCAACTCTGAACCTTTGCAAAGCGCTAGTTAAGAGCTGACCTAACCGAGAGAGAAGTGTGGCTTCATCCAGAAAAGTAGGGATGTGCTAATCAGTCGGTTTACGAGCGAGGCGATTTGTGGCACACGGCCACACGGGTGTGGTGGCGCGCACCCGTGGCTTATTCTTCTTTGAATTTTCAAATTTGAGTTTATTGTTTATTTTAAATGGAAAGACCAATTTATGTTTCGCTTGCATGTCCAGATTCTTTGTGACGAAAGCTTTGAAATAAGACCATTTTAAATATGATTTAACAAAAAATTAGACTTTAACAAGTTTCACATGCTAAAAATTGATAGAAATGAATGATAAATTCACTATGTTTTAGAAACTAAAACTTGAAATCATGCATCCGAGGAAATGTGTGGGGTCAACCGAGTTTGCGTATCGCGATATGGCGGGTAGGTGCGTGCCCTGCTGATTTTTGGGTTTATGAGTGACACCAAAATACTATACAAGATACACTGATACAGTGCACACCGTATATTTTCCTCTCTGGTGCTACATGTTCGGCATCCAAACGTTGTCCACGCCGTTGCCGTGGGTTCACCTTGGGATGGGATCTCATGGGCGCTCCATGTGTTGTGTCCCAAAAAGGTAAAATCCAACAGGACCAGATATCCACTCTATTGTACATTAATCAATCTAGAAATAGATAAAGAAAGGCGATTTTACAAGGGCATTTTCTTTTTTAGTCATCAGATTGGTTTACTTTCAAGGCATTTTCAACCGGAATGGACAAATTTGAACCTCTGTATGTCCATGGATGCGTACTGAAGCTGGCTACCCCTCATATGTCCGCCCCAACAACCACAAGGACATCATTAAACACGACATTATGAGGGTCATACACCACTTCGGGACACTCCATACGTCAAATCTACACTTGCTCAACTCCTCAAATGTGGTTCTTTTGCCCAAGAAGGAGGGTGCAGAGGGAATTGCTGACTACATACCCCATTAGCCTCATTCATGCAATCTCCAAGATTATCGCCAAAGTGCTCTCCCTCAGACTGGCTCCACACATGAATGACCTTGTCTTTAATGCCCAAAGCGCCTTCATCAAGAGGAGAAGTATTATGTACGTCTGGAATTTTGCCCGTCGTGTTCACAAGCGCAAGACGCCCGCCCTTCTCTTCAAGCTTGACATCAGAAAGGCTTTCGGCTGGGTTAGATGGGGATTCGTCCTCGACCTTCTCCAAAGGAAGGGGTTCCCGAGCAAGTTCCGCGACTGGGTTGCAGCACTCCTTCGCACTTCGTCATCACGGGTACTCTTGAACCGAGTGGCTGCCCCCCAATTCTTCATGGCCAGGAGATTTTCCAAGGTGATCCCCTCTCCTGTTTGTCATTGCAGTTGACCCCCTGCAACTAATTCTTGAGCCGGAGACTCGGAAGGGCCTCCACACAAAATTCAAGGGCATGGAGCAACTGTGAGAACCTCTCTATATGCGGACGACACAACCATGTTCACGACACCTATCAAGAGAGATATTGACAACCTTGCGGCCATCTTGAGAGGTTTTGGGGATGTCATGGTCTGAGAAACAACTTCCAGAAGAGCTCGGTGGTGCCCATCCGCTGCAACCATCTCGCATTGGACAACATCCTACAAAGTTTGCCGGCCGCGAGGACTTCTTTCCCCATGCATTATTTGGGCCTTCCTCTTTCGATTTGGAAGCTCAGAAAGGTGGATCTCCAATTCCTTGAGGACAAGGTTGCCAGAAAATTAGTCACATGGAAGGGACAGAATATTACCAGTACTGGCCGCACCGCGCTTGTCAAGTCAGTGATTACGTCCCAGGCAGTGTACTTTATCACACCGCTGGTTCTTCCAACTAGCATGCTCCACAATGTTAACAAGCTCGAGCGTGCCTTTCTTTGGTCAGCCGTGGATAAAACAACCGGTGCTAAATGCAAAGTCAATTGGGAGGCTGTTTCTCGACCGCTTTGGTATGGTGGTATCGGGGTGCTAAGCACTCACAAATTTGCTAGGGCTCTGAGATTGCATTGACCAAGGTTTGAATGGAAGGAGCCTACCAAGTTATGGGTGAGCATGGGAAATCCATGTGATGAGGAGGATCTCAATTTTTTCTATGCATGCACCACCATCACGGTGGGAAATGGCGCAAGAACACCTTTTTGGGACTCACAGCGGCTTCTTGGATGGAACCCAAAGAGATCGCCCCTCTCATCCATGAGGCTTCATCGAGAAAGAATTATAAAGTGAGGGAAGCACTTGCGGAAAATGCCTGGATTGTAAAGATCAATCCACACACTGTGGTTTTGGTCAATCACATAAGGGAGTTCATACTCTGGATGCTGGTGCATGACTTCCATCTTGATGAGTATACCGAAGACGATATCATTTGGAAGCACACGAGTAGCGGGCACTACTCTGTGGTTTCTGCATACAAAGCACAATTTTCGGGTATGACGTGTTCTCCGATGAGGAAAATAGTTTGGAAGGCATGGGTGTTGCCAAAGGTCAAGTTCTTCGCTTGGTTAGCATTGCAGGACCGTATTTGGATCGATGATAGGTTGGCCAAGCGAGGGTGGCCAAACTGCGGTCTTTGCCCTCTCTGCAAGGGGGCAAGAATCGGGGCCTGACCTCTTCTAAAAATGTCATTTCACCATCCGTCTTTGGAAATTTCTCATTGACAAACTAGGGTTGTGTTGGGGAACGTCGCATGGGAAACAAAATTTTTCCTACGCACACGCAAACCTATCCATGGTGATGAGCATCTACGAGAGGGAGAGTGGATCTACGTACCCTTGTAGATCGCTAAGTGGGAAGCATTAAGAAATGCGGTTGGTGTAGTCGAACATCTTCGCGATCCAAATCGCCGAGCGTCCCGCGATCTCATCACGAGCCGTCCCGCGATCCAATCACGATCCGTCCCGTGAACTCATCACGATCCATCCCGCGATCTCGTCACGATCCGCCCCGCAATCTCATCACGATCCGTCACGCGATCTCATCACGAATCGTCTCGTGGCCTTGATCACGATCCTTCCGATCTAGTACCGAACGGACGACACCTCCGCGTTCAGCACACGTGCAGCTTGATGACGATCTCCACCGTCTTGATCCAACAAGAGGAGGTGGAGAGGAGAGAGAGTTCACCGGCAGCGTGACAGCGCTCCGGTGATGGTGGTGGAGCAATTCCGGCAGGGCTTCGCCTAAGCACTGCGGAAAACCAATCTAGAGGAGCACCGGTGGAATGGGCAGCACTTGACTGCAATTGTTAGCCAAACCCTAGCTATTCCACTAGTATATATAGGAGGAGAGGAGAGGAGAGGCAGCCAAGGCCTTTGGTTCAGCCGAAATAGGAGGTGGGAAGCAATCCTACTTCACCTCCAATCCTAGTTGGAGTAGGATTGCCTCCTATTGGCTGATTTTTCACCTTTTCCTTAGCCTTTTTCTCTCCCTGCGTCATGGGCCTTTTGTGGCTGATTTACCAGCCCACTAAGGGCTGGTTAATACTCTACCACAGCCCATGGTCCCTCTAGGGTCGAAAACCCCCTCCCGGAGGCCTCCCGGTACACTACCGGCACTCCCGGTACACTACCGATGAGCCCGAAACTTTTTCGGAAACCAAACTGGGACTTCCTATATATGAATCTTTACCTCCGGACCATTCCGGAGCTCCTCGTGATGTCCGGGATCTCATCCGGGACTCCGAACAACCTTCGGTCACCACCATACATAACTCTACACTACCGAAACGTCATCGAACCTTAAGTGTGCAGACCCTGCGGGTTCGAGAACTATGTAGACATGACCGAGACACCTCTACGGTCAATAATCAATGGCGGGACCTGGACGTCCACATTGGTTCCTACATATTCTACGAAGATCTTTATCGGTCGAACCTCTATGTCAAGGATTCAGTTAATCCCGTATAACGTTCCCTTTGTTCTTCGGTATGTTACTTGCCCGAGATTTGATCGTCGGTATCTCCATACCTAGTTCAACCTCGTTACTGGCAAGTCTCTTTACTCGTTCCGTAATACAAGATCCCGTGACTAACACTTAGCCACATTGCTTGCAAGGCTTGTTGTGATGTTGTATTACCGAGTGGGCCCCGAGATACCTCTCCCTCGCACGGAGTAACAAATCCCAGTCTCGATCCATGCCAACTCAACAGACACCATCAGAGATACCTGTAGAGCACCTTTATAGTCACCCAGTTACGTTGCGACGTTTGATACACACAAGGCACTCCTCCGATGTCCGTGAGTTGCATGATCTCATGGTCATAGGAACATATACTTGACATGCAGAAAACAGTAGCAATAAACTGACACGATCATATGCTACGTTTGTAGTTTGGGTCTTGTCCATCACGTCATTCTCCTAATGATGTGATCCCGTTATCAAATGACATCTCATGTCCATGGCTAGGAAACCTTAACCATCTTTTGATCAATGAGCTAGTCTATTAGAGGCATACTAGGGACATGGTTTTGTCTATGTATCCACACATGTATCTAAGTCTCCGATCAATACAATTATAGCATGGATAATAAACAATTATCATGAACAAGGAAATATGATAATAACTAATTTATTATTGCATCTAGGGCATATTTCCAACAGGTTGGCCCACCTGGATACATCTACTTGTCACGCGGATGACTTGGTCGAGGAATGGTGGGACGCAAGAACCGGTGTGAACACCCCAAACAGGAAGGCCATGGCGTCCCTCGCCATGCTTGTTTCTTGGACGGTCTGTAACGAAAGAAATTCCAGGGTCCTCCGCCAAAAGAGTGCGCCACCCATGATCTTACTCAGCAACATTCTTATGGAGGCTCAACTCCGGGTCACGGCTGGGGCAAAGAAGCCAGGGGAAATTATTGTGTGCGAGTAATTGCCATGTGACGTGTTGCATGCTTGTTAGTTGTAAAACGAAAAAACTCTATTCTCTTTTAATTAAATGACGAGGCAAATCTTATGTTTCTGTTTCAATTTTTTTCATATGAATTCATTCAACATTGACAATCATACGTAGTCCATGAAAAAAAGATAAAACGAGGTAGGTTCCGGAAGAAAACTATCTAGCATTTCTTAAAAATTGTTGGTCATCTATTTAAATAATATTCATACGGTTACAAATGTTCATGTAACTTGTAAAAGAGCACGTGCATTTTGAAAGTCTTTTTTTGGAAAGGAATTTTGAAAAAAAGTCTTCACATGTTTCAAAATATATATGTGTATTATTCAACAAAAAAAGGAGCAAATGGAATAATAAAAAAACAGAAGAAGAGAATATAATTAGATCTGCAAACCAAATTTGATAATAAAAATTTCAAAAACCGAGACAAAACCAGAGAGCCCTTTGGGTAGTCACTATGTCCATTTGGTGACCAAACGCAGATCTCGAGTTCGGCGAGCCAGTTCGGTTGCTGGCCTTACCGTTACTTCCTTCGTTTTCCATTGACTTTTTTCGTTTTTTTGCTTACGGTTTCCAGTCGGTTTAGTTTTTTTGTCTATTTTTTGGCGACTATATATTCTTTTAAAAGTAACCCCATACATTAAGAAAAGAGATAAAATTTAAAAACTGCATTTTTAATTAGATGATCATTTAAAAAAGTGTAAATTGTTTTAAAATTACATGAATAGCCTTAAAAAATGCACATTTAATTTCTTAAAGTGTTTCACTTGTCTAAAATGTAAATGTAAATGAATTTTTCTTAATTTAGAAATGCGTGAACATCCTTTTAAAATTTGGAAACATGTTTTAAAATTCATGAATATTTTTAAAACACTGTGAATATTTATTAAATTTCACGTATATTTTTGGACTTGATAAACATATTTGACAGTCATGAATTTTTTTAAAAAAATTGATGGGTAAAAGAAAAAAATGAAAATGAAAAAGGAAAATAATCCCTTTTTCGCCTGAAGAAAAAAAATTATCCTCATTTTTGGAGCTTTTATCTATCGATCCCTGGAGAGGGCGAAGCTTCTTGTAACGCAAGCGCCAAGTTTCCTCCCTTTATTTTCCTTCCTTTTCCGCAGGTCGTCCTCGTGTTTCATATCAGAAGAGGAGAAAATGCAAAGGAGAATAAAGTGGACTCAGGGCAAGAACAGGGCAGCTTCCTTTCAGTTCCTGGTGCTCTAAATAAAAATAAAATAGGCCGAGGACTTGTTACGAGCACGGTCAAAGGTCAGGATTGCAGTAAGCTAGACAGGAAACGTGCGTAAATGTAGGAAACACAGCGACGTCTCGACCGACCATGCTCGATCACTTGCTGAGACCCGGTCAATCTCCAGTCGGGCCACGTCGACATAGCACTTTACTGTCAATTTCGAGAGGTGCGATCACGACCATCTTTACTGTCAATCTCGACATTGTTTTCTGCACATCACTGTTAGATCATCTGCAATCGAATATAGCAAATATGACCCCTAAATGCCCGCGGACGCGTCCGGTCAGTGATCTGGCGTGTTTCCTGTTTGTTCGTTTGTGCAACCATTTTTTTAATTTTTTCCTCATATGTCCGGTCACTTACATGTGATTGGTGAAGTAGAAAAGAAAGAAATAAAAGAATAAATAAAGAAAAAGAAAAGGTAGTTCGGGATGGGATCGCGTCTTACATGACGGACTGAACGAACGCGTCCGCGAGCCCTCATATCCTTTCTATATTTGAAATGGATATGAAGGTTTTTGGACATGTCGAACGTATAGAGATGATATGAGGGGCCTGGTTGAGTCATTTTTTTTCTTCCCTTTCCTATCCGATCACTGATCGAGCGTGTCCGCAGACCTATGAAGGGTAATTTGAGGCGTCCGGTCGTAGATGCTATTAGGCTCCATTTTATTTTGAACCTAAATTTGACCATGATTTATTGAATAAAATATTAACTACATCGCACGAAAACTATACCATAGAAAACATCTTTCAAGTACAAATCAAACAATATACATTGTGTAGTATATATTTTATATTTTCAAATTAAATATATGATCAAGTAATTAAAAATACAAGAAGGCCTAATAAAATGAGACAAAGGTAGTAGTAAGCATGCAGTCATGGTCGGCGAACACACTGGTCAATTCATCAATCAAAGGGTTTACAGTCGGTTTAATTAGAACTAGCCGCCAGCAAGTCTGGAATCTAGATACAGTAGCGTATTTTACATGCGGCTGCTTTGACAGTGCAAACTTCGGCCCGGCACGAAAATTAGAGTTTTTTTTAAAGATTTGTCTCATATATGAATTATATTAATTAAGAAGAAAAGAGGTTTTATAAATACCCACAAACACCACACGACAATTACTCTCGCGGTAGAATTTCCCTAAGTGTTTTGTCCCCGCGGTGGACCATAATTTGGCCTCTTTCAAGTTGTTGGCGAGCAAGCTTGACGGTGGAGCACTCTTGTGATGGAAGACGCATCCATTTCTTTAAACTACATAGTCCACGAAACAAGCATGATGAGGAAGGGCAAGGCAATTCCATGGGGGTCGTTCGTGTCGGCTCTCTTCTCCTACCAATTCTTGACGGACCCTGAGATGCCAAGCAAAATTACCCACGTGTGCCAGACCAAACTTGCCCACCACTAGCTTCCAAAGCCTCAAGATGAACCAACATTTGCAGAATGGGTGCGCTCTGGTTTCTTGCAACCTCTTACAAAAGGGGTAAAGGCCCCAATTATACCAACCATTCTTTTCGAGCGTATCTTCGGTCCAAATCCGGTCTTGCGAAGCTAACCATGCGAAGGACTTGACTTTTGGTGGTGCCGAAGCTTTCCAAACCATGCGATACAACAGGGAAAGAACCATGCCGAAGAATTGCACCTTGTATGCCGTGACCGCCGAGTAAACACAATCATTAGCGCGCTTCCACACAATATCATCCTCGGTGTGCTCATCAAGATGGAAATCACGCACTAGCATCCGAAGAGTGAAGAACTCATAGATGTGGTCACCGGTAACAACTGTGTCGGTATTACAATTCAAAATCCATGTGTTGTCCTTAAGGACCTTGTGCACCTTCCAACTCTTTCTCTTTGAGGCCTAAAAAGTAAGTGGGGCAATGTCTCTAGGCTTGTGCCCAAGTAGCCATGGGGAGTCCCAAAAAGGTTTCTTCATGCCGTCACCGATGGTGATGGTGATGGACGCATAGATTAAATCAAGATCCTCATCATCACACAGGTTTCCCAGCCCCACCCACAATTTGATTGGCTCCTTCCATTCATACCAACACCAATGAAGTCTTAGTGGCCGTGCAACTTTGTCCGTGTTGAGCACCCCAAAACCACCATACTGAAGGGGGCGGCAAATGGTGGCCCAATTGACTTTGCACTTTGCCCCTGCAGTCTTATCTGAACCGGACCAAACATACGCCCGCTTTTAGGCTTTGAAGGGCGCTCGGCAGGAGAACGAGGGGTGTGATGGAGAACACCGCTTGCAAGGCGATAACGGACTTGACAAGCATCGTGCGTCCAATGGTAGTGATGTTTTGGCCCTCTCAAGTGACCAAATTTCCGATGGCCTTGTCCTCAAGGAATTGGAAGTCCACCTCCTTTGCTGCCAAACCCAAAGGGGTAGACCCAAGTATATTATTGGGAACGAGGCCGTATTTGCCGGAAAATTTTAGAGAAGGTGCTCCAAGTTAATGGTGTTGCACCTAATTGGCATGACCAAGCTTTTTATGAAAGTTGGTGCAGAGGCCGTGACCTCGCCGAAGCCCTTTAGAGTAGCCGTCAAATTTTCAATATCCCCATGCTTTGCGGCCATGAACACCGCTGCATCGTCCGCAAAAGAAAGAGAGAGTGATTCACATAATAGGACCGTTGCCATGAATCTTGTGAAGAAGGATTTTTCGAGTTTCCAAGTCAAGCAGTTTGTTCGGGGGTCAATTGCAATGACAAAAGGAGCACCGAGAGGCCAGACCATTCAAAAGGACACACGAAGATGACGTGGAAAGAAAGGCGACAATCCAATTTCTTACTTGCTAGGAAACCCTTTCCTCTGTAGGAGATCAGGGATGTACTCCCATTTGACAGGGTTAAAAACCTTTTGAATGTCAAGCTTAAATATACGGGCGGGCGTCTTGCATTTGTGTAGTCGACGAGCAAAAATACGAACATACATGAATTTTTCACGAATTCCTTTTTGCTTAATGAAAGTGCTCTAGGCGTTCGAAACAAGGGTGTTCATGTGGGGGGCAAGCCGCATGGAGAAAACCTTTGCACGACATCAAAGTCTTTGAGCTTGACCAGGTCGATTCGTATCGGTCTTACCTAGTCTTATCTACTTGTTGAGAATTCTTTTTTGGACTCGATTGAAAGATGAGGAGGACGACTGAAAACAAACGTTGACGTACATTGTTTGGATTAAATTTGGAAAAACAGGACGAATGCATGCTGGCATGTTGGCGGGCGGGGAATATATTTCACTTGGAAAAGCTAGACTCATGAACTTTTAGATTTCAGCCACAAAATCGTCCGCAACGCCGCTTATTTTCTTGCACATAGTCGTTGGTGAGAGCAAGACGCGCCCCTATGCGACACCGGGGCGACCGAGCGCATGTGTGTTGGACTAGCCACTGCATGCGGCGGCCGCAGCCTAGCTCGTAGCTGGCTGGTAGTACACAGATTGCGGCGGCACGTGTGTACTCCTAGTTATTGAATTGTTCTGGTCCTTAATGCTAGAGATCCAAGACCAGGGAATGACGAGTGCGACTCTCCGCCAATATTATACTCCGGTCTGCGAATAAGAGTTGAATAAAAGCATCTGCGACGGTACCCTTCATACCAAACGGACGTCTTAAACGGACCTTAAACGTACGGACTGACTGACATCCTTTATATCCATCTCATATATGAGATGAGTATAAGTAGTGTCCGGGCATGACGGGTCAGTGCCCCGTGTCCGTCACATAGGATTGGACTCATATTTTCTCTTTGTTTATTCGTTCTCACTTCATCTTCACCAGTTGCATGCATGTGACCGAATGTATAGGAATGAAGTGAAAAACATGACTGTGAAAGTAAAAATTTACAAGAAGACATATCACTGTCCGCACATGCGTCAG
The DNA here is from genome assembly GCA_022496015.1 of Hordeum marinum. Lineage (NCBI taxonomy): Eukaryota > Viridiplantae > Streptophyta > Magnoliopsida > Poales > Poaceae > Hordeum > Hordeum marinum. The sequence goes on from CM039678.1 coordinate 28,848,650, forward strand.
GTCTGCGGGCATTTAAAGGGTCGGATTTGCCAAATCCGGCCGTAGATGATTTAATACATGAGAGTTAAGAAATCTCCAAAATAAATTTGAAACTTGTCTGCAGCTAGCCTGAGTGTTAACGGTTTAATAAATTCTTTTGAGGCAAAAGATTTACCTCATTTTATTAATTAAAAAGAAGGAAACAAATAGTACTATCTTATTTTTGGTTTATAAGACTTGCACGTATTCCTAGGTTTATAATTTGATCAACATAAAATAAGATATATAGTCTAAAAATTATACCATTAGAAAGTAGATGATTTGAGGTTTCAAATAATATATTTTATTTTGATATATAATTTAAATTATATTAGTCTAGGCATAGTCTATATGTCAATCTAGATATACACACAACCTTTATAAACTGGAAAAGAGGCAGTACAGTTTAGAACGTAAGTTTTTTTTTAACATGTTGATTCTGTATTGATGCTTTCTTGGAATATGGACACAAGTCGTGGGTCGTTCCAACATAGTAGAGCACATGTTAAATGGAAAGAAGGATGGATGGAATAGTTATTGTATTTGCTTGAGGCTCGTGGGCATATATATAGGAATACAGTGATCTACTTGGAGTACAAGGCAAGGTAGGACAAATCCTAGTCTATCTCAAATTTCCTAATAATCAATATACTCAACATCTTCCCGCAGTCACAACGGTAGCGACACAGACGGTGAGACTGAAGAAGAATCCGAAGGTAAGCCAACGAACACCCCCCACATTCGTAACGGTCGATGCATCGCGGAAGGTGTGGCTGGAGTAGAAACCAACGAGGTTGCTCAAGCAAGACGGTAGCCCTTTGTGCCGATGTCGAGGTAGCCGAGAGCGTAGGGTGGTGTAGCCATGGTCGAGGTAGCCGTGCGAAGAACGCCGTGGTCGATGTCGAGTCGGGGTAGCCGGTGTCGAGGAAGTCGCCGTGAAGCAGCGGGCACAAAAAGGCGCCAAGTTAGTCATGGGCGCAGTGGTGTCGAAGTAGTGGCGCGTCGGGAAGAAGACGTATTTGAGACGCATCGTGTCGGGATTGTCAAACCCGGGGACACGTCGTAGACGAAGCCACGCGTCGGTGTTACCGGCACCGCTCATGCGTAGACGGACGAAGTCGATGTTGACGATGCGTCGTTCCAGGCTTGCCAGACCTAGGAACACACCGGGGACGAAGGCACGCGACGGTGTTGCCAGCACCGGGCATGCGTAGACGGGGACCTGCACACAACTTGTACGCTAGGTTGAGGAGGCTAGCAGAGAAGGACTTGGCGACGGTTGCGGCGCAAACCAGTGAGGGCCGGTGTCGCCCGTGGTGGTCGGAGTAGATGAAGTGGTCGAGGTAGACGACGGCGACGCTGGCGATGAGCTGGTGCTGGACAAAGAAGAAGTGGGTGGATTGGCGGCACGACTCAGGTGAGCGAGCTGCAACAACGCCGAGGAAGAGCGGCGGCGGCGGCTGGTTAGGATCGTGGCGGCGATGCTCGAAATAGGCGAGGAAAAACCCGATAGCGGGAAAAAGACCGGCGCGGACGGTGACGTTCCCGCGCCTAGGGAGGCGGCGCAGCACATGCCACGGAGAAGTCGACGCGCGAGGACAGCGGAGTGGACCGCGCGCCGCGGCGCTACGGTCCGAAGGGGCAATGCAGCGGTAGTAGGCGGGTTAGGGCGACGCCGGGAAGACCTCGAGGCGGCGGCGTGGACCGCGTGTCGCGACGCGATGGCCCGACGGGGCAAGAAAGCGGCGGCGCGCGAGTCAGTGCAGTCGCGGGGACGGCCTCGGGTGGCGGCGAAGACCGCGTGCCACACTCGCTACAGCCCGATGGGGTGATGCAGCGGCAGCGCGAGGGTCGGTGCGACCACGGGGACGACCTGGAGAGGACAACCTCACGGCGGCAGTAGACCGCGGGCTGCATCACTACCGGCCCGAAGGGGCGACGCAGCGGTAGCACACGGGTCGATGCGGCTGCGGAGAGAACCACGGGGCGGCGGGGCTGCGGCCCGACGGGGCGACGCAGCCGCAGCTCGGTGCTCGATCGGTGAAGGGGCGCTCAGTACTTGGGACAGTCTTCACGGGGCCTGCGGAGGTGCGCGCAACCAACGGGCCAGGTCGGTCGCACGACGTAGATGCGGCGGATCGCGGGTGGGCGGGTGATCAATCCGATCGCGCGTGAGGTTATGGACGTCGCTCGGTGAAGGCGGGGTGGCGGCCGTAGCCGGCAGCCGGCCCGAAGCGGCCCGCGCGAGGCAGCCGACCGGAGCCGGAGCCGAGAGCCGGCCTGACGCAGACGGCCTGAGGCAGCCAGGGCGCGACCGAACATGGCGACGGTGGAGATCGATGGGTAGGCGGCGCGCGAACGGCGACTGTGATTGCCTGCCGCATGGCGCGAGGCCGTCGGGTCGGAGCGATGCAGGAGTCCCAATCGGAGCAGGGCGATGACGGACGACGTAGATCGACGGGCGTGCCGGCGCGCGAACGGCGGCGTTGAGAGGCCGCCGGGTTGCGTGAGGCTGCCAGGTCGAGGGTAGAGGCCGCGTCGCGCCGATGTCGGAATAGAGGCGCGGTGGTCGACGGCGGCGGTGGGCGACGCAAACCGATCTAAGATCGAACAACCGAAAAGAAAACGCCGATCAAAGCGACCGGCGGAAGAGAGAAAACCCGGATCAAGAGATCGATAAAAGACTCTCTAGGGCAGCCGGTCAACACGACCGGCGGACAAACCCTAGGTACGGGCGACGCGGCCCCCAGCGGCGGTCATGGAGGCCGACCGCCCCGGGGGCGGCGTGCGGTGCGGAAGTGATGGGCGACGGCTAGGTCTAGGAACTTACGGTAGATACCATGTTAAATGGAAAGAAGGATTGATAGAATAGTTGTTGTATTTGCTTGAGCCTCGTGGGCATATATATAGGAGTACAATGATCTACTTGGAGTACAAGACAAGGTAGAACAAATCCTAGTCTATCTCATATTTCTTAATAATCAATATACTCAACAATACAGGTGCTAGAACTTCAACTTAGTTTTACCACTAAGGATTTTAATTGCTTAAAAATGCCATTGTCTTTGTTAGGCACATGCTTAAATGCCACTAGACAACATTATTGTGAGCTCAAATCTTATTTGCCATGTTATAGTAGCATAAATATCTATGGATCAACATGTCAACTCTCCTTCTATCTCATTATAAGAAAGTGTGTGTCTCACTTTATTCCAATAATATTTTTATTTATTCAATTGTTTCCTCCTGACAAGTTAGGCCTACACGCATTTACATGTACGATACGAGATACGACTGACTCCCTCTCGTAGTCAACTTCCTAGCAAACTGTGTCCATTTTCTACACCTCATCTAGAATTGGTGATGTCTAGAATTTCCGTGGAAGCCTTCTACACCTACATCCATGCTAATATTCCGGCGCATCTGTGTGCGAAGCATGCTTACATAACGAATGTTACGGACTGTTGGCTTGAGGAGACTCCTAGCTTCCTAGTGACAGCCTTCTTGCTGATTGTCCTAGAATTGCTATTATTTAAATAAAGCACCCATGCTTAGTTGTAAGTTACAACTACCCTTTTTTTAGCTTGGTTACGTAGTTTGAAATGGAGTGGATACTGGATAATGTAGTTAGTGTGTGCAGTTTTCCTTTTGTAGTTGGTGGGATTTCAGTTGACCTCTGCCCTTGCATATCTCACCAACGCAACCAAATAACATGTATGGTGAATTCAGTTTTTTCTAACAAACTGTTCTGAGGCCTATTGTATCTACTTTAGTTTTGACATATAATTATTATCAACTTGATATTTAAATTTGTGAGGAGGAATATTTGAAGTGCATTGTCTTAGATATTTACTATTACTACCTATATGTTAAATTTGCTTTGACATTCATTGAAGTAATTTTTATGCTACGTATGTTCGGAACTTGTTCTTTCCAAGGGCATTCATAATTCAAGCAAAAGTGTACAAGCAAAAGTGTAGTTCAAACCGGTACCAGGCCACCATCAAATCATGTACAAGAATTTGCACAAGCTCATCATTTCATCATCGTTGCCAATCCATCAGGTGGTCATACAAGGATGATATGAATTACCGAAGGGCATGAGGGATTCATGTTTAGCACGCACTATCAAAATATCTCCCCTTTTTGTTAAATGTATCGACTACTTCATGCATTAAAGCTTTCCCTTCTGGAACACCTCAGTGTCTATAACAACTTGATATTCATACATACTCAATAATGCAAAAAACAAAACAAACAAGTCATAATCACCTAGTTAGTCAACAAAATAGGAAGGAAGTTTTTTCGTCTCATACAAAATATTCAAATAATGTCTCAACAAGGTGGGTATGGCTAGTAATCCTTACAAGCGTACAGGAAAATGCCTATGCAATGAAGATGCCCTTAGCATCACAAGGCAGAGAGTGAGTAAAATATTTCGGAACAATAGGTAGCACAATCTCTTTGATGTGTCATATCCTGGAACGTGTTTCAGAGGAGGTGTTAGGTGACTGTATCACTGATTCTCTAGCAGATTTGCTAAGAGCATGGTTAATAATATAGCCAATAACCATCTACATGAAATTACCACCTTACATATAGTCAACCTAAATGGTAGATAGTTACTAAGGAGGACTTGACCAGGGTGTAAACTTGATAACGATGCTTTCGACTACATGCTCCGTATGCGATGAGATACAAGCCTCCAATGCATATACCGTGGTGAATGAGCTCCCTCGTTGCCCGACTCTTTATAAAAAAACGTGGGATGAGTTTCAAAGAAGACATTCACTAGTAGAAAACATGCCTGACGTTTGCCCCTTTAGTCTCGGTTTGGCTTTGGCCCGGGACTAATGTGTGACCATTAGTCCCGGTTCCAACGGCTAGGAGCAGTCGGGGGGCATGAGCACCATTAGCCCCGGTTCATTTGGGACCTATAGTCCCGGTTTTTGATACAAACCGGGACTAAAGGGATGGTGGCAGACTGGTGTCAGGCTGGGCCCCCCACGAGCCCTTTTAGTCCCGGTTTGTCTCACAAACCGGGACTATATGTATACCTTTAGTCTCGGTTTGTATAACCAACCGGAACTAATGCTTTCCCTATATATACCCGTCGTCCATCCCGAGCCCATTTTTCTGTTTTCTCCATTCCCCTCTCTGTTCTTCCCTAGCACGAGCTCATCCCTTCATTTTTGCCAAGATTTCTCAAGATTTGAGGCACCGCAATCCATCCAAGTGTTCACAAAGGTTAGCAAATTTGTCCTTTCATCTCTTATTGGTAGATCAGCTCGTGCAATGCTTTATAAGTATAGTGATTCATGAGTTTTGTTTGGGTGTAATTATGTGGTAGTTTTTTTTGATTTATATGCAATTTGAGCTCAAATTAACTTCTTAGTTTCCATATGTGTAGGTGTGGTTTACTTAGTGTGCCTTCCCGTCCCCGTCCTAACCACCGTCGATCGCCCGCACCGTCTCGTCGCTGGCACCACCTTAGTGAGCCTCTTCTTGTGTTCTTATCCTTTTTTTATAAAAAGTCATATTTGTATGATTTAGGTAGTTACTTGCATAATTTTCTTACTTGTATGATTTTTGTTATATATAGTGCCATGGTTTTGATATCCGTGCCCGTCGCCCCTTGTCAGGTTTACGATTCGGATGTGGTATTTTCTCTTTTATAACTATTTGTTGCATTTCGTGTTAATGACAATTATGCCCACCAAGTTGACATAGATACTTTTATATAGGAGGTAGTTGAACCTGAAATTCTAACCGACCCTATTGTCGAGAAGTTAAATTTAGTTGAAAAAGAAGACGAGGATTTGAAAGAAAAATTGAAAAGAGTTGAAGAAAAGAAGATGGAATTGGAGTTGCACGTACGTTGTCGATGTAGTCGATGATCACAAGATCAAGATGGATGCATTATGCTTGAAGATTAGAAAGATTAGAAAATATGCCATTAATAAAGAGGCTTGGTATCATTATGCTGTTGGATCAATTGCTACCTTAGTTGCGATTTTGATCGCATTTGTTGTTGCATATAAATGTTTTAGCAAGATACTTGTATGCTATTTTATGAGAATAAGTGTGAACTTTATGTATGAACTTGTATTGATTTGGTCTTTTCGGTGTTGTGTAATGAAGTTGAACCGACAATGGATGTACGATGACCGACGCTCTCCCCAGTTCATTCATGGCGTGCATAGTTTCTTGCGTGCGGATGAGGCAAACAAGAGGGATGGTTTTATGTGCTGTCCATGTGTGTGTAAGAATGATAAGACTTACTCTAGCTCAAAACACATTCACGTCCAGATGTTTACGTCCGGTCTCATCTCCGGCTACAATTGTTGGACCAAGCATGGAGAAAGAGGGGTTCTAATGGAAGAGAATGAAGAAGAAGAGGATGACGACAACTATCCTGGGTTTCCTGAATATGATGGTACTACAATGGGGGAAGAGAATTAAGAAGAAGAAGTCGATGCATCCGATTGGACATTAGATGAGCCCACTGGTGATCTTGGTCGGGCCATTGCAGATGCAAAGAGAAACTACAAAAGTGAAAAGGAGAATTTGAAGTTGCGGCGCATGTTAGAGGATCACAAAAAGGGGTTGTACCCAAATTGCGAAGATGACAACACAAAGCTCGGTACCTGTCGTGGTTTTGTCATGGCAGATGTCCGAAGACTTGGGTTCGAGGCCATCGCTAAGGCATTGGACTCAAAGGGGTTGATCGGGATGAGAGACGAGAGTTTACCCAGGTTCGGCCCCTCGGGAAGAGGTAAAAGCATACGCCCTGCTTTGTGTGTTGTATTGATGGAGTATCGATTACAAGGGAGCAAATTCGCTTGACCTAGATATCGACCAATTGGTTTCCTTCCTAAGCCGCCCCAGGGAATCACCTTTATATAGGAGGTCAAGGCCCTGGGGTTACAAGAGTCCAAACCGACTCATACAAGGTATCTGACCCTATCTCTAAGCCGCCTTGCCTTTTCGGGCAAGCCGTCTCCGGGCGGCTTACATGCCTGGGTCTCGCGCCATCTTCCGTCTCCGGGCCTTCATCTTGGCCAGTCTGGTAAGTCGCCACATGGCCTGGCTTTCATTCTTCAGGACCACCTTAAGGGTCTTGATTATGAGCCGCCAGGCGTGACCCGGCCCCTCCTATGCGGGTCTCGCCATGGGGTTATACCCCCAACATTAGGCCCCAGATTGATTTGAATCTGTTCATGTCAATCTTCAAACTCACTTGGTGGCGAATCTCACGTCCTCATGACCTGAAAGATAAAATCTCATAACCCGCCATGTATAACATCATCTTGGATATGTCCAAAAAAGATCCTGTGACGTCGCAACAGATCATCTCATTAAACGGTCAACCCGAAAATTGAGGCGTCTTTCTTGGTCAATCATCACTGCGTCGCCTCGTTTCTCGCGTGGATTGTTACTGTCCTATCTCATAAATAGGCAGGGGAGGGGCCTCCATTTCTTTTTTACTTCCCCCTGTCGCTGTCCATCTTCTTTCTCCTCTAGTGCTCGTCCGAAGCTCCACCGCCGTCGCCGGATTTCTCTGTCTTCATCAACACAGGCCGCTGCATCAACCTGACCTGACCAGATTACACCGGCGTTCAACCACCGCTTTGGCACCTTTTATGTTCTTTTATTTCCCTCCTTGTAGACCTACATTAGTTCGCCGGAGTTCTTTCGCGTCCGGCGCCGCTCATCGGAGCACCTACCGTAGATCAGTAAAGAGAGCATCTTTGAGGCCCCTAAATACTAGCCATCCCGTGCGGTGCTCCGCTTAATACACCCCCTTATTCATCTTAGATTAATCTTGAATGAATCCTCATATGAACTGCTTGTTCATCCACTAACGTTTTTAGGTTTAGAATATATTTCATTTTATCTTCGCCTGTAGATCTTGTAGTTGTAGCTGTAATATGCGAAACCTGTTTGTCCATACTTAGCAACATTTTCAATGTTACCTTGTCCGTTTAACCCACCATCATGCTGCCGTCTCTCTCTAATAAAATGTGATGGCGGCTTAGAATTTAGCCATGATTCGCGTAGACATCAT